>CP053120.2:15012500-20012500 GCA_022674325.2 Grapholita molesta | reverse complement strand
CCATGGGTCATAATTATTTAGTATAATGTGGCCAGTTATCTGATAAGGCGGCCAGTTATTACGAATTACATAATTTAGGTACATACTTAGGGTTTAGGTCTGTATTTTTTAAATGTTAACCTGGTGCTATTTAAATGTTTGTTTAGGTCATTTTACAGCAGCGATTTTGACATCTTGTTGTGTTGTGTCATGCATGTCATGGAATTATATTAAAGGATTTCTGGTTGAACCTCAACGTGGTGGCAAAGTCGTGTTGAGCATATATATTTTTTGTTTTTTGTTCAACGTATTTTAGTGTGTAAGATTGATAACTTATACTTATTATTGTTAAGTTTAATGCTGCCGGCACACATTCGCGCGAGTAGCGAGGCGAATGGCGAGGCGAAACGCGAGCACGCATGTGTACGCGGACGTCTCGCTATACCTCTCGCACCTCGTCTCGCGTTTTTGTATAGGCAAAGTCTCGTCGAACGTTTCGACGAATAGCGAGGCGAGTGACGAGCCAGCATGTCTAAACGCGGAGTAAGGAGTTTTTATATCGTGAAGACTATTTCTGGTATTCAAACTCCTTATATACTTCTGGCATATAAAAGAAAGAAATGTGTCATTGTACGGTCAGTCAACGGTTGTTGAAAATAAACAACGTTTTCTCTAAATAAGTTTTCTTTATGCGTTTATTCTCCAATGTCTGTAGGTATAGCTAACCACTTTAGACTACACTGCCGCTCGTTTCGTATCAAATATACAGCGAGACTTGACAATTATGCAGTGTCTAACGAAGAATTGTGCAGCTAATGAAGAATTGATTTCAAAACTCGTTGCACCTTTGCTTTCTGTAAAGCAAGGAGGCGGCCTCGGACTGCAAACTTGATATATTATTTTACTTATCTATTACTTTACTTGACAATGGCGATAATATCAATAAATCATCGATTGATATATTGATGGTGGCAATATTTTAAAAGAAGAAGAAGAATTATGAAGGGTAAGATTACATTGTAAACTTAATATAAAAAAATTGTAGCGGTCAAAATATCGTGTGGCGAGTTTAAAAGAGTGACATTATGATTGACGCGATGACATTTCCAGCAAGCTTTCAAATCATGGACCTATAGAATATAACGTATACTGATGAGAAGTCCATGGTTCAAATCACGTTCACGTGTTGCTGTTCTGTTTCTGTTGCCTTTTCATTTTTCTTTTATTTTTAGCTTTTTTCTATCGCGTGGATGTAGATCTTTCAATTATGCCACTCTTTCCTGTTCTGAACTCTTTCCATCCAATTTAAGCCTGCTGTAATCTTCAAGTCATCATACGAAGACGCCCTCGAGGGCGCTTTTCGCCCCAGGGTCTCCACTCCACGAGGCACTTGCACCACGAACCTTGTTTTCGGGCAACATGACCGGCCTATTCCCACTTGAGTTTAGCCATCCGATTGGTTATAGGTGATTTGCTTTGGCAACATAACCACCCATTCGTTTTTCTGTCCCTCAGCGAGATTCCCACCAGGCGCCTCTACGTTGTTCTCTGGGCAACTTCATTTTTTTGCAAAATTTCCTTGTGAAGGCAAAGACTTCTGGTCCGTAGGTATGTGACAACCGGTGGGACACACTGATTAAATATGTGGGTTTTTGGGACGCTGTAAAGTTAATTTTGAATGAGAAATCTAATTTTGAATATGCCGCCCATTCAAGTCGTATACACCTGCCGTTTTTGTTTTCCCGATTATCTTTTCCCCAATTACCTGTAACATATTTATCGTCTTTTTCAACTTATTTTGGCTCACTCTCTGAACAGTTGCCTACGTATTTCGTTCAATTGTGTTTGTCTTTTTATTAACGTCGGTTAAATTGTGCCATTTTGATAATTACCTAGATTGTGTGTGTTATAGTAACCGCAGTCGGCGGTAAGTGTAGGTACCGCTCGATTGTCTTGTCGTTATCCCTAATGCAGTCCCACAACTTGGTAATCGTGGTTTACGTTTTGGTACCCACTTAAATACTAAATACAACTTAATTGTATAGAAGGGTGACAATCTTATCCGCCTCTATAAAATTATGGCTCAATTTCACAATAGTTCTGTGTTTAAAATATACAACTTTAATACATAAGTTCCCGAACACGACAATATATTCAGAAAACTTGTTTGAAAAATTGTTATTTTTTTTTTAGGATAACCATCAGATATTACATCTTTTATATTCTTAAATCTATGTTATGTTATTGATGCTTATCCAACTATAGGTAGCCACATTATTCTTGAATATGCTGGGTTTATGTTAAGTACAAGCTTATAGCTAATCTGTCAACACAGTGAAGCCGAATCAGCGGCGCTACCGCGAGAAATGATATTCGTAAATTTCGGACGATTATCTCTGTCTCTCTTATGAAGCGTTAATTAGAGTAAAAGAGAAAGATGCCCAAAATATAATTTATTAACAATAATTGCGGTTTTGAAATATAATAATTTATATGTTCGCGGTACCGGGTTATCTATGGGCTATCTATCCGGGATCTTGCGGATGTAGTTTTTTTGACATCCGGGGATGCGGATGCGGATATTATAAGACTCATATCCACGGATGCGGATGCGGTTGTATCATTAGGTATATAAAATAGTAGATTGTAGAACAAGGGCATAAAGTGATCTATTTTATATCCGAGGCATTTTATTGGTCCGAGCGCGGCGAGGACCAATATAGTCGAGGATAAAAATAGATACTTATGCCTGAGTTATACACCCTGCTTTTCATTTCAATTGCAAGGAAAATTTTCAGTTGTAATACAATTTTAATAAAACAATATTATTATATGTTTAGAAGAGTATTTAATTAAATTTATCGAATACATATTTTTCATAAGCACAGTAGCCCTCAGCATCGAATAAACACTCCATAGTTAGGAAATAGTACATTTGGATACTAGTGAAAAAAATTTTTTTTTAGACGAGGGTGAAAGTTGGAGCCCGAGTGAAACGAGGGTGACAATCACCCGAGTCTTAAAGAAGTTTTTACACGTGTATCGAACCCAATTTTTCATAACAAGTGCCTTAAAAAGTGAATTTTACGCACGCGAAGCGTGCGCTAAGAGCACTTTTTACGCACTAGTTAGGAAAAAGTATTTACCTGCTTTTCAGATCTCCAATCCATAAAGTTTTCATATGCGTTTAGATAGAGATGCTTTGATTTTGGCGGTTTCGTTAATTTCGTTCCTAATTCAACAAGAAAATCATCGTCAAGGAAAAAAAATACAATTCCCGCTAACAACATTTTTAATTTCAACATGTGAACATAAAGCTATAATAGTACGTAGATACTCATTTTTTGGCCAACTCATTAAAAAATAAATCCTATTGTCTGATTTTATTCATTTAACTATAGTAAACACAAAATTTGAATAATTATAATTACCTAGAATAAAATTAAACAACAAGTTTCAGCGTTCTACGAAATTTTACTGCTCAATCTAATTTTGTTGTTTGACTGTGTTGGCTGTTGAGCCTCATTATCTTAGTTTTAGAAAAAAAAAACTTGATGTCGTCCACGCACGACCTAAAGTAGAACTTTACGAGCATGAGGAATAAAAATTACTTTTTTCACATTTTTCTATTAAAAAAACATATTTGTCATAGTATTTTAGTAATTAAACTTATATAACGGTGCGTTATATTTTATGAATAGCAACTTGGATGCCTTTTCCGGGTCCAGTCGATTGCGTAAAGGGTCCTAAATAAGTCCCGCGGCACTAATTGTTCACTAGGAACGCTGGCTGGTGGAGATGATAAATATTTTCGTGCTATATGATATAACAGCTTAAATTCTTCTTTATTTTATTTCCACCACTTAAGAGGGTTTTTCATTTGTCCTTTTTTTGCTGCGGTACAACGCTAAGTCCTTTTTAAGGTCTGCTCCGGGACTGTCTGCTACGTTGTTCCTGCAGCGACTTGTTCAACATCCGCATCAGCTCCGCATTGATTTCATACGGATGCGGATGTTGAATTTAATGCGGAACTTCCGCATTTGCGGATGCGGAATATGCGAATATCCGCAACACCCCTGCTATTTATCTATGGGCCTGAATCTAATATGACCTATTCAAAAGTTGAAAAGGTTAAAGTTATTATAATAATACGTTTTTTATTTGATTTGTTATTTATTTAGAATCGAAAGTATTCATCAATTTGATTAGGTATTGGATCTTCGATTGATAAAGTGGAGGAAACCGGAGAAATTTGTTGGGCCATTTCATAATTAGTACTCCTGACAGGATGGAATACTTCAAGATGACCAATATTCTCCTCGGCCTTAACTACTTTGATAGACTTCTGTCGGTTATGTTCCTTGCATATAGGATCGGTTGCTTTATAACGACCTGAACAATAGTCCTAACTGATCGTAACCTGTGGGATCTTCCAACTGTCTCCAGTATGAGGTTGAGCACAAGTGACAACAAGGTTTGGATCTATATTTACCTGCAATGTGACCAAATCTACAATAGGCTCTGCATTGATTGATTAAATTTTGCAAACGAAATGTCAAAATCGGAGCCCACACTGTTGAATAAGAAGTTAGAGCGCAACATAAATAGTTTGAGAGGAATACACCAGGGAATGAAATATTTTGGATTGATGTTCAATGTTATCCTGGTGCCTGCGTTTAGCATTATTTATTTTATTTATTAAACATACTACAAAAATTTAACACATTTCAAAATCCTGCAAAACTGTTTAGATAGCAAGCATTGCTATCCACCTCAATCTGAATATTCTGTTTGAACTGCGATGGTAATCGTTCCCTTTGGTTAATATTGCTAATTAGCATTTTGCAAATTCATATGTCAACTTTGTATTAGAAGCTACCATTGCCATAATCAAAGAATCGTATTCAGTCAGCAAGCTAATTAACATTAGTTCTGCCAATACTTCAACATCAATGGTGCAGTCAAGATGTACTGATTCTTGAATCTAAAAAATTTATTTCCTTTATAATGATCCATGCAGTTGTAATCCTTACATTTAATTTGAGGCAATTTTCTTTTGAAATTAATAATTCTTCCATGCTTCGGGTGCTATTTAGGCAGTTTTTACATGTGGGTAATATATGGGGTTGTATGTTAAGACAAATCTATGCATAGCCCTTTTGGTTTTTGGTGGGACTCTTAGCAGCAGCACCGCCAGAACCTTAACACCACCTACAAACTTCCATAAAACATAGTCAATCAACAACAATTTCATTTTTAATTTCCAAGTACCATAATTGTTGATACATTCCAATTTAGGCGAGTACTTACGATAAGATTATCTAACGAAATATTATTCGTTGAATCATTTTGACGCCGTCTTATTGTAGCCTAATAACTGTTAATGAGATGGCTTACCCCATTGTTGGGCACCAATAGTTTTAGATGTGGCGCTTTCTAAAGAATTTACGTAGGTATATAACCAAGGTGCAAATGTGCTTACATTTTCCTGAAAGGCCAGCTTTGCACTTACAAACTGCACTTGCAATTTTTCTGTTGAAGTTAAGCTGAAAAGTTGAGAACTAAAATAAATATAAACTATATGGGTTAGTACTGACTAATTTTGAAAATGGTATAAAGATAAAAACAATTTAGGCAACAGGCCCGGTACCGCGAACGACGAAGTTCGTATATTTTGTGCATCTCTCTCTTTCACTCCAATTAAGGCGTCATGAGAGGGACAGAGACAATCGTCTGAAATTTACGAATATCGTTTTTTCGCGGTAGCTCCCCAGCCCCTTGATCCTGGCGAACTATTTCTTCGATCTGCAATACATGGCCGGCTTAAAATAGATTTTGACCCTTTGTCATGTTTGGCCACGTTTCAGATCGTTTTTAATGGACCGAAACACGTATACAATAACTTGCATTTTTATGATTAATTAAATGTATGAAAAGATTTGACAGCTCTAAAATATTATTTAATTAGTTTCTTTGGAATCTACTTGGTGCCGCCTCTGTCGTTTAGTGCTGCCACCTGTAGTTCGTGCACGCTCCCTATAATGGTACGGACACACATTCGCAGAATATTTGCGACGGTATTTGCTTACCATCAGGCAATCCGTCTGCTCGATTGTAGCCTCTGTCATAAAAAAAAAACAAGTAGACGAGGCGTGCTAATAATAATACCACGATCGAAATGGATGGTCTTATGTAACTTACCATATGTATGGGAGAGACGGAGCTATTTTCATCCGTCCTTATCATAGTCTCACATATTTTTGTTCCCCTTCAAACTCAATAATATAATAATAATGAATACAATTGGAATTTTCTTGTGTTTTCAACTGAAGTTGCGGAATTAATACAGAATCAGCTTATATTTTTGCTATAAAGATTGTCATTTAAAGCAAAACTATAGTGAATTGTTACATTTTAAGCAACGAAAGCGAGAGTACCTTTGTCCCTTACTGGCGTACGCGGATGTGTGCTCCAGTCATTATTCCTGGAGTCACAGATAAATGAAATTAGCAATTTCATGGTACAGCCACATATTCGCGCGAACAACGAGGAGAATATTGGGACAAAACACGAGCACGCATATACAGTCGGGAGTCTCGTTATTCGCCTAGTCCCTCGTATCGTCTTTCGCACGCTCGCGGAGTTACGTTTTGTTATCTGTATTAGAAAAATTGTTACCAGTAAGAAAAAATAGAATCGCTGAACCAGCCTAGAGTGACAAGGATAGGCTATAGCAATATAGCTCGTGTGCAAGTAAGTAAGGGCTAGTAAAGTAGCTATTCCCGGCCAATCGTTCTCATTTGCTGTTTTCGTTATATCAGTTATATGCTTGTAGCTGTAGTTGTATTTAGGTCTATAGATATAGGTAGTGTAGTCTAGTCTAGTTTGCTTGTAGCGCTCATTTCTTGCTTATCGTGCGTTATGGCCGTGACTGAATATTAAGCGAAATATTTATTTCGATGTAAATTATGACACATAAACAGAAGTGTTCACCTCTTCCAGTGCTCAGATATGATTCACTAAAAATAATCAAAATGTAAAAGCCTATGTTACTTGAAGTTTGTCTGGTAAGGGTGAATGGGATTTTGAATCTCGTACAGTGTAAATCTTTGCGGTTCATGAGTTAATCTCGAGTCATTTGGTTAGTAGTATAAACAAGAACTATGCAACAATGTGGCTTTTGCTCAATGTTGTCTGGACTGTTACGAAGAGCTATGTGCATCGGCAGCAGACGAGGTAGTAGCGAGTCCTACTACAGGGAGCTCGGCGATCAGGATACATTGGTAAACATTTTCCTAACTGGCTAACTGCTTGCAAATTTTTATCGCAGTTCTTTACTACACAGTGTTTACGCACAATTGCGTACATACGTCCTATGTAAACTTGTTCAATAAAAAATGCAGCTTTTTAATATCACTCAAGGAGATGCTATAAATTATATCTAGTATCTGCTCTTTCGCAAATGTAGAAGCTGTGATTAGGATACAATATTTGAATGAGGCTTAGCCATATTATTTATTTACCTTATTTGCTATAGTGAATCACAGCATGCATAATATTATTAGTCAACATTTTTTAACTAACAAAAATACAAGTGTCAATATCACAGGTAATATAACTGTTTGGTCTTTAATTTTATATTGAAAGGTGGCAAGTTCTGCATATAAGAATATTTATATCTTCCAGGATCTACTTGTTCCTTATTATATCTCAACTATGTCATTTGAAATGAATTATGAGTTATTAGACTTGTTATTCAGCTTCATCATTATCATTCTTGTAAATGAACACATACATTTACTGCTAGTTGTAATATAAAAAGCAAAATAATTACAAGTATATTAGCGAATTTAAAATGTAAACCAAGAAATATACTGGGTATTGTGTCTTAGAGTAAACTAGAGTTTTGGATATTGTTAACGCTTTCCAGATCTATGAAGATTGTAATAGTGATGTTATTCAATTGCCGCTGCGAAAGTGTTAATTAACTTTGTCTTAAGTGTTAAACTTTAGATCTCCAATAGGCGAATTTATTAAGGTCCTTGGCAATCATTTGGAATAATGTAGAAAAGACAATAATATCCAGTATTTTTATAAAACATGGCTTGTGCAGTTGCAAGCTACAACATGGGTCACTTAGAATTGGTATGCAATGAAAACATTTTTGTTTTCCAAGTAATCAGTAAAATGTAATTGACACACCATCTTGTATTGCATTGTAGCTTGTATATGACTTTTCTTTCCCGCTAGGAGGAAACAAACTGGCACTTGTCTTTTCTAGGAGAATGCTTTTTTTTCAGCCAGCGAGTCATTACAAAATGTATGAACATAATCAATTCAAACCTTTTCACATTGATTAAGTGCATACTTTTTTTTGACATAGTTTTTGACCTCTTTGAAACGGTAAAATTAATTGTGTGTGTTAAAAAGAGACAAATATGTTGATCAGTCGCAATGGATAGTATTTTATTTGAAGGACACATAATTGACATAAATTTTAATAAGTAATAAAAATTGTGGTCCAAAAAAAGTTTTGGTACTGTCGTCTCTCTCCCACTTATGATGTAAGAGTGAAATACAATTAAAACAAATTAAATATGAAATAAGCGTTAGTTCCTAAACACGGTGTCTGACATTATTTTATTTTCTTTAATTGTGTGAAAAGCGAGTCACATGGTAGCAAAATTTATTCTACCTCGGGCCTTAACACTTGAATCCCTCACTACACTTAGGTGTCTATTTTATTATTGTAGATGCCTTCCCTTCATTAAGGATTCAATATAAGCCCTATAAGCCCTTAGTTTCGCTCCCTTGTGATACAATCTAAATACTAATAGTCTTGCAAGTGTTGTAATAAAAATGTTACATTTTCCCTTTTATTTCAATAATTCTGAACACTTTTTTTGTCATTTCAAGTGGACTGTAATACACAGATCTGCAGTTTTACTAGCTCTCACTCACTTTAACCTTCTCTTCAGAATTTTCCAGTAGTTCTTAATAGGCAGACATTTACGGCAATTAGGTGGATTGATATTGTGTAGTGTAGCGGTAGCTTGCTGAATCTGGCCAAACTTTCTCAAAATCATTGTGGCTTTGGATAAAAGGTAAAGCTGTTTTCTTGAGACATTCTTTCATGTATATGTCCTTTTATATAGCTGTAGATTTAACCATAAAAATGTTCAATCAGCCATATTTCAGAAATTTTCTTAGGAAATAATTAGGAGATTGATTTATGGTCCAGACTAAAATATTAAATTTTTAAGCAATTTGTGCAAGATTTATTTTCTTCTCTCAATTTTTATTGCCTATTTAAGTGAACAAGTATGAATAATTGTATACAGGGTGGAAATAGATTTTGGTTCAGTGAAGGCAGATCCTGTGTTGCTAGGCCAAAATGATCTTAGGAGATCTTCCTTCGATTTCAAATTAATGAAGATTGGTGTTTACAGATTTTTGAAAAAACATTTTGACTAACTATTTGTTTGATGCCAAACGGATTAAAAGCATGTATAGGACCAAAAAAAAAAAATTCCGACTAGAAAAGACATAAATCGAGAAAAACTTTTCCCATACAATTTGTATGAAAATAAAAAAGTTTGTTTTTTACATGTATTTTTTTATATCAGTCGATTCCATTTATATCCAGTATTAATAGTTTCCTTGGGGTTAAGTTTCGATAATGTACAAAAAAGCCAGAAATTTAAGAAAACTGTTTTGATTCTTTTGCTATGGAGAAAAAGTAAATCTTTACAGCATATAGGTACCGTATTATGATCCTTCAATGAAACATAACTGATTATCGTGACAGAAAAATGTAAATAAAGTTAACTGGGTCATAAAAGTTGTACTATAGATTTTGCAATATGCAATTGTAATAATGTTAGACCAAGAAGCTTCAATTGTCAATCTATAGTAAGGTTTATCCACCACTACAATTTGTATGAGGTAGGTAATGAATTAATGATGGTAGAATAGCATATAGACTAGTAAAATTACGAAAATAGATCAGTAAAAGTACCAAAACCTGGACATAATTCGATAACTGTAATTTTCTTTTTCTATGAAATAAAGTATTGTTAACTTTTAAAATATAAAAAAATAAACATTTTAGGGTTCCGCGTCAATTTATAAAACCCAAGACCGTGGGTATAACATAATAGTAATATTATCCACACCCTTGTAATGACTGAACTGACGGGTAAAATGAAAATGTGTTTTTATGTATAAATGGGTCTAGGGGTGAATGTACTCGTATTGACCTAACGCGGTTGAAAAGATGGTGTATGTAGGTATGTGCCTGTCTAGGTTTTTAAGTGTAAAAGTTTAAGGAAATTCTTGCCGTGGTTTTTGTCCGCATTTGAGCCATGTACGTTTGTATTATTCGTTATTTCTACTTGTACCTTTGTCCTGCCGAGTTTCTTTCTGCCTATAATCAATTTTGCGGGTAATGGGTGCAGGAAATAGAATGTAAGATTAGAACAGGTAATACCTAGTTTTTTAAGTTCTTATAACATTTTAGAAGTCTCGGGCACAAACCTCCAACTACAACTGAGTTTTGAGCGAAAGTTTGAACGAAATAGCATTTGGTATTTACTAGGTAGTTGGTTTTTGTTGGGGAAAATATTGTAATCGTAAGGTATAGGTAACCGGCAATACAAACCGGTAAGTAAAGTCCACACACTACATTCGCTTAAGTTGAACCGCCGTCGCTTACCGCTTGGAGCATACAATGAAAATATAAGGGTAGACTTGCTGCTCACTAAATGGTGTGCAAAAAAAAAAAGATTCCCTAAAATAATGATATAAGAAATAACAGGAAGTTAGGGTAACTTACGACCAAGGCTTATGAAAAAAAAGGACGTCAGCGAGCTTCAGGCAATTATGATTTTGAATAGTACAATTTATTATATATGTATTTTGGCACGTGTAGGTTTATTTTGCCTGAGTGAGGCCGGGTTAAAATACAGGTAACTAGGTAGTTATTAATGTTCTTGGCTCCCGTTAAAACTTTTTCAGCTACCAATCACTGCAGCGTTTCCGGTTAACCGAGGTAATGGGCAAAGCGTTGATATAGCCAACTGTAGGCATTAAGTGGATTTAGTGCAGGTAAGTAAAAATAATAACACTTAAACTTATTTTTGCCCCAAAACTAAGCTTTTTAAGGTCAAAAGCTTTTCTCGAGATTCATCTTAAATCTTAAACATGATCTACTCGTTTGAAACAGATTTGGGAGTTTCGTTGAAATACCGCGAAAGCATTTTTTGAACCGTTTTATATCATATTTTTTTCGTTGAAAGCGAGTTTGAATTTCTAATCCAGAAAAAGGTTGCAGAATTCCTAATAGATCACTAGTTTTCACTTAAGTTTGTAACCTATTCTATTTATATTTTGTTTGGGAGATGCAATAAATAGTATTATGTTGTTATTTATAATTGCGCACGATTAGGTTCTACATACCTACCTATTCCAGACATAAGGAAATGAAATTTCGGTGCTTAGAATGTTTGATATTTTTGCAGTTAACCGTTCCTCTATTATAAATTCATAGTAACACTGCGCACACCAATCAATTAGCAACCAACTGCGTGTGTTGTAAAAAGTGAAAGCTATTTTCACTTGTAGTAGCTGTGTGTGTACCAATATCATCATTGTGCACGTTTATTCAATGTATTTATTGCATGTGTGTGTAGGTATGAATTGATATTAACATCTACTTATAAATTGGTTTTGCGATGATTGATTTTGAAACTTTTATCTGAAAGAATATGTAAGTTAAGTAGGTGTAAAGAACTAGACGTATGTCAATGATTCTGCAGTAGGTAGCTGATAGATAGCAGCAAATGCATAGCTGTGAATAGCTTCGCTAGGTCATTCTCATTTTTAAGATTTGAGTTATTCGTCAATAACGATTGATAATCAATGAGTAATTATTTCAAAATTGCTCAGAAAACCTTAGAATACATTTAAGACATTTCTAGATCTATATGGCATATTCCAGATCAATCTGGAAACTATATTAATCTAGAATTTTCTAAAACGTTATTGTTCGATCAGAATCTATATTTATGAAATCTATATTTGAGAAATTTCCAAATGAATCAAGATCTAGATTTTTCTAGACCATTCTAGATCGGTTATAGCATACCTAAACATACATAGTGGAACTTTCTAGATGATCCCAGGAAGGTCAAGAATAATCCAGGCCATTTTAGACCTATGATAGTCAAAACATTTCAAGTTAATATATTTCAGCCCGTGTATCTTTTACACCCTTTTTACAATCGACTTGCCACCAGTCACTATTCGTCTGTGAACTCTGCGACGCATAATCGAGGTGCGTTTCCCTATATCTATTTCATTTCTCAACCAAAACTATGCATCGCAGTGAACATTATGATCCTTCCCTATGATCATTATAATCCTATCCTTTGCTTTATTTCTCGTAATCAAGAATATTTCTTAACGGCCAAGAAAACTGACGGATAATGTTTCTGATATGAAACCATTTGTTTGTAAATTGTTTTGTGTAAGTATAATTATCTCATTAAAGGAACCTTTGAAAATCGATTTATATCGGTTCAAAGTTTTTGTTTGGATATACAATTTATTTGATAACATACAATTAAAAATTAAAACTAACAATAAAATGTATCCCAATCATCGGGACGAATGTGAAGACGGCAAGGCATGCAACCAGGCTCCCGATTCGGGCTGTACCAAAGCCTTCAAACGCTCCAACTCCACCCCTGATGCACTCTCTAAGGCGTTATAAGTTTGCCGACTTATAATCTCATCTCAGGATCTCTTCACCGCAAGTTTTTCTGGCCTTTCTCCAGTTATACAGCGAACAGACCACTCGGCTAATGCGCCCTCCAAAAAAGGCACCTGGACCTGCTCATCAACGTTAAGCGATAGGATACGCAAAACCAGTCCGAGACACATGCGAGGACGAAAGAAAAGCTATGAGCCCAATGTCCACCATACGACGAACTCCTAAGCCACCGAAATGTATAGGAAGAGTAGCCTGACGAAAGTGGGAATCCTCAAGACTGACATTCAGGATATTCTCAGACCATTGCGAAGCACATCAGCAAAACCCTGGATCACCTGCGGAAACATCCACGTCGGCGCAGTTCTCAAAGTGTATGTCACGCGTGGGATCGAAAAAGAGTTACGTAAGAGCATCAAAGAAACAGGCGCCGACAGATGTTGTACGTGATCCAATGATTCCGCCATGGCTGTTGTTTTACCCTCAATGACGCGACTGACTCCCTCCAGAAATATCGGTGCAACAAGAAGCGACAGGCCCTTCCTTTCCAGTGCCTTTACGCCCGGTAAAATTGCCACGAAGTCCGGCACTGAATCTATTGCCCCGGGTCCACAGGAAAACAATTCGCATTTATCGGCATTAACTTCTAAAGTCTAAACCAATGGCTGATAAACCGGGTAAAAGCTTCCCAATATCCCTCAGGTCAACTTCAGGCGCCCCCCCAACCCAATGTTCCATCGTCCAGATACCAAACATTCAAAGGCGATTCCATAGATGCAATGGTGTTGTTTTAGTTTTTGGTTTAGTCTGTTAGATGAATGTTTTATTTTAATTGAGTTTATATTTTCACATAAGTTTTATGTAAATCGAGCGAAGTAGACAAAGTTTTCGCAACAGTTTCGCTAAATTCAGATATGGGGCATCTGCGGTCACTTATGGAAACAGGGTTGATTTTGTGTCCGGTACATAAAAATTATTTAAAGTTTTTCAGTTTAATTTATATCAAATGTATTAAGGTATTTCTTATATTCAATTTAGAGTTCATATTTTATGCATCTGTCCACCATTTGTTATATCTTCACTCCTGGTCTTTATTTTAGTCTGATCTTTTCGTAAATTGATATCTATTATAGTCGTTTTAGTTGTTTGTGTACGGACAAATTGAGGAAATAGTCCACATATATTTAAATGAGTACCTAGTAAGAAGGAGAAAATAATTTGAGAGTGACCTTAGTGATATCTTGTTTTCAATTTTTAAATAACCCAAAACTTGTTCGTTCATAAAGTTTTGGAGAGACCTATATCACCCTGAAGTTGGGGTTCTTCGGATTACCGATTTATATACGACCACAATATTTCAAAACACACACAATTATATAAGTTCAGAGGATAGAAACAAGTTCTGTGTTAACACAAATATAAATATAAAGACTACGCAATAAAATCCGGGCAGAAATTTTATTGATCTGGTGTATCTTTTTAAATAATATTTTTTTTAAGAAGCACTTTTTTGCATTTGTCTGTAGATATTAAGCTATTAAATAATACAATCATATAAAAAATTCTGCAAAGAGCCAACTTCACATGTAGGGGAGGCACTCTAAAACAATTGTTTCTTTTTTTTACCACTTTGTCCGCGTGATTGATTTACATATTCAAAAAAAATTAAAACTAACAATAAAATTTATCCTAATCTAAAACAAATTTTAAAAACACAAAGAAAATAAAATAAAACGAACGTCTAACTCTAAACTAGTGTCTAGTCAAAAAAAAAAACAGCTCTCTACGCCTAAAGGCCACTGAGCATAGCCGGGATGGCAGACAGACAGACATGGCGAAACTATAACGGTTCCTTGTTGGCTACGGAACCTTAATAAAAATATTACTTTCAGCTTTTGCCTTATACATTTCATCACAACATTTTTTATGTCTTCGATTCTTTACTCGATTGGTACTACGAAGCAACAATTCTATTTATATTACCATAAGCTTTCTTACGTTTATTAAAATAGAATTTTACCCAACAAGTTACGACTTGTTGGGTAAAATTCTATTTTAATACATTACGCAACTATTCCACTCAGGATAACCAGGGAGACTATTGACTTCGAGCACTTAAAGCACGGAAGGAGGAGACATGGATCAAATGAGAGAAATTCCACACTTCACCGACCTTGACGTCATATAAAAATAAAGTTAAAAAAATAGAGTCTGTGTAAGGGAGTTTATAGAAAAAGTGTATATGTATTTAATTAGCATGACTCGTAGATAAGTTCAATTGTATAGGATATACCTATAGTTAAATTGACTGCGTTCTCCCCATTTTGAAGTTTGTTACAAAAATGCGTGACAGGTATTTGAATTCCGAAAAACCAAATTTTCTTAAGTATTTTTTGTAACTTATATACCTACCCATATCTCGTAGTTTTAGGTAGGTACTACTTAAACAAAATCAAAATATTAAATAATATAGTATGATAATTATGTTCCTAGTTCACAAAAGACCATTTCGACTGAGCACATTGAAAAAAACTAGAATGGGAATTTTCTTTTAAAACTTCATACGCACTTATATTTATTTTGATCTAAGACTCGGACAGTGTTCAGTGTCCCATGTCCCACTTACATATGGGCTTGCAATTATTGTATTGAAATTAGAACTAAGTATCTTAGGCAATTATTAACCAATAAATAATTCGTTTTTAATTTATGTGGTATGTATAATTAATGGCGATTATTTTTTTTATTTGTTTTATTCGTGTTTACAATACACCATGTTCTAAAACCGATTCGTAACTAATTACAGAAAAAAAAAATCATCGAATATTACTTAGCAACCATTGCAATCTGAGCCCCGAGTGTAAGTTTTTAACATAATATTACTTTATCTACGTTCATATCATTAGTGCTCTAAAATGCATCCAGAAACCGTAGGCAAAGACCAGCATTACCAACCATCAGAAATTAATGGAGATGTAAAGTTAACATTACCTCCTGAAAACAGTAGGTTGTAAGTTTAAATTTGGAACAGCTGTCAAATTCAAGTGGGGTGTCTATTCTAGTGTCTGTAGATATTAAAACAGTCATTGATACGAAACGCCAATTCGTTATGTTTTTTTTAATATAAATCGAACGACATTTGAACAAGTGAGTATAGAATAGTGAGTTCATTCACTTGTCTATGGTTTAAAAAAAAGTTTGACTTCGAAATTCGAAACGCCGCCATTCCAAGCTGTCATTTGTTTTGTTCGTTGACTTTTTAATGTTTACAAGTAGCACTATACTCCTCGCGGCGAATCATGATCCCTATGACAGTTCATGTTAGTGATGGGTCGTGTCGATGTAACTTAACTTTTTTATAGGCAAAGGCGTGACTTGCATTCAGCCATAAATCGAAAATCATTGTAATGGCATATATCTACCTAAAATGAAAAAAACGGCATTTATAGACGCCTCCAATTCGATTCTAATATAACGGTGACGCCACTACAAGTTTGTATTGTTGCAATAACTGTCAGTGTCATAGGGATCATGATTCGCCGCGACGAGTATAGCAATAATGCAGGTCATTTCCCTACGGTTCCTGAACCCATCCTAATACTCACTCTATAATCCGTACTTACAAATGGTGGACTTGATATTAATACACATAAATGACTATATGTCATACACTGTCACTACTAACAGGTATAAAATTATCCAAAATGTAGGCCTTTTTTCGTTGAAAATTTAAATTGCCACTTTCAAAGTACATTTTTTCGCTTTTAATGGTGAATTTTCTACTTTTAATATTCTGGAGCCCTATTTTACATGAAATATTCTAATATTAAGACAATAATTTAAATACTGTTTGATCTTTAACTTTTTTTAAGTATTACATATGTTTAATTTTTTTAAGATATATATATTTTTGAGATACGTCAAACTCAGACCAAGTACTCATTTAAGAACAAGTTACGCAAACACCTCGAATCTTCAAACTAGAATTGCAGGTATAATACTATATGTATATATTTAGTTATTTATATATAGCTATGTATATATTCTTGTATGTATACATTTAATGTATTGTATTAACTATATATATGTATATATATATATATATATATATATATATATATATATATATATATATATATATATATATATATATATATATATATATATATATTATATATTACATATATATTATAATAATTATTAAATATCTAGGTTACATACATACACAATAAATGAATAAATAAATAAATATGTATGACATTAAAACGATATTTATTTGTTTATTTATTTTTAAGCCCGTATAAAATTGGCGCAATTTTAACAGATTCTTTTATTATATTTACTATCGAAAACAGACCCTAAACGGAACCCTCGGTGGGCGAACCCGACTAGCTCTTGTCCTGTCCGGTTTTTTGAGTAGATACAGGTATGATATATGCTAGGGTTTTATGAAGAATTACCGAATTACCTTCACGAATCAACAACCTCTTCAAAATTGAATCCATTAATCAACCTCTTCACAAAACAAACTCTAAGAGCTGTATTTTTTGGGTACTAAATAAAATAACTACATATTGGTATCTAAGTATTTTTTTGCTATTTGCTTTAAGGAAGAAGTCCTTAATCTGTCTTATTAATTGTAATTTATGCGCGTAACCCATTACGCGTGCGATTTTCGTTTTAAAATCGACTACGTGCTCTTAAAACAAAATATAACTTTTAGCCTCGTCAAGGCCAGAAATATGAAATAATATTATGGTACTAATTTTGTCCGGACTTTCATGCACGATGACACCGACGTGACAAAGCAGTTGTCACTTTAAAATCGTGCGATTGAAAAATATAGACGCATTGCCGTCATTATCATACTGCCACGAAGACGACTTCCGACCATGATTGTCCGGCTGATATAATAGCGTAATCGTATTTTAGGGCTCTGTAGTCCACTAGGAACAGTAATAGGAACCTTTTTAATTTTGCTATATCCTTCTATACGTCTACCTATACATATATGAATATGAATTCTATACGTATATGAATTCTAGCCGTGAGTTCAGAAACTGTTTTCGCCTATATATGTTTTAAGTTCTCTTAATGTGAATAACAGTGAGGTAACTACGGTTTCCTTCTCAATGCATGGTTCGACAGAGGTATCGAGCAGCGATTTGGTTCTTGTTTCATTTTTACCGTGAACTATATGTGCAATGTGTTTATCATTGTACCATGTATCTGCAGTCAACATAACGCGCACTAGGAAAACCGCATATTGTACAGTGTTAATAAACTATCCTCATTCTAAAATACAAGTTTAAACATTATTACAATTAAACCGGACTTAACCTCGCATATTAACTTGAAATAATACCACCGACGTTTCTCTTCTGTTCTTCGTTACCTTTCTCGACGACATCGACATTATCCTCGTGATATCGGATGAAGACTGGTTAAAGTTGACATCGACATCTTCTAGTGGCGCGAGTTTGTCGAACTACCCGCAATTGATCTTGCTTATCGCCTTGCACGTTTGTCGCACTAAGGGTCATTTCACACGAACCACAACCACGCGACAACCACGACCACGCGACAAGCGCGACCACGTGGTCAGGTGCAAATTTTGTATTAGTAGTAAATAGTACCTACAATTCACACGAACCACATTTTGCAGTCATTATCGACCACGTCTGTGGCAACGGCCAGCAACTACAGAATTCACACGTAACCACTGCGTGGCCACATTTTGACGCTGCGACGTGGTGTGGTTGTGGTCCGTGTGAAACAACCCTAAGGATGTCACTCGGTCTACACACTACACTAACGATTTGATGGCACCTGCATTTACTAATGACTGAATTCCATGCGGATGAACTCGTCCCGATTGGTTTTTTTTTATATTTCTATGGCTTCACGAACTTATCTACTATAAAAACGATGATCCGTAGGAAGGATATTAGTAAAAAGGATTAAGTCCCGTTATTTGTAATTTTGTGTAAAACCTTGAAATTAAACCAGTACACGTTAAAAGTACCTAATAAGATAGAACGTGGATAGAACGATAGTACCTACTGTTGACACCAAAAATATTAGGTATATTTACTTCATTATAATAAAGCGTTACCTAGTGTACTTATTATAACACCGTAACACCGTGCTTATTTTGATTTCTGTTAAATCAACGTACTCATCAAATACTCGTATTTGGTATATCGCTTTTTGTTAAATGCGAAAATATTTTTATTTTACATATCTCTTACAAAGTATATGAAGAATACTTACTTTGTATCGGGGACTTTACAGTTCCGTAAAACCACTCGACTATATAGTGCAATAGTGTAACTATGATCCACAAATTCTCGTAATTAAGTATCTATCCCAATATTGTTTACATATTATTATTTACTGTATTTATGTTTTTCTTTCTTTATTGATTTATTCATTCTGAACAAACATTGTCTTATAACTTTCTCTTAACACATTCGCTACCACCTCCCCAAAAATGTATGGAAATGAACGCACATGTGCGTCGGTGGCAGTGAATGCGTTAAATAATACTCACACCGAAGCTATGATATTCAACTTAGATTTTGGACCATAAATACTAGGTAGCTGGTTCATAAATTAATTTATTCAGATAACTTATTACATAAACAATTAATAATTTAAGCTAACAAACTCAACTAAAACTAACATCTCATTCCCCGAGACGACTGGTGCAAATGTAGTTTATATTTGGGAAGTTTTACGGTTACTCTAATGTTCACTATAATATCCGAAATTGTTGACATTGACAAGATAACGCCAACTAGGTAGCAGTTAAAATTAAGGCGGGCTTTGAAATGTCAAATGGGTGGCCGTCATTACGAGAAATATCTTAACAAATTGGGTAGGTTCAATTGCGATCCACAGCAATGAAGGAAATCAACAAGAAACTTTTGGTCTCAATTCAAACTTGCTGGTCGTTTATTGAATTAGTGATTGCTGTTTTTGCTATTGTTCTTAAATTTCACTACGTACGCAACCGGTTTCGTGACGCACATTTATTTACTCCGCACGATGCGTACATTTCACTAGTTCTTCTGTTGGGCCGGGGCCGCGAACATAGAAGTTAGTATATTTCGAGCATTTTTCTCTTTTACACCAATTAAGGTGTCACGACAGTGACCGAGATAATCGTCCGAAATTTACGAATGACGCTTTTTGGGTTAGCGCCGCTGACAGCTTTTTTGGCTAAAGTGAACGCTGCGACTGAAAGCCGGTTGCCCCACCACCATCTCGTACCCCATTAGGACGCAAGTAACCAACGTTTTTCACTGCTTCCGATATTAAATTTATCTATACATATTTACATTTACATTTAAGATAGTAAGGGTTTATAGTACATTGTGCAACGAGGATGGTAAGTGAGGTATAGTAAACGCGAGTCTATTAGAAGCCCGACGACGAAGTCGGAGGGCTTTTAATGACTCAAGTTTGGTATACACTTACCACCCGTGGTACATACAATGTTTTTCATCACATTTGCGAGGATATAAAATAAATTCGTTGGTAAAATATTAGTTACTTACTCGTATGTAGGCTTAAAATCAAAATACACTTTGAAAACTAAAATCAGACCGCATCCACTATAAAAGATTGTCAACAATGTCAACTTTTTTCAATATCTTCCACAGATAATGTTAACAACTGCGTTTTGTTTTCGAAGTTGACAGATCATCCTGCCAAATAGTATCAATTATCAAAATCAAATAGAATACAATAATTTTTAATAAATACTAAACATTAAATTGCAGTAAAATTTAATTATAAAGATATGTTTTTTTATTAAATACATATTTTTTACATATTAAAAGTTGGTTGAAGCAAATTTTTGAAGATATGTAATACACCTTGGCTGTTTGGAATCATCCTCAGTCCAAGTGAAGTATAGGTTCTGTATATTTTTAAAACTAAACTTAACAGCCCGTGGGAGCTAAAACGGCTATAACTGTTCTGTACGCTCGCAAGTAATAACGCCATTGACGAGCAAGTGTGATGAAAAATACTTATCATATCTAAGGAAAATTGAATGTGCTTGACCTGAAGAATCTTGCCATTAAGTTAAAGGAAGAAAAAAAACAAGGATGTTTTCTGTACATCAACCGTACGTGCTGGTGTATGACATGAATGACAAACGATCTACTTTATATTTTTACGCAGAAAACATTGGTAGCTAAAGGAGACGTATTGAATTAGTATTTATATAAAGTCCATGTTACGTTTATTTATTCCGTTAAGTGAATTAACAAACTCATTCTGCCCACGCAGTACGTCAAGCGACTTTTACAAGTACTACTTACTAATAATGAAATAAACGTGAGTCGTACGAATTGAAATTCCACCAAAAATAAATTCGTTAATAATAATAACAGTTTCACTTTCGCTAATAAATGAAGTTAGATTTAACTACAAAGTAAGTTCATTTATCCTACTCATTACTTAAGAAATATATGATATATAAGAAATATATTTCATTTATATTGTGATATCATTTGCTATTTGCCAAATATGTACCCAATTACTTATTAACTTATTGGATTAATTTGTACTGTAACTAAAGTGTTTACTATAATAATCAAATAGAAAACAAATTAAGGGTAAGTGGTAACTATAATATTACATACAATACTAGCTTTCCCTCGCGCCTTCGTCGGCCCCTATGCTCGTCTTTAAAGTATGGTTGCGGGATAAAAATTATCCTATGTTCTTTATCGTAGCTTCTACTCTCTCCATACCAATATATATCCCAATTGGTTTAGCGGTTTAAGCGTGAAGAGGTAACCGACCGACAGAGTTACTTTCGCATTTTTAATGTTATGTACCTATCGACTAGTATGGATTACTAAATAAAACTAGAATACTTAAAAATTAACCTTGCTGCATGAACCTGAGTACCATGAATGTATGATTAGGTACTGTGTGTTGCTGTTTTGCCCTAATGTATTGTGTCTCCATTTTGTCTGCGCATAATATTTATCAGTGTCCACACACTTAACAGCTGTCTGGAGTAATATTGAGCAAACGGAAAAAAATTGGCACCAGCTTAATGTTGACCGTCACACCTACCTCGAACTGATAGATTGTTATCGCTATAGGGCTAAATTAGTTGGCACTAATTGGTAATACAATAACAGCATGTAGCTCCCCAACACAAACATACGAGTATGTACGCGGCTCAAGGTTCTTAGATCGCACACAACACATTGACATTGTTATTAATCTTCATTAATGAGAACTACTTACTTAAATAATTGATGTTATTATATTGTACTCGCAATAACTACATAATGTATTTCCCTTTTTACTTGTTAACACATTGTATTTGCTTACATGCATTAGTTTACAGAAAGAGGTTTAATCCTCAGCATTTTGATTGAAATGAATGACTTGTAAACAGGCAGTGTTTACAGACCGTTAAAATTTTATTGATAGACTATATGCTGGATGATGGTCATAGAAACTACCTAGGTACCTACATAGGGGATATTGTAAGAACGCAGTTTGCATTGAGTACACTCACAGTATAACACATAACATTATACCTATCAGCTACGCACATCCACTGCTGGACACCCCCTTAAACTGCCACAGGGAGCGAACACTGAGCCTGGGTGGGGAACGTGTTAAGGGTATACCTGGAGCCACATACATCACAATATTATTTATGTTGGCAATTACATTTTTCACAAAACTGTTCATACATCGCAACAAATGTAAAGATTGTGCGCTTGTTTTTATATTTCTGTATGCCCATAAAAATAACTTGATTGGTTTTGTTTGATGAATAATTAAAGGCTTAGTTAAGTACTTATTGCGATGCTGCTGTACATGCAAATATAAAACATAATAACTTCCTATTTCATAAATGAAATAACTTGACAGTAAAAATATCATCATCACGTTCACTTCTGGCATCTTAAGGCATATAAATACTTAACTAATTATTACTTGTATGAGCTTTCTCATTGTTAATGAGGCACTTGTTGTTACATTATGGGTATGTTGTTTTATATATTGGGAAATACAGTTTCATACCTATGAGTGTCACAGCATTCCTCGATATGGAGAATTGAGCTGAATAATATTAATTTTCTACAACAACGTTACCAATCTTAACGTTTTGTTTTTCATTTGTTACAGAAAATCGAGGATAAATCATCGGATATTTCTGATGAATCCGAAGAAATAAGTGAGTATCGATGTGTGATAGGCTAATGAAACTAGGCATATATTTTTGTAGTAGTACTGTAACAAATACAGCGTCTCTCAGCTTTCGTTTGCATGAAGACTATTCTGAAGATGGCGGCAGACAAACCAACAACTGGCGGCTAGCAGCTGGCTTAGAATTACACGATATGTAAAGAGTGTGGCATATAGTGTAGTAAGTGGTATAAGTACAATAGTATGGCCACCATAGCAATATTTCATAAAACATAATCTATGAGAATATATAATAAGAGATAGACAAGCCAAGGAAGTCAAGATCATGTTACCGAAACCCATTGTTTTATAAATGATTTTTCATTTTTAACAAAAGTTACAGTAAAACTTCGCCTTGCTTTTTGTTTAATCGTTAAGTAACTGAAGCTGTGTCCTTAAACGGTAGAGCGTATAGCGAAGCGTAGCCGATCGTTTCGCGATTGTACGCGTGGCGCATACCTAATAAAGACATTGTAAGCCTAGGCGTACAACTAGAACGAGTTACCAAATATTTGCAGCCTATAATCCTTTGTCTCGTATATGTCATAGGGAAATGGACAAAACAGAGATATTAACAAATATCTATGGGATATGATCAATCACACAGAGGAGTTTAAAATGGTCAATCCATCTCTTAATTTATCTAGATCTCTTTATCTATCTTATTATCTGTAATTAAATTTTCAGTCACTTCACCGACTGTTTTTCATCACAAAATCGGCCAACAGTCATATCACGCTTAGTTATTTCACTAGATGTGTTTAGGGATTTACATAATCCCTGAACCACTATAGTAAGATGACCAAACGAACAAAAAAAAAACAATTAGTTTTAACATGTCCCTAAACAAGTTTAGGGAAATGATAAAGTCTCAACTCAAATATGGTTTCCTTATGCATGCTGGTGATTACTTAGAATAAATCTGTGAGTAAATGTAATCAAATTACACAGGAATGTCAAATGGCGAATCCGTTTCATCATTTCTCTAGAAAAAATAATTTGATCAAATTCCCGACACTGTTTATTGAAATTACAAAATTGATACGCCACGCTTTGTAAATTCACATATTCTTTTAAACCTAAAAAAAAAATACTTTCCACTTCACATGTTGAGTCTGTACCCTAAAAATATTCTTTCTCCATTTTTTATTTGACCACATTGTCCGAGTCATCAGATGCACCCAAACAACTGTCCCGGAAAAGTGCACATTTTCGTCCTGCAATTTTCATTAAAACGTCAAATGGTGCTAGTTAAGATTTGAGGACTTTTAAGCAAACAGATTAAATATTAAAATAAGTTATTTGAAAATAAGTTAGAACACATGACTTTAGGTATTACTCATTTTATAACGGCTACTTTTTTTCGTGGACAAACCTTATATCATATTTGCTGCCTACTATTTTCACGTAAATATTTATGAAAACTTGAATATGATTCAAATATAAATGTATGTAATATTACAACACTAATAGGAAGCTCTCAATAATAATTTTATCTATGAGAGCCTTCTGTTTTTGTTAAGCACTTGAAAAGACAAGTAAGAATGTGGTTCGCGTCATTCGCGTGATAAAGCGACTTAGTATAAATATAACAGTGTCGGCGCGTTCATAGAACCCGATTGACTTATTTTCATAAAGCTGATTAGTTTTCGTAATCAGAGAAACGTCGTCATATATTGGTAGTTGCAACTTGCGAAGAAATTTACCTGCTACCACTGGTATGTAAGATAAATCGCGACAGATTTCGTAAAAGGAGTACTCATACTTGTACATGAATCTAGTTACCTATTATTGTTTTATAAATTCATTATCACATCTGTTGATTTGTTAAATATTACTTCCTTATTTATATAACTTCTAGAAACCTTCTTACAAACATGATGTAATTTTAACAGGACGACAGGGACAATAGTTATTTGTTATGCAAGGCTGCAAAGTGGTTATTTGGCGTTAGTGTTGAAATTGAATGCTGAGCAAGTGAAGCAATTTAAGATTCGCTTCACTCATGGTTCAAAGATAGAGTCCTGAGCGTAGCGAGGCTTACAAGACACGAGACGCCAAATAATTTTACAGCCATGCTGAACACAGAACTTTTCACTTCACTACAGCGAATAAAATGCGAGAGGCAAGAAAACAATAAAAAAAAAAAAACATATTTATAGTTCAAAGAGACAGGACAAATTCTACTTTACATGAATTGTGATAACTTTCAACTTTTTAATTTTTTTTTTCCGGATGTGTTCAAAAATTACAATCTTATGTTTGTAATGGATTATATGGTCCAAATATGTAAATTAAATTGAAATACTATAAGTATTTATAATAAAACCTAAAATAAGGTGTCAGATGAAAAAAAATCTGTAATAAAATCCGTGTTTCTAATTGGTTATTACGTCGTGTCTTGAGTCACGCATTGAAGGAGCAGATATTATATTTAAAAAAAGTTACATGCACCACAGAGAATTACAATCATCCTTTTCGAAATTTGAATGACTTTCGCGGTGTAGGTTTTCCGAACGAGTGAGTGAAAACAAACTGTGTTTTAGATTTGTTACACGCTCATAAATAACAAAGTAAGTTGTAGACACACCACTTTGTTACTATATTGTATAAGGCATGATAGTTAATATTAATTGAGTTATAATATAACACCTAACCAACACACATTTGATAATTTGCTTTAAGTGTCGACAATACAATACGAGGATCACAACTGGGTTTAAAACTTTTAAACTGGTAGTCTGGAATAAAAGCATAGACAAATCTATGCTTATATTCGTTTGTCTATTAATTTAGTGAACATGGCTCGTATTATGTATGACATTACAAAACTTCGTGCTCGTTGGTTAATACCGTTACCCACAGTTCGTCCGAGGCTGAAAACACCTGAAAGTTAATTAGTAAATACATGATGTAAAGATTCACCAGTGAATTATTAAACATCTATTTCGACATTGTCACTGCAGTGGTGACGAAAACTGAACTTAAGCTCAATGTAAGTTTGGAATGTTAAGTTTGGAAAAGGAGTAGGTCTCTTCTTTCTGTTCGACGTAACGATTGTTGCCCTAAATAATATGATAGTTACTGCAGGATGGTACAGGACACCATAGGAGGAATGGCTTAAAAATGGGCCTTGTGCGTTTTTAATTTGTTCCAATTAATAGGCAAATGTATACGATGCATTTACTATTTTGAAAGGTATATAGGTATATAGAGTAGTTATTGTCTAACTTGGAGTATTATTGATATTATAAAACCTTTTCGTGTGACCCAAATATAGTTACAGTGGATCACTTTGTTTTCTAAGAGTCGTAGCTGCATCATTTTTACTTAAAATTATTCAGTTTACTTCTCTTAGCCTAAGGTAACTATCTAACTGCTTAACGCAACATCGAGAGAAGTTGTAGTTAAGTCTAAAACATAAAGGTAGGGTGTAAAAAAAAGTGAACGTGGTCCACTGTTCCCCGTGTGCGAGTAACAGTGGATCAATGTGCGATTACTTACACTAAATTGTTTTAGCGGTTGTATTATTAAGTCTTCAGACGAGACGTCAATATATCGTATTAAGTTGGACGATATATTTCGTATTTATGAACACAATTGTTGTTCTTATTTCTTTTAGTGAGTTATATCTTGTTATCTTATTTTTAATGTTTCTGCTTTTGTAGGATGTCTTATAATGGTGGATTATTTCCAATTTTATTACTTCTTCTCATTAAAGAAAGCGTAAAAAAATTAAGACACATTTTCTCTTTGATCCACTGTATCCCAACTGAAAATGCTACACTCTTCCCCATTATGTGTAGCCGTGGAAAAAAAATCAAAGAAAATACATTTTTCGGCCTGAGAGTAAACAAGGGACACGAGGGAGTAAATCCATTGTTCATATATAAAAATAGTACATTGTTTGACAAGGGGCTAAAGTAGGCCATAGTACCACGAGTTAGTACTATGGCCTACTTCCCGAACGAAGTGAGGGAAAATTGTTCGAGGGATAATATGGCGTTTAGACCCGAGTTATGCATACTAGTTTTCACTTCGATTGCGAGAAAATAAGATAAAATAACATTTCTACAATTAACAAATACAATGTTATTCACCCGCAATGAATTCTGAGTCAAAAATGTTTAATTTGGTAGTCTTTGTATTTTTTTTACTGCTTTGATACAGATAGGATATATCTACGCCGTGAATAAATGCCATAGACAACGTATAATTGGGTCTTCAAAGAGTTTGCCAACGATTTAAACTTTTTTTAATGCTTGTGAAGTAGGAACTAAAAAGCACCTAATGCTTTGACAATTTGATTGCGTTTCCTCATTGGTCGATTTTAATATTGTGGTATTGTCTGATTGGTTGATACTTTATACAAAGTTTTTTTTTAATGATTTCACATTTTTAAACAGTATTCGCACCAAAAAAGAATCTAGAGTTGCGATTAACTTCGATATGTGTCGTGATTGGTGGATTTAATAAGATGAAGTGTTCTGGTTGGTTAATTTAAAACGTTTTGTATATCATAAATATGTATACATATTTTCCCAAGAGGCTAAATGTATTACTTTAGTCCGCCTTGGCAAGCATAATATGACACACTTTTAGAGCATGAGAAGTGAAATAGTAGTTTATGTATCTGTGCATAATGAAGGGCATTACAACAAGAGTGTGGGTTCGTGTGGGGAGTGTGAGCTCGCCTTCGGCTCGTTTCATAATAATATCACACGATTGTTGTAATGCCTAATTATGTATAGTTACATACACTACTTTATCTACAAACATATCATTAAGTGTTTTAAGATGGGTTCAGAAACCGTAGGGAAATGACTTATTACTAGGGTTACTTGTAAACATTAAAAAGTCAACGAACAAAACAAATGACAGCTTGGAACGGCGGCGTTGCGTATTTCGTATCTCAGTCAATTTTTTTTTAAACCATAGACAAGCGAATGAACTCCCTATTCTACTGTCACTCGAGTTCAAATGTCGTTCGATTTATATAAAAAAACATAACGAATTGGCGTTTCGTATCAATCGCTGTTTTAATATCTATAGATACTAAATTAGACACCCCACTTGAATTTGACAGCTGTTCCAAATTTAAATTCATAACCTACTGATTTCAGTAGGTAATGTTAACATTACCTACTGAAATCTTTCTGATGGTTGGTAATGCTGGTCATTGCCTACGGTTTCTAGACGCATTTTAGAGCACTTATGATATGTACGTAGATAAAATAATTAAAGACTTCACAATCGGGAACCGTACTACACAAATAAGGGGAAATTAAAAAAAAATTGTAAATAATTAGTTTTACCCTTCCTAGGTGGCCGATGCTCATATCTTCGATTTTTTGTTCTGAACCTGGTGTCTTTTCTAGTTTGGCACACGCAGGGCGGGCGTGATAAGAGCCAAGTTAATGGACAATATGCTTGTACTTATAGTACCAAAATGCAAAGTAATTTCTAAAATTCACTGTGACCCATTATCCACTGTAACCCACTCTCCCCTAACTATAAAGCTTAATATAACCCAGAAAACTTACAAAATGTCACTAAATACTACAGTAACTAACGTCTTACCAAAAACTTTAATAAAATATTTTTTTTTAGAGTTCCGTAGTTAACTAGAAATACATGTACTAATAATATATAATTTGGCCTTGTTCAGTAACCGTTAGTCCTAGAAAACTATAGGTAATTTGGTATGAAACTGGTGAACATTTGGGAAAATATGTTTTTTGCGTTATCTACATGTGAAATGAAAGTCAAGAGCAAAACAATTTTTTCCTAACTAGTGCGTAAAAAGTGCACTTTGCGCACGCTTTGCGTGCGTAAATTTCACTTTTTAAGGCACTTGTTACGAAAAAATTGGTTCGATACACGTACAAAAACTTCTTAAAGACTCGGATGATTGTCACCCTCGTTTCACTCGGGCTCCAACTTTCACCCTCGTCGAAATAATTTTTTGTTTTACTAGTATCTAAATGTACTATACCAAACTACCTATTTAGGTAGTGTTACTACTTTACACTTGTAGATGTCGGGTTGTGGCTGCTTCTCCTTTACTAACACTTCAGTTGTAATCGTACGAAGCTAAATTCAAGTAGGTACGTATTAGTCACTTCAGATAACATTAGCTTATTGTTAGCAGCATACGATTTCTCCACTTTATTAAACTATAATTAACAATATATACATGTTACCCAAACACCACACTAAACGTCACGTAATTATGGTGTGAATTAAATCCAAAATAATTAATTATATAAATCATTTAAATCATATAGCATTGGACCCATATGTTTAATCGAAAAAAAAAAAAAATATATATATATAAAGTAGATGTTTATCTTCGGATCAGCGCGCGGTGGTTGTGAGTATCGTGGGTGTTTTATGTCTTTATCTTATTTGTGTAAGATTAATTATTTAATAATATTAATTTATTTCATGTGATTTCAATTTACTCTAGTAGGTAAAGGCCCATTTACACGATACAAGATTCTTGAACAAAAATCCACAATAATTGTATGCAAGTTTTGCCATTCAATAATTGAATTCAAGAATTGAATCAAAGTGTTTACACTTGAGCAATAACCAAAATCTTGAATGAAATTATTGTATACAATTCTTGACAGTCAATTTTCTTGACCGTATCTTGTTTACACCACGGACATTTATTGCAAGGCAATATTTGCTTGCAAGTATCGACACGTCTAAACTTTGAGTTGAATCAACTATGGCGTATTGAAGCAAGAATTGAACCGATTTGCATCGGCAGATTTTAATTCAATATTGAACGTTCGCTGAGGGTAGCACGATGAGCAAAAATAATTTTAAATTTTGTAGTTCGGAGATAATTAAATTAATAGAAATTTATAGAGGTGACGAATGTCTCTGGGACACAGAAAATAAAAACTATATAAACCCGTGAGCCTCGTGAGCAGCGTTGCAGCTTTTTCTAAAGAATTCGGGGAGAAGGTTTCGGTCCAAAAGAGATAATGAAAAAACTAAAGTATATTCCGTCTTTGAATTGTGGGAGTGATTTTATCGAGCAAGTATGAAAACTGAGCTTTGTTCACACGAAACATGTTTTTGAACACGGCATCTTCTTCAGCTCTGAGTTCCACGCACAGAGTGTTTGAAGCCCCCAGCATGCTTCTTCTGTGTATCCATTTTCTTGTCCACCATCTTTTTTGCGACGTTTTTCGACTAGTTTTTCCCGTAGCACAGTTCCTATTACAGCAGCGACAAGGACCACACCTTCACGCACGGAATTCATTGTGAAAAAAAAGATTAATTTGATTCACATTTCTTGTATTCAATTAACTACCTAGGCTATGTTTACATGCATACGAGTATTTAATTCAATTTGCTGCTTGAATACAATAATGGCAGGTTATGTTTATACAGTGCAATTTTTTTGTTGTCTCAACTTTCTTGTATTGAATGTTCAAGAAACTTGTATCGTCTAAATGGGCCTTAAGTAAAATATTTTACTACCAGACTTATTTTTGAAAGCTGTGGATCTTATACGCTTTCTGTTCGATCTGTGATCTCTTGGAAAGTAACAATTGTCGTGATTGAATTTCAAAAACACTGAAATAACTCTTATTGTTCTTTCATTAATAGTAAATTTACAAATTTTCAAGTCTCCAACCTTAATTTTAAACCGTTTTCATACAAACATCTAACCATTTTTTTTAAGGTTCTTATTTGTTTCGCAAATTGAAAACGCTAAGGGGTTGAAAGGTATTTAAGGTTTTTTTGCTACATTATATAAAATTAAAAAATACAGCATTTTACGTAATCCCTCACGAAAAGGAATGAAAGAGGTTGAAAGTTTAATGCAGGTTCAAAACTACTGAAGCTAAAAGATGAATTGGCTGATAGAATTACATTCATAATGTTCACACGTAAAAACCGAATTCAAAAAGTTCAACCACATAGCCGTGTATTTGCCGTGGATTCGGGCTGACTAAAATAGCACCACCCCATCTCCTCCCGCGGGTGTCGTAAGAGGCGACAAAGGGAAAAATCCTACGGACGGGCAGCAGCGTCCTGTGTGTGTGTGTGTGTGTGTGTGTGTGTGTGTGTGTGTGTGTGTGTGTGTGTTTGTGTTTGTTTGTTTGTTTGTGTGTGTACATAGTGACTTGTGTAATGCATCCTAATTAAGTGTCCCTACACTGTGTACAGATGGCCGTTTTCAGAAAAAAAATCCCTAATTAGCGTGACTTGTACACTTAACTATGTCAGTTTTGTGACGATAATTAAGTATTAATTTTCTAACAGTACTTAGATTTGGTGCTTGTTTTATAAACTAAGCAGTAATACAATGCATACATAATTCATGCTTAATTATCGTCACAAAACACATATTTTAAGGTTTTTCACGGGGCACTTTTTCTGATAACTCCCTTATATAAGTAGGCTTAGGTATCTTAAATGATGTAATAAATTCATTTCTCTTGTAACGGCCTCGGCTGTTACCTATGGTCTGAAATAAATGTCCTTTTGTATGAAATTCGCTTAGAAAATGTTTTGTTCTATTGACGACAACATACAACTTTTTTATTGTTTACGTTTTACTGATTTCAACTACAACACAGTTACATAACTGAATATAAACGCAAGGAATTATACCGAGTTTTATGAAAAACCATAGGTACAACGATAAGGAGTAGGCAGGCACGTCATCGTCCAAAAGGCCCTGAACTAAATGCATGAATAAACATGAAATTTCTAATGTAGGTAGTAAAATTGTGAAAATTTGCGCACATTCTTATGTCTTTGATTTTAGGGTTCAGAACAAAGACAGGTAAATGCATGTCAGCAAATGCTCGATAGGTATATTTAACTGTAAGGTTCCGTAGTTGCCCATCTTTCACATACCTATATCACACATCCAGACAGAACTTTTTGCGATAACTCAAAACGATTGAACCGTTTTAAATAACGTATTTTTAAAGTGCTTGTGGATGTGAAATTTTGGGTTCGAAAACATAGAGGGAAGAGGCGGAGACAATTTTTTTATTTATTTTTTTCTGGAGTGATTGTTTCCGAGAGTATTGCTCTTATCAATGAAAGTTTTGTATGACTCTATTCTTTTAAATATATCTATTTGTAACACGTTCACAGTCCCCATACAAAATGTTTTGATTTCCTCGTACTCCAAGCAAATTACTTCCATCGCAAGTCCGTGCTCCACTTGTAGGTCACTAAGAAACGCCCAGGTTAGCATTCTGATTATTACAATATTGTATTTAGAATGCTGTTGAATCTAACGAAAATATTGACGGAGAAATCAGAATTGTCTACATAGTATAAGCACCATTGAATGCAGTTAGAAGTGATTTGATTTCAGTGCGTCCCTTGCCGGTGTACTTATCCGTTGAGATTTATTAATTTTATTAGAAGTCGGAGTACACACGTCCTGGTTTGTGAGAGTAGTTCATAAGCAGAACTAATTTCCTACCGCAATAACAACTTTATAGTACTAACTTAGTCATAGTAATAATACTTAGAAAACTAACATTAGCGAGCCTCGTACAAGCTTTTACTGGTTTTTATCAACGCTTTAGTAAACATTGCGTTTGATAAATAGTTCTGATAGATCTATCGTTATCAGTAAAATCGAGGAATCGTTCGTCCCATCGTCTAATTTCTATATATTTTAATAAACACATCCATCAAATTGGTGCGAAGTTTAATTATGCGTACTAATATAATATTTTTGTTTCAGTTCAAGAAATACCGCGACGAACTTCCTCCAAGGACTATTCCGCAGAGCTTGAAAATATGCCCAAGAAACATGTTTATACCGGAAGGTTTCTGACTATGCACAAACGCCGCAAAAAGAAACTTTTGACAAGAGCATTGTGCAATGAAGCAGCTTTGCTTGATGATTTACACCCCGGCCAAGTCCAAGTAAGTACATTCTATGTTTACTGTCATTTCGGGCCCTAACAATGATATTGTTACACATGGTAAAATTTATATGCTGCGAATGAATGCGTAAAAATTCATGATACCTATTCGGTATTCATGTTATGTGACAGTTAACAAAAAAAAAGTAGCTGGTCTCTAACACGAGAATTCCAAATTACTAAAACAATACCTACCTTTGAAACTGTGCGTTTAATGAGACATACTCCGATTTTAAATTTATAAACTTGGTTCAATTACTTTGAAACGTGTTTGTTTTTGAACAAAGTATTAATGTATGTGTCCAGTATTAGTGTATGTGCAATATAGTCAATACCATACTTCTTTATCAGTACTTCTACAATACGTTCTGTTGTACGAACACTTGTCTACAAATTTAAATGCCATTTGTTTATATTCATGAAGCGTACATAACACTTTATCTATATGTGTTCATGTGACACACTGTTGGATGCTTTTCTGAGTTTCAAGTAACATTAGCGAGGTCATACACTATACTGTAGCGAGTTAATGATGCCAAGAATTGGAAAACTAAAAAATCTGATATATTTATAAATTGATCATGGCGTGCATTTATAGCCTATACTTCTGTCTAATGATGTTTTTATCAATGTTACAGATATGTGCATTTCATTCATCTTAGATATTTCCAATTGATTAAAATGTGTAAAATAACTTTGACGTCGATTGTACAGTCGCCATCAGATATATCGGGGCTGTGGAGTTGGTCACAAATATCTGAACAACGCCTCTATTGTCAAGGCGATAAAGTGCTTGTTCACATATTTGTGATAGCTCCGATATATCTGATGGCGACTATACAGCACTGGTTGGAAATTACAAAAAACGTGTCTTAAGATGCTGCTGCTGTTGGCGTGTTTTATGTGTCTATATAACATTATATATTTCCACACAGATACATAATTCCACATAATTAAAGTAATGCCAAAATGATTATAAGCTACACAATTAAAATATATGTAATGTGTTGTTTTCGTGACTGTCACATATGTTGCAAACTATAAGAATCGTTCCTGTGCAGGCATCATTGACGTTCAGCCAAGAACCTAGATTGTTGTCTTTATTTTTAAGCTAATATTAACTTCGGGCAAACGTAATGCAAATTAAGGTCATTGCCATTGTAGATTTAAATTTCAGCTACATGCCAGAGATTCTCTTAGAATATAGGTACTCCTGTAAAAGTTCCCCTATTAGAACTAGATGAACATCTAGAATGGCATCCATCCACCTTGTAGACTTACGTCAACTATATTACTATAGTCGAGTATACAATTTTATACAATTTTAAACCTTATTTCAATGAATTGAGACGAGGATATGTATACATATTTATGAACTTTACACAACGCTCGGAGCACATTAAGGAAGTTACGAACTTGTGTTACGGTGCTCGTTACTGATGCTTGGTATTGTAACAAAGCGCGTCGTTTATCATTTTCAATATTGTGCGTGATATTGCTATAGAAAAACCTAGCTGCGTAAAGTAACAAGTTTCAGTATTTTGATAATACGTTAGGAAGGCCGGGCATACAATAAGTACTCACTAACTCATACGACAAGACAAAAATAAGTTACAAAAAAAAAAAATACTAACACTCCTAATTAGGGTCTTCAATTTGCTTCACCGAGAAGAAAGTGAATAGATAGCATTTAAATTTTGTGCGATAAGAAATTTTCAATTTATAATTCCCATTGCCTCCTGTAATAAATACATACATACTTCTAGTTATCATAATACGATTGTAATTTCTGTAAATAAATGTATCAAATTTAAACGTAAATATAGATTTGTCCCAATTTTATACATATTATATGTCATAACTTTTGTTTTACATGACGAAATATATTTGATTTTCAGTTACATAGGTAGGTACCTACCTTACCTACCTTTTTGTGCGATTGATACGAGAAATTTTAACTATGTTTAACTCTGCTACGCGAAATTAATTGCATGGCGAAACTCATTAAGACTTCTTTACTAACGAGCCCTACATAGTAGTTTCTGGTGGGACAAATATTGCTTGTTATTCGGTCCCATTAGGAATGGACCCAATAATAGCAGCTTTTTCGCAGAAATGTTAGTTATACATATTTTCCTCGTTCTACTAGTATACTTGCACATAGCCTGTTATTGAAAAATGGCCCATTAAAATGTAACTACGGCAACAAGAAGAGAAAAAGGTCGATTCAGCCATTTATAAATATCAAATAATAAAATCAATAGAATATTACATAATTGTTACCACAAAATAAAACCATAGGATCTTCAACTATGATTACAATAGTTCAAAGGGTATCTTTGTAGATACTTCTAATTTACTGACATTACTTTACAGCGCATCCTCGAGCAATCGGTGCTGTGGCAGTTCAACGCATTTACGTTAGAAAACGTGTCCGGGGGTAATTATAAAAAAAATTATCTACCTATACAAATTTTATTCTAATACCGAAAACTGGCCTAAAATGTATGATACCGTTGTCAAGCTCTCCGATTTTGTTACATCGTCTGCAGAATATACAGTTATTTAGCGATGCGAGGCAGTAAGCCAAGTTTGGATACACTCCTCTGGTTCTTAGAACCACAACGTAAAAAATAAGTCTTACTTATAACAAGTATAAAATTAATCATTTAAAACTGTCGTGAGTCATGTTACCACTACTTAATTACAAACGGATAAATTTACGTGTTTGTAACTAAGTAGAAGTATAAAATTGGTTACAATGTCAATATACGCGTTAGTGTTTTACTCAGAACAAAAAAAACAAATTTACCATTATTAAAAGCAATGCTATACATATGTATAATATAAGGTTCCTTATGTTCAGCATTTCCTTTGTTATTGGAAACATCAATTTAATTTGGCAGCATGAAATTATATTCATAATTATTTATTCGATATGGTAAATAATTAAATCAATGGTGGAAAATGTTGCTTTATAAATATAGCCATAAATTGGAAATAATTATTAAAGAAAATATAATGCAAAAATAATTAAATTTATTACTGTACAACTACGCGATTTTGCGATTGCGACTGGGTAGCCGACATCTTGAAGTCGTGTTCACACTTTCATAGTAAGCGTAATATACTCGTAGAGATAATAAGAATCGAATTCTGACTAACAGATGCGCATTTTTAACAGGTCGTTGTCTGCCAGTGCTCTGTGTTCATCTATTCCACATCTATGGCCTGCTTTCATATTACAAGCTAGATGCCGCGAAGGCATGGAAATTGTTCAGCTTAATAGAAGAAGGATATCACAGTACGAACCCTTACCACAACTCAGTGCACGCGGCAGATGTCACGCAGGCCATGCATTGTTTTCTACAGCAGAAGCAAGTAAGTGTGTGACACATTTCTTTATTTCCTTAATTTTCTATCATAAAAAACAAACAAGGGTATGCAATCTCGATCCGAAAATGAATATGCCAATGATTCGAAAAATCGAAGCTAAGATTTGATTCGAGATCTCGTCACTAAAACAGTCAAATCAATTTTTTTATGACTAGCGGAATACTTAGTATATTAACATTAACACCTTTTAGGACAGTCGCTGTTATATATGCATTATATTCCTAAATCTATCTACCTGTATATACAGGTTGGCCCATTCGGTCAATATGGGTAAATATAATTTTATGCACCATCTATAAGCACTCACCCCTTTTATGTATAATTAGTTTTTCCGCTACCCAAAGCTTGTCTAGAAGAGTTCACTCTCTAGCGATGAAACTGCCTGTTGTCTGCCTCTATTTTTGTTCTATTCCTTCGGTTTCAGATTTCCCTATATTGACCGATTTAAATAGGCCACCATGTATACTCATATAGCCCGTATCCACATACTGTTAATACATGCCTCTACTTTATTATTTATTAAGTCATTATTCTCGGTCCTGTGCTAATATTTCCTGCGTGCTCGTTTGGTAGGTATACATGACAGACACCTTTGTTTTAGAAAAAATAACCAAAATCAGCGCATAAGTCGAAGCGTCACCAATGAAATTTTTTAATGGGATTTATGTACTTTTTTCGAATTCATTTCTAAAAAACACAAGGCAAGCGTTAGTTTCGTGCTAACTGTTATGTCCGAGATTTTCAGCAATCAGGGCTTTATGACATCGAGATTAAATCTCTAAAATTCGCTTGATACCTCGTAGTCTCGAGATCTCACAAGATCGTGATGGCATTTGGGACCAAACTTTGTGCAGGTTTTTATGGTTTTTAACTAAGAATCTACGAACGTTTTGTTTAGTGTCTAGCATACACTACCTGTTTGTTATGAATAAATAAAGAATTATAATTAAATGTTTACGTTGTTACGACCAGTCTTAAGTATCCGATAATTTTTAATTCTTATTTTGGTTATTTTATCGCAGGCATATTATTAAATATGTACAAAATTACTAAAGTTACCTACACGAGCGATTGTTTACATTGCAATTAATTGATTATTTTTACCTTCCAACTATTTGTAAATTATATTCGGTATCTATCTATATTCGGTCGATAGATAGTTAATATATATTTGGATAAAATTTATTTAACTTGGCATGTCATTGTTCAAGTATAAGACAATCCTGAGGCCGTTTTCAGATTAGTCGTGTGTTTCCTCATTAGATCCGGGATCACCTGGAGCCCCTCGAAGTTATGGCGTCACTACTGGCGGCGATCGCGCACGACATGGACCACCCGGGGGTCAACCAGCCCTTTCTTATAGCCACCTCTAATCATCTTGCTACGTTGTATCGAGTGAGTATTACTTTACACTCGTACCAAATATTCGTTTTATTTAATCCCACTAAAACATAAATGTGAAAGAATGCCAATTCACTAACTGTAGCCCATTAAAGAATAGGAAGACCTATTGTCAAGAGAGAATATGTCTTCAGTTGAATATCAATATTTTTGTCAAGTGCAAAGGTGTGATTTAGTTAAATATAGTAACATATATGTACACTATTTTTAAGGTTTTATCCCTCACATTCATTTATATCATTTTCACTTACTTTTGGCCTATTTATTGTGTACGCATATATAATTACCTAGTTGAATAACAAATTAAAACTTATCACCTGAAAGTAGTTGAACTGTTATAAGTGGCGAAACCTGAACAGTTCTTATTAAAAAAAATGGATCTTACATGTAAAGTAACACTAAGAAAAATCTTGAAATTACATAGAACTAATTAACAGATAGTGAGTTATGGAGGGTCAAGGCGGCCCGAAATGGATCGTATAATACTCGTATAACCCACGGTCAGTGGCCTTTAGTTTTGTAAACTTGGCTGATGTGTGCTGTGTGTCTCGATATGTAAATATTTTGATAAAAGAGTGATTATTTATTTTTAGAATATAGCTAGGTTAGGTACTCATTATTATTTTCACTAATAACATCCTATCGTGTGTGTTAACCGTAAATCTAATTATTCACTGAAATACTTTAATATAAATGGGATCTAAATAGTCACTATAGCTCATAACATTAGAACTTCTTCGTTTTTTTAATGCTTCTGGGAATACAATGACTGGTTTAGCATAGCTTAACCTCCAGATATTATCGTCGTCACTTTCCATCAGGTGCGACTGAGGTCAAACGCTGGTCAGTCTATTATAAAAAAAAAAAAAAAAAAGATATTTACCTGAAATTAAACGTTGTAAAGGAACATAGGAACATAGCGCCGTTTATGATATGCTGAACACTATATTTGGGAACATTTCTGTCACTAGTTTGGATAATAATAAAACTTCCTATAAAGATCGACTTCACGGAGCCATAGAACAAAAGAGCAGAAGAAACTAGAACATCAAACTTTCTTGATTGTTAGACGGTTATAAGATAATGACTAGTGAATGGAGTAGGAAGTTAGACGCCTATGTATATTGAAATCAAAAGGATGCCTGCGTTTATTCAGATATAACCCTTAATAGGGCAAAGGGCGTATATAAGTTACCACCACTTAATATATGTGTCAAATGTTCAAATTCACTTAATATCTAAAATATCTGGCCTATAAAGGGTTCTATAAGAAACACATTACTATTTCTACAGTGTGTGACTTTATGCGTGCGTGCTTAAATTTGTTTGTAGTACAAACTTTGTACATCTAGCCTAGCAGTGTGTGCAAAATTTTCTTGACGGCGTTATAATAATATTCCACGTTAAACAAAACAACTAAGCTCCGCACTGTTTAGTCAAAATTCATCTTATAAACAATGCCTTCCGCTATTTAACAAAATATCAACGAACAGTTGCCTCCATACATTTGCATTGTATGAATGAGAGTTGTGTTTTAAATAGGATTTAGAATCTGTTAACGGTTTCACGGGTTTCAGTTTATCTCGACGTCATGTTGTTATTGTAACAAGACCGTTTGGCACACTGCGATTTTGTATTAATATTTACAATGGAAAAAAGGAGGCAGGAGAGATCAGCATGGCCAATTTATTTAAAGTAGCATACGGAACTTTATTTAAATTTGGATTATACTATTGTGTATGCTTTCTACTCAGAATCACCAGCTCTTTCGATCCTGATAGGAGAAAAATAGTGTCCCTAGTTTTCTTTTACTCTGTTACGAATTTTCATATGATTGTAACGTAATGAAAGTTATAAAAAAATTATGTAAATTTTAGTAGGTACAGTCAGCAGCAAAAGTGGCTAAGCGTTTGAAGTGTTCAAAATGACCTACACGCGCTCTTATTCTCTTGACAATAGAGACGTGTTGACCTCATTTTGAACACCTCAAACGCTTAGCCACTTCTGCTGCTGACTGTACTTAAGTACACTTTTTTTCCTAATATTTCAACTCCTGATTCTGAGTATCACACAAAAAAACTTAATTTAAAAAAACGTAGCGTATATAACTTTAAATAAAATGGACCAGCTGTGCTATGTTGGTATCAGAAAATCATTTAGAATAATCGCGTTCACTTAAATGCGAATGCTTGCATATTTGACATTCGATTCGCGTTAATATTGCGGATATTTTGCGCAAAATGCGTAATGTCGTGTCTGCTTGTCTAAACAAATGTTTACAAAGGCGGAAAATATTAGCTACAAATTTATCCCGTATTTGGACGTTTTAAAACACTCTCGTATTCGGACTGTTTAATTGTATGCGCAACTTTTTTAGTTTATAATGATTTATGTGCATTCTACTAAGAATCTAGAACTCTTAGAAAACAACCGGGCCAATATATTTATTCCCAATAACACAAAAAACTACGTTGTGACATCCCTAGTTGTTATAGTACGAGAATGGTTATGCGTGCCAATAGCGATGCGCTGTGCGTCACTCGTAGTGTATCCCAAGTGCACGCTGGAATAGTGCCACGTCCGTGCCACCCCTCGTTGAGATGCGCACTAGGCGCGCGTCCCCTGCACGAATACTCGCTCGTCTTGCAGCGGCCGTAATTTATTTGCCTAAGCTACGCGTTCCCGTTTCATCTGATCAGAATACGAAATGATATCAGTATACCTAGATATTTTTCTAGCAGGAACGACATTTGCTTAGTGCTTGTCACAATAAAAATATCGACAATCCTGTTATCGATGAGTACATACTCGTACTACATCAACGACTCAACGACAAGACGTACAGACAGTTTTATATCGGCTACCTACCTTCGACAAATTTAACGTAATCCCTACACTTTTTATCCAAATTACTTTTAGATTTTTCAATGAATAGTTCCAAATTATATTATATAAAATATTGTTATATCTTATATAAATTAATAGATAGTTTAGTTATTATTATTTATTTATAACCCTATTACCCTATATTTGACTTTTTATATTTTATTTGTATTAACTGTATGACGTTGAAGTGCTACTTATCGATAACAGGACTGTCGATGTTTTTATTTAGTCAATCACTTACAAGAAATCGTTCGTGCTAGAAAAATATCTAGGTATAGATATCAGTAAGACGAATGACGTTTGACATGGTATGCACTTTGTAGAGAAGTTGTTTTCTAAAGTGCATTACCTACTGGTACTGTACTTCTATTATATTATTATTAAATCCAAAATTTGTTATTTAGGCGTTAATACTTTAATTACTTCGTTCCTGTATAAACCCGTATAAGCCTGTAGCTGATTTAAAATTATCGCAGTTAAAGTTAATATCGCAGTTTACTTAGCAGAACGACATTAACCGCCTGGTTAATGTCACTTTGTCCCCATACAAGGCCTCGGCAATCAATGAACCCAGTCTTCTGCCTAGACGTGAAGATAAAATATAATGTATACAGTATGTATCAATACGAGAGGCAAAGCATTCAAGCCCTTAATGGCAATGACGAATTTAATACTATTTCGCAGTCGGTTAAGACTTCCCATATCATCCTGTGAAATATTATGTTATGGCCTGTAAATCTCCATAAAAGTGCAACTTATCTTTTTTTAAACTAGATGTTAGCAGAAGTACCAGTCGAATTATGTTGAAATTATTGCAATAACAGTGCCCATTAATACGTTATCAATATCTTAGATGTCACGTCAATGTCAATTTATTTTTCTTAATAACATTGACAAACAAGGTTGGCTAACCATTTTCATTGACAAACTTTCTTCAACTGGCGTTTCGTGTTGAACTTTGAATTGTCAGGTCTTATAATTGTAAATAAAGAATACATGATGCTTCACAATTAAATTTAGATTTATCATTATCTGAAGGATAAAATAATAATTATGAGCTTGTATTTCAATAATATATCTACTAAAAACTTATTTCTTACTTACACATTTACGGAGTTATAAAGCTTTGCCTTCGGTATTGATACATACTGTATTGTATGGTTTTTTAAATTTATTTGTATATTATATATATCGTTTTCTGAGTACCTACAACACAACCCTTCTATAGCTTAACTTGGGGCTCAGTCGATTTGTGTAAGCATGTCCTTGTCCTATAATTATAATATTTATTTATTTATTTATTTATTTAATGTTATTTATAGAACACATCGGTTTTGGAAAATCATCACTGGAGGTCCGCCGTAAGTTGCCTGAATGAAAGTGGGCTACTGGACCAGACTTGTGACATACGAGCCGCCTTGGAGCGTCAGATCAGCTCGCTCATCCTCGCCACGGACATCACGAGGCAGCAAGAATACCTAAGCCAGTTCAAGGTAAGAAACTAAATAATAATATAATAGTTATTTTACCTCATTTAATTTTCTTTTTCCGATTAGACTTGTGTAGTGGTAGATATAATAGCTGATCTTGTGTATGGCTATATTTTATTTATTCATAGTTAGGTAGTGATACTTGAGAGATAAAAAATTAAAAAGATTTCGTTTAGGTACAAAGTGCCTGAGAATATTGAGACCATTTTAAAGTAATGTAAGGCAAAATTATTTTTTTTATATTGTTGTGCTTCAAAACATTTTTATCAGTTTAACAACTATAGGTATACTTTCTTTTCCAAATTAACATGTATGTGCTACAAAGTTAGTTCAAATATTGAATCCAATAGTCCAACTTATGGCATTTTTTGGTACGCGATTATAGAATATGACCTTTCCTAGGGAATAGCATTAAATAAATAAATAAAAAATACTTTTAAATAACTAAGCCGCTACACAGTCATATCAACAGACGATTTTTCTAATTCTAGGCTATTAGGTCGTTAACGCATTCACTGCCACTCTTTTTTCTTAGACATTCGCCAGGTGCCGCACTTTGCTGTGTACCCCAAACGCACATGTTAAAAGCTATAAGATAATTATATTTTATGATGAAGTATATGTTTATACATATTTTAATACCCTCTTATTTCCTAGTATTTTAATGATTGCTGTTAATAATTGATTGTCAATTATTTTCACAAGTATAACCATCTTGTTTACGTTACACGGCGACTTCTTGGCGCCACTTAGCTAACCAAAAAGTATAAACGTTTTCTTGCGACCGTGAGTATGCGGCCATAATTCAACGTATAATGTAGACATGAAGACGTTTATTTAAACTGTAGGTACAGTGAGGTCGTTATATGCGTCGTATAATATAGACGTGAAAACGTTTATTAGACCACATGATACGACGTTAACGTTATGATAAATATCGTAGGATAAAAGTCCGCGAAATAACTGTAACTTGAAGCCGTATAAGGTAAAACTTAGTCGACAACTTTGCTTGTTGGACTCAAACGATACGAAGTATTTGCTAATAAAGTTATTCTATTGTAATAAAAATTATATAGTCAAAAACTTTGTTTAAGAAGCTAAACAAACATTTTCATTGCTACCAAAGTAGAAGCATAGCAAGGCCATTTTACGGTATCAACTTTTTTAAAATGATGGTTAAAAATTGCGGCTGATTTCTATCACAGCACCACAGCGTTAAGCCGCTGACGCACTTAGCTTACGAAGATTGTTTGCTCTTCTTGACCTGACCGTGTTAAAGAAGAGTACGTTCAGCTCAAACACGTTAGGCTTATTAATTAGCGTAGGTACAATCTGGATTTCTTTCATCATGCGTTGCCAGATTTGTGCCGCATAAACCGACGGCTATAAGATGTGCTGAAATAATAATCTTAATTATTTACCGTGATGTTTATTTGCGCACGTTAATTTTGATTGCTTGTGGTCACAGTGTTATCAATATTTCAAAGACGAGAATAATAAATGTGTCATAATAATAATTCTTGGGCTATTGCCGAGCAAGAGTTACCCAACAAACTGTAAAACTCAGAATGCAAATATAGCAAATGTTGTTTGTTCACATAGTGCCAAGTTCATTATTGAATGTAACTGTCACATGCAATCCTATATGTATCTTTTGATGTCACCTAGTAGAGGGAAAGTGCTGTAAACAATGGCGGTAGCAAAGTACACTAAAAACACTCCTGTATTATTTAAAGATGAAAATTTGCTTTTTTATTAAATATTGTTATCACTCACGAGAGATCGAACTATCTGGAATCCTATACAGACAACCCCATGCACAATCAATCGATATGTTGGTCTCCTGACCCTGAAAATCGCTTCATAAAACATGGTAAATTAAATGAAAACCAAACCATGACATCTAAACTTATTATTTGGACGGGAAAATGCAAGTCGGCTAACTAATTGCATGTTTCTTTGCATGTTTTTGTTTTCATGTAACATATTTCAGAGTAGGTACTTTCCAACAAATGTACTTATATAAACTGTACTTATATATGAATGATACAATATCAGCATCATCAGCCTGTATTTGTCCATTGCTGGACATAGGCTTTCCCAAATGCACTTGCACGCCATTATAATATTATAGAAATGAAAGTCGGTTTATGTAAAAAATGAAAGTAGAATTATAGGTGTCACACAGGTTGCGACAGGCGTGAATCGTTCATTCGCAGCTGAGCTGTAAGATAAAGATAACCGGCGTTTCGCAACCGTGACGGTAACGCAACGTGACCCGTTTCTCCAGCGACTAACTCAGATATAGGTGTTAATTTGTCCCCCTGTCACTATACATAACTTGGCTACATAATCGATTCTGGGAGATAAACGACAACTCTTACCAGAAACCGGGTTGTTGGATCGACTTTTATGTGTTGTTCTTCGTCCAGGGGGCAACAGAAGCATGGTTTGTTAGGAAATGTGGCACCGCGTTCTAGTAATACTTTTACGGAAACGGTGTATTGTATAGATAGTTACCAAGGATAGGACAAACGCCCGTCATTTTGGAAACATAACCCTGTTCCGTGTTACGGAGACTTCATTATATTGTAAAATATTATTTTGAAGTGCGACTTTCCTCACTTTCAGAGAGTGAGGAAAGTTGCTACTTTCGTCACTCTAGGGAGTGAGACAAAGTAGCTTTTTAATTGACTACCGGTCTGGCCTAGTAAGTAATGACCCTGCCTAAGAAGCCGGTGGTCTCGGGTTCGAATCCCAGTCAGGCCATTTATTTGTGCGATGAGCACAGATATTTGTTCCTAAGTCATGGGTGTTTTCTATGTATTTAAGTATTTATATGTTTCTATTTATTATAATAGGACATAATGGACTCCCTTAACACCACTACCACGTTCGGACCCTCACAAATTAATCAAATATTATAATTTTGAAATGTATATATTTTCAAATGAAAAATATTTAAACAAAATATTAAGTAATGAAGCCAGTGCAGTTGCAGATAAAACACTTAAATGAATGTGGTTAACCTGATGTTAATTTTTTTACAAGATTTTATTTAACTTGATATATGTATTTGTATATTTATCCGGATGGAATCTTGCAACTCAATTTTGAAGCAGACATCTATAACCGATTGAGCTGAAATTTAGCACACAAATTTATATAATTTCGGTTACAATGCAATATTATGGTACCACTGATCTGATCTGATGCTGGAGTTAGAAGGTAGCAAAAGCAACTCCTAAAATGCACAAGATAAACCCGTGTTGTTTAAGGCTCATTAGAATCCTTTCGATGAGTAGATGACGATTGTGAAAAAAAGTACTGTCGGCAATAAAAGCTTGTACTAAAAAAATAAATTTTTGGCAACTTATTTAACCTTTAATATGTTCTCACTACTGAGGTGAAAAGTTGTATGTGTCACACTAGAGTAAAGTTATTTTACATCTCGTGTTTTTGAGGGCCTCGCTACGCTCAAGATTCTAACACTAGAATCACTCGCTACGCTCGTGATTCAATTATAGAATCTTTCGCTTACTCGGGACTCAAAATAAACACTCGCAAGAAAAAACAACTTTCCTCTCTTGTTGCACAAATAACTATATATTAAACTTTTTTTATAAGAACGAATTCAGCGACAATAAATAGTACATTGTGCAACGAGGATGGTAAGTAAGGTATAGTAAACGCGAGTCTATTCGATTTAAGCCCGACGACGAAGTCGCAGGGCTTTTAATGACTCAAGTTTGTTATACACTTACCACCCGTGGTACACACAATGTTTTTCATCACATTTGCGAGGAAATAAAATAAATTCGTTGGTAAAATATTAGTTAGTACTTATGTAGGCTTAAAATCAAAATACACTTTAAAAACTACAATCAGACCTCATTCACTAAAAAGGATTGTCAACAATGTCAACTTTTTTCAATGTCTTCCACAGATAATGTTAACAACTGCGTTTTGTTTTCGAATTTGACAGATCATCCTGCCAAATAGTATCAATTATCAAAATCAAATATAAAACAATTATTTTTTAATAAATACTAAACATTAAATTGCAGTCAAATTGAATATAAAGATATGTTTTATACAAATTAAAAGTTGGTTGTAGCAAACTTTTGAAGATATGAAATACACCTTGGCTGTTTGGAAACATCCTCAGTCCGAAGTGAAGTATGAGTTCTATATATTTTTAAAACTAAACTTAACAGCCCGTGTGAGCTAAATCGGCTATAACTGCTCTGTACTCTCGCAAGTAACAACGCCATTGACGAGCAAGTGTGATGAAAATTAATGAATTAATCTAGAATGGATGTTGTTATGTAAAAAATTCACTGTCGTAATCCAAAAAGAATGATTTATTTGTTCGCTCTTTTCACTTGTGCGATCATTGGATGCAGGATGATGCGATTGAATTCAGGTCGGATAGTAAAAATAACAATTAATTAATAAACAATATAAAATAGAATATATGTTTTAGTATCTCAAGGAAGTCTCCGTTGTGCGGAACAGGGTTATGTTTTCAAAATGACGGGCGTTTGTCCTATCCTTGATACTTACATACCATCAAATGCATGTTTGGAGTCTTTATATGCCATATTAATGTGTTTTAACAGGAACCCAGGTGACATACAATTGTTGATTGAGCCAGGGTTATGCATAAGATATTTGTTTTTCCGGCTACAAAATAAATACTATTTTAACAACGGTTAATCAGGGTAAAGCTTTCATTTTCATGTGGCTCCTAAGAGAAGCGGATCTTGTATGCCATATACATATAACTAATATAACATTCATAAAATCATCATCGTCATCATCACTGGCATTTTGTATATTTCAGACGATTTATGCATTGCTGTGAAGGGATTGGTGAATGTAGAATTACAGCAGTGCCACAGATCTAATGCGTTTTTTGTCATTAGAAAGAAGGCTGAAGCACGAAACACGAGGTGTTTTATATAAGATGCGTTATGATTATGACTATTATGACACACGGCACACAACTGTCAAAGTATCTTAAACAGCCATTAAAAAAAACTTACATTATTGTTCTCGAACGTAAAATTATAAAAGTGTTTTCATTATATATATCTCTTTAATACTTACAATGATGTATTTATTTTTTAATCAGTTATTTTAATTTTCTCAGTTATACTAAAAAACCTAAAGAAGAAGAGGTTCGAAACGATTGGTTCGTTTTTTTTTTTTTGCTGTCATAATTGTCACCGTATCACGTTCTTTTTCCTGTTTTCTTAGTCATTAACATATTGTTGATTTTTTTTATACAAGACTGACCAGCGTTTGACCTGATGGTAAGTGTCAACGAGGTCGAAGGTGTAGCACGCTGGTTCAGTAACAGACTATTCACTCTTTCTTTGAAAAAACCCAAATTATATCTTTCGGGGAATACAGACGAAGTGAGCGAATTCCATTCCTTAGCCGTTCGCATTAGGAAATTAGAAGCGAATAGCTTCGTGCGAATGAATGGCATAGTTGACGGTATTAAATCTTGCAATTTCTGTGCACACTCTCTAAAATGTATACTGTAGGACACAGTCAAAAGAATTCCGAGCTTAAACGAGATTATTATTAAGATTTTAAAATGCCCACTTATAAAAATATATTCCGGGAGTATTTTATAAAATAAATAAAGAAACGAGGACGTTTCGTAATAAAACATGATGCATTAGGATTGCAGAATGTATAAGACGGTTTTAAGAATAATTCACTGTAATTCATGTTGGTGGAGAATCTGATGATACAACATTTTCAGAAGACGGGGTACAATTATTTTATCTCTGACGAAGCACCACAACTACTCTTACTACTTGCTGCTCGCTGTTGTGTTAAATGACTTACCTACTTGATCGATATTAATTTTTCAACGCGGCCGCCGTCAGTGTATAATTACATCGTACGTAAAATGAAATAAACTTTTATTACAAGCTCCAGACTCTCCAAAATTTTATTTGCTTACATTGAAACTTAATAACATTGCGTTTTGATAAATTAAAAACATTTAGTATTTTATAGAACATAAGTTTTATTTACATAATAAATTGATCTTTAACGTAAATTTATTTATTACATACCGAAAATACAAAATAGCTAATATATGGTGTTAACTTCTCGATCTGTTGAGGACTTAGTAACATCTAATATTTATCTAAGTAGAAAAGGTTGACGACAACTATAACCATATATTTACAATATAACAACAATAGGTATAGGAAAATTTTATTATTAGGATTTTATTAAGTACACAATACATGTTACAGAACAACGGACTGATAATACTCGTAAGACTAAGAAATATATAACCTTACTATACTCGTACAAGACCCCTGCCATGCTGTAAGGACTATTGATCTATTGACTACGAGTAGTAATCTATATTATTATTTTGAAGCTTATTTAAATTTGAGATCGTTATATTTTGTTTGGTTATCTAATAATTATGGAAAAGTAATAATAATGCATTAATATTCCCCATTGTCATAAGAATAGTTTTGACTGATGTTGTTGTGATGTTAATTGAAAAAATCAATTCCTAACATAAAATATAATACACACAAAACACCTATATACAAAGCAGAAAATGCCAAATTTACAGAGTAAAAAGTACTTTTTGAGAACGAATGCTCAAGCCAATTAGTACATTAACTAAATCTCAAATAATACCCAATGAAATATAACCAATCATGCGTACCCATTTCATAATACATATATCTTGTAAGATTTTGATGCAACGTGGACATGTATCTGGCAGGGCTACCTCGACACGAACAGCCTCGACATGTCGCTGAAGGAGCACCGGCACTTAGTGCTGCAGATCGCGCTCAAGTGTGCGGACATCTCCAACCCGTGCCGGCCGTGGCACATCAGCCGCAAGTGGAGCCACAAGGTGTGCGAGGAGTTCTTCCGGCAAGGAGATTACGAGCGCAAGCTTAACCTGCCCGTCACAGCGCTGTGCGACCGACACACCACCTCAATACCGAAGATCCAAACAGGTAATTAGTTCATCTCGTCATCAACTCAGTAGGGCAAACGGGCTTAGCTTGTGACATACTAACCGCCTCTTAAACAAAGGTAAAAAGATATGAGTAGTATTACGATTATCTCATACTTTCGTGGCTCACTTCTGCTCGACTGACAGTACCTACCAAACTGTCTTAGTGATCGAGTTATACGTGTGTATCCAGATACTACACCCAGCTGACTGTCCGTAGCATCGTAGCGTAGTCAAGCGGATGAACGTAATTTAATGCATTTATTTTAATCGAAAGTTTTGCATGTCGAGTTGTTTGGATGTCTTGACTCTGATGCAGCAGGATGTAAGGACAATTGTAATTTAACTATAGCTGTATTTTGTACAAAGTTTATGATTATAGTAATAGAGACGACAGCGAGGATTCTGCATTTCGTACATCGAGATATACTATTTATTACATCGAGATATAGTACTTAACTAAGTACTGGACGAATTATGATATCATTTAGTAATTTAGATGTACCTAGGTCGATACAATTTCTCTGATTATTTAATCAGGCAATGTACCAGACAACCTCGCTATTATGTCCATTTCTTTAAACATAAACCTCATACTAAACACAATTTTGGGTATCCGGTTGCTTTAAGAGCAATTTTACCGACCGACATTTAAATTACTAAATTATATCATAATTGGTCCAGTAGTTAAATTGTGAATAATAGTGATCGGTTGACTACCGACACTGATTTATTTTCGCATCCACAACATCAATTCAGGTACTATAAAGGTCAATCCTTTCCTTTCAGGATTCTTAGAATTCGTCGTGACGCCTCTTGTAACTGAATGGCACCGCTTCTTGAAAAACGATTTAACAGATGAGATGTTAAAAAATTTACTGTACAACCAAAGCAAATGGGAAATGCTCGTGGCACAAGAGATGGCGGAGGAGACGGGCACGGAGATGTCGGACGCGGACGCGGCGGACGACGAGCTCGACACCTGCTCCGGCACCAACCTGTCCGCCAGCTCCGAGCTGCTGTTGCCGCTACGCCGAAGCTCGCTCAACCCCGCTAAGCCACAAGGCTTGAAAGAGCAACTCAGAAGGTTCTCTGTCCCGCTAAACGTATTCCAAGACTCCAAGTTCAAGAACAGAGACAAAAATCGAACACCTTCTTTGGTCGAATCTCGAATGCGCACTAACGGCAGCCCACTGAGCAGTGAACATTCTTTGCACTCGCAGTTAAGTGTTCGCGGTCATTGCGAGCATAGAAAGCCCACTGAAAAGATCTTAAGTACCGAAAATCTACTTCCGGATTCATCAATAGCTTCTATCACTACTCCGGTCCAGGCGACCCGTTTGAATATCGTTCTGAAAGATGGCGGCAGTTGCAAGCTGATCCGGCAGCAGACTTTCCCACCGCTCGAGACCGCAGCGCGCGCGCACGCCCTCGCCGTAAGGCCGCTCCACACGAGTAACGAAGACGCGATCTACCCGTCCCGGTACATCAAGACTGAGATCAGCCAAAAGTTCGACATGGGTAGAAAGGAAGGCAAATTTAGTAATATATTCAAAAGATATGATACTGATAAGACTGATAACGATGACGCTTCTGAAAATAATAACTTAGATATTACGGATTGTTCACGTAATATAGAAAAAGAGAATCGGGACCCGTCGATACGCAGCACAGGCGGCACGCGCGGCAGCCAGCTGCGGGACAACCTCGCCGGAGTCCCGCTCGCGCGCGCCGCCGACCAGCTGGCGCGCCGGCGCAAGTCCATGCCCACCGATATCATCACATACAGTAACTATCTTATTCTACCATACATCTTATTTAACGTATACGCGTAACGTATTTGAATCACAATTTTCTATTTTGATGTAATACAGTAACCGTTATGTAATATACAAATATAGTACATTTCGATACTAGTGAAAAATAAATTTTTTTTTCGACGATTTTGAACGTTGGAGCCCGAGTGAAACAAGGGTGACAATCACCCGAGTCTTAAAGAAGTTTTTACACGTGTATCGAACCCAATTTTTCATAGCAAGTGCCTTAAAAAGTGAAATTTACGCACGCGAAGGGTGCGAAAAGTACACTTTTTACGCACTAGTTACGAAAAAGTATTTTAATGCACATATTATTTAAATGCGACTCATTAATTTTTTCCAGCTCCGAAGGAGAAAAAGATGCGAGAAGTGACCACTATTCCAGAATTCTTAAAGAAGACCCTGTCTGGTAAAGAGTGTTGGACACGACGACGAGGGTCGGCGCCCGCGCCGGTGGCGTCGTCAGAGTTGCGCGGCCTGGCCGCGCTGGGCGCGCTGCGGCACAGCATTAACGGCGGGCGCCGCAAGCCCGGCCCCGTCGGCTCGTGCCAACAATGGCTAACCAAGGCCACGCTCGGCGTGCACGACAGGAAGATGCCACATCTTCCGCGGCGGAGTTCACTGCCTGTTGAGGTGATGACAAATAATTTATATCTTAAAAAATGACACGTTGATGCATATTGTCACTATCACCTGTACCTTGTTCTCGATGAGAGTCTTATTTTCAAAACAAAAATAATACTGACTCCGTGTATGAACCTTGCTGAAAGTCATGCATTTTGGGCTACTAGCCCTCCGTAAAATTATATTTTTCTCGTACGGATCGATGGGTGCCGGTGGCGGCAGCGTGCTAGAGATAGCTCCCTGTGTTGATTCAGAGACAGCTATGCATTAGGCCAGTAATGGGCAAAGTCCGGCCCGCTTGGTCGACTATGGGGAAAAGGTTTTAGTGTTTTGTGGGTGATGAGCTGGTAACCTGTCACTACAATACTGTTAAAGTAATTCCCTGCCTGTGATATTTCTAAAACTTTTTGGGCCGTCATAAAATGTCTGCCCATCACTGGATTAGGTATTTAATCAAAGAAACAAATAGCTGTTGCTTGTATTCTTACATTTGTAGCAATATATGTATATTGAATACACACTAGTATCTATGATTTGCCAAATAAATACCAAGTAATCGAATTTTCTTTACAGATGTTCCGCCCGACTGAAGCTTTGTAACTATCGGAATCCAAATTTAAATTCATCTATTTGGTGTATGTTTATCATAATGTTATGAGTCTTAACCGCCAGAGCGTGTTAAGGGCAGTTTAATATCTGGAAGCGGTCTTTGTTTCTGAAGTTGACGCTGCTCGCATTAATTGCATAAGAGATAGTAATAATACAACAAGTTAGATTTGACTTGCAGGCGTGCGAATTAATTGGATAAATATGGGATCGAATGTGTTTCATATGTATCGTAATTTTCTTATGGGTCTTCTGCGTACTTTTAACAGCTAGAGCCTACATACTAAAACTTGAAGCAGGACTGTAATAGTAAATAGATAAGATTGTTCTTTTATTTCATTACACATTACATACGCTAAACAGGTATTAATATGGTTTGTACAATTGTAGTCTGAAACTATAACAATCGCCATAAATGACCTCTATAAGGCTTTAGTCATATAACAACGCATTCACTAATATCATAACTATGTAGTCTAGCTTAATACAATTGTTATTTATGAGCTATATCCAAATAGGGCTTGGGTGTCCTCAAGCTCACTCATAATGCAAATGTGGCGAAATGATCCTGTAAGCAACCAAAGTAGAAACGAATATTTTGGCCCTTTATTTCTGAGGTTTCAACGACAGCTAAAACCTCACTTCTTTTTATGAAACAGTAATAAATGTAATTACACGGGAAGAATGTAGCTCGTATGCGCAAATGAAAGTGTATTATGCTAGTGTTTTATTGGTGGACCTATCTAAAAACAATGTGATTGGATTGGCCAATCACTGCCATTAAGCCGGGAGAAACTATTTGATCGTTTAGTGTTTTGCACGGACTATGTTATTGTTGGCAGTAGCGATACTTTGAAACGGAATGACGTTTAATACCTGAACCAAGCGCACCATACTGAATATTTTTTTAAACTGCTTTTGTACGAAACTTCTGTTATTGTTTTATAATTTGACTTATTTTTTTGTTTGTATAGCTTACTAATTAATTGTGGTGTTGCCAGGATCAATACCGTTATATTTTTGTAAATTATAATTCTTTATTAACTAACTTACTATACATATTATTAGAATGTATAATAGACTTAATAGTACTTTGTTATAATACTTATAACTGATATGTGTAGGTGTGTATTGAATTCAAAAGATACATGATTGCTTGGCAACATCAGAAGTCACTAGTTTTTTTAATCACCTTAGTACAAATTATTTCTATTCATCATATTGATTTTTAACTTTTTTTAAATTGTATCTGTAAGATGAATGAATGTTATTTATTTGCCATAATATTATGTCTCAACATTAATTGTACTATGTCAAGAACATCCACTGTTCAGTATTAAGTTCACAATTACTATAATTTAAGTTTATTATGATAAGTTATTTTGGTGTATGTTTTTGTAAAGTAACATCACAATTTTTAAATTTTTGAAGTAACATTATACAATTTAAGATAACATGCCAAAAAAGATGGGTAAATGTTTCGCGCTCGGTTTTACGCTTTACAAAATTTATAATGGTAATAAGTTCACCAGAAGAAAGAGTCTCATAATCAATAACTTTAAAACTATATTGAAATTGAAGTCATAGTCGTAAAACTTAGTACTAAATATATACAAAAAAAAAAACTAATTTAGTTGCTCCTATTGGGCGCGCTGTGTACTATGGTGCATTGTCTGTTTTGGTTTAGATTATTAGACAACCTCAGTATTACGGTACCTATATGACGAAAATTTTAATAACATTTTAATTGATTAGTCTAAAAGTGTGCTATGAATGAAACACGATTGCCGACAAGAATGTTTATATTATGATATGAAATATTGATGGAATTACCGCGTGATATATTTTTTCATACTAGTCCAAACATACATTAAATAAGCGACATCAAAGTACGTGTGCTAGTTTTTTTTTATTGTTGACCCATACAGCTGGCCTGTGATGGACGTATGAATCGCGTAAAAAGACAAAACAATTGATTACCCTTGTTCTTACAACATAGTAAGTAGTTAGTTAAATTAAGTTTAATTTTTATTTTTTACTATATATCAATATATTGGATGTGGATAAACATAAATACTTATGACATACGCTAATAATTACTGGCTATTGGTTTTTTGATGTCTTCACCGCGTGTTTAAAAAATACTCCTGCATGCCATTTCTGTACGTGTCTAGTTATCAATCAAACATAATACAATATAAACATGTCTAAATCTATATGTACATAAATTGCACCTGGTCCGGTCTAGCATACGTAATTTTGTATCCTGATTTTACTAAAAATAGGAAATAATCCATAGATTATTCGAAATTACCATAACATATTACCCCTGTATTATATATATTGACTATTCAATTATTTTAACAATTTTAGTTCATGGTTATGTTTTATTCGTAGACAAATACTTACTGTAGTTGTCTTTGTAGATCGTTCCAACTTTTTTAGTTATATAATTTCCAATAATGTATAGAGATATTTATTCATAAAATCCTGACAGTCTTGTAATTAACTTGTATTAAATTATCCTCAACATCTGCACTCAGTGTTTAATGATATAGCATGTCATCGCACACTAACACGTTCAATATTCCGGCTTCATTGTGTGCGTGTGAGTTGCATTGATGACGTTTAACGCAAGAGTGGTATTTAAAAAATGGTTTATGTTTACAAACTTTTATTCGCAATTTTTTTAATAAAGTGCGTTTCCTAATTTGTCATTGTTAGATTTATTTACTTTAAATACATTTTGTTTTAGACTAGATTATTTTAGAAATACAAACTTATTTTTTAATTTCTAGTTTGCTGGCATATCTGTATTTTTAAGTGTTTCATTATAATTAAAAGAGTACATATAATATAAGGCGAAGTTATCTACTACGACACCGCAAGTTAGATCAATACGAAAAAAGTGCTCAAATAATTGCATCCTTATTTAATTAGTGGGTCAAAATGCTGAGACCGCCAGATGATATCGACTGATAAAAGTGGTACAAGGTCTAACGCAGAATTCTTTTTATATCTCTAATTATGTCTAAAAGCACAACTAAGTACAATGTTTAGTTATGTCAGTGAATTGTTTTGATTATGTTCTATATCTCTTCCATATGGATCTAATAACATTTAAAGGTCTACTAGTCAAATCACTAGTAAGCTTGACTTGCCTATTAAACTGGATTGTATGGTTTCAAACTATATGGGCAGTTATTTGGGTGTTTATCATGAACATCTGTTCCGAGATATGGATCTTAGTACTTATTTTTACGTATTCATTTAACATATATATATATATACACCGTGTTTTTTTTTTCATTAAATAGGATCCGTTGCCTGGCACATAAACAAAAGCGCACCATGTACTTATATATTTGTATATCGCCTTTTGTTAAATTTTAATATATTTTATATATTAAATTTGAATAATACAATTATTGTTACATTGTATAGTCCTTTTATGCGAATGTCAAGATTTAAATGTAAAATAACAAGGTGTATGCTTAATACCACCTACAACGCAAGCCTTATTGAGCTTACTGTGGAACTAGATCGAATTGTGTATGATTGTCCTATGATATTAAGCATATTCCATGTTTTGAAATTTAAATTTGCACATCACGTAATGGGTGAATCCACACGAGCATAATTTCCGCCGCGCAAATTCGATCCCGGCATACAAAATGCGGGTCATTACGTGATATAAAGTATGGCGCAACCGAAATTACGCGGCAGAAATGACGCTCGTGTGGCTTCAGCCAATGAGGTATAGGTTTATAGTATAAACTTTATACCTATACCCCTATACACAATTTTTTATGTATGGAAATAGGTATATTACAAGCCAAATACTGAGTCGCGTGTTATTGCTTACATTATTTTAAGAGCTATATGGGACAGACAAAATATTTCAGTAAGTAGTCATACACAGTGTAATAGAGGGAGAGCATTATTGTGGGCATGAATTGGTTTAAATCCGGTTTTAACGATATCAGTAGGTGTTCTTAAGATCGTTTTATAACACAACTGACGCATTACATAAAATAATGAATTCTTGTAGCAATATGAATAGACGTTGTAGGGTATATATGTCACCTCGTGTCACGTCGTGACCTATTTATAGTGTTTCTTAGTATATTTATTATATATAATTATGTGTATGTGTATTGATCTTGTATATTAAACCTGTTCTTACAGCTCCTTCGTGATGACAATGTTGGCCCAATGTCTTTTCGATGGTTTATTAACGAATTTGTATCGTATGTATTCGTAGTTGTATATTTTATATCTGTACATATATGTGCAATCAGTTCACTCTACTGTATTTATTACAAGGTATCACATTTTCCACAGTACACTGGTTCATGTCACCCCAGAGAGTGCATTTTATGGTATAGAATTAAGTGAATACTGTTTTTTGTAGTGCAAAACTATTTTCCATCGGAAAAACTCGATCTCGATCGAAATACGACGGCATCCAAACTGTCAATCAATGATTGTATTCAATTAGTGTCATTTTTTTAATATGGTACTTTATTATTTAGTGACAAATAAAAAATTGTAGATTGTTAATCAAGGGTAAAAAGTCACCCATTGACGACGAGGTAGTTTGGCGCTCAAACGAAGTGAGAACGCTAATAGTGCGAGTCGGAAATGGGTGACTTTTACCCGAGTTAAGCATACTATTTTTCATTTCGAATGCGTGGAAAGTAAAATAAGAGCTAGAGGAAAGTAAAAAAATGTCTCTTAGATAATAAACTGACTGACTAAAACAATAAAATCTAATTTATAATTTGAACACAATCACTTTTTGCGATGCCTATGTGATTATGCGATGTATAATCAAAGCATGAACGCCGAGTACTTAGGTTGAAATTCAATTGACACGAATGCGTGGAAAAGAGTTAAGAACACATGTGTATGATGACATGAGTTTTGGTAACAAATATTAAACAATAAGAATCGATAGCACTCCAACAGATATGACGAAAGGCGTTATAAAATTGTGTTACACAAATCTGTATTTAGAAATACCAGCATAATTAAGTACATCGTGCGTTGTGTGAACGGAACTATTTTTATTGACATGCTATGAACAAATAGTTACCAGTTGTAAACTGTGACATAAATAGGTAACAGTAATCTATTTTTATATACATAAGCTGCACTCGACTGAGGTGTAACACACAAGTTAGATATCTAACTGTCAGATCCGAGCGCTTTTATATAATAAACCTACACTTTTTAATCTTTATTGTGTGGTGGCTATGCGGCACAACAGAGCAAGGAACATTCTAAATTTACAACAGTTTGTAAACCTACTAAAAGCATTTAATAAAGTCTGTCAATGTTTAGCACGTTCCTCGTCCCTATACAAAACGATCTATTTATCTAATAAAAAGTCACAAGTCCAACTGTGCATTTAGTATGGGTAAGGGACACCATAAGGCATAGTGGTACCATGGACTACTAAAAAAAGCTTCATATCCTCACATTGGTGACATAAGCGGATAGGCACCGTGTTAAAACAGAAATATTAGTATAAAATTAATTGAAATCCGGTAAATTGTATAATATTACAATTAATTTATTGAAACTAGATTGCCGCTTACATCTTAAAAAAGTTAAAAAATTACAAAAGGAAGGTGGTACAATGAGTCTCGAAATAGGTGCGTTTGAAGCAACGCACTCAAGTATTTCGTATATTTTTTTTACAAATCGAGTTATTTCTCGCGTTTTAGTTATTGCCGCATTGCAGTTTTTACGCGCGGTCATTCTCTTTTTGTGAATCAGTTGCAGAAGGTGCGATAAATTAGGTAGGGTGAACGCTCCAGTGAATGAACACTTAAGAAATTTTTCACTTTTGAAAAATCATTTTTCAAAATGTATTAATAATTGTGATAATGTAATGTAATTTATTAAATCTTCATTTAATAAACAATAATATAATTTCTGTGATTTTTTGTTACTTTAATAGTTTTTTAGTTATACGAGAATTTATCAAAATATACCCAAAAACCTAGTAAATGAACAAAAAAATCTAATGAATGAACACAGTAAAACCCAGTGAATGAACATTGTTTAGAAATGTTTAGTCGGTATTAAAAATCATTTTTGAACATAATACACAGAGTTTTTCTTCAGAAATTATTACTTATATAAAAAAAAATGAGTTAGGTACAGTATTCTACTCACCTCAGTCACACCTCTACCACTCAGCTACTCAATTCAGGCCATTTTGGCCCAGGATTATTTTTAGTAAACTTACTTACGCGTTTATTTGCATTAAAAAAACACGCTATCAATAACTTCTGGGAAAACCAAGTTTTTCTTTGTTGATTATCCATTGAACCAATTTTGCTTCTTCATATTGACCTAAAGTAGAACAAATGGAATAAACAATAGCATGAATGTTATTACCAATAAGACAAAAACTTGATGAATAAAATAAAGAAAAACAAATTATTTTGTGTGCGAGTGGAACTTACACATTGTATGAAAATACATTCGTCGTTACGTTGTTCATATATAGAATTAGTTGAAATCTAGTAAATGAACACTGCCTGATTTCCATAGTCCATCTACTAAATGTTTCATGCCTATGTATGAATACCTGTGTTCCAATACTGGCTGAAGGTATCAGAATCGTTATCTGAGCAGTATTTCAAAAAACCAGCTTAATACTATTACGTTAACATTTAAATTTAGGCAAAAAAATAAATTGAGCCAACACCAGTAAATGAACACATTGTTCATTTACTGGTTTTAGAACATTTGATAAGTCAGTAATTGAACACGAAAAAATAATAACTTAATCGCAGAATAAACGACTAAAGTGTTCATTTACAAAAAGTTTTACACTTATTTCAACCAAATAACAAAAGTTTTAACTGATAAGTATCAAATAATCATTTTAAATGTTGCTCCAAACATGCACTGTTCTTACCTGGGATTTAACTTCTCCATACAAAACTTCAAAATTAGATACACGTGAATTTCAAACGCCGGTCATATTAAAACCGGTCGAAAATAAATTTACCAAGTGCTGCCATTGTATAGAAAACAAAGTTGACAATAAGAAAAAAAATACGACAAGTGGTAGAAATATTTGTATTTCTTATTTTAGCCAAAAAACGAGATTTTGTTCATTCACTGGGGGGGGTTCATTCACTGGAGCGTCCACCCTATGTGCCTCGATTTATACGCATTGGTGCTGACTGTGCGCAATTTATAAATGGTTTCCGTAGGTTTACATACAATATATACATTCTTTTATAAGTATATATTTCCTAGTCAAAAGAAAACCGACAAGTTTCAAGGACATTATGTGTTAAGGAATGATAAAACAAAAAATCCGGTCGATTAAAAATTGACACTTCCGCGAAACAGTTAAAATTAAATAACCGAAAACCATGTAATTAAAACTAGCAATGGAACTACATTGGAGTCGTAAATTATTTCACCGTCATATAATATTAATAATAATTCTTACTTGACAGCAGGTTTAACTATTACAACCTAGCTCAATGCTAACATTGTTATGGCAGGTGTCGCAGACTTTATTTTAATAGCTCAATATTTTGATCCATACTTTAACACCGTAGTCCGGCACTGTTTGTGCATATTATCTACAACAGTCTTCAGCCGGGCCGGTAAGGCTCTGATCAGGAGTACCTACATAATATACCTACGATGTACAGTCGCTAGTCAGTGCGCTAACTGTACACTTTTGTACTAATTCGCGTGTTGGATCCTCACGCAAGCATATAAAATGAATAAAGCCCGTAAGTTGTTAAACAATCCAAGATTGATCAATGAGACTATTTACCTTTCCTGGATGGGGTCACGGAATTTGGGCATTTTAAGCAATAGCTGTAGGTTCAAATTCAAAATGACGACAAATCTTATAATACTGCACAACAGTGTATCTGATAAATATTTTACAGTACCTATTAGAACACTTGTCAGATTTTATACAGGAACTGAGCGCTGATCTTTGAATATCACAAGCTTCACAGCGTGACCCTGAACGTATTGAATACCTAATTTTAAACTAATCGTTTGGTGTTTGTGTCACTATTTATTCTAATCAATATAATAATGAATTAATGATACAGTTTTGCTTATTTAAAATAATTACATTCACGATAAATATAACTTATGATACCTATTTTTTCTCAGTGTACCTTGCATTAAAAAGAAGCAACTCGTAAGATATACTTACCTACATAATATTTGTGGTTGCTCAGTCAACACAAATTGATCTGACGGTAGTTGTAAGTTGTGTAAGCCAAAAGAGGCGTAAGGGTATTTTCTTACGAACGTTTATTGTTTATCTTTGTAGGGCGAAAGTTGATTTAAGTTATTCCTAAGTAAGTGTAACATGAAAACTGTAATCCTGTAGGAATTAATGGATCATCTGTTACGTACCAATCATACTATTTATTGTATTTTTTAGGATTATCCCTGTCCGTGGTGATAATGAATTATGTGACTACCATACAATGTAGGCTTTAAATCAAATCAAAGTGGTACTTAATTTTTTTTTATGTAAATAAATACTTCTTTACATCTTTGTTTTTATTTTATTTTACAACACTTTTTAAATTTATTTTTACTATCAGTGTGACGCTGTAGAGGCAATATTATCCCCCATTTTTTGGCACGAGCTAACGACGTATAACACCAGGAAGGTAGCTGTACTGAACTTAATCTTCGAATTTATATTTTGATTAATGTATGTTATTCCAGTGTGAAATATGGGAATAGGTGTCCAATTACGACTTATTAATGTTTAATTACATTTTGAAGACTGCAATTTATTTGATATTAATATTCAGGTAACCCTGTGTTAGCATAAGATTTTATAGTTAATAGTTATTCAATTGTACACAATTTAATGTGTATTAGTCTTCTGTATCTTTCGGTACTATCTATATTGTAATTTCTTGATATACCTAAGTATATAAAACAATGTCAAGGATCGGTGTTTGCCCTGTGTGTCTTACCCTCTTTACTGTGAATAAACAAGTTTCCTTAAAATATATGGACATTTATCGTTACACAACATGATAAGTAAGGCCAGTGGGCCTGAGATGGTCGCACTTTTATCGGCGCTCATGGTTGTCCTGACGTTCGTGCGAGTGTTAAGTGCGAAAATGAAACATACACAAACGATAAAAGCGAAACCATCCTTTACCTTGCAGCTGCAGATCATACGGTTTCATAATAATACGGGTAGCTCCTAAATATATGCTTGGAACAACAAATATAGGTGTTTTTTTTTTTCTATTTTAGTTGAAAATTATGGAAAGCAACATTTACGAGTTAAAAAATATAGGTAATGCCACGAAAGTTGAGGTCACGCATACAACACGTCGTGCACCTAATAATAGCGAGTTTTTCAAATAATTGTTTTTATTTTTCATATCGGTGGCAAGTTCAGCAGTGAATTGATTGATATACCAAGAAGTTTTTATTTAACACGTTGGTGGACAGTAAATAGCGTCATCTGTCATAAACTATGGGAAACAAAAACATACGCGACGAATGTAGGCTTACCTACCGTCCGCCAAAGTGGTTTGTCTGGCCCGCAACACGAACGGCTGCGTCTGAATGTGCGTCGCACGCTGTGCCACACGCCGTCGGTCGAGGGTGCGTGTGCTTTCTGGCCCCGTCGGTCACCGGTAGCCAGCGACGGGTCGCCTGAGCAATCAGTCTGTTGCGTTGCAGCAGTTGATGCGTTGAGCAAAATGGACATAAACTTACATTGTTATTGTTAGAAGAAGAACATGACGAAATATTAATGTTATCGAAGAAAACAACATGGCAACCGAATTGACCTTAACCTCCTCCTTTTTTTGAAGTCGGTTAAAAAGAAGAAAGACAACTGTCATTTTTAAAAACCGGCAAAAGCTAGTTGCATTTTTTATTTTTCTAATCTTTCTCAGACGCGTCGAATAAAATTGGATTGTAACGAATTAAATTAATCAACAATTCATCATTATCCTTGGTGAAATTAGTCATTTTCTATCCATAGCTAATTCTATAGAATTGATACCGACCGACGCGTGCGACGTGTGCAGACCTTCGGCCTTCGCCCGTCGACCTACCCGCCGCCAGCGACGTTTCAGAGAAACCACCCTCAAGAATTCCCGAACAAAACAAAAGGGAGCAAAGTTAGTGTTTACCTTCTTGTGCTAATATTAAGACCCGAGCTAGCGAAAGATTCCAAAATTGAACCTCGAGCATAAGGTGAGTTCGGCCAATTTCGGACACCGGCTAATATCGTTTGTTTCAAATTCCCACCAATCGCGGGGATCGTTTTCTGTGCTGGCAAGGTGACTCGATCCGCCATTTTGTACCGCACCCCTCTTAAGTCCGCACTTGTTGCTCAAACTGGTAGGACGTGTGTAATTTACATGGAAGCAAATAATACAATTTTTCGTAGTGTCCGGAATTACCCTGTGTGAGTTTTTTTGGAATAACTGGTAAGTTTAAGCAATTTTTGTTATTTTTACATATTGCATATTAATTTTATAAAATTTGTGTTAAATCTGCATACTTTTCATTACGATACGACGCATACAAGCCGAGATCCGATTTTATACGAAGTGGTGTATAATCGGACGCAAATCGTCCGATTTTAAATTTTCAGGGATACTCAAACTTTACACGACCTAGGACCTACCAGAATGCTTTAATTTTTCTTCATTGCTACAAGATTTGAGTTACAAACTGAGTATTGTAACCACCCCCTCACACACCCCATCATCTCTCTATACTTTTTTGAATCCCTTTAACAAGGAAACAAAAATGCATAGACTCCACATCACCCTTATAACTAAATAAAACTAATTTACTTAAAAATATGGCCAAAATGATCGTCTAGCTAGTGGTAGGAACCCCGAGTTGAACCGCTGAACCCAAACTTCTTTTAATGAGACAAAGCTAATTTTTGGACTCATCCTACTGACTAATTAAAGTTATTAATTCAATAATAAATATTATGATTTAATTTAACCATTAGAAAATAATAAATAACAGATGAGACTAATTACTTAATAAAATAATAAATGTTAAGAAAGCTTAAAGAAACAAAGACATTGAGTAGATAGTTAAACAAGTAGTAAAACCAATTGCCTATTAAATAAAATATAGTTTAATAGCTTAAGACATTTAGTAAAATAAGTATTTATATATAAAATTAGGGGTTTACACCCCTAAGACCTTCTACGCCTACGTGAGCTCCGGGTTAACAAAAAAATGGCATTTGTCCTAAGATAAGCATATTCAATAACCTATTTATAATAAACCAACTTAATCAAATATCTCTGTACAATTAGCTAAGTGTGTTTCACACACTATGCCACCTTTTCGGTCGATGAAGGATTGGAGCTATCCTATTTCCAGTCAGTGTGAGAATTATTCCCGTCAACTGGGCTTCTAATTCCTATCTCTCTACTCCATAAAAATGAATGACTCAAATATAAACTCAATCAACACTTCCAAAGCATTAGCTGATAACCAATGAAAATAATCACTAAGTGGTCATATACCAGCAATATATGTAAATAAAAGCTTTATTTTATTCCAATAAGTAAATGCACTCATCCTTAATCTTTATAAGTTACATTTCTGAGTTTTCTATATGTAAAAGACGAAACACCGAGTTTAAGTAATTGTACACTAAATTCTACACGATTTCCCGTTATATATTGAGTATTATTTCGCTCAACATAAACAGAAAATATCCCAATGAACTGCTCTGCTTGTCAATGGGTCCCTAAAACAAGTCATTCTTCTATCTCAGAATAAAATGTATTCCTAAAATAAATTGATAATTAAATACCTTTAAACTTATTTCAGTACCTCATATTTACACCAGAAAACCAGAAAATAATAAACCAAGTATTATTTGCATTCTAAGTCAATAAAATCTTCTATTTACCAGCAAATATCAAATAAATACTTTACTTAATTCTAAGTCAATAACTTCCTTTGCCCGAGAATCAAATTAATAAAGTCAAATATAATTTTATGAAAACCATATTAAATAAGTTTAAAATTAACTTATTTAAAAATATCCACACAAGAACACAGTCTTATTATAAAAATAATTAACTCTCCCGAATAGAACCTCTCTCAAAATACATTTCTTTACTAGGCAAAATCGCACGCAAAGTCCAATACTCTAAACCATTAAAATTCACAAACCTAAGTTAAACACAACACATCAAAATTCTACATCTTAAAATACACTTGCACAAAATGCCGCACTAACAGAGAGTAGACTACTTACCCGCGATTTTCCCTAGTTTTCAAGAGGTTCCGTTCGATCCGAGTCACAAACACTTAATAATCATCCGTAAAAATGTTCCCCCTTTTATACCAATATTCGGCGTCTTTGGAGCGACATTCCGATCTTCCTTCAGGTGACAAACGTCTCCCCTTAAAGTGGCCTCCCTTTAGGCTTCATTACAGCATCTCTCATGCAACATTCAGGTTCATTCAAACTACAACCGACCTTGAAGTTACGTTTAGGCTTCATTCGAGCTTCATTCATCATTTCTTAAGCCACTCCCCCCTTTGAGTGACATTAGAGTGTCGTTGAGGCTTCAATTAGCCTTCAATCAAGTTCATTGGTTCTTCTACATATTAACAGATGGCGCGCATACTCGAATATTGAAGATCATTCAGCTTTTTATCTATAGATGTCGTGATCAAATCCTATATTAGCATTTTTGAACTTAGTTCCGCCACTTGACAACAGATGGTGTTTGCACACAAAATGATGAACATATTTATACTATCGATAATAGTATCGCTATTTACCACCAGATGACTCTGACTGTAGCATATTAAACTTTATCTATAAAATTTAGCAAAAATATTGACCTATATTAACAAATAGAAAATTAAGGAACATACAAGAAATTTGTAAATTTTAGTTAAATTTTATAAGTGAAATGAACCTTGCTGGCTTTTAATATGAAATTAATTTATAAACATGGGCTGCGACACCCGTCCAGTCACAGTATGCCTATAATTATATTGAGTTTGTTTATATTATATACGGTTTTGATTATCCTTTATTATTTATTATAACCGGTTGATTAGAAAATTAAAAATACCTGTCAAAGTTTATTTTTTTATAAAATACAAACATGCATCAGGTAGGTAAATGTAATTTGCGTTTTACAGATTCATCATGCCGCCACGTAGAGTTTCGTACCCTCAATGCAATTTGGAAATTGCTGCTGATAAAGTGAGGCGACAAGAACTATAACGCTGAAGCATCATGAGTGTATGGCATTATTAAATATGATTGTTTTCATTTCTTTCGCATTTGTAATTACTTTACCTATTTGTCTAACTTGTAGTTATCATAATATTGTAATTTCTGCAAATAAACTTATTATTTTTGTTTAAAGTCGTCACTTTCTTTTTCATACATATTTTGTTAGGCGCTTTTGCTCCTAGAAGTAAACATTTCATTATTTCATCTCACTTTAAAATTAAGTAAATGTTAATGCGGGTAAAAGTTTGAGAATCTCAAATTCTAGAATATTTCATGCAAGGTGTAATATCGGACACAAAAAATACAAATAATTATATATCGAGTCGGATATCTAAACCCACATAACTACCTAACCAATTCTCATATATATTTACCAGTGGGTTAAAGCGGATATTTCCCGAAAGTCAACTCTATGCTAGACACGATAGGGACCAAATGATTAGCTCCTCCGATATTACACTGTCAGGCAAAAAATAAACTGATGGCGAATTTATCTTTTCTCTACATTTAAATACTCACTACTCACTCATTTTGGCGTCTAGATGAATATTAAAAATCAGTAACATAGAGCAATATGTCCTTATTACTTCGGTATTTAAATATTGTCCGTATTCTGTAAACAAGCTGAGAAAAAAATTAAATTCTAAAACCTTCAAAACACTCCTAAAAACGTCCGAAACTTTGCCGAACTCACCTTAACGAGTGGTTATGGTTAAGAAATCTTGAGCAGGGAGGGTTTCACAGCACAGGGGGAAATTAAAAGAAAAGTGATATCAGTGTTTTTTGAAATCTATTCCCTAAAGGTCCAAAAAGGGGGTTTTAAAAACTTGAAAGTCCTATCTGACTAACTGGTCAACGCCCAGCCCAAACTACTTAACCTAGATAGGTGATTGTTTCACAAATGGTAGTTCTGGTATATACCGTAAGCACACACGAAGAAAGGATTATAGGGAATTCCACCTTTAAGGGGGTAAAAAAAGGGTTGAAAGTGTGTATGAATGTATTAAATGAAATCTTGTGTAAACACTCCTTATTTGAATAGGTACAAGAAAAGAGATTTCAGCGTTTTTTGAAATTCATCCCCTTAATAGGTTAAGGAGTTTGGGTGCTATTTTTATAGCAAATTTTTTCACATAGGTAATTTATATATCGTAAGGACCGTCTGAAAAGGGATGTTTACATTTGGTAAAACTATAAAAGTAACGTCTAACTAGATCTTTTCAACTTTTTTTTGATAGGTACTTTCATTTAAACCATAAGAAGTTAAGTCGACGGATACGGACCGAACTGCAATTTGTAAAGAAATTGTGCAGTCAGTACAGTAGTATGGAATAGGCATCCATATAAGTTGCTGTTTCTTGGTTCCCTAATGGCGATACAGACAGACTGCTGTTTGTATCGACGTTAGGGAACCAAGAATAACATATAAGGTAAACGACCCAGTGCTAGACACGGGAATGCTCAATGGATGACACCCTTTTGTCACCTCTATTGACAATCAGTTAACATTGAAAGTGGAATCCATTGGGATGCTTTCAGCACCCCGACGTTTATCTTAATTAATGCATTGTGTAATCAACGCTAAATTGACAAGCAGCGGAGCGGACAGAATGGATTTTTTATTTGTAACCACAATAAAATGGTTCGAGGCTTAATTTTATCCAAAAAATAATGTAATTACCGCTTACCCGGATATTGATATGAAATCTATTAGCAAATACAGGGTTTAAAGCACGTACATATATCATCAAAATAAGCATAGACATCATCAAATCGGGAGATAAATAAAGGGAAGGTATTGATGTAGAGAATACATTTATTACTATTGCACACCAGACTAGCATTTATCTAAACGAATTCTACGTATTATGCGGTTGTGAGCTCGTCTCCGGCTTTGCCGACGGCGCCCCTACATTCGGGCTCTCCTCCGCCGTGGCCGCTGCTTCTAAACTCCTTAGGTTAGTTTCAAACTCGACCGGCTCTATGAACTTTTTCCCTTTAAAAGGTGGAGGTCCGAGTATTGCCTGGACTTCTTGGAAGTTCAGAGTTTCCTTTACAAGTAGCGATTCGGCCAGCTGCAAACAGGTAAAAATAAATAGATAATATACGACAATTAGATCACGGAACACCGCAATCCCCTAAATGAGATTGATATGCTTTTGTAACTACTTTAACCAGAAAACTGGCAACATTTCAACTACCATACAGTCGTGCTACATTGGCGGCTAGTTAATGAGTTCGTTGTTTTCAGTATCGTGTGTTACCATCTCTCCAGGCCAGTTCTTAGACTATGACTTGGTAAATATTTGTACTAAAACACTGAAAAACTTACAGCTTTCAATTTATCCTGATTAGTTTTAAGAATCTCTTCAGTCCTATAATACGCCTTGGCTACTAGTTTCCTCGCTTCTAAGTCGATAAGGTTCTTCAGCGTTTTGCTAAATGGACTCTTGCCCCTTTCTTTAAGGTCGGGGAAGGATACTAGCCCGACTGTTGGCGACATGCCGTACACGCGAACCTGGAATATAAAATAATTAAATTTACTACATACCTACGTAAGATGCAGTACCAACGTGTATCATAATTCCTAAATTACAGTAGTTGAAACATCGTCTATTGTCGATAGTTCCGTATAACATTGTCACACCGTTTTGTTGTTTTTTTTTTTAATATTAGGTACCTGAGCATAAGCAATTTTGGTGACTTTCTCGAGGTCGTTCTGTGCTCCGCTGGTAATCGAATTGAAAGTAATTGCTTCAGCAGCCCGCCCCCCCAGCGCCATACACATGCGGTCGAATAGCTAAAAAAAATAAACAGTGCTAATCCATCCAGAAAGTAATACAACACAATATAATTCTATAATAAGAAAAATGACAATCATACTTAATGATAATAATGATTAGTAAAGAGCTTTTATTTATATTTCAGTTACATTGATAATCACATTTCGCTTTGTCAGACCTTTCGTACTATCCCTCTCGTCTATGTAGTATAATGATATAAATATAATATGTTTTAAAACATATTTTAATTAGGTATTTGCGCTGCTACTGAAATATAGGTTTGTAATTCGCACGGGCAATACTTTCGATGCGTATAGAAATGTACTGAATCGGATTTATACACGGTTATCTGACGGGAGTCACATATTACATACTTACTTACCTAAAAGTGTAAAGTAAAAGTGTAAATATATTATCCAATCAGGTTTTTACTGTTATTTGTAACGATATTTCTTAATTAAGCAAGTCAAATATTGCATGTACCTGCTCCTTAGAATACAGTTTCTGGTCAGAAGTGGTGTATTGCGCAAATCCCAAAGCCATGTTGGTGCGAGGCACGATCGTGACCTTGAGAAGGGCGTCGGTGTGTTCGAGCAGCCAGCCGACCAACGCATGCCCGGACTCGTGGTATGCCACTATTTTCTTTTCACCTGGAGACATCGAGTGATTCCTTTTCTCGGTTCCCCCTTTAAAAAAAGTATTATTAGCTGTGTATTGCGTACCCACTTGCACAATGGCAGACATATACAGGGGGAAATTATAGTGATCCAATACTGAAAAATGAATACACTTTTTAACTTCTGTACTTTTATTCGCGCAAATTGCGAGTCATTTACTGGCCTGAGCAAGAGAATATAGCACGTGTTTTTTATATCGATTAAAAACGTTTTTTGTGTTACGCACCAACAACCCGATCGACGGCATATTCCAAGTCCGAGGCGCGCACGATGTTTTGCTTGTGCCGGGCGGCGTGCAGCGCGGCCTCGTTGCACACGTTGGCAATGTCGGCCCCACTGAAACCTGGCGTCAGGTATGCCAATCTGCGCACACAGTGTAAATAGTAAATTAATCCTGTTGTGTTACAGAGTAAATATGTCGACAGTGACTGACTGGCGCCGGCAGCTCGATAATGTCATAAAATTATACAGTAGGTTTCAATAAAAGGGGTGTTGTTAATGTGTAAAAATGTTGTAAGTAAAAGTAATCAACATTTTTTCTGAATATTGTTACAAACAGTATACGTGAGAGCAAATGCCAAACGTAATGTAAGAGTGCGTTTAACAATGTTGTACCGTTTAACGTAGTGACTCGGTAAGTCTTCCAGGACGATGTTTTTCAGATGCCTCTCGAATATTTCTTCACGTTCTATTAGTGTCGGCAAATCAATCAGGATGTGGCGGTCGAAGCGGCCTGGGCGAAGTAAAGCCTGAAAGTTTTAGGTGTATTTCATTGTCTGGTTTTTCTGCAATAGGTACAGTATCAAGCATAAATTGACATTAGTCCCGGGCGTTAACTTATAAAAGTACCTATTAAGGAATTTGTATACGAAAAAAATGTGATGCTGCCATTGACTCGGTGGTTGATGGAGGTAGCACATAATAATTTTATCGATATGTACATAGTTATTATATTTCTGTACAGATTACTGTTGATTCAAATAAACGATATGAAAGCAAGGTGGTGTGTGCTGTCGGCCAACGACACGACATGAAGTATTTATGATGGAAGCGCAATTTTCCTGCTGACAGATAAGGTTTATTCGTTCTTCGTTAGTCGCAATGTGCGTCACTTTTTACAAGGAACCGTTCGCGTACAAAAGATAAATAAAAATGGCCTATAAAATGGTAAAACAGTGACGTATTCCTACTTTGTCGAGCACGTCGGCTCTGTTGGTGGAGGCGAGCACGACGACGCCCTCGCGGCTCTTCATGCCGTCCATCTCGACCAGCAGCTGGTTGAGATGGACGGCATGAACGACGAGCCGGACGAGGAGCGCGCGCGCCCCACGGCGTCCATCTCGTCGATGTACACTATGCATGGCGCGCGGGACGCGGCCTCTTTAAACAGGTCCCTGCAAATTATATAACCTTGTTAATAAACTTTCTTTATTAATGTTATCAATCAATTATTTCCGATGTAAGGATGAAATCCATCTCCTGACGCTGGTGTCGCGAGAAAACGAAAAAACCGACGGATGAACAGCAGCGTCCGTCGAAACCGAATTGACATTTGGCGTTCGCCAACCCACGTGAAATGATGATGAGGATGAAATGTATTTATGGGATCAAGTGGCCAAAAGCTACTCAGAAGTCGGGACTGAAACTCAAAATTCTGACATGTACACTTTTCGATCGGAGGGCTAACTAACTGAAACAAATGTGACGTATCTCCTATGTATTCGTTCTGTTTAAAGTATGTAAAAACAAAGAAATTATTATTTTGACCGTACAACGACGTGACGTAACTTATTTACCAAACCGTGATAACAAATCTTCCTGCGCTAAACAAAAAAAAGTCATCACATCCATGACTGGGGAAAAATTTATGAACCTACCTAATAAAGACCTCAAACCAGGCTTTTTAATAAATTCATTTGAATCATTTGTCACGGAAATTTCACACTGATGCGGATAATTGTAAAACTTATTATACCTGACTCTTGCAGCTCCTAGACCACCTATCATTTCTATAAATTCTGAACCGTTCATAGAAAGAAACGGTACGTTTGCTTCCGAGGCCACTGCTTTTGCCAATAACGTTTTTCCGCAACCAGGTGGGCCGAGTAACAGAGCTCCTTTGGGTACCTGTAATTAAATCGGTTCGATTTATGTGTTCTTCAATATTGGACTTATTGTTAGGCACCTGGGGACGGTCGATTGGTACGACCGGTATCGGATCGGACGGTAGAAGAGGACACTTGGTAATGTTGTATTTGATTTTCACATTTATTTGTTTTTTTTTTTTTTTTATGGAGATGGACTCTGTTGCAATATTAATTTGTTTACCATGAGCAAATATGATTCCTTCGGATCAAGTCATTTAACCATTCGTGATTAAACTAGTGGTAAATATGTATTTGTTGTGTGTTTTCTTTTTCTATATGCAGTGTTTAGTGCGAATTGAGTTATTTAATCCATGAAAACTAGTAATGAGTAGCCATGGTAAAAATCTGGTTACCATGTCTCCCATATGCCTGGGCCTCTTAGTACTCTGGCATTAAAGCTCCCAGTCAAGGGTACACAAGTCTCCCTAAAACATGGTAAAAGTCTACTATAAGGAGTTTCGTCTACTAATCAGTTAATTTGTGACACAATCTGCTTTTCATATATACCATCTATGGATAGATAATTCTGAATCGTTAAACCTTAAAAATTTCCGATAACGCAAAAAATTTATAAAATTACAGTCCAAAACCATAGTGGCTGATCAACCCTCCCAGGTTCCCCTACCTAATTAGACATTTGCTTTTCATTGGGTTAGAATTAGAAGGCGCTATATCTATACGAATATCAAAATACATATATGTGTCCGTCTGTATTCTGTCTATTACCTCTATAAGCCTAAATGGAGGTTGGATGTTGATATTCCAAGAATTAGCGTAGGTACTAATAGGACAGAATACTAATTTACTATTAAATACTCTCAAAATGCAGGTACCTTTGCGCCCAGATTTTTGTAGTGCTCGGGCCTTTTGAGGTAGTCAACAAATTCCATGATTTCCACTTTTGCTTCTTTAAGGCCCGCGACGTCCTCAAACTTCACGCCTTTCCCTTGTCCACTCATGGAGTTCACTAATGTGAATTTTGCGCGACCAAGCTGATTCTAAGGAACAAATAATTCATGACCATGTAGGTTCTATTCACTACTATTTATTACCATAAAAAACATCAATCAAATGTGATATATAAATGAGCTAAACTTACAAATCCACCAAGATTCATGTTCATTTTCATAGATCTTGTAGAATATAAAAATGACAAGATCACTGCAGCAATAAGAATACTAGCAATTATCTTGCCTGCCACACTTCCGTTTCTATCATATATCACTCGAACACCTAAAACCATAATGATTATATAATATCACATATAAACATGAGTTATAAGCAACTTAGATTTAGCATTACAATTTGATTTAAAAATTATACCTTATAATTTTTGACATTACCTTCTTTAACACCCAGACTGCTTTCAATTTCTCGTAATTTCTCCTCAAATCTGTGAATATCTCCAACATTCATGTGGTACACCCGATGAGTAGCCTATAACCGAGATAAACTTAAATCTTCTGTCTATATAAATAATAACAAAGTAAGTTCATAAATATTGTATATCAATCAACTATTTGTGTGATTATTCCTGAATGAACTACCATTAAATTCATGACAAGCAGCTGATCACTATTAATACACAGAAGTAACCACATAATCGCATAATCCAATCTAAAATTAGATGCTAATTTATAATTATATCATAATCTGATTAATAACTCTTTGGTTATATCAGTCAGCATCATATAGTAGCAGTTATCAGTCATCATGGTCAAATATAATAGTAAAAATAAATAAAGATTATTATATTTGGCTACTTTGGTTGCTGCAAATTACTTGTAGCTGACTGTACAGTTATTTGAGGCTGTATCTGTACCAAATTGTAAGCAATAATAACCTTCTTCCCCTTGATTACGGCACCTTCATGTAGGATGATAGTGACCACTTCTATATCTGGCCTGACTATAAGCTCTTCCACTTCACCTTTAGATAGCATTGAGTAGACAAATTCATTCCAAGAAACATAGCGCACCATCTGAAAGTTGAACATTCACAGAAGTCTAATAATATAACAGTATCATAAATAATATATCTTTTTATCTTAATAAAAATACTTAAAAAGTTTAAATCCACTGTTAATCTTTACAGTGGATTTAAACTTTATATGACCAAATGTAATCTGCAATACCTCATTCTGGGTGTTATCTCCAGGAACCAAAAGAGAACTCAGTACAACAAGGATAGTGGTGGTTAGCATCCAGAAAGCTGCTTTCACCAATAGAGAAGGTACATTATTCTCTTCATCTGGTTTCTTTTTGTCTTTATCCTGCTGAAATAATATTTTTTAAATAAATTTTAGCACACAACAACTAGAGAGCACAAAGCAAAGTTTATATGAGAGGGGGGTCCTTTTCTCTGCAGCTGACTACTATAATTTTTCATGAAATAAAACAACTAAAACGGATTAAATCGCGTATACTAATTTAAACTTCATCCCGACGTTTTGAACCCTCTAGCAGCATTCATGGTCATTGGGTGGACTTTTAGTTGTTTTATTTCATGAGTAATTATCGCGGCAACTGAAGACAATATTACTATAATTTTTGTTTCATCATAACATCTGTATGTGACTCAGCTCAGTGATCATCAGCAAGTGCAAAGAATAAAGCTCAAATTAGGCATGAGTCTATATTGTTGTTGAGCCCTTATACCCAAATTTCCCAAGTAACTTATAACTGGACCAAATCATATTTTACTAGGAAAGCATTTAAATAAGCTAGTAACTTAATTACATGTGCATGTGCAAGTACAAATATGGACCCTTTGCAACCAGGACAGATGCAAAGGCGAGAGGAATGCAAACATTGGTACTTGGTTATACCAGTAGCCCAACAGTAAACGAAATAACTTGTATTGTGTAACGTATGCTAAACATTGGTAGAAAACTCCCTTAAATATTCAAGTACTAGAAATACCTTCCCATCATCCTTGGTGAAGTTGTTACATGATGTGTGGAACCCTCGGGCACTGTGAAACAATGTACTCAGACCCGGTAAATTTGATCTTTCCAATAAATGACATGCGGTTTTAATTTCTGCATGTAGTTGTTTTTGTTGCTACAATCAAATGAAAAAGTATGTTATAATTGGAGCATAGACTTGTTTCATGTGAGTAAAGTATAGGTAAAGAATATTGTGAAATGTTATGTAAACATTACTTACTGGATGTATTGATTTACTGGTCATTTGACGCAAAACTGTTACAGATTTACATAAATACATTAAGTTGTTGTGGAAGTTCTTTGTCGTTTGCTTCTCGAGCATTACTTTTCGAAAGTCTAAATAGAATTTTGATTGAATCTTAGCTGTACACAATGGCGGTAATCTCTTGATTGATAACATTTTGATTTTATTTAGAACACACTACTAGAAAAAACAGTAAAATTAAACCTTTATCACTTAAAACTGGGTACTGATTTATTTAATTATATTTTGTGTTATCATAGGTATTGTCAATGTCAATGAATATAGGTTAGGTGCACCGAACTTATTTTATTACTTTGACCATTTTGACGTTTCGTTTGTTTTTTTTTTTTAATTTATTAGGAGAATTTGCCAACTTCGATCGTATGATATTAGAGCTAGGAGGAATGGAGAGCTGGAGAACGCATCCGCGAGCGCCAGTACGGGACAAAGATATTCTGGCTTTTGTAGACCAAAATGTAACAATTCACTATTATTTTTGCTTTACAGGACATTATTTATAACAAAATAATAGCTTATTCTGTATTAATTACCGCAACTTTGGTTGAAAACCCAAAAAACTACATTTGCATTTGCTTTTTCATTGGTTCCCCCCCCCCCCCAATTTTGACAGTTCTACAGGGTCCAGTTTGGAGGGGAACAAATATGTGCCAAACTATGACAAGGACGGACGAAAATAGCGCCCACTCTGCCATACCTATGGAAAGTTACATAAGACCATCCCTTTCGATCGTGGTATTAGGTATTATTAGCACGCTCCGTCTAGTTGAATGGTATATCTATGTATTAGTATGTTCCGATACTCAATTATCGCCCTGAATAATGGATTAAATAATTCCAAGTGCAAGTCATTACAATTTAAAAAAAAAAACTATCCCGTCAAACCTTCTTTTAGTGGTGGCGGTTGATATTTTTACTAATTAATACTAGTCTTCGACAAGACAAACACATTGCTTTTCAAAAAATTACTATCTGTCTATAGTATCTATAAAATAATATGAAAATCGGCTATCGCTCTTGCATTTAGAAGTGGTGTTCGATTTTTTATTTCTCTGAAGCTTGTAACTTGTAAGCCAAACGGAAGAAAAAGGACTTCAGGCCCGGTACCGCGAACATCGAAGTTCGTATATTTCGAGCATCTTTCTCTTTTAAGGTGTCATGAGAGTGACAGAGATATTTACGAATATCGTTTTTCGCGGTAGCGCCGCAGGAGCCCACTGCATAACTAATAATTTACAACTAATAATATGACCGGAACTCTTTTTCTAATAAAAGGAATTGGAAAGGGGCTTCTGCTAATATTATAATATAAGTTACAAATTATGCAATGAGCACAGGATTACCGCGAGCTTCGAAGTTTATAAATTTCTTGCATCTTTCTCTTCTATTCCATTGAACCCGTCCTAAGAGTGACAAAGACAATTGCATGCTTCACAAAATAGGTGCTGGTACCTAGAAATAGGCCTGATGTCACCTCTTATAATTAAAAGAAAAACATGATGCTGGCTATTAAAATCACGTCATAAAAAAAAGTATAAATAAAATAGACGTACCTATACCTATTGAGAAAATAATGAGTTTACGCGTCTTAGTCAAGAGTAAGTATATTATAAAATAATCCTTTCAGTATCAATTATATAAGTATATACCTAAAGCTACTTATTCAATAGTGCAAACAAACAAATAAATTCAGTATATTTGTGAAGTCAAGTGAAGGAATTATAAATAATGTGATGTTATGTTGTTCTGCGGAAATTCGTTTTTTTCGACACATAGTAATCTTAGATCATTTTTTAACATTATGTAGATGTAGGTACGTATAAATATTTGCCTACTATTTTGCATGAAATCTTCGACGTTAAAATTTATCTACTGCACAAAGTGGATTCAGTAATATTTCTTACCATTTGCTTTTGTTTAATCAAATCTGCAGATATGGGCACAAGCATTGAATTCGCAAAATTACTTTTAACCCGTTTTATCTCTAAGAGATACACTGAAGATATAGTTACATACCATAAAAGTGAAAAACTTAACTGAAGGATCATGTCTATCTAGTTATTGCAGTTGTGTAGAGACTTAATTTGGAGCTTACTTTAAAATTTGAATAGGTACTTATAGTACGCTGACATGTGTGTACCTACAGACTCGTTATAGGTGAAAAACTCTCCGGCTCCCGTTTGATTTAATTTGATATACCTATGTTAGAGAGTAGCCTAAAATAGCCGACACATATTTTTTATAGCTGCCCAATCTCAATATATTAGGAGAAATTATCCTCCAATTTAGTAAAACAATATTTAACCTTCTAACTCCTACAGATACTCAAACAACTTGCTAATTAATGGCTGATTTAAGTATATTATGTTCAGTGATCGGGGGTTTGGATGCCATACGGTGTGAATGAACTTGATCATTGTGCTAGTATGGACACGCCGGGGTATTTCCAGAATAAAAGAATAAAATTACTAACTTATTATAAAAAAATATAATAGCGTAGGTATATTTAAATAAAATAATTTATGAGCATTTTATTTTTTGTTTTTATGTTCTTAATACTTATAATAAAATTTAAATAACATATCATAAAATTAAATATAATAACATATTTATAAATACAATTAACTTAAAAATACTTAGGTAAAATGGAAATCTAAATTAGGCCCTCTAGGCAAGGTGCCCATCACGCAGACGGCATTCCCGCGCTGAATTGCTATGGCAATTCTTTGTGCAAGAAAGCCGCCCGCGCGAGGGTCACCAGTGCAGTGGTCTCCCGCAGACATAGCATTATTTTCTCATTATTTGGTAATGTTAATCTATTTTGTTTGACGTTTAATATACCCATTTATAAGGTGAAAACGATCTTTCAACTTCAACAGATGTTAGTGGGACAAATTTGTATGTAGAAATTATATTGGATGCGGTTGCATTAGCTATTTGCTATTTGTTCGGAGTATTCTCTGATAATGTCTTAATCTGGATTTCGAGCCATGACTGCTTCTAGTTTAGCGGCTTTAGCCTCAATACGCAAGTAGTAGTAGTTATATGTGACTGCTGAAAGCCAAGTTCCCCACCTCGTAACGGCCGGTTTAGGAGGTAGAGGCAGGTCCGGGCATTTTTCTTTTTTAATAATCTTACTCTACTCGGCGATTATAGAAATATTATTTTAAGATTTGCAATCAAAACGTATATACGTCTGGGTATTGTGAACGAATTTCTTCCGCCACCCGATGCAGAGCATGAGTCAAACATGTTACATGTTTTAATTTTAGAAAAAAGTTCTTCTAAAGTCAACCCGCCTTTAACATGTACGCTACGCTATAAGTTTGGTTTCCAAAGATTCGCCCCACAATTGTTTCAAACAATCTGTAACGAAATTAGAAATTGTTTTCCCGTTCACGTTCTAACATTTTACATGCTACCAAATACGTGTTTTTGGAAGTATCTGAGTTCAACCAATATACCATGTGTGTTTTTTATATTCCGATATTCTCCTTCCGTTCTTCTCTTTCTGTTCAGTGTGAGAACCCAGTATCTTATTTTTCTCCGGCTTCTTCTATTATTTCTTCTTCACGATCTAAAGCTAGGGCTATCAAAGCCAACGTACTCAATTAAACATTAGTAGAATCGTGCAATGTTCCGCGTTGTGCCTTCCGTTCCACGTTCAACTTCAAATTAGGCGCTTAGGTATAATCAACCATCAGCTGTTTAGCTGGCTTTAAGCGCTCTGTCACCCAGTCTACGGCCCGGCCACGACTATGCGCGACTTGCGGTGCGGCGAGCGTTTTATCTGTTCATTGCGTGTGATATCACCTAACCGTAGTGCATTGGGCGTCTTGACCGCGTAACGAACAGATAAAACGCTCGCCGCACCGCAAGTCGCGCATAGTCGTGGCTGGGCCGTTAAGCGCAATGTTACTATAGTAGGGTCCAATAGAAAACAAGAATAATATAAAAAAAACTAAGATAAGTTGTTAAGGGTATCTCTCGAACACCCCGTTGTGGGCTATCGTTGCTTAGGTATTTAAACAAGAATAGAGGCTACAAAAACCACCTGATGGTATCGGAAATATTTACTTCGAAAGTTTAAATCTCAATTTTTATCAAATGTCATAATATCAATGTAGGGTCACAATCGTAATTTATGAATCATTCTGCCAAGCAATTTCGACCATACAGGAACAACTCAAAGACAAAGTATTTCTGTTACTCTCAATATGTGTTGGATTGGATTCCTTTCGAACTTTTGATGTTGTTAGTCATTTACTCGTATTTTTGTTTTACTTGGTACAGTTGACATCAAAAACATGTTTACACTTTTTCACCTTATTAATTTGTAATAAGGATCTGAACATAAGTTTGCCGTCAACTTTACAATAATATATTTTACATTTTTGTTATTTAATAGGCTTTCATTAAAAGTTAGTTCTCATCAGGTATCAAGTGTTGCCCATGGTAGTAATTCATTTCGTTTCGGCGGTTTAGGACCACAAATGAAAATGACCACTTTTACTAATGTCCACTACACAAAATACCCGCTTCGCAAAATGTAAACCACGCAAAATGTCCTCTTCGTACGACCACTACTTGTAATATTACCCATTTCTAGTATTACTCATTTTGTAAAATGGCCATTTCTGTAAATGACTACATTTTTATAATGACTAGTTGCTGAAATGGCAATTATGTAAATTGCCCAGTTCTGGTTGTCACCACTTCCGGAAAAGACCGGTTCCTGATTTAACCTCTTCTGGAAATGCTTATTTCGAAACCAGTGATTATTAAAATATTTTCTTAATGTGGCATAGCCTGTCAGTGGGTTTATGTTTGAACCTTCCTTTAATATACTATATATTATCACATATACAAGGTGTAACATGTAACACTGACAACCTGAAAACTGTGTGTTCAGAATCGAGGGTAGAATCGATTATGCTATACTTCAGTGCATATTTTTTATTTATTTTCCATTGTTTATTACTTTACCTTATTGTTTTTGCTTGAAGTTTACTATGTCTGAATGCTTCTCGGTGGCAGTACCTAGCAATGCTACGTCACGCAATATCGTATTGACACTTAACTACAAACAACTAATGTGAAATTACATGTACTCATCGAGTAGAATTACGATAAGCACCAAACCTACGATATCTTCGGCTCTATATGAAATAGAAATAATAGATCAGTTGGGGTGTCTGAGGTTTTCAGTGATCTATGTTACACGTTGTATATGTATGTCATGTTATGTAATTTAAATTCTCATCCATAAAAATCGGTTTGACATTACAAGTATAGTCACCGGCAAAATTATATTCCTACTTGAAGGGCGCAAAAATATGTGACACGCTCTTATGACCTTACAAATAAGAGCGTGTCACATATATTTGCGGCCTTCAGGGTAGGAATATACTTTTTCCGGTACATACGTACGTAATGTTTTTTGGCGGGGTCATTGTTACACTTGGATTTGTTGAACTGTGGTGATCCGGGTATTGTAAAGTATCGTGAAATAAGCGCAGTTTAAATAATTCCAAGTATACTAAGCGTTATTAATTATTATATTAGGAAGCAGATTTTAATAAAAAGGGCGATTAATATATCTAGATTATTTATATTCAAGTAAGTAACAAAAAATTATATATTAAACTTTGTAAACCTAAAGCTACTTCTAGCTAAATTAAACTTAGTAAACCTAAAGCCACTTCTAGCTTAGTCTACTTGCTTCGTTCCGCAACCTTAAAAGTAATAACTTTTTTGAGAAAAGCTGTCGGAGAGATCTTCTCACATTTTACTTCATGGATAAGTTTTTCTAGAATTTGATCTAGGTACACGAATATGACGATTCCGTCTATTTTTTTTTGGCACGCCAAAATACGATTTTATGATTCGGTGATCTTGGTAACCAACTTCTTTCTGTAATTTTGAAAAAAAATTTAAAAAAGGGCGGGTGTTTTCTGGCGAATCTTGCATTTATACGATGGTGCCAACCCTCGACAGGATTAGTTGTCCTGTGACGTCGGTACGCACAGCTTAGAACGTTTCCTTTGGTAAGGGGCAACCACTGCTTATTAAAATTCTTCTTTTCAAATGCTGTCCAATTATCATTAACTTTTGCTTTATTTATTATGGACAACCACAACCATGTGTCTTCAATGAATCTTCCGGGTAACAAAGGCAGGTATGATATCAAGCTGATGTTTTTTCGGTCTTCTTTTGATTCCTTTAATTTATATAATTTGGCGTTTCGCCATATGGCTTTATTGTAATGGTAGAAACAGCCTGAAATTGTGCTATTTGGGAAAACTATTTTTATAGCGTTCATGACTGCCAATTCAAAATCGCATTTGAAGTTCAATACGCTTACAAGCATTTTATCTTTTATTAAATTAAAAAATCGAACATACGTTTCTTGTGTCTTGTCTGGAAGTAACCTAAAAATAAATGGGACTATATTTGTACTTTTTCAGTTGAACCGACGTCCACGTGTAATGAGTATAGTTGGAAAAGTACGGATGAGGGAATAATGGATGAGGTACGGAATGATGTGTACCATCTCCGAAGAAAAGTAGCGGATCGCTGTTCAGATCTGCATTTTATAGATATACATCCGTGTCGTTGTCGAACTAAATAGAATAATTTTATTTGTAGTCCCATCTTCGCATATGACGAAATCTTTTCCCAACTTTTTAGGTATATCGACGTCGGCGACAGTCTTATAATTTAAGCTTTCTGTTTCCAAGAACTTTTTTCGTGCTGCGTACAGGCTATCTTTTTTCGATGAAAAATCCGGAATATCGTCAACTTCTGCGTGGCCGCAGTTTTTCTTCAGTTCGAAAAAACTCTTTTTCGAAAATTTGTTCAACGGATCCGAAATTACCGCAAACATTTTCTTTGCATTTATTAATCGCAACCAACACATCGTTGTCAATTTTTTCCGACATACATGTATGAGGGGATGACCGAAGTATTACGGTCCGATCTGTATTGATAGTAATAGTAGAGCTGCAGTCGCTGCGATTCATGCATCTCCAACGGGATGTACCGCTTTGGTTTTGAGCACTGAAGTTGTATCTGTACTTACCAGAAAGTACAGTATCTTTTCTTCTTTGATTTAGTGTAAATATAAGTTCACTGTTCATTTTGCAGTAAATAACTTATCTGACTAAATTTGGTTTCGGCAGCTTTCATGACCATAATCATTATAATGACAACATCAAAAAGAACAGCTCAACTCAGAGTATTTTAAAATAGATTTGTAAGTGGCCAGTGTCGTGAATTACTATGTGATAAACTGATAATATTCTGAAGAGGTTAGTTATTATGATACTAGATAATTCTACATTCCTTACCATTCTAAGCAGTAGTTCCTGCAAGAAATGGCTTTTTCCGGAAGTGGCTCGTTCAAGAACTGGGTATTTCTTAAAGTAATCAATTGAAGAAACGGACATTTCGGTAAGTGACCATATAAAATATGATCATTGCAACAAGTGGTCATTTTCAGAAACGGTTATTTTTCAAGATGGGTAATATGAGAAATAGGTATTGTTATCAGTGGTCATGGTGAGTACTGGACATTTTGAGTAGTGGACTAATGTAAAAGTGGTCATTTTCATTTGTGGTCCTAAACCGCCGAAACGATTCATTTGTTAGGCTGATGTTGTCCGTTATTATTAAAGGTTCTGTTGTGTTTGAAGGTAGGCTTGTCTTGACATTTGACGCACCGTTGACATTTGGTAGGTACCTACAGTCGACGTCAAAGATATGTTTACACTTTTGCACCTTATTACAAAGGAGTAAGGTGAAAAAGTGTAGATAAGGAAAGAAGCTATTAACTTATAGAGGGGAAATGAGCTTGTTAGGAAAGGTACTAGATATGTTTTGACTGCATTTATTAATTATTTTCACAACATGAAATTATACAGATATGTTAAACGTTTTGAAGAGCGAAGGCTCGGTCAAGTGTCAATCCAGATTTGGATCACAGCCTTCTAAATTTAAAATTTGTGTCAAGCCAGAGCTGATTGTAAATCTTTACCAACCTCAAATAACACACCCCTCTCAATTAGCTCTGCTTGAAGCATCACTACATACCTAATGAAATTGATTAAATACAATACAAATCGTTTATTTCCACATAAAGAGTAACAAGTGATAAAAATTTTTACTGACCTCCACACTAGGCTGCGCCTGTCCCGTGGAGGAAGTTAAGGATTAACAGGAAACATTTTTCGACAATTATAGCGACTACAGTAGGAAGCTAAGTAATTAATTAAGTATGTAACAATTTTTAAAGTTTTTGTTTAAGATACTAAGGCTTAGATAGTTACGAAACCTGTATATATTTTTTTAAAGAATATGTGCACTATTTACTCTTCGTCTATCTGATCTGTTCAGTTTGACAACGGATTTCTTAAATTTCAAGTCAGCATTTTATTTTTATTTTTTGGAGCTACGATTTTGATACTTTAATTTTTTTTGCAACAGCGCGGATTGACAAGCTCGGATTATTCTAAAACAAGTAACTATTCTTTTAGCCTTCTCTTTTTTCACAGGTACACATTTTCTATCGCTTCCTTGTTTTCGTTATACAGTCTAAGCCCTGAGTGTAAGTTTTTAGCGTAACTTTACGTCACGAACGCGTTTGCGTTTCCCATATAAATAACATTATCACTTACGCGTTCGTAAACGTTATTTTACGTCAAAAGTAACACTAGACCCTGAACGGTTGAACTTAGAACAGAATTTAACAATGTCGTTCTGAAATAAATCTGGATTTGCTTGGAAAATGTTCACGATTTTTATTTTTATTTCGAGTTCTTTAGACGACATTACGTTTTTATATTAAAATAATGTTAAAACAGCAATCCGTATCGACAAAGGTGTTAATGATGACAATTTATGTCTTAGGGCCTGTACTCAAAACTGCAATGCGACGTCGCATCGCAAAAACCTCCTATGGCCTCATATGGCGAATTCGCATCGCATCGCATCGCATCGCAGTTTTGTGTACAGGCCCTTAAGTATGTCATTCATTTAAAAAGCGTGAAAAATCGTGAGGTCGAATTTAAATAGTCCAGATTTTATAGTGTCCACTATTTTTTTTTAATATCCTTATAAGTAGAACAGTTAATAACATAATGTAAATTTTTTTCCTCGATTGAATTTAAAATATATAACAGCTTTTGCATTTTAGGCCTTTATCGTCGGTGTCTCCAATTCCTTTGGTATCCAGAAATAATTTTGCAAGTTTCCTCCAATTTGAATAATTGGTTGAATTTAATTTCAAAAACATTCAAATCATTAATTTTATACAAATATAAACACATCTTAATCTAATAATGTCATACATAATACTTCTATTATCTTATGTTGTCCTTGTTTTCCATAATGAATTCCTGTTAAAATGTTTTTTACCGGTTATTTTCCTCATTTGTTTTGTTCGTTTTATAACTCTCCTTTAACGTTTATTTTCTGTGTCCATAACCTCTTATAAATATATAGAGGGGAAATGTAAGGAAAGGTAATCTAGTGTTAACTGCACTTATTGTTTATTTTCACAACTTGAAATTACACAGGCATGTCAAAAGTTTCCTACTGTTTTGGAGAGTGAAAGCTCGATCTTCTGTCTATTATAATCCAAATAACAGCAGCGTTCACCGGATGACTACGAACGCTGCTAAAGGATTCGAAAGACGGGATAAAATTGAAATTAGTATAATTAAATTAGGAAAAACTGAACGGTTTATATGTTTCAGTTTTTCATAATTGTATAATTATAGCATAGTAACTCAACACTCAGCATAAAAACTAGGCCTAGACCTCTTAATAATTACTTTAAAAGAAAATTTTGAGTACTACTTATTTTATTTGTCCCGTTAAAAATAATAATATCATTTTTATAAATTATGTCTTTTCCGATATCGGTAGTTCTTAGGTATCTTTTTTGGATGTCTTTTAATGAATTATTTAATTATAGTGTCACGGCATTCAGTTTCTTATTAAATTTTATGAACATATTCACAAAATCCTGGATTTGAACTTATACGTGTATTGATCCGGTGATTCCAATCTTCCAACGGTTTGTACCATGTTGTTTTTTGGTGACGGTCATGATCCGTACAGTGTTCTCTTTCATCCATTGAGGCTCTAAATATTTTTGAATATTTTAGTATCGTCAACGTCATCTATTGGCGAAATATCCAGCATGTCTTGCCAGCAACTATTAATTTAGTGTGCAGGCAATGAGGTGAGAGCCTCACTATTCTCCGAGCGGCCTTTGTTCGATTACACTTTATTCTTTTAGCGTCACTCCACTCTGCTAAAGACATAATATAATAAGTAACAATCGAATATAACAATACCATCGAAAAAAGCATTCAGTGCCAGCTCGAAGTCTGCTTTAAACTCTTGTATGTTAATTCACAAACTAACCTAAAGAACAAACTATCTTACGCATCTTACGCACTGCACAGCAATTTTGAAATAAATTGTACACTGCACTAGGTACTGGTAAAACACAAATATAGGTCTTTATAACAATATAATCATTAAATACAAAATTATGTGTTTCCTTTACGAAACAGAAACATCTGGTTCACAAGCCGAAAACTCATTTTTTTTTAACGACGACGATAAAATAGAACTATGGCGCCATTATAAAGTATCGCTGGCTTAAAATAACGAAGTGGAGTATCACCTCGTCACAACGGCTGTCCTGGAAGATAAAATCTTGAGAGGTCCTAAGATCTAAAGGATTTTTTTTTGGTTTATTAATGAAAAAATTATAAATTATTGTATAAGCTGTTTGTATAGAATGCATGATATTATTAACACATTCGCTGCCACCCCCTCCAAAAATGTATGGAAATGAACGCACATGTGTGTTGGTGGCAGTGAATGCGTTAAGAAGTATTTTAATGTTATTTAACTTGCATCAAACTTTCATGATTTTAATTATACTGAACTAATAAAAATCCATTTAATGATGAAATAATTCGTAACAACTTAACCTTTAAATGGTAAGGTGGTGCATAAAATTAAATCTACCTATAAAATACAAGAAGTTAACTTAAAAATACTTAAGTAAAATTAAGGTGCCCATCACGCAGGCGGCATTCCCGCGCTGAATTGCTATGGCAATTCTTTGTGCAAGAAAGCCGCCCGCGCGAGGGTCACCAGTGGTCTCCGGCAGATGTTTGCTTAAGGTATTGTGGAGCCCGCGGGCGCCTCTGCCGTACGGACGTCGTCCCGCGCCGCGCGATCTGGGGTTCTAAAACCGCAGGGACACCGGCGCTAATGAGCGCCCTTCTCAGGATGTCATTGAGCGCTGCATGACGGGATAAGCGGCCGGCACCAAAAGAACAAACGAGTCCGTGATGACCGAGGCGATCTACGGGGGCTCCACAAGACGAGAAGCTGTGGTCTATACATACATCAGCTCCGACCCGGAGACCGATGGCTATGCGTAGTGTGTCAGGATCGATAAAGGTTACCGTGTTGGGAGAGGAGTAGGCATGAAGCCATTCTGGCCTCGAGACCGCAAGGAGCCTTGCACGATCCTTGTCTGTGGAGGAGCCTAAAAGTTCCTTAAAGACAGCATCGGATGCCATGCTGTCCCAAGCCCTCTGTCTTTCGGGGTTTGCAGGTAAGCTGAAATTGGTTTGCCAGGCAATCTTCGCTTCATCCAGGCACGCGATTTCACAGGTTATTGCCGACGAGGCTTTAAGAATATTACCTGCGAGATCAGACGTGCTGTGACATGAAGCCAAAAAGCCAAAACATGTCAATATGAAATGAAACTATCCAATTACCTACCGTGCCTTCACTTTTGTGTTTAATAATGAAATCGACGAAAAACTTAACAGAAGTCTGTAATAATGATAATTATGACACATAAACATGCAAATCAAATCAATGTACATAGCCTATTTAAGCAATCTAAAATGGAATGTTAGTCAACTAAGTTGACGATGGCTATTTCTTGTTTACACTTTTGCACGTCCATTGCTTTGCGTAGTTTTGTAACATTTAAAGAATGTAGTTGATTTTTCGAAAGGTTATAATCTTGAAACTGACCTTCAGTCCTCAGTACCTAACTGAATGAATGAAAAAAGGGATGGCTTCTTACAGACTCTTCGGTCTAATCGGTTATGCCATCCCTCGATGGCATTACTAGTCCGGAATTCGTTTTCGTTTATTGAAATCATTGAACCAGTAATTTGATTTATCCAGAAATTTAAAGAAATTGTTGTCGAATTGAATCATCGCTGGATCGTCAGGTAGTGTTTCAGTAATTTCTAAATCTGGTAGTTCATCCTTAGGCCAGCCAACCTAGTACATAATTTTGTGTAAATTCTGCCTTCTTCAGTTTCAACCAAGCGTAGCTTTTTCGACTTTTCCCATAAGGCTTTCTGGTAATAGAAGATTACTTCCATGGTTACTGGTTATTAAACCAGTTTTACTACGACATTCGTATGTTCTGCTTTTAGAGCGTTGATAGCAGCAATTTGTAATTCGCATCTATATTTTTAATTTCTTTGCTAAATTCACTTTTCAATAATGAAAACATCCTTCTGTACGTATTTTCTTCCTTATTAGGCAAAAGGGCGTTAACAACAGAGAAAAAATCATGTGCTATCTGACGTTTCACTTAAGTTTACCTGCATCTTAGATAGTTGAAGGGTCCACGGAAAGAACATGTCTAGTCACATTTCGTTACTGACATTTTCGAGTTATTGCTTTTTTAAAGTTTGGAACGATGACGAGTGACGGATTGTCATTATTAATCCTAAAAAACCTAACCATGCGTTAACCGTACGTAACTACAGGAAACAAACATACAAAGTCAAAAGCATAAAAGTATATTTTATTGGAATCTGATAACTTTGAATATTAATTAGGTATATTTTGATTACATTTTTCGTGGTTCTAAATACCATGGAGTCGCTATTGTATATATTTATTAATAATACTTATTTAAATGTAAGTCAATCTGGGTATGTAATCTCTAGAAAGATAATAGCGATTTTAGTATTATGACGATGTCCAGTAATTAATTAAACGACCCTTTTTAGTGATTTAAGACTTAATTGAAAACAGCGGTCCGGCACATCGTATGCAGAACAAATCAGGAAGAAATCGTTCGAAATCATAATAATGTGTGTTATCATTATTATAACCGCATTGGTACAAAAATCTCCTGTTAAAATACAATTTTCTTATCTAGATCTATCACCCAAATTGGGAGAAAATCATGGAACAGTTAGAACTGTATGAATGCTGGAAGTGACAATTTAAAAATCGATTCCTTTACACTGTTCACCTGTTACAACTTCATAAACATGTAGCAATAACCAAAAAAAAAAACTATATTGTGACTTAAGTAAAGAAATTCTTGAATAAATATTACCTCTAATAGTGGTTTTCCACTGTTTTGAGCCGTAGTTATAAACATTGAAACTTAAAGTTGTACAAATTTTCCAATACGCTTGGTTAAATAATGTATAGTTGTCAGTTTTCATAATTTTTCCGTAAATAGCTTATTAATATTTATTTTTCACTTAAAGAAAAGAAAACCATCTATGACTTATTATGTGATAGATAAATAGTAGATCAAAGTCTTAAATGCTGTAGTTTATCAAAAAAAATCTTGAGCTTTTGTAGCACTGAACCTTTAGCATTGCAGGTTTGCATATTTTTCTTTTTCCATTGGCAGGAGCTCTGGGTATGCATTTGGTGGCAGGTTGAATTCTCGTGCAGGTAAAAGCCTTGTTCGTTGTGTAATAATTTTTGGTCCACAATTCGCATAATAAATATGTCGAAAAAAATTCCATGGGGCTCATGTTTACGGACCTGTATCTCCTTCAGTACGGACATTTAGTGATGTATTTTTCTTTCGATGCATTTACCCAGGATTTTACCGTAATACTCTCAACTTTTATAACTTCAAAAGGAAAATAATTTTGCCTTTCTTATATCCTTCCTTCCTCCTATCCTTAGTAAATCGTACCAATCACTAGGCAATTCCATTCGAGTTTTTTGGTTGATGAGATCCATGTTCATGTGATTTTTTAAACAAAAGTGTCCTCTCTTTGGAAATGTATGTATGTATATCTCAATGGTAATGGAAACCATATTACGTAGTTTGTGCAAAATAAAATGTATAAATTTGAATATATTGTAATTTTTTTTTTATGACATAGGCGGCAAACGAGCAGACGGATTGCCTGGTGGTAAGCAATTACCGTCGCCCATGGGCACCTGCAACACCAGGGGAGTCACAAGCGCGTTGCCGGCCTTTAAGGGGGGTTGGAGCTCTGGGAACCTTACTCACCATCAGGAACACAACACTACATACCTGAAAGGTGGCAGTGCTATTATGGCTGTGGTCTTCTGTAAGGAGGAGGTACTTCCCCAGTTGGGCTGCCCCAGACTCAAGCGTGATGGTCAACGCTGTGCCCTACCTCTCATTGTTGGACGTAGTTTAAGGACATACCCGGGTCCAAAAAAAAATTATTCTGTCCTCCACATGAGTCACAGAATATAATATGCATATTATTGTTAAATGTTTGCAGGACTTTTTGTGATAAAATCAAAAAGGAAAGAAGCTCCTTCATTTGAGCCCTTTTTTGCATGAGTCCAGATATAATTGTAGAAGTACAGTCAGCAGCAAAAGTGTCTAAGCGTTTAAAGTGTTCACAATGACCTACACGCGCTCTTATTCTCTTGACAATAGAGATGTGTTGACCTCATTTTGAACACCTCAAACGCGTAGCCACTTCTGCTGCTGACTGTACGACCCCTTAGTTGCCAAATTGTGGATGTTAAATGAAAACAATAAAAGCTGACGTTTCTAATAAACATCGTTCTACGATATATACGGCTAAGAGATATTCTTTTGGTAGTCCATATCAATAGTAACTACTCGCAAGGAATTATCTTTTGAAGATATTCTACGTGCGAGCCTCTTTCGTTTAAAAATAAAAAAATAGCTTTTGTTTTATGTTTCACGTCATCGTGTTTTAACTTTCGTTGCTGCTCTTCGTCAACGCAGGCAATATTGAACTCCTTGTTGAAAATATTTCTATAGGTCTCTTACTATCTTCAGTACCATAAGGTGCAATAAAACAACTGAATTTGCAGTAGAACACGTATAATTTAAAAATAGAACCAAAATTAGATCCTAAAAAATTCCATTAACTTGAAAATACTAATAACACAAAATCAAAAATTTTAGACGCGAACAAATGTGTCAAACGTTGTGGTACCAAATGACAGAATAATTTTTAACCAGATTATGGTGGATCCCTGTCTTCCGCTTTGAAAGGGTAAAAAAAGATAAGTGTGAAAACCTCGGCCGAAAATTAACTGCAAAGAGAAAGAAAATGATGATAGAGGATTTAAAGAAAGCGGAACACAGATGAGGTATTTTTGAATTGTTCAATAATCTGTAATAAGACGTTGAGTATCGGATAGAGTATTATCATCTCTGACAAGTTCACTAATGTATGGATTTGTTTATCGGAAAAAGAAGTTAAGAAAATATTCTGAAGAATATCCATTATTCGGTTAAGGGCAGATCCTGGTTTCGGCAGATTCTTTTTACGACAGATTATTGTATGGACACAAATACAATCATCAAAAAAATAGTCTAGAACACTAACTTCATGCGTAACTACCACGACGCACTATTAGCAAACCACTCGAGAGAGTCACCAAGAAGGTATGAAAATCGTAAACCACTCTTCTATACCGAGTATTTCAGCAAAAGTCTTACAATTTTCGTCGGAGAATGCTGTCCTAGCAGTATTTCCATCATTAGTGGTTCCCGAATTTGGTCGAAAAATATCCACTAAAAGTGACAGTCTCGATCGAATTTCAGATTGCATGTGTTTTTTCCTTTCTTCGACAATACTTCCAGCTGGCGAGTTTTTGGTGATGGTGACCCTCCAAGTTTTTACTGCAGGGTCATTCTTATACGCCAAGTGTAACAAAAACTCAAACAACCTTATCCGTGCATGCAAAGGGCTAAGCACATGAAGCGCTTTTTCATTGATAGACAGCTTTTTTAACTCCTTCAAATTATTGAATTAGGATGATGTGGCATTACAAGAAACGCAACGTAATTGCTAATAATATTATAACAGGGACTACTGTTATAATATTATAAACCTTGCCATCGATTATTGTTAAGTACAGTTTGGGTTGTGCAATAACTACCTACATGGCCAGATACAGTTTCAGCATACAACGTAAAAAGTTATTTTATCTCATCCTCTACTCTTTTCTTTTGTTTAAGACCAAATCTTTTTTTTCTGGACGATATTGTATTTTTATTGGCCGACAGTATCTGTAAGATTGTGGGAATGGGTTCGACCACAAAACAAAACCATCAAATGTCTTTAAAATCAGTGGAATATACGTGGTCGCAAACAAACAATGTTCATCGTCATCATCATAGTTACTATCTGTGAGTTTTTGTTTATAATAAGACTGTCCCGTACTTCAAACCCCCAAGGACCTAAGGACCTTCTACGGACTGCTTGTTATTTTTTTAAATATGCAGTAATTATTCATCATTACATTCGACAAGACGTTGAAATGTGTGTAAGAGCAAGCTGTGCAATGATATTGTTGCATGTTTTTCTGTTATCATAATATAATCTTCTGGGTAACAGGTTTTTTGCCGACAGCACTTTGTAATAGGGTAGGAAAGCTTTAAACCCCCGTTGCTTTAAATCCTGCTGTATGTAGTGTAATCATCTACTGTCAGCTTTCTATCTATAACCATAGATAAAGCACTAAAGGGTTTAGTTTGTGGTTTCGATTTAATTAAATTCGTAATTTCATTGGCATGAGTAGGGCTTTTCAAAAATTTGTTGGCAACAAATTCAAAATCGTGAGCAGAAATTGTTGATAGTTTTTCACCCGTTTCATGAGTAACAATTATTGACATAAATTTAATCATTTTTGATGATGGGTGCATTTCGAATGATTCTTGTAAACGTTTAAGATCACGCCACTTCTGTACTCATTTTGAGTCTCGTTTGAGGTCGAGGCGATTGGTTCACATTAAGAAGTCATTCTCAAAATGAGTGTACTACTGTAGAGTAATACAGTCATTTTGAGTGTGACTAGGAGCTGGAGTTAAAGTTGATGGAGAACTTTGACTTCTGACTAGACGATTATGGTCTATGTTATTGACGTTATTGTGAATGGGGTCTGTCAGTTCCTACCTAAAATTTGTTTTGGCAGAAGTGTGTCTTTCTGATTAAAATAACGTCCCACAGAAAATTTTGTTTTACAAAACTAACATTGTACTTCGAGCAAAAGAGTTTTGTATCGCGAACCTTTACAACTCCGCAAATTCCTCACCATATTATTTTCCAACTTAGCATTTTAAAAAGCACTACTATTGTTTAATTATTTTGATACAAATAATCAAGAATGACAAATGTCTGAACTGACTGATGAGGTTGCGTACTGCAGTGAAACACTTCAATTTGCAGTAGAACATGTATAATTTAAAAATATAACCAAAATTAGACCCTAAAAAATTCCACTTTGTATAAACTTAAAAATACTAATAACACAAAATCAAATATTTTAGACCTAAACAAATGTGTCAAACGTTGTGGCACCAAATGACAGAATATGTCCTCCGCTTTGAAAGGGTAAAAAAGGTAAAGCGTGAAAACCTCGACCGAAAATTTAGCTTAGAAAGAAAATGATTTGATGAGGTGCGGGTGGTGCGAATGAAGGTGGCCTAAATTTTAAACATCATCTGTTGTTATTTAATAATGTTGCAGTTGTTGTTAGTTTATAAAAACCCATGAACAAAATAATTGTTTGAAGCTATGGATTCCGTTAAGTGAGTGAGGGTAACTGAGTTTTTCGTACAAGAAAAGAGCGTATAGGGATCTTAAAGGCCGGCAACGTACTTGTGACTCCTCTGGTGTTGCGAGTGTCCATGGGCGGCGGTAGTTGCTTACCATCAGGCAATCCGTCTGCTCGTTTGCCTCTTATATCATAAAAAAAAAACATTAGTTTTCACCTTTATTCGTTTTTTGGATTTCTATTACAATTAGTTAATTTAGAATAGGGGACAGCTTGTTTGCCGCAATGAAAACAGACTACATTTTTGTTTGTATAGTCGCCATCAGATATCTTGGAGCTGTGAAGGTGGTCACAAATATTTGAACTTGCACTTTATCGCCTTGACAATAGAGGCGTTGTTCAGATATTTGTGAACACCTCCACAGCTGCGATACGTGATCATCAGCTCTACAACAGGGGCATGTAAATCGCGACGGTTGTGCGGTTGCATGTCAGAAGAATCGGTTGTATGTGTAAAGTTATGATATTCCAACGATTAATTGTACTTTATGGACACGCAGCCTTGGTACTTTCAAAGCGGACTTAAAAGCCTTAAAACAGACAATTTTAAATTGAAATCCGCAGCGTAGTAATTATTATCATTTACGAGATGTCATTCTCACTTTTTTAACGTAGGTACCTATCTATCTAATGCAATCACCAAAAAATGTAATGGTTTAACTGAATAATCTTAAAATATGCTAAGTATATTTTATGTGGGACGTAGGTTGGACATTATTACAGAGATGCTGATTTATTTATTCATGAATAGTTTTAAATAAGAGGGCTTTCATAAAATCGATGAACGAAATCGATGCACGACTTAGGAGTTGCACGCACACATTCACGATTATGTTTCAAACAACGATATACAAACGCCTACCTGCTTTGGGCAGCCTACCCGCTTTTGGCCTGGTTACCCTACTTATGTTGTTTGAACTTTAACATTTTTCCATATCTGTAGTAAATTGGATAGTATTTTTTTACAGTATAATAGTCCTATATATTTCTCGCAAGCGCGTTCGCTTGAGGGGGCTCGGTAGTCTTAATAGCATGTCGTTGGCAAGCATCCACTGTGTCTAGCGACACTTCGCCTGGTCGGCGCCACGCAGTGTTACTTACCTGAATCCAAGTAAGTAAGTGCAGAGTATATTTATATGTGTTCCAAAAGTGTTAAGTAATTATTATTTAGAAGGAGCTATCAATTAGCTTACCTAAAACTTAATAGTTATTTTCTGCTTCACTTTTCACAAAAGAGCTTTATTTGGCCGTAGTCATCGGTGGATAAACAAATTATAATTTTGATAATTTTCTTCGCGTTTGTATCTATTCTGTTTTTAAAAGGAAAGGGTGTGTCAATTTGTTCTTTATTAATTATTCATTTATTAATCATATATAATTCTTAAGATCTTACGCGTAAGTTAGAGGTGAATAACTAAAACGATTACCTACTTGTTTATATTGTATATGTTAATATGGCTGTAAAAATAAGAACCTAGAAATACACTAAACAATTTATCAAAAATAACAATTTACTGTACTGCTTCATTCATTCTTTATTTCTGGTGTTCTCTAGAATGCATAGGTTTACAGAAAACTGCATTCTATTCAGAAGATTTTTTTTATCTTTGGGGTACCAACCCCATAAAAAAAGGTTTATTAGGTTTAGGTTCTACCTACATAAATCTACTTCTGTAAACCGATATAAATAGGCTATCATAGTACTTATATTGGTGTAGGTAGACGCAAAGTAAAATTGTATAACCGAATCCCTTGTAGGGGCCTCTCTTGCTAGTCTAGCCTAGTAGACCCTTTGAAACCTACGGTTTTAATGAAACTTGTGTATTACAAAAAGAAAATCTGACGATCTATGAGTATTAAACCTATCAGAGTCTTGTGTTTGCATTTCTGCTAAATCTCGATTATCGTGAGGTTTGTGTAATACCTGATTTGAATCTAAATCGGTTAAAGCCTATGAATGTATTTACTCTCTATACTAAAGCATAGTTTCACTTAGAATTAAAATATATATTTTTTCCCAGTAGAATATAATGACGTTAGTTTTAAGAGAATATATTTAATCTTGCAGGTTTTGTTACAGTTTCCCGTTTTTCCAATTTCTAGCATATTTGTATATTATTTATTCGTGACAAACTTAATATAATTTATAGATACAAACAACCGGAATAATGAAATTTAAGAGTAGATAATCTTAGATATTTAAAAAACGTCGTTTTTAATTGGGCCCCTTTGGCATGGTGCCAAGGATGCTGGCAGCATTCCCCCGCTGTATTCCCCGCATTCGCGATACTTATGCGTTGCGCGAGGAAGCTGCAAGCCCTGCGGTCCCCAGTGGAGTCGACGAGCTTTTTAGAAAGATTTTTTAACATATATTATTAGGGGCGCTGGGACCCCACGGGTTTCGACTCCGTATGGCCTAAAAATGTATTCGGATCCGAGACTCCTGTATCTGTGGCACTTAAGCTTTTCGGCCGCTGTATAGAGTGCTGTTGTGTACTTTTGAGACATAATGTCGTCTCAGCTCCTTGGATTGGTCGGGAAATCCTTACTTGGGCAAGCACTTGACCAAGTTGGAGGAATTGAAGCCCACACACTCTCATAGCTCGGGGGAAGACCCTTTTTACGTATGAGACTGGCGGAACTGTGAGTAGAAGACATAAAGCTGACAAGGGTACACTGGATTTTTTTCTGATCCCCGGTCCACCATGTCGGATGGGAAGGGATACTTGGGTCCTGGACTGGTCGGTGAGTTAAATGTTAAGAATAGATTCCAAAGATGACTTGATAAGGTGTAAAGGCATCAATAAATTTTGGTATTTCTAAATAGGGCTACAATGAAGAAAATACGACAACTAAAAGGCAAAATTTAAGAATCGATAGTGCGTAATGAGAGTTTATTTTGAAAAGATGATTTGCTTCAAATATTCTGATCTTTTTTCTTAACGCCCACCATCATGTTCTGAACAATACTTTTTTTTTGTCTGTTAATTTCACGTAGCATCGTGGCTTTGGATAAAAGGTACGGCTGTTATTTTGTTCTCAAAACACTTTTTCATGTAAACATCCTTTTACATGGCTGTAGACTTCACCATTAGTTTTGGTTTTTACAACGCAACTAGAGATTTTTTTGGGAATGCTCAAGAATTACAAACTTATATTATTTGGCAACATTTTATGTTTAATTAACCATATAATATTCTGAATCTTTTTTAGAAACCTGTAAAACGTGAACAAACATATCCATAATAAAAACACAAGAGTACGGTTATGGATCTGTAATTGTCTATTTTTATTAACGAATTTTTATTGATAAATGCGAACGTTCTAAGTAGACTATGCTTTAAGTGCCACATTAATATGCCTGCCCTTCGGCAAACACATTATTTCCGAGGTAATAGTTGGATTTTGTGTATAGTGACGGCCCAGCATAACATTATCGGCAACATCCTGCGCTCGTCGTATGTCGCCATAAACTTTAGTACTTTGAGTAGTTGAAACCCCTTATGGGTATGGCGATACAACCATCGCTATCTTATAGTCTGCTATGTAGTCGTTACTAGTACTTATAGTAATATTTTTTATTAATATGGTGTCCGGCCCTTCAGTTTAAATTTACATAACCATTTTATTGGCTTGTTCTTCTAAGTTTATGTTTCTCATTCGAGCAGCATTTATTGTAGGCTTACTCATGTTGGTATACAGCGTGTATGTTTAATATTACCTCAAATTTTAACCAGAGGTAGGCATTACTGCTATGAACCTATGTTGCATTTAAAAAAATCTTAAGTCTTTCCTTTTTTTCCTATAAAATAATTCAGCACGCAATGTATCGCTACTTTTTCTTGTGGCGATGGCGTGACGTCACAACTGTCACTTCAAGTGATATTTTTTATGTGCTATCAATAATAACTAAAGACACAACATTAAGATTGGAATAAAATTGTATTAAAAATCATTACGATTAACACGTATGAGGTAACGATTCTCCATATGGCGTCCTTGAACATGATGACACAATGACGTGACAATGATTTTCGTACCTTTTCTCCATGTCGATTTGCTGGATATTTTTCCTGAAGTTGGTCGGTGGTCGTTCTGCGTTGGGAATAGACTTTATTATTCACCGCTCCCCATAGGAAAAGGTTGAGCCGGGTAAGGTCTGGCGGACGAGCTGGCCAACGACGGGGGCCGAACCTTTCAATCCATCGGTCTTGGAATATCGCATTTGTCGCATTACGGACGCGAACTGAAGAGTGTGCAGGAGCATCAACTAATTGAAACACCATATCTGTTAAGGTGTTAAGGTTTCCATCAATGAAAACTGGTCCAAAAAATCGATCTCCATGGATTACCGCCCATACATTCACAGACCAGCGGTTCTTTTGACACATGAGGGTTTACTTAGGCCCAATATTAGCTATTCCGCTGATTCCAAACACCGTTCCTTGTGAAGGTACTTTCATCAATCCAGATAATCTTTGACAATATTTCGCGGTTATTTTCAATCTGTCTGAGTAACCAGTCACAAAAGGCAACACGAGGCGGTAAGTCCCTCGGTAATAATGCGTGAACTTTTGTAACTTGTTTTGTATAGCAGGCTAAGCGAACAAGAAGTGCCCCAACGACGGATCTTGTCAATTTTTCGGTGGTGTACTGGCAGGTCCTAAGGATCCTCCATGCTTAACATCAGACATCAGATCTTCTTTGTTTTTGAGTTATTCAGAGACGTAAAATAATCAGGGTTTCATAAATTTTGGTACATTTATTTACAGAAATTACAATAGTATTATGATAACTACAAGTACTTAACTATAGCTACAATATAAAATCTAAAAAAGGCCCTTGAGGCATTGTACCAGGGATGCTGGCGGCATTTCCTCGTTATATCGCAATGCTGATAAGTTGTCCGAGGAAGCCGCCAGCTCTTCGGTCACCAGTTACATCAACCAGACGCTTCGCGATTTCTGCAAAAAGATCTAGCGTCTCTACGCCAAACGGTACAAAATGGTACTCTCTGCCCAGGCTTTTATATTTGTTAAGTTTAAGAATTTTGGCACTTTCCGCCGCTGCACCCGCTTTTACATTAGTTCGTTGGAAATGGGACGGTGCTAGGGTGTCTACGCAGGTAGCATCACACACCAGCATCCGTCCCAAGCTCCAAGGAACCAAAGACACTCCATCAGGCCTCTTGCCATCATCTCTGACAATGCCGGTCGGCTCAAGAAGAGCAGGCACATTGATGGTGGCAAGAGACCGACGGATTATGTCATTAAGCGTTGCGTGTCTAGAAAAACCGCCTGCACTTTTTTTACAAGATAGTCCGTGGTGTCCCTGTCGGTCCACGTCCGTGCCACATACCGTGCGTGTGGCGTACATACCGAAACTCCAAGGCGCAAACCAGTCGCCGGTGTAAGGGAGGTCGGGTCGGAGGTATTTGGCGAAGGATGGGCATGTAGCCAGTAACCCGCTTCCCGGGCTCCGACCACCAATAGCCTTGCACCGGTTTGGACCTGTAGAGTTATTTAAAAGGGTGTTGTAGGTTATGTCACAGTAAACATTGTCCCAACTCCTTTGTGATTTAGGGTTCTTTGGAAATTGTTTACCCGGGCAAGCAATTTTAAAAGCGTCTTTGGCATCCTCAAGGCCCGCGATCTCAGTTTGTGGGCACAGCCCTTAGGATATTTCCTATTGGTTTCATTGAAAGTGTCATATTTTATAAACTGTTAAAGTTATATGAACCAAACAAAATTATATTTGATAATAATAAAATAAACTACAAAATGCATTTTTTTTACCAGCATCCTGTCCTTATCCTTTATTGCAAAAAACAAAAAAAAATTTTTTCTTTGAATTTTTTTTTTACTTTTAGGTAGGTATATATTTTTGTAATCTGTCGATAAAACTGGGCTACGCCTATTCTAATGTATAAAAATGATAAAATAAAATACTAATATTATAATTTTTGTCTAAAATATACACGGGTTAAGATGGAACTTTTTATTCAAGTAAGTAGATATCTCGATAGATAGATACCCGACAAACATGTACCATAGTACTATAGTACATGTTTGTCGGGTTGAAGTGAGTCATTGACGTTATCTTATCAATTAATTGTTGATTATTTACAATAAATGTGTACATTAAAATAATATTACTTTAATAGTAGAATCATTACCTAGTTGCTAATTTTAGGAGGGCCTCTAGTTTGGGACGCTTCATGCGTAAAGCAACGTTTGGGAAAGCCCTCGAAAGGCTGGAGCTGCTGCTGAAGATACGGCCGAGGCGAGCAAGTTTCTAAGTCAGCGCAAAAATGCAACGATTGATTCTAGTTTCATGTTTGTACTGTTTCGGGTCGACACACCTATGTAGGCCTCGGGTGCGACATCAACAGACTAAACTTATTGCGGCTACGGTACAGGTCAACTTGCAAGCAAGGCAATTCCACCAGCCTTCCGTCGGGCTACTAACTCAAGTATGTTTCTAGTATAGGCTAATAATTACAAAACTTAATGTTATATGATGAAATCATTTTTACACTTATGTAGCTATGCTATCAAAACTGCTTGTTTTATATACCTTATTGATAGTTAGACAGTCAAATTAACAAATTAATCTAGATTAATTGTGTAAATTAGTATAGTCGCTAATGAATTATTCTGTCGCGTAATATATAATGGCGCTAACATGGCTGCAGTGCGTGGAATAAACAAAAGGGATGTTACATTCCTAAGACGAGGTCAAGCCCATTCACATCCCTCCGGAAGGTGTGAATATTTCACTGCAGTAACTAAAAATTAATGAGAAGTTTAAATGTGTGCGGTTCTTTGTTATCAAAACCATTCGGGGCAGTACGGTGCGCTAGACTTGCGCGCGCATCGTCAGGGATGGGACGCAAGCTTTGGGAAAATGATTATCGTATCGATGGTTTGTAAATTGCTAGGAACATTGAAAATGGCTGAAATGATTGCACATTGATAGTAAATTATTATTAGGTCACATTTTTTTGAACGTGCATATGTGTATTCTGATGAATTGTATAAAATAAACGTAAGAAGTCGCTGTGTGATGGAGTTGTTATAACGGCGGCATGCAGCCGCTGCTGTATGCAAGTGTGGGTCAGGGGTCGGTGTCGGCGGCGCGCAGGCACAGCCTTATGCGCCACTGCGGCACCGGCAGCAGCACCGGCACTCGGCTCCGGGGAAGCGCCGAGCGCGGCCGAACTTGAACGACAGCTCCGACCGCGCTTCAGTCCCCCACTGAAAAGTTTGACGATCTCGTTAATGACATGGTGCGTGGAAATGCCTGAACCCGTGCGTGCTTTTTGTTTTCTATGATCTAAGTGTCATTGTCTGTGTGAATGTTATTTATGTAACTAATTTGTTATCTTTTTTGTTGTTGTGTCGATGTCGTGTTTATAATATAGCAGTGTTCGGTGTCTCACCAAATTTTTGTATTATGGTGAGTAAACCAAAATAAAAAATATAATAACAAACAAAATTATGTACACTACGTTTTGTCCATATTCGATAAGACTAAGTTTTCATGTGGTATATTTATTATGTAGATATAGAATGCATGATTGTTTTTTTTTTGTTAAGTTAAGTAAATAAGTGTTTATTTACATCCAAACATAAATTTATGAAAATTTCATAAGTATTTCATATAAATGATACGATATCTTAGGTTCCTATGTATTTTTTCCGAAATGCATAAGGAAAGATAGTTTAACCGGGGCACAGTTAAAGGCATTGGAAGGCGCGGGGCGGCATATAATCAGAACGAGACGGCGTTACGTTGGCGGGGTCAGCATCGCCACGTGGTCGCTAGCACGCTAACTCTTTCACAGGCGTTAGCCACGAAAAGTCATTTAACCGGCTCCTATCGTCCCTCCGATCAACTTAAACATGTTGACGTGAACTTATTTTTAATCGACCGGCGCGATTACAGCCGCCCACAGCCTGTTGTCCACTGAATGTTATAATGAAGAACTCGAACCAGTATAACTTAAGATAATCGCTATGTTATACAGTTACGCGAGCAACTAGGCCTTCTAAAGCTGAAAAAAATGTGTAAATATTTTTACTGTCTTCTTACTCGCTGTACCAGTAAGACAAATTTAATTATTTATTTTTTTACGAAATTAATTCATTACAACTATAAGTAAAACTTGTTCACGAAAAAAAATTTCCACTGCCTTATAATTTATTTTTTTCATATTGGTTAAGTTATCATAAAAATAATTCTTTAGTTTTAGGTAATGTTGTGGATATTTTTATCAGGTGTTCTAAATTTATAAGCCCATTAAAAAAAACTTTGCATTTTGGGAGAGTTGTTTCTAATTTAAACATTGCGATCATTAAGCTTGCACTATGCTCTGTACTCAAACAAGTTATCAATACTAGAATGTCCCGAGAATAATTTCTCTTAGATTTTACTATCGTAAACAAGCCAGATATATTTGTAATTTGACTCAAAAAATGGCGTGTTTGTGTAACGTTCATTTTTGTTTTAGCAGTACTTGGCGTTATTAACATATTTAGATGGTTTAGGCTAGATTTTTTTCGATTTTGACATCCTAAACGTAGAATAGGCAAGCAAATTCGTAATCTATGACTGTTTTCACTACATGGACCCACCAGTAAACGGTGGAAACTCATACAACGGTGGCTACTTTTTTTCGTGAACATGCTTTATCAGTAAGCACTATGAACGATTCAAAGTGAACTATGGTTTAAGTAAATGGGTAACCTGTTATTCAAGCTACAGAACCAGTTGTGGAAAAAGGTCGTACTTATATAGAAGTTTGCTGTTGTTTCAGCTATTTTATTCAGTCAGTAATTTACATGAAAACGTTATGCAGATAATAAAACAAATCTTTAACGTGATTATGCGTATTATTAGAAAAAACGATTTATTATAAGCAAAACACTACCGTACTCTAAAAAAATACTTGCTTATAATGTGTTATTTTGCTTTATTAACAATTAATATTTTACATCCAATGTCAATGTAAGAATCTAAGAACAAATGAAATAAAATACAATTTACACCTATAAACTATCCTACTAAAAGTTGAAATAGATGACATATAATTAAGAAAACCGCACGACCGACTTTTCGATACATTCAAAATTATATTAGATGATTCATTTTTAAGTACTCCGGATTATAGTCTCAAAAAGTAGAGTATTAGTGTGATATATTTCTACTCCTTGTATTTCTAAGCCAAGTTTGCACCAACTTATGGCAGTAATAAAGTAGGGTAGACTGGAGCTGGTTCTAACAATTTAGAAACTAACTTCGTTAACTACCCAGTTATATAATGCATAACTCATAGAAGCAAAAAATAAGTTAACAATATTTTGTTAGGTATCTTTAGTGCCGTTGTGCTTGGGCACTAATAAAAGAAATAAGAAAGATGTATGATGAATATTTATAATGATAAAATATTTACAATGATAATTACAACAAGGATTTACAATTGTGTAGTTGCGATGGATAGGAAAATTCAGAAGTAAGTGAGTGACACTGACGCGACGTCTCTAGGGATGTGGGCAGCTTGTAGTTGCGCCACATATCCTTTAAAGCAATTTTGTCCAAAATATTGGTATATTTTACAATAATGCTTTAAATAAATTGATTATTTTTTACAAAAGAAACTCATATGTTAATACTTACCCTAGCTCTAAAGCTAGGTACTTACTACAGCTCCGGGGTACGTTTTAACAGAAAGGGTTACAAATTGAAGTTCTCGAATTCAAATTATTAATTTTTGTGTCGGTAGTTCAGTTTTGAGACTTAAAAAGTGACTGTAATTTATAAAGTAGCATTCTTAATCGGATAAGGTCACTTAGGCCCACTTCCTTGTACGGCTTCCATGTAAATTCCTATATCGACCATTTCCTTGTTCGGGCACATCCAACTACGGCCATTTCTCCCAAAGGCCACAGTGCAAATTCCTACTACGACCATGTCCCCGAAAGACTACAGTGCAAATTCCTACTACGACCATTGACCCGAAAGGCTACTTTGCAAATTCTTATTACTACCATTTCCCCGAACGTCCACCGTCCATATTCCTTTATGGTCCATTTCTTAGTTGGTCCGTTTCTTTTTCCGGCCATTTTCCCAATTGACCACCGTTAGAATACCGTAAATATGGAATAAAAGTCCTATTTGTAGGTAATTGTTACATCTTTTTGTTTTAAAATGTTTGTGGCAGATAAGTAATAAGAGTTATAAAAAAAAGTTATATTAAATAAACATTTTTATTCATTTAATTTTACAAATAAAAAACAAAACAATAAATCTAAGAAAGCGCACTTTTAGTGATGGCAGTTCAAGCACTTGTTCTACTACTGGAAGAGTATGTAGAATAAGTTTTTTTATTTAAATTATTTCTTATTTCACTTTTTGCTTTATTTTCCTTTGTCTAGTTTGATTAAAAGACTTAAGAAAATCATTTTATTTATGAATGATAAGGGAGTTTTTCCATGTTTTTAGTTTTGCTAAAGAACTTTATACTTCCTTTCCTTTCAAATTATACTGTCTTGTTTCCTATTAAGTTATCTTTATAATATATGCTGAAAGACTTTATTTTCATGGTGGAATGCTTCTTTCCGTAAACATTTTAAAAACAAGAATATGTTCGGCGTTTTTGGTAGTATTGTGTTAATACGGCCATGCCAGCCTTCAATGGCGTTTGTTTGTCGAAATTTGTCTTCGGAACAAGAGATTGTCTCCACCTATACTTTATATATGTAGGTATACAGAGATGGGCAAATCGTAATCGATTCCTGATTCCACGATTACTTGATTTTACTTTGTAATCCACTACTGGGTGTCAGATTACTTGTAATTTAATCAAGTGAAACGGTAAATTACCATTACATATTATGGAATCAGTAATCGTCTATACAAATATTACTATTACTAATAATTGGGAATCATTGTCGATTCCAAATTACTGGAATTGTTGACTTGATTACTTCCAGATTACTTCTATATGTCAAGTGTATTTTAAATGAAGTTTTCTTAAACATACAATTCAATATCGTGTTGACTGATTCGTATACGTGGCATCCGAATTTAGGATCAATTTTAAGATCCAAGATGGCAGCATATTTTTTTGCAATATTCTTTTTAATACTCGTTTTCGACTAATTCGTATACAAAATGGGTAATATAGGTATATTTTATGCAATTCCGTGCATTCTGAACTCATAATATGAATTATGATTCACAATGTGTAAAGCCGACCTAAGGGTGCCTGGTTGACTTGCGTGACCCTAAAAACGCGTCGCCATCTTAAATTTCAAAATGGACCCTAAATTCGGTCTCTACTTAAGTATGCGAATTTTTGAGAAAACACTATACAAATCTCAGCGAGAAAAAAGGATTGCTCAAAGAAACTCAAGATATTCCTGATTCCACATCCATCACACAAGATGTGTGAAATAAAAATTTCATAATTTATTTAAAATAAATAATAAAAAACAAATTTGATGCCGCTTAAGACCAAGTAAATTAAAATAGGTAACAAATTATATCTATACTAAAACAAACCTATGCCCCTTGGAAAGGTGCCCATTACGCAGGCAGCATTCCCGCGCTGAATTGCAATTGCAATCCTTTGAGCGAGAAAGCTGCCTGCGCGAGGGTCGCCTGTTGCCTCTCGTAGACGCTTGCTTAATTCTCTGTGGAGCCCGAGGGCACCCTTGCCCCAAGGCCCGAGTGTGTCAACGCCAAATGGCGAGAAATCGTATTGGGCGCCGAGACAACTGTACTTACAGACCTTGAGGCGTTCCCGGGTGTCCGCCGCCGCTCCCGCTCGTTTGACAGTAGCTGGAAGGTAGGACGCCGCCAGCGTATCTGAGCAAGTGGCGTCCCACACCAGCGCGCGGCCCATTTTCCACGGGACCAACGACATTCCGTCAGGGCGCTTGCCGTCACCACGGACGATCTGGGGTTCCAGAACGGCCGGGATGTTGGCACTGACGAGCGCCCTACGTAGGATGTCGTTGAGGGCGGCGTGACGGGAGAGGCGGCCGGCGCCCGATAAGCAGGATAGGCCATGATGGCCGAGACGATCTACAGGGGCCCCACAAGAAGCGCAATGGTGGTCTGCGCAAATTCCAGCTCCGAGCCGGAGACCAACAGCTATCCGGAGTGTTTCAGGATCTATGAAAGTGCCTATAGTCGGCGAGGGAAAGGCATGTAGCCAGTGACCCGACTCTGGCTTTGAAACTGCTAACAGCCTTGCAAGGTCACTGCCTGAAGAGGAGTCTAAAAGAGAATTCAAAATTGTCATGGATGTTAATGTGTCCCAGGCCCTTTGCTTTTTCGGTCTGGTCGGAAAATTATGACTCGGTCCAGTTTGCCAAGCATTCGTGGCCTCATCCAAGCATGAGATCTGGCAGTTTATGCCCGTGGGGGCTTTTAGTATCTTACCTGCGAGATCTGACGTGCTATGGATGGAGGACAGGAATGCCGGCAAAGCGATATTAGAAATTTTGCGGGTCCCCAAACCGCCGTACGTTATTGGTAGAGTGGCTTGGGTCCATGCCTGCTCACATAAATGTATATTCAAAATAGATTCAATTTGTAATTTCATAAGGTTATCAATAGGTTGGGTCAAATGGGGGACTTTCCAGATTGAGCAGCAGCGGAGCAGGTAAGTAAATTTTTGAACAAATAAACAAAATTTTAAAATAAATAAGGCGGAGTGACTACTAATTTTGTTGAGGCGGTCCGAATAACTACTAAATTTTGTGATTGATTTATTAAGAAGAAGAGGGATGGCCTCGTCGAAGATGGGCGAGCCGAGGAGGTGCAGACTGTCTTTGGAGACAACTTTTATATTTAGAGCAACGTCGTTAAAGTTTTGGGTGATATAAATAATTCGCATTAGTCAAAATTTATTTCCAAACCAATTTTAGTGAATTGATGTTTAATTTGGATTAAATCTGATAGAACTGTCTGCGCGTCCCCGCCTAGGGTTCCATCGTCGAGGTACCAAACGTTTAATTTAGAATTTAGGTTGCTGATTACCGGATTAATTGCCAAACTAAAAATAGCTGGACCGAGTGGATCACCCTGCTGACAACCTACGGCCGAAAGAATTTCATTACTTTTGTGTACTAGTTTTGAGGGACAGTGGTAACACTGGAGAAGGAAGTTGTATATTTCAGGAACATTCATTTTTATTTCATTCAGCAAGGTGTCCCTGTTGACCGAATTGAAAGCATTTTTAACGTCCAATTTTAAAAGAACCTCACAGGTATCACTTTGTACAAAGGTACGTACGGCATGTACTGCCGCCTCGCAACCTCCGCGGGTGCCAAAGCCTACTTGTGTAGGTTCGAAGAGAGCCTGTAATTTTGATCGAGTGAGCCGGACGCAGATCTTAGCTGCCAGACGTCGGAAAGTCGATCCTATGGCGATCGGTCGCACTCCGCCATCCTTTTTTGCCAGAGCAATAAGATTAGCTCCATAAATTATCGGCGTCATCTCCGAGCAAACATCTCCCAGCAGCATGAGATTGACCAGTTTAGTGAGGCTAGTGATCAGTTGTTCACCCACTACTCCTGTTCTGTGACCGGTGAGATCGATCAGATGCTGCGGAGGGATACCGTCCAGACCTGACGCCGATCCTTTAGGAAAAGAGGCGAGAGCATTAAGTACATCCCTTTCTGTGGCACATAGGCAAGCTGAGGGAACAAAAAAGGGGTATTTGGGCCTGGGGGGTGCTTACTGTGTAATGCGGCTGCGGTCTCCGGTGTATCAGGTGCTAAGGTGTCATTTGAAAATAAAAGGCGTGTTGCGCCTTTAAGACCTTCGTGGACTTTTTTTTTTATGAAATAGGCGGCAAACGAGCAGACGGATTGCCTGGTGTTAAGCAATTACCGTCGCCCATGGGCACCCGCAACACCAGGGGAGTCACAAGCGCGTTGCCGGCCTTTAAGGGGGGTTGGAGCTCTGGGAACCTTACTCACCATCAGGAACACAACACTACATACCTGAAAGGTGGCAGTGCTATTATGGCCGTGGTCTTCTGTAAGGAGGAGGTACTTCCCCAGTTGGGCTGCCCCAGACTCAAGCGTGATGGTCAACGCTGTGCCCTACCTCTCATTGTTGGACGTAGTTTAAGGACATACCCGGGTCCAAAAACTTTCTCTTCGACCTTCCCAAACAGGTCATATTTTTTTCTGTGGGTTCCAGAAAACAGGGTTGGGTTAGTTAAGGTTTTTTATTTTTTGGGTTAGGGAAATATTAGTATGTGCTTTTTCTGAGACGTGGAGGATTTTGTAAGAAAACGTAAGGAGTTCATGCCAAGCATTGTTGGTGTTGTTTCTGACGCAATCGTTTATTACATTGGTTAATTCCGCTGACACCGTAGAGCGTGTGCCCCGGGGTATGCGTTTAATAATAGAAGTTGATTGTTTAAGCTGACCAAGGAGAGTTTGGATTGGCGTGTTAGAGAGAGAGGTTGAGAGAGGAAGGCAGGAGCTGGAATTTGCAACAATTGGTAAAACAGGAGGAGAGAGTGTGATACGGACCTGGTGGATACGAGCCTGGTGTATGTGAAGGCCCTTCGATGTTGTAAAAGACCTTTGACACACACAGCATTCCATCGAGGCACCAGGCGTACGAGTATAAATAATATAAAGGAAAATTACAGCTATTTACAGATTGATCAAAGAAATAAGAAATAATTACTCAAGGAGAAGGTCTGAGAAAAGAGGTCCCATGTTCCTGCTCGTTTTAATGTATCTTCTGCAAATTCTTCAAATGTATCATACTGTCTACTAGTTAATATGTCTTTGACAAGTTGTTCTGTTATTTTAAAGCTTCCAATCTTGACTAAGGCAACTTTCTTGCTGTAACTGAACTTAGTTTGATACATTTTTCCGGATTCTATTTTAGCAAAGAATGGATGCTTCAGATGATTGGGTTCGGGTGTAGATGAATAGTAGGAACCAGTATAAGTTCTAAATTAAAATAGTTTCTTCAATCATAAATATTAGTTTTATTTATTGTACTTAACTAAATAAAATAAAAATAAACTTGTCGCTATTACTTAAGCTTTAAATTAAATATGCGTAATTAAAATTAAGTACGGCTTTTTTTTCTATCATCTCTTTACCTGCTTTCATTTCATCAATTCACAGCACCCAAAATTTAGTAACTAAAATTCTAAAAACCTCTGTTAATCTCAAAATTTCATTTTTAGCTGATGCCGTGGATTTTTGGAGGGCACTTTGCCCAGGCTCCGATTTACCCGCAGCTCCCTCATCGCAGCGACAATGGGACGAGCCACTCTGCGTGCTGGTACGGGATCACCTGTACGAAACGTTTACCAGCCCCGCAGAGCGTGCTCGTATCCTTGCCTGCTCCAGGTGGGAATCCGGAGCCTGGCTACAAGCTTTGCCCTCCAAAAATCTGGGTACCCTTCTGAGTAACGAGACTTTTCGGCTTGCGCTCGCACTATGTCTCGGCACGGTTTGTGTTGCCCCACACCAATGCTGCTGTGGTGCGAACGTCACTGGTAAGGGCCTGCACGGCCTGTCTTGCAGCAGGAGCGCTGGCCGCATCTCGCGGCACGCCAGCCTCAATGATATCCTGCGGCGGGCCTTTACTAGTGCCGGAGCACCAGCAGTCCTAGAACCTGCGGGCCTGGCCAGAAACGATGGCAAGCGGCCGGACGGCATGACCCTCGTTCCTTGGAAGTTGGAAAGACCTCTTGTCTGGGACGCCACATGTGTGGACACTTTTGCGCCTTCCCACCTTCCAAGGACCTCGGTCAATGCTGCTGCAGCAGCTGAGGCAGCAGAACAACTCAAGCGGCTCAAATATGCAGTTATCGATTCTGGCTGCATATTTGAGCCTTTTGGAGTTGAAACCCTTGGCTCATGGGGACCCGGAGCTCACATTATTTTTAAGGAGCTAGCTAAGCGCCTTGTGGATACCACGGGTGACCAGAGGGCTGGCTTATTCCTTGCGCAAAGAATTAGCATCGCTATTCAGCGCGGGAATGCTGCTAGCCTTCTGGGTACCCTTCCATGCGGCGCTGAGTTAGCTCCTATTTTTTATTTGTAAATATCTGTATATACCTTGTTTTAGTTTTCTTTAGTCCTTAGTTTTATTTTAATTCTAGTTTATTTATTTTCTTTAAGTTTATTTATATTGTATTACCAAATAAATTTACTTTTACTTTTCTGAATATAATTTTTTAGTACGGCTTTAAAATTTATCGTTTAACCCTTTATTGGGTAACGGCAACGGTAACGCCTTGACTGTACTTGCAGTCGAGTTCATAAATATATGAGCATTTCCATAAAAAAAGGTTTTCCTAAAGTATAATTATAAATAATAATAAATAAATAAATATTTCGGGACATTCTTACACAAATCGACCTAGTCCCACGGTAAGCTCAATAAGGCTTGTGTTGCAAATACTAGGCGACGATATATATAATAAATAGATACATATAAATACTTAAATACATAGAAAACACCCATGACGCAGGAACAAATATCTGTGCTCATCACACAAATAAATGCCCTGACTGGGAATCGAACCCAGGACCTTCGGCTTCATAGGCAGGGTCACTATCCACTAGGCCAGACCGGTCGTCAAATTATGAAAGATGAACTTTCCCATGTACATTTATTTGTGAAGCCCTGGGAATACTCATATATTTATGAACTCGACTGTAGAATAACTTTCATTACAAAAAAGTGTGATGGGTCCAGACACAATTGACAATATGAATTATCGGTCAGGTACAAAGCTAAGTGAATTATTTCTTAGATTTAAGAATGTTTTTCATTATTCAAGTTGGCTTTTAATGTAACTCGTTGCTCAAAGTTCTCGTCTGTTAATCGGTTGCTTTTTGGAGTATTTGTCATAGTCGCATAAGAGAACAGTCGTTCTACGGGAGCTGAAGAGGTCAGAGGTGTATTATACTTCAGAAAAACTTTTTTTATCTCAGGATATTTGTTCAGGATATCTAGTGACCGTGATGTATCTGATAGATATCCTAATATACAATATTATGCTCTGATTGAGTGTCCGCCGCTGCCGCCGCTAGTGTTGCTGTCACTATTTTAATTACTGAAATCGTAAAACGATATCTCAGGCTCGATATTTGGATGATGTGAAGATTCCTCCGATACAGCCGCCAAAAACATATTTTTTAACAAAGTGTTTTGTTCAGAATCCACGCATTGGAACAATGATTTCTTAATCCTGGGATAGCTTGAGCGGCGATAATAGCTTTTTCTGCTGCAGGTCCTGTAAGTTTCAATAAGTCATGGAAACGACTCTGCACTTGTTTTAATTATTGAACCGCAATTGGTTTACAATATTGATAAATTGTTTTGCTGTAGGGCTTGTACTGTTTTTTTAGCACCAGTAGTGTTGGTAGCAATAAACCGTAATAGGTATTATTTTCTCCTTGAAGAATATCCAGTACTGCTACTACGGGTTTCAAACAAGACAGATATTCTTCTCTATAATTAAAAACTGTATTACGCAGCGGATTTTCCAAACCGAGCCCTTCATATAGAACACTGTTTTTTTCTTTAATCGATAAAATTTGCTTTAGGGCATCATACATACTGTTCCAACGAGTTTCGCCTGGTCGACTAAGATTATGTCTCAATATATTTTGGATGATTTCAGAGCTTTTGAGGCGATTCGCCATTTTCCAAAGATGTAGAATTACATTTATCTATTACACTCTTATGAATGTTGGACAGAGCAGTGTCAGTGGTAAGTAAATGTTTTAAATCTATTGTGGCTATCAGATTCAAAGTATAGGAACAGCATCGCATATGATACGGTAGCAGTACATTATCATTTAACACGTCAATACAACCTTTATTTGAATCTGAAATTATCAAGGGCTCTTCTTCGATATCATCATTATAAATGGTCTCACAATTGTCATTTGTTTCTATGCTACCTGGGTGAACTCCGAATTCTTTAAAAGCCTAAACAAAATTGCTACCATTATCTGTAGTAACAGCATCAATCTTAGGCAAATCTAAGTCAAATTCATGTAAAATGTCTCTTAGTAGATTAGTTATTCGTTCATAATTATGCACTCCCAGGAATCTCCGACATGACAATTCCCTCGATGATCTTAGAAAAGTATCAGGGTCGATCCAATGTGTCGTCAGCTGGGCCAAATATCTGCAGTTGCTAAGATAAAATTTACCCTGCTCATTAAATCTTTAATTACTTTAACTTGATCATCATAATGTTGATTTATACGACGGGTCAAAGTTGTACGACTCATAATAGTCAATCCAAAACTTTCGACATGCAGTCTCTTTAAGATTCGAATGAAATGTGGATCTTCTACACAACCGAGTAGTATCACAAGCCAACTGGCGGGGTTGCGGGGCAGACGGCGGCGATACTACTCTTCCAGTGTATTAATTCGTTCTCAATTTATCTTCAGAACAGCATATTACGCAAGCCATCACTTTTTGTGGTCCGTTGTCCTAAAATCTGTCTTATCTCGTCTAATACACAATAAAGCTCATTTTAATTTTTAATTTGCAAGCAGTACGTAGGTTAGTTTGGCCCTTATAGCTTCTGAAAACACCTTGTCGGTACTATTTAGCAATGCTACCTCATATTCACACTTAAATTTTAATATATTAACACCAAGTCCCTCTTTCGGTAATGAGAAATCACGACAATAATATATGTTCTTCTTTTCATATTAGTAAGGATCGGATGGTAGAGTGTTAATGACCCAAGGACCAACAATTTAGTAACCATCCGTTTAACATACTCGTATTTTATACAGTCCATAAATTTGTCGATGGCGTAGTAGATAAAATGTCTACCCAATTTTTTTTATCGTTATCAATAGTGATAAAGTTGTGGTTACAATCATAATCATATTGTCGTCTGTAATTAATAGTTTACCGAACTTAAAGCGAGTTTTCCTAAAGTACCTATATATACTTACACTTACATTACTATCTAAACTAAAAGGTAAATAAATCTGAAATATGCTAATGTTCATATATATATTAATATTACGCAAAAAATCGATATTCAATTATTGTGGAGTAATTATTGAATATCGATCATCATATAAAAAAAGATACATAACAAAATGCAATAAGAATAAACATAAGTCAATTTACATAAAATAATATATAAGTATACTTATAAATGTATATTGATCTCTGTTTATTAATACGTGTATGGTTAGTATGGTGCCCTTTATAACCGATAATTAACTACTGCTTAATACATACGTTAAACCGACCCCGCAAAAAAGAAATATCAACGTTAAACTTTTACGTAACACTATGCCACAAAACACAACTTATAATCGCAGAAGTCGTTAGCTATTGACCTCATAACAGATGATTTTTGTTTTAATCAATCTGTATCACCCTATTAAACATTTAAATATATACCTAAGTATAAGGCCGCACGGCCGGTTCCTAGTATTACTAGTTTTATAATTATTAGTTTAATGCTTCTGATTCCTGTTGTATATATATTGCCATAAGCCACGAGTATTTTTGTAGTTTCTTATCACAAATAAAGTTTCCTTAAAACGATCTATCTCGTATGAAGTCGTAATCTGGGATCCGATCAATTACATTTTCTGTTTTATTCTTGATTGTTTCTGGAGCCAACAATGATACATACAGACGGACCTCATCTTAGATGAATAAGTTTTCTACTACAGAAATATTGCATGTCTCTAGTCTTTCTTTTGCATCAGGTAAGAAATCGTAGGTTTGCTTTATAATTTTCAATCTTTTATTGTTATGTATTACTTGTCAGATATCGGTTAGTGTTCTGGTAACCGACTCTTCTGGTAATTTTGATTGTGGTTTTCACAGTACATTGTGCAACGAGGGTGGTAAGTATAGGGTATATTAAACGCGAGTCTATTAGAAGCCCAACGACGAAGTCGGAGAGCTTTTAATGACTCAAGTTTGTTATACATCTACCGCACGTGATACACACAATGTTTTTCATCACATTTGCGAGGAAATAAAAAAAAAATCGTTGATAAAATTAGTAACTTATGTAGGCTTAAAATCAAAATACACTTTGAAGACTAAAATCAGACCGCATCCACTAAAAGAGATTGTCAACTTTTTTCAATGTCTTCCACAGATAATTCTAACAACTGCTTATTCTTTTCGAAGTTGACAGACCATCCTACCAAATAGTATCAACTATCAAAATGAAATATAAAACAATTATTTTTAATGAATACTAAACATAAAATTGCAGTCAAATTTAATATAAAGATATGTTTTATACACATTAAAAGTGGGTTGTAGCAAACTTTTAAAGATATGAAATACACCTACGCTGATTGGAAACCGCTTCAGTCAAAAGAGAGTACGAGTTCTATATATTTGTAAAACTAAACAGTCCGTGTGCGGAGAAACGGCTATAACTGCTCTGTACGCTCGCAAGTAATAACACCATTGACGAGCAAGTGTGATGAAAAGATATTTATTACAAAATTTCTTCTTTTTTCCCTAAGCCTTTTCATCTGGGGTCGGCTCTCCTTGTCTGTCTTTTCCACTGTTTTGAGCTACGGTGTTGTCAACTCCTATCTCCTTCAGATCCTTCTGGACCGTCGTCAACCAGGTGGCGGGTCGTCATCCAGTGCTTCGCGCTGTAGCAGGCATGTTAAGGGCAACTCGCACCATATGGTCTGCAGGGCGGCGGAGTACGAGTCCTTACCATCGCAGGGGACATTCTTTGACCTTGTCCACTATGGGCGCGATTTTAAAACTTCCGCGGATGTGGACATTGCGGACTTTATCCAGCAGTGTAACACCCGCTGACCAGCGTAACATGCGCATTTCTGTCGTGTGTAGCTTGGAAAAATGCTGTTTGTTGGACCCCCAACACTCGGTGCCATATAGAATAGTGGGCCTTATTGCTGTTTAATAAAGCTTTCCCTTGAGTTTGTTGGGCATTTTCTTAGCGTAATGCCTGTGAGTTGTTGGGCATTTTCTTGGCGTAATGCCTGTGAGTTGTCTCCACTTCATCCATCCCATGGTAGTTCTGTGGGTTACATCTCGGTCAAGTTTCCCGTCGCTGCTAATAACAGAACCCAACTATTTAAAATGGTCGACTGTAGGAATGCCTGTGGTCAGGTAGTCTATAGTGACGTTAAACAGAAGAGGGCTTAGCACCGGTCCCTGATGCACTCCAACGTTGATCTCAAACTTCCAACAAGTTCCTGCTGGGCTTACCACTTGGGTAGTAACACCTCTATACATTTATTACAAAACGATCTTAATTAAGGTTGATTGATACGAGACTAAGAAGGTACATTGAAACAAACTAAGAAAAGGTTGTAATCTAGAATAAACGTTGATTCAGGTATAGCACCTTAATTTCCACAAGTAATTTAGCGCCTTTGGCTTTATATACTCGTATGTGTACATACGATATTTTTCTGGCGTTTGGTTGAACTTGAAATGTAATGTGTACCTGGGCTTTACATGCCATTCAAACTTTAAACCAAAAGTTTGCGATTGTGAAAGGTTGACACACCTAGATTTTTAAATTGTTTTTCCACCAGTAATTCATGTTTATATATTTTTATAGCATGTATGAAGTCCCCAATCCGCATTTGAGTGGCGTGGCTGCATTCTAGCTGCATTCAATAGGACGGAAGTCTTTAAACATATGATGGTATAATTTAGACATAAGTGTGATTTCACGAATATTTGAATTGATTCTTATGATACCTATATACAATATTATGATAGATTTTTTCTCAGCTACTGTATAACTTTGTTGGTTTCTTTAAAAAATATACAGCTCTAAATGATCTTAATGTATATTTTGCTTTTACATGTTATTAACACTTATATAATATTAAGGATAAAAAATAAAAGATGACACAGTGCAATTAATCTTGAATAACGCCCCTCTCATAAGACGAACTATGTCTTGAGTATGAACCCTATTAAAATTGTCGACAACGTCTGGCGCGTCAACCGACTCCTCCCAAATGCTGACGGCACACACGTGTATGCTGAGGAATGTAGAAATCGAAATCATAGAGCAATTTTATTCGTATCTCGTTTTGAATTTCTTGCTACGACTGATTGGAGCATTCGTTAAAAATACGTTTTTCAATGTTTTCTACCGCTCTGGTTAATGTCACTAAAGGGTCAACGACTAGGTTGTTTTCAATATTCATAAGTTCAGTCTTCTTTTCACATCACAAGTCATTCAGTGAAACCGTTGTAGTCCTAGTGATTATTTCGGTTTCAGACATGTTTTGTAAGTTTAATCATCCAAATAGAATCCTGAGTCGAAGAAAGTTTCAATGTAATTTATAGAAATAGTAGAACAAAGGATAATAATTTTTTGGTTGACTCCATCTTCGGCGACTAGAAATTTATCCAAATGTCCTTTTGGAATTTTAACATCTCTTAAACAGTATTTGTAAATTAATTTATCAGAATTCAGGTGCCGCTTCTGTAATTTGTAGAAACCGTCTTTGACTTTCTTGAAGCTTGGCATTTCCTGGGTAACTGTTACCATCCGATTTTATTAGCTACTTGCATTTTTCAAATGTTTCCTGTACAGAACCAAGATTTTCACATAACTCGTATTTACACTTTCGAAGTGCCATAAATCCCTATTTTCCTTGACATTTTTTACGCAGGTATGGTAATTGAACGAACTCCTTGCCTTAAGGCATCCCACACCTCACTTTTTCATGACGGCCTGGGCGACTCAGAGCGCACCCGCCTGCTAGCCAGTGAGTCTGGTCATTGGCTTAAAGCCATTAAGTCAGATAAGTCATTAAGAATAGCAGTCTGTTTAAGAACCGGGGCAAAAATATGCGTTCCTCATACCTGCGCCCACTGCAAAAACGTTGATCAGCTGGGTCGACATAGCCTCTCTTGTATAAAAAGCGCCGGCCGCATATTTTGCCACGCAACCATTAACGATTTGGTCCATCGTGCCCTTGCTACCGCGTCCGTGCCGTCGATCCTGGAACCCGTGGAACTTTAGTGCCGTGGAGGCACATTAGGCAGGCCCCTGGTGTGGGACGCCACGTGCTTCGACAGCTTTGCACAGTCTCACATCCGGAGTACTAACTCACGGGCCGGCGCTGCGGCTGACCAGGCCCAACTTACTTAAGCTTTGCAAGTACTCGTCTATATTGAAAGACTATGAGTTTGCGGCGCTTGCTGTGGAGACAATGGGTCCTTGGTCAGCTGACATGAAATCTTTTATAGGAGCCCTGTCGAAACGGCTGGTCAACCTATCTGGAGACCGTAAAGCTGGCGTGTACCTCTCTCAGCGCATTTCCCTCGCTGGGCAGAGGGGTAACGCCGCTACCGTTATGGGGTCTATGCCGCAGGTGGGACTTTTAGAAGGGTTTTTCTTTTTATAATTAGTTTTTTTCTTTTTATTTTAGATTTAACGTAGCTTTCTTTTAGATTTATTTAGGTTTAATGTAGTTAAATTTTAATTTAATCTACTATTATTTTTTTAACTGTTAGCTTATGTTTTTCCTATATTTTTTATTTATTATGTTAAATAAAGCATTCTGTATCATTGAACGAATAATATGTTTGAGCTCAGCATGTATTGTTACAGGCGCTGCACATTTTTTTCTGTTAATACACCGCCACCGAGATGTCTTACCTTGTATCCATTTTGGATATTAAATTGATTATTTATTCTTTTGTTTTTTCGTCAAAATATGCGGCGGTAGGTATATTTTCACCAATACGTTTTACACAAAACAGCTGATATGAAGGAAGAGGACATATTATAATTTTCTTTATCATGGAAATGATACACATGAAGTGGCCAGTACTCGACCGGTGAGCAGTAGGTAACATAGCTAGCAAAAAGTATACAGCCTCGAGTAGTAAAATGAAAACAATAAAATTAAACGGATCAAATCCCTAACAAAAAGAGAGCTAATCAAAAGGAATAATAATATTTTTTATCAGGACAATTATTGTCAGTCAACTTTTTTACATCTCGACATTTTTATACTTCGTAAATTTTAAATCTGACTTTTTTATAAATTATCAATTCTTCGAGTTTTTATTCCTTGAAATCATTCAGTATTTAGACATTTTTATACATCGACATTTTTCCATGTCGACATTAGTCATCTAAATCAAATGGAAATATATCAGTTGAATACAGTGACCCACTGTAATTTCGTTTAGAATCATTTCTGCAATTGATTGTTGTATTTCAGCGAAGTAAGGTTTATACTCATTACTACTGATGCTTAGTTTTACTACTCTTTTACGTTAGTCTATTAAAATAGAGGCATAGCAATTGCTTCCGTTCTCCTGCTAAACTGAAATAAATATTTCCCTTCATTAGCATTCCCTTCCGTCCATCATTGACAATTTCAATTAGTTCAAATTGTCAATGTATTTGGTAAAACTATCCCTAACACTCGATCTTTGAAGTTATAACAACTTCAAAGGTCTAGTCGTGTGGGCACACGAAATTTTGTATAGGAACTACAGTTTCAATTCTGTACCTTATTCCCTTAATGACAATATTTTATTTGAAGGTGAAGATATAGATACCGTGGAATGGGGTTACTTTGATTCCTGGGTTTACTTTGATAAAAACTTTACATCATGTCCAAGCTCAAATATAACGCTTTCTGGATGCATCCCTTGGTCTTTTTTTATGGTTGATAACATTGAACATCACTGCCAGTTTGTGATTTGTGTCTGTGGGACCAAACACTTAGGTCGATGCGAAAATAAATAAAATATATAAGTATTTGTTTTATGTACTTCACATAGCTTGTATAACTTTTAGTGTAATATGTTCTCTATAGAAAATACATCAATTTTATAAAACTCATTGAATCAGGTATTTATCGGTCTATGACATAAATTGTTATTACGAGTCATATTAATAGCGGCCATTTTTTTTTTTGGGATTTGTGGCATGGGGTGTCTTTGATCACATATTTTATTTTATTTATCGTATGGCATTGACACTTATTCATTACGTTTACTTACCCATTTATAATAGTTTACGTTCTACGTATTTTACCTAAATACGTCGCTAATTTGATAAGTGTTGATTGTGAAGTATAAAATTAGTTTTTGAGTTTATTTGTTACATTTATGATACCAATACCAAATACACAAAAATCCTTATAAATCCTAAAACTGCGAACGGATTTTTTTAATGTTTTGAAGTTTTACTCCCTAAAGGGGTTTCTATCCAATTCCGTCGAATAAAGGGGTAACTAAGTAACCCCAAAATCAGTTTAAAGTTGATCACCTTTTTAAATATTTTTTGTAAAGAAATATGTTAATAATAATAAATTAAAATAAATAATAAAATCGATAGAGGAGCAAAAACCGATACCGTCATTTTTATATTTTTTTTTTTCATATTACATATTGAAGAGATAACACCAAATTAATTTAGAAATTGATCAAAGCAACCCCATTCCACAGTACTGATAGTAATTGTTCGGTGTATCAAGAATTGTTTAATTATTATTAACTAATAATAATAAGGTGTAGGGATGTGACGACCCCATCGCCCACTGGTTTTCTCCAGTGGAATCAGTCAACGCAGGGCAATTTGTGGCGTGTTCGCAAATGGCTAAGAGGATGAAAACGCCGGAGTGAGGTTTAGTGGGTAGGACAGGTGGGACAAGTCCCCTGCCTCTGGCTTGCCTTAACCGGCCGTCCAGAGTAGGGTCGCTAGAGCTCCGTTCTTGAGGGTAGATGTGGAAACCTAAGTGGCGACTGGACTATATGCTGAAAGTCCAGTGGACACCTCCCTACCCTTAGCCCTATGGACCGGTGTTGTCCTTGAGCCATCTTTGATGTCTCTTTTTGTGGAGGCCAATCTCGCACAGGGCGAGTCACCGTCTGCCGGAAATAAAATTGTTTACCATTTTATTAGGCAGAAATCCGGTTTTTTATTCAATTGACAACATTTCATATTTTTAACTCCTATTTTTAATGAGTTTATTGGAAAGAAGATGAAATTTTAATGTACCCGTATTTTTATTTTTTTCTGAAAAAGTGATTTTATAATGCAAAAAATTCATTTGAAAAACAGTTCATTCTAAAAGAGCGTATGTCACAAGGTTGGGAAAGTGACGTCACCAAGATTCCAGGGCAACTGAAAAAAAAGTTCGCAGACTTGACTTGACACTGACGGCCTGACAGTCATACGGTCAATCAAATTTTCTTAATTCAGTTACCTTGCCAAATTGTATTAATTGAATGTATATTATGCTCCAATAAGTCATGTAACAAGGCAAAAACTACAAGCAATATGCGTATGCATTTAGTAAATATTGTTTTATTGCCGAATGCAAAAATACTTTCCTTTTACAACAGGGATCCATAGCTCATTAGAAATACAACGTAGTCATAAAGTGAAATGTAAATAATAAAGATATTATGAAAAAAAAGCTTTATTTAAATTAAAATTGCTCATATTTCCTACATAGAAGTTGTCGAAGGCTCCTCTGTCTTCTTTACTAGCCACATCAAAAATCATAATTGGTGTTTGCAACCCCCTTCAGAAGCCTTGCAGTCATGACAGGAAACATCCAGACAGTCTCACTAGTTTCACCTATCTATGCAGTCACTTTGTTTATAGTCCACCAAACGAAGTAAACTCAGAGGAAAAAACTCGTGTATAAGCGAATTTTGGCATAGTTGTAAGGAATGGGGTTTTAAACGACATACTAAAAGTACTGATGGGTGGGGGTGAAGCTAACGGAGGGAGGGGGGTGTAAAGGTCCCTTTTTTAGTTTTTTGCATTAAACTCGTAAACTGTGGCCTATGGCTAAAAATAGTCTGAAACACAAATAATGTACGTAAAATTCTCTACAAAAAAGATATAAACATTTTTTCTCTGGGATCAATACCTCATGAGATATAGAGGGAAGTAGATGACCAATAAATAAAAAAACACATTAGTTTAAGTACGGCACATATTCCTAAAGATAAAATCCCTAATTATTGTCTAAATCTAAAATAGTATGGTATGTAGTGTTGTGTTCCTGATGGTGAGTAAGGTTCCCAGAACTCCAACCCCCCTTAAAGGCCGGCAACGCGCTTGTGACTCCCCTGGTGTTGCGGGTGCCCATGGGCGACGGTAATTGCTTACCATCAGGCAATCCGTCTGCTTGTTTGCCGCCTATGACATGAAAAAAAAAATTATCATAATCATCATCGTCAGCGGTTACTTCGATAAGAGCTCCGTTGACATTGAAGCAGGGAATTCCAGCTTTCCGGCAGCCACATCGCATCCCACATCCGGTCTTACACCGGCAGAATATGGTTTTGAGAATTGAGTCAGGTGCCACTGGGTCGTCGGTTGTCACTGGCTTTAGGATGCCATCGTCTCCTCTGGTCCATCCCCATTGGGTTGGTTTTAGGGGGTTGCCGAGCCATTGTTGTATCTGTAATTGCAATAAGATCAAAGTAAGTTTAGGTCAAATATATATTTGTATTTTGAAGACAAAATAATACATAACGTGTGTGATTAAAGATGAAACCTGTAGATAAAGTCTGAACGAGTGCTGCTTCGAAGCTCCTCTAGTAGGAGGAAGAGTGGCCAGATCTGATTTTGGTCTCATTGATGCTCTTAAAAAAACTGAGTAGCGGTTTTTATTGAGGTTTTGTTCCTGGATAGGTGCTTGGTATATCGACAAAAACAACTTCTCGCCGGCCTGTTCAATACTTTCTGGTGACGAGGGCCCACTGAAAATATCGGATATCTTTTGGATCAGGTCTGATTTAGACATGAACAATTTAGCCAATCCCACTTTGCTTTTTCCATGGATCGCAGAGGTGGTGTCGCATCCGGAGAAGCTGTGGAGAAGGAGAATTGTTTTTGCAAATGGAAGCTGTTGAAGTTGTTGCACTGAAAACAATTTGTCCTCAACCTTCCCACGCCCTGGTTTCAAAAATAACACTTTGATATGTGGTGGAGCCAATCCTCTGAGGAGGACTATCAAGTCGACATCCTCCCCAATAACAACAGTTGGATGTAAGGCAGCCATCTCCAACTCGCACCTGACAATAATGCCATCAGCATCTCTTGCTTCTGTACATAAGTAATATATTGATGGCAAATCAAAGAAACGCTGGAGGACGGTTTCCATTTCCTACGGTGTAGTAGAAAACCACCATCTACTACTTTGAAGCTTTGATGTAGATCAAGAGCAACGTTGTTCTCTGCTGGCAATACATCGTAGAGTGATGACTTCTTCCCCTTTCGTATTCCACCCTCGAAGAACAGAGCCATGGGGCATTCCCCATGGCAAGCAAGGCAAGGGGAGTTAGTTCATAGGTCAAAAGGTTCGCAACATCTTCTTCGTTCTTTTTTGCTATAACAGTTCTTTGGAAATTTGTCAGAGGGTTAATAGTAACTGTCTCGTCATTGATTTTAATGCTACTGCTCATACTGGCAAGTGATAAAACCACGTTCTTCTTAGATTGCTTCATGTCACCGGATTTGCCTGGCCTGTGAAACTTTGCATTGTTTTGGTTCCAATATCTAGGCTTTATGGCAGTATACTTTAGAATTTGGTTGTGGAATAAGCTTCCTGCGGAGGTCATCCCAAAGGACTACAGTATCACTTCACTTTTGGACCCGAGTATGTCCTTAAACTACGTCCAACAATGAGAGGTAGGGCGAAGTACCATCACGCTTGAATCTGGAGAAGCCCAACTGGGGAAGTACCTCCTCCTTACAGAAGACCACAGCCATAATAGCACTGCTACCTTTCAGGTATGTAGTGTTGTGTTCCTGATGGTGAATAAGGTTCCCAGAGCTCCAACCCACTTATAGGTCGGCAACGCGCTTGTGACTCCCTTGGTGTTACGAGTGCCCATGGCGACGGTAGTTGCTTGCCATCAGGCAATCCGTCTGCTCGTTTGCCACCTTTGTCATAAAAAAAAAAGTATGGGGTTCTTCAAAAAGGGTGTTAAGAGGTTTTTACGGGGTCGGCAACGCGTGAATGATGACTCGGTATTGTAAACGTCCATAGGCTGCGGTGACCGCCTACCATCAAGCGGGCCGCATGCTTGTTTGCCACCAAAAAAATCCCAGGATGCCCGTCGACAGCGACATAAGCGAGTTCAACTTTGGGAAAGGGGCATTGTCATTAAACCATTCTCGAATCTTCGCTCGATCTTGGGAATCTCTCTGTTGCCGTGATAACCGGAAATCTACGTGCTGTTCTCCACTTGCAAAAATAACTTAACTGAGTATAATAAAATAAGAATAATACATACGATGACAATATTTTAGATTTAGACAATAATTAGAGATTTTATCTATAGAATATACGTGCCGTACTTAAACAAATGTGTTGTTTTCTTTATTGGTCAACTATTTCCCTTCATATCTCATAAATTATTGATCCCAGAGAAAAAATGTTTATAACTTTTTTGTAGAGAATTTTACGTACATTATTTGTGTTTCAGACTATTTTTAGCTATAGGCCACAGTTTACGAGTTTAATGCAAAAAACTAAAAAAAGGGACCTTTACACCCCCCTCCCCCCGTTAGCTTCACCCCCACCCATCAGTACTTTTAGTATGTCGTTTAAAACCCCATTCCTTACAACTATGCCAAAATTCGCTTATACACGAGTTTTTTCACTTGACAGGCAAATTTTGGTTTTCGTTTGGTGGGCTATTAGCTTCGAGCGGATCTTCTGCTCTGGGCTGACTCTGCATTGCACTATACATTTTCCTGAATCTCTTTTCACTTCGACATAAACGACAACGTCCGACGAAGACATGTCCTCTAGCCCCTCTTATCTGTGCTAAGTTATCCATATCACTTGCCGCTGTGTCCTCTGTAGAGCGTTATTTTATTGTATCAAAGGTAGATAGGTATATTGGTGTTCGGTTAAAGAATGCCAAGTCTGTAATTTTTACAGAGGTATCTAAGTCCAGTGAGTGAATGCCAAGTAGTTTGTGATTTATTATCTCAAACAACGTATGAATGTATGTATTTAATTTATGAGGTAAGTGAGCTTGAACAAGAAATAGTTATGGCTATGACAGTTGTTGACAAACAAATTATCAAACGTCAACCGTAAGAAAATGAGTACTGGTACAGATAACTTATTTTGGTAAAGTGACGTCATACTTCCAGTTTACACAAAATTACGATTTTTTCCAAAAGTTCAAGCGAATAAAATCCAAAAAAATTTTTTTTTGTATAGTTAACACATGTTTAATAAAACACCATTAGAATTGAGACTTATTGAAAATATGAAATGTTGTCAATAGCCCAGTAGCATTTATTCAATAGTCCATCCTTTCCACCTAATTGCCTTTTGGATTCCATTAAAACTAATAGTACTTACACCATGGCGGGTGCTGTCTCTGTGCGTGTCCCATGATACGGACAGGGCACTTTCCCGATTCTAATTACTCCTCCTAAGGCGGCGCCGTTTGGCGCGTTTTGTAAAGAACACGAGGACTAGCTTCTAATTTGAATAGTGTTGTATTGCTATGTATGCTCTGCATAGAATAAAATAAAATAGAAACTGTAAAATAATCAATTCAAGGGTCCATGCAGTTATGGTAAATAATATTCATTTAATTCCTATTGCACGATTTATTTGGCGAGAAAGAGGTCATCCCAAACGGGCACAGCCTGATGCCAAAAATAGATTCTGCTAAACTTAACCACCTAGCGTTGTTTGTGTAAGTAATTTTAGTATGGCTAGACTAGCCTAGGCCAAGAATAATAAAGTTTCTACTTTTTGTAATAATACATTAGCTTCAATAAAAGTAGATTAAACTAACTAGGTAGAAGATTAATTAGTAGAAGTAGTCATTTGTAATGTTTTTATATCACAAAATACTTATTTATGACTCAAATGAATAGCATGGGAATGTATGATATAATTGAAACGTACCTATATATTTTACCTTCAATAACTATATTACATTGACTATAACTCGTATGTCTACTACAAGTATATATAAATAAATCAGATAAACATTAAATTTTACCACAAAAACTATTTAACAAAATAGAACCAAAAGTAAGTAGGAAGCCCTACCCAAACAAAAAGCCTATAGTAGGCTGCCCAGAAGGCAGGCGGCACTGTCGTGCTCGACGGCTATGCTGATGCGCTACAGTTGCAAATGCGCTGGGAAAAGCATATCCATAGCTAGGTTACTCGTCGCATCAATAAAGTGCTTTGCAAACTCCTTATAAATGTGGTGTGACTGTTAAAACTTATTTTGCTAATCACTCATCTCTTCAAATTAAAATACAGCCAATTCTTCAACGGTTACTAAATGCTTGTAGGAATCGTAAACTTTGAAATGTTATGCTAGTTGTAGAAATATTTGGGGTGGTATAACTAGTAGATAGAGACGAGTCCGGAGGCGGTGATGGCGGCGGCGGCGGAGGCGGCTCGGCTGCAGCCGAACGCGCCGGTTGTTATGAGGAAAGCGCCGCGACGTGCAGCCTCGCGTGGCTCACGCGATGCAGTCCGCTACCTTGATTGTGTAAACGGCGAATTATATCCGAATGTATTTTAAATCGTTTACAAACAACGTTTCGGCAAACTTATTATGAAGCACAATCAAAAACTTACCAACCGATCACACGTAAATCGTACAATCTATCGATTCGAAAGATGCTCATAATATCTGTTCAGGATTTCGTTGCAAGTTACAATTAGTGTAAAAGTTGCAAAATGACCACCTATTTCAATATCTGACCGTAATTTTTATAAATGACTGGACATTTTCGATATTTATTGACACATTGGTTGTTAATTTTTCAATTGTATTAGTTAAGTAACGTTTTAAAACAATTTATGACTGTTATTGTGACGAAATCGAAATCACGGCATCGCTAGAATCTTCTGACCGCTCTGACGACTGCTATTTTGTTACTTTAGAATTTAACAATATAATTGTGATGCCATATGACTCAGAAGACGAAGAATTTTAAGTTTTATGATCATTCTTATATACAATTTTGTTAACACATCATTCTATTATAGCCGTGCAGTTCGTTTTGCAGATAAATTCTGCTTAGCATCACCATTGGGTGCAGCTTTCGATCCTTGTAATACGATTTTATTCCAGTTCTTCAGTTGACTTTCTGTTCGTCATTCGACATTCGAATTTTTTCGTATCAACATCATGTGATGATTCTGAACATCGGATTCGTAGTAAAAATCTGGAAAATACGGGCTTTTTCAGACTTCCGTCCACCATTTTCAGACTTCCGTTTTCGGTTTTACTGTTTTAAACCGATTACGTTTTATTATGGATATTTTAGTAGTTTTGACAATGCTTAATTAATTTTGGTATGTTTGTGCTGCTGTTTTTATAATGCTAAATTAATCAATTTCTAAAATACGAGTATTCGTTTTTATTCAGGGCTCCATGATACAGGCTCAGCCTAGTTTACTCCGCAAGACATTCCTTTTCCTCGTTTTATATATTTTGGTATCGCAATAATTTTATGTATTTATTTTATATGTAGTTTCTTTCTTATATTGAAGTCAACAAGTATTGATATAATTACAGGTAGGGTTGGGCATCTGGTGCCGAAGGTTATATAAATCAAGCTGTAAAATCTTAATACGAACATTTTTTTTTGTTTCAGACTAAGAAGAATGAACAACAAACTAACTATAATCGTTATCAAGATCCTGGACTAAAATATAATCTTGAATTTTGCATAAAATAAGAATGAAGTGAATGTGAACTATCTTATATACACAAAAACCAGAATAAGTAGTGAAAAAGTAAATTTATCTGTTAATTTGTACCAAAATTATTATTTTTTAACATATCTCAGGTTAACGTCCGTTTAATTTGTTGACATACTTTAAATATTACCAACAATTATCATTAAACCATATAAGTCGAATTTTGTAACTGCAATGACTTTCAAAAAATTTGGTATGATTACTTATATATACAAGACAGTAAAAGTGAAAAAAAAAAACTATATCAGTGATTAAAGTGAACTGAGTTACAGTATACTTGCGATGAGTTTTTCTGTACGTATTGGTTATGGGACGGACGTTTATTTGTTTACCCATGAACTTATATTGTGTTTTTCTAATTTGCATACAAAATTATACGTATAATAATGCGAAATTATTACATGTGCTTGCACAATCAAACGTTGCAAAATCAATTACATTCGAAGTTGCTGATGGGAATGACCACGGCTTGGTCCATTAAACTATTATACTGCTTTCAAATATTATGTAAATATAGAGAGGAAGAATTAGTCAATGCATACATTGTATATGCACCTTCCATTAAAACGAGCACTGACATATTTAATAGAACGTCATCGACACAATGCCAGAAAGGACAATTAGGATTATACGTTATACATTCGTAACTGTAATTCTAATTGAATTAGGCATTGCAGTGTGTTTATTTAGTTACCAAAGGAAAAAATATGAAAGAATTTTTACCGAGCTAGTAAGGCAATCCATGCCGACCAATCGCCAAAATGACGATGTGGCAGTCGGGTATGGGGCATGGGGCGAAGAATCCGTGGCTCGGCAAGTTCATGGGCCTCATGCACGACCGCCGGCGCGAGCAGAGTTCTGCTACTTCCACCGAAAAGACCCAAGACAGGTAAGATCCAGATTTAAGATTGTATTACTACTGAAAATGGTTAAAATGGGAAAAAATGACTATCTATATATTCCGTTCGGGATGTAACATATCTGTATTTAAAATTATGAACGTGTTTACCAGTCGGTAGAGAATGCATCAAGGCATTAGTCCACCATTGGTACCATCTTGTTTTGTGCAATAAAGATTAAATAAATAAAACATTCTTATAAATAAAATGATTTATTAAGTATTACAGAGGCCATTTAGGTATGTCTATTGGAGTTATATTCTCGCCGAAAGTAGTATTTTAATTCTTTGTATTATTAAAATAAAAATTGATAGTCAGAATGTGATATTTACTGTGATACTAAACAATATTTTCGAGTTAACAGGTTCACTGTCGCACTGTCGTTCACTATATTTAAACGACGTAATAAGACACGTTGTTCCTTGACACATGTACCTCGTGGAGAGGGAACCTGTTAAACAAAAAGCAATATATACCTACCAGATAGCTTCTATTGGTACTTATATTAATGTTACAATGCAACGTGTTGAATTACAGGTAAATAAAAAAGAAAACACGATCTGTATAAAGTTGCTAAACGAGTTGACCGAATTAGAAAATATGCATCTTAAAAGTAAAGTGGAGTATTGTACTACGTCAAGCTACTTATAAATATAATACAATAAAAGTGCTGGTAGCTTAGCGGTAAGAACGTGCGACATGCAATTCGGAGGTCGTAGGTTCTAACCCCGGCTTGTACCAATGAGTTTTTGGATGTTAATATGTGACCGTCCATGGCTAAAGGTCCCTTATGGCAGGTATTGAGTTAAGCACAGATCCTAAATCTACATTAAATAAGCTATCTTATACAAAAAAAATCATGACTCTAAGTCCCATACTTTTTTTTATAAAAAACATTAAACTTACACATGCTCAAACTGCACTTTTGAGAAATCGTCAAAAGAAGTTTGAAACTAGTTTTAAGTGTGTTCCCATTGGAAGTTACATAGATTATGATTGATTTCGTATCTCAAGGGTTTTTTCTTTGGAACCCAGTTATTGTTTTTTTAATGTGACTTCCAGATCATGAAAAAACAGCCTTTGAAAATAGCAACACGCTCATATGGACGAAACTATAAAAAAAATATTTTTCGACTTTTCCTTTAATATGTTGTAATCAGAACCATTTTATATAGTAGAACATATTTGAGCTTACATTTTAGGATAGAAACAAAAATCACATAGGCTACGAATTATTTTTTTTAAATTAAAATGTGATTATTATTATCAGTTACATCATTCCTAGAACAATAACAAATTTGGTATAGTATGTTCTAAATTATATTTTAATCAGTCCACAGGAGTATCACAAAAGTCTTATTATTATTCTACAGGTCACACTTTTTTATTTATACACGATCAAAGTTACGTAAAAATCACAATTTCGCTCCCATACATTTGGAAAAAGGGCCCTTATGACCAACCATAGACAAAACATATTGATAATTACAATACGGCACAATATTAACATAATTTATTTGCTAATCTTGTATCAAAACAGCAATCCGAAGAAAAAATGTTATTATAAATTTTCTAAAAATATTGATCTGTTATGAGTAATTTTCATTTAAAGTTAACGTTAAATAATCCACATAGTACCTACCTAGTGATCCCGAAAGCCGAACGAGACCACAATATCTGTGCTGTTAACAGTCCGTTACCACTAAGGAACCATTCATAAATCACGTAAGGACATTTTAGGTGATTTTTGATCCCCCTCACCTTCCCGGGTAGGGGTGTGTATGGGGGGGGGGAGTCAAAAATCACGGTCAGACCCCTTATTTCTCATTGTTGGAATATGAAATTATTGCGATAAATGGAACTACTACCAATTTATTTGACTGATCTCCATTACATCAAAAGCCGGGAAAATGAGGATTTTCGGCCAAGTGGGTATATACGGCCGAGCGAGCGTGAATGAAATTTGCAAAATCACAACTAACTGTTTGCTATGACACCCGCCATCTTTGTCTCAGTATGGATAATCAACGAAAAAAAAGTTACTTTGCAGACCTAGGCCTTTATATGAAATTCCATTTCTGTCCCCTTCACTTGCCGCGCTAAAAAAACCTTCCGAGTCTATTATAAGGAATGTAAAGACGATATTTCATTGCATATTTGAGAAAACATCATTTCGTATTCGGTTCCTGTGGCCGAGTTCATCACCATACGTCGCACTCCAGCGGGCAGTTTGGTGGCAAGGTAAGGTTTACAAAAAAATCTTAACTTAAAAGTATTATAATGTACTTAGTATTTGTAACAGTTTATTAAAATTAGTTACCGGTTATGAATTATTACTTTTATTAGTCTTTAACGTATAGATACTCTGCAGTGATAACTGATAGCCTATTTAAGTGGCCACTTATAAAACGAATAAATGGCTGACATAAATAAGACTATGAACAAATTGTTAAAAGTACGTCTACATCCTAAAGGAAAACAAGTATATCTGAAATTTCGAAGTGTTTTAAATTCTAATCCCAGGTATGAAACACTAAAAATGATAAATTGTCTTATTCAAAACGAAAAGATCGAGACTACATATGATGTTAACAAAAACACACTTCAGCATTATGAACAATGCAAATACCTGCCAATTACTTCAGTCGATGTTGAAAGGACGCTCTCCCATTTAAAATGGATATTTTCAAGCCGAAGAAGAACGATGACCGCCGGGAATTTAGAAAAAATATTAATAATATATTCCCATAACATAGCTGCTTAAGTAAATTAAATATTTTGCATACATGCAATTGTATTTTTATTTAAAATTGAATGAATACTAAAAAATAAACACGTAATTAACGTACAACCTTAGTTGCTAAGATATTTAGGATTGTACATTATAAATACTAAGTTCCAAGTACTAAGTACAAATACTTCTGATTATTTGAAAATGAATTCATGTATTTGTGAACCTTATCTATCATTTTGACGTGCCACGAAATTGCCCGCTGGAGTGCGACGTATGTTCATCACAGTAGCTACATGTACTCGTAGGTAGGTTTTTTACGTTTTGTAGGTAATACATCTAGTGCAGAAGCCGTCTAGAGATGTTTTGAAGTCAGTCGAAAAATGAAGTACCTACACGTACAGTAAAATTTAAAATGATCGTAAGTACTTAGGTACCTAAAGCCCTTTTTGTTATTATACTTATGTATATTACTTAAACTTGTTTATTATATCAGATATGAGTCCCATAGAATTGCACGCATTTATAGGCTGCAGTGACTGCTTAGGTACCATCAGGACGGCCGTATCCTTGTTTGCCACTGACATAGTGTACAAAATAAGTAAAATTTGTAAACAAATACTTGTAAACAATTTTAATTATTTTATCTTTTTCATTTTTGTATGCAATTTCCCATAAGGGACCTTTACTACTAAACTTTGAACTCAATTTTAATAAAGAAAGAATTAACGTACACATCTGACACCAAGGTACAAACATACCCCTATTTGTATATATATCTATTTTACATAGAACTAAAAAATGATAATTTTGAAGGGTTTTACGAAAACGCCAATATCTCCGTAACTAGAAACTGCCATAAGTGACCTTTTCTTAAGGACGGACGATATATACCAAATATCATTTGATATTTACTAGTCGCTTTTCAACGAAGTGAATACATCGTGAGGAAACCAGACTAATCCCAGTACGGTTTATTTTACGCTTTGGGTTGGAAGGTGAGATGTGTCTAGTGCCCAATGCGAAATCCTGGGATTAATTGCCAAGCGTACCCCAGGCCACCAAGATGCCGAGACAACGCGAAGGAGATACAAAAGAGTTATAAATGTTATAATATAAACTTTCATTGTAAAACAAATGTGACATGTAAAACCGCCGGAAACGGAGGGCCGGCCGTAAAGGGAGGAACTGCCAGACTACGCACGCCGTAACCAGGATTACATGTCAGCCGTATGCAGTCCACTGCTGGACATAGGCCTCCCACAAATATGAATTGTATCATCATGCCATAATCGCCACTCTTGGCAGGCGGGTTAGCGATCGCAGTAGCTGTAGATTGAGTTTCGACGGACGCTGCTGCCCGTCCATATGATTTTTCCCTTTGTCGCCTCTTACGACACCCGCGGGAGGTGATGGGGTGGTGCTATTCTAATCAGCCGGCATCACACGGCAATCTAGGATTACCGCCATCTAAATCTGACCTTTGATGCTGCTGAACTTGTTTTTCCCAGCCTTCACGAGATAGTCGTCACGTGAATTCTACGCTCCCTTGGCATAGCCAAGCGCTGAAATCGATTTGTCAGCAGGATATAGGGCTTATAGATAGTCACCATTACTTCTGTTCGTAATGACAGATCAGTCCCAATGTACTGTGGCAGAACAAACAAATCTAAATAAACTCACACATAAACCAACGAAATAATAAATAAATAAATCATATCCTTAGACAATCTTATGCTAATACGGCACGTATAGATATAAAAGCGTGATCGTATATTTATTACCTATAGTAAATAAGAAAAAAAAACTTATTTAACAGTACAAGTATAACAGGACTTTCTGTATGAAGTCAATTAAAAATATCTGATGTCAATTTTATAAATCCATAACATCGAGTGTATAATTTGATAGATATATTTTGAACATGAATGAAATAATAAAATCTTTGCATTTTATTTCAATTCTCATTCTGTAACGTCATTACCTTGACATAGATATAAGAATTAAGCTCCAACATTCCGTCACATCAAAATACTGCTCGCACAGTCACGCACGCGATAGTACCTAATAAGCGTCACTAAACTCTAAACAAAATAATTATAACACAGCTAAACGAAATTGAAATGATCAAGAAGTGTGATTTATCACCTGATTGAACATCCAGAACCACGTGAAAACAATGATTATATCAAATTCTCCTAATTAAGTAGTGATCATTAAATAATGAAACTTTAAATGCGAAATTACGCAAATGTAAAAAGTGTCCGCACCAAAAATAAAACAAGCCGTCGGGCCGCAGACACGCGCGCGCGACGCGATATCAAACTCCCGGAATACTTCGCGTACTCTCTGAAAATATTCTAAGAAACCGTTTCATCGGCGACGCTCGTCACCAGTGCGAACGTGTGGGAAAATACCATACATTGCCGATTTAGAAAAATAAACAATGGGCATATCCGATACGTCAGATTTAAAGTAACGGCCCGTTATTTTTAGATCAAAGTGATGTATAATATTAGTGTTTAATAAATGGTGCTGGGCTTGAGTGAGGTGATTGTAGTTTTTGTGTCCGTTGGTGCCTTATTGAATTGTAATCCTGCATTAATGTTTGCGGGAGGTGGAGCCGGATTTCAGAAACAGTCCAAGCCTCCATGGGAGAACTCTAATGCTAACAACACCAACACTGCTGAACTTACACCGAGTTGGTAAGTGGCCCTTCATAATAATAAACGATGCGAGCACTTTGTTTACAGCCACTTACATAATACCAGTGTAACATATATAATCTGATAAAATTATATCATCTTCCATTATTTCAAGTACTCATTTACAGTGGCGCAAACTTGGCCAGGGTACTTGATTACTAATAAAACCATTGTTCAAGGTTGCACATCAGGATGTACACAAATCCTTTTTGCCTGACCTCACTACGGACCATGGACCGAATGTTAAGCAGACAGAAAATTGGTGCTAAGATTAAATCAAATATTATAATAAAATAATAATAAATAATATAAATGTAATATATTACTCATAGCCATAAACGTCGTAAGCCAGTATCAAATGTACCTGCTCTGGTAACATTCCGTAGAAACACGTATTTAGCAAAAACGTATTTGGCTGGATAAAAAACTAATGAAAATGATAACTAACATCATCTATTATTATGTATTAAATGTTGGCTTAAAATAACATAAATATTTTGTGTTTGATACTCAAATTAACTATAAACTCTTTTTAGACTTCAATTTATTATTCGTTACGTTACGACACAAACTATTTGTTATAATGACACTTTGCTTAACTAGTGTTTGGACTAGTTAAACCCATATGTTATAAGGCGATTATCCCATAAACAAAACTCTTTATGATATTTTAGTGCCTAGCAGATAAAGCGATTAGCTAGACTTATGCCTATAAATACTTATAATACAGTATCAGGAAGTTTCAGAAAGAAAAGTGTATTCAATTAGCGTGACAAGTAGAAAGTTGAAATATATAATTTTTGTCACCATTATTAAGCGTGAAATCTGTATGGATTTATTTTTCCTTTATTGTATTGTAATATTACTTGTAGTTTGTGCAATTATCAAAGAATCTAAGTATTTCTAGAATTTTAATGCTTCATTTTTGTCACAAGACTGACATAATTTAACTTATTACTTGTCAGAGTACACTTTTTTCTGAAAACCCCATCAGCTCCGGCATTCGTCAGACTAGTCAGGTTTTTCTCCTTAAAGGTTTTTGTGGATTTTTATTCCAAATATGCATAATTACTCTGCCAAACTACTTTTAACCTTTTCAACGCCATGTCAAATGCAAAAGCTGCCGCTCAGAGGCCACGTCACCGAAATATCAAAACCGAATTTGAATTTTATGCGAATGTATGTAGGTATATTTTGCTCTGCGATCTGAGACTACCGCTCAAAAGTATTTAGGCTCTATTAATCTTTTGTAGCCCACTTTCCTGAGAACTCCTTCAATTTTTATAACGCTCCGACTTTGAGTGTTTGACCGTAGCCATAATATACAATCATCAGCCATACTCTCCAAGGCTTCACTACCGGAAATCTCGAAATTGGACTCGTCATAAAAAAACATATTATTCCCTTGTACTGTTGTCTAATTTCTTGTGTGTATTGGCCGATTATTTTCTTACCGCAAGGCAGCCTTTCAGCCCACCCCGGACCAACCGCCGTTTTACTGTATAAGTAGAGACTCTGACTGGGCTTCTCCTGGTTTTGTTATGTCGTCCTGGTAATTGCGGGCGCTGTAGGTCGATGTTTTCTATTGTTGGTATAATAAGGCAATCATCGGCAGGAGTTTAGTGTTAAGTAAAGTGCCATATGGCTTGAATTTTTTGACTATGTAGCCATCCGTACCTGAAAGGCACGTTTTTCATTTTCTTGCGATGGCTCTGTTGGTTAATCCTAGCTTATGCTTAGCAACGACCATATCAACGACGACCATGTCAAAAATAATATTTCCCCTGTTTTACCTATGCCGGTTAAAAATCGTGTTTTGTATTATTCATGACAAAAATAGAAATATGTATTATTCATATAAGACCTAATTCAGATGAAATGCACTCCATAAATAAATATATTTTTCAAGAAATGTTGTGGCTTTATACAGTTCATAACAAAGAAATTTAATTTAAATGCAATAAGATATATCAAAAATGGAATAAAATGTACATATAAGCTACCAAACCCAACAAGTTTTGGTAAGTGTAAATATTTTTGTTTTTCGTTATTGCTTATATTCCTTTTTGCCCATACAAGTGTTAAAATAGAGTCGTAATTCTGCTAACTTGTTGAAATCAAGCTGCAACACAAAAATCAGAGTTAAAAGAAATGAACGAAATTGCCTAAATACTTCTGTATATCAATGTTTGTCGTTGGACCTGCGGTGCAGACATACGACATTTGAGTACCGAACACTCATAGTAGAAAATGTTTATTACGCTTTAGCAGAATTAGCTGCTAACATCTTGAAATCAAGCTGTAACACAAAAATCAGAGTTAAAAGAAATTAACGAGATTGCCTAAATCAATGTTTGTCGTTGGACCTGCGGTGCAGATATATACATTTGAGTACCGAACACTCATAGTAGAAAATGTATATTACGCTTCAATATAATATGTACAGTCGACGTTAAATATATATTTACACTTTTGTACCTCATTACATAGGATTAAGGTAATAAAGTACCTACTCATGATTCTAATTCAAAATTATTGGACCTCTAAATTCCCTTACTCACTATACTTAACAACATTCCTTGTATTATAATGTTTAAAATAACCTTAATTGTATGAAATTATCATTTCATATCTCATGCTCGGAAAGTAGGTCATTGTTTATCTACTATACGGGTGGAAAGTGATACGTTTCCGCCCTAGGGTCGCAATTTGGCATGTTCCTATTAGTTCTCCCATTGTGAGCACTCAGTAGAACAGTGGCGAAAATAACCTTATTTACCGATGCCAGAAACAAATTCATTAGAATAGTTCTTTCTCTTAAATTATAGGAATTTATTATTGCGATTATCATGTATAAAATATGTCATCTAATTCAAATATTTATATGATTCGGTTAAAATTTTTAAGTATCTTGGTTCTATATTACAGTAATAAAAAGAAATAAACCTACTAAGTTTTTTTAAAGTTTAATATGCGCAGCTAAGCAACGGCAGTAACTTATACAGCCAAACATGAATGTATAATTACTTATTGGAAATATTACCTTCTTATTAAGTCATTATTACATTGAATAGGACCATTTTATTAAAAATTCTATTACTTTATACATAAAATATAACTTAAATTTTAAAAATATAGGGTGCCGTTATTCGATAAAACTAAAATGCTGTTTAAGGCAACCATTCATTCGCCAATAACGCGCGTGAAAAAAAAGATTCTGCCCGTTATGACAATTATCTGTGGACAATTATGCTGCAAGAAAAAAGTTAGAGGCTGGATTCCGCTCAACTATTGAAATCAGTTGGATAGTAAACAAAGTATAGTTATATTTTGAAATTAATAATTACGGGTTATTCAAGCGATTCTAAAATCGACCTAACACCTGACGGAATTAGAAATAAAGGTCAAGTTATCATGGAAAGCCTCCTACCGCAAGTTTGAATAGAAAATCGTATCAGTATTGTTATCGTATCAGTTAACTTGTATGAAATGGCGGTCCAAGAAAACAGTAAAATCTTTGTCAGAATGTGTGCTGATCCTTTATATATTTCAATGATTTATCAATACAACTTAAACCTTCAGCTTCATGCTTCAACATAATAAACAAGCTGATGCGGTAAGATTAGTTTTTTAGTCAGTCATTTTTTTTATTCATAAACAATACAGTGATTGTGTTTGAAATAATTAACATAATAATACGTAACACTTATTTTCTAAATACAAGTAAATAGTAAATCTAGGGATATTTACAACACTAATTATTAATTTATTATTCATGTCAGTATTATCTAAGAGACATGTTTTTTACTCTCTTCTTGCTCTTATTTTACTTTCCTCGCATTCGAAATGAAAAATAGTATGCTTTACTCGGGTAAAAATCAGTCATTTCCGACTCGCACTATTAGCGCGCTCACTTCGTTCGAGCGCCAAACTACCTCGTCGTCAATGAGTGAATTTCTACCCTTGATTAACAATCTACTATTACGTACAGGAACAAACTCCACTTTAATGGTATATTCAATTTATGCTATAATAAGAATACCTACTTTTGTGAAAGATTTCTTTGCACGAGTATATTTGTGCTAATCATATATATATGTTTAGCATGGAAATCAATGTAAACGCAAAAATGTTTGTCGCGACAAACAGTTTTTGCGTTTACATTAATTTCCATGTCACTACACAAACCTATATGCTTTTGAGAAAAGGCAAAGATATAAGAAGTAATCACAGAGTTTCGAAAAAACAACTCAAGACTATGATGTATGAGACTGCACCATGACAATGAAAGCTCGCACACCGCCCGCGAAATAAAGAAGTTTTAGAACGACCAAAATATTACACCCGCCTTACAGCCCTGACTTGAGTCCTAGCGATTTTTACACGATCAAATTCTTCGCGATCAACGTTTCAGCACACCCGAAGCAGCTGTTAAGGCTTATATGTCGGCCATTTTGGCTAGTCCCACTTCGAAGTGTTTTAAAAACTGGTCCGAACGCATGGAAAAGTGTATTAAATATCGCGGAGAATTCTTTGAAAAACAATAAATGGTAATCTATTAGTTTCTTTATACGTATATAAAACGATACAACTAAAAATGCAACCCCCGTAAATGCTGGACCGTCGGCTTCATAGGCAGGGGCACTAACGCAGACCATTCGTCTAAACTAGTATATTGTCGTTCTAAGTACCCAAATTTACTTCGAGGTTATATTGTCTCACCCTCGCAGCAAATCGTATTATGCTCAATATCTTTAGCCAACAAACAACCATTGTTAGAGCCGCTGAAGTGAAATATATATGGCATCATTTTGTATCTATAAAGCCTATACTGTCTTTAACGAGTTACAAAAATATCTTCACCCGTTTCTGTATAATGTGTAGTTTGGCTAGGAAGCCCGACGGTGAGCCACCCCACAATCAAGATGACTCGCCGATGTTAATCTTGGTTGCACGATCAAACGAGCTCCCTTAATAATTTTCCTATCTAGTACCTAGTACTACATACGTTTTAACATTTATTTTGGAATTCTATTCAAATATGCGATCTTTTGTTATTGTTCGTTATTGACAACTGCTAATGAAGTCTAAATAAACTAACTAGAAGTCAAGACAATAATGCGAGTCATAGAGAATAAAATGATTGTAGATTCCAGTATATCATAATAAAATAATAAATCGATGCTAAATAACTGGTATTAGCCAATGAATAATTATTACTCGTATATATTGAAAAGACTGAATAATACTCGGTTTTCTACTTGAAAAAAGATTATTCGTAGCTGGGTGGGTGAATTCCAAAATATATGACCTAGTCATAAACCTAAAACGAGTCTTAAGTTAATGATTTCATTTGAGTTGCGAAAGTGAACAACGTTAATTGTATTTTTGTGGTTAATCCATACTCGTTTATGCTTGGATGGCATAATGTGCAAGTGCCAATCATGTCGCAAAATGGACTAATCGTAATCGTAATCGTGCAAATCGTAAAATATACAGGTCGTAAAATGCGTAGGTCGAAAAATGTGCAAATCGTACAATGAGCGATCGCAAAAAGTGCAAATCGTAAAATGTGCCTTCGTTTACACTGTATTTGTTATTGTATTGTAACTAGGGTGGATATGTCTATATATTTATATTTTGTTATGTAAAAGGGCTTTTTTCTCGTCTTGTCCTAAGAGCTCTATTGCCTGTTGAACTTCATCGAACTTCTCCATTTGTGCAGATAAGTCAGTGCATCGTAACTTTATCTCCTCTACGTTCAGACTATCTTTGTCAGACGTATTCAATGTATTTATGTAATTAACTATTCTAGTTACCTTTCCTTTTATTATTCTTCTTGTACTTTTCAGCGTTTTATATTTTTCCGTGTCCGTCATTATGTGTGTAACAGTTGCTACTTATTTAGACACGAAATATTCACTTGCACTTTCCTGTCGGCTCGTGAAGGACCAAAAATGTTGTAGGATATGTCTATATCTTTATATTTTGTTATGGAAAAGAGCTTTTTATAAAAACCACGAAATGCAGAAATACATTTTTATTTGTCAAATTCAAAAACTAATATTCGAAGTCGCCTGTTGGGCAGCGAGCTATCAATAAGGTTTTAATACCGAACATAGGGTATACTTCCGGGAAATTCCGATCCCAAAAGTACCGGGAATTTCGAGAATCATTCAGTCCTGGGACTAATTAATAAATTACATTGACTTCCGGGACTTCATTGAATAATAGACTTACGGTCGTTATAATATCTAATACACTCTAAATACCTTTATGAACGTAAGTAAGAGCATAAATATATCATTCTAATCTATAGCCCTATTCAGGAAGGCAAATAGGAAATGTTCCGTTTTCTATAAAGCTACAAAAAAAACATGCATAATAGAGTGTATTCGTTACACCCTGTAAGGTTAAGTTTGGTTATGCACTTCCCGAATAACCATAATTCAATTGTTAAATCTTTATTGATCTACAAGTCCCAAAAGTAACCGGGATCTACTGGAACAGTGCCAGTTCCGGTCCCAAAAATTTCAGTTCTTCTTTAGGTACCGGGCCTGCAAATCCTAACTGCAACCTATTGGACTTATGCCCGTTATTTGTGTGCCGCCCCTAGATTAACCGAGAGAAAGAGCAACGGGCATATTTCAAAGCACTGCCTTATAAGAGTCATAGTCTTTGTTTGCTCATAAAACATAAGGTCATAATACTCGTACTTGTAAGCTTTAAAGATACATATAAGTCCGACCAATATTAATGATTCTAGATAATACTTACAGTTAAACTTCTAGTTTTAAATTGTTTACAGATAAGTAATCCTTGACATTAAAAACCAACTACTGGTAGCATAAGTATAAGTATAAAAAAATACTGAAGCGATTCTAATTAATTTTTAATGGACCCAAACGACAACCTAGTAGTTGACGAGGTGGTCCTTACTCGATAAATAATGGTCGAAATAGATCTTCTCTACGCAACAAAAATGTAGACTGTTATAATATAATTATAAATAACCTTCCTATTATTAATAGGGTAACTAAAGGGAAAACTTTAAGGGAAAAAACATTTATTTCAAAGTAGTAATATTTAAAAAATACAGAGATTAAACAAAGTTAGTCAAAGAGTGCAGGGTAGAAGAAGGTAGATTTATTTAACTATAATAGGCACTTTACAAAAATATGACTCTTTTTCAAAACTCCATCGATTATGTTGTTTTCTAATTAGCTCAATAATGTTTTCGTATTTCTTATTGAAGACCCTGTACCAGTGTCTCCTGTTTGTTCTTATTTTTTGTTTCAATGTCTGTTTAATATTAATACTTTCTTTTCTTAATTTATTTTTAACGTTTTCGTGTTATTTTTAACGTTTGTTGTTTTGTGTTTTTAAGTGACACAACTTAAAATTGACGGTTTACACTTTGGATTTCAGTTGTTTTGAAAGTATTCTATAAGTACAATCATTAAATTCATTCGTTCCCGATCTGAATCCTATTTTTTTTTAATTTATTTATGTATGCATCTTTTGGTTCTTTTATAACAGATCTTTGTATATCTTATAATTTCAGATTTCTCAATACTGACCAATCTAAATGGGCCACCTTGTATAATACAAGTATTCGTTGAAAAGTATCATATTGTATGAGTACGTACTAAGTATATAAGTTTGCATTCATGCAAGCTCTAGAATTATATCTAATTATTATGATTACTTACATGTATAGTGTTTTCTTTCTAAATACATGTAAGTTAAAATACACAAATTGTAGTGACTTTTATTTAAGAAATAACTATGTAACCTTAAGTAATTAATAAAAGCTTATCACGTAGTTAATTATTTCATAATATATTTAAAATTACAGCACAATCAATTCACACAATTGATAGTCTGTCTTTGTTGGTCCTGGTTCAGCTGCGACCACGAACCATGCAAAAGAGAACAACACCAAAGCACGCATTATGTTATTAAATCGATTTCCCTTTTGCGTTGGTTACCTATAATGGTGACAGAACCATGTTAATGTAGCATCGGTTATTGCCACCAAGAATGAAATGTTTCATGTGTTTAATTTATTTCTATAGAGCTGTATTTTACAATTTTATTGATAATATCAATTTCCGCCATGTTGCTTTACAAATAATTGAATACATTAGCATTTTAATTTTAATTCTTTAAGTCTTAAGTTATTAAGGTAATCTTTCTAGAGCTTGACATGCTAAAATTTATACACTCAGTCAGCTTTATAATAATGTTTAAAGATGACACGTAGGAGCTGGGATAGTGACGAGAATTCGGGTGAGTGTAAGTTTACTAGTGTAAGTTTAACCTTATTACAAAAAAAATCAGGAATAGTTTTTATCACAAAAGAGAAGTTATGGGCAACCACTTTCGTGACGTGACTCATTGCAGGCATAACATTGGACAAAAAATGTGTATAGGAATATGATGACACTCTCTTTTAAGGATCAAAAGATACCGTCGTTCTGAATAATGAGATAAAAAATTCCATGATATTCGGTTCAGTCCATTACGTCGAATTTCCCGAAACTCAATTTCCATGAATGTCTAATTCCCCAAATCTCTATTTCCCCGATTGTCTATTTCTCCGAATTTCTATTCCCATGAATGTCTAGTTTCAATGTATCTTTCTTCGAACGTCTATTTCAGCAAATGTCTTTCTCCCCAAATGTCATTCACACTGCACCCACGGGCTCTCAGCAATCCGTATCCTGGAGAACCAATAGTTGGGCTTCTTTACCAATAGGGCTTTTTTGCCCAACTATTGGTTCTCCAGGTAATGTGGCTTGCCCATAGTAGTGTTGTTAATAGTAGATTGTTAATCAAGGGTAGAAAGGCACTCATTTACGACAAGGTAGTTTGGCGCTCGAACGAAGTGAGAGCGCTAATAGTCCGAGTCGGAAATGAGTGATTTTTACCCGAGTTAAGCATACTATTTTTCATTTCGAATGCGAGGAAAGTAAAATAAGAGCAAGAAGAAAGTAAAAAAAATGTCTCTTAGATAATAAAATGACTGACTAAAAAACTAATCTTACCGCATCAGCTTGTTTAAGTTGAAGCATGGAGCTGAAGGTTTAAATAAGTTGTATCAATTAATCATTGAAATATATTTATAAAGGATCAGCACACATTCTGGCAAAGATTTCACTATTTTCTCGGACCGCCATTACATACAAGTAAACTAATACGATAACATTACAGATACGATTTTCTATTGAAACTTGCGGTAGGAGGCTTTCCATGATAACTTGACCTTTATTTCTAATTCCGTCAGGTGTTAGGTCGATTTTAGAATCGCTTGAATAACCCGTAAGTATTAATTTCAAAATATAACTATACTTTGTTTACTATCCAAGTGTTTTCAATAGTTGCGCGGAATCCAGCCTCTAACTTTTTTCTTGCAGCATAATTGTCCACAGATAATTGTCATGACGCACAGAATCTTTTTTTTTCGCGCGCGTTATTGGCGAATTAATGGGTGTCTTAAACAGCATTTTAGTTTTATGGAAAAACCCAACCCTTTATTTTTAAAATTTAAGGCTTGTTATATATATAAAGTAATAGAAATTGTAATAAAATGGTCCTATTCAATGTAATAATGACTAATAAGAAGGTAATATTTCCAATAAGTAATTTTACATTCATGTTTGGCTGTATAGGTTACTGCCGTTGCTTAGCTGCGCATATTAATGTTTAAAAAAACTTCGTAGGTTTATTCCTTTTTGTTACTGTAATATAGAGCCAAGACACTTAAAAATTTGAACCGAATAATATAAATATTTGAATTAATTGACATATTTTATGCATGATAATCGCTACAATAAATTGATATAATTTAAGAGAAAGAACTATTCTCAAGTATTTGTTTCTGGCGTCGGTAAATAAGGTTATTTTCGCCACTGTGTTCTACTGAGTGCTCACAAGGGGAGAACTAATAGGAACATGCCAAATTACGACCCTAGGGCGGAAACGTATCACTTTCCACCCGCATAGTAGATAAACAATGACCCACTTTCCGAGCATGAGAAATGAAAAAGACTTTCTAACCTTAAATACTCGCAAACCAACTACATTTTATGCTGAAGCCCTTAATTTTAGTTTTTTTTTGTTTCGTAAACAAGCCTTATTAATAATTATAAATAGCAAATAAATAATGAACATTGATTTCATCATTAACTGCTAATCTAATAGATGCGAATAGTAAATTTGTTGCTTTTAACTTAAAACTATTTGTTGCGTCTAACTTAATAACTAATTCTAGGTACTTGTTATAACTTAAAGGTACTTAACATAATTAGGTTTACACTCCATAACTGGAAAGTAGGCATCGTCCTAGTTGTTTCTCCCCCGCCAATGTAGTCAAATGTGTATAGTGTGTGTATAGTGGTCACATCGCTGCTCAAAATAGGCATATCGTAGAGGCATAAAATCCTCAAATTTCTTATTCACGTACGAATGCCAAAATATGTGTGTAATTCCTATACATTTGCGAGTTAACGAATATCTACGCGGACATCTTGTATAGGCAAAGTTTCGTCGAACGTTTCGACGAATAGCGAGGAGGATCGCGGAGTTACACTAACTTCTTAATAAGGGTAAGTTTTAAGAATATGACTTTTCTTACAAATGCCAACGTCGATATTTATTTTATTCAATTTCTTTAACAGTACCTAATAGGAAATATCAAACTGGATATCGTGGCGTTTTCTGTTTTTTTAGGCCATTTCAACATGCGTTTTTTCTTCGAAATTGGCCTCTTTTTTTAGTTAATACAAAAAGCTGAAAAAATATCAGAATCTATGATTGTAATTGTTGGTGTAGCACCGCTTCTAAAGCGTTTGTCATACTGTGTCGGTTTTCCGTGCAACTTAAGAATTATGGTGTTCTTTTTGGATACTATGGTAATCTCTCTCTCTCTCTCTATGAAAACATTTATGGGGCCTTTCTTACCTTGATGACTGCCCAGAATTAGCGAACACGCCTCATCGATATTGTCTACTGGAAGTAGAGGGATGATTGATATCAAACGGGTCATATTTCGCCCTTTTGATGTTGATGTCACTGTCAACTCATCAGATTTTTTCCATATGGCTTTATTGTAGTGGAAGAAACGGCCCGATATTTTAACCTTTGGAAACACTATCTGAACAGCATTAATCAGGGCTTGTTCAAAATCACATTTGTAGTCACGAATGTTGACATGAAGTTTATCCTTGATTAGTTGAAAGAACCATACATACGTCTTTTGAGTCTTGTTCGGTAGTAATTCGAAAATTACAGGAACGATGTTGGTAGGCGTGATCAGAATGAACGTCTATGTGTAGAACAAATAACTCTTAAAATGGTTTGGGAACTACATGAAAAGTAGCATCGCCGTTGTAGGTGCTCGTATACTCTTTTACAGTATTGTTGGATAGTATTGTAAACATCAAAATTTAATTTTCTCGTCCAATTTCAATAACTACCATTTTGCCAATCAATTTTTCCGGCACGTGAATGTCTTTAAACCGGGACATGTCAATTTATATACATTCAAAATCATAAGCTGCACTTTTTTGGGAGGCGAAGGAGGTTCTTTACTGACATATTCGTGTCCTCTATCGTTATCCTTTCTAAATTGTCTCAAAAATATGTTGGACAGGCCAAAAATCTGTACACACATCAGATATACATTTGTTAATTAAGAAATCGACTTCATTTTTCACGACGTTACTATCACATAAATGTGTTTTCCGGCGTACGACTTTATTTTTCTTGTCGTTTATGGTTATGCTGGCGTTGAAAACATCGTGATAACAACAACGCCCTAAGAAATTGTCGTTACGGTTTCGTACATTTAAAGTGTATTTGTTACCATTTGACAATAAAATTCGTTTGCTTTTCCTGCTTTTAATAAACGTAATTTCATTATCCATGGCGATTTACCTCTGGGTCAAATGTCTAATAAACCACGTCAAGCACATTCTGTCATTGCAAATACTTCGAAACTAATTAAATATATACATAGACAATTAGCGGCCAGTATTCATAATGCAGACAATAAAAATAAAACTACTTTCATACTTGGCGTCTCTATTTATGGTTTATTCCTTCGAGATTACTTGAGACATATGGGATGACAGATGACTCAGCTAAACTAAGATGTGCTATATGGATGTACAGTAAACTTACCTTTTCTCAGCAGCTCACCATACTCGTATCTCACGTATTTATATACGGTTGCAAAGCTCGACCATGTACGTACTTCACGTACAGGGAATGAACTAGATATTCGGGGCGTTAGGTATATGGACACTTAAACTTTCAGGGTATGGACGTATGGCGACTAGACATTCGGGGTCATGGATACAAGTCATTTAGGGAATGGGATAAAAGACCATTAGACATTATATTTCTTGAACTGTTTGATTGTATGTACATATGTGTGGATCAAATCTTGCAACGCAATTTTAAAACAGTTATTCTCAACCGAATGAGATGAAATTTAGCACACTTATGCAAATTCAGTGATAAAGGCCGGCAACGCGCTTGTAACTCCCTTGGTATTGCATGTGCCCATGGGCGACGGTAATTACTTACCATCAGGCAATCCGTCTGCTCGTTTGCCACCTTTGTCATAAAAAAGACAATATATACAATATGGTAGGTACCACTGATCTGAACTTAGAATCGTCTTGATGAGTACATGAGTAGTTGATGATTGAGCAAATAAATAATAGTAGGTCGGCGATCAAAGTTTGTAAAAATGTCATATTTGACAGAAGGCCTCAGCTTCCTTGAACGTAATGCCATCCAAATAGTACCTGAAGACCTTATCCACCAAGTGATCCATTAGTGTCGCCCTATAGAGCGGTACTGGACTCTGGTTAAGGGAATATTGCGTAAGGCTGCGTTTCCACCCGAGATGAGCTAGCATTTGTCGGGAGGTATGTGTTTCTTAAGGACCAATAGATGCATTTATCGAGGATAGGGGAATTAAGTAATTTATTCTATTGATTGTTAACGAACACATCCTTCGCAAAGCATCCTCGCTCGCCTCTGGTGGAAACGCAGCCTAAAACCGGTAAGTCAGTACGTGACAAGAAGAATTTCCTCGTCAAATGGAATGCAGTTTAATGGATAGTATACCCCACGAATTACGAGAGGAGTGGAAGAAATTATATTTTGTTTATAAATACCTATATATTTTTAAATTTGACAGTTTCGTTCGGATCAGTCCTTATTTAAATAATTATTTCCTTCTTCCGGGTTTGCAAACCAATATGCTAGCATAAAAATATTATTGTTATCAACATTTTAATATCCTCGCGGTATTTCAGTATTCCACATTAAAATACGTTGCTGTTAGCATTCTGCAATCGAGTTTGCATGGAATGATGGAACTAACGAAGGAGAATTGTTTCCGTCGTAACAAATTTTAAAAACGCCATACCTATACAGTACAGACGAAAATTTGTCGAAAGTGTCGAAATTAAAAACAGCGGATCTATTTTTTTACACATGTATAAAATAAAATACGTAAACTATCAATTACGAGTGTGACACGTGCATCACAATCGTTTATAAAAAAAAAAAACATAAAATGATTTATTATTTTATTAAACAATTTAGAAGGAACATGATGGCATATTTAAAATTTTGTGTATGTTCTATGAAAGTTCCATGAACGTTATAATCATGTAAATATGGGATATGTATTCCATTAGACTGCTATCAGAAACCACCGAATGACGGGCAGCGGCATCCTTTGGAGTGGTGGAACACAGTGCGATCGCTAACCTGCCTACCAAGCGTGGCAACAAAATATTCTAAATTCACCATGCTGTTTATCGCGGTCTCAGGTCCCAGGTTTAGCAATGAACATCCGTGGCTGAAGTAGAAGTAGTAGTTTTCCATTAAGATACATTTTTGGGTCATACGTAATTTTCAATTTGTCTTGATAAAGTAGCAAATATTAAATATGGCTTTATTTTTTCTTACTAAAGTAATTAGGTACAACGTTTCCGTTAGGTAATAATATGAATAAACAGTAAAAAGAACTAGGAAACCAGTCTTTGCATAAGTTTCTTTTGAATTTGATACATAACAAAAATAAGCATAGTTGTGGAAGTTTGGTCTGACGCATGTTCGCTCGTACATCGTTGATTAATGTTCCTACAAGTTTCGTGTGGTCACATTGTGGTGGTTATAACCATAAAGTTATTTGGCATAATTTGCACCGTGACTTCGCAATACTGTCACCTCAATATTTTTAAGGTAGCTATACGACGTCACGATCATCTTTCAATTGTCATGTTTATGTTACAGTTTTAATATATTCAATATATCATTAAACCTTACTAGTTCACTCACATTTACTTGGACGAAAGTTCACATTAGCATTAGGGCACTAAGTAAACCACAAGTAGCATTAGGAAATGAATAAATAATTTCTATAAGCGAGTAAGAACTCTAGGGACCCCAACGTTAAGACAGTTCAGGTCGTCTAGTCGAAATTAAAGATAACAATATTTATCTCAGGGACTCTAATTTACCCCAGGTTAATTTTGACTGTACCATAGCATGCACAAAATCATAAAATAATATTGCGATGTACTTAATAATGTTATTTCATTAAATATAATTATATCATAGTATATTTAGTAATGTTAGAATCTCAGAGATATTATTAAAAGTGACATTATTTTTCTTATAAAATTGGCCTAAACTCAGTGTATTATAAATCAGTTCTTAACAGCCAGCTGCTGATATTGTTAATAAGTTTCTATCAATAATGTAATTTTTGGTACAAGTATTTATTGCCGACTGTATAAATTTTTTTCTACAATTTTTCTGCATCACAATCATCAAGTATTCTACGATATGATTCTAACGAGCCTAAATACCACGGGTTTAACGTGCATATTTTAAGAGTTGCTATTGCTACTTTCTGGCTCCAGCATCATATCAGATCAGTGATACCATAATATTGCATTGTCACCGAACTTGCAAAAGTGTGCGAAATTTCAGCTCTATCGGTTAAAGATTGATTACATGCATACATACCATAATTATAATATTATGAAAACTACGAGTACTTAACTAATTACTGCATCAAATCTAAAAAGCCCTTGAGGCATTATATCAAGGATGCTGGCGGCATTTCTTCGTTGTATCGCAAAGCTCGGTCACCATTTACATCAACCGATTTCTGCAATAAGTTTGTGTGCGCTGGGACCCCATGGACCTAGCGTCTCTACGTCCAACGGTATAAAATGGTACACTCGACCCAGGCTCTTTTATTTGAAAATTTGCTTTAAAAATTTCGGCGCTTTCCGCCGCTGTACCCGCTTTTACATTAGTTCGTTGGAGATGGGACAGCGCTAGCGTATCTACGCAGGTAGCATCTCACACCAGCATCTGTCCCAAGTTCCAAGGAACCAAAGACACTCCATCAGGCCTCTTGCTATAAAGGAAGAGCAGGCACATTGATCGTGACAAGAGACCGGCGAATTATGTCAGTTAGCGTTGCATGTCTAAAAAAACGGCCTGTACTTTTTTGACAAGTTAATCCATGGTATCCCAGTCGGTCCATACATACCTACATAACAATTTGCAAGTTAAATATAAGTTAGTAAAAAAAAGATTTATCAAATATTTATTTATTTTTGATTGTCCGATAGTTTTGCTACTGCAGGATTAGATACTGTTTCATATTTATTCTAAATGTAAGTCCCTATATAAATTCTTGGTCTTTGATTATTTTCCGGGGTGTAATTGCTGCAGAGGTGTTTCTTTAATAATTTGTACTGCGGCGTTTCTGGGTTAGGTCAGATAATTTGTAAGTCAGTATGCATGCAGTAGTTTATGAATGGCGATCTCAAGGAGGTAGGGCAACCGCGCATAAACGGAATTCGTAAGGCTCTGGTCGACTTTCAATTCATGGTACGTGCTTTAAAGTTTAAAGGGGTTTTGTGTACGACATACCCAAACCATAACATTGATAAATACCTAGTACAAATAATATTGTCACTTGACCGTGTAATAAACTCTTGACCTATGTACATTCCATATGGGCTATTGAAATTCAATTTAAGCACACTAAATAAATAGATTTATATTTAGGTAATATTTTGTTTCGTGTTGAATATATTATATTTCTAATAAAGAATGTTTTTTTTTTTGTTTAGAATCTGTTTTGTAATTGAAAAATATTGAAATATTGTATAGGTTTCATGGTCTCATATGTCACTCATGACCTCGAGGATACGGAAATGTAATTTAAGCCTTACTACAGTAAATTTATCGATACAGCTTATAATATTGAATAAAAGATAATTTCATTAACATTTCATTAAAAAAATCACGAATTAAAATGTCTAATGTAGGTATACAATTTATCTAGGGATTCATGAAGTTTATTAAATTCTACATTCAAATATCATAGGTACCAACATAGTGAAAGTACTTCTGATTTACAATTTGTATGGGTAGATAATTCTACCTTTTGTTTTATCAAACTGCGCTAATAATTATACTTGAATGTGCAACGCAAGCGCTTTCATATGATACCCACTTGACCTAGTAATTAGACTTGTAACCGCCCCTCTCGCCCCATTTCATGAAGTAAACAGACAAACAGAATCGGGCCACAAGGGTTAGTTCTTACTACAAATGGTACAACATTTGTAGTAAGAACTAACCCTTGTTGTGATTTTAATTTAGATATTAGAAGCGTCCTAGAAAAACTAACTACTAACTCCACTTTAACACAACCAACTTTAACAATTTGCCTCAAGATGGCGCTCTGAGCCCAACAGCAAAGCAGCAAGTCGCAGAAGGGAGGTTTTAGTTAGTTTTACTATAAGTCACTAGATGGCGCTAAAACTGCTTCATAAATACGCGTTGTAAGGTGATGTTTCAATATTGTGGGTGAAAACTGGAATCATTGTGTCTAAGTTCGGTAGTTTGCCAAAGGGTGGCGCTGCTACCTAGTGCAAAAAATTACTACTAATATTTTCATGTACTTAACGGCTACATCTAAATATGAAATGTTATTAATAGTGTTCAAATATTAGTGATAAAAACAATATAAATAGTACCTAAACGTCTTATTAGGCTTAACAAGCGTTTATTAATAACGCCCGTTATTTATATAAATAATATGTAATAACTGTAATAAGTACAAGACGTTTACATTGGCAAATTCATACAAAAAAAAATAAGCACAAATCTGTCGTCAATTCCAAATGTATTCAATATCGACGAGTTAAAGGCAAAACCAACTGCTAAAATTAACAGTGTGTTTTTGAACGAAATAGATCAGAACCAAATAATTAGGTAGTATGTCTTACTTTTATTCCTTCTTTTCGTTCGCCAACTTTAACCTGGCGGTATTTTATATTATAGTAGTTTGCTACTGGTACATAATGTGAGGAATTAGTCAACTTAGGTCTATAAGGAAAAAATACTAAATGTAAAAATGTGTATTTTAAAAATATAAAATAGTCGGATTATTTTTATATCGTGATATAAAAATGACGATAAATAAAAATGCACTTATATAGTTTTGAAATATAAAAATACCAAGTATAAAAATATCGATAATTAAAAATGCCCACAAACAATTTAGTCGTAAAAACTTTGATAATGTAGAACATCTAATTATAGATTCGGTCACTAGCTTATAAAGGTGTAACCATAATGCTGGTGATCTGTTTAAGGGCGTAATCTGATGAGTTCTGATAGGAAAAGGTAGGAAAAATGTTTTTGGCGTAAAAAAAATATTTGCATGGTGTTTTGGCCTATTTTAACGACCTGCCCCATTTTGGAATGGGGGAAAAGAATAAACATATCTTAGATAAAAACTGTTTATAACGGGTTATATGAAAAGACTTTATAAGACCTTATGTAGGTATTATGAGTCTTATTTGGCAGCAAGTCATAAATTATTATTTATGACTTGAATTATTTGTTTTGTCGTTTGAACCTAAATCTATATGTACAGTATATAGCTGACTAAACGGATCCGGACACACTTTAAAAGTTCCCTCACCGAAATAAAATTCTTCATCAAGAAACGTGTTTATGTATTTCTTCGACACTGATGACGAAAATATTATGATTTTCACGTCTTCTCCATCTTCCGCAGCTAAAAAGTAATCCGATAAACCTCTCGGAATTTGGACATCTTTCAACTTCTTATAATGTAATCGTTTACATTCAAGAATCCTTTTATGCTGCACTATCAGTGCACAGTAAAAGACATTTGTCTACGTTGTCCTCAAATGAATTTTGCCTTGATAAACGCAATTGACTTATAACTAAATTGGCTATGGCTTCACCATTTACTTTTTCTAAAATTTTGCAGCACAGTAGGTAACTTCTTTGTGTCAAATTCTGGTCTAGTTCTCTTACAATAACATTAGTTGCACATTTACCCATCATATTTACCGTTTCGTCAACTGAAATCCATATATATTTGTTAGCCATAGTATCCCGTATATATCCAATCACTTTCTCGTACAAACGCTGTAAGTAAACTTTGCGGAGTAAGGGCTCACTGGGAATTTTTATTTTCGTGCAACAGCAACATAATATGTAGTGAAAAAAGATCGGAATTGTGGATTATCCATCTGAACCCACGGATTATTACACGTAACCAAAAATACCTATAATGAGTTCAAAATAAAATTCTTCTACGATGTGAATCACTCTTCATATGTTTTTTAATATTATGTTTTTTGAACTGTTTCAAATTAATATCACAAACAGTACAGTGTGTCACGGAATCTTGTTATTTATAAACCAGTTCCGGGTACGTTTCTAACCATTTACCAATAGTAGATTTACGAGGCATTTTCAATTTGGTGCCTAAGAAAATTGCAACAAGACTTGTCAACGAGTGATTGACATAGTGACATATGCAGATAAAACTACTAATCAAATGTCATCAGAATAATGGCCAGTACCTACGAGTACAGTCAGCAGCAGAAGTGGCTAAGCGTTTGAGGTGTTCAAAATGAGGTCAACACGTCTCTATTGTCAAGAGAATAAGAGCGCTTGTAGGTCATTTTGAACACTTCAAACGCTTAGCCACTTTTGCTGCTGACTGTACATTAAGTACATAACATGATATCATAAGGCTCAATAGCAATTCTCTTAGCAATTTCTTCCGAAAAATGTTTAATAGCCATAAGAAATCCACAAACATTAATAAGGATTAATAAAATATGTCTCTTCCGTACACGGAACAATGGTGTTCCGGACATTTGGGAGGCGTACGCGGAGCTAGATCGAGCCAACGCGCAGAGGCCCTTTCGACAATTTAATGAAATGTAAGGGGTACACTAAGCGGATGCTGCCCCTGTCCGTATCATGGGACGCGCACAGAGACAGCACCCGCCATGGTGTAAGGACTATTGAGTTATAATGGAATCTAGAATGTACTAGGCTATTGGATGGAAAGGATGGACTAGCTACTGGGCTATTGGATAAAAAACCGGACGTCTGCATAATAAAATGGTATCCAATTTTATTTCCGGCAGACGGTGACTCGCCGAAAAAGCGACATCAAAGATGGCTCATGGACAACACCGGCGCATAGGGCTAAGGGTAGAGAGGTGTCACTGGACTTTAAACATAGCCAACTCGCCACTTAGGTTTCCACATCTACCCTCGAGAACGCAGCTCTAGCGAGCCCACTCTGGACGGCCGGTTAAGGCAAGCCAGAGGCAGGGGACCTGTCCCACCTGTCCGACAGGGCACCCCAGGGGCACTCAGGTACGTGGAGTCGCTACTCCCCAACAGCTCGCCACAAGCTGCCCTGTGTCGACTGATTGCACTGGGGATAACCAGTGGGCGATGGGGTCGTCACATCCCTACGCCTTTAAATATTATTATTTTAATTTCAATTTAAAAAAAAAATATTAAAAAAAAATTATTAAAAAAAAAAAAGTTCCTATGACAGCTCAAAAAAGCTACCAGAATTCCGATGTTTGCTAGTCATTGTTCTTTTAACACCTTGCAAAATGGACGAAAATAGAAGAAAATTAAGCACTCGGTGTTTAAAATAAAAAGAGATTCAGATAACAAATTACTTGTTGCCCTGCGCAGTCCACCATCAACATTTATTATTTTACCGCATTAGTCGTCCTTCAGTCACGCGCTACCGTGCTTTATAATCACATCATACATGTTCATAATAACGAGTAAGCAGCCTTTATAGCACATAGTAGTTTTTTATATTTCTATTTCGATTATATTTTTATATTACTTATTATCAAAAAGGATTTCAATCTCACATCATAAATCATTTCATATAAAATTATGGGATTTAGCTTTTATTTTAGGTTTTTAGGGTCCTTACAGAGAGAGGTTTAAAGGAAGAAAATATGATTTCAGTTTTATAGTTTATTCTAGAACGTGCTATTCATCATTATTTCAGGCACTGCTGGACATAAGCCTTTAAGCAAATATGACTTTAATGACTTTTATAATCTTATATCATCCATCACTCGCCAAGCTTGACAGGCGGGTTAGCGACTGCAGTAGCTGTAGTTTAAGTTTCGACCCATACTGCTGCTCATGCGTCGGTTTTTTCCCTTTGTCGTCTCTTGCGAAACCCGCGGGAGGATCTTACTATAACAATCATATATAATTATGCAGTATCTCTAAAGCAAAAAGTTGTAGGTACAGTCGCTATCAGATATATCGGAGCTGCGGAGGTGACCACAAATGATCTGAACATGGACTTTATCGCCTTGATAATAGAGGTGTTGTTCCAATATTTGACACCCCCTCCACAGCTCCGATGTATCTGATAGCGACTGTAATGTACTGTAATTTTACTTAATACTAAGGTACTACGCTTGAATCTAATACTAAAGTAAATAGATAATAAGTTTTAGCAAAGCCTACCCGCAACTTATTTAGGTAAGTTTTAAGGCATGTTTGGGGTTGGCAATCTATTCTAGGTTACTGAGCCAGTGAAGTAAGTTTTCGGTAAGTGAGTTATTTACTATGCAACAGCGAATGCCCATGCTACATGTCTCTCACTCAGCATGGAACTTGTTGACGTAAGCTCATCAAACCGCCGAGCGGCACGATAACTGACGGCGTACGAACGCGGCTAACGACTTTAGTTCCGTATAATTAATAATATAATACATAAGTTAATTTTGCCTACATAAAGCGACCCTTAAAAGTAGCAAAATGTTGTATGTTACCTGTAAGTATGATACAAAAATTATGATAGGTACATAATTCAAAGTACTGCCCTGTACTTACAAAGCGATAGGTACAGTCGTCGGTATTAATATCTTACAATATCAAGAGCACAGATATGTCTGACAGCACCACATGACCTTGACGTACGGCGCTATCAGATATTTTTGCGGTGTTGATATCGTGAGATGTTATTGCTGGTGACTGTACTAATGGGCAAGTTAAGTAATCAATATTATATAACTTAGAGTGAAATAAAGCCAGAAATTTACAAACATGCAATGATTTAAACACAAAAATAAACAATGTACGGTACGGCCACAACTACACCACTCGTGTTATTGTAATTTTTTGTACTTTGTCTTCCTTTTATTTTCGATTTATTACCTATACGTAGATACTTACATATTTTAAAATATAATAAACCAAAAATGAATACAGTAAATGGGAACTAAAAGAATTTTCTAATATTTATAATAAATAAATAGAATTCTAAGTATGAATCACATAGAAGAAATGTGCACTATTATCACCAAAAGTTATGATTTTGCAAAAAATAAAGATGGTTTACAATTTGGTCACCCTACTCAATGTAACGTCTTGTCGCTTCCCATACTGCGTGTGTCAAAAGACTTAATTGTGACCATGATTCGGTTATGATTAATTGAAATTAAGAAAACAATACGAAATAATTAACATTGTTTTGCTCAATTACAACCATAAGATAATATGATACCAGTTACCGAGTGAGAAAAACTGGTTCTGGGTCACGACCCAGCATACAGCATGTAAAGAAAAAAAATGATAACCGACATTTAAATCACGGTTCCCCAAGTCCTGTCTGTTCTACTGTCAGTCAACAGCTTTGAATAATGAACACTATCAGGACTCATATTTATCACTTAAACTATTTTACTTGTGTTAGCAATATACCTGTATAATCATGTAGTTAGTTCATTGTGTGTTATTTGGTATAAATACTTACATTATGGCCATTATTATTATGATTCTTCACGTCTGAAATAAGTAATAGTTAATTTATTCATACATAACTTACTTTTTCATAATATGGCATAATACGTCTAAGAATGGAATGTTACGTACAATATTATTTTACATTTGTTTTTAGTTTCACTGGCCTATTTTTTATTTTCTTTCATTGCTATATTTTACCCACCTTAGATACAGTGCCTTAAACCAAAGCTAGAAATTGGCTTATTATTTTGTAGCAGGGAACCCAAAAATGTATAATTTTATGTGCATTTTATGTAGTTACAGTAACCAAGGCAGTAGGGCGGCAATATCGATTGCTTGCTATTTATAAACTTTGCATAAAAAGTCCATTTCTACCAAAGGTATCATGAAGCAACTCTTGATACCAATCTGATGGTCACCTTTAGCTTACATTCAATTTTTCCTCCTTTAAATCTTTATCCAATTGAATACACGTGTAACGAATGCGGATTTATGGAGTGCGAAAACTACCGTGACATAAAGATTGTGTTAGCTTAGAACTTCTTAAACGGAGGTAGTGGAGTTCTGAATCGGACCAATGGAGGCGTACGCTTATGAAGTGTCAATAAACGGTTTAAATAAGTACATAAGTAGTAGTTAAAATTGTTTGGTACTAAAACAATAGTATTTATCGTTTACAAACAATTTGTGTCTTATCGTACACCTCTTGGAAATATTTTTACAAAGTACAGAGAACTTTTTTCTTTTAATATACAGTATTTCTTTTAAATATATAGTATTTTCAGTACAATCAGACGAAATTAAAATAAAAGATAATCTTAACGTGGTTTATTCATTGTTTTCATTAATGACTCAAAAAACACAAAGTAAACTACTCAATATTGACAAAAATAGCATTAAATAGCATAGCGGTTTTTTCAGAAATAATCAAACTTCAAAGAGTATTTTTATTGCAATTTTCAACAAAGCATGTCAGTGGAACTCGCATACATGAATCATTGACATGCAACTGCAGATCCCTTACTTGAGATTTGCACCACATTTTCACTTAGAATATGGTTTATCCATCTTTATTAGTTATGACCATAGTAAGTGGGTGATAAAAATAGTAGTTACATTTTATTTTCTCGTGGAAAAGTGACCCGCCCCTTGACACGAGTGCGGTCATGTGTTCGCAGTTCGCAGTCTTGATTGTTGACTGTGTTAACAAAATGTAGTGCAAATAAGTATCAGGTCAGGTGGTGAGAAGGACTTGGTAGCAGCATGCAATGGCATGGCAGCGTGGGCGGCCTGCACATGCACAAGCAGGCTCGGGTCAGGCCGCCCGTCCGCGCCGCAAATCGCGGCCGTGGCCTACTTCGCTAGCAGCACCCAGCTGTTGCGCTGCAAACTATGGCCTCGCCTGTAGAGTAAAATATGTTTTTTATGAAAAGCTGCTACTGACATATACCTACATATTATCTGTATAGTTAAGGGCATAAATACGACTTCATAAGGTGAAATTACATATAAATTTGATTTTTACTAATCACAAACGTGTACTAATGATACAATAACTAACTAAAACTAGCTGCTTCCTAAGACATGAAGAATTTGAATTGGTGAATATATTCTCTGAAGCAGTCACCAGAGCATCCGGTAACTCATATTCACATGTTGGAGCCTCTCCCGAAGCAGTAATTTTTTATTGATTTCTAGGCATTAAGTGCTACTATGTAAAAATATTAATTCCCTCGATGGTATACGCTGCAATCTATAGCTGTACGCTTAGATCTTATAAACCCCCTGTTCCACCTATCCGTACCGGGTTATCTCCACTAGTAGGGATGCATGGATTTTTTTTCCATCTATCCCGATGGGAATATAAAAAAATTTCATGTGTGTCTACTAAGCTATCGTCCCTGGTAGGGATAGGTGGACATTTTACTTCATCAATTTCTACTACCTATTTTTTGTAATTAATTAAGTGACCGTTATATATTGTGTCGATAATGTAATAAAACAAAAACTATATTGCATTAATTGCCTTGTCATTTCTTGGTGGTTTTGGAAGATTGCTCATCGGGGTTAATTGGATTTTATTTTAGTGTAGTCAAAATCAAATACACACATAAAAACCTTACCGGCGAGCTAGCGTATTTTAATTATTCATTTTTAAATTTCATTTACATCTCAAACCCAAAATGTTGTATGATTTTTATTCCCAGAGTGTAACGTTCATAAAAAAAAATGACAATACAAAAATGAGACGGTCTGTAATTGAGTTTTGGAGCACATTTTTCTTATAAAACCTCGTATAAGAAAATATGAAAGTACTAAAATAAAATTACTTAAGATAGGCGGAACTGTTATATTTATCTATAGCGATTCTAATATAGACGAAACCGAAAAACTAATAAGCAAATCACCTGCTTAAAAAAATATAAATCTGTAATATATCATGTAAACATAGTAGATTGTTTGACAACAAGGGGCTAAAGTAGGCCTTAGTACCACCAGATGGTTATTTTCCCGAAGGAAGTGAGGAAAAATTGTTCGAGGGGTACTATGTCGTTTAGACCCGAGTTATACATACTAGTTTTCACTTCGATTGCGAGAAAATAAAAAAAATAACATTTTAGCAAAATTAACAAATGCAATTTTATTTGCCCGCAATTAATTCTGATTTGTCGTTTTTAAACCAATATTTCTCAAAATATTCCAAATGTTCTTCGCAGCGGTTCTCATCATTAGTCACCGGTAGTGATTTAAGAAAAACATACATATAATTGTCTCTATTCCTCCCGTGTAAAGCCGATACAGGAACATATGTTGTCTATTTCAAAATAATTAAAACCCTCTTAAATGTTTGTCTTACGAATCATCAATTTACAGCATCACAAAATTTCCATTCAAAACAAACGAATAATTTAATCATGTTAAATGAGTACTGAGTGCTTACACAATATTCTGAAAACTCATCAAATTTTGATTTTCGTCATAAATTATATTTCCGTTCCAATTGGTGAATGAGCTTTCAACTACGACTGGATGAATATTTAATATGTACAAGATACATTAAGAGTTAATATACAGTGCGTAAATCTTAAACGGGCGAATCTCTTAACGGAGGGTCGAATAGGACATAAGAAATGTATTTAGGTAATTCTTTCTTAGAAGTACAATTAAAATATTATCCATATAAAAAAATCGTCCCGCAATATAATGCAAAACACTCGAGTTAAACACTCGTTGACAGTTAGTTTCAAAAGCTTATATCACGTAATGTTCGCAGTACATTACTGCTCCGAAATTTTACAAATATTAATTACATAATATATAATAGGTTTTCTCAAAGAAAAACGTTTTGGTTTATGATTATACTGGCAAATCCTATGTCTAGTTTAATTCTTCGCCGTATTAGACTTACACACAGTTTAAAAATATTGATATCAACGACGATGTGATTCACATACTAATTCCTGCCCTGAAATTAATTTATTACTAAGTACTCGTATAATTCGAAAATAATCGCTCACAAAATTTTATAACCAATATATTTGCACGAAGTGAATAATTTCATCATCATCCGTGTTCATTGCCCCCCCTGACATTTTTCATTCCTTCCTAGGTAAAGCGTTTCTTCTCCACTTTCTAACAGCGATTGCCATCTAATGGTCTACCTGGTTTTCTGTTTCAATATCGAGGCCTTCACTCCGTTAATCGTCAGCTTCATCGATCATTCGAACTTAGCAACAAATAACTTGCACCAATATATTGCGTACTCCGAGACTAAATAGCTATACGTACATTAATGATCGAAGGGCATCTCAGTGATCTATTGGCTATCTCTTTGGTCTTTAAAATGTTCATATTGAGTCGTATATTATAGTCCATATTGTACCAACCCAGGTACATGCTGAGACCAACAACGCGACGTCATCTGTTGCAAAGCGGTCGGAGTCTGAGCAAACAGAACATTGTCATCAGCGAACCGCAAGTGAGACAAAAATTTACAATCAATTCTTATACCAAAATAATTAATTAATTTTACTATCCGCGATTCTAAATATCTGTTTCAGTAATGTGGTCAAGTAGGTTATTATCAATTGTCACAATATCTGTCACGCTCCAACAAGTATATGTGAGTGAGAAAGTGACGGATAGCGCGATTGATAATAGCAGAAGTGGCTAAGCGGTTGAGGTGTTCAAAATGAGGTCAACACATCTCTATTTTCAAGAGAATATGGGCGCGTGTAGGTCATAAATATTGAACACTCAACCGCTGAGCCACTTTTGCTGCTGACTGTACCTACTCTCAAAATATATTTCCGCGTTAACATATTGTAGTAACAAATGAAATAAAGGAAGAATTATAATTATTATAAAAGAAAGGAAACTATCTTGTTTTATCTAATACTTACTTCCCAACGAAGAATATCGATTAACTTTACAACTGCGGATGTATGCAAACGGTAATTTTACGAGCGTAGACTTGATGCGTCGACGAAATTACAGACCCTAACTTGCTCCCCCCAGACGGCGTGACCTTGACCCGACCTTTCTTGAAACAGTCGTTTTTTGTGATAATAACTTCTTTAACCTCGTATTGTTTGAAGAAATTACTTTATGTCTCGTTTTCCTATTTTCTGCGTTTTCTTGAGCGCACCCCATTTCAAAAATAGGTTGTTATATTTTTTAACCTATCGGCGACTAATAAGCGGATGTTATGCTACCATACTTATATAAATAAGAGTATAGTACTTACTATACTAGTATATCATATGTTTATTTATATAGCGCTCTATAGACAACGCGTAGGCCGATTGTATTGTCAATTAACCATTGCGACGAACCCGTCGTGGTCGTTCGAGTGACTTCAATTAAATATTAAATGTGGCTCCGACACGACGTTATCCTTCCCAAAAAAATCGTAGTTCTCTAAACCTACTTAGAATTTTTATTTGGACCCGGGTATGTCCTTAAACTACGTCCAACAATGAGAGGTAGGGCACAGCGTTGACCATCACGCTTGAATCTGGGGCAGCCCAACTGGGGAAGTACCTCTTCCTTACAGAAGACCACAGCCATAATAGCATTGCCACCTTTTAGGTATGTAGTGTTGTGTTCCTGATGGTGAGTAAGGTTCCCAGAGCTCCAACCCCCCTTAAAGGCCGGCAACGCGCTTGTGACTCCCCTGGTGTTGCGAGTGCCCATGGGCGACGGTAATTGCTTAACACCAGGCAATCCGTCTGTTCGTTTGCCGCCTATTTCATTAAAAAAAAAAAAAAAAATTAATACTCCAATGTACGAGGTTACATCAGACGCGGTAGCATTCTCACATTTCTATTTCACAATGCTTAAAAATAACAAATTGCTTGTCTAACCCAACCGTTCCATACTGAAAAAAAAAAATAAAAAAATAAAAACAATTTATTAAATTAACTTTATTATGAATGATGAATACGCTTGCCCTTTAAAAACATATCTGTAAGTACCTTATTGGAAAGAGTTCGGTCAAGAAGTTAAATATGTATCCCTGCGGCTTAATTTTTTAAGCAAAGTCGTTTCATAGGTATTATGCCTTAATCTTAATATATCAATATTTGCGATTTATTTCGGTTGGATTAAGCCGGTTTATAAATCCATTGCATGTAAGATTGTTGGGCAAAAGCGGTAGGCTGGTTTCACCCGCCCGCCGTCAAGGCCACGCGGGTGCGCAGCGTGTCAAGTACGCAGTCAAGGTTACCCGATACCCGCGATACTATCCGTTGAAGGATCCTGCCAACCGTCTTGCGATGACAACTCAACTACAAGGCTAACTTTTATAAATGTATTTGTCAATACATGGCACGGTCAGTGGTAGTGTACAATAAATATTTATTTAGTACTGTTGCATCTATCAAGTTGAAACATGTAAGAAACATCACTGTCGTATTACACAAAGAAAACCGCAAGTCACCACGAAATCTGTATTGGATCGAAAGAAACGTTTATTTGGATTACTTTTGTTTAAAGAGGTGGTCGAACTGTCCACAAAAAGCCATGTATCTTGTTCCATGAATTATATTATATATAAACAGATTTACTTGAGAAACACAATTATCCAGTTTTAAGGTTATTATTTAAATTTTGACTATCATATAAGTTTTAGGGGAATTGTACAAACTGATCAAATTTATGTAAGTAACAGCTTTATTATGTGCAACCAACCGTGTATATGTTACAAAAGTTTATTTCTAATATTAATCATTTTAAATAAAAATCGGACGAATTGAATCAGTAGATGACATATCCCACTTAAAAACAGTGACCAATCCCACACATCTGAGGCAAGACTTAATTAAAGTTGTTATATTAATTACAAAGCAAATCAAATTGAAGTAGTAAATAAAATCATTTAAATTGTTCGTGTTTCTAATTCGGTGGTTTGAGACCTTATAGTATGTAAAGAAAGTGACAAGTATTTATTGCTCGTGAAATTCACTAACTCATATTTGCATTAATTTTATTGTGGGTGTGTGGTATATTGAATGCGCCTTGCAATCAATAAGTCTACCTCTAAAATAAATATCTGCACTCACTCCAGATACATTATATATATTAAGGTTGGCAAAATTACGAAATTGTTTCAATTACCCTTTTGGTACGAGCGTTCGAGCTGCAAACTAAGCGATTACATAAATTAGCTGCAAATCGTCGAGTGGACGTAAGGTTGGTAGCAATTTCTGGGGCAAGGTCGCCGACTACGGGGTTCGCAGGCGATGAATAATAAAATTTAAAACGTACCCACACTTTTCAATCCCAGCCCAATTGTTTGACTTTGCAGGTTTTCAACCCACATAAAAATCCAATATTTACTATTACGAATAATATTATAATATTACTATAACCAACTTTTTAAACTAATATAGTAGAAACTACAAAAAATAGCGAATGGTTACAAATGTAAACAAAATGATGCAGTGGCTCATTAATGATTTCTACATGCATGATTAAATGAGATTATACAAAGCTGGAAGGAAAGAATTCAAAGGATGGAAAAACGGCGAGCTTAGCGAGGACAAAGGATAAGCGTACCAAGTTAACTATTGTAAACAACGCCTGAGGTTGAGCGAACTAAGCGAGTATCCTACGGCAGCATCCGAGTTTTTTGTGTGCTTACACTTCCAAAACAAGACTTCACCTATCCCGAGAACAATGCGTGCCAAACTCTGCTTTCACTATATTTTTTCTAGAGCATAGTATAATGTAAATGTGTATGTTTTGCCGACCGGTCTAAAAGGTAAAGTACCCTGCCTATGAAGTCTTTGGTCTTGGGTTCAATTCTTAGTCAGGGCATTTATTTGTGTGATTGGCACAATTATTTGTTCCTGAGCCATGGGTGTTTTTTTTGTATTTAAGTATTTATTATAATGTGTATAAGACAAAAGAAGAATTTTAAAAACAACGAAGAGGTTAAATGACCTTAAATTTTGCAGACGAAGATTGTGGGATACTTTGAAAGCAATTTAAAATAAATTCTAATAATTATATTACAGCCTATTGTTTTATGTACATATATATTATATTCTAAGTATTTAATATTCTATTATAACTTCTTTTAGTATTCTTCCATGTTGCGTGTAACTGTACCTGTTACGTTGAAAAACTGTCATTAGCAATATTTTCTTTACCTAATGACAAGGGGTGAAATGAAATTAAATGTTGAATATTGGCGTAATATACATATTTTAGCAACTACAATGCATACACAGTCGGTCGGGGGCCACCATAAAATGACACTTTTCTTTTCCACCGCAGTATTACTTCAAAAGTTGACAAAATCTAAAGACTTAAATACCATAAATTCAAAGAATTTAAAATTTGCGGCACAAGGTTTACATCTTGCCCCTTAGTGGGTGTAAAACTGACATAAATATCTAAAGCACTACCGAATTGTTGTTTGTAATGACTACTACATTGAAACAAGATTTGTATTAGAATTATACTTTTGTCCTGATTGAGCCTTGCGTATAACATATTAATACCTTTCTAAAGTTTGTTTCTATTTCGTCTTTATCTTAAAGCGCTAAAACTATATAGGTAGCTTTTTTTTATTATTATTAGGCAGAAACGTCTGCTAGCGAATATCTTCGATATTTCAATCGAAAGAAAAATTGAAAAATTTGACTCGAAGCGGGACTCGAACCCACAACCACTGGATATATAGGTAGCGTTAGCCCACATTGAACTCCACGGACTTTAGTCGTAAACTAATAAGCATATTATTGGCCCCTGCAGGCTACATACCGGTCGGTTACAATAAAGATGACGCTTGTTTTGATGCATCAAATAAAAATTCTGATACTGGCATTGCGAATAATAAGGTAGTTACAATAGTTACTTACACCAAGGTTGTAATAATTGTAATATAAGTTAACTATAAACAATATAAGTTCTTAAGAACAATAGTTGTACGTCGTCTTCGGCTGAGACACAAGCCCACTACAAGTACAGGTAAGGGCGCGGGGCGCAGGGTGGTGTTATCAGCAGGCTAGGCGGCATGCGAGAAGCGGGCGGCGCGGGGCGGGCGGCTCCATGCGATGCGAGCGAAGCCTCCGCTCCGCTACACTCGCGCGCTAGGCGTCGTCGCGCCCATACGCCCGCGCGCTCTGTACGACCCCGTTACGTAACCGCTATTTACGCCGACATCCTGTTGAGTGCGAACAGCGAGCACTGCTACAGCGACACGCTTCTCACCGCTGACCATCCTGCGCGCACCCGTCATGAATCCATGCGAACACAACTCTAATACAAAAGCCGTTGCCATGGATACTATTAAGCACTGTTATGGCAAAACCTAAAACATGTAGAAGACCGCGATCACTGCCAATCGCATTCCTGCCAAATAATATTAAGTCGATTTTATAAATTATACAGTAGAATATTAAATCGCTTTTTGCTTGTGTGATGTTAATAATAGATTTCGGGGAGAGGTTCGAAAAGACTGATTTTTAAGTAAAATAATATTCCTTCCTGGCGTGATATAGTCGAGACTGCTTAATCACTTCCACATCGCTTTGGACCGCTTAGCTTTTATCACAGCTGAGCGATAGTTGTAGGGTACCTAAATAATGTTAAATTATAAGAAACCTTCCGTTAAAAAGCAACTCAACCGCTGTAGATCGCTGTCCAAGGACGTCACGGTGCTGTCCTCGGAGCTCCCTATCGAGCACGGGTCGTTCGTCAGCAAGATTCGCGACAACATCAGCTCGTGGGTGCTGTGGTGGCGTCAACGCCGTCTTCGGATGGGCGCACCGCAGACCCCTAAACAAATCGAGGAAGATGATTGCGTGCCCCGGCTGGCCGTGGTAGAAGAGCTCCGGGAGCAAGAGCGCAAGCTGGAGAAGCAGCGCCGGGGGGCCTCCTCTGGGCCTCGCCGGCGCGGGCTCGAGAACGAGCTGGAGGGCGAGCGCAGGAGACCGCGACGCAAGCCGCGGAAGAGGTGAGCCAACAACACTGGCACTGCCACCTATACACTTTTACTATGACTGTTAATTATTGGCATTGGTTGCACGGCTTCACAATTCAAACATTTACTTTAAAAAAGAAAACAGCAATACAAATTTTAATTAATAGGAATGTTTCCTGGGGCCCGGTTGGCAACCTAACCCCAAATTGTTGTAGACGCAATTTGCTAATGTTCTCATTATTTGAATATGACTGCCCCAAATATAGCGAATACTTTTATCTACTAGGTTGCACTGCTGCACATTTAAAAAAAGATATGTCCACTGATTACTTGTATCATAAATAGCAATAGTAGTACTCGCAAACAAAAGATATATTTTTAAATCTATTTCAACTATATTTTATATGTCAAAATTATAATCAAGCTACGTTATTCCATGAACAGCGCGAATTAAGAAACATTTGTTAAACTACCATGGTTTTGTACCGGCTTTTGTATAGATACGTACAGTATAACCGTAATTATATATTTTTATTTATTTTAAGCAATTTATTTCAATGTAGTAACATTATTACAAAAAATACAGGGATTAAAAACAAAGGGCTGCATTGTCATTATATTAATAAATAATAGATTTATGAAAAGCTAGCAGATATAGTATTATTATATACGCCTAAATACCTCCCTACCTTTCATATGCATTCGTTTATTTACCCCAATAAAGATATAAAGTTTTAGCTTAACACGTTCACAGTCCAGTGCTCCATACGTGGGCCATGAAAAACTATCTTCATAAGTCCGTGCCCCGTACATGGGTCGCTATAGCCGACCTGGTGCGCACCCAAAACTGTTTATTTAATTTTAGGTTTCTTTATTTTATTTTATTTTGGTATGTCTTCTTAATCCTTTACTTGGGTAGACAACAGCACTCTATAATATACATTGTAATTATCCGAGTGTGTACCTGGTCGTTTCTTAGTGACCCATACATAATTTGCTTGAACGTACGATTAAATAAAAAAATATTGTATGGGGACTGTGAACGTGTTAAATCGGTGACAGGCATAGGTAGATAGCCTCTTTGGCACTAATAACAGCTTTTAAGCTCTTCAACGACTTCTATGGAAAAACGAGCACAATAAGCTTAACCCTTTATAAGGCCGCAGTTATACAGATATGCTACGTGAAAGTTAAATACACTCCCATGTTTGTAATGCACTGGGGAACACATCTACGGCAAAAAAAAAACCGAAGTCATTAATAAAAACATGTGGTCATTATATGCACTCAGCCCGTTAGTGCACTCGAGTTTTCAGATGATCTGTTTCCAATACACCTATTCATTGACAGATACGTGACGTGCAATACTCAATACTTCTTCATGCAAATAGTTCTAATTACAATATTTATCGATATAGCATGTAACCTTTTATATTTTTATTAATCTTAAGTGGCAAATGATACACTCTCCTGATACTACAAACAACGTAGTTCAGTTATTGCAAATATTGCAATTCACGATGGAGAGTGGATTTATCAAAATTAGACCTTATTATCATACCAATAACAGTCTCGCCACTCGCAATTAAAAGAGCTATAATAGAAATTATTAGATACAGCGACTTGTGTATTTTTAATAGTATAATGGAAACACTGACAAATGCTTGCTTCCCTTAACGGGCACAGTGCATTCATTGACCACAAACTTTAGATTAATTAATTACACTAAAATTAAATTATGACCGAAAAAGTACAAATAAGAAAAGAAAGCCTGATATATTTGCTATATAATACCATTATAGTTAAATAAAAAAGAGGATGTTCTTTCTTTGTAAATGTTTATTAACTAAGTGGTTTCCAAATCGTCTCTGCCTTATAAAGGGTTAAGACACCTTCAGTTTTAAAGCTAGCCCGAAAACTAGGATATCTAGATATCTGAAGAAGTTTGAGACTAGAATTTTAAATAGCATTTTATTAGTGTAGGTATGGTAAGTAGAAACTTAGTCTGCAGTCTTTTAGAAATGAATAATGATACTCGTATGTATTTTATCAAATAAACTTATGTATATGTATGTTTTGGTAGGTATTTTATAGAACTCATTTAAGTGTTCTACGCTTTTATATCTATGTATAATTAAATCACGTCAGCATAAAAAATATACGTCCTCTATTTAATAGCACATTTAACGATATAGACAGACTATAATCATGTTCGTGTTTCGAGACTAATTTAGGTCTGCAGCTCTTTTGACATTGAACATTTTTACTCTATAAATACTAGCTATAACGTAACCTGTGGCACGGTTTCACCTTGACTGGAAGTAAGTTATTCGCAAAATCTGAGGAAGGTCTACCGCCACGGCCTGCTCGCGATCGATCCCAGCTTAGGAACGGAGCTCTCATTAACCTCCACCTCTATGCTAACTTTATTGTTCCACCACTACAGGTAGGTTTCGTTTCTTATGGTTGGGTTGGGTGGAGTAAAATAAAACGACATTAATGAATAAGTTGTGACAGGGAATAAAAATTTAGCGTACAGTTGATAACATTTAATTTATATTCATAAAGGGGCTTTTATAATTAGTAAGCACTATTTATGATTTAATTGAAATAATTTTCTTTTTAATTTAAAGCCTTAAATTTATCAAGTGGAACAAATTGATTCTGAGACTGAAAAAATTTTTATTATATACCTAGTTGCTATTGGTATTTATTACTTACAAAAATTCTGAAATAATGACGTTTAATAATGACGGTGGACAAGACAGCGCTACTGTAACATGTCTTTTAATATTAGTTGATTGTAAACAACACAATAAATACATGTGCTATGAAACGATTACTATATATGACAGATAATATGATATTTTTGAAGCGTCATTCACATTTTCAGATGTATTATTTGAACTAGCATTTATAAATTAGTCGTAACTATTGGTGCGAATATCTTTTTGTAGAAATTTGTCTGCCCCTTCTTTGCTATAAAATAATTTATATCATATTCTCATTATTTATTATGGTATTTCTTAAATACATATCATTTATTTAGTATCGAAATTTGCTTATTAATGTAGCAAATCTACATACGAGTAAATATATAAAAGTGCACATGAGATAAAAAGAGGTATAAAGCCTTTATATGGAAGTATGCTTTTTAATAATTCCCCCCTATTTATCCCCCCTAAATAGTTTGAATACCCCTTTGGTAACTTAATGGGGGAATATTTTTTTTATAAAATTTCACGCAGACAAAGTAGCAAACGACAACTAGTACACTTATACTTGTTGTTATAACTTATTTTTGCTTGGGTAAACTGGAATCAAATATATTGTCCCTTAGTGGTATATCCAATACTATCGAGCTGAGTAGGTATCATAAAATGCTGAAGGTTCGGATGAATTAATATGATTAGACGCACGACGGTTGCTCCTAAACTCTTATCTTCTTCTTATAATCAAAAGGAGAGAAGGAAAACGTAAACAAATGCATCAAGGTAACTTATGACGCGTGGTATTTCACTAATGAGTAGGCAGTAATGTTTTTTTTAAGAAGATAAATTGATTGACTGAGTTAATTTAATCACTCAAACAATAAATTTTTCTTCTTTTATTTATTATACAATAATATTAAAAAAATGTTTGTATGCAGGTTTAACATATTTTTGAAATATATTTTACACAAATTTTATATCTTTCCTATTTGTTGAATGGTGTGCTGTTCGTCACCGTTCGTTCGTCCTTCGGACGAAATTGCATCTGTCGTTTTACCGACCTTGAAATTCATATAATTTTTATTTTTAATATATTGGCTTATTTATGAAAATGTATTGTTTTTTTTCTATTCTTAGTGTAAGTTTTTAAGATTCTTTAAGTGTATTGTGCAATACTTCTTTATATATGTACATTAAGTATTGATATCCAAATGCATTCAAGAACTATAGAAATGTGCCACTTTTTTTTTGTTTGTTGATGATATGTACAGTCAGCAGCACACGTTAGCTAAGAACCACGTGTTATAACATGATCTAGACAAACTCTTGTTATCTTAACTATAAAAAGTCGTATCAAGTTCATTGTAAACAACTCGGCCGCTTATCTAGTTATGCGGCTGACTGTACTTATGATTATTATTAATTTCAACTGACCAATAGAATAAATCTTTTTATTTATGAAAACTTCATTACCTCTACAATCCATTACGTTGTATAAAACATATGAGCGCTCAGACAGCATAAATGACTGACTGATTTTGTTGAATGACTTCGTCAATTAAGATGGTAGATACATACTCGTACGTCGAACGTCAAAAATAAATTTGTAATTTTAGGAACGCTGGCCGTGGCAGACATAACTGTTTAATCCTACGACAGTTCTCATTCCTCATGCGACGCTATCTAACTTTATGTTCATGTCATAAAATATTTTATTTATTTAACTTTATTACACAAAAATAAAAATGGTGGGCTTAGAGCTTGATGTCTTTCTCTTCCAGTCATAGGGCTAAATAGAGACATGGCAAAGAGGACAAAGAGTAAAGTTAAAAAATGTTTATTACGATTAGTTATACGATTAATTGTGTCGCTTAACTTCAAACTCAGGTAAATCCATTTTCTCTTAGGTCGATTATCTAAACAAAAAATATGATAATTTGACAGATAATCAACCTTAAAGCAGAATGGATTTACCCAAGTTTGAAGTTAAGCGACACAATTAGAGAATTAACTAAAAATGCATAGTAGGACGTCACAAGTAAAACACAAGCATTATATATTGATAAATATTATATATTTAATTTAACATATAATATATTTGATATATATTATTCGAATTCTTGTTTATGTAGGTGCTTGTGTAGCATAAAATATCTATCTATACTTACTATACTGAAAAAGATCTTATATATACAATTATGTAAATCAATTCCTATTATTGTCTAAATTGTTAAGCAGAGATAAGTAAGTTGTTTCGCAACTTATAGTACTGTATCAAATGTGCAGAATGCCATTCATTTTAATTAAGACTTGTCGTGATGTGGACTTTCAATTCGTAACATGGGTTGCAGGGAATCTCAAAATCTTGCATGTATTTTTCAGTGACGATGTCTTTGGGTTGATCTTGTTTTAATAGTTATTGTTGGCAGTGGTAGTCTTCAGGCTTATTGGTTAATCAAGTCGCAGTAAATCACTGGGGAAATGCCAGCGGAATTCTAATCGTGACCGGATTCCGTGAGATCTTGAGTATGGAGGTATATCCACGACCATCCGGGTCGCTGCGATCGATGTCAATACTCGCTACGAATTACTAATATATTTAGGAATTTTGCTGTCCTCAATTGTATTAAAATAAAGTACAGGTATAGCTAAAGTATTGATATTTTTCACTGTATAAAAAACAATGTCAGCGCTTGAGATATACGTCAAAACACTTATCCATTTACGCTGTATTTCCAACCAACAACATTTAACAAAAGTTAAAACCTCACTAGTTCGGAAAAATAACTGTTTTATTTTTAAACCAGATAAAGTTGCAGAAACTAATTACATACAAATTGTTTATTATTTATTAATCGCGTGTTTTTTGACGTTAGCCGGTTGATGTTCTTTTATTTAATATTTTTGATAATAAATGTTTGATACAATCAATGTAGTTTTTTTATGTTTTTGATTTTTTTGGCATGGGGTTTTCAGGTGAAAAATCGTGTGTTTCACTCGGCAGCCAAATGTGCTCCCCTCCCAACGCTCAGTATTCCACTCTTTGCTTAGTGGCTCTATGTTCGTGATTCAATTATGGAATTTTTCGATAACTCGGGTCTCATTATAACCACGAGAGGGTAAACACTAACTTTGCTCCCTTGTAAAGCAAATAATATATGGTCTTACAACATTCCTATAAGCAATAATTTATCACCGCAAAGAAAATACTTACTCTAAATATAATCCAAATTATTGGTATAAAGATATTTATAGTTCAATATTATCATTCAAAAGTTCAGCCACAACCAGCTAGCGCCGAAAACCGGCCCAGGGCGAGTCGGACTCGCGCACGAAGGGTTTCATACAATTATCAATAAAACAAGAGGAAAAAATCGTAAAAATCAACGTTTTTGTATGGGAGTGCTCTTATTATAAATTATTTTAACTTCTCTTTTATTTTTGAAGCGAATACTTATACAACTAAATATTCTGTGAATATTTCAAGCGTCCACCTGTTGCCGTTATTAGTACCGAGCAAGAAACGATAACAAATAATGAAGAGGCCGTGTTTTTAGTATTAAGTATGTATATAATTTGTAAATATTTTATACCAACGGTTATTCGTCGTAAAGTGCAGATAGTGTATCAATAAATTTAAATAAAATGTATTAAATGATTATTAACAAACCTATAGACCACAATAAAAAGTAGCAAATGATATCGAAGCTAGTACCGGATCAACATAGCAAGCTTTTAAACGAGTGTAGTCGTTAATCAATAGCGTTTTAGGAGGTACACGAGTTACCAGACCACACACAGTGTAACAGGTCGCCATTGGCACGCTCTTCGACTGCCACGTGCATGAGTATAATGGTCTATACTCGTACAACAGTTTACTACGTCCACGCGGGCTTACACAAAGAACGTGATGTTAGATGCTACTAATTATAGCAATATGTGTACACCTATAGGTACACACGCTATGAATTTCTTGCGTTTGCGTTTAATGTTTTGAATACGTGTTTGTATTAGAGAGAGAACCATTGCGGATGATTATTATTTTTATACGACGGCCGCAAACCAGCATACGGCTTGATGGTAAGCAGTCACCGTAGCCTATGGACGCAGGTAACTCCAGAAGATTCACACGCGTGTTGCGTATCCGTTAAGAACCTATGCAATCCTTTTTTGAAGAACCTTATACTGCAGCTCAATGGGAAAACGTCGGTAGGCATTTTGTGAGCTTTTGAATGATTTTTGGGTTAATAGCATTGTTCGTTTCAAAAAGAAGGTTTGTATATATAATAACTATTGCACCGTTCCTTAGCTGCGAAGTGCGAAGTGCTAGCGTAAATAAGTATAAATACGCGTATGGTCACTTTAATTGCACTACTTACTTCGTTGGTTGAATAGAATCAGTTAACACCTCGACATCGAAATGAAATTATATATAATGAATGTAATGTGGATACTATATGAAATCTCTAGGAAATAATAATGCAATCGTTGAAAGTTATTTTCAAGTTTACCTACTTTTTACTACAGTGCTGCCTGCCTGACTGATGTAGGAGGACAATGGAGCTTTAAATACGGGGTTTAATTTTAATTCCCAAACTGAGAATCTTTTAAAACTAAGAACAAATCAAATTATTCTTTATGAAATATTTTGATTTGCTTTGATTTTTAAATGATTTTCGACAGCTGGAGATGCGGGTTCGAATCCCGTCTCGAACACCGGAGGTCCTCGTCGTTTTTTCTTAAGTATATGTTATCTATTTCAACTTTTGAGCATCTTTTGTTTTAGAACTTATAAAATACATTATTTATTTTATTCTTCGTTGCCTCGTGAGGATCGTCACTAATAACTGTGTCCCTAAATGTATCACAACAACAAGCTCGTCTAACGGAATTCGACTATCTTATTTTATTTATTTATTTATTTATTTATTTTATGACAAAGGTGGCAAACGAGCAGACGGATTGCCTGATGGTAAGCAACTACCGTCGCCCATGGGCACTCTCAACACCAAGGGAGTCACAAGCGCGTTGCCGACCTATAAGTATGTTGGAGCTCTGGGAACCTTATTCACCTTATTATGATGTCAAGTTCCAATCTGTGGTGTGGCGATCGCATTATGTGCCCAAAGCATCTAATAACCCTTATCTGGCAGATTGTTGAGAGTCTTGATTGGTCATTTGTTTTTATTGCTATTAATAGATTTTGCTCTTGTCCAAGCTGCACCTTACATAAATATAATGAATATCAGTTCCCGCATTAATCGTACCCTCAATCGTAGGCGTATACCTCGATTCTAGATTCTATTAATAAAATAAAATACGAAAGGGACAGTACGAAACTTTTGCTGTCACCTGAAAAAAATTAAAATACCTAATTCAATGGTCTTATGTGAAAAGGCCCCTGTACCAAGGAAATATTGCCCTCATACCGCGAGAAAACGATAATACCGTAATTTTTATACACTGACTTTACGATTCAACTTTGAGGGCTAATGAGTTGTCTAAATTGTCAGTACCTATATGTTAAAGTTGCATAACAAAATTACATCAGTAAAGTGAGTGGAATCGGATTATCGAACCTTGCATTTAAAGCTCCATAGTCGTATGCACGCTGTATATAATGTATTGGTATTGGATAATGTTTTCCGTATTCGCCCCTGGCCTCGGTTATCGACAGCTTGTCGCTAGTGGCGCCAGGCATCCGCATCGACATGTCGGTGAACACGCGAACTAAATCACTGCAATTTACTTTTTTTTCTATATACTAGGTATAGCTACTATTATAACCACTGTGCTGTCCCTGAACACGTTATCGGAAGGGCATCTCTGGTAACAATTACAATGATATTTTGTAGTAAATGATTTTTTTTTTTTTATAGCTAGTTTGGTTCTCGGTTCGGATAACCTTTTAAAGAATCTGTATTTAAGCTGCCATTCAACATGAAAAATGTTTTCTTAACCTACCTTTTCCTGCATTCCTAATCTTTCTTTATTTATAATCCAACTTGTAATTTGGTAGCACTTAAAAAGTGCCTTAACAACCCTTTTTTAAACAGTTGTGTTTGAATAGTCTTATAATTTCTGTTATACCTTTCATTCTTAATTCAATATGGCCAGGGCTTAAATAGGAACTGAGGGAGTCAATTCTGTTCGATTATCAAAACAAATACGACTAGATGTGGAAAACATCTATCTTACCTTCGAGTACTATTCGAGAGATTGACTGTAAAACTATAGGTAAGAAGAATATTTTAAATTTTATTTTCACCATTTGGTCTACTTTTTTTTACTTAATTTCAATTAAATATTAAATCACGATACTGAACGGTATTAAATATACCTACTTGATTATACATTTGAAATTAAAATTAATTTTTATTTTAAGTAAATAAGGTATTATTTTAACAAACCTACACCGATCGATGTGTTAGTGCAAAGACGGTGGAATGGTTCTACAGAACAATAATTTGGTAACGTGTGTTACGTAGATAAAACTTAGTCAGATATACACTGTCGCGCGGTCAAATTCTATGTTTAGTTAAAGAATTACGTCAGTCGAAAAAGTAATGAAAAAAACTTTCCGGTGAGATACTATCGCATGGTTACTCAGGTAATTAGACTAAATAAAGGTTATGGAAATCATCAAATGTGGAACCAATTTGAAGTGCAAACATCTGGCGTGAGGATGGCACAGCGCCAAATATAAGTTCCCGAACCTTAGATAGCTGCATGCTTTTCTTGTGATGACTTGTACAATCTTTGTTTGTAGAATATCCCGATTAATATTTCGAAACAAGTGGTATTTACTGTAAAATGCATACTTGTTACTAATGTTTCTTCCTAATTTGAATGGTATTAAATGTAGACTTAAGAAAGTTCTGTTCAAATTGGAATCTCATAGTTTGTGTAGAAATTTACACTTAATATATTCACTTTTATGTTCACCAATTACTTTTTACTACTAGTAAAAATAATATTTTATCTACATCAATATCATGAGACCTTTATAAAGTGTTGAAAAACAGTAGGCATTGACCACACATTACCACCAATAATTAAAAATCTGCAATTTCCTTGTCTATGGTATTTAATAACAGCATCATTAAATTACGTCTTCAAAAGAATGACTTCTAAATTGCTATCATCTTCCAAAATCTAAACAAACATTAGGTTGACCCTTAAAAACAAATATGTGACAATTTGGTTGCCGCCTTTGTTGCTGTCAATTGCAGTACCGTTTTGTCTCAGAGAAATCGTACTCTTACCTACATATAAGATAATTTATTATAATTTATTTATTGACGAATAAAAATAATGTGTTGCTCTGTAAGTAAAGAAATTTATTTACTCCGTGTAACTAGCTACATCATTTGCGAATCAACAACTAAAATAATCTTACGTACTTGTAAGTAAAGAAACGACATTAAATGTTCATTCGTCCATCCATTCGTAAATCATTTAAATCTTATTAATATATATATTTTGAATAATCATTTTCTTGCATCGTTATTTTCCATGACATGTCATTTTTGACAGCCACGCAGTCAAAGACTAAGCTAAACCTAAAATGATAAAAATAATAAAGTATAAATACTTTTTAATGACTTTCATTTCTATTATCTTTCAAAATCTGAACAAACATTAGGTTGACCCTTAAAAACAAATATGGAACAATTTTGGTTGTCGCCTTTGTTGCTGTCAATTGCAGTACCGTTTTGTTGTCTCAGAGAAATCGTGCTCTTACCTACATACTAGAACTCGTACAGTTTTTTTTCTATTTTTTTCTGCTGGTAGATACAACACACAGAATAAAATGATTTAAATTATCAGTAACAAAATAAATATGCTTAACAAATGAAACCGTTATAGCTATTTTAAATATTCTGAACAGTGAACATGAAAGATAAGTCAATGCAAATTCAAATTATATCAAACGTTTTAGAAGTATTCAATGTTATCACGTTATTTAATATTAAACTCAAATTTCCCTTTGATTTCATTATTTGGATATCCCGAGTTATTTGTTTGGGTTTCTGCAAAAGTAATAATTTATGTGTTACGATTGAAGAAAATGAATTTTCCGTGTGTGCATGAAATATTTAAATATTAGTAAATAATTTAATGTTATTACCACCGTTAAAATTAAGTTCTTGGGTACTGGATAATTACAAAAGCGACTGCTACCTTCCAACCCAGAGGGTATAAGTTAAGCCTTATTGAGATTAATCCGATTTCCTCACAATGTTTTCCATTAACTAAAAGCGACTGGTAAATATCAAATGATATTTCGTTGTACATACATAGATTCCGAAAAACCCATTGGTACGAACCTGCGACCTCCAGATTGCAAGTCGCACGCTCTTAACGCTAAGCCAGCGCCAGCGTTCGTAAGTTTTTTAATAAACGTGAAAATTAATGAATACAAGCACTTTAGTATTACCCAAAACATACAGGCACAGGACGTCCCTGGAAGAATGGAGGAACAAGGAGTTAAAATTTTCAAAATATTTAAATTAGTAAAGTTTGATCAGTTCGATGATTATTTTTATATTTTCCATTTTTCCTGAATCGTTTCTAGTCAATTATTAGTTGGTGTTCATTTAGATTAACATATGATGTTTTCACCTCAGCAGATCGAACAAACAAACTTCTCTGTGAATAAACAGGGACGAAAGTGCGACTTTCGTTACTCCAGGGAGTGAGACGAAGTAGCTTTATAATTTAGTGAAGGCCATGAACTGCCACTACCTATACATACTTTTGGGTCTATTACAAATTCGAAATACATGTTTGGCCTTTTTCGCTAAAAAATCTATTCATTATAAAAAGGAAGTGACAGAAATTGGTCGATTCATAGATTGACATTCAAATTTCATAATAGGCCCCTTAAACACCACTAACACTTTCGAAAACTCACAAATTAACCTAATATTAGAATTGTTAAGAAATAGTTTCAAATGTATTTTTCAAGTGAAAAATATTTTTTTTTTTTTTATGTCATATGGTGGCAAACGAGCAGACGGATTGCCTGATGGTAAGCAATTACCGTCGCCCATGGGCACCCGCAACACCAGGGGAGTCACAAGCGCGTTACCGACCTTTAAGGGGGGTTGGAGCTCTGGGAACCTTACTCACCATCAGGAACACAACACTACATACCTGAAAGGTAGCAGTGCTATTATGGCTGTGGTCTTCTGTAAGGAGGAGGTACTTCCCCAGTTGGGCTTCTCCAGACTCGAGCGTGATGGTACTTCGCTGTGCCCTACCTCTCATTGTCGGACGTAGTTTAAGGACATACCCGGGTCCAAAAGTCAATTTAGTGACGAATCCAGTGCGGTTGCAGATAAAATACGTAAATGAATGTGGTTAACATTGATTTTTTTTTACCCTTAATTTTACCCGTTATTCATTATGGGGTAAAATTTGTTGGATACATATTTTTACGGGGTGGAGCGACCAAAGACTAACCCCGTGCATATAACTGAATGTTATTTTTTTTTATAATTGTCCCGGATGTTAAATAAATCACGACCACAAATGTGCAAAAAAGACACATTTTTTAGGATTCCTTAACAAACAATATTTTGAAATAGTTACATCGGTCCTTCATTGTGCTTGGTCGAAACCCTTCAATGTACGTGGACCGATACATGCATGGCCAGGTGAAAATCAATATGTTAACGGAATTAAATAAAGTTAGTCAGTTGTAGATTATGAATAATAGGTAATTTGGCTCCGGGGATACGTACGTAGCACAAGTTAGTGAAGTTACGCAAGTGCGGGCAAGGCAGAGCCGCGACGTTGCGTAACGCGCGGCCCGGCGCCCCCGCCCCGTGTTGATTTTATGGACCCTTTCTTTGTCTGCCGTGTCTGGTGCTCATGTACCTACCAAATTAGTTCTGTTTTGTTTAAGCTAACTCATTTGACTTATCAATACTTTATTTGTATTTTACTTTGATGTCATAGGCAGTAATCGTAACTCTTAAAAATGATATTTACTTAGGAATTTTAACAGTAACGTATGTCATACTTGTATATACAAAGTATATTACCTACATAAATATTAAGAACCATATAAAGCATGTTCACGAAAAAAAGTAGCCACCGTTGTATGAGTCTCCACCGTTAACTGGTGGGTCCATGTAGTGGAAACAGTCATAGAATTACGAATGTGCTTGTCTATTTTACGTTCAGGATGTCAGAATCGAAAAAATCTAGCCTTAACCGTCTAAAAATGTTAACAACGCCAAGTAGTGCTAAAACAAAAATGAACGTTACAAAAATACGTCATTTTCTGAATCAATTTACAAATATATCTCGCTTATTTACGATGGTAAAATGTAAGAGAAATTATTCACGGGTCATTCTAGTATTGATAATTTGTTTGAGTACATAGTGCAAGCTTAATGATCCAAATGTTCAAATTAGAAAAAACTCTCCTAAAATGCAAAGTTTTTATTTAATGGGCCATAGATATAGAACACCTGATAAAAATATCCACAACATTACCTATAACGAAAGAAAATGAGTTGGTTTTTATGATAACATTGATAACATAAAACTGTGAGTCTACCTGTGAGTTCCTATAATTGGGTTTTCTGTATCTACTAATTGTTAATATGTTTTGATGTAACAGCTGTTGGATCTCCAAATAGATAAAATAAAATAAATAAATAAAAAAATAAAAAAAATAAAGAACGATGGTTTCATACGATAAAAAGAAACTATAAGGCAGTGGCTACTTTTTTTCGTGAACAAGCCTTACTTAAAGTCTACAATATGTCAATTTTCAAACGTTACAGAGGGTCATTTAAAACCATTTTTGCACAGTTAACCTGCCTAAGTAGATACTTTGCGGCGCGTCAGCTAAATCGGAAAGGAAAAGGCGAACCACTACAGACCGCTTTCCACCCCTGTGTAACTTAATATCTATAAAACCTTTCCAAATGCAAGTTACAAGTCTCATAAAATGGTGAAAAACTTACGAATCCAAGAATAGTAGCGTGGCTGTTTCAGCATGTAGGCATTTTATTTTCGATTTCTTTCATAAGTTCGGTGTTAATTCTCTACTCAGCTACAAAGACGTGGTCTTTTCAATATAATCCATGCCAGCATCTGTGATTTCGGAAGCGTTGATATATCTTAATATTTAGATTTAATTGTGATAATGATGACATTGTTTGGCATGTACCTATGTCTTTTGTGGAATACTATACGAGTATATACAAATATGTATACGCAACATTTTTCTATGTTCTGATTTTTGTGTTAAGTTTAAGTCTCTTTTCGTTACTAAATATTTCTTCTTCTTCTTGTCGTCTGTGATCTTGTCGAAAAAGCAAATTAGTATCCCACTTTGTATTTCTTTATTTATATTTGTACTTTAAGCCCTTTAGTAGGTTGACTAGGAAGGAAATTATATTGTCGCATGACATAATATAATATGATGAAATACTGAGAGGTCTGAAAGCCCACGGGGTGACATGTTAAAAGCGACGCGGGAACGTTGCCTGTTATCGCTCGCACGAATTTCTTCCGATGGCGCAAGCAACAGACGCCGGGATTATTTATTGTGTACAATATTCCTTTGCTCTTAGGCCATTTATTGACGAGAATACAATATTTATGGTGCCACCTATATATACATTACCTATATACACCTATATATACATATTGGGTGTTTTAAAAAACATGGTACAAGATTATCAAACCGGCATCTGTTCATTATTTTGAACATCTTTTACCACGGGGTCAAGTTTGTAAAATTAAATAAAAATTGTGTTGTTCCATAGAGAAGGTCAAGTATAAGATGACGAAAACTTATGAGAGAGTTAATTTTTCTTACAATTTATTAAGTTGACCCCATAGTAAAAATTGTTCCAAATCATGACCAGATGCCGGTTTGATAATCTTATATCACGTTTTTTGTAACACCCGGTATATTCAGATAATACGAGTAGACGTGTGAGCATTACTCTATTAATAGGTACTAAATTCTAAAACAAACAAAAATAAATCATAATTATATTAGTCACTAAACCTAAATGTTATCTTAACCTACCTTGATGGTGTCACAGAAAATATTTGTGCAGAATCCAACGAAATTTTTTTCTATATTTTTTTACATAAATTATGAGATGATGCTCACCCCTACGCCTTTTGACACCGTATGGGAAGCGACAAGACGTCACACTGAGTACGGTGACCAAATTGTAAGTAAATATTCTTTTGCTACACTCAAAAGCAACAGAAACGGGTTACTTCTTATGGCGACTTCTATACAAAATGTGGGTCATTTATTTACTCTTAAGTATACTTACCTTCTGTAAAATAATAATGATTTTGGATGATAAATAATTGAGGATACACATAATTAGGTTCACATATGAATTCTTTGTGTTTCCTTGTTCTCTTGCTCCACTACTCCGTAATGTCCCTGAATATTCGTGCAATGTAACAAAAAATAGTACGGTCAGAGTGAAAAGTTAGTGAAAGTTAGGAACCAAAGTAGCCAAATATATGTTTATTTGCATAGAAGGAAGGATGTGTTACTTTTGTGTGTTACGGATGTGTCTTTATTTATTGCAGAACATTGTATGACCGATTGTCACTTCCCAACTCACATTTTGAGTAATTTTATTTCGCCGAATGCTCATTTCCCAACTTAACAAATTGTTTTGTTTTATTTGCCAACCTAACAATTACCAACTAAACATTTAGCCCGTGTTTTATAACGTAAATTTTCTAAATACTACCTATCGGGTTGTAGACTGTTATCGTTGGCATGACATTCAGATAATAGTTTATTGTTTACCAAATGTTTTATTGAGTGGATACTGGATCTTTTTGCGACTGCGTTTTATTATTATGTTAACATAGTAGCTAAGTGCATTCGCTCATTTATAGAAGTTTATCCATTTTCACTTGGGGCTAATTTTATTCAGGTACCTACCTTCTTTTGTTTATGCCTATTTTTCATAAGAGACTTACTTATATTATTTGTTTTTGGGTTAAAGTGGGTTCCGTTTTGCTCACGGTTTACCTAACACGCTCCTCCTCGCTTTGCCTGTCGTCGCACCTAACTAGACTCTTTAACATACGAGACATCTGTTATTGTAATTATTATTTTTTAGGGAAGTTCTTGCAAGTTCTCAATTGACTTATATTTTAATAATAAAAGGAAAATCTTGCATAAAAGAAACGTTATTCGTCCAAGAATTGTTCGACCAAGTGAATCATTTGACTAATGATAAGTCTGCCAAAAGTTCAAAGGTATTATAATAATCTGCATTACAATAATTCTGCCAATTGAAACGTTGTCATACGAACATTTGGTAATCATTAGTTGTCAAATTGAAACGTCGGCGATATGTTGGTAGCCAAATGAATATTTGGCAAAAAATAGTTTACGTAAACGCAGAACACCATATTATACTTTTTGAATCAATTCTAGGATACGGCAGTTGTCCGGAGTCTTGCTAATTTCACTACCTTGTAGAGGCTCCCATTAACAGCCCTCTTAATTGCGTTACTCCAGCGCACTAGACTTACCGTACACGTAGGTTGCTGAGATTTTTTTAATTCTCCATACAATTCATGATAAGGTGATTGCATAATATGTCCGAGAAACAAAGAGTGATCTCTTGATAGCAAGATGCCGCTTTTGTGATGCCTAGTTCCTCTAATATGGATTATTTTGTCGTCCTATCCATCCATGCAATCTCTGACATTCTCTCCATCACCGCATCTCAAAAGCGTTTGAGCGTAATAAAAAGTAAATACTTACCAGTACCTATGTCTGGTAAGTTCAGTTAACAAACAGTTGAAAGTTGTTTGAACAGAAAGGATATGGATTTTTCTCCGTCTCATAGTCGGTTTCAATTATTGGTATCTATACTGTATTACTGCACACGAGTTATTTATTGTTTGTATATTTTAAGACAGCATCGCATTATTTTTGCAGCACGCAAAGCGCCCCGATGCTATTGCCATCTTAGACCGATGCCTCACTGGTGAGGCGACGGCGACACGACAGCTATGCGATGGTGACGCGACAACCAGCGAATGACTAATAGTTACATCGCGAATTGATTGGCCGCATTGACTAGGCCACACGGCGATTTTATAGTCGTGACAGCTGCTCGTAAATTCATCATTGGAACTTACAGAGAATGGGTTAATTGAAATAAATAAAAAACCGGCCGCGAGCGTATCGGGCCACGCTCAGTATAGGGTTCTGTAGTTTTCAATCTCTAAGTGAAAAACTGTTCAACTGATCAAATAAAAAAATATTTTCCCGGAAAGTCTTTATTGAGCTGTAGCTACTTTCATGATTTTATGCAACTTGCGGTTCAAAATTTAGAGAGAGGGGGACGCATTTATTTTTACATCTGGAGCGATTATTTCCGAAAATAATTATACATTATCAAAAATTATGTTCGTAAACCTATTCATTTGTAAATACCTATCTATCCAACAATATATAACATGCTAGGATTTAAATGAATGAAGGGAATAGGTGATATGTACCTACTTGTATCATAGTTGTTACCTGTTTTTTTAAATCTAAGTTAGTTTTCGTACGAACAAATATTTGAGTTATTCTATAGGTGAGGGAGCGTGCGACGACTGCGACGGACGACACGAATAACGAGACGCCCCGTCCGCGTACACATGCGTGCTCGTGTTTCGTCTCGTTATTTGCCTCGCTAATCGTAAGAATGTGTGGCCGTAGCATTAAATACAGGGTGGGCAAAACATTATTGCACTTTTCTAAAACTTACAGTAATAAAAGTATACGCGATTTTTTTATTTCATTTACTCAATCTAACGTACCGTGAAAACACGCGCATTCTGCTGGGGATGGAATGTATTGGGGTATTGGGATGGGCTTATTAATCACACTTTAGGTTATCCCAGAGAAAAAAAAACCGTTAGGTGTAAGGTAAATAAATAACTATTATAGGAGAACCTTACCTACATATATTTAATTTCTAAACCGGCATCGTTGAATAAAGTAGGAAATGCTCTGTCTTAACACGCTCTATTAAAAAAATGCATAAATTGACTTTTGCGTACTTTCCCGCTAATTGCCCGCCTATTAATTTGACAGGTTTCGATAAATTTATTGTTGTTATGTACAAACATTTTTGCCAATCCTGTAGGTATTAAACAAAAAAAAAACAAACTATTGCCAAAAATTTACTTTTATGACAGTTCCCTAAATGTTGGTGTTATAACATTTAAACAATTGGTTATAAATAATAAGCTCTTTATTTTTATATTTTTGTTGGTTAGACTTACTTATAAATAAAACTTGTAAGTAAATATTATTTTACTTTAATAAGAAGTGTCTTTCCTAAGCTCCGATAGTTCTACCAATTTAAGAATTATAATATTTAACGTTTGGTTTCGATTTTATTGAACTAAAAATAAAGCAGGCGACTCGGGGCGGAGCATAGTAAACTGTCTTAGCCGGGTTGCAGTGTCTACGGCTAGATAATACATATTTTAGTTATGACCTGATTACGTTGAAATTGGTTTCTTATAATTTAAATAATCCAATGGAAGCATATTGATTCTAACTTATTTTCGGGCAATATTTTTAGTTTATAATTAAGTTCTGAAATATTAACACGTTTAATAGAAATATCACAATGCTTTACTTAAGAGTTAGGTAACTAAGGAGTTTTGTTTTCGAAATTTTCCATCGTTATATTCAGAATTTGCAGCAGCAATGAGTCTGATTTGGAGCCGGAGCTAGTTCAGGAAATTAAATAATAATTGTGGAAAACTATACCCAATCCATTCAATTAGCTTGGTAAACTATCCTTATTTATAACTTAATACTAAGGTGTGCGGCAGTTGAAATATGTAGAAAATGTATAATCTATAAAGCCTTAAGCTCTTAGCCTATTTTCATCTAACTACCATGATGCTGTAAGGATGACTTATAATTTTAACAGTATTTGTTTGCATGTATTTAGCTTAATGAGTGACATCACTTTGTGTCATGTAAGTACATCGTAGTGTAGAAAATGATTTTTACAAACAAGCTGTTTATTGTGAAGATATTTCTAAAACAAATTCAATATTTAAATTGCGATACGCTGAAGACTCTTTTTATAATATTCAAGAAAAAATCGAGGTTAAGTAGTTAAAAAGTCCCTCTCGGATCTCTGAGCGTGAAATGTGTACTATTCATAGGAATCTCCATGGCCAACTTGCTAGCTCTTTAGTACGCTCTTCACACGAGACCGGGAAACCTGAATAAAGTCGTCGTTTGCGAACCATTCAGCGTGTGCCCGACTGGTTTTTAAGCGTTTGTTTTTTTTTTTGTATGTCTTTTTCGGTCCAAAACCAAATAGCCAGACATTGTATGGATAACAATGTCTGGGATGGTATAAGTATTGACTTAATTAAGATAGGGACATAAGAATCCAAAAAAAATGCTTAAGGGTCTGTGTTTTAAAGGGTGATTTGTGCGTGACCTAGATAATTAATCCATTTTTTTTTAATATTAGTAAATGTGGTTCCTTCCAGTAATGGAGGCAACATTACTCGTAAGTACTCTAGTACTTACGAGTAATGTTGCCTCATGAAATTTATGGCGCCTTCCTCTAGGAAGGCGCCTTAAATTTCATGAGTAATAACTACACATCGGTTACGTACGTACTATGGAACTAAAAGATGTAAGTTTAGGTAAGTTACAATGTGAACGGTGTAATATTTATAGTCTCATGTCATCTAAATATTGGCAACTGCTGTGATCCAAGATGGCGTAAAAAATATATTTAATAATATTAACACGCTAATTAAGAACTGTGTAGATAATTACGCAATCAACAGCCTATAATATTTATGTGTAAAAATTAATCAAAATGTTGTTGAGTTGTTAAAATAACAATAATGAATTAAGCAACAAAAACTACAATGACCTCTTTATACAGGATGAAATAAAATATATGCCGTGCGTATTATAGACACTGAGGGGAATGCTCCTCTGAAAGAATAGGTGTTTTCAGTTGGTACATGTAACGGGATTCAACTGGGCACAACAACGGGCTTGAATCAATTCTGGTCTGACATCAAGCATAGGTGATTAGATCAACCGCCCATGACGATATTCAATTGCATCTATTAATAAGATTATATCTCACTGTGTTAGTAACAATGAAAGCAGAAGATTAGTTAGCGCTCCCGGGATAATAATTGTGTTAGTATACCTACCATCATAAATACTTTATATATCTGTATAGGTGTAGATGCTTTTTATTCCGTTAGACTACTTTGAGTTAGAACATGCCACTACCTCTAGAATTGCGTCGTTCAAAGGTGGATATTCCCAGATGCCATTTGCTGTAAGTTTTTTTCTGGGTAGGTAATGAGAATGGGCCGAGATCAAAGAAATTTGCTCCATTGCTCGAAAAAATATTTATGGGCATGACTTCAAACATATAAGTAAGTTAATTAATAAACTTTCTTGAAATAAGATTCGATTCCCCGTAGGTGAAAATTTAAACATGTAAAAGTGATAGTGGTTGTCGTTGTTGAATTAATATATTTTTCACTTCTCATGCTCTAAAAAAGTGTGTCATATTACGCTTGCCAAGGCGGACTAAAGTAGTACATTTAGCCTCTTGGGAAAATATGTATACATATTTATGATATACAAAACGTTTTAAATTGACCAACCAGAACACTTCACCTTATTAATTCCACCAATCACGACACATATCGAAGTTAATCGCAACTCTAGATTCTTTTTTAGTGCGAATACTGTTTAAAAATGTGAAATCATTAAACAAAACTTTGTATAACGTATCAACCAATCACAATACCGCAATATTAAAATCGACCAATGAGGAAACGCAATCAAATTCTCAAAGCATTAGGTGCTTTTTAGTTCCTACTTCAGAAGCATTAAAAAAAAGTTTAAATCGTTAGCAAACTCTTTGAAGCCCCAATTATATGTTGTCTATGGCATTTATTCACGGCGTAGGAGATATATCCTATCTGTATCAAAGCAGTGAAAAAAATACAAAGACTGCCAAATTAAACATTTTTGACTCAGAATTCATTGCGAGCGAATAAAATGGTATTTGTTAATTGTTAAAATGTTATTTTTTTTTATTTTCTCGTTTCAATCGAAGTGAAAACTAGTATGTATAACTCGGGTCTAAACGCCATATTATCCCTCGAACAATTTTCCCTCACTTCGTTCGGGAAAATAACCATCTCGTGGTGCTATGGCCTACTTTAGCCCCTTGTCAAACAATCTATTATTCTTATAAATGATTTATAAAATTAAAAGATCTATAAAATTAAAAGCCTTGTCGGTTTGCTATTTCCTAAAAATTTACTCGGCAAATTACTTATACCTATATAAAAATATAAACTGCCTAAGTACAGCAATATATGTAGAGAGAAAATAAGCTTATTTTCTTTAATATATCTATATTTTAAGATATATTTGTGGAATCATGTCCACATTATCGCGAGTAATGACTCAAATTTGCCCAATCTCTGAATAAGCGAGGACCTTTTTAATTACATTACATCGCAAAAATTAGCTGAAAAAGATAATTAAAGTTGACTTCATGTATTATAAGTGGATTCCTGCGGCTGTCACGCCGTTTACCCAAGTAAAGACGCGTTTGTGCTTGCACGAAGAAGGTTACTGTCAAAATGTTCTTACGAACTTATCTTTGGTTTATCTTTATTATTGGTATCTTTACCCTCAGTAATGTATCTTCCACAAGTCAACCAAAAAGAAATGAGACAACTGATATTTTTAATTTTACACAGAATAAGTGCTGAGCCTTGTAAAAAGTAATCATGCAGTCACCTTACAAAATAAATCTTTAGCCTAATACAGTTTGTAATGCATATTATTATCTCATGTCAAGCTTTGTGGCAGGCTCTTTTGAAAGCACGTACATCGGATATGTTATGTTGAGCATACCGTTAGTTAATCGCCACTCATTCCGGAGTTCCCCGCGGGACCGGAGCCTTTTCCGTCGCTGGCATCGGGCCAACAACATCTTTTTTAATACCATACTGTTTGCTTCCCTAATCACCTATCTCACCGACGACAAGTTGGACCAAGTTGGACGCTTTACATTTTTATTCGTCTAAAATATTACGCGACTCCTTTAAACTAGTCAAGGCCAGTTATTCCTAATGTCGTTTTGACTGAATATCATATAAGAAGAATTCATAAACGCCGTAAAGAAAATTATGGTCGTTATACATACAAACAATTTAATATCTTTGAAACATATAGAGTATTGTAAGGCACCAGTGTACACCAGATATTCATCACAATGTTCGGGGCATGTCGAGCAAGTCCCGTTAATTTTGTTTTTAACAGCATCTAGGTACTCGGTTATAATAACTCTTAAACCAACGAAAAAACGAGAGCAGTAAGTAGGACTCGTAATAAACTATTAAACAAATATACACCTATTTACTTATATTCTTTGTCACAATTTCACTAACGAATCTAAATTATAGGACATGATATCCTTCATGGGCACCTGTTGAAACGGCTGGTCAGCGTTTCTGGATGACTTAATGGTGGCTCATTTCCCTCGCTGTGCAGAGAGGTCTTATACCTACAAATGATACGCACTGTATTAAAAATTCCGCAATGTTACAAATTATTACGCATTGCGGTAACAGGGTTTTATTTATTGTTTTCGATAGGCTCTTACTACCTTATCGATAAGATTAGGTTTTATGATTTTATCTAGATTGTACCTAATAGAATCTCTTTTTCTTTAGATAAGTACTAGATGGGCTACGATAAGTTACATGCTCCGATGATTAAGTTGATCGCTGTACATATTTATAAGAACATTCGTCTATGCTCGCGGTGAGCCACCCTTAACTCGATACTAGCATTGTACCTTCAGTCGGTCACGATGAAAATAAAACTAAATTAATGCATTTTAGAATAATTCATATGTAGAATAAAATTCACAAAGAAAACGAAAGACGGACCAAGTGGCTGTAAAATCTGGATCAGCTGTAATGTACCTTCCTACCTATAGCGCAAGGTTTACGCTGTATGAGAAATAGTTCTTGATATTTTTTGCAAAACAGTTGCAATGATAAAATAAAATATATAAACTTTATTTATAATCGCCCTTATTTTAATTAATCTATTTAATGGAAATTTATATTACTATAATTTATACCTTAAAGCACAATAAAGCAACTCACACTAAGTTATGTTTTAGTTGCATGTGATTGTCAGTTTTGTGAAGGAATGATACCTTTTAAGTGAAAACGCCCTTTTAAAGAATCCATTTTTAATTAAACATCTACATATGATATGCAATGAAATGTTCCAATTTGATTAACTTTTTTATAAACTTTATAAGACTTAAGAAATTAAACACAAATAGTAAGAAACTTTTATGTGTGTTTAAATATTTTCGTCCTCAGTGTTTTAATTCGAGTGCATGACTCTTAAATATCGAGCCCCTGCTACTCTCAGGTTTAGAGACAGTGTAATATTCAACCTGAATAATGGTTGTATTATAACGCTATCATTTAGTGATATTCTTTCGGCCGTGTTTAATTCATACTTGATGCAACGTTAACTTCTCTGTTACACAGAATACCTATTACGTTAAGTCTCATTTAAAGTTAAAATTAACAAAGTACTTAATATTACGAATAATTTCTGGTAATCGTTAACCGCTATAGAAATAGTGCCCACCACCTTATATTACCGGGCGACAGCGAATAAAGACCTAGAATATTTTAAAATACCTAATTTAACATTTATTAAGTAGGCAGCTCATTTGGGTTGCTATTTTAGCGCTGCAGGCCCGACCGCTCGATATCGCGAATTGCACTCGAGGAGTAAGGTATACCAACTTAGTTGTTGCGACGTTCTGATACTTATGTTATATAGCTTTTATTCTAAAGTAAACCCAGTGGTTGAATCCCCTTGCTATCCCAATGTTAGACTAATTATCAAGGACGCGCTTTACGATTGCTGAAGTAATGACATAAAACATCGTATGAGTAGGTATCGTAATAGCTATGCATGCTATGCTATCTTTTCTAATGTGTGCTCCGATAACACTTGCCATTATTGTGCTTTATTTCGTAGTTGAATAACTATGAGTTACAAGTATTCAATTGTTCAGTCGAGGACATAATTACTTATATTGCACTTTTATGCCATTACTATAAGGAGAAAAAGTGTAAAACTACATGCTCATTCGATTGTTCCTTTCAAAACAGATCTTTTTGATTTGTACAAACAACTATAATACATGGACATCGTCATGTGGAATATATCAGATTAGACTCATGCTGTTTAGAGAGTCTTCTTATGGTCACATTTGAAGTCATGTAATAGTACGAGTATGAAACTTAATATGTTGAAATACATTTTTCGCACGCTTTTAGTAGGGGCGCAAGAAGCGGTTTTACTCGTAGACTATACGTAATAGTACGTAATGTCAAAGGACTTCAGAGCCCTGAGTGTAAGTTTTTAACGTAACTTTACGTCACGAACGCGTTTGCGTTTCCCATATAAATAAGATTATCACTTACGCGTTCGTAAACGTTTTTTTACGCCAAAAGAAACTTACACTAGAGCCTCAGAGTACCGAACGCACCTTGCACATGTGACATTAATTACTTTAAACCCGCAATAATTCAATGTTTACATTTTAAGTCATTTGCTTTTATATTTAGGTATCTTAAAACTAAAGCAGAGACATTGAAAAAGAAAACATGTTTAAACCGCTCGCTTTATAAAGTGTGGTCACAGGGGCAATAACACTAATAACCTAGGGTGAAATAGCAACATATGAACCATTATTTTCAATTTAACAATTATATGATTGAATAGCTATTGAAGATACTACTAACGCAATTTTCAATCATTTATGTATGCTAAACGTGTCTAATTACGTCAGATAAAAATCAAAATGGCGAACGAATATCTGTAATCTTACCCTCAGTCATTTACGACTACAGTTTAATAATTTTTAATTGTTATAATATAAAATATTGATTTCACTAAAATTAATCGTATTAAAATACTAAACTCGATATATAAATTGTCCACACCACCCTATATTATTATCAATTGCCGTCATTTCATGTTACAAGGCTAAGGTGCCTAGGTAGGTAATACGTCAGGTCCTACCTGCTCCAAATGCTCATCAAGTATTCCAGTAAGTATAGGAAGCCTACATAAATCGTATTAGCTGCATATTTTTGGTAGTAATCTTATTGAAAAGATTGCATTAACTTAGGGATTTAAAAATAGGTTTCCTTTCTATAATGGTGTATCATATGGAATAAATACGTAGCTATTGGGTAAGTGCATGTATTTATATAGACATGGCAGTTAAAGTAATGGCATTTGCTCTAGGTCGGGGTATGGTGGTAGCGTTATTTACCCACGGGAATGAGTGAAGCGTATAAGGGATTTCCTTTGAGACTGCAATGCTAATGTATTGCATTCCAATCCTACTCACTCGAAATGAAGTTACATGTCTCCGGCATGATGCTGTTATTATTGTCAAAATGTTGTATATTTTTTATATACGTAAGTTATTTTCGAGAACGAATTTGAAAAAATACCGAAATATCGTTGCAAAACACGCACTCCTATCTCTAGGATCTAACTACGATAACATCTAATGTATGCTTTGTGAACAGTTTGTTTAAATTCATTAATCAACATAGTATCTTATGATGAACATAGCCTCAAAATGTGCAATAATTCTTAATATTGGTTAAGGTAAACGTCATTCCACTTTCAATGTTAAGTAATGGTCAATAGAGATTAACGAAAGGCATCCGTTGGACATTCGCGTGTCGAGCAGTGGTACATTTAACTATATATAATGGAAAAGGATACTGATAAACATACTTACCCATATAAAACAGAATACTTTAATCAAAAATGGTTTGAATATCCATAGTTCTTATAAAGATTAGCTTTAGGTAGGACCTGCTTCAGTACTATAATATGCTTGTAATTACCCTAGTCTGTAGTGTAAAGTATTAATTTGCATATTAGATTACAAAACAATTATAAACTCAACATATCTAAATTCCCCAGAACTTAGAAAGACCCCGTAAGGCGTCTAAGTAGTAATTATCATAATAATACGTTACAACTGAAAATTGCTGGCCTTGTCGAATAATACGTAAAATATTTCCGGACTGTTCTTGTTTATATTACATATGTTTATTTATTATACACGTTATAATGTTTTACAATGAGAGTTGCAAAAAACATTCACAATTATTAAACAATGTAACAACGTCCAGAAAAGAAATTAAAGTTTTTAATAGACCCTGTGTTTATACTTGTTGCGCCATCTGTTGAGCGTCTAGCAAAACCGGCAAAGGCATAAGAAGCCTTTCGCCGCTCGCTTCGCTATTTCCGGATTCTTCACTGTACGGCCATTAGGTGTCCCTTGTTACCAGCCGGTAAAGTCAGTTTTGTTGAGCAATCAGCGGAGCCACCTCTTAACTCACCGCACTCGGCGTAAGCTCTTTGAATTCTGCTTTCTGCATTTTAATGCGCGTAGACTTTCCTAACCTTAGGGTGTATCGTTAGGTTAAGTGATAAGTACTAGGTATATTAATTATACAAATTCTGTGCTAAAAATAATCCTAAAATTTACGACATAAATTAATTATATAAATCACTGAAGATTCTGATATAGCTACAGAGTTGGTGCTGCCACCTATGCAACTAAGAACAAACGAAATTATCTTTTATTAAATATTCAATTTATAATTTATTGAGTGATGTTACTACTTAAAAAACAATGCTAATCAAAATGTGCAATAAAACATAATTATATTTGTTCTTAGTTGAATACAATACATGTTTAAAGTACTATGACATGACATTTGATGTTATTGTAAAGCGAATTATTAAATTAATATGTAAACAATTATAACTTACAACTATGCGAATCAATTTTATCCGAAAAAATACATCACACGCCTCTTAAAGGCCGGCAACGTACTTGTGACTCCTCTGGTGTTGCGAGTGTCCATGGGCGGCGGTAGTTGCTTACCATCAGGCAATCCGTCTGCTCGTTTGCCTCCTATATAATAAAAAAAAAAACCAAAGACGTCAAATTGACTAACCTTATAGGTACTTAGTCCTTTGTGAAGACATTGTAATCTAATCCGTTTGGATGAGCATTGCAAACGGTGAAATTAATGGAATTCGCTTCCTAATTATTGCACGGCGTGTAATACACGCCCTTTAAACCCAATTTGGGCACCAATATAGTATACATACATATGTATAATATACATGAGCTTAGGTAAATCACCTTGTCTATGTACAGTCGCCATCAGGTATATCGGAACTGAACATTCACTACATCGCCTTGACAATAGACGCGTTGTTCCGATATACTGGGTGTGGCCTGTAATAGGAGCATTAACTTTAGGCATCATTTCTACACCACAAACGTAACAACATTTGTTTTACGACTTTTGATAATAAATAATAGTTTAATAAATGTGAATAAAAAAATATTTTCCAAGCAAGCAATGTATTGCGAAAACTATGAAGTTTGTAGGCTGACAGTAAACTTCAACTAGACTATTGGATGCTGTTCATTGAAAATACTATTTAGTTTGCTCGAAAAAATCACAAGTAATAAATTACCCAATTATTTAAAGTTGTAGAACAAATGTTGTTACGTTCGTGGTGTAGAAGCGATCCCTAAAATTTTTGCATCTATTACGGGCCACAGCCCAGCCCGGTATGTGACCACCTCGGCAGTTCCGATATATCTGATGGCGACTGTATATAGTTGTGTAAAAAAATAATGTGAAACTTTCGCCAATATTTTAATATACCATGCTAACTTTACTACTACGTAGGCCAGGTCATCTATATTTTCCACCTATTTATAATGGACTTCGAAGATAAAAGCAAGAATATTCAACAGAATGACACTAAGGCACTGGTCCCACCGCGAGCTAATAAGCTGTCAGCTATTTCAAGGGACAAAAGGTAATCGCTCCCGTGTTAATAAAAGAGAGAGATATATATTTATAGCTCATCGCCCGACGATGAACTACGATCGCCCGGCTATGACATATATGTCTCTTTTATTTACACGAGATCGATTATCTTTTGTCCCTTGAAATAGCTGATAGCTCATAGTTTACTAGCTCGCGGTGGAACCAGTGCCTATAAGTATTTAGTTGTTGTCCCGGTCTCACTCTGACATTGTTACCGTAATTACCGACAATCTAACTGAGTTATATAAATTGTGCAACGTTTTCAACTATTTTATACGATTACGCTTCGTTTTTACTTGAAAGCTAAGCTGCCCTTGTTTTTTAGGTTATTACTCCTTGGATCTAAAGAGTACCTCTCATAATACGAGTAAATTCGTTATAAATTAACGTATAGTACAATTCCTTTATTCACTAAATCTAAGACGCTTATGATTATTTCGTTCGGGGAATGCATACTTGCCTATCTTCCATTTCACATGAATTATATAAACAATCAAGAAACCATTAAACCGTTATTTATTATTTTAATATTTATGTATACAGCAATGGTAACAACATTGTGTTTATTACAGAATGAATAAAAATGTGTATTAAGGGGTAAAATTGTTTGCAAATTTTATTTAATATTGATTTGCATGAAGTTATTATTTATTATTTGACGACCGGTCTGGCCTAGTGGGTAATGATCCTGCAGTCAGGGCATTTATTTGTGTGATGAGCACAGATATTTTTTTTGAGTCATGGGTGTTTTCTATTTATTTAAATATTTATATGTATTTATCTATTATATTTATATCGTCGTCTAGTACCTACAACACAAGCCTTACTGAGCTTACCGTATTATGACTAAGTCGATTAGTGTAAGATTGTGCCGAAATATTTATTTATTATTATTATTTATATATACTTGTAAACATAATGAAGTAAAACAATAATACAACTAATTTTAAATAATATTAACATTAACAACACACACATAATTACTAGTAAAAATATAGGCTCCAAATCAATGCCAGTTCGTAAGATGCCGAGATAGCTGCATGATTTATTCCTGATTAAACCTTATTGATTTGATTTGTTTGTATTTTTTTTATTCAACCTTTAATAGTTATTTACGCTTACGTAAACCCAAAATTAAAAAAACTGAGCTTAATGTTCACTATTATTTTGGTTAAAAAATATGTACAAAAATGGCACTAGCCCTTTCCTCTAAGCTGATGCTTTACAGTACAGTGAAGTGCATGCTCATGCAATCTTTATGCTAATACTTTCCGACATAAAAGTTTTGGGATACCTTAAATTTTTTTTTTGTTTTTTAAACACTCCTTTTACATTGGACCTTACAAAAATTGGGCGAGGTCTTTAATCAGCAGAGGAATATATCGGCTGATGATGATAATGATGATGTTTATAATATATCTTATTGTATAAACATCTCCAGGATTTTATTTTCATTCATTGCGCATCATCTGAAGCGCAATGCGGCTTAATATTATTTGATCTTGCGTCAGACAAGTTAAACTAAGGCAGTATTCTTAGTATAAAATACTATACGATTTTTAGTCCACACAGTCTTTTCAGTAACTTAATGTCAATACATAAAATTTTGTATTTCGAGTGGGTAATCGACTATCGCTAGAAAAACTAAATCCAACGCTTCTATAAAGCTAAGAATGAATGTTGGCAAAGTTTGTGTATAAAGGTGGAAAAGAGGTCAAATTCTATATTTTTAGAGCAAATTGCACTTCTACATATACTTGCAGCTTATGGACTTATTACACGCAACGGAGCTATGTCGCACAACAGGTACAATATAACGACGCGTTCTCTGTATTGGTGGGGCTGCCCCGCTTCTGTAGTGCATCAAGGATGTTTGCTAAAGCGCGCATAGATTATTTTAATACGACTTTGTGCAAGCGATGCACATCCCTAATGCGCCGGGTGCGGGCCAGCCTCAATCCCATCCTACGGTCGATAGCCGAGATATTAAAATGCCCATAATAAAAGCACCGTGAAGACGAGAATGTTTCTAGAAGTATTATTATGTCTAACCGCTAGTAAGGTGCCTCTATAAATATAACCCTAATCAGTAGTGTTAAGATTTAGTACCTAATATTGTAAATCACTAATATAACTATAAGTGAATACTAACGATACAAATAAATGATGATGAGGGGAAGTATTGCAAGGTTAAATCAAGGTAGTGTAGTTATTGTTTAAAGATATTGCCAATTAGTTTTTTATGCAACAGAGAGCTTTAAGAATTCGGGTCATGATTTTTATCGCACCCTTCATTGTGTTCTTCAAATGATTATTTGACATAACTTAAAGGGTGCAAAGTTAGTGTTTACCTTCTAGTGCTAATATTGGGACCCACGCTAAAAACTAGAATTTGAGCATTGGGCGGGCTTCTTCAAGGCACGAAAGGGGAACATACTTGCTGCCGAGTGAGAAAGTGAGAAGAGAAACACTATGTTTTTTACTTGACTACCCTGAGGATAATGATAACTCCAAGACATCGAAAAAATATTTAAAATGATTAGTATCAGTCATTTATTGTAAATAATGCATTAAAATTAGGTAGTACATCCAACCGACTAACGAAAAAAAATCATTCAAATCTTGTTTGAAATTAGTCCCTTGTAAATAAAATGTTATCATGTTATCTATTTTTAAAGAACATGAACACAAAATTATCGAGTGTAAAAAAAAATATTTAATTTCGAACGGATTATATCCGAAAGAAATGCCTCCTTTCATTTAAAGTTGATCCAATAACACTAATAGAGATTAGTCAAAATCAAAAAACCAACCATCGTAAAATCCGATATAATAATAATATCCGGTATAAAGAAATCAATCGTAAAATCCGCTGGATTGTAATATTCCAGAGTAATGTTTTGATGATAGTCACATTAAACTACAGGTAGGTAAGTTAGCTTCGTTAGGTTATATCTGGTCAGATGCCCGAGGGGCAAACTGACCAGATAGAGAGTGTACGTTCTTACTGTCTCTAATACATATCTAAATATACAAGTTTGAAGGTTGTAAAGTATTAAGTAGACGCGTGTTATGTTAAGGAGCATTTTATTCACACTGATTCTATCGCGGACGCAGCCGCGCTATCTAGGGTTACATACGTTTTATTCAAAGAGGTAGAATACTTATGTAGATAAACATTACCATGTATGTACCTACATAGAAAACATACACTAAACGATAATAGCGACACACACGGATACCAGAGGTTAATAGTACATTACTGCAGATGCCGGGAAAGAAGGGCTTGCCGGCTGAGTGGTATAGATGAATAGAAATACAAAGCCGGCAAAGCCTCTTCACGGCCAGGCATGTATAGTGCTTTTCTCAAACATATGCAAATGCATAAATGCCGCATGTCGCAGCCGCCATGATGGTGTGTCAACTTTTCCATTAAAAAAATATTAGGCACATTTGCTGGTTGTTTTATGACATTCTGCCACGACGCGACGCCTATTAACAATAATCAATTTATGGTAAATTTTGTAGTTTTATTAAGCAACTTTTAGTTTCTCTAAAAATAAATCTTTTATTTCTTTTTTCTAATTATTGTATTGCATGTTTGAGAAAAGCACTATACATACATCGGCGTGAAAAGGAAGAGTTGAGAGTCAAATGTCATCGTAATTGTATAAAAAGCCAGTACGCATGTGACAAAAACGTTATATTCGATCTCTATCTAAACTACTCGACTCCCGTCAATTTTGCCGGGGGCCATGTATTACTTGCGATAAAATTGATGATGTTATTATTGATGTAGTAGCAGAATATGTTTTATAATTTAGTTACGGCTTCACCTGCATCCACTAATATGGCTGATGTTATTCTGATAATTGTGTCTGCGCACAATATATAATTTGGTTTGGAAGTTTTCGCGTGTAACATGATATACAATAACTGCCCTGTAGGCCAATGTTTATTATAAGTATGCTAATATTTTCCGCGAATCATTTGCTATGTAGTATCTATCATTACAAAAAGTTACACTTACTCATTTCCTTTCACAGTAGTACTTCCCAGTGACAGATACTACAGACAGCATACATTCAATCAATTATCGCAATGACATGAAAAATATAAATAACTTTGAATTAAACCAATACTATAGTGATTTAAATGCATACAGCTTTTGACCAGGAGCATTGGTGGCCTAGCGGTAAGAACGTGCGACTTGCAATCTGGAGGTCGGAGGTTCGATCCTCGGCTCGTGCATATGAGTTTTTCGTAACCTCTGTACGAAATATTTTATAGTAATCAGTCGTTTTTCGCTGAAGGAAATCATCGATGGGGAAGCGATGGCGAAGCTTTTCATATGTAATTCATGTTTTTGTATATGCAAATTGACTATAGGCTACACGGTATCTCTAACCCTATTTTAAAGTCACCTTATTAAACCCAGTCCAGTGATTCGTCAATGAGTAGTAAGGCTTTAGCTTTTTCAGCTTTGAAGCCTTCGGAGTGCCGTTTCAGTAAAGCCAATAATTTAATTGACATACCTATACTATGACGTACCTACGTCATAGTATAGGTATGTCAACTTGGAAATGCTTCGCCTACTGTGATGACTTAAACTTTAATCAATAATAATGACGCGAATGTCTTTATTAAAAGTTCGTAAGTTTTGTAGAAAAGTCTTAGCTTATCATATAATTAAGAAAAAGGTGATCAAGCGGGTCAGTGTACGCGGTTGTATTATATGGACAACAATAATTATTTTATTATTTCCTATTTCAATTACACCTTTTCTTATAATGACGATGTCTAATGTTATCTTTACGTTACTACATAAATAACATAAATTAATGTTACTAGGTAAACGGGAAGTTTGGGATTATTAAATATACGACATTACAATAACCTATATATTTCAGATTTTTCCTGCTTCAGGAGGCTGGGAAAAACTGTCTTGACAGACAGCTCATATTTTTTTATTAGCAACTGTCTCGTCTCTGTGGCTCGAATATTCAAACTAGGTCCATAGTGAAAGTACCTAGTACGAACACACCCTCGCCCAGCAGGCCGATTAAAACACTTCGAAAATAACGATTCACGGCATGGTGGCTCGCAACCCCCAGGGAACCCACTCCCAGCATAACTATTACAGTCGTTAGCGTATTAGTGGGGCAGGAGATTCTTTGCGGCAACCACATTAATCTCTATTGCTCCGTACTTCATACATTGGTCCTTTCTTACTTAAACTATTTAATAAACGTAACTAACTTAAATTATTAACTGTAGAAGAGTATATGACATGATGACAGAGGGCTCTAATGGTTTGAGTTAATAATTTGAATACCGTTCAAAAAAATAATCAAATTACATATATATATGTGTGTAGACAGTCGTGCTCGATATTGGTAACTGTTTGGACAAATACTTAATAAAAATGATCGGCGGCAATTCAGCGCTTAAAATGGATTTTATTAAATAAACTCTATAATACTTTTTTCTAGTTTGCTATTAACTACATCAAAGCTGAAAAGCGGTTTCCGGGAACATCGATATTTTATGTTTTATCTTATTAATCTTTCACACTTGAATACTGAAGGCTAATGAATTCTGGGAGTACCTAAAGTAATCATATTTCACACGGCGCTCCTATTATGTTTGGTGATATATTTCGTAGTCACTCACATTCGTTACGCAATATCTTACTGCAGCCAACTGGTGATGGTTATACTTGAGAATTTCAAAAATATTTGCATATGATTCAGTCAGAATTTATAATGGAAAACATTCAAAACTCTTCTAGTTGGGTACCTTGTTACAACAATTTTTTAATGATAATTTTAATATACTATTCTGTGTACAGGAAAGACAATTGATACTCTCGTAAAAAGTAGGGCCTACGCCATTTCCTGGGATTAGTTGTCAAACGGACACCAGGTTCCCATGAGCGTTGGCAAAATGCCGGGACAAAATAATATATATAATATTGTTAAGAATCAACTGTATATCATCATTGGAATATCTCTTATTGTAGTAAAATAAAAGTTAGTTATTTCTAAAGACAACTTCACTAAAATTACACAAATAATAAAAAAATAAAAAATAAATAACAAAGTAAACTATTCAAATAGCCCACTCCGCGTCGTTCCAGGTACAAAGGTGCCCATTACACTCGCTGCGTTGCCACGTTGAACTGCAATGGACAACCTTTGTAATACTGATATCGTAATAATAATTAACAAAACGGCACACTAGACTTCATGCCCGTTATTATAAATCAGTAAATCACGTATATTCTTATCATTTATACTTATAGGTACAAGCACACGAAGTTGACGATTGATATAAACACAAGAGTATTTTTTTATTATATGCTAAAGGTGTATTTTAATGTAAATACTCTACATTATTTGGTAAGAACCGTTAACCAAACTTTTTATAGTCCTTACGCAAAAATAGTCTCAAAATATCGACTTTTTAGAAAAGGGTATGACCAAACTATTTGATACTTTGACACTTACGTTAATTAAATTACGAGCAGTACCGACATCTCATAGAATATGTCGTGTAGGATGACCACGCATGCGCCCGCCGCGCGCGCCGGCTGCTCGCACCCGCCAGTAAACAAATACTGACAGCGCGCTTCGCACGCGCCCTACGCGCTCCCGGACTTTCCCGCGAAAATCCACCGGCCCATCAACTATGGACCTCAATGTGAAACTAAAATGCATGAACGTGTTCGTTGTGCTTATGAAATAATATTTATCTAGGACGATGCTTGTGTTGAGTATCGGTCCACGCGAACAAGGTAGACATAACTTGTTTCAGTATCATTATAATTACTTAGTTAAAGGACTCTAAAAAGTATACAAATATAAGTGCAGGTCAGCGTTGTTAAAAAAACATAATGTCCTGCTCCCAATGGAAAGGACGGTATATTGTTTGCAACAACACGTTCATTACACAGGGGTTTATTAACCACAACGACAAGCACATAAAGCCACAGCCCTGTCACTTGGTCCGACTTCGCACTGTATAATAAAATTATCAGTCGCGTTTATTATATACAATAATAATTTACTTGATGCGACCAATTATCCTGAATTAATCGCATATATACATATTATTTTAACTTTTCTATGTCCTTAAACAAAAATATGAAAACTAATTTAGCTAGTAATACTAACTTGATTTTCACGTCTGTTAATTCTTGACAACATAGTATAAACATTGTTGGCATCATGCTGTGTGTTAGGTTATTTGCCCTAAATTTTATAAATGACAATGGTTACGAAACTCCAAATACCTATCTAAAGTAAACTTTATGTGCGTACATGTGGGACAGACAGAGTCCGGCGGCTTAGTTCGTAAAACAGCTAGGGTTCCTTTGCTACCTTTTGTGCTCTTATATTTTGTAACGGTTCAATTTATGCTATTGATATCTTACCTAACGGTTTTGAAAAGTTATTTTCAGAAATAATATTTTTTTCCCAAAAACGTTTACGTTTACAATTTGAATAAGGCGCTGCGTCCGCTGAATATTCCGTCTACCAACTTTAAACAAATTGTAAAATGTCAAGGTTTCTCAATTCAAACCAATTTGAAAGTTTTAAGTGGAGGAAGCTCGAAGACACTACTATTATGAAACGTTATTTTAGGAAAGCAATTGCTATAAATTTGCATCTTTTAAAATACATAATCACATCGATTAAACTATTAAAAGAAAAACAGTTACGAAATTCAGTCAGTGCCTGTGAAAGACTGGATAAAATTTAGGGTACATATCAAGTATAACGAAACTACTAACAAAAATGTGCAAATGCAATAATATAGGTAAAGATACCATGGTTTTGGTTTAGTTTTAGAGATATGTGACAAGCGCCTTTACGAGCAGCTGAAGAGAAATCTTCGTTGATTTTGAATTGTCTGTGGAAAAGCCAAGGTTATAGTTCTGTTTCATTTTACTCGGTTCCCTATTACTTACATATCTAGTTATTATCCTGTAATTTATTATTATGAGACTTTACTTTCGACCAGTTACTCAACTGCCCTTCGTTTTAAACAATTAAATAGTTTTGAATACGGGGTAGTGAAAATCGGCTTACCTGGAACAAAAGGATTAACTAAAACATCTCATTTCACGGCTGACCTCACATACCTCTTAACCCAGGTCTACCATGATACGACGAGCACAGTCTGACATCATACTCAAATTAAATTCTCAAAAAAAGATGCGATCATGACATTCATTATTACAAAGAGTAAGATAGTATAGTGTCGCATACTAATAAAAAATAACCTTACAGTAGTTTACAACAAACTACTACTGTGGGTCCTCCAAATAATTTGTACTAAGTTGCTACTGCAGCGAGAGATTTGGCATTTAATATACATTATGGCTCCATTCCAAGTTATTATACTAATTAGGTAGGCTGTTTAGCAAGCTTTACCATTTCGCTTCCATTACGCCGTCAACACTTAGCAGAGCAGTTGAGCAGCTCAATCATAAAGTAAATTAATAGAGTGAATGTGTCCTGTTCAATTCATCGCACTGAATTCAGATGCTATAATTAATGCCGAATGTTGTATATGGTCAGATAAGCCTAAAATGAGAAATTCAGTATGTATTTTGGATTACTAGATAGGATTTATATGCATGTTTATGGGCCATTTTATTTTAAGTTTTATACTAATCTTTATTTTTTTAATTTTGATTTTTTTGTGTGGTTTCTACTCAGAATCATGAGTTCTTTCGAGCCTGATAGGAGAAAAAATATGTCCCAAAATTTTCATACATTTTTTATTACTTCCGTTCTGTTACCGCCATATGAAATATATGAAAAATAGTAACGGAATGGAATAAAAAATATCAAAACGGTGGCGAACAATCACGAGCCTTGTCTAATAGAGACTTACAAGACATATTTAAAATTGTTAAATCAGTTATTTATCTTTCGGCCAACACGTAAAAAACATAATTTGGCAAAGCTTGATTACATACTCCTATCTTGTGTACATCCCTCTGTAGTTTGTTAATTTCGATCAAGAATGTCAGTGTCACTATAGGTATATTAATCTACGTCTGGCAGCTAGCCTTGCTCTTTGTTTCGTATGTAAATCAAAGCGAACCCGAATATCTGCAAGTAGGTAGCACAGTAATAGAATGGTCATCTCGGTGGATTCGCGGAAATTGTTATAATGGCGCAAATAAACCTCAGCACAATCGTAGAAATTTGGTTAGGTACTCGTCCTAATAACAACGAAATTTTGCCTAAAAGCGAACATACCCACGTATTTCACACGAGCGTAAACTATAGGTAGACTGAAATTAATATGCACATAAAATTTCATCCTATTTGCTGCCTACCTAAATAGTAGATTATTTGACAAGGGGCTAAATTAGGCCATAGTACCACGAGTTGCGATTAACTTCGATACGTGTCGTGATTGGTGGATTTAATAAGGTGAAGTGTTCTGGTTCGTCAATTTAAAACGTTTTGTAAATCATAAATATATATACATATTTTCCCAAGAGGCTAAATGTACTACTTTAGTCCGCCTTGGCAAGCATAATATGACACACTTTTAGAGCATGAGAAGTGAAAAAATCTTATTATAGAAATGCGTTATGCGTTAAGTGAGATAAGATTGAATGACTTTTTGTCAGAGGTAAGATGATAACATCTTCGACATTACCTATGTGACTTTTAATGTTACCCTTAAAATACTTTCGATTTCCCTACACCCACTTTCCCCACTTTACATATTTAATCATAGTTTTTGATCTTTAATTATATTGCCTAATTACACAGAGTACACAGTTACAGCTTCAATATAAGATTTTATACTACTCTCGGTCCGGTTTTCACGATTGAGTTTCTCAATCCTAAATCATACTTATTGTATTTGTTACATTTGTCTGTGTTGGTATAGAATAAAATATTGTCACGTATTTATTATAATATATATACCTGTGATAATAATAATAATAAATGCACCGGTGTTGCCCTTGAGCCATCTTTGATGTCGCTTTTTGTGGGGGCCCATCTCGTATAGGGCGAGTCACCGTCTGCCGGAAATAAAATTGAATACCATTTTATTAGGCGTCTGCCTAATCCAGTCCGGTTTTCTTTTATCCAATAGCCCAGTAGCTAGTCCATCCTTTCCACCCAATAGCCTAGTACATTCTAGATTCCATTATAACTCAATAGTCCTTACACCATGGCGGGTGCTGTCTCTGTGCGCGTCCCATGATACGGACAGGGGCAACATCCGCTTAGTGTACCCCTTACATTTCATTAAATTGTCGAAAGGGCCTCTGCGCGTTGGCTCGATCTGGCTCCGCGTACGCCTCCCAAATGTCCGGAACACCATTGTTCCGTGTACGGAAGAAACATACAAATAAATAAAAAATAAAAATAAAACTAAACTTAAAATTAGAAATAATGAATACCCCAATAACCACCATTGCGTCTTGCCAGAAGGCTGGCCGCAATGCCTCATTGGATGGTAATGCTTATTTGGTTCTAAGTATATCGACTTCTGGTCATCTACACTTTCTGTTATACGCAACGGCTAAGTTCTTATACATCGACAGGTGCTCGGTCCTCTAAGTCATGAATATATTATTTTTATATTTATTATTATTTATTAATTAAGATATATTTCTAAGAACACAATGATGTTTTCACCTCAGCAACTCGAACATGTCTACTTTCCTCACTCCAGGGAGTGAGGAAAGTGCGACTTTCCTCACTTTCAGAGAGTGAGGAAAGTTGTTACTTTCGTCACTCCAGGGAGTGAGACAAAGTAGCTTTTTAATTGACGACCGGTCTGGCCTAGTAGGTAATGACCCTGCCTAAGAAGCCGGTGGTCCCGGGTTCGAATCCCAGTCAGGCCATTTATTTGTGCGATATTTGTTCCTAAGTCATGGGCGTTTTCTATGTATTTAAGTATTTATATGTATCTATTTATTATAATAGGACATAATGGACTCCCTTAACACCACTACCACGTTCGGACCCTCACAAATTAATCAAATATTATAATTTTGAAATGTACATATATTTTAAAATGAAAAATATTTAAACAAAATATTAAGTAATGAAGCCAGTGCAGTTGCAGATAAAACACTTAAATGAATGTGGTTAACTTGATGTTAATTTTTTTACAAGATTTTATTTAACTTGATGTATGTATTTGTATATTTATCCGGATGGAATCTTGCAACTCAATTTTGAAGCAGACATCTTTAACCGATTGAGCAGAAATTTAGCACACAAATTTATGTAATTTCGGTTACAATGCAATATTATGGTACCACTGATCTGATCTGATGCTGGAGTCAGAAGGTAGCAAAAGCAACTTCTAAAATACACAAGATAAATCCGTGGTGTTTTCGACTCATTAGACTCCTTTAGAAGAGTAGATGACGATTGTGAAAAAAAGTACAGTCGGCAATCAAAGCTTGTACTAAAAATTATATTTTTGGCAACTTATTTAACCTTTAATATGTTCTCACTACTGAGGTGAAAAGTTGTATGTGTCACACTAGAGCAAAGTTATTTTACATCTCGTGTTTTTGAGTGCCTCGCTACGCTCAAGATTCTAACACTAGAATCACTCGCTACGCTCGTGATTCAATTATAGAATCTTTCGCTTACTCGGGACTCAAAATAAACACTCGCAAGAAAAAACAACTTTCCTCTCTTGTTGCACAAATAACTATTTCCAATTTTTTGTATGTTTTAATCATTTCAAAGACTACGCCTGCATGTAGGTACCTACACCATAACGTTTAAAGGGTATAGCCGGGTAAGCATGGCGAAACTGCCCTTAGCCTGTTCCTTAGCGGAAAAAATATTTTCCTTTTAATGGGTTATTAACTTATACGTATGTAGTGCTTTTACCAAAAAATAAGCCTCAAACCCTTCTGGTTAAAAAAAACACATACAAAGATTTTTTTTATGTTAGCCAAACTACTGATCCGTTTTTTTTTTTGTAAATTGGATATTTGTATATATAATTTAGGTTGCTTCCAAAAAAATGGATTATATCAATAAAAAAAAATACACGTGCGATATTGCGAGAGTTAGGTAACTGAAACATGTAAATTAGGTAATTTACATATTTCATGTAGAATTTAATAATTTTTAACATAGTTTTTTTTAATAACTAACATCTTGAATTTGTAACATCCCATACATTCTTTTCAAACAAAATAACTTTTACGTATTACACTATGAAGTTACGCTAACAGTTAGATAGTTAGTTACGTTAACATAATGGTTATGTAGGAACGGGACTTATTTTACTGAGTGTGGACCTTGAAATCCGTGGCTGTGTGCGGCTAGGGCTTACAGCATTCAGAAAAAGAAAGCCGGGAATGGCAGATTGGCACGAATTTTATACTGAGCGTTAACTATTGTAAGATATCTGTTCCTTCATAGAATACATATGAAGCTTTGAGAAAACTTTTTTGATAAAATACCAGGTGAAATCGTTGTATATTCTCGCTTATGATTATATTTGTCTACAACTACGAAGATCCATGACAGAGTATTTCGAAGAAGAAAGTCGTTACTCCTTAACGGAGAATGTAAGTGTTTTTTTGTTCATATTGTCAACTTATTTTTTTTAAAGAAATAATTCAATAGAAAGCTACTTAAATTGTATATACAACATATCCAAATAACTACGAAATCTGATTAGTACTTTGGCTAAAATTGAATAAAATGTTTATTTTAAAACCTGAAGGATTTAAGACTTAATTTTTGGTGAATGCGCTACATAATGTAAAGGTTAATAAAGTAAAAACAAATTATAACCTATAAAAAGGAAATAATTTTTCGCTAAGGGCAGTTCACCATGCTTACCCGGCTATACCCTTTATTACACTCCTAACATTTCCAAACTTAAGTCAAATAAACCAATCGATTGCCGACTTCGAAACAAACCTTATGATTATTTATTAATGTCGGAAACTACATATACATAACAATTACTTATGTGGTCTTAAACTCAATGTCTATTTTGGGACAAATACAATACATGTGTTGCTATGGACAATGTTGATTGATACCGTTTAGTCAGTCTGTAGATACTTGTTCAATTTATATGTGTGTAAAAGGCAATGCGATATTACACATGATTGTTAAAATATTAATACAGTATATTACTGTTATTTGAGTATTTAATATTTGTTATTACTACTAGACACTAGTTTTGCATAGAATAAAGTTACAATTATAATTTTAACATTCAATATGTCAGAATTTTGCATCATATACGAAATGATGAAAGCAACCACCTTTCGTTCTTTCCTTAACACATAACAATAAGACATGACGTAATAGGACTTAGTTATATTCTCAATAATATTTACTTTGAACTCGAAGTATAATAACTATAGTGCGTCTATAGTTCCGTTTTTGTCACTCATTACCTTGAAGGTAATTTCAGCAGACCAACAAGTTCCAAATTTTAAATATAATTAGTTTTTAGCCTATCGAGTCGACGACAAACATTTGTGTAGTATTATTTTCAAACTCTCAGTCTTAGATTTCGAATGATCTAAAGTCAAAAATCGCGTCCTGAAATCAAGAGTTTCTTCTAAGCTTATTAAAAAGAAGTAGTGTACTGAAGAGATGACTGGCGGGACGCCAACCAGTCTGGGGGCGACGGCGCCGCGTAGTCTCCTCTTCCTATTTGGTTTTGTTACGCGAGTCCGAATCTTCCGCAATGGAATCAATATTAGCGTAAATGTATTAAATACTAGACGTAACTGGTTTAGTTTCAGTTAATGTGACAATAACGTGACAAAATCCCTTTCTTAAAGTATATAATATTTTCACCTTTTTCAATCGGGGTTTTATAACGCTATGGTGTTAATAAGTCTTAAATTCATATATTTACGTCAAATACGCAGAATTTTTATATTGTTTTATTGGAGTAGTGCCATATCAAAATAAACAGTAGTTTTCAATTGTATTTGTACTCTAATAGTCACCAAGTCTTTTCTAGACGCAACATTCTTCTAAGCTTATTTAAAAGTATTCTTAACCAACTAACAAAACAATAAAATAAATTAGACTTATCAAATATTTTTAATAAATAAATATATTTTAATACAGTTTATTTGTTATAAATATTGGTTATATTTTACCTTTACCTTTCTACTACGTTTTTACCTTTAGCTCGAAGTGTGCGTGCAACCAAAAATTTCGTGCCATGTTTGCATATTTATATTAAGATATTATTAATTTAATAAACATATTCATTGATTCAACTGTCCATAATACTACCTACATATTTGACTCATGAGATGTGGGTGTAACAATAACTCGAGTACTTAAACAAGTATTACGACAATACTCGAGAAACTCGTGTAAACCTGACGGAAATTTTAAAACAAACTTGACTTGGACATAAATAATACAAGTACCCTGACTATGAGTTGTGATATTGAGGTTTTCGATAACGAGTATCGTGTTTACTATCTGTGCATCTCGCTTGTACTATTTTAGTGCGAACGAGATGCACAGATAGTAAACTTGATATTCTTTATCGAAAACCTCAAAGTCACAACTTATGGTAAGAGTACAGCTAGCCCCGCGAGCTACGTCCACCTCACAGTGGAACGATCATGTAGTTGATACTAAAGTCGCTTCTGCGTGGTATCTTCCACCAACGATGTCGCGGGCAAAAGTCAGTATGTATATAAAACAAAGTCGGGTTAGTTACAAAATTTAAACATTTTTATAATGATGAAAATGACGACTATCCACAAATAAGGGTTAATGCTCTCTTAGGCAGTACGAAGTTCACGGGGTCAACCAGTTACCTAAATACAAATGTATGTAAGTTTAGATAGTTAAATGTACAATAATTATGTCAACTAATGAAAAGATCATAAAAAATGGGATGTAAGAGGCAAGGTAATTTTTAAAAAGATCGGTTATCGCATCGGTCTGCTCTTTTTTTGTCTTGCGTGCTGTATTTATATTATTTCCTAACTAGTGCGTAAAAAGTGCACTTTGCGCACGCTTCGCGTGCGTAAAAATCACTTTTTAAGGCACTTGTTATGAAAAATTGGGTTCGATACACGTGTAAAAACTTCTTTAAGACTCGGGTGTTTGTCACCCTCGTTTCACTCAGGCTCCAACTTTCACCCCCGTCGAAAAAAAATTTTTTTCACTAATATCAAAATGTACTACTTATTCTAACTGTCATATTATTACTTTTTTTTTCGCATTTATAGCGATTTAAAAATATTTTAAAAGGGAAATGGAGAATGGAGAAGGGAATGGAGGGCGATTCCGCACACGACTGCTGCGGCGCTACCCCGAAACACGATAACCGTAAATTTAGGACGATTGTCTCTGTCACTCTTATGATGCCTTAATTGGAGTAAAAGAAAAAGGTGGAGTAAAAAAAACATTAGTCAATTAAATATTAACATTTTCATAATTATTTCACTGACGATAAGTAGTTTATATACCGTAAAGACCCACAAAGAAGGGATTTTTGGAAATTCTATCATTAAGGGGGTAAAAAGGGGGTGAAAGTTTGTATGGATTCTGTAAAATTAAAAAGCAAGACAGACTTGAAATTTTGTGTTCTCTTTCTCTCATTCGAATGCAAGAAAAAAAAAGTCAGTGTTTTGTTTTTAATTGCCGCGTGCGTAGCCGCGCTCAAAAGCTAGTCTACATGTAAAATTATAGCATTTCACTTCGGTATAGGTACGGGTGACTTTCTTTGGGTGAGACAGTACGTTTTTTGCAGTAGTTAGTTTTGGAGTAGTTCAAGTAAAGTTTAACTTTTTTTTTTCATTTTTTGCAGACTAGTTAATATGTAACCAACATAGTAATTTAAATAAAACAGTAACTGATATACAAACTAAATAGATCTAAAGGGATAAAAGTGTTCACAATGCGTGACTGGAATCCAGTATTGGATCAAAAGTATACATGCATGAAATAAAAGGATATTTGGCTCGCAATCGCAAATTTCATGTTATTGTTATAAATAGCGAGAAACTAGAAATTACTGCATCTAGTGGTCGGTCTTGTTAGCTTAATTGTTCTTATAGTTGCAACCAGGTCATTAGCCTATGGCTCTCTAGACCATCTAAAGGTACTTAGAACACGTGTGTAAATAAAGTAATGTGTGTTGTCAAGAGCTTGGGACAGTCTGACACTAAATGGTACTTTTAAACACAGACCGTTACAGCTTTTAAGGTTCGTTTACACTTCTACATTCGTACTACGCGGAGGGAGCTAAAATTAATTACTCTAATGTTATTAATGGGCGGTAACAACGCCTGTACTTCTTAGTTTATCGTCACGCAATATTAGTCTGTGTATATTAAACGCCCACTAGTTGAGTGCAGCGCACTCGCGATTACATGTAAAATCTATCTACTCGAATTTAACATTAGTTTTACATTTATGATTAATCATTTTGTTTAATTTAGCAAACTAAACTGTACCAAAATATATTTGCGCATTTATTAATAGACGTAACATTTGTTTCTAGTTTTATTTACATTTCCCTCATTGTAGGAAAAATGCCGAAATTTTACCAATATTTCCCGATTGATCTACCCATTGAACTGCTTTTAACTATAAATGTTATATAAATAAAAATAAGATGTCTAAATAAATAAACTTCATCGTAGGCTAGAATCAACTACATAAAGTCGGATAAAATAAAGTTACCAAATAATATCAGCGCCCAATACAACTTCGCTCCTTTCGGTGTCGAGAACCTCGGCCCGTGGAGTCCCAGTGCCCACTCCGTCTTCAAGGACATCTCGAAGAGGCTGGTGGACACAACTTGTGACCATTGAGCTAGCAGCTTCCTCGTCTAATGTGTTTGTTATTACTATACATCGGGGAAATGCTGCCAGCATCTTCAGTACGTTAAGGTCAAAGATATCCACTCAAACAAAGTGCCAAAATGTGTATAGGTACGAGTATACGGGTACCTTAATAGTTAGACAGTAAAGTGCATGTACCTATACAAATTTTGACATTTTACATTACATTAAAAACTTCTTCGCAGCATGGTAGAATCAAGATCAAAGATACCTAAATATTTATTTTAACTTATTTATAGGTACATTTTAGTAAGTTTATATTTAGTTTTAAAACCATGTTTCTGTTATATTTGTTTGTGTGTGTATAAATAATTAATTTTTGAATTGACAAAATATATGAATTTACAGTATTTAAAGTTATTTTTTTTGTAATTAATAACTTGACCAAATGTAATTTATGCGTCATTTACTTATTGGCGATTTCGCTTTCGAATCGACCACGGGTTCCTAATAGACGTAAACGTTTGTAAATTGGCTACCCAATGCCCAATACCGAGAAACAGTCAATAATATTAACTATGACAACTATCGCAAATAATAACTACTCTACTAAGTTGGTACATTTTGTCGTATGACAGAGGGCAAGTTTATTAACCGTCACAATTCGAATTTATTAATTATACAAGTAAAAGTGGTTAACCCAAGTACATATGTACAAATTTTGCCTAAGTATGAGCATGCGACACATTCGTTTGACACAGAGTAATGAAGAGCAACTCGATGACGAACCACAAATTGAATTACTGGTATCAGAACCTACCTTTTATCTCAAAATTCATGTAGATGGAAAGGTGGTTAATGCGGCTTATAGATATGACTGAGTAATAAGAATATAGGGGTAGGGTACGCTATGGGAACATCATATCATTACATTATAAAAAAAATAGAATAAATACATATGATTAATACGAATTGTAGGTACCTAAGACAGTACGGGGGCTTGCATTGTTGTGTCTAAGTATTAAGACGACGATACTTATGATAGACAGATATTTACGTATATATATTTTAAATGGGTCCATAACCAAAAAAATAAATAAAAGCCTTTACCAGCATTCGAGCCCGAGTCTTGTACCTCGTGGACAAGGTCACCTCAGACTTGACTGCACACTTTCCCGCCTGCAAACTATTTTGAATTCTTTATCATTCGTGTACAAACATAAGCGACGGCAGCCATGACAAACAATTGTAGACCTCGTTTTATTTTACCATTTAGTATTTGCAGGTAAGTATTTTATCGCAGTTAGATCATCACGAACGTGATATAATTATGTCCATAGATAATATGTTTTTTTATTATAAATACAGTATGTATCAATACGAGAGGCACACACAGGAATACGAAAAGGATTTGAATCCGACATCTCCCGCTTCTTAGATCGACCACTACCACTAGAATAGGCGACCGTGAAACTTCTTTGTACTAGACGTTACAAATACAAGTATACTTTACACCTCATTTCACAAGTTGTTTGGTAAGTTACTCTTTATATGCAATGCGAAAATGCTTTAATTTTAGGTTTCTTGTCCATAAACCAATATAAAAGTTTAATTTATCCTTTTATACTGGTTTAGCGATTAAATGTATGTAATTAATATCTCAAATATATTAAGAATTAGTACTAAATATTTAGTATATTAGTCAAGCTACATAACTCTATTAACCCTAAATAGTTCTCTCTTGAAATTAATAGAAATGTTAAAAAATAATTTTAGTAAAGTAGTTGTAAATTTTTAAAGAAGTGTGATGAATGACAAGACTGTCACCAGGCAGGGTATAATAGGTGCGATGACGAATAGCGTAGTTAGTGAGGCGAACCATGCTACACTAACTCCAACAAAACAGCCAATTTATTTAAAATACATATTAATATATCAAAATTTTATTTCAGTATTTTTTATGCAGTGTGTCCTGACTCGGTTCGAAATATGTCGCGATATACACGTGTGTTTATCCGTTTGTAACTAAGGAGTAATAACTAAGTCTAAATTTTTATTGTTAACACAATATTGCAGTTTGAATCAAACCCTAAATAATCTTCGTCACTAGTTAATCTGAAAAGAATGTTTATATTATTGACTTCAATCAGCTTTATTTAACGGACATTGGAGCGTGTCGCAGCGGCGGTGCCTCCGGTGCGAATCGTGTTCGTGTACCCTACCCTATACCCTATTAGTAGATCGTTTCATACATTTACCATCTTTACTACTTCTGCTGTCTACTGTATAATGTGAAATTCATTGTAAAAAAAGGAATACTGAAACAACGGACTTTTTCAAATTGGAATGTTCCCGTGAATGGCATCACAGGCAGGGGCATTTCCTAGACGGAGCGCAGAAGTTCGCAATCGGCGTCCGAATATCGATTGTGTGTCGCGTGTAGAATTTGTAGTCGTCAGATCATAGGATTGGGCATTTCATGAGATAATCGGTCATCTACTAAAACGGCAGCTGTTATTGAGATACATGGCGACAAACTTAAAAAAAAAGAGTATGATGTTCGGCGGCAGTAGTTACGGTGATCGCCGTACTGCTATAACATAAAGTTTTTTGATTAGCAACTACGGCTATAGCAGGCCCCAACGTATTTAAAATATATTTAGGAATGTTCAAAAAAATTAACCGAGTCGGTGATATAGTCCAAATTTTAAGTATTAGTAACAAAATTAATTCAATTTCTTCAACAATACCACATATTTAGTTAAAGTAAGTATTTATAAATGTTTATCTTTAGTTTAGTAAAGGTTTTAAAATGGTAATTATATGATATAAGCCGAGATTTGTACTGATCATTGTAAGTCTTCTCAACTAGTCTGCCTTAGCGCATTACTTTTTAGAGATTTGATGACACTATCGTGTGAAGTATTATTTCTAAAGTAGTAACGAACACGTGTCTAATGTAAGTTTTTCAGTTCAAATTGGGTGTGTGTTTACCATGTGACAGTAAAATAACGATAATCTGGATTGCGCCCAAAGGGGCGAACAACACTCAGCATGCAGATGATACTAGTGGCCGGTGGCGGGTGAGTAGTATCTTTCTCGTACACTTGTTTAAACAACGATTTTTCTTTATCTTCCTGCTGCATATCCTACCTGTTATTGCACCGTTCCAGTAGAGACGCAATAATAGGTTAGGTTAGGTTAATATATTATTAACTTAAAATATACTTAAATATAATTATAATCTAAATTTGGCCCTATAGGCAAAGTTGGTATAGCAATTCTTTGTGCAAGTAAGCCGCCCGCGCGAGGATTACCAGTAGTGGCCCGCAAATTGCCTATAGCCTCGTGGAGTCCGCGCGCCATTCGTAGTGGGGCTGAAATAGCTGTACCTACTTATTTATTTTGAATCGTTCACCGGCATCGGCCGCTGCCCACGAGGTAGGACTTCGCCAACGTCGGAGGGCGCCGTGGTAGAATGTTCGCGATCCTATGGCGCTCTCGCAAACGGCTAAGAGGTTGAAACGCCGGAGTAGGGTTTAGTGGGTATGGCCAATCTCCTCTACTCAGAGGACAAAAGTGGCAAGCCCCACATACCCCCAATATGCCTTCCCGTGGTCAGGGGAGACGATGCGTAAAGACATTTCCCACTCCGACAACAAAAAAAAAAGTACGTCGCCAACGTGAGGCGCAGTTGCGGTCTACACATACATTAGCCTCAACCCCGGTAACCGATGGGTATAAGAAGAGTACGGGATCGACAAAATGTTAGAAGATAGATAAATGTGGAGCCATTGTCTAGACTCTGACCTCGATGCTGATTTAATGACAGCGTCTGATGCCTAGCTGTCCTAGGCCCTCTGTCTCAGTTTTTCTCGGGGTTTGGAGGAATATTACTTAAATTGGTTTCCCAGACATTCTTGGCTTCAGTCGGGCACATGATCATTCAATTTCATCTGCTAGATCTGATGGGCTATGAAGGGAAGCCAAAAATGCTCGTAAGGCCACACAAGAATCTATTCGGGTTCCCAGACTATCAAAATGTGTAAGACTAACAAAGACGTATGTGTACTTTTCCGTATAGTTATGTTTGACCTTGAATGTACGTCTCCTTTACCTAAATATCATAACCTAAAAGCCTGTTTTCGTTTTCCAACTAGTTTCTGAAGAAGTCATTTTGCAATGCTCGGATAAAAAGCGAGGTCAATACAATAGGGTCGTCTCACTTAAACACCAAAAAATAAACACCATGATGATGTTCAAATTCCTCAATATTAATCAAGGTATCAAAAACAAAGAATATCTAAATACAACAAATGTTTCCTACCTTTTGTAAAAATAAAGAGTAAGAAAATAATAAGTTTAGATTACGTAGTTAACTTAAACTAACCCAGACGGTTCTATCACAAATTACAAGTAGACCTTAAGTTTTTATTTTGCTACAGCTTTCACTGATTATTTAAGTAGATTACTGACGTCTTAGCAAATATCTATACGATACAATATGGGCCTGACTTGTTCAGGTCCCTGAAATGTCAATGAAAGAAAGCCATACGAACAAAAATCGTACTTAATTCAACATGTTTAAGAATACCATCGCAATTTGGTAACGTATTCGTAAATATTTGTACATTAGTCATTTAAAGAACAACTGTTAAATTAGACAGTCAAATGTAATTTTGTAGATAACTACGAGTCTTAAATATTATTTGCACACAATACCTTTACTGCATTTATGTTGTCTTAGGTAATTTTTCTTTGACTTTTAACATTATAAACTTTTTTTAGACTTTCTGAACTATCTATCGGTTGGACTACCCCCACGGGTCAAGATTAGTATCAAAATAGTGATTTATAATTTTGATTACAAATGAGTAGCTCCTCAAAATTATTATATGTTTAAATGTAGTCAATCTTGCTGTCGTTCTGGTTTTAGCGTACTGTAGTCCGTGGCTTAGCTAAGCGAACGTTACCTAGTCCTAGAAAGCTAAAAAAATATTGTAAATATATTAGGTAATTTTACAAAGTGGTAAACTTTTATCAACATACCGAAATGTTCACGTATAATGGGAGTAATTTATTTTTCGTATCAAGTTTATTGTGAGGAGTATCGTTTAGTAATTACTGTAGAATCATTATTCTAAAAGTGTAATATTGAATAAAAAAGAATATCATAATTAAAAGTCAGGCTTAAAAAAAATACTTCCAATAGAAACCATATCAATTAAAAAGGCTGTTGATGAGTTATGGCTAAATAATCGGGTAAAAACTGCCAAATTTATAATATATCGCGTTTACGCTCAATCTAATTTGACCTGTCACTACCAGTCTCTTTTCAATATCAAGTGAAATAAATCCAATTCCCTGCGATATGTAATATGTAGCTGCATTTTCATTTTAGATTGTAAAATAAATCACTCATAAAAGCCGTATTTATGTTGTAAATCCAATTTCAGTTTAATAAATACGATAAGTATTCAATTGAATAAGTATTAAAAATTTGATTTAACACCTATTTATTATGTAGGTATTTATGTAAGGTGAAGTAGAACTAGTAGAAGCACAGTTTCTCTTTGTAGTATATTTTGCCTAGTCTAGAATTGACTCTATGTTTAATTTACCTTATTATTAAATAAATTATCCTAAAAGAGGTATGATCACGATGTAATAATATTTACATAAAATATGCAATAATATTTCAAAATTAAATAGATATCTTAATTAAGATCGCTTTAAGTATAACGATGTAACTATAGTTAAACATGTTGCTATGACTGAGTAAATATATCGTTATGAGCCGGAGCCATTAGAGGGCTTGCCAAGTAGTCTAAGTGCTGCCAATTCCATGTTGGTATCAACCGGACCAGCCTGTAGGCACTTAGCTACTTGACGCTTTTGGCACATGACTAGGTGCAGCTGGGACCAAATTACATATTATTATATCAACTATATATGTCAACAGAAAAATTGTGGTTTAGACACCTGTGTTAGAGCTGTGAACTACGTAAAATACGAAAAATTTATCGATAAATCATTCACTAGTTTTCCTCAACTGTTTTAAATTGCACCTCTTTAAAGTTTTATGGCGCCAAACCCGGCCACATTTGGTAAATTTGTCATTATCTACCTTAATGTCGGTCGCACATGTGTACAATAAAAACCATTTGGCAGCTGAATAACTAGTGCATAAATTTTAGACCAACAATCGTAGAGTAAACTGTCTGCAATCAATCGAGTTATTAATAAAGAAGAATTGACTCAAATACGAGCCATTGTCTTTTCAAGTAGGGGCATATACGGCTTCAAATATGAGCCATATTTAATAAGCGTCAACTCAGTTCCAAATAATAATTCAGGGGCACTTAGTAAATTAGCCATTACATGTCCACATATCGGTCGCATTAATACGGAAGCTCCAACAGACATATCGAAGCAAATAAGTCGGTTCAAATAGAACACAAGTATATTGTAGGGCAAGACATTAGAAGACATTTTTACATATTCTAGCCCACCGAATATGAAATAACGACGTTTCGAAAACATTTTTAAGATATTTTGTAAACATGTTCTGTTATATTCATTAATTTGGTGAAAAAGGTCAGGTAAATATAAAATAGCATACATTATAAAATTTTAGGCTTTCAAGTTAGTTGTATCCAATATTATCTCTATTTACCAGTGGAAACTGCCACCATTTTGGAGTTTAATATCGTTAATTTCTACCAGATGCCGCATCTTCATACTTCTAAGTACATAATAAGTGTATCGCCCAACATATGCATTACGCATTTTGAAGTTATAAACCACATTCTCTTGCGTCATTTATTCACAAACAGTACGTTTCCAGAAATATACAATAAGAAAGACAGTGCTATATATAACTTATATCATATATTGTTTCTTTATTTTGCATTTCTTGTCGAGAAAAAAATGTTCCTTAAAAATTATGGCCACCCTACAACAACTATTAGTTAATGAACATAATACCTTTATAATTTTGACAGAATTTTGATTACGAAGAAAGACCAGACTGATGTGTTAATGACATTTACTTTGGCGGGAGCATTAAAATTGCTAAAGTAAAATAACTTTACTAAGACTGCTACGAAACAGTAGTAGTAGTAGTTTACCAAGACTGCTACGAAACCTGCTGACGTCAATCACCCTGTACAAAACATTTCCATTGGGGGATTTTTTGCTCAGTTTTTGTATGTAGTTATAACAATACGGATTTCCTTTGGAAACCTGTAACTGGAATGATTAAGCAACCAAGCAAGATACCAAGTTACAGCAATGTATTGTCGTGTAGCTCGAGGTAGGTACGTCGGTCGCGCGCGTAGGTGGAGAGCGGAAACACTTGGGCGGACGAGAATTCTTGTAACAATCAATGGTACCATACGGGCTTCCATTCCTTTCACCTTGCGAGCACAGGCGAGAGCTTGTGTTTGCCAAACCAATACTAATATGACCTCGAGATCCGTAACCAAACTATGCAAAATAGGAATTAACGTTGCTGCTGGGCTTGAGTACAGGTTGCGACGGGAATTTAGGCCCAGCTGCCGCTCCGACTGCCAATTCTGGTTGGCAACTAAAGCACATTTCATTTTTATCATTTATTTAATACTCCGTATTTTCCACTGCATTGTGCAATGTGCAATAAAGGATATAGGGACCATTATTAAGGTGAGTTGAATAGTATCCTGACATGATACATTACATAAAGGCTTAATTGCCAATTTAAAAACCAGAAAGCTATTTACAAACGTGAGGGTTCACAGGGTTCATATTACTTCTAATGTTGGTGTTATAAACGTTTTTTTGAAATTTACAGTTTTTAAGTTTTTCATTTGATTTACTCTTTACTAAGTAATCTATAAGTATTATAACTACAAATAACGTTATGTCATCATGGCTGCCCAGTTTGAAAACATAACAATCTTAAAAATCTATATTCATGCCTGGTTCAAAGGTACCAGGAGGCAAATTTTGGAAGTCTCGCGCTTCACTGTTACAGTCTAAACTTTGTCAGAATCAAAGAAATTTTATATTAGAAACATGTGATGTTAATAATCGTGAGTATACTTATAGAAATTATACGTTTAGTGCATAAAGAATTGTGAGGAACTTTTGTGTCCAATTATTTTTATACTCAAAGTTTTTAAATTGGAACACCCGAACATCAAAGATATTTGTTATTAAACTTTAAAACAAGGATAAGTACAAATCCTAACGTGATGCCTAATTATTAGCCACGGCATTGGGTTAGTCAACCAAAATTGCACTATTAAAGATCTTTTTTTTTATTATGAATAAAAAACAACAGTTCCATTTGGTTTCACACATTTTTACTAAAAAATAAATTACACTCGTATACATACATATTATTAGCGCAATATTTCACCGTCAGAATAACAATATGTTGTTTTTTTTTTCCATTTTGTAAAGAGGGCGACTAAACAACTGTAAGGTCACAGTTACGTAAAGAGCGTTCCGCGCAGAAAGTGCGAAAGTCTGACTTTGACTCTCATTACTGACTTTTGTGTAGCTCAAAGCAGTTGGACCTGAATAGACATTTCATCTTCACAATGAAACGAATCGATTGATATAACGGGAAATTCCATTGAACACTCCCTTTCTAAGGACTTATTTAATCATGCAGAAAGTCATAATCACATAAGTTATGTGATTATGACATAAGTTATATACTTTTAATATGGTTTGCTTCGCGAACAAATTATTTGTTTGACGATTACGCACTGCATTAAAAATGAGTACCGAAATAATTTAATGTTTTTCTAGGATTCTTAAGAATTTAAGTTAGTTTGGTATTCATTGAGTATATCGGGTGGCCACCCTTTTACACAATTATTGCATTTAGCTCGGTCGGAATGGGAAAGTCTGAAGACATATACAAAGATCTGGGGTCCGATTTTTGAAATAGTCACCGAGTAATTTTCGTAGAGATTCTCATTAATTCTGTATGGAAATCACTTGGTGACTATTTCAAAAATCGGACCCCTGTTCTTAAGAACTATGTCATCGATTCTAGGGACAAAAAAATGCATACATAGATAAAAAAAACTCATATTCAGTACGGGAACCGCACACAGTTGTAAAACATAAAATTAAAAGAAATGAAATACAAGGTATTTTATTCATTTTAAAAATCATGTTTATATCCAAATGGAAATAATTAAAAGTTTTATTTTCCCTAACAACGTTGTTCGACTCTCGAACAGAGTACAATTTTTTTATCTTACGTATTCAGTTTTTCTTGTCTCTAAAATCGATGACATTGTTCCTAAGGACTGATCTTCGTATGTTTTATAGCTCAGATTTCTCCATGCAGACCGATTTAAGTGGGCCAACCTGTAATTTTTTTAATTAATGCTGAGAATACATTAAGATACCAGAATCAAAATAAACTTATGGTAGCATCCTAATGAGATGGTGGGCCTATGCATATATGCATTAGACCCATATAATTGGTAGGAAAAACATCCTAACGATTTTGAGAGGAATTACACTAAATCTACATAAGCAAAAATCGGTTAACTTATGGTTACTTTAGTTCGACAGGATTGGAAAAAGTGGGGGGAGGGCTTTGCCCAGCAGTGGGACAGTATAGGCCCATAATAATAATAATGGATACTTAATGATAAAACGAACTTACCTGTACGTGAAGTTCTATCAGTATGCTTGATTTCGTCACACAAAACAATGATAGGGCAATTCTAACTGGCCCGGCTGCCGTCATGTCCAGTAATGGCCATGACAGTTATATAAATCGGTAGTCCTCGTTATTAAATAGTATAATCAAAAAACATTTATAAAACTCTCAAGGTACCTGGAAGAAAATAAAATCTCACGTGATTTCGATTTTTCTGCATTCTCAATGAATGATTTCGGTCACGGCGATATTTATTTTTACGTATACAGTAATCCCGTTGATTATAATAAAATATACAAGATACATGATTGGTAGCCCATTTTTAGGGCTTATTTAAGATCCTTTTATGAGAAACTATAAATTTAAATAATATTTTATATTTTTGACGTGTAACAGCCGTTGCACGAAAAACAGATAATGAGGTAACCATGGTGATCGTACAGAGGAGAAACGAATGGTTGGAAAGAGGTGGATAGTGTACCTAGGCACCTTTTTAATCTAAATTTGTTTCAGATTAACATTTATACTTTAAATAATTCGTGATAATAGCCGATAGCTGGAGAACAGTACTACAAGTTAACCTTAATCGCTTCGAATAGAGCAGCAAAGCATAATTTATAAAAAACTCCAGCAAACGTAAAATAATTATTTGAATATAATTAGGTTAAACAAATAAAATTTATGTAAAGCGCCCTCTGTTAGGAGTGCTAGTCATTTTTTATAGCATGAAACCATTCCTTGACGCACTGGTGGTAAAGAACTCGCGTATTAGTGTAGTAAGCCAGAAATTTCAGCTACAGCGCCCTCTCCAAACAGCCATGAGAAACGGATTTTCAAGCGCTCACACGCCATTTCCTCTAACGTTTAACAATGTTCCCGTAGGTGGCGCTACGAACTCAGTTATTTCAGCATTTTGCCGTCTTTCTTACAGATGTCTCTGTAATAGTAGTAGCAGATCCTAACAAAATAGAAAACTATGTCCGGTTTACGTGAGTTTTACCAGTTAACAGTATAGATGTCACCAATCTTTTCTTCATTCAAGTTAACGCAAGTAAATTTCATTATGTATAAAAAATCTAAATATGTTTTAATTAGTAGGTAATGTATGGTGTTCTAGTTGGGAATAACAACCATTTCTACATTACGTCTACCTCTTTGTTATTTATATCGGCATGAACGTCTTTGTCCCGCTGTTACGTAAAACTTTGTTCAATGAACCGTAAAATAAAAGCTACAGCTGCCTTACAGAGTTTTGGGGCAGTTTATCATTTAAATGTTATACAGCGTTCGACAATTGTGCACAACTAGGCCAAACTTCATGCCAGTTTCAAGAATTTGCAACTGGCATCGAGCACATCGAGCACTGTGATAATTAATTTATATGCCAATCTTAATTCTCGATAGAGCTACAAGTATGTTAAGAAATAAGTATTTTATACTTCAAATGTACATACATTAAATGGGCGTAGGATCCAAAGTTTGTAAGAAACAGGCCGGTCAGACAAGTACAGTAACTGAATTTCTTAATTTTAAAAATGTCCGTAAAGAAAATGCATTCTCTTACTATTTTTATCAACAGCCTATGGATAATAGAAGGTGACGTGAATGAATAATTGTCTATTCATTGAGTGTGGGCGCTTGGCGGAAGGGGCGGACATGACCAATTCACGTGCTGGATATTGTGTCAGCGGTACTGCGGAATATCGACGCAGCGCCGGCCTCGGAACATGCAGCCAGCGCCATTTAGGTGCCGATGCCGCTTGCCTTATACGACACTATGACTAAACCACGACTCGATACCGACAGACTATGATGGCTTATACAGTCTTATTTTCTAGAACAAGCTGAACCATTTTATAATATGGTTGCCAAGTCGATTGAAAATATATAATCAGAATTACATTATAAATATATGTAATATACCTACCCATTATTGGTTACATTCAAGTATCAAAAACGTGTTTTGATTAAATTCTTTCTGATACACGCAAAGTTGATAGTTATATACCTTTTTTGTAGGTACAAGATATTTCACCCTACCTCACATAATCCAATCATGCAATCTTGCCTACCATACGAGTATGTAGATTTATGATTTGAGTCATATTCATATAAATAAAAAGCCACATGCTGCTTATATCAATTAGCAAAACTTTTGCAGTCAGTGTTCCCATAATATTTTTTCAGACCTTGTAATGTACGGTAAAGTAGTATCCATACACCTTGTGTCGTTGGCATAAATATATTATTAATAAACCTGATTTTTATTTGTTTCAGGTAAGACTTTACTGCGATGATGACACAAAATACGCAATAATGCGTTATTTTTATTTACATCTAAATATGTTTATTCGGTACTGATTAAACTAAACATCAGATCGAGAAATGTTGTTTACTATCTAAGGCTAAGGTAAGATACTTATAATAGAAATAATGTTATCATTTTCTTGAAGTTCGAGATAAAACACGTTTGTTCGAAAAATCACCCCTTATCTAAATAGTTTAATTAAATTTGGAGGTCACTTACCTCTAAATTGTGTGTGCTATAATAAGATATTATCTATATGTTTACGCCTAGACACATTGTCAGGGCGGAGAATGTCCAACATCTATAAATCAGGGCTTATCAATCCCCGTGCAGAAGCCGGGAGCGATTTGCGTCTTAGGAGAAACATGGTGAGGGCTATATTGATTGATTCGTCTACAACAAGCTTTTGACTAGGTGTAAATAATCACAGGCAGTCTGCTATAAAGGTAGACATTGCTGTATGAAGGTAAAGAGGGTTACTAGTAAGGTAAAAATAAGCATTAGAAAAATTTTAACTTTGTTTCTTCTAATATGCAAATGTTTTAGACATATTTTCTACAGTTAAATCTAATTTGCAATAAAATGCAAATTAGCTTAATTAATATTTTCTATGTACGTATCGTCTATGCTATATTTTTGTTCTTAATTTCACACTTAACATTTATATATACGGGATTCGTTCGTAAATATGAAATGCGTGAAAAATGCTCACGCCGCGCCGCGCGCGTTAAAATCGCCAACATTCCATTATGGCCATACATTTTTCATTCTCGAAGTGACGGGGCATTAAATAATACACCGTTCCATACGATAAATAGGTTCGTGAGGATGAGCGCGATTTGGCGCTTAAGAGAAATCGTTTATTTGTCAATTTGTCAAAATATGGAAGGTCCAGCAGTGAAAAAAATAACATACCTTACCTTTTAATTTTTTATTTGTTTTTTACTATATTATACTAAAATCTTACTTTTTCTATAGCACATTTTATGAAATTCACCAATTGTATATACATAACTATTATCATTTCTTTGTAAGTTATTATCATAAACACTAAATATGATGACATTTATTTTAGGTCTATGCTTTTACAAACTAAAATGAAATAGAATTACGTATAAAACATTAACAGTTTTGGATGCACATATTTTTCTACAGAAAAACTGGAAGTTCTTTATCAAATACATATACCAGAGTTGAGCTTTTAGATTTATGTAATCATATGAAACGGAACAGTTTAGTATTATCTAGCCATTAGAAAACATAATTATAGTAATATTACCTCTCCTTCGCTTCTCCACTAATATCCTAGTATTGTTTTTTGGATTATTAATCACACCTTTTTCTTTTTTCCTTTATTTTATATTAAAAGAAAATAAGAGGAGTCTCCTCAAAACCATAGAAAATAGAAGAGAAAAGATGATGGGACACCTTTTACGACATGACGATTACATCAAGGTTATTTTAGAGGGAAAGGTATCAAAAATCAGGAAACAGTAAGAGAGGGAGACCAAGAAGAGCAAATAATGATCAAATAAAAGAAACAGTAAACGACATGTCGTATCAGGATGTCAATGAGAAGGCCCAGGATAGAGATGCAAGGACACTGCTCCACACACAAGAGCCCAGCTCTTAAATGGATAGATAGAATCACGCCCGGGATACATTCTTTGGAGTTTCACGTAGCAACGAAACTGTATTTGCTTTCAAAAACTCAAGGTACTAAACAATTTCATTACTTATCCAGCTAAAGCAACCGCAAGTACAAGTTCAACGAACGCAAAAAATGTCACGCTAAGAGGCGCCTTGAAACAAACGCCCTTTAAATATTCTTATGTAATCAAAGAAATAAACACATTACGTGGTAACTATAACAGGTAAGCGCTAGTTAAAAATAATCTTGGAAGTATGGTAATGCATGACACTAACAGCCGTGAAACATGTCGGCTCTTAAACAAAAGCTGAAGGGAAAGATGAGGATTGGCCGTTCATTCCTAAAGTAATGAAACCCTAACAGATCCGGTCGCACCCGCATCGGAGAACAGAACTAGCGTAAAGTAGCACAGACTAGGGCAAAAGTGGTATCTCCTATGTCAGAAGCGAAGTTTCCCTTCGGATCACTGACCAAGTAAAGCAAAGTAAATAAGTAAGTAGTATTTTTTATTTATTGTTGTAGAAGTTTTAATACGCGCCGTACGTCAACTGCCTTTTTGTAATTTGGGCAGGGTAGTTATTTTATAGAACATTTAAGGCTGAAACACGCTCGTGTTGTGGGTAATCAGCCAACGATATCCATATTTACGAATAAATGCGAAAGTAACTCCGTCTGTCTGTTAGCTCTTCATGCTAAAACCGCTGAACCATAGAGCTTAGTATTCACCAATGGTATGGTTAAATTAACCAATGGTAAATACTAATAATAACCACAAATACCAATTACACGCAGACAAAGTCACGGGCAAAAGCTAGTATTATATATATATATAATATACAAACACCCAATAACATCGAAAACACTCATGACTTAAGTAGAAACAAATACCTGTGCTCACACTAATAAATTCCCTCACTGGGATTTGAACCCAGGACCGCGTCGGCTTCATAGGCATTGAACTGGATTTTTGTGTATCTATGTTGTTGTACTAATTCTAACTTACTTTCTGTTTAGGCTCATGATACCTACCTTTATAAGCTGAATTTTATCTTAAAGAACAAATAATCCGTTACCGAAAACTCTCGACAATTGTTGACTTGACAGAGGCTCCTCAGACCGATCAAAGTTTTTTTACTAGGCTTTGAGCCAAGGTTGAACTGAAGCCACTAAATGAATTCAGCACTTCATCTGGGCATCCGATCTGTGAAATTATATAGTTTCTAATTTTCTTTTCTGCCTTTTTGTTGTCAGTGCTCAAAGAACGCCTAAGAAGATTTTAACCTCGTTCTAAGAAACCATGAAAGAGTCACTCTGCATCAAAATATCGGAATTGGAATGGAAACAGGTGCCGTTCAAGCTTATTCCAATAGGAACAAAAACAAAATTCCTCCAACGCGGTTCACATTTGAAAGTGAATGAAAGTGAACAAGAATAAATATTCCCAAATTTTCCGCGTTAGAAGTTCTGGATGCATACATCGAAATCGAAAAATGATATACTTATATAGGTATTCACAAAACGATCATTTAGCCGCCAGTAAGCATATTCTTGAATTAAAAGCCATTTCCGCGTCTATCGCCAAAGCGGTGTCATTAGCTTTTGTCGTCACCCTCTCTATCAGCGGAAAATAAGTCGGAAAATCTAAATCGACACTTCCTTTGCTCTTCCGGGCTACTTCAGACACGCAACCGGTTTCAAGGCGCGACCGCTGAACCAACTTTGCTGCTACTTCAATCGACAACTTAACCAATTTTTATATTGAACGATTGTTAATATGGTGATTTAAATAATATGCATGCTTGTTTACTGAAAAACATCCAGAGTACTTTAAAAACCATGAAGTAATCTTTGCAAGAGAACTGCGGACGCAGTATACAAACCTATACATCAGCCCACATGTGGGTCTGATATATTTAATAAAATGCATACTACATGTGTAATATATGCGCTTTAATAACCTTCCTAATGGGCTAAGAACGTTCGATGGAAAACTGTTTCAAATTCAACTGACGGAATGGCTACACGTGCAAACGACTAAATAAATTTAAAATTTTAATTTTGATGGGACTCATATCTCTATCACTTTCACTGACAGGGATTAGATATTTGTTATTGTTATTTTATATTGTTTGAACTACTACGTGGTTAACAAGTATTTGTATTTCTTAATTAATTAATGTATATCGATGCTGTAACATTATGTTCTACGAAATAATTTAGCAAAGCATAATTAAGAACATTTTGCATGTTTACTTCCCGTATTCTAGCAAAAAAAAACATTCATTCATTCATATAAATAATAAATATGATTAAAGGTTAAAGAAGATATATGGTTACATAAAACAAGTCTCTAACAGTATTAAATACTTATGAATGTAAAATTTTCCACAAATCAATAATATACAAATTATGCGATAAGGATCTAACATGAGTCTAATTAGCGTCGCCTGTAATTCACGATCGATATCCGCGCCCGCGGCGCTGGCTGCTTGCTGATCGACCAATAACATTATCAGTATTACCCGGGTATATTCAACTTGTGGCAACCCAGCTAAGACAAACGGGAAAAATGAATGCCAAAATACCTGAGGAGGGAAAATGTCAGAGGGAACTTTTACTTGGAAACGCAGCTATTGCAATAACCATGTCAAGTAAATAGGTTTTCAGCTTACTATCTCGGAAATAATTGTTTTATTCTTTAAAAACAGATATCAAAGTTACATTTTATTGTACTTTTGTGCAAACGCGAAGTAATTTCATGCAATTTGCTTATTAACAATTGAGTGGTTTTTTGACGTTAGCTGGTTGGATATTCTTTCATTTAATGTTCTTCAATGAGAAATAATGGATGCCAGTAATTTTGAATACATTTTTAAAGTTTTAGAGTTATTCTTTCTTGGCGGTAAATAACTATTGTACAAATCACTACAATACAAATAACTATGTATTGTGTTGGTACAAATAACTGTAATTCTGTCCTACTGAATGTCAAAATGTACTTAAATAAACTGTACTGTACTTTATTTCAACTTTAGCTCATACAATGAAATAGAGTATTTGTCAACAAAACTGTACTTATAAGATATTACATGCAGAATTCTGAGGCAGATGTCTGAGTTCAAGTGTTCACGTTCAAGTCGCTCTTTACAGTCGTTGACCAACAAGTGGCGCTTCGATTAGTTCTCTAAGCAAAATGACACTTTACTGCTGATAATAGCTTGATAGGTCCTAGAGACTTGTGGTGTGGAGATCTGATATTTTCAGTTGCTGTTTTTATTATTTTCTCTAAATAATTCAATGTAGCTTTACCATTCCTTGCTCTAGTAGTATATTTACGAGTATTTAAATTATGTATATATATATTGCCGTTACTTGCCAACAGGTTTTAAGATAATTGTGACTAAGTTGACATATGGTTTTATCTATAAATGAAACAATTCAAATTCGATAACTCATAATAAATTAATAATCGTACACAAATCGAACTAGTTCTAGAGTAAGGCTTGTGTCGTTTGTACTAGAACTTGCATAAAAATATTCGTGATAAATAAAAAATAAATGCTCTAGCTAGGCTTTCTAACCGAGGACCTCCGGGGTCACGAACCCTGCATACAGACTACTAGGTCAGGAGAGATACTCATATATGATAAACGCTATGACGATTAAACCATAAGAAGATTACGCTTTCATAATATTATATATACTTGGGTATGGTAACATACCTCAATATTTACTAGCTATCCCGACAAAAGCTGTCACGCGGCTTCTTATACCGGGTGTTACCTGCAATAGAAGCAATAACTTCAGGAATCGCTTTTAACTGATGTCCGCAGAAACTGATGCAATTATATCAAAAACAAAGTAAAAGGTTGAGAGACTCAGGAGGATAAACGTGCCAAGTTCGGGGATTAAGAAAACTTTTTTGATAGAGGTTAACCTGGGTGAAGATACCTGTGCAAAAAGACTCATTCTTTACATTTATATTGTCTACATTTCTGGTTGGCACACAATACGGCTTCAAAGACGTACTAGTTTAAATGTTTGAGAAGTTCCTTGCTCCAGTAAGAGTACGTGCATGGTACATTAAACGCCATGTGCGGCCCGCAATGCCGTCGCGGCCCGCACGTAGCTTCATACAGCTTGTAATGCGGCAGGCACCGTATTTCGGCAATTTACTACGTGAAATTCAAAACAAGTACAGCGAACTTACAGTATTCCCCACTATTAAAAGTTCGTCATTTGTTTTATAAATGCTAGTGCTGTAATAAAGTAATGTATTAAAATATTTGGGACTAATAACAAATTTTTGATTAATCCTTAATGTATGTTGTCCTAGTGGGTAGTGACCCTGCCTATGAAGCCTACGGTTCCTAGGTTTATTTGTGAAATGAGTCCAGATAATTGTTCATTAGTTATGGGTGTTTTATATGTATTTAAGTATTTTTATATTATATATATCGTTGGCTGTGTACCCACAACACAAGCCTACTTGAGCTTAAGCTTTCCTATAGGATGTCCTGTAATATTTATTTGTCATGTACTGGAATTCAATAATATATGTATCTGCTTGATTTGTATGATTATAAGACATACTTTGATAAAACGGAATACCCAGTGCAAAAGAAAGAGTCTCAAACTGGGTACCCTGAATGTGTACAATAAGATTTTGTCATCGAAAATATATCAAAGTAACAAATTATTATAAACATAAAACTAAAGTGTAGTTCTGTGACCCCACTGAAAAAGTGTACAAGTGACGAAGGATTGGTATGAACTTATGCCGTTTTTCAGTAAAGACAGTGAATTATAACTTGGGTGTTTTCTATTGAGGTGACGTCATCTTGAAACCTTTGTAGCATTAGCATAAGTCTTACGTATACAAAACAGTCTTACTAATATTACTACAAAAAATATTTAAGTTAGAAAAACTGTAGAGGTAGCATTAATTTCAAGAAAATCTGCAGAATTACTGTCACAAAATATAAGTTAAAAAAAAGCAATTAACTGCCTAAAAAAGCGTAACTCACATAATTATATTTCCATCTACTCTGATGCTTAGATTTTGCACCACTCATAATCAATCTACTATCTTGCTCGGTAGAGGACTGGTAGAGATTAGTTTATAAGGAAATTGAATTACAAACTTCGCATATCTAACACTGCAAGCTAGGAAACAAAATGTCTTATTAGTGCGCCATTTGTTTAAAAATGTATGAAGTTTGACTGCACTGGGCGGCGGCGTCGACGAGTGTAAACACTGCTCTAACCCATAGGCCAACTCTAACGTTAAACAATAACCTTTTATTATTACACGACCTTCAGATTGCTACATCAGTTCAACTCTTATTAAATGGTGCTAATTAATTTCGATTTGGTTGCCAGATGACTTGACGGGCGCATGCTCTTAAGCGCACTAATTGTGTTAAGCAGATCGTCGTGTTAAATTCTTATACGTATGATCACTATAACATATCGCGAGTTTACAAGTAACTTCTAAATGGCTCTTTAGAATATTACTTAAGGTCTAAATATTGAAAACGTAATTCTTTATTCTTTATTCTTTATTCAAGTAAAATTTTACAGCATTACAGCTAGGGGGCGCCAAAGCGCTGTAAAATTAAATATATAAAGCTAGGTACTTAAATTATATAATTAATATGATAATAATAATCAATTAATAATTATTGTAATGTTAATTCGCAAAAACGTAAGAAATTTTTTAAGAGTTTATAATGTTTGTCGGCAAATAAGTCGCAGTCTGGTGCAAAAATTAGGAAGTCGTTAAGAAGTGTTTATCTGCTGTCTTTGTAGGGCCAGGTCGATGTTAATATAGAATAATTGGACCTAAATATTGGACATAAGCATTGCGATACTGCGAAGAAATGCTGCCAGGATCCCCACGCGGCATGGTGCCCGCGGGGGGATCCTTTGTTTTAGATAGGTATTTTAAGTTTAGTTTTTAGTTTTTTATAATTTTAGTTTTAGTATTTTAATTTATTTAAGTTTCATATTACGTATAATGTTGTAATTTTGTGTATTATGTTAATAAAAATAAATTTTCTCAAGAAACGAAAAAAAAAATATAAGTAAGATATCGAATTTAATTTTTAATTCTGAATGAGACCCATAATAGCCCGCTGGCATGAGCCAGCGGCACCGCTGCGCCCGCTCATCGATTACCGCTTCTGCAGAACACTTCCCAAAATAGACTACGATTTCACCCTTTTTCCGATGACTATCATATTCAAATAAATAGCAAAAACTGTTGATTAAATAAATCACTTCTTATTTTATAATTTTTACTTGAATTACTTTTACAACCTCAACACTCGAATCGGCCCTCAGAAAGTAAAATTAAAAGTTTCCGATGGTATTATAATTCTAAACATACTAAATAATATTGAGACAATGTATCCTATTAAATATTTATGTACCCTTAGTTATAGATTTTTTAGGATACAAGAAATCATATAAAATTGTATTACATTTTTATAGTGTGAAACATAGGTATGTAGTATGTACCTATGTTGCTTACTGGTACATATATTGTAAGATTACACTATCAATAGATGTCGGTACCTACCTATCTAATTGGTCGATCAAGGTGCTATGCTAGAAGCTATAGTTGCGAGTCATAAATTTACGGCATACAATCACCGCGTTAACTGTAACTGGTGCGACTGCCATTTGTTACTCCGGCATTTGCGTTCAGCTCTTGAATTCGCTCCGAACTAAGCCGAGGGCGCGCGTCCTACCGAGCTTCTGGAGTTGTTATTAATGCATCTGGAACACGTTCGTGACCTTTTTCATAACCCTGATTTTGATACAGCTCTTTGAATATTGAACTAGTCTGATTTTCCATGTAGCAACATTACATTAATCTTTTTTCAATCTAATTTAATGCATAATATTTTTAAAAAACTATTTGTTTTTAAATTGTAACATTGTTTAAAATATGAAAGTTATGTTCTTTCGTTTGCCTATATAGTACAAGCTTACGGTCCAGGCGGAAGAACAATGTTTTTGTGAATCGATTGCATTCGCATTGAATTTTATCTCATTATGTTAAATTTTCTTCTCTCGTCATTAATTTTCAACATATGACTAAAAATCACACATCACGAAAGCCAGCGTCTTAAAGTTTCAGACCCCACGAGTGGGTTGAAAGGTATATAGTTTTAATCTGTTCACGCTCTGCCGTCCCTCCTTCGTAAGATAAAATCTAGGTGGTGTCTCTTTTGCAAACTTTATCCCTATAAGCGTTAGTCTATCCATCGTTTTGACATTGACCCTAATCTTATTTAATTAAAACTGATTTCGTTAAATCTTGCTTATCATGATATCAGAAACTTTTGAGACACCACTAGATGTAAAATCTTCGTAACCGTAGTTCTGACGATAAGAGCTATTATAACATGTTATAACATGTATAGATATTATGGCGTCTTGCTATGCACTTGCAAGACTTATAGTTATTTATGCAATAGTTGTATAAGAGGGTTCAAAAAAGGTGAGTGGCGTGTGTAACAATTTGAGGCGAAGCCGAAAATTGTTAATATAGACGCCATGAGCCTTTTTTGACTTCTTTAGACAACGTTGCATACACTACTTTTTCTACGACTAGGGATTACATAAAACGTAATATATAACCAAACAGCAATATAGCATAAAAAAGAGAGGGAAATTGGAGAGTGACTAATGAGAGCCGACAGAACGTAATCATAGACACGGTAATATATATAATTTTTTCAACTGTCATTTACTTGTGTTTTTCCTTATGTTGACAGCAATTATTTTAGTTCTGTTACTGCTTCTAATCATATAAATTCAGTTGTTTGTTAGGTTGGCAGTTTTGTTTTTCGTTGTAAATTTAATGTTTTCTTATTATTTTTATCTGTTGGATTCACCGCTGTCCTGCCGCGAAAAATGATATTCGTAAATTTTGGACGATTGTTTCTCATGATGACGCTTTAATTGGAGTAAAAGAGATAGACGCTCGAAACATACGAACTTCGATGTTTGCGGTACCGGGCCTTGATACCTCTGTTAGCGGTTGCATTTTATCACATAATCACTCTAGGGTCTTTTTGAAGTATAGACTAGATAGACATTAGAGAAATTGTATAAGACATGCTTTTATATTCGTTCGCGGGGCCATATAATTTACAGATAAAAGTACCGGAGCGCGGAGTAGAAAAATATATTTACGTTGATGAGAATGATGAGTAACAATAAAACTACATAATTCGCCTCAATAATAGGGGTGATATATAGTCCTTAAAATAAGTTGTTAAATTGAACACACTCGTTTAGGAGTTACGTTTATGGTTGCCACAATTTTCGTAGTAGTCCAGTTAAATCGGGTCAAGGTGGATCGCGTTGTCTCCAGCACTTGCAGTTGCCAGCCACATTGGAGCTGCCTAATGGTTATGTAATCTAACTTTCATACTGATATAGTTTCCCTTTATCTGGGCTTAGTAATTTACAACTGATGAATATTGCTTAACATACTGTGGTTGTGCTACTGGAAATACATACATGTATGCATAATCTGTACGGCCGAATTTAAACCATAACACTTAAATCGAGTTAGTTATTAGGTTTGAATTTTGAAATAAAATATAGGTAAAACCAGCTTAACAAAAATATTTTTTATTGAGGTAATTTATTACACCTAGTAACAGTCCACGCACAATATAACTCACAAATTCTTGTACAAGCGCTGAACAGAAAAAATATGAATTTATGTAGCTTCCAATATTTTACCTATAGCATATTCATAATAATTTCTTCCCAATTGATACTCAGTCTGTCTAGCCGATTGGGCAGCTTTATTGTTATAAATGTATATTCTGATATCAAATCCAAGATACTCCTTATCCTTAGTTACAGTGAGCAGGAAGGTTTTATTCAGGCGAAGACGGAGCACGGGGCTGTGCTGTCCGCCGCCGGTTGCCGTGGCACCCGCTTGACCCGCGTCACTATTAGTTTATCCACCAGTTAAGCGCTCGGTCATTTAATCAATATCACTACCGTAGCTATAAATACATTCTGGTACTTATTTGTCAGCATGGTAGTAAAATATTTAAAAAGTGACACTTTTATGCGCAAAATCACAATGTGCCGTTTCGCGTTGATAAAATAACGTTACAGTCAAAAAGAAAGAAGGAAAGATTGTGTGTCCGATTTCCGAGCCTACATATAATCAAAAATTCACGCGGGACCACCTTTGGATAGCTAATAATAACTAGGCGGTGTAGGAACTGGAGCATCACTGAGGAAATCCGTTAGAACGGGTATGAATGGTCAACCCCATAAGTGCATGTGCACACAAATAAACTCCCGTGGTTCTTCCGTAACAACAATATATTTAGAAACAAATAGTTACTGCTACGGGTTACGTATAGGTACAACAATAGTTAGATCCAAAAAGAGAATTGAATTTTGAAATGTGTTAAGAGTTTAAAAGCGTTCGTTAATTCGGTTGAGTCTCCCCTGGCTGAATATCTATTAGACATCATGCACTTTTATGTTTAGTTTTATCAGTTTTACGGTGCTTTGTGTAAAGGACGTTGTAGTGCTTTGACTAAAAGACACTTCTAGTGCCTTGATAAAATCAAATCGAAAACAAAAAAGATTAAACTTTTACAGTTACTTTTGCCCAGCAAAGGCGACTTTTGTTAGTTTTGTTTATAGGATTCACAATAAAAAGAAAAAATAAGAATAGATAAAATCACGTGGCTTTTCGTTCGATTTTGAATTCCGACTTTATTATTTTAGTTCCTATTGCGTTTTCTACAAACGATCGTCACCCGTTACCTTCAAATAGGAACTTGGTGAATCACATAGGTACTCCGGCCTCTGGTACAAATACCGGCAATAATATCTAACGATATTAATATCGGTCTTAAGACCATAAATATTTTTTCTTTTTTTTTTTATGACAGGCGGCAAACGAGCAGACGGATTGCCTGGTGGTAAGCAATTACCGTCGCCCATGGGCACCCGTAACACCAGAGGAGTCACAAGCGCGTTGCCGGCCTTTAAGGGGGGTTGGAGCTCTGGGAACCTTACTCACCATCAGGAACACAACACTGCATACCTGAAAGGTAGCAGTGCTATTATGGCTGTGGTCTTCAGTAAGGAGGAGGTACTTCCCCAGTTGGGCTGCCCCAGATTCAAGCGTGATGGTCATCGCTGTGCCCTACCTCTCATTGTTGGACGTAGTTTAAGGACATACCCGGGTCCGACACTCCTTGACATAAGATGATATCAGCTATTTTTGCTGTCTTGATATCATACTATATTATTGCTGGTGACTGTACTACAACGGCGCTACCGCGAAACATTATATTCGTAAATTTCGGACAATTGTCTCTGTCACTCTTATGATGCCTTAACTAGAGTAAAAGATAAAGATGCTTAAATATACTAAGTTTGATCTAAGCGTGACCGGGCCAGTTCTGGGGTCCATTGTAAATGAAACAACTACATACGAGTATACGCTGGATGCGAGATGAGAACGCCAACTAGCGTTTATAATTTTTCACCTCACTAGCTCGGGAAGATCTGTTTTATTCTTTAAAAACAGATAGCAATGTTGCTTTTTATTCACAAGAGTGCAAAGTAATTTCATACAAATTCTTTATTACTAATCGAGTTTTTTGTTGTTTGTTTTCTTTGCAAACAGATAGCAAAGTCACATTTTATCCGCAAGAGTGGAAAGTAATTTCATAATAATTATTTACTACTAATCAAGTGTTTTTGACCTTAGCTAGTTGGATGTTCTTTTATTTAATGTTTTTGAATGATAAATGATGGATATCAATAAATTCGATTACATTTTTAAAGTTTTCCTCGCGGTAGTGAGGTGAAAAATTGTGTGTTCCCCTCTCGTGCCTTGAGACCCTCCCAATGCTCAAGATTCCACTCTTTGAACCACTCGCTATGCTCGTGGTTCAATTTTGAAATCTTTCGCTAGCTCGCGTCTCAATTTTAACACGAGAAGGTAAACACTGATTTTGCTCCCTTGTATAACAAATAACTATTTTAATGCTTTAGAGTATTTTTTTTCCTCACGGTAGTGAAAAATTGTGTGTTACACACACTCGGTAGCAAAGTGTGGTGTTCCCTTCTCGTGCTTTGAATCCCTCTCAATGCTCGGGTTTCAATATTAGCACCAGAAGGTAAACACTAACTTTGCTCCCTTGTATAACAAATAACTATTAACCACTTGTTGGCGGATTGTGAAATGTTAAAAGGCTGGCTGTCATTACAAGAATTATGTAATCCATCGTAATTTACAATACATTATTTACAATTATGTTAGTGTGTATCGATTATACACTTCTCCTATTTTATTCACATTTTTAAATGGCAAAATCAATCAATTACAGCACAACACACAAAAATCAGACAGTGTAATGACTTTAACATGACCATATTTGAAACATATTTGACTTGGGACTGCAATATCGTTATTAATGTTAGACTTCATAATGATTTTTATGTAAACCCCATTGATTGTAAAACCTGGAATTCCAGTAGTGACGCACGCCGTCGCTTTCCAACAACAAATCCTGTTATGTGGCCACGGGAGTACAATTACGATCCTTCGGTAATGAAGTAAAACAACAAGAAACTCATACTAACATAACCACTGTAACATGTTTCTCCCTACAATGTAAAATATAATATAAAATTTGTTGCTTTATAGGGTAGCTTTTCCTCTTGACAGAGAGTATCTCTTTATTATTTCATTTCAAAGTTGCTGTTACGTACTCGTAAATTTCACTAGTAAATGGTGACAGTTCATCCGCTGACAGTATCTTTTTTGGTCAATGTAAACTTGCAATCGAATCTCGGATCCCCCAACACCTACTTCGCACCCGGTCCATAGGGAATATTACTGCAATGGTCTGCTGCTAGAGCGCAGCACTAGACCAGAAATAAGTTTAAGCTTTTGATGTAGTGTTATATATTCTCTTTGATTTAAGCCTGTAACAAGACAAATACTGAAATATTTATTGACAATGACACTGACTTAGACATAGTTTCCGAACGTATGCCGGATTGACGGTTGAACCTCAAAATGGCGAAGTCGTCTTGAAAATATATTTTTTGTTTTTTGTTCAAAAGTAGTTTAGTGTGTAATATTGATAGCGTATTATGCAGTGATCTAACGCAGAATTGTGCAGCTAATGAAGAATAGATTTCAAAACGTGTTTCACCACTATTTTGGTCATCACCCGGCAATCCCGGGGTCACGGCCGCCTCTTAGCTTTCTGTAAAGTCCAGCTACCACTTTACAAAACGCAAGGCCTACTACCGAACAACGTCATGCTCTAAGGGCAAACTTATATGTTATTATACTTATTTGTTATTACTTGACATTGGCGAAATCATCGATTCATTTATTGATGGAAGCCATATTTTATTAAAGAAGAAGAACGTATGCCGCGCACCCGTCACTGTCAACCAACAAATTGAATAGAGTAGACAGAATTTATCATTAAAGTAACATTTTTAAAAACAATACTCGGTGTTACGATTTTTCCCGATATAATATCGTTGATTTCTAGTCCCTTTTTTACGATCTTTCTTTTGAGTAAAATTTTTTTTTGCTACCGTACCCTTCTTGGAATTAGTATGTATAGTATGGCATAATGCGTCATTGCGATCTGCTTGTGCTAGTGGTACACCCTACAAACTGTTTTGCGTAATATGCGCTATGCAAACTCATGAATGATAAACAAATCCATACTTACTAATATTATAAATATGCGAAAGTCACTCTCTCTGTCTATCTGTCTCTTACCTTTTCACGCTTAAACCTCTGAATCAATTGGGATGAAATTTGATACGGAGAGATTTTGAGCTACGAGAAAGGACATATTATATTTAGTTATCCCGAAACCATACTTTAAGTGGGCATGGCTAGCCGACAAAGTCGCTAGGAACAGCTAGTATTTAATATTTGACTGATTATTAATGCATTGTCTGCATGTAAGCTAAAAAATAAAAATAATGCTATAGCAAAGAGCGCCGCAATACTAGGATTTAGCGAGGGCATATCAGTGAGCAAAATGACAAACGCGACATCCTCAAGCGAGGCGGCCGGCAGCCGGCAGCCGGCGACCGGTGACGGGCCGCAATGATGATTATAACGAAACTCAAAGCACCTTTAGCATATTATTTATAATATTACGCGTTTCGTGTCAGACTTTTTATTAATAAAATGTTTACGTGCGTATTCCGTTCCAATGTCCCACTCAACTACATTGAAATATATTTTATATTGTCTCGGATTATTTTTGCTATCAATGTCAATAATGGGAACGATGAGTATTTTTATAAAACCCGTCTACACTGTGACTATTATAATTAAATAAATACGTTTTTAGTTACCGTATTCAGATTTTTTAAACCGTATTCAGTTATAAAAATGTATATTTATGAATTAGGTTTTCATGGGTGGACAAAGAAACTTTGCATGTAGGGTCAAAATACCCCGACCTTTATAGTAAGGGTAAACAAATATCACAAAAAAAATAGATATTAGTGTATGCTATAGCATTTAATAGTTATTGGACTTATTTTTGTTATTTCCCGTTTATTCCTACCTATATCAGTTTAGATCTAAAAAAAAAAAATCTTAAAATACTGATACAAATTTATATTTCCGGAGTCTGTATAACAAATCAACCGATAATATAATTACCACATTGCTGAATACCATAGTCGTGATGATACACAATAATAACCTAATCTGTTATTTTATTGTTTCAAATGCACGTGGTAATTGGTTGACAAATATCCAAGACATAGGTACCTAAAATATATCAAAAAAATGGAAATGCCGATTTTGGAAATAAATAAAAACATGTACAATAAATAATTGTAATAATTTCTTAATTTTCGTTCTATGGGAGGTAAAAAAAAGCTGAACTCAGTGTTAAATAAATACGATCCCGTGACCACTCTGCTTTATGCGCTGATTACAAGTTTTTTTTGTGGGGGCCATTTTAGAGTGCTGTCAACACGATCCCACGCACGAGACACCACGTCAAGTGGACCTACACGATTATAATAGACATCATTATGTTACACTATATTATAGGCACGGGTTCAGGTTATTCATAATTCAGTTCAACGAAAATATACTTTCTGTACTCACTCATTGTAGACTGACTGTACTTGTTGACTGACATAAATAGGAAAAGTTGACTTTAAATTTAGAAACAGCCAGAACAAATTGATAAAGAAAACAATAAAACTGTGATCGACAAAAAAGAACCGGACGAAGAAGGCGATTTAATCCCCGTTTTGTCCACGAGAAGACAAAATAATATTTGATAACAATTTTTGAGTATAGTACAGTAGATATGTTATTCCAATAAAATATTCAACCGTTATATAAAATTTAGGTATTAGAGTTGGTAGGCGTTAGGAATGGTTCAACGGGTATGCAGGGCGCACGCTGCCGCCAGCCGCGCCGTATGGTTGCGTAACTAGCCGAATGCAAACTTTATTGCGGTCCCAACTACGCTAACAATACTCGCTAAAATCATATTTTTATCATATATTCTCCCTACACTTCACGTCTGTTGGGTCCTTGCAAACAGGAGGTTTAATTGCTCCGTCAACCATCGCTTTCAAGCCATTTATGTACCTATATACCTACGTATTTAATCATATATATAAAGATCACTAGCATTGAATCTTACTTTTTGTCTTATATACCTAACATGTACATGGAAGTGCTGGTATGCTTCCAGGTCTCGAGCAGTCACAATCCGAAAGAAATATGTTTACAACTGGCTACACACATAGATTCTCTGGACATATGACAGTCATCAAAATACCTTAGATATAATTAATAAAAGTATTTTTACACATATCTAGCCTTTTCCTCGCGATTTCGTCGGCCAGCCATTAAAGTATCGGGATAAAAATTATCCTATATACTTTCTCGTTGCTCAAACTTTCTCGATACCAAATTTCATCCCATTTGGTTCAGCGGTTGAAGCTTGAAGAGGTAACAGACAAATAGAGAGAGTTATTTTCGCGTTTGTAATATTAGCATTAGTATATATTTAATGATTCATGTATACTTAAGTATATGGATTAACCAGTTTTGGTATCGATAATGTGTGCTATTATCTAAAACATTAGCACTAAGCTGGGCGAACAGGCAGGGCTTAGGAAACGTTTCGATACGTACTCCTATAAGACATCATTTTAATCACTTTGCAAACCCATCACCGAATCAACCCGCGGCCCCACCCGCCGGCTCATCCCGCGCGTCTCCAATGTCGCTAGTAAGCTCACAACATCACTTAACTAAGGATTATTACATTATTTTCAAGTCAAATTGATTATATGTGCCTATGAATACAATTACAATACATGTATATACATTATTGTATAGTTGCGAGATTAAATGTGTATGCTTTGTTGAAATCTAAGTTTAGTTTCTTTTCTGATTAATAAAATAAGACATTCTGGTGGCTGTTTTAAAATAATGAATTTGGTTAAAACGTATTCTTATATATATTTTTTCGTTTGTTCAATAAATCCGTTTTACTGTTATAAGAGTTGGGACAAGTAGATTAGATGAATGAAACATTTATATATTTTAATTAAGTATGTAAAAGGAACATGAAAATGAAGGCCGTTATCGTCTTAGTATTCGGAGCAATGAAAACAAAGTTTAATAAATATCTACTTTACTTTTTAAGCATGAAGTTTCCAAAACTGCCAAAATATCGCGTATGTGTACACTCGTAACTATATAGTGTAAATGCTTGCCTTACTGTACCCGCAATTATAGTTGCGTATTATTTCACTCTGGATTTTAAAAAAATATTCATTATGGAACTGTATTTTCCAAAACTAAACTTTATTCTAAACTAAGTCAGTCGTGATAAAGTAACGCAGATGGAAGGTAACTATTTAGATTTTTGAAAGGTTCTCAGTATTATTAATTTCGTTTATATTTTTAAAATACCATATCTTCGTAAATGGCTTGAGTACTCGACGCTCAAAATTTGCCCCAAGAAGTAACATAAACATTGCCGTTGTCGGTATAGGTGGCAGCACTAAACTACAAAAGCGACACTATGTGGATTCCAAAGGAACTATTTGCGAGCTGTCAATTTTTTTTTATATCTTCTTATTCATAAATATAATGTATTTCAGGTCGAACATGTTAATGTTATTCCGAGGAAAGTGATAAAATTTGGCTCCAGTTGATATTTCTTTCATTGATATGTTAGTACATCCAGAAATGCAACAATTCATTAGAAATTATGACAGCGTTGGTTCCGTCGTCGTCGTGCACGCTCCCTATTCCATGGTGATCCTGATCACAAATGCCCTTAAGAAATTCATGGATGTACTAAGAAATTCAATAAAAGTATTGGTAATTAGCCTGTTGAGTGATGGTTCTATAAAGTGATTATTGATACAATCCTGTAGGGTCCGTTCACGTCAAAGACAATCAACTCTCTTCTTACATTCGTCTCCATGTCTCGACGGCACATCTGGCCAGTCTGTCAGAAATAAGTTCAAGTTATCCCTCCACCGCCAACAAGATTTTCCCGATCCTCGATTTAACTAGTATTTTTTACCTCCGCTGTAATTGTTATGTTCTTTGCCCGCGCATGCACCGCAAGCGCGCGATTGTACTAACTTGTTGGCCGGTACGAAAATGCTCTTGACGAAAATTGGCAAGAACTTCGTGTCACTCGATCGGGAATCGAAGCTCTTTGTGCTTCCGTGCTCTAGGACGGGTGAAACGCAAGAATGCGGCGTGCGTGCGGGGCTGCGGGGCGAGAAGGCTGCGGGGCGGCCGGGGGATGCGTCGCGGTGGCGCGGGCGGCAGGGCGGCCGCGGCTCTGGCGCGTGCCGCAGTAGCGTGGAGGCGGCGCCACGGACGCCAGTCTCCAGCTCTTGCCACCGGCGCATGCTGGCGCGGACCGGGCCACACCGCGCCACTCGCTCCCTCACGTCACGTGAAGGCTAGTACTCGCTCCGACCCGGTGGTTCCCGCTAAACCTACAAATTGACCATATGAGACCCACATTTCTACTTGGTGTTAAACAACTTCTCGCCACACACTACCATCCAGGAGCTTGCAAGACAAAGCGCGGGGTAACGTTAAGACAGCCGGTACTCATTGCCCTTTCGCCCCTCTCATTGTTGAAAACTTAACCTTTTTAACTCATTTTCTCGCTCATTACTCGGAACTGCAATTGATTAAACCTTATTAACGCCTACGCAACTGCGAACTTACCTCCTCCACGGTAACAAGTATACTACTGACGGCTCGTTACTTAATTGTTTAACGTCAGCCGTCTCAAAATCCAATTACACGCAAATCACACCGACTGTTATTTACAGCGGCCACGAACGAAACGAGCCGAATGTAATAATTCATTTTTTTTTATAAATGTGGCTATAGTATTGATACTTTTGTGTATAATCTTGGTGGCACAATTAATTAATCAAAGCTATGTACTAAAATTTTCACTATTTCATTTATAGCTGAGCGAAGCTTTTGAAACGTAAAGCCAAAACCTGTGTCAAGGAAGCACCATTTAAAAGCACGCTAATGTCAGTAGCAGTATGCCAGAGCACCTACGTCATAATTTAACCTAGATTTTAAATACGTTGTCCTTCTTATCAAAATAGTAGACCTTAATAATACGTGTGAAGATTGAGACGGTTGTCATAATTCGTTCATCATTCACGATAAACTAGCGACAATATTAGGCTCCGACGATAATAATTTAAAAGATGAATGTAATATAATGAAGCTTTTTCCGACTATCTCACGTTGTATAACAAGGTAACAGCTCTGTTTTGTTCTCCGCTGGCATTAAAAATAATTGGCTTTAAATAACAAACGACCATTTGAATACTGGGCTGTTAAATAAAATTTACAAAGCTAAAAAAATAATATGCTATAATGTTTATAGAGAAACGAGTAAGTATTACTAGCAGAGTGAATATTTAGTACGAGCCTGACAGACCAACTTGTAGATGATCTGACTCTGCGTCTAGACGCTGCATGAGGGGCACGGCTCTGGCCTGCAGAGATAAAATATAATACGGCCTGTGGTGGCTCTATCTGAACTTTTCACACTTCACTTCAATATTTAAAGAGGTTTCAATATAATTTATTAGGTAGGTATTATTTTTACGTAATAGTGATACATACACTCGAAAATTAAAAGCATTACGAGGTACTTTTCATTAATTAGATAAAAAAGATACTCACTGACTTTGGTAAGTTTCCATAATTTTCGAATATAGTCCAATGTTTATACATAAATGAATCGCGTGCAACGTAATTGTTGGTTTAAAAAATGTAATTGGTGTGCATTTCTCAGGTGTTAAAAGGCTATTTGATGAATAATGGATGTATATTTTACACCAACATTTAATTTTATTAAAGGATCCGTGCTTTTTATTTGCGTTCACTTTATTTCTCAAATAAAATAAGTAATGGTATTAAATAACTTACTTATTTAATAGCAAAACCAAATGCATTGTATGGTTGTTAGTTATCCCTAAAATAAATTTAAAAAAATCTATCTATTCTAGGAAATTTTAAATGATGACTACCTTCTTAATCCAAAATTATCAAACTCAATACAAATAATAACGTTCTGTAGAGATAGATGAGGATTTTAGTAGTAAAACACAATTACGTATAGTCGTCATAATTTACTATAAAACTCTAACAATACCGATTTAGCTGTTTAATATTTAGGTAGTTTTTATCCTGGGATTAACATAAGATTGTTGCTATTGCGAAAATCATTTCTGAAAGGTTGAAAATGAGGGTGAAAGCTTGTCCACTTGTGATTGTGTTGACCCAGGGAGACAGAGCCGCGAGCGCAAGCTAGTTAAAACAATCATAACGTCTGTCATAAATAGAACACTAAGTGTCATAACTCCTAATAAATCCAATGAATCCTTCACGCGGAAATGATCTTTGGATAGGATCAGTGTTAGTAGGACATATTTAGAGAACAAATCACTAATAATTATACATTTGAAGCCTAACATTGTCTATAGATATTGTTTTATCTGTCCTTGTAGGTTTTGTGTAAAAAATATTATAGCAAATTTTCTAATGAATTCATTAGGAAATTTTTAGGAAACAAGATGCAACATGCAGGTTCTGCCAGGAATCAGAGGAAACTGCAATGCACATCCTCTGTTCCTGCGGGCCACTAATGCATAAAAGAAGTATCTACCTAGGCAGGCAGGTACTGAAACCGTATGAGGTACACAACATTACAGCCCAAAGAATCTGGAGCTTTCTGGACTCAACGGGAATCAGTAATGAACTATAAAAAGGGCTGCCGCAATAGATCATACCTGGTCGATGCGGCGCTAATAATAGCCCAAAAGCAAAAATAATAATAATAATAATAGGAAATTTTGCAAACAATTGCTTTACGCTAAAAATGTGAATATGATTTAAATATAACGATATTCCAATGTGAATATATATGTTATGTTATGCCTGTTATTGATATCAGTTTGTGAAATTGCTTTAGTTGTGTTCTCTGGAGAACCATGATTTTTGTAGTAATCTACATCCACATAGCTTAATAACGCTATTGGGACGACTCAGTCACGTCACTGGATATCGTGGCCACTACTTACGCTAGTGAGATGAAACTGAAAGCAATTATAAAATATTTTATTGATAGCGTCTGTTAGGATGGGGGTAACATATATAAACATAATTTAAATATCGTTTTTAATATACATATAAGTTTTGCTATTAATTACTTCTAAATCTTACCTTCATTTTCATAATTAACATGATTTTAAATGTAGCAAGAACAAGATATTCACATTAGCATAAACAATCAACAACAATAGTTACACAAACAACAACAACAACAAAACTCATCTTGAAAATAAAACTAGTGGTATGAAAAGCTTTCATAATTCAAACTAACTTAAACGTATTAATCAATTTATACACTCTTTTTGCTGTAAATTCGAAGAAATACAACTGAAATTAAATACTCAGTCATAAGTAGACTTTGGACTTTTAAAACTGATCGCTGCCTCACTTATTATAGACTCCAATAATGTTTTTAAAGATAACTTATTTCAGAACAGAAACTTATTTACTATTTCGTCCAAAATACGGGCCCTGTATAAATTGACCTTTTCTTAGGACTTTTATTTAATTATTCATGCCAAACCTTGGAAAACAGTCAAGTCTGCTTTAACCATTGCATTTTATTTCTCATATTCTTGACTAGTAAATTTTAAATTATAACTCTTTACAATGCCAAATTCTAAATACGGCTGAGGTTTTGCGCGAAACAGAATAGACACAAAAAAGTTTTTGAAATCTTAGTTTAATGATTTAGTATTTTACTGATTAGTGATATGTAATAGTTAAAATCAATTCATGTTAATTTTGCAGTTAATTAAGTTTCTGAGGTTTCTCGCCACATTGCGATGCCGAAAGTGGTTATAAATTGGCCACAAGTGCTGTCAACGCATAATGCATTAAACACGCCACAGAAATGTCATGGGCAGAATAGGCTTCGTTGTTTAATTACTTTTAACAGCAATATTTAATTTATTACTAAAATAATAAGAGAATTAAATTTTTCACCAGACTGTGTAGTCAAGGAGGCCTATGTTTAACAATAGTAAAACTATGCTTATTTGCTTTTTAACATCTTAAAGTAAGATGTGTTCTTAATAGGGCGTTATCGTTCGGAAAATGTTTAAGAATAATTAAAGTGCCAATCATTTGACGATTATATAACCGGCAAGTTTCACTCTATCTCGGCTAATTTACAATTTAAATAAAAAACGACGAGTTAGATAAGTTAATAAATAAGTACCTGCTAAACCACGACTAAATAATTACGAAGATTGATTAACAAACATCAAACACGGTAAACGTTTACTGCAGTGTTTTAGGGTAGTCCTCGTGACTCTGGCGTCAGTCGCGAGGTTAACTTTCCAAATTTAAAACGTAGTTGCACTGGCATGGGCTTGGCGCATTATTCAACGGCACCGGCACGGTTCTCGGACGCTTCCAGTTTTACGATTGCGCATTGCCTGTATCGTATTAGAAACAGTTTATTAATGCAGAAAAGATATGCAATACATACAAACTATTTAGCAACTGACCGCATTTAAAATACATCCAGTATTCTCAAATAAATTGAACAAACCCTAATCCAAATTAACCTACTCATGGAACGCCTATTAAATACGTTCTTTATTACGCTTTATGTTTCCACTGTCAACGAAAATAGATAAATACATACATACAAATAGAAGGTCTGTTAACACCGGTTATATTCAAAGAAAGTTGAGTGTTTATTTACACGATACACAAAGAACCATATCAATATTTAATGATTATTGATTTTCCAAATACCAGTCGCTATTAAAAGCATGCGATTACTCTTTAGGGACACGGCTAGTCTATAATGCTTTTACTACGTATATCCTGAAGTCCTACTTACATTTTACCGTACTTTTGTAATAAATGTATAATAATTAAAACAAGTCCATTAAAATAATTTTACTGACGGCTTGCAGTTCAAATAAAGCTTCGTTGGAGGTACCCACTAGACGACGACAATGTGTATACCTAATACAGTATTCCTAATATAGTACGAATACGTGTATTTTCGTATTATTAATACTCATAAAAAATATTCACTATTTATTAAATGATCACTATTTATATTTATGATGATACTGCAAGGGGCTTATCAACAAATTGACCATAGTTATTTTCTTCGATCATGGATGACAACGGACCGTAGTGAATCCGTAGTTCCATATAGCATGCGGTACCCACGCCTTGCCATATCCACGCCGATCATTTAATTAATTATTACGTGTACTAATACGTACTGGTATGTAGCGTTCCTTTACTCTTCGTCTACCTATCTGTAACAATCATCACTATTGTGTCATTGTTAACGATTATATTCGTTGGCTAAATCGTTGGGGAAGGTCCACTTACACCATTTTCGAGTAGTATAAAGGGCTAAATGGCTACGTTGTAAAAACGTTGTTGTTATTTGGGATAATAATGAGTCCTTAGTTATGTGGGTTATGATCTGGAATAATATTAATTACGTAATTGGTTAAAAACTTAGCATTGTAACAACCTAAACACTTAATTAAAATATAGAGTTATTTAAACCTAACTGAAACTAAACACAGTGAAACAGAAGAGTCATTTTATTTCCTCCGTTTCCATTTATTCCTGAGATGCAATAATGAACAGCGACTAACAAAGAATAAATAATGAGGGGAGGCAAGCTTTCGGTCTTGAATAGTGACAATGGATAATAATACTAGTTTAAAATATTGCCTACCAGTACCAAGTGAACTCGTACTATAACTCATACCTTAGTAATTATATTACGGTTAAACATAGCTGTGGCTAAAATTAAAAATATATAATTTAGAACTATATTTTTCTGTAGCTCATTCATTTAGTCAACACAAAAAAATATTTTATGATGGTAATAATTATTTGTTACTGGTTTATGTGTAGATGTAGGTATAATTATTACTTATATCCAATGCCAATATAATGTCATAAAACTCATAAATATCTTAATACGTACTTAATGTTGGCAGTAGAGTATTTAAGACTTATCTGACTCTAAAGGAAATTTTCTATAATATTATACAAAACGAATGTATTTTTACCACTTATCATTTGTTTATTATACCTATGAAAACCAAAATGTCACAGGTAGTTTCTTTTAGCTCAGCAACCTGACGAATTTAACGGAAATAATAACAGCACGGTATAGGGATTATTTAGCTTCACAAAAGGAGGCTACAAATGCCGGATTATATCTGCAGATTTATTTCAACACATTGCCGAGTGTTCATTTGGTTTGTGTAGATTGCAGTCGGTGTTTGGATTAACTGTATTTCATAGTCTGACTTGACGTTTTCAGCATTCCATACAAAGCCTAGGCAATGGATATATATGTATTGTAGATATGTAGCTACTCGTAATATTCCAAACTAAATACGAAAGTAAGTCATCGATCGCTTTCTATAAAAAAGTAATTTCAGATGCAGCTTTCTCACGCAACGCAATCTATTTTTTAATAACTGAAAGTATATAACACAATTACCACTCGGTCGTCTACGGAAAGCAAATAAAAGCTTCTATGAACAAAAGTACTTTTTGCAATTAGTACCTATCAGCATAATTGCTAAACTTTGGTTAATATTTTGATGCTTCGTAATTCACCAAATTAAGGGAACAGTATGTTTATTATGACTGTGGCCTGTTTTCTGCCAAACGCAGTAAACGAAGTGCTAATAAAATTAAGATAATTAATGTATTTTATCTACGTACATATCATAAGTGCTCTAAAATGCTTCCAGAAACCGTAGGCAATGACCAACCATCAGAAATAAATGGAGATGTAATGTTAACATTACCTACTGAAATCCGTAGGTTTGAGTTTAAATTTGGAACAGCTGTCAAATTAAAGTGGGGTGTCTATTCTAGTATCTATAGATATTAAAACAGTCATTGATACGAAACGCCAATTCGTTATGTTTTTTCAATATGTCGTTCGATTTACAAACGACATTAGAACTCGAGTGACAATAGAATAGGGAGTTAATTCGCTTGTCTATGGTTTAAAACAATATTTGACTGAGATATGAAATAGGTACGCAACGAGCATTCCAAGCTGTCATTTGTTTTGTTGGTTGACTTTTTAATGTTTCAAATAACACTAGTAATACTGCAGGTCATTTCCCTACGGTTCCTGAACCCATCTTAAAACATTTATGATATGTGTGTAGATAAGGTAGTGTATGCAACTATACATAATTAAGCATTACAACAATTAGGTATGTGATATTATTAAAACCCACACTCTTGTTGTGATGCCCTTCATTATGCACAGATACATAAACTACTCTTAACACTTAATGTTTTTATTCCTATCTTACAGCACATTGTCGCGTAGCTGTAATACTGCTTGATGTATTTCTATATGAATATCGGCACACAGAGATTTAATAATAAGTTCGTAAATAAAAAATCACGTAAACTACACAGTAATTGAAGGTTCCCACACTTATGTCGCACTTCGTTCTGGCGGGTGAAAGGATGAATTCGTGTACAGCGACAACGAACCACCATACGAATTTCCTCCGAAACTTCGCCCTCAGTTGGGGTGCACTACGAATAGCGTTTATTCTCTTCGAACATAAAAATATCAGATTCATACGTTGTGGTGAAAACTGATCCTATTTTTGGTAAATTGGAAACAAAACTTATTCAGAAGGCCGCGGTGATAATTTCATGTTGGCGCATATGTCGCAGTCAAAAGTGAGAACTGGTCAAAAGAACTTTTAACCGACAAAAACAGGCGTAACTACTTTTGACTGAGCATGTTAGGTTAGGTTTTTTTTGGGAAGAGGAGGAAATCCTCATTGAATACCATCAGGCCGTTCCTGATGGCATGCCCGACTCGACTGGGGATGGCATGCTGCCCTAGGATGGAATGCTATTAGGTTAGATTAGGTTTGTTTTACATGCTCAGTCAAAAGTAGTTTTGTCTGTTTTTGTCGGTTAAAAGTCTTTTTGACCAGTTCACGTTTTTGACTGCAACACATATACAATCAACTCGGAAAACTCAGAAGACACTGGGTACATCCTTGTATTCAGACCCATAAATGGAGCTGGCACAAATTGACCATGTTTTAATGTCAGAAATAAATGTATTGACATCGAGATCCAGTTCGTATTGTATACTATTTTCTCAAAAATCTGTGTATAACAACGTGCGATATGCGAAGCCGTTTGATAACAACCTGAGATTTATCGATCTCTTATTATCATAAGTAGGCTTAGGACTTTTAGCATAACATACCGTTAACATAGCATACCGTGGTTCTAAAATCCTTGGAGCCGCCATATGAGAAATTTTCGAAGTCAAAGTCAAAGTGAATAAGTATTGTGTCATATTAAATATAATAATTTACACATACAGTTACTTCGTCACTGAGTTCATTTTAACCGAACGTAAATATATTTTTTCGTAAACAATAGTAGTTTATGTATCTGTGCATAATGAAGGGCATTACAACAAGAGTGTGGGTTTATGAAACGAGCCGAAGGCGAGTTTCATAATAATATCACACGAGTGTTGTAATGCCTAATTATGTATAGTTACATACACTACTTTATCTACACACATATCATAAGTGTTTTAAGATGGGTTCAGAAACCGTAGGGAAATGACTTATTACTAGGGTTACTTGTAAACATTAAAAAGTCAACGAACAAAACAAATGACAGCTTGGAACGGCGGCGTTGCGTATTTCGTATCTCAGTCATTTTTTTTTAAACCATAGACAAGCGAATTCTTCTACTGAAATTATTCTACTGTCACTCGAGTTCAAATGTCGTTCGATTTATATCAAAAAAACATAACGAATTGGCGTTTCGTATCAATGGCTGTTTTAATATCTATAGATACTAGATTAGACACCCCACTTGAATTTGACAGCTGTTCCAAATTTAAATTCATAACCTACTGATTTCAGTAGGTAATGTTAACATTACCTACTGAAATCTTTCTGATGGTTGGTAATGCTGGTCATTGTCTACGGTTTCTGGACGCATTTTAGAGCACTTATGACATGTACGTAGATAAATATAATTATACCCAATTACTGGTCACATGTCATGCTACAATATTAATTATCTAGTTATGCATCCTCTTTAACGTTCAGTGAGTAGTACCAATTAATTCACAATTTAAAATTAAGAACATTGTCATTTTGTATTAGACTTAGGTTGACACTTTGTATTAGACTTCATGAAATTGGTTTTTGATTTTATTTAACATGAATGATATTACAATTCCCGAGTTTAACCTTATAAGGAACTAAAATATACGAGTAATGAAGAAACGTGTAGTGTGCATTGTTCCTTATGTGTATTTTACGCCACCAAAAAAAATGTTTATTGTGAACCATATGAATAGCATAGCAATATAGGAGTGATGAAAATAGTAAAATTAATATAATTAGTACAATATATATATTTAGTCACATGTATTATTTTACAACTAAATATATTATATAGTCTAGAACCACGGCTACTATCCAAGTCCTAAATTTTTCATAACATAACATCCTACTTTTTAACTTAGACTTCGAAAATTTCTCATATGGCGGCTCCAAGGATTTTAGAACCACGGTATGCTATGAAATGTCCTAAGCCTAATCATAAGTGTTCACGAGATATACAAGAATCCTGAATCAGCAAATATTTTGTTTTTGATTAGTCAAATTAGCCAAAAGAATTAGACTTCATTGACTCATTTCTAGATTGCGACAAACCACAGGTAAAATTAACATTAAGCAGCGAGGGGACGCTCATGCTTGATAATCACATAAGTTTGAGAAATGTGATTCATCATTTGCCGCCAGGTACCACATAGTTTGAAGCGATTATCAAACGAAAGTACGTGACTGAAAGTGCTTGATAATATTATTAATTGATGTCAACATATTGATAATTTGATCTTGGTTTACGGTTACGTATGTAAATCGCACATATATCCTACGTCTCCAACTTTCTTTTCAATCGTCATTGATCGTCTGCGTATCACTTTACACCCCATCAGTAATCAAAACTTGCACAAATGCTTTTATCACCTAACTCCAAGCTTACCTCTCCGGCCCAACTACTTCATCAATCTTGTGTGGTTTCAGTAGGCCGCTCGGATATACCAATCAATTCCGCCAACGATCTTCTCCTGTTTTAACAAACAACGTATTTCTATAACTATTAACTACTAGATTAACTGTTGTTACTACTTTAAGCGAAATATATTGTATATAAGTGGGTACTTAAGCACTGTAAGGTAAACGTAGCAGTACTCGACACGAATGCCCAATGGATGAGACCCTTATGTCACCGCTATCGACAATGACTTAACATTGAAAGTGGTATCCATTGGGACACTGTCGGGTATCCGAACATTATTCTTTATTGTGTGTGGTCACATCTAAAGTTTATGCATTGGTTTTCAAATTTCCTCGTTTAAGCATAGCCTACTATAAATACAGTCCTACTGAAGTCCACTGAAGTCCGTTCAATAAATTTTTAATCGAGATACATATAGATTTGCCTCCTCAATTAAAAATTACTTCTTACTACTCGTCTGCCAACGTAATTTTCTGGTAACCCACTGCTTCACTGCTATAAAACAAAACCAACTACTATAAAAGTATATTTAATGGACGTACTTTTTCTCTGTAAGAGCCGTATTTTTCTCAGTAGAGTTGGCAAGTAGCCAACAGTAGCGATATTTTAGGTCAGGCTACACACGAAGGTGTTATATTCACTAATTATATAGGCACATCGTAATTTAACCAAGTTAACCAGTCACTATCTGCCCCACAGCGTTTATTTTTATATAAGTTGTTACGTGATGTTGCTGTTGCGTATCTAATTAAAATAGCACATAAACATAGTAAATAAACGTCTGTCCCTCAATTACAATTTCTAAAAAATCATACTATGCAAAGTTACAAAAATGAATGACCGTAAATTATTGTGCACCATTGATGTGTTCCGGTCCTTACTACACTTATTTTGGGCAAGTATCGCTCCTCTTATAAAGGGGACACTGTGCCAACCGTATTGCAAAATACTTTGCCCTATATTCGGTAATTGTATTGTGTGGTACATGACATGAAATAATATATAACTGAAAAAAGGACATATTCAGAAAAAAAATGTACTTAATTACACATCTGTAAAGCCACCTAAAATAATGTTAAAACGAATACAACCTTTAAAACTACGTATGTACGTACAGTCACATATGAGAATGTCTAAACATTTAATGTGACAAATATAAATATGTAGCCACGACTCTTCTACCATGACCCATGACGTCACGTTTTGGATACATGTTTTTGTCGCATCAAACGACCGTACCTACAGCTAAACTACCTAAGCTGAGCTGGCTACAATATTGATTTCTTTGTGTGGAGAACATACATTTTCCTTTATAATTTAATTATACAGTGAAATCAATAAAGTTGTAGACGCAATGTGACTGAAAATATAAAAGATTAATTGTAATTAGTCGGTCCTTTAATCTAAGTAGATGGTCTCGAATGGGCACTCCACTTCTCAAACTTCGTTCGTTCGATTCGATGTCTACGATTACGTACAAAGCCTCTATCTACTAAAGCCTTAACTTATTGGCTGTCATTGTGCAGCCAAGTTCAAATTTGGTACCTAGTTAATTTGTCCCATTCAGAACTTGCTGAGAATCTATTTACCATTGACATGAGTTTTGATCTCAGTGCAAATTGGTGCCAATACCAATAGTCCAGTTTTCAAGATTTGATGATTCTTTTACATTGCAATACATTTTTTTTTAAAACATCACTCCACAACTGTAGTAAATATTATAAATACATAAAAACACACGAAAAATACATGGGCATTTGGCTAAAAAAATAACAATGATAATGATCTCGTCTAGATAGCTAGAAAATCGAGTTATTATAAGTATACATGCTTAATTTTTTGAGTCATAACACACCGCCTAATCTTTTTTGTTTGCCCTTCTTTGACCGATTAAGCAAGCCTTATAAATCCGCCTTTTATACGAGTACATTAAATTTGTTTTTTGTGCAAAAAACTTAAAGGTATAAATTACAGCTTTATAAGTGCGTTTTTGTGGATATTTGGTACTCAGTCATGTGTAAATTCATTTTGTATAATATTTAATAATAGTTTCCAAGCCAGTCATTTATTGGTTTCACAAAAAAATATATAGAAAACTTTCACTGGCAATAAAATTCGACATTCAATTTACGGGATGAATGTCACCCACCCCTGAGCCTTTATAAATATTTATTGCGTAACGTTATTAAAACATTGTTCACAACGTATGCAAATTGACGAGTGATAAAAGGCCAGAACAAACGACATCGCCACGTGCGACTAGGTCATTATTGTGTTTATTTGTTCTTGCCAAGGTTTAAATTATGCATTAAATATGGATTTAGTTATCCAAATTACAATTTTATTTGCGGAGCGAATTCATCTGAGTATTCAGATATTATTAGCAAAATTTGTGATTAATGTTAAAAGTATCACATTAAACAAATCACATTTTTATCAAATTTAATTTTAATAAGCAATATAAAATATTCTATATTTTTTGTTGGCAGATCTGTGAATATTTATTTTGTACTATCCATTTATGACATTGTTTAACATTTGATGAGACCTCACCATTGAGTTATATTTTTATAATTATCGGCTTATATATTGATATTTTAATTAATTATTTAAAATAGGCTATTTATGGACGTAACATATCCAAATATCTACTTCTCAAAATAAAAAGTCCTTCCATTTTAAGTCGGTAAAAAAATAGTTGAACGACTAATTAAATTTCTTAACTAAAGTAAACGGTAGAAGGCGAAGAAACCTGCAAAGTACGGATTAACTTCAAGATCACTGCTTACCAGCTGTTTCAAGCATGTACATAAACACGCGTGCGAAGTAGTGCAGTCAGCTGCAAAATGTTCTTGTCGACGAAGCGTGCAAAAATATGTAACAAAACGTACGTAAATATACCGTTGGCGATGTGTAAAATGAGTATATACATATATATAAAAAATCGATTGGTAGCTAATCAACCAATTTTATTTTTACGTTTTCTATGTATTTACACAAATATCTTATCCTCAAAAATAGTAATCATAGAACAATAAAAAATATATATAACTGTTTGAAAGTAACTATCTTGTAATAATTTTGTCATTCAGTTCGTGACAATTAATTATCAAAATACGTCAAATATTTGAGCGACAAAAATTTATTTGATTTGTATTTTACTTGTACACTTAGTTCTGTGGGATAACTAGCAAACGTAATTTCTACTTTATTCCATGATGGAACAAAGTGAGATAAAATAGTTTCATTTTGTTCCAATACGTCACTGGCAAATAAACCAGAAAACGCTAGCAACTATAAGTATATAGTTCTATAGAACAATAAATATGCTTCTTTGTACAGTCGCCTGCAGATATATCGGAGCTCTGGAGGTGGTCACAGATATCCGATCAATGCTTCTATGGTCAATGCGATAAAGTGCAAGTTCAGATATTAGAGATCACCTGTACAGCTCCGATACATCTGATGGCGACTGTACCCTGAGGTCACTCTTCTGTGAAACAATTAGGAATCAGTCTTTCTTGTGATGCTATTTTCATGACGAAATAGGTAAATTCATATAAGAAAAATCCGTACCCGTAGCGAATCTTTGTATTAAAAAATGTATGCGAACTTTTGTAGCGGGGTGGCCACTTGATAATCGTATGCACTACGGCGTAGCTCTCGTAGCCACAGATTCTTCATTTTTCGTAGCAAACTGGCATCGAGTAAATTTTACCGAATTACATATTCTTTTTATTTATCGATTAAAAAAAGGTTTCCATGCGAATCAATAATGAAAATTTTTTTAAACCGTTTGTTCTTGCATGTCGTTTATTGTATTACGACATATAGGCACCGTAAATATGTTAAAGCTCCGGCGATTTAAATAGTTACTTATCCTTAGTAATGTGTGTTTACATTTATGAAGTTGATTGTTTTTTTATTCACTTACTACTGTAGTTCTTCATAATTTCTTCATATTTTGGTGCATCCATCGTAAATCATGCTAGTATATAAATTAAGTTATAAAATCCTGCAAATATCTTTACATCTTTTTTAAACTTGTTTTAGAAATATTTCGTTTTCTATTATAAATAATGTTTATTAGAAAGCTACCTAATATGATATTTTCGTTTGCAATACTATTTAACATAGCTTTCGGTGATTTTAAGCAGCAGTTGTAGAAAAATGCGTTATACCATTTTCCGTTCTATGTTGCTCAAAATTAACCTTAGTGGCATATGTAAATGTTATGTACTGAAATCATATGGTCTGATAAAGTCAGCGAGACAGAAAGATACATTTTTCCGTTTATTTTGTCATTTATGTACAAAAATAATATAGCTCGGGTGACAGCTAATATTTTTCTAACCAAATTAGTAATTAGTCAGACATGTATATGGCTAGTTTGCACAAAGATGAATTTGTAACAAACATGTTCTTATTTCAACATAAATTTGGTATGTACTCGTATATTCTTTAGTCACTAATTCAGAAAAACTTGTTAAATATAGGCACGAATATTTTCATACAGATTAATCAGACTTTTTAGGATATTTTTGTTTAAACACGTATTAAAGCCACGTGGTGAATTATCGTGTTTTAAACATCTTGCTGATATAGCTGAGGTAGTTTCCAGCCGCACAATAAATGGGGTCTCGACCTACCGCGCTGCACCAACTTGAGCTTAATGAATTATGTTGCTCGTAACAGCCAGCGCGCGTCGCGACTACTTTTGACATCCTTGTCCGAAGTTCGTGTGCACGCTCATGACTATCGTCTACAAGCAATCGTTTCAGCCCTAGTGTATAGCGAACTAGCAGAGTAACATTAAGAACTTAGATTATACCACCCTTTCTTATTTACATTTTAATTTCTAGAGAAGATTCAGTTACATACCTAACAGAGCCCTGAGTGTAAGTTTTTAACGTAACTTTACGTCACGAATTCGCTTGCTTTCCCATATAAATAACATTATCACTTACGCGTTTGTAAACGTTTTTTTTACGGCAAAAGAAACTTACACTAGAGCCTCAGACTAACACATAGATACAATTTACGAGTCCAAGACTTGAGGGCCGATTTTTAAGAGTCGTGCCCTCTAATTCTAAAACTTTGATGATGAAAATAATGGCACACAAAAGTTTCTTAACATTATTTTGGCACAAAATGATTTACATCATTCATATTTCTATACTACCATTTCTTCGTTAGGGGGCATATCAAATATCAACGCTCAAAATAGCCCTCTAAATATTTTTGGGGCACATAAATAGACACATTGCGACAATCAACCATTTGGTCTTAGTTGCGGTTTAATATACTTACTTGTTATTTTTTTAGCAACTTCTTTGAAGCAGATAAATAAAGAAATAGATGTAAAAATAATGTTATTATTTTATACTTAAAATAAAGCGAAATTTATTTTGTCACTAACAATGTCAAATTTATTATTATACGAGTAGGATTTATAAAAAATGATTAAAAAATTACACAACACCCAGCTGGCGAATGTCTTCCCGTTGAGCAGCATTCAATGAATCTGGCTTACACTGATTGATAGCTAGCGGGGAATGCCCCGAAGCGAGGCGAAACGATTCCATAGAATTTTAAGAGCCGAAGGATTCCAATAATGTCACGTAAAACGTGATCAAAAGTAAATATTTGGGCACGTTTCTAACACCAATAGAAAAGGATTTTCGAATATCGATGCCAAATTCTTGACTTATTATAAAGAAATATATTACCCATCAGTCTGATTGTTATTACAATCAAATATGCATATACTTGATATTCTCCTATGATGAGTTAGTTACATTACGACATTACTTGGTATTAACCATGAACAAGAATGAATATAGGCCGATATAGTGCTGACCATAAATCGTAGGCAGAGGCCGCGGTCGGCGCAGCTTGTGTACAACACCGATATTAATTTGCTTTCCGCTTTCATGGCGCATATTTAATGCGGCAGTTGGCACTATGGCGTTCAGTATCGACCAACATTCCTATGGTACCAGCGCTGGGCACTAAGTGGTGGGCTGTATTTGTTGCACCAAGAATTGGTTTTCTTTCCGTGTCTAGTATGTATTCGGTTCGATACTCTGTTAATTAAAACCATAATGATGCACTAAGTCACAACGCTTTTCCCACTCATTATATCTATAGCTGTGGCTTACAGCTGCTATAGGTACATATGTTATACCGCATTCATTAAATGTCTGGTATTTTTTACAACAATTATTGAATATTTAATTTGGAACACTTATTCGAATTCTACGAGTAGTTCAAAATTTTACAATTAAAAAATAAACTAACGTATTGCAGGTATTCTTTTTGTCGTCAGTGTTACTTTCTGTCGATGTGTTTTACCCAATAACGCGTATAATTGGACGTTCTAGATTTTTATATAAAAATCGCCGCCCTGAAAGCATGTGGTAGAGTGTTTTCTAATGGGTTTTTTAACTGTTTGCTATATGTAAACGCGCAAAGTAAGGTTTGGAGTAAATTTCGGCCAAATAAAGAACAACCAAGTTGTCCCTCTTGATCTAATTTGGTGACTATCTTGATCCGGGTCACCGACGAGGCCTACTCGAGGCTAACATGCTCACTCGCAACCTAAAATAACCATGTTAGAGGGTTTCATAATTTAATGAAAAGAGAAGTATATATATTGAGTTGAGTTCTATTTTGAGTTAGGCACGTTAAATACCGAGAGGGTGATTTATTCGGTAATTGGGCCATTTTATTTAAAGTAAAATATTTATTTTTGCTCAAGCTTGGAACACATTATTTCTCCTATCAGGCTCGAAAGAATTCATGATTCTGAGTAGAAACCACACAAAAAAAAATTAGTACCTATACAACTTTAAATAAAATGGTCCAATTGTATGGAACAAGTTTTACAGTCACTTCCGGAAGATTTTTAATTCTAATAGATTGACTTCATGTCTTTTAATAATATTTTTAACTTGCGTCTTATAAGTTTATTTACAAAATATATACAATAGTCAATAAAAATAAGTAATAATAATAATGAATAGAAATTCTTAATATCTAAATAAAATAATCTAAAAACATGTGAAATAAAACAACTAAAACGGATTAAATCGCGTATACTAATTTAAACTTCATCACGACGCTTCCGTTCGACGAATCCGTTTTAGTTGTTTTATTTCATGAGTAAGTAATTATCGCGGCAACCGAAGACAATACTAAAAACATGTCTTAATAAATTATAATGATTTAATACTAACCAGAACCAGTTTGCTCTCTATGACGTCTAGTTCATGTTACCAATATTTTTTGTTGTAAAAGTTAGCATTATCGCCCAGACTTGTTCCCAAAAAGAGTATGTGCAATAAATATCCGCCAACTTAGAGATCTATTCGTAGTTTACATATTATGCTAATATCGGCGCTGTCTGTACTTGACAATCTTATTATAATAATAGGTAAAGAATTGTTCCCAAGCTACGAAATACGAGTATGAGTTATAATTAATTCACTTACATTCTGATTTTAGACCAGAATATTCCAACTACTTGATGAGTAGATGCGTAGAAATGATTTAGTATATGTATAAGGGCCTCAACCCACGCTCTGGATCATCTGGGTTCCTGGTACAAAGACTGTTCATTAACGCAGTAAGTTTAGTGGGCACCTTTGTACCTGAAGTGACGCGGATTACTTGAATGTATGTGTATTTATGTGCATTATAAACCTAGGTTAAATTAGGCTATACATATATTATATCTAATAATAATTAGTCATGTTACGGAGTTATTTTGCGTGAATATACTCGTATTAGCTTATACCTAGAGAGCTTTTAAAGTATTTAGTGAAGGTAAAAACCCGAACCCAATAAATATTCGAGGTAAATACAAAAATAAACGCCCTTGCCCACCTTCAAACCTGAAACTCTTATTTGCAAGCAGGGTCACTAGGCTAGGAAATCGTATTTTTTTTTTTAATTTTGTATGCTCGGAAAGTGGGTCATGTTTACCTATGAAGCGGGAAAATTATACGTTTCTACCCTTGGGTCGCAAAATGGTATGTTCCTATTAATTCTCCTCTTATAAGCACCAAGTAACTAGAACAATGTGTCGAAACGAAAATAACCTTATTTGCCGACAATCGAAACCAATTCTTATGTGAATAGGTTTTTCTCTTCAATTATTGGAATTTATTGTAGCGATTTACACACATTATGTTAAATAATTCAAATGTTTTAATTTTTCGGTTCAAATTTTTAAGTGTCTTGGTTCTATATAACAGTAACAAGAAGGACTAAACCTGCGAAGGTTTTTTTAACTTTAATTTGCGTACCTAATCTAAAACCGAGGACCTTGTTACGTACCAAAAAACTAGCAGATTTAAATAAATAAATAAATTTAAAATAAATTTAAATAAAAACCCACGAAGTAGATAAACTAAATAACAGAATAACTCTGTATTATGATCATAAAAACAGACATACAAATTCCCACACTGGATATCAAACCCAGGACACCAGTTTCGTAGTCAGTACCACGTATTTAAGTATGTCCCATTATTTATATCTCAGTCCACATGTAATGAAAGTAAGATGCATCGCGATTCCGTGGCTCTTCAGCTCCCAAGTCGTTTGATAACACGTCGCAGCGGGAACCGCCGGTACGGTACTTATCTCTAAATGCGCCGCGAAAGACAGAAATGTAAAATGAAAAAGCTCATTACCTTACAGATGCAGCAGCTGGCACCGTTCAGTGATACCGGGACTATACATATATACTCGTTATGAAATATTAATGAGAATCGAAGAAATGAATACAATAATCCTTTAGATAATAATAGTTTCGCTTAATATTTCAATTAAACTTATGATAAGATGCAATAATTACAATTGTGATTTAAATTAAAACCTACGTACTGTACCAAACAATGCGTCCAAATATTTCGAATTAGCTTATTTAATTAGTGTATACTCGACCAAGTCGAATCCTGGTGAGGCGAGGTCCACCTGTGCTCAGCGGAGCTGTCACAGGAGCACGAAAGACTGTTAAGTACGCGGGTTGTGATGGGATTTTAGCTCTGATCGTATGGGGCAGTAGTTAAGAGACATGGTAACAATGTGCGCGGTGTCCCCGGAAGAGTGCGTGCCGCGGGCCCGGTGCGCGACCGCCGCGCTGACTATGTGAGTGGGGCCGGGTGCCAGGGGCATGGTGTGACGGCGCGATGGCTGCGGTCGCAGGGCTGTACGGACTGGGCGACGACCAGCGCGCCCGGCACCGCCGCGGCCAGGCCAACGCCGAGCGCTCCGAGTCCAGAGACGACAACACCGAGGCGTGAGTACACTACACACCAACATACATGCATATACTTTGATCAAATTAATCTGCGTCCAGCAAACGCTCAATGTATCAAATAATATAATATAGTCGTAAGTTTATGAGCCAAACAGAAAACTAGTAATTATTTATTACAAGTAAAATTATAAACTGCAATAGATAACTACCTAACGTTTGTTCTTAAGAAACTAAAGACCTGCTTATTGCTGATAGTGTTATTAATTTTAAAAGTTGTCATTGTTTTTATCAATACAATGGCTACTTAACCTTAAGGAAAAAATAATATTGTTTATTGAATAATCTATAGTCGCCCCCTCATATGAAAACCTAAAGAAAATCTTAAAGCGAAATTTGCCTAGTTATTTAGTTGAGCGTATTAGAATAAGACGAGCAATGCGAAGTTATCTTTATTATCCCTTATCTGTAAATCCATTTGATGTTAGTTAACCTTTGATTCAAACGAAATAAACTCAACGCCCAACAGATAATGTTCTTAATGATGACTATATGATTGTCACAACAAGGTAGAATATGAAATGAATATAATATCAAACAGTCAAGGTAATCGCATTGTACTGATACGTAGACGAAGCGTATTGCGGCAGCACAGAAACCGGAGTTGCTGAGGGTTAAGTGTATACATATATGAGCAGGGCGAGCCGCGGTTACGCAAGCCGCCCGGAGTCACGTGTGGCTTCAAGTGCTTCAACCAAGGCCAGGCAAAGAACTGCCTACAAATCGTACTGTCTCCTTATTTTACATCATGTGATGTTAAAAGAAAGAACAGACAGAAACTTAGACCAAGTTTCTGTTCAAATGAATCGGCTCTTTAAATTTTTGAATTAACTCTTTTTCAACGTTTTTTTTTTTCACCCTAAAATGTACCGATCCGTAAAGATCGATTCACGAGAGTTGGCGCCGTACCTATGCCTAAATAAATCTTGATAGTTGAGTACAAAACGTTCACCAACTCTTGTGCATCGATCTGTACATATCCATCTATACTCGTATATATACATATATCTACTGTCAAATTAAATTAGACTCAGTGAAAATAGAAAAAAATTATTCCGGTGGCGTCACTAAATCCATTCTAAAAATCGCCTGAAGATCTATGGCCGGGTGCGAAATAGGTGATGGGGGAATTGGGATTCGATCGCAACGTTCACTTTGGCCAACAAAGTAACTGTCAGCAGAAAACTGTCTCTATTTGCTAGTGTTTACGGAATAAATAAACATGCGTCACGAAACCGGTTGCGTAGTGAAATTTAAGAACAGTGACAAAAACAGCAAGCACGAATTCTATTAGTTTCGACCAGTAAGTTTTTAACCTTTCTTATAAAGCAATATTTTTAATATTATATTTGACGTCGTAGGAAGTGGGTAGCATGTTACAGTGTGGTTAAGTTTAATATAAGTTTCTTGTTGTATCACTTCATTGTCACATTTCAGGGTTTGTTGTTGGAGAGCAATGTCTGCTCGAAATTCAGTTTTTACCATCAATTGAGCTTTATTTTTTTATTACACTTTTTATATTACAGTCATCTGCAATATGTTTAAACTGCGTTATTTGATGAAATTAGATTATTTCTTTACGAACTTCTCGTGAAGACGTTCATGTTAAAGTTCATAACCTTACATTCTTATTGTAATTTTTAGATTTTTCCATTCTTAACAATAAAATAATATATGTGAAGATTTCACTACACTGACTTACATAGACTTATATAATTGTAAATAATATATATAAATCACGATATTTTATTGAAATTAGTAAAGAGCAAAATTAGAGAAAAACTGTAATTACTAGTTAAAGCTACACAATCTCAAAAAATATTGTAAACTAATTCCAATTCGATTAACTACGAGCCGATCATTTTACGGGGTTAATAAGCGAATTGCATATTGTGAAATAAATAATCAACATTTATATATTACAATTATCATAACATGATATAAAAGGTTTACTAAACATAACCAATACAAAATATATGTTAAAATTTCTTCAATGTCACGCTAAGTGTATTCTTAGAATCTCTCAAAGAAAGAGTAAGGAAGAAAGTGCGTGAAATGATGCCTTGGGGAAAAATAATAGCTACTCCGTCCACCGTATACGCGTCCCTAAAGCAATATCTGTTTAAAAACTAAATAAATACGTTTCACGTGACCTAATAGAGCATCCCACATACCATTATATTAATGTAAACAAACAATAGCTTCTGGTCATTGAGGAAGTAACCTTCATATCTATGTAATTGTGATGAGGATGCATGGCATGTCCACCACAAGAATACACTAACTATATATAACTTTTCCAAGTGTGGTGCCTTGTATTTAGTACGAATGTGCGAAAGTAATATCATCAAATTATTTTATAGATGCGGCTAAAATATCGTGAAAGTTACAGAAACGCGTTATATGTCAAATTAAACGTAACCAACGTGTTTTTAGTGTAATTCTCATAGTATACAACTTACCTACGGTGAAATTGACTGACCCTTCTTATCGGCATAATGAAAATCGAAACCAGTATGCAATAAGTTTTTGTTTTTATTTCTTGCCTGAATTATGTAGACATTTGTGCTCAGAAAAAGTTTCGTTCCCTAACCAGTAAACACTTTGTGGTTTGTTGGGAGAATACTTTCCTTCTCTCATCCTTTGTGCACAAGCTGACTATAATGAGTTCTTATGTTATGCGGCGTAACTTTCCCGTGTCTACACGAGATCACCCTATATTTATAATTTTAGACGTTTGTTAGCATCGAAAGTTTTGATCAGTAAACATTTTATGATGGCCTTTGAAACTGTTATTTACACAAAATCTATTTCATGGTTCCGCACCTGAAGGGTGTGCCAACCAAAGCCCTATTACTTAATAAGTTTCCGGTGTTGGTACGGCGTCCGTCCTCCTGTCTCTCAACAGGCTGTGTTTTGTGAACCTGAACTTATTGTTTATTGTGTCACGCCCACGTGACATGTAAAGGTAAAGTGTTACTACCTATTAGTTATCTAAAAGTGACTGCTCTATAGCGATAAGACTGCTCGTAATTTAAATACATACTTACATTTCTGTATTCTCTATAAGTCGTTTTTTTATTTACGTGAAGTAAGAGTGTTAGTATTAGTGATGGTGCGTACATAGAAACTGATTAAATACTATCTGCAATGGCCTTATTTTCAGTTTAGGATACAACGGAAAGCCTAAAATAAGAAATTTATTGTTAACCCTTCAATTATTATAATATACCTATAATTCTTCCACTAAGAGTAGTAAAGAAATACACCGATACTTGTTATGGTTATTTTTTAAGAATATCAATAATGTGCTCTTAGAAAGTAAAACGTGGGCAAGGTTTTATCATCAAAATTAACTATATTAAAATGGAACTCTACATTTTAGTAAAATCACAACAAAATATCTACCTTCTGATCATAGTACCTAACTATGAGTTTATCAATATTGCGGATTGTAATTTTTATAAAATTCCTATAGAGCATTTCAAAGAAAATTAATTTATATTCAGTTTCCATTTGGCAACGCGGAACTACTAACTAAAAATTGAAATGTCAGAAATCATAACTTAGAAGTATGAAATGAAGTGCTTTTTCTTTTTACTAAATGTCTTATTACAGTTTAGATTCCATTAATTCTCTATAGTCCTTAAACCACGGAGGAGGTTATATCCGCAAGCGAGTAAGTATCCGTGTGTCCCATGGTGTGGGCAGGACACGACCCGCTGAGTGTACCCCTTACATTTCATTTAATTGTGGAGAAACACTGCGCGTTGGGTCCCCTCCGTTCAAGCTACCAAAATGCCCAAATAAATAATAATTTCCGCCAAAGTAATCATATCGTTTCCGTGCATGTGTGTGCAATGTGAACAGTGATGTTATATATGTAATGGTTATATAATTTTTGGAAAGTAGTAAGTCTTCGGAGTTCAATACGTATATTTATTTGCTACGATAATATCACAACAAAGCACTACTCCACCCCGGGTGTTTTGGACAGCGCCACTCGGTTTTTCAAATAAAAATTCAATTAAGGCGACTTCGAGCGGAAGCGTAATAATGACGTCGACTTTGCAGAGCTTAGCGCAGACCCAGCGCACACGGTCTAAGGCTCACCTACTTGTATAGCCTTGTGTCCATATACATGCGGCATATTATTGAGTAAATCTCTGTTGCCGTTGTCATAGGAAATGTTACATGTTACTTGATTTAATCAATTCATAATTATTAAAAACCTTTCAAAATAATCAAATAAAGTCTGAGGTTGAAATCCTTGTAAGACCATTTAGTGATGTGATATGATGAACACAAGTATTTATTGCTGAGTCATTGGTGCTTTCTATATGTATATATATATATTAGTAATTGTATTTATATAATTGGCTGCAGAGTAGATTACCCAAAAGCTTTCTTGAACTTATCGTGGGGCTCAGACAATTTGTGTAAGGATGTCTTGTAATAGGTATATATAGGTATAATTTAACTATTCCTGATGTTCCCTAATATTTTTTAAATACTTACATACCATAAGATTTTTATTTGTTTTTTTTTTCTTTAACTTATTAGAAACGGTTACCACAAACAAGGACACGTACGTAATCCTACAGGTTTCACATGCGCCTCTTACAAATATGAAAAACACAGTAATATATTGATTTAGTAATATGCACAGACCACAAATAAAATCATGCCAGAGTCAATTTCACAGCTGCGTTGCGCTTTTTAGTAAAGTTTCACCTATTTTTCCCCGATTTACTGTTCCCAAGCTCAAAACCATGTAAACAAATATCTGTACAAATAAAAACCGAATATAAATTACTTTAACTTTGATCTCGCGTTGGTGACAGACGTAAAGGCTAATATGAAATCGGTTCGCGATCACTCAACGCTGTGTCACCGTCAAAGAAATTATATCGAATTTTTGCGAATAAGTTCGAATATCTCACTCACTTTAATAACTTCTATATACACACATATCATTAACGCTCTTTATTGCGTTAAAGAACCGAATATTACGACTAGCACAATGTCAAACTTCTTCATTACAACATTTTTCTTATCTGTGAAAATGTTATTATAGCTCTATAATTAGCAGACAGAAGTTTTGGTGAAAATAATGTCAATTAACTAGGGACTTTCTTCCGATATAAAATTTATCGATACATATTTCGACATGATATTTCATATCAGCTATACATTTCACTGGATAATTGAATATTAACTAAAATATTATGATTACCACCCATCAATGTTACCTTTATATTTTTTAGGATTTTAAAAATAAAAATCAACCTTTACGACTAAATATTTCTATTTGCAAAGTAAACTGGAACCAAGAAGTGCAATACATCATTTTCATTCAATCAATTATGAACCTTTTATTAATAATAAGTACTGTCATTGACAAGTACAACTTATCGCTAAAATAATATCGTGTGGATGTCCATAGCTAAATTTTATTCGTGCCACGAAAAGTTCTATGTCGGATAATAACCCTTCGGGTGGCAAAGTCCGGGAGCCGGACCTGTCGTAAAGTGGCAGGGTTCCGGGAGCCAGACCTGACATGAAAATATTCGATGTTATTATGACTTTCAAATTTCGAACGTCTCTGAAAAACAAAATATAATTTGAAACGGTTACCACAAACAAGGACACGTACGTAATCCTACAGGTTTTACATGCGCCTCTTACAAATATGAAAAAAAAAATCTTAGTAAACTAAAATAAATGCTTGGTCAAGTGCTTGCCCGAATAAGGATTTCCCGACCAATCCAAATTGCCAAAGGAGCTGGGACGACGCTTTTTGTCAAAATTCAATGACTGTACTCCTAAGTCGCAGCGCAGGTTGCGAACGGGCCAGACTATTAGCGTCCATGACGAGGGAGTCCGGTGAGTGGCTCCGGGCCTATCCGTCGCCACACACCGGAACTTTCCTTACGTCCGATACTCTGCGCCTCGCAACCTGCCTGCGACTAGGAGTACGTATCTGCACTCCACACAGGTGCCCCTGCGGCAGTGAAGTCGACGAACTGGGACACCACGGGCTATCATGCCAAAAAAGTGCTGGCCGCTATTCTAGACACGCCGCACTAAATGACATAATCCGCCGGTCTCTTGCAACAGCCAATGTGCCAGCTCTACTCGAGCCAACTGGCGTTGCGAGGGACGATGGCAAGAGACCGGACGGCATGTCACTGGTTCCGTGGAGGTTGGGAAGGGTGCTGGTGTGGGACGCCACCTGCACAGACACCCTGGCCCCTTCTCACCTCACTGGAACCATTGGAGAAGCTGGTGCGGCGGCTAAAGCGGCCGAAAAGCTGAAGCACTACAAATACCGGGGTCTCGGCACTCTCGGCTCCGAATACATTTTTATGCCATTCGGAGTCGAAACCCTAGGCCCGTGGGGTCCCAGCGCCCATATCATGTTCAAAGACATTTCTAAAAGGCTCGTCGACTCCACTGGTGACCGCAGAGCTGGCAGCTTTCTCGCGCAACGAATCAGTATCGCGATACAGCGGGGGAATGTTGCCAGCATACTCGGCACCATGCCAAAGGGGCCCAATTTTAACGACGTTTTTTAAATTTCTTTTATTATTTTTTCTTTAGTCTTATTGTTTACGTTGTATTTTTCTGTATAAATAAATAAAATAAATAAATATTTGAGAATTGGGCTTCACTCTAGAATGTCTCTGAATTAAAAAAAAAGCTACGGTTGCTTGGAAAAGTTTTCATTAGCCGCCATTACTAATGTTCATTTGACTTTTTGTTTGCGGTTTTAGAAATTATTACTAAGAGTTTATATTGTGTGTAGATAAAGCAGTGTATGTCACTGTACATAATTACTATAATTAGGCATATAAATACACGTTTGATGTTATTATGAAACTCAGCTTCGCTTCGTTTTAGCTCTTCGTTCGAGCTGTACACCAAGCCCGCGTATTTTCTCACCCGTATATTACTCCCTTAACAATAAATAGTGTACCCCTTACATTTCATTAAATTGTCGAAAGGGCCTCTGCACGTTGGCTCGATCCGGCTCCACGTACGCCTCCCAAATGTCCGGAACACCATTGGTCCGTGTACGGAAAAGACATACTAATAGAATGGAATCTAGAATGTACCAGATTATTGGGTGGAAAGGATGCACTAGCTACTGGGCTACAAAAATAATTGTATTAAAACTTTATAACTAATGCTTAATATATTATACTTACTTTTAAAAATCTAAAATCTATAGTTGAATCGTGAATGTACGTAAAGACAAGATATGATTTTTTTTAATAAGATTATTAGTAATACTTTAACAGCGCATCGTAACGTATATTTAAATGAACACGTACAGTCGACGTCAAAAATATGTTTAAACCTTTGCACCTTATAGCTTATTATAAAGGAAGGTGAAAAAGTGTAAACATATCTTTGACGTCGACTGTACCCCAAACCAAAAATACATGTATACGTAGGTACTTTAAAATACCATAATGCGAATCATTTTAAGAGTTCATATGTCAAATGTTATAGTAACAAAATAGAGTAAGTACGTATATATGGAATTATTTAAAAAAGCACGCGGATTCGAAACGAACACAAAGAATCTAGTAAGACAATGAATTTTATGAAATGCCGATACGTAGGTACATACGTTACTAAGTGGATGGCTGGTGGATTGTCTTATAGGATAGGTTAGGACCCACTCAGATACTGCTTCCCTCATGAGTTCGACGTAACGAATAGGGATAGAAAATAAAAATGACGGATTAGAGGTATTTGGGCGTTTTCACGAAACGTTGTTGAAGGCGTGTTGGTCCCATTTCGAGGAAACCAGAGTAAACGTAATCATAAGCTGGTAAATTGTAAGCTGGATCCATTTTTATAGGTTTTTAAGTGTCCCAATAAATACCTAATATAATAAATAATAAATATTTCGGGACAATCTTACACAAATCGACCTAGTCCCACGGTGAGCTCAGGAAGGTTTGTGTTGTATCTACAACACAAGCCTTACTTATACATAGAAAACACCCATGACTCAGGAACAAATATCTGTGCTCATCACACAAATAAATGCCCCGACTGGGAATCGAACCCAGGACCATCGGCTTCATAAGCAGGGTCACTACCCACTAGGCCAGACCGGTCGTCTAAATCCTAAGCTGGATCCATTTTCCTAGGTTTTTAATTGTCCCAATGAATACCTAGTATGTAATGGTACTTTACTTCCATATAAAATGTTTATGGAAAAGTATCGTCAGGGTATTTTAGAAAATTGGGACATTTTTGTGTCTTATGAAAATGAATAGAAATAGCCCGTATTTTATCAAAAATCGACCAACACGTGTGATTCAACAACGTTTCGTACAAACGCCCATTCAATATTTTATTACCACGAAAACGCAAGTGAAATACACATTACTGCCGCGTATATATAAGTATTATTAAAATACTAAACTCGTTATATTATAAAAAATCACAAGAAGGTAACACTGTGTCATCTTGCGGAGAGAGTAAGAACTAATTCAAGCTTCTGTGCGATATTAGCGCCACCTAGCGCCGTGTACTAAAACTAACGATAACACTTACTGGAACAGGCTTGAATTCTACGTGTATTCGGCAGATGGCGCTATCCTTCCAAAAACCTTATAGTGATAATGTAAACAGTCCCAGAACGAGTAGAAGTTTTTCTAAATATTCGAAGATTTTCTCTATTGGATTAGTTTTTAAATTGTTATAATTTCCAGTAGAAATGTATGAGTAATTACTAAATTTTAATCTGTTATCAATTGAGCTACGTTAACATCGTTGTAAAAATATAGGTACTTAGTAATTATTAAACCAAGTCAAAGTTAGTACCATGTTACGTACATAAGAAAATTTGTCATTATTAAACCATGTCAAAGTTAATCTTAATACCATATTACGTACATAAGTGACACATCTGACACTGTCCTTGTAAACAGATGATACGTTGCTAAACTAAAAGAAAATATTTGAAATTTATGTATGACGACGATACTGATTATCAATCGGGTAATAGTTATAATAGAATTCTCGACTTACTAAACCATTCTTCCGGTCGACATAATACCTGCTGTGTTAAAAGGACAACATTAATAATTTTGGAAGCTGACCTAGAATAACTTGAAGGCCGGCTGACGACGCCGAAGCGTCTAGAGTCCTAGCATCCCAGCGTCGCACTGCTGTATCATTCCGGACACCAACGGTAGGGGGAGGGAGGCGAGGCCTGCCACCCGCGGCCCGGGCCAGCGGGCTGGCGCGCGGCGCCGTGCCGGCTCGAGGTGCATGAACAAGCTGGATCTTCCCGTCGCTAGTTCTTGCTCGCCGCAACCGAACCAGCATTCTGTGACTGCGCTGATTCGGACCCACATTTATAAAATTGTCTGAGGCGAACGCTCGTCGCTCGAAGGAGAACAAAAATACTTAACCATGATTAATTGTGAATCACCAAAGCTATCGACTTGGAGGTCTTTACGTACGTTACCTCATAATAAGTATTTGTAAAATTATACGAATCTTTAAGGCTAGAATAGAACTTAATTAAAGCGTCTATTTGGAGTGCTCGTACTAACTTGCCGTGCCGTGGTTAGGATTTGTGCTCATTTTCTCTGAGCTTTCGTGTTAGTAACTGGCTAAAAATGTATAAAACGCAGCACTTATCATTTAGTGAATGCAATACCAAATAGCTTTACTGATTTAAACAAAAAGTTGAGTAACTTTCTCCTCTCTTTTAGAAAAGTACGTAAGTAGGTTTGGTAGAAATGATTTCAACTTCTTTGCCTACCTTTTTGACGTGCCACTACTTTCACTGTGTAAAATTAAGACGGAGTTCAACGATATAAAATATTATTTAATACTCTAAGACGAATTAACTCTTACAGCTTAGGATTATAGATTTTTGTAATGTAATATCAGAGCCCTGAGTGTAAGTTTTTAACATAACTTTACGTCACGAACGCGTTTGCATTTCCCATATAAATAACATTATAGGTATCACTTACGCGTTCGTAAACGTTTTTTTACGTCAAAAGAAACTTACACTAGAGCCTCAGTCTCCTATCGAAACGTGACAAAGCTACGACAAGGTTGTCGAAACCGTAGCCCGCCCAGTGCTACAACGCTACGGCACGCGTAGCGCAGCCTCGTGAAGATTGAATACCTCGAGGTATAAAAATCCACGCACGCTTGTTGGTGCGCATGACATGCAATGAGATATTGACTTTATATCCGTTTAAAAATGTAATAAAGTAAATAAAATGTAATGTATTTCGTGATATCAGAATACCAAACACTGAAAATAAGGGTTTCCGTCATGTTTCTGTTGGCATTAAAATAACTAAACATTAAGAAGTTCTTAGATCTGTGCCTTCGGTCTCCGCACAGAATAGAGATGGGTATTTAGAGTGAGATTGTATTTTAGTGTGAATCTTTCACAAACAAATAAGTATACATATTTATAAAAATGGCGGATTCAATTTCGTTGCGATTCCAACAATCATTTGAGCTACCTCAGGAAGGGGTTTTTATCATCTTATTTATGTTGTTTGTGAATGCTTGACTCTGCAGCAGTATACATTTTATTGTATATAATCATAATTATATAATATTAGACATAGGTATTTAGTTTTATGCCTACAATTTTGAAACAGCGTTCTGCATGCAATAACATAGGTTAAGCACAATTTTAGATAGTATTATTAGTCACTGACCTCCTGAGACCGCCACCTGAAATCAAGTTCCTGTATCCACAATATACAAAAGATATAATTGGAATAAATGCCAATATTATTTGCTTTGGTACAAATAAGTGTGATGCCGTTAAATAAACCTGTACGTTATCTTATACTTCATAAATAATAATAACTGCAAATGCACCTTATTTATGACCCGACTCGGTGCACGAAGCTTAATATTTGATCCTATAAAATGAATCGCAGTGCGAAGTTGGAACGAATATCAGGATGCGGCTTAACATTCTCCGAAAGGTATATTGAAATAGGTCGTGTTTGTCCGCCTTCGCCTCGGGTGACGTCACACGAGCTCTGCATCAGCGCATTGTAGCGGCGCGTGCCGCGCGTACCGCGCCGCGCTGCAGGGCGTCACTTCAGAGATGGCTAAATATGCAACTCCACTACAAGCTGATAAGGGATTAGAGACTTTATTTAAGTTAGATAAGATTGCAAACATACTCCACGAAGGAGTTAAGAGGTTCGCGAATTCAGCCGACGATATGTGCGTCAATATATACTGAACATAACTTCACTAACACTTCAACCTTCCTTTTCATACCTTCGATCTGATACATGTACAAGCATTCTATCAGAGTTAATAACTGTTAATGGCCGTTTTCATAAACTGTTGTTAAAACAACACATTTCTAGAAAAATCAGATTATTCATAATCAAATTCGTAAGCTGAATCCGTAATGTCTAGTATGTTCAACATTTTATTACGCTGCTTCAATATAAAGTGCCTATGAAAAAGTAGCGTAAGTGGATTAAAAAAAATGGGAAACCTTTTACGTCCTATAAAAATGGATTCAGCTTACAATTTTGAGCCTGGTTTCTGGGAACTTGATTAAATAACGGCTCGTGGAAATGCACTACGTATGTAATCAAAATCAACTTAATTGGATTTGAGATATTCATATAATATTTTCGTTATTCGAGCGAATGATTTATTAATGTAGGTACAAGTTTCTGGGCGCGACGTCACCGGGATATCTAGTATCCTGTCTTGAGGGTACCGTTTTTGACAGTCCTCCACTCGAATTTAAAAAAAAATTGGGACAAATATAAGTTCACAAAAGTTTCTCACCATTAGATATACAATTTTTACTACAAACCAATATATTCTGGAGACATAAATCATAATAATAATTACACAAGATCGTCAAAAATATATAAAAATAATTCATTTACATAATTACTGATGTAGAAGTGTCTAGAATCACTTATTATCTTCACCTATCACGTATACATAACAAATGAAAATTGCGATCAATGTACGTTCCTTTTAATTGATAAATACATTCGATAATTCTCAGTTGGAGCCAAATTTATGCACTCGTAAAGTTTTTAAGCTTCATTACTGTGTGATGTGATGCGGCTGTTAAGCTGCGTGACACGGCTCGAGCCTCACTGAGTTCTATTTTTTTTTTCCATACACATATAAATTTGATCAAGATTCCAGGATCAGGATTCCAGTCACGCATTGTGAATACTTTTATCCCATTATATTTATTTAGATTTTATTTAAATTCCTGTTTTATTTAAATTACTATGTTTTTTACATATAAACCGATTTGTACAAAACGGAAATAAAACTGTACAAGGAAGACGCTACTTGAAATGCGCCTACCTACTGCAAAGCAAACATACTCTTTCCTTCAGAGTCTCACCAATACCAACACTATGAGAAAGTGATATGATATAGTTTTATAGATGAAATTAATATCTATCAAAAATTTCTGATTTCTGATTATCGCGATACCATAATATGTCTAACTATTAAATTTATGTCAATAACTTATACTTTTTCATGTCAAAATATGTACAAACTAGGCCACATTATTCGTTCACCTTAGTTTTAATCGATATCATCAGTAACCTGCAGTCTGACCATTATTTTTTGGGTTATTCAAATCAGAAGACATACCCACCGTTCAAAATTGAAGCATTCACATGAGTGCAATAATTATGAAAACTTAAATATTTTAGGAACAATGCTTTAAGTAATTATTGGTTTTAATATATTTACAATAGAGAATAGATACGAATGTGGGTAATTTTACATTCTAGCTGGTAGAAAAAAACATGGGATGTGCCTTACTGTGGCGCGGGAGGGTTGTTAATATCAATAAATAAAGTTTCGGTCGGAACCGTGTCCGGAATCGATTAATTTTTGCTTGAAAAAAAATTGAATTCACTTTAAATATGTAAATATTTCTATTATAATTTTCCAGAAAGGATAAAATAAAAGTTTCAAGACAAAGACCAGACTGATAACCGATCTCCCTAAAAATTGCATTGCATCTGATTATCAAACCAAGCTATTTATTATGATCTTTTTAATAGATACTAACTAATACATATATAATTATTATTCTACATAAACGGGAATTAACCGTTTATAGTAACTTTAATAGTTACCTCCGACGTTTCGAAGACGACGTTGTCCTCATGGAATCCAGTCATTAGTGTCTGTAAAAATAGTAAAAATACCGATATCGTTAGTGTAGTGTGTCGACCGAGTGACATCCCTAGTGCGCAAAACGTTCAAGTTGATAAACAAGATCAAGTGTGGTGATCTTTACGGACAGCAAAAGCTCCATTCAGCATTTAAGCAGATGTACTTCTGGTGAACGATGCTTTTCGCTGGCATATAAAATTTTGGAACAAATAATCAAATTACAAAATTCCGGAAAATGTGTTAAAATACAGTGGGTTCCGTCACATATTGGCTTGACGAGGAACGAGGAGGCTGACCGGTTAGCTGCGGCGGCTGCTTCTGAGGGAAATGTGTTCAATGTTGCACCAGATTTCTCAGAGGTAGTCTCTCGGTATAGGGGAAAGCTGTATGGTCGCTGGAAAGAATACTTTGACGTAAAATCCCAAGAGAAAGGCATCTGGTACAGGACCATACAGTGCGAGCCTCCTCGGGTTCCCTGGTGGGATTGTGAAGTTGACCGTAAAAAGATTGTCCGTGCCCACAGACTTCGATCCGGACACATTCCATTAAACAAGTTTGCACACCTCATGAACAAATCAGAATCCCCTAACTGCGATGACTGCGGAACGATTGAGGATGTGCAGCACTTCCTAATGGAATGTGTCAAAACTCAAGCAAAGAGGGAAAAGCTGTTTCAACGTTGGGGTTTCTCAATGACCGATGTAGGAGTCTTCCAGTCGATATTGGCGGAACCCCTGTCCAAACCGGCAATATTTATTTATAGTTTTTTTGACACCTGACCGATTTGCTACTGTAATCTTATTTTTATATTTTCGTATTGTATATGTAATGAGGATACTACTATGTAGAGGTCAAACGGAGCCGACATAGTCTTAAAGACCAAGGCTCCTTAACAAAAAAGATTAAAAAAAAAAAAAAAAGTGCGGGTAGTTCGAAAAACTCGCGCTGCTAGAAGATTTTGATGTGAACTTTAGACAGTCTTCTCCGAGACCACGAGGAGAACGTCGTCTTCGAAATGTCGGAGATACATTTTAAAGTTAATATACGCGGTTAAGTCGCTTTATGTAGAATAATCTGTAAAAATCGTTTAAATCTATACAAATATTGTACATTTAACTATATAAACTGCTTAGTAACAAAGTATAGTATGTCAATTTCATTTTTATGTAGGTAACTAAGTAGCTGACCGCCAAAGAGCATTGCCTTTATTTGTGGATAGTCGTAATTTTTATCATTATGTGTTATATACATGCATAAATGGCGTAACTAATCCTACTTTGTTTTATATACATACTGGCTGTTGTCTGTAACTTTGTCGGTGTAAGATACCACGCAGAGGCGTAGTAGACTTTAATATTAACTATGACTTCGTTCTACAGTGAGCACGACGGTAGGCAGTACGATGTCCGCGATGTCAAATAGTAAAGTATATTTGTTATAAAAACACAAAACAAGAATAAATTTATCAAAACATGATACTTTAATTAAATTTTTAATTTAATTACTTTTAGTAGAAGTTTACCTATGCATTACAAAACATACTTATTGAAACTATTTATATATTGTATTAGCATAAATAGGTAGATTTGCTAATAGTTAAATAGCTGCGTGTTGCGGTTCCGGTCTGTTTCAATAAAAAAAGCTAACGAATTATAATCCTTTTTTATTTATCTTTTGTATTTTAATAATCACTAACACTAGACTAAGTAATTTATGCTTGTATACTAACACACTATGGATACTCTAACCATTTTTCTCCATATTACATTGTATTGATTTAGAACGTGTGTTCGTGTGAAATACGTCATCCAAACTGCAGCGATGCTAATTATTGGTTCTATTTTGTTGGATTTAATGTGTTCGGTGATTACAAAACCCAATGTGATATTTACTTTTACTGTTAGTTCTTAATATTATGTATGCTTCTACTAACGAGATGTATTATGACTAGTTTCTGACACGTAAGATGTTGACCGCTGCAAGTGTGTTGAAGTCTCGAGACAAGATAGACAAACAAATATTTCTGCCGACATACATACATTTTCGCCGTTCCCACGTCAATAAAATATACCTAATCCGTAATACATCACAAGATGATCATCATTCCATGTTACATATCTGCTAATAGAAAGAAATAAAAATTTAGTATCCAAGAAAATCTGGTAGAAATGAAAAACATGAATAAGATAAATAAAAATCGCTATGTTACGTAAGTAATAAGTAAGATAAGTAATAAGGATATAGGTTCCGCGAAGTCAGTAAACAATAGAAAGCCCGTGCGAATAACATCTCAAATTAATTGGCTCCCGCCCAAAACAACGTAAATTGCTATACGAAGAAATGTAGGGAGTCTTTGTTGGCTCATAGGTCGATAGCTTGGGTTGGTCTCTTGATTTGGACATTCACAAACAGTTAATATGTAGAGTTGCCTCTCATAACACCTTCGCCTATTTGCTGACTATTTATGTAACTGATTGTTTTCTTTCTAATTGAGTTATCAAAAGGCAAAAGTTATTTATTCGCATTTATTATTCAGGGTGTTAATGGTATACTCGTATTAAACTACTACTACGCTACGCTCGCTAACGTGGGTGAAACGATTGAGAAAAAACTTAGTATTGTTACTATAGTGTCGCTACTGATGGTTAAGAGACCTAATTAGTTTGTTTTAAGTACGCAAGCAGCTCCTTCAGTTTGGAATTGAAAAGTGTAGCGCTGAGAATTTTTCCATACACAACTCTAGCGGCTTCGTACCACTGAGTCTCTCAAAACGTATGCACTTGCGCCAAAGATCGGATAGCTCACTGTGAAAATTTTATACCTGATACCGCCCGAGTTAATTTAAATTTTGAGCCTCTGTTCGGTACGTTGGTCTATCGAAGATGGGCAATATTTAAATTAATTCGAACGGTTAAAATTTTGAAGTTGGGTTATCTTAGGAACAGGGCCAACTTTGTCTCGGGTACTTTATATCATTCTATATTTATTAGTAGTTTATAACTCTTCATTTTTACAGTTTATGAATTTTTACACTATATACCAGTATATATATTATATATATGAAGGTAAATTTCTAAACAATATCTTAACCTCGTCTGATCTCACAGCACCTTAAGGATTTTCACAATTATAAATATAATTCGGCAGCTGATCGTAAAATCTGCCGGACCGTAATATTCCTGTGTAATATGTTGATTCTATGGTGCGTACTGAACAATACCTATATTTTGCTGCTCCACCTTTGTTAATTACATGAAACTTAGGTAGGAAGGTAGTTGGTTGATATTTAGTACAAAAATGGTGATAATACGACGAGCCTGAATTGTTATACAGGATGTTTTATTTTTGATTTTTTTAGGAAAATAAGTAAGTAGAGAGCTCATTTTTTTGTTGATAGTTTATATTGATCACATCAACATTTGTGAAAAAATTGATATTAGTCCTTTTTACACTATTTGAGCAAAAAAAACAAAAACGTTTTAGAGTTAAATGAATGTCGTGGGGTTCCAGGTGGCAGTAGAGGGTTAAAAATTGGTATGAATTATTTTCATTTGACAGGGCATTAACTGGTAGTTGTTTTGAACTCAAAGCTTTGGGGGCAATTTTTGAAGGCTTATCCTGCTACACCCTTTTAGCTAAACGCATGGGTGGACATCGTGTATTGCCCATAACCGCGGTCAACTGTTACTCTCTCTCTAGTCTTATCGACTCCATTCCATACCGACGACGACTGACCCACTTTTCCTGCGCAACCGGTAAGAACATCACTACATAGTATAAAACAAAGTCGCTTTCTCTGTCCCTATATCCTTATGTATGCTTAAATCTTTAAAACTACGCGACGGATTTTGATTCGGTTTTTTTAATAGATAGAGTGATTGAAGAGGAAGGTTTATGTGTGTAACAACATCCAATAAATAGTGGAGAAATACTATTATCAGCACCCGTGCGAAGCCGGGACGGGTCGCTAGTAATTAATATAGGAAAACTGATATTTATGTTTTTAATAAATCAGGAATATTATTCTAAGCAGTTATCAACATTGAGTATTATGTAGAGGTGCCTGCATACGATGCCGGCGTGCAGGAATATTGTTGACAAAATGTTTAAGAGTCCTTTTTTATATTACAAAGTTCTAGATACAAATAAGATTTAGGTGATAGTTTTCCCTTGTCATATCGAGAGATCCGCTCTAGGGATGCCGGACCGCGGACCGCGATGCAGTGGTTCCCGTTTGTGTCGATACGCGTGCGGCGAGGGCGGGCGGGTACACGGGGGGCGCGGCAGGGCGGGCGGCAGGACGCACGCGCGCCCGCCCCAGTATGCCGCCGCCGCGCTTCGGCGACACACGCGATTGCTCGCGCATCGCGACCGCAACGCGGCTCTGCCCGAGACCATGACTCGCCGTGTCCGGTGAGGCGCCGCCGCACGCGCCTAGCTCATTACGTAAGGGCTCGTCAAACGAAAAGCTCTCACATATCTAACAAGCATATCGGAATATACGTTAAGACGCGCGGTTTTCGGGAACCGGCCGCACAGGAAGATACGCCAGTTGCGCAGTGCGCGGTTGTTTGGTGGTCAGGGTATCTGGGTGCGGGCTGTTGGGCGTGCCACAGTGCTGGCGCGCGATGGTGCCAGCCCGCGCGGCGCTGTAGGCGCGCCATGAGGAGCGGCGGCGCAGCGGCCCGGGGCGCGGCCGTCATGCCTCGCGAGTAAAGTGGCGGCCGGGGCGCTCGCGACGAGCCGGCCCGGGGGCGCAGCGGGCCTGCCAGCCCCTCCGCCGCGTCCCCGCTGCTCCGCCGCACCAGCACCGACCCGATGACATATTCACATTGAACAGCCACCATTGCTCGCATAGAGTTGGTTGAGAAATGGGGGCTGACGCCTGTCCTCAGGCCGAGGCAGGAATGCCCCCGGGCCCAGGAGGAAGGCGGAGACCAAAGGTACGTACGAACTGTATGATCAAACCGTATAATAGTATTCGCGGCGTCATGTAGCCGCAGATCGTAAAGTGCGCTGCGCTGCAGGCGCGAGGATGTGAGCGTGCGTCACGCGCCCGGCATCGGCCGCGCCACACGCCGCGAGCGGTGCGTCTCTACTTTCCACACTCATGTATATCGACATTGTCATGGAGTATTTCGACATGTGTTGGTGAGTGCGCCACATCGCGACTCGCGCCGACCACTAACAGCGCCTCACTCTCGACTCGTCCAAACTAACAAACCTTGTCGAGTGACGTCTGGTGAGTGTGTCTCAAGAATTCTTTTCATGTCCGAGTCATATCTCGTGTGACCTATATTTTGACGCCAAGGCGTTTTAATATTCACCTTCCTTAGAACAAAAGCCGCATCATGTCTTTGAGCGCGTTCTACAAGATAGCAATATCAAATGCTTTTTATTCTACTGGGTTTTCTCATTTTGATGATGTTTTTCTTGGAACTCTCACATTTTTTAGATATGTGCCATAATTATTTAGTCAGAACTATTTATATCTGACTCCGAAATATGTTTAATAATAGACACATTAGGTAAACCATTAAACGATGACTGAACAGCACTTAAAACACGACATGATATGATACGCCTACAATGATCGAGTTTTTATTTGATTGTAATTACCTAATTAATTGCAATATCTGAGCCCGACTTTTTAGTTTTTAACGGAACATTGGATGACAAAGTTGTACAAAAATATATTCAGCCATAATGACTCACTCTATTGATTCTTTCGTGATCGATCGGATGTGGCGAAATAACGTCATCGGTATTATTGAATTGTGTGCAAACTAAAGTTTATAAACAATTGAGTTGCGTAAAGTCTCGGTAAACAATGTACATAGACGTTATCTTTGCTACTTCCATCGATTTCTTATAAAATGTTTATAAATTTTAAATATTATAACATAGTTATTTTGATTTAACGGGACTTAATGTCATACACTTACGTTTATTAATATTTTATGGAATTTGGATTGTAGGTACTAAACCCCAAAACTACTAAGCCACTAATTACGTAACGTCACTACTGACACAAGCATTAACAGTAATAATTAAAAAGTTAGTGTATACGAAGCATCAGTCTAGTTGTCCATCTCATTTTTTCCTAGCCGATACGGCTCCGACGACTGCTTCTGGTTACACAGGTCTACTCAAATGTGATTTTCATAGCCAACTTTTGAGTGAAGATCGTCAACATTTGTCAAATGTAAGGATCCCATTTATGTAATTATAGTTGATTGCACCAGGTGGTCGGGATTTGAGTTGATCAGCGCTGCTCTTAAAATTTAACAACACTTGTTTGCACTAGGTGCCACCAGTCCGGCCTAGCAACAGTGTGTTCCACCCACTTATCTGGGTTTATACTGGTCATAGGTATGTCAGCGTCTAGGTTTCCCTTAGAGGTTATGGTACTTGCAAGGTATTTGAACTTACCCACATGCTTTCATAGCACCCACCAGCGCAGCAGCGTCACCTAGGCAAATGTTCAGTATGTCCTAACATGACTTCGTTCTTCATGACGCTGAATTTAGTCCGTATTTACAGCGTGCCGCGTCCAGCACACCCAAAATCCGCTGCAGATCCTCTGGGAGTTCACTCACGAAGGAACCACATTTTCTCGGCGATTAAATCACGCGATACTTTGGTGTTGACTTTACTGACTATCATCTTTAATTGCGCGAAATTAGATCCTTATTTGATACCGAATTGGTGGCAAATCACCAAAAATGTTGTAGGATACGTCTATATATTTATAATGTAAAAGGGCTTTTTATAAAAACCACGAAATGCAGAGATACATTTTTATTTCTTCATGACCCATAATAATTAATTGCATAACCCCATGGCCCTGACTTCCAATTACCCCCTAAAAAGTGACTGGGCAAGTTACGTAAATTTATTGCTACATCTACCGCATCGAACTCTGCATTGCGCGTGGCTTTTCCAGTAGAGAAGTCAGACGACACTTATACCAACCTGCTCTTGATATCCGGAACATCCCTTGGTATATTAAGCTCAATACGGCCGCTTGCCACGAATATCCGATGAATGATTATCATAAAAAAATTGTAACTGATGTATTCGAATTACAATCGATTCAATTTTTTTATTTACATATACTTTTTTTTATGTTCATCAGTCTCGCGGAAATACAATGGAAATACTAGTTTAATGACAGTGCATTGTACCTAACTATTACCTAATACTGCAGTTTAAACTGTTAATTGCGATTTTGTATTATTTCTATAAATTCATACACAACTTGTACAATTTTTATGTTTTTGAGGAGTATTTATTGTATACTTATATATACGATTTTTGTACTGGGCAGTACCAACTCAGAATTTGATATATAGCAAGTATTTAATTTATGGAAATAATGATTACTTCCGGTACATAATATACGGTTTCAAAAGTTTGTACGGTATATTTCAAATGTTTATTCTTTGTCATAATTACAAAATATAAACATTTGAAAACGTTTCTTGTCTTTTTATGGTAATTGGTATTTTTTAAGTACGGATTAAGGACTGCACGGCCAGTATACCCACCACAACAAGTCGAAGTCTGGGTCAATCGCCCAGCAAAATCGATGATCTCAATTTTCGCATAATCCAAGACGATGTAAACCGAATTGGTAATTTTGTTGTAGCGGTGCTCTATGAGGCATCATAAATGCAGCCTGAATTTCTTTTTAATCTGCATTTTTATTGAAGTTGTTTTATGAAGATAAATAAGTTTAACATAATTTATTTACAATTACTTTGGATTTGGTTCAGAAACGTAGGTACTTATTAAGAGGCATAAACATAATTTATATACTTGGATGATTTAATGCTACTTAATGTGCTTGAATGTCATATCATGGCATTCAAACACATTACATAGCATTAACTGGTAGTTTCATGCGATGGATAATATAACGTGAATTGTTTTGAATTAGGTAGGTATGTTATTTCCAACCAAATGTTAATTTCCAACTGCTTATAGGTGCAAGCAGCGTTGTATAGTTGACAGCATTCAAAGTAGTCAAATAATTCTCTACACCATATAAATTCTATGGTGCACCATCGTTATGAGTACTTTGGATGATACGACTATATGACGCTGACTGTACCAACATATTTTCAAACAAATACCAGCATATTTTTTGGTTGGAGTATCTGTTTGCTTTAACATCAACAAAGAAATAGTTTAAAGTTAAACGGACAAGTTGTTAACTTCCTATTCTGTAACTCGTTTCTGTTTTATTTTCTTTGTTTAGAGTTAAAGCAGACATACCTACAAATAGGATCTAGACTCAACCCAATACTAACCTGCTTTTGTCAGGCTTGAGTTGTTTCATGCCCTATTTCAGTCTATCGGTTACAAAAGAGCAGGCAATCGTACATATTTTGAACAATAGATGCGCGTCGAGTTGCGAACTGTCTTCGCAAGCCGATAGATTGCGATATTAATAATCTCTCTATTCTGTACAACTGGGTTCCTTGATACTAAGTAATATATAGTACTTTTTACTTTTCGCAAGCGATCATAAATACGAAACATCAACAAGAAAAAGAAAGAAAATACATTTATTTGAAACAACATACCGAGCCTTATAATTATAACTAAACATTTGACATTTAACATGTGTATTTCATCATTTCATTTTCAAAGGGAACTATTCAGCATTTGTCTTATATTATATAATTTCAAAAGAATATTTACAGAAATTGATGCAATTAACAAGATAATGTGGAAAAATTGCAGCTTGAATTATAACAAGTAACATACTAATAGCAAAAACTATACCAGAACAATTACGAAAGCAAAAAGAAAAAAAAATAGGAAATTTATCATAACTTAAACTACCATATAACATTATACACACAGGTGGCTAGCAATAAGAATTGCGATTGTAAAGTAAGTGAAGTTTTGATTGGGTTTTATTTTAAATAGCGGTGGAGAGTTTCGTATTGAAGGGGGAATATTATTCCAAAAATGTGTAGCAGCATAGCGAAAGCTGCCACGAAAGCTAGCAGAGCTGTGGCGCGGATACAAGAGATGGGAAGTTTGTCATTCATGCATTTGCGAAAATAATAATTTGCTATAAAGACACGTGGGGTGTTTGCTCATCTCAATTCCAAATAACAAGGAAGCAAAGTGTAGAGTTCTAAGCGGAAACAAAATCTGGCGCAAACATTTTGTAGCCTTTAAGTATAATTGCATTTTTATGCGTGACAATAGGCACTCTCCAAACACAGTGTCAGCATAATTGAGCTTTGATAAAATAAGCGTCTTCGTCGTAACAAAGCTTAATATGCTTGTCGATGTTACGCCACAGTATAATTAGTGTACGATTCCGATCCCTCCGATCGGTTCGATAAATAAAAACGTCATTAAAAGCATATAAGCTGGCAAAAACTGGATTTCTTAAAATGAAGACGCATATTTAACTATATCTTTACTTACTGATCTTCTATATACTTACTTACTGATCTTCATCATCATATCAGCCGAAGGATGCCCACTGTTTGACATAGGCCTCCCCCAAAGCGACCCACAATAACCAGTTTATATGAATATTCTTGACTTAGTCATAGAACATCTTCTCGCTCCGTTCGTATAATAAATTTCATGTTGTGGTCTACGAGTGTTTGTTTTAGAAGTATGAAAATTACAATTTCCCCAAACTACCAGTAAGGTAGACACTACGAATCTAACATATGTATCGTGAGAGTATAACATATTGTGGTTAAAAAGCAATTTTGATCGACCTTGCAATCGAATTTCCAAGAATAGAGAGAACGTATGCAGGTGCTTCACCGGACATGACATATTTTGGCAAGCTGGTGGCACGTGAAGAATATCATTTCCGTGCGTATATTCAACGACATTTTTATACAGTTGCCTAAAGTTGTAATAAGGTATAAAACAAATAATGGTTACTTGACTCCAACTACCAAATAGAAATTTTGTACTTATGTAAAGTATAAGCAATATTTTTTTATTGCATTATACTCAACCTAACAACAAATAAATGCAATTTATTTTTAATTACGTTATCATGAATGGCCGCCGTGTCGACTCTGGAAATCATGCAATCGACTTTGCATACTGTGGAAAACATAAAAATATTGGAGTTTAAAAAAATTCCGTATTTCAGTAGTAGCGAATTATCAAGAATCTTGTTTATTACGTCCAAGGACAAAGGTCTGACTAGTACATCTTATTTTTTAATTTAATTAATATATTATGTTGGATTCTTCATTTACAACAATTTTCATTAAAATACGAGTACTTAACTAGTTATTAAATCTAAAAAAGGCCCTTGAGGCATTGCACCAAGGATACTTTCGGCAATTTATTTTTGCAGAAATCATTACTACTGAATTCCTATATAGAATTAGATTTGGTGTGATATAATTGCATTATAGCTATTTAATATTAGGTATACAATGGAGCAAAGTTAGTGTTTACCTTCTCATGCTAATATTGAGACCCGTGCTAGCGAAAGATTCCAAAATTGAATCACGAGCATAGCGAATGGTTCAAAGAGTGGAATATTGAAACACGGGAGGGTTTCAAAGCACGAGAGGGGAACACACTTTGCTACCGAGTGAAACACACAATTTTCACCACACTACCGCGAGAAAAATTAACTCTTAAACCTAAAAAATGTATTCCAAATTATTGCCATCTATCATTTATCATTCAAAAACATTAAATAAAAGAACATCTAATCAGCTAACATCAAAAAAACGCTATTACTTTGAATTCTTTACATAAATAAAATATCAATTAAAAGTTGAAATAGATAACATATACTTAAGAAAAAAAAAAAAAAAAAAAATTGGTTGGCCAAATTGGTTAAGGCGTCAGCCGCGATAGCTGGGGATGCGGGTTAGAGTCCCGTCTCGAACACCGGAGGTCCTCGTCGTTTTTTCTTAAGTATATGTTATCTATTTCAACTTTTAATTTATATAGTAGTATTACTACTTAAAAATCAAAGCAAATCAAAAATATTTCATAAAAAAAAATAATTTGATTTGTTCTTAGTTTTAAAATATCAATATTTTTCATGTTAGGCAAATTACAACTACTATTTATCACAACACTTATTTATCAATTCCAAGAAAATAAGCCATGCTTATTATGTATTTAGAGGTGACATAGGAAGCTGGAGACCTGATAATCATAATATTTGTGAAAAAGTAACGACTACTCATGGTAAAATAATCTGTCTGTGTACATACCCAATATTAATTATTCCCACCACTCTACATCCAATAGTGTAACTCAATATCTGATAGATTTTGCTCCATTTGAAACGAGACAACGCAAGAAACGCCAGCTTTAAATAAAATTGAATCATAAAAATCTTAAAAATAATTGTTTACAGTCTTAACTATAACTAGTGTATATGATTGGAGTGTTTATATTGTATTTTTTTCAGTAATATAAATTACCATTGACTTCATTGTTATGTGCGTAATAATTTCCAGATGTCAACAGAGTAACAAGCGGAAATTAATCGTCCTATTTGTAACCAAATACGTTTTATACATTTTCCTCGTAGAGTAAGTAAGAACAAACATAAATTAAATGAGTTTGGATTCACGCAGGCCCCGCATTAGCCGAGGTGTCACACCCACTACTGAACATCTGTCTTGTCACGAGATTACTGTCCAGCATATCACAGCGAGTATTTATAAACTGCCACATACCACTACCACTGACCTAAACTAGCGCTTATGATATACACGGTGTTGAAAAAGAGACTTATTAAAAAATGTCACGGCTTTTACACATCACGGGTTTAAGAGACATATTACGTAGACAGTATTGAACATTTTCAAGAAATGCCCAATAGTTGACGACCCATAAGTTTATTTTTTTTCGAATAAGAGCCTCATTACATACAATAATATTATGAGCGAGTGCACAGTATCTACATATGATTTTGATTACATTCTCCTTCCATCGTTCTCAGATGACATATGACAACTAGAACGCGTACTCCATTTCGCCCTGGCATCCAACCCCAATGCCGTTAAAAGAGAATATTTTAATTCACTCTTTATGCTCGTGGTTCGGTTTGGATTTCGAACGAGGAGGTAAAAACACTAACTTTGCTCCCTTGTATAACGAATAACTATTATATGGTAGACGAACGCGTGCTCGTAACTGTCATCTTTAAATAAATAAATATTACAGGACCTCCTTACACAAATTGACTGCGCCCCACGGTAATTTCAACAAGGCTTACGGTATAATAGACTGAATAATATATACAAATACTTAAATATATAGAAAACACCCATGACTCGGGAACAACTATCTGTGCTCATCAGTCTCGTCACACACATAAATGTCCTCACTGGGATTTGAACCCCAGGACCGTCGGGATCACTACACATTAGGCCGGACTTGTCATCAGAATTACGAGTAGATTTTTACTCTCGATCATTAGCAGTAAGGAAGACACGGGTGTCAGCTGGTGAGTATGTCGAGAACTAAGAAGTTTACATACTACCTAGGCTCTCAGTAACATTTATTCGTACCTACGAGTACTCGTATGTAGGTAACTATTTGTATAAACATTTATTGACGGGTAATTTACACCTTATTACAAAGGATTAAGGTGAAAACATTAATCTTAATTAAATATACACTTTTATTAACTAAAACATTAAAAATTATAACTGTGCTTAATTCATAAATAGTGTTGTTTACGAAAATTGCATTTTCTTCCGATTTTTAACAATTAACCTTAGAAAAATAACTTGGCCTTTGTTTGTATTTGGTCTTTGATGCTTGTTATATATATTACGTTATTATATCCATTTAATTATAATTATACAGAAAAAATAACATTCAAGAGTTCTTGAACATTTTAGTGAGGGTATGAGGGTATTATATATGTAGATATCTAAAAATGCTCTTTTTTTTTGTTTGTTAACGAGCATTTTTAACGAGGATAATCTATACAAACCTTTCGGATTATAATAAAAAAAAACTCTTTAAAGTTAAAATAAGTTACATTTGGTTCAGTTTAAAAAATGAGAATGAAGAGAATTTATGAGTTATATAATTGAGCGTAGGACAGCGGCCCGCGCGTGTGGGTCGAACAAAGGCCTGATCTGCTGGGCCGCGCGTCCCTTGCATCGCGCGCTGGCACCCACGTGCCACCTCGTGTTTCTATTTATTTACCAACCCAACGAGTTTTATTCAGCGCACACGGATATTAATAGCACAGCCTCTTTAAACACGGAGGCAGATTTGGTGCAGATTTTGTACATATCTTGTAGGGGAGATTAAGTATCGTTTTCTGAAGGGTTGAGGGAAGGGCAGCACACATTACAGAAAACTAGTGTCTAAAAATAAAAAGTTATATCCAACCTGACAAAAAAAGGTAAAGTAAGGTTACTATTATATTATATGTAAACTAATATTTAATATTCTACAGTTTCCACTTTAAGTCGAGACGCATTGAATCCGAGTTCAAATATTTCGTGCTTTATCTATGAATTGACTCACCTTTGCTGTTTTATTAATCGAGCTATCAGGGTGCTTTGTCGCGATTTCAAGAGTTCTAAGAGTAGCGTAATCTTTAAGAGATCGTTTAGAAAAAACAATGCTTGTCCGCTCCTCGACAGATTTTAAGGGCTTAGAGAGAGCGACGCAGCAGTTTACAATGGCCCTTAACAACCCGTAGGGTTGACTCTTTTCTCGACAGTCAATTTTTTTTCTGAATATACTGCCATGTCAAACTAAGCTTATTTGGCTTTGGTTGAGAACAACTTATATTCATAACACTCTTCTACACTTGTCTTTACACGTTTGATTGCGGAATAGATGAGATTTTTTTTAAGTCTAGTTAAACATTCCTACTTATAAATTAGACTAAGAACCTCTATTATCATAGTCTTTAAAAGATATTCTTAAAAAAGTTACCAAGTCCTCCGGCGCCCGAGACAGGATTTGAACCCGCATCTCCAGCTTTTGCTGCTGACGCCGTAACCGATTAGACCACCCGGACACCGAGGAAACCTCTCAATTTTTTAAAGTCTATCCAATCTCTTAACGGTTTCAGGCATCGTTTATCTTGTACTATAATATGTAATTTATTTCAGTTTATAATTTATGTAGTAGTGTTATTACTTAAAAATCAAATGAAAATATTTAATAAAAATAATTTGATTCTTAGTTATATTTATATTTGACAAGACACTCCAATGTATTTTACATTCGTATAGTTTTCTACAAACGATTTGGTGGCGCAACGTTTTAATGACCACGTAAGATTTCTAATCGTTTAATGTCGACAACCCTACTCAAGTAAAGGTTAATAGAGCTGAAAGCAATCCCAGCAGAGAAAAATGGTTGTCGGGTAAAATACTGAGAGGTTCTCGAGGCCAACGTGTATTTGAGCACGTCCGATCCGTCAGCTCTCCAGCCGGCGCGGGAATGCTACTACACATAACTACATAGGTAAATTAACACTAACTAATTAAGGGCTTTGTAGATCGTCTGCTGCATTCCACGTTGCATCAGGTGGTTAGGTTACCTATAGATCCCTTAAAATTTTTGCGCCGTGGTGTAACCTAATGATCTTGATCGTTTCACGTAGCAATATTTATTTTAGTTTTCAACTGACTACATTTGTTATAACACGTATCTATACTGTCAACAATTAAATTGCGACCGTGGGTAACATCCACAAGTGAACCGTCTGGTTGTAAAGTTAGTTTGCAGCTACGTAAGAACAGATTTATAAGCAAGAACGCCCATTTTAAGCAAGGATTTGGTTAAAAACTGTTTATAAAACATTGTTAAATCGTGGACAAAAAGCTATTATTATGAATATACCATTATAATTAAACAATAGCGCAAATAACTAATATTACATATTTTTTTGCAAGTACCAAAATGTTTTAAGGGTTGCAACTACCTTGCAATTTTGAAGTGCTCATATTAGATAACAAAAGTCAAACATTGTGAGCCCTTTCGTTAAATTTCAAGTGCATTCGGGCCTTCGTATTTGAAATGGACTATAACAATTAACTATGTTACTATTATAGTTATACATTAAACTGAATATTTTAGTCACACATTCAAGTGAATTTGAGAACTTGACAATAAATGTAGTGCATCTATTGTAACATTCAAATGTTTTAAATTGAATAATGGAGATTCACCGCATTGTTAAGTTTATTTATGCAGCACTAGCCTTGAGTCGCTAGCTTGCTACTAACACGCTTACATACTTATTAGTAAGTGTCATGTACTAGGGCTGCTTATGGAGGTTACCAATATACCCATATAGCTATACAACAGTAGTAAGGATTCAATCGTTTTCTCACCTTGTTTTCCAATATATACCGCTTATACAATTATGTCACAAGACTACACTAGAAAAGGCCTCAGGCTATGATTTATTATTTTCGGTTTGAGGCTAAATACATTTGATTTTACTAAATATGTAAATAATGCTGCATGTTATGACAATAAACAATATAAGCACAGTATAGCCATCTAAGGTTCGACATTTTACAAAAGAGATCTAACAAATTGGAAATGAAATTGACAGGAACGTAATTTATACATCACAAATATAATCATTAAAATACTCGTAGCTACCTAGTACGTACGTAGTACTACCTCTACATGAATTAAAGTTTCAATACGACAATATAAGTAAATTAATCTTATAACAATATATTACAATGGTATTTGTAGAAATAAATAATAATGTAGGTTTTTGACTAAAATATCCGCTGCTGGTTTATATTCTAAAAATATCGTGTCAACTTATGAATGAAATAAACAAACGCTCTCTTAAAGTAGGTACATGAACTAATAATTAACTAATAAGACATATTTTTTGTCCATAAAATTGATCTCATTTATGTATAATCATTATTATAGTGTATGCAGAAATTTTTGGTACAAACAATTAGATACCAAAAAATTCTGTTAATACCGGCCTTTCACGTATAGGATGGGAATGTAAAAAAAATTGCATACAAACACGTAAATCAGCTGTGAATAGGCAAAGAAGACACAGATATGGCGAAACAATAGCTAACTATGTGTAGCTGACTACAAAGCCCTAGAAATTATACTAAAACAAATCATGTTCATCGATACAAAAGTGAATCTTGAAGTTACTCGTAGGTGTAAGAAAATTTAAATTTAATATTTTTACTTTGATAATTTCCTGGAGTCGGGGAGGTTGAGCGCTCTGCGGCTGCGCAAGACAGCCCTCGACGCCGACTGTACTGCGCTCGGTCAGTTTTCCTTTAGATATGTGGAGCGCTGCACTGGCACCACGGGGTTGACTGTAAGCAAAGCCGCGGCCGCGGCGGCGGCCTCGTCACGTTGCACGTTAGTTTCTTTATTTATTCGTTTTTATTCAATAACAAACCTGTGTCAATAGCGTGTGCCTACCCGACTTGGTGGTGTTTTACGTCTCTATATATATTTTTTTGTACCTCCTTAAACATAAGTAACATAAACTTTAAAATAACATATCGTGAGTCATCTCACGCAGTCCTCAATACTTGCAATCGGATTGGCAGCAATTTATCGCTTGCGATTCACCATTGCGCATTCTGCGTCATCCAAAAATAACATAAAATAAATGATAAAATATGTAATAAATGTTGTACTTACTGCTATTAATGTAATATGTATGTGAAAAATATTTTTTTTATTAATATGACATAGGTATGTGAAAAACAAGCGATTCATGATTCTTAAGTATAGATACTGAATGTCGGTTTTAATTAAAACAATTGTCAACACGTTAAGACGACTAAATGCATTTATTTATGTGTATTGTTAAAATACGCCTTTGAAAAGGGGAAAAATTAAGAACACTCACTACCAATCTATGAAAAAACTTACACTGAAGGTTTTTCCATAGATTGGTACACTCGCTGAATACACGACTATGATAACCGAAGGTAGCAATGTACGAGTTGAAGAACATTCTCAGAACACTCGCCTCACATCCCAAAAGAGCATTATGAACTATTAACGTCGAAATGTTTTCTCTAGAATAAACCGTCTAGGATTACCTATTAAGCATATTATTTTTTCAGGTCGCTGCCGAAGCTATGCAGCCAAGAGGAGGAGGCGGGGAGACCACCACAAGGAGGAGTGGTAACCTTTGAGCCAATTCAACATGACCACGATTTCTGCGAGCGAGTTGTTATCAATGTAAGTAAGCCAATATTGTAGGACTATATAATTATAAGTATAAAACGTGCCTTGAGTTCTATAGCAAAGCTGACGGGTGTTGTACAGCCAACAGCAATGGTTCCTAAGCGTTAGGATTGGTGTTAAAAATTATCCTGACACTCTATTATTATATCTTAAATAAAGTTGAGTCAAGATTATTCTGAACAACTGACTGACCGGATTAGGCACTTCTGCTGCTGACTGTACTGTGTACCTTATAAAGTAAGCGGTCATTCTGGTTGACAGAAGACATTTGTAAACTCGGGCACCACAACACATATTACATCGTCATACATGTTGAACTCGGAACACGATAATCTCTAGACTTAATTACTAGAAAATACCTAGTTAAATATATATTTAAAATAGTATAATACAGTAAATAAATAATACAATAATACAGTAAATAAATGAAACGCCGTAATTTACAAACCTATCCGCTATTTACTGTGTAAAAGATGTAATTGCTATTGACATGTGTAAACATTATTTTTTACTATAGTAAAAAGAAAATTGCTTCCTATCAACAATTAGATTATTATATTAAATATTGAAATAAAAGATAATTTTCGGAAAAACAAAATATAAAGTACTTTTTTTTTATGTAGGGGCATTTATTATTTTATGCATGTTTGAGAAGAGCACTTATACATACGTCTGTTGGAAAAGGGGTTGTGGGGCTCGTAATATAGCCTCACTCGCGCTCGATCGTTTACACATACTCGGCCGGCCGGATATTAAATAAGGGCATTAAAATTACCTTTTAATCTAATAACTAAACAGTAAATGAGAGAAACTCACTTTTCTACAAATAATTAAATTAAAACTTCCCTATTCAATTATTTCTAAAGTCATTTTTAAGTTACATACCTACTCTTATTTAAACCCTTTTTTTATATAATACATATAAATGTCAATAAGTACGAATATAAACGCAATACCAACCGGGACCATAGATAGGCCTGTATCGCAAAAGCAATTCATTTTATAACTTAAATAATACATCTGTAGCGGACTATAATCATAAGCTTATTTATGTATAGCACTTTTTTGCACAGAAAACTTTCAATCATAACAATATTACCGACGAGGTCACTACATCACCACTCAAGGTTATAAAGGTTGTACGTTACATAAAAGGACCAATAATGACGATGGTTTAGAAACAAGCGTTAACTACATATTCACGGAGCGACTACTTACAACTGTTCGCAGTTATGGTTGTCCTTCACCAGTATTATAATATAATGTTATATAACATGGTTCTACAAGGACAGTATTATGTAACATTGATTTGTAATAGCTAGTGTGGGAGCACCATTAGAAACACTTATCGGCAACCCCCGCGAGATATCTAAGTAACAACTTAATAACACTTATAATAAATATATGTTATATATATATAACCCCTATCGTACGCAAACAAAAGAGAACAATGAACCAATCCAATATTCACAGACCATAACTGGAAGGGTAGGTAAGACAAGGGGTAGTTACATTATTCATCTTCCAGTAAAATTACATGTATATCTGTATTTTGCCTATATCCTTTGATATTTCATGAGTTGCGTTTACCGGCGGCGTCATTTGCGTAAACGTTTTGACTTGCGTGTTTCGTGCTCAGTCGCGAACATAGTCTGTTGTATTTCTAACGATCCCCATAATTGCCTGTAGGGACCTGCCTACCTGTTGATTTATCAATACGTAGGCAACGCTTAATGTTTTTAGAATATGAATAACGTAAACATTTTAATAAGGCAACCAATAAATACTTCTTTATTACTTTTCCACATATTATCAGTCCTTCTTCCCTACATTGTTTGTTTTGTGTACTTTTTTCGTATAGCACGTCTTATTTGAATACCACACGAATACTTGCATTGCCATTGCATTGTTTGCTGAACAAGAAACTATTTTTGTAGCGATTTTGGCTTCATAGCGTCAGGACTATTGCTACAATCAAAAGGGTTATGAAGTATTTTTACTAGTACCTAAAATTTACCTATTTTACCACGGCACGTAATTATCCATTAAGCTAATCCAATATTACTCCGCTAACAGGTCTTTTTTTAATTTTTACGAAGTTAAAGGTCCTTATTATGCACCAAGTTCCTCTTGTGCACAGAGAAACGTGGCCTTGAACTCGTACAATTAGTGTTCAGCCTGGTTTAATTTTATATATATATAAGCAATGTAAAACTAGTTTTCACCCTACCCTGTTGTTGAGCCCTAGGGCTCACACAACAACACAAAAAATGTGGTATGATAAATTTGTGGTCGATTAATTGTAAGCGTCAATCTATTCCCTTTTTTGCAAGCGGCTGTACTCGTACAAAGTTATTTGATTATCGCGCACACACCTTAGAACTCTTAGCTGTAGAGCTACGTGTGTGTAGACATACGAAGATAAAAAACAATCAAATCAATATTTACAGGCCCACCGAAAGTACCTAAGCATAAATTAGTTTTACGATTCACGGGCACGGCGGAGTTTCACACGATGTTTCTTTCGCCGCCACGGATGTAGTTTTGCGGTTGGCAATGGACCGGGCCAAAAATACATTTTATTGTGTATTCTCCAAGGGCGCCGCGTGGTAGGCGCGGCGGCGCGCGGCGGGTGCGTGGTAGCTGGCCCAAACAACGCGCTTTTATCAACGTCTTTTAATTCATTTTACGCTACCTGTTACGCATGTATTCTGACCGCGAATAGTTCCCGGATACAAAGTCACCATTTTATTACGACGTTCAGCAACGTGAAATTAGAGCAACGTAAGGTAATAAAGCCAACGTTGTGCAATTACATATTGTGTGTACTACGTGTAGTGATCGCCCGACATTATAGCTTTTATAATGAACAATTGACTATCTATTCGTTGCCACTAGTTTCAAAGAACTAGTAACCAATATTGGAACTCCGACTGGTAGGTAATATAAGGCTACTATAAGGCCTACAAATGATGCAATGAATTATTGACTGGGAACAGGTGATAGAGTTTAATAGATAATCTCGGTTCAAAATGAAGAGCTGACAAACTAAATGGCGCTTATCCCATAATTAACTCTAAGCTCTCGCTAATTAGTTGTCTCAGATGAAAGAATAAACTTTAAGGGTGACGCATCTATTTATAACTGAAAATATACCAAGCTATACAAATATTTTATTAGAATCAGGTGTATTTATGCCAATCGATTCCTCGCAATTCGGCCGTCGTCGCCGATCGATTCCTCTCAATCCCACATTGCTTGATGATCACATTGATCGCGCGTAGTAACCTAACACACGTGCGTTAAATCGTAAAACTTTTTTACTATTGGCTATTGCGGGCCCTCTAGAACCGTGTCTTATGCATTAATATTATACAGCGATTTGACTTCTGGTATCTTTTTAGTGCCCATAGTCTAGGTTTTAGGAAACTCGGTTGCAGGCCAATTGAATATTTGTGATATTTTCACCACTTTAGATTAGCTTTTACAATGTTCGTAAATTCACCATCAACCATTTTCGCAGAATATTTACAAATTTGCCTGACACACGATTTCGTAATAAAAATCTGCATTCATTTACATTTATTTTCATTGTCTCTAAATTGATATCATAGCTTTTACTAACAACATTAACTATGAAATAGATTAGAAGTGAATATAGTTAGACCTGTTTTAGAATAGAAGTTACGAATTTCTTTTTGGTTGTTTTTTAATGCGGGTTTCCGCAATCGCGTTTTTCATTAGAAGGCAGAATTCTGGCGACAGATGTAGTCATAATCCACCAATCATGTTTAACCATGATATTTTTTGGCAAAGTGCCCTCTGGCAGCAATAGTCATTATTTACAAAAAAATCATAATATATTTTTTTGGTGGATTTTGAAAGCTTGACTCTCGTCATGGTGCTGCCATGTAGTGAAAAACACGCTCGCGAAAAAACCTCATTGGCTGGAATAGTAAGAGACAGTTTATTTTTAAACATAATAAAGTATGGCTTTTTTCATATAAGTGTATAATGCCCATGCCAATAATACCTATTAACTTAATAGTAATGAAACACTATTATTAACCAATACAAATACGCATAGGTGAGATTACATGGAGAGCTTTAATAATCACTAAACTTAAATGTGGTAGGTAATAGTAATAAGTACCTATTTAATATTACATTTATTTTTCTTTTGTTTTACAAACCTATCGCTGAGTATATTAGTTTTATATAGTACGTTATATACATAGGTACATATATTAGTTTTATATAGGTACTTTTTCTGTTAAGATTGTATTACTTTACCTAAGATCTTTACTTACGGTGAACAAAATGATATAAGGGGACTGTTATATATATATTTATATGAATTATATGTATATCATATAATTCATATTATATTATGTAATAATAGTAGTTGATGTTACTGCTACATAATAAAAGGCATAACAATACGAGTTGAGTATTCTGAAAGGAAGCGAAGCTGTTACAATTGTTGTACATACAAAATATAAGCTCTCTATAATAAGTTCCAGGAACCGTATAAGACAAGTCAAACCGAATGTTAAATGGCGGCGAATGGAAACTTGTTCCAAGCAACCTTAGTTTTTAACTTTAGTTTAATTCAGAGACAAACTAGAGTCAGACCATAGACATACTATTTAACTAGACCGAGCGTGCTAATAATAATACCACGATCGAAAGGGATGGTCTTATGTAACTTTCCATAGGTATGGCAGAGACTGTGCTATTTTCGTCCGTCCTTGTCATATTCTCAAATATTTTTGTGCCCCTCCAAACTGGTCCCTTCAGAACTCTCAAAGTTGGAGGGGAACAAGAAATACAATTGGAGTTTTCTTGGGTTTTCAACCATAGTTGCGGTAATGAATACAGAAAAAGCTAATTATTTTGTTATAAAGAATGTCCTGTAAAGCAAAACTATAGTGAATTGTTACATCTTAGGCTACAAAAGCCAGAGTATCTTGATCCCTTACTGGCGCTCGCGGATGCGTTCTCCAGTCATAATTCCTCCTTGAGTCAGACCCAATTCTCATATCGGTTTTATAGTAAGTAACAATTGCTTTGTTCTTCAGAGATGTTCGTTAATAAATTGAGATGTTCGATATTTAAATGTCATTAATATATCGATTTTGATATAATAATGAAGCAATGATAACATTTAAACAGATAAGATATAATATGTTGTAATAAAATAGTGTAATTTTATACGGGTCATTATTTTCCGTTTTTTAACGCATTAAGGGGTAATTGTATCTATGTGTGTCGATAAAATATAGTTAAAGAATGCCAAAGGGCTATCAAAGAAGAGAAATATAGTGAGAAATTATTTTCCTTCGGGAAAACTCGGTTCTTTATTGGTATTCCATGACATCCGAATTGTCATTGCATGATCGTATTATATGAGTGACATTCTCATATTCATTAATATAGAATATTATTCAAGTGAAAAATGCTATTTAACATTAAAATGTCACTAATTTATTATAATCATTATTTGCCAGTTAGGGTGCCGTCGTATTTTGACCGAGATACGAGTTTTCTCGATGGAAAAGTTTTGCACTGCATCTGCATTTTACTCTAGCAATCTTGCATCTAACATTTCGAAATGTTAGACTGTAAAACATTTTCTCTGTACCTTTTTTTCTAAATCTTTCTAATTGTTTTTTTTTTTTTTGCATTAATTAATCTCATTTTTACCAGAATCTGACTGATTATTATTTAATGTTAATGTTGCTTACAGGTTAGCGGACTTAAATACGAAACCCAGCTACGGACATTAAATCAATTCCCAGAAACACTTTTAGGAGATCCGTCAAGACGGATACGATACTTTGACCCCCTACGGTAAGTTTAACTCGGTACCATGGCCTTGATATTAAGGCTTTGCGTTCTGATTTTCTGTTTGCAATCTGATGCTAGATATAATATGCACTTAAATCGTAATTTTTACAAAACATAGGGTGGTGGGGCAATTATATAGCAATAGACTTGCCTTTATGTTTTTAATTTGAAAGTATTTGATTAAAATTAAATTTCATGAGCATTATTTAAGTAAATGATCGCCTAAAATTCAAGTAAATTTGTCTAAGGTAAGTAGCAATAAATAATCTTTTGTCTTATGCCGGTGAAAATCGCAACCTACGTACGGAAGGCATGAGAAATGCAATATTTTTATAGGAGTACCCATCAAATATATAATGATAAACTTTCTTTAGTTCTCAATCTTAAGCCCCGTTTACAGTAGAGACATTTTAATTACGAGTAACATATCCGTAAAAAGTACGAAATGGGTGAACTTACTTTTCACCAACTGAATGGTACTAGCATCTATCTCATGCCATCAATAAAAGTGTCAAACCGTAATGAAACCGTGCCAAGCATTACATTGTTTGCAATTGTTTTAGGAACGAATATTTCTTTGACCGGAACCGACCCTCCTTCGACGCAATCCTGTACTACTACCAAAGTGGCGGACGACTGCGGCGCCCGGTCAATGTTCCACTAGACGTATTCTCGGAAGAAATCAAGTTTTATGAACTTGGCGAGCAAGCCACAAACAAATTTCGGTACACACAAAATTGTATCCATATATTTATAATTTTTCATAAGTTATTCATTTTCAAAGAAACATAGGCACACTTAGTGTGTGTAGACTAACTGAGAGTTGCTTGTTCATGATTTTGTAGAAATAGTACCTATATTTGTAGATAATTTATAGAAATATTGAACGATTTTATATAACGTCTATTACAGTGAGGATGAAGGTTTCATAAAGGAAGAAGAGAAACCTCTCCCTTCCAACGAACGACAACGCAAGATTTGGCTTCTGTTTGAATACCCTGAGAGTTCACAGGCTGCCCGAGTAGTTGCCATCATCTCCGTGTTTGTCATCCTCCTCTCTATCGTCATCTTCTGCTTAGAAACGCTTCCAGAATTTAAGCACTACAAGGTCTTTAACACCACAACAAATGGTACCAAGATTGAGGAGGATGAAGTACCCGACATCACTGATCCCTTTTTCCTCATTGAGACACTCTGTATAATATGGTTTACGTTTGAATTGATAGTGCGGTTCTTAGCATGTCCGAACAAGTTTAATTTCTTTAGAGACGTGATGAACATTATAGATATAATAGCTATCATTCCTTACTTCATCACTCTGGCCACCGTGGTTGCCGAAGAAGAAGACACGTTGAATCTCCCTCGAGCACCTGTATCCCCGCAGGACAAATCAACTAACCAAGCCATGAGTCTCGCAATATTACGCGTAATTCGTCTCGTACGAGTCTTCAGGATCTTCAAGTTATCCCGCCACTCCAAAGGATTACAAATCTTGGGACGAACATTGAAAGCATCTATGCGGGAGCTTGGACTGTTAATATTTTTCCTGTTCATAGGTAAGTGGAAAACATTAAATGTACTTAAGTAATGTTATTGTAACAGGTTAAAATCTTGCATATGATTAAAATACCGAATTGGAGACATTTACCCAAAGTTTAGTTTTTAGTTCGTCCAGTGTTGATATTATTTCCTAAAGTTCCCCTTTAATATTTACCCCAACGTCTGTCGTTTATAAAAGCCCGTCTTGAGATTGAATGAAAAGGAGTACCAGTCTGAAGCAGAAGCAGCTGCAGAAAGAAACAGCGCGGCGCGCGTTCGATGCCGGGTGGGACGAGGCCGGCGCGGCGCGGGCTTGAGGCTTGCGTACACAACATACTTTGTGTTCGCAGGGGTGGTCGTGTTCTCCAGCGCCGTTTTCTTTGCTGATAAAGATTGCCCTGATACTAATTTCTCGTCAATACCCGATGCCTTTTGGTGGGCAGTCATAACAATGACCACCGTCGGCTATGGAGACATGAGGTAACCCGCGTCGCGCACCACCCTGCTCCCGTCCACTCGCAAGCGCTCCCTGGCCTGTATGTCGCACTGTATTCGCCGTTGGTGTGTGCTTGTTCTTAAAGGTGTGGTGCTGTTTTCATCTGCGGTGTACTTCGCTGAAGCCGGAAGTGAGAACAGCTTCTTCAAATCCATACCTGATGCGTTTTGGTGGGCGGTCGTGACAATGACGACCGTAGGATACGGAGACATGACGTATGATACATCGACATCACCCTATGTTTCATCCACGCCTTTTCGTCATTTCATTTACCCTACTACTCCACATTGACGTTTTAACACGTTCGTGATTTTCTTTCGCCACGTCATGTAACTATGCTTCACTATGATTTTATTGTCCGTTCGCTTAGAACTTAACTGATCACTTTACTATCTACCCACTCTTTTATTATAATATTATACCTACTTATTGCACGTTCAAGAAAGTTCGTTTTTGTCTTGTTATTTTTTTAATGACAGTCTACTGTTTGTCATCGCTCTCTTCCTGAACTCCTACAATTTTACATGGAAGCGTTTATTGTAAAATTTCCCTTAATGTAAATAATGCAACATTACCATTTTCAATCTGTGATTGTGTGCTGTCGTCGGTGTGACAATCGCCCCTCCAAAAGCGTATTGATGAGTGGAACAGCTTTTATTGTAGACACTTCAACTTAAATAATAATTCTTTCTTAAAACATTATTGCCCAAATTCAACTGCAATGTTGACGCATTAGTGGAATGAGTTGAAGTGAAATAAATATTATATGTGTACGTAAAAACTCCAGCCCACGACCAAATGTATGCTCCTTTGTAATGCTTTTGCTATAAAATAAATGTTACATACCCCTTGTAATTCAATGTTGTGACTTAAGTAGCTTATCGAAAATGGTGGTGGTCATGTCTATTGAACGCACGTTTTCGAACAAATTTCATCTAGGGCATTAGAATTATTTTGCTTGTAATCATCTAATAACCTTTCCAATGTTCGTCTGTTTCTCCTACCCTAAATTTCCTTGGAGTGGCTGCGTTTATTTCAGTCTAGAGAAAGTGGTAAATTTTACATTAAATAGATCTACTGTGTAAAATTGGTGTTCAGATTTGGCATCGCTTGTTGTCATCATTAGCTTTCCGTCATTTCATAAAATAGCTTTTACACCATTTTCGATAGAGAAAGATTCAGTAGGTGTTTTGTTTCAGCGATGTTTGGGCATGATTGCAATATGTTGAGTCATGTCGTAGTTTTCATGTCGTAAGTAGCCACCTTCACAGTCTAGGTTTTTGTTATATATTTTATTTTCAGTTGAATTTGACCTACTACATTCAATTAAAGTGCAAAACTAAAAAGAGACGTGTTGCTTAATTTTGTATCGCTTCACCCTCTGTTGTAAACGACTAATAAGATGGACAATATGTTTCTATAAGTGTTTTGCACTGAGAACTGCGTGTAGTCGCTGGTGCTAAACTCAATTTGCAACGCGATAAAATGCAATGCTGAATTACAGAAACAATTAAAAAACTAGCAAGTGTGAAAGGTGATGTATGAAATTGTTAGTAATTGATAATCTTATTTTGCTCTGCGAATGGATTCCTATTATTTATTGAACGATGTTAATTAATTTTTATGACTACGTTTTATTGGTTTAATGATTATGTGACTTAGGTTATTTTGCAATTAGACGGGTTACTATTAGGTATGTACATGAATACTTCATACATGTAACGCATGTTCACAATCACAGCGTTCATTTTTGTCATTACCTTCATCATAGACTGACCTTTCCATCGTAGCTTATCTTATTTGTATTGTTTTAATGTTAATTATAGATACAGTCTGTTTTTACGTAAATGGTTGTTTAATGAATGTGTGTTCTCATTAGGCCCGTCGGAGTGTGGGGCAAAATTGTCGGTTCGCTGTGTGCGATCGCTGGTGTACTCACCATCGCGCTGCCGGTCCCCGTCATCGTCTCCAACTTCAACTACTTCTATCATCGCGAGACTGATCAAGAGGAGATGCAGTCTCAAAACTTCAATCACGTTACCAGCTGCCCGTATCTGCCAGGGACCATGGGGGAACCCTATTTAAGTAAGTAAAATTAAATCTATCCTGGAACCGGTTATCATCCTATGTTATTTAATTTAATCATATGAAATATCTCATAATGTCGTAATGTGATTGTTGGAGTATTTAACGGATATGTTTAGATGATACTTTATAATTAAGGAAATAAATTATAATAATCTGGCCATAAATTATTTATTAATTAGATATATCAAATAATACATTGACATTGGGGGAAAAGCCTTGTACACTGCATTGGAAAACCAGTTTGAATCGAATTCCCCGGGAACACTATAAAAATAAATGGGTTTGAAAATATATGAGTTACGCATGCAGAGGTACTGTGGTCGGTACAGTTTAGCGAACATTAAGTGAAATTTAATATTAATAAAAGGATAGTATAGAATAGCCACGCCAATGGCAATCATAAACAAAATAATGAAACGGTATCGAACCTAGGTAATCGTAATATTCTCTCAGTTGATTCATTCTTGTTACGATAATATATTTAAAACTAGCTGTCCCGGCGAACTTTGTACCACCTGAAAGTCTATAAATGGTGTATTTTTGATTGATTGATTTGTTTTAAGCATGCTATTAAACTTTTGGCCGAGACGATTCCAACGAACCCAAAATCGTCCAAATCGGTTCAGTCGTTCTCGAGTTATAAAAGCCGGAACTAACACAACTTTCTTTTATTAATGTAGAAGATACGTGAAATTCCACGTCAAAAGGTACCTTATAGCAGTTGGCGCTTACGTTTGCGAAGCATCACATTTTTTTCTTTTTTTTTATAACGTAAGCGGCAACCGCCTTAAGGTATCTTTTGCGGAACATCACATATATATTTATATGATTTTTATAATGTGTCCGTCTCAACCAATCAATTGAAAAAGAATACTCGCTGGAAAATGATGGGTCTTTCTAGATATTCGTTTTTGGGGTTGAATGTTAATATGTACTGAAAATGAAAAGAACGGGACAGTATTTCCAATGAATGTAATAATTTTCTTAAATCGGGTGGACGAGACGGTCTATCCCTTTCAGTTTTCGAAATAACTTCATGTCATGTCAGGAATACCTTTTAAATTTATCTATGTATAATTTATACTCACAAAACCTTTCACTGTTTAAATTCTACAACATAATTAAAAGCAACTAAAGTGACAATTACGATAAATATCTAAGTAAAATAAGTTCTTATTTTATGTATCACAAAAGAAAAATACACACGCACATTATTTGTAAGTCGTAATAAGCAACCCCAAGTAAAGTATCTATGTCGCACATTTCTTTGATTTATTTATGTAATAGAAGTGTTTCACATTACAATGTGAATAAATGAACTTTTTCGCATGAGACATTTCGTGGTGTTTATTTATATTTTATGCATGTGCGATGCTTCTTTATTTATTTTCTTTTATGTTTTATTTTCGTAAATTTCAGGTGGAAAAGAAGATGACACGGAAGAGATACGCTGTAGTTATTAGTTTTGTGCCAGTGTTGTGCTACTCGTGCTTATGTGTAATGGACCACTCATCGACAGGGACGATTTTTGTGATATTAACAATTAAGAGATGAAAGTTATACTTAAAATATTGTAAATAGTAGATATAAATAAAGTTAAAAAATAAATAATGATAGTGAAATCGATATTTTGGTAATACATGATATACACCTAAAGCATACAAGTAAAAAATCTAGTACTACACGATATTCTTCGATTTTTTATAGGGTATCCTTACACAAATTGACTGAGCCCCAAGGTAAGCTCAAGCTTGTGTTGTGGGTACTCACCCAACGATATACATAATATACAAAAACTTAAATACATAGATAAAACACATGACTCAGGAACAAATACCTGTGCTCATCATACAAATAAATAACCTTACAGGGATTTAAACCCAGGATCTTCGGCTTCATAGGCTGAACCACTTCCCACTAGGCCAGACCTTTAGTCAATGTTAACATGGTCGAGGTACGACAGTACTCATTTATTACCTAATTAGAATTAGCTATTTCGGACCAAAATTAAAAATGAACAAATGTGGGTTTAAAAATCGCTTACTGAAATCTTTTTATTAAAATTAATTAACTATAATTATAAGATTCCGTTCATTCAGTAGAGACATCGACTGGTAAAACAATATGATTATCTATAAATTAATTGGGAATGTGAGCTTCAGTCGTGAGTTTAGTATATTTAGTAATTTAAAGGTTATATGGATTATTAATAGTGAGATTACACAGGAGTGCGAATTGGTACAACATGTCGTGCAGCGTTTGATATCATGTCATATTGTCATATATTATGTACAAAAGACGTTGTGATATGGTATGCGGGAGAAGGGGCAATCGGAGCTTCTAACATAAAATTACAAAGCATAAAATATATTTGTTATCATAAGTATTCAGTCTAATTGGAACTAAATATAATATGTAGATACAAGAAAGTACTCACGTATAGATAAACTCGTTCAAAAGTAAAGAAAGATATAATAAGTTAAAGCGCAAGAAACACCGTCATATTTTCACTGAGCCTGCTGAGCGTTTTAATTTTTTGTAAACGCGTAATCTAAAATGCTAAACTTGGTTTTAGTTAGGAATAAAATAGGTATTACTCGCTGTTCCTACAATATTTACACAAACAGTAGTAGGTACATGCAAGTATTGGGTGGAAAGATCAAATGCCACATGGATGGCACTGAGTCTTTCATTTGTTTTTACAACAATAAATTCTGTATTTATGGATTTATGCCTTGCCTCAGTCAGGATTCGAACCGGTCATATTGTGACAGAAAATAATGTGGCGTATTTTATGATGTAGATTGAAAGGGTTACTGATAAGGTTGATATTTGTTATTTAGATAACAATGAACCTGAATGAAATGCCATTCATGTGGCATTCGATCTTTCCGCCCATAACTAGGTGTTGTTTAGAATTTAATTTTTTGTTAATGTTTTTATTTTATATTAAGATACAGACTAGACATATTATGTGGGTTAAAGGTGAAGTCAGCTACATAGGTAAGTTCTGAATGTTTACATCAGGTTGGAATTACATTAACTTGTTGGTTTGCCCCCGCTTCCGCTTATTTACAACTATCGGTATTTCATGTTTTTAATTGATAGTAGGAAGATTTCTGTATAAAATTAACTATTTAATTGACTTATATAGACATACTTTATGAAGAAAATTTTAACATCAAAATTAATTTTTATACCTGTTCATTATTTTCATTTTAACAATATATATTGTATTATATATTTATGTGTATATATTTTATCACGTTTTTCCTTTTGTTTATTTGTATTGATTCTTTAATTTTATGATATCATGTCCGTAATGAGTATTTATGTCTGATGCTCTGTGCACTTTTCATAAGATCATGAATGGTTAATGCGTATTACCTGCTCATTAATGTATGCTATTATTTTATAACATTAAATTAACGTTAACCTGTGTAATTTTGATAAAGGGTTAAGGTAGTTCTTCCCGTGTCTGTTAGTTGCTTTTTTAGCCTAATTTCATTTCCACCCACGTGAAGAATAAGGCAATACTCTGGATGTATACGGCTTTAGAGACTCGTCAAATCTAACACGCAGATGATAATCGTTTTCCCCTTTCCACCTTGTTGAAATGTTTATCAAACAGAAACAAAATTGATCTGCAGTTATATATTTTTTAAATATATTAATATATTCTTATTTTAGAGATGGGATGAGATTAAAGGTTACTTGATATTTTAATTTTGACACTTTCCATTAACTAACGCATTAGTGAATAGGTAAACTCTGAGCTCTAACTATGAGTTTAAGTATGTATTTGCATTTTCTCGTTTGATTAACACAAGGTAGACGACTGGGTGCTCGTCAAGTTTAATATAAGGTCATTTATTAGCAATAAAGATGATAGAAAGGTGTCAACTTGTGGGCTTCATTATTTCGAGCACTACGGCGTTTATCTCAGAATGTGTTTTTAATATATAAGTAATAAATAATGCAACTAGACAATTAGAGTACATATTTCACTTTTTATCTTGAAATACAGTTGAAAAATACTTCATATATTTACCTGAATTTCATCGAGCTACAAATACATTGCAATCCGACATTTTCCATAACGATGTATCGTTACGCAAAATTTAACCATTTCGCTGCTCGTCATATTCAATAAAACATTGCATTAGGTACACCTTTTCATTTAGAATTGGTACATAAATACATTAACACGCGATAAAAACATGCACATTATTGGTGTTAAATTTTGTATTGTAATTAAAACGAATGTGTCTCAGAATGTTACCCGCTAACGATGGCAGCTAGCCAGACATTGAGTGTTCGAATTTCGCGATATTTTGGATCTGTTGAAATCAATTTAACTCCGTTTGCTCCGGCCAAACAACATTGACATACATATTTCTCCGAACTACACGGACTTATAAATACTTGCTCAATTTTGTCTGATATAACTGGAATGTAATAATCTACATTAATTGTTAAATAACCTCTAATAAATAATGTTCAAAGGCGCGTTAAGACAGTTACCGTAACAGGGAGATGCTGTGCTTCTCTGTCACGGTGAGTTACAGTGCATGACCGTCTGCTGTAGTTTCAGGACCGATACAGAAGAAGTCGTCCATGAGCGACGACTCGTCATCAGAGATGATGGAGCTGGACGAGAACGCTCTGGTGGCCGACCCGCACCTGGAGCAGAACCTGCGGCGCCTGCAGGACGAGGAGAAGCTGCTGCTGGAGCAGCAGGCTGCGCTCGAGGCCGGCAACATGGACGACTTTGCGGCGCTCGAGCACCAAGACGCTCTGCGTCTCAACCAGGTACATACTTACTATAAGTACCTAAACTTCGTGATGTTTGGGCTGGAACACCCAATTTAATACGCATGCCGCAGCGAATTGATTAAGCTAATTTTAAAAGGCAAGCTCTTTGCAAGTCTTTGAAAGGTGAAACGTATATATTTGTTTATATTTCTGTAAACCAATGATTACCTATTTGTATTTAGGCTAGTCTATATACGTAACTGTCGCCGCTAACTTTAACTGCACAATAACATTAAAAAGGATTATTCCCTTTATACATTACATTTTTAATAACATCCTTTGGCGTCGCAGTTACAACAGCAAGAGCTCCAGAAGAAGCAACAGGTGCAAGCGCAGCGATTAGCGCTGCGCCAGGCCCAGAGCAACAACGCGCAAACGCCGGCGCAGGAGGCGGCGCCGCGCCGGGAGCCCACCATGCGCCGCCGCACTACCTGCACCGTGCGCGTCAACAACCTGCATGCTGCCGAAGCTATAGAAACGGACGTCTGACCATTGGGTAAGTTTAGCTAAGGTTACTAGAGAATCATCTCATTCGTTACCGGCACCACATATGTAGTTACTTAGTACTTACACATAAATATTGCTGGTGTCCCTCTTGAGATTTGGATATGACGTTTCTAGACTCAATATACTGTTTTTTTATTTTTTTATTTAGAGCATCAACAGCAATACAAAAAAATAATACATAGCATAATCAACAGAAAACATAGCCAAAATCAGATGTCCGTAAACATCACACCAGCTAACGCCAAAAAACCAATCGATTAGTTAAATCAATTTCTAAGAAATTATTTTGCATCACTCTTCGTGAATAAAACACAACTTTGCTATCTGTTTAAAGTATAAAACAGTTCTTTCCGAGCTAGTGAGGTGAAAGTAAGTTTTCATATAGGAAGTTTCCTATAAGAACTTTTACTGTAGTTTTCGTATTATTCTACTTTTATCTAAAGCATGTTCACGAAAAAAGTAGCTACCGTAGTATGAGTCTCCACCGTTAACTGGTGGGTCCGTGTAGTGGAAACAGTCATAGAATTACGAATTTGCTTGTCAATTTTACGTTTAGCATCTCAAAATCGAAAAAATCTAGCTGCTAAAACAAAAATTAACGTTACAAAAATACGTCATTTTCTGAGTCAAATTACAAATGTATCTGGCTTGTTTAGGATAGTAAAATTAAGAGAAATTATTCACGGTATATTCTAGTATTGATAATTTGTTTGAGTACAGAGCATAGTGCAAGCTTAATGGTTCAAATGTTCAAATTAGAAAAAACTCTCCCAAAATGCATTTTTTTAATGGGATTTAGAACACCTGATAAGAATATCCACAACATTACCTAAAACGACAGAAAATGAGTTGGCTTTAAGATAACTTAAAAAAATAACGATGATATCAACCAATAAATGATCATCAAAAAAATAACGATGGTTCGTTACGAAAAAAATAAATTATAAGGCAGTGGCTACTTTTTTCCGTGAACAAGCCTTATTCATTAAATATATGTAACAAACTGAAAATACATGCATTACGTATGCTCTCTACGTGTTTTATAAATCGTGAAATTTAAATTCTGAGAACATTCCGGGTAGTCATTTCGCCGATTTAAAAATTTCTCCTCGATTGCATTGCTGTCGACGATCGATATCTGGTGTATGTCCCTTAGTAGTATATTAAAATGAAATTGTACAAATCCTCTTCTACTCGTATGGGTGTGTTTATCCATTGTATACCATATTTCATACATTGAATGAATATAACACCAGCCAAAGTTAACAGGTAATTGCTGGTGTGCTTAAAAAGAAAAAGAAGTATAGATTAAGCAAGTTAGCATCAGGAGAGTCCACGCTCGCTCACTGGCCTATCTACCGTGTTGAGATTTTAGGAATCCTACAACTGACTACCTACCTCTAACCGAAAGTCGATTCGCAGTTTGCAGTAACATGCAAGGTCATTCAAAATATGTTGTTTTCACACTGACATAAACGATAGTTCTGGAGCTATTTTTAGACTCTCACATTCTTGGCGTATGTGGGGCGATTATGAATGTTTTGAATAGGCACATTCAAGATCATATGTGTATATGACCTATATACTAACTATATATATTACTATTTAGTACAGTAGGTACGCGTTATTAGGGCCATGTCCAGTATCAAATTATTGTACACTTTTACATTTATAATTAATTATCATTAACTATATATCGACAGTAACTTTAACTGTATAACTTAAATAGTATAGGAATGCAGTTACTACTTGCTTTTTAACTTTTTTTAGTGATAAGAGATTTTTCCAAAAGGTGATTTTATCTAGGCTTGTGTCATTTTGCTTTCGCCAAAATATAATTCACTAGGAAATCTTGATCATTTCGAGTGCCAGTTTTGGCAACCGACAGGAATATGTCGTTACTTTAGGGAGAAGATTTGTTTTTAATTTACCTATCAATGTGAGTGCCTATATCGAGATGGCTTTGCCCCTTTATGGAACCAAGTTAGAACGTTAGTGAGGGATGGTGCATTGAAATTATTAGATGATGGAATGAAATAATTTTGAGTGCAAACCCTTTTCAGTTTTGACTTTGTGTATGAAATTAACTCAATATGTATGTGCGGTATGCAATTCGATGTTAGTAAAGTAAATGAATGGCGGCCGGCAAACACCATTCATAGCATGGCACACGTCATGCAAACCGCATCTGTGGTAGGTGCAGCCTTCCTATCGTCGGCTTGAATGAATGCGGAGTACAGGAACGATCGATACTCGCTGCGGCATCGCGGTGCCCTGTGACGTCACGTACGCGGCCCCCTCCATCCTCGCCCCCATCTCCGCCACGTGCTCGGGTGCACGGGGTCGGTCGGTCCCGGCCCCGAATCGATGCCGCGTGGGGTCCATCGTGCCTGTGCTGGCTGCTGTATCCCCCTTCCAACCCCTCTCCCAGCCTAGCCCCTTAACTCGGTAACACCCTAATTTCTGACTAGGAGACAGTTTAGTATTCTTGGATACAAGTAAATTCTCTACAATAATTATGACCGTGTTTATTGTTTAATGTATATTTATTTAACATTATTATTTATTTACAAGAGAAGTAAATAACTAAAATAAATCTAATTCTGTAAATTGGTTTGTGCTTCTGTAGCAGGTTTCTTAAGTACGAGGGATGCACAAAAAAAGCCGCTCATTTACTTTTGAATTAAAATTGATAATTTTATAGCCATAGTAATTTTGTCTTCGATAGAACTCCGTACAACTAGATGTATAAAGAATTACCTTTTTTTATTTCTTGTCAAAGCAATGTGGTGTGGTCATAGGCAAAATGGAATAAACGCAGGTTTTAAGAACGCTGTTTGCGACTTGTGTTTTCTAGGTAAAAACTTACATTCAAGTTTAAGACGCCTATGTCCCTGATTTTCCGATAATTTTCCGATAGTTTCCATGACATTGATAGTTATAAAATGCGTAAAGGATGCTCAATAACATGTTAATGCCCTGCTTCAGCCATGTCAAAGGATAAGTGAACTTCAAAACGTCTTGCATAAATAACTGGGCGAAAGTATGTTGTTATCACATTGTATCCAAAAAACTCTCCGGAAAACCAAAGGCGACTCGGAACCGTTTGGTACCATAAAATCTGAAGAGATGTCGCAATGACATTTTAGACGCAATTTTTTACATCGGATTGGGTAACGAAATGTATATAATATATAATGGGCGGACAACGGATGCAACATACGTCAAATCACGTCAAACGATATACATAATATGGATATGACTACTACTTAGTTTAAATAAGCGAACATGACTGCGAAATAGTTTATTTTGATGACACCTTTATTGACACTTCAATGAAGATCTAGCCTTATAGATTAGAATACGGTTTATCAAGTATCCATGTACGATTTGTGATTTTATTTGCAATAACTAGTTTAAATCTTTATGTCTCTTGGGTGGCTTTATGTCAATGTAGTAATAATAGATATACACACTGAATAGTCATAATATTCTCAACAGGAGATGATTTACGACTGGACAGTATTAGCCAGCAATTTCTTAACATCCTAATTACGAGTATGTTCTATGTCAAGGAGGACAGAGGTTTTTTGTACTCACTGATATATTTACAAAAAAAATCTAATACCTAATGAATGTTACCTATTCCAAATTAAATAAAAGTCTTATCCATCTTGTGATTTCTTCACTATATTGCATTCCGGACACTGTCCGCCCTTTGATTAATAATATATCTGCATTGTGGAAAATTTACAGACCTATTTCCCTTTTCCCTGTATTCTCAAAAAATATTGAAAGAAATGTATACCAGAGACTGATTGAATGTGTTAATAAACATAACATACTCACCAACTCACCATTTGGCTTTAGAGCAAATGAAACTACAGTTTTAGCTCATATATTGATGGTAAAAACTATTAGTCAGTGTAATAATGATAAAATATCTGCCTTCTTTACGTATATGTCTAAAGCCTTTGATGACTGTGTTATAAAAAAAGACTTATAGACAATCTTTCCGCTTGTGGAATAAGAGGGACTTGCTACACATGGTTATAGGCATATCGCGTAATGATAATAATAGTTTTAACAGTTACAGGTGAGAATATAAAACAATAATGTATGGAGTACCACAAGGTAGCAACCTTGGTCTATGACTGTTCTTAATTTACATCAATGATTTACCCAATGTTTCAAAACATAATGTGCTGCTCTTTGCTGATGATTACTCTGTACTAACGTATTATACGTAGTGATGAAAATGCACAATATGGGGCCGAAATCAATAATGTGTTTCATGATATTAATAAATGAGTGGAGGACGTCAATCTGCAAGTAATTTTACAAGAAACTAAACGCTTGGAGATTTCCGCACTACAGGGTAAAAACGTTAGGCTAAATATAGTATAAAGATGAAAAAGTAATGTAAGCAATTAGTTGGCTTTTTGTTTACGTCGTACACATTAGATATTTTGGTTTGAGATATAATTTTACCTGTTACAATCACAGGTTATAATAGCCTCTCGATCCTGGTGAACAATTTATTCGTCCTGCAATACATGGCCGCCCTATTTTGCCCACGTTCCAGATGGTTTTGAGTGAGCCGGAAACCCATAAATATTTAATAACGTTTATCATATTTGAACAATGAGATGTATAAGAAAAGTTTTGCGACCTCGCAAATAGTTCCTTTGGTATCCGCATAGTGTCGCTTTTGTAGTTTAGTGCTGCCACATACAGTTCGTGCACGCTTCTCTAAGGGTTCCTACTTGGCTATGCAACCCTAAAAATGATTATATTAGAAATATAAAATTACAGGTTTGGTTTCCGTTTTCAGAGAAGGCGAGCCAGCGCGACGAGGGCGGCGGCGCCGGCTGCGAACACTCGCGCGCACGCGCGGTGTGGCGCGGCCGGCTGCCGGCGCGCTCCCCGCCGCCCTGCCATGTGTGAGCGCCGCTTACACGCGCCTACTCCTCGTGACCCACGTCTCCCGGACACATCATCCGACACCAGTGTTGAATGTGAACTATTAGGTGCTTCACTTTTATCTCAAGCGAACCATAGGTAGTAATATAGCGCCGAAATGTTTGAAAGTAAGCTTGTAGCTTGCTGAAAATTGATATACATATTAAGCTGCCGTGACTGGCTACATGCTATATTTTAATCAGGGTTAGCGGGAAGCTCGTTACGCTCGTGGGCCCTGATTGTAAATACGAACAACTTCTATGGTATCTAAAATGTTTCTTTATGAATATATCAATAGGCCTATAGAAGTATTCGTTCTGTACATGAACCTAAAGTATCGCTTTCTGCTTATCCATATAGTTCATTTGTAAATAGTATAAGATGGTAGCGGCTCGCGCACCATCCTCCAGAATATGGACAACCGAAAGTGATGCCGTTGAGAGAGTAATTTTGTGGAGCAGCTCTCCTCTCAAGGGTCTAAATTTGTACTTTATATGAATCAGTTTAAGGCAAGACACATTGATTTGTCTAAAACAAAATCAGTGTTAGTTCCGAGGCACACTTCAATAGTTGATTGCGATGGCCTAAACCGAATGTTGGCCCTGCTATACTAACCTGGTCGGATTTTATCGTCTCTCACTATAGCTGTCACGTTCTAACAAATTTGGAAGTGCTAAAGTGACACATGACGTGATAGGAGATAAAATGGCAACCATTCTATCCATTTTATAAAAAACTGAAGATAATTTCAACCTTAAAAAGTAATTTTGTAAGAGCAGTGTATCTCCGGACGTAGTTGGCTATCGGCGTTTTTACCAGAACCGACATCTTATGTACGGTCAAGAAAATGAACGGCAGGTACCGTTTTCTATCTTATCACAGCAATGACAATAACGTGCAATACCAATTTTGGTTCAAGACACTAAAAAGGTACCTGATTATTTACGTGTTTATTTTTCCTTGACCATAGGTAACCTATAAATACTTACAAAAGTAGGTACTTAAATAAATTATTGTTCACTTTTTTATGAGATGATCGTCATTTTTTCATGCCCCAATATTTCATCTCGAAACGCCAAAGTACTTACTTACCGTAGTAACTACCTACAGACCAAACACAAAAGGTCCACGTTGAGAAATATAAATAAAACACTCACTTAACTTACACATCTCTTATTTTTTACCGGAATGGTACTTAGTGAGGTAATGATGCCAGGAAATATAGTCCGAATATTATTAGTACGGAAATGATAACATTCATAAATAATCTAATAGATGCTTTATTCATATTGCGAAAGCTATTGAATATCTATAGACACTTTACAATGTGTTTGTGAAGCTAGGAAAGTTACTTAATTTTATTTAGTACCTTCACATATTTTGCGTAGTGAGGGGTGTACCCCAGGTAGGGTGGCCCACGTTTGTATGGGAACATTTCAAAATCAAGTTAAAATTCCCGGCATCCTTTCGTTTTGTCACATATATTGTGGTGATAAAATACTCGAAGTTATGTAACTTTATGTACACTACTAGGGTGTGCTCAACAACATTGAAGTTTTTAATGTTGTATGAAATCCGGAAAAAAATATATTTGTTTATTTTCACATTGATTGAATATGTTATTTTGTATTTTTTATAAGTTCTCAAAAAATATTTTTTAAATAAATCATACTAGATTCTAGCAGACTAGCACTCACGAAACTTATATTTACGTTTTATCTGTACTTACATAATTTTAAGTGTAATTTCAAGGCATTTTGTAAGTAAAATTGAACGAAATCAGTATAAATAAAAAAAATAATAATTTTGAACCTCCAATTCATACAGATGAGAAAGTAATATTTTAATAGAATTTAACTAGCTTTATAATGAGGATAGAAACTAACCAATGAATATGATAAATTGTGAAAATTAGACAAAAATAAATTTTACATCTTCATACAATCCCTCAATGTTCATTGGCTATGAGCACCCCCTTCCCATTAAATTAGGAACCTGGTATTTATTACTAGTAATAATTTGAATTAATGTAACAAATTCCGGGGGTGCCCCAATATAAAATATAAAAAAAAATGGTTTATGGGCCACCCTAATCCCGGGGTCGTTTTAAGACATATAATACTGACTACACATAAATAATGATTCAATTCGAACCGTAGAGTTCTAAGTTTAATAAAATAACTTAGATCCTCGTAACGTGAAATTCTCATCAAGGTATCTTACGCCACCTGAGTACCTCTTCGATTACCAATATTTACCTACATCATTATATCGACAACTGTAGGCCCAGCACATGATTTGCACGACAGTATCTCGCGGCGACATAGACTACCCGTCATTTTTTTATTAACATCTTTTTTATTCCATTCCGTTACTAGTTTTCATATATTTCATATGGCGGTACGGAACGGAAGTAATAAAAGCTTTTTATACATAAGCTTGGCACACATTTTTTCTCCTATTAGTCTCGAAAGAACTCAGGATTCTGAGTAGAAACTACACAAAAATTCCAAAATAAAAAGTTGAGTATACAACTTTAAATAAAATGGCCCAGTAATCTCGCCGTTATATTCTATCGCACCAATTTTGACACATAAATGTATGTGTTTAAAAACGACGTCGTATGGTGATGCCACATTCTTGAACTAATAATATTCGGACTGTTCTTATGTACAATCAGAAAAGTTATTAGTTGTTGATTTCGTAAACCTATTTGTACAACCAGAAGCAGATGAGGCCAATATTACAAATAAAACGGCCCTTAACATGAAGATGTGTTTGTTTAGGGCAACGAGGACAATGTCGTTCTAGAAACGACTGAGGTAAAATTTCAAATTTATATACCGACGCGGTTAAGTCCTGTTTTAATTGTAGTAATGTGTGAAGAAAAATTGCAAGAGAAGAAATGGCCAGGTTGACTAAATGTAGAAAATTATCTGGACGCGCCCTTCTCGAACAAGGTTGCGTTTAGGTTACTTAGAACAACTAATCCTCTTAGCTACTCATTAAACAGATGTGCACAATAGTTTAGCTGAGTGAGCCTAAACAAACTCCTGTAATAAAGGTTACGTTTCAGTGTAGTAATTACAGAAACAGATTCATAACGTCCGGACTGGTCAAATAATTACCTAAAATGTGCGATGAATTTTAAGACATCCGATGCATATTAAAAACTAGTTAAATACAGCTTATAATGTTACATTGGTGTCCTAAATTTATCGTACGAGTATAACACAGGTCTATTGTAAGCTCGTTTGATCGTATTTGCAACGAGGTTGTGAGTAATGTAAATATCAACCTCGTGCAAGCATGAGCATAGATTTAAGTTACCTTTGTTGTATGTTGTGATTCAATGTATGCTATATGCAACACATTTAATAGTGATCAGTCCAAATCCCCCATGTGTGTCGTGCAACAGCCTCGACTTCTAGTCACCAACGCCGCTCGTGGCAATGACCTAGATGTTATCTGTATATCAGTTAAGTGTCCATTTAATATCCACATCGCGGGGTAACTTTTATCGTCATCAAATTGTTGTTCATGTTAAGTATACCTAATGTTTGTCCATTATGGTTGGGAGGGAGGTTGTGAGGCGCCTAAGCGTCAATCACTGATTGATACCTACATTACGAGACGGTTTTATAATAAAGCAACTTTTATCATTTAACAACGCACATCTATGTTAGAACTCATTCATCATTGGCATTAAAACAGAATTTAATTTACTTATGTAGTCATCATCAAAGTAGATGTTTTGGAACTTGACGTTCGTCACAAGACATGGTTCATAAGGTACCTTATTTACTTTTGATGCTGACTGTACCTAAACACTTCACTAAAACACATGCCTATTAAACATAATCAACTATAAAGAGTGCATGATTTAAAGATAGTACCAATACTTAAATGCTATATTAATAAAAGTTGCATTATTATTGTGATGTTATGATGTTACATTTAAAACATATCCAAGTAAAAGTGATTTATTGTTACATTATGTTGAATATATAAGTTAATTGAAAGACAGACTTTTGCGAAACTTTCTACGTGATACTGATGATACGAATCATTATTTATTTTTAATAGTATTCAGAAGAAAAAAATTAAACAAACAAGGAAAATGCCACGCAACTTACTGCTAGAAGAATTAAAACATATTATTATTTATTCCCTAATATATTAATTTTAAATTTATTATTTATATTACTATAAGACCTACAAACATTTTTTTTTTATTTATACCATGAATGAATACCATATTTAATTAGCACCCAATTAGTAAACTCATGATATCCGAAACGTAACATATAAAATACCATCAGTTTCTGCAACGGTCTGTCTTTTGCAATGCAATTGTTATGTATTAATTGATTAGTAGTTAGATTAACATTCAACATGTTTTTCATATCATTAATACACATTTCATAGCGTTAAACATCTAGATGAAAAGACATTTACTTATTATACAAAATAGGTAATTAGTGTTTAGTGTAGTTATAGCAATATCGACTATAGTTATAAGGACTGCCCCTTTACTGGGCAGGATTATCGGGTAATGAAGGGAAATTGACAGTGTGATTCCATAAACAAAATAGTTATCTAGCATTCCATGTACAATGGCAGTATAGGTATCGTTGCAAATAGAATGTAATACTACTTAAGATTACAATATCAATCCAATTTATGATGTTTCGTAATAAATGTGAATTGTTAATTAATGTAGAAAATGTTAAGTTGTCGAAAACAAATAAAAAAATGAATGCAACGAGATACCGCACACGACCTGTCCGCTGAGTGCGCCGTTGACTCTGCCAACTTCGTTCCCCACTTACCCACACCTCCCATTCCACAGTCGCTACATTTTTATAGTATGTAGTCTCTAATAAGGTCAATTAGTAATCTGGAATTTCGGAATCCTACTTAAATAAGGCTTTTTGATGTGAAACTAGTAGGTTGTATGAAATCATCTTAGATCAAACATTGAAAGGGCACTATAAAGGCGCCCTAGCACAAAGCAGAACTGAAACACAGATATTTCTAACGACTGTAATAGACCGGCGTACCAATACCAAAAATTCATGTGACTTGGATTTTATAATTAAAGTAATATTTTATTGTATATTACATATAATTATTAAATGGCCCTGATAATTAATTTCATATGTATGAATTAAATAATTTAAATTGTAATTGAAATTAGTTTATGCTATTTCTATATCACATAATTATTGTTATCATATCGGCTATAAATTAAGGGTACGTGTCAATTTTACAATGTGTTGGATTATATGATATGTTATTGAAATGCGTTTACTATAGTTGTTTTGACCCTTACAATGCCAACCACGGTAAATGCTCATGTGCTAATTAAAGCACTTGTCGTGCTTTTGCGCTGCTCCAGGGTATCTACCGTAATTTAAGAGTTGGTAAACCGATGTAAAAGTTGCGAACCGTAACTGAAGTATTGCTCTACGAAAATAAAATTGGTACGAATTAAGCGTAGAAACCGAGGCTGTTGCAACGAATTTAGTCGTTTCAATTAATGTTAATGTTTAATGTGTTAAGAGTAGAACATACCTACACATTTTACCATAATGTTTCTGTTGTATACTGTACACGGGTCCATAAAATGTTTCATATATATAGTTGAATGCGAAATAAACATTGGCATTCGTTGTTGAAGGGGAGAAGGCAGCTCGTCCGAGGCTCAGCGACTCACGGGCGACGTCCCCGCCACGCCACCGGCACCTCTCATCATTGTATAAAACATGCATACATTATTTTATTGTTCAAGTTTGCTTTCAGTTAACTACATTGATACGTTTGTGACGATACTACTTAAGGCGTGAATACGTGAAAGAGATCAGGGTTTTTAGTTCAAAATGATAGCCAGCTAAATATTATACAAACAAGCACAATAAAAAAATGAGTGTGAATTACTCACGTCGGCCAAAGTAGTAAATATGTCCATATAATATGTAAATGAAGACAACTATAATTTCCAGTCAGTATTATTAGTTGATACGTGCATTATGTTGTCTTCGGATCCGCAGGGGAGTTCTGTAACAACGCGTGGGCCCGGTGCTTCCTTAACTTCTTATATGCAAAGTGGATGCTTCGTTTACACTCATTTCCTCCTCTACACAAGCCTTGATTTACAAATGCTAATGAAGTTTATGAAGTAAAAGTGAATATCGTAGATAGATGAAAAGCCACATATAGATTTCGGTGAGGAAATCACGATTTTCTATTTACTTGAGTAAAATCAATCTTGTAGTTAGGAAAGACGTTGGCAATTTTTACCAATGACTGACGTTCAATGTCCGTAATTTAAAACAGACTATATTTAATATGGTCTTTAGGAAACAACTGTAATCGGTAATTATCTGTATATTCAATTTATTTTTAAGATTGTAGTTAGGGGATAACAGCGAAGCGATAGCAGTGTGCGAAGTATCAGAAATTGTTTTGAATATGATTACTTATTTTATAAACGGATTTATTTGGGTCAAGGGTGATATATGAATTCTGAAGCCTCGAATGGGAACCTTTATAATAATTTGCAGTGTAAGATATAAGACAATGCCGGGTTTACTTAACAGCTGCTTCAATGTGTTTGCGCTTAATATATGAGACAGCGATTTGACGCGTTACAAACCATGCGCAAGTATTATTAAATCATATTCTGAGATTGTTACATTGTCGAGATATGTTACTGAAATTTTCGGTTAAAGATTATATGTCGGATATACAGAGGACTGAATAATTACAAATGCTTGACTATAACTAATGATAGGTCAAGTTCAGACAGTGGGACAAGTTCACAATGAAAGCAGTTATGTCTAATGTACAATTAATTTGTCACTTTGCCCCCTCTCCGTCCAGGTCGAAGCGTGTTCATAAATTATGAATATAATATCACTTACTCGATTATTGAATATCGTTATTAATAAGTGTCGAAGATATCGAAATCGTAACTCTAAGTTAATCCTAAATGATTTGTTATTCGTCATAAGTGTCATATCGAACTGAAGGCACCGAGTTAGGAAACCACTTGTAGGTATCAGCGATCGCACGGGCGTGTACGGCAGTCCTCCTCGACCCAGTTTATTTTGAAACAACGTTTCTTTACTACATTTATTTCAATATGCTAGTCGTTGCTACTATGAGCTTAAACATTATTTTAATATTAATATCTAAACTAATTGAGTCTTAATTCGGTCATCTAAGATATGATAAGGTTTTTAAAGCGATGCGGTTTTTTCTAGGTACATAATTACATTATCCTCTTACAAATACATTATATAAGAAGTAATTATTAAGAGCTTTTTGACTAGTATACTTACAAAAAGATGAGGTCTTATGAAATACTCTGAATTTTTCGCGATACTTTATTATATTAATATCCATCCAGTATTATTAGATATATATAGGTGTAATGGTCTTAAATGCCATTTTCTAGGCTCCTATAGTGTGTTAACGTAATATAGGTTCACCAAAATTGGCCAACAGACAAAAATAAATTAAGTACAAATGGTCCGATATAATTTCTTCGTATTTCATGGTCCCATAGGTATATTTTACAAAACGAATACATTATTTTCGTACCTATATGTATTTTGGTAAAAAAAAAATAAGTTGCTCCATGTAATGTTTGTATAACAGTTATAATTTAAAGCAAGTACTGTAAGTAATTTCGAATTATTAAGAGATATTTAGTGTTTGTTTCTACTGTAACTAATCCCTTGTTAAAAAAACCACTAATACCTTAGTACCAGACAGGAATCTAGGGGGCAAAATTTTACAACAGGTACCGAGTTCCTATATTGATAAACTTCAATTATCTATCATATAGAATTATAGGTAGGTACTAGCGATCTCACCAGGTTTATTGGTTTGTAACAATATGTATTTACTAAAAGACTAAAAATGGATTAAAATAAAAACGTTATATTATTCTTCTTTATATTAAAATGTTTTTTGAAACTTTAAAGCATGTACTGCCGCCAACGTATTGCGTTTTCGTTACTTTCCCCAGTGTCTTGGACGCACACAAACGTATTGATTACGCTTAGTGATTTTCACCCTGTGCCTCCGCCGAACATATGATATGACTTCTGAATTTTCGACTTGGGTCTAATTCTTTATTCGAAAAACGGTATTCCTCTTGTTATAATAATTACGCATAGGAATTATCAAATGCGAAAAACCAATGCCAAATTAGTAAGAAATGTGCGCTGGCGAGGCACTGGGTAATAGTAGGTTGAACACAGCAAAGTGTCGCACTTTCCTCTAGAAAAAGAGGGTATCAGTGAATGCGTTATCATCATATTTTTTTCTTTATTACTGTCCCGATCCACTATTATTTGTTCCATATATGTGTGAACTTCATACTTGTCTTCATAACAATACTCACAACATAAACTCAATGCGATCACTAGTAGATATACGAAAAAGCATCGATAGTATATGAAGTATATGAACTCCCTACCTGTCAATAAAATATGGCCCCTGGAATCCTATGTCTGCTATACACATTAAATGAAAGCTGCCAGTTGTGTTTAAACCGAATCCTGCCGATATTGATTATAGTTATTTAGCTCTGCAGCCGTAACCAGCCATTACATTGGTTACGGTGTGACATTATCGGCCGGGCCATATAGAGTGAAAACAAGTACATCATCGTCTATCAAAACGAATTACAAACATAACTAAAGTACCAAATTACGTGGCAATAATATGAGTTTGCAATAGCAACCATATACATGTACCTATGACTTTTATCGCTAGAATATAATTTAGTTTATTCCACCTGCTACTTACACCCTTTTAACTGGACTGTATTACAGTCATTTCCAGGAATGATATATTATTTTTAACCGACTTCAAAAAAGGAGGAGGTTATTAATTATCTATTATGATTGTAGGTAATATTACAACAACAACACCACAAAATCTTCCGGGTCGGAACTCTCCGCATCGGTATCTCGTCCCGGCCTTGTATCAAACTTCGTCCCGTTTCTTATAAAAATTAAATTCCTAATTTTAAGATATTTTCACTTTCATTGCGTTTTAATAGAATAGTGGAGCAACAGTGTTTTTTTCTATCAATGAACTTGAGGTTTCGGAATTCATTAAGTCATACGCCCTATTAAAGTTCACACGTAGGTATACCCTGTGTACATTTAGCGAAATCTATTAGTAGAATACCTACTTTATCTCATCGGGTACGATATTTCCGTTTTTTTATTAACTAGTGTGAGCGTGGAAAATAAACGAACTTCGATGTAGTACTGTGTATTCGATAAAGAAAATATTTATACACGAATGTTTAAAAATATTTCACTATATTTTACGCATATTATGCATGCCGGTTTGTGCTGTAGTACCTAACAGTTAAATTGGAACTCTAACATGAATCAACTGTTAACAAGCATTTAGAAAACGTATATACAATTCTACATCGTTGTTGCGAGTGTGGTGCGACTTGATAAGACACTGTAAATTATCAAAGACACTTTGCCACATAGTGTAAATACCGTACAAACACTAGGCAGTCAGTGTTCATTTTTTAATACGTGGCGATTGCTTAGGGCATTGCGTTAAGAACGTAATTGACGAAAATACGGCTCAGCGTAATTTGATTACTACTCAAAAATATTATAATACTGTTTCGCGCTTGTTTGTGAAGCCAAACTCATTAGAAATTTATCAAACTTTCTGATAATATTAGCTAAAGTTTGCTTGGACGTTAAGCATTTCAGAATTGCACACAATATTCAGTAGCGTATCTAGGTCTTGTTTTATGCTTCTATCAAGCCTAGTACCTATGGGCTTTCAAGCAAATCTTGAATGGATAGCGACGATAAAGTTGGTCGTCTCTGTCCATAAATAATAAATTATAAGTAAAGTTCGATCGCCTGATCAAAACTAGTCCGTTGTAGAATGTACTTAAACCGGTGAACTTATTTTTAATAGAAAGTATTTGTCATTTATTCCACATCAATACAACTCCAGCTTACGCTTATACTAACAATAAGTAAATACGTATACTCATTTGCCTTGACGTCCAAACAACTTGCGCAATACGAGTATGCTTACCTACTACGATACTAAAACTGATTTAAATGAAGAGCTAATTTTATAACTTAATTAGTTGTGACCGTGCTCTATTCAGACATGTTTTTTTTTTCCTATTAAGCTGTAAATCGAAAAATTGTATAAATAATAAAAATAAAGTGACGCACTTGTTTTATTTCTTGCTTGTTTGTTGCAACCGCCAGCAGCAGGAGCAGCTACGTGGGGGAGGTGTACAAAACTATTTTGCCACTAAGCCCAGTCTAAGGCATAAATATGTACTTATACATCATACATATCTTAACCTTAACGCATGATATTACCTTACGGTGTAACATTGTACATTCATAATTAATGCTGTCAAAGGACTGTACAGAGTGCAAGTTGCGGGATGTTTCCAAAATTGTAATTGTAATAACTAGACAATTCTGGAATCTTAAGGATTTTTTTTTTAATTTTTAAATACAATATTATTTTTCTCGTGCATAATGTAAGTACCTATATACTTTCCTATAGTTTGGGCTAGGGCACTAGACACAAAAAGTATTTAGACATTTTGAAAACATAACCATGGTGTCATTACACGGGTCCATATCGGGTTGCATAAAAGTCATATCTTTGGAGCGCATAACAAATTTTGTCATAATTAGCATCGCGTTTACAAATGAGAAGTCACATTATGTATTTTCACACATTTTTAGCTTTGATATTTCATGTCATACTTAGCAGTTGTCACATATTTTTTATGCATGATTTTAATGACAAAGAATCAATTGTCATAACAGCTACAAGCATATTTATCGTGACTCTTAATGGTGATACGTATAACGTTTCATAACATAATATTTCTTCATCCATAACAAACTCCGTACAAAAATTAATTTCAACTTTCGCGAGGTTTGCCCTTCGGGCAACTGAAGTAACGTGACGAACCTATCCTATATATACATTAACTTGTAGAGGAATTATAGAATAGGCCAGGCAAAATCGACTCGAAAATAGCTAATTCCGCAAAACATGATGTACGAGTATCTCTGATCCATCCCATTAGGACTATACACATATGTATACCGGGTGCGGCCTGTAATAGGAGCAAAAAATTTAGGGATCGCTTCTACACCACGAAGCTAACAACATTTGTTCTACAACTTTAAATAATTGGGTAATTGATTACTTGTGAATTTTTCGAACAAACTAAATAGTATTTTCAATGAACAGCATCCAATAGTCTAGTTGACGTTTACTGTCAGCCTACAAACTTCATAGTTTTTGCAATACATTGCTTGCTTTGAAAATCTTTTTTTATTAATATTTATTAAACTATAAGTTATTTTCAAAAGTCGTAGAACAAATGTTGCTACGTTTTTGGTGTAGAAACGATGCTTAAAGTTAAAGCTCCTATTACAGGCCACACCCGGTATACTGGGTGAAATCTGGGTCGTGATAAAGACGATTTGAAGCTACTCCATAAACACTGGGACCTAATTGCGACTGAGATGCGAGTGAATGTATGGAGCAGCTAACTTTTTTTCGCGATTTCAATATTGGTTCCATGGGAAAAGTAGTTAAAGTATAATTGTCTTTATCACTTCTTGATATTTTGGGTCACGAGATCGGATTAGGACGCTCAGATTTCATCCTGTATATACACACAAGTTTGCAATCCTCAAAAAGTTGTGAAAAAGTTCAGTGCCATGGCTAAAAATGTAGTCATCGGCATATGCTGAACGGCATCCATTTTGGTGTTATCGACCTTAGTATAAAAGTTCGTTTTCTTAGGGGTCGCAGTTCTAACCTAACCTAACCCACTTCTGGCAAAAGTTATTTTTCTTGGGGGTCGCAGTTCTTACCTAACCTAACGGACTTTTGGTAAAAGCCAGCCATGTAGTAACAGCCAGGAATTTGTCATTATTTCGCCAACTACCGGTTCAAATTATGACAGTCTGTCGTCGTTGTCATCGCACACCGAGCTAATATAAGAATAATGAAAAACACGCATAAACAGTTTTAAAGAATATTTTATTTTTTCTATGCCGCATAACAGCATTCGTCTTTTAAAATCAAATGGAAATGGACACATAGTTACCATTAAATAGCTCGTTTAATAAAATAACACAACAAGTTATGATTTTATATACCAATTATTTTACTTAAAAATCAATAATTATTTTAATGGCATCAGAGTCTACATGAAGCTCAAAGGACATTATTATCAATCATATTTTGATAGCTTGTGGTTATTCTACTCATGTTGGTAATTTAACTTTTTGGTTTTAGACATTAGATAGGATGAATCGCCCGAAACCATCTATGGGTGACCAGTTATTAGCGAATTACCCTATTATCTTTAATTCCGTTACCATTTTGCGTGCGAGCATGTTTGACATACATCGACACAATTATCCTATTTTTTTAAATTGCTTCCCTCCAAACAATGCTGATGATGCTAAAAATTGATGCTAGTGGGTTTAGACCATCTTTATACATTTAAAAAGAAAAACAGAATAGGATATTTAATATTACGCAATTCAAACTTCAACAGCTACCACAATCAACGAGTAGTAGCGTTCTTATTATTATGGACAACTAATCAGAATAAATGAACTTCCCAGTCCCTAATTTGCATTAAATTTTTTTACTGAACATTACAGATGTTTCACTTTTATCCTAATGCGAGCGTACACGCGATACGTGTCTGGTAGGGTGTAAAGAAACTTAGAGAAGCCAACAGACAGTTGAAGCTTATTTATAGTGTGCTCCAAACAAAGGAGCCATTAAAAAAAATAAAAATTTTAATCTTTAATTCTAAATCTAATTCTCTAATTCTAATTTAATCGATTGTGCTGTTGTCATTTCGATTTCCGTTGTGATTTAATCTGCAATGTTTAACTGATCTAGGGATGAAATAAAAATGCTATAAGCATCTAATTTATAAAAATGTATCGCATCTACGCTCACAAACAGCTTCGTCTTGCTTACAAAATACTTACGAATGGAAGGTCATTCCAAGTCACCAAACCTATGGCGTTCATATAATATATATTTACAATAGACAATCATACTAAGCCATGTCTTCTTCGTACTTTCATGTGGATATTTTAGGCAGTAACCTAATAAGTGTTCTTGATCACCTAAGTATATCAAATAATGTTCCGTTCCGTTTACAACTTGTACACTCAACATGTACAGACATATATTATTAATTATTATTCACACATTTACATAACCCCGGAAAAACGCGCTACATAACTGTCTGCACCGGTTCTGAAATATCCGCGCTACTAAATTCAACATAACTGCGCCGAAATAATTAAGGTTATTGCTACTTTTAAAATATCTGTGTCATTAAACCTTTCACTCGCCGTGCCTATGGTACAGGGTACGTCATAACTGTTATAAGGAAGATTTGACTGACTTAAGTTCGAACGTTCCCCCTAGGACGAGGTGGTCCGAGCCGTACACGGCGTTAGGCAGTTTTCCCAGCACCTGGCACTCCGCTGCCGTTGGAAGGCGCAGTCTCTCCACCAGCTTTAAACTGCTACAGCAGCTGCAATAAATAGAGTAGGAAAGTTATACATAAACAATTACGAGACACATCAAATACATTTACTGTAATAATCCTGACCCAATAACAATGATTAAGTTAGTTGAACCGAAGCAAATGGGCTACATATTTCATTTACATTCCCGAAAAAAAATCCTAAAGAAGCCATTAGTGCGATTTGGATTACGCGAGTCTTTTATGGGTGTAGGATGAATGTCACTCAAATGTAAAGGTTACTAGCGGGTGAATCGACTATAAAAAAAAACTGAATTAATGTTATTATTCTGTCCCATCAGCCAGAGGACATCTGAAGCATAGTTTTTGGGAGAAATGTAGTACCCTGTTCTACTAACAGGTATACTAGTATGTGAACCATTATAGAAAGGACATAATATGGGACAGTCACCACAAAAAGGCATGTTGTGCGTGTATTTACATATGAAACTATGTGAAGTGTGACACTGGGGACCGTAACAACGGCAACGAGCGACATTAAAATAGTTGATTGAGCCAAATGAATTAATTACCTGAAATAAATGTAGTCCACCGTGACCCAGTAGTCCTGGAAGGTGGTAGCCTCTTGGCTGCCGTCGTGTTTCTGCTTGTCATATACCGAGGCCAGGTTGAAGGAGTGGCCGAGAGCGCCGCTGTTAAACAGCTCTCCGTGCTCGTCACCGCGCACATTCGAGCCATCGTCGGCCTCGGGCATGCTAGGCCGGTATTCCGAATTATATATCTGCAACAATAGTTATTTATTACTAGCGGTTGCATGCGATGCGCCTTATCTCCATTTCTTTTCACAATACCTACAATCAGTCAATCATATGATAGTAAAAGAAAAGTAAGAAAAAATCAAAGGTAAGTAAAAGCAAGTCGGGGGTGTAATGCGTGTTACGAGTATAGTGGTCGCTAGTTGATTCAAAAGGTAACCGCTCGTCGTCAATAAAAGAAATATTGATCGACATTGAGTTTCGAAAAGAAGATCAAAATAATTGAGTTAGAAATCAACTTGAAGGCTTCGATGCCAACGATTAGTTTCATAAAGGCTAAAACTAGCAACGACGAACAGGCAAACGGTGGCTACGAATCTAATCCTCGCATAAATACAACGCGCCATCTGTTTCATCTTATTACTTACCTATACGATTTCTTTGTGTTTAAGAAAGTTGACTGCACAAGTGATATCTTCTTTAGATATACTAACAAACAAAATGAGTGTAGGTGCCAGTGCATTTGCGTACCTTGGTCATGCAGAAATCTGTGGGCAATCCTTTGGAGCGGTTCAAGTACACGGAGAGATGTTGGCAGTTATCCGTCACGCCAATTTTCTTCCAGTCTGAACTGTCCCGGAATGGACTAGCGCTGTAATAAGACGCAATGTAAGTAATATAATCATTAAGGTGGGCGAAATTAGATCACGTGCAACTCCGATTCTCAAGTGACGAGTCTCTGTCGTCTTTTGAAAGAGATTTTATGCCAGTGATATTAAAGTCACACGTGTGAGTTCGAGACCGTCAAGCACATAGATGTATAATAAACGTAGATTCACAATCAGCCCCAAAAATGGCTCTAAAAAACAGCCGCTCGAACAACTTGGGCGGCACACTTAGTTAGTCTTCTTTGAACTGCTGTCAGTGCAAGTGTCAACAATGACTGAAAAGTTATTACTTTATCAATAGTGAAATTTGATACTTAATAATTAGAACACTGAGCTCTTTTTTGTTTGTTTATATTATCTAAAAGTAGATTATAAATTAGCATTATTAGCATAAACTGGAACGTGATAAAAATGTCATTTAGTGCCATCTCTTTGTACATAATTTGTTCGCGTGTAGGAGTCCATTTATTGATGTCAGTGGTCAAGCAAGATAACAAGGCATGGTACAGAATTAAAAGATAAACTGAATGATCATTAACTTTTTACCATATCACGTATTAATTACTTTTAGGCGGAAAGGAGTGCCAAAAATTTGGTAGCGATAAGTAATACAGCGTATGTCTAACGTCATATACTTATAGTTTAAATTACTTGACTTACGAATCTGTGTTCTGACCTGTGTATTATCACAATGTTGATTCTGTACTTATCTGATTAATTTACCTGTACAACAGTAAAATTGTATCTGTTAATGTAGTCGACAGAATGGCCGAATATAAATCCCTCCTTAAACAACCTTCGTTACCGATTTACTGGGGCGCCATTAGAATGGGAGTGAGATGGCTTTCGATGTATATACTAGTGTATATACATCGGCTAATCTGTCAGTTTTAAAAAGCACTAGTTTAGGCTCGGCTTACCTCACGTGTCCCTTGTCGAGCAGCCTGACGACCGCGCTATCGGGCGTTGAATTAAAGTCTCCGGTCAAAATCACTGGTATGTGACCCGATCTGAAATAGTAAATATATAACTAAGCACGTTTTCAATATTGGGCATTGGATTAAGAGTAAAAAAATTGTCAGAAAAGACTGTCCGAAGACTGAAATAACTGTATCTGAAAACTCGTATAAGAGAGTTTTCAAAATTTGCTACTCTCTTTGAACGTGACTGTGAGAACTGACCAATAAAGACATCTAATCAACTCACTCTATCCCGTTGTCGAAATACGCAAATCTGTCAATCTCGGCGAGCAACACCTGCATCTGAGCCAGCCTGACGTCGGTACGCTTCGGGTTGTACAGCAGGTGCGTGGTCACCACCACTACGGGCATGTCGGGGCAGTGCCGCGGGACCAGCTTCACCATCATGCCGATGTTGTCGCGGTTCAGGATCGGAAGCTCGGGCTGGTAGAACTCAACCTGAAAGAGGTATGGAATACCTACGTTATCTAATATATCTGATAAAACACAACACTGAGCACAGGCAACGACGCATGTTACGCAATAAAGAAGTAAAGTCAACCACCAAATATGTTTAAAACAGGCAAAACATACAACAAGTAAATAAGAGTGGATTTAACGTGGTATACATTCAAAAACAAGCAAGCGTTCCTTCAATATTGAGAAGATTCCGGTTTTGGCAGCGCATGTTTATTAGATAGCGAGACATGTGGGACTAAAGACCTATTAGGATTAGAGTCTTCTGCTTGAATTGTAGAAACCCGATTTGTACAGACATTGTTAATTCAAGGGTTTTATGAATTTTGCTTAAAAATAAGAAAAAGTAGGTTGCGGATCAGTGATTATTCACTAAAGCAAGCATTGGTATCAACTAATGAACATATAATATCAAATACAAATACACATTCGCGGCAGGTAGTTACCTACTTACCTCTGAAACATTCATTCCAGCTCAATCGGTATTTAGGAACTTATGTAGCATTAACATCAAATAATACATCGCGGTAACTCACTAGGATAGCTGGGTAGAGGCAATTTTCAACCCTAGGTTGTAAAGACAGAGAAAGGTCGCATTCGTATAAACCAAAGCACGCGGGCATTCTTAGATCTGGATCGCTGTGCAGAACCACAGCCAGTGAACTCTCGCAAAAAGCGTAAGTATTCTAGGTATTGCTATATTTAGCCACTTGACGCTATATGTATATAAAGAAATGTTAGTTATGTTATTTAATATTAACAGGCATCTACAAAATGCCAAATAAATATGCAGTAGCCACTTGATATACGCATGTAAGGTTAATACGGTTCTAAAATGAGCACAAAATAAGTATAACACATTAGAAATCTTTTTTATAGCCGCGTCGATGTTTATATTAAGAAATGAATTTATATTAACATATTAAAAACGAACTATTCAAATATAAACATAAGAAGTCCTTATATATGTACGAGTATATATAAAATAGTCAGGCGATGGTTCTGAAAGTAACAAAAAAAAGGCAATACCTAGCTAGTGTGTTTTAATACATAGAGGTTCTATTAATATTTATGATTAAGTATTTCGATAGACGAGTAGAAAAATAAGCGAACAGTGTAGTAAATCGCACTATAGCTAAACATAATTCATTCGCTCAGCGTTACTTTATTACGGCCCGGGCACGACAATGCGCGACTTGCAGCGCGGCAAGCGTTTTATCTGTTAGTTGGGCGTTGTGCACGTCTTCGGAGTGGGAAGCGGGTCTGTGGCTACAATCCCTTCCCTCACCTACTGTCGGTACACTTTTGAACAATGCAACTTTTTGTTTGGCGACCAGTCTACGAACAGGGACTATCATCAACGCCCCACATCGCTGTCAATGTGGCACCATGGTAGACAGCCTTGGAAATCACGGGTTGTCATGCAGCATAATGTCATCCGTCGGGCCCTTGTCAGTGTTAAAGTGCCTGCCATCTTAGAACCAATTGGCCTGGTGAGACAATGGCAAGCGGCCCGACGGTATGACATTAGTGCCTTGGAGGATGGGACGCGCCCTAGTTTGGTATGCTACATGTGTCGATACCCTGGCACCGTCACATATTCGAGGCATTTGGGGTCGAAACGCTGGGAGCGTGGGGACCGAGTGTGCATAGGAAGTACAAGGCTTTGGCGTCCATTTAGATTGAAACTACAGGTGACCAGAAGGCTGGCCTATATTTTGCTCAACGAATAAGTATTGCCATCCAACGAGGCAATGCCGCCAGCCTTCTGGGTACTTTGCCCATTGGCAGCGATTTGGTGGATATTTTTTAGTTGTAATTTTAGTTTATCCTTTCTTTATAACATTATTGTAATTGTGTTTCTTTATTAATTCGATAAATGTTATTATGTAAAATACAACAAAGTCATTAATTTGCATTAAAATATATACGAGTACTTACGCTGACAGTGTCCTGCATTTCAAAAAGCGAGTGTTTGTAATATATAGCACAGCCATCGTGTCGGTGACCTGTTTTTCGTTTAAATATTCCAGCGTAGCCAATTTTTTCAAATTTAGAGTAAAAACTGTTCAGATGAGACGCTTGTACTTCTTGGAGACATAATATCTGGAAAATAGTAACATATAATTAGTCAATTTAGGCCCAGAGCCATTTATTTTATTATAAACTAATTAGATTCACGAGTAAAGCATAGATACAGTTATAAGTAGTAAGTATTAAATGATTATTCGTTACAATGTGATGTCATACCTACATTGCGGAAATTTCATCATCCGCCTTTTTTAACATACTTTAAATCTTACTTCTGGGTTTATTATTACTATATAGAAAATATCCTAATAATAATACCAACCAGGTAAATCCATTAAGTATTAGTAGGCATACAGGGTGGAAATATATTTTGGGTCAGTGAGGGCAGCTACCAGATCCCGTGTTGCTAGGCGAAAATGGTCTTTGGAGACCTTAATGAAGATTGGCGTTTACAGATTTTGGAAAAAACATACAGGGTGCGAGAATGGTCATTTTTGACAAAATATTTTGGAGGCAACTAGGCAAGGTCTTCTAAGACCATTTTCACCTAGCAAGACCGGATATGGTAGCTGCCCTCACTGGCCCAAAATCTATTTCCACTCTGTATGATGTTGCTATACCGAAAGCTTTATAAAACGTCTTTTAGAATGCCAATTTGTAAGACCAGAAATACGCCAGGATTCAGTGAGTTTTCTCGTACGATTTCACCATAATCTGGCTTTTCTGGCCGTTGGCGAATAAAGAAATACTTACGATAATAAGTTTTATGTAGTAATAGAACATGCAAACTTACATCGGGTGCCAACTGTAATATTTCGTCGTAAAGCCGCGCCGCTCTAACCTTCCACTTTAAGTCACGAGGCGTGCAATCCGTATACAAATATGGATGGCATTCTAGCAGGTACTGCGCCAACACGTTATATGACAGCACTCGAAATCTGAACGCATTCCCTGGAACACATAGTACGCATTTATTTACTGATAGCACAGTTAATCGTGGTAATAAACACTTTAAGAAACTATTATAATAAAAAATTGATATCGTTTTATAAGCATAAAGATTCAAATGATAGTAACAGTTTTTATAATAAAATTTCTTAAATAACCCTAATTGTAACAGATTAAGTGAATAAATACCGTTGCCATTCGTAGTCGTTCTACCAGTAGACTCCCACACCCGAAAATTAGGAGGAACATTTGATGAATTTGCAGTTTGACTACCACAACTAGTAGACTCCCTCAAACTGTAACCGTCCTGCCAGGCTTCGGCTGTGCTCTCTTCGTCACTAGAACTATTTTAACATTAAATTTGTACGTTTTCAATCAAATATGTAAAATGTATTAAGAACTTAGTCTACTAACAATAAAGCAAGTCTAGCACAACATCATAGTAATTATTTATGTCAATGCAACTGATTTTTGACCTCTAATTCAAAACTGTTAAGAACTAGTTATAAGTACAAAATATATTTTATATGTTTTTCAATTGAATTTCAATTTCAATTTATTCAATATAATTAAAAAATCATTCTCAAATAGTCAGTTGCAAATATAATATTAAGCATTTAGAAAATTCTATTGGGTAATTTATCTAAATGATATAGGAATGTTATTTTGAATAGCCTTGTACAAGATCATTATTTTATATTTATTTATTTATTGCCAATAGTTTGATAAGGAGTTCAATTTTATGAGTTTAATGCATTTTATCTACCTCATTAAATAAATTTGTTCGGCTCCTAATTTCCTGTAATTTACAATAAATTGATTTAATGCACATTTAGTATATGTATAATATTCGTCCGACATACCTCACAGTGCCTCAAGACGAAAGTCTTTAACCAATGTGTGTTACCAGTGATGACTTACGGCTCCGAAACGTGGTCTTTCACTATCGGCCTCATCTCAAGGCTCAAAGTCGCTCAACGAGCTATGGAGAGAGCTATGCTCGGAGTTTCACTACGAGATCGACTCAGAAATGAGGAGATCCGTAGGCGAACTAAAGTCACCGACATAGCCCACCGGGTTAGCAAGCTGAAGTGGCAATGGGCAGGCCACATTGCACGCAGAGAAGATGGCAGATGGGGTCGAAAAGTGCTCGAGTGGAGACCACGGACTAGCAAGCGCAGCGTAGGACGTCCACCCACAAGATGGGCAGACGACCTCATTAAAGTCGCCGGAAGACGCTGGATGCAGCTTGCTTCCAACCGGTACTTGTGGAGATCCAAGGGGGAGGCCTATGTTCAGCAGTTGACGTCTTATGGCTGAGATGATGATGATGATAATATACAAAATAATGCTTACATTTCAAAGTGTCCTCCATAGCTAACATGGTTCGGAGTGGGCTGCCAAGGTTCACTCATTTGTTTAATCTTATTTAAATCATTGGATTTTAATGAGAGTCTCCTCGAACGAAATCTTGGTTTTGCATTGGTGTATGATTGCACTGGCTGGCTGGGGTTGTAAATCTGTCCAAAATTTGCTATTTGAACTTTGTCCAAAGTGCATGACTTTCTTTTACAACTTAAATGTGAGTATTTTCTGATATGTACCCTGCTATTAAAATAATTTGATGTGAGCAATAAATATCTGCAAAACCTATCAGTCAACTTCAGCATATCGTTATAAATAGATAGTAATACAAAAATACAACATAATTATTATGCAACAGACAGATCAGTGTAGATTAGCTACCAGAACCGTTAACATGCATAATGCATATATACATATCCACTTAAAACAGAGTGGTTAGAAGAAATTCAAGAAGAGGCATGGAATTTGCTCTGAGTCTTATAATTCTTGACCTGGAAAAGAAATACTTCAATTTAATTCTAAAATATTTGCTTCAAGATACAAAGTTATGCCCATCGCAAAAATAAATGTTTATATCTTAAAAATAACCACCTTTAGGGCAAACAACTTATGCTTAATAATATAATTGCTTTTTATAGGGTTCCGTAGTCGACTAGGAACTCTTAAGTATCGGCATGTCTGTTCGTCTGTCTGTGCTCAGTCACCATTAGTCCTGAAGAGTATGTAAGAATACGTAAATCTGTTTCTTGGATAAAGTGTTCAAATAAAATATGGAAAAAAAATCTTTTCATACCACCTCTGCTACATTTGAAGTTTTGGGTAATTTTTATAGGGTCAACCGTAAAGTTTGAGGTGCCTTTACATATAGATATTTGAATATGAATTGGGTTAAGCTTGAATGTTTTTGATAAAGTTGATATTTTTGGAAATAATCACCCTGGAAGTTAACAATAATGTCACCCCCTCCAACTTGTGAAAGACTAAAAAATATGAAAAGAAAATCATGAAAGGTCAATGCAAAGACTTTACAGGAAAATTACTTTGAACTTAATTGGTTGAACATCTTTGATGATTTTGTTACAGATAATAAACTACGGAACCCTACACTGAGCATGGCCCAACATGCTCCTGGCTGGTTATTATTTGTTATTAATGTAGACTGTTTAATTGTGACCCTTAAGTGCCATAAATGCAATTGGACAATCAAAGCTTGGAAACTAAAGATGAGTAAAGAAGTGCTGCAAAGGATGCTTTTCTTAAGAACTAACAGTATTTACCTATTTTAGGTAAATAAAGCAATGGAATTGCTTCTTAAAAAACTCATCCTAAATGAAAAAGCAGCCTAGTTAACTGGTTGGTGAATATGAAATGATCCAATTGAAAAAGAAGAATTGTCAACAAATATGAAAAAAATGTAGCTAAAGTAGTAAGTTATAAGAAACAGAGTTTATAAACAAAATGGAATAGTGTTTAAAACTACACATAAAAATAATCATAATAACATTAAACTACAGTTTATATTTTTTATAACTAACACCCAATAATTTATTAACTGAATTGTCTCCACTTGAACTGAAACTAACTATCTGATAAAATTGTTGCACCTGTTAAAGTTAATATTATGATGCTTAATTTACTTTTTATTCTCCATAGAACTGGTCAAAACTGCAGTTACGTTTGGCGACTGCATCAAACAAAAGTATGTGTATTGGTCTCATGCACACAAAACAAAATAAGCCATTGACCAAATACCCTAATGAAATTATGAGATATAATATAACAATCCTGTTTATGTAATTGCTGTTCGAGCGCAAAGGTGCTTGCTAATGATATGACTAATTATTTTGTTAGTTTAATACAATAACATTATTCACAAATATAAATTAACATAAGAAATATAATTTGTATTTACTTAGTAAATAAAATTCCAAATACTGTTTTATTGTTTCGCGTACATATTATAATCCAAAATAGAACTATTTGAACCAAGGTTCTCTAATAATTCTGTTCAACTACAGCGTTGAAAACAATCGTATGATGGCACCAATCGTAGATGTAACCTTAGAATGAGAACATGATAAGATGAAAAGTGTCCCACAATAACTTACATGCATACGAAACAAGACCATGTTTAAAGCCAAAGAGCAAAAACCATGATGACTATTAATATTTTAAAATCTACGTACTAGAACCCTAACACATTTTTGTTGACCTGCCGACCTCTCGCAAAAAGCAAACTGTCAGAGTCAGAGAGACGTCAGAGTCGACGAGTAACTCGAATACTATGTTGGTTTTTTTTTTACTTGTTTTAGGCTCTACAAACTATTCGGCTTATTAGAGCGATCGGACTGGAGAGAAGGTAGCCTGGCGAAAAAAGGGGAAAAAAGGGGACCCTTCCGCACCAGACTTGGTTTGTACTACTAGAATACTCCTACTGAGTTTACGCTTACAGTGAGATTGGTTGTGGTGGGCTCACTGAGTCTGAGAGTCTGAGTGGTGTGTAATGGTGTCGAACTAATGGGAGTTTTGTCGCTGGTCCAGCGGCGTTACCGCGAACCACGATATTCGTAAATTTCGGACGATTGTCTCTGTCACTCTCATGACACCTTTTACTGGAGTAAAAGAGAAAGATGCCCGAAATATAACTTCAATGTTCGCGGTACCGCTCCTGTCCTAATCAGTTAACTTAGTACGCTTAAGGTCAAATAAAATAGTTTTAGATTTAGACCGGAGCGTGAGCTTCAGATCATGCTTTATGCAAAAAGTATTTTTAGCGAGAAATCAGATGTCGATATATATTTTGTAATTTTCTCCTATTTAAAATCCTTACGGGGCAAAGCTTGAATCGTAGGCCAATCTTAGGTTAATACAGAAAATTAATTTACAGACATTGGCTACAACCCTTTTTACATTAAAATAAAATAAATATTTTAGGGGGTAACCATACAGCAAACATGATTATTTCGATTTATTAGCGGCATATCATAGTTCAATAATTAACATTGTATATACAATGGTACAGAATGGTACAGAGCAATGCGTTTGCGAGACCGACTATTAGGCGGTTGTTTTATGTTTTGTATCAGAATTAAACTGTTTTAGTTCCATTTGGAACGGAACGTATGTTAAAGTATAAACGTCAAACGAATCGGAAAAGTCCAGCTGGCGCTCGATTTATTGTGTTGTATTTATTTTGGTGTATTTGGTGTTTGGTGTCTGTGTGTAAATTTTTGTTCAAACGTAGGTATTCTTTAATAATAAAACATAAGATTATGCGTTAGCTTGATATGCAGTGATTAACATGCGTACGTGTGCGTATGTATATTGTGCATTGTTGTTAAACATTGCGGCAGGTTAATACACGGTTAATCTATAAGCCTGATGAATAATCTATGATTCATCAGACTTAATAATGAATAAGTAACTATTTAGAATATTAACCATATACGTGTCTCCTTCTAGAGATCCAGTTCTAAAATATTAATTTACTGAGTTCAAGCTGCTATGACTAAAGATTGCTACATAAATCTTGTCTATCAATAAGGTATAAGTAATAAATTCAAACTAAACAATATTGTCTGAGATGTTTATTTTCCTAACTATTTATTAATGCACATATTTTTGTATGAATTTTATACAAATCATTTTTATAATAGTATTATGCTTTAACAGCTACTGTGGTTCTGAAATGTTGCCATTATAACATGCAAAATGTTCAAAATTGAGTCTTATGTGACCCCGATCTTGTTAAGCTATGTTGACAAGTATGTACGAGACTTCAAGCCAGCTGATGCACAAGTAAGTATAATATTTTCTAGTTTTATTAAGTTTGTTTGTATAGTGTTTATTAATATATAGTCCAAACCATTTAAACTAATCTATTGTAACTAAATAGGAATGTCCTTGGCCTGCAAAAAATCTGCAACAAACTTTAAATGATGTTTTAACATTTCAGCTAAACATTATATGGTTAACTTTAAAATCTTAAATTACTTGATTCTTAATAGCATGTGAGCATTAACTAGCATCCAACCATAAAGAACCTGCTATAGTTTAGAGTAGATTGCACCAACATTGCATTTTTAATCAATTACTGTGGTTTTTTTTAACTTGTATATTTAATAAAAGATAATAATAGGTCTACTCATGTTTATGTACACATGAGCGCAACATGTTTCGGAGAACTTAGGCTTCCATTATCAGGAACTGTGTGTACATTCATTCACAGCTCCATCCACCCATCTTGTTTTTGGTTTTCCTCGCTTTCTTTTGCCTAGTGGGCCCAACCACATAGTTGTTTGTGTCCATCTTTTGACTTTTAGCCTTGCATATGAACTGCCCATCTCCATTTCTGTCTTAAGCTTTGACTTCTGTAGGTGAGGCTTGGAAGAATGAATGAATACATTATACACTTTTTAATTTTTATATATTCTAGTTTCCTTTAATGATAACTTTTTGCAACCAGTAGTTTTTCCAACACCTACTTATCCTCCTGTGAATTTCATTTTCGTTACTGTTTGCATCAAAGCAGAGTAGTTTAGCTAAATAAATAGTCTATTGAGGTGTCTCCTATTTTGTGATCTGTTATTATCATTTATATACATACTTTTATAACGAAAGTTTGAATACAAACTTGAATATTTTATTAAATGTGTACAAAAAACGTTTTTGATGTTAATTTTGAATTTTGGAATATGGAGAGTTTAGTAAGCAGCTAATCCAACATTTTTGCATAACAGGTTTCCCTATGGGGTGGAGGTGTGGCTTTACACAATTTGGTGCTCAAAGCGGATGTCCTGCAAAATGAGGTTGCACTGCCATTCACATTGGTATCAGGACGGATTCATGAGCTACTTATACAAGTTCCTTGGACGAAGATTATGTCGGAGCCTATTGTAGTTACAATTAATACCATAGGTAAATAACTTATCTTATTCTTTTTGCAATTTATCTTCTTCATGAATCTTGATTATCTTTTTCGTCTTGATGAATGAATTCATTTATATGTAGACTGTTTTTTAAGGTTTATCTGTGTTTTACTTTGCTTCTATAAGGTATTTTAATTGTTTTTTTACTCAATATTGCATTAAGGTATATTTATCAGTGGTATCTGCTATTACATGTTTTTTTTTATTAATGAACCGTAATGTTTATAATCGTAACTTGAGCATTGAAAAACCAAGTATTTTTTCATGCATTCTAGAATGTGTCCTAAGTCTTCACCCTCCAGCCGCAACAGAAGAAAGTCTACCTTCGGAGTCCCCAAGGTAAAATAAAACATACATTTTTCACAATGAATCAAGATGACTTCAGGGATGTCATGCAAACCCTGTGTTTTGCTTAATGCCATCATCAGTCTAGTAAAATAAGTTAACTGAAGTTAGTGTAAAAAAAAGTGGTGATGTTATTCAAGATATCCTTACCTACCTGTAGCAACTTAATATAGAAAAACGATCAATAGATACCAAAAACGTAAATCAGACAAAAAATTAAGTTATGTAGTTCTTGTAAACATCCCTTTGATTGTTTAACATGTAACATGTACCTGCATTCCTGCAATACATGTATTTCTTTTGTAAACCAAGTTGCGAATGCTACATACTTTTAGTCTTCTTTTTGCTTGCTGCTGTGCTGATTATACAGGATGGCCCATTTAGATGGGTCAGTATGGGAAAAACTAAATGTTTAAGATACACAAAGATCTATTCTTAGAAACTAAAATAAAATTAAAGGATACGAAATACACTGCATTTTAGTCATGACGTACACCATCCATATCCAAATAAAAATAGTGATAATTGTTAATTTCTAAAATAACCTGGTTCGATTCTTGAAAAGAAAAGAGTACTAGTTGTTTTTTAAATATATGTATGCAGTTTTTCTTGTCCCTAAAATCGTCATGGTTCCTAAGAACAGATTTTTGTATATCTTATAGTATCAGATTTCTCCATACTGACGGATCTAAATGGGCCATCCTGTATGTATGGTATGTTGTATTACTAACAACTACCTACACTATTAAATCCCCCAGATCGACGGTAGTCGAAGCCCCGCCGGGCTACATGCAGGCGCTGGTGCGACGGATCGTCAGCAACATCTCGCTGCGCGTGCACCACCTGATCGTCAAATATGTGCAGGACGATATCGTGTTGTCGCTCAACGTAAAGCACCTGTGCGTCGAGAGCGCCGGCGCGGACTGGGCGCCTGCTTTTGCTGGTACGTATATTCAGGTTTAATAGTAAAGGAAAATAAGGTAAAAGATATGGCGGACTGACTGATTTGTCTTGAGTCTTGATTTGACACAAAATATTAATTTATATATTCGTTTAAACAAGGTAATTAAAATTATCGCATACTGTAACTACACAAGGAAACATTGAAACCAAGGGAGTTTAAAAAAATGCACAATTGCGAAGATATGAAGGGAAACGGGTTTGTTTACATTATTTTCATTTTCTACTGTCTCAGAATATAGGTATGAGTCAACTATTTGTTGTTTTTATTCTGTACAGCCAGCCAGACATTCGCTTTTCGGTGAAAAAATCAAATCGTGAGGAAACCGGATTAATCACAATAAGGCGTACCCTCTGGGTTAGAAGGTCAGATGGCACTCGCTTTGGTAAAACTAGTGTCTACGCCAACTCCGGGGATTAGTTGCAAGGCGGACCCCGGGCTCCCATGTGCCGTGGTAACACGACAGGCGAACGTGAGGAAGAGACGGATATAGATTATTATGTATTCGTATTGCAGATATCGATCAGACCGAGCCAGTGGTGCGGCGGTTAATGCGGCTAGACGACTTAACGCTCTGCTTGGACCGGGCGGATTCCGATGGAAAGATACGGTTTTACCAAGAACCTTTGCTGTATCGGTGCCAGCTGGACTTCAGGTATGGTGTATCAGTCCCTGAGTGTTATTGAAACACGCAAGATTAAAATATTTGTCAATTTTACTTAGTATAATCTGGTTTTATATTTAGATTATATATTTTTTTATCATGTTATGACTAAAGCAAATAGAAAAATAAAAAGAACATCTAAAAAATAATTAATTGTGTTTAGATTCACAAAATTTTGTATACATATAATTTATGAAGCGGCTACGATAACAGGATATTGGCATTAAATGTTGATGTCAAACTTAAGGCATATTATTTTCTTACATTTTATAAAATACGTATTTCGTCAACTTATCAAGAGGTTTCGGCTATCCACCAAAACCCAAATTTAAAACATCTCATCTTGATATTTAGAAAAAGTTACAGTAATTTGAGCAAAACCAATCCGGTATCCGTTTTTATTGATTTGTTAAAGATTACAGAAATATAAGGCAGTACAAGTATTACGAAATGTTTTGTTAGAGTTTTAACCCGACTGGTCTCATCCAACACCCGTCGAGCATCGTGTCTCACCGTCCAGCTGCGGTCGTCCAAGCTGGCGTGGGGAGTGACCAGCGAACAACTCACACTGCTGCTACGGCTGCTAAGAGAACGCCAGAATCAAGTCAACACTTCACCACCTCCTCCTAAACTAAATACTGCTAGTTCAGCTTTACCACAAGGTATGTAAATGGGAGAGTTGAATTTACGTCAACTATAAGAGTCTGTGTCAACTATAGCCGCCTAGTCTGGGAATAAGGACGGGTCAGCATGGGCCAAAGATAACAATTAAGTTATCCATATCGGGTGCGGGAGATGTACTTTTAAACCAATTCTACAATTTAGCTATAAGCAGGTATAATAGTATCTCTCATTTAAAGAATAACGTCTGTCACCCAAACTTATTTGCATGGATTGAATAAAATTAGGAACTAATTACTAATAAAGGTTTTACATTCAATTTAGATTTCTTTTTAAATAATACGTCAAATCCCTTACCAAATCGAAGTTAATGACAGATAAGAGAAAATCTTTTCATCTCTTCTTTACACGTAGGTAATTGGTAGAAAATAAATAAAAGCTTTTGATGGTAATTGCTACTTCTCTTGCTGATTCTCAGTGTTGTCATAATTTAATTTTCTCAAACAATCTACGAAATGTATGCGTTAATAAATAATAAATAAATAAATATTTCGGACATTCTTACACAAATCGACCTAGTCCCACGGTAAGCTCAAAAAGGCTTGTGTTGCAGGTACTAGACGACGATATATATAATAAATAGATACATATAAATACTTAAATACATAAAAAACACCCATGACTCAGGAACAAATATCTGTGCTCATCACACAAATAAATGCCCTGACTGGGAATCGAACCCAGGACCTTCGGCTTCATAGGCAGGGTCACTACCCACTAGGCCAGACCGGTCGTCAAATAATGGCACGAAATTAGGCCAAGAAGTTGCACATTTATGGACTAGGCCGTGAATAAATGTATGGAGTTAGTATGAAAAGCACATTATTGTCCGCAGCTCTAACTTTTTAAATTTGCCAACTAAGATTAGACTGACGAAGGAAAAAATACATACATCCAAGTTACAATCTCTTTGAAAGCATAATCGGTTAAACATGGTGCTGGAATAGCTTTTTCCAACGTCAATTCATTAAAAAAAAAAAAACAAAATCTATGAACCATAGAAAGTTATATTTTTATAAGCAGTTAAAAAAGGTGTACGAATAGCTTTGACGAATTTGTTTTTTTTTTGTATAAAAAATAAAAAGGCGGCAATTCACTGTTATTTACTTGATTGCTTTGTTGTTATTTTAATTTTATTATTTTCTTGATATGTTTGAGAAAAGCACTATACAGGCTTCGGCCTGAACAGGGATTAAAAGACTCAATTTATCCGTCTACCGCAATCTCGTCCTTAAATCCCTTACTTCACGGCTTCTCCAGTAATGTACTATTACTGTACTTTCCGACTGACTCTAAACTTTTGTTTATCGCGCAGGCAGTACAACGTCAAACGCGGCGGAGCCGGTTCGCACCGAGAGCTGGTCGGAGTGGGCGTGGTCGTGGCTGCCCACGTGGATGGACAAGGAAGGCGACGTAGAAGAGGCCACTATGCCTCCTACTCCCATCCCGATATTCTTTAGTGCCTATTTAGATCATGTGTCACTAGTTTTTAAGGTAACTCGATAGTTTAATCCTAAATCAATAGGAACAAGGCAAATACGACATATCGGCAGAGACAGAGGATATAAATATTCAATAAATATTTATATCGTCTCTGTTTTTTCCAAACACAAATAGCTCTCGCGAATCTTCAGTACATATAATGAAACTAATTCCTAACTAAACGTAACTTTCGGTTTGACTGCATGTTCGCAATAATTCCCAAAATTACTAAATTGATTTTATGTTTTTTTCTTATGTACACAAAATGGTAATCCCCAGGAGTCCCTAGCATGTAATTATTTATGGACTCGGTTGCTTGGATAAAATAACATGCCTCCCCAGGCAGTCAGGAAATCAAAAAGATGAGGCATAAAAAACTGATGTAAGAAGTAGTAGTCTCCATAAATGGCGCGTTTTATAGGATTACAATTTACTATTTCGCTGTTTGCATATGTTTCAAAATTTGCTCGTTATTTTGCCGTACTGCGCTCGGCCATAATGCCAATACCGTAACTCATCATTTGCACTTAGGTGATGGAGGCTGAAGGCAGCGCCCGCAAGCGGGCCCGGGGCGTGCTGGAGGTGACCGCATCGCACGCGGCGACGCGCGCGGCGTTGTGCGCGCCGACCACGCTGCGCGTGCGCGCGGGCGTGCGCCGGCTGCGCCTGCTCTCGCGCGGCAAGTGCGTCTGCGGGCACCAGGACCTTAACGCGGTTAGTCTGTTTCGTTTAAGGATACAACCCCATAGCGTGCCTGTCTTATGCATAAAACCAGCCCGCTTTGAGTGATCAACGCTGTCATAGAATTCAGTGTATGTAACATTCATAACCAATAAAACAAATTTGTTATAAATTATATACAATTTACCTGAAATTCTACACATAAGATTCCTATAATAAGTCCCCCTATCTGGCATTAGGAACGCAACATTCTACCGTTCACCGACGTCGTTACGTAATAAACATACGGGGCATTTCTCGTCAAGCGGCAAGGCTAGGAAGAGTGAGGGGGAAAAATGTGTGTACAAATGTATGCTGACTAGTACTTTAACTGACCGGAATATAAAAAAGTCCATGACTTATTTTTATCCTTGTCTTTTTCAGCTCAAGGAGGCTTGTGGTGTGGGTACTCAGCCAACGTTATATACAATATAATATACAAATAATTAAATACATTCTAGGGTTCGAACCCAGGACGTTGGCCGTGCTAGGACAGGACTGGTCGTCAACATATACACACAAAGCTTACCTAGTTTAGTAACAAACTTAATTCATACTTTTTCCTTAGACTAATGACGAGCCTACAATATACTTGGAGAAGAGGAGTTGTGACGACGACAAAAAGCCTTGGAGTTGGCCTGAGAACCTTGAGACGTTGGAGTGTAAGGTGGAGGCTGCAGAGGCGGCGGAGGAAGCGTACAGTGAATCACCCGAGCTAACACAAGTCAGTATCATAAGGCATTAATAAATATAAGGAGTGGTTGGAATTTAAAAAAAAACATGTGCCCGTGTTAGATTAGATATTAGACATCTTTTTTATTAAAGAAAGAGTAATAGTAATGGAATGATTACGGCGAAAATGCAACATTTGGAGTAATATTGCAATATTACTTGTTGAGGCAAATTTAACTCGGAAATTGAATCATAACGTAGTTTGAGTAATAAAAAGAAGTAACAAAATCAGTATTTATAGTTCTTTAGAATTTAAAGTTAATTCTACGTAAAAGCGACCTCAACATGTCGTTTTCGATCAGCCGTTAGCGAATCCGAGCAGTACAGAAGCAGAAGCGGAGGAAGCGGACGAGCTGTGGCGGGCGCTGTCGCCCGTCGTAGTGCTGCGCTACTCGCACACGCGCTCTCCGCCCGACGAAGCCACCAACCCCTACGAGAGCCCGCCGGTAGACTTCCAGTACAGGTAACTTATGGTACCCCCAATACCTTATGAAGGACTTATGAAGGAAAGGGACTTTTTTTCTTTCTGGGAGAAACCACGGCGCATCAGCGTCCCTTATAGAGATGATGTATACTGTGATCGCCAACCCGCCTGATAGGCGTGACGATTATGGCATTAAACCTGTCATGCCGCAGCAGTGGACTTCCGCATCTAATGTAGTAGTAGTAGTAGAGATTTTGTATATTGTTAACCTAATTGTAACCAACTATCAGTAAAAATATGACTTGAGACCTTTTGGCGTTTATTTAATGTGGACGAAGGTTAGTAAATATCACATATCTACAAATATCGATAGAGTTCGAAATTCAAACAATGTACAAAGAAACTGTTTCTTACTGCATTTGTTTTACACGCTTTTGCACCATCCCCGAGGATATGCTTTAAAAGTCGCTAAGTCATTTTTTTCAACTAATCGAAGTTTAGTATTATAGTGGGTTTAATGTTTACACGGATATTTTTATTTTAGCGATTGGCAAGAAGAGAACAAATTGAAAATAACTCTCGAACCAATGGATGTATATCTTGGAATGGGTCTTCTGCATCGGTTATCGGCCATCCGACTCATTTTTCAAGAGCTTCCGTCATTTCCGGTTCCAGGTAAAAAAAATACTATCTACCAAAAACATCTTTGCTACCCTGTTGTGCTGCAGAGACGGCATTAAATAGTGGCAACCAAAACTATCGTTATAGTTTACCCTCTTATTTATAAATCTTATTAAATTATGTTTCGTCTTATCATACAAAAACAATAACTTAGTAATTAACATGTATTTATGTTTAGGATGTCAAAATCGAAAAAATCTAGCCTCAACCGTCTGAAAATGTTAATAACCCCAAGTAGTGCTAAAACAGAAACGAACGTTACAAAAATACGTAATTTTCTGTGTCAAATGACAAATATATCTGGCTTGTTTACGATAGTAAAATCTAACATAAATTATTCACGGGACATTCTAGTATTGGTAATTAGTTTGAGCACAGCATAGTGCAAGCTTAATGATCCAAATCTTCAAGTTACAAAAAACTCTCTCAAAATGCAAAGTTTTTTTTTTAATGTGCCATAGATTTAGAATCCACAACATTACCTAAAACGAAAGAAAATGAGTTGGTTTTAATGATAACTTAAAAAAAATAACCATGGTTTCATCCGAAAAAGAAAAAGAAATAATGAGGCAGTGGCTACTTTTTTTCGTGAACAAGCCTTATAAGTAGGCAAATTTATCGGTGTAGATTCCTTTTTGGTCAGCAGTGTGGATGCGTTACGATTATTTGTCTAGTTCGACTGCCACTAACTTATCAATGCCGACTTTAAGAGTACATTTTGATTTCTGATGTACAGCAGAAGTAGCTAAATGGGAGCGGTGCTTCAAATTATTTTATATTTTTTATAAGTGTTTGCAAGTTATATTGGGTTTTCCAATCGCTTAGCTTTGTAGGTAGCATGCATACTGCAATAGTAGTTTATGTATCTGTGCATAATGAAGGGCATTACAACAAGAGTGTGGGTTTATGAAACGAGCCGAAGGCGAGTTTCATAATAATATCACACGATTGTTGTAATGCCTAATTATGTATAGTTACATACACTACTTTATCTACACACATATCATTAAGTGTTTTAAGATGGGTTCAGAAACCGTAGGGAAATGACTTATTACTAGGGTTACTTGTAAACATTAAAAAGTCAACGAACAAAACAAATGACAGCTTGGAACGGCGGCGTTGCGTATTTCGTATCTCAGTCAATTTTTTTTTAAACCATAGACAAGCGAATGAACTCCCTATTCTACTGTCACTCGAGTTCAAATGTCGTTCGATTTATATTAAAAAAACATAACGAATTGGCGTTTCGTATCAATGGCTGTTTTAATATCTATAGATACTAGATTAGACACCCCACTTGAATTTGACAGCTGTTCCAAATTTAAATTCATAACCTACTGATTTCAGTAGGTAATGTTAACATTACCTACTGAAATTTTTCTGATGGTTGGTAATGCTGGTCATTGCCTACGGTTTCTGGACGCATTTTAGAGCACTTATGACATGTACGTAGATAAATAATATTATATTACTCTCACAGATGTGCCGATGAGAACACTTACAGTCGAGGAATGTGAGGCATTGGACGCCAATATACCTCAGCGTAGGACCTTCTTAATCATGCGCGGATTGCGGCTACGAGTCCTGCCATGGGATCACTCTCTGTCGCAAAAACAGGCCTCCCCATCGCTAATGTTAGATGTCGAGTCGCCGGAAGTAAAACTGATCATTTCGGGAGCACTTTACCCACATCGGTAAGACATAACTGGTAGTTCATTTATATTAGATAGACAAATGTGTAAATTTCAATAGAAGAAATAAGGATCTCTTTATAGTTTTTACTTTCTTTTAACACGTCATCCGTACCTACTGACGTGCATGTTGCGAATAATTCACAAAAAGTTGGAAAAGTAGCGCAACAAATAATTAATGGAAAATTGTTATAAAATGAGAATACCCAGTAATCGAAAAAAATATGTACTTTAAATTCTAATCTACATTTTCAAATATTAATAAAAATAGTTCAAATATATCGATTTACGAAAGTTGCAAAAGGTGTATACGAAAGTGGCAATATGCGTTTTAGTTTTTAGGTAATATATTTCGGCATTTTGGGTGTATCGCTTATCTTTGACCGTGCCTGTTCAACCCGTATCTTGAATTATGCGCACGTGTTTTAGAGTGTGTTCTGCAGCGTGCCAAATGCCTAAAGAGGAGGGTCCCCTCTGGCAAGGCGCGCGGCTGCACGTGACCGCCACGCTGGCGGCCGCCGAGGCGCGGCTGAGCCGGCTGGCCGACGGCCGCTCGCGACCCGTGGCGCGCGCCGATCTTCGCTTGGCACTGCACCTGCTGCTGCACCCAGAGATGTTCGCCAAGAAGCAGACCGTGCACACTAGCTACAATATTAAAATACGTATGTTCGTAGGATAAGACCTAGCCGAGCCGTCCAGACAGATAATAAGGTAACCTCTCAAAGAAAATGCAATGGACTTGGCAGCTTTTTATCTCTGGATGGCTAGAAGTAGTAAAACTTGACAAAGATCCTTAGCTCCATTTGGTGAATTTATTTGTAAAGTTTTGTAAATAGTATTTTAAAATAGGGTTGTCCTAATGCCTTACTACGGACCAGTAAACGGTCCTTGGATTATTGGATGTGACCATATAATGGACATATATGATCATGACCCTAGTGTTATTGATAAGTACTTGTTAGTTGCGGCGGTAATTTTTTTTCTTAGGTAAGACGGAGCCTATTTGGCTTCGCCTTTGCTTGATAAACCCAAGGAAAACTGTTGAACTGTGAGAAAGATAGTAAGGGTGCGTTTCCACCAGAGCTATGCTCCGCTACGTTTACATACAAATAACACATAGCTTCATAGCATAGCTTTGCCGATTTTGAAAACGTAGCACAGCATAGCTCTGGTGGAAAGGCACCCTTAGACCGGCGGAAATCGGTTTGTATAGACGCCCACCAAATGTACACATGAGTATGAACTAATTTTATAGATCAATACAAAGTTACATTTAGCGATGGTTCACATGTAACATAAACTTGACAATTTAAGGTGAGTTGAATACTTGCGGGTCGGCGGCGCGACTGCAGGCGGCCTGGAATGTGCTGCTGACGCTCATCGAGCAGAGGCCCTCGCCGCTGCTGCGACATACTTCGCTAGCTAAGGACGCTCTCAGTGACGAAGGTACGTCAATCTCAACAAATATACGTTTGTAACTTTTGTTTGATAGGTATATTGCAGTGTTACTCTTTCGATTTAATATTTTACACCCTCGACTTCGTCGACACTTCCCATCAGGAGTGACTGAGGTCAAACGCTGGTCAGTCTTGTATAAAAATATATTATATGTAATAGCATATTAAGTGATAAAACTGTTTTTAACGCGTTTAGTCAACTATGAACAGGCTCTATGTTTGCTATATGTCCGGCGCAGAGTCGGTGGCCATCGACGCGACAATGGAGGACGTGTCGCTGCGCGGCTTCGTCACGAGGACGGTAAACACGCACATAATTATGGTGCAGACGGCGCGCGTCATGGCTCTTTTTTCGCCGCGTAAGTCAGCATTTACATTTTAATATTACGTTATTACAGAGGCCGGGATAGATGGGTTGCCGGCCGAGTACATGTAGACGGATAGTTACGAGGCCGACAGCTTCCTTTTCACCCTGAGTATAGTGCTTTTCTCAAACATACAATACAAAAAATAAATTCAAAGTTTTATTTTCAGAAAACATAAAGTAAACAAGTCATAAAATACAACAAACACGTACTTATTGATTACTTTCTGAACGAACCATGGTGTATGGCCGCCATTAGAAAACAAGTGGCTACTGCGTTTTATATTAGAGTCTTCCCAGAGTTTACTTTTAATTTGTTTTTACAAGCTTTAATGTGTATTTAACTTGAAATGTAAATATTATGTAGGCATGTTCGTGAAATCTTGCAACTAAATTTTGAAGTACATATCTTTAACCGATTTGCTGAAATTTAGCACACTTATGTAAGTTCGGTGACGATGCAATTGATTGTACCACTGATCTGATCTGATGCTGGAGCCAGAAGGTAGCCATAGCAACTCCTGAAATACAAATGATAAATCCGTGGTCTTTTGAATCGTTTCGAAGTTGACTTTGTAGCTAAGTTTTGGTGGCCGAGTATATCAGTAAAAGGTTTACTTTTCTTCTAGGTGATGGTCAAGTTAAACAGGCGTGGATATTCTCTGCACCTGACACGCAGACCACGACGTAAGTTCATTTTCCATGTATCTATTTATACAGTGTGTAAATCTTATACGGGCGAATCTCTTAACGGAGGGTAGAATAGGACATAAGAAATATATTTACATAACTTTTGCTTAGAAGTACAGTTGAAATTTTATCCATATAAAAAAATTCGGCCCGCAATGTAATGCAACATACTCGAGTTAAACACTCGTTGACAGTTCGTTTCAAAAGCTCATATCGCGTAAGTAATGTTCGCAGTACATTACTGCTCAGAAATTTTACAAAAGTTAATTACATGTGTATAATAGGTATAATTAAAGAAAAACCTTTTGGTTAGTGATTATACTGGTAAATCCTATGTGTGGTTTAATTCTTCGCCCGTATTAGACTTACACACAGTATGTTAACACGAGCATTTAGCTTATAAACAATGGACATGTGTGAGTGGTATTAATAGTTGAGTTATCCAAATCCTCCGCCTCTACATAATAATATAATTGTACACAAGATCGGAGGTTTACAAAATATATGCTTCCTATTTTTTATATACCATTTTTTTTTCGGTAAATACATGAGATTTTGTATTTTTAGAGCATTCTTCCGCGTGGCGGTGCAGTGGTGTGAGGAGCAGTCAGACGACGCTTTGGACTACTTAGGCGTGTGGACCATGCCGATAGCCTTGTGTGCGGACCCACTCTTTATCGAGTGGCTCGCCTACAAACCGCAAAGTAACACACAGACCTCAGGTACCAAAACATATATCATTTGAAAATACCTAAAGCATGCATTACGCTATTTCTTACTGGTTCAATTGGTCTACTCTAAAAAATATATCAAAAGACGTTGATTTTTTGTAAAAAAGTCTACATTCCTTTGTTACCGAATTTTAATTAAAACTAATTTGATGTATGTTATGGTAACTTACAGAATCAGCGCCACTCTCAAAATCGGCATCGACGACACAATCTTATTTACGGCGCCGCGCCACGCCACCCGTAAGTTTTATAGTTTCTCACTAATTTCTAATTTAATGCAAAATATGTATTTTTTAGCCTGTTTGTTTCATTCTGTGACGATCATTGTTACAGCTCTATTATTTACGATAAATGTTTACCAGGAACCGGCCCGCTATCCCTTATAAAGGGTTTTATATGGGTTTTACATAAGGCTTTACTCACCATACCCTTATTTGACAATACCCTTTCATTTTGCTTTTAAAGCCCTTATAAAAGCGCTAACCCTTATAACTAAGCGCTATCCCAATACCCTAACAAAACCCTAATCATCCGGTCACCAAAACCTTACATATTGCTTATAAGGGTTAGCCTTATAAAAGGGCTTCCCTTTTACATACAAGCGTGCTAATTGAAATCGTTTGCCTTGTTCATAAAGCACACATTGCTCTGATCTGGCGTTTTTTTGACTTCTTTGATTTGATGTACGCGCGCTTTTCGAACACTAGCGTAGACATATGTCATAGTATATACTAAACCTGTCTCTTTCACGCAAGGATTAACTACGACAATTCTAAAGGGAAAGCTTTATAAAAAGCGCTAAGTAATAAGGGTAACCCTTTATAAGGGATAGCAAGGCATAAAGGATAACGGTTAGTGACTGTAAAGGGCTAGTTTTATGTTTGGCTTAGTCGTACGGTAAGGGATAGTCAAATATATGGGCTAGCAGTTCAAACTGGTAAGTCTTTCAATGCGTTAGCCGTGTTTAAGGGTTGCCCTTTTAATGGCTTTTGCCGCGGAAAGGGTTGTCCGATCCCTGATTTTTACAAGGTCTTATTTCACTTGCAATTTTTGTATGTTCGGTCCAAATTTTGCAACTGGTTTTTAAGGCAGTTATCCTGAACCGTTTAAGGTAAAATCTACACACTTCTGTAAGTTCGGTGACAATGTAATATTATTGTACCACTCATCTGATATGAGCCATACCCCATAAGGTAACAACAGTAGCTCCTAAAACATACAAGATGAAACCCGTCGGGTTTAGGCTAGTTATAATACTCTCGATGAGTAGTTTATTGTGCAAAAAATAACAATTGGCAATAATAGTACATTACTGCAGCCGCCGGGAAAAAGGGGGTTGAAGGCTGAGTTGTATATACGGCCGACTGTAAGGAGGCCGGATAGTACTCTGAAGCCTACAAGCCCCTTTCACGGTTAGGAATGTATAGTGCTTTTCTCAAACTAATGCAATGAAATAAATAAAAAAAATACCACTGAACAAAACAGCTTCACGACATAAGTTTTTTAATTTTCCCTCCAATCCCGCTTTGTAGTATTTTTGCCTTCGATGTAATAATTAATGACTATCATAAATAGTCTGGCTATAATTACTATATACAACATTTAGAAAAACCACCAAAAAATAATGCACTTACCTTTTAAATGATGGCGCTACGGCATCTGCCTTTGGCGGTACACAATAACAAAATATAGATAAATAAAACCGGGCCCGGTTAGATCCGTAACACTATATCTAAGTCACAAAAGCATTGAATCACACTATTTACCACTATTTAGTCTTAATAAACAGAGTTTTACACGCCGAGAAACTTTTTCATTCCGCCATTATTAAAACAAGTAAAAGTGTCCTGTGATTGGTTGAGTCAAAAATGCGTTCAAAAACGCGCATGCGTGGAGTAGTGTTTGGTGTTGCCAATACAATTTTAAAATTGAGAGCATGAATAATAAATATAATAATGTAATAACCTGATGATATGAATATTCAATTACATGATAAATAAAATAAATCTTTTCATACCATTTCGTCTGAAATAAGCAAGATTATTTTTTAGCCCGCTAATCATTTAGTCACTAAAAATGATAAAAAAATATAACTCAGCTGTTTGAACAGGCTTCATGAACACAGACGCCAGGTATACATAAAAATTAAAAAAAAATTACTTCCAGCCTAGGCCTTCAATTTTATATGAAATTCGTTACCTGTCCTCTGGAGTCGATCCGCCCTAAACGTGATACTTCGAAGCCTATTATGACGCACGTAACGAAGACATTTCATTGCATGTTTGAGAAAAAGCTTTTTCTAAAAATGGCATTTTTGTTAGAAACTTATTTGATCTGATCAATATAAATTAATGTTAAGTACATTAAGTACGTCTGTTAAAGCAAATTTCTAGAGTTTTTTTTAGTTTTTGTTTTAAGTGATGTCGTCAGTTTGACAGATATGGTATCAAGTGAAATTGTATGTTGAGCAGTCGTCGAGCGGACGTGGTGCTAGTCGCACAGGCTCGGGGTCGGAGCTGGTGCACGCGGCGCGACTGCGGAGTCTTGGGTCCAGCAGCGAGCCCGGCGAAGAACGCCGGCCTGCGCCTCCGCCCCCGGTATGGCTCTTTATACAGTAATGCATTTCTTTTCAATGGTACTTAAATGAAGGAGGAGAAGTAGCTCATTCGCGGTGTCATGTTTAAACGGATGATCTTAAGAGTTTGATAATTTAATACGTAGCTACCGGATGGGCCGTCACGTGCTCACGTGCAATCAAATATTGGTAAAACGAGGAAAGAATATACTAAAAATGTGTAAACAACTTTCATGTTCGAAAGAAATTATTTTTTTTGCCGAAAAAGTCAACAAGTATATGAATAAGTTATAAATAATAACCACGAATTAATTGGTACATACGTCACTTACGTTATGTATAGGTTAGGTTAGTATGTTAAGGCGAATTTGTCTGATGTTTATTAAAACTGTTTGTATGGTGTTGCCTAAGAAAATACTTGACTTTTTTAGGAATGTTCATTCGACATAGTTAATATCTCCGACGCCTATGGAGGCCCATTTTAACAAGTGGACGTATTATGGCTGAGATGATGATGAGTATCTCCTTGACTCATTGACAATGTTTGTAAGCATTTTCCTCGTGCAGGTAAAGACGCAGGAGACGTTCCTGCACCCCGACCGCCTGCTGAAGCTGCACACGTGCCTGCAGAAGCTACTCGTCAGCGTGGACGTGGGCACGGTGGTGGTGTACTTCACCACGGGCTCTTCCTCGGCCGAGGGCTGCGCGGCCATGCGCGACGCCATTGAGCGCCTCGCCACTGGCCTGCTCAAGCAACAGGTGCTGGTGTGCAGGTAACCTGCTCTTCTATATCCACGTCTTTAGCCCCCCACAGACCAGAAGCTGCCAAGAGAAATGCTATTTTATCATGTCATGATTGAAACGCAAAATTACATGGTGTGGCCTCTTCATGGGTCTCTAGCCGAAACCTGCCGACTGATTACAGATAATCAAACTCTCATATTACATTACGTATGAGGCTGCTGAGGGTTGGATATGGCAATTCGTGGATAAGCAATATATAAGGATGTAAATCCATGAATATATACTCACCGATGCATACCTGCAACCACCTCTGTGCCAGCGCCAAGTGTAACAAAAGCGCAGCTGTACTATACTTCACCAAACCAAACCGGGCATTCAAACTGGTGCATAATACTTAAAAGCGTTTTTTTTTTACTATTAACAGGAACGATAACAGAAAAAAAAACATTCTCTTTGTTTAAAAAAATCTGTGTAAAGTTCCTTAATTCTGTTACAGACACTCATTATCGGATGTACTAGTACAGTCAGCAGCAAAAGTGGCTAAGCGTTTGAAGTGTTCAAAATGAGCTACACGCACTCTTATTCTCTTGACAATAGAGATGTGTTGACCTCATTTTGAACACCTCAAACGCTTAGTCACTTCTGCTGCTGACTGTACCACAGTTTGCCAACATTCTTAGGTACATAATTCTATTATAAATCTCACATGTTTTCTAATGTTTATGTAAAAACACTTACACTTTAAAAAAAAATGTCGAATCTTATACAATCACAGTGGCATATTCACATGCTGCGCTTTTTTTCAGTATGGGGCGTTTGACGGTCGCCTCCAGCCATGCGATTAAACATATCTGGGACGAGGTCCGCCCTGATGGTCCCACGTTCATAGAAAAACCTACAACAGGAGCAAATCGTAAGTATTATTGCTTTACTGTCTAGCGGACTCGTGACATAATCAAGCAGCCTTCGGTTACGTTATAACTATAACAATAAATGAAGATATTAACAACTTACTATTAAGTATTGAACACATTCCGTGCCGAGGTTCGCTACATGCTCTCAGTGTCATGTCTCTCAGCTACAAGCACAGAGCCTAGCCCCCACCCAACGTTTGCTTTTGTTGCAGAAGAACCAATGGACTCGTTTCCCTGGAAACTACGGCTTGGTAACGTGACCTGCTACACACTGGAGACGCGGCTATACAAGGACTCCGGGCGCGTGCAGGGCGGCGTGCTACGCTCCACGCTCAAGTCCTCGCCGATCAGCACGCGCACCGTGCTCGAGGACGTCACCACTACCGTCACCCTCTCCATTGTCACCAAACACCTGCACATACGGTCGTGGAAGATGTCGCCGGACCAACAAAAAAGTTCAGAACGGACGGAATTAACCACGACTGAATTGGTATACTATGATGACCCTAGTTACATATTACATTCAAATTATCTTTTTTTTATTTTTCTCATAATTTATTGGATGTTTTATTGGCTTATTTTCATACTACACTAATTTATGAGCTGATTAAAATTTATTTTATGAATTTAAACTACATCTTACTTTTGGGAGTTTCTCAATTTTATTAATGTTGTATCCTTATTTTACAGAAGGTGAAATATTTTAAATCGGGAATCGATTTTAAGCCATCAACTTTAAAGGAATTCGTTCGTGGCCCATCCAGGTACAATGCTATTATTACATGCTACTCGTATGTGCTTACATATTTACAATGATATTAGTACATTCATACTAATATTTCATGCTTTACACTACATATTAACGAAAAGTGTACCTTTCACAAGGTTTTGTCTATGGGAACCGTATCTTTTTGTATTACCTAAATACTACCTAAATTTCTTTTTTCAGACACCAAAGAAGTAAAAGTCCGGAGGTGAGACAATTCCACGTTCTTTACGTCTTTATGCTTCTTTGTGACAATAATGTATAAAGCTACTAAAAATATGTGGCAAGGCGTTTGTTTATGTGACAATGTGACCTCTGTTATAGCGCGCATGAACAGAATGTATTTCTTTTCAGGGTGTTACGCCACAGACTGGTCGGGATAGAGAACTAAAGGAGAAAACCACACAAGGGCCAGCGGTGTCAATGGGCGTCCACTTGCACGCCGACACGCCGCCGTTCGCCGTCCGCCTCGAGCACGACCAGGTTAATACATATTTTGCTTTTTCTGCTGCCAGTTGAAATACCTTCGGAAATCAGCCAGTTAATCTTTTACTAGGACGTGAAGGACATGTCTTAATATGTACTTTATATATAGAAATGCACACTCGCTACCTCACAAATTAGGTTGAGTTACTTTTAATACTTCTTTACTCATTGTTATATTATATTATTAAATTAATGATAATTGATAACAGGTGAACATCGTCGCAGCCGCTGTGCATTGTTTGACACACTTGCACATGATAATGAGCCGCACTCCTGTACCTCGATCATACACTAATATGAGTGGATCTCACGAGCATAGGTCATCAATAGTGAGGTAATATAAACAAAAATAATGACTTGACAATAATATTTGTTGTGTGAATATTAATAATAAATAATTCATTTCCAGATCAGTGTCAGAATTGAATGAGCAGGACTCCAAGTCTGACGATAATCTCAGTGAAAACTATTCCGAACTTATTCCCATATTCGAATCCCGAGCGATTCCGGAAGGTTCGATTTACCATTTTTTATTAATATTTGCTTCATCTCTGTTAACTCACTTTTATTTTCACCGTCATTACGAGTTGAGGCGGTTAGAATTTAAATTTTAAGTATTTATAAACACAGCTATCTTCAATGTGGTTAATTTGCTATATTTGAAATGTATATTACATATCATTTTCTGTTTAACATCAACAATAACAGTGAAGCTAAAAACCTTCTTTTGGTTCCAATGGGTCATGGGCCGAGCGACGTTGGTAGTGTCTACGGAACAATCGAAGCTGGCCATGGAAATAGACGACATTATATCTACAGTAGACATTCAGGAACATTACAATCAGCTCAAAGTTAAAGTCGCATCTGCATCTGTCAGACATCACAAAAGGTTAGTTTAGTAATTAAATAATAATGAAGTTTTAAATGTATATAACTGTAATTGTTGAAAGTATAAATAAGAATAACTCATAAGAAAAACTTCATTCTACTCATATTAAGATACAAAGTTCCATTTCCAGCGTACGCATGTCTGTAAAACGTATCGACGTACGACATCTTCTAGAAGAAAACACTCCATAGCTGAGAAAATCACTAATTGGTGTCTTAATGCTTTTGCAGGGTCAACGACGAGTGGGAGGCCGGCGTGCTGGGCGGCCGCGTGCTGGAGGCTCGCGAGCCCATCGACTCCAAGGAGGAGGACCACTTCCTTGCCGTCACCATCACGCAGGCACAGTAAGTTTAATTAACGTTACTCGTGTGAAATACAGGTACTTAGTTTTATTTAAAGTAAAGTGAAACAATTTTGTGAAATGATCGACTTACTTAATGTAAAGTAAAGGCGAAATCAACCATTACTTAATGAATGCACGATTTTATAAAGTAATAACAACGTGATTTAATGTAATTAAAATACTTAAACTTATTTATGTTCTCTTACAGAATATCTAACTTGCCTGCTAGTTGGAAAGAGGAGCTGCATCCGAAACTCTTACAACAGAAAGGGGTAAAATTTATTAATCATGAGTAAATCATGCATAAAGATTACATTGGTACAAGTATTCTAGAAAAAAAAATATTTTCAGGCTGGAGACAGCATGTGGGAAATATACGCCACTCTTGCGCCTTTGGAAGCGGTATTGCAGCCGGCACTCATTGAGAATATTTTGTCTTTAGTTCGTGAGATGGCACCACCATCCTTTTGTCCCCTGCAATCCAAAGAGGAACCAAGGTACACACATACAGATGACTATCTGTTTAAGACCACCTAATTTGACAATTAAATTATAGTATATAAGCGCGTGTAAGACGCCATATGGTTTTTAACAAGTTATCTGTCCAATCTATAACTCTGGACGTCTACAGTTTCCATTCTAGAATGTGATTGTATTTACATTTATAAAGCTTCGAAGATATTTACTTCATATGTTCATAATCCTAATGTTGCAAAACCGCATAACATAACGCCTTTATAGGAATGAATCACATGTTTTGGAGAAATTATTAAATGCAATTTACTATTACTAGAACATTCTAAAATACTGGTTAACGAGAAACAATAAATATTTGCAGTACAAGCAGCGCGTGGCAGTGGCCATTTTGCTACGTGACGGCGGGCGGCCTGCGGCTGCTCATCAACACCGACCTGCACGACCTTGACAACGACGACACGTTTCTGCTCCTTGTACGTTCACTTTACCAGCAACTACATACATAGTAGTAGTTAGTGGCCAACTATATCCTAACATATGCTTCCTTTATTCATTTTCAATCGTAGGCTAGGTCTTGTATAACATTTTTATAAAGATGAAATATAAATATACATCTAAAACATATCAAAACAATAATAGTAGATTGTTTGACAAGGGGCTAAAGTAGGCCATAGCACCACGAGATGGTTATTTTCGAGGGGTAATATGGCGTTTAGACCCGAGTTATACATTCTAGTTTTCACTTCGATTGCGAGAAAAAAAAAACATTTTTACAATTGGGTACCTTAAGTTTTTTAAAGTGGTCCATGTTATATTTTTTGTAGTAAGTAAACTGCTAATGGTGTTCAAAACTGTGGCTATTCTTTTTTTATTCCTTTCTGTTTTTTAGAAATATTTTTTTGAATACCTCATTTGACAGATGAAGCGGTTGGTGATATGAATAGAGCTCGCGCCTAAGTCTGCAATATGTGTCTTCCATTAAAAAAAAAGTAAAACCGTCAAGTTGTCATTTGACAGATTTAAAACATCGCCGCTATTATACTTATTATTTCGACTTTGTTTGTACGCTATGCTCCCTAATTTCTGCTGTTCTCGAGTGTTTTTCAACGGCTACTGCCTAGCCCTTTATTTTGTAGTGCCCGCATCTCACGACGACCACCATATATCCACTTTACCTACATTCGGAAAGGACGCCTTTAGGACGACGACGACGCTCACGTATTTCTGGACAACGATCAAGACAACAAACAACGACAAGAAATGTTAAGCTCCTTCACCCACGAAGTATCTCATCCAAAAGAAACCTCCACAAAAAGAAGTTTTGCTCAGGGAAAGTAATAGCTGGTTTACGCATACACGTCGAGCGTCTAATACGGCAGTGAGGGAGTTTAAATATTTGAAACCTCACTCTGGGTGAACCACAGTCACATCAGATATTTGAATGATAGTGTTATCATTATCATAGCCTATGCTTTGATAAATTTGGGATAATTTAATAAAACTAGATTGATGGATTTTTTTTTTTTTTTTTTGCAGAAACACAACCTATAAATAAAATGACAAAAGCTTTCTTGTTTTCACTTGTATGATCGAAAATATATCTTTATTCTGATTTCTTTTCGAACGCCACACTGCTACCGTATAGTGTGGCGTTCGAATCGCTGATTCCACACCGCTACTACGCAAAACAGTGCAGTTGGTTGCACTTTGGACATAAACACTTCTAGAAGCCCTAGAAATAAGAAAACAATCATAAAGGGTGAACACTATTAAATTGTCGCAGGTCGAACATGCTACAGACGACAAAATAAAAATCCAAAGTGCTCAAAATTCTTTATATGACTAATTTTATACAGCGTAAATCATTTTAAAAAAATATTAGGGCTATTTCATCGAACGACGAGAAAATTTCCGGACATTACTTTTGACGTGATTCATTTAGATTTCGCACGGAATCATCGCTTAACAATTTTGTGCATTTAATCCATTTTCGTTTGAAAATCTGGTAATGAAGTGGCAGGTTATGATTTTTCGCAGTTTAGTTTTATATTAGCCCAATATTTTCGATGGGGCGAAGTTCGGGACAGTTAGGTGGGTTACTCTCCTTAGGCACTACCTCGACTGAATTCGCCTTATACCATTCAAAGTTCGAGACGAATAATGGCAACTTGCTAAATCTGGCCAAAACAATGTTGAGGAAGTGTGTTTCTTTATGAATGGTAACAGTTTCTTTCAAGCATTCTGATATATAAATATCGGTGTTAATTGTCCAGTAGTGATAAATGGTGAGCTCCTCATGCCGCACTGGCATATAGCTTGCCAAACAAGGTATTTTTGCAAATTTTTCTACCGGGATCACCTTTTCCGATTCGTCAAGATTCGAGATGTCACGAGGAGGAATAGTACTGGTTACCTGGTAAGACTTTGAAATCTGCCTTGACGTAGGTTTCATCGTCAATAATTAGGCAACATTTTTCTCAATCAACAAAATTATACAATAACCTAGAACGTCTAACCGCACGATTATATTGATCCACAGTTCTCTTGGGAGCCTTTTGCTTCTTATATGTTGTAATGCCGCATTCTTTTTAATTTTTGGACATTTGCTTGAATAGTGCCTACTTTTTTTCGCCACATCCAGGAAGAGATACTCAGTTCTTATCAAATAGCTTGCACACCTTTGATTGTAACTTAACATTAGATTTTCTGGTGGGTTGACCTTCACGCCGCTTCCTATCTATAGTTTCACCTTGTTTAATTTTTTATGGTTCGTTGAACCGTCCTCCGAGATTGTTTGACAAGATTTTGCCAGATCTAAAGTTGATAAATGAGGATTTTACTGAATTCTTGCAAAATTAATTCGCGAACATTTTTTTTCGTGTAACGCCATTTTTCATAAATAAAAAACAAATGAACATTTTATGGTTGTCTAATATATTACGAGCCTTCTAAATTTAAAATTTTAAAAGAATATTTAAAAAGGTTCGATGCAACACGCTAGCAAAGTAAAAATGTAGGCGACAATTTAATAGTGTTCACCCTTTATTATAAGTGATAATAATGTTTTATATATATAGAAAAGACATTTTAACGTCAATCATGAAGCTTAAGCAACTTTCATCAATGTTTTCGCACCCCGAATCTCAGCAACGTTGTGCTTGTCGCCAGTCCTTGAATATTCCATAATAACCGCCATGACAAGCTCAATTTATTTGCTAAGCGGGGAATCAGTCCTTAGGTCAGTGCAATGGTCGGCGAAAAAGCGGAATCATTGTCCAGAAATAAGTGAGCGTCGTCGTCGTCGTAAAGGCGTCCTTTCCGAATGTAAAGCGAATGTTGGTGGTCGTCGTGAGATGCGGGCACTATAAAATCCAGGGGCAGGCAGAAGCCGTTGAAAAACACTCGAGAACAGCAGAAATTTGGGAGCATAGCGTACAAACAAAGTCGAAATAATAACGGCGATGTTTCAAATCTGTCAAATGACAACTTGACGGTTTTACTTTTTTTTTAATGGAAGACACGTATTACAGACTTAGGCACGAGCTCTATTCATATCACCAACCGCTTCATCTGTCAAATGAAGTATTCAAAAAAATATTTCAAAAAAACAGGAAGGAATAAAAAAGGGATATCCACAGTTTTGAACACTATTAGCAGTTTACTTACTACAAAAAATATAATATGGACCACTTTAAAAAACTTAAGGTACCCAATTAACAAATACTATTTTATTCGCCCTCAATGAATTCTGCGTCAAAAATGTTTGTTTTGGCAGTTTTTGTATTTTTTCACTGCTTTGATACAGATAGGATATATCTATGCCGTGAATAAATGCCATATACAACGTATAATTGAGGCTTTAAAAAGTTTGCCAACGATTTAAACTTTTTTAATGCTTGTGAAGTAGGAACTAAAAAGCACCTAATGCTTTGAGAACTTCATTGCGTTTCCTCATTGGTCGATTTTAATATTGCGGTATTCTGATTGGTTGATACTTTGTACAAAGTTTTGTTTAATGATTTCACATTTTTAAACAGTATTCGCACCAAAAAATAATCTAGGGTTGCGATTAACTTCGATATGTGTCGTGATTGGTGGATTTAATAAGGTGAAGTGTTCTGGTTGGTCAATTTAAAACGTTTTGTATATCATAAATATGTATACATATTTTCCCTAGAGGCTAAATGTACTACTTTAGTCCGCCTTGGCAAGCAAAATATGACACACTTTTAGAGCATGAGAAGTGAAAATATATTATAAAAAACGTAACTAGCCGCCGGCAACAAGGCAGCGCCCTGGATGCCGGTGGCTAGGGTTTCAGAGAGAGGAACCGCCGGACGATGCGCGCCGTGTCCAGAATTACCTCCTTCTGAATCCAACCCTTGACTACCCAACTACAACCACGTAGCAAGAGTCTCAAGTTATGCTTAATAAGAGCCATTAAATCCGAACTTACGAGAACAATATATGTTTAGATTTGATACAAATTATAATATATCTTTTCGGTTTCGGGGCCCTGTCAGCTGCAACTCTAGTCCAGTATGACCCCCGGATCGAATGTCATCTTTTCTTCTTGTTGCAGCCTCAAGAGAGTAATTTGTTTGCTCCATTTGTCAATTGTTCATCATAACATATGCCATGTCCATCCCCATTTTTAATGCTCAATGTGGACAAATATGTCTGTGATCTTTATTATACTTTTTATGCCCGAGTTACTGATTTTAACATATGCTTTTTGTTGTGCAAATAAAGTGTATCTGTACCGATACATTTGCATAGGTACTTTAGTTGCTACGAACTATTTGCCCCTGAATGTTCAAGCACTAAATACAATCATTATGAGTACAGATACAAACAACCTAAACAATCAAAGTAAATAAATAATAATAAAAGTTTTAAAACGTTAAAATTTGGCCCCTTTGGCTTGGTTCCGAGAATGCTGGCAGCATTCCCTCGCTGTATCACGATACTGATGCGTTGCGCGAGAAAGCTGCCAGCTCTCCGATCACCAGTGGAATCGACGAGCCTTTTCGAAATATTTTTAAACATATTATGGGCGCTGGGACCCCACGGGCCTATGGTTACAATTCGGAGCCGAGACACCTGTATTGGTGCTTATCCAGCCTCTATGATTTCGGCGATGTGAGAAGGAGCCATCAGGGTGTTTGAGCAGGTGGCGTCCCACACCTATCATACTTAAAAGTAAAAAAAATCAATAATAAGGCACGTAGCTTTGTATAAAGTGGGAATATTAATATCAGTATTATTTTTGTCTGTGTCTGTTCAATTGACCTCTTAATAAATTTTACTTTTTTCAGATCGGAAAAACATCCATCAATCCACACCCTGAAAATCCAATTTGTCGGTAAGAAATATTTCATGTATATCTAAATAAAAATCACAGACTAATAAAATAACTGCGACTTTCCAAACGATACGTGTACCATACTAAAGCTAAAATGGTTTATGAACGCTTTTGGCCAAATACTTATTTGAATTATATGAGTAGCACTTTTGGCAGCTATTTGTTTGGTAGTAAACCGTAACTTTCTACTGCAATGTAATATGAAATTTTCGTTTGGAACCAATGTGCATTTCGTTTGTGTCATTTGAATTGAAAATTAATTCTATTTGATTTCCTGTGTTCTGTGTAGACAGTCAGTTACCGCCGGTTTAGAAGGGACTTGGAACCCCGCGGGTGGCGGCCCCGATGGCCGGCAGTACGAGGTCATTGTCAAACACGTCGCCATACAGTCCGCGCAGTTCCAAGAGATTGTCAAACAAGAAGTCGGTATTTATTCATTTTTCGTTTATTGTAATATAGGGGTGGATCAATATATAAAAAAATGATTGAATTATTGCTTTTATCAATTTCATTATATTATATTTGGTGATTTAAAGTCGATCCACCCTTACGATTAATATCTGCGGTTTGCTAATGCAATGAATTCTTTCATTACTTAGGAGAGAAGAGAAATCTACAACAAAGGCACGGGTAGCGAAAACCCGGCTGTGAAGTGGTCTCAACCGCCGGCGTCGCCCATCGTGACACCCATTCTCCATCAGTATGTTTCATAGTTATTATAAGACAACGGAGTATTTTAGATGCTTTTCATGTCTATGACCATATAAGATCACATTCAGTATTTTTTTTTTTTGTAATAGTGCCTACTAAAACGCAATTATAATAAAATTATTATGCCACCTTGATTTCCAATCAGCGTATCCATATATTTGCTTGATGCACATATATAGTTAGTCCTTATGGTTTGCGTTGGTGGCGAGGCTTTTTGGCACCATTTGCGGTAAATTTGTCAAACAATTTCAAGTTAAATTTGTAAATGTTTATAACGGTCTTGATAACATTATACAAGTCGAACATTTTATCGTCGAATATTTCCTAATTCTAAAAAATCTTGTATAGCATCTTCACGAATAGGTTCCAAATTTTCCTGCTTAATTTTAATTGACAGAAAGTCACTTAATTGGGGTCTATGTACAGTCAGCAACAAAAGTGGATGAGCGGGTGAAGTGTTCAAAATTACCTACACGCGCTCTTATTCTCTTGACGATAGAGATGTCGTGACCTCATTTTGAACACCGCAACCGCTTAGCCACTTTTGATGCTGACTGTACTATAAATAAATGTAGGTCGGGTCGTGAAGAGGTTACATGCTAGATTTAATTATTTCAGTATGGATGTGAGCTGTATCCTGGCCCCACCTCTGTTCGTGAACGGCGTGCTGACGTGCGGCCCTGCGGTGGAGCTCAACCTGGCTTCTGACTGCGCCCTGGAAGTTAGCTTGGAACAGTTGCAGCTCGTGAAGCACCTGCTGTCTGAAGCCAGCATTTCCACCACTCCTAGGTAATACTTATGTTCTATGTTTTAGTCGGTTATTAATTTAGAACACCTAATAATGTATAAGGGCTATTCATCCTAACTCCTTACGTTAAATTCATACTAAATATGACATCGTAAAGTCAAACATTCTTGAAGTAATTCGTTTTTAACTATGATTATATTGATTATCGAAGAAAATATTATTTTGAATTGCATTTAGAATGATTAATTAGTTGAATTTTGTACTTTGCGAGTATTATTAAAGTATAAGGGAGTTTTCAAAATTAGGTACACCCAATTAGCGAAACTTGTTAAAAAAAATTTAGTCACTGTCAGTTTCATGACGACAATTAAGCATGAAATCTCTTTGTGAATATCGACTTTTACCTTTAATTATGTTGTAATATCGATTGAAGTTTATAAAACGAACATCAAAACCAAGTTTTTATAGAAATTTAACTCTTAATTGTCGTCTTTTTAAACTTTAGCTAACTAGCTGTCAGTGGCGGCGCGTTTATACAAGCCGATTCCCGCCGGCTTGACTAACTTTACTGCAGTTCAACGGTTTTCCTTGGGCTCAAGAAGAAAAGGCTAAAAAATATCGGCTCCGTCTTGCCTAAGAAAAAATTGGCGCGCCGCCACTGCTAGCTGTTTAAAGTCTGGTCACCTTGTCCCCGCGACCTTTCATTAATACGTTTAATGATATGAATCCAGCTGAAACATGTTTTCATGTTTTAAAATTAGAGTTTAAGCTATCGCTCAGGCTATCAGGGAGCTCCGCAAATAATGTACTGGAAAAAAATTTCACATTACGAAATAGATATTTTCGAGAAGATAAATATTATAACAGTCCAATTTTTTTAGCCGGGAATCAATTACACCACTGGGCTCCACCAACGCCGTGTGTCCATATGCGGGTTTGTTTTTAAATCCGAAGCGCCGGCCTGATGTCAAACTACAAGACAGCACTGCGGCTAACATTAAAGGTAATGTTCAGTTACTTTAGTAATAGGTATGCCTTCAAAGATATTTAAAGTTGCACTCACTAGTTGAAAATTGTAAGAGTCACAAAGGATTATTCCCTTACTTTCATACGCAGTGTATAAATGATGATCGACGCGTTTAATTTGGAGTTAAGCACTGATATTAAAAATAAACGGGACTTAGCCGCGTATATTAACTTTGAAAATTACTTCCGATGTTTCGAGAACGATAGTTCTTATATGATAAGTTAGTGTGGTCACTACACTACGGTACTCGTCGGTAGATCCCTAATGCGCAGAACTTTCATGTTGATAAATAAGATCAAGTGCGGGTAGTTCGAAAAACTACCGCGGCTATAAGATGTTGATGTCACCTGTCTTTATCCGAGACCAAGAAGATAATGTTGTTCTCGAAGCGACGAATATAATTTTTAAATATAATATATGCAGCCAAGTGCCCGCCCAGGCCTGCTTATTTGTAATAATACTTATAATAAGGCGTAGGTATGTGACGACCCCATCGGCCACTGGTTTTCTCCAGTGCAATCAGTCAACGCTGGGCAGCTTGTGGCGAGCTGTTGGAGAGTAGCGACTCCACGTACCTGAGTGCCCCTGGGGTGCCCTGTCGGACAGGTGGGACAGGTCCCCTGCCTCTGGTTTGCCTTAACCGGCCGTCCAGAGTGGGGTCGCGAAAGCTGCGTTCTCGAGGGTAGATGTGGAAACCTAAGTAGCGAGTTGGCTATATGTTTAAAGTCCAGTGACACCTTTCTACCACCTTTGCACCGGTGTTGCCCTTGAGCCATCTTTGATGTCGCTTTTTGTGGGGGCCCATCTCGCATTGTCACCGTCTGCCGGAAATAAAATTGTATACCATTTTATTAGGCAGGCGTCGGGTTTTTTATCCAATGGCCCAGTAGCTAGTCCATCCGTTCCACCCAATAGTCTAGTACATTCTATATTCCATTAAAACTCAATAGTGCTTATACCATGGCGGGTGCCATCTCTGTGCGCGTCCCATGATACGGACAGGGGCAGCATCCGCCTAGAGCGCCCCTTACATTTCATTAAAATTGTCGAAAGGGCCTCTGCGCGTTGGCTGGATCCGGCTCCGCGTACGACTCCCAATAGTCCGAAACACCATTGTTCCGTGTACGGAAGAGACACACATAATGTGATATAATGTCTAAAAACTGTGAAAGTTTAAATCAGTATTGAGCACTGATATTCAAAACACCTGTATATTTTATTAGGAGGTACGAATTCGCCAACAGCAACCGATGAAATGAGCAATACCGGTAAATCCGATCGAGGATTTACAACCGATTCTGGTATAGACGTGGCCACCACAATGTCAAGGACGAAGCTGGACAGGCCTTCTTCCAAGAAAAGCCAAAATGTCGTTTTTGCCGAAGAAACGTAAGACAATATTTATTTGATATATTTATTGTATCTTAGCTAATCTTCTATTCTTTGGATTACATTAAACTTTACGTATTTATCATTTTTGTTAACTGTATAAATTTATCTAGAAGAGTTTAGCAACTCTCAGAATGGTGTACAATTTTACGGGGTTACTAAGAAGCCTATGCAATTTAATTATTAAGGAGAATAAGATGAAAATCATAAAGTCCTCTTTGACTAATGCATTCCTTTGGGTATGAAACTGTATATCAAACTATCTAGACGGTTATTGTTACGTATGCATCATTATTTTCTAGACTTGATGTGTCAGAATACCTGGAGATATTTGTGACTATGGGCGTGATCGAAATATCACTTTATGTGGAGGACGACGACAGTCCCGCAGTAATCGCTTTGAGGCCGCCAATTCCGTCTGATGAAAACGAAGCCACGGAAGAGGTAAACGTACACTACTGTATTGACTTCTGAAAAACTTGATAAATCGTGTCATTTTTATTTTTTATAATTTGTAGTTTAAAATAATTTCACTTAAAACATCAAAAGCCATAGCGAACTTAAAGTATTGAAAATAATGTATAGAATAAACAGGCGTATTCGCATGGTTCTACTGCCCTCTGATATATGAATCGTGCCATCACATGAGGCCGATGAAACATCCTTTATACTGTGGTAAACAATGTAATGCTTGTTCACTTAGGTATTTATTTTGCGTAAAGTGCTTTTAAACTGCTTTTATTTAAGAAAGGTACATTTTGATTTTGTTGTGAACATCACGTCATTGTGTTTGTAAGTGGCCTATAACTTTCATGTTATTACATTTTTTATTATTCACCACTCACGCCACTCAAAAAATGTATTATTAAACACATATTATCTATCATAATTTTTATCAATAAGTAAATAAACATATATACTTCTATACAGGACACGCCCGATCAAGAAAGAGCCGACAATCACGTTGAAGGAAGTTCAGCATCTGAATTAAAGCCGGCTGCTAGCCAAATCAGTCTAAGGGAAGGGAATATAGACAGGAAAAATGATATACTCGTAATGTATTCATTTAACAGTATTATCTAACTTTTTTTGGATATCCGTGTGTATAGCAGGAGCAAGCAACCAATAGCTCGGTGAAGATATAGAACATACTTCATACCTATTATACATACATAACTCATAAGTACATACGCGAGTGACTAAATAAACTTGTAAGAAGTCGTCTTGTTCTATAAAATAAATACCTTGTCGTATTTAATTTTAATAATATATTCGAAAACTACTCTCGATTTTCTGAGATCTCATCATCAGACCCTAATTTGGTGACTATGTGACTACCTGGAAAGGATAATTATCTATATTATACTTGCAAAATAAATAATTAAATAATTTTCAGAACCGACCCAATCATCTTAGAGAAATAGAGGCACATAAAAAATACGAATGGAAAACCTTTAACTTATCTTTGTGGTCGGCTAAGCGTTTAAAATTTAAAATAACAACAACTTCTAATACTTGATATGATGACTCGTCTCCAAAAAAAAAGTGGATCCCGCCTAATTCCTTATTTTTTATGTATGTACCTACAGCATTCTTTGAAATAAATATCCACCGCCTTTTACTGACTATTAATCTTTTGTATCACTATTTATTGTTAAATATTTTCAAATTAGTGCAGTGATATGACGGGTTTTATGGTATTTATTTTATAGAAGAGCACCTATAACCTTGTGTACCCAGGGCCAGCGGATGATACGACTGCCGTCTGCTAAGCTGACTAGCGGCAACTTGCCACTGCTGCACGTTACTTTGCATCAACCTAATTTATACTACTGGAGGAAGAGAACACGGAAAAGTCTTCAGGTAAGAATCACTGACCGGTATATATTTTTTCTCAAACATGCAATGAAATGTCTTCGTTACGTGCGTCATAATAGGCTTCGAAGTATCACGTTTAGGGCGGATCGACTCCAGAGGACAGGTAACGAATTTCATATAAAATTGAAGGCCTAGGCCGGGAAGTAATTTTTTTAAAATTTTTATGTATACCTGGCGTCTGTGTTCATGAAGCCAGTTCAAACAGCTGAATTATATTTTTTTATCATTTTTAGTGACTAAATGATTAGCGGGCTAAAAAATAATCTCGCTTATTTCAGAAGAAATGGTATGAAGAGATTTATTTTATTTATCATGTAAATGAATATTCATATCATCAGGTTATTACATTATTATATTTATTATTCATGCTCTCAATTTTAAAATTGTATTGGCAACACCAAACACTACTCCACGCATGCGCGTTTTTGAACGCATTTTTGAGTCAACCAATCACAGGACACTTTTACTTGTTTTAATAATGGCGGAATGGAAAAGTTTATCGGCGTGTAAAACTCTGTTTATTAAGACTAAATAGTGGTAAATGGTGTGATTCAATGCTTTTGTGACTTAGATATAGTGTTACGGGTGTATAAAAATTGAATAATCTAACCGGGCCCGGTTTTATTTATCTATATTTTGTTATTGTGTACCGCCAAAGGCAGATGCCGTAGCGCCATCATTTAAAAGGTAAGTGCATTATTTTTTGGTGGTTTTTCTAAATGTTGTATATAGTAATTATAGCCAGACTATTTATGATAGTCATTAATTATTACATCGAAGGCAAAAATACTACAAAGCGGGATTGGAGGGAAAATTAAAAAACTTATGTCGTAAAGCTGTTTTGTTCAGTGGTATTTTTTTATTTATTTCATTGCATTAGTTTGAGAAAAGCACTATACATGCCTAGCCGTGAAAGGTTCTTGAAGGCTTCGTATACTATCCGGCCTCCCTACGGTCGGCCGTATATACAACTCAGCCTTCAACCCCCTGTTTCCCGGCGGCTGCAGTAATGTACTATTATTGTATATCGGCTTGCTTTATTTAGAAATCGATCCGTTCTCTGAACGCATTTACGTAGGTACTTCCATTTCATAAAGTAGGTATACTTTGGATGTGGCTATATATTATTACGGCGTGTAGCAAAATTAGTAGTGTCTTATTGTATAAAATTTTGCTGAATGATTTTCAGAACGCATACCTGTTTATTTGTTACATAATTAAACACATATATTTTTTTAGGTGTCTTTATTTAACGCTTGGGTCGGGCTGGGCTCGGGCGAGGCAGATTGCAGTCAGCCGCTGTTTTCCACGGCGAAGGGGACGCCGGACCCGGTCAGCGACATACCGCCGGCGCTAGCCACCGTCAAGATTGTCATGCCCACCGGGGGTATGAATAAAAGTTGTATATGTGTAAAGCTTCATGTAGCTAGTTATCTATCGCTGTTTAACATTTGGATCGGAGTAAATAAGCTATAAAGTTGTGGCCTATGTAGTAGTAGTAACGTGTGTGTACATGAATGCCGGCGTTATAGATATTAAAATTTTGACGTAAGTTTCATATTGATTCTCTGCACACTACATAGAGATAGTCTTTCAGTTAAATTTTTCACCTATATCGCGATATGAGCGGGAAAATAATTTTTTTTTTTTTTATGACATAGTCGGCAAACGAGCAGACGGATTGCCTGGTAACTTACTGATGGTGGTTTTAATGTTTTTAGTCTGTCGTTATCATCCGAGGATATTACGGATACAATATTAGGCTCAATGATTCTACTCATCAGTATGTAAAGAAATATGTATATATGAAGGTTTTCTTTTGGATAGGTGGGCCAACCAACTACAACGTCGCGAAAGGATCCGTGTCCGTAGACGTGGAACGGCCGGTGCTGCTGGGGCTCTCAGTTGATTCCTTGCGGAGACTAACTCTGATCAGCCAACTGGTGATTACACTATAACTTTAAATAAGTCACTTATCACAATAGATAAACAACTAACGATGGGCTATCCTTGTATATATATATATAGCAATATATATATATATATATTACTATATATATATATATATATATATATATATATATATATATATTGCTATAGTTTAAAACTAAAATGCTTTACATATGTATTAAAACGCCATTGTTTGTTAGGTTCAAGAAAATATACGGACGCATCGGGATCAAGTTCAGAATAGGTTTAATGATAAGAGTGATCTTCCAAAATGTCAATTTCTGATGTTGCGCAAATTTATGGGTGAGTGTCATATGTACATTACTTAGTACGAAATTAATAGTGATTCTTCATTATATTATAGAAAAGCAAGCTAGTGTTTTTTGTGAACGAGCGGTAACGATTACATTATGGAGTAACAACTAACAATTACTTTCAATTTATTTAGATGCGTTCAGTGTCAAAAGCAGTATATGCTCGTAATATTAAAAATCGACTCTGATCTTTTTAATTTTTACAGTTAGTCACAGCTTCGAGAGTATCGTAATACAAATGAGTCAAGTTGGCGTGACGGGCAGCGAGGGCACGATAGGCTGGGACAGCGCGTCGCTGCAGGTCGCGGCGACGGCGCGGCCCGAGCGCGTGGTCGCGCGCGCCCTCGTCACCGCGCTGCTGGTCGCCGTCGGGCCGCCCAGCGACCAGCGCCATGTGCTCCTGCAGCCCATGATGCTCGGGTAACTGTGTCTATTATGTTACTGCTTACATGAAAGGCTCGAGGAGTTACGTTACTTAAAGTAAGCTGCAGTATACGAGTATGATATTATTACGACACAATTTACAACCGACCGATAACGGTTCAGAACGACTCAGACACCGGTGGGTTTTCTTAAGTATCATCTTTTTCATTTTATAATTTAAATCATTCACATTTTTACAATTCTTAAGTAAGTGTGTACAATCAATCAGAATGGAATTGGAGTGTAGCTGGGAAGCGTGGCGAAAGGCCGAAGACGGCGTGTCGGCGCGCGAGCCGTCGGTGCGCATGTGCTTGGACCTCGACCGCGTCACACTGGACGTGCGGCCGCAAGATGTCTCCGCCTTGTGGAGGATACAACAAGCGATTGATACTTTGAATGTGAAACAGGTACCTAATCTACTCGATGGCTAGCTATTGTGCTCCGTAGCAGTTAAAATTGTAATAATTTATATAGAACATCTATTAGTAGTGGAGTTTATAGCAGTGTCTGTTTGTTTGGGTAAGAAAAGGCGTGAGATTTTGTACGAAGAATTTTGATTAGACAGTATTATCAATAACTTAAATTTATAGTTATCGCAGCGCAAAATAGTATATATACGTCAATTGAAAGCTAAAATAACTATCTGGTAAAAACTGATATACCTTTATGATAAAAAACAAACAAACATAATTTTAACATTAAGTGTCAAGACTCAACAATCCATTTCATAAAAATAAAGGAAAAATCTAACTGTCCCGGGCGAGACTCGAACTCGCGACTCTGGGATAGGTACATGCCCATCGCTCTATCAACTGCGCTACAGAGGCTTGCTCAAAGTCGCCTGGAGAGATTGATTTTCCCATTTTTCCTCTATTAGTTATGGTTATGGTTTCGTTAGCAGACGTTTCTGCTTAAAAATAATAACTTAACATTTAAGGCCTATTTCTCGAACACTTGTAACTTGTAATACAAACGGAAGTCTCCTAACAACGGGTGTCAAATTGTGTAAACTCACGAAAAAGAGAGAAAATCCACATGACGGATGATGGCGTTCGGCCAATACGTTGCCCTATCTTTCAGCTGTCAATTGTATGATGTTAATAAACAAATATTGACTAAAATTTCACTATTTACTTCAGGACACACGTGAGGATCAAATATTTGTCCTTGAGCCGCGGGAATCAAGCTCCGATTCTATCAACCGAAACATGCCTCGGAGAACAAAGTACCAAGCCGATTCAGCCGAAGCCTCCGACCAGTATTATAAAGACGATCTCAAGTAAGTTATTTTTTTTCTCTAACGAATTGTTATTTATATTCACCTCACTAGCTGGAAAAGAACTGTTTTGTTCTTTAAAAACAGATAGTAACGTTGCATTTTATTCACAAGAGTGCAAAGTAATTTCATGCAATTTTCTTTTTATACAAGACTGAGCACCTTTTGACCTCAGTTACCTGATGTGACGTTTTTGATATTATCTGGTCGGATGCTCTTTTGTTTAATGTTTTTGAATGATGAATGATGGATGTCAATAATTTTGAAATCTTTTTAAAAGTTTTAGAGTAAATTTTTTGAGAGTAGAGGTGAAAAATTATGTGATTCACTCAGTAGCAAATGTGTTTCTCTCTAATAGTGCTTTGAGACCCTCCCTGCAATGCTCAAGATTCCACTCTTTGAATCGATTTTGGAATCTTTCGCTAGCTCGGGTCTCAATATTAGCACGAGAAGGAAGGTAAACACTAACTTTGCCTCCTTGTATAACAAATAACTATTTTGGCTCATATAACCTCTTTGGCGATGTCAATGTCCTTCTAACTTTCAGAAGTGGAGCTTTTAAAATAGTAACCGGGGGCCAGTTTCCAATGGCTTACCAAGTGACGCTGCACGGAGAGTCCATGTCCTGGCGCTACCCGCACCCGCGGACCGTCACTAGGATCACGGTTTTTCCCATACCCGGTGTTGTGAGTACTGTTTATTCTACGTTATTTTTTTCACATCGATGATTTGGGAAAATTAAATGATTTAACCATGGTATTGTATGTTAATAATAGGACGAAGAAGTGAAGTGCAAATTGGAATTTTACGATCCGCTATTGAAAACATGGGAGCTGCATACGTATGTTACCCTGCCTGTGTCAGAACCCAACGAAATAAAGTTGTATGCAAAACCTCCAGGTTTGTAATTCTATATATCATTAAATTATTACTTTTCTAATAATCAATAACATTCTTGTTCCGAATAATACAGCCATATTTTTTCCCAATTTAGATGCAGTTTTTGCAACGCTGTGGAGATTCCGTGCGGATTCTGATACCAAGCCCCAAGAACGAACCTTCGAGTTTGACATCACCAAATTTATGCCCAAAATCGACCCACTAGTAAGTTTATGTTAATTAAACTTATGAGTGTAGCTTCTTCTAGCGAGCTTCTGCCTTCCACTTAGTCTGCACCAAATTAGTATTACTTCTAGTAAGTATTTTCAATGTTGTAAATTTTTCTTCACCTCACTAGCTCGGAAACAACTGTTTTGTTCTTTAAAAACAGATAGCAAAGTTGCATTTTATTCACAAGAGTGCAAAGTAATTTGATACAAATAATTTATTACTAATCAAGTGTTTTTTTGATATTATAATATTGTGTTTTTTTTATATGAGTTTTACTGTGAAGGAGTATCAATCATTCATAAATGCATATTCACAAAATTCCGTGTTGATAATATTAGTAGGATTGGACAGCGTTTAATTACAAATCTCCTTCTACGATAGTCTCGGTTAATTCTAACTGCTCCTATTAGGTAGAACCGACCATTAATGTTCGGGTACCCCTCACTTCGTAAAAAGGTAATGGCTTTTAAATACCAAATATGGCATGACACGTTACGTATGGCGCCTGGACTACATTTTACGCTAATTTTAAGCTCTGCGTTTAAGTTAAAGTGTAAAGGCTTCAAAACGTAGGATGGACGTCTTGCGTCCTCAGTCGAGTCAGTTCCAGTAGAATGTTGCTTTTTCGTTACATAAAGTGGACATAACCGCGTCAACATGTGGGGAGACGCTAACAGAGAGTTCACGTGCAGGCTCCGGACCACGACACGCCGCCGGCGGAGCCGCGGGCAGGGCTCGTGAGCGCCGAGCAGCTGTCGAGCGCGCTCCGCGTGGACTCGTATTTCTCGCCGCGCTCCGTGCCGCGCGTGCGCGCCGCGCTGCGCTGCACCGAGCTCGAGCTGTACGCGCACAACTCGCTCCCCGCTTTATCCAGGTACACGCGTAGCCTCAAACTACTAATGTACATTCGTTTGAAATAAATTACACTTACCGTGATACGGATTCGAACCGTTTAGCAGCGTTCGTGGTTATCTGGTGGTCTGAGGAAAATATATCAATTCCATCCAAAAATTGCGGTATTTAAACCTACCCACATATAAATTACTAAGCAATCTAAAATAGAAATTTAAAATTCAATAAATGCGACATTGTATTAAACATACCTACGTTACAAACCCACATATAAATTATTAAACAATCTAAAATAGAAATTTAAAATTCAATAAACGCGACATTGTATTAAACATACCTATGTTACAATCCAGATGTTCTATGATCCTTAATTTTTCCTAAGTCTACTCGATACAGTGAAGTCTGCGGTGTCAATAAGTTATTCTCTAATGTGCTTGTATATGGCCGCATTTTAGTCGTAAATCGAAGATCCAAAGTGCCAAATTTTGTTCCTCTCAATTTAAAAAGTTAAAACACTGATTATGTTACTCCTAGTAAAATAGGTGTATGAAATTCCGTTGTTTAATCTCTTAAAATTCTCATAATTGTATTAAAATCGAAAAGGCCAAAGAATAATCACATCCAGCCAGTTAATTCCATTCTAAGAAATAGCTGAGACACACGCGTGTTAAGAGCGCTTAACTGAATAACAGCGTGCGCGTGTTAACAACACATGCGCGTACTGTTACGGTATGCGGTCATGAAAAATTAAAAATTAAATATTTAGAGGTGGCAAAACTTACTTTGTTAGTTTTGTTACGCAGAACTGTATCGTTATGGAGATCCACTATATAAAATAATGTAAAATAACGTGAGATAATTAAAGCAACGGCAGTTTTATGGAAATCGGGAGCACTACACCTGAATTAAAGGAACAAATAAACTTATTGGCGAATAACTTACTTCCTGCGAAGTCTAGGGATATTTGTAACAAGGTGTACAAGTTATTTTTAAATTAGAAGACTAATAGAATGCGAAGTCCTCGAAATTTATTTGTTTTTAGTTTATTTTGGTGTAATGTAATCTATTATCATGTGGTTGTCACAAGTCTCTCGTACGTGGCGTATGTAATAAAATATTGGAACTTTCCCCTAATGTTTACTTTTATTTCCTGACATAATAGATATATTTTATTTGGACCCGGGTATGTCCTTAAACTACGTCCAACAATGAGAGGTAGGGCACAGCGATGACCATCATGCTTGAATCTGGGGCAGCCCAACTGGGGAAGTACCTCCTCCTTACAGAAGACCACAGCCATAATACCACTGCTACCTTTCAGGTATGTAGTGTTGTGTTCCTGATGGTGAGTAGGGTTCCCAGAGCTCCAACCCCCCTTAAAGGCCGGCAACGCGCTTGTGACTCCCCTGGTGTTGCGAGTGCCCATGGGCGACTGTAATTGCTTACCAGCAGGCAATCCGTCTGCTCGTTTGCCGCCTATGTCATAAAAAAAAAAACATACTTATTCGAGAAGAGCACTACATCCTGCTCAGTCGAAACAGTATTATCTCTCTACCTATTGCCGAGGTACGGAACGTATGTACTAGATACGTTCCGTACCTCGGCAATAATTAATTATTTCGGTTGCAGAAATTCGCGGTCCTTGGAGGGCTACTACGTAGCACGGCCGCTGCGTCGCAGCCACCGAGTGTTGCGCGTGAGCGCGGCGGACACGGCAGCGTACGCGCTGCTCGGCTCGCGTGCTGGCCGCGTGCTTCTGCTCGACACCAAGCTCTCGTGAGTCCACTGCTACCGGGTATTATACAGAAGGCCCCAAAGAGCCCAAAAAACGACTTATTAGGCTATTGACAACATTTCATATTTTTAACTCCTAATTTTAATGAGTTTATTGGAAAGAAGATGAAATTTTAATGTACCCGTATTTTTATTTTTTCTGAAAAAGTGATTTTATAATACAAAAATCCATTTGAAAACAGTTCATTCGAAAAGAGCGTATGTCACAAGGTTGGGAAAGTGACGTCACCAAGATTCCAGGGCAACTGAAAAAAAAGTTCGCAGACTTGACTTGACACTGACGGCCTGACAGTCATACGGTCAATCAAAATTTCTTAATTCAGTTACCTTGCCAAATTGTATTAATTGAATGTATATTATGCTCCAATAAGTCATGTAACAAGGCAAAAACTACAAGCAATATGCGTATGCATTTAGTAAATATTGTTTTATTGCCGAATGCAAAAATACTTTCCTGTTACAACAGGGATCCATAGCTCATTAGAAATACAACGTAGTCATAAAGTGAAATGTAAATAATAAAGATATTATGAAAAAAAAGCTTTATTTAAATTAAAATTGCTCATATTTCCTACATAGAAGTTGTCGAAGGCTCCTCTGTCTTCTTTACTAGCCACATCAAAAATCATAATTGGTGTTTGCAACCCCCTTCAGAAGCCTTGCAGTCATGACAGGAAACATCCAGACAGTCTCACTGGTTTCACCTATCTATGCAGTCACTTTGTTTAGCTTCGAGCGGATCTTCTGCTCTGGACTGACTCTGCATTGCACTATACATTTTCCTGAATCTCTTTTCACTTCGACATAAACGACAACGTCCGACGAAGACATGTCCTCTAGCCCCTCTTATCTGTGCTAAGTTATCCATATCACTGTGTCCTCTGTAGAGCTTTATTTTATTGTTTCAAAGGTAGATAGGTATATTGGTGTTCGGTTAAAGAATGCCAAGTCTGTAATTTTTACAGAGGTATCTAAGTCCAGTGAGTGAATGCCAAGTAGTTTGTGATTTATTATCTCAAACAACGTATGAATGTATGTATTTAATTTATGAGGCAAGTGAGCTTGAACAAGAAATAGTTATGGCTATGACAGTTGTTGACAAACAAATTATCAAACGTCAACCGTAAGAAAATGAGTACTGGTACAGATAACTTATTTTGGTAAAGTGACGTCATACTTCCGGTTTACACAAAATTACGATTTTTTCCAAAAGTTCAAGCGAAGAAAATCCAAAAAAAATTTTTTTTGTATAGTTAACACATGTTTAATAAAACACCATTAGAATTGAGACTTATTGAAAATATGAAATGTTGTCAATTGAAATTAATCTACTGACACGTAAGTAAACAGTGAAATAACAAAGTTATGTTATTGTTCGTCAGTAGGAACGAATAGCTTTTTTATATAGTATTTTGATTTGCGTTGTTTTTCTCTCTCTTTTTGTTTGGAGTTCTGCCTCTGACACTTTTCTTTTTATGTTCATCTGTTTCAATTTGTAATAATATACCTAGTATAGTAATAGTAGTGTTACTTAAAAACCAAATGAAAAAAAGTTCATTGTTGTAAATTATTGCTTGTTAAAATATGAAACATTGTTTAATAAACAGATGTGACATACTGGAGTGTTCGACGGGCACGCTCGAGCAGATGGTGAGATCGACTCGAATGCAGGCCAGCGCGTCAGTGGCGGCCGACGACGCGCTGTCGGCAGCGCGCGTGCGTGCGTGCTGCGAGCCGGTGCGCGTTGCGCTGCACGTGCCGCGCCTCAGCACGCTGCGTGCGCTGGCTGACGACTGGAGGCCGGTTTTACAAAAGGTATACTTATAGAACATACTTGAGCCAGTAAATAGGTCACACCTTGACTTATCGGTGATACTTAGTAATTTAATTCACGCATGCTGGTCAATTGCATGCAATGAGTTGCTGCCAACCCAATAGGATCTAATTCTCACAACAGCTATCGATTTTATAGCTTGTTTCCTTGTTGCGATATCTGTGTAAGAAATCATGCAAGTTTTTCATGTAAATTCTATGAAAAATACTATTATATCATAAAAAAAAAAAAAATATTTAAGATAACATGTTTCATGTTGCACTTACAATTTTAGTCTAATCCAGCTTGGCAAGTTTAGGCATTAACTAAGGTTTCATTGTACGTTACATGAAAGTTGATAAACATTTGGATTTACACAGGAAATTGTAGTCTAAGTAGTGTCCGGTAACGGTATTTTGTCCAGAGTGTCATCTAAAAGTCAGACAAGTATATCATATATTTAATTTCAGTGCAATGCAGATGGAGATACGCTTTCATCAATGGAGAATGAAAAGGAAACGGAAACTGAAAATAATAGTAATTTAGATGCGGAGACGGCAGTGGCGGAGCTGGAGGGGCGCGTCTCGTTATGGATCCACAATAACTGCTCCAGCCCACTGCGCGTCAGCCAGGAGGGCTGCGACGAGATTGTGCCCTTGGGGCCCGACGCCTGGCTTGCCTATAGGTAACATGCATACATTATTGTATTAAAGATAAGTTTCCTTACTCAGATGGACTGGCATCGGACATTGGACTCGGCATTACGTTTGGAAAACTTAAAATGGAAAGACCATATTGTGGTCTAGGAAAAAATGTAGTTAAAATATGTTTTGTATCTTTTATTTTAATAGACTTGACTTTCAGGTGGCCATCTCCAAATGCACCGTTCAAAATCAGATTTGCACTCGTCGGGCCTTCTGCAGACATTACATGGTCGTCGAGTAAGTTAATTATTGTCAGTGTATACATTTTTTTAGTTGTAGGTTTTTTAAAGGTGGCGGTCGTTTTAATTTGAGAAATGTTCTATTTTTATCTAATTTTCTCTAAATGATATAATGTTGTCAAATGTCACATGAATATCAACTAAAACTGTAAAGACCATGTGACTCAGTCATCGAAGAAACATGTACACATATTTTATACCGTGTAGGAGCGCGCGTCGTAGGGACGCGGTCTTCCAACCTATGATATGCCTACACGGTTACTTACTTAAAAATAACATATTAAGTTGACCGCGACTTGATATGTTATTTTTAAGTACGAATTTCAGTTGCGAAGTGGTCACTATGTACCACGAGCGCAAACGTTTCCGAATAGGGCCGTGAATAATTAATATTGTCATGGTGTCTGTCAGGCATTCCGTTCGCGGCGGGCGAGACTCGCGTGCGGCTGCCGGACGCGGAGGCGGCGTCAGCCGGCGTGTACGTGCACGCGCGGGGCGAGGTGACAGGCGCACGCCGCACCCTGCACCTCTCCGGCCGCCTTGTGCTCGCTAACGCTCTTCGGCGGTCGCTACATTACAAGGTAACTAGGTACACTATAGCAACATGCCATACGCATGCTTACCCAAGACCTCATGTGTGAATGATTTAGCCTTCACTGTGCACATATGCCATCATATATGTCTTGGAATCAGAACTGTGGACAGTTAACATTTCATTGTTTTATTAATCACGAATTCACTAAACGGTCCACAACCTCTTTGAGCATGCCTTTTAATAGGAGAGAGGAGAGCGTTCATAGGTTCCACAAATGCACGATACTGCATGCCAATGCTTTTGAAATCTATTTTCTATTATATTTGATTGACAAACCTATCGAATACTAATATGGCCTTGAAACCGCTAACATATTGCTTCAATAAAAGGTGCGCGCGAAGAATGCAAGTTCGAAAACTTGGCGTTCGGTGTCCTCAGGAGAGTTGAACCCAGAGGAGGTGGGCTGCGGCGTCCTGTGCGGCGTTGACTGCGACATGGTGCTCAAGTACGTTGCCCTGCTTATAATTTATTACTGGCTACTGCTAGCTAAACCCACTAACAGAGTTAGATCATTCGATACATTTTATTGAAGTTGTCCTAAACTTCTTTGTTTCTTACGTTGGTCATTCCATCAATTCTAGTTGGTGAAACAAGCACTAATAATCAAATAGTCTTAACGTAAACAGAACGTTTTTGGTTTGTAAAATCTGATTTTGATATGTTATTTTGTGATTGAATAGATAAAATGTTAGTAACCGACAACAAGATTGTCTGTGTGATGGGCTCAATATGATATGTGTACTTGAATTCTTTCTCTTTCGACTATTTAGTCTTAACCTAAAATGTAGATGATTTATGTATAATATTAGACATTGACCCTTAACTTTGGTAGTTTTTTTATCTTATTTACACATGTATAATTGTCATTACAGGTAAAACCCAATGCGATAATATGGCGAAAATGTAAAATACACCTATTCCAAATGTTTTAATAGGGATAACTAATTGAAATATTTTTATTTGTAATTCTAATATTGCATTGTTGCTATTTTCAGAATAAGGTTTACAACGCAGGACACTGGTTGGTCAGGTGACATTCCACTGAAAGAATGCCCTAAAGAAAACGTTCCGTGGCTAGTTAAAGGTAACACAATATTAATTTATTGATAGCTTACTGTTGATCATTTACGATAAGTTGTAACAGGCTTGATCAGTGGTGGTTTTAAGGAAGTGTTGGAAAATACATAGATTTCCTGAATCCGCGCAGTCTATTCCATTTCGTCTGCTCTTTAGAATTCTAGTCCTAACTGTACTAAATAACTAGAACTTGAAGTATAAAAGTATTGTGAAGCTCAACTCTGTTAAATATATTGAAACTGGGTCGCTAGTTACCTAATTCAATTTAATTATTTTCAAGATTGTTTAGTTAACGGGTGTCACCCCTTGTCCGCAGTGCCGAGCGAAGGCGAGACGGCGTACGTGTCCGTGTGGTGCCGCGTAGTGCGAGCGCGCGCCGACGGCCGCGTGCTGGCTGCCATCTGGCCGCTCTACATCTTGTGCTCGTACTTGCCACTCGACACTGATGTCAGTATACTATGTGCTATACTAAGGGCAGATTGCACCACGCAGAATGATCATCTGCCAAACTTTAAATATGGGTTCGCTGCTGTCATCCCATAGAAAACTGTAAACATGTTCATATAACAAATTTTACGCTGACGATGATGTCTACAAAGGTTTCGATGAAACCGGCCTTAAGAATTTTACGGAAAACCTGCATTAAAACGGTTTTAAAGCAGCAGTGGTAACAGGAATTAGGGTTGTTTGAGAAACACCATCCTAATCTTATATACAAAATAAGCATACTGAATGTAGATTTGCAGAAAAACAACTAAGTATATGGGCTAAGATAACACATGTTCACATGCACATATTCTAAAACTATACACATGTTCTAAAATCAATATATTACCATCAACAGGTATTACTTATTCGTATTACAGCTAATAATATAAATACTAAGTAGTGCCTCGTGCTTAGTTTATTTTAAATACCCTGTTTACATTAGTATAATAGCAGTAATGTCATTAGCCATGTTAGCTTAAAATTAAATATCGAAGCGGTAATTGAGTTCAGTGAATCCCGATCCCAGTCTTTGATGGTGGTTTTGTGCAGGTGCTGGTGGCAACGCAGACGGAGGCGTCGGCGGAGCAGCCCGAGCGGCCGTCGCCCTTAGTGCAGACGGCGCTGGGCCGGGGCGCCTGCACGCACTTGCTGGCGCCCGGCACCACCGCCGCGCGCCACCAACTGTCCTTCCAGTACAAGTAATTATGAACATTTTTCCGTATTACCTTTATGTACAAATAAAGTCTGAAATATTTAAATTTCTCAACAAACATAAACTGGTTAATATAATGCGATAAAACATAGATTGGTCAGTATGGGCAAGCTTGAAACTAAACGACAAACGATTATCTCTTCTCAGAAATAATGTCATCTCATAAATTGTAGTGGCAGTAATGCTAGTTAGTAGTGACGCGATAGTCAACATAGTCTGTTAATTTTATTCAAAAAATAATTCGTAAATAATTGGTGCAACTATGTTAATAAAAACAACGATACGTTCAGTGTTAACATTACTGACGTCCTAAATTTATGCCGTATACTAATAATTTACATTCACCTTCAAATTCTAGCATTGATCCGGCTGAGTAAGTTGTTTGCCATATTTTTATTTATATATTAAGACTCGGATGTCAACAAACATACACTTTATATTTAATGAGTAGGTCAGTCTATTAATGCGCCGCGCCCATGTTTTACATTATGTACCCATATAATCGACTTACGTGTAAAATAATGAAGCGAAGTGATTCAAGTAGTTAAAATATCTACGCCGTTTTGTATTTAATTAACAAATTATGAATAACATGATGTCTACAGAGATGTGGAGCAGCCTGTCACCCGCGAGGCCATCCCGCTACACTACGGCGTCACCGACACCTCCGTATTTGACAAGCGCGCGCCGGCCAACAACATCAATGAGGTCATTGAAGAGATTCGGGAATGGTGAGTCGAGAACTGTTTTACACACTTTTGACGCAAGACGATATGACACAGACATGCTGACAAAAGCACTTTCCTGTCAAACTGTATTTATTTATTGTTACACTAACAGACGAACAGATTTTTTTAAGGACCCATCTGTCCTTCGTTATACATAACATATCATGGGTTATAAGCATGAGGCCAGTACCGATATTCTTGAAGTTATTCACAATCAGGTCATTCATTAATCACTTTCGCTCAGTTATAATAACTTGTTTTTTGCTATAGGTTTGAACGATCACCACGTAAATCAAGTCCTGACTGGCCATATTCTATAGTCGCGTCGCATTGGTCCGGCGCGTGGAGCCCGGCATCCCTGCAACCGCGCTGCGATGTCACGGTCAGTTTCTAATGCACAACCACGAACGTTATGAGACGTGACACATACATATACCTCTTTTGAAGGTTTAGTACCCGAATCCTATTGCCTAATGAGGCGGTGGCACTGAAGGTTGATCAACGCCTGTGGGATTTGTAAGCGAGTTACATTCCACGTACTAATACGGTAGTTATAATGAGAATTATGTAGTGATTACGTTCGAACATATTGTCCCTGCCAGGTGCGGTACGACGCTGTACGCGCAGGCGGCGGCTGCTCGCTGCTGATCTCGCTGCGGCCGGTGGCGCTGCTGTGCAACGCGGCGCGCGTGCCGCTCACGCTGCGTGCGCACGACGCCGCGCCGCTGTGCCGGCTCGAGCCCGGAGCCGCCGTATCGGCGCCGAGCGCCCTCCTCCAGGTGCCCGCCTAGTTTCCGATGGCCCACGGGTCTACCTGAACTACAGTCAGCAGTAATTGAAAGCCGAGATGTTCACCATGACACAACTTTATTATTAAGAGGACGATAGTTTGAAAATATAATTTTGAACACCTTAGCATTTTTTATTGCAGAATGTATTTTAATTTTTATGAATAGGAATAGAGTTGCAGTCATTTTGATTCGTTAGATTTTAAAACAATAGATATTGCACTATACTTTACACTCTTGAGAACATATTCAATTGGGGTTTATCTTATAGGTTAATCATCGTACTTTGCTTTTGAGTAACTGCAACTAACGTCTAAAAATTTAAATTGAAACATTGTGTCATAAACCAAGGGAAACCATAGGACTACGTAACTGGTATAGCATCGGGACCTTAAGTGTTCCTTACTATTCTTAGTTTTATTCACATGAATGAGCCCATATAGAATGAGAAAGACAAACATTTTTGTAATGTGTTAACAGAAGCCATTCTTCATGTCCATGGAAATTGGCCGGGAGACTTTTGTGAGCGGTCAGCTGCAGGTTTGGGGCGAGGAGCCGGGCCGCTACGGGTCGCCACCGCGCGGATGCGTCGCCCTGGACCATCCCGCAGCTTTCCTTATACACTGCAAGCAGAAGGTATGTTCCATACTAAATTCTTATAATATGCACCTATATTAACACTTTCGCAACCAGGCATAATTTTAAACAATAGCCTAGAAACCGAGAAAACTCGCTAGGCGGGCACTAGGCGTACGCTCAGGGCTGTGTCGAGTAAATAAATGTAATGTGCCGAGTATAAAATTAAATCTACTGTCTCATCTGTTTATGCCCCCCGTTTTAGCACAATGCATCCAATGGGTCCTCCAAAATCAATCCTTTTATCACAATTTTTACGAGTATAGTGTCACCCTGTGCTGGCGAAGATGCAATATATGGGCTCCTTGGCGTGGCGTGTAGGTATATAGCTAAGGTCCGCCTGGCGGGCTCAGCTGGCATTTGAGCAAACATTACGAGTGCCTACCAGGCGGGTTATTGGTTGCGAGTGTTAATTATCTGAAATATCAATACTTTTTATGGTGATGGCTTACGTTATTTGGTTTTTGTTCTGTCCATAATCATATGGCGGCGAAGCGCGCTTCGCCAAGTAATGTTCATCTTAAGATTTTCTATCACCAACCAACATTAGATTCTTAAGTTTACATATCGTCTTATTCATGAGTTTGTAACATTTGAAGGTGGCGTTGCTCACGTTGCACTACGAAATAAAGGAAGAGATTAACGTTTTGGGAGTGACCTCGACGTTCCTATTTATAAACAAGCTGGATACGGCCCTACTGGTAAGGCGCTATACAAATTTATGTCAGGCCTTCAGTGTGTTAACTGTAAACTTATTGTCTCTGCCAGGTTTCAGGTATAGCTGTTCCTGATACACATTCGGATAATTTACATTTACAACCAAAATCTTACAAACTCGTCAGCCCGACTAAAGAAGGAATGTAAGTTTTAAATATTGTACTAAATCACATATTACTTTTTGCTTTATGTTATTGATGTATTGTTAGTAAGTTTGCTATTAATTTGTAAGTATCTAATAGTCAATGACAAAACAATGTTCTTACTAAGCCTATTACTAAATCAATCCCTACATTATTCAGTCCCCACGGAGAGGCGATGAGTAGCTTCTGGGTGCTCGAGCGGTGGCGCGGCGGGGACCCGAACGAATTGCGCATTTACATGTGCCTGACGCTGCCGGCGCCGGATGCGAGCAGTGCTGAGAGCGGGGCGCCGGGAGCGAACAGTACGCTCGCGACGTCGGCGCACAAGCCCGTGCCCGAGCGGCTGGCCGCGGCCCCCGCGCGCCGCGGCATCGCACTGCGAGATCACAACGGACGATCGGTGAGCGATATGTCTAGCTTAAACGCCCATCGGCATCTTTACCTATAGTCGGTATTAATATTGCCTGCGAATCCTGACTAAGTCTTTTACGTATATTTGTTTAACGATTATATGTATGTCCCTGAATTATGGATAACACAATGCCTTTTAATTTGTATCGTTTGCAAAGTGATTATTAAAAAATAAACATATGGCGTTTTTATCTTTGTGAAATTAGAATTCGAAAACAAAAGAATGTTTTTTAATTAGTCGAATAGTTTTATCGTGGCGTCTGTTCAAAGGCGACAAGTCGGTTGTAAAAATGGAAATTGCAAAGCAAAATATGCGTGTGATCATTTTCTCAACTTCCAAAGGGGGCTAAAACGACTTCAGTGCGTTGAGATCACTTCTGTATTTAGTAATGTAGTACCATGTCTTTGGACAATATAACGCTGATATTTAGAATTTCAACTTGGGCACTCTAGCCTCAGTGCCAAGTTACGTGAAGGTTGTCCAAAAACCATCACGAATCAAGAGCATGTCGACGCCGTGCGGCCGGTAATGGTCGAAGATCGTCATGTGACATGCCGTGAAATAGAGCCATCCGTGGCCATTTCAGGGACTACTGTCCAAAACATCCTGCACGTAGAACTAGGCGTAAAAAAGTTGATCTCTCGTTGGATAAATACGCATGGGAAAGTGTATTAAATATCGCAGACGATTGTTTGAAAAACATTAAAGGGTGATAATCTGTTAAATTTTCTATACTTATTTCAAACGACACAACTTAAAAGGCAGCCCTCGTAATGTTCTTCGCAATGCAGCGAAACCTAAATCAATTTTCAAAATAACCTTTTTACTTCCTGAAGCCCACCATACCAATAAGAAAAGTACCAATCAAATTTGTTTTAATAGTTCAGGAAGTTAAGTTTCAAAATAAATTGAATCAAATGAAATGCAACTACTCTATAAGTATTTTTCTACAGTATACAGTATTTTCTACAGTACTACAGCCTTAGGGGGACTGGGGTCATGGGTTTGGTTGTTAATTAAGCTTATTGATATAATAGAGATTGTTATACAGCCATGGTTTTGTACAACTTGTTTTAGGACCTGGGAGTTTTTTTTATTTATATCTGGATTAACAATAACTGATGCCCACAGGTACCGGTGGTGATAATCCAGCAGAAACACGAGGGCCGGTGGGTGGTGACGGCGGCGCCGGACCCGTGCCCGCAGTTCGTGGTGCACAACCGCTCGGCACACGACCTAATTGTAGCGCAGCCGGACCTATCAGACGACCCAGCGAGGGTAATTAATTATTCACAGATCCCGATAGTGACAGTTCCATTCATGCAATTGATAGTAACAGCCCAATTTTTAGCTAGATTAGAACTAGTATACCTTTCGGTTAAAACACAGGTGCACAATTACTGGGATTTTAACCTTCCATTATTCGTTATAATCAAGGCGTGTCAAAAGCCATGAAAGGGAACGATCCGATAGTATGATCATGCTATCAAGAAAGTAAGGAGCCTATGCGATAATCAAGTTGTGATCGAGTTCACTCCTATTTACTACTTTTTCAGACGGTAGCAGAGTGTTCGGGCGCGCGGTGGCACTGCGTGGTGGAGGCGGGCGGCGTGGTGCACTACTCCACGCCGGAACACAGCGCACGATTCCCGCCGCCGCCCAACGCTGCCCCTTGCTCGGGTGTCATCCCGTTTCTCACTATCAGCAAATTAAACGGTATGGTCATGCATTACAGCTAACTCACTAATATTACCACACTTTCCACATTCATTATAAGACACTGAGCCGCAAGAATAGATAAGGATAACCGTACGGTCTTACCTTCATATTGTTAAATGAGCTTGCAATATATGTCTATGTGTTACAAACAGAATTTTGTGGTTATGTGACAGATAAGAAACATCCGGAGTGGAGCGAGGGGGTGGCGGCGGCGGGCGGCGAGCAACTGGTGCAGCTGCCTGACGGCGGCACCGTCAAGCTGCGCGTGCGGCCGCACCCGCATTCCTCGCTGCTCGAGCTGAGGGACGTCGACGAGGTGTGCCATGTTCTACATACCATAACGCAGAGGGGCGAGAGAGTGGTACCGTCAAGTTGCACGAGTAACTCCACCTGCACCTATCTCTCACTCAGTCTTTATACGGAAACAATCCCAAATAGAAACACAATCAATCTATGTAGTGCCACAAGAACCATGTTGAGATACGCGGCACTGTATGGTCGATGATATTATTTTTTAATACCTATTCATTTATATTTTTTTCAGAACGATATATCTGCGAGCGTAATAAGACGTCGCCTGGAAGGTTCTTTTGTTTTGTCTGCAAATGTGGTGCGTAGTGGTACAATTTTCTTTGGGTTTTATACATAAATCATAATGTCATAAACAATTATTTTTTTGTTTCTAGACTGAAGCAAATAAACACCGTTCTAGCCACGCCATAAAAGTTGGTAAGTTTACAATATTGTACATTACTAATGAAATGAAAGGCCAAATTCTCGCCCACCGTCAATTAACAAACACCAGCTAATCGCTCTTGGATTGAAAGACTTATAAATAAAAACATATTGCATAACGTTGATATCATCTCGTTTAATTTTACGAGCTTAATGTTTCAGTGATACATAACCGCCAAGTTGTTTACAGCTCCTACCCAAAATGAAAATTCTAAAGCGAATATTCTGGCATCGAGCGTCGACAACTTAACGGCTGTGAAACGCAAGAAGTCAACTAATTTTAAAGAAAATCCAGACCCTGATTTGAAAACAAACGAGTCTCTTAAGTTGCGAGTACTTGAAGTGTCAAGCTGTGTATTGGAAAAAACTGACGAAACTACAAATTTGCTCGATGTTGATAACATGGAAGATTTAGGTTAGTATTTTTGCATAGATTCTTAGCACTAACTGTATTTTGAAAGACTGTCATCCAAGATTGATTATCCATACTTTATATACTAATATTATTAAACCACTGTAATTTGTTGTAATTTTCTTACACTTGTAGTTTTCGTAGTATTTTTTTATTTCCACTGCTACTGATTAATTCAGTTTGCACACAGAAATGTGCGTCGAAGTTTTGTGTATATTTTACTGTATCTGCATTAAAAATCGTATATTGAAACGGACTCCTACGAGTAAGCTCGCCTGTTAAAAACAATTGCTCACAACAGCAAATACATCTTGTTTCATTACTCACCTCGATAATATTAATTTTTCCATCATCGATTCATGGTATAATACAAAAATAATTTCCCGCTGTCTGTATGTTTTTTTTTTTTTATATTCGAAGAAGAATGCAAGTTGCCAATGTTTGCAATACTTAGTGCAGGAAATGAAGTAGAATTCCTTTTGTGTCGTAGTAATTCCTGAAGTAGAAATCGGACGATAGAAATTAAATGCAACTCTTTTTGGATTCAAATTGGATTGGAGTACCCACTCGGTACTACCGGGCGGCCCATGGGCCTTAAGATGTACCTAAATGCGGCTTTCGTCAATAGGTGGTTAAAGAAAGGTTTATATGTATAAGTAACAACAGTAATACTTTAACTTTTATACTTCGACGGTGACTTTACTAACTCTCGACGACCTTACTCTTCGGCAGGAACACAATACTATAAGTAGGGTCTAGTGCTATTCTGTTGTGGTCTCCTGTAAGGTACTTCACCAGTCTGGCTCTGCTCCCGATTTTTTCCAGACGTTCGCACAAATCCGATTCGCTCTACGTGCCCTACCACGCCTAGCAAGATGAGATACGCACGTTACCGAGCTTTTGGACTTAGCTAGGATATAAACGGGATATTTATTGCCAAAACTTATGTAAAAGCGCCATCTACAACATTGATTATGACTTAACTTACTACATTTCCCATAAGTTTATAGTTTACCTGTAGTTGCCGATATAATTCGTTTTTAGAAGATGTGCCGAATGCAGCGCCACCACTTCCCAGTAACCAGAGTATGGTGACATTGGCTAATGTAAGATCTATGGAAGGATCTGTACTGGGAATTCCTTCTATCTCTGAACCAGGTACTGAAGCCAATTGACTTATTTAACGACTTGATGTTATAGGCCTACGCTGCCCCGCCAATGCTAAATGCAGTAAATTACACTTTACAGATAACTCTAATGACTATCTTGTTCTTAAACAAATGAAGTACAGATTTCATCTCGTTTTCAAATGCAATTACTACAAATAGAATTAGTAGAGCAGTACGGAGCTTGAGGTACCGGGAACAGATCTCGACCAAATGCAACTGCGTGATTTTTATTACGAATAAAAAGAAAAAAAAATAACGCTATCATGACCGGGACCACATATCCGCGGTCCCTGCACAATAGAGCATGTTGAATAGAAAAGTATTTAGCAAGATAACGTTTTTGATAGATCATCACAACTTGTCAAATACAAATACTTAGACGGTTTTAAAAACGATAGCAAGCTTCATATTTACGGTTTTATATTGCGACTGGACATCTGAATTGTATCAAACTTAACGAGACCACGTCAGGTGTGAAAATTCTTCGCATTTTTTTATCTAGAAACTGCTAATGTAGTTAACACGTTATCTAATTTGCCTTGCGCAGACCACGGATACCATAAGACAATCAATTTATGTTTTCTTTGCATTCTTTTTATTGTTACATTTTTAAACTCTTCATGTATATTTATTATTATTCTTTGTAAAGTATCAACTTATTAAATTACCTGGCCGTGTACACCGCATATTATATTATCTTGTAACTGAAAAAACCGTGCTCTCCGCAATCCCTGGTTTATATTTTTATAGAATGGGGTGACAACGGGTGGTCGTCAGTCGAGCGGGTTCGCTGCGTTATAGGTGGAATAGCTATCGAAATGGCCGCTACATCCGACGTTAGCCCGCTGCTAGCCCTGCATATCGACCGAGCCGCAATAACATTGCAATCTGATAGCACGGTAAGTTGGTGAATTAATAATAACAATTATCGCTTCTAGTTAATGCCGATTGAGGCTCATGAGGCGTGTATGGAATCCTAAAAGTGCGGACCCGGTCGTCTTAAATAATTATATTTTTTCAGGTTAACTAATGTGGTTTTCATTATGTTATTAACAGGGAACTAAAACTGTTGTTTCCATTGCGGACGTCCAAGTGGACAATCTGCAATACGAAAGCGGGAATTACGACTTCGCGGTGGTGGCCTCCACGCGCGGCGAACCGCTGGCGAGCGATGTGTGGCCGCCGCTGTGGCCCGGAGCGGACAGCGACGCGTTCGCCACCAGGGAGCAGGAAGCGCGCCTACTGCTGCGTTTACGTCATGACACCTGGACGGTCATCGACGAATCTTATTCAGGTTAGCGGCTCTTCACACATAGTAGTTTACGATGGTGGCGTCGATGCGCTCTGTCTAGGTTACAGCGATGTGAGGCTGCAACTATCGAATTTTGCAAATAATGTATGTCTCGAAACAGAAGCGCGTTTCTTGTCAAGCATGACGTCTTCTAAGCGGCGTCCCGAATCTGCGACCTATCAGTCCAGGCAATATGCGAAACAAACACCATTTACCTCCCATCGCCTCAGTCGTCGTTTTTTGATTGGATTCAACTGAGTCCCCATCCCCATTACCTGATTTGGTGATACCTTATGTCTAGCAGAATTTTCATCCGAATTTTTATCTACATACATATATGCATAATCTAGTTGTTAATGAGTGGCGTATCTTGTAAATTACTTACATCTTATAGAAAAGTAGCCTATTTAATATAATGGAATATTCAGAACTGACGGAATTGGAGCTGCGCCTGGGCCCCCTGGCGCTGTATATAGAGGACGGGTACGTGGGCGCACTGGCGCGGCTGGCGCGCTCGGCGAGGCCGCCGCCGACGCGCGCGCCGCCGCCCCAGGCCGCCATCCTCGCTGAGACGCACACCCTGCAGTGCCCGCTGCGTCTGCGGTCGCTGCATCTGCATCCGGTGGACCTCACGCTCACGCTGCATACTGCCGTAAGATTTCAAATATAAGATAAATAAAGTCTAGTCTAGTCAGATAAATAGAGTCTATTTACGACTATTTATGTTCTTCGTGTATGATATGCGTATTAGGTCACCAAAGCCTTACAATCTGTGATTTAAAACTAGGTACTTAATATTGCAGGTGCGCATGTACATTGCGCTGGACCAAAGCCCGTTGTGCTTGAGCGCATTCCAGCAGACGGACATGGTGACGTGCGCCGAGAGGCTGACGCACGCGCTCACCGTGCACTACCTCTCCGCCGCCATACTGGGCGCAGGTACGTTCGTCAAATATGAATTTATGAAGGCGAAAGATAAGCATTAGCGGTACAAGCAAGCTTTATAAGGTTCAACATGTGTCTAGTACTGAATTTGCATCGGTAGGTTGGGTAGTGGGCGGTCTGGAGCTGCTGGGCGCCCCGGGCGCGCTGGCGGCCCGCGTGGGCGGAGCGCGCGGTGGCGTCCGCGGCGTGGCGGCGGCGGCGGCGGCCGCGCTGCTGCGCTCGCTGAGTGCGTGCGCCGGCTCGCTCGCGCGCAACCTCGACCTGCTGGCGGGCGACGACGACCACGCGCGCCGCGCCGCCGCCGCGCGCCGCCGTCACCCCGACACCTTCGTGCAGGGGCTCACCGCCGGCATCACCAATTTCGCCATTAATATACTTGGTAAATAACTTCATAATATTTATCTGTACGTGCATGTGGATACCCAACCTATACACTAAAAAAATATATTTGTTAACATAAGTATAGTGGTAAGTTTCTTTACTTGTTAAATATTGATATGTATTTATGACATTAACTAAAACTAACTAAAGGGAACGCTGGCACAGTATAATGATCATGTACATACCTTATTGCAGCTCGACGAGTTTTGTCACGAACCAATTAAGTAACAGCAAGTTAATATGCCTTGTGTTGTCCCTTAACTGCGATCAGAAACCACGGGAAAACAGCGTCTCTTTACAGCGGTGGAAAATACTATGATCGCCACCTAAAGTGGCGATAAAGGCGTTGAATCCCTCATGCTCAGAGATTGCTCCCTGGGGGCCTCTGTGGGGGCCTATGTCCAGCAGTGAACGTCCTAAGCTAATAGTATGGAATAGAATAGACACAGATGCAGTATTTATTGGATCTAAAGTAGGAATGATTGATCAGGAGCTGTGGGCGGACTGGCGCACCACCCGCTGGTGGGCGTGGCGGTGGGAGAGACGGAGGGCGGCGCGGCGGCGCTGCGGCGCGGGCTGCTGGGCGCGCTCACTGCCGCTGTCCGCCACCGCGGACCTCGTGGCCTTCGCCGGCCACGGCCTGCTGCGCCAGACGGGCTGGGACCCTGTGCCGCAGGTATTTACGTGTTAAGTGTTTCTAGGCACAAACTAATGTCATAAAATCTTGTAACCTTCAAACTATGTTTACACTTTACAAAGGATTGGAGGAGGACACCTTATTACAAAGGATTAAGGTGAAAAAGTGTAAACATATATTTGATGTCGCCTTACGTATGTTGATCAAATGTATTTTGTGTCGTTGAAAGTAGTATCCCTCTTTTGTATTACAAAATCAATTCACCATACCTTTATTAGCTTATTCTTAGCTTGTCGTTGTATCGCTGGAGGTAAACTATTTTGGATATAAATATTAAGGACCCAAATAGAGTGAGTAATGTACTTGTAAATAAATTGCCTGAATATCAACTCTTAATTCGGTTTTCTCTACTAATTTGCTCTTCACTCGTCCTCCGTTGTAATACAAACATTACGTACGTGTGACGATATTTGACTCATCTTCACAAACATGTTTTAACAGTTGGCTTGGCTTTATTGATCTGCACAAAAGCACAAAAATCGTGTAGTGTAGCGGCATTGATCTGAATTCAACATAGATCGTGTTCATAAACTGACTAGCAGTTATTAGCTTGTCGAGTAAACGCCATAGCCACAGCTAAATAGACAAACGATATACAGTAATGTAATAGTAATTATGCATATTTGTAAATTAGAGCCCTGAATAAAATTTCCATGGAAGTCTTAATAAGAACAAGATAAAAAATTTGGTACCTAATGTTATTTCCTAAAACCATAATAAAGTTTTTGGCGTAAAAGTAATTGTATGAATACATGTTAAACAGTACCTACCTAGTGTTTATTTCAATTTATTCATTGTTTGAATGACAATACATTGTACATGATGAAATTTACTACATAATCTTAGTTATTGACTAAAACTATAAAATAACAGTTAAATGCGTCAATTGTAATTCGAGGAAGAAGTGTTAACACAGTAATTGGTTTTATTTCAAATTATTCATTGTTTGAATTTCAATACTGATTCATGACGAATTTTACAATATATCTCTGTGACGTGTAGGAATAAATAATGAATAATTAGTCGCAAAATCGTTTTCCTTAACTCTTCATAGATAATAAAGCTTTCCATAAGTGTTTACTTTTGGGTTAATTTATTACGTATTAAGTACGCATGTAAACGGTAATGGCGGGTTAAGTCCACAAACTCCTTTAGCTTGGCCAATGGCTCAAAAATTCTAAACAGGCGAATATTCATGAGCACCTATTTGGCGCTGTTTTATCCGATGTCGAGTCTAATTAATGTAAATCTTTACAAGGCAACTTCAGATCACGTTTATTTTTATAGATTTTGATAGCCCATAACATATGTATACGGAAAACCAAGGACTTATCATTCAAACGAGTATTTGTTCAAACAAGTAAACAACAAAAGGTAAAAAAAATAGACATCGAAAAGTCAAATATTCTTGAGGTTCGTTAATTGCTTTGATTATCTAAGGTAAAAAATACTAGATATCGCCTTTTTTGTGATTCTTATACAATAGCCAGTATTTTAAATATGTATGTAGGGTAAATCGCCAGTTACTGGCCACCTTTCAATTACTGGCCACCTTATACTTAAATGAATTCTGTTTATAGGTAAATAGAGTCCATTTTCAGTATATGGTGGCCAGTTATTGAAAGGTGGCCAGTAACTGGCGATTTACCCTATATACACAATAAGAGTATACACAGCGTAATAAATGTGTCACTGAGAACGGATAGCATGGTAGCCATTTTTTCGTCTATCGCGCTATCCGTCACTTTCGCACTCACATATTTGTTGGAGCGTGACTGATATTGCTACAAATGATAAAAAACTCGACCATATTAGCTAGCAGGAGTAAAATCTGATATAATTGTTGTTTATGCCTTTGGAATGTTATGGATGAAAATGAAAATACTATGTAATAGTATGTGATGAACTGATGAATCACCTGAATCATCTGAAGATGATGTACGAATATGTGAAAAACTTATACATAGATGTTGTTTATGAATAAACCAACTAGTGTAATTAGGTTAACCCGTTCTTATAACTAAATATATGTATAATACCAATTTCGTGGAGGATAACGGTACACCAGAACGAAATCGCAAATGAACGAATGTAAAAAATAAATAAGTTTTGGAATAGAACACGATATACAGTTTGACGAAAGTGATATAATTTGGACAATGTATACTATTTTTATGAATAATATACATATATATATATATATATATATATATATATATATATATACCCAGGGCAACAGTCACTGTCTAGTTGTCAACCAAATTGAATATGGCCGACCGAATTTGTAATTAAATTAACAGTTTTAAACTCAAAAGAAGAAGAATATATATATATATATATATAGATATATATATATATATTCTTCTTCTTTGAGTTTAAAACTGTTAATTTAATTACAAATTCGGTATATATATATATATATATCGAGGGTTGGGTGGTCAAACCCGATAATTCGATATAATATTTCATTGAAGTAACAATCTTACGTAATTCACATAAAGTTCTAAATTCAAAATGCCATCTACTCGATTTTTATATAATATATATTCTTCTTCTTTTGCGTTTATTAAATTAACAGTTTTAAACGCAAACTACTTTTGCGTTTAAAACTGTTAATTTAATTACAAATTCGGTCGGCCATATTCAATTTGGTTGACAACTAGACAGGGGAGTAAGGGGAGAACGGTAAATAGCATCTAACCGTCCCTACTGTCAACCTCACCTGCCCGCGCCGGATGGTGGCGGTGACCAATTGGTTACCGTGGTGCTCCCTGCTAGAAAACCAACGAGGCTCTGGCGACCGAGCAAGTGGCGGTATAACCACTTACCCAACTACGTTGGATGTGGCATCAGCGGCCATGGGGCTTAAATTACCCTAAAAAGTCTGGTGCAGAAGGCAAGGGGAAACCACTGCACTATTCTCCCTGGAAATCCGTCATGAAAGTCCACAAGAAAGTTAGAACGACGGAGTGCGACCCGGTTTCCACCCGGCGCCATGGCGAGTCCAGGTCGCCTGGTGTGAAATATGCTACTGGCCCTGCTGTAGTGACTCATCAGGCACAGCTTGGAAAAAATGTTACTGGTGACAGTACAATTCCTATACGTCGAACACAGCTTCGTAAGACGATGAGAATAGGGACCTGGAATGTCCGAGGTATGATTCAACCGGGTAAGGAGGAGATAATAGACAAGGAACAAAACAACTACGGCCTGGAAATATTGGCATTAACAGAAACGCACAAAAGAGGCTCAGGGTACTACACCACAACAGCTGGCCACACCCTTTATTTCTCGGGTCCGGAAGGGGAGAGCAGGAATGGAGTAGCAGTTTCTCTTTCCAGAAACGTCAATGAGTCTGTTGTGGGATACGATCCCGTTAGTGACCGCATATTAACGATAAGGCTGAACTCAAAACCATGTCACCTGAACCTAGTGGTGGTATATGCTCCTACATCGGCTTCGTTGGAGGAAGACATTCAGGCTTTATATCACCAGTTGGAAGACACTCTGCGAGAACTACCCAGAAGAGACATTACAGTAGTTCTAGGTGACCTTAATGCGAAAGTAGGATCTACAAGAACAGACGACCATCTCAGGGAAGTAGTAGGAAAATACGGCCTAGGAGAGAGAAATGAGCGAGGTGAAAGATGGCTGCAGTTCTGCACTGAGAACGCTCTAACCATAATGAACACCTGCTTTCAGCACCATCCACGGAGGCTATACACATGGGTAATGCCGGGAGATCGGGCTAGGAATCAAATAGATTACATTGCTATTGGTAAGAGATGGAGGTCTAGTATTAGCAGCACAAAAACATACCCAGGAGCTGATTGTGGAAGCGACCATAAGTTATTGGTGGCAGATCTGAGTGTGCGGTTAAAGAGGTGTCGTCGTAACGTGCATAAATCAACAGCAAGACCAACCCCAGAGCACTTGGCTGCCCTTAGCGAGTGTGTCAAGGAAAAAGCCGATGACCTGAAAGTGTTTGAGCAAATGGATGTAGACTCACACTGGAAGGTCGTGAAAGATCTTCTGCTGTTAACGAGGAAAGAATGTCAGAGTCTGAGTATGTCAGGAAACCGCCCGAGGAAGGAATGGATATCGAAAGAAACATGGAATATCATTCTTGAGAGGAAAGAAATCCTTAAGGGTAGACCTGATTTAGATGGCCAGAAATACCAGGAGCTATCGGCAAGAGTCCAACGTCTATGTAGAAGGGATTATAATAATTACTTGAATTCAATGTGTCAGGAGATTGAAGATCACGCGCAGACGATCCATACTAAAGATCTATTTATGAAGGTCAAGAGTATTACCCGTGATATAAAACCAAGAACTTGGGCTATTGAAGATGAGAACGGCAAGCTGCTGACAGAAATTGACCAGGTCATAGAGCGATGGCAGAAATACTGCGAAAATCTGTACACAAACGGATCAAGAATCGACCGAGCTAATTTTTCGTTAGATAATGAGTGCCTGGAACCTAACATCATTGAGTCTGAGGTCAGGAATGCATTGCGAAAACTAAAAGCCAACAAGTCTCCTGGCAGAGACGAAATATTTGCCGAAGAACTTAAAAACATCGGGGACCAGGGTGTCAAAATCTTGCTGAAATTATGTAACCGAGTTTGGCAAAGTGGCAGCTGGCCTAAGGACTGGAGGGAATCTCTACTCGTACCACTCCACAAAAAGGGCTCAACCAGGGTATGTGGAAACTACAGGACCGTGGCATTAATATCTCACGCCAGTAAAGTCATGCTTTACATAATAAATGAAAGGCTGAAGTCATTTCTGCAATGGCAGATACCTAAGGAGCAGGCAGGGTTTGTCAAAGGCCGAGGCACAAGGGAACAGATAGTGAACGTGAGGCAGATCATCGAAAAAAGCCGGGAGTTTTATGTTCCAATGATGATGTGCTTCATTGACTACTCTAAAGCATTTGACTGTGTGCAGTGGGATTGTTTGTGGAAGATTCTTTTAGACATGGGCGTACCAAGGCACCTGACAGCTTTGATAGCGAACCTTTATGCGGACGGAACGTCTGTGGTAAGAGTGAACGGCGTTATCTCACATGCGTTTAAGCCTGTCCAAGGAGTTCGACAGGGATGTATTCTTTCTCCCATTCTTTTAATATATATGGCGAATATATTATGAGAAGAGCCTTGGAAGACTGGGAGGGAGGCATCTCGATAGGAGGAACTAAAATTAGCAACCTGAGATACGCGGATGATACTACCCTCTTTGCTACTTCAGAAAAGGAACTCGACGAGCTGTTCCGCAGAGTTGAGCGAGAGAGCATTCTAGTTGGCCTCTCAATTAACCGGGCAAAAACAAAGGTTATGGTTGTGGACCGAGGTGAGCAACTCACACGAACAGGAGAACTCTCTGACTTACAGTTTGTCAGTGAGTTTGTGTATCTGGGTTCGTTACTTACTAACCAAGGAGGAAGCGAGAGAGAAATTCAAAGGAGAACTCAAATGGCCAAATCTGCCATGAGTAAGATGACACGAATATGGCAGAATCGAAAAGTCTCCAACAACACCAAAGTGAGAATTGTGAGAACTCTGGTCTTTTCGATTTTTCTCTACGGCTCGGAATCGTGGACAATCCGCTCAACCGAACGCAAGAAAATAGAGGCTTTCGAAATGTGGTGCTGGAGACGGATGCTACGTATCCCATGGACAGCCAAGAGAACGAACGTCTCCATTCTTCAGCAGCTTGGAATCCGGATAAGGCTATCGACCACTTGCTACCAAAGGATTCTTGGCTATTTTGGACATATTGCCCGCCGTGAACCTGACAACTTAGAGAAACTTGTGGTTGTTGGGAAAATAGACGGCAAGCGGCGACGTGGCAGGTCTCCCACCCGATGGTCAGATCAGGTTTCTGCTCTCACAGGCCTCACAGTGACGACCGCCATGAAGAAAGCCGAGGACAGGATGGGGTGGAAGCGATTGGTGACAGAGGTCATCAGAAAATTTCAAGACGAACACGACCTTCAGCAATGAAGTCAACGACTAGAGAGACAACTAGACAGTGACTGTTGCCCTGGGTGCATTCGGAAATGTTGTCTGAGTCCAGAATATCGGCCCGTGTAAACTTATTCTCGTCTCGTTCTGTATTTACATACATAACTCTGTGCTTTCTCTGTCAGCGGCGTTCCATGTGCGCGTTGGAGGGCGCAGGCGGCGGCAGCTGGCAGCGCGACTGCGTTCGCTGGTCGTTCCGACTGGCCGAGGTCAACGCGCTGGCCGGCTTTGACGTGCTCCTGGACGGCACGCCGCTGCGTCTGTTGCTCACGCACAAGGTACAGTGCTCATTTTGTTTAATGATATAGGAGGCAAACGAGCAGACGGATAGCCTGATGTAAGCAACTACTGCCGCCCATGGACACTCGCAACACCAGAGGAGTCACAAGTACGTTGCCGACCTTTAAGATCTCTATGTACGCTCTTTTCTTGAAGGTTTGGATGACCTTGACGTTGGTCAAGTAGTTAGTAGCCAAATACATCGGTACAGACCTTTATTTGTAGAGCAGTAAGAATAACTCACTTTCACTTCTACGAAATATATGATGCTGGCTGTACACGCCCTAAAGCCAGTGCCACATTGGGTACGAATTCGCTGCGTACAAAATCCTAAAGAAATTTTCACCACCAAACTAACTCCACGAATATTTAGTGTCATTTGAATTTACTACATTTTTAATTAGAAGGTTTCCCGAACAATGGAAATTTAATGGAATCTAAAATATACTATGCTATTGTGGAGCACACCTATGGGCATTACCGAAGGCATTGTATTTACACACATGTATTACTGCCTTATGTATGAACCGTACGACTATTTCACTTCGCGCAGCACTCCCGTTATAGTATTTGTATAAAGGTAAATCTGATCTCAATTGGTTCAGCGGTTTAAGCGTGAAGAGGTAACTGAGTGACAGACAGACAGAGAGTTATATTCGCATTTATAATATTAGTATGGAATTAGTGTAAATTATGGCTTCACTTACACATGTTTCTGAGAGCATAGGTGTCCATTTTTAAGCACTAAAGAGTTCCGAGTATCCGTGCCCGTCGCTGCTTAAAAAACGTGAAACTGTAATTTTTCATAAAATATTATCCTCCTCCTCCTTGCGTCGTATTCCTCAGTGATGAGGGTCGTGACCTCCGTACTGCATCACTTTCTCTCGCACGGTCTTCCTCCATTGTTTCCTATCTCCGGCGGTGTGGATGGCGGCGTGAACTGAGGTGTCGAGCGCGGTGCGGATCTGGTCGGACCAGCGCAATGGGCTGCGTCCACGAGGCCTTTTCCCGTCCACTTTTCCGGTCACGATGAGCTTCTCGAGGTTGCTGCCGTCCTTCCTAGCAACGTGACCGAAGTATTCCAGGATTCTGCGTAGACACTCGGATGACAACCGCGTTGAGATTTTTAGTTCTCGTAAGATGGAGACATTCGTTCGGAAAGCCTTCCAAGGAATACGGAGCATCTTTCTCCAGCACCACATCTCAAAAGCGTCAATGCGCTTGCGGTCCGCAGCCTTCACAGTCCAAGTCTCACAGCCATACAAAAAGATCGAGAAGACCAGCGACCGTACCAGTTTGGATTTGGTTTTTATAGAGATATTGCGATCTTTCCAGACCTTTTCAAGCTGTGACATGGCACTCCTAGCCATGCCAATTCTCCTGCGCACTTCCCTCTCGCATGAACCATTATTGCTGATATTGGAACCCAGGTAGATAAAGTTGTCTACAGTTTCTAGGTATAACGTGCCAGTGGGCTCCAACTTCCCAGTTCTATCCACCACCATGACCTTGGTTTTGGACCTGTTTACGGAAAGTCCCATCTCTTCGCTAATTCGCTCCATTCGCTCCAGAAGTGCAGCCATTTCCGACTCGTTCGCTGCCAGAAGTGTGGTATCGTCAGCATAGCGCAAGTTGGTGATTTTCACGCCACCGACAGTGATGCCTCCCTCCCAATTCTCGCAAGTTCGTCTCATGATATACTCTCCATAGGCATTCAACAGAATGGGTGATAAAATGCATCCTTGGCGTACTCCTTGATGGAATTTAAAGGGTTTTGAAGTGGTTTTATCCACCCTCACGACTCCCTGGCTTGAGCCATACAGGGTGTGGAGTAGGGCAATAAGGTGACCTGGTACCCCAAGTTCCTTTAGGACTTTCCATAAGCAATCCCAATTGACACAGTCGAAAGCTTTACTGTAGTCAACGAAGCACAATATCAATGGGGTATCAAACTCATATGCTTTCTCAACCAGTTGCCTAACGTTGAGTATCTGCTCTCGAGTGCCCTTGCCCTTCACGAAACCCGCTTGCTCCTGCGGAATTTGCCAGTCCAGGTAGTGCCGAATGCGACTGTTAAGAATGCAAAGCAAGATTTTGCTGGCATGGGAGATGAGAGACAAGGTTCGATAGTTGTTGCAACTCCTGGTTGACCCCTTCTTATGCAGTGGAAGAACTACAGATTCCGACCAGTCTTGCGGCCAGTCGCCGTTTTGCCAGACGTGAGCACAAATCTCGAAAAGGGTCGTGACACCCAAATCGCCCAGAGCTTTGAGCACCTCTGCTGTTAACTGATCGCACCCCGGGGCCTTCTTTTTCTTGAGGGCCTGCAGAGCCGCAGACACTTCAGAACGAAGTATCATGGGTTCCAGATCTAGGTCTTTCCAGTCCGGGACAGCCTTGGATGTCAACCGAGGACCCGCATATAGCTGCTCACAGTAAGAACGCCATCTCTCGGCAATGCGGTCGAGCTCGTGCAGGACAGTACCATCGGCGTCCTCAATTACCCACGATTTAGCCTTAAACTGATTGGAAAGGACTCTTACTTGCTTAAATAAGTCTGCGGTTTGTAGCTTGTTTGAGTATCTCTCAATGTCGCTGCATATGCCTTCAATGAAACTGTTCTTGTCATGGCGACAACTGGCTTGGATAGCTCTGCTAATTCCGATGTATTCTGCCTTTACTGCATGATCTTGCAGACCCTTAGTTTTTAAGTCTTTCCTGCGTTGAATGAGGCCCCACGAATGATCGGAGATCCAGCATTTCTTCTTCAGTTCTGGCTTGTTCTTCATGGAGACCTGGTCAAGCGCATCGTAGATATGTCCTTTTAAGTGTTTCCACAGTGTGTCAGCGTCAGCGTGCTCTTGCCTTGGGTACTCTTTCAGCTTCGCCTCTAATGCCTCTCGAAAGATAGGTTGTTCAAAATGGTCCAAGCTTCTGGGTTTTGGTGGCTGACGCCTAGGTGCCTTTAAGTGCAGCGAGAAATTGGCTACGAGCAGGTTATGGTCGGAGCCGCACTCTGCGCCGGGAAAGGTCTTTACATTAGAAATTGAGGATCTCCAACGGGTATCTATGATGATGTAGTCGATTTGATTTCTGTGTCTATCGCCTGGAGATCTCCATGTGTACAAACGTCTAGGATGATGTTGAAAAAACGTATTCATAATGCTGAGTTTTCTGTTAATGCAGAACTCAATCAGTTTTTCACCCCGTTCGTTCCTAGTACCAAGTCCAAATTTTCCAACTGTGTTTTGATGTGATCATCCGCAAATGTACTGCCGACTTTAGCATTCCAGTCACCAAGTATCAATTTAATTTCCCGACCAGGTATTAAGTTCAGAGTTTCCTCTAGTTTCCCATAAAAGTCTTCAATTACCTCATCTTGAGCTTGCGCCGTCGGTGCGTAAATTTGTACAATATTCAGCACACACGGTTTGGTGTTTAGTTTCATGGTCAGTATTCTATCAGATACCGGGTTATAACCGAGGACATACTTATTCATGTGTGGCGGCAGTACGATTCCGACTCCATTCCTACTCGAGTCTTTAGAGCCTGAGTAGTACATGGTATTCCCTGTAGCAGTCGTAAAATGGCCATTTCCACGCATGTGTGTTTCACCGACGCCTAGTATGGAGAGTTTATGTGATTCCATTTCCTTCTCTACGATGGATAGTTTACCCGTCGATAGTAAACCTCGGACATTCCAAGTGCCAACACGCCGGTGAATTCGTATTGAGATCTTCTCGCTCTCAAATGTTATGGCATCGGCAGTAGCATTTCCTCCTTCTGAAGCCAGCCGATACACTCCATGGGAAGCTTCGGTCACTAATTTCACACCATCCAGCCCGGATACTGGGTGGCGCCGATGGTTAGTCGGGTCGCCCAACATACATTCACTATCTGACTGTAATTGCATGAGGAGAATATTATCACGAAAGTTTAAATACATATACAGTTTCTGTCAAGTAACTTGATAGAAGCCCTACAAAAGTCGTTTATCTTCAACTTTTAATAAATAATTGTTCCGACATAAAAAAAGTCAATATCAGCCACTAAGCTCGATGTGACTACTCGGTTTACCTTTTATCCTATATAAAAAGATATAGATTTGATAAGCAGTGAGTTAATGCGTCGCGCTAAATAATTTGCATAATTGATTTTGATAAAATGTACTATTTACTGTTTCAGTACCTAATGATTACTGACCCTGAAACAGAGCGAATCGTTGAAATGGTCGATCTTCGGTTCTGCACGCTAAGGCCGCATCAAGGACCTATTGTTGAGGTAAGGAACTACCCCGCTGCTACGAATAGTCTTGTAAAAATACTGTGTAATCATGTAATTATGGATATAGTTTTATATTAATGAACTTAAATTATTATTTGACTTGTTTTAGTTAGTGGTAACGAAGCGGCAAAAGGAAAATGTAGCTGAATCTAGAGCTGATGATGAAGACGATGAATATCAGGTAAATTATTTCTATATGAATAAATTACATATTAATATAATATATGTATTATACGTTACCGTAGCATATGTTTGATATGTTTCGAATTCAGGTGAAATTATATAACAGTAAATCTGATTCCTGTTTGCGTATTTCAAATTGAAAATAAGTAATTATTGAAGTCGTTTCTATAAGTGCATTGTTTACAATTCCAAAACCGAAAATTAAAGAAAAAAATTATCTTGCACTGTTCCTCTCAGTCGTAAAAGTCGTTACACTGTATGCATTCTATACTTGTTACGACATTTTTCTATTTGGCATCTGAGTTTTTTCAAAGTAGTGATGATATAATGTGTCGGTTTTGGCAAGTGAGTGCGCAAATAAAAATGTGAAATTTAGCGTGTAGACAAGGTGTAACATTTTGTCGTTAGGTCGTCGTTATGCTATTGTTATTGCTTCTGCACAGATTTGATGTAAACGCAGTTTTATTGGGTACTAAGCAAAGTTCACTTGGTTTAGTCATGTCGATAATCAAGGTAAGTTAATAAAATACAATACTGTGCATAGATAAACAGCGCAGCGATGGCGCGTGTGGCGCGGTACACGGGCGCGGACGGGGGCGTGGCGCCGGCGCCGGGCGCGGCGCGCCTGCTGGCGCTGCATGCGCCCGCGCGCCACGCGCCCGCGCTGCGCGCCGCGCTCGCCTCCGCGCTGCACGCCGTGTCCGGAGACCATCTGCACCTGCTGTAACCCCGGTTACGTGCCGATGTAATACGTACGCAGACATGACTGAATAAAACCGCCCCTACTCGTACTCTTGTAAGGCCCACGCTCAGGGTTAGCTAACTAACTCGTTTGAATCTATATATATATTTTACCCTATCTCTGGGTTATTTGGCTAAGCCTGGATGGTGCAAGTGGGCCTAAGTGTACTAAAAAAACGATTAAAACAAGTAGTATACGAACTGACTTTAATATTTTCCGAGTGTCTTACGCTCCTTGTAATCTCAGTGTTACTGAGCTAAAAGTGATAAAATTTTGTTCATCCTATTTTGTAGTAGAGTCTGAAATTGATATTTATATTCTTATCTAAGGGTATACCATCGAAAGCATACTTAAATAGTATATTTATTATTAAATTTATATTTGAACTATATTATATTGGATTACAATAATTGTTTTGTAATGTATTCTTTTCTTGTTAATAATTGAAGTCATTATAAGTGTTTGCCAAATGTATACCTATTGATATAATTTATTTCTTTTCAATATAAAACATTCCTGACAGTATTCAAAGTTGTAAATCTCCTGTAAATATGCATTTATTGTATTATACATAGTTAACTCAGTGTTGACGAAGATAACATATTTGTTCCTCGTTGATTCATTAGCGGTTATACCTATTATGTATATTATCGGTTATGCTTTTAGTTAATTTAACTTTAACGAATATCGGTAAATATGTTTTTTTATTATTGATATGATTATTGCAGCGTTGCGTTACATTCCTAACACAGGTTATAAAAGTTATGTCACACACACCCACACACATCGCCATCATGCTTAGGGTGACGCTATTCAAGGAACGGTTGCACCGACTACGAAATAATCAATGAGAGCGCCATACATGACGGTGCACTAAATCGTGCTCAGACAATTATGATAAAGATAATTCTAATAGGGTAAATTGTTAGTAATGGTCAACTTTCAATAACTGGCCACCTTATAAAAATGAATTCTATGTACCTAGGTATTGATTATACATTTTCTAATGGGGTTCCAATTATTGGCCACCCTTCATTAAACTGGCTAATACTAAAATAGGTTCTATTTATTATAGGTACCTAAACAATTCATTTCATCACGTGGTCAGTTATTAAAAGATGGCCAGTTAATGGCAATTTATCCTATGTCGGTCACAAAACGTTACAATTTCGGAATGAGTGTAAATAATATACAATATTACATACTTTACTTCTTGGAAAATAAAGTGTTATCATCATACTTCATAACATTTTTCTTATTTATTTTAATATAGTCAATACCACGGGGCACTATAAGTGTCTTGAATGCTTGGGTCCTTCTGGTGAAGTTTTATATATTATCTCTGATATTCAATAACCTATTGGTATCCCTATCCTAATTAATCAAAATATATTACAGGTTGACAACTTAATTATCGACTAACGTAGGATCGACCTTATTTATTACAAATGGATTGGGTAATCAAATTTAGATCGTCCCAATGCTCAAGATTCGAGGTAAACCTAACTTTGCCCCTATATTAACTATTACGAGTATGTACGAGTAGTAATCGTAACATCATTAGGTAGCCTGCGATCTTCGGAACAGGCATATGTTTCCAAAATTACGGATATTTTTCCGAGCCTTGGTGGATATGTACACATAACACATAATGATTAAAATATTATTAAAATAAAATATATTTCAAGTAATGCTATCTTTATTACGTATAGTCTCGATATCTTATGAGTATCCATACGTACGTATCCATATTAGGTTACATCAATAAATTTTCACGAAAGACAAAATATTGTCACTTTGTTACTTATCGACTTTATTGAATGTTGAACTTGGAGACACGTGACAAATACCTAGAAAATAAATAAAATATATATGAAAATAAATAAATATTTCGGGATAATCTTAAACAAATCGACCTAGTCCTACGGTAAGGTCAGTAAGGCTTGTGTTGTAGGTATTTGACGAAGATATATATAATAGGTAGATAGATACATATAAATACTTAAATACATAGAAAACACCCATGACTCGGAAACTTAGTTATTTGTGCTAATCACACAAATAAATGCCCTGACTGTGATTTGAACCCAGGACCTTCGGCTTCATAGGTAGGGTCACTTACCCACTAGGCCAGACCGGTCGTCAAAAATTTTGTAAGTTATATTCATGCCAAATCATGATGAAGTAAATAGATAATAAACGCTATGGATAAGCTGAAGCTGACTTTATATTTGTTCAGTGCCTAAGTTTCAGCGATTTAGAACGGAAATAATCCGATCAAGTCACTGACAATATAACACAATATCCCGATAATATGACGATATACCACGTTATTCCTATATTATAATTATGTATGAGCGACTACTGTGCTTAATTACGGAAACGGGCGTAGATCCGCCGTGCTTCTCCATATTGTTTCACACGACCTTGCGGTCTTCTCGTTCCCCTAGGGGAAAGACTTGGTGCTTCAATTATCTTCTTCTTCACAATGTATGTATTTTGCCGTTGTTGTTCCTGAGATTGCGCATCTCGCCATTGTGGAGGTTATGGGAATATCCAAATCCGCGTGACGAATTTGTTTAGGTTAAGTACCTATCGCATCTACAACGTGATATCTCATATATCATAACGTTACTGAGGTGCGTAACGTAAGTGTAGCATGCGACTTATAGTGCGCAGAAAACCAACACACTTATCAAAGGTATAATAAGTAGAAGAAACCTAACCCAGGTGTTAGTGACGTGTATAATTTGTTGCCACCTGACATACCAATGCTGAGAACTTTTGTTCTGTTATACCTAACAGACCCAACCCAATAGAGCGTGGCACGACCATCTTCGAGAACCGCCGCAGGTATGTAGACACTGTAGTATGGAGGAGGTACTTACAGGTAGAAGGTACGGCAGCATTTCCCCGTCCACAAGTTCGTACAAAGAGCAAGTTGTTGTGACGTGATGAGTCGGTAGTTCTTGGCTTCCGTGGCAACTACCGGACTAATAAAACAGGAAGGTTAAACCAGTTGTTAAGGAAGGTGTCAGGGAACCGAGCTCAAGGGCTTGTTGGAAATGCGTTGCTATCGAAATCAATATAATTGAAACCTGCCTTGTTTATTTTATTTATTTACGACTTCAGTTAAATAAAATACCTGGTTGGTCCGTCAGTTATCGACTGTTGTGCTTCGGTAAATATGAGTAATAAGTATGAGTGAATATTGGTTTCGGCGAGTACAATAGCATATTTCTTAACCTTCGCATCGGTAGAAGATGGACATCTTCCTGTTGATTATTTGTAATCTTATGTCACCTTGATTCCAATCTGAGCCGGTGGCGGTGACCACAGTTGGAAACTGGAAGTCCTGATTTACAATTGCTCTTATACAATATAACGATCTAAGTGTTTCTATTTTTGTTTAACTCTTCATGCTGTACTGTACCTGAATGTACATATACATTTCAGCCGTATGCAGTCCACTGCTGGACATAGGCCTCCCACAAATATGACTTGTATCATCTTAAGGGTAATTTCCATAGTCGCCACGCTTGGCAGGCGGTTTAGCGACCGCACTAGCTGTAGATTAAGTTTCGTCGGACGCTAAATACATATAAGTATGTATAAATATGAGTATAAATTAAGTACAATAACTATAATACATATAATTTAAACCGTTAACTTTCGTAACACAAATGAAATGTTGAAAAACTAATTGCAGGCCTGAATTAGGTACCTACACTATTTCAATTCACCCTTACTATAAGGTTTATTTAAACCTAGGCAATGACAGATTCTTGTTTTATATACAAAAATAACGTAGGTATTATAAGGTTATGGTTATAAAGTTAACAAAACATAAAGTTACTGATACATTTGAGCATTCACTTAATGAGCGTTCTAGTGAATATGACGTTACAAATAAAAGCTTTCAAAATATACAGTAGTGTTTTAGCGCGAATGCATGATAACGACAGAACGTAACGATTGTTGCTTTGCTATGTATTAAATAGTTAGGTACCTAATATAATCTGTGGCGTATAAAGCTTTTTTCCATTCGGTCCAATTTTTGAGTGTCAAGTTTAACATCTTCGTAAACAATATTTTTTGACGATACGATCACTACGATCAGTCAACTGTATCAACACCTTTATTACTAAATAATAACTTTATATATTGGTGATACCTAAATCAATATATCGCCAATGTATGTATGTTGTACCAAACCTTTAGTCAATTTAATCGAGGCGGAGTCTTACTGTTAGCGGTTAAGAAAACGTTGACATCAAATACTTTAAGCTACCTAAACCTATAATTGTATTACCTATGCATTAGTATAAAAATACCTACACTTTAATTACGTTATCATCTTATAATTTCAGATTGACGATTAAAAAACTTTTGTATCTAAGTACATACCACTGTCATATCATCCAAGTAATACTGTCAGCTGCAGAAGTGGCTAAGTGTGTGAGATTGCAAACCAACCTCGTGCTCTTATTCACTTGGCAATAACGATGTGTTCATATTATTTTGTATGCCTCACACGCTTAGTCATGTTTAATTCTTGTCAAATGAAGAGTAACATTAGTTTTCCGGTTTTCGTATCCTACTGCTGAACATATCTAAGGCCTCCTCTTGCCAATAGCTACAAAATCCATCCAGCTCGCCCCGCCATCTCCGTTTAGGTCTGTCTTTGTCTAGGCCGACTTGTTCGGTCCATTTAGGGATTAATTCGGTCCGTGTGCATGCGGCAGACGTGTCCTGCCCAGTTCCACTTGATCTTGGCCCGCCCGAGATACCTGTTCTGGAGCGCAGTGCCGTATTTCTGATTCTATCTATTTCGCGGACTCCTAGTATACTCCATTCCATTGGTCGCTGGTATATTTTGAGCCTCCATTGATAAGATTGATGCTATCACGGAATACCTAATAATTAAAGGGTAGACGTTCTTATTATTTTGATAGAGATAATTTGAACCCACAGCGGCGCAGTTCGACATTTGTATGTTTGTCTGGCTTGGAATTGTAGGCACAAATCAAAGTGGGTCGGTATGGTTCATAGATAATTTTGAACTCTCTAGCTTCTTATTATAGATAGGTAAGTGTTATTCAGACTTTTAGACATTTGTTTACCTAAGTGGTTTTGTTTTCTACTCGTATACAATCGCGACATTAGCATTTTCATCCGCTGACAGTAAGCCTTCTGATATCTTGTTGGCCTGTTGGCCTCTGTGACGAACGATTCGTTTGCAACCGGTTGATACTGGCTGTGAGTTATTTTCAGAGCTTCCTTAACCAACGCGCCGTCGCCGACGAATGCCGGCAGGTGTTGCAATCGACTCTGAATCTGAAGTCCATGAGACAGCACATATACTAAGTAGGTTTACTCAAAGTTTGTTAGAAACAATTCCTAAATTACAGTTAGTAGGTAGGTAACCTATGCCGCCTTCGAATTGTAACAGCGGAAAATTGGTCGGACCTAAATTGCCTAAATATTTTAATTCAGATCACATAGCCTAACCTTATACTCGTAGGGTTACCGCAAATTGAGAAAAGTAAAGTAGAAGAAATTATCTCAAAGAAAGATATCCGGCTGAAAGGAAAAAAAAAGGATGTTGTGCCTACATATATCGAAGTATCAAAAGTTAGGTACAAACATACAATGACCACGAATAATGTGATGAAATTTGTTTCTTAATCTGCTAATATATAAATACCTAAACAATAACGGCCTCCTAGTCGATTAGTTTAGGTCAGGATGGCCTATCTATGAAGCAGAAGGGGAAAAAACCCGTATGTCAACCTCCATTTAGTCATTTTATTATTATTAGTAACTCTTTTGGTTAACCGAATGACTTATTATTATTTTGAATTAAGTAAACCAATACACATAGGCATGTTATGGTCTTGCGGTACTGGGTTTACCAGTATCGGATAGGTATAGAGAGTTTCACTGATAATCGATCTCCCTATGAAATTGGAGGGTCGACGGCTTCGAATCCTAGCGTAGGCCCTATTTACCTAGGGTCCCTGGGTTAGGTACGTTATCTATGTATTTATTTATGCATATTTATATCGTGGTCTAGTATCTAGTAATATATACTAAACTTAAGTAGGTATTACGAGTACAGCACCTAGTAGTTTTTCTGTGACGATATGAAACCTTCATCCGACACACTTAATCAGCTACTTGTAAATATTTATTTTGTTGCTTATAATCAAATGGATTAAAACCTTCTGTGAATATAATAAATACAAAATCACATATAGGTAAGATATTTATGATTCAGTGTGAAAATATGGGTGTAGAAAATAATTCCCTAGATAATAAACTCTAAAGATATATTTATGAGCGATAGCGACAGATAATTTTGACGGGACTTGACGGGTTACCTATATTGCCGAAGGCTTCCAAATGGGTTAAACGGAACCAATACGGAACCCAATTAATAAGCACGCACTGTCCGTCGGTATCTCCATGCGTTTTAATTATTGAGGAAAAGTGATCACTTAGATAAGTGCCTAACCTGATTCATGCATGTGACGAGTGTTTACTGTACTTACCGTTATATTATGTGAAGACCGGTAGGTACCTACATACATATGTACGTTACGTCGGTGGTTTTTACTATAATATGTTCTAAATGTTTCTTGACTGATTCATAAAAACGCCAAGAAAAACTGAAGTTTTTCACCGCTCCCATTTAATGGAAATTGGTCATCAAAAAACTGCACCGGGTCTGTTACATATCTTCTTATAGCTAATAACTTGAGATGTTGCTTTGCTAAAGATAATTTTTTTAGGATCACAAGAGTAGCGAGAGTTTCGTACTATTTTTGTTGCCACGTTTTAAGGATGTGTGGTTAAGCAAGAGTATTCAACGATATCCTTCCCACCCTTGTATAATTAATAGATAAAGATTTACAGAAGGGCACAGGCTGCATAAAGGTGCGTATGTGACGTCACGCGCGCTCACGACGTTATAAGCTTGCGCGGACGCAGCCGCGCGCTCATTCTCATTCGCCAAACAGCGCGCAAGCCGCGCACCTCGCGTCGCCTGGACCACAATACTAGTGCATGACCGCGAACTTTGATTTAACTGTGTACAAACTGTTTTAGTGATCATAATGCCGAAAAACATATTAGGGGAGATGGGCTCCCAAGTGGGCCTTACTCCGGCTCGCCAGAATAAAAAGGTAAGAAGGAAATAAATAGGTTGTGTTTGTTTACCATTTTTTTTTATTAAGCACGGTAGGCAGACGGCATAAGGTCATATTTAATTCACGAATTACATCATTTTGTCTAGTCTTAATGGTACTTACGAATAATAAATTAAATACGTTTTAGTAAATGGCACGGATATTTTCGGCGTTAGGCGATCGGCAAAATAAACTTTGTGTGGAATGAATGGCTAGCTAGACGCTCACGGTCAGCCCGAAATAGCCACTACCCGCACTGCCATGCCGTAAGCAATGTCAATATCGCACACTTTTTCTCCGTTAAGTAAAACGATCTCACTAAAAGAAAAACAAGCTTTTGTCAGTTATCTTCTAAATGATTGTTACGTCTAGGTGGAATTAATTGGCAAAGGATAAAGCTCACCTCCTCGCCTCTGTTCGAAAGTTAAAATATCGTAGGTACTCTAAGTCGAAGATTAACGGTTACATATAATATTTGTTTTTTTTTTTATGAATGTGTCACCGTATAATAAATTTGTATGCACTAATTGTGTTATTTAAAACATTCGATCGTATTGCGGCGCCAAGACTGACTTTCTTGAGACATATGTATTGCGCTTGTCTGTATGCGTTCCTAACGTGTAGTTTCAATTTTGGAATCTGGCCAATTTTTTTATAGTTATATTCGTAAAACAAAATGTTAGTGTTACTTAATATCTTTTCATAGTGGGAACTGCGTACAAATACCTTAAAAGTAAAAGCTTGCGAAAAGATAAAAAAAAATAAGCTTATATCTTTTCGCACATTGCCTTTGCTACACATTCACATATGTATCAACTATGAACCATACCGATTACATTATGAGTAAATTAACCCTAAAAAAATAAAACAACATTTTATTATATATCCGTACTCTCTCAACTCACTTTACGTGCGTTGTAAATATGTACGTTTTATTTTATGCATAATAGGATTAAAAATGAATTTTAATGTATTATTGTAAAATATTCCATGGGAATATATATACAATATTGTAATATTGCCCTACAAATAAGCCGAAATGCCTGCTAAGTAACATACGACTATGCAGCACAAAACAATCTGTAGATATATAACTACTATATTTAGTACCTTATCGCTTTAAAATTAGTCACGAGCCATTAAAAGCATTAATAAAACGACAAGGTAATTAAACTTGCACTGCACAAAATTAGCGACTTAGGGATTTTATTAGAGCTTGTGTTTGATTAAAATTCGTAATTTCATAGGTTTAACGATTTTGCAGTATTTAACTAAAGCATACCTAACTGTCATATAGTTCGTGACATATAACATAATAACTAACATTAGATGTACGGTGGAATTTACTTGTATAAATAAGTAGTCTAAAACGAGTCTTATGTAAATATAACGAGCTAGTTATCCTTTATGAGATTAATACGCTCTTAGATATCTTCCATCGACTTGTTAATCGCAATTCTTACGTAATTACACACTAATGTCCTAATGTGTTGTGATCAGTTAGTATTTATCTGTAGGTATACATCTTTCTCACAGCCTAAACAAATTATTTCCATGTCACGGTCGACGGCCACTCTATACCAACTCCTAGTCCTCATTATAAATTACAAACACTGCTTAAAACTAGGCGGGCTACTTGATAATATATTCACCATCAGATAAGCAAACTGAATAGGTAGGTATAGGTACTTCAATTTTAATGATTTTATGTCCATACGTACGAGTAGGTATACATAAACAAAAGTCTTTTCCATACGAATTTAAATGCATAAATACTTAGAAGGATTTCCGAAGCAAACGTAAATTGAATTAAATAAATTTTATTTTTAAAAACTATCATGTTTTCTGTGTTTATTATTCTATTTTTTAGATTAACTATGAATAATAGGGTTTCAATGTATAATTTTCCAAGTTTCTTGTTTTTTTTTATTAATGATTAACTATGAATAGGCAAAAAGGGTTTCAAAAATGTGTCATCGGAAATGGATGTCTTTATTTCCATGGTTAAAATCTTGTTACTTTAATATCGTAGTTATTTAAAGTAGATTGTTCAACAAGGAACTAGAACAAGACATAATGACACGAGGTATTGAGTTACCCGAGAGGAGCGAGGGTGGATGTAGTAGATAAGAGTGTTATTAAGGTTGTTTAGCCTCACGTTATACACTCTACTTTTCACTTTGAATGCGTGGAAGAACATAATTCTACACAACATCACAATAGGTATTTAATGAAACAAAGACGAAAAAAATGTATGATTTATTAAAAATGCAATCAGTACATTTAAATGTATTGTTTTTCCAGATAAGTTGATTTAAGACCCCGCGGTTTGAGTGTAAAAAGCATGTCCTATATCTTCGGTCGGAGTAAACCTTTGAGAGAATAGTAGAGACTCGATGCCGATGTCGATGCCAATGCTAGTTTCATTAGCCTCATCCCGCGATGTTGACGGACGAGGCTCGAGTGAAGTGGATGGTTATTACTGCCTTGAGGATATTTTAATTCTTTGAGTAGGTACTTAATAAGCATTTTCATAGAGTATGGCCACTTGATAGTTCTATTTAATAAACACGTTAAGTTTGCAAACTTTTTCACGTTGACGTCATGGTTAATTTGCAGTGTGGTTTTTAGCATGGAATAAATACTCCCAAAGTGACGACGGTTGATATTTATTTGGTGTTTCATCAAAATATATTAGAAATACACCTTGTCGAAATGATGTACATAATATATGACACAATGTAATACGTAAAAGTATGGTGCGAATTTTCTCTGGATTTCAGGGGCAAAAGATTTCACATTAAGTCTTTTGGATTTTTCTCAATTTTAATGTTAGGCGTTAATTCTTCTTCATCGGATGATGACGTCGTCAATTGTACAATTAAGTAGTTGACAAAATATTACTTAGTTTAGGAACTGCCAAAAATTCAAATTAGCAATAAAAGCGTTTTTTTAAATGCTTGCATAAATATGGCTAATTTAACTAGACACCTTAACTATTTTGGACACAATTTAACTGTTTTGGAGCGAGTTGGGTAATGCATAAAAAACCTTTTTTATATTATCCTTTAATATCAAATGTTATATGCGTAATCATGACTTGTGTATTACGAGATAAATTAAATTTTCTCGTAACCGTAGTCTGAAAATTGTGTATACACTATCATTGAAAATGGCAATAATCCTCCATTCATAAAAATCGTGAGTGGCTGTTTAGGAGTTTCAAAAGTCAATTAAGATATATATATTTTTAACCCTAGAAAATAATAATTAATTTTAGCCCCGATATGCAGAGACTAAAGTAACATTAGAGCATGACAAGGGAAAAAAATGCGTGCGGGTCAAGTTAAACAAAAAAGCTGCTTAAACGATTTTGATACCATGGAAAATTGTCAAGGTACCGCCTGGACTCTACTGAAGTCAGAACAATGTATTATACAATTATATTCTAACTCCTAATTAACAGTTATTAGTTAAGTACGTACGACTAAATAACTGTATTGCATGCCGTCCCACTACCAAGCATCAGCATTAGGCAAAGAATAATTTGACTAATATTTGTAATTTATTGGTCGACGTGGCTGGAAACAATTGAATGAGTTTTCATATGGCTGTTACGGTTATTTATTACACGTGGTCGGGCCGGACAGTTATCTGACGTTTGTGGCCGAGTTTCTAAACAGATTAGATTATCACATTGTGATGTAAATGGTTTTCATGAATTACTTGATGTCTTATTTTCACTTTCGAATGCTTAGTTAGTCCTAGAAAACTGTAATTCGGTATGAATATGTAAATCAATCACGCAAGCAAAGTGGTAAAATCAAAAATGGAAAACATTGTTTTTAGGGCACCTCCCCTACATCTTACGCGTTTTTTTTTTTCGGTAAAATCCTGAAACATTTTGGAACATTTATGGAAATTAAAAATAAAACGTGTATTTCTCTAAATTTTGAATCAACAAATGCAAAAAAAAACAAGAAAGTATACGAGTAGCTGAATACAGACTTTAAAAGAAAATTGTTTTACGGATAAAAAAAACTAAATGCTCTAAACATGGCCCGACATGCTCTTGACCGGTTTATAAATATGAATTACTAGCTCACCTCGTGAACTTCGTACCGCCCGACAGTATATTTTTAATGCTCTAGACTGATTTGGATTTATTTAAATATTTGATCAGGATTACCCTCATAGGCACTCGTATAACGCTTCGGGTAACTTTGTATAGGCATCTGAAAGCTACTAGAGCTGCTAATTAGTGGGAAGGTATTGCATCAACCAGCGCGTGGCTGAGCGGAGGCGCTAACAGGCCGCAGTCAGATTCGCTAACTACCACATCACACTGCGCAAACCAATAACACGGTGTATCAACCACGTTTGTTTCCATGTTTGTTGTATTCATTATTCGACATTCAAAACAAAATTCTTTTGAAAATCGAAGTGGTGGTAACGGTTTTCGTATTAAGTGACGTATATACTCAACGAATAAAGATATCTGTGTTACTATATTTTGTTAGGTATTCCAAAATAAGTACTTATGAAAACATATATGTCCGAAACTTAATAACTACAAGCATTAGGTGGTCGTGTTGGAATTAGACATAAAGCAGGGAAAGTCACGGTTATAGTCACCATTCTAGTCGCATATTTTACTGTTTTCTTAAATAAGGCTGTTTTATGTAATCATACACAAATATACAATAAATAACTTCTTATTTTCCTCACCAAATTCAGGACACTAAGGGTCCGAGCCCTGAGTGTAAGTTTTTAACGTAACTCACGAGCACGTTTGTGTTTCTCATATAAATAACATTATCACTTACGCGGTCGTTAACGGATTTTTACGTCAAAAGAAACTTACACTAGAGCCTCCGTTTTTTTTTTTTTTTTTTGACATAGGCGGCAAACGAGCAGACGGATTGCCTGATGGTAAGCAATTACCGTCGCCCATGGGCACCCGCAACACCAGGGGAGTCACAAGCGCGTTGCCGGCCTTTAAGGGGGGTTGGAGCTCTGGGAACCTTGCTCACCATCAGGAACACAACACTACATACCTGAAAGGTAGCAGTGCTATTATGGCTGTGGTCTTCTGTAAGGAGGAGGTACTTCCCCAGTTGGGCTGCCCCAGATTCAAGCGTGATGATCATCGCTGTGCCCTACCTCTCGTTTGTCGTAAGGATTACACAAAAGTTCACGTGTTAAACTTGTCTGTGACTTTTTAACCTAAATGTGAAGCTCCTTCCAATTTCGCCTTTTCTTTATTATAAATAGTTAAAAATATTATAATCATCAAATTGCATATTTATACTTGCCATCTAAAGTATAATCAATATCCTTATAAAAATATCTTTATTTATCGTATTGCTTTAAAAACATTTTGTTAATACTAAATACACACACACACTCTTACCTATATGCTATTGCCATTAAAAATGAAGTGCAACACCCAACACCGCCACATTCCAGTTATCAATCAACTTAGCTAATCGTATGGAATATTTTGAGGTGTTGCTTCAATTAGTGCTTAGTCTGGGCTACGATTGGCCCGGAATGAGTCAGCCTTGCAGTTCTTTAACAAAATGCTAAGTACTTACAGCAACGTTGTGAGTTGTGAGCTCTACCAAAACATAAGACAGTTGTCGCTGTCCCGGAGCGGGCTAGTTACGTTACTTGTATCATGTTAAATTCATATAATTGGGACTAGCATTTAATTAAATACCAAATATATCTAAATAATAAGGGGTACGAATTCGATAAATATATTTTTTGCTAGCCAAAAGCCTGCAATGTACTGGTGGGGTGAGAAACATCGGGACAAGATTTTAAGTATTTTTTTTTAGGTAGAAATTTCTTGTACATACACTTTGCTTTCCAGGCAACACATTATACACGGAAGCAATAAAATATATAAATAATAAATTTCCGTTCTTCGCACAGGATTGTGCTAATTATCTTTAGGTAAGAATTTGTTAAAAATAGCGTCTTTAAAACGGAATCTTAATATCAACATTCACCATCAATCATAAATAATATTCTGAGAAGTCATTTCTAAAACGACAGATGCCAACAGAAACGTTGACAATCGACGTGGATAGGCGCGGTGGATATTTCCACTTGTGAAGGTTAGTAGGTACAATTATAGTTTTGTAGTTCCATTTTTTATCATTTTCATATTCTACGAGTAAGTACTAGCGCTTCGCCCCGCTTCACATTGGCAGTAAAATATATTACTCTACATTTTGAGATCGGGTAGTCGCATCGAGGCGACAGCGGACGAGAACCGAAAGGCGATATGCGATCTTATAATTTATATTCTATTACTCCCTTCAAAAGTGATATAAGCTGTTCACTCTGCACGCCTTTGATGAATGATGAATGAAGCCCTTTACAACCTACTGTGGGGAAATGAATATGAACTGCAATTACTAATTTCTGCTTAGATTTAATAGCGATGCGAAGTGTTCCTTGTAATGTGCAAGCGATTGCGAATTTTAACTGGCACGGCGAACACGAAGGAAATGAAGAAGTTATTTACAGGAAAACTTAGTTTTTGTTGATTACATAGCATGGCACTGCAAACCTAAGATTAATACATTTAAGGAATAAGGTATAATATATGTGAACTTGTACGTAACGTGATATAAAAATATTTGTACAGAATACTTAGTGTAGGTAATAAAGTATTTACTTGGTTACACCTGTTCAATGTATGCTTTGAGCAGGTATTATTTATTCAATAACGACACAGCCATATGTCACAAAACTTCAGAAACTACAAAAATAATGACAACACTTTTCTCAAAAAAATCTTTTGAAAAACTCACATTTAATTATTTAATAATCAGTTCCGCTATAGAGGTAACAAAACGCCACGTGCCGAATTGGTATTTCCTAGACAAAGCTAGCTTGCGTGTTTGATTGCGCACGATTTGTAAGTATCTATTTAAGATTATTAAAAACAAAAACAGTTTGATCAACAAAGCGCAGTCTGATACTGACGCTTGCAATATTGGCCTTGATCTTGGTTAAATGGCGCCGGCTGCACGCACAGGTACCTACTTGCATGCCTTACTTGCGGAACTGGTCCTTCTGCTCGATCAACACTGCGCAGTGCCACTGAAACTGCCGACAGGCGTACGGAAACAAACCACGGGACTGTCACGTCCGTTCATTCTGATTTTGAATTGTACATCGTTACATGGCAGTTATAGTAATCAAACTATTTAATGAGATATATTTAATCTTGGTAAATCTAATAATAACTCGAATATCCAATTAAGGCTTCGAGATATTAATCCTAGTTAATCGACACCTGTATGTATAGGTACTAATCTAGGATATCTAGGTATTTCTGTAATCAGTATAAATCAAGTCTGCTGCGAAAGGGCCCTGGATTTTCTCCAGGCTATATAGTCCCCCCCACACAGTCCGATCGCTCTAATAGGCCCAACGGTTTATAGAGCCTAAGTCAGGTTCAGAAAAAAAAGGTGCAACCAGTAGAACTAAGTACATATTAGTAAAGGATTCTTAGGACAGAATTTGAAGTAGGTAGGTTTTGGGCATTTAACATATTGTCGTCATCGTGTACATTTTATCACTTACAACGAATCACTTTATAAATAGTTTATCTGCTAAATTAAGTGGCGGTGTATTACAAAGGAGCTTTTCCAGTTATGGGTTCTGGTGTGGCCACACATGTTGTGCAGTGCAGTGGTAACTTCCTAAAAGAGATATAACTGTGGAATCAATTGAGGAAGTACGTAAACAATATTACAATTGTAAGTCACGAGTCGCGGCCCCCAATTAAGATATATTATAATTTTGCTTCATATCCTATTAAAAAGGGGTCAATTTGGTAGTTACAGTCAGATTAACAGTATACAGCAGTCAGTGCAAGATCTGTTCTCGTTTGCGTAAGTCAGGAAACAATACCAAAAGAGCGAGCTGTGCTCCCAGGCGGCAGGCGACAACCGGGTGTCGTGTCATGCCACCTACTTCCTACTCCGATCTATCCTATCCTAATATCATACTCGAGTACTTAGTACTTGAATAGAAATAGAATGAGTTACTACCTGATGATGGTAGTACATGTAACTGTGGTGGATTATCGAGAAATGAAAATATGTATGTACATATTACATATACGTGGCTGTTACTTAATAGTGAAGAACTAGAAGACCACATTGTAATGCATTCAGAACATAAGGATAACCACTTCTTTTCCGCGTGTACGAGATCGTTTCTTAACTGCGCAAGAATTAAAATGGTATCATTTCGATAAGTGCCTTGTTATAATTCTATATTATTATAGTTTAGTCAATTAAATATATGTAGGTAAGGTTGTTTTTATTGATTTACATACTCGTTAAGTTAAAACTGTGATCCATTATTTTGATCGACATCATCATCACCATCAGCCGATGCAGTCCACTGCTGGAGATAAGCCTCTCCGAACGGGCGCCAGAGGGCCCGGTCTGCTGCTTTTTGCATACAGACGCTGCCGGCAAGTCGTCCCGCTTTTAACCCTGTGCGTCCTAAACTGCGTTTGCCCAGTATATATGGCTACGAGATAAGTTATGTTAGTTATTTATTAATCATTATCTTTCTAATCAAACACATACGTACTCGTTATTTTACGAATACCTATTATCATATACTGGTGTAGGGCGCTCACTCATCGGTTAGGCGGGATGCCTAAACACATTCCTGCACGTAAAAAAGGACGAAGGTGGAAAAACACGAAATCGGTTTTTGCATCTGCGCCTCCGGAAAGCACTGCTAGTTCTGCTGTAGTTGTTTTCTCACGCAAACGAGATCAGACACCTTGTACTTTCCGAATAGTTAATCAGAAAATTATTTATCTACCAACCTATTGTTTGTAACTATATTTTTTTCATCAGCTTGTTGAGTGGAGGCAACATAGGGCGGAACTAGTCGAGTAGAGAGTAGGGCTAGGGACATGTTTTTGGTGGGAGACCGCTTGAGTTTATTCTCTCGCGCATCCTTCATTTGCATAATTCATAAGTATTCGTTTCATTTGTATAGGTTACAGGGCTATTACAATGTGTATGAAATGCTTAACGTAACAATCGTATTTAATAGTAATTCTATATAGATCCATGTAGAAATAAAATGTAAAATATCTATATAAAAATAAAAACAAATTAAGTAAAGATTAACCCACTATAGATAGGTATGTGTTTATTTTTTTAGATGTTTACATCCTTGTACTTATAGTAAATGCCGTACTCAGTATTAAATAAATGTTCAAACTTTTAGATTTAAGAATGTTATTTTTTACCTACTTGTGTCTTTATTAACAGTTTAGTTATTTCATCTCAAAAAATGCCATTTTAATAAAATAAAAAATAAAAACATTTCTTGCTTGTAATATGAATAACGTAGGTACATGTAATAATCCTATCCGATATTACTTCATTAATTTTGCAATATTTTGTCATAAGATTTATAGCCTTACAATTCGCGAAGGTTATCTTCAACATATAGAAGCAGGTTCACCTGGTTTGTTGACTGGTTGATGGGTTTAATGTTTATTTGTGAATAAGTAATTATCATCTTTTGCTTCTTCAAATGGTGTCTTAATTGTTAAGTCGCTTTCTTGCCTTGTATTTTCGAGATTTACGATTGTGCTAGGAACGGAATGAGACTCAATGTAGGTATATACTCGTATAGTATTTTGTTAGTTTTATAAATGTACAGGCAATCAGATATGTGGGTATTTTAGGTTCTATCTACTATGTGGTTAAAATAATAAGAAAACATACATACATATTTTCATAGTTTATCAAATTCATATTCTTGGTATATTATGTACGTGCTGACCGCGTAAACTTCTTACCGCCGTACGAAAGTTAAGAGTACTAAGATCTTAGTATTAACATTACCCTTATTTTTGGATAGTCGGGTAACTAGTTTTTGTATGTTAATACAGGGTGTCCGCTATTTTCCAACGTTATCTGTCCAATTATCCTAGTATAAATGGTGTAACTAACCCGGTTTTTTTTATTTGTACGTACTAGCTTCAGTCCGCGACTGCATTGTCTGTGTTCCACAGGGACGCATTACCGGAATATCAATTATCCCATTTCTCAATACGCCAAGTTTCATGTAAAGTCCGTTCAGTCGTTATTGTAACAAATATCCAAATATCTTCACAAACTTTCACCTTAGTAATATATAGTTCTGACCGTGACTTCTTCTGCGCAGAATTATTTGGTGTGTTTCCCATACACGTAACAATGGTGTTTATCATCTGTACTCTTATGGGAATAATAAACCCCTGGATAAAATGTAATAGCAAATAATATATAATATAAAGTAAGAGTACAATTTTAACGCTTTGTCTATCCAACAATGCTGCATCAATTATGGTACTGTGTCTTCTTGTCCCTAAGAGGGTTGTAAATTAACATAAATTATAGTCTATATCCTACTTTGATAAAATATATAAGGTACTTAAACTGGAAAGTTTCCTAAAATACGTTTAGTAGTTTTTGAGATTAAGTGAAACGTACATACATCCATCCATCTATCAGAAGTTAAATGTCAAAAATGTCATAGGCTTAATTGCTTTGCACGTGTTGAATGCAGGATATCAGCCTACTGCGGTCACACACGTAGTGCGCATATATTGTGGTCGCCGTACTGTGAGTCCCCTAGACCGGTCGGCAGCCGTGCGAGCGCGTGCGCTCCTCTAACCGGTCGCTGAGTGGAAAATACCCGCACTTTCCTCCACTCGTACCGTGCTCACGTAAAATTATTAAGCCACGGGAAAGTAAAGCTATAAAGGCTAGTTTAAATGAGACGGAATTGTTATTACGCCCGATGTACAAGGAAAACTGTCAGTAAAACCAAAAAAATAGGTCCGCTGGTAAAGAATTCCCATCGAATGTTATTCTAAGTTGTATCATTATATAGGGGCAAAGTATTTAACCTATTAATGGTCATGTCGAATGTAAGCTATTTTCGCACTTTAATTTACTGTTTACCGATTATCTTTTTATTCATAATTTTATTTATAATTGCATGCGTGTTGTAAGTTTGACACTAACCCGGTCTGTTACACCTATGTCATCCTGTGAAATATTCTGTTGTCATAACAAAAAAAACACAATTTTATAAAACTGTAAAGGAGTAACTATTACCGAAGAAGAGAAAAAAAGAAAATACTCAAACTCCTGCGAAATGCGTCACGCAACTTTCACTCCCCTGCCCTCGTCACATCCGTCGATGGAGTCTTCGCTCCACAAATGTCCACCTTCATCAAACATCTAGGTGAAGCCATCGCCGACCGATGGGACAGATCGCTTAGTGTTGTAATGTCTAAGATCCAAAATCATACTTTTCTATAATCCGAGCTACCAGTATGTGCATCCGTGGGACACGGCACAGATTCAAATCGATCCGAAATTTCTTCAGCTTCAATTCGGTGCAGCACTACCGAATTCACCATCTTCTACCCTGTACTAGTTTGACTAACTTTATTTTATCTGTGTATCTTTTGTAATAATGTTTCTACTTTGAAATAAATGTTATAGCACTTTAAAAAAAAACACTATTACCTAAGGCATTTTATTAAGTGCAACTTAACATTTTTAAAACTATATAATTTAGCAGTAGTGCCAGCCGCATGTTAAAATTATCGTGAAAATAGTGCCGATTAATAAGTTATCAATATCTCAGATGTCACGTCAATGTCAATTTCTTTTCTTAATAACATTAACAAACAAGGCTTGGCTTACCATTTCCATTGACCAACTTTCTTGAACTGATGTTTCGTTTTGATCTTAACCTTGACTTGCCAGATCTTAAGATTGTAAATAATGAATACAGGCTGCTTCACAATTCAAATTAAAATATACATTATTATCATTATCTGAAGCAAAATATTAATAAGAGCTTGTATTTTAGTATTTCAGTATTTCAGTAATCTACCAAAATTTTATTTTTATACATCCACTTTTACGGGTTCAAAGCTTTTCCTCTCGTATTGACACATACTGTATAAGAGACCAAAACATATTTTGACCCAAAAAATAGGGTAGTGTTTATTAAAAATAGGGTAGTGGTATGTGTTTAAACAAGTTTTTCATTGAAGGACATAAGATCATAAAGTAATTAAAAATGAAATAGGTCTAATACCCACCGACCGCTAACTTCTGGACATGAAAACATCTGTTGTTGAATTTGGAATTTGTGCAAAACGTCAGTCATAATATATTGTAAAGAGATCATTGGCAAGTCTGAGATGCCAAATTTAGCTAGCTGCGCTTAGAATTTATCTAAACTTGAATAGGAAAATTTGTGGGGAAGTGTGCCAAGCGACTCGCTGGCGTCCGCGGCGCGGCGCCCGAGTCTGAGCCGTCCTACGCCTGCCATGTGGCATGTTAACTATGTTTTATAGCTACACGATCCCTTGTTTAATGCACAAAGTATCCCTACCATCATCGATGTATAATAAACGCCTACCATGGATTTTTTATTTTTACACGTCTCTATAGTTTTTGTATGTTCTGTATGAGCTTGAATACTACTATAAGTACCTACTTGTTACGAGTAATAACGCATCAAAACTGCAAAAAAATTAAAGGTCGACGTTTCATTCCTTTTTTTTGCATACTATTTGAAGCGCTGGTTGATTTATTTTTAGACTGATATTATGTGTAGTTTAGCTCAAATATTTATGATTTTCTTTAGTTATTTGTTTGAGTACTGTAATGAATGTATGAATATGTCATGTGTCTAACTTAAGATGTAAGGATTACGCTTGTATTAATAATCTATGGACATTTTAAATTAAATGATTTGAACTGAATAATAATGATCGAGTATATGTTAGTTTACTTGTTTGGATATTAAACCATAGCGATAAACGAAACCTTTACTGACAATATCAAACAAAAAATAGTTGTTGATCAAGGTCATTTTTTAAGTGAATGTCTACCGCGACATGTCCGCGTCTCAGGGCGTAACATTCGTGGAAGACACTTTTTGCTGTTTCCGCGTGTAAGATTGACAGTCAAACATCGCTTCTCTTAACCACCTAAGTACTAACTATCCAATCATTGACTAACTTGCTTTAGTACTTACCTACCTATTTATGTCCGATATTATAGTACTGGTTGCCTAAATTCAAGGACATATATTTAAACTTATAAAGTATTCGTTTTTTGATGGTTAGTTACATTTTTTTGGTGTGTCTTTACTAGATACCTATAAAATCACACGTAGGGAGTATATCCCTGGTTATCGAACTGAAATAAATATTAGAATTTATGTGTTTAAAGTGACGTCGACTCAATTTGAAAGTGGTTTAATCTTGTTCAGGTGTTTGTAATTAATTTCTGGTAGCTGTAAATAGTAATAGCCACTCTTTGTGTCCAAATACGTGAAGAGACCTTAAACACTTAACCGGAAATTTCCTCGTTGCTATAAACGACACTTCTCGTTTAGTACCTACCTCACTATGTGTGTCATATACATATCATAAATACGTGCGCGTCTAATTTGTAACTATCATAGCACCTATATTAGTGACGCATATGCGTCATTTACATACATATAGATACTATTATATTACAAGTACAATACAGTGTTTATTTGTTTTAACGTGAAATGCGGATTTAAATTATCGTAGCTATTTATTAAAAATTGCTAGTCTCTTAAAGAGGTGGGATTATTTATCTTAACTTGTATCTTAAAGTACGACTTAAGTTTTTCTTTTATATTTAGAAGTTTTTATTAAAATAATTACAATATTATGAAAGCTACGAGTACTTAACTAGTAACTGCATTAAATCTAAAAAAGGCCAGAGGCATTGTACCAATGATGCTGGCGGCTTTTCCTCGTTATATCGCAATGCTGATACGTTGTGCGAGAAAGCCGCCAGCTTTTCGGTCACCAGACGCTTCGCGATTTCTGAGAAAAGTGCGCACTGGGACCCCATGGACCTAGAGCGTCTCTACGCCAAACGGTACAAAATGGTACTCTCGGCCCAGGCTTTTATATTTGTTACGATTAAAAATTTCGGTGCTTTCCGCCGCTCCACCCGCTTTTACATAAAATCGTTTAAGTTATGTTTAAACTCGCCTGACTGTTAGTTATGTGACAACAGTTGTGGACGTTATGGTGTTTGACACTGACCGTCAGTGTTGTGACGACTCGACTGCTAACCGTGAATTAATGTTACACAAATCAGTGAAAACGTCAAAATATGAATAAAAATCATTTGTGAATAAAATTACATTCTGCAGTAACATATAACATACTCGTACCAATATCAGATCACTATCTAATTATCACAGCAACCCGAGGTAGCTCGCGCGTAACACTTGATTACAAGTGGGAACATAGCGGCAGAAGTTCGTAGTTCCCACTAGTCCTCTGCCGAAATAACTTAATCTGAATAAAAAAGAAGAATTAATATCGGTCTAACTTTTCAGGGGTTCGTAATTATATCCCAAAGGCAATGAAACCTACAAAAACAATACATGAGGACTATAGTATTCAGTTTATTTTGCTGCCTTATTTAAATAATGATGCATAGGTAGTTATAAGAGTTGACGAAATTAATGAAGCATAACGTCATCGAAGTGCGTCAAAATTGAACCCGTTATAGATACACGAGTGGAATATTCTTGTTTATGTACAGCGGGTGGGTATTTTAATATAGATTAAGCCAAAGGGAAAACACATTATTTACAATTAAAATTAATCATACGCATATTAGTGGTTTTTGATAGGCGTTTAGCCTTAAGGTAAAGTTTATCAATTGTTCTATGAGGAAACTGATACTTTATCGATTTATAATTACAAATTTAACAACACCTGCGATTTTAAATATAGATAAGTAATTCATTTATACATTTCGGTATATTTAAAAAAAGCATATCCTCTGAGTACAAAGGTATTTTGTTATTACATCGATAAATTACCCTATAGGTTTCTCGTATTTATATTAATCGTATTATAACGTTTGTTAAAGAGGTCATTAGAATTCACCTGTGCATTGCGCAAGTGGCCTTGTTGCAGTCGGAAATAAAGGCCACGGCGATACCAATGACACACAATCTATGCATATATCTGGAATAAATTACTCTCCTCACCGCCTCTCCCACCTTAGCTCAGTGGCTGTGTGACACAAAACAGACAACGAGGTGGAGTGTGCACGAATTGCTAACTTCTTGGTAACTTTGGGACCGTGTATAGGTACATATCGAGCCTCAACGTATACCATTCGGCATAAACACGACGGGCCAAACAAATATTTATGCGTTCACTTACGTACTCGTATTATAAATACAACTATGAGCTTACGAGTATAACAAGGGGCATAATACTTATATTAGTCGTCTTCATAGTTGGGCACAACACCATTAACCAATTGATCGTTTATTAACGAAGTTAATATAAAGATTAACGGACTAACTTTAAAGTTATTTTAACGAACTCTATGGACCCGTTAATGAAAAGATAATTACAACAAGTCGTTACAGAAAACCCTACGAAATAAAAATATTGCACGTATTGACATACAATGTTGTATCTGTTGTGAGTAACAGATTATCGATGGTACAAAATGGAATCCAAATCCTAAACATACTTGGAAGGTACAACAAAGTGAAACTGGTGTGGATCCCAGATCACGAGGGCTTCACCGGCAATGAATTAGCCGATGGCATGAAAAAAATTGATTGGTCCTGAACCAGTTTTGCCGTGACAACGGTAATTAAGGACGATCTCAAACTAAAACACACAAGAGTGGGGCAGTTTGATGGCTCTCAAACACTAGAAGCTGTTCATACGCATACTGCAATAGGCGCAACGGGGGACAACTACATAAAAAATCCGAATGGGTCGAAGTGTAGCCGAAAGGGTCCCCATGTATATATAAGATACCATAAGATAACGGACAATCGATTAACGCTAACTTCCGTTAAATGTGCTGAAATGTAATATTTATGATAAATTACTTTCGCTAAATCTGATTAACTGTGCTGAGCGAACTCCACTACATAATCCAGTAACTCTCAAAGTTTGAATTCCTTGTAAGAAAAAAGTGTGTTTTTTATGATTCCGTGACCAAAATGGCAAAAACCGAACCCTCGTAGATTCGTCATGTCCGTCTGTCCGTCCTTCCGAATGCCACAGATGATGGCTGAGACAACACGGAAAGTTAAACATAACTTAATGAAATCTCAACATAAGGTGCATTTTGTATGCCGCTACTTAGTTTGTAGTAAAACTGCTAAATAAACTGTTTTTAAGGAGGCAGTCCAGATGTAACTAAAATGTTATTTATTCTATTGCAATTTTAACGTGTTTCACATCAATCGATAGGTCTTTGAAAATCACATTGAGGTTGAAACTAAAACATTTTTGATTAAGTAAAGATTTTCAAAAATAATGGCCTCAAAAATGGCAATTGTATTGTATCCTCTGTAACTTTTGAACCAGAGATGACTAAACAATATGAACAATTTTGAAAAGATATGTCATTGTATATTCCTCCACTGTTTTCAACATTATCATTTAAGGAGTTGTCAAGTTATATCCAGAAAACATCTTCCATGGACCTATGGATCCCTTTGTTGAAAATACCGCTACGGAACCCTTCAATATGCGTGGTCGTCGGACCACGCATGTTATCGCACTTGGTTTTTAGGGTTCCGTAGTCAACTAGGAACCCTTATAGTTTCGCCATGTCTGTCCGTCCGTCCGTCCGTCCGCGGATAATCTCAGTGACCGTTAGCACTACAAAGCTGAAATTTGGTAGTAATATGTATATCAATCACGCCGACAAAGTGCAAGAATAAAAAGTGGAAAAAAATGTTTTATTAGGGTACCCCCTCTATACGTAAAGTGGGGAGTGATTTTTTTTGTTTCTAATCCTAACGTGTGATATATCGTTAGATAGGTATTTAAAAATGAATAGGGGTTTACTAAAATCATTTTGGATTATGTAAATATTTTCGGAAATAATCGCTCCAGAAGTTAAAAAAAGTGCGTCCCCCCCCCTCTAACTTTTGAACCACAAGTTTCAAAAATATGAAAAAAATCTCAAAAGTAGAACTTTACATAAACTTTATAGGAAAATTATTTTGAACTTGATAGCTTCAATAGTTTTTGAAAAAAAAACTTATATATATAAATGAACCCCTACTTCTCTTTGTCACGCTATATCTTGAGAACGGCTTTACCGATTTGGCTAATTTTGGTCTTGAAATATTTGTAGTAGCTCAGGAAAGGTTTAAACGGTGAGAAATGATGAAAAAATCGAGTAATATACTAAAAACGAATATATTGTTCCCCATACAAACTTTATCAACTGGAAAAAACTGTAAGCGCCGCAGGATTTCATACATCTAACGCGTTTTTGGTAAAATGGTCTCTGTTTTCCTCGAGAAAGACGGAAGCGCTGCAGAATTGCATATAGCTTAGGCTTTTTTACGAGCAAAATAGGTACTTTATATTATTCCAGCACTAAAGTCGTTAAGGCGATAGTTTCTTACAAATTGTTAATAAATTAGCCCTTATTCTCTAAGATATGGCTGTCAAAATCTCTATTGAATGACAAGACACACTTCATCACTTCCGGTTCCGCGAACATCAAAGTTCGTATATGACGAGCATTTCTCTTTTACTCCAATTAAGGCGTTAAGAGAGTGACAGAGATAATCGTCTGAAATTTACGAATATCGTTGTTCGCGGTAGCCCCGCCGTTTTATGTATAATTCCGCGTTTAGTTTTAATCGTACATAAGAATCTGCACTAATATTCATCGCCAATGCGACCGTCTCTCATATTATATCGACCATCTATCATTTTACATCAAAATAACTTACAATAGGGCCTCTGTACATTAAGCTCGCGCGCATAGTTTACTTAATTTGCCGATAGATGTCGCTGTAGGTGGAACGCTCATACCGTACATGGCGGTTTTAAGATTATTTCTGATTTAATGGGGTCGGAGCATACATGCCCATACATTAGGTTGAAACTGACTGACTGACTTCAAATGACGCTGGCTGGTTATCACTCCATGCCCCCTTCTTACTACTCATGGTGGGACTGAAATTGACAACATTTTTTCGAATTTTCCATGTATAGTTGGGATCTAAAACTCTTTCTTTAGTTGTCACCGTCTTTTGTGGGCCTGTTTTTAGGGTTCTGTACTTCATATGAATATGTCAACAACAATGTATCAAATAGCCTATTTTTAACTCTGAAGTGGGAACACTTACCGTGGCGGACGAAAAACTACGGAACCCTACACTGAGCGTGGCCCGACACGCTCTTGGCCGGTTTTTTTTTAATTTAAAATATTTCCCCGTCGTGCAGAAACCCTAAAAGCGCGGTGACCGTCCTGCCCCTGTCCCAAACCAGTTGACGGAAAATTGTTTTCGTAATTCCAGACCGGTCAAATTAGGTTGTTGCTGTTACCAGCATTATGCGGCGCATGAAGTAGGTATCTGATTATTTTAGTATCCTATAGAAAAATTATGTTTATAGAAAAATTTCAGCGCCACTAAAAAATAAAAAAAAACCGGTGTTAAGATTTTTTGAGTCCGTAATCTCTATCGTTATCTAGATTGACCTAGTCAGCATTTGTGTATCTATAATTAAACAGTTAGCATAATTTACCTCGTAATTAATTACGAAACTATAATTACGGTGGGCAAGTTAATAAATAACTTTGTGAACCCGCTGTCGTTCATTATTCTGATCAGATTCCGGTTATATCTGGTTCAGTGTCTGCGGCCTTAGGACGCGTCTACAGTGGCTAGGATCGCTTGCTGGCTAAGTTGCACCACGCGGCATACCTACACGGCCAACTGATTAATACTACATACGTACTAACAAATACAAACATTCACTAGGTAATTATCTACGCTTACCTAATAAGCCAATAAATAACGTTTCTTTGTAGATGGTTAATTTGTGGGATTTGTAAGCAGGTTTAGGGTTCTTCTCTCGCTCACTGTGAGAGTCAGTGGATAGTAAAACCACCATATACCCTTTCAGACTCGGGAACAGAATATAAACAACTGCTTACCTGCACCATAAAAAAGTTAGGTACCTATGCTTGCTAATTACCTACCGTTTCACATAAACATTTTAATGATACTTTGAAGAATACATGATAATGTGCGAGTCACACCGCCTCCGGGTCGCGGACTTGCGCCGTTTATTTTTACCTACTGTGACAACAGTAAAAAACGTGTTAGCGGAAAAATCCTTTAAATATTTATTTAGTTTGCCAGTGTAAACGAAACGGTAGAGGTTCGATCGGAGTCTATAGCCAGAGCCGGACGCGGAGCTGCGAGTACAATAATTGCTTCAATCAGTGGACGAGGAACATTATCGAGCGGTGCATCAATCAGCGGTCTGTTACACGCATGTCATCGTATTGCATACTTGATTTTTTTATATGAAAGAGTCCTTTATTAATATTTATTGATATAGTGGAAATATATTAAATTAGATACTCATACACATCTCACTTGTATAGGTAGGACTATGTAGGTCATAGCTTCCCGTCCGTCCTCCTCTTGGACATGACTTGGGATGGACTTAAAATATCGCTGTGTATGTAAAACTTGGCATTCCACAATATTCCTAAGTAAGTTTAAATAAGTATGTAAGTAGGTACGTTCTTTAATATTTTTATTAATAACTGAAAATGGGCTAAATCATTTTTATTTCAATTTGTTAAATGTTTTTGGCACATGGTTCAAAAGTTAAAAAAAAACTCAAAATCAAACTACCTACTATGTAAAAAGTTATGTGTGGTCGTACTTAACCTGTAAAAAGTACATGTCGACTTGAGAACATCGGTTTGAAGGGAAATAGCACTCTCATTTTTCGTGTATGATTCCTATGGCTAATATATTAATATTATCATCACATTTTTTTAAATGTTAGGTACATATTCGACGTCATATATATGTTTACACTTTTTCACCTTAATTCTTTGTAAGAACATTACTAAAATTAATATTTATAAACGAGGAATGCCGCCAGCATCCTTGCTACAATGCCTTAAGGGTTTTTTTTATGCAGTAGTAGTTAAGTACTCGTAAATGTTATAATATTGTAAATAAAGATATCTTTAAATCTGTTAAAGAGTTATTTTTAGTAAAATGGTTAATAGTGTTTTCATTTAGCAATAAATGCATTTTTTTATTATTTATATTTTTAATTTATTAATAGCACTTACGATAAAGCCAGTGACATTAATATACGGCAACAGCGGTACATACCTAAATGAACCAGACACCTGTACTATAAAACTGGTTTGAGTAAAAAACTTTGCACTAAAGTGGAACTTCCCGTGCTGACCTTATACGCTTTAGTTTGGGCAACAACCCGACCGACACGGTGCACACGTATGACCGTTTGCACTTACCAGGTTGAAGTAAATTTGCTACCGATTTTCAAATACTTAGTTACAAACGGATAAACTCACGTGCAATTATATCGCACTAGGCGACATATTTCGGGTAAGCTCTGGTACCAATCTTCAAGCCGAGTCAGGCCACACCGATCGCTTTGAGGGTGTATCGCTCGGTGTGTCCTGACCCGGCTTGAAAATGGGTAGCAGAGCTTACCCGAAACATGTCGCCTAGTGCGATATAATTACACGTGAGTTTATCCGTTTGTAACTAAGTAGTAGTAACATGTCTCACAACAGTTTTAATTGTACGATTTTCAAATCTGTCATAAACCTGCGGGTTCAACGTCATGGAACGAGAATTGAAAGAGATCCATCCATATCCTTTATATTGAAATGTGTATTAAATACTTCATATTTAAGTATTTTAAATAGTGTATTTTTTATTCGCTAAAATAATAAATTGCCTGTATAAGGTTGAACTCTCTACCTAAATACTATGGAATTGTAGATCAATTGAAATAGTTTTACATATCCTCCTAAGGCCTACCATACAAATAATATCCTATTCGAAATTGTTCTTTATAGGGTAGGAAATAGAGTAGAATCTCTTTTGGGCCAAAATCGAAGGAAACAAATGAAATTCAACTCTGTTCCAATTGTATAAAAGGTCAATGTGGGTAACACCGGCATACGAGTACTTTATTTTTAAGGGAAGTCCGTCATATGACACTAAATACCTGTGAGATAATGCAGGAAGTTGGTTGGTAGACGGTTTTTCCGGATAGTCGGTCTTACCCACATTGACCTGAATTCAAATTTCAGTATAATAATTAGTACTACAGGTAGGCCCGTGGGCCTTACGAGGATATAAACTGCCATTTAAAAAAATGTTCCAAACTATTGTTTGATAGATCTCAAACAAATTGAACAAACGCCGCGCCGCAGTATTTCAGTAGGCATTATGTATGTATATGTAGGTATTGATTTATGTGCTCAATCATATTTGGTCTCATGTTACCTTACAAGGTGTGTGTTGCACAGTTAGTTCATTCAGCGCGTAGGCGAATATATATACACAAGTATATAGGCAATACCTACACAAGTATCTGCAGTAGTAAATAAATCCGTGCCAAGAAAACGACAACTATAATTATGGACGTTACCGATTCAAACACGCTACAATACAGTGACCGCGACGACGTTTGTTAGACTAGGTTAATTTATAAGAAGGCACGTACCTATTTGAACTAGTATGTTAACGACAAGCAACTAAAGGTAGTTGATGTACCTATATAAAAAAATATGTTACACATTTTCTTTATCGGAGACACTTATTGAATAATCGGTATGTGGTCATATCATGAGCTTTACCTTGATGTATACTTAAAGCCTCAAACCTGATCTTGATTCGACAGGAGTTTAGCGGTCCCATGGATGGACACGCAAAAAGCTGGGAATAACCATTTACGTACGTAGTTATAATTATTCATAAGACTGGATTCGGTTTCCCGCTTGAAGAGAATGCGGCCTCGATCTCGATGAGGTTTGACCTTACTTAACAACAACCGGGTCGTTCCCCTACCTAAAGTGCAGGCGTAAAATTAAATAAGTAAATACTTAATGAGCTCCAGCTGCCTAAAAATCAAAACAAGTCTGAAATTCCAATATGTTAGATCAAAATACAATTTAAAAAAAAACACACACATCATGTTTCATTTTTACAAGTATCTGATGTTGTTCACATTAAATATTTACACATGTTATTGAACTGCGAGTCCGGCTTGATGTATGTACACAGGTACATACATTTAGGACCTAAAGCACGTTTCATATTGAGGAAGAATTACTTTCTCAATTAAAAAGAAACGTTCCACCGTCCTAGGCCAATATGTAATTGGTGGTTCCTACACTATATAGTCGTAGGTATATTTTCACAACACTAGAAATTCCTGAAAAACAGATAGCAAAATTGCATTTTATTCACAAGAGTGCAAAGTAATTTCATACAATAGGTACTATTCGGATGTTCTTTTATTTAATGTTTTATAATGAAAAATGATGGATGCCAATAATTTAGAGTACATTTTTAGAGTTTTTGAGTTATTTTATTTTCCTCGCGATAGTGAGGTGAAAAATTGTGTATCAATCGGTAGCAATGTGTGTTTCCCTCTCATGCTTTGAAACCCTCCCAATGCTCAAGAATCCACTCTTTGAACCACTCGCTATGCACGTGGTTTAATTTTGGAAGCTTTCGCTAGCTCGGGTCTCAATATTATCACGAGAAGTTACACACTAACTTTGCTTCCTTGTATAACAAATAACTATTACATAGTAATACGATTACAATGGCGTAGCAACGGAAAGAAAAATAACTTTAGAACTAAAGTACTTAACAAATGCCGCAGCAACTTTGTACGAGTAGCAATACTTCAACCTCAAGGTTCGCATTCGCGTTGTACACCTAGCCGGCTTTCATTTGCGCGTGTGCAGTGCAACACAATTGTTTGCCCAAATACGGATATGTCATATAACCGAGTTAGCGATAATCATGAGCACTTATTGGTGGCATGATGTTATTTATATTTCCTATATTGGATGTGTTGAATTACCGGAGGTAATCTCAGAGCGCTGACCTACGCGAAACGGAGAGGAAGCAGAAATCATTGCCGATGTTACTGGGCTCAATTGTCGAAATGAACTCACATACGATGATAGGCTATAATTGAGACATCTGCATACTCTTTGCCTCACTTGCGAACTTGCATATGAACAACATAGATTCGTCGCTAGTAGCTTCAATATTTGTGAGTTACTACTATTTACGACTATGTATGTATACTTATGTGTTAAGCGTCTATGTTATTTGGTGTTTACATTGTTTATCGATGAAATTATGAATTTAAATCACATTAAAAACCTGAAATGCACACGATCGAAACATTTGTTAAGAAAAATAATAAATATGACACACATGTAAAAATAAGCTGATATCAAATTCCCCACTCCCCCTGTATGTAGTTACCGCCTCTGACCTTTAATAGAGTCTAATCCCGCAAATCATCGCAGGATGCCGGTTGTTACGTTTACAGACGGTTGGAAAATTGAGGCCGAGGACTATTTTGCTAAGTTTAGATCAAAGGGGATGCGGCTCTCTCTGCCTGTCCTCTCTGTATGTGCATAACGGACACACCCATACATCTATAACATCAGATAGCATTAAATAAGTAACTGGATGTTAGCTAAAATCCGCAGAATTGTGAATGGATCTGAGCGCTGGTTAACTTAGGACGTCGAGAACTCTTGCTTAGAAATACATTCAAAATTTTATCGATTCAAAATACAACACGTTGCATTGCAACATGCTCGAGTTAAACACTCGTTGACAGTTAGTATTAAGCTCATTTCGGGATATGAATATGAGCCTTATACTAACTGTCAACGAGTTACATTAGTATTGGTACATATATTACATTAGTAATCGGACGTTTTATAATAGTTATTTTTTATACAAGGTAGCAAAATTAGTGTTTACCTTCTCGTGCTAATCTTGAGACCCTTGAGAATCTTGTGCATTGGGGGGGTCTCAAAACACGAGCGGGAAATACACTTTGCTACCGAGTGAACCACGATTTTTTTCACCTCACTACCGCGCGGAAGAAAGTAACTCTAAAACTATAAAATTATTGGCATCCATCATTTATCATTCAAAACATTAAATAGAAGAACATCCTACCAGCTCACGTAAAAAAAAAACACTAGATTAGTCATAAACAATTTGTATGAAATTACTTTGCACTCTTGTGAATAGAGCAATGAAGACAGACTTTTGTGAATTCCTTTTTGAAACACGGTGTATATATTACTTCAAAACAGAGAAGAAGAATTACAAGTTACAAGGTTCAAATAAATATCTTACAGAACTCAAGTGCCTACTCGCGTATTCGTGGATACAGTCAGCGATTGGCTGTAATATTTTCAATCAAAAGTTACTTAAGCTTTATAGATTTATCGACAAAGTGGAAATACTGATGAAGTGTGAACAATGTGCCATGATGCTTGCACCCCTCGTTCTCGTAGGTGCGGTTAGGGTGTTTAGTCATTGAGCTATTTAGAGCGGTTCACTTTACACTGGGCCTTTCATAGAGTAAGTACTAAACATATGAAATAACTTGAAGCGTAAGTGGATCAAAATTAAAGTCCAAGACTGCAGTATGAAAATAAACCTACTATACATTCTTGAATGTACGGCAAAATAAATAATAATGCAGCACAACATGACGAAAGTTACGACTCTTAGGAAATTAATGTTTTTTTTTTCACAAGTGTCAATTGCAAATCGCAAAGTTAGAAAGCACCCAACTGTTACTTACTCGACTTAAAAAATATAACATTAATAATACAATGAATATCCTCGACCATTGACATTTAAGTTCTTAGCGTAGGTGGAATAGCGGTTTCATTAACAACACATTGTATTCGCTCGAAATTAAGCTCATTCTAGGTCATTATAGTTTAGGTACCTACTTACGATATCTGGTACATGTAAATAAGTTTCTTAATTTTTTGCATTAGACATTGATAACTGACATAAAATTGTTTTAAGTTAAAACGTACGTACCTATACAATGAATTAATTTCATAAAGGACAAGACTTAATCAAAGCGGTGCCTATTTGTAGATCGTACCTGGTACCTTTACTCATATCCTACCTATACCTAAAAATAAACGGAGCAAAAAAATCACATTTCCATAACTGGCCAGTTCGCGGTTTACTTAAACAGGAGCTGTGTCCGTGCTACAAGAAAGTGACCTTATGAAAGTCAAAATTAGCATCTTACAGCATCGAATCACATCTATGAATTGGGGCAGGTTCCAGATGAATCACAACAAGCATTCGATGTATTCGACTATATATAAACTTGCTTTAGTGCGACTACACATAGGTATTTAGTGTAATTTTAATACGACATTTTGGCAACATGAGTCAATTGAGTCATTCATAAACAAGAGATTCGATATCGATAATTTTGATGTCGATACGAGTATGCTCGTATATGCGACCGGATAATTTTTCAAGATTTTGGTTTTAACCTTACTCTCCCCGTTTTACGGTAATGGATTCAATTAATAAATCTGGAATGACCTTTACTATATTTGATCTGTGTTTAGATATATTTATATAATCCTGTTTTAAGGTAGACCATTATAATCTCAATCCAAAAATCGAAATCATCTACATAGGTATATTATATTTTTCAGGAAGCGGAGGAATGGGTGCGGCGGTCGAGCGGTCCCATGGTCAACCCGTCCTTCGAGCCGGACGACTTCCTTCCACAGAGGTAAATTAAGTTTATATTTTTCAATGTATTTCCTTGTAACATGTATTTTGTCGCAACGGTTTTTGGCTCATATTAAACGGCCAGGTTTTGCATCCAACTGTAGCTTAGTGCTAATATACAAAATAAAACTTACTAAATTTTGACCTAGCAACGATTATGTGTTACTGAATTAATTGTGCAAACATTATATTTTTATTTATTTAGTCGGATGATTTATTATATTTATGATAATTTTTATATTAAGGGATTTTGGTAAAAGCAATATATAGAGTATTAATGAATAATAATAAAAAAAGGAATTTAATTTTTATTTACACTAATTACATTCATTAAAATACGAGTAGGTACTTAACTAGTTATTAAATCTAAAAAGGCCCTAGAGCCATTGTACCAAGGATAAATTTCCTCGTTGTATCGCAATGCTAATTATGGTAATTAATTATTAACATTTATCAAAATATTTGTAATGCACATTGCAATATAATTTAAAGTAAATATCAAGTAAAAATCATGAATAAAATTTTACTCTTGTTATCAAAAGTCATATGTGCTTTTATTCCTAGCAGCCTTGCTAGATAAAACGTCGAAATTAATACGTCGTAGTATGAAACGTGTGTTTGGCCCTTACTAAGTTTAGTAGCTAATGCACGTTCACTTTCGCTCACGTGCATATCACCTCGTGTGGGTCGTGTGTGTTGTTCGACGTACCTAAGCATACCTGTATCATAATGTAACTATAGACCGCCTATCTCTGCTGATGGCAGGCTAGCGTTACGCAGTGTGACACCCTAGGTATCAACCACAGCCACATACTCGTAAATAGAATCTAAATAATAACACACAAAAACTCACATTGCCCTAGAAAATGAGACAATGAATATATTTTTAATCGGATTCCTAGGTTTAAAGTTGGTTAATTTGATTTATCATACACGTATTTTTTTATAATATGATCGTGGAAGTCTTCTTTGTTTGTGATTTATAGTGAAACGATTGTGGGTTTTTTTAGTTATTTGAAAGTTTCCCTTGAAAGAAACGTGAACGAGTTGGACCGGTATTTTCTAACATTATAACAAGACACTGGTTATTCTTAGTGGTTTCGTTAAATTCAGGATTCAGCGTAGGTACCCGAGGCCTAGCCGTGTTTAAAGTACGATACAACACATTACGCGAGTATTCACCGCAGAACCTTTAAGAGCCATGGTCATGTCCGCGTCCGCCAGCTGCCCATGCCGGTGCCGACGTTAACAACCCATTGTACTTTTTATTATTGCTACTATCGCTGAGTCACAAAAACAAATTCGACTACGCGCGTCAATGAACTATATCTTGAAGTCCAACATCTCTTAATATAACCTATTGATTGAATCAGAAATTCTTTTTGTAGAGATCATTGTCAGAACTCGGTATAGGTTTTCCCGTGCGATATAAATAAGTAACGACATAAAAAGTAATTGATTCGTATGCGTTAATTTGATAGGGTATATATTATACCGACGAAATGAAATTATATAAATTGAATAATGTATTTATTTAGGTACCAATAAGTGTATATAAAAACACTAATAGCTATAAAAAGTGAAACAACAAGGCTCATATATTTTCTACATATTATGTTTCTTTATTATTTACTTTTGTTTATTGTTAGTAACTTAAACCTAAGATAAACCTATAAATTAAATAAATTTGCTTGTTCTTATTTTCTTTTTACATCTTCTTGTTTATTAAAGAAACGACTGAGGAGCATTGCTAAGAAAATAAAGCAGAGTTTTTCTAATTTTAAGGACGTCATCTGTCATCCCTAATAAGGAAATGGGTTCACAACGGCTCATATTAGGTACAGTCAAGGTCAAAAAAATCGATACGATATTATAAATACTGACGTAATAATTATTCAGCCGCGGAGCTGGTGTAGGTTAGAGTCGCAACAACAGCTGTAACTGTATAAATCAATACACAGTGCACTATAACGGCCGGCGTATCCTAGCAAACAAACTCCGCGAAACGAAACTCAAACCATGCTACCTGCTCGAGTATTCAACCCTTTTCACTTTAAGCATCGCTTATATAATTACATTATTTAACTTAAAACATGTATATTCTTCACAATTAGCAGTGTTCTATCATATTTATACAGTGAAACAAGTACAAGTATAAAAAAGTGAAAAGAAGCGGTGATGGCAATCATGTGCCTAGGTACCTAAATCTTATATAGATTTATCTTAACAAAATGATGGCCAGGTGAGAGCAGTTAGCCTACTACATATACCTGAAGATATATTGTTTTTATTATTTGGTGAAACACGCGGTTACTTATTCCATAATCATAAATCGATATGCATGATTGCATGTACCTTTAAGTATATTATTATGAAGTTAGAAACTCAAAGATCACGACAGCATAACAGCAGTCACTAAATTGTGAGACTTATAAATTTATAAAGAAACAGATCGATTTGATTTAATACTTGAATAGGTCAGTAGTCAAGATCCTTAATCCCATAGCAATAAGGTTGTCTACAGCAAATATCTTTGTCTATTACATCGTTTCGATATTTAAGATCCTGACATGTATGATTTTTTCAAATGTTTAATACTTGCTTCTCAATTTAAGTATGTCTACAAACCTATTAACTACTATAGCCAAGAAATGTCCAACGTGCGAGTTAAATTAAAACGGCCCTTGCAAAAAGCGCGCGGCACGTGGCGAGAAGCGCGAGTGCGGACAATGAATGGAAGAATTATTTTTTATTTGTTTATTATTAGGGTTAGTGGAGTGGAACTATGCATTATTTTTTTTCAATACACATGGAATATAACGAAAGTATTGAAAAATATTTAATATACTTTAAACTGCGATATTGAGGATTATTTAAATTGTCCACAATATTTGCATGGGCTAAATTTAGTTAGAAACGCGTCATGCATTTGCATTACCATCTAATTGGTGAAAACTCCAATTATGCCTCTTCTGTATTAAATTAAAGATCTATCTAAGCATCTACAGATGGCGATTTTGTTTTATACCGCACTACTTTGGTATGTCACTCTGGGAAGTAACTACATATTTGCGGCGTTTGGCGTCGAAACCAAACCGTGGGGTCCAAACCAAACGCGCGCCGACTATATAAAGATCTGTCGGCGCGCCCGATAGAGGCCTCGGGTGACCAGAGGGCTGGCTACTATTTTGCACAGCCCATAGCCAACGCTATCCAGCGTGGGAATACAGCCAGCCTTCTGTGCACCTTGCCCGTTGATAGCGATTTGGGCCAAGTTTTTTTTATCTCTAATTTTGTTTAAGTAGGTTAAGTTGTTAGGGTTTTTATTTTCTTTATTATGTTTTTATACTTAATTGTAATTTTTTCTGAAAGGTAATAAAGAATTCATATAATTTAAAACATGTGCTTTTCATACCGTGCTTTAACTTGTAACATTTATATATCAAATATTTTTTTTCGTGTGTAGCTTATCACCGGTCAAGGATGACAAGAAGAAGCGTGAAAATGACAAGGGCATCTTCTTGGTCAACATGAAGGAGAAGAACATGCAAGATGTGGAGGAGTACGAGCCCTACGACAACAGAGTGGTCGACCATCCTACCACGTGAGTTTATCTCATCTCTCTCTCTCAATCTAGGTGTATACGTACCAAATGTACGAACGCATCAAAAGTATCTATACCTATCTATGGTCTCACATCTTTTTGTTTTAATACACATATCGCACCTTTAGATCAAAAGTGACACATATACAATATTAAATTATTTGTATAGTGTCACTTTTGTTTTAAAGAAGCGTGTGTCATCTCGGAAATCGTAGTGTAGGATGCCCTCCATCTAGATGGATCGACGACATTATGGGGTAGCTAGGAGGAGAGGATAGGAGGTATGATTGATGATGATGACATTGATGACATATCTAGGTATATCTACGCGTACAGTTACCGGCAATAATATCTTATGAAGTAAAGGCCGCAAACAATTCTGACAGCACCTTATGGCCTTGACATAAGATGCGGTCAGATATTTTTGCGGACTCGATATCGTTAGATACTACTGCCTGTGACTGTACGCGTTGAAAAGTGTACGTCGCATTGGTATTGTTTAACGCGCAGATGTCTTTTATAACTAAGCAACATGAGAATGGCTGATACTAAGAAATAATTGATAGTTATTATATTTTTAATATAAAAAATATGATGTACTTAACCTGTCGAGTATCTGACATCATACTAGGGTTATGATAGAGGTGTGTCAATGTGACCATGGGTGTCAAGGAATTGTGACACCCACTTTGGGAGAAAATTGTGTCAATTAATTTTCACACATTAAGGTCTACAAACTTCCCAAAAGTTTATAATACTTGTCGAAACCACTTATTGAAACTTCTAGAACAGACTTGATGAAATTATAAACACTCCATTGAAAAATTTTGTAGGTCGCGATACTAAACTGTTGCTCGTATAAACTGCGCCGTTACTTTAAGGATGTCTTCACTGCTTATGGTGACAGGCCGTGCACAATATAGTGTAAGGCTTTTGTTATGGAAATATAAATACCTTTCGAAATCACTCGTCACCACAATGCCTTTGCTATACTTCACCTTGAGTGAAACTCTTACATTTATGTTGCATATATGACTAAAGACCACACGCAATGGTAGCAAAATGGTAACCTTAATGCTCAATAATTTACACAAACTTTAGGTCTTATCGCCTACTAGAATTTTATAACTCTAGTTGGCGTTTATAGTAGTCGAGTAGGTAAACAACTTAACCAAATCACCCTGAAAATCATATATAAATTTCGTATGTTCTGTAACTACTTATGTAAAGTTCAGCGGCGCTACCGCAAATAACGATATTCGTAAGTTTTGGACGATTGTCTCTGTCACTCTCATGACACCTTAATAGGAGTAAAAGAGAAAGATGCCCGAAATTTACGAACCTCGATGTTCGCGGTACCGCTCCTGGTCACAAATTCACTATCGATTAGGGAATCGATAGTCAATTTGTGACCAGCTAGCCTAATATGGTCGGGTTTTTATCACTTGTCACAATATCTGTCATGCTCTAACAAGTATGTGAGTGTGAATGTGACGGATAGCGTGATAGACGATAAAATGTCAACCATGGTAGACGTTCAGGACGACAGGGGTCTATGATGCACAGACGCCCTCTGCTGGACATAGGCCTTACCCATAGACCTCTACAGCACACAATACTGCATGAATGATTAATATACCGTAAGGTGAATTGTAACTCTAATATCGATACTACCTAAGGTTACAAATTAAAATATAGTTTTTAATTTATTGTTGCTGGTGTCCAATTTATTATTGGCATTTGGATCTATGTTGGAGACTTTAAGACTATTTTCTATACATTATTATTGTGGTTGATTGCTCTACAACACATAAATAGTTTTTTCTCAAACATGCAATGAAATGTCTTCGTTACGTGCGTCATAATAGGCTTCGAAGTATCACGTTTAGGGCGGATCGACTCCAGAGGACAGGTAACGAATTTCATATAAAATTGAAGGCCTAGGCCGGGAAGTAATTTTTTTTAAATTTTTATGTATACCTGGCGTCTGTGTTCATGAAGCCTGTTCAAACAGCTGAATTATATTTTTTTATCATTTTTAGTGAATAAATGATTAGCGGGCTAAAAAATAATCTCGCCTATTTCAGACGAAATCGTATGAAGAGATTTATTTTATTTATCATAAATATGAATATTCATATCATCAGGTTATTAAATTATTATATTCATAATTTCATGCTCTCAATTTTAAAATTGTATTGGCAACACCAAACACTACTCCACGCATGCGCGTTTTCGAAAGCATTTTTGAGTCAACCAATCACAGGACACGTTTACTTGTTTTAATAATGGCGGAATGGAAAAGTTTCTCGGCGTGTAAAACTCTGTTTATTAAGACTACATAGTGGTAAATGGTGTGATTCAATGCTTTTGTGACTTGGATATAGTGTTACGGGTGTATATAAATTGAATAATCTAACCGGGCCCGGTTTTATGTATCTATATTTTGTTATTGTGTACCGCCAAAGGCAGATGCCGTAGCGCCATCATTTAAAAGGTAAGTGGATTCTTTTTGGTGGTTTTTTAAATGTTGTATATAGTAATTATAGCCAGACTATTTATGATAGTCATTAATTATTACATCGAAGGCAAAAATACTACAAAGCGGAATTGGAGGGAAAATTAAAAAACTTTTGTCGTGAAGCTGTTTTGTTTAGTGGTATTTTTTATTTATTTCATTGCATTAAAGCACTATACATGCCTAGCCGTGAAAGGGTCTTGAAGGCTTCGTATGCTATCCGGCCTCCCTGCGGTCGGCCGTCTATACAACTCAGCCTTCAACCCCCTGTTTCCCGGCGGCTGCAGTAATGTACTATTATGTATATTTTCCATATCGTCATATCATGTCAGTGTAACAAGATACGAAATACGTATAATTACATATATGGACGTAATCCTATATGTATAAATTCATGAATTAAACATTACTTACGTGTATTTCCTAGTTCTAGTCTGTCTATAAGTAGGTACTGAGTGGTCATTAAACTATAGAGTATATTTACCTACTTTAGCATTTTTAATTATTTGCTCAAGTTTTTTTAAGTTGAAAATATATTACTTGTCATGTTTCGCTCCATAACAAGGAGCTACATCATGGGCCGTTCGCTATGGCTTACCGCGCTCGGTGAATGGGTTTCCCGTTTTAATACAATTAATATATTTGAGATTCACCATAGTTTTGTGTTGAAAGGTGAAATAATATATTTATATAGTACTTTCCACAGTTTTGAGAGAGTTAAAACTTGTTAGTATCTTGTAAACTTAATCAAAGAAAACCAATAACCCGACAACCTATTACTATCACTCTAAATACTTATACGCAGGTACCTAAAAGTTACATTGTCCAGCATTGGGGTTATATTTAACAAGACTGAGATCATCAGGATTTAGGATGTAGTAGGTATAATAGGCACTGTGCCACACCTACACCTACAAATACTTAGTCTAACAAATGAATGAAAAGGGTTTCTTTTTTAAATTGTAGTAGTTAGTAGACATTATGTGGCACTTCACGTGCCTGGGTCGGTCATAAATTATAGACATTCTAATTGTATTCATGTACCTATAATTCAAAGTTTTTAGAAGTATGACATTTCATACTTTTAATGTCTAAGTGAATAAGTAAGTAAGTAGTGAAGGGTATAAGTAACGGGTAACCTTTTTGCCGCCACGCCACGTCAAAAAATTCTGACGTCCGTCACACGCCAAAGGCTTTTACAAGCAATTGAAAATAAACCTTTCCTCTCAATACGTAGGGTCAAGGACTTGACTTGACATTGTGTCTTGGTGTGTGGGGCTGTTCGGACTTCATGACGACCAGTTTGGCCTAGTGGGTAGTGACAATGCCTATGAAGTCGATGGTCCTGGGCATTTATTTGTGTGATGAGCACAGATATTTGTTCCTGAGTCATGGGAGTTTTCTATCTGTAAACTCGTCTAGTACCTACAACACAAGCCTTACTGAACTTACCGTAGGACTAGGTCGATTTGTGTAAGATTGTCCCAAAATATTTATTTTTTATTACTTATTCATATCAAGTAAATGGCGGCGAAATGGTTAATCATTCACGCGTACAAGCCTGTACACACAATTAGAATGTATAGTAATACCATAACAAGGCATCAAAACCTGGGTAAGTTGAAAGATATGCGAACACGGCTGCTCGCCAAAACTTAGCGTTTTCTAAATCGTTGAGGAAAACCTTCATATTGCGATTTGCCTCGAGAAACCAGTGTGAGGGGAATAACAAGTTAGAGCAGACCCTATGTTAAATACGCATTGACCACATTAAATGTCTCTCTACATAGTCTTGCCAGCATACATTTTATGTAAATTTTGAGGATAATATTTCTATTTTTCCTCAGCAAACTTACCGGTGATAAGGTAAAACCATTAGACCAGGATTTAGATGTTGTTTTAAGTTAGTGACAAAAGATTGTGATTAGGATATTAAGTAGGTAGATAGGTGTCGTTCGCCATTAGATGCCATACTTTAATACATGCACATTCAGTGCGAAAGCTTCTCTGCTAAAAATTATAAGTGATAATCAAAGTTATCGTCCTTTGTATTAGTAGGTACTTAACAGTACAAAGTAAATTTACAAAAAAAGTATCTAAAAATTCTTCTTAGTTACAATTGTGGTTAAATATTATATTATTTTTTGTGTGTTGAACAGGAACACCGAAACGCTCCTCCATCTCCTAAAGGGCAGTCTGGGCACGGGCATCCTGGCGATGCCGCGCGCGTTTGCCAATTCCGGTTACATAGTGGGCGCCATCGGCACCGTGGTCATCGGCGTGTTGTGCACCTACTGCATCCACGTGCTCATCGACTCGTGTTACGTGCTGTGCAAGCGACGGAAGCAGCCCTCGATGTCGTACACTGCCGCTGCCGAGGCCGCTCTCTCAGAGGGGCCCGACTGGTGCAAAGCCTGCGCGCCATATGCTGCGTAAGTAACGACACGATATTTTCTAGCAAGACTTAAGGTAAAAAAAGTTGAATCTATAGTTTACATTAAACAAATAATTGACACCACATCTCCCCAGTTGACAATTTAAATTGTTTGCGGTTACATTTAATGACCACCCTCCTTATTTACACTTTTCTTATAAACTTATCGTGGCTCGTCGCTATTAGTTAGAGAGACATTTTCGGAGATTGTATAATTTAACGTTTGTCACATACAGGGAACGCACCTAAATAAGTTTCGCTTACAAACCTTATTCGAAAAATGCATAATGTACTTATTTAGATGTTGTTTATGTTATGTAGCTAGGAAATTGTTAAAATAGATGCTTAACTTTTATTAGACTTATTCGGAGGTGTTATCAAAGGCAGAAAGTTTAAAAATGGTTATGATATATGAGGGACATAAACATTGTCATAAATTGATCGAAATGACACATATCACATTATTTAATACGTTCGTCTACCATATGGCAAATAATTCAATAGTTGATAAGGACCTGCATTTCTATTCGAGTTGTTTATACAATTGAACCAAGTTTAAAGAAGCAATAGATGAAAACACTTCAACACTTCTTCGCTTATCGTTATTTATCGATGTGTCCGTGACTTTTGTTTGCTGGCACTACAACTATTTAGGTTGAGTAGTAGTATATTTTCCATGGAAAACCACATTGCATCACGCGTAGGTAATCAGATTAAAATTGCTTGGTAAATACCAACAGTTAAAAAAATAATTAAGATTCTTTTATAGTGTGACGAGTTAATGAAATGTCTTCAGCCTAATTAATACCTAAGAACGAATTACTTTTACATGCATAGCATAAATAATTTCTTATGGTTTCCCAATGTTAGTGGGAATGTATGTATATTTGTAACAGGCATTCAAAAGCCGACCGACTATTAGCTTAATAATGCTTACTTTGTTACATATTGCGCTGGTTGGTAGAAAACTAGTCAAATACTCGTAATGCGTACGCTTGTACACTGCCAAATTAAGGGTTAAGGCCACGTACTAAAAATATTGCAATTTTCAAGCGCACTAGCGTCCGAATGGGAAAAAGGAAAAGTACTTATTTTCGAATATATACTTTAATGTTAGAAGCCAAAACGCCGAAAGATTGTAGAAAATTTTGTCAATTGAAATAAAATCCAAACGTACGTCCGTTTATTCCTTATTATCGTTAGGTTGCGTCAACTGTGCAAAGTAAAACGGGAATGAGTTTTAAGATGGTATTATGTGTTAAGTAAAGGCTGACCGAAGCGAAATGCAACAAAACATTGCACATTAACATATTTCTTGAACTGCAAAAAAAACACTACTATAGAGCCTCGCATCTGGCACTTGTACGAGACTTATAAATGTGTCTGACAGGTAGGCGTGATTTAGTCGATCGGAAGCACAGTACCGGGTTCGAATCCTGTCAGGGGTATTTATTTGTGTGTTTGTTACGAATGTTGTTCCGCGGTTACGAATTGATTAATGTAGTCGGCTAGCACCTACAGCACAAGTAGATTCGTGTAAGATTGTCCGAGAATATTTAAATGAGTATTTTAAGTGTGTCGGGTGACTAGAATACCATCACCCCATCTCCTCCCGCGGTTGTCGTAAAAGGCGACAAAGGGAAAAAATCGACGGATGAGCAGTAACGTCTGTCAAAACTAGGGCTCCTGGTATCCGTGACGTACGCCGACCCGTAGCTACGTGTTCTTAACACCGCCGGTACTAAGATCACGAATTTCACGAACACGGCCAGGTACGTGTCACGTACCTACGTTCGCATTCAGATTCACGTGACACGCCGTGACACGCCGTGACACGTAGCCCGTACCTGCGTCCGTGTGTGGAGCTTCGGGCTCGATTCCGTTGGATACTTATCGCACGTTTCGTAATTTCGCCACGCCCGGGAATATAATAAATAAGGACTAAGTTTTATTCTTAAGATACGTGAAGGCGTGATCACGCCTACACGGATCTACACGGATTCACGTACCCTAATTTCACGTAACCGAATGTCACGTGCGGAACGGACCAGAAAACCGTTGCCGTGATTCACGAAACCGGACGCACGGCTACGGGTTCACGAATCACGGACACGACCGCGAGCCCTAGTCAAAACCCAATATAGCTGCGGTGCTAAACCCGCCTGCCAAGCGTGGCAACTATAGCAACTACCCCCAAGCTGATACTAGTTATTTCTGGAGAGGCCAACTGTCCAGCAGTAGATGACTTATGGCTGAAATGATGGTAATGATGATGATGATCTATTTTAAGTACCTCTATATCTATCTATTAGCAGTACTGAGACAGCGTAACATTGTTGTTACAGGCACGTGGTAAACGCATTCCTGCTGGTGTACCAGATAGGGACGTGCTGCGTGTACGTGGTGTTCGTGGCGGAGAACATCCAGTTCGTGCTGCACAACTACCTGGGCCTGCCACACGTCACCGTGTTCCAAGTCATGTGCGGCTTCCTCGTGCCGCTCATCCTGATCAACTACGTGCGGGACCTCAAGTACCTGGCGCCCTTCTCGGCCGCCGCCAACGCGATCACGATAGTCAGCTTCGGAATCATTTTGTACTACATCTTCAGAGAAACGCCGACCCTCGAAGGCAAGGCTCCCGTGGGAAAGCTTACAAATTTCCCACTCTTCTTCGGCACCGTACTATTTGCGCTGGAAGCAATCGGTGTGGTAAGTTGAATTTCTAACCGACTATTGTAACCAATTATTTTTATACAATTAGCAAACACTAAAGTAAAATTTTTTGTTGCAGATTTTACCTTTAGAGAATGAAATGAAAACTCCCGCGGATTTCGTTGGGAAGTTCGGAGTATTGAACAGGGCCATGATCAGCATCATACTGCTGTACGTGGGCATGGGGCTGTTCGGATACTTGCAGTACGGCGAGGACGCCAAGGGCAGCATCACCCTGAACCTGCCCGGTGATAAAGAAACGTAAGATTAACTCTCTAGCACAGTCATTGCACTTTGTAATACCTGAAACACGATGTATCATAGGTTCCGCAGACGTCCAACAATCAACTATAACTTTAAATCCACCAGATCTTATTATTATTTCAGTGATTTTTTTACTCGAATTGAGACCGAAAGCATATTTTATCAGGAGCAAAGCATAAAATAGTAATTAAAGAAATTTGTACCGCATTAACTTGTAGGTGCTGGTTCCGTATCATACTTATGATTTATGATATATATATATATATACATATAAATATAAAGATATATATATATATACATATAAATATATATATATATATATATATATGCTAAGACGAGGGTAACCCGAATTTCGTACCTATACTTATATACAGATCTGGCTTGATTATTAAGCCTACCTACAAAAAGTTTATTATTTTGTACGTATGTTTATACTTTTGCACTGATTGACCTTGACTAACTTGTTTTACGTTTAGTTACATACCCAAGTCGAGCACTATTATTGAACTATTCGACAGTTTATTGTCGCGGTTCAATGGTTTTAAGCAATCGCTGCTAAAACTATTCGCTTAACTCATTAGTAGGTACTGCAACTCAAGGCCATACACCGTGGCTAAGCGTGCGTATCGCTTAATTGTGAAATATTCTTATGGACTTAGGTTGGAATATATAGGTAGGTGGGTCCCCGAAGGTACCTACATCGTTCTAAAATATCATATCCTTGGTAAAATATTAATTATGTTTTTTCGGAAATCACATAACACAAGTTTCTTGTGCAGGTTGGCGTGCGCAGTGCAGTGTCTACTCGCTATCGCGATCTTCATCACACACGGGCTGGCCTGCTACGTGGCCATAGACATCCTGTGGAACGAGTACATCGGCGTCCGCCTCTCCAACAGCAAGATCAGGGTCGTTTGGGAATATCTACTCAGAACTGCGATTGTCCTTCTTACATGTAAGTATCAACAATACTTTCTAGTGCAGTATTTACTAATGCTCAAGTATCAACAATACTTTCTAGTCCTACTAATGCTCAAGCTGCAATACTGCTTAACGGATGTGGGTAAAAGCCGCCTCCTTGCGACCTATTTATAGTATTTACCCGTACTTCAACTTTAAATAGACGCGTAGAAAAAACGACCGCAGGCAGATTTCTTGTCTGGTCGGACGGAGGTGTGTCTACAACTGAACGATTGTTCAGAGAGAGAGACACAATTTTTTTTAGGGGATTGTCTATTTTTTTTTTTCTTTCCTCCATTCAAGAATTTATAATGTTTCAGTCGGCGTCGCGGCGATGGTGCCAGAGCTGGAGGCCTTCATTTCGCTGTTCGGCGCGCTGTGCCTGTCGGCGCTGGGGCTGGCCTTCCCCGCCATCATCCAGACGTGCACCTACTGGTACTACGTGTCGCGGTCGGAGCGCATGCGCATGGTCGTCAAGAACGCCATCGTCGTGCTGTTCGGCGTGCTGGGGCTCATCGTCGGCACGTGGACGTCGCTCGAGCGCATCGTGGAGAAGTTCGGCGCGCCGTCCGCCGACCTCATGGTGCCCGCCGCCAACGTCTCCGACACCACGCTCTCGCCCTTCAACGCCACCAGTCATCCCGAGTAACGAAACCTCTCCTGTTCGCGTTTAGTTTTAATGACAGTGCCATTATACTAGTAACCGTCCGTGGCATAAATTATAAATTTAAAGTACAATTAAATGTTGCAGCGTTTTGAACGTAGATACCATTAAGATAGACGTTAGGTAATATATGTCATTTTTTATTTTTTTATTGTACCTAAGTTATTTTTGTAGAATTCTTTGCCGCGACCGTCTGACAGTATTTCCTGACATCCTAGATTGTGACGAAGGTAGCGGTCTAATCTTTAACTAGAGACAACTGTGCCGCGCCGCTATGAGGGAGTGCGAGTAAATTAAACTATTGAATAATGTATGTACACAGATAGTAGACGCTACAGTTGTCACAGTAAAAAATAATTAAATATAGTTTTCTAGTGAACGTTGAAGCTTACAAACCTATGACAGTGAGAATCTTTTTAAAGTGAAGCATGGCATTTCGATAGATTAAGGTTACTTTAAGTACTAGTACAAAATTAAAAAATATAGCGAATAAATTATAAAATGTTAGTCGATGAATGTCCAAAGGTTGCTAACCGCCGACGGAGGCGGCGCACGATCGACCACTGTTTGGCCTCGCAATATTGTTACTGCAATGATCAAGTGCTGTTGTGGCCGGAGCCGCGCGGCGTGGCGTGCGCTCTCACTCGTCTTAATACATTTACACAGAAACTACAACATTGTGAATGTGTATAACGAAAATGAACCGGGAAGCCATGTTAGTCGTCATGTTTCGGTCACAAATTATAATATTGAAATCTGTGATGTGATAGTTATATAAATATTTATAGGATTTATTTTTGGTTGACTATTTTATTGATATTGTATATGGGACGTGTTTCACACGTCAGTGATACTGTGCTCAGAGCGACGTTGTATGGTCAATAAATAAACTATTACCTTATTTACAAATGAACCACTGACCTTTTATTACTAAGTTGTGACAATCTCGACAATAGCAATCATTCAACAGTCAGGTATTTTCCAGTAGATACGCCATGGAGTGTTTGACTAGCTTAACTTGCCTTATACAACAACTGTATAGGTACGTAGTGACAATAATGCACAATATGCACATAGAGCCGCTACAATTGTGAAAGTAATCACTAATCAGCTTTCTGTTCACACGACCAGGCTGTCGGCGAGCAAGACAGGTGCCGACAATATTATAGGTAGCAGCGGCAGTTTTTTTTTTTTAGACAAGACGCAGCCAACACTGATTTGCCTCTTCATTATGAGATTCATGAGTCTAAAAAATAAGTAAAGTTGGCGGGAATCGGCTGGTATGGACGCGCCGCCGCTGGTAGGTAGTATAGTCATAAATAAAAAAAAAACACAATCAAAAAGTTAAAAGTTTATTAAAAATTTAAACAATTTTGTAGTTAATGCTCAATAAATATACCCAACTGGCACATCGTTGTTATTTATAAAATGTGATTGAGAGAAAGAAATAAATATGTCGCTAGTTAAAACAATATAAGTACAATTTTCTTAATATCAAAAATAAAAAGCACAGCTCTCGAATTTAGCTTTAAGTAATTTGCGAGTTGGGTATCCTCATAATTTAAAAGATCAAGCAAGATAGGTGTAGCGATCTTGGTTAAAATAAAAAAAAATCAAACAAAACACGTAAATAAAAACAGTGGAATTCCTATGAAATTTTATTGCTGTGTCGCTGCCCTCGACAAAATGAATGCAAAAGTGAAAAAAAAAACAAAAGCTTTATATAGCAGAAGGCTTCGCCAACGGAGCTGTAACTCTGCTGGAACTGCTGGAAGTGGTTTTATCTTCTAGTTTAAACTACAATTTGTCGAACGCAGCATCGTAAAAAGAAGCTCAGCTTCTTCAGCCCGTCTGCCACGTACAACTAACATACTTAACATGTCATTGTTCAATAACCTTGTCATACAATCTGTGTCTCACATAAGGCACATTGCCTAAGAGTCTACTGTTAGCTTCCCTTAAATATAATACGTGGATGCTTACATCTATAGAGGTAGTAAAATAATCAACAATAGACTACGCAGTCTTTTTAAAACTTAATTACCTAGGTACATTTTAGCTTTATCACGATAAACTTAAAAAGATCAGTAAGAATATTTTTTTATTGATGCAATTGAGATACTCCGATTTATCGTCAATTACAATCAGGGCCATGATTGGATACAAAAACAATTAAAATAAAACTTTGCTCTTAGCTCTCACAGGTAATCTTATAAAAATAATTTAGTCGTAGTACACTTCACGACTTGTTAAATTTGGCGGATTTACATAGACATTACAAATATTCAGTAAAACCCTAGAGTAAATTGAATAAAAAACAATAATTCAATTATCACAGCAATCAGCAATCATTCTGCGATTTTGATGCGAGATTTAGTCTCCCGGAAATCAATATTTTGGCAAAAAACATGGTCCAACAAAGTGTGCCAGAGTTTATTACTTTTATCACTTTAGCCAGCGTCATGCTCTTTTGGTAACAGTTAAAATCAACGTATAAAATAAAAATTACTAGAAATAAATATTGAGGTTACGTGGCAATGTTTATCGAATTTGGTCCCCGCTAAAGGTACCTGGCAGGCCGTCGCGGCGGCTACTTCTTGCCGGCGTCGTAGCCGGGCATGACGGCGCGCAGCGCGGCCGTGAGCTGCGCGTTGTGCGGCGGGGCGGCGGCCAGCTCCGCGCGGCAGCACGGGCACGTGCGCGCGCCCGTCGTCCGGAACGCTAACTTGAGGCACGCCTGTCAAACATACAGTACTTAGTATTCTAGTTGGTTTATAAATTAATTACATTAATATACATGCATAGAGTTTGGCCAGTGAAAAAAAATTGGTTTACTCACTTAAAGCATAGACGATTGAATCATACCGTCTCTTTCTTTCGCTTGCACTACGACCCCAAAAAAAGGGATGAGTATAGTTTATTTTTTCAACTTTAAGAGTAACAATCGAGTAATAATTGGTTAGCCAGACTCTATCAAATACTCAAATAAGTGAAACACTGAGACTGACCCCGCAGAAATTGTGCAGGCACGGCGTGGTGACGGGGCTGGCTGCCACCTCCTGGCAGATAATGCACAGGAACATCTGGCTGACGTACTCCACGAACTCCTGTTATTACACACAACAACATGATTTATAAAGAACCTATTGTATCTATATTTAATTAAAATCACATCTTCTTAATTCGTGATTTATTTCAAGATGACCACCTGTCATTGACACTTAAAACCTTAAAACTATGAGCTACTTAGAGCGCGTTCCGAATCATAATAAAATTCTCCCCGACTAATAATAAAACTAATCTAGTTTTACTTAACTACACATAAACTTAACTCTTACTGGCTATCAACATCATCATTACAATACACCATTTGATCAAAGTAACGTTTCCAAGTAATTCCTTGAACATTAACTATATAAGTTAGATTTGGTATAGATTCTGACACAACGAAACCTACTATCCAGGGTTTATACCCCTTTCTATAATCTCTAACCATGACTTTTTGGCCTATCAAAAAATTAACTTTTCTTTTAGATGTCTCTCTCCCCTCCTTATTGTCAGGCATTTTCATTAAAGGTGGTGGTTTTAGACAAGTGAACCTATTTCTTATTTCCCTCCCCAGCAACAAACGAGCAGGTGTTTGGCCTGTAGTCCTTTGAGGTGTAGTTCTGTAATCATGCATACTACAGAACCCATCAAGTAGATGAACAAAAACACCACTTAGAAAGTACTCTTAACACATAAAAGTAGTCTTTGAACACAAGAACAACTTGTAAAATGTGATTTAAACTCATTAAGCAGTTTTTGAACACAAGACCATCCATCTAAAAGTATTCTAAACTCATCGTATATAGTACGATTTGCTTGAACTCAGACAGGTCTCTAACCTTCTTCCCGCGCGTCTCAGCCACCATGAGGCACTCGCTCCATAGCTTGTTGTTGAGCTCGTCGGCCTCAATCATCTGGCGCTCCTCGTCACTCAAGCCTCTCTCGGCCTTCACTGGCTGACTCTTCTCAGTGGAGACAGCTTTTTTAGTTGGAGATGTGAATTTTAATACTGAAATTAAGAGAATGATTTATCATGCGATGTTTAGTTGAAAAAAAAAATAACTTAAATTAAAAATAAAATGGATAAGTAACAGGAATGAGGTCTTACTTTTGTTCTTTTGAACTGGACTTTTCTTCTTTTGTACTGGAGTGTTGTTCTTTCGCCGCTTGGGAGGTGCTTCATCTTCCTCAGATGAGGTGGACATTTCGCGGATGGCACGTTTCTTTCCTGCTTTTTGAGCTTTAGCGTTTTTAGCATTTTTTGCTTTTAGTGCCGCCTTCAGAGCTTCGGCCTCTAAGTAGCCATCAGGGTACTAAAATCAGATAATACTTAGTTTTAAAGTCCAATTGCCATACACAAACTAAGGAAAACTTATACAATCATATATACATATATAAATATAGAACTCCATCATAATTCGGGTTCGAATAGATTTCTAACAAAACAATAAATTACTCTGGCTCCAAACTTACGGCCTCGGATCTATCGGGGTTTATGGAACTACGCTTCAAAGATTGTGAAATTAAAACATAATAATATAAATGTTATGCTATGGTGCAAATGTAGTCTAATTGTACATATAGTGTAAATAGTTTGACAGGTACTGACTATGGCGGGGAACAGCTTGGCGCCGGGCTCCCACGGCGCGGGCGCGGGGTCGTCGCGGCGCAGCAAGTACTTCCACACGCGAAACCCGGCCAGCCCGCGCTCCGGGTAGTACTTCACCACCTTGTAGATACCATCGTACCTGATATACAGTCACGCGTTTTAAAAATCTTCAGTTCTGATAAAATGTATGTCTTAGACGGAATTCGTAAAGCATTTGAAATGTATACATCACAGTGGAGTACCTGATGCCCTCCTTGGGCGCGTACTTAGGGAAGTGCTTCAGCATCTTGTAGGAGCGCACGACGCGCACCGGCTTGCCGTCCCGCCAGGCCTCGCCCGCGTCGCCGCCCTCCTCCGACACCTTCTTTACGGCACAGTTACGCGCCAGCGCTCTGAACCATAGGAGATGATACGTGGTCAATTTCTTGATCATAAATGTATAATCTTTCATTTAGACACCGTTTTATCAGAGAATCTGCATATCATATAAAAAGGACCACTCTCTCTCTCTGATGACTGCTGCGTTGCCTATGTCAAATCCATGTCTGATGATGATTAATTATCTGGATAACTGTCTACGTGATATGCCAGAAATAGACGGGAGAATGACGAAGGGATTCAAAATGTAAATATAGCTGGAGTATCACACCCTGTCTACATTGTATTCCATAATTATATTAGTGAATATTATCAGCTTTCGACTGGCATGGTAGCTAAAGAAGTTCTAACTGTCAAATAGATTAAATACATATATCAATGTGACTTAAACACAACTTAAAATGGATTTAGATACACAACTTAAAATAATTAACAAATAACTTGATGTAAATTTAATAAATTGATGTTAACTGTTAACGAATGTGTTCCTGTACGGTACACACTCAAAGCAAGCGCAATATCCCAGGCCTCATGTGAAATTAACCTGTTCTCGCGCGTGAGCGTCTGGTCGCAGGACTGGCCGGCCGTGCGCTTGTTGCCCGACAGGTCGCGCCCGCCGCTGCCCGTGTACGTGAACTCGAAGCCGTGGTCCACGTCGTCCTCATACCCGCCTGCGCAAACACACACATATACATTAAAAAGTATTGAAAACCGGTTACTTCATCACACAAATTAAATTATATATATAAAAAAGCAATAAAACCATACCAGAAAGGACAATGCTGTAGGCTCCGTCCTCGTCGCGGCCGTGGATGCCCGACACGGGCGGTCGATGCACGCCCGACTCAGACAGCTGAAATCAATAATAATGCACATACTGGTAAGACGCTAAGACTCGTCAAAAATCATAAGGTGCTATTGATATTTACTAATCGTTTCTCTATGAGGAAAAACTACTAATCCTAGAATAGTCGTACCTGTATCCGGAACCTCCAGCACATTCCGACCTCTATGCCAGGAATAGGTCCAAAGTGATTCGCAGGCATAGAGCAAGTTTTGGTCTTTCCTGAAATAAAATAAACTATTGAAATAACCAGACAGGGTCTTGTAATTTATGAGATAGGAAGTTTCTGAATCATCTGCAATATGTCATACAGGAATAGTGCGTTTTATCTACTTGTTATGCTGTTATGTATTATCTGCTTGTATGTGTGAGAACTACTGTGATGTGTTCTCCTATTAGTTCTATCAAATAACAAAACTCAGTACTGAGTGGTTTTGCACATCAAAATGCTGGGCTTATGTAATTGTAATATGTACGGTAATATAGTAACATAATGAAAACATTAAACAGAAGCGCAGGTGGCCTAGCGGTAAGAGCGTGCAACTTGCAATCCGAAGGTCGTGGGTTCACCAACTCCGGCTTGAACCAATGAGTTCTTCGAAACTTATATGTACGAAATATCATTTGACATTTACCAGTCGCATTTCGGTGAAGGAAAACATCATGAGGAAACCGGACTAATCCCAACAATCTCTTTCGTAAAACTAGTACCTACGCCAAATCCTGGGATTAGTTGCCAAGCGAACTCCAGGCTCCCATGCGCCGTGGCAAATGCCGGGACAACACTAGGTAGATGCGTAAACATCGGTAACAACTTTATAATTTCGTGGCAATGTACGGTTGGCAGAAAAACAAATACAAACCAGGTAACTTAATATTTTTAACATTTACTTTTTTAAATAGTGAAATACGTTAATAATGTTTTACGGGTTAGATTACTAAAATTTGTACCATAAACATTGCTGTCAATCTTTGACGCATATAAGAATATATTCAAATGACTAAAAGATCTTTCCACGCTGAATGAGGTAATAGGAAGGTATATATGCGAGCATTAACTATTTTGCATTCAGTTTTTATTTACATATTCTGGAATTTCAACCTCGTTTTTCGAATGTATAATGAGGAATGAGGTTATATGACGTATATTTGGAATATAAACATCTACAAACATATGTACAGTTTACCAAAGTATAACTAAGCATAAAAATAAATTGAACAATATTAATAAAATTATAAGAATGTAATTTTTTTTTTGCTACCTTTACCCAGTGCCACGAAATTCGAACCTTGTTAACAATGCTTAAAGATGAGTAATATAATGAAAACAAATAGATCTTACCGACACACGCCATGCCCCGGCCCCAGTCCCGGGTAGTGTTGGAGGCGGGCGCCTTCTTGCGCTGCTTGCTGGCGCCCGGCGCCACCACCGCGCTGGCGTCGCGCTTGCAGCCCGGGCAGTACCAGTCGTCCTCGGGCAGCGCGGTCAGCGGCGGGTCCAGGCAGATCATGTGGAAGCCCTTGTTGCACTCGTCGCATAACACTATCTGCCGATGCACAACACATACTCTCACCACTAAACCCAACTTTGTCTGCCGTTTCAGTCATCAACAAAAAGTTGCCCTATACTTAGGCCGTTTGGGTATCTGAACCCTAGCACAGTTGTCAAAATAATAGCAGGCACTGCGAAATTATTTAGATAATTTTAATGGTACATACCAAGGGCAGATGCCCATTAGGTGATAAAGTTACTAATATTATAGCATAAAGAGTTCGCACATAATAAAACATTGACATGACTAAATATGTTTACACCAAAAAAACTTACTTTATCTGGAAATTCCTTTCCTGAACACAGGAAGCACCCGCAGTCCTTACAGCGCGCATTCTCGTTGTCGCGGCATGTCAAACAGTTCAGAGGCGACGAACCTAGAAATATATCCATTATGTAGACTAACATACCTTTTTAATTACTACTACACATAGATTATCTCCTCTCCAGGTCTTAATTGTATAAATATATGTTTTAAGTCTTATTTGTAAATGACTGTTTGTTTCTTAATAAATTATTATTCACTAATGTAAAAAAATTGTATTAGTGCATATCTGCAGAGATGTGTGTCAATAAAATATACTAACGTTTGTCAGGTTGAGTTATCATCATTTCTTTGTACTGCTCAGTCCTCTCGGCGAGAGGCACAATGTCTTCAATGGCGAAGATTTTGTCGTGCACTCGGGCTTTGGTGTCGTTCTGAGGGACAGCCTCAGGGCCCAGGTATAATGTGCCTGTCAGCTCATGGGTCAGACGCAGTTTCTTTATTTCTTCTACTTTAAAGTCATACCTATAAAATAAAATTACATTTTAAGGACCCAAAAGCACATAAACTTGAATCCATAGTAAGACATGGTTTATACAATCCTGAGATATATTTATAAATTTCCTGTAGATAATGTGCAAATATAAGCTAGCAGAGCAACGATTCTTGTAATACGTGACGCCATTTATGCTGAGTAGACAAAGCAAAAAACAAGCCTTAAAGAATAACACGAACATTCATTAATATCACTGTGATATGGTCTATTTAGAAACAGTAGAAGAACATACACTATATTAGTAATAAAAAAAACATTAACTTACCAATATCCTTTTTCTAACGGGCTCTCTGGATTATGGTTTATCATAACTGTTTGTCCCACTTGCAGATCTTTAATTTCTAAGGCCCTTCTTGCTCTTGGTCTTATTTCTTTTAACTTACAGTAGTGAAATGTGTCAGAATCACTGTAAACATTTTTTTTAAACTATATTCAGCAACCAAGTTGACCTTTTTTACATATATACGGAATTGATATGCTGTTTCTATAATGTATTCAGTTTAATAAATCTCAATATGTATTGGGTTGACAACAAATGGTTATATTATGGACTTATTTGAGTGACTGGTGAAATTGATCTGATGATGTGGTTGGAACATTGGCAAGGGGACTTCAGATAAAATACAGTCAGTAATAGCAATGGTTGAAGAAAAAGCACCGCATGTTAAATTGTAAATGGTACTAAGTACTGAAAAATTATAGAATTCCAATCAAATATTGTGTGCAAAAAAGTATATGTAATTCAATTAAAGTTAATTAAATCTTCTAATGAACATACTATTGTAACAAAGAAACATCCAGAATGCAATTATAGATCATACTTCACTTCAAAAACCTTACAAAAGTAGCTGCAATTTTGTTGTTAAATACATTATATGTCCTCAACACATAGTTCCGCAGTGTATGTGCTTTGGCTGATGATGATGTAGCATTGTTCAGCAAACACAATTAAATATATTACAAATTGTTGAATTGCCTGTTCAAAGATTAAAAGAGATTTTATAGATGCTTACTCATCATCCAGCTGCACTTTATACAGCAAGTGTCCCCCTTTGCTCTGGTCCTTTGGACTCGCTTCTTTAGTCTTAACAACTTTCTCGGCTGGTTTCTTTTTCGGAGTTTTTGTAAAATAATCTGCAATGCCCTTCTTTTTTGGTTTTGCGAGGTTACCATTAGTCATATCACTTGGTGGTTTGTTTTCAGAGTCACTGGGTGGCTTATTCTCGGAATCGCTTTCTTCCCCTGCACTTGTTTTGGTGGGGCTGCTACTGCAGTTGGCAGGGGCTGGAGCGTCAGGGTCGTGCACTATCCTCACTATTTTACCTTCAAACCAGGCACCTTGCTCACGATCCTTCATGTCAATTAGGTCACCAATATCATATATGATGCTTTCAGCATCTGTAAGGATGATATATTAATTGAGTCAGTGAGAAACTTTCCATTCAAGCAAAATTTAGATGGTACCGAAGCTCAAGCAGGCTTATGTAGTAGGTATGTACAGTCGCTACCAATATTAGTATCATATGAAAAAACATGAAACAATGCACCAAAAGTATATGACATCCTGTGTATTTTTTTTATAAATAAGAGTGAAAGACCTTGGGTAACTGTAGCACCTTACAATATAGTAGTAGTAGTAGTAAAACACTTTATTGTACAAGAAATGAAAAATACAAATAGGAAAAAACAACAAAACATATGTACAAAGGCAAACTTACATGTGCAATAGGCTGTGTATAATAAGTATTATACACAGCCTTTGTATTACTAAGGTTGCACTGTATTTGTACTCATTTATGTGTAGCCAAATGTACCCAGGGGAAACCCATACATGGTGCATGATTATGTATTGTGGAGATCCTAAGCCTTTGTTCAGCATTGGACATCTTGCAGATGAAATTAGGATATATAGGCTAAAGGCTTTATGTATAGACAGTCTAAATAGGTTAGCTAGGTTAGATAGTGAGATCCCTTAATACATTGAGTGCCACCATTTGCTATGAACTATGATCATAGCCGGAACCCATGTATTCTCCATATGAATCGGAAAGCCGCTACAATTGACTGACTGTCAGGTTTCTGGTGCTCAATGTTTTAAAGGGATAAGATCATCTTGGTACCTTTTTCTATTTGAACCCTTTCTATGCATCAATCATTTTTTGTACTAAAGAGTTCTCTAAAGCTATTTATCAAATCTTACCTATGTAATTTGTCTCTTTGGTCTTGACTTCCTCTTTAGTGTCAGTTTTGTTTTCAGCCTGCTGTGTGCCTTCGGCAGCTGCCGCTGGTTGTGTGCACACCATGACTTGTATAACATCATTAAGCTTAATGTTATAGTCATGGAATGTGTAACCATCATCTAGCTGTAATTTTTGGTATACTTAAAAAAAATTTTATTTAAGAGAAACAAAACACGATATGCAAAAACAAAGAGGGATCAGTTACAGAATTTTTGTTTGCAAACTAAAATCTTTTTTTTATTGCTTGCGTCACATTAGTAATACTTCCAAATGGGTACCTTTGATAAGAAAAGTAATTATAAGGTTTAGAATTAAGGTAAGTACTCGCATTCTGTAATAGATCAGGAACTTGTATCTAATGATAGACAAAATTTCTAATTAATCATAGTATTCGCAATATGCAGTTCAAAAAGAAGTAGTACATTTCTTAGTCTATTGTGTCTGATAGCCTTGTGTAGCGGTCTAGCGGTGCATTAGCTTTCAATTCCAAAGTTAGATCAAACCTATATGATTATACTCGCATAGCATGCCTATCTTCATATGACACGTTATTCTTGTAATATAGAGTATCCATCATCAATATTTAGATAATACATACCAATTTGCCGCCGTATAACAATCGCTGGGACTTTGGATCTATGTTAAACGTATCGTTTATAATGTGCCGAAACTGTTCAATTTTAGTTAATTTCGACTTCACCGCGACTACAGTGTCGGGTTTGCCAGATATTCTCACGCGTACGTGCATCTTTTTAATCAGCTAAACTGCAATGAAGAGTTGGATTCATTGAAATGGCGCGAAAATGTATGTAATAACAGCAGTTACGATGCGGCAGCAAGTCAAACGTCAAATGACACAATGTTTTTTTTTTATTAAAGTGTGTTGCCCCATGGTGTTGCCATATCTTACATCGTTCAAGCAGATCGAGAATTTTTATGGAATATTTTATGTCATTTAAAATAAAAAAATCGTCTCATTACATAATAACATAATAAATTTACAGTAATGACATTAACAATGTAAAATGTGTTACTTCATCTATGCTTAATTAGAATGAACAAAAAATATTATCAATGAAGACTATCTAAAATATGAAACAAAATAATCAAGTTCAAACATTTCAAACTTATATTGTATGTACGTTAGCGTCATACAGTAGGCAGCTTTCAAAGTAGTCAAATAGTTCGGTAAATTCTATGGTGTGCCGAACTTCATGAGTACCTACTTTGATGCTACCAACTACATGACGCTGACTGTACTACAAAGTTTCCAATTGAGGAACCTAGTATCTGATATGCTCCCGGACTGCAGTCTTAGGTTGACGATCGTCGCGCTTGACATCTGTGCCACTCGAGTCGAAAAGCTTTTCTTTGTCTGGCCTACATATGAAAGACCACATTCACACTCGAGCTTGATGTAGACTTCAGCACTTTGTAGAGCGATGGTACATTTCACAGCCCTCAGAACAGATGGAAGAACGTGCCTACTTAGAAACAGACTTGACAAACTTAAGGATTCCTTTTTTGCCATTTTGAATAAGGAACCTAAACTGAATATATCTTAAATGGTGTACTTTAGTTACCGTTTTGCCTGTGTGCGAATAATTCGGGATATATCTATTTTCGAAACTGTGCGGTAAACCGTAGCCTCTGTGAATACTGATTAACAATAGTTATTTGTTTTACAAAGCAAAGTTAATGTTTATCCTCTTGTGCTAATACTGAAATCTGAGCTATCGTAAGATCCAAAAATTAAACCTCGAGCATAACGAAGGGTTTCAAGGCACAAACATTGCCGAGAAAATACTAACTCTTAAACATTCCAAATTGAATCCAAATTATTGGTATCAATCATAACTATATCATTCAAAGTCATTTGAAAGTCCATCCAAGCAACATACATACATTTCAGCCGTATGCAGTCCACTGCTGGACTGATTCCTATGACTCCCACAAATATGTCTTATATCATCTTGGGGATAGTTGCCAGAGTCGCCACACCTGGCAGGCGGGTTTGCGACCGCAATAGCTGTAGATTGGATTTCGACGGACGCTGCTGCCCGTCCGTAGGATTTTTCCCTTTATCGCCTCTTACGACACCCACGGGAGGAGATTGGATGATGAAATTACTCTTGTGAGTAAAATGCGGTTATGCTATCTGTTTTTAAAGAATAAAGAAGGGCTTTCTAAAATAGTGATATTAAAATGTCAATATCTTACAACTTGATGAAAAAAATGCTTCTGATTACCTACATATCATATAGGTATGTAGGAAAACATAAGGAGTTAATGTTTTTTATTATTATGTAGGTACATGCATTACATAAACTTTTCCTAATATTTATATAACATATTATAATATATGTATATATACCTATATATTTCAGGTTTAAAGCCTTTCTGTGTTCGGGCACATATTTGACAATTTTAAATATGCTCTATCTAGAGAGTTAGGTAACTGCTCTACTTTGTCAATTAAAACTTTAAAAAACCTTTTACTTTACTGCTAATTGGTGAAATTGGTTGCTCTCGTTATTATTTTTATGATCGGCGTTTGTTCGTGCTTGTTTAGAGCAGAAATGCACGCGTTTGGATTTTATTTTATTTTACTCACTTTTTCAGTTCAAAATGTTTTTAGTAATCTGCCATCGCTGGTAAGCATTAATATGTATAGCATTAGCAATATAATATGTATATCCTTTCTAACTAACATGACAAAGTAGGTATGCAATAGTATCTCAGTGAGCGGACGAATACGAGTATTATATTTTGTACTTAAATACGTCTCAAAAATATATTCTGCATTTTTTTTAAATACTTTTCTAAGTGTAAATATAAAAATCCTGTTTTACTGCTAAATTTCGAAAGTATTACCAATCAAATTTTCAAGTGAATGGGTCAGCGATTCAGTAAATTTATGCCGATTGTCTCTATTACCCTCATGACGCCTTAATTGGAGTAAAAGAGAAAGATGTCCGTAATTTACGAGATGAAATAAGGCTGGTTCATAGCCATGTTATGAACCAAAATAAAGAGCAACCAAAAGGAACGAGAAATCAAATTTGACAAGCCAACATTTTTACTAATTAAATATTTTGTTTCAATTATTTAAACAAATAATCAAACGCTTATACATTTTTATCAGTTCAGAAAGAAAATACCCCCATCGGCCTATAGTCTCAACTCAACATGACCTACTTAACAATAGTTTCAAATATTTTAGAATTACTACTATATCTACTTACTTTCATATGATGCATAGCACCCGATCCTGGTGGCACGCGCTTCCTCGGACTGGATGCCGAGTAGAGTCAACTCGCTCTACTCCGACGTGGGGGCGTGGAGCGGGAAATTCGTGAGTTCATACATTTATTATTTCATTATTGAATCTCCTAATAAGCGTCAGATCCCCTAATATGATTGTAGATATCAGTAAAGAGGCGCGGCCAAATGAACTAAAAAAATATAGTTAGGTAAAGGGGAAGCCTCTTTATAAAAACTACAAAATCTAAAATTAATCTATGTTTACTTCACAGAGGCCGGTGATGGACGAAATAGAATCCGATGAAGCATTACGTTTTTTCCAGTTCCTTAATTATTTAGATGGAAGCAGTTTCGGAATAGGTAAATTTGTCGTATCTATAATTAATTAATTCATGTAAAAAGCGATGAGTTTATTTTTTTGGTTAACGGCTGCCAGGTCCTATCGACGAGTTCGTGTCAGCGATGCAGCGGCTGTCGGACTACATGAAGCAGCAGAATAGCCGCGAGACACAGGCGCGCGGCATGCGCGAGTTGGAGGCTATTAACGGCGAAAAAGGTACGATAATCTACAGGTCTCTCACTAGCTTTAAAGGAATTTGAATTTTCTACTCACTAATTCCATTTACCACTAACCTTCTTTAAATGACATTGCCACCCCGCGCGTGGCGCTCGCGAACGCCGTGACAGTTGGTACTGCTTCAGTAGGTAAATGAGTGTTTCTTAAACTGCCACCTTCCGATATTGTGTTATTTTCTGAAAATATTATTATGTAAATGTTAACACAATAGGAAGATATCTATGGGCCATTTTTTTATCTTCTTCTAATCGTATGAAAGCGTGAGTATGTAAGTTAAACATAACGTGAAATCTACAGAAAGTAAAGGCTTGGTCACATAGGGCGCGTTTTGTGGCGTGGCGCAGCGGGGCGCGACGCTGCCGTCCGAATGTGTGCCTTATTTCGTTACATTAGCCACACCGCTGTCACGCCCCGCTGCGCCACGCTCTCAAAACGCGCCTATCTGCCCAAGCCTTAAGACAATTTTGAAAGGTGACATTTTTTTAATAAACGCTCATAAAATAAATCTGACTTATTATTAATTCCATGTTTTGTCATATCATTTTTTTTTTTTCAAATAAAATACAAGTAGGTACCTAAGCTAGGCATTAAAATAACTAATTAACTAGGTACTCTAGATTAAATCTAATAAAGACCCTTGAGGTATTACCAAGGACGCTATACGGGGTGATTTCTGGGTCGTGATCCAGAACTAGTTTTTGTATCTTAGTCACTGATTAATTTTATCTTACGGTAGTACTTGATCAAAACCACGTCAATTAGGTATATTTTCTTATTTTTTCAATTAAAATAATCTTATACTGGTCAAATTGTAGTCACCCTATGCATTTTGACATATACGCAGTGTGGGAGTCGACAAGACATCACATTCAGTAGGGTGACCAAAGTAAGCAATTTTTTTTGTACTTATCACTAAAAAATTATACTATGGATTCTGTGTAATGCCTTGTTCTCCTGCTCCACGACCCCGTATCACTCTGTATATTTAATTATATAATTTTAAATTACACAGATCATTTCTGAAATACTATGTTTGTATTGTTTTCGTATAGATTGTTTCTGTAAAAGTATGCAGATCAATATACTTTCCCCCAACAAAACGGAATTCGGTTTACGTAATAAACAAGTCTTGCATACTGTGTTTTTATGGATTTCCGTTAAATATTAATACACTTTGCTTGGTACATTAACATATGTAACATGTATAACAGATATAACTATGGTACCTACCTATATGGTTTTTTTTATAAAATTCTAATATATTTTTTAAGTTTTTCATACATTATTATGTAAGTTACCTACAATATGAACTGTTTACAGAAATGTATAAGATGGTGTCTAAATGTATAACCAGCGTCCTACACCCTTGACCTCGTCGACACTTACCATCAGGTGGGACTGAGGTCATAAGCTGGTCAGTCTTGTATAAAAAAAAAACAACATCTACCTACCTAGTTAGCAAAATGATAGTGATGCTAGTGATGTAGTATTTTTATTAGCAAAACCTAGTAAAGAATCATATTATCAGAATAATACATGAGTTATGTTCTTATTGTGTTGTGCTTATGTGTCCAGTTTTTTGTAACACCTTGTGTACTAAGATCATACTGTATTTTCATACCCCTAAAGGCCCTAAAAAAAGGTTGACCTCAATACCCATATGATCCCAAAAAGGGATGGTTTTCTTTCTACTCTTACTAACAAATGGTTTGCGCGACCATATGTCATATTAGTGTCCTAATTTGCACATGTTTCTGAAAACAAGCCGTTAACTCATCAACTCATCATTATGATAATGATAGCAGGCACTTGCAATTTGTAAACACGTATAAATATTGAATGATTCATGTTTTTATAATGATTATTATGACATAGGATCGTAAGCTTAATGAATTTAGAAATAGAAATGGCTCGAGGCAATTACTAGTGAATTTAAGTTAATTAAATCGAGGTGATTTTAATGAGATAATTTGGTTAATATATACCTATTAAAAAAAGGGAAATTGATAAACAATAATAGGTAAGTGTAATTAATCTTGTTCCAAATCATTAGTCGTGTAAATAACAGGAATATTCATAAAGAGCAATAAATCATAAGATATAAGTGAGAAAGAAGCAGGTACATATTTCCATATGACTTGCAATAAATAAATGTTTCTACGAGAAATCGAATGATGCTTATTATCTTTTCTCAAGGAAATACCATCAAGACTGTGTTAGAGGTGAGCACAGTGATCATGCGCAAGAAGCGAAAATTTTTCTGCACCGGCGAGGTTAAGGAGCCTATCGTCAACAACAAGATTATATGCAAGGTACGAACCTAACTGTTACTGGCAGAAAATACTATTGCCAATAAGGTGGAAGTTCCAATGCACGTTGGACGTTCCCACATAACTATACCGGACGCCACCTGCACAGACACCCTGGCCCCTTCTCACCTCACTGGAACCATTGGAGAAGCTGGTGCGGCGGCTAAAGCGGCCGAAAAGCTTAAGCACTACAAATACCGGGGTCTCGGCTCCGAATACATTTTTATGCCATTCGGGGTCGAAACCCTAGGCCCGTGGGGTCCCAGCGCCCATATCATGTTCAAAGACCTTTCTAAAAGGCTCGTCGACCTCACTGGTGACCGCAGAGCTGGCAGCTTTCTCGCGCAACGAATCGGGGGAATGCTGCCAGCATACTCGGCACCATGCCAAAGGGGCCTAATTTTAACGACGTTTTTTAAATTTCTTTTATTATTTTTTCTTTGTTTATTGTTTACGTTGTACTATACCGATTCAAAATTTGCCAGTAAACGTCTAATCGTCGTCATCCATTTGGCATCTATATGCCAAATGGATGCCAATATCAATTTTAAGTTATTGACAACACAGGACACAAAATGGTGTCATCCATTGGGCATTCGCATGTCAAGCACTGGTACGTTACCTTAGGTGGTTTTGACTTTTAAATAGTACCTAATACAACACTGAAATCCAACCAGCATATCAGCTGCGTCGATGAATTATGTTCATTAGAATTAATTCAAATTGTGTTACGAAACATTTTTTTGGTAAACTTTACGATCCAAAGAGTAACTTAACTTGAATGTCACATTTTTGTTACCGATTTTGCCATTACTTAATATATGCCTGTATATTTAGGACAGAATCCTGCTGCCCATAGCTGGAACTTCATGCCGGGATGCCATTATGTACTGGCACCCCGACCTGACCGAGGAGCACTACTGCGTGGGCGCCCTGGAGGCGCAGACCCCCGTGCACATCCTCGACACAGAGGGTAACCCATGATCAGAATCTGATCAGGATTTCGCTGATCTAGCATTGAGAGCCCCCTTTACTCTAGGGCTATACATACCAGTTCATTATCGTAATTTCGTTATTATCAAATCGATAATGAAAAATTCGTATTAGTAGGTATGTGTACCTACCTTAGTTATGTGTAGGTATCTACCTAGTTACTCCTTTTTGCAAATAAATGAAATCTCCAACTTTCCTTCTACCAGGGCTTTCCATGTCAGCCTATGTCGACGTATTATTAACTTAGTCAGTGTTGAGTAGATACCTACAGTAATTCCCGTAGAACCACAAACAACAACCTAGGTGCGTTGAGTAACTTATTCATTTACGTTTTGTCTACTATACGGCGATGAATCTTATTTTAAAGGACGACCGGACTGAGTAACTGACTGATATAGGTATCTAAAAAATTACCAATATCTCATAGGTTTCATCGTCTAATAATGGTACCTGCTCTACGTTTCACGCTTTTTAACAGAAATCCGCGAAAATCCACCAGAGGGTTCATATTCGTTGTATTATTGCGCATAATAATTAAAAAAAAAAATTACCCCTTTAATTCTGGTAAATTCCTTTTAATACGGACAAGTGTTACACAATATATCATATTGTCATAAAAAAGTAATGTAATCGTATCACTTAGTATATATTTAGCTGCGTATTGGTTTGTTTAACGACTTTGTTGACACACACATACCTACCTCGAGTATAACAACTTGTTATACTTATTTGTGGAAGTCCCGTATATATCGTGCATTGGAAAGAAAGTTCCGTTAATACTACTAGTTACAAATGCAACAGGCTCCCGGTAACATCATTTCGCATATTTAACGATAAGTGTTACATATTAGGCTTTTGAAAAAAGAGACAACCCTGAACCCTGACTTTTAGTACATACTGATACTATACGAAACAGGTATTCCAAAACTGTCTTATTAGAATTGCGTCAAAGTCAGTCAGTTAAATTGCGTACCTACTTAAACGTTGTTTTTAATTTGTTTAGGTGATATGTTCTGCAAAGGAGATGACTATTCCAAGAGAGAATATTTGCTAGCGTGCGACTTCTACGAAGACCAAGAGGCCCAAGTGGCTGACCTGCTGCAGTACTACCCCGACCCGGATCCTGAAATCAACCCTAAATTATTCTGGCCAAGCAATAAGTAATTTCAGACACATGATATTGTGTTTATTAAAGCTTGTTCGGGACAATGTTATATATTTATTTATTTACACTATATTGCACAGTGTATGCCGCCAACGCGGCAGGGCCCAGGCTGCCGGTAGTTAGGGCTGTAAGGAACCGTCGGACAAATCGCGCCGTGCCCAGAATTACCGCCTTCTGACTCTGACCCTTGATCCAACCAGAACCGGTAGCGAGAGTGTATAAACTCTTCGCTATGAGACCGTTCGCAGAAACAACTACAATGATCGCCGAATCAACTTCCCACATGGCGGTTACCTTAGGGTTATTATTTAGTATATAAATTCTACTACATAATATCTACCTAGTCACTTATCTTGAAAAAAAAAACTGGCTCGGTATGGTATTTTTATCATCTGCTTGCCTTTTTGACGCACGTATACCGACATAATATGCAAAAGCGATAAAAATATAGAAATTACAATTTAGAAATTTCTTTATTCGCGGTACGGCGATCTTTGATATTTATTAATACTTAAAACAAAATACAGTACTTAAAACAATATATATTTATTAGTATTCTATTGACCCCGTTTTATGGGATGTGTATCAAATCGTCGACTTGCCTAGAAAGATTTTTGAAGTGCCACTTACTGGTATCTGATGGTTACTTGGTCTTTATTATTGTCCACTTCAATAGGAGTAGGTTACTCAATCTTTATGTAGTATTATTAATAAGTGGATGCCCCCGTGCCAGTAATATAGTCATGCCGATAGTAGGTGTCTCCCATAGTCTAGATACTGGAACTTTCATATGCGTATTTACCCACATCGTTATGCTTTCATAAAGTACAACAGAAAAAAGTTACGGGTCTAATATAACCGACTCTCTTCGAACTATTTGAAGTTTTGAACTATATTTGACAGTAACTAGCTGCCCGTGGCATAGTGCAGCCGGTGCGTCCATAGATTATTTTCCCTGTATTAATTTATCAAAATAACTGGATTTAATACCGAACCTGAGATACTTATCTATTTCTCTTAACCTATGTATGCAGTTTTTATTGTCTAATTCCTGTTCCTAAGAACAGAAGTGCAAACTTTGAGAGTCGTACCTACTCGATTCGTGGCATTTTAAATTGAAAACATAAAGAAATGGTATTTTAGAAATATGATTAATAATTGTGGGTATCTAAATTATACATTTCGTGCAAAACTTATGGTAAGAAACTTTTGTGTGCTATTTATTATCTTCGCCCTGAAAGTTTGTGGATCAGAGTATATAAGACTCTCATAAACCGGCCCCATACTGAAGGATCTGAATGTGCCAATCAGTGCCAACCTGAGCCCTGAATGTAAGTTTTTAACGTAATATTACTTTACCATCGCGTTAGTGTTACCCATATAAATAACATTATCACTTTAGCGTTCGAGACGTTTTTTTACTTCAAAGGAAAATTACACTTGAGCCTCTGTATTATAAAGTAATTGTGGAAATATTTATAAACTTACTGCACGTGAAGGTATAATTGTGAACTTTAATTAGTACGCTGTAACAAGTGGTATTTATGAGATTTGATTTTAGTGGTGTTGGTCTTTAAATAGTAGAAACTATCGGACAAAACTTTATCGCAGATGCTCCAGTGGTTACTATTTTGGGGATAGCATATATAATATATAGCATATATATATTTGAGAATATGTTGCACTCAAAAGTATATTCACACAACAGATAGATCAAACTAGATGCCGCAAGTACCTTCTGTTACATATTGAGACATGCTGTTAATTGTTTAACACTTCCAATTAGGACACCTTTTTTTGTAACAATATAAATTTGTACTATCAATGGTAAGGCGACCCTATTTCTTTGGTACAAAACAAACATCTTTACAGTTAGATCGGCATGTAGCGACACCGAGTAACGTTAATGTACTGTTAAAAATGCACGCGAAAGACGATCATTTAATACCTCGATGTATGGTCTGTGGTATATGCACCCTGCGCTGCGCCGAGGTAATGGGAGTCAGCGAACTGCGCGCGCGCCGTTCGCCCGTGTTGTCGCACTTGTCGTGCTAAACCCAACAGTCCATCTCCGGCGGTCGGGCAGGGTGCGCACGCGACACCGCCGACACTTGCGCGTACCATACTCACAACCACGTTACAAAGGTCAGTTGTGCAAATATCTAAAACATCCCTTGTATGTGTAGTTACTACACAGGCAGGCACATGTAAGTATAAACCGCTTTGTGATTACTGTTATACAGTGAAGTGCAATCACTTGAAAAATATAAACCAGTTTAGGTGAAGTGTTTTAAGAATGAGTTACTCTTATCAGATTATCTCTAATAATAATAAATGATCATGACTACCGACTGCTACCGGTGCCTAATAAAGAATGTTGTTAAGTTCACTCAAGGACTTTAATTGTTGAATATTTTACTGTTCTAGCTTATTTTCTTTTCTTTTATATTTACTCCTTGAATTGTCCACTATAAAGTGATCCCTAAAAGGCTCAACAATTAAAGTCCGTGATTATACTAAATTCAGAAATTATGTGTCAATTTTAAAATTCTTTAGAGAGGGACTCGTTTTGATTGCTCTTGAATGTAGAAAGTTATGAGAAAACTTGGCAAACCACTATTACATTTCGTCTCTTTCTAACCGACCACAAATGTCAAATTAAGAATAAGAATAGTAATTGAGAAATGATCATAAAGAGTATATAAGTACATTACATTTGACAGACGTTTAGAACGTATGGGCAATTGTTCAGCTTGTATACTCTAAACCAATTACAATCATCCATCAGCTTTATAAATTCTAAATAGTGAGCATTCACCCTCTCGTGCTAATATTGCGACCAGTGCTAGCGAAAGATTCCGAAATTGAACTACGACCTTAGCGAGTGGAATCTTGAGAGTCGCGAGGGTTTTAAGGCACCAGAGAGAATAAACTTTGCTGTGGAGTTAAACACAAAAATGTTCACCTCTCTATCAACTCTAAAACATATCAACTCTTTAACAACTCTGAAAATACTAACTATAAAACATTAGTATACCCCAAATTATTAGTATGATTCAAAATAACCATTTAAAATTACATCCAACCAAAGATCATTCAACACTTGTATGTTGTGAATATATCTGTTTTCAAAGAATTAAAATGGACACGGAAAACAATATATATTAGTGATCTTGATAAGAATCGTAATTTCTCTACATCTTAAAGTGTAAGTCAGTAATTTATCAAGATTAGTATTTTCAGTAATTCGAGATGTCAGTTTATTAACTAACTCCCCAATCTGACTCTATATGCCTTATTTAACTATCGTACTACAAAACACATCCAACTTTCATAGAATTACTTATCTACCATTGCGGTTCAAAAAGTTAGGGCGCTAGCGCCCTTACAAGAGACGGCGTGGGAGTCAGTACCTACCCTAGGAAATGTAGAGAAGGCGTAACGCACCCTGATGCGGCAAGTAAGTCAATACCCCGTCTATAAGAGGAGTCCTAGAACTTGGATACAGGTGCTGAAGTGTCGAAAACAAACAAACTGAGAATAAGTAAATAAAAGGTGATTTACCTACGTCATTACAAAATACACATAGGCAAATGCGATAGTTAAGCAACGCACTAATGGGTGAGTTATCGATCATTTATTGCCTAACTAAAACGTTAGGATACATAAATGTCATATTAATATTACTGGAAATTGCTTAAGCAAATGGCTATCCAGGCAGCAAAAGTTGAAAAATATTTAAGGGAAGGTCAAAAGTATCTTCAAATTTGTTCTGTTTTATTTCAGTCATTATTAGACTAATAGAAGGTACTCATATTTAGTAAATGATGTAGAAGAAAGTTTAACAATTATTTCAAGTAAATTTTCTACACGTCGATATAAAGTATCGACCGCACTCCGCTAGGATACAAATACGAGTATGAAGGTTTTATCATATGAAATAGCCGAGGAATGATGAATCCTAACCCATCACTCAAAATAAATATCTATCAAAAATTACACGGACTCATCAAGGACTTGATAGAGTCATAATCGAAAAATTTAATTGAATGACTTTTTTGATACAAGCTTTTAAACCACACTTTTTTGCACAATTATCTAACTCGTCGAGAGGATTCCAAAAAGCACGGGTCTATCTTGTGTACTTCAGGAGTTGCATGACTACCTTCTGGCCCCAGGGCCAGGTCAGATCAGTGTATTGTCGGGATTTGACTTAATTTTTTTTTAATAATATGACTATTTATTAAAAATAATTCCTCTGAAAATTAAAAAAAAAGTTTCTCCCACCCCATCTAACTTTTTCGCAAGTCCAAAAAATAAGAAAAAGTCATGAAAGTAAAGTTTATAGACTTTCAAGTAATCTTATACTGAGTAGGGCCCGCCATTTTCTTGGCCGGTTTTATTATTGAATTAATGATAACTATTATATTATATTTATTGTACGAATACCTTTAGTTATGCTATGCGAATTTGTACAGCCTTCCCCAGCTTAACTTTTATATTTTAGTGTACTTTTAACATATTTTTGATGGTGATTGTGATTACGTATTGGTGGTTCGTTGACTGGTGATTGCATAGACAATTTTAAATAAGTCACTTCGTTGTAGAACCGAATTTTTGATGCTTTTTGTTTTCTTATTTAATAAGTACTTTAAAGTATTAATAACTTATAAGTAATCTCTTTTTGTGTACATAATTATATTAAGGTTTGTAATATCAGAAAATTGTTTAACTACATTTAGAGAGAGATGGTCTTTATACTTTTGGCCAGGGTTGCATCTAAGTAGTTACATACATCATACACACGGTCGCGTGCATTTATTTGTGACCCACTTAAGGTTGACAGTCCTGTCAAAGTGTATAGAAGTTCAAAGGATTTTTTTTTATGCGAAACCGGTTACAAATTAAAGCACTCGACTGTAGATAAACCGCAATAATTCTCACACAAATATTTTATGTTGTTATTATATTGAATGATTCTAAAGTGCCAAGTCGTAAGAGTTAAGTTTAGCCTCAGGCACGAAAGCACAGTTTAGTTTTTAAACTGAAACCAGTTTAAATCCTGCATTGATTACTGTCTTGTTTCCTCGTCGATAGCCTTCGGTTGCATTCTTTTGTTAATAGCGTACTCGTAACATACAATATCATAATGAAATTATAATATCTAATAGAGGTAACATGCAGACTTGTTTACATGCATAGTGTACGAAAGGCAAATAAAAATGTTTTTTATTGGTTTCACGTAAATGAAGGTTAGATGGGAACTCCTGGTGTTATTATATTAACCAGCACGAAAAACGGGGTAAGGTCGAGGTAAAATATATATATTATGCCCAAAGTGGCAAAAATGTATACATGAAACTTATTGCTTTAATGTTAAGGTACAGTCGGTATCAGATATATCGGAGCAGTGGAGGTAGTCACAAATATATCGGAACATCGGAACAATGCCTCTATTGCCAAGATGATAAAGTGCATGTTTAGATATTTGTGACCAACTCTACAGCTCCGATATATCTAATGGCGAATGTACATGTATACATATTTAGGCAATTTCTGTGTATCTTTTACCTTGACTATACACAACTGACTAAAGAAGTCAGAATCATGCAAGAAGGAAAACTTAGAAAACAAATATAACAATGTATAGTGCGGTCAGGTGGTCGAATGTCTAAAAACCTGTGACAGTGTACCTAGTCGCCATACCTACCAGCCATTGTTAATGAATCGGCACTGTGTCACGTTGGTGGAAAAATTTAACAATTTAAAACTAGACAACACAATAACCATCTTCGATTGCAATTATTACAATACCTCCAGTGTAGGTAAATTATCATTGACGTAAATAATAGTTATTAGTAAATTCTTGCAGCAGTTGCTATAGATAACTGTAGTAATCTATCACTTACAACATTGAATGTGTTCTTTAGTTTCTTAATTTCTCAATCATTTCGTTTGTTATTGTATGCTAAGCTACCGACACCATATCTGTCGTTTAGGTGCATGTACCTGTGAGTGTCCAAAATAGACTACATTGCCAAATGCCTATGTATCCACCTTCTTAGTCAATTGCTAATCGGTATTTATGTAATCATAGTACCTACCTATCAACTTCTTAGAACCAGTTTCTCATTCCTTCCGCACCTGTTCTAACTAGATAGGTACAAGAATGCAAAAGAGAACTGTCGAAACACAAGGATATAGGTCGCTAATGGTTATAGACTTCTAGATTTATACATAGCAATGCATGTTGCAATAATAGAGAATATAAAAGTGTTGAAAGTAGAACCTTTAAATGCATATATTTCAAAGCTTGACTCCGAAGATAATCTATAAAATTTAAGTACAATGTTCTAAAGGTGAAAACGTTCCGGTCTCAGGCCAGTTAACCTTTTGCACGCTAAGCTGTATTCCAGACGCCTCGAAGTCACACACTGCTTTACAGTCGTAGTTGTCCTCGTATGAGCAATGTCATGGCGTGTGGAACGCAGTTTTGACATCAACGCAAAACGCAGTTCGACGAGCTGGCGGTCAAATGGTTAATAATCATACATTTATGTGGCTACAATTCGTTAACAGTTCGACTATAATATTATAGTATCACGAGTGAAGGTAGCTTCTGTTTCTGGATCAGTGCTTCTGTATATAGTTTTGCAAAATGATCTCAATCTTTTGTACCAATACCATACCTACTATTCATAACGATGTGCAGCGCGGTAGACTGTGTGCGTTGGACCATGGACCGTGCGAACCTTGAGGGACTACCATTAGCCATGCACAACACGAACAATAGCCAAGTAGGTACTTGCTTCACGAACGTCACGTAAACTTTATAATTAGTTTCACGAGATAAATTAGGTTGCAAATTATAGATGAATTGCTCATTGTAAAATTTTGTTGACTGTTGTTGCAACGAAGCTGACTTCTAAGAATCAGTATACTTAACAAATTTCAGTTAGAATGGCTAATGTAGTGTCAATAGACAAACTTGTAATGCTTTCACCATTTCATCTACTTCCACTAGTCTGCACAAGCACATATGGGAGAAATATTAGGCCTACTGGGCTTTAGCCCTGTTTTGCCCAGTTTGAAATTTAATTAACACATTATAATGTACCGTAAGTATACCGTAAATACTCAACTGAGTGATCGTTACACATTCTTCGTTAAAAATACGGTCTTAGGTAATTATTAAATATAATACCTAATTAAATTATTATTAATCGTTTCAATGCACATAAGTACAATATGATTTGAAGACGAAATACGAGTAATTGGTTGTTTATCGCGAAAAGCGCAAGTGAACACTCCATATTTAAAGTTCACATGAAATATACTTTATTTTACTGTTTAGGTGATCTATTATCATAAATAAATGTAATTTAAAGTAATAAAATCTTCTTAATAAATTCATATAATTAATAAATAATTAAATATCGTAAACTGTAAAAGCATTTTGACAATGTAACAAACTAAAATTAATAACTACTTTATCTCTCTTTTTTTATTTCACCTTTGAAAAACACGTCGTATAATGTGCGTATTCTTGGGCTAGGTATATATATATTCTTCGCTACCATATGCGCGTTTGCACAATATTGTCCCTTACCAGCCTAGAAGACTGCTTATAGATAGTGGCATAATTTACTGTTGTATGTACTTACAGATAGTTACGAGTATAATAAGAAACTAAATGGTAGAAGTCGTGGTTCAACTTTTCCAGTTCAGAGACTAGTGTAAGTTTCTTTTGATGTAATAAAACGTCACGAACGCGTAAGTGATAATATTATTTATATGGGAAACACCGAACGCGATGGTAAAGTAAAAAAAACGTTAAAAACTTACACTCAGGGCGCTGAATGCTGCCTTATCGTTAATGCAATATTTATATACACATACCTACAGCTTTTGGCAACCTTCGCTGAAATTGTTTGTGCCTACTAATTATTAGCCATAATTATACTATAATTATATATACACTATGGGAAGAGTATGCCGTAATGTAAAACGGCTAACTCTAGCCGACACGAAAAACGCAATGTCCGCGACCACACAGTAAGCGTTATAACAAAAAATAATCGATAGTTGTTTTTTTTCGTACAGTTACGCTTTGTGGAGGCCAATTTCTGGCTAGGCACCTACGTCTAATGTAATAAAAATATATCACTGCTACCTACATATGCAAAAATAAACTCCTATGAAAAAATTAAATTTGTTAACGATTATCAAAGTGGTTTTAGAAATACCGGGTCTACAACCTTGCAGTATAAGTACATGTAGGTATGTCCAAGAAATGTTTATCATAATATACAACCAAAATTACCCTGTGGGTCTTTTGCTAGACATGACCATGAGGTCCATTAGCAAACTAGATAGCAATTATATTATAACAGTTGTAAGAGTACCAAATCACAACACGTAAATACAGCCACTCTATTAAAACAGGATGTAGACAGTAACATTGATTGGAAACTCTTAAAAAAATCTTAGTTCTCTACGTCCTTCAATTTCTTAAACGTGTGACGGACTTTGAGAATGCCATCTTAGTCACTATGAACCTCTTTGTCTAATTTAACTATATCAACGGCGTTACAGAAAAAAACGATATGCGTAGTTTTTGGGCCATTGTCTTTGTCACTCTCATGACGACTTTGGAGTAGAAGAAAAAGATGCTCGAAATATACTAAGTCTGATTTTACCGTACCAGGCCAGTTCCGTGAAGATAAAGAGATATGTGAATACGTGACGTGTATGTTATGATTATGGTAAGGGATGTCACCTTTTGGAGCTTAAAAATAAAAAGTACAGAGAACAAAAATAAAGTATTATATTATATTATTTTACTGTAAAAACACCACTCGTGTATGAAAGTCGTAAATTAAGTATATTGATCTAACTTTATATGTTACGTAAAATATAACGCACACACAGCTAAAATACAATACATTAGGTACAATACTTTATATTAAAGTACTGGTGGCAACCCTAGCTATGTTATGATCTGCGTTGTTGCGAAGGTCATATTGAACTCATTTTCCTCAACCACAAAAAATGTAAATACATGGTTAAGTACCTACTAAATGCCTACAACTTATCGTAATCGAGATTGGTAAAACTGATTTGGTACTTGCAAAACTTATATTTGAGATATGAGTATACAAAATTTGTAGGTAAGCTACGTAGAAATACATAGTTGGTAGCGCGTGAATGATGCGTATTGTAAACGTCCATAGGCTGCGGTGACCTCCTACCATCAAGCGGGCCGCATGCTTGTTTGCCACCTTTGTGGTATTAAAAAAAAACATCAATTACGGTATTTTTCAACGACAATCATTCCGTTTACTTAAGTGGATAATAATCTCACTTTTCATCTTCACTTTAAAAGGGCTATTTTTCCTAATCTGTATTAAATTAGAACGCAAAATAACAGTATTAGTTTGATAATTGATATGTATAATGTTACGGACATTTATAGTCATAGAGTACATACAAATTGCGCTACTGCACATACTGAAACCTCTCTTCCGCGCCTCTTATTGCACACCAATCTATTTGTTGAACAAGAGTCATTATGTAGTCGCCATTTACTATGATCGTATAAAAAAGGACTGCGAAATTTGTAACATACTTGTGTTTTTATACATATACAGGCTATATCGCTATCCATTTATATATCTGGGTGCCGTTCATATCAGGTTTTATATAGAATTTTCTTTTAATAGAAAACGTCGCGTAACACGAATCTAAAGATCATCGTAGTGTAAGCACGGAACAACATGGATGGATATGGAACTAAGCCCTGAGCCCTGTACGGTATCAAATGAAGGGGTTTTCCGGTCTCTGCCTGTACCCGACTTTGAGATTTTCGATAACGAGTATCGAGTTTACTATCTGTGCATCTCGAGTACTATTTTAGTACGAATGAGATGCACAGATAGTAAACTCTATACTCGTTATCGAAAACCTCAATGACACAATTCATGGTGAGGGTACTAAATGTAATTTTTTAACATAACAAAACGTCACCATCGCGTTAGAGTTACCCATATAAATAACATTATCACTTACGTGTTCAGGATGTTTTTTTACGTCAAAAGAAACTTACACTAGAGCGTAACTGACGACAGGGGTCGCACAAATGTAAAGGCAATGTTGTAAGTTCTTTTGTTATATTCGTCTGTCTTATTTTCCATTAACCCACGTGTGCAATTAATTTAAGCGGGATCTTCCGCTGTTTATTTAAAGTGAACAAATAGGCTTTAAAACGAAATTATTTATGTTTACTTTACGCAAAAACATCAAGTTTACAAAGATTGTCAACCCGGCGAAATCTACAGGTGTAATTATTTCACGATTAAAATAATTACACCTGTAGATTTCGCCGGGTAAAATAAAATACCTACGTTTATTTGCGTGTTAAAATGTTGTAACCAAAGGCGTCATACCATACTGCTACTTCATTTGATTTCACGAAATATTTAAATAATGTTGAGTTCATGAAATTAGGGCTCACAGTAAACCATTATTTCAAGGATGTTTTTGTTTCAGCTCATGTTGAAAAAGAACCACAGAGCGTACTTTTACTTATTTGTACCACAAAAAAAAATATTTCTTGTTCATTTAGTCTTAATTAAAACCCTCCATTAATAAAATATTATACAATTTTATATCCGACAGACGGTGACTCAAGGGAAACACCGGTGCAAGGGGCTAGGTAGCCAGGTTCAGTACTAACTTTAAACATATGTATAGCCAACTCGCCACTTATGTATCAACATTTACCCTCGAGAACATTACTCGTATTATTTATAACTGTTTTAGCTCAAAGTAGGTTATAAACTATGTACAGAGTGGTCCATTTACATCGGTCAGAATGGGCAAGTATGTAACTATAACACATATAAAGATCTTAGAAGACTGTTAGAAACCGAAACAGTGTAATCGATTATAACGTCAAAACAATCGCATACATACATTCATTTAAAAAGAAATACTCGTATTCAGTTCGAGAATAGAACCCGGTTGATTTGGAAAATAAAACTTTTAATTATTTCTATTTGGATATCGCTTGTGTACATCATTCGTAGTAAATGTTACTATTTAACATGATATATCAAAATAATGAATTGCATTGTATATCATATCCTTTAATTTAACTTAACGCACATGGGCTCGATTCCCACACCGAGTACGTATATTTTTTAAAATCTATGTATGGAGTTTAGTTTGTCATGGTTCCTTTGACAGAGTTTTTTGTTGTTGTAACATTTCTAGCCTAACGATATATTGGGAAATTGGATACAACCTTTTCTGCATGAATCTATTTGTAACCCACCAACCCTATTTACTTACGTAAATACAACTGGGTACTCAACCAAAGTTTTCGGAATCATTTCCAGTTTACGCAATCTAGTTTTCTATGTTTGTGTTACTAAAGTCTAGTTTTATTAAGGTCATACACGCTATAACCATAAAAATACTTAAGAAAAATACATTGATAAGATTTATGATTTAGGGCATACCAATATGTTACCAGTACCAGTGCAGACGAAATTACTATTCTAGAAAATGATATTTTGTGAGGCAACTATAAGTACATCTTTATGAAAGTCTGCTATATCGGGTACTTTGGTTCTGCTGCGAGTGATATCATATCTGTTGCGATCACGCAGAGACAATCCCCGTATAGCCCTCTCCATTGCCCTTTGGGTAATATTGAGCATTCTTATGAGGCCCACGGCAAGCGAGAAGCGTTTTTACAAACTTGAGCCCATAGTAAAAGATGTTCAAAATCGTGAACAGATCCCGATTTGATAATTTTGTATCATGTTTTTTATTACACCCAGTATAACTACTTGATTTCCTTAATCCCCTGCATTCCGCAATTACCATCAGGTGAGGAACGTTGAATTTAGTGCTTATTACAGTTATTACAAGTGAGGAACGAAAATACTTAAACTTACAGCCCAGATACTACATTGCTAGAGGTAAAGTATCATCAGATACCACCCCTATCAGTTTTATACACCTCCTTGCCAGTCCTTGTCCTACTAACTGCTATAATATCCTTACTTGCCTGCTATAATGTATTTTTTACCGCTCTAGTTAGAGCAGTTTACCCCTTAACCACCCATGATGCTGCGAATACCGGGGTATAGGTATCCCACCTCGCATAGTTACGTATTTGAAAATTGCGGTTTGGATGGTGAAAGGTCAGAAATCGCAGGAACCTAAACTGACCAACGCTATTAACCTATGAACAATGTGACAACAAGATCTAGCCAGGAGTACGATCGGTGTAGGCACATTAAAACCACTTGACTCTACGATTTCGTTTAGATTTTTCAACTTAAAATTAATGTTCAACAACTCGGTATTTCATTTAATTTACACATTTACATTACAAGTACACACACTGAGAGGAGACTACTAATTAAAATAATATGTACTTAATTTATGCAAAAAAATCAATAACTAAGAGAAGTTTGCACTTGTATTCCAATAAAAAAGGTGTTGATAGGTGTGGTTAAGTAGGTAACACCGGTCCTTAGCTTACGAACTCGACGCGATTAAACAATGAGGAATGATCACTGTTGATATAATTAAATTTTGTTTACCAAAATAGGTGCTGATTTATTGAGTAAATAATGTAGGTAACAATAAATAAAGGGAATAATTTTATGTAGCTCCTACTTTTTTTAAGAGACGATATCATCATCATCATCATCTCAGCCATAAGACGTCCACTGCTGCATATAACCTTCCCCTTGAACCTCCACATGTACCGGTTGGAAGCGAGCTATATCCAGCGTCTTCCGGCGACTCGTGTAGTGCAATACTTAGACAGTTATGCGTTAAGCGTAGAAGCTGCCAGTTCTTGTCACCCGGTGAGATCAGCGCCGTGAGTCCAGGTCAGGTAGCGAGCACTCGTTCCAACCTAAACTGAATCAGCAACATTAGGTAGACCAGGTGCCTACATAATTTAAATTATAATTATTCGGTAAATCTTCAGATGCTATTTCTTACTTTTTAGGTAACTATTATGTTCGTATCATGATATGACCGTTTTTTTAATGTTATGTTATACGTATAATAACGGGGTCACTTCTTTAGATAAACGCGATTAGCCGTTGATTGATATTTGACGAGCAGGTAAATTAAAAAGGTGATCTTCAAAGTGTTTTCTACAATATCTCCTCGATAAATTAGTATTTTCTACAAGATTCTTGTTATATATTGAAGTACGTTTTAATTTGTAATAAGCTTTGTGTAAAGTCTATACAAAAAATACCTGAAATCGTTTAATATTTTTGTACTGAAACACCAGAAACTTTTAGTATTGTACATTACTGGTAATGTCATCGCATTTACCTTGCAGGGATTGAAATACCAGTGTTTTGATTATTTAACTCAAACATGACATAGATACGGAAGTAGTGACATTAAGGCTCATTAAGTCGGTTTATTTCCTCTAGGCTGTCGAGTCCTCGCGGGAACGTGCTCGAAATGGCTGAGATAAGTGGAAGTTTCCTCAATTTTACCACTTTAGGACAATGTTTGACGCCACAATGACAAGAAACGTACCTACCTCTATTTACCTACACCTGAGTAAATACTTACTCGTACTGTCTACCTCGCCGCGTGTAACGATTCTGGCAGTAATGAGAATGAGGTGCTACACTAATAGAATTTTCAAGTGGTCATTCATTCTCACTCTCTTTAATAATAAGTTGTAATTACTTCCTTTAGTTTTTTAACGACATGTTATTTTTATAGGATCATTTTAGTAGCTTCTGGTTATTAAACTAGTTCTGCAATACGAGTATGTAAATCCATTGTACAGTCCACAAAATAAGCCTGAATAAACTTTTTACTTTTCCCCTCACTAGCTCGTAAAGCGCTTGTTTATCCTTTAATACGAGAGGGTAAAAACGCATTTTATCCACTAGTGATTAAAGTAAGTCGACTTCTCATAGCTCTTATTGCTATGCTTTTAAAGTCTAAATTCGCGAAGTACTTGCCCTCGCGGCGGCGTCGGGCGCGGGCGAGCCTCGCTCAGGCACCGAGTTGAAAATTGAATTAGAACATTCGAAAATCGTACTGGCCACCACAAACTAACCAAGCTAAAGGCACCTTTTGTAAAAATGTTGAATGTATCTAAACGCAAAAAAAAGTCAATGCGATTTCAAAACCTTTTTTTACATGTTTCACTTTCCTCGCTGTAGTGAGGAGAAAAGTTTTGTGTTACACACGGGTGCAATTGTAATTTACTTCTCGTGTATTGAAACACTCGCTACGCTCAGGATTCTATTTTAAAACCACTCGCTTTGCTCGTGGTTAAACTATAGAATCCATTCGCTTGCTCGAGTTTCAATCCCACACTCGCAGTTAAAATACAATTTTGCACCCTTGTATAACAAATAACTATTGACACTAACTAAACTTTCTTTTGCTACAGATTTGAACATGAAGAATGCAGAAAAAGTTAATATAAGCGCCATCAGTGGGAGTGATGTGTCTGTTAATCAAGATGGAAGGTAAGCTGTAGATTCTAATGCTGAGCTGCATTCTTATTAATATACATGTGATGTTTAATTTAACCCGCATATTCATTTTCACAATCATAAATTCGACATACCTACTTACGCGGCGACTCGGTGAAATAACATGATGAGAAATATCTTAATTTATGTAATATTTTTTCTATTTGTATTAGGCATATGTTGTGTGCACACTGCAATTTTTTTTATACAACGACGATGGCAAACTAGCATACGGCTCGCCTGATGGTAAGCAGTTACCGTAGCCTATTATGGACGCCGGCAGCATCAGAGGATTCTCATGCGCGTTGTAGGCAACGCGCATGAGAATCCTCTGAATACAAGACCCTTTACCCTTATGACCCTTTACAAGGCCCTTTAAGATACATAACGAATTTAGGTTTAGTGCTACATAATAACACATGAAATTACACTCTCTTTACTCTTTCTTAATAGTTACCTTTGTTCAATAAGAGGACAATATTTTTTTGAGAATAGTCATTTCCAATACGTTTTACAAACATGCAAAAACCTGCACTATGAAGATATTTCACTTCGTACTTTCGAAACGTATTCTAATTTCATTCAAGTGATACCTCATGCGAGATTAATTATATAAAACTAATTTTACTGTTTAGAAATAAAATATGTATATATGTTTTATTTATATTATTTATGTCCTACATGTACCTGTACTAGGACGAGCTGTTTGGTAATCGACGAAGGTCGAGCGCGGGCTTGCCTCACACCGAACAATATACGTAGGCGCGAATTGCCAAACTATTTTTTTAAGGTTTTCGTTGCAAAATGTTTTGAGAATGTATTTTTTTACCAATTTCATTAAATTACTATGAAGGATGATAGAAAAAAAAACGGTAAATCAAGGTTTTCGGTAATACCTACAATAAACCAAATTTTAATAGTTTAATCCCTGTTTACGACAGGCTCGACTTTTAATTAAATATATCGTAACCAATGGTCTCTTTCGTACTTATATAATATCGTGTTTGTCCAGACACTATTTTATCTTTACAGACATAAGAAATATATTTAGATAACTTTTGCTTACAAGTACCTATGTATAATTAAAATTTTAATATAATGTTACACTCGTTGAAAGTTAGTTTCAAAAGCTTATATCGTATATTGTCCGCAGTACATTACTGCTCATAAATTTTACAAACAAGAATGACGTGTGTATAAGTATAATTTACAAAGATCCTTTTAGTTAATCTTTATACTTTAGTCAATCTTATATCTGATTTAATTTAATTCTTCACCGGATGTACGTATGTACATATATTATGTATCCATACACTAGGTACGTATGGAGTTGCGCAGACGTCATTAGGTGTTTTATCGTCAACGCGCCTCGAGTCACTACCACATTTATTTAAAAGCGACTACAGTTAGTAGTAGTTTCACTCTGATTGACAGTTCGGGTGCCATCGTATTTCGGTCGAGATACGAGTTTTCTCGGCGGAAAACAGTTTTACAGTTTTGCACTACATCTGTATACGGTATCATATTCACTTATTTGTAATCCACAGACTTGTCAAGCGCGCTTAAAAAGTAAGCTGTTGTAGTATAACTGCTGTATACAAGATTCCCAGTCGTAGAGACTGTAATGTATTTATGATCACGAGAACAAAAAAAAAAAAATATTATTCTAAGGTACTTTATAGCTGTCTAGGTATTACTTGGCAATACTTATTTAAATGGATTTCTGTCGATGTTGAATTGATAAATAGTAGTACTTTTAGTAAAGACAAATAATTAGTTATAGCTATGTAGGTACATATTTCAGGCATCGTTAGTAAAGACTTAGTACATGACTTCATTAATGTGAAAGGATAAAAAATATGTAGGTATATACGAGTATGGCTTAGAATGAAGTAGGTAACTCTTGATTTGAAGCGACGATAACATAGATTAGTGTTTCACAATAAACATGACTTGTAAGTATGTTGTTTTTCTAAAATGCAGCCTGTCTCCATGTTACCATGTACGACGACGGGCGACGATCTCAGATTCAAACAGTTTCCGTCAGGGTTAAAGATACATATGTGTACTAAGATACTTACAGGACTTAACCTCGTTACCAGGTTTCAAAAAACGGTCTTGTCTTATTAATTTCTATAATGTGTAAAAAACGTAAAATTTTGAATCGGTGATGTCACTGATGTGTCTTATAATGTGACATGTAAAGATGAATACCTTAAGCATAGTCGAAACTCGTACGTTAACATTCAGCCATAATAAAAGACAAATTAACGTCGGAATCACCCACAACACAAAGCAATGTGATTACCCAATAAAGTGACTCTCATGCATGGGCAATCTCAATGAATAGCAGCTACTTATTCGTCATCTGTTGCGATATGGTATTATTGTTACTTAGAGGATCTGTAACACACTTTCACTTTTAACTTTGGAATCCCCCAATTTGGCCCAACAGCGAGCCAGTTGACTTTGGGCCACTAGAGATAACACTCCTCTGCAAAAATGGTAAGAGCTTTTGTGACACACAATAAACATGTTTATATGCTACGTTCGAGCTTTCATATTAACTTTATTTATACTTTGTAGAAATCGGCGACTATTATGTTGTTCCTGTGCTGCGTAATTGCTATTGCGAGTGGAGAGTTAGAAGAAACAAAAGACTTGGAAATAGATAATCCAGAAGACTTGGAGAGACGACATCGCAGGCGCAAGAAACCTCAAAATACGGGACCGTGTGGAAACGGATACGGAAGGACTTTCGGATTTCAAGACTATACGTATATATCAGCACCGGTTATGAACTATTTTTTCGGATGCGGAGTAGCTCCCGTGCCAGTAGCACCATACCCTCAGCTGCCAGCGGCCGGACCTTTCCCCGTGCAGATCGGGGTTAGCCAGTCGCAGCACCACCACGGCGGGCACCACGGGGGGCATCATGGAGCACACCACGGAGGGCACCATGGTGGCCATGGACTTTTTGGGGGACAGAATCAAGGAGCTCCATTGCCCGGAAATTACTACACGGGTTACGGTCAAAACCAACCCGTTTACGGGCAAGGAGCATTTCAACAGCTTAATCGACCGTTCCAGAATGTTGTATCAGCAGCGGCTTCAGGCTTCGGCAACGTCCTTGCTGATTATATTAACCGCCCCAGAAAAACTCAAAAGAAGATCAACAAGCAAGTGAATCAACTCCTGAAACCAATATACAACCTGTTTTAAAAATAATTGTTACCTATGCATATAAGTGTTAGTACTAAGATACAAAGTGAAGTGAATACGAGTACTTATTAATATATTTAGCAAACTAGTTCAAAGGCTGTTAACTTAACCGAGTGAGTACCTGAGAGTAAGTACCTAAAGTTGCCCTTATGTGATTGATCACACATAGTTCGAACCTAGATACTGCTTTGTAACGGAAGTATCAACCTATGTAGGTTACATATGTATGTATTACATGTCAATAGTTAAATCGATAAAGGAATTTCTTATCTTAAATTCCACATACTTACCTACTTCTTTCACCGGTATTAGACTACGCTACGTTGTACAAAAAAGAAGTGATAGGTTTATATTGAATTTTATTTTTAACTCTAAGTATCTAATGGCCTACAGGGAATCTGTCAATCCACTAGTTGAGTTAACACTTTGGCGGACAGTACGCCTATAGGCGTCGCGTATGTTTTTGTTTCCTATGGTCTGTGACAGATGACGTCATTTACTGTCCATCAACGTGTTAATATTTATAACGGGGTCTCGAGAAAACATATCCCAAATTAGCTTTTGCCTATCTATGAATATTTATAACCTGATTAGCATTAGGTTATGAATAACAGAAGCTTAGAATGACTCGGGTAAACAAAAAAAAACTACGGTAGCTTTTAGAGCCGCATTTGAAAGCTGAATTAAGAAAATATAATAATACTTTGCATTCAATGTTACTTCTATACCTATTACAGGGCACCTAGTTGATATTTTTTATGAAAATTGATGAATTTAACTAATATACATATTATGTAACTATATATTGATAACTATCTATGTATTGATAAACATAAAACATTTAATTAATTGGGTATATCTTACTTACGTTTTTGCTTTAAATAGAATATAATTATTAATTTTAAGACTAAGTAAGGGTACTTATAAGATAAACTATTTAATAAAACATTTGATAATTATCTTGCGTTTTCTTCAAGCATAATTATCTACCTATATAAACTACATACATACTAAAGTTACTAGGTTGCTTATTAGATATTTATCATGCACTCGAAATGGCAACTGTGTCAACAAAATTCACCTTCATTTACTATCTAGAGTCTACATATCTACTTTATTAACGAATATTTCAAGCAGTGCGAATTAAAGAATCAGTATTACATAAAGTAGTAGTTATGTATTTGTTACATTAAGAATTAAAGATTGTACTATGCAAGGCGACCAACTTCACAGTACGTTACCGACCTTTGTGAATAGGTAAGCTATATCACTCTAGGTACTCGAAGTTTTGTACATTCAAGGGCAAAAATATGTATACACCTGACCACCTAAACACTTACATAAGCTCTTGACTGTAACCTTCACATTCAACTGTTAGTCTGTGCTATTACACCTATCTACCAGAGTGCTTAATGTCCCAAGTGAACGCATTCATGCGTTCCTACGTATCACATTTGCATATGCGAGTAAGAATATACAGGTTCATGAAAAATAAATGATATTATTTATACTAATTTCAACTTTCACGCGGTACACGAGTACGCATTTATATTACACATTATTACAAGTGGACGTAACCGACTCTGTTTTCGGGAACAGCAATTTTCGAAATTACGGAGATTATTTTTTAATTTGTATGCGTGCGGTTAAGCCCCGTTTTAATTGTAATGTTATTCCATGACCAACAGGATTCCCACTGAGGGGTATGGCGTATTTCAGTCAAGAGAAGCGATCATTCCACTAGAAAAATCGCAACTAGAGCTTGAAAAAGATGAATCGGAGCAACACAAAGTCACCCATCCCACGTCGTAAGTTTTGCAAATATTAATCAAATTATCACTAATAATATAATGTTGCCGCAAAGAACATTATATTAACTAACTAAATTAATAAAATAGCATTGCGATACAACGAGGAAATGCTGCCAGCATCCTTATGCCTCAAGGGCCTTTTTTAGATTTTATTCTGGAATTAGTTAAGTACTTGTAGTTATCATAATACGATTGTAATTTCTGTAAATTCATAAAATATGTAGGTACTTATGTATATATCATATACGATTCTCTGCTTCGGTATATACTCACCTTACCTTTAGAAGACAATTAAATAAAGTTATCTATATCATTTGATGATTATTTTTTGCAACTACAAACTTCTTATCTATTTTTACTTATGTCAATGTTATACTAAAAGACGACAACATCAACCAAAATATGAAATGATATATGAAGGACATCTATTGACCAATTAACCTTGCCTTGCAATCAGCCTTGTAAGACCAAATATCAAAGCTTACAAACAAGCCCTCTGCTTGCTAATAGAAGACTTATTGCATGGGCCCGTTTATTTCGCTTTAGCCTAATCTTGATTACGTCGCGCTAATAATTTTTAAATTAATAAAACAACAATGCGTACTTAGTTCATAGAAATGAAATATATGTGCAGTTACTTGGACACGATGCTGCACATCTTCCGAGGCAACATCGGCTCGGGGCTGCTGGCCATGGGCGACGCCTACAAGAACGGCGGCATCGTGTTCGCGCCCATCATGACCGCAGTCCTCGGCGTCATATGCGTCCACGCCCAACACCTGCTGGTGAGTTCAATGGCTACATAAGTTGGAGAATTGGCTTAACAAATGTCGCAGCGAACATACTCGTATTTGGACGACATCTATCTATATATATAAACGTGAAAGTCCTGACTGACTGATAAACGCACAGCCCAAACCTAGACGGCTGATTTTTTCACAATAGGTAGTTTGTATACCGTAAGCACCCACTAAGAAGGGATTTTTGGAAATTCCACCATTAAGGGGGTAAAAAAAGGGTTGAAAGTGCGTATGGCGATTGTGTAAAATTAAAAGCTAGAGACTTGAAATTTTGTGTAAACACTCCTTATACAAATACGAGTAATAAAAAGTAAATAAATGTAATTTCAGCGTTTTTTGAAATTCATCCTCTAAGGGGTCAAAAAGGGGTTCTTCTGCGCGTGCGAAGCCGCGGGCAAAAGCTAGTCTTATTATGGCGATGTTTCGTTGGTCTCTTCAGTTGGTAACAGGTACTATGGAAAGTTACCTATTTACCGTACTCCTTTTCTCCCTTAGCGCACTACCTACTCTAATAAGTAATAAGACTAGTCAAGTCTAGCTATTTTTGTACTATAGTTGGAAGGTTTTACGTTACTATGTGAAGGAATGGTACCTAAGTCCTAATAGTAACAAAATAAATATAATTACAAAATGACTTTTTACCGACTTCAATTTTTTTGCAACCTCAATGAGTATCTAGATTCTACCTAATCCGACGTCGCCGGTTCCAACCGTATTGCAGTCGCCCTATAAAACCCTTATTTAATAAGATATCAAATACTTACGTAGCTTGATTTATTTCTAGTTGAACTGCTCAGAAGAGATGCATCGTCAAACGAAACGGGATAAGCCGCCAAATTTTTCGGAAACCGTGTCGCTGGTGTTCGAGACCGGGCCGCCGCGGCTGCGGCCGCTGGCTGGCGCCATGAAGGTTCTGGTTGACACCTTCCTGTGCGTCACGCAGCTCGGCTTCTGCTGCATCTACATAGTTTTCATCGCTAATAATATTAAAACTGTAAGTAAATAAGTTATTTATTCTTCAAAGTTTATACTATTGCTTGTTGTTACTCCACTGAAGATAAGATCTAATAGAAACAATGTGTCATTATTTTATATTAACCTACATAGCAGCCTGAGCGCGGTAAAGTATTAGTTTCAATATAATAATTTGCTTGATAAAATACCTACATAGAGTTCCTATTACAATTTTTTTTGTTTGGAAAATTTGTAGGCTTTAAACGCTCTAAATACCTATATGTAGGTATTAGGTAGGCTATTATAATTAAGTATGTCAATTGGCGCGGCAAGAATGTCTTATTAATACAATGTACTACCTGTTATTAAATTAAAATTAAAATGTATTTATATCAAGTAACAAATGACTATAAAATAGTACATTTTGATACTAGTGAAAAAAAATTTTTTTTCGACGAAGGTGAACGTTGGAGCCCGAGTGAAACGAGGGTGACAGTCACCCGAGTCTTAAAGAAGTTTTTACACGCGATGCGTGCGAAAAGTGCACTTTTTACGCACTAGTTCGGAAAATAATATTAGAAGTTATACTCGAAGGAAGTACGGGCACAACCTTATTCTAAAAAATAGACTTCAAATAACTCACAGAAAATGAATTGATTAGTACAGTCGCCATCAGATATATTGGATCTGTGGAGATGGCCACAAACATCTGAACAACGCATGCCTTGTCAAGGCAATAAAAGGCATCTTCAAATATTTGAGTCCAACTCTACAACTCCGATATATCTGATGGCGACTGTACATATCTACTAAAATATTTACAACCAGTCACAACGTAACTAATCTAATAATGTAATTGCGCGCTTCAATTAAAAAGCCAGTCTCGGACCGACATTACACGTCATAAAAAAAACACCAAAAATCATCGTTGATCACGACTCGATCAATGCTAATGTTCACCACGTCTTCGATGCGTGACTCTAAGAGATGATTAATTTGCTATTAAAATACTATAAAGGGAACGATTTACTTTGTATAACGACACGGTAGTTATAAGTTTTAAATATAGGACTGCAGGATGTTTCAAGCAAAGTGTCTAACACGTGGCGATACGACACATTAATACCTACCTACATAATTAGCTAATACTTCGCGGTCACATGCTTTATGTATTAACTTTATAATAAATATTGACGACATTATTTACTTACTGCAGGTAGGACAATCAGTGTCAAATAGTTGCAACTAAAGCACCTACCCAAATACATCGTGATCTACAGATCATTATTTAGAACAGTAAGGAAGTTTTCATTTGGCCATTCATTTCTATCATATGATGCTGACTGTAGGTACCTCGAAATGTACTTATAGGAAAACACTAAATAAATAAAGTAATTTAAATATTTAACAAGTCTCGGAATAATCTCAGCAAAGGCATCTTCTTTTATCTTTTTGTCACCTCCTTTTACCGAAAACCTAAGCCGGTCAAGCCGTTCAGAGCCCAGTGGCAGTGTAAGTTTTAACGTAACAAAACGGAAACATCACGTTAGAGTTACCCATATAAATAACAGTATCACTTATGTAAGTGATACTGTTATTTGTAAAAAAACTTACACTAGAGCCTCAGGTTTAACCACGCTTTAACTAAATAAAAATAAGGCGTGCATACATTAAGTGTTACGATTGATTACATCAATAAGATAAATTGTTGATTGCTAATTTTATGCGCAACACTCGAACAGTCGTATCGCTGTTGCCTAATTACTTCTCAGCCTTGGCCCCTTGTTTGTAAAAAGAAGTCGAAAATGTTGCGCAATCACCGGATACTTGTCGATTGTAGATAAGCGATCAATACGGTATCCACCTGGAGTTGTCGGTGCACATGATCTTCGTGCTGGTGCCGGTGCTGGCGTCGTGCATGGTGCGCAACCTGAAGTACCTGACGCCGTTCTCGACCATCGCCAACGTGCTGATGGCGCTGGGCGTGGGCGCGGTGGTCTACGAGGCCGCGCACGGGCTCCCCGACGTCAGCTCGCGGGATTACATCGCTTCGTGGAGTCAGCTGCCCCTCTATTTCGGGACTGCAGTGTATGCTTTCGAAGGAATTGGTTTGGTAAGTTGTCTAAAATAAGCTAGCTATTAAGTAGGGTGATGGCACCAATGTTGGACACTTTAACCTGACAGGCATCAATGAAGGACACTTAGTTCTTAATTCAAAAACCATAACGTTATAAATTGAATATATACCAACAAATATTGATTGGTTCCATGTTCATTACTAGCGCCATTAACCTAAGGCATAGCGATCTACTACGTGTCTAGAGAGACATTGACAACACCGCAATACACAATACGTACAATTCAATACTCTGTGAAGTACGTACCTACTGAATTATAATTATAACTCGAAATATTATTTAAGGTACTCCCGTTAAAAAACGAAATGCGGCGTCCTGAGCAATTTCAGAAGCCCTTGGGCGTTTTAAACGTCAGCATGGTAGTGGTGGGCGCCATCTTCGTGACAGTGGGCTTCCTCGGCTACCTCAAGTGGGGCGACAACGTCCAGGGCAGCCTGACGCTCAACATGACTCCGGGAAATATGTAAGTATCAATCATTATGAATAGACTGCTACTTTTAATTCAATACGTAGCAGTGGCGACTAGTTCATTCTTGCCTCAGGCAAGACGCAGCCAACATGCCTTTGTCTTTAGTTACTTACAATGAAGACTCGCCGCCTATGATTTGTAGGTAGCTTTAAACCTAGGATAAGTTTCACCATTTTGTTCGCCTTAAGGCAAAAACATAGTGATTCGCAATCTGCAATTACTTATATGGATCACCCATTGTCGGGAAATTTTATTTTGTAACATGCAATGTAAACCTTGCACTTCACAAACTGTGTCCTTTGGTGCATATGAATCTGTCATGTATGTTGTAAGCATGTTTTGACATGTAGTGAGTAATAGTAGATTGTTGACCAAGGGTAGAAGTCATCCATTGACGACGAGGTAGTGCGAGTCAGAAATGGGTGACTTTTACCCGAGTTAAGCATACTATTTTTCATTTCGAATGCGAGGATAGTAAAATAAGAGCAAAAAGAAAGTTATTTAAATGTAAAGGTAAATAAATAACAATTAATATATTTTCTACTTCTGGCGTCGGTAAATAAGGTTATTTTCGCCACTTTGTTCTACTGAATGCTCACAAGGGGAGAACTAATAGGAACATGCCAAATTGCGACCCTAGGGCGGGAACGTACCACTTTCCACCCGCATAGTAGATAAACAATGACCCACTTTCCGAGCATGAGAAATGAAAATTTATTTCAATATCAATCATAAAAAGTTAGTAGATAATAACGTCTCCATTTCCGGCTCTGTTCAAAATGCAACCACTTTTTCGTATGCTGATTAAAGTTACTAAATTACCCGAATGCCTATAACTTACATATTATGTTATGCTGTACATACCCATGTCATGTCGTATACTTAGTGCGCGTGTGTTTCATGTTCCGTTAGCTTGAGCACCGCCGTGCAAGGCCTCATCGCACTGGCCATGCTGCTCACGTACCCCTTGCAGTTCTACGTGCCGGTGGACATCGCCTGGCCCGGCCTGCGCCGCAAGGTGGGCGCCGCCTCGCCCGTGGCCAAGGAGCTGGGCTTCCGGGCCGCGCTTGTTCTACTTACATGTACGTTGTTGTCAACTGTTTACTCTCCATTGTACTTGTGCTCGGTAAATGGCGCCGCACATATAACATAATAATACGAGTAAGTATAGCTACACATATAATATCGTCGCCAAAAGAACGAAAGTTTATGGGTACTTTCCTAAATAATATAAGCTGAATTTGGACCGTTGTTTACTAGGAATACATAGTTATAGTAAAAAAAATATATATTTTATGAACTTTATTTTTGCAGTTATTCTTGCCGAGAGCATACCTCAGCTGGGTCTGTTCATTTCCCTGGTGGGCGCCATCAGCAGCACGGCTCTGGCGCTTATGTTCCCGCCGCTGATAGAGATTGTGATGACCTCACAGAAGCAAGGAGGAATTCCGCTCCACGTCCTCTTGAAAGATATCATTATCATTATACTAGGGCTCTTCATATTTGTAACTGGCTCTTACGAAAGTTTGACATCTATTGTAAAAGCTTTCGTAGCAAAATAACGACTGGGCTGTCGATTTTTTGTTTATAGGGACATGAATAGTCATTTCTTACTTATTATAGTAATAAATAACTATTCATGTCCCTATAAAGCACTTACCAATGCAACAGCATAACAACGTTAATAACTTTGTTTTTCCAACTCAGCTTAAACTTTTTTACTTACCATTATGAGACAAATTGTACATAAGAATATATTTTAAGATATTAACCATTGGACACGAAGTACATAGTATATTATAGTTGTGATGACTTCATGTAAATGTTATAAGACGCTATTGTGCAAGATTAATTTAAAAATACATACCTATATCTCAAGCGCGTCTGAGGAGTAAGATTTTTAGCTAAGTTATGTACCTATACGCTGTCTTTTAGATATGTACCTACATACCTAATGAAATAGTGTATACCTATAGTAGCAGGGAATCATTCTTCGGACAGTGTGCCCAGTTGGCAAATAAGAGAAATTAATTTTCGAATTATAAGTATGTATGTGTTGTTAATATACATTTTTATGACAAAAGTAATTTAGACACAGTCGGCCAGCAGCGTGATTTAAGTCAGAGCGTCAGCAACTGGCACGCTCGACTGAATTCGACTTTCCAAACTAACGTCGTTTGCTCAGGCATACGAATAGATAATTAGTATTATGATTTAAGAAATTATGAGAATACATGTATAGTGAAATACATCGTAGTCATACCTACGCTTTTGTATATAAGCATAATACCTTTTACGAGTCTTAAACATATAATATAGATAAGTAAAAGGATAATTGCTTACCCTAATTGGTAAGCTTATCATCCTTAACTTAATAATTAGGTAAGTACTGTGATTTCATATAACGGCCATTTTATTTAAAGTTATATAGGTACTCAACATGTTTTTTTTGCGTTTACTATCAAGAGGCAGGAACTGAGTACTTGTTTCAATCCTAATAGGAAAGAGTTCCATAATGTTCACACATTTTGTTACTCCAACTTCGTTACAAAATTGGGACACTATTTTTTTTAAGGAAGCACACAAAATACCTAAAGCTGAGTATAGAACTTTAATGAAATAGGCCATAAGTAGTAGTAAATTTTCTAGGTTGCCATTTGATCTGTTATTCGATAATGTTCAGTACAGTGTACATACTTTTCGCCAATAGGTTCCAACATCTATTGACATTTACAATTTTATTTTACTTTCAGAAAAAGTAACGGTATGAAATTTATTTAATATTTTAATCCTAATTTACGTAATGCATGGGATGTTCATTGTGCTTACCAACTAAAACGTAATAGGTACCCTTACCCGGTCTTTGGATCATTCACATTTTAAATATGTATATTTTAATTTGACCTATATAACAAAACCTTACCTTTTACTGTAATGGATAAACTGTGAAATTGTAGTATTTGCCACGACAATCGCAAAAAATATCTTTACTAATAATTCTCGGGTAAAGTTAAAATAGCATCACTATTTGACGCATAAAGTAATAACTTCCATGGAAAGAGTTATTAATACACTATTGTAATCATACCTGATACGAAGTAGCTTTAGTAACGACAAGTCTGTGATACAGTGAGAGTGAAACTAATGTGATCGAACATGAATACTGTATTTATTATCTCCTAAGACTCTATGGGTAGTAAATTAATTATTAGTCGCGTGTATAAACTATTATTATGGTAAAATAATATTCAAATTATACATAATTAGCCTCTATTCGCCCTTAGATTAACATTTGCCACGAGAATTACAAATCTAAATTGTTAAAATAAAGATTCAAATTACAATCAAACGGTTAGGCATCTGGGCGGGTACATAGAGGTTAAACGATATTTTTGTATAAATATTTTATATCTACATAAAAAAATAAATTGGTGACAGTTGATCAATAACCTTTTCTTGTATAATTCTAATATATGCACCCAACATTACTTAACACGTTCACAGTCCAGTGGTCCCCACCCATGGTTCACTGTAATATAACCGACCAAGTACGCCCTCACTTCCTACTGCATTCAGTGGTGATCATAATATAGAGATAACTCTGATTTATCTATGAATATATGTGTTAGGAAACATTTTTAGTGATCCACACTTGGAGCACGGACGTGCGATGGAAGTAATTTGCTTGGACGTATTAAAACATTTTGTATGGGGACTGTGAACGTGTTAATGTCACGTCGTTAATACTACCTACAAGGGATCCTACCTGTAATATGACACTACTATCGCAATAAAAATAATACAAAGATTGTACACCCACGCCACATGATGATATCTACAATAAGTATACAGCAGATGGGTGTGTTTGTAAGACGGCTTCCAGAATATATGTAAATAAAAATAATGCGTAAATATAGCCTTACACATATCGACATAATACTTAACTATGTAATACCTTACCAAAATGAAAGATTATTTGCAAAAATAATTTAAGTACACAAAATATGCAACAGGTATGACTCCAAATGAGACTGTAAAAGGATATATTTGTGCGCTTCGTTATGTGAAAACATTGTAACTAAGGTGTTGATACTTATGGGTCATACAGATCAATTACTTTCACGTCTTTCCTGTGGACAATCTGAAAGTTTATGGATTTTAAAACCAAATATTTGATTCTATGAAATATTAACATAAACCGATCCTCATTTTACGTAACACTTTCCTCAATAACAACTTGTACTCACATGAGCCGTAACTATTAGCCACAGAAAATACGGTTTTTGCTTTAATATCTGTATGACCCGTGTATGCGCTGGACGATATTATGTATGCACAGTTACACATACATTAACAGGAATTGAGTAATTGAGTCGCTTAAATTCAAACTCAGGTAAATCCATCTGTCAGATCATGCGATTTTGGTATCATGAAAAGGTAATATTTGGGTAGATATTTGCAGAGAGGGTCGAATGGATTTATCTGAGTTTGAAGTTAAGCGACACAATTTAAAGTCAACCTTATTTTTTATATACATACCTGCAGGCAATTTACAATCACGATGACATTTTCGCAAATAAAGAAGAATATATTTACTAGTGTTTTAAAGTTGACAATAACGAGGAGTTGACCCATCATCCGTACAGTCCTGATCTGAGTTCCATGTTCTTTTTACTTTCCCTAAGACCTGACTGAAGACCCAGAGCCCGCCGTGGAAGCCTTTATATTGGCCATTTAGACACGCCTATTTCAGATTAAAATACCTTCAATTATAAATTGTTCGAATACAACAATGCGTCGATTGCAACAGATATAATGCCTTTTTTTCACTCCCGACCATTTCTGTAGGCCCCTTGAAGAGTCGGCGACATATAGTTGGTAGAATCTAAAGTACTCATAAAGTTTGGTACACCACTATAGAATTCGCATCGTGTACCGAACTATTTTACTACTTTAAGTGCTGTCAACTATATGACGCTGACTAAACGTAGTAGGTACCTGTGATAGGAACGTCGTCAAAGATGTTCGAACTCTCTCTGTCGACTTCTAATACACGTAACAAGTATTAACCTTTTCCATGCTAAATACTGATATACATATATGCCACAGACCACAGAGCAAAATAGACCCTACATGCACTTGCATCAAGTTCAACTTCGCTTTTGACATTTCGGTAACGTAGCGTCCGTGCTTTTATGTTTCACGGCGCTGAAAAGTCAAAGTCAGGTATGTACATACCCTAAGTTAACCTATAAAAAATATATACATAAATATTGGGTCCACAATCAATATTATTCTTGCCCATAGCTAAAATTATACTTTCACAAAATCTACAATTTTTAACATAGGTACCTGTAGGTATGTACAAGTAAATATCGAATAAGGTAGATACTCCTTTAAACATATTCTACTTAAAACTATGTTTAGAGTTCACATGGGAAAAGTACCACGGGACCAAAATAACACAATAAAATAAACAATTAAATATAAACTTAGCACCTTATACGATTGGCGTCCTAAATAGAAAACTTAAAAAAATGGAAAATGGGTTTAAAATAAAACAAAATTTCGTAAGACAATCGAATGTATTCACTTCGAATCGTATTTTACAAAGTATGTTATAGTAAGACACGACATGAGATCAAGAAGACGTAATTAGTCAGTTGATGCAAATACTTGTTCGTAACCGACGTCCAACTTACTCGAAACGTGAAATACTGAACTGCATAATTTAGTTATCCCTTCTTTAGCATCATTCAATTACAATGTTTGAACAATATCACTGCGATGTATCATTGCTTCATCAATATTATAGTGCTTTTAATTCTTATAAGTATTGTTATAAGCTGTAAGAGATTTTGGGGTTAGATATGAAACTACCATAAAAGTAACAATATTTTAAATTAGCTAGATCTCTTTTGGAAAACTGTTAGATATATACATAATCGTTATGTATTACGTAAGTGTGACATTGGAGAAAGCCATATATTGGCGAAAACATGTTTTTTTAAAGTCGCCTCTGCGTTTCAAAGTCACACCGTTTTATGGAAACTATATAAATTAATGAGAACTATAATAAACACGTGAGATGATTATAACAATTGTAGGACATAGAACATCGGTAAAACATGAACTGTTCAACAATTTTGACACGTTTTGGCATGATTACGTCTCCTAGGTCTTTATTCAGAATCATTGTCGTATGCGGTTAAAGTGCCTAGATGATACTGCCTGATACTTGCATTTTAGTGGAAGTCAATTACATTATGGGTTTAAAAGTATGTTTACTAAAACATGATAAACGATAATAAGATTAATAGCCGAAACAAAACTACAACAAAACTAAAACTGATAAAATCGTAATAAGCTGAGGCTTTGTACCGGCTGCTTATAATTTATTTGAAATAATGTTGATGCACTTATGTGCATCTCACACTTCTATAAAATAGAGAAGAAGCCACCACAATTTGAATTGGGATTACTTAAAACAAGATGTATTTCCACTTAATACATTTGACCGTCAAGTTGAAGTATTCAATGTTCGAATTAGGGCTCGCGGTCGTGTCCGTGATTCGTGAACCCGTAGCCGTGCGCCCGGTTTCGTGAATCACGGCAACGGTTTTCTGGTCCGTTCCGCACGTGACATTCGGTTACGTGAAATTAGGGTACGTGAATCCGTGTAGATCCGTGTAGGCTTGATCACGACTTCACGTATCTTAAGAATAAAACTTAGTCCTTATTTAATATATTCCCGGGCGTGGCGAAATTACGAAACGTGCGATAAGTATCCAACGGAATCGAGCCCGAAGCTCCACACACGGACGCAGGTACGGGCTACGTGTCACGGCGTGTCACGGCGTGACACGTGAATCTGGATGCGAACGTAGGTACGTGACACGTACCTGGCCGTGTTCGTGAAATTCGTGATCTTAGTACCGGCGGTGTTAAGAACACGTAGCTACGGGTCGGCGTACATCACGGATACCAGGAGCCCTAGTTCGAATACATGTTTGAAGTTTGGAGTCGCAACATTTGAAAGGACAAAATTAGCACATATAATTATGTATGGGCCATAATTTTCCTCGACCAGTATCTAAATAATCTTATTTATAATTAATATAAGTAATACTGATAATTTCGCTGGTAATTGACCTTCCTTTGGGTGCTGACATAAGACGAGTCTGTCAAATACCTAAAGCACGACACTGTTTTAGTAATTTTGATATTTCTTTTTTCTTTAGTGGTTATGTTTACCCGCCTATATTATATCTCTATCACTCAGATTCTTCGCAAATGAATTGAACAGATTGTTAAGAAAAAAGGCAGTGATTAACTTGCAGAATTTGAGTTGAGACGCCCCCAGACTATTACCACTATAAAGCATTTGTTTTCACTTCAGCAGCTTCAACAAGGCTTAGGTATTTGTTGTCTAAAAACAATGAGCAAAATTCGAGCGTGATATAAAATGAACGAGAATGAGAGAAAATGATACGCTGTACGTACTTTATTTGTTCTCACTGTTAAAGTGAAAAGTTGTATAAGCAACTTGACACCAGAGTTATTTGCACCTTGTGCCTCCCTCACTAATCTCAAGATTCTAAATTAGAATCTTTCACTTGTTCGGGACTCAAGATTAGCACTTTGGATTGCTTATACGAACTTCGGTCTCTTGTAGCACAAATAACTATTACCTACGCACTGCTTACAATACTTACTTGCGCAGTTGAAAAAATAACACCTTTTTATGACAATTAACAATTGTTTGAAACTCGTTTCATCGGTGGCAGTCGTTAGAAACCATTCATTGTTTTCGTTATTGCTACAGTTTATGACCAATATTTCAGTCTGAAAGCATGTCATATAGTGGTATCTATAGTGTTGTCTTGTTCAGTTACTACACCGTATCTGTAAGTACCGAGGATTTTCAACCGTCGCGTTGCGTAGGTAATGGTTATAATCGTTTTAAGTACAGATTGGAAATGAATCGGAAAGTGTAAATCGAAATTAATCGTAAGTATGTTAAAGTGATCAGAAAGTTCGTAAGGGTTTAAACACTTTATGTAGATTTGTATATTTGTAACGTCGCAACTGTATATTCATAACCACTAACATACCAACTGATTTATAAAAAAAATACATCAAATTAACCAAATTATTTGTTTCCTTAAATAAACATTGATAAGATAAGTTTAAATTTTGCGCACGGGACATTCGCAATCACTTCGGAAGTACCACTGTACAACCAACTTAAAATACTTGTCGACAAGTGATAAAGGAATAAGGAACTAATAATTAGGCATAGTAAGTACCCCTACTTAAATAAAATCTTACGTACAACAAAAGAAATAAATTATGAATGCGCTCGCATAAACACCCGCGGCTACGTGTTGCCTGCGTCCTCCAGCAGCCGGTCACCGACCGGCAGACAAACGACACACTAACCATATACATAAAGGTTACATTACTGATCAATAATAATCATTTCTAATAAAGACAACACATTCACCACATTAGCATGCGGAAAAAATAAATAAATAGGCTCCCTGGTATCCACCACATATCACATAAAAAGGATTATACTCTCCTTTTTTTAAATGTAATAATAACCTTTTCAGGTAATTTACATTGTAGTAGAAATTTCAAAGTAACGTAGAATTTACGACTACAAAAATAAAGTAGCATTGTCTATGACGGATGCATTGACAGTTTTTAGAATATGTGTATACAAGTCGGTTGATCCAATAAATAATGGTTTTACGAATTTAGGGATATATTCACTGGAGTAGACGGTCTTCTGGTTTAAATAATATATTCTTCCGACTACCGCTCCCAAGGAACATAGGGTTACTTATGAATTATAACTACAATACTACATGTAATACGTTTTCAGTCAACGATACTTTTCTAGCTAGTTAAATGCTGCTATATAAGTCCTATAATTTTTTACCTTACGGTACGAAAATGAATGAACATACATTAGTTTCACAGAATATAAAAATACTTAGGAAAATTACCTTTACTAAAAAAACTAAAGTACAAAAAGCCTCCCTTAATATCTATAATACTCGAGAGTCACCCGCGTGAACCACACGGCAATTTTTTAATTCTCGGCTCATAATTCGAGACACTCCATATGACCTACACGATAATTTCGAATTCACATAGCGTTGCATTATCTTTAATGCAAATGTGGAACTATGAAACCCTTTTTTTGGAACTGTTGATTGAGCTAATAAATTCCTACTATTAATTTCATTGGCTATATACCGAAATTTTGCCCTGGCTGACTACTGACCTAAAGTCGTTGCGCATCAATCCAGTGTAAACACAAAAATGTCAAATTGGACTAAAAATTATTTCGACACACCCCGTAAACGAATAAGGTCGGCAGAAAAGTCACTACATCTGTAAACGTATTCGTTACAAGTATTGAACCTTTATGACTCTTCTTTGTTAGAAGGGTGCTAGGTAGTACTTTCGCTTAAAAAGCCTATTCATATAAAAAATCAATAGGTTGGGGTTGAAGTAGAACAATGAAACCCTTGGACCCGGGTATGTCCTTAAACTACGTCCGACAATGAGAGGTAGGGCACAGCGAAGTACCATCACGCTCGAGTCTGGAGAAGCCCAACTGGGGAAGTACCTCCTCCTTACAGAAGACCACAGCCATAATAGCACTGCTACCTTTCAGGTATGTAGTGTTGTGTTCCTGATGGTGAGTAAGGTTCCCAGAGCTCCAACCCCCCTTAACGGTCGGCAACGCGCTTGTGACTCCCCTGGTGTTGCGGGTGCCCATGGGCGACGGTAATTGCTTACCATCAGGCAATCCGTCTGCTCGTTTGCCACCTTATGTCATAAAAAAAATAATAATAATAAAAGTTCTAAAGAAAAGTGACTTTAAAATTAATTCACTGGAATTACGATAAGAATTGAAATTCACACAGTTAAGTCCTGACAAATGATAAATAACATTGAAACTAAACCTAAACAAGGCAGTAAATCTTGTGAAAACGTACAAATAAATACAAATTATAAATATGTTTAAAGTACAAAGTACCCTTGAACCGTATGCTATGGTTTATCTCCAGATGACGGCGACATTGGGGTCGTCCTCGATGATCTGGTCGAGCTTGGGCAGGTCGATGCGCGCCAGACAGCAGATCTCGTCGGCGCAGTGCCGGCCGGTGAACAGCCGCCTGATGCCCTGCGCCTCGCCGCGCCCGAACCCCACGCCGCGACTGGGCGTGCGGATGTACACCGGGAACCTGCAGAAAATAATAACTTACTAACTAACTTCATTCACACAACATAATGCAGTCTTACTCTGCACTGTGCTAGTTTAATGGTTTGAATGCCATACCCGTAGTGTTGATTTTTCAGATGCGAATATTAGGACTGCCGTGGGCTGGACTGCGTTATATGTATTGCATAACTTTTTTTACGGATTTTTTTACGTTTTCAGAATCAACAGTTCTTTTATCGTGAATCAGGACATATACCATATTTATAAAATGTAGGCATTTTATAAATACCAACCATCATCATCATCTCAGACATAAGACGTCTAGTGCTAAACATAGGCCTTCCCTTGGACCTTCACATGTATCGTGTGGAAGCAACCTTAATGAGGTTGTTTAATTTATATTGAAATAATGAAATACATTTTAGCTGGCTTGGTTGTCAAGAGATTGAGAAATTGCTCCAAAGAATAGAACAATGTTAACCTTAATAGTGCTACCACTTTTAAGCAGGTTTATAGGTAGGCTACATTTCGTAATATCTCACTACTATAATGAACGCCTTAGTATTGACTAATTGTGATTTAAGTAAATCAGATTTACTTTCTCTTTTTCCTTCTTGGATGGTAGTATTATGCTTAGCTATGCACAATACTGTTATTAATTTATCCATATTTTTAGGTATTATTTTAGTATTTTTTTGAGCAATAAACTTGTTTTATCTTTTACTTTAATTCTGGTTAAGATGTGTGTGCTCGCTTAGATCACAAGTTACTAAAAAATATTGCATTTTTTCATGTATGGCGAGTAAGCATTTTTAACCGACTTTCAAAGAGCAGATAACATTTTAATATTTTCGTCTCCCTAGTATAGTGGACGAAGTAGGTACCTCTTAAGGCACTTGATGAGCCCGTGGAGCTGCGCGTAGAGCACGAGCCGGCGCACGTCGAAGGCGGCGCGCGCGCCGGCCGCGTGCCGCTCGCACACCGCGCGCAGCGTCGTGCCCTGCTGCAGCGCGCACAGCATCTCCAACACGTCCGATATCGTCGGCTGCCAACACACGATTTACGAGTCGATATAACAAGCGCCTAAAACGTAGATTCCATTTTGCCTAATAGCCTAAGTGGTTACGATTATAAAAAATATAAATGATTCACCCGTGTAACCTATATATTAAATCAGTAACACACAATGGCACAACACGGATCATCGCAAAGCATATTCACATTATTCACCCTAACTTACGAGGGGAGTTACAAATATTAGCGGAATGAAGTACAAGGAGGTAAAAAAATACAAAACCTCTTTGCTCGTTTGGTATAAGAACTCTTTAGGAAAAATAAAAATGAATGTCAATTCCAAACCGTCATTTGTTTTAAAGATTTCGCCTTTCAAACAAATTATTTCGGAATAAACGTGCTACTATGGAGCAAATTGAATATCGTGCCGTAATAAAATTTCTATCAAAGCAAGGGAAACAACCGCAACTCATAATAAATGAAATGAAAGCTGTCTACGGTGATCAGTGCCCTGCTAAAACCATGATTTGCAAATGGCATGGCCTCTTCAAACATGGCAGAGAGTCAATTGAAGACGACCCTCGCCCAGGACGGCCAATTGATGCCACGTCATCGGATATCATTCAAAAAGTTGAAAAGCTCGTACTAGAAGATGCTCGACTTAAAAAGAAACAATTAGCTGCGTTAGTTGGTGTATCAGATACAACCATTTTGAGGATCCTGCATGACCATCTTGGCATGACAAAAGTAAGTGCTAGGTGGGTACCGATAATGCTCAACCCGCTACAAATGCAACGAGTTAAGGCATCGAAGAAACTTTTGAATTTGTGCGGTGACAATCCTACCCACATATTGGAACGAATTGTGACTGGAGATGAGACGTGGGTTCATCATTTTGAACCCGAGTCAAAACAAGAGTCGGTGCAGTGGCATAAGAAGGGTGCAACACCTCCGAAGAAGTTCAGGGTATCAGAATCGGCAGGAAAGTTGATGGCTACGATTTTTTGGGATTCACAAGGAATTCTCATGATCGACTACAAGGACAAGGGTGTTACCATAACTGGGGCATACTATGCAATGTTATTAGAAAGACTACGTGAAGCCATCAAAGAAAAAAGGCGGGGATAACTGTCTAAGGATGTGTTGCTGTTGCACGACAATGCACCGGTTCACAAGAGCCATGTTGCGACTTCTGCTCTTAAGAAGTGCGGCTTCGAATCGCTGGTCCACCCACCCTACAGCCCGGATCTGGCCCCCAGCGATTATTATTTGTTCCCAAATTTAAAAAAAGAACTACGAGGAAAAAAATTTCGTGACGATGAAGAAGTGAAGGAGGCAATTTCGGCTCATTTTGAGGGCAAAGATAAAAATTATTTTTTTGATGGTTTACATAAATTAATTATTCGATCTGATAAATGTATTAAACTCGAGGGTAATTATATAGAAAAGGAAAAATACTTATGTTGTTTTATTTAGTTTGCTAATACTTCGTTCCGCGAATATTTGTACCTCCCCTCGTATGTCCGTCCTTGTACTAGTTTCTATTGCGACTTTAAGCAAAAGATCCTATTTAATAATGGCTATTTAACAAAACTAACGATTAACTTGACGTAAATTTAATACTGTTTGTAAACATTGTAATAAATTATAGTAATTACACAAAATCGAACCAAATACTGCTTTGCCATTGTGCAGAAAGCATTGCCGACATATTATTTAAACCGAACATTACGAAGTTCGTCCACCAACCATAATAAACGGAAACGAACATTACCCACCTTTTCCTTATTATCAGATCCTTTGGTAATAAAAGCCAAACACGACCTTTGCAATTCTTTATCACTGAACAGGCGACTCAGGTTCGGAGTAGCTCTGTACATGTTTGTAAACTTAATCACTGGTATCAATGTCACCTGAAAACAAAGGATCAATTGGATTATTACACAAATTAATCATTTAATAAGGTACTGAAAAATTATATTCTAAATTCACAGAACGGTTAGCATGGTAGCCATTTCGTCTTTCGACCATCCGACACTTTCCCACTCACATAGTTCTTGCAGCGTGACAGCTATTGTGACAAATGATAAAAACCCGACCATATTACGCTAGCAGGTTACTTTAGTAAATCACTGACACCATTTATCGGTATGTTATAAACCATTACAAAGTTTTTAACGGGCTTATAGAAAATAATCAGATTATGTTTTTTTGTTTTGTTATGAATACCAAGATAAACCGATTAAATTACTGCCAAGTTTTATTATTCACTCTAATAATTATGTCGTGTAACATATTTTTAAATATGTGTATGCCGTGCATGTCAAATATTACATAGATTATTGTTTTAATTTTGTGAAATAAACGAATCTGCCACTTACCACTCCGTAATATACCAGGTTTTGAATACACGACTTAACCAAAGTCTTCTCCACGTTAGTATCGGCCGCGATCTTAGACACGTGGTTGTAGCCGGTAATGTATGGTAAAATCTGTAATATAGAAAGAAAAAGATATATACGAAGAGAATATAAACTTTTCGAATATAAAAAGGTACTGGTTTCTATGTATATCTTTGAAATTCCCTCCGTGGTCAGCGACATGCAGCTAGCGACGCGTCGTCGAGCGGCTGACCGCAGATCAGTAGTTGCCGACGCCGGAGCAACGACACATCGAACGTGTTACTTTTCACTTTTTTGGTGTAATAAAGTAATCATCGGCGTCTTCCTCTTTTAATAAAATATGTAAAAAATTGCAATCACTATTTTCGAACACGTCAGACATCTTGTTTCACAGCACACTTTGAACCAACTGAAAGCCATATGCTGTTACCGTCTGCAGTCGGGTTCGAAATCATGACCGCAGCAACAGGACGCCATGACACGTCGTCTGCTGCTGCTGCGTGCGGTCGGCTGCCAACGTACGCCTTTAAAAATGTGTATTCAAGTGACCTGTCGGGTGGTGAGATCCCAGTCGGCGCTGATGTCGACATCGACGGGCGCGTCGCTGTCGGGCTGCAGGTCGGGCGTGCGGCGCGCGGGCGAGGCGCGCGCGGGCACGCGGGGCGCGCGGCGTCCCGGCGCGCCACCCGGCCGCGGCGCGCCCACGCTGGCCACCAGCACCGGCACGTCGTGGTCGTGCACCGGCGCCGGGTCCGCGCGCACCTCCACCACCTTCAAGTGCATCACCGTGTCGCCTTCTGTAACGAACACCACGTAACACGTACAGGTTATCCGACAACAGATCATTTTTTCTTCATTTTTCTGATGTAACTAAACTGAGATTAAATGACTGACCCATGATTTATAAAATCATACCAAAGCGAGTTACGCCACAAAACGGTTTTATAAAACATTGTCTGAAAGAGTGACCCCACTTTGCCCTGAATATTGGAGTATTGAGGACGTTACAATCGAATGTTCTCAGAGGGACGCTCGGGAATAGTAACTATGACGTTAGTCGAGCATACCGTTGCTCGACAGCCGCTAAGCTGTCGGGGCACATCGGCCGTAGGTATGTATGCCAAACGACTGGACAACTAAGAAAACGAGTGATTGCTACAAAAGGCATAATATTATTGAACCGTCTTTGTCTGGTTCTTGTTTTATTATTAACCGTCTCTGTTGAGTTCTTGTCGATTACAGCTCAATTCAGTTTTTTGTCTTGTCAATGTTGTAAATTTATTGTTGGTCATTAAAAAACATGTCAGTCAACGTCTGGTCTGTACTGAGGTCAGAAGCCCCGACAATTATGTTTTACAAATGAACATTACTGATTCATAAACAGCCTCAAGTCTCCACCCAACATTAAAACTAAGTATATTATTCCAAATAATTTCAACTATTCTAAATGAATACAGTGAACTTACCGACCAGCGTCGACTTGCGGTGCGTGTTAAGATCATGCAGCAGGTGCGCTAACAATGTAGGCAGCCGGGTCGCCCCGCTCGACACGAAACGCGTCTCTTCTTCCATTATAGTCTATAACAAAAACCACATAATTAAAATACCACTCCAGTTAAAACATTATAAGACCCATTCACAAAATAACACGTAATCCTCACCAAATGTTCTCCGAGTTTCTTCACGACCGGCTCATACTGCACAGTTTTCGACCAGCTGTCGCACACAAAGCAGAGATTGAACAGATAAGCGTTCCGTTCGTAGCGCGAGCTGTCTATCCGGATAGGGTAGCCGACTATTTTATGGCCAAGAGCATTTCTAAAATAAATCACAATTGATATGTCAGTATTGTATAAAGCTTTATACATCATTTATTAAGTAAAGAACTGAAACTGAAGAATAATTATTCCAACAATAGCTTCATAGTTTGCAATGACAAGTTCTTAAAAATATGTTTATTATTTATACCAAAAAGATTTGAACATATATCATGTTAATTCTATAAAAGTGAATATGACATATGCCAGACAATATCATACCCTCCTCAAGCCCATCCCACCGGTTCACCTTTAGTATCAATTATTTCGATGTTTATTTTTTTCAATTGGAGCATTTGGACCAGGGTTGGATTTCTTTTGTTTCACGTGATTATGAAACAAAACAAATTCTATTTTATTTCCCACACTATTGAAAACCAATTCACAAGAATTATTATAATATCAAGTGCTTTAGGAGGATAGAATAGAAAACTTATATTTAAATTATATTTTTTTTTTGTCATTGTCATATTCCAGTGATAGATTTCCATTAACTGCATATAAATAAAAACAGGAACACAAAAAACTTTTAACACTATGTACGGCATTGCTTTTTGAAACTAAATGTATTAGTGGAGTTCCATTTTAGTGTTTTTAGCAGGGTACTGATACTGATATAAGCATTTGGAATCAGAGTGCTATATTAGATTGATGATGCGAATTAAAATATGGATAATTATTAATCATAACAACAAGAGCTTAAATCGAATATTATTGTTTCTCCTTCATTTTCATAGCAGTAAGGTGGAGTATGTAGGCAGGTGGACTACTTAACGTAAACAAAAGTTCCAGTAAATAGATACATAGCACCAGCAATACATAGTTTATATTTGCTTTGCTTTATATTATACATACTTTCAATAATCCTTAGAGACCAAATAAATCTAATTAACATATTCGCTAGAGCAATAATGATTTCTCTCATAAATGATTTATTATAATGTTTTATTCTAATATATTAACAATAGAATTACATTAGAAAACATAACAAGGGAGCAGTTATTTTAGTTATATCAGATTATAATCACAAACCCAATGTTTTAGCGAGCATAATATAATTTCAGTATAAGTATATACACTTAAAATTCGCATACTGCTTGGCAATGGATCATAACTTGTTGAAAGTTAGCCCTGATATAGAATATTTTTTGAATATAATAAACAACAAGAGTTCAGTGAAACTTATGTACAGTCAAGATAAAAAATATTGATATGGACAATGGCCCAATGGATACATGCAGCATATTGTCCGAATAATACGACACAAGCAGTACCTTTATCTTTTACTATCAATCTCTATAGTAATAACCACCATATGGACAAGTGATGGGGTTTTGAACAGAACGGGAAATGGAGTTGTTATTATCTACTAACTTTTTATGATTGAATAAATAAATTAAATTTCTAGCTACATATTATATTTATGAATAATTTATAGTTATTGTTTACATAACAGTTACATAAATTTCTGGTGACAACCATGTATTATTAATGTAGGTACATGTTTGTACTGATCATTTTTTTGTAGCCAATTAATAACTGTCCCACCATTTCTGTGTAATTTCAGGTCTATGGATTTTTTTTCTCTAGTCTATAACTTACATATTAAATTCCTTTTTTGGCTGCATTTGCCCCTATTTATATCGAGGCATTAAAAAACAATATTTTTAGTCTAAAAACTTTGGCAGTAAGTAGTGCTCAAGTGAATAAGAATTAAAAAATGTAATAAATATGTTATCAAAAAATATTTTTTTTTATTTATTTAATCACAATATGCACGTATATTTATAAACAACTCCATTGCGCACTGTCCTTATACAACTTTATTTTATAGTCCCTTTGTCATGATGACTGTACCATATTATGCTTTATAAATATTGGAGCCCTTTAACTTGTATGTGAATACAAGTTCACAATGGCATGCAGACATAGCTAACAATATTACACTGTTAAAATAGCATATAATAGTTGAAATAGCATTACTTACATTGTCATTGTACATCTTTGAATTTGAGGCTTTGGGATTATGTATGCACTTATGGAATCAAATACCTCTTTTGATATATAATCTTCTGGAAACTGAAAAAAAAACAGCACAATTATTAATGGAACATGAAATACTAGACAAATAATTAAATATCTAATAATAACTATTTTAGTACTACATCAGAATTCATCTGGCCACTGCCAGCAATTTAGTTCCATAACTGTAAGTAAAGAAATAATGTTATTATTACTTCATCCTATTTAATATAGTAAATACATACACTAATCCCTTTTTTGTGATTATAATACAGTATCTACTATAATCACAAAAAAGGGATTAGTATAGGATTTTTATTCTTCTTTTACAGACGTTATTGGGTATAGACTCATCGAAATGCGATTTTACGCCCCCAGAAGTTTCTTATTCGATTATTAATGGAACATGAAATACTAGACTAATAATTAAGTATCTAATAATAACTATTTTAGTACTACATCAGAGTTCAACTGGCCACTGCCAGCAATTTAGGTCCATTATACGGTATGTGTTCTTAAATTGAAGGTTTTATCTTTACATATTAAAGTAGAATAAATATAGTAAGTATAAGTATTGATGGAATAAGAAAATAACCTGTAAAAGGCAGTTGAATGATGAAAGTTAACTATGCACAGGTAAGTATTATAACATACCTGATGTGCGTCATTATCATGTGTAACCTCTAACCACCTCCAAACTAATAATTACCAAAATAAAAGCAATTTAATAGGTAAGTATGCATGGATACAGAATGAAAAAGGAGTCTTCTGGGTAAAATTAATCAGAATAACTACATTTCTTAATATTAAGACGAACCTGACAAGCAATCTTCGGGCCAGCTACCGGATGAAACTCGCCCAAAAAAATACATCGTATTGGGCCTTCCCTGCCGCAACCTTCGTAATACCGTGTTTCCATCATTATTGAGCCGTTCAATATGTTTAACTATTGTAGTTGTAACGGCCTTTACATTTAAGGTCTGCCATGCAATCCTGGTTCACTTAAATTGTCAATAATCACTACGTTTTAGTACATTTTTCCATGGAAGCCAATCGTTCATTTATGAGGTATTCCTTCCGTGCTTCTATCTCTACAATAATGACCCTGATTATGACTTGTGAACGATTCCTAGAAACATAATTCCAAGAAATTCAGTATCCTCAAACAAAAATATCTGTACTACTACTTAGATTTTTAGTTCTATACAGTACACTCAGTACAGTCACAAATAAGTCGTCACTACATCCTATATGTCAATTGTCAACTGTCATTGTCAAGTTCCGTAGGATGGGATTACCTCACTGGGATATGTTCATAAACTAGTGACCACAGATTCCACAATGAAATGATAGAGTTTGGCCAGTGAAAAAAATTGGTTTACTCACTTAAAGCATAGACGATTGAATCATACCGTCTCTTTCTTTCGCTTGCACTACGACCCCAAAAAAAGGGATGAGTATAGTTTATTTTTTCAACTTTAAGAGTAACAATCGAGTAATAATTGGTTAGCCAGACTCTAATATCTGTGAATGTGATTGCGCCACAGTTCTCAAAACGCGAATCGGACCATGGACCGTGGCTAAGGCCCGGTACCGCGAACAACGAAGTTCGTATATTTCGGGCATCTTTCTCTTTTACTCCAATTAAGGCGTCATGAGAGTGACAGAGACAATCGTCCGAAATTTACGAATATCGTTCTTCGCGGTAGCACCGAAGGTCGACGAATACTTTATGCGATGTGGATGTGATACGTAGTATCTCATGAGTAGTCTGTGGTTATCTTATACTGACAGTTAAGACTAAGAGCTAAATGTTTTAAAATGTTAGTTTTGTATAGTTCAATATTTAAGTTGCAGCACCTTATATTTAATAGATCTCGTAATATCAAATGGCAGAAATAAAATAGAAAGAGTCAAGAGAGTACTATACCTAAGTGCGTATGTTAAATGCACCTTATGGAATTACAAAAAAATATACTTAGGTACAAATTAGTTTTAAAACTGTTAAAAGAGAGATTGATCGTATAAACCCCAAGCATAAATCACACTAAAGCCTAATTCAAACCGCGCCCAGCTTAATTTATTTTTAATTTATCGTGAAAATATATATTACTTATATCATTTTAGATCTGTGAGTATTAATTAGTTCGAATTGAGTAACTATTAGCTGTAAGTAAAGAAATAATGTTATTATTACTTCGTCCTACCTATTTAATATAGTAAATACGTACACTAATCCCTTTTTTGTGATTATAATACAGTATCTACTATAATCACAAAAAAGGGATTAGTATAGGATTTTTATTCTTCTTTTACTGACGATATCGGGTATCTACTCATCGAAAGGCGATTTTACGCCCCCACAAGTTTCTTATTTTCACAATTTATGTTGAGATTGCATTACAAGGGCAATACACAATGCAACGTACCTTGTCGTAAATATCCGTACATTGTGACTTTTGAGACGTAATGAACTAATGAAATAATATTTGTACTATTTTAAACTATAATCATAATTTTATTGATAATTGAACACCAACCAAAAAGTACAAGTAACAGTGCTTCAAATTGACCGATTTTATTCTAAATACGAGGTACCTAATCAATTTCTCGATCACGTCACACATCACTTTCGCACGTACTTGTTAGTACGTGACATCTATGTTTACATTTGACTAAAAACCCTATTACACCAGCAGAGCGCTTATTTAGAAATCAGCATTAGGGTATATCTTATCTTACAAGCCCGATTTTCTTCAAATTGTGTCTATTAATTTAGCTTTATTTAGCGCCACCGCTAACATCGAAAATTTCTTACATCTTTTTATTTTCCTCCAGTTAGTGCGAAATTAGAGCGAAAAGGTAAATGAGTAGTACGAAGTTTTCGAATTTCGATGTTCGCTACCGCGAACCTACCGGCCCACTGGGTGCTCATCTCATGTTCCTCGCGTTGTCCCGACATTTAGCCACCGCCAGGGATCGGATACCGGTATTATTTGCGAACCGTTCTCGGCATTGGCCAAGAACCGAATTAATAGCGTTCTCGTTCGCGGATACCGATATTTATGGTTTGGTTCTAAGAACGAACGTTTGCAAGGCAAGAACGTTCCCGAGGAACGATATTAACCGGTATTTTTGAATTTGAACATAAGGAAAAGAACCGTTCTTTCAATAACGTTCTTGGTACTGATTACCGGTATTTATAATGGTTTTAGGCATGAACATTTGTAAGTCAATACCGTTCGTGAGAACGATATTAACCCGTTCTTTTGAACTCGTAGGAAATAAAGGGAGCGAGCGGCGACAGTGAACGGAAATAAAACATGGAAGCAGCATGCGCGAACATTACGAGTACCTTTAAAATTATCGGGACAATTATCTCACAGACACAAATACGCTCACATTGAAATATGACGTTATATATACACAGCGTTTATTCGAAAATACTAAGTGAAATTATAGTCATCTCTTTTACACTGTTCTACACAATAACGTGTAAAAGAAACACATATTTAGGCAATAACTACCAATCTCTAAGGGCACCAACATTTCGGCTAATAGGCTTTTGACAGCAGCAGAGATATTCGCCAATCATACTTCATCAGGGATCCTATTTTAAAATGTTTTAAACCTCATCTTTCATTCGTTCGTCTATTTAGCTCTCTATTGTTCCTATATGGAAGAGCGATGGAGACAAACGAACGAACAAGGTGATTAGCAATAGCCCCTCAGATGACATGGATAGGTTTATGCAATACATTAAAGTGACAGTCAAATAACTAATACCAAATAATAAATACATTAAAATGTTGTAAAATAAAAAAATAATAATTTATAATCAAATAATAATTTGAAATTGTATTTTTATGCGTTATTATCATTTTCGCCGATGCCCCTGTCCGTATCACGGGACGCGCACAGAGACAGCACCGGCCATGGTGTAATAACTATTGAGTCTTAATGGAATCTAGAATGTACGAGGCTATTGGGTGGAAAAAGGGTGGATTAGCCCAGGCTATTGGATAAAAAACCGGAGTTCTGCCTAATAAAATGGTATACAATTGTATTTCCAGCAGACGGTGACTCGCCCTATGCGAGATGGGCCCCCACAAAAAGCGACATCAAAGATGTCTCAAGGGTAACACCGGTGCTAAGGGTAGAGATATGTCACTGGACTTAAAACATATAGCCAACTCGCCACTTAGTTTTCTACATCTATCCTCGAGAACGTAGCTCTAGCGACCCCACTCTGGACGGCCGGTTAAGGCAAGCTAGAGGCAGGGGACCTATCCCACCTGTCCGAAAGGGCACCCCAGGTAATTATTATTTATCGTTTATTTATCTTATCTATTACGGTAGGTTTTTTACAATATTTTTATAAAAGTAGAATGTAAAAATGCATCCAAAAAATATCAAACCAATAAACATATTATAAAAAAAACCTAACCTAGGGTGCCGCCGGCAACGAGGCAGGGCCTAAGCTGCCGGTAGTTAGGGCTGCAGAGAGAGGAACAACCGGACTATACGCGCCGTGTCCAGGATTACTGCCTTCTGAATCTGGCCCTTGATCTAACCACAACCACGTAGCGAGAGTCTCTCAAAGATTCTTCGCTATGAGACCGTTCGCGGAAACAACTATCGGTACAATGATCGCCGAATCAACTTCCCATATGGCGGTTACCTCGTGAGCCAAGTCTAAGTACTTGCTGGATTTGTCCTTCTCGGCCTTCACAAGGTTCTCGTCATATGGGACGGTGATGTCGTCGAGCATTGCCCGGCGCTGCGATCGATTTATCAACACGGTATCAAGCTTATTGGCTACAATAGGCCTGATAATAGATCGATCCCTATAGAGCGTGGCACGACCATTTTCGAGAACTGGCGTAGGTGTGTACTTGTAGTACAGCACTTCGTGGTCCGCAAGTTCAAACATAAGAGCAAGCTGCTGGTGTATAATCCTGGCTACAAGGTTATGTCTGTGCAAGTACTCGCCGTTAGCAAGATGAGAACAACCGGAAATTATATGTCTGAGTGACTCTCCGGCACGGCGACATGCCCGACAAATGTCGACTGTACCGTCCTTCAGGATATACTTCTGGTAGTTATTCGTCATGATAACTTCATCCGCAATTGCACAGGACTTTGAATGCAGTGAATTGCAAAACCCTCGGTTTCTCCGAAGGGGTCCTCAAATCGTAGCCAGTTCACCGACGCGGGCAGGTATACGTCTGGTCCCCTTAGGGCCCTGTAGAACCGCCCATGTAGCTCCTTACTCTTCCATACGGCCTTGCGGTCCTCGGTGCTCGGTGCTTGCCAAGGAGAGTGGTGTGAGCTTCCTGTCTACTGCCACCACATCACGATGCATCCCACACTCGTGGTTAAGCAAGTAATTCCTGAGATTGCACACCTCACGGTTATAGAGACTTTTGGCATTTAAAAAGCCGTGGCCTCCACACATCCGTGGGATATACAATCTCATAACCGACGAGCGTGGGTATTGCAGGCGATGTGTGGTGACTAGTAGTCGGACCCTGCGATCCAGGGCATCCACCTCGGTCTGAGTTGGATCTTCTGTGCCACAGGAGTGTATAAGTAAGGGTATTTACCCAAGCGTTTAACCTTGTTGCCACCTGACAAAATGCTTTTAAGTACTATTGTCAGTCGACCGAAGAAGTGCTCCTTCACCGCCTGTCTAATAGCCAACATCCTCGAGACCCAAAGACTCTGACATACCAAGGTATTTATAGGTTTCTGATTTGGAGATAGATCTGAACGATATCGTCTCAGAAAGCTGTAAATTTGTTGAATTTACTACTTTCCCCCGCTGTACATGCAGAACCACTTGCATGTACACTTATCGACAACAAACTCCATCTTGATGGCACTACTGAACACTTCAGTGGTTTTCAGTAGTTCCATCAAGATTCGGTTATTTGGTGCAAATAATTTGAGGTCGTCCATATATAGAAGGTGAGAAATGACTTCACCCTCTCTCCTAGTCCCAAATCCTTTAGTAAAGTACTGAGCGGATTCAGAGCTAGGCAGAACCATAGGGGACTTAAACTGTCACCTTGGAATATTCCTTGCTCGATCCTTATGAAGTCCTGCAGGACTGGCTGGCACGATGGCAAGCGGCCGGATGGCATGAAGGAGGGTCATACCATCTTTGGAAGTTAGGAAGGCCTCTTGTCTCAGACGCCACATGTGCGGATACTTTTGCGCCTTCCTACCTTCCAAAGACCTCGGTCAACGCTGCAGCGGCATCAGAGGCAGCGGAACAACGAATTATTATTATTTTAATTACATCGGGTGTTTTTTAAGAGCAATAACTTTAGCCATAGTTCCTACACCACTAACGTAGCAACATTTGTTCTACGACTTTTGATAATATTTTTATAATTTACTAAACATTATTAAAAAGATTTTGGCAGAAAGTAAATATCAACTGGACTATTGGGTGCTTTTTATTGAAAATAATATTTTAAAAATTCCACTTACACAAGTCACATTTTGTAAGTTGTAGAAAACATTTTGCTACGTTCGTAGTGTAGAAGCGATCCCTAAAGTTATAGCGTCTATTACAGGTCACACCCGGTATGTAATTATCAATGTGATAAAGGGCAGTGCGTAAATCTGATTCACGTACCTATGCTTAAATGTCAATTTAAGAATGATATCAATCATGTCAAACACATTTGAAAACATGTACACACATTATGCGTAGGCTGACAAAAATAGGAATAGTAGGGGTTCAATGAATAGTAGTATGGTATTGATAGTATAGTACAAAATGAAATAAAACAATCCACATTTTCGAACACTATTTTAGAAACTAAGTCATTGCTGCTACATTTACAAGCAAACAAGAAAACTTGAGCTAGTATAATTTTATATATTACTAGAGATCAGGTACGTATGGTACAATTGCTTTACGTATTGTTAGATCGATTATTGCCAATAATTATGCAAATATATGTTATAAGCTCATATTAGAATTCAGGACGCAAAATTTTATGACAGGTAGCGAGGCCGTGTATCCATGAACTCAGTTATCCATGTTGGTCACATACTAGTGACCCCAATATAGCGTGTTTGTTTTTTCCAAATATTAGTGCTAGTAGTATTAAAGTGGAAGAAAACAAAGCAAGAGTAATATACTAGAAATAAATTAGACCGATAGACATTTCGTAGGACTCGGTGTTTCTGTGATATTTTTTTTATTGTTTAATGTGTGTGTTAGCGTCTTAAGCAGTATAATAGTAGCAATAAAATTTTGTTGCTTTTGTTCCTTCTTTTCCTGTCTCTCAAATTGATTATTTTTTCCATAGATCTTTAGGAAAACTGAATAAAAGAAAACAGTATTATAATTATTAATTGTGAGTTCAATATACAATCAATAGCTAGGGATTTGCAACAACCATCGTCATCCTCCTAGCGTTTGTCCTGGCTTTTTGCCACGGCTCAATTGAACCTGAGGTTCGCTTGACAACCTAATCCCATGATTTGGCGTGGTAATAGTTTTTTTCCGGAAGTGACTGCCTTCTAACCTTTCAACCCAGAGGGAAAACTAAGCCTTATTGGGATTGGGTCCAATTTCCTTACTACGTTTTTCTTCACTGAAAAACGACTGGTAAATACGAAATGATATTTCATAAATAAGTTCCGAAAAGCTCAGTACGGCCCGGCTTTAAACCCGGTACCTTCGACCTAATCTCTTACTAGGGAACGCAACCCGGGTACCCGGGTACCCATCCAAATTTATGGTCAGGTAAAACCCGGGTTTTCAACATGGAACCCGGGTTTACCCGAGATAAAGAAATATTGGTAAAAATATTTAAAAACGCGAACGAAATGTCAAAGAATGGTCTAATACATCTTTTAATCTTAAATAAAATCTTATTTTGGCCTCTAAATACATTTTAAACACCACATGGAAAATATGGCAAAATAACTCTTACAAAATCTGATAGGTTGATGGTCAAAACAATTTTATTATACGAACTTAAAAAAAATAAGCATGACTATTGACTAAATATGTTTATAACCAACACTTCCTATTAATTATTGTATTTAAACATTTAGTAGGCTATTTAGGCTTAACCTTAACTATGAAACAAATATACGTTTGGTTATTCTGGCGTTTCTTTTAAGCCTTATAATAATAATTTAATCGTCTCGTAACTTGGCTTATACGCTTATCTTAGCTTCATGAATGTTAAGACTATTAACAACTTTTTCTGAACTCTGCCCTCCACCATAGGTCACCACAGTTTAATGTCGAATCATAATCGCTACACTTGATTTCACCGCTCTAAGGGACGCTGTTTGTCCTCCAATGGTGTCTGGCCGTCGTTAATTGACAATATCGGGTCAAATTGAATTAGTACTGTGTAAGGGGTTTTTAATTATAGTACTGTGATATTATAATTTATTTGTATTGCTAAAAATTCTGACTTCTTATTATATTGTAAATTTCGACTAATAGATGATTAAATTGTTGAAACTAGTACTGTCATTTTTAGTTAAATTACATTATATGCTTTGAATGTTTTATAATTACCCGTTTATTGTGAATTTGTGACTAGAAAATACTAAGTCTGTAATTTAAATACCTTTATTATGCTTTTAAATATGCGTAAAATGCCTAAAAGTAACATTTGACCCAATTTGTGAAACCCGGTTATTACCCGGGTACCCGGGTTTTGATATTTGAAGTCGGGTAATACCCGGGTTACAGATTAGAACGGGTATTGCATTCCCTATCTCTTACAATACACACACTAAATATTAAAATCCAGTTACACAATACAATAATGTTCTTCATTTGGCATAACATCATCCCCATAGAGAAAATGACGTAATATTAGTTTGCATATTTCTGTGAAATTATCCGTTTAAGTACATGTATAAACTTATCCCACTATCTTTAAAATTATTGGAATGGCTTTTGCACCACTTCACTGCACATTCAGGCATGTTTAACTAGTGTAATTGTATTTTAAAACATTGTATTAAAATACAATTTTTGGCATCCGTCACTCACTGTCATACGAATCGCACTGAAGTCGACTCAGGTGAAGACTAAGCTAAGCCCGCCCACCCAGGTAAAGTATAAGCTAAGCCCGCCCACCCAGGTAAAGTTTACGTGGTGCTATTATTGAAGGGACAGAATGCTTCCATGTTTTATTTCCGTTCACTGAATATAAGACTATCTTCGTGCAGAAAAGAGACGGGGCTAGAGCGCGGCGTCGATGCGTCGGCGACTAAGTCAAAGCGGTTCTCCATTGTAGGCGCCGACGCGACGGCGCGCGCCTGAGAACGGTTCTTGAGAACGGTTTAATATGGTTCGTGAGAACGTTTCAAGAACCGTTCGTGAATATCCGTTCTTGTTCAATATCGATATTCGAAAAGATTTGGTTCTTTCGGAACGTTTCGAATTACGTTCTTCTTGATTACCGGTATCCGAGATGATTTTGTTCTTTTATTAAACGTTCCTGCATTAAACCAGTTCACAGTAGGAACGAAAAAAATACCGGTTAATGAACGATATCAAATGGTTTTTGCGAACCGTTCTCGATCCCTGGCCACCGCTCATAGGAGCCTGGGGTCCACTTAGCAACTAATCCCTGGATTTGACATAGGCAGGGCACTAGTTTTACGAAAGCGACATGTGACCTTCCAACCCAGAGGGTAAACTATGCCTTATTGGGATTTGTCCGGTTTCCTTACGATGTTTCTCCTTCACCCAAAAGCAACTGCTAAATATCGTACGTAATGATATTTTGTACATAAGTTCCCAAAAATTCATTGGTACAAGCCTGGGTTCGAACCTGCGACCTCCGGATTGCAAGTCGCACGCTCTTTACCGCTAGGCCACTAGCGCTCTTTGGACTGTCACAATCATACGAAACTCCCTAATCCATCATACCATCAGATTTGCTGAATCAATTCGTTTGCGAGACGTGCGCGGACTGCGCGGACGGGAGCGACTTGGTTTCTTTAAGCATGAACTTTATCGTTTTGCCTATTGAAAATGTCTTTGTCCGTAGATACGAGTCTCTAGCGTTTCAGTCAGTAAAAATAATCTTCGCGTCATGGCTGCGTCGTGTCTCTCATGGAGCAGGCTTTTGTTTAGAAAGGAAACTGCTTTGTCTATAAGCTTACCTTTAAAACGTTTAACCGGAGTTGCCGGAACCAGTTGACTGATAAACGCAATATTTATGTTAGGTAGTATATAAAGTTTATTTTGGTTGCGACATTATTTCATTCATTGATGTGTCAATGCCATTTCTAGCTATATTACTATCCACCTTACGAATCATCAATATGACAAATGGAATGGGGCCCAAGGATTTAGTCAACTTGCCCAAAAGCTTTGATGATTTGGTACACTAAACAACACTAATCCAAGTGTGTCATACAGTATTCAGATAATTTAGGTGCTACGTGCAAATTACCGCTTACGCGTCGTAGATTGGTGCAAGTACTGCAACTAACATTGTGGGAGGTATGCAACATGTCATGTTTGTTTATTTACACAAACCTAAAACATTTTATGGATTCCTACGTTGTCTAGTTGTACCCCAAATGTGTCTAATACAAGACCTACGAAGAAATCTTGTACATATAAAAAAATAATAGCAACTTTAACTTGGAAGTACCTATAGGTACTATAAACACATTGACCTAGTAGGCAGGTGACAGCGCTTTGCCCGTGAACCGGGAAGTGTGCTCAAGGTTAAAACCGAGCATGCGCACTCTGCACCCTCTACCGTCCGATGTGACTTTGGAAATATCCGCAGGGGTGTTTTTAATCAGTGCTTGCTTATTGTCCGGAAGGTCGGAAGTAGATAAGCGTATAAGTTAATAACGTCAGTAAATTAATATTTACTTGCACTCTTATTCTTTGTTTGTATCTGAATCATGAAATAGTATAATTTTTCTAAACGTAAAGTGGACTTATGATAATAGTCCACGGATAGATGATTATTTAAGTAGGTACGAGTATACTGGTAAATGATTACTATTTATTGTATTTAAAAAATATATTTCACGTTATCTATACTTTTTATATTATTGAAATACTGGCATAAAAAGATAAATTAGTTAGGTAGTTAAATTGGGATCCAACACAAAGTTTTATTATATGCAAACGAACCATTCTCATTCAGTCGTGTTATAACGTTTTTGTTTAAACTATTTGCAACTGGCTAAATAGTAGTATCGACAATATTATAAAGATAAATAAATTTGAATTTTAAATTTTGTGATATACCTATATCGTGTGTAAACCGCGAATCTCGGGTCGGACGTACGAAATAAATTTAGATAACTTGTGCTTAGAAGTACAATTAATATATTATTTATTCATACAAAATGATTCGACACGCAATGTAATACGATGCGACACACTCGAGTTAAACTCCCGTTGAAAGTTAGTTTCAAAAACTTATATCGCGTTGTTTTCGCCGTATGTACCTACATTACTCCTCAGAAATTATACAAAAAAATATTACAAGTATCGTTTAAAAAAAAAAACCTTTTAGTTGATGATATTAGTAAATCCTATCTCTGGTTTAATTTTTCGCCCGTATTAGATTTGATCACAATATAACTACTATACGAATTTTATGGTTATGCCTTGTTTTTTTAACGTTGATTGTTTGTCGAGTACCCTGCGGCGCTACTGCGAAAAACCATATTCGCATATTTCGGTTGAGTGTCTCTGTCACTATCATGACACCTTAATTGGAGTAAAAGATAAAAATGCTCGAAATATACGAACTTCGATGTTCGCGGAGCGATATCCTGACTGGCTAAACATTGTAAGCGCCTCTTATAATTTTTTTATTTTTCAAATATTTGTAACGTTCTTTTTTTAGTGTGTTTTATTATAAATAAATAAACATGTTTCACGGATAGAATGAATGTCATTTGACCCCACTGTTAAAACGATTTGTTGAAACATGAGTGTTGCCATTTTGCCATGTAGGTACACACTAGTCTTAACTACCTGCAACCTGGCAAATTTATTAAGAGAACAGTCATGTAGTATCTCTAACCGACGTAGAAATATAAATTCAAGAATATTGCAGATTATCAGTACGCGAGCACCAAGGTTAGTTTAAACTCAATAACATTGTGTATTGATATCGTGTAAGCTTTCAGACAATTGTTCTATTAATAAAAAGTCGTGTGTTGAAAAGTGTATGGAGACACGTGTGCTGGCTCATTATAATTTATAGGTACAGGCTTTCTTCTAAACGGTGGTTTTTAGCTCGCAATTATGACCGTATTATTTAATTACCAATATAAAAAACTCATCGCAGTATACGATTGTAGATCTCAGTAAACAATTGTCTAACTGCACTAGTAAAGGTAATCTTCATTAATCTAGTTGTATCTTTTTATATGGCTTAGGTTTACGTCGTCTCGGTTAATTTTATATTTTTAATATATTTATACATAACACCATTATGATATAATTCAGGCTGTGCACTATTACTTTCCTAAAGTTCAGGTAGAAATATAAACGTATTAACGTCTACCCCCTTACAAAGTCAGCGCAGGAAGCCAGTGCCTTCCTCGGTGGCCTACACAGATTTTAGTTCCGAAACGCTGTTATCAAACGCCGGAATGTGCTGGGACTTACATTAAGCTATTATACCACTACTGTCCAAGTGTATTGGCTAAATGGAAGGGTTCCGTGATATGTGTAATACATCATGGCTTCCCATTAAGTGAAATGTTGTAAACAAAACCTCTAACAAAAACAGATTGATCATCGAATAATTTAACAAAATAATAGTGATGAGCTGCTCTGTGTTGGTGGAGGCCACGAGCTCCTCGAGTATAGAAGACGATCTTTACACGTAAGTACATTGGAACGTTAATACTATGAAGGAATTGAATATTTTTAAGTATGTAGGTACCTATAGTGACGTAGGTAATGGTCCGGATCGATTACTCAACATCAGCTGGACTTTTTCATGGCCTTGAAAGAGGCCTTGAACATAGTGTCAGTGATCTACAGACTAACACTAACTACTAACATTTAAATATCTCGTTGTGTAATGAATTACATATCATATACAAAAATAAGCTCAATTAAAGTAAATATAATACTTACTGTAATTATTAACGGTTTATTAACTGAAGTACTAGGCGAGTACAACAACAATGTGCCTATATGATAATAGCCTTGGCCAGTTTCGGCTGGAGACTAGTCTGTAGGTAACACTGACCAAAGCTATAGCTAGGTAGGATATTCCTATCTAGCTATAGGTAGCTAGTGTTAATTGTATTAAAGCCGCGCACTCTGTTGTCCTTATGAAGTACTTAAATAATGATGTCCCCGAAAGTGTTCATCGGGTTTCGTATAAAAGTCAAGAAACCTTGTTTTTCGTTTTCCTTCTGTAGGTACCTATGTATCTATCATTGGTTAAAAGTCGATATTGGGTGGCAGGTCATGATAACAAATAGTCCTCTTCTAGTAAATGGTACCTACTGCAAAGCTACTCAAATAAGTAAGCATAGCCATCGTTACTAGGGTAGAAAAATATAAAGTTAAAAAGCAAGCTGAAATATTCGATCTGAATACCTTTATATTACTAGGTTCGCCTTGTCAGTCCCTTTTACATGTCGTTACCAACGCTTAGATTGTACGTAACTTGTACAAAGTGTATCCAGGAGCACTTTAAAATAATTATTTTTCCTTCAAAAGTAAATGATTTATGGGAATAATTTTGGGAAGAAATTTGATCCTTGTGGGGAGGATAATTCAGGACGTCAGCTTGGGTTACACTTTTCTAAAATAATCAACGTAGACGGCATAATATAAAGAGAAAATAGTCAAATGGGATTTTTGTTCTTATATTATCTTTATAAGTGCCCGCTTTAGTCGATCATAGCTTATCCTCAGTGCCCATCATGGGTTGAAGGACGAGGCATCGATCACGTGACGTCACGGCTCTCGTGGCTCGTCGCTCGCGGACGCGGCCTCGCTCACGGCTAATATCCCCATACCGTAACGTCCTATTAGATAGTAGGCACTAGGCAACGTTTACCAACTCTAAGGCGAAACACTACTGGCTCCCGCTTCCTATATCAATCACTTTCGACTTTCGAGATACTAATATAGCATGAGAGATGGTGGCCTTAGATAGTTAAATAAAATAATGTAAAAAACCGTTGGTACGCTGTAATCTTTTCAGTACACACATGTTTGAATATCGTCTATAGCCTTAACATCAGCGATTCAACTTGCCTGCGTCAATTCAATGGTTTAAAGAACATTAAAACTAAAAATACTTTATACAGATTTATTCAGTTGAGTTTTTTTGGTGAAAATTTTGTAAATATAATCTGTATCGCCAACACGAAGGATCGCGAGTCACATAAATACATAAAGAGATTTTCGTCACTTTCGTTTACAATTCAAATCAGAAATCCCAGTCTCCGATACCCCTTGAGTTTGACGTCGGATGTAAAGAAGTAAATATATAAAAACTGGTAGTCGTCCTTGAAGAATCTTACTGGTTCCCAATAACCTAGTAGTCAAAGAATAGGGTATTGATACATACATTTAATGAAATAACCATTTTATATACGAGGACTCTATAATGTACGTATCTAGGTTTTTAAAACATTATTGCTTTAATTATCTACGAACTTATGTTTTTTTACGCAGAAGGATGTTTCACACAATGCATGAGTTTACCTAGGTCAGATTCTAAAACTGACAACAATACAAGAAAGCTAAAGATCGCAAAGATTCAAAATGTTTTCAATCGTGTGTTTTATGATTGACACGGGGCTAAAAGTTGGGTCTGTAAAACAGCTGACCTGACCTAATAATTGGCAGATTCTATGAACGATGAGAAGATGAGTGGAACGATGCGAAATAACCCCTGGCACGTAAAAGAAAATGCAATGCTACATATTGTGTAGGTAGGTACCATGGCCTGCGCTCGCCGGGTACCACTTAGAATAATGTGTGCAGGTAGCGACCTGCAAGATGCAACCGCGACGCACGCCAGCACGGAACATATCAATGTAGATAAGATTGTATATTCTATCGTACTTACCTGTCACGGTTCGATGTTTATTTATTATGAATTACTTATTTATGTTGGTAGAACACATTGCTATCTGGGGCTGTGTACACATATTCTTATACATCAAATGAAGACAATTCGAATCCCAATAAGGACTGTATAGAAAATCATAGGGACAAGTAAAATATCATTATTATGCCTTCATATTTTTTATATATTACCTAGTACCACATCCCGTTTATTGAAAACAACGGGGCTAGCTAATCAGCTACTACCACTGCGACAACTACTAACTTACTACTTTATACTAGCACATCGTAGTGGCAACGCCAATAGGTACCTAGTAGGTAACCAAATACAAATTAATGCTTTCGTTAACGTGTGACAATAGAAAAAAGTTACACTATTTTTAGTAAATGTCTCTTAACCATTCTAATGAATTCTTATATATAGGAATGATGGATGTGGGTAGCGCCAAACCGGCCAGTGCCTGTGGGTGCCGTTGGGGGAGCCCTATGTCTAGCAGTGGACGTCCTTCGACTGATATGATGATGATGATATAATATCTATACCGCGTTTTTTATATCAATTAATGTCTATTGTTTTTTACAGATTTAAAGAAGAACCGCTTTCACCGGAGTCAGAGAACTTGACAGGTCAGTAGTTACTTTTATATTTTTAAAGTGTATGTTCACTATGGGATGAAAGGCACCCAATGCTCGGTTAAAGATGTCGGTACGATATTATGGCCAGTTCACATATAGGGTCGTATTATACTTTTTAACGACCATTTTCGACGAGTTATTTAGGCGCTGGAAAGAAAAGAGAGCTATTTAGAGTGAAATTTACAAAAATAAGTTTAAAACCGATTCACGCCGGCTTAGAAAATGTAAAGCCACATTTGCCTAAGAAAAAAAATGACTCATCACATTAACACATGATCAATAAAGCTGTTTATGTGATTATTAATTAAACATCTTGTTATAATTGATTATTTATAATAAGGTTAGCATAAGAAGAAACCTTAAATGCATATTTTCCCCTTTATCCTTTAAGTACATTTCGCATAAGAAACGAACAATTATGACAAAATAATATTAACTGATTCCGAAGTTGAATATCAAGGTAGGCTTATTCGAAATATTTATTTGTTTCGATTTTCGATCAAAAACCTTTATTGAGACATGAGACAGAGCGGAAATGAATCTCAAACTAAAAAAGTAAGACTCTCAGCTTAGACTGTGGCGAACCTTATTTGTATGTCTATTACCTGCCGGTGGATCGCTGGCAGCTAGGCTGTCAATTAAATTTGAAGTGATGTGTTACTGTTCTGTTAATTGTTCAAATTGTTCCAATAAATACCTGGTTTTTATTTATGTGTTAAGTCCCACAAGACCATGAAAAGTAGTATGTTAGGTGACGACAGTTGCATTTTAAATTGCATGTCTAATCCATGCCTAATGCATCCCTAAATCGGATTTAGTCAGTGACTGTTTTTAGCTGAAACTAGATTTTTAGGTGCCCTAAGTGTTTGCCCCGGTGAACTGTACATAGAATAATAAGAGCAACGAAACCACTCTATTTAGTTGTTTCATTATTCTGATATCGCTAACGGTGGTGTTTAGTTCAATTCCTAACGTGTAACTTATAGAGCACTTGCTATTTTACATCATGTGAACATGAACAAGATCACGACTCAGCTAATACATAAAGGCCAATATGTATTATCTGCGTATGTAATGATAAACAGGATGCGGGCAGGGGCAGCATCCGCTTAGTGTACCCCTTACATTTAATTAAAATTGTCGAAAGGGCCTCTGCGCGTTGGCCGTGATTAGACAAGGTAAAAATTAAATGTATATACTTAATTATAATTTTCTCATAATGCATACTTAATAAAAAAAAGACCTAGAGTAAAGCGTAAATGCTCTAATTACATATGAGTACATAAATAAATGTCCACAAATGACCACTCCAAATATTACACATTAACATATACGGATTGCAGTAAAAATATAAAATAACTTAATATATATTAATATTACTATATATTTATTACTACAAAAGGAAGAGCTTGCATCTAGTATTAAATCCTAACATAATCTCGGCTATCGGCATATCTTATGAGACAGGCTAACCGATCCACTAATGGTACTACTACCTTTGCAAAACTTCCTCGTTCCGTGCAAAATAAATAGAGCTTTATTCGCTTCCCAACACGAACTGATTTGTAAAGTTCTCTTCTTAAACCACGTTTGATTAGATATTGAGAAGCTGTTAACTAATTTTGTTCTCCAGTGTGCATAGCTTAAGGCGTGTTTTAGCGTGCCCGCGGACTTCTAACAGCTATATTCAGTTCAGTGACCTGTGTAAAGGTTTGCTTCCTGCGCTAATGCCTTCGCCATAGAAGCAGCACGGCTTTTTACGCGAGCGGTCACCGTGGGCCGCGCGGCGCGCAGCCAGCGTGAAGGTGCGCTCACGCACGGGTGTGTGCGGCTGCATGCTATCTTCATACATGTACGGTCACTAGACGAGCTAGAAATTGGCTAAGCTTGCTTGACCAGCCCTATAGAGACAATATTCAAAGGTTTTATCACAATAGACATTTGTAAATTCAATCCATCCTAAAATACCTTAAAAAATATTTTGTTCTCATGATATCAAATGAATATGATACCTCTATGTTTGAGCGATGGTTTCTAGAGTACGACTACGTTAAGCTTTCGCACTAAGTTCTACATCAAGCACCTATGCATACATTGTTTTTGAGCCAAGTCGATAGAAAGAGACTTAGTACGTTCTTAAACCAAAGTAAATGTAAGCATTTCAAAACTTTTTTGTACTAGTCAAAAGATATCTTAATAATATCAGTTTTATCAACTATCATGAATTAATTATTATTGTTACAACCAAATTAAACCCTTTATACAAACATGCTCTCGTAACTACTATACTCGTACCATACTTATTAAATTTTAGATCGAATGTCGGTATTATACACTTACTTAATTAAAAACTACTACTAGGTCCTTCTTAGTAAGAAAGCTACAAATTGTTGTATGTATAAACAAACCTTTAAACAATATTAATGATTTTAGTCTCTTGTCCCCTAGTAACAACATAATATAATACTTCGGTTGTTCTTGACCGATTTCCTGCACAGTTTCAAATCGGTCAGCATTATATAATCATTTGAAATTCAATGGTTTCCGTTTTTTCGATAGTTTTTTTCCGTTCAGTTTCCGTCTGTTAGGTACGTGGATATTTAAAGTCGGTTGAAGAACAATGCCTCTCGAGAATGGTCCTTTGTCATATATTTACTTATGTATGTGTACTGCAAACAATTTATTTATTATTGTACAAAATAGAAGTCATAACATATTTAAAGACAACATATTTAATAAATAAAACAAAAGTTAAGCTAGTTACACTATTCTTAACCACTACACCATTATTATTAACTCAAGATCGGGGACAGATTTTGAAAAAAATTGGTATGGAGGTAGATGACAACTTAAATTACAATATTCTTATACAGGATACTTTTTACCCAGCTACCCAAAATGGTTTCAGTGCGTGGTTTTGATTTAGGGTCAGCTAGCGATGTATTAATTATAACGATATTATACCCAACTTAGAACTAATCAAATGTTTTTTTATTAAATGTTTTGATTTGCTTGATTTTTAAGTAGTAACTTAAATCATCGACTCTCCCGTTTATGTAGGTACACATTTTATTAAGTGGTTGAAACAAGGGGGTGCAATTTCTAACTGGGAGTAAGTAGTAATATTATATCCATTTAAGATCTTGTCAGTCAAAACCGTCGGTAGATTGTGATTTGGTCACTCAGAAATGCATTATTTTTAATGACAATCACCTATTAAATATTATTGATGTTATGTTTGTTTACACACTTGTAGTAAATCATTCGGCATATAAATTAAGCCTGTCTTCCCATTCTTCTTTATTACGCTACTCTTGGTGCTGTACCAATCGCATTCACATACTACCTACCTGTTTTAAAATAAGTAATTTTGTAAGACCACATTTAAGAAAATATTAGTTTATTTCAATGAAAAAGACTTGATTTAATAGGTAGATATACAATGTTTGCACTGCACTTGTATACGATATCTCTTGAAATTGTAAAAAAATAATTAGTTACTAATCTTAAAGAAACGATATCGCTGGAATGTGAACATAATTGACTAAAATTAACAATAATAATCATAGAGGCTAATGACATGGATTCTACTACTAAGAAAGATGTTTTATATTGAAATAAAGTCATGTTAAAGAATTGGCAGAATATATATGAAATGCAAACTTATCTGCATGTAAGCAGGCTAAGTTTCAGGGCAACGATGGGGCCAATGTCTTACTTTGGAACCTCAAGTGACACGGGCAATAGTGTTGCTAGCCGGTCGCTGTCAACAAATAATTATACGCTTTCCGTTTAACTGGTTTAAAATGTTTATATGTAATAATTTATTGTACATACTCCATGACTTCAGTCACATGTGGCCCCGACGGAAGACCAACGCTCGCCCCCAGGTTAGCACCATTCTGAGTTGGGACCATTTCATGGCACCCTATTTGTCTGCTAGTTCTACATAAGCATGTAATTGTGTACATACGTATGCCTCGATTAAATGTTTCTTCTTTTTAAAGTTAAATATCAACTTAACGTTCTAAAGCAGTCTATCTACTCGTAGACACAGCGACCTTTTGCTGCGATTCAGCAACCACACAGCCGCGATACGATCGCCACAGTCGCGCTGTATTTCAACTATATTTTATTTTCGGTAGGTAAGTATATAAGCGATAGACTAAACTTTTTGGCATGTCATAATTTAAATAAAATAAATTTTGAATTTGAAATTCGTTCCGAAGTAATTTGAAATCAGAATCACTGTCATTTATCGCTTCAGAGTGAAATTATACATATAGAGCTGATAATACCTATTGCGTATTTGTATTCATAATATAAAATTATAAGATTGGCCAATAACATTAAGTATATTACAGTTATAAATTGAAACTATATGGTATATACTTAAGAAAACGTGACGTGGCCCTGTGGCAACAAATTATTTATGAAAAATGGATGGGAGCACCATATCTCTAGGTATATCAGAATCCCGAGAGTGGTTCATATAAGAGATGCAAGCACATAGTGTTTCGCCTTAGAGTTGGTAAACCGTACCCAAAAACCGTTAAAAATAAAACAAGATTTCATTCACTGGACAAATTTCGATGTGTTCCGCTGTGTACGGGTGGTCCAACTGGTTAAGGCGTCAGCCGCGACACTGGTCGTCGTCACTTTTTATTAATTATATGTCACCTATTTTCAATGTATAATTTAGTTACTATTGACATTTAATGAAATCTAAAATGACATGTAGGTACATAATTGTTACTTAATTTTTTAAGTACTTTATTAGATCCACATAACTACCCCGAACGTTTCATGTGAATGAAGTAATAAACCGATACGATAAAAATTGGTTAAATAAGTCAACGTTTCAGCAGCTGTGAATAGAAATTCGTTTAAATAATAGTAACTACATTCTTGCCGGTAAATAGTACTACATTACCTACACTATGTATTTAGTTCTGAAAGAAAATGTCCGGAATACCGTTGTTCCTAGGAAAAACCCTCGACTATATATGTGCTCATCACACATATGCCTTTACTGGGATTTGAACCCACAGGAGCACAGGACCATCAGCGTCATAGACAGGGTAACTATATGCCTACCTACTTAGCCCGACCTGTTTATAAATTGAGCGGAATAAAAATAGGCATTTCTGGTCTTCGATTTACGAATAAAATGCGGCCATTCACAAGCATGCAGGGAAAAGAAATTGAACATGAGGAGTGTTAACATAACAATTATGCGCGTTGGTGTTTTGACGCCGGGCGCGGGCCGCTAACGTCACGACCACAACACTGGCCTATAAGAATTACAAATCGGCTACAACTTAAAATTCAGACCACATTTTCAATGTCCACCCAATGCAATTTTAATACTCAAAGATCAGTATATCATTTCCGTTATCATCATCAGCCGAAATACTGCTGGATTAAGACGTCCCCTAATGTCGGTGGTGTAGCCGGATTTCCTTCCGTTAGGGATTCTTAGAGCCCTGACCGCTGCCATAGCCAGGGCACAATAATACCATATACATTGTTATTATGCTATTAAACTATTTTACTTTTGTAATTGAAATTGTGTGATTTAATATTGTCTTCGGTTGTCGCGATAATTACTTGTGAAATAAAACAACTGAAACGGTAAATAGCGTATAATTTAAACTTCAACCCGACGTTTCGTAATCTTTACCAGCGTTGAGTCCACCCGGTGACCACGAACGCTGTTAAAGCTAAAGGGTTCGAAATATCAGGATGAAGTTTCGACAGCAACTGAAGCAATATAATCCGTTTTATTTCATTATGCGATTTGTTTTTATACCAAATGATCATTACTGCATTTCTAAATTATAGTGTTCGTGTTATAAAAATTGGAAATTCACAAAAAATGCTATTAAAACATCACACACGCCCCATTATTCCGTGTATGGGAAAGACACCAGAGATTAGCTCTGTGCAGACGAAGTCGCGGGCAGAAGCTATATTTTAATGTGTAAGTTTTTGAAGTTCTTGATATCCGTCTGTTACTCAATAACGGCTGAACGGATTAACATAAAACTTGGCGTACAGATAGACAAAGACCTGAATGAAGAGATAGGATACTTTATATTCCGGTACGCATTCCCGTAAGATCTTATGCCGACGAAGTAGCGGGGCAGTATGTACATGAAACATGGTTAAAATTGGTATTGGAGATTGGTATTTGTAAGTAGGTTCATTATCTAGGAGGTAGCCATCCTGGATTAACAACATAAAGGACTATATTTACCCGAATATCCAAAAATAAGGGTAATTTTCTTAGTGTTTATAATGTAACGCGCACGAAGTCCGAGGGATAAGCTAGTATGTATAATCTAGAGTTAATAGATAATCTAAGTAAAAACTGCACTGCCACTGCTCCAATCTACTCCAGATCTACTTTTAATAACCAAAATAAATGTGCTAAAAGACTTCGAGTATTTATAATGAAAGGTTCGGTGAAGATTGCGCTACGGGCCCCCTCCGGTTGCCTACGGATAATGCGCTTGAGCGATTCTGTTTAGCGCGGATCGCATTGCACGGTGGTAGCGAGTTGGCGAGCTTGAGGAAAGCTCAGTGCGCGGGTAGTGACTCGGGCCGGCGCACGGCGCTCGCGCAGCTCAGGGCGCCGCACCGTGACATGTGCCGACTATGGACTTGTGGAGCGGCCGCCCGCCCGCTTGCGCCGCATCCCCGCCCTTGACGATCGAGGGCGAAGGGTTCGCTCTCACTTTCTTTGACAAAGACGCCGCAACGCCCTCTCCACCACCAAAGCAAGGTCTGTTGTGTTTATTATTATTATTGTTTCCAGTGGTCAGTGAAATATATATATTTACACAATATTTGGGAATAGGTATCTAAAATTAAAAGGAAAATCCTAACTGAACTACACTGAATAACTGTTACCGTTATATTTATTTATTTAAACTTTGTAGCATAAAAGGTTATTCTGAGGTACTAAATGCTGATTAATGCAATTGCTTCCCTTATGATTTATCTAACATAGGTACCTCTTGATCATTGTTAGCATAAGCGAAATGAATACAAAATAACTATTGTTTAATGTAATTTGATAGTTATTTTTTGCTGTTTATACATATATTATTTAATTGGCCAGTTGTACTATACTTTTGCAACCTATTTAGGAAAGTTATAGGGCACAGCGAAATGTCATCTCGATAGAATAAAAGTTTTTAAGTTAGTAAGTTGTAATTTAGTTCGGGTTCAATTTTTTTAGTGAAGCCTTTCCATTTCTCTATAGCTCAAAAGAAAACTGATTAACTGAAAATGTTAATGAAGCCGATGAAAATCGCGATCTGATCTATTATCGGAATCTCGGTTAGAAACTGTCTTCATCATTCTTTGTTTTGGGTGGTGGTTTAAAATTACAAATGTTTTTGTAATTTAGCTTCGAACTAAATATGTATTTTTGCGAATATACCTAAGTTACTTTATTTTCTCTTTTTAATAAGTTTTATGAAAATTAGTAGAAATACGTTTAGTGTAATTTATACACAGATAATTACTTGAAATTGTTATATAAACGATAGTAGTTTTTTTACTGAAAGTTTTAGTTAACTTATTAATAGTAGGTTGGTTTTAGTTAACTTATTACCAAATTTATTTATTTATGCCGTATAATAAACCTACGTACTCGTAACTATAAAGTGTTCTCTACTCAAATTTTAAAATAATAGATTCTAGGTATGCAATTGCATCCGTCGTAAGTGAATTGTGCCCACCGGCCGTCTTGAATATATTTTTTTTATCTTTTTTATCTAACGCACTTTGTGAACAAAATGTGTTAAGTCAAACAACTATCTAAAAACTCCTCACACTTTAGGGTTGTACCGAAAAAATACTCCACTGCTTCACATGTAAGAGTAGACCCTAAAAAAAATATTTTTCCTTTTAAGTATATCTCATTTTTTAGGAAGACATTATAATTTAAATATGTAGATAGGAAAACTAGTCGATACCTATGTCGCTACCGAAGCCTGACCTTGAAATTTGGAACACATATTATTCGGCGATGACAAGTATTATGTACATGTAGGTACAATCAAGGTCAGAGATATCGATGCCAACAAAGTGCCAAAATATGTTAACATGGACCTTATTGTCTCAATATTAAAGCACATGTATACATATTTTGGAACTTTATCGTATCTACATAATTTACCTTGACTGACCAATAATATTACTTGCAATAACAACACCATGCAAACAAGGTATATGAACAATAACTATTTAAGCCATACATACATTAAGAAATCATTTCCTTTAATTTGCCTTGCAAAAGGTGCGAATTCTAATGTCTTAACGTGAATTAGTAGAGTAGCTATATAATTAATATACTATGGAAATAGATTTATTATAGCCGAAATATTTACATCCAAACAAACCAAGTCGTCACGCCCAATAATATGGTTATAAATTCAAATCTTCATAATCTTAACAATAAAACGGCTAGGTGTATCTTTGCAATATTTTCATGTAGGTACAAACTACATAAAGAAATAAACAAAAAACAATTTTATACCGTACCTTTTAAACGTTTACCATATTTACAAATATTGTCATAAACAACAACAATGATGGTGACAAAAAGTTTCTCTCCCAAATTACATTTTAGAGACAAGCTTTTATTGACAAATGTACTTTTTCTTGATGATTATGAACTTACTCATCGAGAGGCTTCTAACGAGTCTAAACACCACGGGGTTATCTTGTGTATTTTGGGAGTTGCTATGGCTACCTTCTGGCTCCAGCATCGGATCAGATTAGTCGTACCATAATATTGCATTGTAATCGAACTTACATAAGTGTGCTGAAATTCAATTCAATATATAATATCTGCTTCATAATTGAGTTGCAAGATTTCAACCGAACATACATTGCAAGTTATATAAAAGTTTGTAATTAATAATAAGTTAATAACCTACCGTCCTGTTTACTTAACCTACCAAAGCAACCTACCAAAGCAACTCAAAAGGTGCCGTAAAATATAAAGATATACATAGATATATAGGTAATTTCGGGGCTTCCGACCTCTGTACTGACGAGACGCTGACTGTACTGACTGACTGACATATTTTAGAATGACCGACACTAAATTTAAACACTGGCAGGACAGACATTGACAAGAGAAAATTGAGGAGAACAGTGATTGACACGAACTCGGATGAGACGGCTCGAACTTACAACGAGAACCAGACAAAAACGGTTCAGGTAAAATAACTTCGGTACAAAAAATGATAATTTTACATTTTACCCGTGTAAACTAAATATATATATTGAAATTGTTATGACGTTTGTTAGCCACATTACGAAAGCAGTGTTTTAAATTCAATACAAGTTGTGGGTTATATTTATATTTTAATACTTATTGTGAAAACTGGCAATACCTACAATTTAAAACAAATTTAGGTATAAAGGTGTAGTTGTAAAATTAGAGATGGGGTGGTGCTATTCTAGTCAGTCGGCATCACACACAGCATCCCCATCTCCTCCCGCGGGTGTCGTAAGAGGCGACAAAGGGAAAAATCCTACGGACGGGCAGCAGCGTCCGTCGAAACCCAATCTACAGCTACGGCGGTCGCCAACCCGCCTGCCCAGCGTTAGGCTAATTCGGGTAATTTAATAATAGCAAAATTGACGGACAGATCTGTAACTACTCATGATAGAAAGGATCACAGAAGGGCTACCACGAAAATCGAAGTTTGAAAATTTCTGTCAAATTTATCTGTTACTCCAATTAAAGCGTGATTATAGTGACAAAAACAATCGTTCGAAATTTGCAAATTTCAATTTTAGCGGTATACCTTCACATATTTATGACTAGATTTCGAAATTATGCGCCACTTCTATTCAGTCAGAATGACCCGAATACTAACACTTAAATAATGATAAATCACCCAAAGTATATTTTTCAATATTGTGTTTTGCAATAAGCTGGCTGCAATAAGTAATGCTTATTTATCTTATTTGTTTTAGTTTTTGTCATAAAATTACCTTTAAGTTGAAGTTCAATTTTCCACGCTGTAGGTATATTTATACTATTTGATTTATAACGCGGAAGCATTGCAAATCCGCACGAACGCCATCGTGCTGCCTAAGTACTTATTCGCGAAGCATTTTGCGTTGCCCTGTTCCGTTCGTCGGCTAGTATAGTTACATCTTGACATGCGATGCAACTATGCGTAAAGTTATACTGGTGCGCTCGCGGCGATGCGCGGCAGGTCGGGAAAAGGTCTTGCACAGACATGGTGGGAGATCACTGCACCGATCGAGACCTGGAGGGGGGGAGGGTGTCGTTGACCGCTAACGTTATGCAATGCCTGTAAGCCTCCGATAAAGACGTCCGTGATATTGCACCTTTATTGTTTAACCTTTTAGAGACCCGTACTCATTGTACTTATATGTTTGCATTGTTCGCTTACCTATTCATCTTTGTCACATATGCATCCTAACAACGTAATATGCTCAAAATCACGTAAAAGCTGTGCATTGTTAAAATAAATCTCAAGGGTGAAAATTTTACTTAGCCAGTACTCAAGAGCAAATTAGGATCATTAAGTTGCCCGCCATTCATACCACCATGATTAGGAAAGTATTATTTATGCCATTAGTTAACTTTGCGGTCTGCTACTACACTATCAGGGTATGTCCAAACACTCGTGCTCCATATGCAAATGTGGCTGAGCGGGTGACGCGGTCAAAATGACCTACGTGCTCTCATTCTCTTGACTATAGAGATGTGTTGACCTCATTTTGAACACCTCAACCGCTTAACTACTTCTGCTACTGACTGTACGGTAAACAAAAATGTCACGACCATATGATTGTGTAAGCCCAATGCGGTCTGAATAGGCAAAATTAAGTAGAAATATTTCAAAATTTCCAAGTTGACAAACTATAATTAAATAACGGCCAAGGCCATGCGAAGCCATACAATTCATACGGCTTTGAACTTCCAAAGTTATGCAGCTTCGAACTCGTAGTTTACCTAAGTATCTTTATGGGAATCCACTTATTTTTAGAAAAACATGTATATTTAAAAAATATTCATTTAGTCATGCTTAATGTCGTACATATGCAAATTTTGCTGAAAACGGGTAACTTTTCTGTGGCATTTTCAGAGAATATCTGAGCAAACTAAACTATAGATGTCCAAATGTGTAAATGTTATATATACCTACAACAAGTACTTATGTAGTAAACGACCGGCAAGTTTCTCACTTAAGTAAGACCGACAGGGCCCACTGTGCATATTTTTTAAGTTAGTACTATTATAGTTTTTTTTTTATTACCTTAGGTGCCGCCTATTGTTGTCAGACTTCTTGAGATTACAACAGTAAAAACTACCCTCAAGATCATTATCAAGGAAAATTCAACTCACGAATCCAACATACATATTTAATGGGTACGTAGTTGTGTCTTCGAAGCGTAAAAGTATACAGTTTTTATGAAAAGACAAATGGTCCGATGAAATTCTTACGTAATATTTTCCTAGCAACGCTTTGTCAGTGAGTAGGTACAAGAGAGGTACCTTAGCGGTCACTATAGAGCTAACATCGTCCATGGACGCGCCGTTGTATAGGTTTAAATTTTCCCAGCGAACCATACCTTCAGTGGAACTATATTAAAAAGCATATGATAGTTACGTTCGTAAAAGACAAGATAGCTTTTATACTAGTTGCGAGAGAGAGATAGAAATAACTGCTCAGTGCAGGTTCAATGATCGACACGCGCGCAGTTTGTTGAACTGCAATCATTGCTTTGGGAAAAAGTTAGGGTTGTTGGTATTGCCTACCTTTTTAGGAATAAAAATAATTACACAAAAACACATACATTGTGGCCTTCCTTTGTTACGTTTTTGGGTGTGTGTATGATGAAAGCTCTGCCAATTACCCCTGGCGTAAACGTGTCTATTGAAAACATGGCGATGCTCATACATTTAAACATATAAAGGTCATTAATTGTGGTATGGTTGGTTCTCATTCTTATGATACGGTTCCTGTACAAACAATTTTTTGAGGGATAAAACTATTGTCGCGTCCGTGGGCTTTGACTCTAGATACCCACCAGAGAGTGCTGATCATTTTGCGCTACCCAGGGGACACGCCTGGTAGTCAGCACGCTCTGGTGGCTTTAGCCACGGCATATCACCACCCTCCTGTCTAAGCCATGTCAACAAATGATCTTGGGATCGTGTTCCGGTATGATGACAGTAGTAGCCATTTTGGGAACACGGTACGGTATTGCTTTACTTGTAACCCGGTTTCAATGCCGTCAGATTGTTGCACCGGATGCCTGGTCACGGAGGGTAGAATAATGCGAAGCGCAGTTCTCTGCTGGCCGACTGCTGGTAGTTGGGGGCCCAAGTAGGGATTAGCTCACCCCGAATACTGTGAAAATTCCCGGATATGCGCTGTAGTGTCGGTTTGCGACCGGAGAGAGGATCCGACATCAGTCTCTTGAGTTTATGTTCGGGCGTCCCGCAGTCTACAAATCAGGCTCCCGCCATTTGTGTGCTGCTGGGAGAGCAGCTTTGCGCCTGTTGGACAGCCGTCTTCCCCGCCTATTGACTAGTAATGGTAAAATTAAAAAATACGAGCAAGAGTTTTTAGAGCAAAGCTATTTAAATCCTCTCTCTCAAAGTGCACCTCTCTTGCTCTCCAATCTCGTGCCCGTCCACCACCATATACGATTTTGAGCGAACATGGTCGTACACATTCCAAATATTACTTAAAACGGGTTAGTGACCATGTTGTAATTTTTTACATGATACAAAATATATTTTTCGAACTCCATAATCAGCTAGCAAGTGAACGCTGTAACTCTAATGCTCCGATTAAGATAACTTTTTTTTTATACATTTTCTTTTTGTATTTTTTTTACTTGTAAAGGATATTATGACATTAACAACAGCTTTTAATAGACATTTAAAATGTAAATGTACCTAAATTACAAACTAACATAAAACACATTTTTTTTTATTGACAGTCATGATTCAAACAGTTCATTCAAATTACTAATAAAAAAGCCTAATAAACCATTACTATTTCCAGAAACCACTGTTAAGAGTTAGAAAAAGAGAATTTGTATTATGTAAAAAAATACACCCTGTATAGGATACTTATTCCGTGAGGATGGCCCTTGCAACAGTGCCGAAATATCGGAAACTCATTCAAATTAACATAAATAGTAACTATCCCGTTTTGAGTAATAGTCGTAAAGTCCACCATCATCTCGAGACTGAGAAGCCTCACTTGCTCTGCTTTATCGAGACGCAGGTCGGATGTACCTGCACTACGCGACCTTAAACCACAAATTTGTGCAGAAGGCTGGCGTGTGCGTGTATGTTCGGTTGACATCTACTATGGGCATCTCCGTAACCTTGAGGAGCCTAACTGTATGACTGGTGGACTTCGGTATTGATCATATAGCGTCGGGGTAATAGAATCATACATCCCCTACTCCGACGTAGCTGTTGGCGGCGCAGCTCGCCCGTGGTTTAATGCTGAGTGTGCTCAGGCGGAAGCCCTTAAGCACGAGACGTATTTATTATGGTTCGATGCTCGTAACTGCAAAGCTCCGCTAAGAAACAGCCTTATAACAAAGCTGCCAAGTTCTGCAAGGAGGTCATGTAGAAAGCTCGGTTCCTCTATTTAAGTTCGTGTCGGGGCCAAACTTGCCGTACTTATACCCATCTTGGATCAAAACGTTTTGTATCGGTACCTCGACTGCTGAAGTCCTTGAAGAACGTTGAATAAATGTCTGTGAGCAATCGTTTTTGATTATATGTAAAAAATCTTTATCGGCAACCAGTAGCACGTATAAAACAGATGGAAATTTTAAAAATTCAGAACACAAGGAGTATACCGAAAGGGATAATGTTTTTGCTGATTTAATAGACACGATTTCCCAACTAGTAGACATCGGTATACATACATTCTTTTCTTCGTTTTATATTGTATTTTTGATCGAAATAACCATTTGAGAACTGCGTCATCATCTGTAATATGCACAAAGAAATATTTACCGCATTCGCTCAGGAAGGCTATCTTTATCCTTTAGGTACAAGAAGTAGGAAAAAATGCCATTGTATCCATCACGCTAGAATAGTTATTTGTTATACAAGGGTGCAAAATTGTATTTAACTGCTATTGTGAGATTTAAACTCGAGCAAGCGAATGGATTCTATAGTTTAACCACGAGCAAAGCGAGTGGTTAAACTACAGAATCCTGAGCGTAGCGTGTGTTTCAATACACGAGAAGTAAATTACAATTGCACCCGTGTGTAACACAAAACTTATCCCCTCACTACAGCGAGGAAAGTGTAACATACAAAAAAAACGTTTTGAAATCGCATTGACTTTTTCTTTGCGTTTAGATACACACAGTTTTTACCCTCTCGTATTAAAGGATAAACAAGAGCTTTACGAGCTAGTGAGGGGTAAAATAATTTGATGAAAAATATAAGCTTTCAAATTTCATCTCGTTATCTGTTAGGTCCATATATTGTACGTTATATATGTTTCTTGCGGTGGTATAATAAACTGTGCAGGTATACACTCGGCAGCAAAGTTTGTTTAAGTACTTACATACATCTGGCCAAGCATGGGGCATCATGGGGCGAAGCCAACTTGGTTAGGTTTCAGAATCTCGAATCGCCATTGAGTCGTAAGTATGACACGGATACCAGATGACTTATAATAGGGCTCAAAAGGCTCATAGTCCCACATAAAAAAGCTCAATGTCACTCAGAGAGCAATGGAGCGAGATATGCTCCGAGTTTCCCTGCGGGATCGAATCAGTAGTGAAGAAACCCGCAGAAGAACTAAAATCAAGGACATAGCTCAAGGAATTGCCAAGTTTGGGCACATTGCTCGAAGAAAAGATGATCGATGTGGCAGAAAAGTTATTTCTGAGTGGCGACGACCCAAAGACAAAAAAAGGATGAGGGATTCAGTAGTATTTTGTTAAACAATGTTGTGAAATTAGTTGTTGTGTATACACGGGTACTGTTATTCATAGTGCGGTTGTAAAAAAATGGTTAGTTTGGTATTAATATGTATATTATTTAATTGCTAAATTATTATTTTTCTCATTTAAGAAGAATGTCTAAATGTTGTGATCACTTAAAAACAATAGAAGGTGGATATAGGACATTTTGTCGTATATCTAATCGAATCGTAACAAAAGGATTTATAATCGAGGTTGGTGGCCCTGAAAGTGACTCATCACATGAAGAAAATTAATAACATCGGAACCAGAATCTGATAAATATACGGATGTCGAATATTTAGGATCCCATTTTGACGGATAGGTAACTAATAATTTGTGATCGTACGAGTACATTTTTGGCAATTTCGGTACAGTATTGTTGTTTACAGTATCTGTATGTGCTAAATTAGCTGGTTATTTAGAGTAGATAACAGTAATATTAACATTAGCCAAACGTCTCCCTACAAAAAAAAATGCAATCAGTTATTAATATTCAATTATCAACTAAACATGCTCTTTCGGTTACCTGAAAACATATTTCGACAATTTACATGTACACAATTACATATCTCACTCGCTCTTGTATGATGCCAATATACACTGTCCCGACTATTCGTGACGTAGACGTATTGTTGCTATATGTAAGCTGTTTGTAGCGACATTATATCTGGCCCAAAGACGAACTTGTCATGCTTTACCTGAGTTATATAGAATAGCTTGAGCCTACCGTTGGGCTCGGCCAGCCCTGCGCTGTAATGTACATAAGAAAGTATCAGGCTTGGGAGTCTCGGAACTCGCAACCGCGCGCCCGCTTGAGTGAGTAACGTGTAAATCTGCGACTGAAAGCTCACCATATGTATTATTACCATACTGTTGCCTAACTCTTGGTTAACAAGAGATGATCTCCCTTTTAATCAATTTCCAATAGGTCTGTCTTTTCATTCGAACAAACTGGACTACGACCAAACGCTTTATCACCTACTAGTATTCGCCTAATTATATTAAAATCTAAATTCCCGATGCGCAACTCCACTATACTTATAAATATTCAGTAGAATATTCTAGAGATTTCCCGTAAGGACTATTATATTGAGTATTAATGGAACTAATCTAAAATGTACCCTTAGGCTATTGAGTGGAAAGGATAGACTAGCTACTGGGCTATTGGATTATTCTTTTTAGAATGGTAGCATTTTTATATCCTCCCCAAGATTACATTATAGCTTAAATTACAATTTAAAAGGTATTTCCTTTTTGATGTCCAAGATGCTAAATATTTGATATATGACAGGTTTGATAGTGTCTTAAGCCTCTTAGGGTCTGTCTATCTGTCTGTCCCCGGGCTATGCTAACTTGCTCAGTGGTCTTTTTAGTCGTAGGGAACTGTATTAAGTGGTAAAATAAAAATAATATATATTTTATTTAGGGTACATAATTATCCCCTGCAAGTGGTCGGGAGTATGTTTTTCTATCCAACCCTGTATAGCGTGAATAGATAGATATTAGATAGGTATTTTAAAAAGTCAACATTTTCAGAATAAAAGATCAGAAAGTTTAAAATATATATCAACCCAAATATGAAAAATAAATAAATTACACTACAAAGCCTCGCAATAAGAAAAAAAAATTAACTCGGTTCCACCGTTTCGTTTTTGAGTTACGGATCGAAACCTACAGTATAATGCTCTTGACTGGTTTTTTTTAGTAAAAGTAGAAAACTATTAATCATTTACGAGTTTTTTTTTATTCTTTATTTTCAATTATTTTTCCTGATTCGGAATCTCATTACTAATAAATGTTGTAGTCCACATGGAAAGGTACCTTATGCCGCTTGGCGCTTACGCTATTGTTAATAACGCTTCAATACTAATGTGACACTTTGGAACGTAAGCGCCAAGCGCCATAAGGTACCTTTCAATCTAGTCTACAACAAATGTATTATTAACACATTAGCTGCCGTGAGTATCAAGGGTGGGATCACGATATCTTTATGAGGCCATGAGTATCATCTTTGGGATCAAGTTACCTTCTCTGTGTGGCCATGAGCATCAAGGGTGGGATCCCGTTATGTTCTCTGTGTGGCATGAGCCGCATGAGCATTAGCGGTGGGATAAAAAGCTTATGTTATTGGATATCTGTAGTATGGTGGGCAGCCAACGTGTTAAAGTAATTTGTTTAGCTGGGGAGCGACCGTTACTTTATTTTTTTTTAATTTTAAATAGGGTGACAATACTATGGGACTATGACTTTTGAGGTCACGATTAGGTTGCATGTATTATGTTATTAATACTTGACTGTCTCATGTACCTACTCTTTGACGCGCCCTGTGCCTTATGACGTATGCGCGACAAGCTTCAAGAGTATGGCCCAATGATTTCTATAAAAAGATATGCCCGTCATAACATTTTCACAGTAGCCCGAGGGCCTATCGCCAAAGATACATAATCTCAAATTTCGAAGTATTATCTCCGTAACTCTAATTACGCTTTAATTAGAGTAAAAGTGATAGATGTCCGAAATATTTGAACTCTGATTTTCGTGGTAGGCTCTCTGCTTTATTTACACAAACAAGCGTCATCTTGTTTACTCCCTTAAACTGTGTGACGGCTGCACACGCTGGAACCTTGTATGTGCGTACGTAATGTTTTTTACCTTAAAACTAGATTTTCCGATGAGCGTTGTGATATCTAATAATATATAATATTATGAGGAATAGGAAATTCGCATTGAGTGGTGATAAAAAATAGCACGACTTTCACGACCGAAGGGAGTGTTTAAAATCAACAAGAGATGAGAATTACCTAATCACACATATATCATACAACGTTTTACAGTACATATGGCCCATTTAATTTTCAACATAGTTATGTAATGTGCTCATTAATTCAGTAGTGCGGTAATGTAACACCATATGTAAAATGTATAGTTAACTTGCATAATATTGTGCTACTCGTATTATATACATAATAACATTAATAACATAAGTCAGGGAAATCGAGTAGCGCTCTTGAGATTAAACTTTGTAGTTTATAGTACTATAGCTACGACTCAGGTTTTAAATTTAACTCAAAAGCTACATAATCACAGTCGTATAAAAGCAAAGGAGAGAAAATATTAGTGTAATTTTTTATTTTGTCATTGTATTGTTTTATAGATACTTAAACAATTAAGTAGTATTCTAAAATTTGTTTGTTTAGAAACAATCACAATGTTAATGTATAGTGAACTTTATTATTATTTATGATTTTCAAATAAATATACAAGAATGACAATATTATAATAACTATTCAACAATATAATTATTAAATCTAAATACTAACTAAGAAAAAAGGAAAAACTAAAAATCGTATTCTAAAGTTGGCCCCTGTGGCATAGTGCCGAGGGTGCTGGCAGCGTTTCCTGCTATGGTTATGCGTTGAGCGAGGAAGCTGCCAGCTCTTTTGACACCGGTGACATCGACCAGCCGTTTAGCCAACTCGCGGTACAGGCATTGTGCTGGTGGACCCCACGGACCGAGGGTCTAGTTGTTGTCAATAATGAAATAATACCAAGTGAAAATGACGTCCTTACAAAGTTACTGTATTTGCACTCCATGGAGCACTGAACAAAATTAAGTATTAGGTTAGACATTGTATTAAACAAGAAAACCATTTAATTTTAAGGTACTTGGACCTATAACGAAATTGTATTTATCTTTTTTGCTTTGGTAATCTTTACAACTTCTATCATGTTTTCTCAACACATTACTGAATACCGCGAAAACCGAAGTTCGCAAATTTTGAACGATTGTCTATGTTACTCTTATTACGCCCTAATTGGAGTAAAAGAGACAGATGCCCGAAATTTTTGATCTACCATTTTCACGCTACCCTCACTCCGTCGACATCCGTGGACGACTGAATAGCGTTGGTGCTAATAATGTGATTGTGGCACCAAAAAACTGGGTTAATTCGCGGTACCCGTAGCGCCTGTCTTTAATATATTATATGTCTATGGTATGGCCTCTATAATTTCGTCATCCCCGTCGCCATTTAGCTATTGATATATTTACTAGTATACAGTGGCGACAAACTGAGAATGTGGGCAACTATGCACTTCAGCATATATGCGAAGAAGGGTTTATTTTCCTTGCAGGTGAGGTAGGTGACGTAAATCAATAGTGTACAAAGAAAAGAGCCTCCTACGCACTACCTGATTGAATGCTACATTTTCCTGCCATTTTGTTGAAAAGAGATTGTAATATGACTCTATAAGAGTATGGTGGTATTAAAGTTATTTATGTTTTCTTTTGTAAAGATAACAAAAGACTCTCCACGTCATTTTTATTAAATACAAACAAAAGTCTCATTAAAAGCTCTCTTACCTTTAGACGCAACTGAAACGCGGAGGACGGTAGTCAGCTCTCCTGGCTGGGTTGTCCACATATCTTGTGTAATTTTTGATAGCTTTGATAATTTATTATATTCATGTTCAGAATTTTAACGAAAAGTGATAATTGATTTACTAAACATTTGGTGATTGGTATTTATAGTATTATAAATATTTGAAAAATAGAAGTGTCTTAAGAAAGTAATTATTAATTTATATAAATTACACGATATAACTATAAGTATTATAACTGCCATTATCTGGATAAATAATTTCGGAAACCACAAATCGGGTAAGCAAAAATTTGTAAGTACCTATTTACTTTATTTCGAACAGTTTTTTTATAGATATTCCAGATGCTACTTATAGTTTATAACATTTATTTACGTGCAATTGTGTCGAACATAACATCTACAACAGAGTGAGGGGGGATGGAAAGGCTTCGGGAAAAGAGTGGTACGACAGTGGTTTGGTTGTTTGTGGTTCAGTTCTGGGCAAAGATACGAGTTATTTATTTTAAATAATCGAACTTTACCAGTATCCAGTTTAACCTAAATATTGATTCTGGCTGATTTTGCAGCAAAATATGTAAGAGTGGATGACGCATGAAAAAAAGTGATGAAAGGTTTTATTTAACTTAATTGTATATGTTGCCACTAATTTAACTTAATTTAAAATGAAATACGGTATAACTCTGAAGAGTGACGAAACACGGGTGAATAAAGGTGAAACCTGACGATGGAGATGAATACGATAATTGAGAGCCCATGGCGTTTGATATCGCCGATAAAACTTATTATTTATTTGTATTAAGATATATAATATAGACTATTATTATAATATATACTATTAAAAGAAAATAAAATAAAATTAGTAGAGTAGGTATTGCTGAGCGTATTCGTATGGAAACGAGGTTATGTGACTTTTAATGAATAACTTTGTTATATATGTATATGTAACTGAATCTAGCCACTCTAGTTGACACTACCTTTGGATGATTCCGCGAAGTACCTAAGCTTGGATTGGAACTGCAGAGTAATTATCTGATATTTTAAGCATTGGTTAAATTAATTCGTAAGCATCAATAAAGCGAAATAAATTGCGATTATTGCATTTACTCCCCATGCAAGGCACAAGATAAAGATCGCGCGAATCCACTGGAAGCGGATGGCGCAAAATCTGTCATTGTGGGTTACACTGGGGGACGCCTATGTCCATCCGTTGACGTCCTTCGGCTGATATGATGATGACGAAATAAGCTAATTGCCTATTGCTTATAATAAAATGTAATGAAGTCTTGGACAAATTTTGGGCCCTTATTGTGTACGTATCTCCGGTGACATAGGTAAATGATTATCAAGGATCGGACCAAGGCCCGTCATTTTGAAAATATAACCCTGTTCCGTACAGCAGAGACTCCCTTATGTTAATAAAATAAATTGTATTTATACATTTATTGGACCATCATTTATATCCAGTGACAAATTAATTTATGATTGACATTCCGAAATTTACTTTCGCCAATAAATAGATAGTTATACTCAATAGATAAATCACAATCAGGTCACAGTGATGGTCATCAGAAGGGGTTCGAACCTCCTAAATAGATATTTTGTGTTAGCTTGTTCTTGAATACATCTTATAAAATAAAATATTTTAGCATCATAAAATAAGGAAGTCTCTGCTGTACGGAACAGGGTTATATTTTCAAAATGACGGGCGTTGGTCCGATCCTTTATGATTATGAACCTATAGGTTTACATGTCAAATTACCGTGGTATTGACTTACGACTTCATGTAGTCGGCAGGTACGCCGCTGACAGCGCCAGTGCGGGCAGCGGAAAGGCGGCAGCGCCCTGCAAGGTCTGCGGCGACAAGGCCTCCGGCTACCACTACGGGGTCACCTCCTGCGAGGGTTGCAAGGTAGGTTTGCTGACTCACAGACAAGTCAAACGTTAGGCACCTGAAGGTTCCATATGCACTCTTGAAATTATATTAGTGTTCGTTTTTTATCTAAAGTGATTAGATTATAATGCACTTTATTGGATTTATAGGCTAATGAAATAATGCGTATTTGTCTCATGAGTCGTCGCTAAAGATATTAAAATTCAGATCATATAAGCACTAGAGACGATAAACTACTATTAGGCCAGTCAAAATCGCCACAAAAAGCAGAGAGAGATCTCTGAATTTTTAGTATGTTATTTCCACACACACGAATCAAATCCTCAAATAAATTCTAGAATAAAATTTTCCCAAAAATAGAGCAATATTTTAATATAGTTTCTTCTCTATATCTCCTAAACCCTGTATTTTTGTCCCAAGCTCTTATATACGTTTGCAAAAACTATAACTTTGTTATAAATTAAGCCTAACCAAAGAATTAATAAGGCAATTGGTTATGAAATTACAGCTCTTTTAAAAAAAGTTTAATATGTTTTTATTTTTATACTATTTTTGTAGTTTGTAGTTTTGTATCAGTATTAGACTCGTTCGGGGGGTCAAATTTTGAGTAGTGCACTCGTATACAAACAAATTGAGGATGAAAATAAATGCACACAATATTTTTTGCTATTTCCACGATTGAGAATTTCCAGATCATGTTTTTAAAAATACCATTTCTTCGTGTCTGGCAGCGTAGAGTGCCCACGCTCAAAAATTGCCCCTCAGGGCCATCAAAAATAAGACGGCTACTTAGGTAGTCTGTGTCTGATTTGATTGACTGATTCATTGATGAAGTTACTGCATTTGATTACTTACTAATGTTTATCAATCTTCTATATATTTAAAAGAATGGGAGCTCACGGACCATCAACGCATAGCTCAAACTACTGGGCCTAGCAACTTGAAACTTGAGCTTTGTATCTCCACGGAAAAAAATGGGGTTTTTGTAATTTCCACCCCTAAGGGGGTAAAAATAGGGTTGAAAGTTTATATGGAGGTAACTTTTATTCATGCAATAGAAACTTAAAACTTTTTTAAATAGTTCCTTATTATTTATACTAATAAAGAATTTTACGAGTTTTTGAAATTTCGCCTCTCGGAGGGAGAGAGAAAGTTTGTATGGGTAGGGTTTCAAATTGTAAGTAGAATGTTCAAGTTTGTAACTTAAAAATTCGTACATTTGCTAACAATTAAAAAACAATATAAGTAATTTAAATGTTTTCCGAGAGTCGACCCCTAAGGACCCATAGAGCTCCAGATAGGCTTAATTTGTCACAAATTAAATGTTGTTAAAAACATAATATCGGAGTAGGAGATACTCAGCAGAATCTATAAAATTCTTACAAAGTGGCGGTTATTTTGGGGATTTTTTTTTTGTAATCATAATTTTCCACAACTTCTTGTTATTTGAAAACCTGTGTAATATAGTCCTAATGTTCCAAGCAACATACCAAAAAATAGAGATACATCATACTTTGTGAATTGATTGTCGATTTTGACTGCCCTAAATATGCGCCCATGAATAAGTTACATTACACAGTTACACAATCTTTTTTCTAATAATAGTTGTGGAGCTCCTATTATATACTGTGCAATTGTATATCTTATACATAAGATCATACATCTATGTATTCTAACTCCTCCAAAATAATCACTGAACCGTTTTCGAGCCCTATCCATATGTATTTATTTGAAGTTGTATCATTATTATGAAAGTAGGTCCATCGCAATTACAATACATGAATAAATGAAATGTTTACTTTTGGACAGGGTTTCTTCAGACGGAGCATTCAAAAGCAAATAGAATACCGCTGCCTGCGGGACGGCAAGTGCCTGGTGATCCGGCTCAACCGCAACCGCTGCCAGTACTGCCGGTTTAAGAAGTGCCTAGCCGTCGGCATGAGCCGAGACTGTGAGTACACGCTGCACGCCTCTTCAGCTGCACTCTTTGTGTCACGCGCTTACGCACGATCATTACTGTACCTATAAGTGACTACCTACACAAAAAAACATTAAAATTCTTGGCCGGGTCAAGGATTGGTCTGTGGCATCACGAAACGGTACATTAATAACTAACAATAAAGTATAGTTTTTTTTTCTAATGCTTACTAACTAATTTGGTAGCACTTGTATCGTCAATTGGTTTTTGACTTTTGTTTTTTTTATTGTTCTTATTTTTTAACACTTGTTAGCAATTTGATACCAATTTATATATCATAACACACTTATATTCAAATTAGTTCGTAATGTTTGAACTAAACCAATTTTTAGAGATTTTGTTATGGCTCAATTAACCATTTTATATTACTTGTTGCCATGGTTGCGGTGCCTTGAGTCACTCTAAAACTACTGTTATACTGCATCTAAAGACAATAAATATACATTTTTGTGGTACCTAACTGTATGTCCATTCCATAATGGGTCACCTAACAAAGTGTTAATAGAACGCGGTGTCATATTTCTTCTAACAAAATATGCCACCATTTTCCCCTGGCTGAAGGGACAGAATAACAACGGATAATAGTCGATTCATCCATACATGCTGTAGGTATGAATGTATATATCCAACAAGATTTTTATTTGATCATAAACAAGCTTTGCGTCCTATAATTATTTACATAAGGGCTTGACTAGTTCAGTCACATTTTATGATGCATCAGAATGACTGTCAAACAGTATTCATAACAAGTTATAACCATCTAACTATGCTATGTTGCCAAAAATACAAGAATATATTAAACACCAAGATAGAGTATTTAAAAAACAAAAGTACGTAGTCGTAGTACAGTAGCCATCAGATATGTCGGAGCTGTGGGATGGTCACACATATCTGGCATTTGTGAAATTTTTAGAATGAAACTAACAAAAAAAATGATTTTCTGCTAACACACAGTCCTTTACTATCTCTATCCCGTTTAGAGTGCTAACACTTGTAATTGTACTTCCAATACAAGCACTATACTCTTTTCTTAATTCAATGTTGACCCAAAACAGTTCATACTTCATTTATACCAAAAAATACTGTCCCGTGTAGAATTAAGACAAAAAAGCATGCATGATTATCTGTAACAAACTTGTTTTATGTTAAATAACATAATTTAGGTGCACATAATAATCGTAGTGTTAATCACCGTAGATACTTACTATTTTTTTATAATATAGTAGATTGTTAACCAAGGACTGAAATTCACCCACTCGGGTAGTTTGAGTTGAAAATGGGTGACTTTCACCCGAGTTAAACACCCTATTTTTTATTTCGAACATGAGGAAAGTTAAAACAAATCAGCCAAAATAATTTTTAGAAATGTTTACTATAAAATGTTATCTTACGACATCAGCTTGTTGCAGATCTTCAAAATTTAGGCCGTGTTTGATGTTTAAGCTAATTTTAAGCATGGAATATAATATACTCCATAGCGTTAAAGTTGTATCCATATATAAATCATTGAAATATGTAAGAAGGACACGTTGTGACAATGAATTCACTTATTGCTCCGATTGCTAATTCATATAATCGTTGTATATAATTATATCTTAACATTTTTTAGGTATCTTTCCATTGCGGTACGAGCCCTTCCATTTTTTCTAATCCCAACAGACGTTAGATCTATTTCAGAATCGCTTGAGTAACCCATAATGATTATTAACGAAATGTATATAAGTATAACTAAATTTTGTTGGTTTTCCAAGGGTTTTCAATAGTTACGCTCTTATCCAATCTGACCTGTAACTTTTTTCTGTCATCGATTTCATCCTAAAGGCCCATTTACACGATACAAGATTCTTGAACAAAAATCCGCAATAATTGTATGCAAGTTTTGCCATTCAATAATTGAATTCAAGACTTGAATTAAAGTGTTTACACATGAGCAATAACCAAAATCTTGAATGAAATTATTGTATACAATTCTTGACAGTCAATTTTCTTGACCGTATCTTGTTTACACCACGGACATTTATTGCACGGCAATATTTGCTTGCAAGTATTGACACGTCTAAACTTTGAGTTGAATCAACTATGGCGTATTGAAGCAAGAATTGAACCGATTTGCATTGGCAGATTTTCATTCAATATTGGACGTTCGCTGAGGGTAGCACGATGAGCAAAAATTGTTTCAAATTTGGTAGTTCGGAGATAATTAAATTAATAGAAATTAATATAGGTCACGACTGTCTCTGGGACATAGAAAATAAAAACTATAAAAAACCGTGAGGCTCGTGACGCTGCCCTTGCTGATGACTGTGTTCTGTCTTTGAATTGTGGGAGTGATTTTATCGAGCAAGTATGAAAACTGAGCTTTGTTCACACGAAACATGTTTTTGAACTCAGCATCATATTCAGCTGTGAGTTCCATGCACAGTGTTTGAAGCCCCCAGTATGCTTCTTCTGTGTATCCATTTTCTTGTCCACAATATTTTTTTCCGACGTTTTTCGACTAGTTTTTCCCGTAGCACAGTTGCTATTGCAGCAGCGACAAGGAGCACACCTTCACGCACGGAATCCATTGTGAAAACAAAAGATTGATTCACATTTCTTGTATTCAATTAACTACCTAGGCTTTGTTTACATGCATACCAGTATTGAATTCAAGTTGTTGCTTGAATACAATAATGGCACGTTATGTTTATACAGTGCAATTTTTTTTGTTGCCTCTTCTTTCTTGTATTGAATGTTCAAGAAACTTGTATCGTGTAAATGGGCCTTAATTGTCATATTGCACAGTTTTTTTTTCACGTGCGTTATAGGTGAACAGATTTTTTTTCTTTCATCTAAAAACGCGACCTTTTATTTTTAACCTTAAAAGCTTGTTGTTAGTTTAAAAGTAATAATAATAAAATGTCCTATTCAATGTAATACTGACTTGTACGAAGCTAATATTTTTAATGTTTCATAGAGTAAGTAAGTAGGTATTCACAAATATTTGGCTGTATAAGTTTGTAGGTTTATCCCTTCTTGTTATTGTAATGTAGAACGAAGACACTTAAAAATGAACTTTATAATCAAAACAGTTGACATATTTAACGTATGACAATATTGATAAATGCTAAAATAGGTTGCAATAATTTAAGAGAAATAACCATTGTTCGTGTATCTGTTTCTGGCGCCGAAAAATTAGGATATTTTCGGCACTTTGTTCTACTTGGTGCTTATAAAGGAAGAAATAATAGGAACACATTGCGACCCTAGGGCAAATACGTATCACTTTCCACTCGCTTAACAGATAAACAATCACACACTTTCCACGAGCATGAGTAATGATTTTTTTTTATTACTTGCTTTTTTGGTTTCTCTAACTCTTCATACTAGTAGATTCTTATTTTAAAATCGAATGAAACAAAAGAATTTCTGGAAAAAGTAAGTGAATTGTGATACTAAGAGGGGCGTTCAATAAAAAGTAAGAATTATTTTTCGACATAGTCACCTTTTAGCACATAATACACTTAGTACATTTTTCTAAACTTAAAATTCCATTTTCAAAAAAGGTTTCATCCTGAGTACTTAAAAAATCCTGTGCTGCAGCGACAACTGCGTCGTCGTCTTCAAATTTGGACGGCCGACTTATGTGCCGGGGCATTGACATGGTGGAACAGCACAACTTTGGAGAGTTTAACACGTCGTTTTTCGTGGATCTCATTGCACAATGCTGCTATTTGTTTGGCATATAAAGTAGATACTGAATTATGACTACCGCTTTACCATAAAACGGCCTATGAAATGCCGGTAAGGACCGGCAGATGGGCACTTTGAATTTCTTCAGAGTTAGAGATGATGGCCTTTTCCATGTCATAGACTGCAGTTTCGTTTCGGGGTTATAATTAATTATAACCGCACTTATCAGGTCCAAAGCTTTAAATAAGTGCGGACAATTGACAAATCTCAACGCTAGTTTGTTTTTGCGTGTCAGTAAGCATTCTTGGTACAGACAGCGTCATATACTTCGTAGCATTCAAAGTACTCAAATAGTTCGGTACACCATGCTAATTCTATGGTGTACCGAACTTTTTGAGTACTTTGGATGCTACCAACTATATGACGCTGACTATACCTAACCTGCAAATACCTTTTTCATACTCAAGGCTTCTTGGAAAATATTATGCACGGTCCCCGTTAAAATCTTTACATTTTCAGAAATATAACGAACCGTGACAAGATGATCCGCCAAGACCGAGTTTTCGCCTTTTTTCACAATCTTCAGTTACTTCTGTAGGTCGTCCGTGGTCGATGTTCTTCCATGTCTAAATTCGACGCACCAACGCGCGACTATCGAATACGGAAGCGCATTAGAAACTAAAGTATCCCGCAAATCTAAATTGACTTCGTCATTAGATTTTTTTATTCAAACGGCGCGTAGTTAAATTTTCTCTATTTTCGCTAACAAGACGGTTACCTAGTTTTTTTTTTTCATAGCAAGTAGCTAGATAGTATTTAATTTCCCAGTATTGAAAGAGTTTGCATCTCATTCTCACTTTATATTGAACGCCCCTCGTACATATTATATTACCTATATCTCACGAGAGTAATTCATGACTATGAAGGATATCTGCGGAAGTACGATTTTCAGGCGTAAGATTTTCGATTGATTGGTGTCAACCAAAAATAACACTTGTGTCTTATATTGTTATAGGTACCTGCTATGTTTAAATTCCTATCGATTAATATATGTTAATAATAAAGTTTAGGGTATATATAAGGTACGTCATCCTTCCGGCTATCTGATTTAAAATTAGCTTCCGATAGATATAACTGATAAACTAAATTCCTCGACTACGAAATGTTCCAATCCAAACACAGATATATTTTTTCCCCTCACTAGCTCGTAAAGCGCTTGTTTATCCTTTAATACGAGAGGGTAAAAACGCATTTATCCACTAGTGATTAAAGTAAGTTGCCTTCTCATAGCTCTTATTGCTATGGTTTTAAAGTCTAAAGTCGCGATGTACAGCTCACTTGCTCCCGCGGCGCGGCGGCAGCGGCGGGCGTGGGCGAGCCTCGCACACGCACCGAGTTGAAAATCGAATTAGAACATTCGAAAATCGTACTGGCCACCACAAGCTAACCAAGCTAAAGGCACCTTTTGTAAAAATGTTGAATGTATCTAAACGCAAAGAAAAAGCAATGCGATTTCAAAACGTTTTTTTGCATGTTTCACTTTCCTCGCTATAGTGAGGGGAAAATTTTTGTGTTACACACGGGTGCAATTGTAATTTACTTCTCGTGTATTAAAATACTCGCTACGCTCAGGATTCTATTTTAAAACCACTCGCTTTGCTCGTGGTTAAACTATAGAATCCATTCGCTTGCTCGAGTTTCAATCCCACACTCGCAGTTAAAATACAATTTTGCACCCTTGTATAACAAATAACTGTTATGGTATACGTATGTAGGTACTCCTCAACTTTTGTTTAATTAGGGTTATTTTGTGTGGTTTCTTCTCAGAATCACGAGCTCTTTTGACTCTGATAGGACTGATAGGAGAAAAAAGGGTCAATGAATTTTCATAAATTCTTTATTTAAGTAAAAAAGTGCAAATGAACTACACGTTGACTAGACAACTAAAATGCCCCATGTCCTAAGCATAAAAATAATAATATTCATGCCCTGGGCCATTCCATGAAAACGTCAACTTTTTGTCGCGTACGTAACGCTATGGCAGCTACCAGAATAAAACGTATTAGCCTTTAAGAAACACCATCCATCTTAAAGCCGAATTATTATTGCATTGTTGATAATTAGCTTCTAAATTTACTTCTCGGTGGTATTATTAAAAATGTGGTGTCGCTTACGTAACGTTTCAATTCTTTTCTATCTTAATAACTGCAATTCATGATGCGCCTAATTTCATTATCAGGGATTTTCGTTTTAAAATTAACTATAGGCTCTCAACAGCTTTTAATGTTGGTTAAAACATAACTTAGCAGGTTCTATTTTACCCGTCTTTGTTTATAAAACCTGATTACCCATATATTACATACTATCTACCGTGACATAGTTATTTGTAATACAGGGGACCGAAGTTAGTGTTTATCTCTCGTGCTAAAATTGAGACCCGAGCAGCGAAAGGTTCCAAAATTGTACGCATAGTGAGAATCTTAAGCGTTGGGAGGACTTCATGGCACGAGAGGGGAGCACACTTTGTTGCCGAGTGAATCACATAATTTCCACCTCACGTACAGCGAGGAAAATAACTACTCAAAGCTATTAAAAATGTCATAAAAATCATTAGTATCGATCATTTATCATTCAAAAACCTTAAATAACAGGCCATTCAACCTAAGAAACAATTTATATGAAATTACTTTGCACTCTTATGAGTAAAATGCAACTTAGCTATCTGTTTTTAAATAGTAAAACAGTTCATTCCGAGCTAGTGAGGTGAAAATTAAATTACTGAACTTCTGTAAATATATACTAAAATATTTAAAACCATTCAATAACCAACTAACAACATAGTTACTAATAGATTTACGGATAGAGACTTTAGAAACTACGCACTCCTTTCTTATGCTATAGCACCTTGACGTATAACCGATCATTTCATTGCTATAGTTTTATATTACGGCATGTTGCAAATAAAATGCATCCCGTGTTTGTTTTCGTATGCACCCTTTTGGTATGAATTACTGGGCTTCGGCCGATCCTCGCTCCTATTTACCAATTGAAAAGAAGAGCTCCAATACAACTGCATCACGCAGTTTATCAGTTGCATCGACACGAATCGTTTGTGTCTCAAATAAACCTATAGGTACATCCAACGATGTCGCATGCCCCGGGACATCTAATTAAACAAAAGCAATCGAAGTGACTGTTATACGCTAATTTAATCAAACTTATTTACTATATCATACAAATTAAATACTATAAAATTACTAGCGACCCGCTTGCCTATATTTTGTGTAGTTCTATTGGCTTTTGGTATCTAATGAGAGCTCACTCCCCAGCTGTGAGGTACGGCCGAGTACCGAAAAGGCCCAGGGATGTGGTAAGCACTGATAGCATGCCCGACCTGACCAGAAATGTGTCCGCGTCGGGGGTGGTCCCCATCGCGGGCCTTGAGGAGTTGGCCGCGGAGAGTCTGCGGCACGGCGTGACCAAGGAACTCACCAAGATGGTGACGGCCGCGCACCGCACCAACAACTCCTACACTGAGGAACTGCGCCGCTCGCTCACGCCGCGCGCCATCCTGCTGCACGTCGACGACTCCGACAACGAAGGCAAGTGCCTACTGCCAACACCTACTGAACACCTAGATGATAATAGTTTTTCTTGGAATTCGAGAACGGTCCAAGTTCTTATTCGACGCCATGATTTTTATTTATCGTAAAGCATAGGTATTTCCCGGAACTAGGAGAATATCAATATTTTTCAAGACTCAGATTCCTTAAAAAAAGTAGGTAAGTACTAATGTTGTTTAATTTAGAAAAACAGTGTAGGCATTTATAAATATATATTAAACAGTTTAGGAAGGGTATCCAAAAATAAAAAGCTTTAATGGTGCACTTGGCTTCATGTTGCTATGCTTAAAATACATGTTGCATTTATTGTTCCCACTTACTTACCTACTACATATTAAGCTTACTTATATAAAATTATTTGGACGAACACAATGAAAGTGTAAAATGGATTACAATTAAGGCATCGTAAAAAACAGTTATAATTTAGGTAGAATAAATGTGTTATTTTTAATATAATAATAATAGCGTGCAAAAGTGAATTAGGAAAATATAATTTACTTATTAGTAAAATTACCAATAAGTACCTGAAAATAATTCGATAACTGTAATTTTCTTTTTCTATGAAATAAAGTATTGTTAGTTGTTTTTAAAATATAAAAAAATAAACATTTTAGGGTCTTGCGTCAATGTAAAAAACCAAAGATCGTGGGAATAACGTTAATAATAATATTATCTATTAAATTACATTTTGGCGACTTTAATGAGGTTAATGGCTGAGATGATGATGATGAATTAGATTTTTAATTTCTTATGTTTTAATTAAAACGTGATCATAGTACCCAATAACCTATTATTAAACAAAAAAAAATACAATTACGATTTTTAAGTTCCGAGAAATACATTATTATTAAAACGTCAGCCACAAGACGTCCACTGCTGAACGTAGGCCTCCCCTTTGGACCTCCACATATAACGGTTGGAAGCGACCTGCATCCAGCGAAAGGTGCTCGAGTGAAGACCACGGACTAGCAAGCGCAGCGTAGGACGTCTACCCATAAGATGGACAGACCACCTCATTAAGGTCGCCAAAATCTAATTGAATAGATAATATTATTATTAATGTTATACCCACGGTCTGGGGTTTTTACATTGACGCGGAACCCTAAAATATTTTTTTTATTTTTTAATAGTATTAACAATACTTTATTTCATAGAAAAAGAAAATTACAGTTATCGAATTATGTCCAGATTTTGGTACTTTTACTGGTCTAAATAGGCAATAATTACAGTACTGTGTCATTGTGCCCGACCAAGATGTTTAATGTCTTATGTTAAAAATAATTTATTACCTCAGATAAACTTTAAACACATGGCGTAGTTCATGCGTTAGAAAAATTTCTACTCAAGCTTAAGGTGTTTCGTTCCTATGTCAAGTACATCAAGTAGAGTTCTATATGTACCAATAGAAGCTTATGAAAGTAGACAATAGAGCGTTGCGTGATGGTCGGAACGGTTTGAAGCAGGCAGCGGCGGGGACGAGGCGGCGTCGTCAACGACGGACCGCGCCACGGACACGCGCGCCGCTCTGTGGCAGCACGTGGCGCTGCGCATGACGCCCGCCGTGCAGCAGGTCGTGGAGTTCGCCAAGCGCCTGCCCGGCTTCCACACGCTGCCGCAGGACGACCAGCTCATCCTCATCAAGGTAACCAAGCTCCGAGAGCGTGGATTTACAATTATATTAGCTAAGTGCCGGCGGCTCACTATTTTTCTTAGGCAAGATCAGCAAAGAGCCAATATGGCTTTGCCCTTTCTTCATGAGCCCAAGGAAAACTGTAGGAAAGTTAGTAAAGCTGGTGGAAATAGAATTGCACCAATGCTCGTCGTCGTCGCTGCTCGGGTGAAATCGATGTCTACTTTATATTGAAGATACTAGGTTGCATCATGGTTTGTTACATCATAATTGGCAAATGTCACCTAGTTGTTGTTCACCCTTGCGCTGGCAGGCATATGTATAATGGACATTTACAATGTGTGTAATGTTTTCAGCTTGGATTCTTCGAGGTTTGGCTGACGAGGGTAACTCGCTTGTCGACCCCAGACTGTATCGTGTTTGACGACGGCACTACTATTACTCAGAGCCAATTGGAGATAATGTATGACGTAAGTTATAAATTTATTATGAAGTTAATTACCAAAGTCATTTTAAAACAAGTGAAAGACCTCGTCACCTTCCTTTCTTACCATTATGAATAAGAATAGGTACTCTGTACACCTACTTTCAGCGGAATCTGCCAGGAACTCCTGTCGTCTGTTTTGTTTCAAGTTCAAGGTACTTGTAACACGTGACTTACAGGTTGCGTTCGCGGCCGGAGCGCTGCGCTACGTGCGCGACATCTCTGCCGTGCAGCTGAGCGAGGAAGAGCTCGCGCTTTACACGGGTGCGCTGCTGCTGAACCCCTCGCGCGCCGGCCTTAGCGAGCCTGAGCGCGTCACTGCGCTGCACCGCGCGCTCAGCGACGCCCTCCACCACACCGTTAGTAACAGTATTCCACTACTTTAATTGTACTTTTGCTAGATTGCGGCTTGATACATGAAATCCGAATTAGCTCTAGACTGTGCCTACAGAATTTTAGAGAGAGCCTGCAGCTCGGTTGTCAGTGCGATTTACGCGAAAACATGAAAAATGAGTAATGAAGGTTTTAAGATAATTTATTGGCCTTTGTACGACGATAGGACACAGTGACGTGTACGCAGGCATAGTTAACAACACATTGGGTCGTTGTTGCAGGTGGCTGGGTCGGGAGGGAGCGAGGCTCGCTCCGAGGCGCTGGGCGCAGCCACACGCGACGTGCAAGTGCTGGGACTGCGGCACCACGAACTGCTGGCGTGGTGCCGCGTGCACTGGCCGCGTCTCGTGCTTCCCGCGCTTTTCTCCGAAATCTTCGACATCCCGAAGGGTGAAGACGATGACGCTGGCGAGCCCGAGCGCGCGGAGGCCGGCGCATCAGCCTCCTCTACAACGCCCACTGGACAATAAACGGCCTCGGTCACACAGGGATAAACATGGAATTACAAACAAATTGCACAACTTAACAAGATACTAGGACTGCTTGCACCACATACAAGAACTGATCAACGTTAAGTATGGCGGCGCCGCTGTCATACCAAAGAAAACTCTCAATCTTTTCATGCAAGAAAAGTTAAAAGATGAGGATGACGTTATCGGATAATTTTGTGCAACCGCGGTCCTTATTATGTGCCTACTACCAGCTACCTACTCAATTATGTAAATTATTACTTTTTTTAAAATTCCTACTAAGTTTACGCTTCCAGCAAGATTGATTGAGGCGCTCTCAACCAAATTTTAGTGTCTCAACAGAATCTGAGTGTAGGTACTCACATCTAAAGTACCTATTCTTATGGACGTGCTTAGGTAGATAGGGGAAAGTGTGTTACATTGGATCATGGGTCACAGTGAATCTTTAGAAATTACTTTGGGTTTTGGTTCAAGAAAGTAAATTCTTTATCACGTTTGGCGTTTATCACCTCCTGCCTGTGCCAAACTAAAAAAGACACCAGGTTGAGAACAAAAATTGTAGATATGAGCTTCGGCCACATGGGGAGGGTAAAACTATTTTTAACTAGTTTTACAAATGTTCTTAATTTGTATACGGTTCCCGATTGTGACTTATCTAATTATTTTGTTATATTTAACATTAATTTACTCCATTGTTGTATTTGTTTACTATTACAACAATACATTTTGTTTGGTTTTTCCAAAGCTACCTTTAAGGGGGAAGAGTGGATTATTTAGAATTGGGGTACAGTAGATCAAAGTAAAAATCTAATATTTTCCTTAATGAGAAAAAGTCGTAATATTGGAAATAAAACACCATTATAAGACATCCTATAAAAGCACAAATAGCTGCTACTCAACCTTTGACCTGAATATTATAAATAAGATAACAAGAAGGAACTCACTAAGAGAAATATGAACAACAAATGTGTTCATAACTACGAAATATATCTTCAAACGCAATAAGATACATTGACGTCTGAAGTCTTAATAATTACAGCCGCTCTAACACTTTAGTGTAATGTACAGTCACCGGCAATAGTATCTTATGATAACAAGCCGGCAAAAACATCTGATCGCATCTTATGTTAAGGACATAAGGTGCTGTCAGAATTTTTTGAGGCCTTGACATCTTAAGATATTATTGCCGGTGACTGTACATAGGTCCACTCTTATTCTCACATGTGGATTATGTTCCAATTTTTACACTCTACCAAATTGGTTTTTTAATCTTATGTAACTATAACTTCTCACGATTTTGCGTTAAAGTTAGATAATTACCCTAGGCTACGAAAAGTAATAACATAATTTTAATTGCAAATGACGCAGCTACAACACTTATAAAAAAAAGTGATCTATAGTACCCCACTCTCCCCTATACCAAGTTTGCCCGGACGGCCGTCTCTACATTTAATATTAGGTACTTTAGAAGTATGGGTGTAAGCGCTATGTAGTGAGGCGCTTAATTAAAAAAAATGGTTTTGTTCTACCCTTTTATGATTTGCAATTTGCCTCAAACGCAATTGACACATAAAGGAAAGCACGAGTATTTAATACGGAAAATGTTGACGGTTCGAGTCTAGTTCTCGATACGCAGTATCAATGAGGTTTATCGAGCGTATTGACATACAGCTGATTTTGAAATATCAATCAATTAAGATCCCCAGTATATCGAGCATAAAATATTCGAGAAGTCCTATCTCGCGCAGAGTTACTGTTGCTTATAAAGTACGCTCGACCTGCGGTTATCTTATCCTATCCGCTGTATTTACTACACGCTCAATAAATATCGTAAATCCCAACGGATATAGGTTCAATCGCCCGAAAGTCTAGTTGATTCGCCTATGAATCAATTTACAAGACCGGACCCACAAAACAGTAATTACAAGTAGGTACGATAGGAATAATGAGTTTTTTTTTATGTTAATTTAAAATTATTAATTATAAAAAAAATATCCACCTAAGTACCTACTTAAAATCCTGAAGAAAATGTATTTTTACCAACTCCCACAATATTACGAAATTATCCCGCTAGACTTAACGTTTGCAGAATAATGAATATATTTTATATTTTTTAAGATAAATAAACTGTTAGAATATAGGCGCCTAGTTGGCTTTAAAAACCTAAGGTGCAATAGAGAGAATATTTTAGAATTAGTATGATTTCAAATCCGATCTCGACCTTGAGACTGATCAACGCTGTATGGCCTGTATGGTATACAGCTACATCTATGTTATTTTCCATGACGAGATACCATTACGACGCTTCATATTTATATTTTTTATTTACGCAACAATCCTAAGAGCATAAACAACTTCCGTTTTGAAATGATGATAGCAGTTCTATGATATAGAAAATTGTTTCGTCCTCTCGTTGGTAGAAAACATTTGCGTTCAACCTGCCAAGATGTAGGTAGTCCCTATTTATTTATATTTCATACTTATTGCCTTTTCTATTTTTATCAAATGTATTGACAAAAGGTTGGGTTCAGTATTTCCACTAGATATATTTATAATATTGATATTGAGCGAGCAAATAATGATGTATACCTACTTGAATATCTGAGATAAATCCTGAAAAAAAAAAATCCTTAGGAACAGTGCAGCTAAGTGATAAGTCGGTTAAGTGTTTAAAATTCGCGCGCTGATATTCCCTTCGCAATCATGATGTCAGAATATTGATTCGTTCTGGATACCTTAGCTGAGCCCGTACCGCTGAACTCGTACAGTTGTGTGTCTTTATAAGTTTATACCAACCGATCAAATTGGATTGAAGACAACATCTATCGGAGATTGAGAAGGAAAATTAACGAAATGTTGCACGCGTTCAGGAGTTTTTTGTCGTAGTGGTTTCTCGGATAAGCATTTACTTATAATAGTTATTATTAAATTTTCGTAAAAGGTAGGGTTAAAATATAGGTAGGCATTTTACGCTGTTGTCAAATATAGCAAATCTTTAATATGTATATTTGGATACCTAATCAATAATTCCTACGCATAAATTGCATTAATGAATCAAATGTAGCTATGATGTATGTACATGATGTATTAAATGTACATACTGGTAATAATTGTGAATCTAGATTAAACAACAAGATATAATATAACCTTAAGGCGATTATTAGAATGGAATCGATCTGCAAGTACCTTTGCGTACAAGTAATTCTTGGGTTACTTGTGCTGGAATGTAACTTACCGCTTTATGTCCCTTTTTTTGATAGTTTTTTTAAATATTAACTGCAGTTAAACATAAATGATCGCCTTAAAACACCCGCCAAAATAGCTACCTACTATGTGCAATCTATTGCCAATAGAATGGATTTCGTATTAGTCAAAGTATATAGAAAAATATTTTTTTGAAATTTTGACTCTATTAACCACATACACATATTATTGTCTCAATGTGAAATGTAGAGGGTTTATAAAATTATGCTAGATGTAAGATCATTGTTTAATTAGTTATGCTTCAAGTTGTTAATGTCATACATACCTACTATTATAAATAAAACTTGATGTAGCCGAATGTCTTGCAAATTATTTCCAGATTATATTGTCTCATATGCAAACCTCAAACTTTTACTTACACTCCCAAATAGTCGTTTAAGCATAATTATAAAACGGAGACAGAGATTCGTCATCATCACAGTCAGTAGATAGGCACTTATTATAAGCCCACCAGCAACATTTATTGGTCCAGTGTGTGACCCCGGCCATTATGCAAGGACATTATGCATTTGAAAATAAATAAATATTACAGGATATCCTTACACAAATTTACTGAGCCCCACGGTACGCTCAAGAAGGCTTATGTTGTGGGTACCTTACTCAACCAAAGATATATAATTATAATACACAAATACTTAAATACGTAGACACAATACCTACTTAAATACAATATACAAACACAAACATCCATGACTCTAAATCAGTAAGAAACACCTGTGCGGGGATTAAAACCCAGGACATCATTACCCACTAGGCCAGACCTGTCGTCAAATGCGCATTACGAGGTAACTAGTTTTTCAATATATTGCAATTAAGGCCCAAAATGACTAATTAAGTTACAACACAATGTCCTGTCTTGTCTCGTCATTATCTAGGTACATCCTAAGTACCACTACCATCTACCAACTGTCAGATAACATAAAGGGTCATTTCACACGAACCACAACCACGCGACAACCACGACCACGCGACAAGCGCGACCACGTGGTCAGGTGCAAATTTTGTATTAGAAATAAATAGTACAATTCACACGTACCACATTTTGCAGTCATTATCGACCACGTCTGTGGCAACGGCCAGCAACTACACAATTCACACTTAACCACTGCGTGACCACATTTTGACGCTGCGACGTGGTGTGGTTGTGGTCCGTGTGAAACAACCCAAAGAGGAAAACACCTGTTTTCATTGGATAGTGACAGGACACTGAAATAATGTACTTAAAGTATAGTCTGTTAACAAATGGATAGCACAGGTCGATTCGCGAGAGAGAGTGAACGGAGTTTGATTTGTACTCATCTGTCAAGATTCATAAAGACTTACGGCGCCAACTCTCGTGAATCAACCTGTTCGCATTCTCGTACTTCTCTGAAAAAGCGGGTAAGATAAATAAAATAACATCTTGCTTTAATGCTTATTTGTATTGCCACTTTCTTAAATTACAAGGAAGAAACAAAAGTGTTAAACAAAATACTTACAATTTATGAAATTAAATAATTCATCTTTTATTTTCTATAACAATAACAAAGCAAATAGTTAATTTTAGAATGTAAGCGACTTTCATCGCGGATTAAAAAAGCATTTCGTAAATCTAACTCTTTTATTATATATAAAACGAATCATTACAATTTTTAAACCGTCCTATTGTATGGATATTTTTATTATTGAACCAATCACTTTACATTAGTAGTATTTTTTATCGTGTATCTTGTACTACTACTTAATACTTGTTAACAGCAAATGGTTAAAAAGTTGGGCATACGTAGAATAGGCGCACTAATATTAAATGTTGTCAATGACAATGTGTTATATTATACGCGTACATTCAGCATCCAAATTCGTCGGATCAGTATTCAAAAATAATATTTATGTACTCCCTGTAGTCGGAGGTCTTAATTATGAAAACATTCGGTCTAAACCTCGACCCGCTCTACCGTTTCAGTATATCTCATATTCGTATAATACGGCCAGATGTCACTTGTATTTCATGGGGTAAAAGAATGGAGCCGATACAAACTTCTCAGAAACTGTAGGTAACGCTAGGTTATGCGTGCTGGAAGTATTTTTAGCAGGAAACCGCACTCCGGCGATAGTCTCATCATTACGCTCGCGGCATTACTGTAAACGAGCCAGTAAATGTTAGGACAGATAAATTAAAAGTTTAGATGGTTGAAAATGAAGGAGCTAGTCTAGGGTGCAATAGAATTAGTGAAAAAGATTAGATAAAGACCTGAAATGTATAATTTCTTTTGGAAATAATAAAGTTCTTTGACCACAAAATTTCCCAGACGTCAAGAGTTATTAATATTCCAAATGTAAGCATGAATCAATTTAAGAACAAAATTAAACTGACTTCTGACTTTCTACCGTCCTGGTCCAGAATCCGGGAATGCCGCGAGAGTAAGACATGATGCAATATCTCACATCAGCACTGCGTACACATTAATGAAATTAATTATTTATCAATTGAAATCATAGCTTAAGTTCATCCAACAACATTACGTGACAAAAATAATTACTTTGCACAGTAAAAAAAACGCAATTCGATTGAGCGAGGGTGGTAAAAACCAATAAATAAATAAATGCTATGCGCTCATTCACTAAAAACAAAAAGTGTTAAGTTTAATCTTCTTTTCATATGCCCATCCTTGTCGTCCAGCAGGCGTGTACCGTGCCTATAACCTGCAGAATACTGTTTATCGAAATCTGACGTGCGTGTGTGCTAATGATGTGTCACACGATTATAATGACTGTTACGTTATTTATGCGTTTTTACAAATATACATAATTATTTTAATTTTACTCATAATGCATTAATAAAAACAACCTAATCATTATTAACTGTGCTATTCAATGTTAGCAAATCTACGTACTATTATTATTTATAATACCAATTAACAATACGACGCAAATTAGAAAGTACAATTAGCAGAAATGCTAACATGATCCGTAGTTATGAGGAGCAAGTAAATCGAAAAACGTCCAATGAAAATTCTAACCAACAAGACTTGAGATTGTACTTCAATATTTTACAAATATATTAAATATTGCTGTCCATGCATATATCTAGTCTATAGGAGTGATACCTACAGTAAGTCAACTATTTAATATGTACGTACGTATACGTAAGCGTACAGGCGTCGCATCGAACAATACTCGAATAAATCACTTGTAAAAATACATTTCAGTATCAAACTAGATCAATGAATGCCAACGGCAATATGGAGGCACTGATGATGCACACTGAAGATAAAAAAATGTAAGCTTGATGGAGGTTTAATCCTCCAAGCTTTTAGGTGCTCCTTAGTTTTAATACATTTTTAAGATCGAAAAGTAATTACTTGACCTTTTGATTTCCTTATTCAATTAGTTTTGAATGCCACTGATTAAAATTAATTACGTTTATTGGACAGCCATCCTGAGCAGGATGCCCTCCGGGGCGAAAACAGTTCCACGTGTGGATTGAAATTAGCCTCGTACAAAATGTAGATAGATAGACTCCTATAGTGGTTATACGACCTACAAAGGAATCTGGACTCTCAGCAGTTCCAGCATTACACTACGGGCAAGATTCACCATCCAAAATGTTAACAATAGACGCATAATATACAAGGCAAGATCCGTTCTAAAATCGACGCTAACCAATCTAGAAGTTGTATCTGTTGGATACTGACTGACAATACCAGGAGTATCTGATTATATACACATGCGTACTGATACATTGCACCTCTCCTACTTTGTGCAGTTTGTGTTCAGATGTACAAAAATGTTGGTTTAATATGTTCTACATAGAGTACGGCCACCGAAGTTTACAGCGGTACGTTAAAGCTTCCAAGTCGGTTTACAAATTCATAAGCTTAACTAAAGCCCCCCTTAGACACCTGTACCTACAGTTTACAATAGGACATACCATAAGTTACTTGAGATTTACTATTAAGTATAGGGTTAACTTTTTTTAACTTGCCGCCCGGTAAAAAAGCTAAGGAGTTAAGAGATAAATACAAAAGGATTTAGCTTATGTACATCTCCTTTGCTAATCAGTTTCAAGTGCCATACCTTAGATACGCCTGAAAAATGATTGTTTTTGTCAATACTATAGTTATACATGAGAATAATTAGAACAGCTGAAGATTTTACTCTTCTGTTTCTAGAAATGCTTGAACGCGTAATAGATAGTTCTAATTTTAGTATATTTCCAATAGAGGTTGTAAATATAAACTTTGTAATGTAAACCACATTATTTTACTATATTTATAATATTTACGACGCTACACGCAGAGTTCTGTGCAAAAGTCGGGGCACTTCTATGTCTACGAAACGTTATACTGTAGCATATAGTATAAATATCTCTAATGTACATACAACATACTGTGATAGTAGATATAATGAAAATAAATAATGCGATAGTAACGTAATTTTGGACGGCATTTTATTCCAAGTGAATTGAACAATAGCTAACTATTTAGTACTTAAATATATTGCTTCTAAGGTGTGAGTGAGAATAATCTTCAAATAATACATAGAATATCAGATATTTGCCTGTCGCATTTCTTTCGTGCATATAGTCTAAAATTGTATTATTTAGTAAGAAATGTTGAGAATAATATTATTTCTTTTAATCAGTCCTATTTAATATTTTATAAAAACTGTCAGATGTTTGATTTATCTTGTCAGACAGATAGCCTATTTGTTAAAATATATAATAAATTCATGTGCTTTGAACGAACAAGCATTTCTGAAACATATATGTCCATAGTGTGTCGATCCGAAGTCTATGAAATATATAGACATGACAAAACATAGTCCACCTCGAGCGGATGCGAGTCGTGCGCGGCACCACAGACTTTACTGTTAGTGTTAGCTGACTATTCGGTCATTCTCGGTGTATTGCATATAAATAATAAATAAATATTTCGGGACAATCTTACTCAAATCGACCTAGTCCTAAGGGTACCGTAAGCTCAGCAATAGATATAGACATATAAATACTTAAATACATAGAAAACACCGATGACACAGGAACAAATATTTGTGCTCACCACACAAATAGATGGCCTGACTGGGATTTGAACCCAGGACCAGCGGCTTTATAGGCAGGGTCACTACCCACTAGGCCAGACAGGTCGTCATAATTATAAAAGCCATCAAAATCCCTGCATTTTACGAGAGTATTCAATGCCTAAGTCACTATCGTGATACATCACAATTTCTTGATGGATCTGCTTACTTTCAGTCCACGAGATGCATTGTAATTGCCTTACATACGAAGTCAACAGGGGTAATAAAAATAGTTGACTACGAACTTTAGCAAACAAACAGCCCACTGAAATTGAACGCGAACAATATTATTAATAATGCGTCAAATCCAGGCTTAGCAGATAGATATAGCGGATAACTCCATTTCACGCTTGCCAGGTATAACATACTTCTGATTTCAGTTTGTTCTTGAAGTTCGTGTACCGATCAAGATGGGGAACCGAGAGCATCCTGTCTGTACATAATTTGTTGTCGTAACTAAACTTGGATGCTCTCATTTCCACGCGCATGCCTGAACTAACGGGTAACGGGCCTCTGACTGATGAGTAAGGCAGCCTATAAATATTCAACGCAATCTTAAACTCTAATACAATAAGTGACGGACACGTTGAAGATAGATTCATTCAGTTCTTGTTAACTTTATAATATGTTTCATCGATTTTCATTATTTTATGCAAATAACAAACGATCTAAGAGCTTATCTGCAATTACGCACGAGAACTTTGGTGACTTTTCCGCTTGATAGTTGCTTCCGAAATTATGACAGAAAAAAATATTTCGACAAGTTACTTTCGTTAATGTAACATCAAAAATATATATCCGGTACCTACACTCCTCTTAGAACCAAACACAATATTTTGTTTTGGAACAGCAACATTTTTAAATGGTAAAGAGAATGGGTAGATCTTAAACCTCATTTTAATCGCCCTGATTAATGATGATTGATAGCTAACAGGTCGTTAAATGGAAATAAATAGTCGATATGTGTGTGAAAATAATAAGAGTTACAGACTAAAACAGAGAGCACTCTAATTATAGGTAAATCCGGGTCAGTGTGGGTGAGTAAGTCAGTGCTAACATCGGCGCGTGGGGCGAGGAGGAGGGGAGCTGTCCGCTCCCGTCGGACATAGAGCGTACGGCTCACTTCTTGGTGGGCGTGCCGCGCTGGGTGAGCCCCTCGAACCGCTTGAACGTGTAGTTGATGAATACCCAGTCTTTATACGCCACCTCGCCGTCTTGAGTGATGGGCGCTGCCGCTGTAACAAACGCAACCGTCTATCAATACAATATACTAAGCACCCTTAACATCGTCACCGACCTTAGGAAAGCTGTGCCAAATTATATACGATAATTGTCGTCCGAGATGCTTACGACTCCAACATAACGCAGGAGTTCGTCTTTGTTTCTATTAGCTAAGCTATTAGCTTATTCAGACAATCAACATTAAAAGTTAGTAGATCGCTACGTATTATTCGAAGACGCAATAAAACATGAGTTATAACTTCGCCAATTTGAAAAATGTCGATATATAATGTAGATGATACGTACGTATCTCGAGTTTGACGTCGGGGAAGTCGTCGAAGTTGGAGGTGTCGTCGATGGAGCGCACCTCGACGGAGATGGCGGCGGGGCGCTCGCGCACGTGGCTCCAGTCCACGCCGCGGAAGAACGGCACCGACTTCACGTCCTCGATGCCGCGCCCTGATCCCAGCCTGCAACCGTGCACACGGTCTGTTATTCTTGATCTTGGGTAACTTTCTATCGACGGATGTAACCGACGATAATACTTTATAATAATACAGAGATGTCGGAACAATAAAACATCATAAACTATCGTAAATTAAATCCAGATGAAAAACAGAATAGGTAAAATGTTTTAGGACACTTTCCACAATATTGTGTTTTAGGACACTTTCCACGACTTAGGGTACAGTTACCACATTTCAAGGGCAATTATAATATTTTACTACAATAAAAAAAAACGTAAAGTGAAATAATAATCACACAATAGACTTATATCTTTCAGTGTTTATGTAAAGGTAACGACCTAGATAGAATAAAGATAACAGTATCATCTGGGTAAATTGCAAAAAATGTACCTAATTAGGGTGAGTAAACAACCTGCAATTAGTCTTAAGATTATCATTTCATTTTTGTTACGACAGCTGTTACAATAAGTTACATGCAAGAAAGTGTGTTAGTGACTGCTATAAGCATATATCAGTATGAATTAAATACAATAAAAACAATACAATACAATTTACATTACAATTTTAGTAAAACAAATGAAATGATTGACTTAGGACTAATGTTGGATCTTAACTAAGTAATTTAGTTAAAATCGCAAAAACCACACTCGTCGAGGGGTCGAACAACCCAAGGACGCTGCGAACGTGTCAAGGTTTACCTGCGGTCCGGTTCGGAGCAGAAGCGCAGAATGGTCTCGCGCGCCTCTTCACTGATGGGGATCTCGGGCGGAAAGGTGAGCGACTCGCGCCACGACATCACCTTGCGGTACGTGTCCTGCGGCGACTCGGAGCAGAACGGCGGGTACCCGATCAGCATCTCGTACCTGCAACGCGGGTGACTCGGGTCAGTTGCTGCTTCGACGGTGCCGAATAAACCGCCGCTCATACAGACACGAGTGCTATTGACTTTGGCTATTTTATCGTTTAACGTGCAGTAAATGGGGCACATACAAACAATAAATATCTCCTTTTTAGCAGTTTGGAATGGTAATATCTACAAAGTCCCTTTCCTTCAAAATTTCGATTTCCTCTGACTTCAAAACCTCTGTTTTCTGTTTAACCTCTAGCCGCCCAGAGATTAAAACTTGCCAGGCCAAATGCAACTGTGGTTTGTCATAACATAATTAAAATTCAAAATGACATTCAATTGGAGACCTTTTCATAGGTCTCCGGGCGGCTAGAGGTTAATGTGGCGCAGCGTCATTGAACACTTAAATCAACTTATTTTGAAAGAGACACATTATATTACAACTAGTATTGCCTGACCTGGCCTACTGCGATTAAACGCGATACACTTGAATTTGAACCTAAGCATTCCAATTTCATACCCGATTGGATTATCGATAAAAGTAAGTCCGTTTAAAATAAATAAGCAAGACATAACAATAATGTAGTACAGATTGGTGCAGTCTGGGCGGTGCGCAATAAGGTTAATAAAAAATTATTTATTTTATTTTATATTTGTTACATGGAAAACCAACAGCATAATAAATTAATTTAATCTAGAGAATCTAGTAGAATTAATGAGCCAATTACAAGTTCTCACTTATAGAAACAAGCTAAATAAGGAACAAATTTAGCCCAATTAAGCATACAAGTGCCCGCAGCAAAACCATGAAATGTACACCAAATACATAATCTGCATAATGAGTAAGTAAACAAAGAAAACATACAATTACAAATATATAGTCATTGTGTCATATTATAACCTACGCCAGTGAATCAATCATCCATACAAACACTAATTTATTTATTTTTAATTATAGATGTGCTATCATTATGTATACCAAAGTCTAGTTTGACTATGGCTTGATTGTATTTTCTATGTCCGTCAAAATAAAGAGTAAACAATCACTAGTCAGTAAAAGAAATCCAATGCAATCAATTATAGTTAACTTTACAAATTGGCTGATGCTTATGGTTTGGCTAAGTTACACAAAACAAAACACTTCATTCGCAATGCAGACATTTTTCGGGAACATTCAACACATGGTAATAGTCAGTATTTCTAAACAATTAATCATTATAATCCCATTATTTTCAAATGGCGTCAATTACTGATGTCATCTAGCAGAGCATCATCACAATAGCATTGTCGTGTTTATTATGTCCTACTATACAGTATACATATAGTACAGAATAATAATGGAATCTTGTTAAGAGCCTTGCATGCCTCGCTTTGTTTAGATATTTTTTAATAATGCGATGTGAATATTTTCCCTGGTTCTCTGTTGATTTATTAATGTCGTTCAAGTATCGCAACTCTATATTCAGGCTATTAATCGTAATGCATCAGGCTCTGTTCTAATTACCATGACGGATGCATTGCACTAATTAGTTCAAAAATTATGCTTGCGTCACTCCGAGTAGTTAAACATCTTTTGCCCACTAAAATGACAATATTAACGTTGAAAAAACAGCGGTTGCTAGTATCCTAGTAAGGCCATCATACTAAAATATATAATTGTAAATACTAATCTTACTATGCAGTGAATTGGGTTGAATTTTGTACTGTACGAAAAATTATGAAACAAAAGAAATACTACTCTATTTCCTTTTATAAAAGATTTAATTTCAATTGAAAAGGAGTGTACATTGTAATGCACACTGGGTCTTACGAGGGTATAGATACATTTACTAAATCACCCTCTAATAGTACACATACTTAAACTAATTTCTTATAATGTAATTTGCAGCTTAGTTCCATAAACATCATACTTACTAATTGTGTCATCTAATTAAACTTACTCAGAATAAGAAAAGGGGGCTATTGCGTAACAACTTGTAACTTATAATATTAGCGGAAGTCACTTTCCAATTCCTTTTATTAATAAGAGTTCCGCTAATATTATTAGTTGTAAATTGTTATGCAAGGGGCCCTATATGTTTTTCGAAAGGAGGCTGTTTATCCTACCAACCTTGAAGTTAATTGGATAGCGTGCAGGTAAAGCACAAGTAGGCAGTCGCATAGGGGAGATGGGAGGTGTACTTACATGATGACGCCGAGACTCCACCAGTCGGCCTGCGGGCCGTAGCCGGTCTGCAGGAACACCTCGGGCGCGATGTAGTCGGGCGTGCCCACGGTGGAGTAGGCCAGCGCCCGCCGGTTTCGCTTCCATGACTCCGCGCGCCGCTTCGAGTCCATCGCCGACGATGATGTCGAAACTGAAAAAAAGTCTAATGTGACGCGCCCACTAAATTATTCATGAATGATAACGACATGATTAAAATAAACAACAAAAGCTTTAAAATAGTAGTTAACAAAAGCGTATTAACAAATAAGTTTTAAACCGAACACGTTAAAACGTAAATAAAAAATGTGATATAAACGTTTTTTATCTACGTACATGTCATAAGTCCTCTAAAATGTGTCCAGAAACCGTAGGCAATGACCAGCATTACCAACCATCAGAAAGATTTCAGTAGGTAATGTTAACATTACCTACTGAAATCAGTAGGTTATGAATTTAAATTTGGAACAGCTGTCAAATTCAAGTAGGGTGTCTAATCTAGTATCTATAGATATTAAAACAGCCATTGATACGAAATGCCAATTCGTTATGTTTTTTTAATATAAATCGAACGACATTTGAACTCGAGTGACAGTAGAATTGGGAGTTCATTCGCTTGTCTATGGTTTAAAAAAAAATTGACTGAGATACGAAATACGCAACGCCGCCGTTCCAAGCTGTCATTTGTTTTGTTCGTTGACTTTTTAATGTTTACAAGTAACCCTAGTAATAAGTCATTTCCCTACGGTTTCTGAACCCATCTTAAAACACTTAATGATATGTGTGTAGATAAAGTAGTGTATGTAACTATACATAATTAGGCATTATAACAATCGTGTGATATTATTATAATAACCCACACTCTTGTTGTAATGCCCTTCATTATGCACAGATACATAAACTACTATTATGTGATTTATAAATTAGTAATGAATGTTTCAAATGATAGTGAGAGGTGGTGATTACTTACTGAAGTCTGAGGGCGTGGCGCGTGACAGGTCCCGGTAGAAGTCGGTGCGGTGGCTCTTCTTGAGCCCCGTGCACAGCCCGAAGTCGCTGAGCTTGATGTGCCCGCGCGCGTCCAGCAGGAGGTTGTCCGGCTTTATGTCTCTGCGCACAACAATGTTCTGTCAGACGCAAGGTCTAATACGTTTATTGCAATTGACATAATGACAGAAACTGTTTTCTACACATATTCAACTAGCCCCTATTCGATGATACGCCGTTTTATTACAGATTTTTATTTCTATTTTCAGTAAACAATATAACCAGCTCGATCATAAGCTTTTAAATATTAGGAATTAGATTTAATGTCTCAATACTGAACAGCCAACTTATCATGACAGAGCTTTTTCTTTGCGATTTACCTGTGTATAAAACCCAGCTTATGTATACTGTCGATCGCCAATGCCGTCTCCGCGACATAAAACTGCGCACATTCTTCGCTAAGAGTGTCTTTCTTCATAAGTAGCGTCATCATATCACCACCGGGCAGGAATTCCATGATGAGGTATAAATTCATGGGATCTTGAAAACTATAGTACATCTTCACTACCCACTGATGGTCCGCTTCTACTAGGATGTCGCGCTCAGCCCGCACGTGGGCTACCTGTGAACATACACGAATTTTGCATAACCTCGCTAGCACAGCGCCCCGCAGAAGACAGCTCGGTACAAGCACGCTCTACAGATACAGATCTTATGCGATACAGATACAGAATTATACCTACTACTAACACTTTGCAATTTATATACAATATATTAAAGAATTTTCTATGATTTGCACAGATCAAACAACCTAGTCTAGTCACAATCAGAATCCCTATCATATCCTCTAACCCTTCACACTGTAATTTTGAATACTATACTGCCACGACAAAGATACAAAATAAAATAGGCCGCCGAGCGGTAAGACAATATGATTTATCGATGGTAGATTGTGTGACAAAATTACATATTTACGGCGAGGGTGTATGTTGAATCCTAAACGAATGGAAGGCGTCTACAATAAAATAGACGCCTGATCAAAGTGAGGGATTCAAGTGTCAAGGTAGGATAAATTTTGCTACCATGTCACACAATACTGCTTTTCACGCCACCATCAAAGGATGTTTAATTTGTTTTAATTATCACTTTTATATCATATATAAGTGGGAGCAAGATAGCAGTACCGAAACTTTCAATATTCATATTTTTATAAAACTTATGTCAATTATGTACCTAGTTTAAATAAAATACTATCTATTGCGATGGATTAATCTATTCATCTCTTTTTAACAAGTATAATTAATTTCACCGTTATAAAGAGGCGGAATAAGAGATTAATAAAAAAGTAAGCGCTCAATGTAAAAAGGTTCCAACCGATTATGTTCATACATTTGTAATGACGCACTGGCTGGAAAAAAGCAAATGTCCCAGAACAGAAAAGTGCCATAGACAAGCTGGTGGTGTGGAGGTTATAGAAGTTAAACTTAATTTGTCCTAAATGTAAACTTACTTGTTCTTTTTCAAGCATATCAGCTTTTCTGAGAATTTTCATAGCGTAAACATGACCGGTGTCTTTCTTTTGTACGAGGCGGACCTCGCCAAACGCACCTCGCCCGATTACCTGTTGACAAATAAATATTTCAAGCCCTTTACGTACAATATGCGTTTTAGAGATGTCGGTGCGCTTTACTATGAGTGCCTTCAACCCAATGTCAGGAGCAGGTTGCAAGTGGTTTTTACTCTAAATATTAGCAAGTCATCGAAGAAACGCCATTCGAGCTTTCTTGCAAAGGCCAACTTACTTTGAGCGGTTCAAAATCCTCAACGCCGAGCCTCGATCGCTTGAGCCTCAAAAATTCAGTTTCTTTTTGAGCATGTTGCTGTCTTTTCTCTTGTTTTTGGCTCTCTGTCAAGTTTTCATCTTTGAGTGACTCTTCCAGTTTCTCCAGCCTAAAAATATTTTAGGATTAAAAAAAAGATCTCTATAAGATTTTATAGGGCTTCGTGCTTAGTTACATGTGCTAACAGTGCTTACCTCTGTTTCCTCTCATAATGTTGAGCTATGAGATTAGTGTAGAAATTTTCTAAGGTGACCTTGGCCTTCGTGGCCTTGTCGAGCGTGTGACCGCTGAAGCGGATGTTGTCCGTGGCCGTCATATCCAGCACCCCTGGAACAGGTCACTTTGCCAATTACTTGCTCGCTCGAGTACTAACCCACCTTACTTCCAATTAGCATGCATGACACCAAACAGCTGCCTATTACTTGCCTATTGAGGGTCCCTTGCAATTTGTGTTAGGATATTGTATTATTTAGCGGTATTATGTTTATCTTATTGCCTGTACATAGTAAGGGCATTATTATTTATGAAAATATTTTAAGTCCAATTGATTCATTTTGTTTTGTAATTAAATACTAAGTATTTGTATAGGTTCAGACGTTTTATATAATAATTACTGATTATTTTTTTAAGCCACAAGAGTAGTTACTAAGTTTCTGTTTCTTTATATGCAGAACCAAGTGTAGGTATCAAAACGGCAACAAGCTTTAGGGAGTGCATTTGAGATTCTGAGTAAATTTATAAAAAAACCACGGAAACTAAGGTTTTTCCCTCTCGCTTCACTAATCAACCTGGTATGAGATGGCATGTAGCCTATGTACTCGCAAGACGCCGACAGCGTGACGACACAGCGCGCGGTCCGCGGAGTAAAGCCGACGTTGCGTCACGCCGCGACCTTGCTGCATCGTTAGCAATACTATACTAATTATTGCTAATGTGTCCGACCACATCAAAGAATAACACTACGATTATGGGGCCGAACGGATATTTGGAACACTAATTAGTTATGGATGTTATAGGTATTAAGTAATTAATGTCTATAAGAGATAGACACCTGGAGAGATATTAATGATGAGCACTTTAAACACTCCGCCCACTTACCATTCCCTAAATACATCAACTTAATGTATTAAAAGTAATATGGATTATATGAGCTGAGTAAAGAACCGTCCAACAGCACGGATTCGGGTCGGCTGCCGGTACGGTGTGCGATCACACCATGGACGCCGTGATCCGTGATAGTGCCAGACACCATAACCCGAGCTCCGTTCCGCGTCACCCGTGTGACCACTTACAACACCAAACGTCGTGGTCGTGTGTTCCGGTCACGAATATCGCTTAAATAGTACTTCCTACAATTCTAGACTATGTTGAGCTCGGGTCATGTGCGACTTTCTAACAGATAGTTCAATGAATTTAGATCATATCATTATACTATGTACCTATAACAGACAGCGGGAGCACAAATAAACGGGTATAAAAAGTGATATTGCCAATACTAGTTTCTAAATATCAAAATGTACGCAGCATTTCGTACGATTCGTATCGTATTCATCTAAACGCTTACAGGCATAATTTCGCCCCAATTGTAATAGTATAAATTATGCCTACACTGAGTATGTACATACATATACATTTTTCAATTCAGATACATTATTATACAAATTATGTTTTACTACACACCTACCAAATAAAACTAAATTTTGATTTTGATCTTACATATGTGCCATGCCGTCATATAAAAACAAGAAACAGTAGACGTACTTTATTTATTATTTTTCAACAAAATCATCAATGAAAAATATAGTGTTCGAGTTTTAACCAATAATCTGTGATTTAGTGCTACACTTTTCGGTACTCATTCCGTTCTGTTACGTCATGATTTCGTATGATTTTTGCCTGTGAGCGGGATGGCGCGGAAATCCTTTTTATTATTATATTATGGTCCTGATTTTGAGTAGAATCAGCCCAGAGTAACCTAGATCTGGAATAAACAAATTTTCGGGATAACTTTAAAAATAATACTTTTATGACAGCACAGTGTCTTTAACATGATTGACTACGATGTTTTCTTAGCATTATGCCTGAAATCAAACAAAGCATGACACCATACTTAGTAGGTACGCGGGATTTTTTATCATCATTATTTTTATCAGCACGACATTACGGCATAGCGGAACATTCATCTCGGCTCATGCCTCGTTGACATCATATTCTTGGAATTACGTTATCGTGTGTTCCTTAGATATTTGGCACTGGAACATTGCTAACGATCTTTCTACTTAGAAGCACAAAATTTTAAATAAGTAGGTACCGTGGTTCCTAATTATTATGTAAAATTATATAATATCAATCGATCTAAATAATAGGTACCTACAACTATAATATTAAGATTAGAACGAAAAATAATAATTACACAGTAGGTATAAATTAAAATATCCAGCACGAATATAAAATCAAGTCAGTCAGAAGTCACAATATGTATACTCTGACTTTAATAATCGGTTAAATTTACATTTTGACGACGGATCTGGTAGTGGGGTGGCTACTCAGTCAATTTGTGTAAAGATATCCTATATTTATTTATTAGGTATTTATTCGAAAACACATTTACTAAAAGACGTACCTACCTACTTCGTGTTTAAATAAACTATAAATACATGCAAACTATTGTTGGTTCTTTAAAATGAATGAAGAGATTTACCTTACAATAAATATCTCATATGTACCTACGTCGGCGCGCGTAAACATCCCGAGCCGTAAAGCATCTGCTCTGTTACCTCGCGATTTATTGCCGGACGAGGCTACGAGCGGCTAGCTTCTCGAAATAGCGAAATAAATAATTACCATTTTGAGCGATTCACATATACATAAGCCCCTTTAATGTATAGCTATAAATTAATCTCTTTTTGAACAATGTCGTCAAATGGAACTCCCATAGATTTCTATTTGAAACTGGGTGCATAGCGTATAGATCAGGGTGATAATATTAATAAATAGCTACATAGCTTGATAAGTTAGTGCCGTAAGTAATCTATTTATAGATAAAGTACAAATATTATTGATCGCATCGAACAATGCACCTAGATCAGTTTGTACTCCAATGAGGATGTTCCTTGTGAATATACTTAGGATAATCATAGCATACCCGGAGGCTGGGGTGCTGGTGCCGGTGTATCTGGGGCCACCGTAGTGCCCGGGGTGCTTCTCCCCCAAGACACGGCTCTCTCTGTAGAACAATGAACAACTTTAAAACTTTACACTCCATGATTACGATAAAGAACAAAGTTGACATGCATTAGTAAAATAAAAAAACTAAAACTTAAGTGGTCAGGACAAAACTGTCAGAAATAACTAGTCAGCAAAGAAGATAAAACAAATGTCATTGGTTCATAGTGAGGATCTTAGTCACATAGCCATGGCAACTGTTGACTACATTTTTTAATTATAATCTTGCAGCTTTATAACCAAGTTTTGCGAGGACAACACGCAGTCACATAGCATGGAATGGGATGGGAATCCTGTAACATGTTGGTTTGTGCCAATTTGTTTGGGCGACAATGAAGTAGATGATAGTTGAAGAAACATAGCCACGAGATGAAATTTACCCTTGTCAATGCAAAATTGCTTCATCATACATGAAGAGTATTATAAATATTTAATAACTGAATGAAGAACTGTTCATAATACTGACAACTATCAGAAACCTGCTTCGATACAGCCTACAGCTCAAAATATAAACTGGCAATGGACTATTTTTATTACTTTTCCTAAAAGAAATGTAAAATTATGTACAAAAGTATATAGGTCATCTTTAGAGTACATTTAATCCTCATTTAAACATTGTATTTGTTTCAAAGGCAGGTGATGAAGCGTAAAATTGTTTTACTTTGCTTGCCAATACTTATACTCTAGGCAAGTAAGTCATAAAATTTAAAGGAACATGAATGGAATAAAAGATGACTGACATTAGTTGTATATTGCCTATGTAAACAGTTTAATAAAATAAAGTTTTTACAAAATTTCAATAAATAGTTAGGAAATATAAGAGAATAGCACTTGCATACCGTAACATGCATGACTGGATGGTACTTTGCTGATACTATTTAAATAACGAGCTTTCAGTGATAAGACTATGGTCTAGACTCAGTATGCACAGACATACACTCCAGATAGGCTACATTAGGGCCAACATGATAAGGAACCAGCCACTTGCACAGAAGGGGAATGGGATGTTAATAATAACTTGATAGCGCTGCAGAAATTGAAACTAATTACATTATTTAAAATGAGTTTTCAGGGCTAGCCTTTTGTTAAATTACAGTAAGTTATTTAATGTCCATTGTGATGTAAGATACAATAATTATTTACATAAATTGGCAATGCTTGGTGGGATGATAGTTGTGTGACCTAATTTAATTGAAGATTGATTTACATTTTAGATTTGGAAAACATACATTTTAACATGATATTACCATTAGAGTCTAAGGTCTGCCCATTTACACTGTCTGTACATTTTATTGTTCGGGATGTTTAATACACTAATAATAGATAATAATAATGCTATTTGTTTTTAAGGATGAAAGGGGCAAACATATCTCATGGTTCAAAAAGCGCTTTGCATGCATATTGATCTTGTTAGTAACTGCCAATCACTAACAAGATAAATGACAATGAAGAAAAAATTGTAAACAGTATCACTACAGCATATGTCCACAAAAATAATAAAGTTAAGACCAAGTAGTGGATATTGTCAAGTATTAAACACCTTTACTAGAAGTTAGGGTGAGAGGTTAAATTGCTAACAATCAATAGGCCTAGCAGTGCTGGAGAGATGGTCAATATTATCTACATACTCTAAATCCTGAGATACTAGAGTTAGTATGCTCACATCACCCACTAGAAACTTTAATTGCTGACTGTGATAAGTTAATCCTGCCTAATATTGTTGATTTCACACTTATACTTAATACATAAAGTTAACGCATTCACTGCCACCAACGCACATGTGTGTTCATTTCCATACATTTTTGGAGGGGGTGGCATCGAATGAGTTAAGCTTTTACCGGGTCTATACTATCATTGGGGAACTTTATAATTAGTTGTTTGAATAATACAATAAAATAAAAAAATAAAAAAACACTTTTGGTGACATCTGGGTGTTAGAACTATATTTATAATTATTTTAAATGCAAAGCTTCCATAATCAATTATTTGTATAATACATTAGACTTGTCTCTACCCATGACTTTATTGCATAGATGTTGTTAAAATTTTCAACCCACTTTTCACTATCTTGGGTTGTTTTTCATAACATCCTTTTCAGCAGAGTTTCAGTATTTCATGGTTCTACTTTCAACATTTCACACTGTGTGGTGTCTTTCTATCTTTAACAAATGCTACTGTTTTATATACAGGTATAGATGACTGCAGCATGCTTTTATATATTTAACCATTTGTTTACCCATATAGCACACGGGAGAGTGATTATTTCTGAGTAGTGCATATGCAAGAGATATGTCCACAAACGTCCCATGGCAACAAGTGTTTCTAGTATGAGTGCACTCTCACAAACTATATATAATATGCAGTCTATAAATGTCTGTGTGATAAATTGAATGACAAAGCTATCTTATACACGTAATTATATTTGCTAAGAAAGCCAGGGTAGGCATCATTGTATTGCCCCATTAGATGGGCCTCTGTATCCATATGAGAACTAATGAACACAAGTAGTTGTTCAATCTTCTTCAGTTTCATAACTAATTACAACCCTTTGTGAGCTGGGTGTACATACCTTGAATAGGACTGTGGCACAAAAAATTATTGCTTGGGCAGCAATCACTTCAGTTCACTAATAAATAAACACTATCTTTTAAGAGGAAGGCCAAAATCGATAAATTAAAATACCAAAATAAATCTTTCTACAATGTCACTAAATGGATCAGCGTTTGTAACGCGTGTTCCATTAACCGCGGTCAACAGTCGGAACTGTCGGAACAAGTAAAAGCCTTTGTTAGATGAGTTACAAAAGCAAAATAACGGGATTTTTCATGAGAGACCTGACAGAAATTGCACAAAGAAAGATGTCAGAGAAGGCTACGATTTTTTTAAATCGAGCTCAAGTGCGGTGGCAATTACTGTACAATTCAGCCCGAAACTAATCTGTGGTTTGTCGTTCAGAAACTTTCTAGCCTTGGCCTCCAGCAAGGGGTCTACAGATGCATCCACTTGTCGTGCGAATTGATGAATCGGTCGGCTTGTTCCAAGGTGTTATATATATTAGGATTATTAGGTAAAACACACCATTTTATCAAAAAAAAATGATACCTTTTAATATTTTATTGTATTCCGAGGTAAAAAAGTCTTACTTACATTTAGAGCATTAAAAGAAAGAGATGCCATGGCAATAAGTATTTCATATTTTTTTGTAGACCGTGAGCCTTTTTTTGCCATAGACATACCATTTAACTAGACGGAGCGTGCTAATAATAATACCACGATCAAAAGGGATGGTCTTATGTAACTTTCCATAGGTATGGCAGAGATGGCACTATTTTCGTCCGTCCTTGTCAGTTTCACAAATTTTTGTTCTCCTCCTAACTGGACCCTTCAGATCTGTCAAAGTTGGAGGGGGAACCAAGGGGAACAAATAAATGCAATTGGAGTATTCTTGGGTTTTCAACCAAAGTTGCGGTAATGAGTACCTACAGAATATAAGCTAATATTTTTGTTACAAACAATGTCCTGTAAACAAAGCAAAACTATAGTGAATTGTTACATTTTGTTCTACAAAAGCCAGAATATTTTGTCCCTTACTGGCGCACGGGGATGCGTTCTCCAGTCTTTTTTCCTCCTAGTTTTTTGCCGTTAGTACATACTAGAAAGCCGTGATTTCGCATGAATATTATATTTATATGGCGACAAAGTGGTTTAAATATTTAAAAAAACAACCGAAATAAATATAGTCGGACGACCTGGAATCGTTTTTAAGGCCTGGAACCGCAGGCATACTGAGCGTGACCCGACATACTCTTGGCCGATTTTTAAGTCAGTTTTCTTATTTGCTATTCGTGCCGACAGTCAAAAGCTGTGACGTGGCCAAACGTGTGACGAAATACTTGTTTAATGAGTGCCAAATCCGCGGTGCTACCGCAAAAATCGATATTTGTAAATTTTCAACGATTGTCTCTGTCACTCTCATGACGCCTTACCTGGAGTATACGAAAAATATGCTCTAAATTTACGAACTTCGATGTTAACGGTGCCAGGCCAGGCCTAGTATGGATATAAAGGAGACAAAAAGCTCTTATCTATAACTTTATTTGCTCGCAACAAAATAAAACGACAATAATGTACTAATTGTATATTTTGTTTTCCGCTGTCGACAGTCCTCCAACAATGTCCTCATCCTTGATCGAACCCTTGCTGAGTTTGCCCATCACGTCGAAAGTAACTGCTCCCAGGAGCACCCATATCTCCACCTATAAGGAATTATTCAATTAGTCAGCAGTAGGAGTGGATTAACGGCCGAGTTGTTAAAAATGAGCTTGACACCTATTTATTGTTAAGAGAACAAAAGCGTGTTAAGATCATTGTGGACACCTGGCCCGCTTAGCAACTTCTGCTGCTGACCGTTTTGGGCAATTTCACTTTCAGGGACACCCAATTAACTTAATTGTCAAATAAAAGTTAAATCAGTGGTCAGTTTAGTGACGACAATTAAGTTTTAAATTTCAATATAATCTACTGTTTTATGTTTAATCCAAAATAATACGTGTTATTGTAATAGAAAAATGCGAATAAAGATGATTTACATAAATATTTCAAGCTTAATTGTCGTCACTAAACTGACGACTGATTTAACTTTTATTTGACAATTAAGGTAATTGGGTGTCCCTGAAAGTGAAATTGCCCGTTTACATGACGAAACTCGGCGATGAATTTTAATATTAGCAAGGTATAAAAATTATATATGAAAATACATAATTGACGCCGTAGTGTGACCCCAGATCTTTCAGATACATGGGTAATATTCATGTGGTCTAGCCTCGTACGGCCCAATTTATTTTTAGAACAAGGGGAATAACGATATCAATTTTTGAATCTTCAGCTTCCGTAATATAATAGTTATCATTTTGTTCAAGAAAGTTCATTTTCTGGGCTGTTACGATTTTGATATCCTATAAATAATTATAATATTCCTTTGAGCCTTACGAGGCACGCAGGCAGTTTCGCTTAGGTACCTAATTGGGAACTTGACCTAATTACGTTGAATTTTATAACAAAAAGTAGTTAGGTGCCTTTATGGATAGGAATATTAAGTAGTTAGGTACATTTAAATTATAAACATTTTCACAACATCAAAAATTTCAGTTAAGTTTCTTTATTCAAATGGAAGGAATTAAATGGTGGTATGGTGATTCCTTCCATTTTTAAATATTTTTTTTTTCCCTTTTCGCATACATTTTTGAAAATTGTGTGTTTAGCAAGTTCGGATATTATGCTGCCGCCACACATTCGCGCGAGTAGCGAGGCGATTGGCGAGGCGAAACGCGAGCACGCATATGTACGCGGACGTCTCGCTATTCCTCTCGTCCCTCGCATCGCATTTTGGTATAGGCATAGGTCGATCGTTTCGACGAATAGCGAGGCGAGTGACGAGCCAGCATGTCTAAACCAGGAGTTACAGCATATCATAGTGAGGTTACGAGAGTAAGACTGGGCAATTTCTACCTATTTACAATATATATATGAATATAATTATATGTTTGGAATTCAAAGACGTCATAATTTAAATGACAGGGCTTGTCGTTTACCTGGTCCTTCAGATAAATGCGGGTTGGATATTATTTCCTCGCCACCTGACGCCACTGGTGACCTAAAGTTCGCAGGTTGCACCTGGTGAAGAAAACAAATAGGTACTGTTTTATCAGTGTCACTAAAAATAGCTTTTATTCCTATCATGTAACGTCTACAATATCGTCTATAATTTCGGTAAATATCTAGCTTGTATCATTCTTATCGCGACTTGCATGTTAACTTTTAAATTCAATTGTTTCTTCTTCCAATCACTTATTTATGCATATTCCATATATTGAGATCGATACTGAAATAATAAGTGTGTATAGCTATTATTTTGTAATTGTTCATCCATCAAAGTTGAACCAAGAGTACCTAGTTATAAAATTTGCTTCTGGATTACACAGCAATTGTCAGTATAACTTTATATACCTACCGTTATAATTATACTAGTGGACCAGATAAATATACGAATGCATTGAAAAATCTAAAAAATGTTGTACCTGTACATTAATTTTCTTTAACAATTACAATGTAGGCACGATTTACCTTAGGAATCTTTGATTAGCTAATACGATGCCAACGGTTTATATTAATTTTAACGTTAGGTTACTTATGCGCCTTTATTTGGACGCTATGGTTGGAATTGGAAAGACCCGTACTTACCTGTCCATCATTTTTCAATAAATCCATCGTGGCCGGGTAATTCGGGAAACGATTGAAGATTCCATTCAAATTGTAATGTAGATTCATATCAGGACCAATGTTAGCTTTGAGTAGTTGCTCCCAAATTCCACCTGTAAAGTAACAATTCCTTTAAATTCCAGTATTGCGAAACGCAAACTATTCAAAACGAGCTGCCCGTAATACATAGATACCCATACGCAATGTCGGTTATGAAAATTATCAATATTTAAAATATTATCTGTGTAAGAAATTGACTGTCTGGTGTTGTCTGAATGGTCATATTAGTTGAGTTTAGCTTTAAACAAAGTATTAACAACATATTACCTTTATCAGCAGGCACTACTGGTCTATTTGACTGCCAAGGGTACTCAGCATGCGCTTGGAAGTAAACAGCGTACGTCGAAAGCTAAAATTGAAATTAGTTTTAAGAACAAAGTTCCTTGCTGATAGTGATTAACATGTCATCGGCTAAGTTAGTAAATCACCTGAGTGTAATAGAGAGCAAGCCAGTATTTGCCACCGTGAGCGATGAACTCCGTGTCGTTGGCGCGCAGCAGCTCCGGCGGCACCTCCGCGTGGGCCGCCTCTGGAGATATGCGTAAATTGCACCCATACCTGTTGTACGCATTTAAGTCAATTGTCAGCCTGTTTAACCATTTAACCGCCCGGTGACAAGGAAATATCCCGCCCCGGGCCGCCACGCTAAAGCATTTTGTTTGTTATTTTTTAAAAATGTGCTATTTACAATATTTAAGGTAGTTGCCATCCATGTGGCATTCGATCTTTCCACCCGGTATAGTAGCGACGAGCTCTAGTAAAGTAATATAACGTAATATAGCGTGATGAATATCATTACCAATTATTTTATATATAGACTACACCTCTTGTAAAAAATAACCTAACAGTTGTTGGGTGTTTTACAAAAAGATAATACTGGGTGTTATAAAAACGTGATAGGTACAAGATTATCAAACCGGTATCTGTTCATGATTTTGAACATCTTTTACTATGGGGTCATGTTTGTCAATAATAATATAAATAATCTTGTATCACGTTTTTTATAACATCCGATATATACCATACAATAATTACTTGTATAGGCTTGTAAAAACAGAAAAAGAAATTGTTACCAGTCGGGGCAAGCCTTAAGTATGTCGTATGGCGCCCTGTAATATTCCGCTCTCCTGACAATCGGGTTCCGTATATTGAACCGCTCGTTAGGGTCCGACATGTTGATTTTCTTAATGTTGATCTCTCGGCGCTCGCAAATGTAGTCGTAATGAAACTTGGGGACTACGTCACCTCGAGCACAGTAAGTTTCTGAAAAATAAAATGCTTTGAAATTCTACGTAACATAATCTTATTCATATTCTGAATATACATACAACTACTAGCTAGTCTTTGCATACATGCATAAAAAAGTTAGCAAATAATGACGCGTTTTTTTTAAATGTTTGTCGTAGTAGTGTGTATAACGTCTTCATCAGCCTCCGAATTCGGTTTTCGTTCTGCAACTGCACACACTTCACCTACGATATAAACAATACGACAAGGTATCAAAAACAACTAACTTTTGTATGTGCCGTCCATGGACTTCACCGCTGCATACTTATCTATACAATATTTGTAACCCGTAACCGTCGGAAAACGAAGATACGGCACTTTACAAGTAAATCTTCCCTCTTGATACATCGCACCCTAGAAACAGATTTTAAGACTTTTATGTTATTTATATATAAAGCTGATATTTGCGATATACCTACATAGAACTTAGATATTAATGTTACAGATAATTATGTATCCCACGCCCTTCTGTCGATCCATATAGATTTGATCCACTTATGATGACGATTATCAGAGAGGGAGTGGTACGAAAATATAATAATGGGCAATTTCACTTTCAGGGACTTTAACTTAATTGTCAAATAAAAGTTAAATCAGTGGTCAGTTTAGTGACGACAATTAAGAATTAAATTTCAATACAATCTACTATTTTATGATCAATCCATAAATAATACCTACGTGTTTTTCTAATAGAAAAATGCGAATAAAGATGATTTACATAAAGATTTCAAGCTTAATTGTCGTCACTTAACTGACCACTGATTTAACTTTTATTTGACAATTAAGCTAATTGGGTGTCCCTGAAAGTGAAATTGCCCTAATATATAAGTTACTTCAAAAACTGAACAGTCTATAGTACAAATAACTCCCGTCGATTATATTAAGTATATACTACAGTCAAAGTAATAAATAGAATAATACATGTCTCCAGAGTAAAATCGGATCGATAGAAATAAATAAAAACTATGTTATATACGTATAGTTTTCAGGCAATAAGAAAGGAACCGCCCAGCTTTTATTAATAGGTACCAATAAAATTTGTATGAGACTGAGTAAAAGGAAGAAAAGCTTCAAGCGATGATCCCTAATTATAATGTTCATGGCAGATAAATCAGATAAGTAAGTTTCAAACAAAACCTTGCATATAAGACTCCTCCTGCCTGGCGGCCGCGCCACGCCCCCGTAGCAGTAGGTCCTGGTGCCGTTGATCATGATCTCCGTGACCCCGATGTGCGAGATCAGCGTGATGCCGTTGATGCCGGCCAGGGCGAAGCGCTGCATCCCCGCGCGCTTGCGAACTTCCACGTTGTTCTTCATGCTCATGGTGTTCACGATGGCTTGCCAACCATACACGAACTCGTGCATGGGTCCTAAGCAATGAAATATCTATCTTCAATTGAGACAGTCTTACTCATATCTAAGATAAAATGGAAATATCGCAAAAATATCCCGAATCGTATATTTGTTTTATATATATTCAGCATGGTAACGCGGCTAGTGTAATGGGTACCTTTGCACCAGGGACGACTCGAGAGGGACTATTTGACTAGGCTTAAGTTAGTCTTAAGTTAGCCGGTAAAATGTATTTTTGACATTTAAAATGTATATTATGTATCTATAATTAATTTTGTTTAAATAAATATGTATTCAAATGAATAAATATATATATAATTAATAAATTAAATATAAAACTATATAAATAAATATATATACATATATATATATATATATATATATATATATATATATATACCTATGGAAAATTTGCATATGTATATAATATTATATATATATTAGCTTGTATATCCATATGCAAATTTGCCATGACGCAATATAAGTGCGTTCATGCTCAAAAGTATCAGCAATATATCCTACAGAACATAGTACCTATGTATATAGTTCCAACTGGTCAAAAAAAAATTCGTAATCTAAATATATGTAACTCAAAGGCGACTGACTGAAATAGTGATCTATCTGTAGGCATCTGCTAAGAAAGGATTTTGATCAATTCTACCCCCAAAGGGATAAAATAGGGGATGAAAGTTTGTATGAAGCTGAGACTTTGCATACATAAAGCTAGTATGACGTAGGCATTTGTAGATGAAACGGCATTTTCCGAACAAAAAGTATGCATGCATACAAAACTACGTTTTGAACGATAGTGTGCTAAAAATAACTTAGATACTTCTTAACGGGAAAAAGCTAGTCTGTGATAAAACTTCCGTTTCGCCTCCTAACCAATTCATATTCCATAAACAAGATTATTAGATTGGTGTCAATTATTTTAAAACCCGTAATACAGACTGTGTATAATATATAAACAGCGTCAGGTGCTCTTTCTACGCTTAGATTTGCTCGTTGATACCTATTCCAAAGCTGTCTCCATCGAGAAAATTGAACATTTCCCCAAAGGCGTCAGGCATCAGGCCGGCGACGACCGTGCTTATCTGCATGCCCTCGTCGGGCAGCATGGGCACGATCTCGTCCGGCGACACGGTGAATTGGTGCGACATCGGCCGACTGCTGTTCTTTGGTGTTTGTCCATGGCCCTGCAATATCGATCCATGTTATATTATACATGTATACATACACTACTACTAAAGTCTCTGATTAACTTAAGATTTGGTTGTAGATCTGTGCCGGTCTAGTACAGTCAGCGTCAAATGTTATATTAGATATATGGACGTATTAGAACATTGACTGTATATGATGCTGACTATAGCATTAGACGCGTGGTATATATTTTTTTAAGAAAAGACACGGACGTGTGGCTCAACGTCTCGCCCAGACCAGTTAAATCTGTTTGCGTGGGAAAAGAACTCTAAAAATTAACCTTTTGTTCGCCTCTACTATTTCAAAAGTAACAAGTTAATTAACTAAAGTAAAACGCATGATCGTTCATTTTTAACTGAGTTCGCTGTCGGTTACAACTGGCTGTTGCGGTCATTGGGTCAATAAGCTCTTATTGTCGTACCCGCATGGAAGGATACGAATGTAAGAATGTAATTTATTCATCCGACTAGTCTAAACACACATACACGCACACACCACCCGGTAAATTCGTATCACCAGCAAATGTCTCCATAGTTATAATAACTAATAATAAACGATTTTTATCCCTCACCTGATTAATCCAGATGGAAAATGCTATACAAAAAATTAGCCACATCCCTTGCCACCTGACTGTTTGTCAGTAGCACCCAGCTGGAATCAATAGGCCAATAAAAAATAATTGCTCTCATGTGGCGGTTAACAAGCGACTTGTTAAAAGTAACGCAGGGATTAATTGATTGTTAAAAACCTAATAGTTCAAAAAACACAATCAAATTCAATCGCCACGATTTAGACAATGGTTCTTTAGGTTTTTATTTGCTTATCCCCAAAGCCTGTGACAGACTTTTTAGACGACCCAGTCAAGCTGAAACAATGTTCAAAACTTCAACGTCAGATTACTATAAAAAAATACGGGCGGTCGTGAAAACTTATGTCTTACCGCAAAATTGATTAGACAACAAGGATTAGAAAGAATTAGCACCAATATATTATTCAGAGGTGTAAAGTTATTTATAAACATCGATCAAATCAAAAACTAACATTAAAATAGTTTGTCCCTGTGCATCTTTTACATCATAGGGTAATATTATGATGTCACAATACCATGTCACCCTATAAAATTACTTTATTACTTTTTTGACCGTTTGAAGTGTTTTTTTTTTTAATTAAAATGGAAGGTACCATTTTACTTTATAAGTAAATAAATTATATGTTTTTTTTTTTCAATGTTTAACGTCGTATGGGTGCATTATTGATATCGTAATTAAAATGTACATTTTAATTTAGAAAATAATAAATCTCTAGCTTGCTCTTAGAAAACTATCCCATTACAAAACTATAAATATCAGGGTCGATTCGATTTGACTATTCAGGGGATTTAGTAGATAATATAAAATATAACTTCAACTCATCAAAACCAATGTATATTAGTGTATATAAAAGCTACCAATTTACAGGTCATGTTACTATAAATTAATACAATACTTGTGAATTATAAGATCAGGCTAGTTAGTCTTAAAATAGCTACACTAATAGAGAGGTACAGGTATTTCATGAAATACTTGACTTGCGAGAAGTATTTTTCAGTCACAACAATAATGAGGTAATAAAGTACAGAAGTCTCTATGATCACACAGTTAATAAGTAGTTGTTATTTAATACCAACAAGGTGGCAGCTGCATCATTTCATAAGTACAAGTTGACTTTCATGTAAAAACACACAAGATAATAATTATTACGATATATTTAGTTGTAGTTTACTGTATGACTTTGCGCTAGTATTAGCATGTCAGTTAGGTGTTCCAGAGTAAAGTACAGTTTGTCAAATCTAAACCATCAACACGAAAGCAAACGAAGCGATTCCACTGAATTCATCACGATTACCGCTATGGTTTAGCTACAAATCACGAACACATTAATCTTATTCTAACCGATGTCCGTTAGTATAAGATTTATATGTTGTATAATAATATTATTTTATACGTGGAAAGTAATTCCTTTGAAAATGTTACAAACTCAATTTATTTTATTCCATGCAATGTGTATATGGGAGCTTTAAGAAAAAAGTTCCCCCAATTAATGTGACGTGAAAATCGATAAATCGTGTCAGTTTTGTGACGATAGTCAAGCATAAAATTTGTATGGAAATTCATTTTTTTTCCTTTTCACGCATTGTTGTACTGCATAAAGTTTATGAAACAACCATCTAATCTAAGTATTTATAGAAATGTAATACTTAATTATCGTCTCAAAACTGACACGATTGAGAGCTATTTGAGGGCATTCTTCCTAAATATTCCCATATATGTCATGAGACAATGTAGGAGAGCTGGCCACAGCAGATGATAAGTATATGTATAATACAGAGAGCAATAAAACTCTTACGTGATCCGTGTACTTCAAAGTTCACAGGTGGGGGCCAATTGATTTGTGTCAGTCCATTTGATGTCGCACTGACTACTTCGCCGAATAAGGATATGATTATAAAGTCTTTAAATAGTTATATATCATTAATTTGTAGTCACTGTTAAGCCTGGCTACTCTGGCCAAAGTATCAAGCCTGAAATTGGTCCACTGGTTATAGCTACCAGATCTCCGGATCCAGTACATAATAACGAAAGTAACAAGGTGATCAAGAGGTTTCGTTGCTCTCTATATCGTATAATATCCGATGCGACAAGATCTTCGTCAATATTATTTCTGACATAAGAGCATGTTACTCTTAAAATATCCTCAACATGTATTACATTTTTTCGTTTCTTGCCAACTGTAAGTACATAAAAAACAATACTTATTACTTATACAATGTTTAAAACATTAAAAAATAGAAAACAAGTTCACAACGCAAACCTAGGTTTAACTAAATCACACAAAGCAGATCAAATATAATCTTAAGTACCTAATAGTACTAAAATCCTAAGTACACAAAAACAACAATAAAATACTGTACAACAGAACTGAGAGCAGTTGAGAATCACTGATACTGAATTCGGTATGAGATTCATTCTTCTTTGTCTTCAACGGCGGATAGGAACAGCTTTTGGCATCCGTGTGTGAATTTAGCTGAAATAAAATTATACTTTAAACTCTTAGAAACAATTTGACAATAAACAATAGTTATTTGTTATGCAATGCTGCTGGTTAAGTATAAAGCTGAGCAAGTGAAGGAATCTAAGATTGAACCATGAGCGAAGCGAATGGATATAGATTCCTGAGCGTAACGAGGCTTTCAAGACACACAACTTTTAACCTCACTAGCGAGGAAAATGCGAGAGGCGAGAAAAACAATTTAAAAAATCATATTTAATTTTGCCCTCTATTTAACATACCAAATTAAAGATATAACCTACTTAAATCCAAACAAAATAAACAAGAAAAAAGGACACATTAAAAATTGATGTTGCTGGGTTTGTATAACAGCCCGTTCACACAGAGTCTCCGTTTTACTGTTACGTTTTATCGTATACGTTTTTTTTCATTGATGGCGTATGGAGTTGTATGAGCGACTTCACATATGACACAGTATTCAGTATACAGCAAAAAATATCGGTCCGTTAAATTATGACATTCCGTTTTGTTATCGAATACTGGATGAACGGAATACGTATCCGTCATGTATCCGTACGTTTTTACTGCGAGTTTATACCGTTTACGGATACTATGTGAACGGGCTCTCAGTTAATGACATACGGATACGTTGAACGCTATACGGTGCCTATGTGTGAACAAAGCATACAGTTTTGTTGTATCCGTTAAAACGGGTACCGTAAATACGGAGACTCTGTGTGAACGGGCTGTAAATGTGAATGAACTTTATGCCTCGCCTTTACAGCGCTAACATTAATTGTAAGTAAAGGGTGAACACTATTAAATTGTCGCAGGTCGAACATGCTACAGACGACAAAATAAAAATCCAAAGTGCTCAAAATTCTTTATATGACTAATTTTATACAGCGTAAAATCATTTTAAAAAATATTAGGGCTATTTCATCTAACGACGAGAAAATTTCCGGACATTACTTTTGACGTGATTCATTGAATTTCGCACGGAATCATCGCTTAACAATTTTGTGCATTTAATCCATTTTCGTTGAAAATCTGGTAATGAAGTGGCAGGTTGGCAAGTTTTTCGCAGTTTAGTTTTTATATTAGCCCAATATTTTTCGATGGGGCGAAGTTCGGGACAGTTAGGTGGGTTACTCTCCTTAGGCACTACCTCGACTGAATTCGCCTTATACCATTCCAAAGTTCGAGACGAATAATGGCAACTTGCTAAATCTGGCCAAAACAATGTTGAGGAAGTGTGTTTCTTTATGAATGGTAACAGTTTCTTTTCAAGCATTCTGATATATAAATATCGGTGTTAATTGTCCCGGTAGTGATAAATGGTGAGCTCCTCATGCCGCACTGGCATATAGCTTGCCAAACAAGGTATTTTTGCAAATTTTTCTACCGGGATCACCTTTTCCGATTCGTCAAGATTCGAGATGTCACGAGAGGAATAGTAGTTACCTGGTAAAGACTTGAAATCTGCCTTGACGTAGGTTTCATCGTCAATAATTAGGCAACATTTTTCTCAATCAACAAGGTATACAATAACCTAGAACGTCTAACCGCACGATTATATTGATCCACAGTTCTCTTGGGAGCCTTTTGCTTCTTATATGTTGTAATGCCGCATTCTTTTTAATTTTTGGACATTTGCTTGACTAGTGCCTACTTTTTCGCCACATCCCGGGAAGAGATACTCGGATTCTTATCAAATAGCTTGCACACCTTTGATTGTAACTTAACATTAGATTTTCTGGTGGGTTGACCTTCACGCCGCTTCCTATCTATAGTTTCACCTTGTTTAATTTTTTAGGGTTCGTTGAACCGTCCTCCGAGTTGTTTGACAAGATTTTGCCAGATCTAAAGTTGATAAATGAGGATTTTTACTGAATTCTTGCAAAATTAATTCGCGAACATTTTTTTCGTGTAACGCCATTTTTATAAATAAAAAACAAATGAACATTTTATGGTTGTCTAATATATTACGAGCCTTCTAAATTTAAAATTTTATAAGAATATTCAAAAAGGTTCGATGCAACACGCTAGCAAAGTAAAAATGTAGGCGACAATTTAATAGTGTTCACCCTTTAAGTAAAATTAGTTAACTATACATTTTACGCAAGTGTAACTCACTAGCGATCGGAGCGAGCCACTCCGGGCGACGGCGCACCAACGTGTAGTAGACGGGCACGCCGGCCAGCGTCATGAGCGCGCCCGCCAGCACCGCCACCGGCTCCGCGCGCACCGGCACCACCAGCAGCACCGCGCACAGCGACACGAACACCACCGGCATCCATGTAGGCACCTGCATCACTCTCACTATTACACATTGAAATAGATTACATATACACGTAGGTAAGGGTTTCATTACATAGAGCTCAGTTTTATTCATATGCATTGATAGCTCAAACAGAGCCTTCATAGTATCTCGAGATCTATGTTTTATTTCTATATTAAACAATATATTAAGGGGCCAGTGTCACTTTCGCATAAATAACCTCAAAGTACCTACCCTAGGCTTAGAACTTTCAGACGCCCCTTGTATGTAAGAGAAAGTAATGTAATGTAGCTGACTGGTGTCCGAGGCAAAAATACAATTCCAAGTCACAAGGCTGCTCGATACTTTTGCGATTTGAAAATTTATATTGCGGCAATCCGATTCCCACCAGATATTGTGCCAAAATAAGTAACTAGAGATGTAATAAGTAACGAATGTGTGTTAAGAACAATAAACACAATTCATTTGTGATGGGAACCAATTTACGTTAATACGTACTAATAATTACGTTTACCTTTTATGGGGTATTTTTACTTAAGTGTGTACATACTATTAGCGGCCGCTTAGCAGTCGTCACAAAACTGATGGTCAATGTCATATAATTATAATATACAATCAGAAGCGAGTTATATATAACATAACTCCTAATTTAGAATACAAATTCCAAAAATGCCCCTGACTTCGTTGTGGTAGGTAGTAGATTGAACTTCAAAAAGTCATTTACCTTGATCGGTCTAGGCAAATCAGGCTTCTTATATCGTAGCCACAACACGGCACTGCAACTGAGGGTGGTGAAGAAGGATTCCACTATGGTGCAGTACGTAATAAGCGACGTCAAATTGCTAGGAATTAGCATTATTAATGAAATCAACATCTGAAAAAAAAACTATAGTACACTAAACGAAAAAAGGTGACCTTAAAGATTTGTATGAGGCAAATGAAACAAAAGCGACTGATTTCAAATTAATTTTCAAATACCTAAAATGTATGAGACGTTCTTCAATTTGACTTCATTTTTAATTGTATAATAAAATTCAAGAATAGATTTAATCGTGATAGGCTTTAATATGAAGCCAAAAAAAGAGCTTAGTCCGAATTCTATTGTGTTTTGAATTTAGAACATTAAGGTTGCTCGCAATATAACTCGTATCAAATAATGATATAGTTTTTTTTTTATAAAGTTAGTAAAATTATCGGTCGAAGGGCTACTGATTTACGCGTGTATGACTCCAAATAGGACTAATTGCATTTCTCTTTATCCTGGGTCAAAATAAGCGTCACTTTTACTCTTTACCAAAAAAATGAGCGAAGGTAACGGCGACATGCATTTGACGTTGATGTGCGCCAGCAGCTCCGGCATGTGGCCGTTCCTGGCGCCCGCGAAGCACATCCTGGAGGACGTCATGATGTGCACGGTGAGCCCGCCCACGATCGCTATGGCCACCAGGGTTGGCATCGCGAACCTCATCCAGCCTAAGGCGGCTACGGAAAAATCCTGAAAATATCACTCGCCTTTAAATCACTCATATTGATACCTAATTGTATTTAACAAATTAATAAAATATGGTAAAAATGAATTAGGATTTTATCAATACCTAAACATTTATAGATGGTGTACATCGATACGAATATAAGGTACAATAAGGGTAAAGCGTATAGACTGTGGAACCCTAACTAAACTGTTTTTTTTTTTTCCTAATATAAATTAGCTTTTTAATTACTTTATTTTCAAATAATATACCTACAAGTTAAGCTAATAATTATTACAATAAATGAACAATCTAATCACATAAAAGTAGCATTGCGTCAGCTCTTCGGTCACCAGTTCCATCAATCAGACACTTCTCGATTTCTGCGCGCTGGGACCCCATGGAGTCATGGACCCAGGGTTTCTATAATAGTACTTGTTATCTGCCGAGGTTTTTATATTTATTGCGTTTCAAAATGTCGGCGCCTTCCGCCACACCACCCGGTTTTACATTGGTCTGAAATTGTACGGTGCTAGTATGTATACGCAGGTACAGACAGCAGCAAAAGGGGCTACGCGGATAAGGCGTATAAAATGAGATCAACGGATCTATATTGCCAAGAGTGGGTCGGATCGGCTCGAGTAGATCAGTGGCAACAGACTGACGGATTATATCACTAAGCGACGCGTATCTAGAAAAACAAACTCTTTTGATAAGATAATCCATCGTGTCCCAGTTGGTCCACGTCCGTGCCACAAGAGCATATAGGTGGCGTATACACCGGAACTCCGAGTCGCAAACCAGTCGCCAGCCCAAGGAAGGTAGCATCCAAGAAGGGCTACATAGCCATAACCAGCTTTTCATTATTTACTAGTGGACACAGTTAGAGTCAAATAGTTGGTATCATCCCAAGTAGCAGAATGTTATACTAGAAATAAGCATAAACTCGCAGTACCCTTCACCCGGCTCCATAAAATTAAAAATCATTTATGGGTAATTGTGTAAGGTTTTATAATAAGCTACCAATGAAAGTAACTGAATTGTCACTTAATAAATTCAAGAATTATGTTAAGAAACAACTTATTTCTAAAGCTTATTATAGCACACATGACTACATGAATGATAATACACCGTGGGAACAAAATTGAATTATAATGACTGTCCTTATGTGTTAACTTTTGACATTTAGATTTTATTCTAGACAGTTCTAGACTAGTATTCATATACAAGATGTTTAATGTTTAAAATATTTTTTATTTTATTTTTGATACTATTGTGACATTATTATTGATATTTATAAATATTATATTGTAATAATTTTACCAATGAATTGCTCTGTATTAATTAATTAATGAATTAATTATTCGATTAAGATTATATTTGTATTTGACTATTCGAAAGTGCTTGTTGCTAGGCCTACTTGAATAAAAAATTGAAAATTGAATTGAAATTGAATTATACATCGATCTGTCAGCGTAGGTATTTATTGTTGAGACTTAATGCAAATCAGGCATAAAATAAAACAACGCAGACACCAATGACGGGATATTAATGAAACTTAAAAAATAACGAGTTGCCTATGCAAGTGCATCAACAATTATACAACGTTAACATACATAATACAAAATGAAATAGTGTTTATACTCACAACAGCAATAGCTTCGGTCGCTCTGACTCCGGTTGGTCCCAACACGGCCAGATAGGCCACATTCGCCAGCAAATAAATGGCTGTCACTAGCGGCAGGGATACGTATATAGCACGGGGCAAGTTCACAAAGGGGTCCCTGAGTTCCTCCGTCATGAAGTTCAAGTAATTCCTTTGTAGTTACATGAAATTATAAAATAACCTGTGTAAGTATGTTTATTGTAAGGTTTGGAGGTTACACACATTTTTTAGGGTAATCTAATTTATTTAATACATTTTGCATCTACTTTAACGAGGTAGTCTTTTAAAAATAATATATTTAGGTACATAGGGTAAATCGCCAGTTACTGGCCACCTTTCAATAACTGGCCACCTTATACTGAAAATGAATTCTGTTTACCTATAAATAGAACACATTTTCAAATGGGGTTTCAATTACTGGCCACCCTTCAATTACTGGCCACCTTATACTTAAATGAATTCTGTTTATAGGTAAATAGAGTCCATTTTCAGTATATGGTGGCCAGTTATTGAAAGGTGGCCAGTAACTGGCAATTTACCCTATTTACAATAATTAAAAAAAAAAATAGTAATGTTTGTCACGAAAACATCCTCTCATATACGCTAGTTTTTTAATGTATTTTTCCTAATTGGATTCAAAACAACACCATTGACTCTGAACGGATTACTGGTATTTTTGGGACATAAAAGGTCGTAGGAAGTGTAGGAAGAAGTCAATAAGACAAGGTAAGTAAAGCTTACTTAAAGTACATTTCAAGTCCAGCTATTTGATATAAACTAGCATAAATAAAATAAAAATAAGGCATAGATATTATATTGTTAGCCACATTTTCATGCACTTTCAAATGGTTATGAGTTTGTGGATTTTTATATAATAAAAACAATTTCAGTTCATTATTATTGAGTTGCTTAACTTAAATTTCGAGTAAATCTGTTTTGCTTCAACATTGATTATCTAAAACAATGTATAATAATGTTAACCTTAGATCAGAATGGATTGTACTAAGTTTGAAATTAAGTGGTACAATTAGAATTTGAGACATAATAAAGCCCTATAATAATATAAAATCCCTAATATAAAAGGCTTATTATGATGCTGGTCCTATTTTCGTTAAAACTTAAGATCTAATTGCATTACTTTTAATTTATCCAGATTTTAGTCATTTATTTCAATTAAAATTAGTTATTTTACTTGTAAAGCCCATGTTGAGAAAGAAGAATTGGGTAGGGATAGACTTATAAAGGTTACCTTAGGAAAATTAAATTGTTATCTTACCATCCAGAATAAGAAAATATTCCTGAGTAGAAAGCAACAGACCAATCACTGACTGAGGTTTTTGTTCCTGCCCAACCATCCTCAAAGTTTTCAATCCTTCCTGAAACAAGAAATATCATGTAAATATTACATATACCTATGTATATGTATAGTATATATATTTTATACAGAGATGATTTTTTAAATAACCCATTATATTACCTTGGCACATCCACACAATACCACCAATGATTATAATAAACAATGCCGAAATTTTTGTGAACATGAACACATTTTGTACCCTTGTAGTAAATCGAACATCATATGCATTTATAAATGTAAGGAAACCTGAAACAGAATGTGGGAACACACACAGTTAAGTTAATTTGTCCTCAGATAAACGGGGCCATGGGTAGTATATAATTATTTATTATATGATTTATACTTACAAATAGTTACTGCAGCAATTAGTTTCTGGCTTAATGGATCAATTGGACAATTTGGAAATATGGGCTCCAATAAATTATTAGCAAATGTTAATGCCATTATAGCATTTGTACTTGGTCTAAAAACAGGAAAATTTGATAAGTAATCAATTAACAGGCCAAATAGGTTAGCAAATGATATATATAATATATAGATCAGTATGAATAGACACACAAATTGAAACAGTACATAGAAACAAGTTCAATGCTTTGAGCAACATGCGATAAGACAATTTAAAGGAGTTAATAGTTCTAACTAACATAAACACAAATGGGTCAAAGCCTGGTAGCAGACTACTAGTGCCTTTACCAATCCTTCACAATCTAAAATACAAACATTATTTATTAAATATCAATTTATTAAAAAAAATATTGTCTTAGAGAGGCGCTGATAATGTTAGCTAATCTAAGTCCACATGGTGTTGGTGCCTTTATGCACATTCTTGCACAACTTGTTTTATGCACAACTCAATATCTGACATGGCATAAATGGTGTTTCGACTGTGCGGACACTATACTGAATAAATACATTATGTCTATGTTTAAGTATTTAAGATTGTTACAAGATGAAGCCTATAGTGCAGATTTTGATATGTAATATATTAAACAATTTCTTTTTACTTTGTTAACATTTATAGGCACAAACAACAAAATGTGAACAAAGTATTAATTTAAAATAATTATTAACAAGAATATTGCTATGTGTTAATTTGTAATAAACAAGCCAATTAATAGGCCTGTTTATCCTTGCATGAGGTAACCAATAGAAAGAGTACTGACATAAAGGCAGGTGCCTTGTCTAATAATCACTTCATGAAACTGATGTTCTCTCTCCATAAAACGTAAGAAGGGTGTAATGTTATGACAGAATTTCTGAATTGTTTACAAGTCTCGGTTTATATATTTTTTTTTAATTGTGTATATTAATACTATAATATACTTACACAAATACTAAATTAGCATCCCATAGGTAAAGGAATGCCGGCAGTGGTCCATAAGCTTCATTGATGTAGTGGTAATCACCTCCACTTTGGGCCAATGTAGTACCTACATAAAAATATGTGTTCATTAATATTTATTCATTGTAAGCCATCTGATCCAAAATACAGACAGCTTTTATGTATTGTTTATCTGTCTATGGCAATAAAAGCCCAAAGGTAACATAATAAATTGTGTTAAAATACTAGAATTGGTCAGCCTCTAATAAATCTTATTAGATTTTTTTGTAAGTTTACTAATTATTCAAAGAAGACTGGACTGATAAAACTATTAACAACAATGTGTGAGAATATAGCTTAATTACCTCAGTTCAAATTTGTTTATTTTTAAATATGAATAGAAAATTAAACACTTTCTCATTAACATTTACAAGCAGTACTTTATTATATATTTTTTTTTCAGGGCTGTTTTCCAAATATTTTATGTAGCCAGCCATTCTACTAATACATTTACTTAGTTTAAACAAGCTTAAGGAAATTAGAAAACTAATTTCTTATTTGAGTATTTTTTTATCAAATTAAAATAAAAATTTATTTGCTTACCTAATTCAGCATAGCACAAAGCACCCAGTGTCGCCAACAAACCACAGGCAACCCACACCGACAGGGCCCCCCACACAGATCCTGTGTTTTCCAGAACTTCCTTAGGGGATATGAATATGCCACTTCCAAATATAATACCCAAGATTATAGCTACCCCTTCTAACAGCCCCAGCTGTTTTCTCATCTTAACCCTTTCTTCACTCATCTTAAATTCGTTCGCCAACTTATTGCAACGAAGTACAACTTTGTTATGAATTATTAGATGGCGTACAGTACACGATCACATTAATCTATTGCCCCGAACGTTACAGCAATTGACCTTTAACATTTTTAATTACGTTGATAAATAGTTACACTGCCGGCTGCTATTGTAAAGGCGATCTTGTATATTTATCACGGATTAGCTTAATTTTAATGTACTTAAAACGTATAGTATATTTATTTATAAATAGAAAATTGCTCTACCAAATGTAGTTTCAAAGTATATAAAATCATAGTTTCTAATTTATCCGCACAAGATTCACAAATGCACATGGCATTCGAAGATTTCGGAAAGAATATAAATGTATTTTTGACATTATAAAATTTCAAATATTTGTAATACACTGTAAGTTGCCTTTCTTAGAATATTCTGAGAATTTATGTCATTTGATACAAATTTTAACGCTTTATAGTACTACCAACCAAACACGACTGAACTTGATAACCAATTGACACCCGTCAACAATGTCAATTATTAGTCGTTCAAAAATTTCAAAGCGTACTTTATTGTGTAATATTGATAGCGTATTATGCAGTGATCTAACGCAGAATTATGCAGCTAATGAAGAATAGATTTCAAAACGTGTTTCACCACTATTTTGGTCATCATCCGGCAATCCCGGGGTCACGGCCGCCTCTTAGCTTTCTGTAAAGTCCAGCTACCACTTTACAAAACGCAAGGCCTACTACCGAACAACGTCATGCTCTAAGGGCAAACTTATATGTTATTATACTTATTTGTTATTCTACTTGAAACTGGCGAAATCATCGATTAATTTATTGATGGAAGCCATATTTTTTTAAAAGAAGAAGAAGAAACGTAATAACGCGAAAAACTCCATTATTCCTGGGAGTTACTCATTAGTCATTACACAAAGCATACGCACAAAGAACCATACAAAAATAATATAATGCTCACACCATACAGGTTTTTGTTTTATACTAATTTGTAAGTTTTCATGAAACGTTACATGTTGGCGAGAGTGACGTAGTGTAAAGACTTTTTAGTAGTATGAAGATCTTTGGAAAATATATTGAACAGAACAATGTATATTTGTCGTTTATCCATGGTTTATCCATTGTTTAATTCACAAAGTATTATGCCTTGTTTATTAAATACCTGCTGGAATACGTCTAAAACCGAAAAGTGTTAAGTCCAAGTTTAGTTAGGTGTTTATTTCATTTTATTTAAATCTTGTACTAAGTAGCCACGTAGCGTAACCTGTGCATACCAAGCTTAGATGTTTCGTGGACTTTGTGAAGTCTGTGGTTAGTTAAAAAAATTAAGTGACACGTCCACCCACCCTGTCAAACTTACACGGTTCTTCGGCCACTAATTTCTGCATTATAATTTTTCATGTTTGATAATTAAAAAAATGGTAAGGATTATAAGATTTTACTTGTGACGTAGATTACATAAAATAGTATATTACTAGGTGCAAATTTTTAAGTATTGTAGTAAACGATTTACATAGTGTGTCATCATCGCCAACGTATACTTCGGCGTTTGTGCTGATTTTATTGATATTCTTTCTTTTGACTTTTATTGAAGTGTTATATTGTAAAATACTAATGTTTTTAAAGCCGTTGAGACTGGATATCAAAAGGAAGTTGACGGCGAGGTCGGACCGCGTCAAGTGCGTGGACCAGCATCCAACAGAGCCCTGGCTCCTGTGCTCGCTCTACAACGGTGACGTGAACATATGGAACTATGAGACCCAGCTGCAGATCAAGAGATTCGAGGTAATTCATTTAATAATGACATTATTATTTAAGGCATTTTGTAGTGTTGATTCCAATTGGAGAGCCACTTACAGTCTTATATATTTATCTCTTTAGAGTAGTATTCCTATCCTTTACACTCTTTAAAATTGTATTTCTATCCTTAAATTAATAATCGAAATTGTTGTTTTATTCTAAAATACCAAGATTTTAGTGTCACTAATAAATAAGATAATACACTATCCTGGCATAAGTAAATACAAAAAAGACTCCAGGGTGTGGACAGACAGTTTAAGGGATGTGTTTCTTCAACATTCCTGATTTTTTGTCTATTATAATATATTTTATTTTAATAAAAAGAACTTATAATACTGTACCTACTCTCAATTTTATTTCCTGTGAAACATTTAGTTATTAGTAATATTATAAATTAGAACCTTTATAACATTAGTAATAAAGTAACTTTGTAATATAGGGTTGTCTAGTATAACATGGATTGACACTGCAAATTGAATCAAGAGTGTTGCAAGTAGCATTGAATTTGTGTAATAACAAGTGAATTTCTATTCCAATAAAAAATGCTTTAAATTTGTAAACAACCTAATATGGCAACAACTGCAGTAATGGACAGGGAACCAATAATGAACATTAGTGCCTATTTTAAAGGAGTCAAGTATTGTGCATTTGTTAATAAACAAACAATTTATAACATTATGGTTTTTTGATTAGGAACTAAGTGTGCATAATTGGTGCCTTAAACTGTCCAACATTGGTGCCATTGCCCTACACCAATAAATGTTGTTCAAATCTTTTATATAAACAAGTTTGCACAGTCCCCTAAAAACTGTTGCATATAGTTGGCCTTACAAGTGTTTAGTGTATAGTAGTATAGGTTTAATCAATGGCACATGTTGCCACCATTTTAGGGCTTCTAAAGACACTAAACATTTTTGTGGTAACTCTATATCCTTTCCATAATAGGGCAACTACCAAATCTGTTAGTAGAAAATGATGACACCTATGCTCTAACAAACTATGCTTCTGTTGTCTCCTGGCTGATGGAACAGAACAACAACATAGTGACTAGTTGATTGATTGATTCACTGAATAAACTATAATTTTCATAATGCATAAAATGAATTATGATTGTAAAATTGATCTTTGTTAAGATGCAGAAATGTGGTTATTGTGCTGCAATTAGTGGTTAGTATACTAAAACTATATTAGCACTAATAGTATATTAGTATACCAATACTAACCAGATTTATAAGTTTTAAAGTTTGAATAAGAGTATAAAACTGAAGTATATAGATTTATTTAAAAAGTATAACCAAATATAATTTATACATTAAATAATCAACAATTATATCACATACATTCTTAATAATTATTATACATATACACAAAATACTATACTCAGTTTCCTAAACATGTCCTTGAGGAACAGTGCCCGTGAAGCTGCCTATGTTCTCTCACTGTAACTTTGTTCAAGGAATGAGCCAGTCTTAGAGTCTATGTACCTACAATAGATTAAGTTTTTAATATTTAATAAAGTCTATGGGCACCCCTGGCCATAGAGTCTCAACAGTGATTGCCAAATAATAACTTGTGTCTGTAATTATTGTATATATATTTTATTGTCATATTCTTACCAACAACAAACGTGGTCAGTCCGTCAAACATGTGTTTGAAGCAGTCTTTCACTTAAACTTATAATAAAATCATGTATTGTGTCCCAACTTTTCAGGTATGCATGGACTTACCCGTTCGATCAGCCAAATTTGTGCCCAGGAAAAATTGGGTTGTCACAGGCTCTGATGACATGCAGATAAGGGTGTTTAACTACAACACCTTGGAAAGAATACACTCTTTTGAAGCCCATTCAGATTATGTTCGATGTATTGCTATTCACCCTACACAACCATACATTTTGACTTGCAGTGGTAAGTAACCCATAGGTTGACTCCTGCTGTATTTGACTAAGTACAGGTATCTTCAGCTACTTGCCAATTTTCCAATAACTGATGTCCAATTTTTCTTGCAACTTAAGCAAGTGCCTAACCAACCCTTATAAATTGCTGTATGCTAAAAAAATTTTATTTTAAGTAATGGGTCAATCAAACTCTAGTAGCAGAAATCTTGAGGCATCAAATGTTAATTAATAATCTATTAACATCACTAAGATGTTTCCTTAAGCAAGTATTAAATTAAGTAGAGAAAACATGGTGTAATTGAATGATTTTATGAATTTATAATTTATAATTGCAGATGATTTATTGATAAAATTGTGGAATTGGGATCGAAACTGGGCTTGCCAGCAAGTTTTTGAAGGGCATACTCACTATGTCATGCAAATAGTCATCAACCCTAAAGACAATAACACCTTCGCAAGTGCCAGTCTTGACACAACAGTGAAGGTAGGTTATGTGGCATTTAATTATACTTTATGTTATTACATGATGCTCAGTATATTTCAAAGTTTAATATTCTCATTTAGGTGTGGCAGCTGGGTTCTTCCATGTCAAATTTCACATTAGAAGGGCATGAAAAAGGTGTAAACTGTGTTGACTATTACCATGGAGGGGACAAACCCTACCTCATCAGTGGTGCAGACGATCGTCTTGTTAAAATTTGGGACTACCAGAACAAAACATGTGTGCAGACCTTGGAGGGTAGGTATTTCACGAACTTTGCTGGTATTTATAACTGATAAATTGACTCAATTTATTCATTCTCTCTATCTCAATTTATTAGGTCACGCGCAAAATGTGTCTGCTGTTTCATTCCATCCGGAACTGCCTATCTTGCTTACCGGCTCCGAGGACGGCACGGTTCGGATATGGCACGCCGGAACTTACAGACTCGAATCTTCGCTTAATTATGGTTTTGAAAGAGTTTGGACCATATCTTCATTGCACTCTTCTAATAATGTGGCTATTGGGTAAGTGTACTAACAAAAGTCACTTTACCATTTGGGCTATTATACAGCTGTTATGTTGACAAATAACCGTTTTTTTAGTTATGATGAAGGCACCATAATGATCAAAGTTGGTAGAGAAGAACCAGCTATATCCATGGATGTCAATGGAGGCAAAATAATCTGGGCAAAACATTCCGAAATGCAACAAGTTAATTTGAAAGCTTTACCTGAAGGTAAATCCTTATATTAAAATTCATAATAAATATATTTATTAAATTTATTTGACCTTGTTAACAGTACTGTCATTGCCAGGTACTGAAATGAGGGACGGTGAACGAGTGCCAGTAGTCGCCAAAGACATGGGCTCATGTGAAATATACCCACAAACCATTGCACACAACCCCAACGGCAGATTCGTCGTCGTTTGTGGAGACGGAGAATACATCATATACACAGCCATGGCTCTACGAAACAAAGCCTTCGGCACCGCCCAAGAGTTCGTGTGGGCGTTTGACAGCTCGGAATACGCGACGCTAGAAAACTCTAGTACTATTAAAGTCTTTAAGAACTTCAAAGAAAGAAAAAGCTTCAAGCCTGAGTATGGTGCGGAAGGTAAGGGATTCAAATATTAAAAATCAAAGTAAAGCTAAGGAGCTATTTGATTTTTGTGAATTAAACGTTTTATTTCGCAGGAATATTTGGCGGGTACATGCTTGGAGTGAAGTCCATCAGCGGAATGGCGTTCTCCTTTTATGACTGGGAGCATTTGGAGTTGATAAGACGGTAAGGACCTATTCCAATAATGCGTGCGAAATTTATTATTACAGCATTCTGGTAACTTTGGCTGTGCGAGTTGCAGGTTTTGTTTTATTTTTGTGGCTATGAAAACTGGAATTTATGATTTCTTACTTAGCTTTATTGATCTATCATTAACACAGTTGTCCATTCTGCGACTCCTCTCGTTATCGACATTTACAACTATTTATTTATTACTACTTAAATATCATTTTACGCCAAATCACAATATCTCAGATTTTGCAGTAGATTGTTATACCAAGTGCCTAATATCTAATCATATATTTACAGTCGCTATCAGATATATCGGAGCTGTGGAAGTGGCCACAAATATCTAAACAACGCCTCTATTGTCAAAGCGATAAAGTGCATGTTCAAATATTTGTGACCATCTCTACAGCTCCGATATATCTGATGGCGACTGTACATATATGTAACTTTCTTGTTAGAAATAAAGTTCATATATATTAAAGCGTAATTCCTGGTTTTATTAACTGACACGCCTGTCAACACATATAATTTCCTAGTTGTATGGCTAATGCGAATTAATATTTGTACTCGCTTAATCAAAATCAAATAGAATGAAGTAGGTACTATAAAGGTATAAATTATAAGATATAACCGAACGCCGAGTATAATTTACTTTATCTACGTACATATCATAAGTGCTCTAAAATGCATCCAGAAACCGTAGGCAATGACCAGCATTACCAACTGGAGATGTAATGTTAACATTACCTACTGAAATCAATGATGAATTTAAATTTGGAACAGCTGTCAAATTCAAGTGGGGTGTCTATTCTAGTATCTATAGATATTAAAACAGTAATTGATACGAAAAGCCAATTCGTTGTGTTTTTTTAATATAAATCGAACGACATATATTTGAACTCGAGTGACAATAGAATAGGGAGTTCATTCGCTTGTCTATGGTTTAAAAAATATTTGACTGAGATACGAAATACGAAACGCCGCCATTCCAAGCAGTCATTTGTTTTGTTCGTTGACTTTTTAATGTTTACAAGTAACACTAGTAATAATGCAGGTCATGTCCCTACGGTTCCTGAACCCATCTTAAAACACTTATGATATGTGTGTAGATAAAGTAGTAACTATACATAATTAGGCATTACAACAAGAGTGTGGGTTTATGAAACGAGCCGAAGGCGAGTGTTGTAATGCCCTTCATTATGCACAGATACATAAACTACTATTACAAAATTTAGTTGTAACTGAGTTGTCAAATGTTTAATGTCGGTAAATATAGGCCGGTCATCAACATTTACTCTTGCTGTACTCTAAAGACGTCTTAGTAGACCGTACCTACTCCTGGTTTATACATTAAATGTACCTTTCTACTAATCTTATAACTGAACACTATGCAAAACAGCATTCAAGGCAATTCACAATATATAAAATAAGTATTTGAATTACATGAAGAAATTACGAGATAATATGTGAGGAAAATCCGTCCGTTTAAAAGATTCAAATTTAGCACTATGTGTATGCTAACCCTAACTGTTCATGTCTATTTACGAATTTTCTCTTAAAATCCTCGTAAAATTAAGCATTAAGCGGTACTAAATATGTGTTCTTTGTTGTAATTTATGTTAGCCCTCGCGTGTACCATAAAATATGGGCGTTTTCCTTAACTGTGTACATTCAGCTAGTACGCAGTCGCCGCAACAGAGTAGAAGACGCAGTTAGTCAGACCACGACACAACTTAAGCCTAATTTAAATTTACATGTTTAGGAGCCTTTATCTCTAAGACCAAGACTACTTCGTTTCTAATTGCCTTATGGGTGATATAGATTAAGGAGCCTAAGTCAGCGGGCGTCATATATACATTCGAATACAGGTTCTAAATAGTAGTCATAATGCATTTTCATGGTTTTTGGCGACTATTGCTACTGCGTTGTTAATATAAGTTCTGTATACAGAGATAATGTCTCTGCAGCTCTAAACGCGCCGTTGCAATTGTTTGTTGTAAGTTGTACAACTATAGAAATGTTACTAATTGGAACACGGTGTGTGCAGCATCGAGATTCAGCCGCGGCACGTGTACTGGTCGGAGAGCGGGTCCCTGGTGTGCCTGGCGACGGACGAGACCTACTACGTCCTGCGCCTGAACACGGCCGTGATCACGCGCGCGCGCGCCTCCAACACCGGCATCACGGACGACGGCATTGAGGACGCTTTCGAGGTGACCCTTACACTTCTACTGGTTATTAATCTGAGCTCAGCTCGTTGACTGAAAACTGTGCCCCTGACGCCATGACGAAGTGTCGTAGTAGACTGTTCTAGACTCCGTGGAGGTCTTTGCGAGCCGGTTTTGATCCAGTAACCATTATTTACTTACTGAGGCTAATACCTAGCCGGAGCTGAGCCGTAGTGTCTACTAGTCACACAAATAAAAAACTTTAATTGATTAACTTCCAACAAAACTGTCTTCTTTCAGTTTTTTATTCTGTGTTTAAAATGTTATTTAATCTCATTCATAATGAGGTTATAAACAATGTTTTATTTTTATTTGATGATGTGTTGCTATATAGTACTTTCATATGTTTAGCATGCTATCGTTACGTAAATATTTTAGGTGGTCGGTGACGTAAACGAGACAGTGAAGACAGGGTTGTGGGTGGGCGATTGTTTCATCTACACCAACTCGCTGAACAGACTGAACTACTACGTCGGCGGTGAGATCGTCACGATATCGCACCTCGACCACACCATGTACATCCTCGGATACGTCGCCAAGGAGAACAGGTAAAACCGCTATAATCTAACAACGAATTATACTACGAAATTCAACTACGAGCTCCAGTTAATTATGTAATAAGCATGCTATACCTACTAGTATAACATGCAAATGACTCTGAAACAAATATCTGTGCTCATTACACAAATAAATGCTCTTACTGAGATATGAACCCAGGACCATCGGCTTCATATGCTACTCGCTAGTCCAAGCCTGTCACCTGAGACATGTCTCAGTAAAATGTTATACACAGTATACTTTTCCAGGCTGTACTTAAACGACAAGGAGCTGAACGTGGTGTCGTACTCGCTGCTGCTGTCGGTGCTCGAGTACCAGACGGCGGTGATGCGCGGCGACTTCGAGACGGCCGACCGCGTGCTGCCCACAGTGCCGCACGACCACCGCACCCGGGTCGCGCACTTCCTAGAGAAACAGGTACTTTATTGATTGATAAATGAAAACACTGACAACGTAACAAACGCCATCTTGCTAATCTATCGAGCTATCGGTACCAAAGAAGAACAGTACCCTTACCAAGAGTTATGACATTGAACTTTTCAATAACGAGTATCAAGTTTACTATCTGTGCATCGCGCTTGTACTGTTTTAGTGCGAACGAGATGCACAGATAGTAAACTCGATACTCGTTATCGAAATCGCGCCTTTCAAAATCGCGCTACACAACATGTTGTTGTTTGCGTGATTTATATTCTCAACTCTGAATCTACTTACTGCATTTGTTAACTTATTGTTAGTTAATATGCTGTATTATGTTTTGAAGTATAAATAAGCCATTCATTTCTTTGACATTGTCAGATTGACATAAATGACGTGACAGTTTTCATGAAGCGAGGGGTTCAATACGTTATATTGTGTTCCCAGGGTTTCAAGCAGCAGGCTCTCGCGGTGTCGACGGAGCCAGAGCACCAGTTCGAGCTGGCGCTGGCGCTGGGCGAGCTGGGCCGCGCGCGCGCCCTCGCCGAGGAGGCGGCGGCCGCCGAGGGCGTGCCGTCCCGCACCGCGGCGGCGCGCTGGGCGCGACTCGGCGCCGCCGCCGCCGCGCACGCCGACCAGGAACTCACCAAGACCTGCTACCGGAAGGCGCAGGATTACAGCGCACTTTTACTCTTCGCTGCGAGTACTGGTAGGAGAACTTTAACATGATTTTTTAACTTTAAATAATGATTAATATAAACTACTGTAATAATGTTAAAATAAATAAAACTTTCCATAGAATATACCCATAACTATATCTGCGCTCATCACACAAAATAATTTCCTTATTGGGATTCGAAACCATTCGTTAAACCCGTTATTATTTCCATCTGTCCCTTAATGTAAGTATTATACTAGTAAGTATTTTCCTATTTATTTCGCACATACATACCGTCTAATAATCTTCTGTGTTTGCAATCAATACTGCTACTTAGTCTTGTAACGTTGTATACGTTGTGTCGTACAGCCGACGAAGCGCTGCTGGAGGAGGTGGCGACGCTGTCGGCGGCGAACGGCGACGACAACATCGCTTTCGCGGCCAACTTCACCCTGAACCGCCTGGACGCCTGCCTGCAGCTGCTCATCGCGCGCCAGCGCCTGCCCGAGGCCGCCTTCTTTGCCAGGTCAGCCCATTCTCACTATTCACCGCGTTTCCATTCTACTCTTACTTAATCTTTATTTAGTGCACAAATTGTCGTATCTTCTTTTCGTAATATTGGAATTCATGAATGATCTACAGAATGTAATTGATCAATTCAATAAAATTCTCTTCCCATTATGTCTACTCGGAGATATTTGAAATTACGCAACGATTTTTAATACTTTAATCTAAATTTTGCTGATTTTGCACACAGATCATACATTCCCTCAAAGATGTGCGAGGTGGTGAAGCAGTGGCGCGAGTCCGTCGGCGCCACCAACAAGCGCTCCGGACAGTCGCTCGCTGATCCTGAAAACTATGAGAACCTGTTCCCGGAATTTGCGGTTAGTAAACTACTTACTTATTTTTAATCAAGTTCATTAATACTTGAATTATAGAAGAGGAAAAACATTTATGAAAAGAATAACAGTTTTTTTTAAATCTCAGTGCTAAAAGATAAGTAAAGAGCGTGTTTGATTTTGTGTACGTGTGTTAGGGTTGTCACCCGTACTTTAATATAAAGTACCTATTGTACTTTATTTTGATGTATCTATTTTATATTTTACGAAACTTTAAGTGCATTAAAATGCTTTATTTACGACATTCATCCACGAATGGTGTTTTTTTACAGTAAAATAAGACAATACTTTATTTTCGTGCTCCGTATATTTTATTTTTCTATCGTCGTACGAACAATACTGTATTTGTGGCTTAAAAAAGTGGTGACCTCATTGTGTATACGTGTGTATATATGAAAATAGGAGTTTTTTTTTATAAATATCTATTCTGAGTATTACAATAGCTTATTAGTATGCACTCTTAATATTAAATAATATATATTTTAAGGTACGTAAATGAGGCGCTAATAGTTGGGTAAATGATACGAGGCGATCATTGGTCATTATAAATGTATTCATAATACACCGAAGGAATAGATCAGGCTGGATCATATTCCTAATATTTCCGTATGCCAACAGGAATCACTAGAGCTGGAGAGGTTTCAAAACGAGTTCGGCTTCGAAGACAGTTCACAGCTAGCGAAGTATCCGTCGAACTGGAAGCAGTGCAACATCGACCGCGACCTGGTGGAGGAGAAGGCTGCGGCGGAGCAGAGCGGCCGGTGGCAGCGGCCCGCGCGGGGCGAGGCGCCGCCGCCGGACGACGACAAGCTGGCCAAGGCCGCGCAGACGCCCAGCAGCGACAGGTAGCCACGCTTACACGAATATTAGGCTACTCTACTACTCGTTCACCGCTGCCGATAACGCGTGAACTTATCCCTAGCGGGACACAAACCTGCTAGCACGGTACATACATTTTAAGCCTTTATAAGGCGTAGGGAATATATTTTCTACCATTAATTGAACTTTATTACAAAGTAAAATGGTTCAGTTTTGGGCAATCTTTAGCACCCTTTTGCACGTTTAAGGGGTAACCAAAGTGCAACGTGAAGCGGCGCGACGATTGACGCGGCCGGCGTCGTGTCTATGATCAACAAACCTAACAGCAAACCGAGCCGCAGAACGGGGCCATGCACTTAATCTTTTCTCTTTTTCACTGGAGTGTATTTTTTAACTAGTGCGGATACGAACCGAACGCAATTGAACTATGTTTGGTCAGTCATTAAATCTCAGCATTAGGTTTGTTTCGTATTACGTTTGTATCCCGCTATTTCAATTTAGCCCTGTATCCATAGCCATTATAGCTTCATAGAGTTTTACATCCTAAATGTTGTTTGTTTCAGTATTTTATCTAAAGCAACGGACAGTACGTCTAATCACAAGGACCCCCTCGACATAATGGACGAGATCGATAAGGAGATCGACGGCATAGCGCTCGAAGACGACGAGGCTCTGGTGAGTGCCCTCCGCCCGCCCATGCGTAGCCGGCTGGGTCTACCCTCTTTCCTACCGTAATGTCCTATCGGGCTATTATTGAAAGGGACTTATAACGGTCATTAATTGTCTGTAAAGGAATAACGTGAATAATAACTTTCTAATATATTCTTCTTTTTAATTATTTTTTATATGCTACATTTGTCAAGAATATACCTAGATATTTTTCTAGCAGGAACGACATTTGTATAGTGCTTGCCAAAATAAAAATATCGACAATCCTGTTATCGATAAGTACATACTACTTCAACGACAAGACGTACACACAGTCTGCCTGCCTAGACGCCGCGTGCCATCGATCTTGAACAAATTGAACGTAATCCGTACACTTTTGATCCAACTTATTTTATTATTTGCAATTAATAGTTCGAAATTGTTCTCTGAAGTATGTAAAATATAAATAAATATATAGTTTTGTTATTTTTAATTACTTTTAACCCTATTACCTTATATTAGTCTTGTTGACCTGTATGACGTTGAAGTGGTACTTATCGATAACAGAGAACTATCGATGTTTTTATTTTGTCAATCACTTACAAGAAACCGTTCGTGCTAGAAAAATATCTAGGTATAGTCAAGAAGGATTAAAATCGTAAGGGGTTATTAAGTGAAGGGGGATGTCTTCAATTCAAGACCATGTTTTGTTATGCATGCGCATTAACCTTTACACAGTCACAACGTCTTGTAAAATATTTTTTATTGATTTCATGGTATGTTTCAATGGACATCAAAGTGTTTTTGATACAATACAATACTTACTCTATTACAATCCTGGTAAAGAAATTCATTTACTAAAGATTCTGTTCTTTAGTAATGCTATTTAGATTACACTTGTTATGAGAATAACATAACGACCTTAATTAATGGGTAGAAAATACTTAACTAATTGGGATTCCATAGTCCTATTTGACAATAACGGAAATCAAGAAGAACACGTTTTAAAGACTGTCTACTTTGGTTGGTTGTGCTTGTTTATTTTTATTTTACGATAATAGTTACTGGTAATGTTGCGTGTGACGAATGTAAATCGATTGCGTTTCTGTCCTTGGTGGTAGCACCAAGTGGTCATTTTTGTTATAACTACAAGTCTACGATCTTTTATTGCACAAAATACGGGTATAGGCTAAGCTTGTCAATTGTTCTACGATGTACTTTCCTGAATAAATAGAGGGAAATGCACCTACAGTTTAAATGAGCTTCAACTTTCGCTCCGTATTGTTTTAGAAAAGAGACACACTTTGCCTACACTTGAATTTTGAATGGTGTAGTGAAAACTACAGTAACTTACTGCAAAAAAATAATTTTGTTCCATATGACGCTCCCATACATTATCACTGCCATGTCGGTGTAAACTTAGCGTAGCATAACTTAGAACCAGATCAAATGAGATTAATGTAGTGTGGTTATGTATCGAGGTAATGAATTTAATAATTAGCATTTCCTATAACTTGTTTCTTCTTTTGCTTGCATTAAACGTAAACAAACGGATGTAATAGTAGAAGGTAACTCGTGCCACTGTTTTACAGAATTATGTTAGTATAGTTGTAGAATGCTTCAGCAAATATTCTCTTAGCTACTCAGTTGCAACGGATAAACTCACATGTACTTATTTGGCATTAGGAGACATGTTTCTCGTACCCATTTTAAAGCCGAGTCGGGACACACCGCTCAGGGTGAGGGTGCGTCACGCGTTACTGAGTGACATGTAAGTACACGTTCATCCCTTGTAACTGGGTAGTAGTAGCATACGTAGTACTTAATTAAAACTGTTGTGAGTCATCACAACAGTTTTAATTAAGTATATCGTCCCTATGTCCAGCAGTGGACGCCTTACGGCTGAAATGACGATGAAGGTAGATATCATCTCTTATCGTTATTGTCTGATTTGTATAGTCCCCATCAGATATATCGGAGCTGTGGGGTGGTCATAAATATCTATACAACGCCTCTATTGTCAAGGCGATAAAGTGCATGTTCAGATATTTGACACCACCTCCACAGCTCCGATATATCTGATGGCGACTGTAGCAGTCACAGAATATAGATAAAAAGGTAAAGTAAGTTTGTTTAGGTTTTTAAATATGTACAAGTAGTTACTTTTCTAGGTATTAATGTCAATTAAAATATTTATAATACGTATAATGTCCCGTAAATCTATTAGTTTAGTTAATCGTATGTGCAAAGGGTAGATAAATCCAAAGGGGTTGACTTGAAAAACCAACCACTGCTCGGCTGTCAAAAGACCCAAGTCTTAGTAGGTGCAAATTTAAAGTAGGAAATATTAAGAATCGTCTACTTTAGAGGAAAAAGACAGAAAAGACTGACTCCATAAAATTTTACAATAACGCACAGTGAATTTTTCTTAAAGCATTTGCGTTGTTTTAAATTCGGATTTGTTCGTGAACAAACTTTGAAAAACTGGCTGATACACTATACACACATAATAAAAAAACCTAATGTTTTATATAACATTGCAATACCAACAATATTATTTGGAAGTATGCATAAGAAGAATGAAAAAAAAATTATAATTACATAGACATATCCTTCTCATTACTTAATAAACGTAGTTATTCTCATTTATGCGATACTAGACTGGATTTTATCTCATCGATTATCAATTACCATAGTAAAACACGTGCACTGACGTAGTTAACTTGTACTGTTTAAGCAGAATAGGATGTTGCTGATGCATAATAGGGCTTGTTTGAGCATGAACTGCTGGCTTTAATCCTATATAGCGTATACTGCGTATCATAAGTGCTTATCGAGTCTGTCGATAAACGTAAAAATTCAAAAATATAACAAAAAAAATTCTTCATGCAGTAAAGGTTAATTATGTAATTTTATATCATTCCTGTTTTGACGTTAACGAAACTTTTTTGTGGTAAAGAGAAAACTTGCCTGAAAAGTCGTTAGCTAGCTGCTTAATGCATTCATTGCCATCAACGCACATGTGCGATTGTGCGTTCATTTCCATACTTTTTTGGAGGGGGTGGCAGCGAATGTGTTAATAGAATTTAAAAATCGCGTAGACATATGATGATTGCACTTTATAATCTATTGTATCGCTTTCATACTCAGTAGAACATGCCGGCCACGATACCGGATGCGATATCATGATACAGTCGCAAGTATACGATAGGCCATTAGTAGAAAAGTGCAAAGGCTCTCCTCAGGTACTCCGTTAAATTTTATCCGCAGCGAAATTTTTTTTTATATTTTATATTCGTGCTTATATTCAATTCAAATATAGTTTAGGAACTCGTATACATAACATCAACGACAGGTATTTACATGTTACTGATTTTAAACTTATAATTGATGATTTTATTAGGAATTTTTAAACGGTTCGGGGTCCTCCTTAACGATCTGAATTTTGTTTGTAAACAAATTAAAAGGGTACTTACATTTCTTTCTCCTGCCGTTCAAACTTCAAGTGGATTCTCATTTAATTTGTATCCCATTTAGAGATAGGACGCTACCGGTAAGTTACCAAAGTTACTATGGTGAATGTTCTCAAATGGTAACATTCCCTATACTAAAGTTGATAACTTACCGGTAGTGTCCCATCTCTAATCCCATTTAATTGATCACCCAGTCAGTATACTATTAAAGAGCCAAGTGATCAAAGTAAGTAGCGCGTAAGGAACTAACGTTTGACAATGTCTTTACTTGCATCCTTACTACTTTGGGCACTTCCCAGGGAGACGAATAAGTACTAAATAAAGTATTCTGTCCCTAAAAATATCACATGAAATGGATACGATGTATAAAGCCATTAAGGGTGCCATCCCAAGATCTATGCTGTTGTTGTAAGTAAACAGCACTGGTGGAAAGGCACCCTTGATCGGTTTTGCTTATCGGTCGGAATCTGGACGACTGCTAGTCGAAAACGTCGTTTTGAGAGACGTTTGTGTAAACTAGACTTTACGCAACCTTTCTACAATCGCCACCAGATATAGATCTTTGTGACCACCTGCACAGCTCCGATATCTGATGGCGACGGAATAATAAATAATCCTTTGATTACTAAACGGTTTCCTTAATAATGTTTTTTTTTTTCAGGAGTTGTCGTCGGATGAGTCCAGCTTCCTCCGGTTCGATTCCTCAGATTAACATATAAGTGTATTTAAAGTTTTATTTTATATTATTATTATTACAATCATAAAGTATGTATTTCCTAAAGTGCTAATACATGTAAGATTAAAGTACCTATTATACAAATTTTCTTCTGAATATCCGTTATTTTATTTAAACCTTGTTACTGTATGTTAATGTTGTTTTTCTCTATAAATTATCTGCATGTCTTAAATATCAAAAATGATCTTAGCATACGGAGCAGAGTTCAGCAGTGGACGGCTCACGGCTTAAATAAAATAGATACTACTGCAGCTAAAACAGTTTACTTTAAAAAAACCGGAATGTCGTTGAATGGTTCAAAAACCCGTAATGTCTGAAGAACATAATATTAACCGTTTGAAAGCTTTTCCTCTTGCTAAGTAGCGAAATGTGATTGTAATTTACATTCACAACACGCTTCTAAATCGCGTAATATATCTTTGGCAGACGTTTAATTTCACTTGAACGCTAATTTCAGTAAACTACAGAGAAATTCGAACACTTTCCTTAATTTCTCTGAAACAGAAGTACATAGGTCGAACAGTTTTTTGACATTTTGTAGATTTTGAGTGTTGTAAGGTAATGTAATTGTAAAAATTGCTAAATATTTACGCATTACTGTGCATGACCAGAATTAGGATGTGGGTTGACATTATCCCATGGCCTTATTAGAGTTTAACTGTGTGGGAGCTATTATTCCCATGGCCCGGTAATAGTACATTTCGATACTAGTGAAAAAAAATTTTTTTTCCACGAGGGTGAACGTTGGAGCCCGAGTGAAACGAGGGTGACAATCACCCGAGTCTTAAAGAAGTTTTTACACGAGTATCGAACCTAATTTTTCATAGCAAGTGCCTTAAAAAGTGAAATTTACGCACTCGAAGCGTGCGAAAAGTGCACTTTTTACGCACTAGTTAGGAAAATTGTCTTGCATGTCACAAAAACTCATGTAAGTAATTAAACTGAAGATCATAAAATAATGTTTTCAGTGATTGATAAATATAATGTTTCGTAGTAGGTTTGGAGTTAAACCTTGACTGTATAAGACGTGTACCTACATAACCGATACAAGATGTGGGAAGAATATGTCCCTTCGCCTGATCAAGAATATAATAAGACAAAATCGAGTATGACAGTTAATTACTTAGGTGATGGGATAACCGTAACCCACATTTTTATTTCTGGTTTAAAGGAGCATGTCCGACTTTCGTAAATACAGTTTTTATAAGGCGTTCAATACGGTTGTAACAGTATACACAGTACGTATGAAGACACGGTAGTTCTACGGAGCCTGGTAAAGGGTTAAATAAAATAGATACTACTGCAGCTAAAACAGTTTACTTTAAAAAAAAACGGAATGTCGTTGAATGGTTCAAAAACCCGTAATGTCTGAAGAATATAATATTAACCGTTTGAAAGCTTTTCCTCTTGCTAAGTAGCGAAATGTGATTGTAATCTTAATGTTAACAAGAATGTTGTAGTGGTGGGCATGACGGCAGTGCATGGCAGCTTTAGTCGTCGTCGGTTAAGACTTCAAAAACTCGAGCAATGAATAACTCTGTTGCCAGTATATGACGCATTTACTGTAGAAACTGTCTTTTACGCAGCCAGCAATGATAACGACAGATTGACCGCACCCAGTAAGCGCAACATCGTTATTATTTTTTCTTACTCATGTTTTTTTGAAATGAAATACATATTTTAGGAAAATGATATATTTACAACATTTGAAATTTAGCTACTAATAATACATTATCTATGTGTTTTATATTACAAGCAACTATTAATGGTCGGCCGAGCATCACTAGCGATAAAGAAATTAACTAAAACAGAAGTTTACATCTACATTGTCCAGTGAACTCGGCGTGTGAATCATGAACACGACCCATTACTTTATACAGTCCATACTTAAACCTACCTATATGAAATTTGTTCAACACTTTGTAAATAATTAAATGTTTATCAATCAGTAGTATCTACTCTTGTAGGTACTATAGCCACATATTGGAAACAAATTACCTAAACAATATTTTCATTATAATTTAAACCATAAAATTATCCTTTCTTATCTGTGACACTGTTCCTGTCGTAAAAACGCTATAATAAAACGTGACACAGATTGATAAGATAGCAAAGTTGCATTTATGCTAACCAAATAAACCTTTTAACCTATTTTGTTCATATCATAACTTAACTGACGACTCGTAAACATTATAGTTATAATGTCTTATGATGGATACTTCTGTTTTGATTTAACATGAACACACTCAGAGTACACTCAATACACATACCTACAGTAAATTATGAGAGTCAAATAAGATAATAACAGGCCAAAAATATAGATACAAAGTAATCTTTAGTTTCATGACAGTCAGTAAATGATTACTTGGAATTATCAAGAGGGCATCATCACTCATTATAATACCTGTAATAAATAAATATTACAAGGCATCTGTACATAAATTGACTAAGCCCCATGGTAAGCACAAAAAGGCTCGTGGTGAGGTTAGAATATATAAATACTTAAACAGAAGACATCTATGACCCAAAAACAAATACCTGTGCTCATCACACAAATAAATGCCCTTATTGGGATTTGAACCCACTGGGCCAGACCTGTCGTAATGACTGATGGACTTGCTAGCCTCATATGATCGGGTTATTGTAATTTGTCACAATATCTGTCACGCATGAGAGTAGGTATGACACGCACAAGCATGAGAGTGTGATTATCCGCTATCCGTTCTGTAGGTACTATCGTGGTTGTAATCACGTGTATAACCGTAATATTCTGTTGGTGGCAAGGCGAAGTCGACTACATCATGCCCTTATTTGTTATTAGTGGGTTATGTATGAAATATCGTATTGCACAATAAATTCCCAAACTGTCTCTGTCGGCATAAATCTTTCTATAGAATGTCACCCGTTTACATTGCTCTGGAGTCCTAGAATTTACAGAAGTCAATAGGCATTTGAAACACTACTTACGTTAACAACAAAAGATTTAGTAGATTTTAGCTCTGGGTGTGAATGAATTTGCTGAATCCAATAACTTACTCACCTAGGCAGGGGCAAAAAAAAATACGGCGCCACGACTTTATGCAGTGGTCGGAAACGACAACAACGGTCAATAAGAAGAAACAATGAGGACTGACCTGCAGTAGGGACTCTAATTAAAGTAGATAAAAAGGCAAAACATCGCGGGGCTACATTATTACATGATTACTTGTACATTGTAACATGCATTAGCAATTCTCAAAAAAAAAAAAATGTTTTATAATTAGCTTGTGTACTTAGTTAACTGGATAAATAAAATAAAATTTGTTTTGAATGACTGTTTGTCTCAGCGAGTCTCGGTCATCATTAATCACTATAGATGTATATGGCGTATTTGTATTTTTAACCAACGAAAAAACGGAGGAGGTTCTCAATTCGACGCGTATATTTTTGTTATGTATGGCCACGCATAACTTTTTACAGGGTAGTAGTAGGGTGGGTTTTTATTATAAATATAATCTTTATACTATAAATAGCCGCCGTATGTGTGAAAACTTAAGATACATGTAGGTGAAAACTTAACTGAAGGACCATGTCTAAATAGTTGTGAAAAGAATGAATCTGGAACTTACGCCAAAATCTGAATATAGAACGCCGGTCTGGTACCGCAAAGTTCGTATATGTTCAGCATCTTAATCTTTTACTCCAATGAAGGCGTCTTGAGAGTGACAGAGATAATCGTCCGAAATTTACGAATATCGTTTTTCGCGGTAGCGCCTTAGACACGTTACTATTACATAGGCCAGACGCTTCAGCTACGATTTTCACCTATAAAACTATCTGATGGGGATATTATACGCTATTGTTGAGATTTAAACTTTTTTTAAATACTTCGCACTGCCGAACCAAATTATATTGCAAGGCACACGTTTATAATACACCATATAAGCTTTTCGTAAAATACACTGTTGAAAACTTAATAGATGCTAAAACAAAAATCAAAGATACTTTAAAAGTAATAAAAACAAGCTACTTAATAATAATCAAACATAAACGAGGGAGAATCGAGATAGTCATGTTTTTTTTCCGATAAAAACGGCCCGTTTCTAAGTGTATTCACAGAACCTACCTGGTATAACTCTTTCTGTAAAATACAGAAAGATTTAAATTTTATATTTATCGTTCATTGAATGTACTTAATATTATTATGAAGAACGGCATCTACAATTTATATGTGAAAGGATAACTTGTATGCAATGTACTTAAGTAGAGAATATATAGAAAAAATTGTTTTATTAAACTGATATAGGCTTTAATATATGCATTTCCCGTTTTCAGATCGTACTTCAACAACAACTTCATTGTTTTAAAATACATTCCAATTTAGTACATTAATATGTACTCATTGGACATAGTATTTTTATCGGTACTTTTGTCAAATCGATAATATAAATTTACTTAAGGTATTTTTTTATTTCATTGGCATGGTAGGTTCTGGTTCGACATAATATTTAACAATAATCATGACAGTTAGATATGTTTTTGAATTAAGTGTGCGATTAGAACGTATATATTTTTTAGATTATATCGTGTATTGGTTATTAAACCACATAGTTATAACCATTATATAAATCCTTTTTTAATTGTCGATAAAATTGCATAATTTATTCATAGATCATCGACATTCCAAGTTGAAAGTACTTTTGGTTATTAACATTTTCGCGTATCGGCATTTCTATGATAAGATGACGACCACTCTTTGCAATAGATATGATAATATAATAAAATAAAGCCATTACCACTTTGGTAAAATGTAGAAAAAATACATATTTTGTATAATAGTTGCTTTACAGTAGACAATACGGCAGATGATGCTGAGAAATAAATGATACATACTTTTTGTAAACACAGATTTGTAATATGAATATGTTTTATAAATATCTCTTTAACAAAAACATGATGTATAATTAATTAACGTAGAAAATTCTTACAAAAACCATTTTAATCAAGTGTAGAAACTACGATTGATATATTAGCATCTTGCCTTACGCTAACGAACGTTTCATACGACGTTCTCCGCAGCCAACAACTGCATAAGTACTTATAACAATTACGCAAGCCATGCCAGTAGCACGTCCACTTGCAGCACAGAAAGTCTGTTCCATTCAACACTGACAGTCTTTGTTGCTAAATGAAAATAATAATATAGTTTGTATGTAACAGTCCCTTAGATTTTATATACAAATTAAGATTAATTTTAGATATATGATACTGTTTGACGTCTTGAATAATTTCAATATGTCAGTCCTATCGTTACTATCACATACTGACACTAACGAACATGTGTTAGCGCGAGTCGCAAAGAAGAGTGAAATACAGTCGCGTGTCTAACACACCGTTACACGATTTCACAACTTCGTGTTCAGATCGTGGGGCCTAGTCGTCAGGTCGCGCGACTAACGTCTCTTTGGGAGGCCATCGTCGCTGCAGTATTGCGGGTTGATGGCGGTCGGCGGATAGTCGAGCGCGGGCCGGTCGGGGTCCGCCGGTCACTTGAGGTAGCTGCGGTAGATGAGCGGCGAGTGCGCCGTGTCGCGCTCCTGCTCCAGCAAGAACACCATGTCGCGGTGGTTGATGCGCTTCAGCCGCGACCGCAGCGCCAGCTGGCTGCGACCGCTCTGCGTAACACAACATTATTGCGGTTACTTAATCGTGTTTGGTAACTTTACCTAAACATTTTCGGCATAGCTAATGAATTATATATCTATTCTAATTTAGTTCATTTACACTACTCGAACATAAACCTTATTTTTAGTTTGTAGATGTGACATGACATTCTTGTTTATAGCAAAGAACTCAAACTGGCGTATAACAATTAATTGTATGTTTAATTAGGGCTGGTTCATGCTAGGTGTTTGGTTTTAGTTGATTATTTGAAGAACGGCTAGAATATAGATTCGAGTTGTATTTCAAGTTTGAGCTTGGAGGTGAGTATTAAAGAGAATGGTTACCAAGCCCGTGGCGGAGTGCGTGGCTCCGTTGGACACGAGGTCGCCGCCGCCGGGCCCGTCCAGCCGGGGCTTCTTGCGCGGCCCGATGGCCTGCAGCGCCGTCAAGTTTGCCTCTCGTTGTCGCAATTCTTCCAACTCCGCACGTTGCATTTCTTTGGCCTAATATAACAAACATTCATATGAAAATACAATACTGTTATTTGATAATTGTTACGCATAAATTCTGGCCTGTGAGCTAGGGGGGGTATTCCATCGAAGCTATACATTTCTGTTTCAACATTTTTTAACACTTGCACAGTAAAATCCAATATATAATTTTACAGTTTCAGACAAATTATGTTTTACGACGATCTAAATAACTATGCAATCCGATCCCAATGACGATGGTGATTACCTTGGCTTTCAGTTTGGCTTGCTCGGGGTCCTCGTTCTTAGACCTGGACTTGGCAGCCCGCAATAACATTTCTCTCTCGGAGTCCTCTCGCCGCTTCTTGTCGACGCGGTCTAGTTCTTCCAGAAACTTTAGCTGGCCTTTAACGTCTTGAGTCACCTCGTACCTGGAGTCCGTCTGATAAACGCAAAAATATGTTTATTATATTAACACGCGTCGAACTGATTACAACAGTGAACTCATTATTCAAATAATTGGAAATCATAGGTTTATCTAAGAAACACTCTCATTGAAGTATATCCACGAACAATGGAAATCGCAAGAGCAACACAGTTTAACGTGTTTTTTTATAGTAATGTATGGTGTCATTTATCAATAATATTGTCATAACATATAAGTATACTCTCTCGATATAACTAGGGTAGCGTTAGTAAGTTTGTCTGAAGGCGACTATGTTGAGACATTGTAAATCCCAACACTAATTAATATGTTTCATTTATTTATTTAAACTTTATTGCACAATTCAAGTAAGTACAACCGGCGGACTAAAATGACTTTCTCTACCAGTCAAACGTTGAGCTAAACAGAAACAGTGAAGGTGCATATATGGTTTTTGCATAAACAGGATATGATCCTTGTTGCATACACACATACCTACATATACGTATACATATATAGTCTTAGATTATCTTATATTAATCTCGGGAAGACACCTAATAATCAAGAACTGATATATTATATAAGTCGCTTAGATCTTTTTAAATTGCACAATCGATTTCAATTTGGTTTTCATCAATAGAATCGAGTAAATGAAGCGAAAAATTTAAGCTTGTACACTGATATCACTATAATCGCAGGATAATTAAATAATATCGGTAATAAGTTCTAATACGTTTAGGTCAAGATAGTAAACCTCTTAACCGTGTGTATACACATCGATCATCGAATAGAAAACAAAATACATGTGAAACACCAAGCTATGAGTACTTAAATTTATAACTAATATGCACCATGTGCGAGACAATATCGTATAGTTTCGCTATGCATAGTTTTAAGTGGCGTAGCGCAAGCGCAAAGGCATGTAAAAATGTAATAAGCTTGGTATGCGTATTTATTATACTTAACCGAAACCGTACAATATAATACATACCACCCATAATAGTTTATAGTTCAGTTAGCGTTTCCTTGAATCGCCTTTTATTTAAACACTCGTATAACATTAACAATCAAATACCACTCGCATCGCCAAAAAATTGCAATAAAGCAATGTGTACATGGGCCAACATATAATAATAAATAAAGTTTGTTATTTTATTAGTGTAACTTATGTCTTTGTTGCCAGCTATTAGTTTGTAACTTTCAGATTGCTGTGATAATTATGGACAGTCTGATAAACATAAATACTGCAAACAGTGGAAATACTTCTGTCCATTTTGAAACTGCTATGCGTAAATTATATCACACAGGTTTAATAACATTTGCTAATACTATGTCTAGTTATCTAATTTACACAGTTGATATAATTTATAGACGAAAGAAGTTATTCATCATTTATTCCATTAACACAAGACAAAGAATAACCATTTTATGTTGCCATGCTATCTTTCCTTATAGTAGGGTACCCATATTTTGTATAATGGTTGATTAACTTACTTTAATGACGAGGTCGATCCTATGTTGCGCGATTAGAGCCAGCTTCTCGATGAGGTTCTTGAGCCGATCGTGCACGGCGTGCGTGAGCAGCGCGGCCACGTCGGGCGCGGGCTCGTCCAGCCCGTGCCGCGCCGCCGCCGCCTTCAACCGCGCCGCCATCAGGCCCGTCGGTACCAGGTACTCGTCCTTGCACGACCTTAACGCAAATACACGGTCTTTTCAATGGCGACGTTATACATTCGCAGGTAATTATATACTTAAACACACATGAAACTTATTAATACCCAAACCATTCGCAAAAATAAACCCAAGACTATCAGAGTAGTAGAACGAATCGGCACTTCAAACCGTCGAAAGAAAAGTAGATGAACAATCACATACAATTTCTGTTAGACTTGAAGATAAATAACTACCAAGTTACCTTATTTGTGTCCCGATCATCTCAGTGGAGCCGAGTATTCTTTGGCTCTCCTCGGCGAGATTGACGCCGCCCATGGCGGCTACGTCGTTGATGTCGTCGTCGCCGGCCATCTTGTCGTCGACAAACGGCTGGGAGTACTGCGACGACTTCTTCTCCTTCTCCTTCAGCAGCGACTTCCCCGGTGTCAACACAGTGGACAGCGCCGCGGTCGCCCCCGCTGACCGGTTGAAGTTTGCTTTACTGTTGACAGTCATCGTTTTGCCTCCCATTTTGCTCACATTTATCTTAGTGTGAACCGGTATATTTTGTAAAACTGCTATCGTATTTCCAGGTTTTACAGCAGGCTTCGGCTGCAAACAAGAGTATCATAATTAATTAAGTTAATTTTAATTATTCATCTCATAATCCCTAATCTAATGTAAGATATTGTCGGTTGGTCATGCTAAGCTACTAAATAAAAACATTTGGATCATATTAATTTAAAACCAGAGAAGAAGTAGCCTGTGACATGAATACTGATATTCGTATTAAAATCAAATAATCACAAGAATAACTAAAATATGGAAGACGTTTCCTTACTCCAGAGTCCAGAAAAAGTCTAGAGTAATCCTTATAAAATGTATTTATTTGAGGACAACGAGTTCACCTCCAGTAATATTACGTTTGGGCAACTTACAATATGACCGGGGTTTTTGCCTGAGTGACGAAAAAAAAACATTTAATATAGTTTTTGCAGAGCTCCTAAGAGCTCACCCCTAAGTAAAAGGAAATAGGTACCCGTAGCACTCTTTACCAAAAAGCAGTCCTGAATACGTATCTAGTACTGCTTTCTAAATAGGTTTAATGGTTTATTTAGCAATGGATGGCTTAAAGTTTTGATTATTAATTAAAATAACAGTTTAGATAAATCCCGTTTTGGTAATAATTATGAACTTATGAGTCTTTGTGTGGACACAACACCCTATTGTATATAGATATAGTAAGTATAATTTAATAGGACCTTGAAATAATGTAAAGAAACAAATACACGTGGCGACCTTAGCCATTTGTATCTGAGGAATCATATCATTGGCTATACATATTTTAAGATAAGTATAGAATTTCGTAAAGGAATTCATTATGAATTACCTTAGTTGGAATAAGCAGATTTGCTTCACCTGTTGGATCGATAGATATTCTACAAGCATCGATGCATGTAAGTAGTAACCTAAATATAACTTACGTGAAACTAAGTAAGTATGCTGATAACACGAACATAAACTTTAATCCTAACATGTTGGTACAGTAAGCAGTAAAACTTGCTGAGTAGGCAAGGTGTCCAAAATTAGCTTGACACGACTATATTGTTAAGAGAGTAAGGGGGTGCCAAGATCGCTCTGAACACCCGTCCGCTTAGCAACTGCTGCTGCTGACTTTACAACAGTTACACAATTACACATACATTTGGATGGTACAATAATGTCCATGAAAATATTGCTCATAATAATTTAAACTCGTTAATTAATATAGCACCAAGTAATCCTACCAGTGACGGCGAGTCAATCTTTTTTATAATGCAAAAGTTAGTTAAGCCGACTTCTTCGGCTTGTATGGACGCGCCGCCGCTGGTAGCATCGAATTTCTAAGAAAAAGTGCAACCTCAATTGCACAGCAAAATACTTTTTCTACATTCGCATGTTTTTTGAGGACATAAACTTACTGTCGTCAAATAAAATGCAAATAAGATTTTTGTATAAGATTAAGCTCTCAGTTTATTTCAGTGGCCCTAGCATGGCCCTAGTGAAAAACGGTACAAGTTTCATACTAGTTGTTTATTTCCGTGTCAAATATTAATTACAAAGAGAATAAACATCATTGTGACAATGAAAAAATGTGAAAATATGTAGATACTAAAAAGTATTTTGGCTTAAATATCTACTTAAGTACATTCAAGAACATACAAAATTTATCTGAAGCATTTTTTGAACAATACTGTAAGAAAACATTGACATGCACTACAAATAATCACCACTGAAGCCGCAAAAACTGACACTGCTTAAGCTGGTTTATTTAGTATTAATAACGACTTACTAAACAACATGAATGAAAGTATTGATAATAAAAGACCATATACTGTCTCTCTGTTGCTGTCCATTATAATTGTATTATAATCCATAAATAGTGCATTATTATACCGTGAAAAGTATATAACACCGACATCGAAATCTGACAATAAATTGATAATTTAGATAAAATAGTTAGAAATAAAAAAATGGCAAACTCATACCAATTGGACAAAAGCCATCGACTAGACACAATAAATTGATAATTTAGAAAACAATGTTATACTTAAATAAAAAACTGACAAACTCAACCAATTGGACAAAAGCCATCGACTAGACGAGCAAACAAGACTACAATTAGACACCGATGAATGTGATCCTGTCGGGCAGCCAACGAACCTGCAGGTTGGGGGTCTGCACTGACACAACGCTTATTGTCTTCCCCGCGGGCACGAGCGCCGGCGCCAGGCTGGCGGGCAGCACGGGCGGCAGCAGCGTCGTCAGCGTGGGGCTTGTGCCATCCTCATCCAAGGGCTGAGTTAGCAACGCAACTGGTCATTACACTTGACCCTTGTTCTCGAATACAACTCTTCGTTTAAAAAACCCTTAAAATGCGCTATCTAATATATAAAATACTTTGTCTAATACATCTCTCTATACTGATAATATTACCAATTTTTTCATACATCCAGTGCCACCGTTCGCTGCGCGCTACGCGCGCTCGCATCCGATCCTAGCGTTTTTTTCCGCTTTCATATGCCTATAAACAGAGAACCCATCAGGCGGGTTCCTGGCACTCAAAGTGTTCAGAGAAAATTTTTCTAAACAGTAAAAAAACCAAGTTGCTGAGCGTAAAGTGACGACAGTAGTAGAGAATTAAGGGTGAATAGAAAAAAAAACAAACAAACAAGAATTCTTGAATAACACAATATTAATGATGAAGTAAAAATCGCACAAAGTATAATTTGTTTCAACTGACTTTTGTTTTGCCAACCTTAGCTAGATTTAGGCTTCATTTGTTTAAGGGTTAAGCCATATCCAGTATTTTTTTTAAACAAAAGCAGCACACCTGGAATGTTTCAATTTCTGGTTTTTTGGCTTTTGTCACGATAGATTCCGCTGTGGTAACTATATGCATATCTAACATTGATAACTTGTGCAGACTTGTGTCTGCAATTTAAATTGAGACAATTTAAAACTCATAGGTATGTAAGTACTAATATTTGAATTACATCCTGTGGAAATGCGATAAAGTAAGTATTCCAGCGACCTGCTTTTTTGAATACTTGTTTTAATGTCTCTACAAAACAGGCCAAATATTATGTCACCTATAAACGTTTATTATTATACTAATATCACACGTTTAATTCTGTACATACTATAAGTATGCATCTTTAAGCACAGTAGTACATTCGTAGGAATATGTAAATGGAGACATTAACATGCCTTACTTTTTTGATACAGCGAAATAAAATGATAGTTTACAACAAATGAACAACAGTTATAATACTTAATTAAAACAAAAATACACAAAGAAGAAAAATATGTAATGATTTAAATATGAAAACGCATTGGCGCTTTCATTCCCGGAGGGATCTCGGTTATAAAAAGTCGAACACTTATACAACTAACTCTTTAATCGCGAATTTAATCACGCATATTATAAATGAGTAGTTATTTTTAATTACAAGGGCACAAAATTGTAAAATGGCAGTCTACCGGTGTATTAGAGCAGGGATTGCGGTATAGGGTTCTTCAAAAAAGGGGCATCTGTATACCAGATATTTATAAAGGGTCAAAAACGCTCCTTTGGTTTTGCGGGCATCCATTGGCTGCGGTAACTGCATAGCATCAGGCGGGCCGTATGCTTGTTTGACACCGACCCTGGACCCAGGGACCTGGTCGCCGGAGATAGATTGACTAATCTCTCCCCATCACTTAAGCAGAGACTAATGGCATTCTTCCAATTCTTACCTAAGGCGCTCAATCTTGGTGTTTGCATTATCTCAAAAGTCAAACACTGTCGAGTTTTCGGATGGATCGACGCTGGCACCCTACGTTACGTTCAAAAACTTAGATTGTTGATGTAACTCGAAAGGCGGCCAAATTAAAGTTGGTTCATGTATTCCGCACGCTCATGCCTAATAGGTTGTGGGCTAAGTAAGATCGCCACTAACTGGCAACGCGACAGCTCAAATCGAAGATCCGGCAGACACCGATGCGGTGGACCGACCATAGGACAGACCAGCCATAGGACAGAAGGACTCAGACTAATAAAACGTCTAATAAAAGAAAGAACAGAAAGAAAAGTTATACTTTTTGTTCGATACAATGCGAGTCTGACTTACAAGGCAATGCTCGTTTGTAATTATCTAACGATTCAGTGAGGCACCTGAACTTGGGCACATCCAGCTATGACTTTCTCGGGGGTCAAGGGAACGGCCTCAATGGGAGACATGCCTTAACTGCACGAATTCATGGGAACTTCGCGGACGGCAAAAAGGCGCAATCAGGTCATTTAACGAACTAAGCACAATATCTAATTCGAACCGGGGAATTGTGCCAATAAATTAATTTATATTTCTGCAATACTTAATAAACAAAGTTATTAACATTAGTTAAAATGTTATTAACATTAGTTAAGGTGTAAGATTCGCTATCTCGGTGTCATTGTTTTGATTGGTCGTGAGTACAAGTCGAATTGATTTCTAGGCACACTACACATAATTAAAACTATACATATCATCAATATTGCAACATTTATGTTATAAGACTTATAAATATAGTATTTAACATGATATGCAGTAAACGAAGCTAGATTACATTTTTTTGTCTTGTCATCATTGTAACTAGACACAAAAAGAAGCTTGTTAAAACTGCTTTAACCATACCCAAAGTACGTGGGTAATTTATTACTTTACGCTAATGATTTTGACAATAATTCTATGATTTTGGTTTTAGCAATAACCGGCATTCTTGATATAGTATAAATGCTGACAATGGCATGGTAGGTTGGATAAACATTCTACTTCTCCATTTACAATCAATCTCATGCGTTCTAATTATTAATGATGGTCATATCAATCTCCAGTTTCATTAATAATATCAATTATTTTACACCTGCAGATATTTGTTACCGTAGAAAAAGAAGATCACAGAAATACATAGTAATGTAATAGAACACGAAAAGAGTAATCCTTACCATTTGAACGTTTGATGTCGCCATGATTGTTTGGTGCTGCGGCGCCGGGATCGTAGAGAACGCCACATGCGGCGCCGGCGGGTTGATTCCTTCGATCACCAACTCCTTTGTCACCAGCGATTGTCGAAGAAGAGGCAGACTTTTCTATAAAAAATAAACAAACGGTTCAAATTTTTGTCTATTTAACTTTTCTGTTTACTTATCAAAATTTTAGATACTGACCTTTAAAAATCCAATGAGACATGGCTGTGGACTTGCATTGAGCAACCTTTCGAGTCGATCACAAAATTCCTCTGGTTCCACTTGGGCGTCAATCAGCTCTTGGATGAGATTTCTCACATTTCTTTCAACAGACTTGGGCTCTTTACTTGACAAGTCCAATAGATTAGCCAAAAAGTTTCTGCATTTTTCTTTTGTATTGTCCGAAGGTTTCTGCAAACGATTAATTTACAATAAGTGGACACTGTTCATTATTAATTTAAACTTTTTCGATCTTAACATATTATTACAATTAAAACGGGATAACCTTGTTCTGCCCAATTCGTGTACGCGGTCAAGCTCAAGCTTAGGTGTATCAATATATTTAATTATTATTCTGCAACAATGCTTAATGCACCTGCTTTAAACTCACCGCTCACTCAACAAACCGGTCAGTCCTCTGATCGGGGCAGGCGCGCGATTAGTGCAAGGATGACATGACATAGAACGGGAGAACTTATGTCTTTGTAACTTTTTATATAGTTCAGTTAAATTACATAAATTCAATTTTATTTAAGGCTTTAATTTATAAAACTGTAAAAATTGTTATTGCAATGTAAAAAAAATATAGTAGTAAGAATAATGTATGTTAGAAACTGGTGATCAAACTAAACACATTTTAAAGCATCTAGAGTCAAATATAATTATTTAAAGGACTATATTTATTTTTCGTTGTTTTTCAGTAATTGTAACTTATCTATATAAATTACAAGTTGAACAGGTTTGAACGCTCATTTTATAAGTTAACTATAGTGGGCAGACTCTGACCTGTGTAGTGACAGTGGGCGCCTGGGGAGGCGGCAGCGCGGGCGCGGGCGCCGGCACCGGCACGGCCGCGGGGGCCGACACCGCGCCGGCAGCCATCTGGTTCTGAATCTGCGCGGCCGCGACACTCGTCGATACCGTCTGTACGCCGGGGTGCTGCAATCAATACTTATCCTCAATATCTTCACTCGGTCTGCTGCTGGCCATGCTAACCTTATTAATCATGAATAAAAGCTTCATCATTCACAAGCGAAGTATAGAGTCGACGAGAGGAAAAAATCTGAACAATTCTTCCAGCATATGTATTCCAACACTAGTGTTTCACTTCACAAATGAACATAATGCATTAATCTTCACATAAATTATTTAATAAAATTACATGATGATATTAAGTGTAAAATTTCCATTAGCTTACCTGGTTAATTACCTTAGAACATGCACCTTCACCAGGTTTGTACATGCACAAAGGATGAGTTAAAACTGGACAAACGCAGAAGACCCCTATATATTCTTGTATAATGTTTTAGTTTTCTAAAAGGGTAAGTGGCTACGCTTGTCCAATTTCAAAGTTTGGTGATTTGCGGAGTAGGTATGCCTACTTACTGCCGGCACGGTCGAGAGCCGTATGGTCTGCGTGGGCGGCGCCAGCGAGCTGGCCGCGGGCGCGGGGCCCACCCTCAGCAACTGGTATTGCCCATTCTCAGTCTTTAACAACAAATGACCCTGCTGCCCAGGTTGTAGACTCTGCAGAGTTTGCAGCGTAATCTAAAAATGAACGCCTTGTTTCAATTTATGGTTCACTTTGCAGTTCAGTACCTAAGGCTCTAGTTCTTTTATAAACGAGCAATTTCTATAAATCACTGAACCAAATCACATATGTATTTAAAAACAATAATATAGCAGAATCCATAAACATGATACTGAAGCAGGTCATTTGTTAGATAGGTATGTACATTTTAGTGGATATTTTGGATGAATGGTGCACAAGGTTTGAGATATAACTGGAATACTAGTTCTGTTAATAATTAGACTGGTGCCTGTAGTTTATCTTTAAGATGGTTAAGAGCATGATTTTTTATATGCCTTCTAGAAAAAGATAGAAATGAATAATTATAATTTAAATTCACTTCATTTTTAACATTTTATCACCTACATACATACAGAAAATACGAATAATGTTTCTCAAATACTGGAAATGTTGGATTCTGATATCTTATGCTTATCAATTTGCAATGTGCATTTAATGTAAAAATTCTACAAGTATAGCAGCGTGTATAATACTAATAATGTCATATTATTAGTATAATAAGTGGTTTAAGACTAATACCAAATGTTTCAGTACTAATTTATTACCCCTCATTCAGTCATTACATTTAAAAAATATAATTAAACGATTGATAAACAACAATCTTAGGCAAATTGACTTCATTTGTGTTTCACTATATTATTAAGATGTAAAATAATTATGTTTCCGGAACTAGTTATCTGAAAATAATATTTCATGCACTCTTTGTTGAATATATCTAAGGCATGTGTTTTAGATTACATTACATGTGGTATAAATATTAAATGTAAAAAATATATTAAATGTAAAAAAAATGTAATTTGTTTTTCATTCATAAAAAAATATTATATTTATATATGTGTGCCCTTGCTATGATAAGTAAAAACTGCTTTTCTCAAACTAGAAAATGGTTGTCATTGTTATCATATCAATATATTTAATTTAGTGGCCTCAAGCTGCAGAATATAAAAAACTGCTTTTTTTCACAAGGAGAAAACTAATTTCATAGACAATTTTATATGTCTGTTGTCTTTGATAACCCACCTGATAACCATGAAAGCTACTAAAGGGTTCAAAATGTCAGGATGAAATTTAAATCAGTACACGCAATATAATCTGTTTCAGTTGTTTTATTTCATGGTTTTTCTTTGTTAATAACATATAAATGTTATTTTAAATTATGATTTTAAACAATAATGATTTGGACTAATTTTGTAATGTTTTCCTCACAGTATTGAGGTAAAAAGTTTACGCCTTGCTATGCTCATGGTTCAATTTTTGAATCTATTGCTAGGTCAGCATTCAATATTAGCATGAGAAGGTAAACACTTTCTTCCCTTGTATAAGAGATAACTATTGTTGGTAGAATACAAACCGAGACAATTATGCCATTTTATTATGCTAAAATAATCATATTTCAAAAGAGACAGTTATATAGTAGTATAACCCAAATTATCAAAACCCTTTTTGTGGTACCACTAGATACCTTTTTATTTACACCTATGTACATATTTTTTCTTTAAGTAGCCATAAACTGAGTAAATACAGCACAATGTAACTTTGTGTATACTTGAGATAGCTAATCAGAAACAACATAAAAGGGTAGCAGTTGCAGTCGGGAAGTTAAAGCCAAAAGGATTTGAGTTACATTTGTAGTTTCTATTTTGTATGCCAGACTACAATTATTTGTATTTAGCTAAACAAATATATATTATAAAATATATGGTTAGATTTAATTGCCAATTTAAATAAATACATACAGAATTTTTTTATCTGATATTCAAGTGCTCTCTCCATCTTATGATCATAAACCAGCCTTGTGCAGTGCTTTCACTAATAAATGCCATGTTCATTAATTATCCAACTGGTTGTCATGATATAACCATTTTTGCATCTGTGATTTTAGTACTTTAGAGCATACCAACATCATTTGGAGGACAGGATAACTATCAACATATTGTTCCGCTGAATTAAATTGGACTCAGTGAATTGGTTAATTTGGTAAACTGTAAATCATGAACACAACTGAATATGCATGTATACAAGCCATATAAATAAATAAAAATATATGATATAACTTTACAATTTCCAATACAACTTTCTTTCAACAGAAGACAGCTTAATAGGTTTACTTAAGGGAGAATTGGCTCCTTAAAGCTCATAATTTAATAGATGTTTAAAGTAACTACATACTTACATAGGTCCTAGGTTGTATATTTTTCCATTAAACCAAACTTAACACTAAAAGTGACATATATTCAAACATACTCAAGACTTTTCATATGAAAATAACTTGTGAATAACTCAAACCAATACCTGAAATAATTTTAAATACTTTTGTGCCATGGTTTGTCAATATTTATTTTATTGTATTTCTATTTAGGATAAAATTGCAGCATTTTAGTTCCCCATTATATCATTTTTGGAGTGTGGGTACATTGAAATAATGTGATATCATCACATGTGATTAAGTTTGGTTATTCAGATGAGCCCTGTTAACCCCCTCACCATCCCGAGCAAGTCGTAAGTGACTTCAATAGCAACATTTGTAGTGTGGCAGTGAATACTCACAATTATTTTATAGAACCTTGTGATACATAATTTATGTACAAAAGCATGTGTTCCTTTGCATGATGAATAAAGTGAATGCAGTTAGATCAGAGGAAAATAATATGAGATTTAGTTGTGGCAATGTAGTATGATGATCTTGGTGAGTGCTAGTCAGCATTTAAGAAGCAGAATATTATAAAATTAATATTACCCCTGGAGTGGCTGCTCTTGCTCCTACTACTTGAGGTGTTCCAATAACAACTCTCGGTGAAACAGTGGCAACTGATTTCTGAGCTGCGACAGATGGTGTTCCCGGTCTCATATTTAATATTTGAACATTAGGAATGATTGCAGGTTGCCCTGAGCCTAAATTTTGAGTTGTTACTACAACATTTTGCCCTCCTGGCTTATTTAGAGTCATCACATTAGGCATGCTCGAATTAACTGTCATAGGCACTGTGACCATTCCAGGCTGCATGCCGACTTGACCAGCGTTAGTGCCCTGCTTGATGACGAGGGGTTGCTGCATGGTAATGGTCTTATTCACTGTCTGCGGGATGACGGTGCAGGGAGCTCCAGTGTGTATTATTTGATTCTGAGACGCCGCGAGGCCGATACTCCCATTCGGCACAGATTGTGAAGGAAATGACACTCTGTTTACACTATTAGACAAAGTTTGTGATGTCTGAGGTGAGTAAATCACTTTAATAGATTCACTGGAATTAGTTAACGATTGTTGCGAAACAAATCCCTGACCAGATGCCTGCACATTATTATAAGTCACGCCACCACCAGCTGGTCCCACCGGTTGAAAACTGCCAGTCGTTATTTCACCAACGTTCACTTGGTCCGTACTGTATTTTTGCACACCAATAATAGAACTCGCATTTGATGTAATATTGGTAAGCTGACTAGGAATAACATTAACAATATTGTTCTGTGACGACACTGATGAAACGGACGTAACTAATTGATTTTCCAGAGATCCTACGATAGCATTCACCGCGTTCTCGTCAACGTCTGTGGACAAAGCTTGCTCTAAAAACTCGGCTGACGCCATTTTATATAACTCGGCTGACATGGAGCAGTCATGTATACAAATCGGTTGAAACGGAACATTCGATTACCGGTTTTTAAACAATGTTACAAAATCGGTAATAGTTATCGCGCTGATATCGAACGTTAAATTTATCCGATTGTAACAAAAAATTTCCTCCTCCTTCTCCACTAATAGCTTTCGTATAAAGCAGATTTGATACATAAACTATAATTTGGAATAAAATGTTTAATTCTATTTTTAAATGCTAGCCCAAGGTGAATGGAAATTGGGGAAAGCGAAACGCAAATAGGCGACATCGACATTCGGCACCTAGATTTATTTTGACTTGACGTTTTTGTTTGATTGATTGAGTCGAGTGTCGTTGTGGTCAGAGAATATTTAGAAGATACTACGTATCATTATTTTTGATTTACTTAGGTTCCGGACAAATCAGACAATAGTCACGATTGTATAAAACTAGCAATTTGACTGTTTCTACTTGATAATGATAATAAAATTAGAATACTATGAAATTGCTCACTGAGGTAAAGAAAATGAGCCTTCTTTGGCTTTGAAATGATGCGACATTAATAAGCACGTAAAAGGTACTTACCTTCGTAATATTAATTATATATTTTTACGGATGTTAGATATTTCTGTGCTGCAGATTAAACATATATGACACAGCCTGATTACAAGTGCCTATTCTTAGGACCTAACCTGAAACGTATATAACAACATTACCTTCTTAGGGGCGTTATTGTTATGTTATATTTGTTTAAGAAGAATGCACATAATCAATAACCTGATTTAACTTACTAGATGTTTTTTTTCAGAACAGCAGTCATGGAAAGATTTCCTTTGAAGTCAACAGCACCAAAAATGAGCACTACATATCAGTCAGTCTACAAAAAGGTATTTTATACAAGAATTAATTTACTTAACATATAACTCAACCACACTAACAACTATTCGTAGAAAATAAGTGACATATCAGGATTAGGACATCTTAAACTCATCATATTTTTCCCATGGAAAAAAAAAAATGTATTTTGTCACAAGGGTTGAATTACGCGCATCAATATTTTTTTTGGCAAATTACATTGATAAAAAATATAAAATATATTGTGCATTTGATCTAGATAACCCTCAATTATTATAGGAAATAATATCAACTATTGTTTTAAATTACAACCACTATTTACATACTACATACCAAGTTAATTTCTAATTATGAGTTCTCAATACTTTTGCATAGTTACTGCACTATCATAACTGAGAAACTGACATTGTCCTGAGTATTAGTTATGTTCTGCCAACACACTATAGCAATCTGTCATATTTTAACTTTTGAAGAAATATCAATTTATTGTATTGACTACATTTTTGACAAATTTTAATTATTATTGATATCCAAGACTCCGTTCTTTTTCTCATAGCATATATCAATCGTCGAGAGGGATTGAGTAATGTGTTTGAACAACAATTCCAGTCATCTATCTTTTTGCAATTAGTCATATTATTGATTACCACTTTTGTACATTATTACCTAAGTTATATTTAACCTCTTTGCATCTCCATTAAAATAAATCAAATCTACATTACATATATGTCTCTCAAGTTTTCATAAACCATTCGGGTGCCCAGCTACAAAATGGTTATTCCGGTTATTAAGGAAAGACACTAATCAAATGGATTCATTCTTGTCTCAGTTAAATAAAGATTGTCTCTATATCTTGCCCTACTCATCATGTTATGTATGTATCATATTATGATGAACAGGACCAATTTAAAAGATGACAGTGTTGAGAAAATAATTACCATTTTCTATTACTGCAGAGACAATGAAGAAAATATGATTAGTACAGATATAGATTCGATTTTTTATTCTGAAAGAAGTTTAACAATTTTAGGTATATTTGTTTAATTCATGTGTAATTGTTTTGTTCTTAATTGTATTTATCTGTATTTTACTAATCAAAGTCTAATTACGTTATTAAAAAAATATACAAAATAAAGTAATCCTAAATATAGTAATCAATCCCTCTTGCCATTGGAAATTCTGCTCCCTGTTAATATCCCATAAAAACTTCTTACATGTGTCTCTTAAAGTTTCTGGGACAACAACTATCCTGGGTACTACGTTATTATGGCAATAAACATTACTACGATTTTTGTCTTTGCTTTGGACTAAAACTTTCTCTATAACAAATTTCATCTTAATTGGATCAGCTGTTTAACCTTGAAGAGGTAACTTGATAATGGACAGACATATTTTGTATATGATAACATAATATATCTATTTGAAGTATTTTGCTATTTAATACACACAGAGAAAAATATATCACAGTTTTGATAAAACTAGGGTTGCCAACTATTTCTGGGGGAGTTATAGTATTTCTCAAAAAAAAACCTTGTAAAAATATAGTACTCTGTAAAAAATATAGTACTTTAAAAAAAACTCTTTAGTTTGGGGTAAATCTTGCTAAATTACTATACACTTAACTATTTTAGAAGAACCCCCAAAATATAGTATTTTTGCGTACTATATATTTCTTTAACAGTATATAGTACAGATAGTCGAAATATAGTAAAATACTATAAAATATAGTACGGTTGGCAACCCTAGTAAAACAGACACTGTAAGAGCAATTTCAATAGTTAACAAACAAGCAGCAAATGCAAGGCAGCTTGTGGCGAGCTGTTCGATCCGGCTCCGCATTTGAACACTATTGTTCCGTGTACGGGAAAGACATAAAAAAAATAATGACATGAACAGGGGCAACATCCGCATAGTGTGCTCCTTACAATTCATTAAATTGTCAAAGGGGCCTCTGCGCGTTGGCTCGATCCGACTCCACATTCGTCTTCCCGATGCCCAAGAAACAATTGTTCCTTGTACGGGAAAGACAAATAGTAATAACAAATATTACAGTAGGACATCCTTACACAAATTCACTGAGCCCCACGGTAAGCTCAAGAAGTTGCTGTGGGTACATATAATATTTAAATACATAGATAACAAGACATATGCTCATCAAACAAAATAATGTTTTTACTGGGATATGGAGTCACTATACTCGCCCTCAACCCAAAAGACAACTAGGGTAATAAAACCCTTGAGCTCGCGTTATCAGTTTCCCATTGTAATGCACGAAGTGAGCGGAGACCATTATTGCAGGTAGTAAGCCCACATAAAGGAATGTCGATATTGTAGATAAGTTGAGTGAGTGGATAGGTACTTTTCTTGTACATGAATTCAATATTATAATAAAAGTGGAAATACGGTATAACATTATAATTTTTTTATCAATGTATACATATTATCTATTAATATACAAAAAAAAATTCTTGATTTAATGACGTAACACTGATAACTTTTTTTTTAAAGTTCCTATATAATTTCAGTTTGACAGTACGCGATGTTATTTTTCGCCAACCAATCTTGGATGTCTTTCTTCTACCAATGAGTATTAGGTGTTGGGTTTAACAGCTTTTTGTGGTAGCTCGTGTTGTCTATAATAATCACTGACGGTTCTTCCAACACCGACAAATTCTATTTAAACCTTAACGCACTTCATATACACATCGGAGTTCATTTCTAAGTGGTAATCTTCATTTGAAGACTTCACAGCTATGTATACTAATGTTGCTTCAGGAATAAAGCCAGTTTTTGATGAACCACCGTGACAAACGACGTCCAATCCTACTATTTACATTTGCAAAATCATTCGACAAATTGATTCTTTGTTTGCTGGTCAAACCTATGTAACATCTCGGACTATTCTCAAAAAGTTCCACTATTTATTATATATTAAGTATCAAATATTTTAAATATAAAATTAGTACATAAAAACTAGCATATACTTAAAAGATTTAAAAATGAACCATTATCTGATTATTAAAAATAAAACACAATTAGAACATAACGTTTTGTACTTAAAAAACAATTACCTAGGTATATATTATACATTAAATACATATGCACCTAACTTAATTTGCTTAAACTGTTCAAATAACACTAACGAATCGAATAATTAGATGTAATCTTATATAATTGTGTATGCCTATTTTTTGTTAATGTATTCTGCATTTAACATTACCCATTACCCATTTAAATTCAGTCGATCATCATTTTTTTACAAACAAAACAATACCTACAGAGCGCCGCATCGGTTCTGGTAATGCCTATTACCGCGCGGCGCCGGGAGGCATTATTGATTTTCCCCATCCCCTCTTATTATTCAGGGAAATAGCGTTCTAAGCATTGCCTTGTTGGTTGTTGCTTGTACCTACCTACTTATAACGTTTACTATAATATTAATGTGTTTTCATAAACTATAATATCACTGTTGTAAAGGGGTCCTGTTTACGAAAATTGAAGTAAGTGATGACTGAGCGACTGTTAGCTCTTATTATGTATGTGGAGGTTAACTTAAACATGATTTCAGTTGTTTAGCCGACACGCAATTGTAGTTAGGAGGCATTTCCTTACTGACGTTCCTATTGGTGTTTCTAATATGTTAGCAGTGTAGATACACTAGTATGCAATTAATTAGATTACAAATGCTTTCCACAGCTATTACCAAACGATGTTTGAATTAACCCTCATTATTATTACAATTTGAATTGGTTATTGTCCTTTCTTACACATTTATTTTTTTGTACTTAATGATAATGACCATAACTTGTTGTCATTAATTAATGGAACACATTACTCAATTGTACAGGGTTACCGTTTCTGTGATACATTGATATTGTTAATCCCATGAGTAAGCTAAGTATTATTCTAAAGTTTAGATTCTTAAATAACCGTCCCATTGTTTCACCATCCGACTCAGTTAAAAAGATATACCGCATTATTTTATGCATATTTATAATTATGAATGTTGTCAACAATTCACACTGGCGTCATTTTGGCGACTGGCACTGCCCAGTGCATATCACATCACACTGTGTGGATAATACCGTTAATATTTTCAAGCGGTCGTGTAGATGTAGTTGTAGGTACAAATCGCGATGATACATCAAGGACCGCATAACCGCTATCTAATGGTTGAAAACGATACCGGTATGAAGTCATATCGATTACTTTAGGTTGATTTCAATAGCCAGCAATTTTTTTCTCGTTAGTGAAATATAACGGTACAGGATTTATTCGACATCATACTTGAATGACAGACTGACAGGTTTATCATATTACATGATGTGACAGGGATTGAGCAGCAGGAATGGGGGTGGCCTGGGAGCTGGCGGGACGGACGAGCTGGTAGAGATAGCGGCGTCCCGGCCGGCCCACAGCGACAGCGCGCCTACCAGCCACGGCACCTTCCAGCTCTACGAGCACGGCACCCGGCCGAACAACCAGGACAATACTACCAACTGTGAGTTTAGATTTATACATTTCATTTGGTTTATTGAACGTATTTTTAAGCTCTTATACATGGTTTTGCTCATTTCTGGCAACGCCTACAGAATATTGTCCACGCATAACGAATCTATGGAATTTGTTTTTCTTCCACAAAATAACTTGGTGTAGGCGTACGTAATTGGCAAACGTGGAAAAGAGTCATATTGAACAGTTTTTTTACTAGAATTACTAGGTTTCGTAAGATAATGTTGTCGAAATACTTATACTGTTTTCTGTTGTAGCTTGCATTGCTCAATATTTTGGCGATTCGACTGGTAAGAACTGGTTTTATAATAAGAGTTAAGTGCTTTCGTATATATGATACTAGTCTAAACAAATCAACATGACGATACTTTTATCGCCTATCTTCAATATTGATATCGACGTTTTGGGTTTGATAAGATAACTAGTTAGTAGAAGAATCTGCTAATGTGCTAAACGTCTTGCGACGTGTTACAAAGTAGTTAAAATGGAAGCTCCATTGTTCCCTGACGAGGACACCGAGCCTCTGGTTCCAGAACGGGATCGAGAATGTAGGTAATATAGTATTTGCTATGTATCCATACGTATCACACGCGCACTTTAAACCATCACAGAAATCTTAATTCTCTTATCATCTGAGAAAACAACAAGGTTAAATAAATTGCAATATCACGTGTACTTTTGGTTCTAAAGCTATTCAACTATTTTATCACATTTCACTATTAATGAGGTGACACGTGATTGCCACGATTTATTTATTTATTTAAGTGAACTAAATAATGGTAAACATATTAACACATCAATTTCCATTGCAAATATAGCTAGTTATACAATGGTAAATATCACTATGCTCAGTAAAGTAACGAAAAAAAGTTCAATATGCAATAATAAATAATCCCTTTTTATGAACGTTTCCCTATTTTGTCTAATTAAATTTATATTAAAAAGACACATAAACAGGTATTTTAATAAATTGGTTTTCGAATAAATATAAAGTACCTAAGTCATGTTTTATTAAAATACTATAATCGCTTTTACTAAATAAAGATAATAAACAGTGGTTTATTATTTATCAACAATAAGATCCACATTATAAATGGATTGTCCTAATTTAACTAACATCTGATAAATAGTTTATTACGGTTTAATGACAATTATGACCAAAAAACGAACTAAAGTATTTTTTGATTTTAGAAACATTACATTTTTTAAGTTACATTGTTTTGTCTCTGCCTATGCTTTAATGCTGGACAATTTTATATTATGTCCCTTGACGGCCTGCCACGAAAAACGAAGTTTTATTACAATTTTCAAACTTAATGCGTAATTAGAGTAACAGAGGTTATAGTTCGAAGTTTTCCATTTTCAATGTTCGCGGTAGTGACATGATTTTGAAACATACTTAACAGTAACGCTACGGTTGAAGAAGTTCAATGTTAAGCAATTTACTGTCTACTATAAATTGAAGCTTTATAGGATAAGTAAATGTAACCAAATTTACAGGTCGATCCACAACATGAACCGTAAATTGCTAAACATTCTATCTCCTTGACTGTACATCACTACAATAACGTATTCATGGCAACACCGAAATTAAAAAGTATGTTGTTTGACGTTTAAGTTGTTACGACGTTTGCGTTGCGATTACGACTGTCACTTGTCTCCGTATGTATTTTAAATGAAATGAACGATCTTAATTTGTTTTTATTATATGTATATATCAGATACTATAATATTTATCAACCATGATTCTATATAATGCTAAAACAAACGACTTTCTATAGCTTTATTAGTCCGCAGTTTTTATGTTAACACTTTATTGTTTTATAGCACTGCGGATTTTTTGCTACTTAATGCTCAATATCTTGTTCCAGGGGACGCAGTAATATTTTCTGGAATGCAGGGTAAGTACTGGTGAAAACTGTACATGTCTTGTGGTAACTTGTCCACCTTCAAGGAATCCTTACAATTGTTCTTGCATGAGTGTTGGTATTTGTCATTATCATTACATGCAACACAATTTTAGATTTTTCCTAATTTTGCAGCTGTTAAAACTTCTATTTCTCTGATTTAATATAGTCCTGAATCATTTTAATACATTTTACATAAAGAAACTGTGTGATCTTGCTTGTTTCTAACTTGCTTTAGATCAGTACCTAGTCATGTGACTATTGTCCAATTCAGTTTTGCACTATTATTGCTTAATAACAATAATAGTGTGTAATAGACTTAGAATAGAATATAATAATTATTTATTTGTGAGTACATATTATTTACACAAAACATGAACCATCATAAAACATTACAAGAAGTGCCATGAAATGGCCCCATATCAGCATATTGCTAGTGTGTTTCCAGTGCTTCTGATGAGGCCATACTTAAAAATCACATTCTTTATTACCTAATTCTATTTTATGAGTGTGAGGTTAGTGAGGTGGAAAAATAAAATTTAAATCATATTTGCTTCTGAAGGTGTTTTCTTATAAAACATTGAACACATTATTTTCACCTTAATCACTGCCACATTGAAAATATGTCACACTGAAACCTTGCTGCATCAAGAAGTCATCATTGACAGTTTCTTTTGTTTGTTTACATAAAAAACATCATCTCTCAGAAAAAACATAATGAACATAATACCAAGAAGGAGAAATAAAACACTATGAACACAGGATAAATAACATGAGTTTTAAATTGCTTATTTATATTAATTAAGCCTAATGCTGACGGAATTACAGTGACCTTCTTATGTATTGTGAGCACTATTCCCAGTTACTTATAGTTATATGTACTTTAACTGTGTAAATATTCAATGGTAATTGTTTTATACCTAGGTGATGAAGACATCCCTGGCATTGGTCAGTATGATGATTTCCACACAATCGATTGGCAGCGCGACATTGCTCGGGATCGCATGCGTCACAGATACATAGTCAAGAAAAGACAAGACTCAATATGGGACTTAATAAAAGTAATTATACCAGCTTACTTTTATTGTAAGACAACTAATTTTGTGAAAAACAACTAACATTTTTAGTTGTAAGGTAAACCTTATTGATAACTTAAGTTATGGTGTGTTTTGACTGAAATATCACAAATGTCTATTCACTTATGGGTCAAACTTATAAAATATTATGAAAAGTGTGTGGTTACAAGCATGGTGTGATTGTTAGGGCGCGCACGACGCGTGGTCGGGCTGGGTGTGCGTGTTGCTGGTGGGCGTGTGCACGGGCGTGGTGGCCGGCGTCATCGACATTGGTGCCTCCTGGATGACCGACCTCAAGTTCGGCATCTGTCCACAAGCCTTCTGGTTCAACCAAGAACAATGTTGTTGGTCCGACAATGAGACAACGTTTGATCATGGAAATTGTTCTCAGGTAACATATACACATACGTATAGTGGTGTGAATCATATTATAGTAGTGCAAAGTAGAAAAATGTATACTCTTCCGTTAAGTATTTAAAAACAAGTTTTTTTAATGTTAAAGTATTTTTAACGACATACATAGTTTGAGTTCAGAACTGGATAGTGAGAGGACATATTTAGGTTCATTTAGTCCTGCTTGTTCTGTTTGAATTGAATTGAACTGAATTAGATTCCACTATTATTTTGTGACATTTGGCATTGACTTCATTGTGTATAATAGAGATAACTTTCAGTGGCTGACATGGCCTGAGGTGCTGGGGGGCTCCCGCGACGGCCCGGGCGCCTACATCATCAGCTATCTGTTCTACATAGTGTGGTGCCTCATCTTTGCGGCGCTTGCTGCATCGCTCGTGCGCATGTTCGCGCCGTACGCTTGCGGTTCCGGTAAGTGTCTAACAGTGGCGGCGGGTTACCCTTTTTCTTGGGCAAGACGTAGCCAAGGTGGCCTTGCCTTTTTTCTTCATCAGCCCAAGGAAAATTGTTAAACTGCGGGTGTTAAAACCGGTCGGAATCGGCATATTATTTACGTTCTTTTGGCTTTTACAAATATTGATTTATCACACTAGCAACATTCTTGAGTCGTAAAAACAAACCTGATACAAATAATATTAAGAACCGACAAACATAAAAGACAATTAATCAAAAGATAATCAAGAATTCATTCATTTATTATAACCTGACAAGTCTTAATTAATAATATACAATACAATAACACATCTAAAATACTGAAGATATAAGTAATTTATATTATGCTTATCCAAGACATTTCCTATAGTGTACTTTAAATCAGTTTACACCGCATTGACTCACTCCACACTACATTATCCGGGTTTGGGATGGAAGCAATAAAACGAAATTTAAAAGAGTTTCCTAATCCAGATACCACTGCGAAATTATTTTTAATTGTTTATTTTTATACTGTCTAATTATACAAGAAGTGTCATGCATCTTATACGTGTAAAATCTACACTATCTACACTAGTATTATAAAGGTCAAAGTTTGAAAGTGTGTATGTTTTTCTTCTTCACGTCTAAACGGCTGGAGCGATCGAAAGCTATATTACTCGTAGTATACATATACATTCTTAGTTTGTGATATAAAATAGGGGGAAAAGGGGTAGTTCAAAATACTTCTTTAATATTTTTGGATCATGATGTTAAGTTAAAGTGAGGGCAGGACGCATTTTCAAGCGATTGTTTTAAAAAATATATGTATTATGTCACCCTTAATAAAAATGTATGTTTGATGTCCCCCTTACATAAATACATATTCGCTTTTTAGTTTAAGTTAATTGTTTATGGGCGAAACGTGTCCAAACTATAAGTATTCCGGGTTTTACCATATTGGCTACCAACGCCATTAAACACAAAATATAATTGTTCAATAAAATGTAGCCCCTACTTAAATCTGTAACTAATATATCAATATTTTCATTTTATATTTTTTATCTATAATATTCAACATTATTCTGATTTTAGCGACTTGAGAAAAGTTAGAGTCAACATAGGCAATTATCCATAAGACGACTTTCCCTTCCTGAAACTATTTTGACTTGATCGGGTTAAGAGTTATAGAATTGTGATCGATACTAGTAATTTTATATGATTACACATTTTTTAATGTGATTAGATATATATTATCATTATTTATAATATTCCGTTGATTAAGGTATTTAGATAGTCGAACATTTCATGATACCAGGATTAACTCTTAAGTTAGAGTTCTCTAACAAGAGAAAGTATGACATTGTTGTACTTTACTCATCATTATGGTATTCACGGAATGCGTGCCTTACTTATAAATTAAAGCTGTATGGCTGTGTTAGAAAAATATAATTAACCAAGTTAATTTTTATAGGTATACCTGAAATTAAAACAATCCTCAGTGGTTTCATCATTAGAGGTTATCTCGGCAAGTGGACGCTGATCATAAAGGTGGTGGGCCTAATACTGTCCGTGTCCTCTGGCCTAAGTCTCGGCAAGGAAGGACCTATGGTACATATCGCCAGTTGCTTGGGTAAGTGTTGCCAGATTACTATTATTATCCTAGCAGTCAGCCTTTTTTTACATTCTACATCATTATTTATGCAGTATGAGATACAAAGTTGGTATTTGTTTCGTTCTAATTTTAAGTCCCAAGCAAATAAAAGATTCTAACTTAGAATCCTGAGCGTAGTGAGGAACTCAAAGGCAAGAGGTGCAATTAACTTTTGACTCATATTGGTCATACAACTTTTCACTTCAGTAGTGAGAACAAATAAAGAATTGAGTGAATATAGACCAACAATTTTTTTATTAAACTTCTTCAATTATAAAATTTATGACAGAATTAACTAGCACTGGACTGTGTATATTGTGTTTTTATTTCCATACACTCATTTATTTTATTCTTTCACTATTATTGCAATCAGTACTTCTTATAGTCGTGTGCGTAATCCATTCACCTCAATTCACATGGAACGACCTACACTTTATTTTAGAATTTAAACTACGCCTAATTGATTAGGTAAATATTATATTTGAAGGGATCCCTTTCGTAGGTTGTAGGCGAACTCCAGCTTTTTCCGCTGTTTGTGGTTTGTTCCACCTTCTTGTCTTGCGCTTCAAATCAGTTATCTTGTCTACTAGTTTTATTTGCAAATAGTACTGGTACGTGTTTCGGAATGTTAAGATAATAATTTGATGCAGGTATTATGCTATTGAAACTTGAGTAAACCATCAAACGACGTCTAAAATATATTTGTCGATTTTGTATTAGACCCCTTGTCCGAGCTGCTGAAGTGAAAATATTATTTTACAATTGCCATCTCTCAGAATCACATGTCGATTGTTAATAAACGTCACAATTTGCTTAAAAAGGGAAAACTATACGATGTCCGACGGTATAATTGACTGCACTGTGGACATGGAAACATTCATCACATCCTTTAGGTTTTTCTATTAATAAACTTACTTACGATAACTGTAATTAGTTGACAAAATATTTAATTAAATTTACATGTTTTAGGTAACATATTGTCATATTTATTCCCTAAATATGGTCGAAATGAGGCTAAAAAACGTGAGATCCTGTCAGCCGCCGCAGCGGCCGGCGTGTCGGTCGCGTTTGGTGCGCCGATTGGCGGAGTACTCTTCAGTTTAGAGGAGGTAACATTACTTTCCTCTGCATTCACTGTCCAATTGATATAAGTCATTAGTTGGTAATAAGTATACACTTCTTTATAACTCTGTTTCAGGTATCATATTATTTTCCATTAAAAACGTTGTGGCGCTCGTTCTTCTGCGCCCTGATAGCGGCCTTCATCCTGCGCTCCATCAACCCCTTCGGCAACGAACACTCCGTACTGTTCTTTGTGGAGTACAATAAACCGTGGATATTCTTCGAGCTGATACCATTTGTTGGACTGGGTATTATTGGAGTAAGTTACTCGTATTACTTTATTTAAAGAAAAATAATTAATTCTATAAAAGAGTAGAGTATATTGGTTACTGGAGAAAGCGTAATTAAATAAATAATTTTAATCACAGCCTGTATAATAAATGTTGGTCTCTTGTACAGGGTTGTATCGCGACGATATTCATAAAAGCGAATCTGTATTGGTGCCGCTACCGCAAGTACTCGAAGCTGGGCCAGTACCCGGTGACGGAGGTGCTGGTGGTGACGCTGGTGACGGCTATCATCGCCTACCCCAACCGCTACACTCGCATGAACACCAGCCAGCTCATTTACCTGCTCTTCAACCAGTGCGGCATCTCCAATTCCGACCCTCTATGGTCAGTTTATAGACTATCTTTGTGGAATTATTTTGATATTAAGCAGAAACGTCTGCTAGCATATCAAATATATTGAAATCGAAAGAAAAATTTAAAAATTTGATTCGCAGCGAGATTCGAACCTAAAGGATGTGATCAAGTGGTTGTGGATTCGAGTCCCGCTGCGAGTCAAATTTTTCTATTTTTCTTTCGATTTAAATATATCTTTGTGGAAGTGTGTTTAATATTTTATCTCGAATATGTCTAATTTGTCTTTGTTTTTCGTTCATTCAAGATCTTCATATCGTTAATTAGCGTTACTAACCTTTCCATCGATTGAAGTCGATAGAATAACCTCGGTTTGTACAGCAGTATACAGTATGTGTTGTCTACTTGTAGTGACTACAACCGCAACTTCACTGACGTGAACTCGGCCATCGAGAAGGCGGAGGCGGGGCCGGGCGTGTACCAGGCCATGTGGCTGCTGTTCCTGGCGCTGGTGGTGAAGCTGGTCATGACAGTGTTCACGTTCGGCATCAAGGTGCCCTGCGGCCTGTTCATCCCCAGCCTCGCGCTCGGCGCCATCGCCGGACGGATCGTCGGTATTGGTAAGCTATTCACAACCTTCATATACTGCCCAATTTGTTATTTATTATATTCTAGCTAGGAAGTTTATCCGTTGTGCAGTGTATATCTATTTAACCAACAGCCACGTTTTGAAATTATAAATAAGTAGTTGAAAGATAACTAAAGCTGTTAGTTGTAAAATATAATAGTAGAAGATGCTTTACTACGTTTAATGAATGTTTATTAACCTAATAAATACATTGTGAGTCATAAGTAAGATAACAGGTTTGTTTGCAAGTTACAAGTATTATTTACAGTAAACATGTTAAATTTTATCTAATGGATCGTTGTCTCATTTGTATTTGTATGTGAAACAGGGGTGGAGCAACTGGCCGACAAGTACTCGAAGATCTGGTTGTTCTCGGGCGAGTGTTCGACGGGCGACGACTGCATCACGCCGGGGCTGTACGCCATGGTCGGCGCCGCTGCCGTGCTGGGCGGCGTCACGAGGATGACAGGTAATATTAGTGCACATATCTAAACATAGCTTGCATACACCATTTTCAGAACTGTTTTAAATATGTGACGAATCTGAATTATGAAAGAGAACGTTGGTACATCAGTTGCTTCGAAAAACTTGCAATTTGTTACAAAAAAAAATTACATTTGAGAAAAATTATAAGCTTATAACGGATGAACCGTATGCGCAGTGTCATTGGTGGTGATAATGTTCGAGCTGACGGGCGGCGTGCGCTACATCGTGCCGCTGATGGCCGCAGCCATGGCGTCCAAGTGGGTGGGCGACGCGCTCGGCAAGCAGGGCATCTACGACGCGCACATCGCGCTCAACGGGTACCCCTTCCTCGACAGCAAGGACGAGTTCCAGCACACGTCGCTTGCCGCTGACGTCATGCAGCCCAAGTAAGCCCACAGACCAAAAACTCACACTTAACAAGAGCAACCTATTTTCTAAAAGGCCGTTTTGTCTGGTTCACACTGATTTCGGCTTAATGTGTCATATTGTCTATATATATTTTTAACAATGGCTGTAGAGCTCTAAGCTTAAAATTTTACGTGAATGTTCTTAACAAATGTATATAGTTTCAAAACTCTTAAAGCCATGTTGTTTGTGACGCAGACGCAACGAGTCGCTGTCGGTGATCACGCAGGACTCAATGACGGTGGACGACGTGGAGGCGCTGCTCAAGGAGACGGAGCACAACGGCTACCCCGTCGTCGTGTCCAAGGAGTCGCAGTATCTCGTCGGCTTCGTGCTGCGCAGGGACCTCAACCTCGCCATGGGTACGCGATGCTTGTGACAAGTGTAGTAAAGAGAATAATCCTAATTATTATCTACTGTAAAAGATGTTTAAAAATTATCTCATAGCTAAGTTTAAAAACGAATCATGCTTTGAATTTGACCCTTTTTGTATGTATTTTGTGTATTTAGTAACTTAATTGTTATCCGGGTTTTGGCTCTGGAATTTTTATAAGGTCTGTATAACTTTGGTGGTAAGTTAGTTACTTGGTGCCTGGTCGTTCCTCTAAAAATGTTGGCATAGTTTGAAGCTTATTCAATTTATGAATTTATTTTTTGTTCCCAACTTTTAACTTTGTACTAAGCATAGAATTGATTAAATTTTATTGTTAAGTAATGGTTCATGTAGATGTGTAATATTGAAGTATACTTTTGTAACAGCCAACGCCCGGCGTATGGTGGACGGCATCACGGGCCAGTCGCTGGTGATGTTCGCGGGCAGCGGCCCGACGGCGGCGGGCGCGGGCGCCGGCAACGCGCCGCCGCCGCTCAGCCTGCACCGCATCCTCGACATGGCGCCCATCACCGTCACCGACCAGACGCCCATGGAGACCGTCGTCGATATGTTCCGCAAGCTCGGCCTGCGCCAGACGCTCGTCACTCATAACGGGTCAGTTAATCCCAAAATGATGTACGATTCGGGGCGAGAGATGATATTAGTAAATTACTACGCGGTAGCGTGGAGAAATAGGACCTAAATTGAATATGTTCTAATCGTAACTATTTATTATTGTTAACAGGAGGTTACTGGGTGTCATCACGAAGAAGGATGTTCTACGACACGTCAAACAGATGGACAACGAAGATCCTAACTCTGTTTTATTTAACTAATTAAACAAACTAACAACATCCGACACGCCAACATTCTGTGATCTTAGTGGGCTAACAATCTCAAAAATATTTTGGACCTGGTATGGTCAAAGGCTCAACCGAAATTTTATTAAGAATCTGAACAATAGTACCGCGTAGTTAATCTGAATCCCATAACGACACCATTGTCCGTGTCATTTAAAAACAAAAAAGAAAAACGCAGAGATTCGTTCTTATTTAAATAAGTGTGTTTAACAACATTAAATTAATCAAAAAGTTATCGAAACTACATGTTAAAGGATCACCTTTTAAGTATCAGGGTATATAAAGGGAGGCATATCTTAAATAGTATGCAAATTCCAGCATTCTCGCATGTTGTGCAAATATAATGTAATCGCCTTCGAGTTGAAGAATGTGCAAATATAATGTAATCAGACGTCTGTTACTATTTTTACTATTGGCTATTTGTGTTTAATGGGATGTTTTGATTTGGTAATCGTTGGCGTTGTTGAAAGAATATTCAAAATCACATATAATAATGTAACAGCGTTGTTTCTACGGGCAAGCTATATGTATGTATAGATAGTAAATTAATTCTCTATGAATGTAACACCGATGGGGAGCGCGCGTGAATTGCAGAGGGCAGCATGATTCCCTTGTTTATCCGCGAAAAGTGCTATAATCACGCACACGTTACCGATTTAGTCTACTAAACGGGCGTCTACTTTAGGGGACAGCGTCTGCCTTTGATCCTCCAACATGCACAGCCCCTATTGGCAGTTTGTATGTAATATGAGTATTCGAGCTCCCTTTACAGCTTTGTATTCTTATATTTTATTGTTATTTATAGGAGTAGTAAAATTAATTACATTTATATTATAAGTCCAACATTTTTATTTAATAGAACAATTCATATTTTGTACATTTAGTGCTATGAAAATGTGTGTATATAATTTGCAGATCTAATTTTATTTTAATAATTTATACATTTTTATTTAAACATGAGTTGCATGCAAACACTATAGTATTCTTTATAGTAAGGCTGATATCACACTTGCGATTTGCGAGCGAGTTTTGTATGGAGGCGAATACGCAGCGAGTTCGCCGCGTACGATTTTTGTATAGGAATCGCTTGGAAATCGCCCAAGTGTGATAACGCCCTAAGTTGCACTTAAAGACCTCACGACAATTATTCTTATTGTGATTCGTATGTTCGTTTCCTTGGAGTATGCGTAATGCTAATAGTATTTACATTTTTAGAAGGTTATTTATTAGTTTTATTACTCGCGAAATCATGTTGTATTTTAGTAATCAATAAACAGGTTTTAACATTTTTTTTACTGTGTACAAAAGATAAACCATAAAGCAGATTGTACATATTTATTCAAATTTAATATTTTATTGCATTATTAGTTAACATACAGCATATTATTCAACCCAACCACGCCAAAGACTGATATTTACGTCACGGACTACAGAGCAAAAAAGACCTACATGCACATGCATAAAGTTGAATTTCAAATTTGACATTTCGGTAACGTGGCATCTGTGGTAGTTTTAGCGTTTGACTTGGCGTTGAGAAGGTTAGTTTAATATAAAATTTTATAAATCAGTTTTATGTAACTTATACGTATATTATTTTACACATGTATGTTTTGTAAATATGTCTACGTACTACCTTACTTCGTGCAGTATTTCTAACATTTGTATTAGGTGTACCAACTATAATGAATTAATGACCATTGACTCGTGCAGGTTTGGTAATGCCGCTCATCTTATACAAACATTCAGCATCGTATGCATTGTACGGCATGAGTTTTGTGAACTTGTCATTTTATTTATTCTGTCAGTGTTATCTAAATTAACAGCTGATGTGAAAAACCCAATCAGCAAGTAATTTGTTAGAAGAAAAAGTAGTCAGCGTGTCTGTATATTGTTAAATTCAGATTCATCTGTATTTTACAAATTAGCCATACTATCATGAGAAAAAATTGGGACTGGTAATATTATTGAAATTATTTTAATTGGATATTTCCATTTTATTAGATCTTTACTGAACTCATTAAATCACCCCTTGGCGTTTCGATCGGTGGGTCGGAATGGCAAAATTTGATACTTTTTAGTTTTACGTAATTGGTCCGATACAGATATGTGACCCTCACAAAAAACAGAAACAATTATTATAATTTTCAAAAAATTGCCACTCTGAGAAGTTGAATTGCAAGTCGGAGTTTTAATTCCAAGTTTAAGACCAAATTCCAATTGCATTGTTTTTGTCTGCCTTTTGGTTTTATTTGTAGACCAATAATGGTATTCAGGCTAAAAATTCCTAATCATCATTATATCTTATATTATAACAAAAATGGTACCTGTTTACCTAACACTGGTGCATGGGGGTTAATATTGCGTGTATAAGGCAAACTCCCAACAAAATCTATATCCAGTGTTTAAGACACATATGTAAACCTATTATTTTACATATTGTTCATAAGCGTATTACATGTTGTTTATAAGTGTTTTCAGTGTTGCTCTTAATCTATTACGAATGAATTATTAATCAATATATTTTTATATAAAAAAGGACTGAAAATGTAAAGTTAATGTATGTTACTTGTAAATAAACATTTCTAACTTGTACATTATTTGAGCGATGCATTCATGTGCAATGCCATTTCTTATATTGGAGTTAACATCAACGTTGGGGAATATGATGACTACATATAATATGTCTACCTTCTTGGAATGTAATCCATAGTTCACAAAAATAATCGATGTAACACTATCGAGATATTACCTAGCCGAGATTTTGTTAACGCAGAGTCTCTGCATGTCGCAGGTCACTTTGCAGTGACCAAGTAAATCTCACTAACTACATGTTTTGTTACTGTGTAAAGTTTTATTGTAGTATTTGAATTGAGTTAATAATATATTTAGAAATGAGTAAAAAATAAAGCGATGTATTATTTCAAGTGCCTCTTCACGATTTTTTCTGACGCACCTGGCCTGTACAGCGATCATCGAAGTTCGTAAATTTCGAGCATCTTTGTCCTTTACTTCAATAAAGTAGCTTGAGAGTGACAGAGACACTCGTTCGTAACTTGGAATATTTATTTTCTGAAACGATCCAGGTAGGTTTTAGGTTTAGGTTTAGATCCAACCATGTTCCATATCATAATAGTACATTACTACAACCGTTGGGAAGTAAGAGGGTGCCAGCTGAGTATATGTAGACGGATTGTTACGAGGACGACAACCCCTTTTCACGCTTTCATTTCGAGGTATGTATAGTGCTTTTCTCAAACATGCAATACAATATCAATAATCGTATAGCACAATTGGTAGTGCACTGGGCTAGTGATCCAGTGGTTGTGGGTTCGAGTCCCGCTGCGAGTCAAAAAAAAAAATCCTATTTTTCTTTCGATTTAAATATCGATGCAATACAATAGTTTAAAAAGAACTCCAAGTAATAAAAGTTAATTTATAAAAACTAAAAGTAAACATGCCAACTTGATTATTAATTTTAAGAATTTGGCAGAATGTCATAAAATCACCAATATTTTTTTAGTGGTCAATCTACAAGATGTGAATTTTTGGATTCACAAATGTATGTGAAATGACAGTTAAAGAAGAGGATTTGCCACTACGCCATACTTCGAAGCCTATTAATAAGGAACATAATGTCATCATTGTAGTGCATGTTTGAGAAAAACATAATAATTAAAATAATATGGGGAATTCTGAAAAGAAACAGTAGATGCACAATTGTTTATTTATTTATTAAATACATTATAATACATGTACAATTGGTTACAATTATCAGATATATTTAATTATAATGCATAACAATTAAATGTAAAAACATCATAGCGAAAATTTTCAAATAAAAAAATATCAACTTATAGAGTTATCGCTTATGATGGTTTAGCTAATATTAACCGTTTAACCGCCCTGAACACCTTTGCATATTATAAATAAATATAAAATCTTGTATCTTAATTATAAATAGAGATTTCAAGGTGTAATAAAGTTAATGTTTAATTTATTTTGTTCCTTTGTATATAAAGGCGGTTAAAGGGGTAATATTGATTACCTATGAATATATGAGTTCAATATCACATTTTTTGTGTCTACATCAGAGAAAAGCTTTTAGGCATCAATACCTATCCAAAATGAATGAAGGAAATTTGGAGTATTTGTGTAAACAATGACTCCTTACTCATCGTGCTCGTGTCACGACTGCTCCGATGGTCGAATCGTCAGTGGCGAGTTGGAAACGAAATTAAACATAGAAAACAAGGGATGGAAAAATGCCCTTTAATATTATGAGTATTATGACTTGTTTCTATATCTACAGTTGCGCATCTAGTACCTAGTGCACTTGTGACAAATTTGATCGAAAAATGCTTCGTGGTTGCGCAGAAAATAAATGATCGAAATAATTAAATATGACTTTTCTAAAATAAAGAGATGCCGAATGTAAACGCATCACTAAAGGGCATATCTCCTTTTTCCTACCCTGCTACGGCCTTTGGTGTGACATTTTGCCCCGGCTTATCACGGCGGCACTGTCTCAAGCAATAACACTAATTATGGTTAAATTATTCTTTTTGTTGGGAAAGCTAATGAAAGTAACGTGGGCATATTTGGTATAGTAGACTATACTATCGAACGATATTATGAACAGCCTAGCCATGTCAAGTTCTGTCATTTGATACACTTTGTACCTACTGCTTTATTTTTCTTAGGTATAGAACAATCCGTAAAAGGTGAACATCCGAACTATTTGTAGATTACTTTTGATGTATATGATAATATAACTACAGATGTAGTGAATAATCCTTTCCCTTGTTATGATATTTCAATAAGTAAAGGGAGTGTTCACCATAATAGCAGAAGTTAATACAATAATTTATAACAGTGTTCGGAAGTATTCCTAAATACCTAGTTTTCATGGTGGAAATGGTTTATTAATTACATCTATACCGTTTAACTAGGTAGGTGCCGCTTTAAGGAAATCGATACCGTTAACTAGGTGTTATATAATTTATGTTAGTCTTAGTATGGACTGTACATACGAGCCGCCTAAGTTAGAAGTTAGACTTTTGTAGTTAGAAGTTATAAAGTAACATACTTATTTCATACTGACTTCTGTAATGTAGGCAATGAGAAAAAATGTCGGTAAGAAACACATTTTTTATGATAGGGAAAAATAACGTAGTTGCCTGTTCGAAGAACATAAAACTTACAGATTTTAAATATAGTTTTGTCCGTCTTATCTTTTGTATACAGAGTTGACATATCAAAAACAATTTTTAGTTTTAAACGCTAAGTTTTATTAGTGTCCGGGCACGTGTCCTCATTCATAATTACTCATCGCTATTTTGTCAGCATTAAGTAACAACCTGACTTACATTAATACAGTATTATTTATTTTCCTATATACATATAACTTTATAGGCACCCGTAGTCCGAATATCTTGCTATATTTTTTTTCGGGTTTGCTCTTAACGTGCTCAATAACAAGGCTATGATCTCACAGTTTGGCCTAGGCAATCACTCACTTAGCTCAATGTTTCTTTAACATCTTCTACCAATCAACGTTATGTTTACTGATTTAAACTTTCACGGGTGTCGGAGGTATTTTTTAAAGTTAATATACGCGGCTAAGTCCCGTTAATGTGTAATAACTTTATGTTTACTGTGAATGGCTATGATATCATGCCATGGTATTTCAGCAAGCGTAGTGGCTGACCTATTAAAGGCCTTTCTTAATATTTTTCATGTTTATATATGCTTCGACAATGAGTGGACTAGTACGACGAAATTAAAAATCTTATTGAAAATAATAAGAGACTGACTACTTGTACCTTTACTCAAACCACTTATATTCTCGTTAGGATGCAGATTTACTCAATACCATACATGTAATATTAGTTTATCGTCGAATATGGAGCGAGAGCGACCATCGATAAATCGAGCAAATAAAGTCATAAATGTACAACAAATGAAAATAAGAATCTAATTACGTATAGGGATACGACGTATTCTAATAATGCAATAAATTAATCAATTTGATATTTAATTTCTAATCAGAAGCGTTGAAGGCAGCTTTACATGCAAGCATACGTACCCACCAGTAAGGTGTACAGTCACGTCTGAAAATACGGATACATTGAACGTGGCAAAAATATGTAACCACGACTATTTTACTCCTGATTTTTGTCACATTAAATGTATCCAGATTTTTGAAAGTGACATGACGGTATACCTACATTATCTTATGAGATCAGTTATTGACGGCTAGGAGTCACAGATGCATTAAATTAGTCCGTTTCAGACACTATGTAATTGTTTATTTGACGGTGTTAGTTAACGGTTGGAATTGAGTACCTAACTACATATATGCAATTCTAATCTGCTATGCAGCTGTGTGGATTATTATAAGGGGACAGTAGATGATTTAATTCATATTCGCTATTTGGTAGTATTTTTCCTGTAAAAGAAAGGAGTTTAGATGAGATGTCATGTAAATAATAGCTGTATGAACACTGGTTATCCAATAACACTCCTCCCTATTAGCAGTCGAGTAGTACTGTAACTTATTCCAGGTTATTTTTTCTTAATGTAAATGTTAGCTGCTGCTAACTACTAAAGAAGTTTAAGTAGTCTTAAAACATCATTAGAATAGGATAGAAAAAAAAACATGAACAAATAATATAGTAAGAAAAGAGCATTTCGAAAGTATAGAGTATAGTTATTAATAAAGGAAAAATGACGATATTTTATTAAGTACTTAGATGTACATACTCAAAAAAATCAGTTGAATGAACTATTGCAGATACTTGGAGTCTGAGCTCCCACTTAAAGTGCATTATGTTTTATTCCAAGTCGGAAACTGTATGGCGCTTCTTACAGATGAAGCCTAGTCAAATAACATAACTTTCTAATATTATTTGTCGCTTCAATGATATTTTGCGTGGTTTGAAGTTAAGGAAAGAGAATAATTTGGTAGTGTAATTATCTATAGGATTAATTATAGGCGTTGATTAGCTGTCGTCGGTGCTGGTGCTGAGATACATCTAGTCGCTTTGGTATGGTGCACTGCGCGCGAGTCAGCCGAAGTCGTGCCGCTGGAGCGCCACCGACACCTTGTAGAGGCTCTCCATCATGAAGGACAGGTTCTGGGACAGCTCGCTCACAGGCCGCGTGATGGCTACCATGTCTGCCGATCGATACACACGCTTTAGTTAGGGGTTCATGTCTAAACAAAACAATTTATCATGTATTTTATCTGTTTGTTCTATTGTAGTAAAAGTTAAAACGATAATAAGAATCTTATTATGTACATGATATTAGTGTTTTTAAATTCCCGATATTTCTTCATAGTTACAAGCGCTGTCATTACGGAGTAAGGGTGTTAGCTGGAGAGCGAGTAGGCTTTAATAAAACTTTTCTTTAAAGAACTTAATTTTGAAATTATGCTGCATACATTGCCTATGTCAATTTACTTATATAAAAGTAATCGAATCGTAGTGGGCCTTACCGAAATCGTCAGTGAATCTTATTAGAAGTTATAGGTTGTTTTATAAAACTAATTGAATTTTGTCATTTACAAGCGTATTTATTTATTTTATTTGAGTGAGACCGGCTTTTCATTTAGTTTTTATTAAATGTCTCGTAATATTTGACCAAATGTCGGTGTTTCTAGAGAAGTCATCCAATTTGTTTAATCAAATGCACATTGGACCACGTAGAATACCACCGGAACTGTGGCGCATATGGCTGAGCTGTTAAAGCAGAAACCGCGAGGCATACGTACCGGGGTGCTTGAGCGCGAGGTGCTTGCAGTAGACGTGCAGCAGGCTGGTGGCGTCGTCCTCCGGCAGCTCGCCGCGCTCCAGGATCCGCTCCGCGTTGCGCTCGCGGGCCACCGCCAGCGCCGCTCCCCATCTGACAACATGATTCACTATTATTATAACGTCTCATCCTCCTAAGGCCGCTGACCTGCAGTACCAATAATTGCAACAATGTTTTTTATTGGACTTCTTTGGTTCGACAAGATTCAAGAACATATGTATTTCTTTTGTACAGCGATACTTAAGAGGTTCAAGGCAGCAGGTGGCAGGTTAGGCAGGGATGCAAGAGCTATCGGGGAAAAAGATTATGAACTCGGATCCCTATAACATCTGACGAAATTAGTTTTCATTAGATGCTTCATTTAAATATGTTTTCAAATATTGTTGCATAAATAATTCTTCTTGCTGCTTTCAATCTTTAGGGCGCATCTTTGTAAACGACTCAGTTTGTCTTACAATTTTTTAAACCCCGATAAAGTATAAAAGACTCTTTCTAAAGCTCATTGAAAGGCATGGCGGTCAAATTGACAGTCAAAGTGTCAGATTATAGTTGCTCAGTTGGAAGAGCGGTCGGCTGATATCCGTCTGGAGCCCAGGATTCGAGTGTCGTCGTTCAATGCAGTGTTTATTTTTAAATTTTTTGCTTTATTTCCATGCAACATTAGCACATCACATGTAATAATTATAAGTAAGTAAAAGAGACACTTTTAACTTCGTAACAGTCGTAATTTTTAACACGATGATCCGTAGATGACAAATATATACTAAACTGTCAATTCGTGGCGTCAGAGCAGGTGACTTCGGTTATATTATGGCGGTTAACAGGTCAAAATAAGGAATAGTGATGTACCTCTGTCGTTGCATGAGATGCAGCGGGCGCGCGTCGTCGTGCGCGGGCGCGTGCTCGGGCCAGGCGTCGAGCGCGCCGCCGCCGCCCGCCGCCAGCGCCGCGCGCACCGCCATCACGGCGCTGCTCATCTCCACGCCCTGACACACACAGAACGTTCACAGCGTCGTCTGACCTGACTCTCCACTGTCTAGCGACACCCATAACAACCACGAATTATCGTCGTAGACGTTCAAGTAGAAACATTGAGCGCACCCTTTGCTACTTTTGTATAAACTCTATAAAATTGTATGGTAGCAGTTGTGTAACCCAAATAGCGCAAAATAAAGATAGTCTACACCTTCAAAGGCCAAGTATTCATCATAATATTAACTTTTACTCGTAATTATGTTTATGCAGATTTTCAATACAAACTAATCTCTTCTTTACCTCCTTGAAAATCATAACCAGGATCACAACTATCCTATTATACTATCTCCATACAAATTTTGAGTTTAATGTGTTCAGCAATTTAAGCAAACACACACTGGACAAGGAACTGATAGATATGTAGCGTACCCGGTTGTCGAGCGAGGCGTGGTACACGGCGACGACCATCTTGTTATTGGTCTCCAGCAGCAGCAGCAGCTGGAAGATCAGCTTGTACAGGCAGCGCACCACCTCCTCGTGCGGACTGCCACGCCACACTTCCATTGCCTGCATCACATATAATGTACAGAAATTGAGTAATATACATTTAATCATATTGTTATAAAAGTTGACATTTGCTTTACCACGTCGGTTATAGTGTCCATAATACAATCGCTGGGCCGTATATAATTTTTTGAGGTTGTGTTCCACTTGATGTATAGAAATTGGGTGACTTCATCTACTTAATTTATTAGAAACATCGATATTTCATCAAATGTCATGCACGACATAAAATTCAAAATGGCTATTCAAATTACATCAACGCTTGAACCAAAATATTGAATAAGTACATAAGGCTTTAACAAAAAATCGTTGAAATTTGATAATTTTCTAAATTGGATAAAAATATTAAACAAATAGAATATAAGTTACATAATATGTTTGCCGAACTTTAGACATAACATTTTAACTTAATGGTAAAATAGAGCGTTAAGAAAAACCACGTTTACCTCTAAAGCATGTTCCCTCCTATCGAAGTAGGTTTCGAGATGTTCGTTAATCTCGAGCGCGGCGAAGCGTACGGCGTCACGCACGCGCGCGCAGTCGGCGGCGGCGGGCGCGGCCCACAGCAGCGGCGGCTCCTCGGCCGCCAGGCGCTCCAGCACGGCGCCCAGCTCGCCGCCGCCCCACGCGCCCAGCGCGCCGCCGCACTCGCCGCACAACGACACCGTCTTCATTGTCACCTCCTGCGCACGCTTGTTACATTTAGCAACGATCTAACTATCCGTTCATTCCGTTATTATATTATAGTTAAACGCGACCTTTGGAATTAGCTCGAGGACAGCGGAGCCATCGTCGGAGCATAGTCTGAAGCAATGTATGTACGTCAGATAAAACGGTAATAATCGAGCAGGTACGGTGAAAGTTACAGATTGATAGGGACGAAGTGAAAAAATATTTATACATGCACCTTTAATGATACAATCATATGATATATGTCACACATATTTGGCACTTTAACCGATGTTTTTGACCTTGTCTTAAGCTCGTAATACAAAAAAATAATTATTACAGCATCTCATTAAGAATACATATTGCAGCTGCATATTTATAATATTTAAAACCCTTGATTGGTGTACTGCAGGGTTTTATATTTTCTTTAAAAAAATGATATTGTCCGAAGTATGGAGTTGTGCAGTGACCTTGAGCACGGTGTGCAGCCGGTGCACGAGCGCCATGGGCTGCATGTGCTGCGCGTGCCGCAGCAGCGCGGCCACGGAGGCGCGCCACGCGTCGCGCACCGCGCCGCCGCCGCTGCTCGCGCTCGCGCTCGCGCCCGGCACTGGCGTCACGTCGCCGCGGTCGCCTAAACCACACATAGGATTTAAATATCGGGATTAAATCATATAGGAAATAAGAAAATTATCTAAATATATTTCACTGCCATTCCTAGCCCTAACTACATACAATAGGACCCGAACTTTAATACTTTACTGGATGAAAATATTTTACATTACGTTAGGTAGCTTTTTATTAGATCTTGCCACTAATAATATATTGCAAATAGCTCCTTAGGATAATGAATGACAAGGGACAGTTTAGAATAAATGTATAATACAAGTAACTTACCGTCGGGCTCTCCGCTGGAGGCGCTGGAGAAGGAGTGCGTGCGCGGCCGCAGCGCCAGCTCGCCGCCGCCCGCGTCGCCGTCGCCGCCGCGCCCCGCCGCACCCTCATCCCACCCGCCCTCTTCGTCCGACGAGTCCTCGTGCCCGCTCTGACAACATTATCACTATTACACTCAATCATGTATCTAGACAACACTTTATCAAAATAAGCCCTCTGTTTTGACTAGACAGAAACAAGAGTTTAATGCATTTTTATAGATTTTAGGATAACTTTTTAAGATAACTGATGAAATAAGTTACCAACTATATATAAAGAACTAAAAAACCTTTAGTCAGATGTTTATACCAATTTAAAATTATAATAGAACCGTCAAAATCGGATCTTCTAGAAAAAATCTAAGGAAGAATACAATCGAATTCAATTCTTTTTTCACAAGTAGCTTAAAAATTGCGATCACAACACCTAATTGTTTACTGCCATGGTAGTGGATTTTGTTTACAAAGCCATGGACCGGATTAGCTTCAGAAACGTTACCAGCTTGGGCGGCGCCGCGCTGGGATGGCCGGCGGGCCGCGGCGGCTGCGGCGGGCTGCGCTCGGCTGCCGCGCCCTCGTCACGCTCCTCGCTCAGCAGCCGCCGCCGCACGCCCCAGTTGAAGTTGTCCGAACTCTCGCCCTGCAACACAAACCGCACCTTATTATACATCCGTTACTATTACAGTGTAAATGCCCAGTCGGTAGAATCGGTTTCATATAGTTCGGAGCAAACTAAAAGATCAAATATATTATACCAATTATAGCACATTACTTACACTTACTGCTGCAAAAATAAAAATCTGTACATATCACGTGTCATATCAGGGGCAATTTAACATGATACCTACACAGTAAATTGTGTAAATAAATAATTAAAACTATATCTATTAAAAGGGTAAACAAACGGTTTAGTTTAGAAGAGCATCTAGGTATTCCAAGGGAGGAGTATAAATAATGAATATAGTAGCAGTTTATAGTAACCTCGATGCTTTCACTCTCATATTCGAGAAAGTCGAAGTCCTTAAAGACGCCGAAGTGGTCAGTGGGCGGCGCGCCCCCGGACGGCTCGTTGCCCGGCGTGCCCGACACCTCCTCCAGCGACGACGCCATCGACGACTCGCGCTCTAACAGCTCAGAGCTTTGGCTGAATATCACCTGCAACCGGTACACATTATTTAGTTTACGCTTTACAGTTGTATTTTAGAATATGTAATTATACTAAATTTCACATAAGATACAATTAAAATAGTTTCAATACAATACTTAATTATTGTAATGTAAACAAGGTGATGGTTGTGTTCGAGAAGGTTGTGGACTAGCAAATTTTTTTAAATGATTAGGTGTAACTATTTTACAAGCCGTGGCGGTAGTTTATTACTGATAAATTTTAAATTTTATTTTCTCTTTTTCTGCAGCATGACATATTATGGCGTCATAATATTATGATCTAGCAAAAGCATTAAAATTAATTGATAATTTCTTTGATACGTAGTTTAGACGTTAATGAACTTCAAACGACTCAATACGACAGGTTATTTTCGCAAATATAATACTTTTTGTGTTCTTGTTGAGTAACTTTTCAAGCATGAATTAATCAGGGACGACACATTTTCACTGTATAAACAAAAACATATTCACTGTATTCCTTCCTGATAGTATTTGATCACTCTAATACGTGCTTGGTGACCTTAGTGCTCAGGCGTTCTTGACGCTACAAGGTTTAACTTTCGTAGTAATATGTCGTTCTGAAACTCTTGCAGCGCCAAAACGAACGTTGGAATTCGCGGCTCTAATGCTCTGATCAGGTGAAGCTTTGTGCTAAACAAAGGTGTCCAAGATGCTTGTTGTGCTTAGATAATTACTTTAAAAGTAAGCTTCGTTTGATCTAGACATTGTCTACTAAACTCCTAACACGAACTGCGAGGCTAGCACTAATACCCTGTGTCATCAATATAAACCATCCCCAATCTCATCCTTTCTATCTAGTTGTGAATGAGTGAAAGGGCGAAAGCTTAAATATGCGACAAGGGGGTGTCGTGCTGCTAGTGCTGGTGGTGTAATGTAATTAACAGATATATGTGTCACTGCCCTTGCACTTTATTACGATTGATTAATGATGCTAAGATATTAGGTCGGTTCAATCAGTGGCATGTAAAGAACAAAATTGATTAACTGGGGAATTAAATAGTTTGTCATAAATAAATAATAAGCAGAATTAGCAAACGATCACAACACAATACATATGTTTAGAATGATAACAAAAAGCGTTCAGCAAATTAACACCTAATCAATTACAACAGTGACGCAGTAAAACAGATGGTTTGATTGTATATTCTTGGCCTACGTTGTAACATGATAAATAGGTAGTATTCATTTGAGCACCCAGGATAGCAGTGTAGGTGTATGCGTGAAAGCAGTTGCCACATTTACAGTATGTTTGCGAGTTACCTTCGAACATAAAGTGGTAAGTAAATCGTCCTATATGCAGCGATGGATAAAAATTATCGTTATTATTGTTCGCACGTTTCGGTGAGTGATCATTTCGCCGAGCACGTATCAAACTATAAAATTGATAGATTCACGGCGGTTCACTTCGGTTACAATTTATTAAATAAGTAGAATACTATACACTGGTAAAAATAATGTATACTTACAGATGGGCTTTTGGGAAGGCCAACCCTTTGGCCACAAGTCGTCAAAAGGTTTACAAGACACTCTCGGACTCGACTCTGTGGACAAATTCTGATATTCATTCAACTGTGTCAATTGAAAAAAATCAAACGAAGTCATTGTAATGTGAGACTTTCTTTTGATATTTGTTAGGTATATTGATACGACAAATAATTGGGATATTAAGAATAATGATAGGTAAATATAAGAAAACATTGAATACCACACAAAATTAAAAAGTTAATAAATTTACAGAAGTGACGAAAGCAGCGGACTCAGCATAATTATTTCGCGTCATTATAATCGGTCTCACATTCATGTAACTACATTATCTTACGCATGTGCGTTATTAAGTCACATTCCGTGTCCATTGTGCTAATGCCCAATAAGGTAAAAGCACTTTAGAGTGTTGGTGCGAGCGTCGATGTTTTAAATTGTTAACCTATGCAGACGAAAGGCAGAATGTAGCAAACATTAAGTGACCTGTGACATCCAAGGTCTCTTCCAGCCGGAGGCCAGCGCGTCGGCCGGCGACAGCGACAGCGAGCGACGCGGCGATGCAACGCTGGCGGGCTGCGCGGCGCCCGGCGCCGGCTCGGGGCCCACCACCGTGGATGCCGAGCCCGACGCCGACGTCGAAGAACCTGTGCGTACCACACATTTATGTTATATAAAATAGTTTGTCATTTATCGTCGATCGGTGTCATCACAAGTGCGCACGCGTGTAACTTGAAATCGTTATAGTATAAGACAAAACAAAATTAAAAAAATAATTAATGTCTACAAGACTAAATGAAACAATAATTAGGTTTACAAGACTAAATGAAACAATAATTAGGTGTCCTATTTCTTTTGTGCTTTTACCTTTGTCAGTCGTGACGGTGGACGCATTGGACAGCGAGCTGGGCCCGGTGGCGGGCTGGCTGCCAGCTTTGGGCAGGTACTTGCGTCCGATCACCGGCGTCTGACTCAGGTCGAATGTGAAGTCCATTGTTCGACCAGGGAGTTCCTGTACATTCATTTTAGTATAAGACAAGATTCATATAAATTAACCTATATTTCTTATATTACAGAATTTGTATATCGTAAAGTTCAGTAAAATTATCGAGTAAAAATATTTTACCTTTTTCCCGTGCAGCTCTGTGTCAAGTATAGAAGATGCGTGGCTGTCCCAATATGGTGGCACCACTAGCGTAGAGCATCTGGTTACCACAAGCTTCAAGATTTTCATTGCTTCTTTGTAATTGTTCCCGTCCTATGAATAAATTCATTACTTGTATATATAGTCTGCTAGGGTATTCTACTGCAAATACTACATTTATGGTAAGATTTCATGCATCCATTATCTGACAAGCGGACGTGGCGTGTACTGACGTCGATGAACTTGGCGACGACGCGCAGCAGGTCGGCGTTGACGGGCTGCGCGGCGGGCGCGTTCAGCTCCACGTAGTACAGCATGCAGTGCAGCACCGCCAGGATCGGCAGCTGCAGGCTCGCGGATCCCTGCGACGCGAACACTATTATTTATCAAGAGTCAAACAATCTCACTCCACACAATGTCGTGTCAAAATAAACCAAGGTACAAACAAAATAGTAATAAACATGTTAGGGTGTCGCCGGACTAGCTAAGTTTTATAACAACCTATTTAGTTCGCAGAGCTACTTACTCACCTATCGATCACCCGTTTCTATTTTGATAATTTACGTACGCGAATACGAGTTTCCTTACAAGAACGTATAATACAACACTAGAAGTTGAAGAGATGACGATTGTGTACAAGAATTAGTATAGAAATTGCGTGGATACTTAACGAGATTATTGCTACACACACACCAACCCAAGTGTCGCATAAGGTCTAATAAACTAAATTTTTGGTCTAATAAACTATTTCTTATCTAATAAATTTAGTACACTGATAAGTAATTTGATTTAGTGATTTTGTAATACAACAATATACATGTTGTTCCGAGTGTGACAGAAGGCTTTAGTGTATAATCGAACAGCATTTCTAATGTACTTGTTCAGTGACTAACCTTCTCCAGCACCTCGACGAGGAAGGCGAGCATCTGCAGCGAGAGATGTGAGTACGTGTCCCACAAATATTTGACGACGCATTTTGTCCACTGGAAGCTTTCTTTGCTGAACGTTCGCCGCGAGTACAAGGTCATCACCGTGCCGAGGTTTTCCAGCTTCTTGCTCTTCTCCGCAGTAAACTGACAAACAATGCAATGAAATTTAAGCATTATTTAACTTATTCATCCTATTCAAATGAGTGTATTTCACATAACATTAAACACAATTCGTTGACAGGCCGTGTAGGTACCTGTGCGATGTGGCAGGCGGCGCGCACGCACAGCTCGTTGGCGTCCTCGTAGTGCAGCAGCATGTAGGGCAGCAGCGCCACCACGGTCATGGGGAAGGCCAGCGACTGCGTGGGGTCGATGACCGGTAGCTCCAGCAGCGGGATCATGTCCGCCAGCACGCCGACCACTGGCTCGTACGTGTTCGGATGCGTGCAGCCCTGAAGTATCACAAATATGTTAGGCACGTAGCTTACTGGGTCCTAATCAAGTTTAATACTTGTACTTGTCCTGCGATTTGGTCCGTCGCCTAGCAAATAAAAAAAAAGTTGGACCCACAAATTTGTATTAGGTGTTTATTTGTACTGTTTTACCACGATCGCATTGTTGATGTAGGATGTGGTTTTCGTGACTAGATTAGAAAAATATTTTGAAAGTTTGAATGAATGGCACTTTAAAACGAGAAATGACGCGTGGCGTTTATCATTTTTCCGTCGATATGATACGTTCTTTTGGCGTTCAAAAAGTTCATTAAGGTGTTACCATTTTCATAGCGCACTAAGCGAAAATATTGGTCGACATAAATTTCACTAGAAAATCTGCACGTTTCGTCACCTTAGAGTAAAACATTTACCTATCCCAACTACGTGAAGTATGGTCAAAGTCAATATAATTAAAACTGTTGTGAGTTATATTACAACTACTTAGTTCACACACCCTCACCTCGAGCTGCGTGTCCAGACTCGGCTTGAAAATGGGTACCAGAGCTCACCCGAAACATGTCATTTAGTGCGATATAGGTACACGTATGTTTATCCGTTAGTAACTAAGTAGTGAGTGTAGTAGTATTGCAGTGTTATGCCTGCTGACTAGAATAGCACCACCCCATCTCCTCCCGTGGGTGTCGTAAGAGGCGATAAAGGGAAAAATCCTACGGACGGGCAGCAGCGTCCGTCGAAACCCAATCTACTGCTACTGCGGTCGCCAACCCGCCTGCCAAGCGTGGCGACTATGGCAACTACCCCCAAGATGATACAAGTCATATTTGTGAGAGGCCTATGTCCAGCAGTGGACTGCATATGGCTGAAATGTAATGTGATGTAACCAAGTAGTATGGTCAAAGTACCTTGAGCAGCAGCGAGTGCAGCGAGGGCGAGGTGTGCGCCTGCGTGCGGTCGAGCCGGTCGCGCGCGTCGGGCCGGTCGAGCGGCAGGCGCGCCATCACGCGCGCCAGCAGCCGCACGCCCAGCAGGAACTCGTGCTCGTAGTCCGACTCCAGCAGCGACGCGCCCACCCAGAACAGCGTCGCCAGGATCGTCAGCTTGTCGTCCTGCGCAATGTGCAAGTCGATTATATGAATGAATTCTATAATATTTTACGTCACACTGGGCGGTAAGAGACATTTACCGCCCTAGGGCGCGACAGAAAATCTCACTTTACACCCAGATGAACACGTAAAACTATGTACGCACCACGGGCGGTAATAAAGAAGGCTTCAGATCACAAATACCCGCGATCTGGGCCATTCTTTGTTTTACCGCCCTGGGTACGTAACATAATAATGCAACCAGTTATCCGAATTTAGCAGTAATCAGATTGGGAAGGTCCTTTCAAGTTTTACTCGTACCTGAGTTGCACTGTCGCCTAGTAGTTTCAGTGACTGAGCAGATCTGGAGCGACACAAGTTGGAGCAGATACCCTTCGCTGCTTCGCTGCATGGCCTAGTCCTGGGCTCTGTATGAAAACCAACGCAATTGGTTACTTACTATAGAAACAATATGAGAATAAGGCTTGACTCTAGTTTGTTTTTGAATAAAAAAAGTTGCTAAGAAGATGTTTTCATTCGTCGCCATAACAAATATTTGTTTCTGGTTTCAGTAATTATTATAAGAGTTAATGTTGTGTGTACATAAAGCAGTGTTTGTCATTGTACATAATTTGGCATAAAATACTCGTTTGATGGTATTCTGTATTTCAGGTTCGCTTCGTTTTATAAAACCAAACTTACATTTTTATACCTTTAATTATGTAGCAGTAACGAAAACTATAGGTGATAAACTTAGCTAAAGCACCTTGCCTATGTAATAGTAACGTGTGTGTACTTGCATGCTGGCGTTCTATATTCAAATTTTGACGTACATAAGTTCCATATTAATTCTCTGCACAACTACATAGACATTGTCCTTTGGTTAAGTTTTTTAACTATACTGTTTTGGGAAACTACAAATGTAATCTCGACTATTTTTGTAACTCTTAGATACTAACTGAGGAAATATTTTCACTGCCATGAGAACCATAGGCATATTAGGTTGACAGATTCTGAAGCCATAAAATACAGTCCACATTCTTAATAAGTACTCGCAGTTGAGGCCCCGCACGCGCCCGACACCGTCTAATCTGCGCTGAAATACTATAGTACTGGTAAGGTACCGTGCGGCTGCTTGTCGGCGCTGGAGGGCGGCGCGTTCTTGCGCACGCAGTACGAGACGGAGTAGCTGGTGCTGCGAGTGTGGTTGCTCACGCAGCCGACGCACACGCCCGGCGACCGCTTGCCTGTTACAACGCATTTCATTAATTTAACTTCAACACGCTTCACCGTAAACAGGGATGATGTTGATTGACGTACCAGCCGAGAACGCTCCACCGTTGGCTGGTTGGCCGCCGTCCTTGTTGTTGAGGTTGGGCGTCGACTTGAATATGTCCCGCATGTAGTCGAGCGGCCTGAAGTTGGACTCGAGCGAGTCGACGGCGGCCTCCAGCGTGAGCAGCAGCTCGGTGACGTAGCCCTGCATGTCTTCGCCCTGCTCCGCCACCGTCTCCACCAGGCGGGACAGGATGTCCGACACCATGCGCCCGGTCATGGCCACGCCGATGAACCGGAACACCTGTGCGAAAACACGTGTAGCGTTAATGATCAACCTGCCTGGTGGAAAGTATTGTTATTGGCCATACTCTCTGCGTTGTTTTTGCTTAGCATACTTGTACATAACAACTAGCGGGAGTGACCTAAACGTATACGTATCTACACTTCCCTAAATTTACTAATCGTTGCTACGTCAGTGTCAAACAAAACGTGAGTTATAAATTAGGTTCAAAAAATTTAAGTTAGTTTATATAAACCTAAAATCCTTGATCTAAATCCATGATGCAGACACTCTTTTTGCCAGTAAAATAAATGTAAGGAATGTAGGTCAAGGTATCAGAACGAGTCATTTGTGTAGCTTCACTATAAACTATAACTGAACTAACTTCTATATGTTTAGAAGTATGCTTTGAATAAGAACTTTCGTTTGACCTTGTTCAAATAAATATAACTCATTTTAATTAATACAATTTATTATATTTGTTTCCATAAGCTCTGCGAAAGACCTAAAAACATATTCCTAAAAACGGATATTTTATTTATCTATTAAAGGACAACCGACCACTTTAAAATAAATACGGGTCTGATATAAATTCAACAAAGCCAATTACAGAATCTCACGGACAAAAACAATATCAACATAAACTAGGTGCTAAACGCGAAACAAAAACAAAAGCTGGTAATAAAAAAGATAAAACAATTATAATGAACGTTGAGTGTTCAGTGCACGCAAATAGATCGCCAATCAATAACATGTTTGCAAGTAAAAGATATCTTACAATATCTATGTCTATTCAATTCATTACATGGTTTTTTTTCTCATTTATTTATCAAAAAAAGTACATAACGGTTTCAATCTTAAAGTTACTCGCCAAACTACGACTAGCACCAGCCAGTTTCTCAGTAATATAATTTTTTTTAAAATATTTTTTATATACAGGACTGACCAGCGTTTGACCTCAGTCACACCTCATGGTAAGTGTCGACGAGGCCGAGGCTGTAGCACGCTGGTTCAGTAATAGACTATTCACTTTTTCCTTGAAAAGACCCAAATTATATCTTTCCGGGAATACAGACGAAGGGAGCGAATTCCATTCCTTAGCAGTTCTGTATTAGGAAGGTTTCCAATTCACAGCGTAAGGATGAAACCGCTCCCCTAGCCTGGAAGTCGGAACGTGGTAGTGGAACGGAGATGGCATTAAATCGTGCAAATAAATACTAAACAAATTTTACGCCAGCCTTACGAATCGATTATTTATCACACATCTTACTGAGAGCGTTATCCCACATGAAAGCGATTTCTAAACAAAACTCGTGTGACATCAGTCTTATGTCGCGATGATACTGCTCCATAGTGTGTTTCTGTGCCCACAAAGACGTATACATACTTCCTATTTGTGAATCCTTTCAGCGCTTATTTCGCGGTACGAAATGACTTTAATTACGGTTAAACCTTATCAATCGGAAGAAAATCGCTTTTCATTTACTTAGGTTTACTTAGTAACAAAAAAATCTGATAACGTATGCGGAGTGAAATTTGGACAAAGTGCAATGTTGTTTTAAATAAAAAAAACACCATTATTTTTTTAAATAGTTATGTTTTTATAATAAAGTACCTAATAATGATTAATGTAAAAAAAAGTTTACTCCCATGCGAGATGCTTTACGGTAGTTCTGAGGAACTTTGTTCATCCCTGTCGAAAACATAGATGTGGGCATTTTATACAACTCCAATTTTATTTTACGAATCAAGCTTTGCACACTTTTGGACCGAAAATTATCGCAATATACTCGCCTCTTCAGATTTGCCCAAAAATCTTCAATAGGGCGAAGTTGCGGAACATTAGGTGGATTTGATGTCTTCGGTACGTATGGGGTGTTTAGCTCCGCCGTTTTGCTAAGTGTTTTTTTGGAATAATAGCTAGAGGCTAAGTCTGGCCAAAACACAGCATTTTCTCCTCTATGACTCGTATTTATGAAATCTCGCACTAATGGCAAACAACGCTCTATGTAGCGATCGGCGTTCACAGCTAAACCTGATTCAAAGAACACCGCCTTGGACATTCCGCGTTCCTGATGGCAGGCCATAGCAAAACTTTTTTAGGAAACTTGGTATGCTCAATATATTTCACGTTCTCATCAGTTGGACCATTGGTCTTCTCAAAATAGTAATTGCCTTGCCACTAGTTTCCATCTAACGTGAAATATGACTCGTCTTCCATGACGCAAGTCACATTGTTTTTGGCGTAAAATATTTCTTTGAATAATTTACGCGGCCTTATTTTCTGAGTGGATTTTTGATTTTCGGAGACGGTGGATTTAAATTTTCTACACCGGTTATCGATGCCCATGTCTTCAAGATATTTTTGACAGTTTTTCCGTCACATTTATATTTTCTTCCGAGCTCTCTGTAAGATTTAGCAACACGGCCGGCGGTAATTTTCTTTAGTCGAGCTCTCTCAGAAAACTTGCTCAAGCTGGGATAAATTCCAGAACCAGGCTTTCTAGCAGTGGTTGTTTTTTAAGGTAAAAGACGCTAAAATATTATAAATGGTGCTTCGACTCTCACCCATTTGTACAAAATGTTCCACCACCTTCGATTTCGGCCATAGGGGATGTATACTGTAGAAATTACATACAGTTTTACGACGGCGTTCTTGGTTATTTACCATAATTACAAAATCAAACATCCAATCCTTATGAAACTTACCAGATTGATTCACAGATATATAGACTTGATATTGACATACACACATATTTTTTTTAGATTTTTGTTTTTTACATTTTATATATTCAAACTTTGTCCAAATTTCACTCCGCATACGTTATTGTAAACAAATTTCATACATTTCCTCAGCAATAAAGTGGTCAAATCGTGGAACAAACTACCAGAAGACGTGGTCTCAGCACTGAATGTCAATCAATTTAAGAACAGACTAGACAAATACTTAACCAGGGCAAAGTATTCATTTTAAGATACAGGCAACTATCAGTTGTTTAAACTGCCCGCCTGATTAATAAATAAATAAATAAATTTAACTGACATTTTCCAATTCAGTAGGTTATGCTTAAGAGGCCGGGGAGTGTCACCGTCGAGTGCGATCGTGATCCAGTGGCACTCCCCCAAACGGCAATGCGGACGTCGCCGCTGGGTTTTTAGTGGGTATTCTCCTCCCCTCCTCTTGGCTAGCAAGAGGAGCAGCGAGGAGAGAGTCCCACATACCCCCTCACTACCATCATGGCCCTACCCCATGCTCCGGGGGGGATTCGCAAAAGCATTTTCCCAGCGACAAAAAAAAAGGTTATGCTTAAGAGGATGCTTATTATCCTATGCTAACATTGTACGTGAGAGTGCACGTACCTGCAGCGAGCGGCCAGCGTAGTGGCGCGACGGGCAGGAGAGACCCAGCTGTAGCGCCGTCTGCGCCCAGCGCTCCGACACCAGCGCCAGCGGCAGCGACTCGCGGAACACGCGCAGCACGTGCCGCACCAGCGTCGCCATCTGCTGGCAGCTGCGCAGACTCCATACTGGTCGTGCACACGAGAAATTAATTAATATGTTGAGACAGTCTTACACAAATCTACCTAGTCCTATAGTAAGCTCAATAAGATTTATGTTGTACGTACTATACGAAATAATAAATACATACATATGAATACTTAAATTCCTATGGGTTTAATTTAAGTGATCTATATAACATCCATAATCCAGGAACAAATATACGACATAAATAAATGCAAACATTAGTAATTTGATACAAAATGAGCAATATAATATGTAGGTAACATACATACTCGTAAAGTAAAAATTAAAAATTTACGTCTTATTGAAATGATTCTCGGGCCTATTTCTCGAACACTGGTAACTTGTAATACAAGCGGAAGCCACTTTTTGACACGGGGCCTATTGCAGAACAACTTGTATCTTATGATTAGACCCCGTTATCTTGTGCTCAGTTTGGGGGCAAATAGTGATGTTGCTTCACATTATTCGTCGATTCATATTTATCTATAAAGGGTTGTTTGTCAAAATAAAATTATTATTTTGTGAATTCATTCATTCCAGCTTTTTCATCAGATCGGACGGCGACAAATTATACTTATTAGGTATTAGGTGCCTATAGTGTTATATAAACCGTTTTAAGTTCAGGGGTAAATATTAGTAGCAGGTGTGGCAGTAGCACTTTATTGTGTATAAAACAAGTTACAACACAGTTGATACAGAATCTATGTACAAAGGGGAGCTTATCCCTATAAGAGATCTCTTCCTCCACTTCACAGGATCACTTCTTTTTTCAGGGAAATATTAGTTAAAAATAATTTACAGGTACACGATTAAGTCCCGTTTCCTAGTAACAAAGAGCAGTAAGTTTCTTCAATTTTGTAAAGAAATAAGAAGTATTATTCTTTAAAGTTATAAAACCTTTTTCGTGTCTTTTAATATTTTTCTAGTCTACTTCTCTGTTCCTTTGACATTTCAACAAATTATGTTGACAATCATTCATATGTACCTTACGGTAAGAAAGTATGGCGAATTTTGTATTTTTTAACGTATAATAAATAAATAAAAGTTTTTTATTTAATAACAATGTAATAAAAACACTAAAGCATAGTTCTGTTAAGTATGGATCAGATCTATTTAAGTATATGTTATAAGTGTGTAAATCAACTTAATTTTTTATCGATATTGATTATCGCAACTGCCCCATCACTTGCCCCCAAACTGAGCATTAGATAACGGGGTCTACTTATGATATTAGCGGAAGTCCCGTTCCAATTCCTTTTATTAGCAAGAGAGTTCCGCTTATATTATTAGTTGTAAATTGTTATGCAATGGGCCCCTGTTCATAGAAAGACTTCCGCTTGTATGACAAGTTACAAGTGTTCGAGAAATAGGCCCCAGAAAGTACGAACGTCAGACTTTGACTCACATCTTTGACTTGTGGTTAACTTTATTTAACTGTATTTTATCAATTGCGTAATTGATAAAATACAGATATTTAATCATCATAACAAAACGAATCATTTGATACCATAAATAATAACTTCTAGTCTATTATTCATTTGTTATATTACCAGACGAGCGTATTAGATTGCTCGATGAATCATGAAACTAAAGCTTAATTAATTTTTACCTTGAACGAATGAGAAAAATAATTTAAGTCTAAAATTTATTCGCCGTAATAGAGTAGGTACGTATTAAAGAAAAGTTGCCGTTCAGTCTTACCGATTTCACAGTTTGTACAAATTTGAGTAAGGTACTATTTGATACGCCACGGTTTTTAGGGTTTCTCATAGTTAGGATTAGGTAAGTAACTAATTGACTACCTATGTAAGTATGTACCAAGAAAGCGAATATAAGTACACTGGATAAACTGTTTCAAAAGTGCTCAAACTATTTCAATAAATATATTCTTTCCCATTGAATTAGGAAAATTCTAAAAAAGCAATTATTATACAGTATGTCAACTTACTTAAAGGATTTATTTAAACTATGGACTTTTCGAATTTATGATTCATATACGAAAAAATAAATTTAATTAATTTATACTTCAATAACAGCCTGTAATATTTGTTTACAACGACGAAGCTTCACATAGAAAATTAATCTTGTCATCTTATTGCTAACCAAACTTTTTATTCGAATAATGAAGAAAACAAAATATGATAACAAAGTGACATCAGTGAGACTTAAATTACATAATTACATAAAATGGATTGCTGCTGTTTACATGACATAATTAAAATAATTTAGTAACCACTTTTATCTGTTTTAACAAGATCATTAAACCTGTGTAAAAAAGGAAGTTTTTATTTTATTTTATTCTATTGAAATATATTCACATTGCGGTCATCTGTCACGATGTAAACATTGCGTCACAAGACGATAAGTCTCTAGAATTAACCGACTTCGAAAAAGGTAAAATGTTTTTTTTTTTTTTTTTCAATTATAAATATTACACAAATACTAACAGTGTTGTAGAATAATAAACACGACGTTGAGCATCAACTGGTTTAAAGAGATGGTTTTAGTAAGTTTACTATTTATGCACAATCTTTTTATATATTTTATAGTTATTCTGTTATTTTGGGAGAAGTATCTAACCATCCTTGAGTTATAAATGGTGCACTCGTACTTTATTTTATTTATATAGATATTACAATAGACGCCAGTAAGCAACAATAAGGTGTTAAGCTAACCTTTAGCAGTGATGTCTTCGTATTGCCAGAGCGGCATGTGCGTGGGTCGGTTGGCGAGGAAGTGCACCAGCGACTTGATCACGTCGGCCACGGGCAGCTCGGCTGGCTCCGGCTCCGCCGCCTCCGCCGGCGCCTCTCCCTCGTTCTCCGTCACAATCACCGGCAGCGACGGGTAGTGGTCACCTTCCCCTGCACCGACAACTACTTCATCTCCCGTCCTCTATCTTATACGATAATACCCAAAGCCATTTATTTATTCTATTCACAAATATTAAAGTCGTAGTGCAAGAAAAGAAAATGAAGGGACAACGAAAACAGAAACAGTCACGCGCCTCGCTATGTCTGGAATGAATTAAGTAAATAACCGGCCAAGACCATGTCGGGCTCATAGTAGGGTTTCGTAGCTTTCCATCCATAATACCAATACGGTTCAATATAGTTTTCCTTGGAAGTCTTCATTAAGCTGTACTTTCATATCAATTTAAACTTTTTTGTATTTGCGGTTCAAAAGTTAGACATTTTCGTTAACTTCCAGAGCGATTATTTCCGAAAATATTGACTTTATCAATAATTGTTTAAGGCAAAACTTTAGGGTTGTACCAGAAAAAAAAAAATACCGCCCACTTTACATGTATGGCAAGTACCCTATTATTTATACATATTATCCATATTTCATTTTATCGCGTTGTCCGCGTGATTGATTTAAATATATATGTAGACCAAATTACTGCTTTCTAAGACTAACGGTCACTGAGCAAATCAGGGGACAGAAAACCGACATGGCGAAACTATAAGGGTTCCTAGTTGACTACGGAACTCTAAAAAAGAATGATTCTTGTTTTATTATTCAAAGCGCTGTCATGAAACGTCAGTCAGTTAATTCAATAATGGTAATTTCTGCCTAGTCCATAAAAGTTTCAACGATTTAAAACGTTTTGTGGTAAACATGACTGCTTAATGTGTACTTCGGTGGAGGTAGTTTTATTTTCACTTCATTGGTCGATAAAGAAGGAGGTTAAGTAAATACGACCGAGATATATACGATTTAAAACACACCTAAAGCGTCACGTCTCGGAAATGTTTGTGAGTAAACACATAGGCTACCTAAACACGTAACTCATTGGAACCCATGCGTCTATTTAGGCTTTAAAGTTGAATCCATTTGTCTTTTCATATTTATCAACGAGCGAAGCAGTTTGTCGAAGTGTCCAAATACCTTCTGGCGTGACTTGTGGGTCCGAGTTAAACGATAATGGTTGGTGTGGCCGGGGCGAGTGTCCGTTGCATTGTAAATAGCTGTCGAACACGGCATCTGGTTCTAAATAACAATAAATATTATAATAATAAAAGTAAAAGTAAAAAAGTGCTTATGTGCGATATGATGGATAGCAAACGAAAGCTGATGGGGTGTTAGCAGATAGAGAAGGTTTTACCTGTGAAGTTGTGAGGCACTAGGGGCAAGGCGGGTGGTATACCGAGCCCGAGCTGCGCCGAGCGGCTGGCCAGCAAGACCCGCGCCACGGTCAAGTGGTCGTGGTGCGCTGCCACCGCCACCAGCAAGTTTAATAGCAGTTGCCGACAATGTTGGTGAACAATCCACCTGTGAATATCAACTAATGCATTTGGCTTCCCCCTTCACAAGTTTTCATGAGTCGAAAAAAAAAGATGCAATGTTGTGTTATCGCGAATAAATGCTTCTGATGTAGGAACTAAAGAACATCTTCATCTATTGAGAAATTAATTGCTAAGAAAGTAATCCACCTTTCTGATTAACTTCGAAATGTGTCGTGATTAGTGAATTAAAAATGATTTTGTGAATCAGATATATGCATACATATTTTTCCCTAGGGGCTAAATGTACGCTTATATGCATCCTCAAAAAACACTTCAAAGTAATCGTATTAGAGATGACGACTTATGCTTACGACGTACGGGCTCACGGGCATGAAACCTGATGGTTTGGGTTGTTTGGTTTTTGGCATTGTGCCACACCAAAAACAAGGTGTTATTTCTTATTTACTGATCTGCACATTCGTGTGTGAAGTTATAAGTAATAAGCGAGTCGCATACCTGGTGTGGTCCATGCCAAGGAACACAATGTGCAGCATTAGCGGCACGTGGATGGACCAGTCCAGCTCCACGCCGTCCAGCACCACGTCACACAGCAGCATCACCGCCACGTTGCACCTACACGGAGTCATTAAATCATGTTCACTTAACTTTCTGAACCCTCGTCAATGTGATGTCAGCTCGGTTGAACTTGTACTTATCTATAATTTTCACACGCTAGTGGTAAGCTGTTTTATAGAATAATTCGACAGCGGTTTTAGACAAGTAAATTTAGTTTTAACACTTTTGACCATCGCAACTCACCGATTTATTGTAACAAACGAAAATTATTTTATAATATGCAGAACAGAAACGACTGCTAGCGAATATCTTCGATATTTAAATCGAAAGATAAATAGTTTTTTTTTGTGGTTGTGGGTTTGAGTCCCGCTGCGAGTCAATGTTTTGCATTTTTCTTTCGATTTAAATATCGAACAAACGAAAATTTGTGATAGTACATTTTTTGCACCTATATATTAGCCGCAGTCTAATAAAAACAAACTAACTAAAATAGAATTATTTCAGGTAACATTTTAGGGCACTATTTAAAAAAACAGGCATAAACCCGAAATACAAATATAAAAAGACAAAAAATTATAATAGCCCGAGATATCTTCTTGTTACCTGGTTTCTATCTATATATTATTATATCACTGTCCCGGAAATCTTTAATTTCTTTATATCACCAGACTGATCTCGGTCATATGAGTGTGATGAATATCAGCAAAATACAAAAAAAAAAAACACTGACGAAATCTCTTAAATTTTACAAGCATATAGCTTATAATTCAGAAAATAGCTATTCGTGCAATGAGGCAGAAGTTATTTTCTGTTTCTTATATATGTCAATTCCGAGCAATTGAAAGATTTTATAAAATTATTTTAATCATTGTATAATTATTAAATACAAATGTTTAGTTTTAAACCAAGGCTACTAAAAGTTTACACCTACTTGGACGCGATTCTGAACGTTTTGTTTTCACTCCGTTAAAGTTTTCATTTTATCGGGTCCAAGTTAGAGAGTTTAAAGGTATTCAAGGAATACCTACAAGAATAAAACTATTTCAAAGAAAGAAAATATTTTTAAACGTTGCAATATAACTTTTACAGTTACTTTTGTTTTGTTTTGAACGTACCTACATTACTTCAAGATTTATAGGGCTACGTTTGGAAATACAGTTCATATTTAATCACTTTTGCAAATTTTTCGGAACATTACGACATAAATCTGTTGCAGAGGTCTGCTATTGAAATTTCAATCATCAAATTAGGTTTAAAATATATCTGTCTTTTTCTATTAAGTAAAGACGTGAAATAGAGAAGAGATAACAGATTTAATTGTTTCGATTTCGTATTAGACCCCGTGGTTAGAATAGACGTACTAATTTCGAGGTTACTTCAGATTATTTAGTTTCACGCTAAAAGCTAAATTGGATTTAGCCCAGATTTAGAAAAAAAAAAAAAATAGGCATTGTCCGAGACGCTGAAGTTAAAATACTATTGTCACTACTTTGAAGAAAAAAAAAATGTATCTCACACTGCTTACTCTTAGTCAAAACATAGTAACTTATAAATGGCAGCTCTGTATCTATATAAAGGAAGAATTATGAATTATTGGGGTTTGATCGATTATGAGTTATGACGATGATACACCTCACTAAACAATCTCTTAATTGCGACATATTTCATAACTAATACAATTTTATAATGGTCTATAGTCCCACACGGACTTTGATCTTTCGTATAAGTTGAATGAAGCTGATAAAAATGTCTTCAAATAAATTTATGGCCGAATATACTGTTCTCATCAGGTACTTAAGAGTTATTTTATTAGTAACAAACTTTAGACATAAAAGCAAAGAGTTTTCTCTATAGTTTATAGTTTAGCGTCGACCCGTCTAACCTTTTAATAATTTATACATAAATACGTACTATGCTCGTATGTACATAGAGTCTACTCTAGATAAATAGGAGATATGATGATATATTCACAGTAATAACTAAGCCGGTGGTATAGTCTTAGAGTCAAAGTGTATATTCTTAAATAAATAGTTGTCCTACGGGCCAGTTCAATGAAACAAAGAAATTGGTCAAAATTGGTCAACATTTAACAAATAGTTCAAATGCTGTGCGGATTAAGTGCGCCATGGACAATGTTGGTCAGATTTCTGCGAAGTGTCAGTGTAATCCTAACTATTAAATAGCTAGTGTGCTCCTAAAATATAGCAACTACCTTTTACAGATGTACTTGCATATTTTAGATATTAAGTTAGTGATAGACATCCTTAACTCACCGACTTACCTACACATGAAAGTACTTGTTCTTATATATTACTAGCTTTTCCACGTGACTTCGTCGACCACATATGCCCGCCTTTAAAATATGGTTGCGGTATGAACATTATGCTATGTGCTTTCTTGTAGCTCAAACTCTATCCACACCCAATTTCATCCCAATTAGTTCAGCGGTGTAGAGGTAACAGACAGACAGAGAGAGTTACTTTCGCATTTACATATAATATTAGTACGTATTAGTAAATTAGTAATAAAATATTATTATTAGTATTTAGAATAGATGTACGTCTAACCTCTATTTACAAGTAATGATTGTGAATAAATTATGAATAGCAAGATATTTATACCAGCTCGCAGAAGGGTGTATGTTTTTGTGTGTTGTATATATATTTATCAAAATATTAATGTAGGTACATACATTTAACTAGGCCCAATATACACTTTCAGTTGTGAGTGTGCCATATGGTATACATATGAAAATTGAGGTGAGACAGTTGAGTTTATTATAACCCTGTCGAACTCGAACTCATATCGGCGTTTGGCGATGTACCCAATTCCAATTTTATGTAAGCCTAGAAATGGGGTCGATATTAGTTACAATAGTTTCGCATATCCCGTACGCCGTGTTGCTCCTGCGAGTGTTAATCACCTAAGCCGCGAATTTAGAGGTATTTGACAGAGCTAGGTTGTTTGTATTTCATAATGATAGATGACTGACGATAACGTCTTTGCGTCTTGTGCGTGCACGGCTTGGGTGATACAAGTCGAAATCGGATACCCATGTAGGTGGGTCTAAATTATTCTTAAGCAACTTGGAAACATTCATTTTCGTACACTACACTTAATAATATAAATGTAATTAATTAGATATATATCAATATAAAGAAATCTCGCTACTCGTGCAAAATGACATACTTATCGCTATAGCTAGATATTTTACTAGTAAGAACGACATTTGCTTAGTGCTTGCCACAATGAAAATATCGACAGTCATGTTATCGATATGTACATACTACTTCAAAGACAAGACGTACACACAGTCTTATACCGGCTACCTACCTAGACGCCGCGTGCCACCGATGTTGAACAAATTGAACGTAATCAGTATACTTTTGATCCAATTTACTTTTATTATTTGCAATAAACAGTTCCAAATTGTTGTATGTTTAGATAGTTTTGTAATTGTTATTTATTTTAAGCCCTATTACCCTATATTTGTCTTTGTATTACCAGTATGACGTTGAAGTGATACTTATCGACAACAGGACTGTCGATGTTTTTATTATGTCAATCACTTATAAGAAATCGTTCGTGCTAGAAAAATATCTAGGTATACTTATCGCGCTTGTATCGATAACTATACTACTTAGTTATAATGAAACATCTTCGTCAAAAAACACCAGACGCAACCTTGTTTGTGCAAAATGATAATTTATAAGCGGAGATAGCACGAAGCCAATAAACATGTGTAATAATCATACGGTACCTGTGGAAGCCCGAGATGGGCTGGCTGCTGTCGGGCAGGTACTCGGTGAGGCGCGCGAAGAAGCCGCCGTACTCCGGCATGGGCAGCGGCCGCGGCTGCGGCACATCCATGCGCGGCTCCTGCGGCGTCGTGGGCGCGCTGCCCGCCGGCGTGCCGCTCATGCCCAACTCGGGGCACAGACCCGTCTGAGACATATTTAAGGTATTTTTTCTTGTCACATTGGCCTCTTTAGTTTACCGATACTAATATTTCGGTTGCAGGGATTATAACAAAAAATACAACGATAATCCTGTCGGGAATGGAATTAACAGCTATAATTATGTATTGCCGTAGTAGCCGTCTTTAACTTTTAAACATTTGCATGAACATTGCAAATATTTAAAATAGAAAAAAATTGTGATGGTTACCGGGGTCGCATCACCGTCGGAGGGCGAAGATTCGGTCTCCGCGGGCGGCGTGGCGCACGGCGGCGCCGACGCTCGCTTCTCTGCCGCGCGGCTGTCACGGGTCCCGGCTTCTCCACCTTTGCCGCCGCTGCACAACAATTTATTACATGAAGCTTGACAATTATTTGTACAGATCAGCCAAAAACGTGCCATTATTTTATCGTTTGGTCTCTAAAATACTACTAAAAGCGTGTCGAATTACACAAAAGGTTTCATATCTATGGAATCCTCTGTAGGTCAAATGTATTTACATTATACGTATTTATTAGTTGGGTGTTGTGTGCTTATAATGTATACATATGATGATTCACACACACATTTTTGTAAAAAAAACCAAAATGATTCTCGTTAATGATTTACTAGTAGGTGTATAATTTCATTTATTAGATTTGTGGACACATAATCTTTTTATTACATTTCATCATTAATCATTTATTCTTATACGTTGTAATAGTTATAACATGAGATGCAATCGGTTGATCCAAGGAAGAACGGACGAACGTATAGGTAGACATGGAGGCCTAGTATAATACCTATGGGATCCCATTTGCATCTTTTACGAGCACATCTCATTTTTTTAATTTCATTCTTAACTATAGACGATTTTTCGTGATGATTAACTAATCTTTTTTTAATGACAATACTATTCTGTGACCTATTCTAATTATTATTTTGCATTTGAAAGCTGTCTACTAAACAGTTTTAGTTATGTTTAATAATGCGCATTTACCTATTCATATTATGAAGTCGGTTACTTCTGCTAATCGTTACTTATTAATATTTGAAATATCAAGTTACTCGTCTAAATAAAATACTTATCGAGTTGATAATTGATAATTTTAGAAGGTAGCTTAAAATTTCATTATATCGAGGTGAATATCGATGGGCTCGGACGCGCAGTGTTTTCGGCGTGTTTATTAACTTGCCAAGCGCGGGCCAATCACTTACGGGACACACCCGTTCATATGATTTATCGCTGTCCCCGATGTGACTTATCTCTGATGTACAGGCCGATTATAAATTATGCCTACTTGCTTACTTCAATTATTAACTTTTTTTTTAAGCTCCGGATTCATTTTAATACTAAATTGAAAATGCAAACACGGTTTGCGATATACTTTTATATACATTTAAAAAAAAAATGAAAAACATAAGGCAGAATAAAATCATAACTAAGCATACCTCTTACGACGTATGTAGGAACCATTAAAAGTTAGTCTTTTTTTATTCATGCATAAACATATTCTGATCACGCAAATACATTTTTGCGTTTTTGAGGAATCAAGTAATCCCAAGAATTCATTATCCCAATGCCCTTTTCATATAGTGAATTTAGGTTTCCAGTGGGTTTGTACAGATATCGTAGGGTGTTCACTTAGATGAATATTTTTCTTAAGCATTAATATTCATGTAATTTATTTTACTTATGTGTCATATGTACCTATTCACAGGAAAGTCAGAATATTTTTGTTAGTTGAGCGCAAGTCTTTTCAAGTTATTACGATGTAAATAAATAAAAAAACAAAAACAATGTATTTACGACTAAGTCTGAGAGTTGTATAGTCACGCGGAAAATGTGCGTTATCGTTTAATGTCGTGACATTGGTGGAGGTGGAACTTTTTATAAATTTTATATTTAAATTAACAACATAAGTTTCAATATTTTGTGATAATCTATATGAAAACATTCTACATACGTCTTTCATATTGCAGGTAATGCAGAATTTTCCTGATAAACGAGTATAATGGATATCTCCATTATAAAGAATCATCCTGTGCATAACATGAAATGTCAGTATTCAATCATTTAAGTTTCCGCGTCAAGTTACTTTCTATAACAGTCAGTACTATATATTAATCTTTTAGAGAAATAGTACGCTCTAATTTCATTTGAAAGAGTATTAGATTATGTACGAAACCTAGGTATGTAAATAATTCAATCGTCTAATTAAAATAACCATAAGTTTCAAGTAGACGAAGCAGAAGAGAACGTACGAGTTTGGACGAAGATAATATTTTATCCAGAGTTCATTAAATATTAATATTGACCCAAGACCAAGCTGCGGCCAGCTTCGATGAAAACTTAATTGAGAATCGGAATGTAATGAACAATCATTTTCTCAAACAGAAAAATACATTTTATCGGCTTTATATAAAAGATTTAGAAGAATCACGTTTTGGGCACGGTGCTTATAGAACGTCGTACAAAAATATAAAATACTAACTATGTATAGTGCGTTGGAAAGTCTCCTACGCCTTTTGTACACCGGTACATATTATAAGGTGCTAACACATTAGTTACGGATATGGGTCATACAGATTGATTAAAATAATATAGTCTTTTCTGTGATCAATAGTTAACGACTTATGCTCGCATAAGCATACAAATAATGTTTATGTGGTACAGTTTTACGTAAGAGGGGGAGTGGTTTATGTTGATACTCCATAAAATGAATATATGTTTTCAAAATCCTTAACTTTCACAATGTTCACAGGCAAGACGCGAACCTAATTGACCTGTATGACCCATATTTTAAGTTACATTAAGACACTAGTTGCCCCGGCGAACTTTGTACCGCCTGAAAGTGTATAAAGTATTTTATGAGATTTTTTCTTTTTTAAAGCAAACTACTAAACTTTTGGCCAAGCTGATCACAATGAACCCAAAATCGACCAAATCGTAGGCGTTCTCGAATTATAAAAGCCGGAACTAACACAACTTTCTTTTATTAATATAGAAGAAGATTACATTAACACAATTAACTTTCAACTGTAATTAAGGAAGCTTTGTATACATTTTTTTTGTTTAATTAACCGAACAAAAAAAATACATTTTAAAAATAACGTATTAACGATGTTCCTGTCAAGATATTTAAAACTGTCACGTCATAAGTTGTTTTTCTTAACAGGCATTATGTACCTATTTGATTTATCAACTTCAAATGGCCAGTAGAATGATAGGTTAAAGAGGTTCTAGAATGTCTAGTCTCATTTAATTATCTTACTAACAGGTCGTTTTAACTTAGCAAATTTGTTTCCTAGTTTTCTCCAAAAAACATAACAAAGCCAATGATGGTTCATACTTAAATGTACTCCGTGAACCAAATACTATCAGCTGTAAAAATATCCGTGACTAATTTGTTAGCCCCTCATATACGCAGGTAAAAGGGTACACATTTCCAGCCTCGTATCAAAGCTAAAGCTACTTGGTGGCAGCCGGCCCTTAAGCTTTTACTGTCCGAATTGAATGTTGATGCTTTACAACAACATAAAATCTTTCCTAGTTTCCGCCAATGTGTCATAAAAAATATATACACAAAAATATCACGAACAGAGGTTTGATATTGGGTCATAATTAAACAATAATCAAGTAAAGTCCCCTACCTCGCTTTAGCAGGGTCTTCGCCGCTATGTCTCTTTGTGTGTATAGTCCCCTTTTCCACGGGCGCTAGCTCCCCAGTCCGCCCTGTTGCGTCCTGCAAATAATGCACTCTCAAAGAATCACAAATTGTAATTAATTTACAAGTGAGATATAATACATATAGGGTATGAAAGAAACCTGAGAGCCGGTGCCGGGACCATCGCTGTGTCCCGAAGTCGCTTTCCTCATGGACGTGAGCCGGTAGAAGGGCGGTGTCTCCGTGCGCTCGATCAGGCAGTTCAGCGTCTCCACGGTCTGCAGTTCTGTCATCATTTCATCTAAGAGTCGTTCTGGCCGCGAGCGCGCCAGGTACAGTACTACGCGTTTAGCCTGTATAAACGAATTTTGAATGTAGAATATAATTTTTATTTTGTATGCTACGATCAATCAAATTCGTACATTACTTACATAAGGTAACAGTTCGTTAGGTGCCATCCCTGACACTATAATAAGGTAACGTATTATCACTTTAAGATTGTTGGGCCAGCAGGCACATAGCGTTGACCATAGCTCCTCAATTTCTTTAGGGTGTTGATCTGAGAACTAAAAAATAACATATTTTAAAATCGGAAGTCATCAATGACCTTCTGCCAGGTTATTTATTGACTTTAGCAAACATGCGTTTTGCAAATCATACATCATGACTCGCTTTCGATAAGACTAATTAAACCTTCTTGTAAAGTAGGTATACGTATATCGACCACAACAAAGGTGAGAATCACGGGAGTGTCAACAACGGGGATTATTAATGGATTTAGCCCTCAGCATTCAAGAGCAGCACGGGACAAGCCTCGTTTACATTGATTTTTAGGGATCCGTATTTGAATCTATTAAGAGCTCTGGTTAAAATGTAATGGTATTATAAAACAAAATTATTCAGAAACTGAGCCAAAAATTTAATTACCTTCGCCGTGATGTAAAACAAATTATTGAGAACCATTTCTGTCGCCTCCGCGGAGCCGAGTCCCTCGCGCCGCCCACTTCGGCCTGCTTCTGACGTGTAATACTAGACAACAGATTATTTAAAAGATAATAGGGCTGCTTGCTCAAGTATAATATACCTATTAAAATTAACTTGACATTAAAACTGGGCAGGGCAGGATTTGCCATGGATCGGTTTACTTTTCTGGAGTTACATCCGTTTTCGTACCTAACTTTGATACCATGGCTGAATTTAAGTTTTATTTTACTTTACTTAAGAAAAATAGAACTCGCAAGCTGTGCGGTACTTACTTTGCGCAAAATTGTACTAATAACTAGATATTGGTTTGACGTAACCATGTTACAGATTTATAAAATATGACGTATCTAAATATTTATAATTGTATACTATGTGCTTCTTAGTATTACCACACACACTCTCTCTCTCTCATTTTGAAATATTTAATAAATTTATGAAATCGTCAGCGATTTCATTGACTAGTATCCTAAGGACTTTATTACGTCTTTAAAGGTCCTTTAGCAAAGTTTTATTTTATTTGAATGTATGAAAAAAAATAGATTTAAGAACAAGTGTTAGTTACTGTACTTTCTGTTAATGTAGGTACACGTAAAGTAAAAAATAACAGATTGTGTACATCGCATTACCTATACATTGGTTATTATTACACACGTATACATATATATATTATTTGTGTTTCCTCGAACTCAATTATGATTTGAATTCTTTGTACTTTTGAGAGGGTGTTTCATTATGCTTGTAGGTAAAAATAAACGGGAGCGTTTTTGATAACTATGCTGCCAACCCAATCCTCAACTTACAACAAAATCAGTTGGTCCCGGTGTGAATTTGCGACATAAAATTGGATAAAACTTACTTCTAAATAAAACATGAGAACCATTCCATGAGAGCAGGTCGGCGGTCATTAGAGATTTTTGAAAACATATTTATATACTCGTAATCAGAAATCCGAATTAAAAAAATACCTCGGTGGTGTAGAAATGGGTAGAGTGTATGCAATCACAAAAAAATAAATACCTGTATATACGACAGTGGGTTGGCTGGCGGCACGTTGGGGTCCACCAGTTCGATGTTGACGAGCCACGGTAGTAGGTACTGCAGCAGCAGCTGCCGCACCTCCGTGCGGGCCGTTTGGAATCGTTCCGTTATTTCTGCGACACCCGTGTTATTAAATACCTCCGCTTTGTGACTACATGCCATTAAAAACAAGAGAACCATATTAAGTACGAATACATATTACTACTAGTATGTTTATTTACACGAGGTTTAGACCAATAGGAGTTACCTATTTAATGGTACGTCATGACTCATGAGACACTCTTATTATGTTTTGTTTTAAGGCCTAATTATGTTACTTTTTATTCGACACCGATTAACATGATTTAATTCATCACAGTGGCAGTATACGGGACTTGAGTTGCCTCCTGAAGATATTAAGAGAATAACTGACCATGACGTTTAATGAAAATTTTGAACGGCTGTCAGTCATTTAATTGACAGGTTATAATGCTGGAGTAGGTACATATAGAAGATTTATATTATAATCATAAACTCTACTTTTTGATGGGCAAGTACTACGGGGTCGTGCAGTCCAGTTATTTACGAATGTATTGCCTTGTCACCCGAACAATAAATTTTCAGGCGTAATTTGCTCATTCGGCGTTATTATGTCATATTTAATTGGTTGTGATTAATTTATACAAATACGTTGACGTTCAGACAAGGATACCCCAAAACCCCTTATCAGTTAGACGGAGAGCTGGCAACGAAGTCCCTAGTTAATTTGCTCTATCATTATCACTAGATCCGGATTTCGGGTTTGTTCATGACTTAATAATTATGTCATGTGATTTACGAGTAGTAATTGTGTGACATGGGTATATATTATAAAATCGATGTTACAATAGGCTACACGATATTTATTTATTTATGATAACAATAGATTCTGAGGATCAAATATAGCTACAGGATCAATTGCGTAAAAGCTATAAAAAAGTCAGAAATGAGAGACAAAGTCTGAAACTTCCACTTTCCGCTCGTAACGGTCTTTACAAAATGATACAAAGCTTGACGTCACTCGTGACCCACTTTAAAGTATGGACAAATAATGACAATATTTTTTATTTCGCATTTATTTCAAAACTTAATTTTTTTTAATTTTATTCACCCCTATTATCGAATGCCGTGCATGAGACAATAAGGTAACCACGGCACGCCGGCCACACGTCTATTTAAATGCGTCAGCCTCTCGGGAGCGTGAGCTTTCACGTGACGACAAACACAAACCCTTATATTACTCGAGATTTGATTTGTGCGGTATTATACGACACTTGATAAGTATAAAAATTATGCCTACTACAAATAACATTTCTGAATAAAAGAAAAGAATCAAGCTCATGAAAATGTTCATTCTATGCCCAATTAATACTTCAATAGCTCATTCGTGAAAGCCACTGGTCCTCGTTAGTACAAGCTCACGGGCCTCTGGGTTTATAAAAGCTTAAAACCGGGCGCACCTTGGGGACCTGTGTTTTTGTGGTTTTTACCTTCGTAACTTTCACACCGCGAGGACTGGAACTTTTTTAATCACTTGAAAAACGCGTGTCCTTTCCTGCAGTTACCAAGGCAAAGTTTCCTATATTTAAGCATAAGCATATATAGCATTACAGAAAAAAGCACTTAGAAGCGTAGGTATAATTAATATTCTTAATGAAGATTATTCAGACGTTTAATTTTGATTATCCACAAAGAATACCTATCCCTCTCTTTGTATCTGTCACGTTCCCACATTTCGCAGATTCACTTTTTTCTCTCTAATTTACTCGCAATGCCGCAATTGATTACTTACTTTGCTTAAAATTCAAGTTTCCCGAGTAGCGACACAAAGTCAATTAAGCTGATTTTAAGCTAACACCGAACGACGGGGAACTTTGACGATTGGAAATAAAAACAATTAAAAGTATTCGTGCTTGCTTTTCGTTGTGGCATTTTCATAATTCTTAGCATACCGATCGTTACTTTCACGAATATTTACTTAACCAATACAATTACCAGTTAATACAAGTGTTGGCCCGTAATTTTTTTTTTCGGAGAGCCTTTTGTAGTTTGGCTTATTTTTATATTTTTTGGAAAATAGCAAAACTGTTTGAAGAGGCCAGCTGGCAAGTTAAGTTACCAAATACTTAGGTGCCCTAAGTAAATTACCAAACTAGAAAATTATGAGGCCGGCTATTGAAAAACGTACAAAGCTGACGTCAATGTTTATTGTTTTTTAACCCCCAACGTAAGAAGAGGGGAGTTATAAGTATGGCCGCTATTTGTGCAAGTATGTCGGTGAAATCGTAGCACCTTAACAGGCGAGCCGATAAGGACGTCACGACCTATTTCCTAGTAATTACACTTGTTTTTTTTCAACCTCATTTATGTCGATAATACTTGGTTATTTTTAATATTGCTTAGCTAATACGATATCTTTCACAACGTTATCTTATTAATATTACTACGTTTATGCTGTAGGTGGGTGTGTTCGTAGCGTACAAAAACTATAACTGCTACGCTGACGTAGCTCACTACAAAACCTGCTATATTTATACAGCGTATATATATAAGCATCATATCTACGAATCAAAGACGCTGTATTGAACATCAAATAAAATCACGCAATAGTAGCCGCGATAGAGATTAACAAGTGATGCCAGTGCTAGTCTTAACTAGAGAGGTATTTCACTTTCGCCTTGTCATAAACAGGGAATGCGGCTACTGTACGGCGTACTGCAATTGTGGAACTGATAAGCAAATACAAGATTACAGTACTAAGTATATAAGTCTCCATTAATTCAATTGGGACAATAATCATTGTCGATACTGGGAAATTCAAAATTCAGAATCTTCAATGTAAGGTACAGACGATTTGTTCGTGTTTCCGCGCCAGTAACGTGAGCCGTGCACCTTTACTGATACAGCGACCGATGGGCAGCAGTACCCACATCTCTCATCGTTATGCCGGTGCATATCCGTTTTCATCTTTACATATTCTACTTTGTACAATAATAGGCTACACGGGTCGACGAACAAAGACCACCTGAGACGGGTTAGAGAAACTTTTCTAGAAAGGTATATGTTATTTTGAATTATACAGTTACTTCACATAGAAGACTCAGAATAAGTTAACAGAGATCACAATCTCGATTCTTCCAAACCCTTTGAATAAGTAGATGAATTATTCGTTAATATACTTTGAGCCCATGATTAAGTACCTACTCGTATAAGATCAAAAAGTGTGGGTTCCAAAGTACAATACCATATCAAAATTTTGTAAATACTTACGTATTCTAGTCGTGATACAGGAGATGATATATTATTGGGATAACAAAATATGTATTTTTGCGGATACCTTTATGAAGGTATCGGTATCGGGTAAGCTGGCTACAGCTAGCGCAATCAAATACGCAATAACACAGAAGTGTTGGATTTTCCTTATTACATTTCATACGCATATTTTTTAACGCTGTCGGTTAGTATAGTAAAGGGTGAACACTATTAAATTGTCGCAGGTCGAACATGCTACAGACGACAAAATAAAAATCCAAAGTGCTCAAAATTCTTTATATGACTAATTTTATACAGCGTAAAATCATTTAAAAAAATATTAGGGCTATTTCATCGAACGACGAGAAAATTTCCGGACATTACTTTTGACGTGATTCATTGAATTTCGCACGGAATCATCGCTTAACAATTTTGTGCATTTAATCCATTTTCGTTGAAAATCTGGTAATGAAGTGGCAGGTTGGCAAGTTTTTCGCAGTTTAGTTTTTATATTAGCCCAATATTTTTCGATGGGGCGAAGTTCGGGACAGTTAGGTGGGTTACTCTCCTTAGGCACTACCTCGACTGAATTCGCCTTATACCATTCCAAAGTTCGAGACGAATAATGGCAACTTGCTAAATCTGGCCAAAACAATGTTGAGGAAGTGTGTTTCTTTATGAATGGTAACAGTTTCTTTTTCAAGCATTCTGATATATAAATATCGGTGTTAATTGTCCCGGTAGTGATAAATGGTGAGCTCCTCATGCCGCACTGGCATATAGCTTGCCAAACAAGGTATTTTTGCAAATTTTTATACCGGGATCCCCTTTTCCGATTCGTCAAGATTCGAGATGTCCCGAGAGGAATAGTACTCGTTACCTGGTAAAGACTTGAAATCTGCCTTGACGTAGGTTTCATCGTCAATAATTAGGCAACATTTTTCTCAATCAACAAGGTATACAATAACCTAGAACGTCTAACCGCACGATTATATTGATCCACAGTTCTCTTGGGAGCCTTTTGCTTCTTATATGTTGTAATGCCGCATTCTTTTTAATTTTTTGGACATTTGCTTGACTAGTGCCTACTTTTTCGCCACATCCCGGAAGAGATACTCGGATTCTTATCAAATAGCTTGCACACCTTTGATTGTAACTTAACATTAGATTTTCTGGTGGGTTGACCTTCACGCCGCTTCCTATCTATAGTTTCACCTTGTTTAATTTTTTTAGGGTTCGTTGAACCGTCCTCCGAGTTGTTTGACAAGATTTTGCCAGATCTAAAGTTGATAAATGAGGATTTTTACTGAATTCTTGCAAAATTAATTCGCGAACATTTTTTTCGTGTAACGCCATTTTCATAAATAAAAAACAAATGAACATTTTATGGTTGTCTAATATATTACGAGCCTTCTAAATTTAAAATTTTAAAAGAATATTCAAAAAAGGTTCGATGCAACACGCTAGCAAAGTAAAAATGTAGGCGACAATTTAATAGTGTTCACCCTTTAAGAATCGATAATCCATCAGAGTGATTATTTCAGAGACGCTATTCGCCGACTATTTTGATACAAAACATAGGTTTATTTGACTAATTTATTGTAAGCAGTTGTAACTTATTAAAACATCACCTAACACAGTCAGCATAATTATTAGCATTGAAGTATAAAAACACAACCTGAGACAAACATTTCATTCAACTTTATTTTTAACCATATTGGTGCAAAAAGACATAATGACTTGACAAATAAAATTAGTGAGATGCTTTTCGCGTTGTCTGCTTAGAGCGAAAAATACATCTGACTGTAGCTCTAATATTTTCCGTTATCTTATTTTTGTACCATGAATCACAAATAAATGACAATATTGTAGATACATATGTATGTATGTTAAACAGAAAATTATATTTTCACCTCAGCAGCTCGAACATGTCTACTTTCCTCACTCCAGGGAGTGAGGAAAGTGCGATTTTCCTCACTTTCTGAGAGTGAGGAAAGTTGCTACTTTCGTCACTCCAGGGAGTGAGACAAAGTAACTTTTTAATTGACGACCGGTCTGGCCTAGTAGGTAATGACCCTGCCTAAGAAGCCGGTGGTCCCGGGTTCGAATCCCAGTCAGGCCATTTATTTGTGTGATGAGCACAGATATTTGTCCTAAGTCATGGGTGTTTTCTATGTATTTAAGTATTTATATGTATCTAATTATTATAATAGGACATAATGGACTCCCTACACACCACTAACACGTTCGGACCCTCACAAATTAATTGAATATTATAATTTTGAAATGTACATATTTTAAAATTAAAAATATTTAAACAAAATATGAAGTAATGAAGCCAGTGCAGTTGCAGATAAAACACTTAAATGAATGTGGTTAACTTGATGTTAATTTTTTTACAAGATTTTATTTAACTGGATGTATGTATTTGTATATTTATCCGGATGGAATCTTGCAACTTAATTTTGAAGCAGACATCTTTAACCGATTGAGCTGAAATTTAGCACACTTATGTAATTTCGGTTACAATGGTTATGGTACCACTGATCTGATCTGATGCTGGAGTCAGAAGGTAGCAAAAGCAACTCCTAAAATACACAAGATAAACCCGTGGTGTTTTAGGATCATTAGAATCCTTACGAAGAGTAGATGATGATTGTGAAAAAAGTGCAGTCGGCAATAAAAGCTTGTACTAAAAATGTCATTTTTGGCAACTTATTTAACCTTTAATATGTTCTCACTACTGAGGTGAAAAGTTGTATGTGTCACACTAGAGTAAAGTTATTTTACATCTCGTGTTTTTGAGTGCCTCGCTACGCTCAAGATTCTAACACTAGAATCACTCGCTACGCTCGTGATTCAATTATAGAATCTTTCGCTTACTCGGGACTCAAAATAAACACTCGCAAGAAAAAACAACTTTCCTCTCTTGTTGCACAAATAACTATTAATTAATGTTGAATAATTGAAACCCGCAGGCATTCATTACAGGTTGGAAATTAAGTAAAGAGAATACTATAAATACTAGCTTCTGCTAGTCGATCAAGATACCAATGAGTGTCTCAATATGCACCTACCATAAGCAAAGTTTTGTAGATACGAGTATAAAACCTTGACCAATCTATTATTAGCGCGTAGCATCTATAGAGTGTGTTACCTGAGAACATGGGCATGGTGAGTTCGGGGTGCAGCTGCGCCAGCTGCCGCGAGAGGTACAGTTGCGAGCGGCAGTACGTGGTGCACAGTAGCGCGTCCAGGGTTCCACGCCCCTTTTCAGAACCTGCCGCCAAACCAAAACACACATTCATTATCAAATTCTTTCGAAGGTTCGATGACAGCATGATCGGCAAAACGCTAAAAAATAAAAACACGTCCGTTCATTCCGATGTTCTACAATGGTATTTTTTCATGCTATAGTTTAACTACTAAGCACTTAAAATTAAATTAAACAGTATCCTCATCTAAGGGGGCTGGCTTAATGAGGATGTGCCGTGTTATTAAATGTTATTATATTTGGCATAGAAAAGTTTTATTTGATCTTTACATTCCAAAGTTATGTAACTATGGTGACGACCGACAAATTACATACCGAAGTCAGCAAACATTTTCAAGAACCGAGAGATGAATCAAATAAATCTTACAAACTTAAGACACTGAGACAGTTGTAACATTGTACTTTGTACAAAGAAAGCTATCAAATGCCTAATTGAAATAGAAAAGAGAGGTGGTAAATTCAAGATATTCATATTTCCGAGAAAAGTTGTGATATTACTTAAGTTGTCGGCATTTTTAATAGGCGTGAAGCTTAAAGTTCGGTTAAAGTGTTGGACATGCGAATGGTACTGTAAGGCTGCGGCGCCGGCTGAAAGCGACGCGACAGTCGCCGCCGGAGAGGCGCGGCGCGAACACGCCGCGCCATGTCCGACCTCTCGCTGAGGCTCGGGAGCGCCGACTTTCCCAACTATTCTACTCACGCAGATTCTAATTATTCGACCTATACTAATAATAATGATACATTCGATTTTATTGCGGGACAAGTTGCATTCGCTTTAAATGTTTACTACACCCCATTATTAGTCGCTTTAGGGACGATTGGTAACTTAGTATCAGTATTTGTTTTCTACAGTAGTAAGCTAAGATTGCAGTCTACTAGCCAATATTTGTCAGCGCTGGCTATCTCTGATACCATGTTTTTATTTCAATTGATGATGCCGTGGTCAGTTGCCGTTAAACTTTCCGGCCTGTTTTACACCGAAGGATTCTGTCAGACGTTTGTATATTTTTCTTACGTGTCATGCTGCCTCAGCTCATGGTTGGTGGTAGCGTTTACAGTGGAGAGGTTTGTTGCTGTACTGTATCCACTGCGCCGCAACGCTATCTGTACCGTGGCGCGTGCTCGTCACATCATCACCACAATAGCTGTAGCGGCGCTGCTCTACAACGTACCTGTTCTCAGGTTTGCAGCGCCGGCTAACAACGATTGCAGTATAGATTTCCAATACCTCGAACACGCAGCCAGATTTAATCTGGTGGATACAGCTGTGTCGTTCACGGTACCGTTAGGAGTAATTATAGTATTGAACGTTTGGATAATGGTCGGAGTGTACCGCCTAGAGCGCACCCGGCACCAACTGATGAAAGCAGATCAACCCGGACCCGCGCCGGGCCAGCGATCGCGTCCCTCGCGCCTCCAGCACTGTCCGCGCTCGCAGCAGCGAGTGACGAGGATGTTGCTGATTGTCTCTTCAGTGTTCGTCATCCTTAATATGCCCGCCTACACCATGCGCGTTGTCGCTTATGCTAACAACGAGGTAAGTAATTCAATTTCATACAAGTTTTACCATTACATAAAGAGCATTGCGCTATGCTTAGATTACTTTAGTTGGCAAAGCGATATCTTCTTTTTTAGACCTGTTGTAAGTCACAATATACAATTACAAAATAAAAGTTAGTTGTTAGAAATACAGATTGCCACTTAAAATAATAGACTTGACGTTGTCACGTTACGGGGCGTCCCTAAAATATATATTAGATACTTAAAGGGCCTAGGTTTTTTATTTAGTAGCAATACGAGTTTCGTAACAAATAAATAGTGCCGGGTCACTTTCTACAAAAACAATGCTAGTGTTCAATGCTCTTCATTGAAAATATTGACACTAACACTACCAAGGGCGTAAGAGGTAGCTATTACTAGAAGGTTATTTGTCGTTAAATGTTAATTATGGAATTAATTATTTCTTAACACGTTCAGAGTCTAGTGCCCCATGCATGGGTCAGGAGTCACGACGAACTATCTTCACAAGTCCTGCCCCACACGTGGGTCACTATAACCGACCAGGTACGCACTGAATTCAAATCACTTCCAACTGCATTCAATCGTGTTCATAATATAAAGATAATTCTGATTTTTCTATTAATATTTATGTTAGATATTAGACAACATAATTCAGTAATATATATTGTAGTAATCCGAGTAAACATCTGGGCGTTCCATAGTGACCCATACGTGGAGCACGGATGTGCGATGGAAGTAATTTGCTTGGACGTATGAGGAAATCAATACATTTTGTATGGGGACTGTGTACGTGTTAACACCCCAATTAGTAACTATTAATTATTATTAAACCTAGGTAATTATGTGTCAATGTCAATCTCTTTTAACCGATATCAATGCTTAAACTAAACAGTAAAAAACGTCTTATCTTTATATTATTGTCACTTAACTAAAGGATAGATTGTCAGTTTAATACAGTACCTATCTGAAAAGTTTAGTTTTGCTATTAATGAATGCAGAATGTCATCATGGACATAGAAGGAAATTCAACCGAGAAAGAAAGATTGAGATATGATTGATTATATAGGTCGGAATTGATCTGTAGATACCACCCAATCATTATCATTAGGGTTATGTAAATATTAGTAAGTGTAATAGGTGTAAGTATTAGTAATATACATACATACATACATACATTTCAGCCGTATGCAGTCCACTGCTGGACGTAGGCCTCCCACAAATATGACTTGTATCATCTTGGGGTAGTTATAATAGTTGGGATAGTAATATAATAATGCATATAAAACGGAGGACAAAGTTACCCAGTTCGTTATAACCTAAAAGCAAGTTTATAACTCAAACTTATCGTTTTATTTAATATGTCAAAGGGTTGACAGTCATTACACTTTCCTTATTAAAACGATAACTGAGGATGAAACTTTGCGCTTGAAACTCGGCGCGAGAAGTAGTTACCTATTCTTTACAGACAGAAAAAACTAATATTTACTTTAACTATCAGTAAACAGCCCTCTATTTATAAATTAACAATATTTCAATAACAAATAGCGAATTGAAGAGATTAGTGATTTTCACTAAAACCACACGCGGTAGCAATGTCTAATATTTCGGTCCGTATTTGACTTCACATATTACATTGAGCAAATTTCTTTAAGATATTTATAAACTTAAATATAAGTAAAAACTTTAATAGAGGTTTGTCTCTTTAATATTGTCTAGTCTTGTAGTGACCGTACATATAAGTACAAGGTGCTCTAGTTCGACTAAAATTTATACAAAATTTTAATAAAGGATTAAAAATCAAATTGAAAAATATATGTATTTTGTTATATATCGGCATCTCATACCCACAATCCAAGTTTAATCGTATTTACAGAAATTGTAACATACTTAGTCGATAAATAAATCCAATGATTTATTGTCCTTATAAATTCGTACAAGATACGCCTAATGGCTTGTTGTTCACATGGTGAATTTAACACTTGTATACAATGATTTTAAATAAACAATGGCTAGCAAATACATTTCTATATGTATAGTTTTGATAAAAGCTACTCGTAATCCATATACGTAAGTCAACAACAACATGTGAGAATCAGATACTCGTAAAATATTTGTAATTACATTCTACGCCTAATAACACGCAGCGGTTTACAAATTTAATTGTAACTTTTTGATTTTGAGATAAGTGACGCTATACAGTACCGGTCAAAAGTTTAAGTTCATTCTGTGCGTTCGGTTCAATAAAGTTATAATACAATTTATCAAAAAATATTTAATAATCTTGTATTATGTACAAATCCACTAATTTAGAACTACTAATAGATAAAAAAAAAAGAAATAGGTTTTTAATAAAAATGCCTGCTGCTGCCTTTTGCTTTCATCACTGACGCACACTTTCGGCATTCGTGCAATTAATTATTACAGTGTTGGTGCTGAAATTGTATTCCAACAAATGTGCAGGTGTTCCCACAGCTGTTCTTTATTCCTTCCATAATAGTACAATCGGGTGGAGGTCGGAGCTGATTTAGTTGGACAATCCATATACGTATTTTAATTCTTATTGTTATACTCTTGTTGAAATATAGTTCTTGCACAATTTCGAAGTCTGTTTAAGATCGTTGTCTTGTTGAAAAACAAGACCTCCGCCCAAAATCCGTTGTACAGATTGAAATGCATGACGTTGCAGAATGTTAAAAAGTTAAAATACAATTTTCTCAAACATGCAATGAAATGTCTTCGTTACGTGCGTCATAATAGGCTTCGAAGTATCACGTTTAGGGCGGATCGACTCCGGAGGACAGGTAACGAATTTCATATAAAATTGAAGGCCTAGGCCGGGAAGTAATTTTTTTTTAATTTTTATGTATACCTGGCGTCTGTGTTCATGAAGCCTGTTCAAACAGCTGAGTTATATTTTTTTATCATTTTTAGTGACTAAATGATTAGCGGGCTAAAAAATAATCTTGCTTATTTCAGACGAAATGGTATGAAAAGATTTATTTTATTTATCATGTAATTGAATATTCATATCATCAGGTTATTACATTATTATATTTATTATTCATGCTCTCAATTTTAAAATTGTATTGGCAACACCAAACACTACTCCACGCATGCGCGTTTTTGAACGCATTTTTGACTCAACCAATCACAGGACACTTTTACTTGTTTTAATAATGGCGGAATGAAAAAGTTTCTCGGCGTGTAAAACTCTGTTTATTAAGACTAAATAGTGGTAAATAGTGTGATTCAATGCTTTTGTGACTTAGATATAGTGTTACGGGTGTATAAAAATTGAATAATCTAACCGGGCCCGGTTTTATTTATCTATATTTTGTTATTGTGTACCGCCAAAGGCAGATGCCGTAGCGCCATCATTTAAAAAGTAAGTGCATTCTTTTTTGGTGGTTTTTCTAAATGTTGTATATAGTAATTATAGCCAGACTATTTATGATAGTCATTAATTATTACATCGAAGGCAAAAATACTACAAAGCGGGATTGGAGGGAAAATTAAAAAACTTATGTCGTGAAGCTGTTTTGTTCAGTGGTATTTTTTTATTTATTTCATTGCATTAGTTTGAGAAAAGCACTATACATGCCTAGCCGTGAAAGGGTCTTGAAGGCTTCGTATACTATCCGGCCTCCTTACAGTCGGCCGTATATACAACTCAGCCTTCAACCCCCTTTTTCCCGGCGGCTGCAGTAATGTACTATTATTATCCATTATGCCATTGACTGAAAATAAAACTTTAGACCATATTTGAGTTTCTGAGCTTTATTTCAACCCATGCCCTTGGTTCCGACTACGCAACAAAGGTTTTTTGGCAGCAATACGGCCTTTTAAACCATAGTTTCGCAGACGCCACCGTCGTTCTGTCGAAGCCCATACCCGCTGATCTCGAGATTCTAGAGCGGCGTTGAGTTCTTCGCAAATGTTTGGAGCACGATGGCGTTTGCTCTGTACGCAAATAAACTGATCTTCGCTTTAATACGTGATATTAGGCCTACCTAAACCCGACCGTAATTGACACCGGTTTTTTGTTTTCGATTCAAATTCTCTGCTCTCATTCGCGTTGTGTAGCCCTCATTAAACAGAGCTATAATAACGGCACGAGTTTCGACACTCAAATCGGGTTTGCGACCAATTTGTTTTTTTTTTTTTTTCTAACTTTACGAAATATCATAAAAAAATGGAATAAAATATCTAAATGGATCATATTTGTAAATAATAATAAGACTATTCCTCGAAGAAGTATTTTTATTGTTATTTGGTAGTAATGGAAACAATTAAACATTTGTAATTCAAAACATATTCTATACTTGTTCTTGAATATGATAACTTTTTTTTCATAGGGTGAACTTAAACTTTTGACCGGTACTGTGATAGTTACTATAATGTATCTATAATAAGTTTACAAGAGACCAGAATGGATAGCGTGGTTACCATTTTATATACTATATGATATTATGACAAATAATAAAAACCCGACCATATTAAAAACTAGCAGCATTTGATAGCAATGGAAACTTGCGACCTAGTATAAAATATTCAATTGTAAGTTAATATTCCATGATTTCGTAAGTAAATAGACGAACATTATAGAACCGTGTTATCTGAGCCCTTCCAATAATCCTGGATTAACAATCTAGGAGTATTGTTCGTGAAAACTCAAAGATAAGTAATTTTCGTTGAGCTCTCCAAACGACCATGTTAAAGTAGATCTCACAGAATTTTCAGAGCTTACCCCAAGGCGATTAATTTACTCGCATCGTTGGTAACGTTTATTTGGCGACGGGGAATGCCTGACACTTGTTGAGCTTGCATCCGTAAATGCAACAGTTGTGAATACTGGGCCCGCAAAGACAAAGCCTTACTAAATTGTGCCATCCACATCTATCGTTGTTACATGAAAAATCTACTCTAACTACCTAAGGGCTGTTAAGAAAGTTTTTGTTAGTTCTTTTGAACTAAATTTATAACTTTACCTGTAACACGTGTACGGATACCAAAGCAATTGCGAATGACTTTTAAGGATTCTTTAGCGAATGTGATAAAGAAGAAAACTTTGTATGTCGACGTTCCGTTGTGCCTTATTTGCCAGAATGGTGAGCAAGGACCTGCAGCTGCGACTACGAATTGTTTGGCTTTTCCAATTGGTCCTTTGTTTACAAATAGTCATTTTGAGTCTAGGCAGACCCCGAGTAAAAATCGTACAATATCACAACAATGTCAAATCATGAGGCTCTTGTGTACCGATGATAGGATCGAATTCATGTGTAAATTTTGAAATGAAAAAGCGGTCGATAAATCAAAACGTATAAATATAAGGGTCTCGGCCCTATACAATTCCGCTCCTTTCGGTGTACAAACCTCGACCCATGAGGTCTCAGCGCCCACTCCCTCTACAAGGACACCTCGAACAGGCTGGTGGATACTACGCACAACGTATTGGTATTGCTATACAACGGAGAAATGCTGCCAGAATCTTCGGTGCCATGCAGCGGGGCGACTTTTTGAAATATAATGTAATCATGTTTCTCATTTTATTATTATATTTAATTCAGACGATGTATTTGACATTAACCCCTTTTTCTTATTTACATCTAATATCCGTGTCTTATAATATGCAGGGAGGAAGGAGGATATATGTATAAGCAGATGGCAGTCCATCTTACGTGACACATAAGTACTAAGACACTTATAGTCAATGCCAATATATAGTCACGCGGTAGCCATAATAATATCAAGTTCAATTGTACTTACTATAAGCATTTTTTGATTGAATTATATAACAAACACTGCATTTCAAAAAAATATTTAGTGTAATTTAGTTTTTTAATTATGATTCACACCATATAATTAACTCTAATTAGTCCGTAAAGGTATTCAGAAATATGGCGGCTTAGAGTAGGCTGATAGATAATGTTATCAAAGATTGGGGCAAGTAGGTATTATGGGTTAGCTGGTAAACCAAGACGTACCCGAGGGAACATGTTAATTATTTTATCCTAATGGGTGGAGATAAAAGCAAGTGCCTCATTCGGGAAATACTAACTAAATACCTGTGTTTTAAATATAGTCTCTATTCATAGCGTTCAAGAATAAATTTAAAATTAATGAATTTAACCTACCAAGTATAATTTTATACTATATATAAAATTATTTTAAATAATTCTCGTGTTACTTTAATTTATTTCAATTAAAGTTGTGACCAGTACCTACTCTTAATTTACGATTTTTTTTATATGTTCTGTAAATATTTCTAGATGATGCCTGGCGAATATCAGAAGAATATCTTTAAGTATTAGCCAGTGCTGCACTACAATAAAAATTTGACTATATTTATTATATTATAATTTATAGTTAGTAAGTTATCTACGGATTTAAAACAGAAGCCCAAATATAGTCATAACGTAACTGTAAAGCTTAATCCTTAAACCATTTTCACGGAACAATTAACGATTTATCTAACTGAACCCTGCGGTCCGACGACCGACTTTTGGGATGAATACATTCCGGAGCAGTATAGTGCCACAAAAAGGGTTGGGAATAACGACAATCCCTGATGGTGGACGACGTTCTGTATAGGTAACTGGCTGGATAAGAATACTCGTACAAGCATTGCAACAGCAGTGGGACTACCAAAAGGGGCAGGATATAGTGTTCCGTGAAGTGATACTAAATATAACTAAATAATAACAAATAATCGTAGCCGTATCTGAAAAACAAACGCTTATTACCTTTAGGTATTAAGCGTTTGTTTTTATACAATTTAAAAATAAGGGAATTGGCATTGGACTTACGGTTATAAAAGATTACTTCAATTGCTCAGGTTACGCCAGAGCTACGATTAGTATAATATACTCGTAAAATTACGATTAAACATGATTTATCGTCACGTTATTTGTAATGTCACATTTATCGCTTTTCAATAAAAAAATCTTTATATTTTGTACGAGACTGGTACATAAATACATACGTCAATAAAATTCCATTATTTGACGAAGTATTTTTCACAAATGAAACCGTGAAGGTGAGCGATAACAATACGGGCTGTTCGATTTGCCAAAACCTCTGCGGTCCTTTTTAAATAAGCTTTCATCCCTCGTTTTCCGTTTCCTTTAGGGTACTCTCCAAGGAACTTAATATATCTTTTAGTTTCATGCTTATTGCTCACAGCTAACTAAATAATGCCTCTGTAGAAAAAAAAAAAAATACTAAATCTATCGACTTTGCTTTACGCTCCCAAAGTGAAAAACTTGTTAATACGAATACTAGGAATGAGTTCAAACTCGAGCGGTCGTTAATATGTACAGACCAGTTCCACTACCGAATTTATCGCCCTATAACATTATTACGTTATTAGGTATCTGTTTACTCTGAAAGCATCAAATATATGTTTACACTCTTGCATCGAACTAGAATGTAGAAAGTTTGACATAACCATGTAAACATTACCTTTAACGTCGATGTGTATTATTGGAAGCGAGAAAAGTGTGCTTCAATAAAATGTTTTTACCTGAAAAAATATGCTTGGTGAATACAAATAGTCTGTTATCATATCGATTCCGTTCCGTTATTTTTAAATAGGTACATGAAAAGTATAAGAGAGTTAAATATACTCACACCTTTATCAAACGTCGTTTACCGTAATAGTGTTGACATTAACACAAATTGAGTTTAGTATTTTGTAAAGACTGGTCCGCATAAAATGTAGTTAGGTATACAAACTTTTCATAAAAAAATAAAACATTATAAAACAAATTACTATCACATACAAGAATACATTTTTGGTACAAACATGTGAATATATTCTATAGTTCCAATAATGTCGTCGTCTGAAATTAGTCTTGTACACTCACAGTGAACACGCACCTTGAAAATCCCAGTTGGAGTCAGGTTAGAGTTGCTAACATTTAAATCTGCCTAAATCTTCTGCCGGAAAAGATTTACGATGCTACAAATATACTATTGAAAGAAAAGCAGGTCCTGGTCGAAAAAAGGATTTCAGGACATAAATCTCGCAAAAAAAATTTGAAAGTTGCTTATCATACTAACCCTAACATTTCCGAGCGAAAACTAGCTGAATAGTTAAGTACTACCAAGTCTATGGTGCAGTGGGTTAAACAAAATAGTGGACTAACAACATTTAAAGTGCATAAAGTTCCAGATCGGACCCCTGAGAAGAAGAAAATAGCTAAAGAATTACCTTAATTTCTTTATGTTTCTTGTGTGATGGACGGATGACGAGACTTATATGTGGTTGCCGACTTCAAGAAAAAAACCGGGCCTAGGATCTATATGTTGCTAGTCAAAAGGATAATGTCAACCTTAAACACAAATGTAAGATGGCCACCAAATACCCTGAAAATTTTATGATCTTGCAAACCATATGTACATGCGGTCTAAAAAGTGACGAATTTATTACTACGAGCACAGTTATTTACGTAGAACAATATCTGGACAAGCAGTTATTGCCATTTCTACGTAAAAATAATACATCGATAAGTTCAAACTCTAATAATGAAAAGAAAACCTAAAATACTCAAATTTGGCATGGGTACAGTAAAATTCATATTTATGTACATAATGAATAAGTTACATTTAACTATATTTGATTTCAAATATTTTATTACTAAATTACCACTGCTTTTATTTCAAGACTACTTTAATGACTTGCTACATTTTTTCCGAGTTACTTCTCTCAAGTTGTATTTTGTTTGGTACTAATAAGATAAACCGTTTTTAAGGATAGCTGTACAAAGAAGGACCAGTTATAGTACATTGTGCAACGAGGATGGTAAGTAAGGTATAGTAAACGCGAGTCTATTAGAAGCCCGACGACGAAGTCGGAGGGCTTTTAATGACTCAAGTTTGTTATACACTTACCACCCGTGGTACACACAATGTTTTTCATCACATTTGCGAGGAAATAAAATAAATTCGTTGGTAAAATATTAGTTAGTACTTATGTAGGCTTAAAATCAAAATACACTTTGAAAACTACAATCGGACCTCATCCACTAAAAAAGATTGTCAACAATGGTAAATTTTTGTCAATGTCTTCTACAGATAATGTTAACAACTGCGTTTTGTTTTCGAATTTGACAGAATCATCCTGCCAAATAGTATCAATTATCAAAATCAAATATAAAACAATTATTTTTAATAAATACTAAACAATAAATTGCAGTCAAATTGAATATAAAGATATGTTTTATACATATTAAAAGTTGGTTGTAGCAAACTTTTGAAGATATGAAATACACATTGGCTGTTTGGAAACATCCTCAGTCCGAAGTGAAGTATGAGTTCTATATATTTTTAAAACTAAACTTAACAGCCCGTGTGAGCTAAATCGGCTATAACTGCTCTGTACTCTCGCAAGTAACAACGCCATTGACGAGCAAGTGTGATGAAAAAGACTTAAACCACAGTGTCAAATAAACTTACATTGGATTAACCCAATCAGATCAATAATATCGTTTATGTATAGAAATCATATTGTTCCGACTTAAAGTACGTAATCAGAAGCTGCGGTGAAGATAAGTAGCTCTCGAGCACGCACCTAAATACGAGTATTGTCATAATGGCGTACTCGCATTAGACACGTCATAACATAAATACGGGATGCTTCATTATCCTACATTTCACGAAATTACCCAAAACCATTATCCATCCAGGGTCGCTCGAGAAATTTACGCAGATTCTTATATGAATTAAGTCACGTTTCATAATTAAATTTTCAAACCATAGTTAACAACTTTTAGTAAGCTCGATATAATTTAGGTTGCCTCTGATCTGACCTTTTTGGGTTTAAGTACATGGATCGTCGTGCCTCTTAAATAGGATTACTTATGTATTGTGTAAGTTTACGATTTAAAAACATCACTGAATTTTAACATTTAGATGGTATATACTCGTGTATTCCTTTTTGTCCTGTCCCTTTCAAGGATGGGCAAGATACGTATGTACCTTTAGAAAGTATTTAGACAAAATAGTAGTGTAGAAGTACATTTATATAAACGGTAGCTAATAAAGCTAGAACTAAATGTAAGTACTTTTATATTCACTAATGATGTTTTTGGCTATACAAAAACTTCTTAATAATATTAAAACTGTCAATCAAATAATTCAAATATGTATGTCTTTATATTGTAAAATAATTTATCGTGATAAGGTTTTTTTTTAAATATTCATTCACAAGTGCTCGGTGTAACCTCCACCTTACCACACAATTCAAAGGATTTTAAGGACATGGAAGCGACACTCAAACACGGCCAGAGCCAATGCTTTGTAATCCTGCGCTAACACTAAACCTTCTGCTTTAAATACGAACATTGAGGTTAGAAATAACATTGATTATTTCTCCGAGTAACCGATGGCACAAGCATCAGGATACTTTCACCATCTTTAAGGAGCGAGCAGGGTTACTGATAATATTAACTGTAAAATCGCCGGAGGCTCTAAGGTATATATCCAATTTTACGATTACGACGCATGGGTTAGACAGCTGCTAGGAGTACGATAATATGAAATCTTTTACGCAATAAAGCTGAAACGATACCGTAAATAATATTTATTTTAACTACTAAAAAGTATCATTTTAAGCCAGTTATGAGTTACATCAAAACGGTGTAGCGTTTTTTTCGAAATAGAAATGTGAATACAGCAAAACAAATTAAATACTGCTATTTTTAACTTAACATATTTAGGTAGCTACTCCGTGAATACACCGTGAATCATTAAAAAATATATTATAACTTTTTTCGTGAAATAATTACAATTCTCTTTATTAAGCCAAAAACGAGCGCGGTAAAACAAATATACTCACCTAACCAAAATTCCACCACACAATAGCAACCGACAGAATGGTTCTGCGGGGATTAATTTCTCATCAACGACCAGGTGATGTGTGATATATCGATTCATTCATATACAACAAAGACCAATGTTACCTTTTTGGATCGCTCTCACACCGGGCGTTTTAATCGCGCGACCATAGCTACGCAGCAAAAAGTGATATCAGTGATGTTTAACGGATTCACTTTTATTTCGAAGTACGAGTAAACCTAGTAATACCTACCTCTTAATTGTGAATAAAGGGCCTCAACCAGTCTGGGGATAGTGAAAGTCTGGCTAAATAGGAAGATGCCTACGAGTATACTATGCTTTAGTAAAACACTTGTCCTACTGCCAACGATGAGCGAGAAATTTGTTACGAGTTAGCCGATAGCGAGTGTGTATAGTTTTGATAGTTTTGACGCTAAGCTAAAAAGCGAGTGTTTCAGACAACGCTTATTGGGTAACATTTTTTAATTCCCTAAAGCGAGGTTAATACAGATTATTTAACCGAAATAAATTTCTTATGAAGGAAAAGCTTCAAAACTAGAGGAAAGCGTCTACATGGATAAAAATCTCGGTAGATTTCATACCAATCGATATGTTTAGAGCTTAACAAATTTCTATATTAGGTTTGTAGATAGAGGTTTATTAGGCTAAAAGGGTTTATTAGTACTTTTCATCGATTTATGTAACAACGGGACCAATTATTTGCATGAACTTACCTAATATGGAAGAAGTTTAAATTAAAACTATTCATCATCCCCCACTAAAAAGCAATTGTTTTCAAATACACAAGTTTCTTGCTCTGAAATATTCATTTTCATTGAAGTAAGATGTTTTGCAACGGTTTTATTTATCTTTTTGTTTATCTATATTGAAGATTTCTTCTCCAAGTGTAGGAAATTACTGATTAGCTAATTTGCGCCTTCCAGAGAGCAACATTAATTTTAATAGTGCTCGTTATTGTGTTTGTAAACAGACAGCAGTGTCCCCTGACGCCACTGACGACTACTGCGGTCGTTGCGCGTTGCTGACGCAGTTGACTCAGATGTTCTTCAACACCAACTTTGGCATCAACTTCATTCTGTACTGCCTGAGCGGGCAGAACTTCAGACGAGCACTGCGTCAAACCATTCCCTGGCTAAGGAACAGAGCCCGTCGCGGCGTGGCAGTTCGCCGCGCTACCTCCTTCCACCCAGCCAGAGCCAGCAGTGTTTCAAGTAAGTTATGCATTTAGATCAATTACCGTTTTTGTAAATGGATCCTCATAGAATTTAATAAAATAGGTACCTTGCACTCAGGAAGAGGATGGATCAACTTTTTCTTATTATGAAATATGCTCATGATGGTCTATCTGGTAAGCAAGTTAAGAACGCGATAGTATACTGTGTGTAAGTCTAATACGGGCGAAGAATTAAACCAGACATAGGATTTACCAGTATAATCATTAACGAAAAGGTATTTCTTTAATTTGACCTATTATACATATGTAATTAATTTTTGTAAAATTTCTGAGCCGTAATGTACTGCGAACATTACGCGATATGAGCTTTTGAAACGAACTGTCAACGAGTGTTTAATTCGAGGGTGTTGTTTTACATTGCGGGCCGAATTTTTTTATATGGATAAAATTTTTATTGTAATTCTAAGCAAAAGTTATCTAAATATATTTCTTATGTTCTATTCTACCCTCCGTTAAGAGATTCGCCCGTATAAGAATTACACACTGTATTTCATTAAAAAACAACGTTGCTATTATCTGGGTGCTGAAAACAAAACCCAACAAATGTTCACCCAATTACAGCACGTACGTAACCATGGCACTGCATTCCTACTGCAAATAAAATGAACCTTCGCAAAGTCGCTTCACAGCTACGAGTGCAAAGATTTACGCAAGACCTACATTAACGAAGAGTTACGACTCTCCCACAGGCTCTGTCTACCGAGTAGTATCAACAGACCGTAATGAGGGGTACCAAATGTATTCGTGTGTAAATAAGAGCCAAAATGTGTCTCTAACAACTTCAACCAAAACTCTATTACTTATGTCAAAGTAGTAATTATATTAACGGTGCCTAAAACAGATACGAGATTGCACATGCTTAAGAAAAAACGGCTGTGGCCACTGGGCCACCCTGACCAACTAGACTTTAGTTGTTCAGGTTTAGTTGCTCAGGGCGTCAGCCGCGAGTGTTGAAGCTTGGGCCTACTTAGCTCAGCTTTTCTTAAGTATTTCTATCATCTCATCTATTTCAATTCAGTAAATATATTTAAACGAAGGCTATAATTACTATAAAATTCCCTTATTTTATCCACATTTGCGCACTAACAGTTATTTCATAACACTACAATTATTAGTGTAGTGTCAGCAATACACCTATAGTGACAGGATCATAGGTATTTCCAGAGTATTATTGGTAATTCCACGAGCTTTAGTAATGACTATTTATGGGATTATCACAATTGATATTAGGTGCCTACATAATAACAATGATATCTATCACAATAGGCGTAGAGGTACTGTAAGAAGGCCCGTGTAATCTCTTATTAATTCAGAAATGCCGTGAGAATATTGAATTGTTTAGATATATTTCCCGTAAACTGCCTCGGGAACTACTTAATTTAAATATAACGCATGTCCTAATTAAACATATTATAATTTTTTAACATGAATTATGTATGTTTTGTACCTATCTATATCCGTTTAAGTAGGTCAGGAAGTAGCCGTTGCCTAAGGCAGCAATAAAACGATGCTTTATCTTTGAACCCATTCGCGTGGCTACGCTAGAACGAAATACGTTTTGCGCGTCTTCACGATTACATTGACGAGGCGTGAAACTCAATCAATCAAATAAACAAACTCAATTTCACGTCCATAATATAGGAGACTATATTATGAATAAGATAAGGCTTCTCTTATTCAAATCTCTCAGAATAAACAGAAATGAATAGACCGTAGTTTATTATATAAACATATCCTTCTAAATTTGTGTCTTGCTTAGTCGACGGAGAATAAGAGAAACGCCCTTGAGATGTCAAAATGTTAATGGTTCATTTTACGACTATGTATAGCGGTAGCCAAGTTTATATTTATTATATTGAGGGCATTTATTTGTTATCTATAAAGGGTGTCCATGACTATGGGGCTTTAAATGAAAGGTTTACACGCAATTGACAGAATTTTGCTGTCTTACGAGATAACGATAATATCCCAATGACTTATACACTGATTTCAGGATTAAACTTGGAGGACTAATAAGGTAATAAGTTGTCTATGTCAGTATTTGTTAAATTCACAAAACAGATTTAGATCATTGTGTAGATTCGAGCCTTGAATTAAAAGCTCCATAGTCGGCTCCACGCTGTATATTTATAAGAAAACACCCATGACTATATTTATTTATTTAATCTTTATTGCACAATACAAGAAGGTACAAATGGCGGACTTAATTCCATAAGGCATTCTCTACCAGTCTACCAACGGGAGAAATGGAGAGATTTAATTATTTAGGTTCTATATTGTATAAATATATTATCATAAATATCGTTGTCTGGGTATCCACACACCTTTTTGGGCTTACTGTGGGGCTCAGTCAATTTGTGTAAAGAATGTCCTGTAATAGTTATATATGTAAACGAGGTTGATAGTGAAGCTAACGACTTGGGCTAGTGGTGTATGACTCAATTAGAGCGACACACTAAGTAAATACGAAAATTTGTAATTACGCTGATCACACAACTGTCATAATAAGGGAACGTATCCAATTATTTAGCGACAGATTTAGACATGGGTATTGGGTACAGATAGTTGACTTTTCCCATTAATTTACAATAAAGTAAAGAGTGCGACTTAACACTATTTGGTAAAAGATGTGTTATACGGCGTACCAAAACATACGTATAGCGTATTAACAAAAAGCTTCGTATATGGCCATAATACAAAACGCGTATTCACCACAAAAATCCTTGTTTTGTGTATTTAATTTAAAAAATCTCCGAGGTTTACCAAGTAATGTAGAGAGTAGAGAATTAAAATATAACCATGTACAAAATTAAAATATAAACATGGGAAATATAGGTGTATATTACAAATAGGGATTGGATCCGGCCGGATCCGTGACTTTTACCTACCCAAACCCAAAAATCAGCAAAAACACAACACGCCTTAAACGGCAGAGTACACAGTATGAATTTAAAACTCTCGCAAACAACCGAAGGTCACAGGCACAAAAATGAACTCGATATACCAAAATTCTTTTTGGTATATAGGTTCATTTCTGGATTTCTGCGTCTGTAACCTTAAAAACATTAGGCAGTTACGTAAAAAAGAAGACGAAATGGCAACCATAATTTCTCGAATGGTGTGTAAAGATGGTTACCCTTTGTGTATATACGCCGAATCTAAGATGTATTTCATAAGAGCGGCTTTCAATTGCGAAATTTACCAATTACATAAGATAAATTGTAACAAACTTCGCAACTTCTAATTGTTTTATTAACCCATTCAATTAAATATTCTTGCCGGATTGAAAATTAGTACGGATAGCAATTCCTAATTACAAAACATAAGAGGAAATAATAAGAACCAGCACAGTTATATGAAGTTTTGTCAACATTTCACGGTTGACCGGGTATGTGTCAGATGTTTACACATTCATAGGATTTGTGATAGCTTATGTTCGGGTCGCCCTCGCAGCCGACGGTAAGTCTCATAAGAACATTACTAACTAACGGACGGACGCCATTATACATGAAACTTTCATAAGTTTTGTATACTACCAGAAATACAAAGGGGCAATATGTTTTGTTAACGAATAACTTCACGTAATAATTATAAATGAATATTTTTTCATGATATAATAAATAACAATAGTTATTTGTGCGACAAGAGATCAAAGTTCGTACTTGTTTCGCGGGCTTATGGGGTTCGGAACAATTGAAATATTCTAATTTAGAAACTTGAGCGTAACGAGGGACTCAAAGCTACGAAATGCAAATAATTTTGGTCTTTTCACTTCGGCAGTGAGTAAAAATGAGTACGTACAGTTAAAACATTTTATACTGTTAGTCTTAGCTCCTCTGGAGTTCAAGCTGCTTCATCGTTCAAACTCCTTTTTTTAGAGCTATAACATAATTTTTAAATAACCATTTTTGCAACACAACATAACAGTTATTTATATATCGAGAAAATTAAAAAAAAAAAGATAAACAAAAACACAAGGCTTGCATATGTTATTAATTGAGCACTCGATTATATCTACTCGCGACTTACTAGAAACTCGGTAAAAAAGATGTTTTAACATTCAAGACAATGTTAAAATATTATCTTTATTATTATATTTAGCATTATTGTTTTTATTTTACAATACAACTATTAAATTAAAAAAGTAAATTTTAATTTTATAAATAAAAATACTTCAGTAAACCATCAAACGACGATTAAAATACATATATTATTATCTGTCTCTGTATAAAAAGACAACGCATATATCGATTTTGTATTAGACCCCGTTGGAAGAATTGAAGTTCTAATTTTAATGTTACATCAAAGTAATATTGTATCGCGCTCGCAGCGAAATCGAATTTTGGTCTATGTTTTTATGGAACAAATAATCCTTGTTCGAACTGCTGAGATAGAAAGAATTACTCAGATAAAAAATAGTTCTACGCGTGCACCTACGCCACAGAAACGTAACGTGTGGGGTAACGCCACAGAAAGTCCAATACTTAAATGGATAGAAGGGTCGCAAAACACGATTTACTTCCCGATCGTTAGTCTTGCGTTGACGGCACATAAAATAAAACGTTCTCTCTACACGGTCGTTGCCGACAGCGCCTGAAAAGGTCGTTTTACTATACCGGTTATAATTCCTTGAAGAAAATCGAAGGATCTTTTTTCTACCCTCTTGTCCAGAAAGTACGATCTTCATAAGCAGACAGCCGGGTTGCCCTGTCGGCATCATATCACACGCGTAAAATAGTACATTAAATCCAGAACTCGGGAATCCGTTTTCTTTTTGAGCCACGTTTAGTGCTATTTTATTAACCCAATGTTTAAACCTAAAATATTTGGGATCTCTTGGTATAATGAATTAATGAAGTGTTTTGCCTGCGGGCTCGTACGATCTCTTACTATTTAGATTTTATTTTTAGCAGTTCGAGCTGTACGAGTAATTTTATACAGCATTTACTTTTTAATATTTTCGAACTATTTATGACATATCTCTACAACATCAACATATAAATATTATATTGTAATAATAATTGCACCAATGAATTGCATATAGGTTAAGATGATAATATTGATAATTGTATCTGTGCTTGTTGCTAGGATTACTAAAATAGAATTAAAAAAAAACTGTTAACGTAATGAGAACATGCTACTTGCGCGGAAAGTTTGAATAGGAAGAACATCCGTCCATAGGGCGCGGGTTCGGGTCCCGTGATTTTCCAAAGGTTATAAATTATAATTCTTATTGTTAATTTTTTTTGTATATTTAGATGAGGAAAGACAGGAAGCTTAAATAAATACGAGCACCTTTCTCTTATCGTGCATCTCGTATCGTCGTGAGTTCAAGTTGTCATACTTATGTTGCCCATTTTGTAACAAGGTGAGGTGATCGAGTTTGAATACTTCAAAAATCCTATTAATCTAAATATTTCTCTCTCTCACACAGGGCTATAATAACATCGCATTTCAAAGTCCATAATACAATTTATTATTTTTTTGTCCTTTTTGCTATCGTCTTATGATACTTATCTCGGATTAAATTAATATCTCAGAAACAATGAGTTTCTCCCAACCTTTTGTTTACAATTACTTTAATTTGTTTTTATTTCCTTGAAAGTATAATTAAATGTTGCCTAAATAAAGTTTACATATGTGGTTGTGGATGAAATTTAAACTCGAACGTCTCAATAGACTATACTTTGCTAAAACCATCTAACAATGATTTATGAACAAAAGACTGCGGCCATATTTTACTTTACAATAGTACTTAATATATTACTTGTACAAAAAGCAGTCATCAAAGTTAGCTAAACTTTTATTGACAGCTTACTGTGATTGTTAATCTTGTCGTTTGTATAATTTTAGAATAACTCCTGCAGCACCTTCTTCAATATGGAAATAAATTAGGGGTCGGATCATTTATATTTCCCCGAAACATGTTAATCTCGTAACATGTTTCTGCGAAATACACAATTTTATAAATTTTATGGGCCTTGGAGGAAACAGACAAATTTCACAATAATTTGTTTAGACTAATCAAAACATCTTTACATCTCATTTAATAATTCACCCTTATGGCGAACTGACATTTATAAAACTTTTTAATTTCGCCAAGCACGTTAATATGTATGATAAAAGTGCCATCAAGATAAATTAGGCATTTGGCGATGAGTAGGCCAAAGTGTGTTCTATTTGTGAGCATATATCAAAAAGTGTGAGGAGTTTTACCGCTACGTCTGTGTGTCTGTAAAACTTTACTTCCAGAGAAATCTGACTGTGAAATACTAGCCTTCGGGTGGGTGCACACTAGCGTTTCTGTCTCACGTTATCTCGGCGTTCCCATATAAAATTGGACAACGCGCAAACGTGGCGTCAACTTGGCGTGGCGCAAACGGAGTGTGGCGTGTTTTTATTATTCATATTATTTCTTCGACGTCAAACTTAAATTGGCAATAAAAATCAATCCAATAGTTTTAATTCAATCCAGTTTATCTTATCCGGTATACTGCAACGAGTCTGGAGTTAAAAATAAACGTTCAGTATGTCCACAGCATCGTACGTGAGCAATTTCACTGAAGCGACGAGCAACTACGCCGTGTCGGCGGTCACGCCTGGCATGCGCCGGCGCCGCCGCGACACCTTCATCACGCGCTGGACCTTCGACAACAGCCGCCGCCGCGTCCCACCGCCGCCCGACCTCGAGATGAAAGTCTTTACGCCCAATTATACTACCACTTAAAAATGGCCTACTTGAGGTAAATGTTCTAAACATCGACATATTATGGCATGGCACTTATGGCACAGAAAAAAACATACAGTTACGTGCCAACTAATGTGGTGTAAGGGTGTGTGCACACTAGCGTTCCAAATCCGCGTTTTCTAGACGTTCCCATATAAAATTGCACGCCAAATTTGCGAGACAGAAACGCTAGTGTGCACATACCCTTAAACACTGAGTACTCTCACTTATTACCTTACTCTTACCAAAAAAAAAACAATAGTCGTACATGCGATAGCTTAGCGTTTTGTAAATAATTACTTTAATAAGTAGAAGGAGGCATTTAAGTAAAAAAGGGCTATTTTAGTTGAAATTAATTAATATATGTACGAGTATAAGTCCCTAAATACATATAAAAAAATGTAATATGGTCATATTACATTTACAAGGGAGAGTCAGATTGTACCACGTCAATGCATCTTTTTTTACCTCTAGAACATTTTGAGTTACAACATAAAATTTGCCTAATGAAGAATGTATGGCGTAATTTAAGACTCGGGGCTCAGCACAAATGGAGTGTATATTGTATCACGCTGGAAATGAAGAGTTTCATTCATAAGACGAGCACCAAACCTGTTACTGATTTTATTATGTTTTATGTAAATATTATGCTCCAAATTTTTATTTCCAGAATCCTCCGAACTTTGTACCGCCTAAAAAGCGACAAAAGTAGTGATAGCTTTAAAAAATCACGGGATTTTTGTGACTTTTTAGTACTTAATGTCTCAATCAGGGCTGTGACGATTCCAACCAATCCAAAATCATTTTAATCGGTTCAGCCGTTCTCGATTTATAAGCGGTTGAACAAACCCCACTTTCTTTTATATATATAGATAATTATTACAGGACACCCTAACACAGATTGACTGAGCACCACGGTAAGCTCAAGAAGGCTTGTGTTGTGGGTACTCAGCCAACGACACATACGATACGATTGAAAAACAAATATCTGTTCTGTAATCATCACACAAATAAATGCTCTTGCCGGGATTTGAACCCAGGACCGTCGGCTTCTAAAGCAGGACCCACTAGGCCAGACCTGTCGTCAACATTATATGTATGTATATTAAGTTATATTCTATAAGTACAACACTTACCTACTGTCGTTCTGTATTTTTACACGTTATGAAAAGCTGCAACCAAAGCCTGTTAGCGTATAAACTTAAGTAAAGCCCCTAGGGGAGCGGATACACTCATGTTTTTTCCTACAAGAGTAACAACATTATTTTGTTATTTTATAAAGGATGGAATTTATGGGTTTATATAGAAAACATGGTTTGAATTAAGTATGTAAATAATTAAAAAAAATACTTTGTAAGAAAAATATATTAGGTATCAGAAAAACAGTGCGCCCGAGTTACTTAGGTATTTGCGATTATTTTATTCCTAACATATAAATAGAACACATTTCAAGTGCGGTTTCAATTACTGGCCATCCTAATCCTAAAATATAGGTATACAAAATATTTATTTTAGTTTTACGCTACCATATAAAATAATATTGTTATACCTTGATCATGATCGTAAAGACGATGTAAAATATGTCACAAGAAGTTTGTAGTTTAGATATTTGCGTTCAATCCGGCACCAGAAGTCATATAATAACGAGATTAATTTTGTCGTGTATTGTACAAAGAAAGCATCTAGTATTAACATATATATAAGTCATAATATTAATATAAATTTGTGGAGCTAGTCAAGTAATGACGATGTACAAGTCGAATTTATTTAATCTCGATTTTGATGTAGGTACTTGTAAGTACTTCGTACTGCCGTTGCGGTACGCCTAGTCAAAGTAAAATTTTGTTATAGCTAGTAAGATTACTGAAGCTTGAATCAATCCTGGGTAGTAACTAGGATTGTATCTAACTTGAGCATAAGTACATTGAAATGAAAGTGAAACCAACCCTTTGAACTTCCACTTCAAATATCCTCATGTTATTGTGAGTTAACAATACTTTATAAGGTATACTCGTGCCGAGGACAAATCAAACATTGAGAATATACGCCGGAACAGCACAATGTTATAATTTTTAATTTAAGTATGGTTCGGAAAGTACTTGTATAAGATTATGCTACACTTTGTAATGGCATTAATTTGGTAATGGGTGCAAAAACATATCTAAATATTTAGTTACTTTAATTATATCAAACCGTCCTTACTACGCATAATTTTGAAAATCTACAACTTTAATTCATAGTATAATTATACACGTCGTTTAATTTAACCACATCAAATGTTTTCATATTTCGATCTTTTAATATATTTCTACTCCACAAACATCTCTGATACGTGATAGTAACTGTTAACTGAGGTGAACCAATTTTTTTTAATAACTATTAAAGATTATTTAAATGGAACTTCAATTACTTTTTAATTGGTTTTGTTAAACATTTTTAAGGTACTTACGTACTTGTTTATTTGTAATCTTGTATATTTTTATTATTGTGCTTATTATTCTTAATGTATAAAATATAATCAATGAAATATTGTGGTTTAGCATTGTTTAAGACATGTTTACACATCCATGTATTAGTAAGTACAAAGAAATAAGTATTTTCATTCAAATGTTACCTAAAGTCACACATTCGGACATACAATTGGCTTAACATACCTAGGTATGTGTATAAGTATTGATTATTTACAAGATTTCAATAGTTGTATGTACTTTAATATTAATGTCAGTCACGATGGCTAGTAAAAATTGAATGTGTTTATAAACATTAAATTTTTATGTTTATGTTAATCTTGTATTATTATTTATTTAGATACCTACTTACTAAATCTTCCTATGACTCGGTCTTCATAGATCCCACACCCCTATCCACATACGAAAAGGCAGGTCAGTGATGCTGTGTCCGAGGTTGTCAATTTTTATAACCGAGCAACTAACAGTAGATTGTCAACCAAGGACTGAAAATCACCCCCACCAGACGAGGTAGTTTGGGCCTCGAATGAAGTGAGAGCGCTAATAGCCCAAGTAGTAAATGGGTGACTTACCAGAGTTAAGCATTCTAGTTTTCATTTCGAATGCGAGGTAAGTAAAATAACAGCACGATAAATGTTAAGTCTATCGGATAATAAACTAACTGACAAAAACACTAATAACGTCCTGTCTAGTGTTTAAGGTGGTTGAAGCATAAAAGGAGGCCATCCATGATAACTTGACCTTTTATTCTAACTCCGTCAGGCGATAAGTCCATATTAGAATCGCTTGAGTAACCCATACTTAATTATTTTCTGATTCTATCAATTGGAACATTCAATCTCTCATTGCTTTTCAGTCAATTAAAATATCGATACAATAACGTTCTGCGAATTTCTTGGTAATCTTGTGCTTATCTCTACAAAGCCTTTAAAAGATATTGATTTACATTGTGCCTAAGGCCAGTATCGAACAGTTTCGTAGCTCCGATATAATTTAAATATTTTATATTTTTTTATTTTTAATAGGACGGTTTTTAATGAGTGCCAGTTACTGACTTAACAAATGTTGTTGTGAGCGTTATTTTAACTCTTGTGGTCCTATACTAAAGTAGCATTAGCAGGTGTCATTTTGAAACATTACAACGCCATTTTTCATCCCCTGAAAACCGCATTACTACGTACCAAACACACCAACATGAGACCTATGCGATGTTAAATGACCAAATATAAAATGAATATTACGTTCTTCTGGAATCATATTAGAATTCTGGGTTTCTTAAATCCACGCGGTCCCGGCACTCCCCGGAAGGCTCGTACTAGAACAGATGGGGAAACCATAATGGATGCGGGAACCGGAGTATCAAATTGGTGTCTCAAGTTGTTTTAATATGGTTACCCTGTTATTGTGTTACTTTTTTTGTCTCTAATATATCGTAAATATGGAGTATTAAACTTAATTCCATACTGTTGCCTTGTACAAACACTTTTATTTAAATAATAGGTTAGGTATACAATACAACAATAAGGTGCGTCCTGTGGCATATTATAAACGATAATCCCAGGTGTTTGTATACAAACACAACAACAACCCGTGGAAAGCTCAATCCCCATATAGATAATCAATTATGTATTGCAAATTCTTAGCTTGTATACGAATAATCGAATATATCGTCTATGGCAAAAATAAATTTTGATTAAGAAACAAACAAATATAAAATCTTGTTTATGGACAGGAGTTGCGCAAAGTATTGCTTTAAGTTAACGATTTCAAGCACGTAGAATTGCAAAGTTTTGTGATTTCCAATTATAAGGAAGCACTTCGTGGTTGTTTTACAAGATATTTACCTAACTTTTGCTTACCTTAAGCCGCAAGACTTTAACCTTTGGTAAATATTTGATTAAAGGGTTTTCTGGTATTTATGACTGCGGCCGGACAACGAGCTTTTCTGGACTAGTAGGATAGGAATATGAATAGCTGATTCCATTCTACACATTCTAAAACATAGAAGTGTACGAGTAACAGAAACTTTAAAATAAGGTTCAAAAATTTGGTTCTCTAAATCATAATACTGAAACGCGCAATTTTATGGCATATGTTAATTACGCATACGATGGTTATGTGGCAACAAAAATTACTACTGACTTATTTAATAATTCTACAAAATTATTATGTAATGATAAACAAAACTCGATCATCGATGAAAATAGTTTGCCATAATAAAATTCGGATAACAGATGTTAGGCGAAAACACAACTCACTTCAGATATGTATGTATAAGATATCCGAATTCGGATAGTAATTACATACTAATCCTTAGAATAACGGTATTGTGTTCACACTACGAATAATCAGTTTAGACTGAAAGAAACTGTAACTTCCCTCCGGCCTAAGATATAAGAATCATGTTTTAATAGTATGTAATTATATACAGTTAAATAGCAGGTACAGGGCATTCTGCACAGGTGTTATAATTCTAGTTCTAGTTTTTTAAAACCACAAGTTGGTACAGTTAATCGTATATCTTTTAACGATAAGTATTTTGCTCGATTTATATTCTTACATATTATCTGTAAGTAAAGAAAAGACAGTTGTTAACACATTTTCATACTTTTGGAACTGTGTTTAGGATGTAGCCAATTTATTATAAGTTATAACATATTGGAGTAAGCGTCCCCTGTTCCCCGTAAGGAGAATTCGTCATCCTCGTCGGTCTAATCTTAACATGTAGTGTTTGATTAATATTAATATGCATAACAACTAAGGACGTGTACACTATTAATTAATGTTCATCATTTGCTTCTAAACTCATAACCTTCTTAATTTCACATCTACTGTATTTGACCTAATAGCATATTTTTAGACTGTTGTTAAACATCCTGACACGAAAAAAAATTACTATTATTTTGAACTGTTCGTGAAAGCACCTTTGACGCTGCTTGAATGATGTTGAGCATTGAAATAAAAGAAGGTTGTTTTACGGGCCTTTCATTTTGTATGAAATCCCATTACGTTGAATTGTCCTCTAAGTCCCCTTGAATTACGGCGCTTGAAACAGGATACTCATTTCTATTTATTATAAAGAACATAATGACTATATTTTATGGTATGATTGAGATAAATGATTTATCAATAATTTAAATTTATATACGAGTTCACTATGACTAATTTACTGTGATTCAGCCACTTTTGTTTTCTATTATTAGTGCAAAACTATTTTCCATCGGAAAAACTCGTATCACGACCGAAATACGACGGTACCCGAACTGTCATTCAATAATTGTATTAAATGAGTGACATTTTTATATCCATAAATTTGGAACTTTATTGTTTAATAGCAAATATCATTTTACACTTTGACGTTTGATACCAAAAAAAAAAAAATACCAAAGGCAAATAATTTCTCACTATGAAGTTGATGTCGAAATGTATAAAACCTGAAACCATACTAAAAATCTCAGTACATCTCAAGACGCAAGTCCAGCCAACGCAATATTGTTTTTTAAACAATTATAAAGTAAAACTTACATTACTTGTTAACTGAACCGTAATTTGTTCTGAAGAATGTGACGGGATTCGTTTATTTAACTTAGGCTTAAATATGTATACCTAGAATTCTTATGTACCTACATAAAAAGGACCGTCTTCATCTATCTTTGTTAGCGGTGACTAAAAACAATGTATTACAGGTAAGGTAACTTGCACTCACATAATACGAATACTCGATTCGAAGGTTAGAGAATGGGCGCACAGCCGTTTACCTACTACAAGATACTCTAACCATTCTAACACACCTTTTTATACAACATTTTTTTCTTTCAAAAATTAAGTTTATCTTTGGCGTATGCGTTAGTTGCTTTTAACACAGAATAACAGGTAAGTTACAATTTAATTGTAGTATTTGAAATGAAATTTAGATTCTAAAGAAATAGTACATTACTGCAGCCGCCGGGAAAAAGGGGGTTGAAGGCTGAGTTGTATATACGGCCGACTGTAAGGAGGCCGGATAGTATACGAAGCCTTCAAGACCCTTTCACGGCTAGGCATGTATAGTGCTTTTCTCAAACTAATGCAATGAAATAAATAAAAAAATACCACTGAACAAAACAGCTTCACGACATAAGTTTTTTAATTTTCCCTCCAATCCCGCTTTGTAGTATTTTTGCCTTCGATGTAATAATTAATGACTATCATAAATAGTCTGGCTATAATTACTATATACAACATTTAGAAAAACCACCAAAAAAGAATGCACTTACCTTTTAAATGATGGCGCTACGGCATCTGCCTTTGGCGGTACACAATAACAAAATATAGATAAATAAAACCGGGCCCGGTTAGATTATTCAATTTTTATACACCCGTAACACTATATCTAAGTCACAAAAGCATTGAATCACACCATTTACCACTATTTAGTCTTAATAAACAGAGTTTTACACGCCGAGAAACTTTTCCATTCCGCCATTATTAAAACAAGTAAAAGTGTCCTGTGATTGGTTGACTCAAAAATGCGTTCAAAAACGCGCATGCGTGGAGTAGTGTTTGGTGTTGCCAATACAATTTTAAAATTGAGAGCATGAATAATAAATATAATAATGTAATAACCTGATGATATGAATATTCAATTACATGATAAATAAAATAAATCTCTTCATACCATTTTGTCTGAAATAAGCGAGATTATTTTTTAGCCCGCTAATCATTTAGTCACTAAAAATGATAAAAAAATATAACTCCGCTGTTTGAACAGGCTTCATAAACACAGACGCCAGGTATACATAAAAATTAAAAAAAAAAATACTTCCCGGCCTAGGCCTTCAATTTTATATGAAATTCGTTACCTGTCCTCTGGAGTCGATCCGCCCTAAATGTGATACTTCGAAGCCTATTATGACGCACGTAACGAAGAAATTTCATTGCATGTTTGAGAAAAATATATTATGAAGAGTTTTAAATAGCCATCTACAAGTTTCGACTACATGGCATGCTATTGCTATGAGTATGTTTCGTCTAATTAATAAATGCGTTTGTCAGTATCTACGTAATTAAAAAAATGCTAAATAAAAGGAGTAATGGAAACATCGGAACGATAAGGATAGGGCAAAGTGAAGATCAAGAACAAGGAAATCTGATTTCATCAGAGCTTGGAAGATACGGATCGAGTAGCACACGCTAACTCTACGACTCTAGTGAGAAAAGGTACTAATGCCATAAAGATTTTATGAAATATGTGCCGTGTCCACTATAACCTTACAGTTAGTCTTACACGGACTAGAACATAAAATGAGTTCATCAGCTCATAGTCCAAAACTGGCAGAAACACAAAATGACTACAACACAATTATCCGACGGAGGTCCGAGTTCCTATGTGTTTTGGCCCTACCGGCCGATACATAATGGACATACGAGTAACCTAAACCTACATGTAGGACAGTGGATTTACTTTTCTGCATCTGGTGTTTTTTCGTATGTGACTGATTGTGTTGTAGTCATTTTGTGTTTCGATTATTTTGAGTAACGAACATTGCGCCGATGTAGTCACTTTGTGTTGTGGTTCGTGTGAGACCGAAGCTTTAAACGTCATGTCAACGAAGACAATTTCTTAGATTGGTTTCTATTGTAGTGCAAATGCGTCTACTTTGCAATGAATATGCCTGATGGAACATAGTTACTGTTAAAAGTAAGGAGGACAAATTTCCAAATGAGACGCAACCCTTCCTTTGTTTTACATAATAAGACCTATGTCAAAACGTATTGCTCGTAAATGCTCATGCTCATAAATCTAAATTAAATATGAAAATACTCTTAAGTTTGTGCATGCATTGTGGTATGGCGGAAATTTTAGCATGTCCCTCGACATTTAGGGGTTAGGCGGTTCGTGTCTAAATTCGTACAACTCAAACATTTGCTTTGTAGACTCGAATTCCTTACACAAGTCGGCATTATTATAATGTAAGCATTGAGGATTTAGCCCTACGTTGCGTTATATTGGCACAAGTTGCTGGTAACTTGGTCTATTGAAGATTTACCTTGAATGTTGATGAGGAACTGCACACTGGTACTTCTAGACGTCAAATATACACTTTTATTCAGTAAAGGTAAGGTGAAACTGCATAATTCATAAGTAGATATACACAGTTTATATTTTATCTACTGATACTTATCCGTGACCGTATTTCTTTTATTAATTTAGAGAATATTTTATTCTGTTGTTTTTTGCTAAATATTATCCTCACACTTTGGATTAGCAATGTGAAAGTGTTGTCGGATAAACTTAACACCAATGTAACCAATGCTTGACAACTAGATGTAGGTATTAGGTCTCCGAAATAATGGAAATAGCGAAATAAGCGCAAGATTACGTATAATTTCTCAAATGTAATTGTGGATTTGTATTAGTTAAGGAAAAATATTCACTAAAAACTAAGCATAAGTTTAGTTTTATTTTTCTGAAATAAAAGCTTTTTAGTGCTTTAAGATCAGTTTTATGCAAATACGCAGGTACCTAAAGTTTAGTGGCATTTAGGTGTCAACAAGCGTTAATGGAACAAATAGTTTAACGTCTGTAGCTCTCAATTTCTACCTACTCGTAATTGGCGATTGAGTGCCAACCATAGCCTAAACGATCGTAAATATTCAAGTAGTGGCAGCCGCGTATACATAAATTGCTAGAAACATCACACTTTTGGCTCGAAAATTCTGATGTCTTTTCGTCAACTTATTCATCGAGTATCTCAAATAATAGAGACAAGCGATATAAAATTTACACTCATTCTTAGGAGGTTAACAAAATAGTAGGCGTAAAATTCCAGACTGCTACTGTGTGTTTATAACTCAAACAATAAAGCCCCTTATATTATTTGAACACCCTTCGATCATGTTTAAATGTAACGCTGCTTTACGGGTAATTTCAAGACTACATTGTATAAGACCTTGACAAAATGTACATAGACCCCAATATAGTCCCAAGTAGGCAATCGGGCTCTGACTAATCCATCACAAACACGAAGAAGAAGAATATGATAATTCAGTAACACGTACATCCTTGTAGGTATGGAATATTTTCAAGAGAAAGGGTTTTTACTTGAAGCCGAAATCACCGGTATCCAATAACGGTGTATTGGACCGGTGTAATAGGCTAATCTAACAGTCGGCTAGTCGGCTGAGTCCGTAGCCTGTATATCTCTATTGTTTACACATTTTATTGCGAGAGGTGTTTTACGTACATCCATGTACAAGCGATCAAAAAAAACGAGCGGAGCTAGAGTACGGTAACAACCTCTGATTGGCACCCAAAAACCCCTGACTGAAATTTAATTATTATAATATAAATTGAATTAGATCGTTGAAAAGTGTAATATATACGTACATACGTTTCTCCGTGACCTACATTTGAACTGAGACAGCCGTATGAAGTGTCTACGGCTTCATGTGGCGACTTTTTATCTAAGCATTACAATTCAAAACATAAAAGTCTTCAGACATTAATTCATAAGACTAGACTTCGTTATTAGTTACTAATTATTTATCAAAATATCCTAAATATGATTAACCAATGTGACGTTAATATTCAAAACAAACCAGATTCATAAGACTAATTCATTCGACAACGAACAACGTAAAAGTTAATAAGAATAAAGGACTTTGTGCAGTGTGGAACTACGTGCAGTTCAGCCTTGCAGCTCTAAGACAGTTGAATTAGGAAAAGGACCAAAATCACCTGTGCTCAAAAATCAGTATTTGACTATACAATATTCTAATACGGACATTAGCATATTATATAGTCAAATACTGATTTTTGAGCACAGGTGATTTTGGTAATTAAGTCAGTTTCGTGTTACTAGACGGCGGGCATGCTTTAAATAGCGTAGCATAACAATATTCATCAAATACGGTATTTACGCGTCCAAAACTATTTAACATCTCCTTACGAAATGATCACCCCTAAATGCGATAAAATTGCTAGGAGGACTCATGGTATCAAAAAAGTCACCATTCCACCTATCTGAAATTTTGAGCTACTAACACTGTTACAGACATCAATTAGCTTTATGCTTAAGATAGGATAGATCAAAATAATTGCCGTCTTAAAAATCAGCAGCAGATTCATTCGAATAAAAAATATCAAATATTTTATTCATAATTCGAAAATGTAGGCGAATAATTTATATGCAGATGAATTATAAAAACGTAATTGTAAAGCTAAGAAAAGAATAATTGTTTATTCAAATAATTATATGTACTCCTTTATTAAATTGATGTATAAATCTGCTTTAGCACTCGCCTGATAAAATTACCCATGTGAAGAGATTTGCCATTACTTACATTGATAACTTTTATTTCTTATCAATCTATTTTTTTTTGCCATCTTTGGGACGGGTCTGCCATGTATCAGCTCGCTGCTTTGGATTCAATAGGACGCCGAGCTCGCAGACTCATTGGCGATCCTAAATTAGTGAGTGTAAAGCCCCATTTAGACCATGCAAGAACTAGTATACGATTTTCATTACATTGCGGGGTTATATAAAGCGACCGAATTCGCCGTACGCCGATAGCCTCGTCGCCTTGAGCATCGTCGCAAGGTTGCTAGTTTGTCTGTGTTTTACAGGATATATTTTGGAGAGTGTACTCAGGAATTGCACGATTTAATTCCGCCATCTCCGTTCCGTCACCGGACGTCCAGGCGAGAGGGGAGCAATTTCATCCTTACGTATTCCTTCCATTCATTCGCCTGAAGCGATTCGCTTCTACCTTTATAATGCGGACTGCTAAGGAATGGAATTCGCTCCCTTCGTCTGTATTCCCGGAAAGATATAATTTGGGTCTCTTCAAGGCCAGAGTGAATAGGCTGTTACTGAACCAGCGTGCTACACCTTCGACCTCGTCGTCATTTACCATCAGGTGCGACTGAGGTCAAAGGCTGGTCAGACTTGTATAAAAAAAATATCCTCGTATGACTACTTATTGGTGTTTTCCAGAACAAATAAGTAATGTAATATGAATAGTATCTTACCAGAGTAAATTTTGAGTTCTAAAGACCGTTGACACAACACACGTCGTAAATATACTTACATTTTCACAAATACACGATAAGTTTATGTGTTTCTAAGCGGTCCGTGGCGCTGAGAGTCAGACTTACCATTGTCGGGATCAGTAGCAGGCAGCGGGCCCACGGTGCCGAAGAAGCGTTTGTCCAACAGCTGCAGCAGCTGCAACGCGCTTTCGTGCACCGGCGCGCGCGGGCAGCCCGTGCACATCAGCGTCACGTTGATGATCGCCGTGTAGTGGTCGCACGGGTACTCCCTACACAACATGTATTGTCCTTAAGATACACTGATGGTAACGGCAATAATCTAATTAAATTAACTTCAATAAAGGGTGATTATTCGGGCGTTCGAACCGCTCTTATTACTCTGTCTAGATTTCTGTAAAAATGATCACACAGTTTGGTGTTATTTTTGGTTTACTGGCTAGACAGCTGACAGACAGCTGGGCTGGCTAAAGGACAACCAACATCTACTTAATATAAAGCAGGTACTTCTACAGAAATCTGGACAGAGTAATAAGAACGGTTCAAACGCGCGAATAATAATCCTAAAACGCCTAGATTCCCGATTATGTATTTTATCTACGTACATATCATAAGTGCTCTAAAATGCGTCCAGAAACCGTAGGCAATGACCAGCATTACCAACCATCAGAAAGATTTCAGTAGGTAATGTTAACATTACCTACTGAAATCAGTAGGTTATGAATTTAAATTTGGAACAGCTGTCAAATTCAAGTGGGGTATCTATTCTAGTATCTATAGATATTAAAACAGTCATTGATACGAAACGCCAATTCGTTATGTTTTTTTAATATAAATCGAACGACATAAGAACTCGAGTGACAATAGAATAGGGAGTTCATTCGCTTGTCTATGGTTTAAAAAAATAATTGACTGAGATATGAAATACCCAACGCCGCCATTCCAAACTGTCATTTGTTTTGTTCGTTGACTTTTTAATGTTTCAAGTAACACTAGTAATACTGCAGGTCATTTCCCTACGGTTCCTGAACCTATCGTAAAACATTTATGATATGTGTGTAGATAAAGTAGTGTATGTAACTATACATAATTAGGCATTACAACAATCGTGTTAAAACCCACACTCTTGTTGTAATGCCCTTCATTATGCACAGATACATAAACTACTATTCGGAAAAGCTGTAATAATTGTTGGCAACATATAGAAAAGATGAACAAACCGATTATGCTACAACAATCTGGTAATAAAAAGACAAAGTACCTACTGAAAGTACATTCAGTTAAGTTATCGAGCACAATCTCGGGACTCTTTTTGTAGATAGTCTGAAGACACAGGAAATTAGAATAAAAATCACAAGGAACAGGAAATTAAGATAATATTCGGTTTAATTCTTTAAGAAGAATGAATAGTATAACAGTCTACGGCAATAACACAGCCCGGTTAACATGAATATATGAAATAGATACTTAAAATAACATTGTACACACAATACATAATTAAAAGTTATACTGTATGTATATACTTTTAAAAAGTTGTGAAGCAGGAGCAATTTTAATGCAGCAGGAGTACTTTGAATGCTACGAACTATATGACGCTGACTGTAGTACTATGTGTCTCATCTTACTCATCTATTATGATCAGTGATCGGTTTTTTGGATTCGACACAGGGTGAACGACCTCAATCATTGTGTTAGTATGGATATGCCCTGGGAATCCGGGCTTCATGTTGTTAGAAAAGGCAATGTGTTTATTTTATTACACTTTAAAATATCTAAGTAGCTGATAGACATGCGTAGTTACTCGCCGTTCTTTTGTCCAAATCGAACAAATGAGCACAAGTGTTCACACTGACAGCTCATTTACTGCCACCAAAGCAGCACATTTTGTACAGTTTGGATAAAAATTCGACGAGTAAATAAAAAATCCCTTACAGACAATTTAAATTGTTTTATTTTTGAACGATTTGTTCGGTATCGCAGCAAACTGTCGTATCAATATTAACTTTTCTACATGATATCCCGCGAGGGTGAATCCAAATAACCGATCACTGATTATGATACTCGCCATGCTCGTGGTTTAATTTTAGAAACTTTCGCTTGCTTGGGTCTCAATATTAGCACGAGCGGCGCTCAACTAACAATAATGTTGCTACCATGTATAACAAGTAACTATCTATTGTTTGTAAGTATGTAAGGACAGTATAGCAAGCTTCAACATGATGTGACATCGTCGCCTACGACATATTGAAAAGAAAGAAGCGTGGTTTCGTGAAGAATCGGCTACGTTTAAAGAAAACGCCTTGATACTCCTGAAACACTTTTTCCACACAAGGTACCAGCGAACCTTGTTTTGAATATTAAGGTTAAATGTTATAATATTATTATCTACATTATTCGTTAAAACCAACTAACTTTAAAATATTTACATATATGTAGGTAAGTATATATCAACTGTAAAATATTACTGGTAATCTAAAATAAATCTTCTCAAATCTAGAATTATAACTATCTGTAACACGACAGTAGAAAATAATCATTAAAAGTACTAAAGAAATTTATTTTTTCAAATAGCTTTCACCGACTCGACGCTAAATTAACAGCTGCCAATAGCATGTTTTATTTTTACTCGAGTTCATTACCTGTCAGCACTGCTTTAATAGATCTCTAAGTTAGTGCGTAAGCAATTTTAAAAATCGGAGTAAAATAAATTTAGATTGCTTGGATGATTATGGTTTATTGAGAACACTACACATACCTAACCAAAAGTAACCACAGCCTGATAATAAGAATCTTGCAAAAATTCTACATATGTATTTTTTGTGATTAAAAGGCTAAAATAACTTTAAATTAAGATGACTACGTCATTAGTATTTTAATTAGCGATCTAATTAATTTAGAGTTACCTAAAACGAAACGTAATCTGAAACACCAATCAGCGCTCACTGTTTCTGACACATGCCAACATGACAATCTGAGGGCTGTTACATATGAGGAATCGTAATTAAGATATTTGGATTAATTAGATAGCTAATTAAAATATTAATGGCGCAACAATCTTCATTTAATGCTATTCTAGCTTTTAATCCTAAAAAATACATACATACCATTTTTACAAGATCCCTATTAGAATATTTAGAACTAGCGATTTGCCTCGACTCCGCACTGGGCCAGTGTAGATAATTAATAAATTTACACCATCCTCTTAATCTCCATCTGTTGATGGAAATCTGATTAAAATCATTAGCGTAGTTGGCTAGGCGTTAGTAGCAGATGGTTACAGACGACGTAAAGTGATTTTGTTTTTTACTATTGATTACGAAATTTATGAATGTCGCCGAAAATTACAGTTTCGTGGCATAACTTTTGCATTTACTAAGATTTGCTACAGGTTTTGAAGGACGAATACGAGTATAACGAATTGAAGTAAATATTTTAAGATTTAAAAATATATACATATATTATAAACGGTGATTCTATGATTTTTTAAAGTGCAATAAACTACCTACAGAGTGAAACAATAAACAGGTTTTTACTCATTTTACAAGGGCTACTTTTATTTGTGAACAAACTGCATGGAAAAGTGTATTAAATATAGCGGAGTATTCTTTGAAAAACACTAAATGGTAATAATGTATTATTTAGATTGTCTATACTTATTTCAAACGACACAACTTAAAACGCAGCCCTCGTAGACATATACATAACGTTTTTTTTTTTCAGCGCTATCAGACAGGAAGGTTAGGCTAGGTTATAATTCTGAATGCATTCGGAAATCGCATTTATAAAATACTAGTGACCCGCCTCGGCTTCGCACGGCTGCAATGCTCAAATAATATAAAACATAATATCATAAGGTAGTCTCTGCTGAACGGAACGTGGTTGTTTCTAATTACGGGTGTTTGTCCAAGCCTTGAATTAACAATGCAGTAGAAGTACATTAAGTCTAATTTATCTTAAGTCTTCATATTCACGTCAGTGCATGGTAAGTTAAATACCGCAACGCATTTTGGCAAGGTATAATGTAAACCACAACGGTACACGTCTATATTTTAAAGACATATAATGAGCTTCTTATGAGCTGATATATGTAGTATATACAACCTTGTGGTATGCGGCTTCCCGCACGGTATTAGAGGCGTAGACTAACTACTCTGTGATAATACGCGAAGTACAAGTAGCGATGATAAATAATTTGATGTTGCAAAGCCAAACAATCACAATATAACATCGACAGTCTACGAGAGTAGAGAGTACAAAGAGTAGATCAAACATATGACATGATCAGATGGACGAAATGAAGTTCCTGAATCAGACATGATTGTTACCAGTAACTTGCCAAGATAGACGGCTAGTAAATGGAGTACACTACATGATCCTGTCAGTTCCATCGAACTCTATTTCAAATTGTTTAGGTGTGAGTTCGAAGCATATTCAACTGGCAAACTGACATATAAATATCGAAACCGACTTGAAGCGAGTGGGTGCGATTGATTACAAAGCGTATCCCATAAAGCCCTCTGGGCAATATTTACCTACTTATATTAAGTGGGCACCCTAATATACACTGTGGGCTACAGTAACCGAATAATTTTAACCAACGTTTCTAGAGCCTAATTTGAGTATAGAAAGTGGTGAATGAAGGTGAAATGAATCAAATAACCTAAAATTTAAAACATATTAATTATTTAAAACAAATCACAAGTTGAACAATCTCAAATTTAACAGACCCCAACCTAACTTTTATACGCAGAAGTACACTAACTGCATGCCTGTTTTTATTGATTCAGTTTGTTATCTAACAGCAAGAAGGCTTCACCACCGAGAGCATTTTCATCAAATTTTCATCGTGATAAGGATGTAATATGCAAATAAAGGACAGTGCGAGGGTTGCGTGGTCAAACCCGATAAATCGATATAATATTTCATTGAAGTAACAATCGTACGTAATTCACGTATAGTTCTCAATTCAAAATCCCATTTACTCGACTTATCGGGTTTGACCACGCAACCCTCGAGTGTAGTATTCAAGCTGTAAGTAATTTCTTTGCAACAAGCAGCTTTTCTCTCTTTTCTACATCTACATTTTAGTTTTGTTCTGGTCGCAATTCTGAGGGTGCATACTATTTGCTACCGGTGCAAATTATTTGAAAATAACGGCACTAGATTATCATATATAAATTCTAATTATAAAAGTCAAAACGTTTTTTATCCAAAATGACCACTATAAAATATAGGCTGCACTTAATACGTTGCAAATACTCAACAGACGATCATAAGTTTTTTAAAAATAACATAATTACTTATTTTCTATAACGTATACGTCTTACATTTGTAGAAAATATCATTTTTTTTATTAATACTAACGAAAATTCCTACATTCGATAGCGGTTGACCCATCCTTACCTGAGCCGCCATGATTAGATTGAATCGAGTAGCGCGAAAAGCTTGGCGCCCCCTTAACTGTTATTAGTAATGTTCGCTATGCCATTAAGTTAGCGGATATTCACTTAGTTTACGATTGTTTTAACGTCACTCGAGGCGGTCCCCGAATACCGCAGAAGATTTCCGGCTAGTCGTATTCCGCACAATTCGATTTTCGCGGATATCCATAGACAATTTCGTGAAGTCGGAAAATCAAACTTATTTGCTTTCACAAACTACGAAAGTTGTCGTAGAGCCTTTCAAACAACAAACTATAAAACATTATAAATCCAAACCTACAAAGCTATTAAATAATTATATTAATAACGTCAACAATTATCTGTTTAAAGCCTACTTTCAAAAATGGATTTTTTGTACTAACAATATAGAGCGCTTCTTCTATTATGTTTAGTAAGAAACTTGTAAAATCGCAAAAGGTATAATAATTAGTAAAACGGCGCGGTGAGCAGCCTACGCAATCACTGACCTTCTATTCCGTTACTCGAGTTATTCTTAATTACGCAGCGCGTAAATTAATATTCGCAAGTTTCCTTAGCTAACCCTCCGACATTATTCCGCAAGGTGATTATTTTAACGATAAGGTATCGGTTCACTCTTGTTACCATAATTATTATTATAGTTCAGCATCAGATCATATTCTAACAAGATAGAAAAAAAAGTAAAACAATTATTTCGGTTTTAAATACGAGGGTTGATCCGAAAATAGTTATTCAATGGTACGCCGCGCCGTTGAATGGGATTAATAACACGTTATTAATCCTATTTTTTTAATTTTATGGTACATAGCTTCAAGGCAAATTTTATTACATTTTTTTGTGCACTTATAATATCATTGGCCAGTGACATTCAGTTACTATTTATGAATTTAGAAAAAAAAAAACATGTGTGTAAATTGTTTATTCGCAACAATGGTAAAGGGAAAACTACTTAAATAAAACGTGTTTGAGACTACCGGTTGAGCTTAAAAATGGCGAAGATGTCTTGAGAATATATTTTTGGTTTTATGATCTTTAACGTTGTTTAGTATGTAATATTGATAGCTAATTATGCAGTGATCTGACGCAGCTTTCTGAACCTAATAAAGAATTGATCACAAAACTAGTTTCACCACTATTTGGTCGACACCCGGCAGTCCCAGGGTCGTGGCAGCCACGCGGCTTTTTGTAAAGTCCAGCTAGCTACCACTTTATAAATCACACAACAAGGCCTACTACCGAACAACGTCTCTTATGCCGGCTCCACATGCTTGACAAATCACGTAGTTTGTCACAAAAACAACTATGTTGTTTGCCAAGCATGTGGAGCCGGCATAAGAGCAAACTAAATATAGAAATTAATTTGTTTAGGTATATATTACTTTACTTGACATTGGCGAAAACATCGATTCATACTTAAACGACGGTTAACATACAAGGATTCCCCAGTGAAACTATTACCCAGTGCTTTTGCGCCATTATCCCCTTCTCTTCCCACCTCCCATCAGTTAATGGTTCTGTGGGCGGAACGACGTCTAAGATGATCCTAGACCAGAGTGACCGTCATCTGGATGTAGAGGCTAATCAAGAAGTCTCGAAACCCAGAGACAGAGAGATACAGAACGAACTGAAGATTGGATCCCAGCCAGTTTCTACCATTTTACATGATCACCTTCAAGTTCGGAAGGTAGCGACGCGATGGGTACCACATTCTCTCACACAGGAACAAAAAGACAGACGTGTCGTTTGGTGTAAATTTATGCTCAATAACTTCGAAGGAGGCAATACACAGTAAGGGATCTACATTGTGACATCTGACGAATCTTGGATATACTCATTTAGCAGCTATAATCATTTACAAAACAACAATTAACAAAATGGGTCTTTGAAGTAGATGAGTTCGCGGCCGTACGTCAACAAAAAACTTTTGCTGTTTTGTTTCGACGTATAGGGCCTGCAGCCATCATTCCATGTGAAGATCAGAAAACAGTTACCAGCGAAGTTTGCTTGCCACAAGCCTTACAGGAGCTGAGTGTCAGTAGTCCAAGTAGCGCGACGCGAGCATAATTTTTTCACCAAGATTATGCTCCTGCTCATATGGCTGCCAGAACTATGATTTTAGGAACAAGTCGGGAGTGCAACTGCTACAACACCTTACCTATAACCTGACCTGGCTACGTGTGAATTATTCTGTACCCAGGGTACAGAATACGAATTACGTGGACAACGATTTTCGGCGGCGACGCGGACACGCGACTTTTTTTGACCTTCCACAAAAACTGTACTAACTACTTTTTAATGTTTTGAAAGTTGATTCGGCCGAATTCATTTGAAAAGTTGTAAATGAAGTTTTATACCTATTAAGTAGATATGACCTTAAACCTGTTTTTTAAACATTTCCTACATTTCTAATAACATAAATTCCATGTGTTTAGTTTACCACTTGAATGTAGGAGCAGACTGTCTACATTTCTACTAACATGTTAAACAATTCTAAAAAATCACCAAAGAAAGTGTAAACCGTGTAACAATACTTCGTTCAAGGCATTGACGTCACTTTATAAGCCGGGCTTCATTTGTATGGCGCGTAGCACCGACGCGTAGATATAGTACTGGGATTCCGTGACGATCTTTACATGATTTTGAGCTAAAAGGGGATTAATCACGCATGAATAAAGCCGAAAATTACCTTTTACTAATACCGGATAAAGACAATTTTAAAATACCTACCGTAATAATAAAAAAGGGATTATGAACGAACGATTTTTGTTACTGACAGATATTCAAATGATGGTTATATTATAACGAAGAGATATCAATATAAAATATGTATTCATAATCATAAGTCATACGGTAAAAAAGGTTAAAAAAATACTCGTTTCACAGAACACTAGTTAAACCTGTGAGACTCATGTTTGTCAAATTAAGTCGTTCGCTTTAATACCTTCACTCTTCTTTCATATTTCAGTTTATTTGGGCAACATTGGTGTTTGCGGTTGTTTGGATAAGGATGTGCATGGTAAAATAAGAATATATAATATTAGGGTTTATTAAACCTTTGTACAACGGCAATATTGTTCTAATGATAAAAATGAATTACATCGCCTTCAATAGAAAGATTTAATAGGTTACTTCTACTTAAGACCGCGGCGAGCAATAGAAAGACCGGTTGAGATTCAATTAAATTAGTCCCTTGTTAGATCCCTACCTACTTACGGGCTTAAATATTTGTATATTCTTAATATTGTATTTTTGAGTTGTATTTCGGTTCTCTCTTTTAGATGATTGAAAGTGTGCGGAACAGTAGCTTGTAAGTAAAATTTAAAACGAGTTCTTTCAGATTTAAATTGTGGAGATACTTTTATTATGCGTGGTCCGACACTCAGTAGTGACAATTAATTCATTCCTAAAGATATCATTCAACTCAGTCTACATTAAATGTGAGAGATTTTACACTATGCATAAATTTGATTATAATCGTCAGTTGTACCGCTTATCTAAAAAAATTTACAATAATCTGAAAGTTAATCAACCTTACAATGGCTTTACCCAAGTTAAAAAGTTAAGCGACACAATTCAAATGGAATTATTTATGTGTCAAACTAAACTACATGTCAGAAAAAATATCTAATATGTAATTCTAGGCGTGAACACTTTATTAATATATCATTGAGGTTGAGTTTAATGTAAATACATTGTAGGTACATTATATTAACACGTGTCATATGAACATGTACTCGTATCTGTCAGTTTATGGGAACTTATTATTGTTGAGGTATAGGTACTTTCATTTGTGATGGAAAGACCAAAGATTATTTTAGGAGTAAATAGTAGAAGTGTACCAGTGTCTGTATACAAATTAAGTAGCCCGATTATCTGTTTGATAGAGAGTAACCGTGTTTTACAAAACTACAGTATACAAAAAATTAAGTCCGCAATTTGCACGAAAAAATCACTTTTACGCAATAATCTTTAAAATAAAACGCATTATTAACAAACAATAAACAAATAAGAAGTTAAAAATTAACTATTTGAAACTAAACTAGCTATTCTCAGAGGGGAAAAATATATCAATTATGGTATGGGTGAAGCGGGCAAGTCTCTAGTAAGTTTTCATTTCTATGCTCCCTAACAGATATTTGCATGAATATATATTCGAATCAAATCAAGGGCCGAATAAAAGGGCCGTTACCGAACTGAGGCCCTTTTTAGCTAACGCTAAACGGACGATCGGCTGACATTCAATGATTATTTATGCTATCTACGCATTAACATAAACACTACGTTAAGAGTAACGATAAGATGCTAAAGTCATCCGTCTTCACAAAATTAATTGTAGCCGGTAGCATGAATCCCGGATAAGTTGCATTAATCTACATACACAGGTTCCTAAGTAGGTATTGGGGTTTTCAAAAACGTGTGTACCGAATTAGCGTGAGTAGTTATAAAAATTCAATCGCTATCAGTTATGTTACGATAACTAAGCATGAAATATTTATCAAATATTTCATTCGATAATTAAGCATGAAATATCAATCACATTGTCGGCTTTTGTAATATCGCTTAAAGTTTGTGAAATTAATACCAAAACCAGGTGATTATTGAATGCTTAATTGTAACAATACTGAACGAATTAACTTATACTCGTATTAGCAACTCACGTTGATTGGGTACACTATTTTCTAAAAAGTCCCGTATATGCATGAGAATATGGTCTGTAATTGTCATTGATTTTTCACCGCAGGTCTGAGAACTGCCTTTATAGCGTCGATAATTTACAACTCTTTAAGTAATATAGTTCATAACTACTTACGAGCACATAGATTTAGGTAGTAAACCAACAAAGGGCGCTAACGGCCATTTAAGCCCCCGGCGCAAACCGTGGGGTGTTAGCTGTGGGTGTGTGTGTGACTATTACGAGTATACGTCTGTGACTTAAGCCAATTAACTGATTTTGATGTCAATCCTCAGCTGTGATCTAAATTATGCTTGGCAGTTTTAAGATTTCGAACATTGTTTTACCCAAGTTCAAACAAACGGTCAAACGTCCCACAAAGGACAAGACGAAACCAATCCTCTTCGGATTAAAAGTCTTAAATATTTTAATTGCTTCATAAAATCAGATAAAAAGTTTCACATTTATATCTGTTCAAATATAACGGCTTAGTAGATATGCTAGGAGGTTCAGACAACCATGATGATAAAATAATTATCGATTAACGATTTTTAAATAATCCTGTTTTGGACACATCCTGGGTAAAGAGAATAACACTCCACGTTAAACAAAATGCCTTAAATGTGACGGTCGACAATATTTAATGGCACTACCGTGTGAAACTTTTGTCCTTTTTAGACAAAAGTTTCACGAATCGCTGAAATGTGCTTCAAATTCGGGTGAATTAATGGGGAAAAGGACAACCCCTCGTAGCAATTTGGGACGACGGCCAATCTTGCTAGCTTAAAGATTTAACCATCTATAAATAGCCGAAGCAATATGAAAATACTAAATAATAAATTGCATTACAAAAATAATAGAATAATATAGAATAATTATTAATATACATAGAAGGGGTTCTCAGCGCGCTCAAACTTTTTTCAGAAATCGCAAACGTCTGGTTGATGTAACTGGTGACCGAAGAGCTGGCGGCTTCCTCGCACAATGTATCAGCATTGCGATCCAACGAGGAAATGCCGCCAGCATCCTTGGTACAAAGCATCAAGGGGCTTTTTTATATTTAATACAATAGCTGGTTAAGTACTCGTAGTTTAATTGCTTTAATGAATGTAATTATTGTAACTACCCGCACTTGATTTTGTTTATCAACTTGAACGTTTGTGCACTAGGGACACTTTTGATTTGTCACGCGGTTGACACACGACACTAATGATATTCATATTTTTAACTTATAGTATTTGACACCAGCATTAACTGATGACTGGATTCCATGAGGATGAGATACTAAAACTATTGTCCCGGTTGAGATTACAATGTTTTTTTATTTCAATTGCTTCACGAATTTTCTACTATAAAAACGACAAACAAAGCGCACCATAGCAAAGTCAAGGAACACACCGCATTTAAAATTGTATGTGCTAAAGTGGTCGACTATGATTGATCAACACATACCACAATAGGGAATATGCATGCATTTTTTCTACTCGTAAATTATTCGACAAGCAATACTAAACCGCAATACGTAACCGAAAAAATATAACGCTTGGACAAGTTCATTAAATAAGCTAAAAAATAATAATAAATAATAGGTACAATTATTTTCACTCATCTGCGAGTCACCGTGCAATTAGAATAAAATTACATCAAACTTGATGATCATTTTGCTTCACAGTTTCATAAAAAAACTTGTAAGTTCAAGTTGTGTCATGGAAAATTGTATAATACAAAATAACACGAAAACTACACCTAAAAATATATTTGTATTTTGTTGTGAAGATCAGTCCGTCGTAGGTAACTATTACACCTGGCTGTAGTTGAAAACTTTTTCATCAGAACCGGCGACTGATATCTAAACAACAACCTAACCTAAACAGTAAATTCTTAATGTTTTTGGTTACTAATGTTCCAATTTTATTAATATTGTAATACTTGTTGCTGATTAAGAGTATTAATTTTACTTATTCTTGCAGCTTTTACTAAAAAAAACACAATCTATTTACATACACAGTGGCTATACTGCGGATAACCATTACCAGTTACCATTTTTAACCAGCACACTCACGGTGACGTCACGTTTCGTTCCGCCATTAGCGTTACGTTTTGGAAACAAGCGACAGTAGTTGAAAAATACCGTACCAGTTTTAAGAAATATAATAATTTGTAAACGGAAAATGTTAATATATTTCTTTAGCAGTAAAGATAACACATTTTTTGCCCATTTATAAATCACATGCATATTCCCTATTTATGATGACAGCTGTGCTCGACGTGTTGTGCCAGGTGCGTTGATAAGTTTATATTTAAATCATCATCATCATTACAGTCGAAAGACGTCCACTGCTGGACATAGGTCTCCCCAAAAGCGACCCATAATTACGGATTTTTCGCCAACCGCATCCAGCGCATTCCCGCGATCTTCACCATGTCGTTGGTCATCCTTGAGCATCATGATCATCATATCAGCCGAAGGGCGTCCACATTATAAGATTATAATACAATAAATACTTGTAAATATTCGATTTACGATTTTATCAAAACACGACAATTATTCCTGATGCCGTTACGGAGGACTATCGTGTTTCAACAAAGTACAAAAAAAACAATAACATACCTGGCACTGAATATGGTAGCGAGCGCCATGAAACAGCCGTCCGCGACGCGCGGCGGCCCAGTGAAGCACTTGTCCACGGTCCAGTCGAGCAGCGGCCCGATGTCGGGGTTGCAGTCTAGAAGGAGCACTATCGTTTCGCGGGCCAGTTCGTATACCTAAACAAACGGATTTTTTGGTAGTGAAATCATTCACACGCTACGCAAATCATAAATATTCTGTCTGCGAATACGCATGGTAATTGAGTTATAAATAAAATACATGTATTTGAATACCTTATCACTGGTAGAAGATAGCATCTCGCTCAGCCAGGGGTAGAGTGAGCCGTCTTCAGCAAGGGCGCTCGGGGCGAAACATGAGCCGCAACAAACTAGAGCACTCATTGCCTGAACAAAATAAATAGCGTTAAGTTTCCAATGTCTCTAGCCTTTCGCAGATATTATTTTTTATTTTCGTTATTTCATAAAAACTATGACAGCGTGTATAACGTTCATCCATAGTTCTAACGAACACTTCTGTCACACTTTACTCTTGGAATGTAATTGTATAGTAATTATCACTTGAGATGATGCTGCAACACCACGTGAAGAAACTCAACAAGTATAGAAATCACCTAAACATTCACAAAAATATGCAAAACATTTTTTTTTGAAGAATATTTTCTTAACTAATCGCAGCAACCGAACGTATTACATAGGTACCTCAATAAATTTAACATTACGATGTCTCCTGTTTCTATGAATATGATGTATGGTTGTTTCCGCGTTGGGATAACATGGATAAACAGACCATAAGTACCGCATTTTTATTTTTACCAGACAAACAGCTAATAGCTATGATCTATTAAACATAGCAAACAAACAGTGATGTTTACAAAAATACAATCTTTGTTTGTTAATACATAAAGAAATTATGTATACCTTCAAGGCGGATAAGTTAAGTCGATCATCGTTTTCCTGAGTAGGCGGCTGAGGGACGAGCGCACCCAAGTGCTTTGCGAGGGGCCCGCACCATCCGGAGAAAAGAGAAAACAGACTGCGGCACAGGTCCTTCTTCATCAACGATCCATACATGTCCACTGTTAAACATAATAACACCCTCTTTCTTTATCTGGAATATACACATATACAATATGTATCTTAACGCCAAGTTAGGGCAGGGCTTATCTAATGCATTGATACGGAAAAACGTAGAGCTTTCATACACCATCTTGGATGTATTTCTATTTGTCCCAACCCAGCGAGCAGGAATAGGAAAGTGTAAATGTTTCATGTGGGCATTGTTAGTTTTTAACAAAACAGTGGCAAATATAATCAAATGAGAATTATAACAGATTATTTCAAGGTGAGACGTTATAAAAATCATATGAGCTTTACATGGGAAGCTTTTGATGAGCTCCGTGACGAAGTCTGCAAACGTGAGTCGCTGCTCTCTCGCCGCCGGCGCATCCTTCTCTGCCTCAACCTCCAAGCACTGTCGCACGCCATCCAGGTACTCGGTTAGCGACGAGTGCAAACTGCCTCCTTCTAACGCGAACGGGCTGAAATCAATACTGTGATATTAAAGGCTGAACAGTTTAGCTTGACAGTGTAAATAAAAGTAATGTTACAATACGGTCGCATCACAAAATTTACAGACTACTTCTGTCTGCTAGTTGTCATAAATGACATAATGGCGCGACCACGACAATGCGCGACTTGCGGCGCGGCAAGTGTTTTATCTGTTCGTTGCGCGGTCAAGACGCGCAATGCACTGCGGTTAGTTGGGACCACACGCAATGTCGTGACCGGGCCGTAAGCCTTGTATAAATTAAGCAGACCTATCCAACACGTATTTTATCCGTGATACAAACTTAAGTATGCAGGTAACTAGCAATATTGAACTGTAAATAGCCGTAAGTTACCTGTTAGCAAACGTCTTCCGCTGTGCGATGAGTAGCAGCATCTTGTTGAGATTGAGCCGCAGCGCGTCGCGCCGCCGCCGGCGCCGCATGTTCTCCTGTTTGCGGTCCACAGCTTCCCTCAACAGAGGCACCAACTCTTCCATCAAGTCTCTGTATATAACACAGAGATATATTTATACTAACCAGCGAAGTAGAAATGTACTGAAAGCTAAAGTATCGCATGTAGTGGTTCATCATAAACTTCAGTGTTTACGCCCAAATTCATCATAAACTTCAGTGTTTACGTACGTTACGGCGCGTTTTACTTGTAGAACGTAAAATAGAGTATATAATATATTAAATTTTTTAGTTTAAGTAAAACGCTTAAATAACTCCATTTTGTTATAAGTCACTCGAGTTGTTGACGGTATTGATGGCGTTCAAACCACTCCTTGATTTCGATTCGATCCCATTTGGCATTCAGAAGTTTAAATTGCATACGAATACCCTTATCGAATATATTCATATTGCTTACTTCAGAGCGTCCGGGTTGATGTTGCCGCACGCGGCGATAGCGGCGTCGCGCACCTCGGGGACCTCGCAGCGCGCCAGCGGCACCGCCAGCTTGTGCAGAGCGGCCGGGGACGCCGCGCCGCGCGCCTCGCCACCGCTGCGCTCGCTCAGCGAGTCCGGCGACGAGCTGACGCACACACAATACGTTCATAAAATATATACACAATACCTACCTTCATCCCTACAAGCCATCACTAAGCATTTTATACAATTTAAGGGCCATCTTGTATTATACACTAGTTATGAAGGGGTTGTCAGTGTTTAGTAAAACTAGGGTAGTCTACAAAATTATAAGCGAAATACTTATATATTTAATGTAGGCAAATTAAACAAATATTTTTACAATTGTAACTGTACTTGTAAGTATTTTTATGTACTACGTCTAACTAATTATAATTAAGCAGCTCAATAAACTGATATCAAGTCATGTACGTAGAATAAGCAATAAAGAAAATCTTTAAATAAGCTTTGCAAATGAACGGTTTAAACAGATACAAAATGAACATAAAAAATTAATAAGACCATGTACGAATACCTTATCTACATCCAACCGTATGATTAACAAACACGATCAAACAAAACAAGGGTTGGAAATTAACATAAACATAGAATAATGCCCTTCTACTTTTCCCTACATAATAACTATACCCAAATGTAGTGTAAATAAAATAATAAAGCCCATGAATTGCGCGTGTATGAGAAAGACTGATTATTCAACTTACATTCATATTATTAGTAGGTACATAAATATTTCAAAAAATATTATTTAAAAGATTGCTCATAACAGGGTCTAATGAATAAAAACGAAGTACAGATGTAGTGCAAAACTATTTTCCATCGGGAAAACTCTGATTTCGATCGAATATGGAAAATAATTTTACACTACATCTGTAGTTTTATTTTTTATAAAGGAATGTAGGCTAGTAAGCCTGTACAACCAATGAGGAGGACCGACATGTAGGTGGACTAGTTATTTTAAGTTCTATAACATTTTCTATCTTTCTCTCTTTTTTCTTTAAATCTTTGAGTAAATAAAGTTATTGCTATATATCAGTGATTGATAATATACATAGATGACGAATTAAGTCTGCATAATGACCCCACAAAAATGCTTTCCTCTGAAGGCGCAGTCTACAAAACTGTTCTTCATGACTAGTTTGACATCGCCTAATAACCTATAGCCGCCCAGAGATGAAAACTTGACAGGCTAAATGCAACCATTGTTTGTCTTAATTCAAATTGAAAATAGCATTCAATGGGAGACCTTTTTAAGGCTTGGGCAGATAGGCGCGTTTTGAGAGCGTGGCGCAGCGGGGCGCGACAGCGGTGTGGCTAATGTAACGAAATAAGGCACACATTCGGACGGCAGCGTCGCGCCCCGTTGCACCACGCCACAAAACGCGCCCTATATGACCAAGCCTTTATAGGTCTTTGGGCGGCTAGAGGATATTGCACATACATACCATCGCGCATGAGGCATGAGCTTTGACGAATGACATTTAATTAATTAGCCTTTCAGAACTATGGTGGACCAATCTCAACTTTTTTGAATGGCGGGAATTAGCGTATTGGATAATATCTAAAGCAGAGGAAGGGGATAACTCTCAGTAGAATATTGCGGTAATTTTTGGGAGCCATTGTGTACTGGAAACGAAGTCTATGTATAATTCAGTCGCCGCTATACATTGTATAACAAGTAGTGTGAGTGAAACGTTGACTATGTAGGTTTTGTGTTCAAAACAATTTAATATCGAAATACACCTTGTTTTAATCTCATCAAATTTTACATGAATGTTTGTGGATCACGGAAAGAGACATGGCGAACCTAACTACAACAGTTCTGGTTTTTTGGCTGCAAAAAACCGTAAAAATCAGAACAAAGCATGATGGCTAAACTGATTTTGATGAAATATATCTACGAACCACCGGTAGAAAACCTGCTTACAAATAAAAATATCAAATCTATTCGGGTCACTGTTTAAGAGCTACGTAGTGGTCAAAAGACAAATACACACAGCGATAAAAGTTATGACACATTTTTATGCGTGTTTCAATATTGCAGCTTTGTCATCTGTACTGGGATATACAATATAAATACATATATTATTTTAAACAATGCCTCTCCGCTGTAGCATATTTTCGCCTCTCTTGTACTTCAGCTAATATAAATCACGCTCGTCAATATTTGAGACGATATAATAAAGAGGTTACCAACATGAAATCAAACGATCTGATTATTTTAAAGCAAATTACTAGAAATAAATACCTATAATTATGTAAGTAAATTAGTAAAACTGTTCATAACACATTGTAGAAGAATACACCCCGTTTTGGTTCTTGGCGGCTCAATTATACTTCTACTTCCTTTGGAGCATACATTAAAACGTACATTAAAGAAACGGCTTAACGATACAAAAGCTTAATATTATATGAAGTAGACAGTAGTATGATAAGGTCGAGATATATTCACAAAAGCTGACGTATATAATAATTTACAACGAATCCTTAGGAACTTTAAAGAAATGTTTGAAATAGCGTATACCCCCGCCTCTTAGGATAAGCTCAGAACATGGTACATCAGCTTTGGTGAGGCGACCCGTATTAAGTAAATTCCCACGGTTGGCGCCCTCAACATGAACAGGTAATCACCCAGCAGACGCCGACTCGCGCGCGCAAAGGCTAGTACCCAGTACCGTGACACAAGCAACTGAGAGCAGCTAAAACTAAATGGCATTCATGTGAACATATCAAAACATGTCATTTACAAACAAACATAAAAAACAAAGCCCGCTACGTTAACACCATTCAGTATGAGTGTGACATGTATGCGTCGTTTAGGTATGTACGAACCTACTGACTGGCGGACTTACAAAGTATGGTAATATAAGCACATGTTCTGTTTCAAACAACATAATGTTTAACCTCCTTCAATAGGTTATTTTTGTAGATGAAACATGTATGTGCGCTAGCTGTGCACAAAACCTTTGCGTGAAATGAGCGATGACAACTGAATGCAGCGACTAATAAGGTCACCGTCATACAAATTCCCATACGAATAAAAATGCAGAGCCGGTTCCATCTTGGCCATTGGACTGTTGAAAATATGATTGTATAATGATTCGCTCGTGCAAGAGACCAATGTTTGCAGGATGTATGTTAGATTTATTGCTCGATCTGGTGTAACGATACATTTTTCAATAACATTTGGGTGCTGTTATGGAAAATTTCTGTATTTAATTTAATTATGTGTTCGTCGGATAAGATTTATAACGTATCGGAATGTTATAGCTTGTCTTAATTCAATGTAAAGCCACAAACAATGTCACCATGTGCCCATTTCCCACGAGAGCGCTAGACGAGTGGTGATATTTGGGAATGACAAGTTGGAACCGACGCACGCAAGACATAATGAAGGAACAAATGCGACGTGCACATAGCGAGCGTCAAATGTCCACCTCGTCCGCTTGTGATGTTTGTGTCCGCGCGCATAGCTTAAGGGCAGCGTGAAGAAGCCGCCCGGCGCGTTGAGGCTCTCGCTCGAGGAGCTGAGCGCCGCGCCCCCGAGCCAGGCCTCCGCGTCAGTGCTACTGAACAGAGGATTATGTTGCGCCGCTAACTTTCGTCCTACTGCTCTCACACCGCACCGTCGCCGCTCGCGCTATACCAACGCTACCCCACTACAACGTTCATTCGTATAATAACTAAAACTGTATTGACATTGTATGTTTTCCCATTTGGAATCTATGCTGCCACTGCTGCTAATCAACCCAAAGTGCAACATGTCACTTGTCATTGTACAACAATTAGTAGACAAATGCTAGCGACAATAAAAGTTTATACAGGGGAATACAACGGCAGCGACATATAATGAGTACTTAAATTTCATAATTGTTTATTTGCAATTGCAGTGTAATATTTGGTATCATTACTCTTACTTATTGACAACTGACTATATACGTCTTAATAAAAGAAATGTAATCTGTTTTAAGGTTAAATATAACTTTTGTTATTGCTAGTGTATTTAAAATCAGAAGATATCATTAAATGCAGTTACTGAAACTGATTTCATAGTCCAGCATAAAAAATACATAAAAATGCGTTTCATACACATATTAGGAGGAAAATTGGTAATATATAGCGGTAAACATATTAGCATGATATTTTCATTATTGAACTTTGCAAAGTATTTTAATTTAAAAAGCCTTCTCTTCTCTTCTTTAATATTCTTCTCCCTGATATAAATTAACTCGCCTATACCACTAATCCGTTTAAATGGTTTATAATTATATGCAAAATAACATAAAATTACTGCTTGTTGTAATACTATTTTAGTAAAAAAATATAAATAAGGAATCCGAATAAGAATTAACATAGTAATTAGAAATAAATTGTATATGTTGTTGAGTGTATAGAAATATACGACCAACTGAGTAGCGATGGAGATATGTAGATGGTATCTTACTAATCTACGTTATAAACTCACACACTATATTTTTGTTCATAAGTGTCATTGGTCATTGTACTCGTATATAATATAATGCCGCCCATTAAGACACGTTCGACGGGCTTATTTCCATAAATAACGTAAAATCATTCGTACGTTTACGCCGTACGTTATTTGTTGATAGTCAATGATATCCAAACTCAATCGGCGCTTGCTCTGCGAACATGTCTCAATATGGGGACTAACAAGAAGTTATCAATAGTGAATAGTTGGAGGCAAGAAGGGTCGCGCACCTGAGACTGAGGTCGGGGCTGGCGCAGCGCACCACGGGGCTGGGCACGGCCGGCACAACCAGGTACGCCATTGTCATGTAGTACTTCCACACCTAACCACAGACAACATTATATTATCTATCACATAATGTTGGCTCCTATAGACAAATTGTTAAAATAACATTTACGAAAATGATTAATGTAATAACACAAGGCGTTTATTGTCAGTTTCCTTCACGACATGTCTGTACGTAATTACGTATACGTTAGATATTTTATTTTTAGTTGTTGTATATACAAGGCAGAATGGATACGACATGGTTGGACTTTCCTTTGTTTTTAAATATAATAAAATCTGCATTTATAGTTCTATGAAAAATCGCATGCCTCTGTCGGGACTCGAACCGGTCAAATGTGACAAAAAATAACGCGTCGTATTTTGTGATATAATGAAAGGGTTGGTATTTGTTACTTAACCTTTGTTACTGAAAGTAAAAAAAGGAAAATGAACTGGCATTCGATCTTTCCACCCTGTATAGGTATTTCTAGACACAAACAAACCTGCATATATCCGTCTCTCTCCTTTTCTGGTTTTCTCGGCAGTGCGGGACTTCGAGATAAAAGTGAGGCGCGATTATCGTTCACGGGCCTGCTTAAAAAAATCATATTGTATCATTCATAACTGCAACGTAAATAGCATTAACTAATAAGCGGTACGATAGCTATTATCAAAGAACATTTCCAGCATTAACATGTCAGTTTAGGATGTATTATGAAACATATACAATTTTCGCGGTAACTTACGCAGGCTCTATGATCGTGTATAAGGCTTGTATCCGGGCGTGCAGTATGGGCCACGCCTGCAGCACGGTGGCGGGGCAGCGGGCCGGCACGCGGCTGCGCTCCAACAGGCCGAACAGGATTACCTGCAACGTCCACACACGTCAAGCGCCGTTTTGGTGCCTTATGTTAGGACACGGAGAATATTCAGTATTGTGTAAGTAAGACAAAAGGCTAGGAGCCTTATCATCATAACGTTTATTTGGATAAAATAAACATATTCATATTTTTCAAATGCTTCATTTTTGTTTTTATAACATATTTACCTCCCAAGGATCAGCTCCGTTTGAAGAACTGCCACTCCAACTGTTTTTAGTTGAAGTATCGTCGTGTTGGATACCTATAAAATAATACGAATACTATTTATTATATTGTCTTAAGCGGTTTGACGACTGATCAAAATTATTCAAATTTCGCACAATAGAACATGCTGCAGAACTCGAACCGTAATGCAATGCTTCTATTAATGTAAAGGCTATTTATTTATTTCAGTATGGCTTTTAGGGCTCTCGCACATTAGGCCACTACTGGCGACCGCATTCGAACGACTAGAGGCCACCACAAGTTGCGGACGTTAGTCGTCGTCGCCGGCTCCTCTACCTTAATATTTTTTATGCCACTGGAGGCGGCGTGTAGTGGTGTGACTGAACCATTGGGCGTTGCGTTTAGTGACGGTGACTGGTGATCATAGTTATTCAGTGTAGTTTGGGGTGATCCGATCCATATACAGTATATGTAGGTATTGGTGCTAGTTACCGGCGGTCCAGACGGCGTGGCTGCGCTCGGCGACGCACACGAGGTCGGGCTGGCCGACCGCCAGCAGCGCCTGCTTCTCGGCGGGCGGCAGCAGCGGCAGGCAGCGCTCGGCCAGCGCCGGCACGTGCGCGTCCGCCGCGTCCACCAGCGCGCACTCCTCCGTCGTCAGCCCCAGCTTCTCCAGGAGGCACTTCGTTTCTCTACGGATGTTTGTAATATACATTGAAATTATTTATCTTTAACTTCAAAAAAATACAAAATTGCTTAAGAGGTAAATTTGAGTATTATTTTACTTTATATAATTGAGAATCATTTTTAATCAATATATGTTACTCACTATTATAATAGTGTGTATATGTACATACTACAACTTCAATAACGACTAGTGAGGCAAGCTCGACATGAATGAACGCTTGCTTCGACAACCGGTCTGGCCTAGTGGGTAGTGACCCTGCCTATGAAGCCGATGGCCCTGGGTTCGATTCCCAGTCGGGGCATTTATTTGTGTGATGAGCACAGATTTATGTTCCTGAGTCATGGGATTTTTCTATGTATTTAATTATTTATATGTATATTTCGTCGTCTAGTACCTACAACACAAGCCTTACCTACTGAGTTTACCGTAGGACTAGGTCGATTTGTGTAAGATTGTCCCAAATTTTTTATTTTTTATTTATTTATTTATTCTTATTTACTTTCATGAAGGCTGATCGAAGGTTTCTTGTTTTTATTACTTCCGCAATATTGGCAAGCACTTCACCTGAGCGCCGGAGTATTCCTCACCTGAGTATGTGCACGGCCAGACGGCGCGGGTAGGCCTTGCACTGGCACAGCATAACCAGCGCGAGCGCCTCGGCACCGCGCACGACAGCCGCGAGCGACTCCGGCTTGGGAGCCGCGGGCGCCGGCGCCTGCGCGGGCTCGCCGTTCTTCCAGCTCGTGATCAGCTGCAGGAGCATGCGCAGACCGTTCTCCACCAGTTGTGGCGACGTGTCCTGAATTATAATAAATATATTATTAGTATCATAATATTGCATTGTCACCTAACTTACATTAATGTGATAATTGATCAATTTCAGCTCAATCGGTTGAGTATAACGGCTTCAATATTCAGTTTTGTTGCTAACAAAAAAAGATTAAAGAAAATCGTGCAAAACCACTGAATTCCATATAGCCGGCTGCATAAAAAGTGAAAGAACAATACTGCAAAAACTTTGTCTGAATGACAAAAAAAGTTGTTTGACTTTGCAAGTACGTATATGAGTTATATCCTATGCTTAATGATTCTAAATGCAAAATGGATCATGTTGTTCATATTAACTTTTATTTTATTTACAGTCGTTACCTACGTATTAAAGAAAACTATTGTAAGATAAGGAATGGACGTCGTTTATGTACAAATGTGTAGTTAACATAATGTTTACCTGGACTTCTTTTGCAAGGAATTGCGTAAACCCCGCTAGTACGTCCTGCCGCCACTCAGGGAAGTCTACTATGAGGGTCTGCAGACTCTGGAAGGAGAGACCACGCAGCTCTTCGTCCATGTGCACGGTCAGGCGACAAAGCAGGTCCACCAGCTCGCTTGGACTCATACCTTCGGGAATCAGTCTGAAATTGATGCATAAGCATAACTTACATAACACATGGTTCAAGACAAAACACGGTAGGTACTAAATAGGAATATAATTCAGTTGTATTTTTCACATCCAAACCTCACCATGTAGTACAAGATAATTTAAGAAACAACACTATCATTAATAGCATACCTTGGAATAGCAGCGACACAGGTTCTAAATAAGTCAATCCGAGGTTTTCTTTCGCCCGTGTTTATCTCCTGCTCTTTCGTCACGTTTTGAGTATTAGTCAGCATTAGCGGCCTCCCATAATGAGCGTCTAGGGCTCTCAGGATCTCCACCAAAACCCGCCGAACGTACGGGAAGTACGCGCTCATTCCAATAGATCGCGCGGTTTCGTCAGTCAACATTTTATTTAGAAACGTCTTTTTGACGCGGAGTGTATTTCCCGAGGGCAGCGTCCCCGACGTCCGAGGCATAGGCGGTTCCCCTTCCTTCTGCTGCAGGCTGTCTGCCACGACGAGGAAGGCACGAAGACCAATGGACATTCTTTCCGGAGTCATAATTATTTTAATCGGTCTCCCAACCATGAGCAGATCAAACACGATCTCTCTCATAGCAAAATCTAGTCGCTCCTGGGCTATAAATTGTATAATCTTGACGAAGATATTTAAAGGGGTATCACGCGGCACTACGCCTTTTGATCCCTTAGGAAACAGTGAGTTGACTATACTTTGGAGTCGAGATTGCGTAGCGGAATTGCTTTCACATTTTATCCTTATCATGTAAACCCATAGCAAACGATATAACGATTCTGAAACACAAATAAATATTATATCAGTCAATTTAAAGTCACTGTTCATATAGATAGTTCCACGAGAGTTGAGCCGAATGGATTACGAACACATCTATATAAAGTACTGATTGCAAAAGAGTGAACGAATGGAATGAATGAGTAATCTGCCTATTACCTGACATGCTGTTGTATGAGTGACTTCAACCCTCGTGAAACTACCTAAAGTAAAATATGAACAGTTCGTCCGACACTCACCTAAAGCCACTCTGCACATCTTAGGATCTCTGTTTTTCAAATGGGACAGACACATGGCCAGAAAACAGTGCCAGTTGGCAAGAAAGAACTGTTTCTGCGAGACGCAGAGCAGGCACGTGACGAGCGGGAACAGCGCCAGCCGGTGCTTGGACTTGGTGCTAGCGTCCAGCGTGTGACTGTACAGCATCTCCACGAAATTCTTCAGGCACGGCACGTTCACCTCGTTTTTCACCGTCTTCGTAAAAAAAAACCATTTGTTAAATACTGCAGCGCAAGATTAGTTGAGACAACTAATCAATTTGATTTCTGAGACATTTCATTCACAGTATCAAATAGGTTGCCATAGAAATTGATTTAGTTGTTAAATTATACAACCAAGGACTAGTTTCTTAGGGATCACAGTGATCTCATCCTAGATATTGTTAACTATTGTTTGATTATATCAGTATGACTGATGTAAAATTAAGTCTCTTGGCCATAAGTCCTTAAAAAAAATATCAAAATGATGAATATTAGCAATTATTTTTTTTTATGACAAAGGCGGCAAACGAGCAGACGGATTGCCTCATGGTAAGCAATTACCGTCGCCCATGGGCACTCGAACACCAAGGGAGTCACAAGCGCGTTGCCGACCTATAAGTGGGTTGGAGCTCTGGGAACCTTATTCACCATCAGGAACACAACACTACATACCTGAAAGGTAGCAGTGCTATTATGGCTGTGGTCTTCTGTAAGGAGGAGGTACTTCCCCAGTTGGGCTTCTCCAGATTCAAGCGTGATAGTACTTCGCTGTGCCCTACCTCTCATTGTTGGACGTAGTTTAAGGACATATCCGGGTAATTATGTTAGATTACACTTACAGCGGCTACGGGAACTAGGATCTCCACGAACAAGCCAGCCAGCGCGTGCCGGATGTCTTTGTCCTTGACCTCGAGAAAGTACTGCGCACACTCTTGCAGAAACTGAAACGAAGCCTCGAACTCCTCGATGGGCACCATCTTCACGCGAAAAAACTTCATACCCATCAAAAGTGATATAATACTTTGTGTTGTATGCGGCGAAGGCTCGCGACACTTTAAATCCTAAAACAGAAATACAGATATAATATAACAAACAGTGTACAGTCAGCAGCAGAAGTAGCTAAGCATTTGAGGTGTTCAAAATGAGGTCAACATGTCTCTATTGTCAGGAGAATAAGAGCGCGTGTAGGTCATTTTGAACACTTCAAACGCTTAGCAACTTTTGCTGCTGACTGTACTATTAAAAAGATATATTTCCTAGTTAGTATTTTTGTAGTTAGTTATTATATATATACCTTAAGTTCAGCAGTGAACCGCTTCTTGACCGAAGCAAAACGAGCTTGCGCTAAGACCCCGATGACTTCAGCGTAGAGATCTGCTATTATATGCACATTAGCGGCATTGGGGTTTGATTGCAATCTGTAAAATAATAGAAGTTAATAAATAAGCCTACAGAAAAAGGATTACAATACTATAAAATTATTAAGCGGGAATTTAATGCTATTAAGTGTAACATTTAGCGCACATGCTACGAACATTTGCAGCCTATAAAGTAGCGTTTGTTTATCGCATTTTTAAACTTTGTGCTATATAACTGGAAGCAGTTAATAGGTATAAAAACACATTAAGTTGATTTATTAATTGTATAAAAGCGGGTAACTCACGTTTTATAAGTCGAATATTGCTCGACATGTTTCACTCCGTAACGAGGAGCATAATCATGAGCCATTCGCGTTGGCTAACCGACGCAGACTGCGGGCCGCAGCTCTCCGCGACCGCGCACTCGACGCCGGCAACAGCTGAGGGCGGGGAGGCGAGAAACTACCCTCATTTTCAGCAATATTGTCAATAGTAGGGTTGCACACTACACTTACTACGTCCGTTGACAAAGGTCCGTCCACACAAAACGCCGACGCACCACACAAAACAGTTCTCCAACTAGGGGGCACAGACCATCCACAGTCACGGTTAAAGTTCGGATAACGACTAATTTCAATAGCCTCCCGTACTTTGCGCTGAACTACAAATTTTTCCTTCGAAAGTACGGTTACCTTATCGAAACGTATGTAATGAGTCGAGTCCGAGTCCAATATATGCTCCGTCACTGCAGAACCACGGCTGTCCCTGTTTTTCATGCTGCGTATGTGTTCTGATATCCTGGTGGCAATGTTGCGGCCCGTTTCTCCTATGTAGCTCTTCCCACAGGAGCAAGGAATCCTATATACACCTGGACAGTTCAAGGGCTCTTTGTCCTTCGGCGAACGCACCAACTGCCTTAACTGCATATGAGGGCGGAAAATCGTCTTGATGCAATATCTCCGGCGTAACAAGTGTCCGATCTTATCCGTCACGCCCTTAATATATGGCAGGAATAAGGGCAGTCGTTCCACTACAGCAGGCCGGGGACGAGCCGAGGCGTTCGCAACACGACAACACTGCCTCCATCCATAGCCATTGCTCTCCAATACGCGCCTAACGTGTCCTAGTTCACGGTCCAAAAACGGCGGGTCGCAGAGATTTAATGCCCGATTAAACAAAGTTCTGGGTACCGAACATAAGTGAAGAGGATGGTGGTGCGAATCTGCTCTCAGATAACGATCTGTATGCGTTGGTTTACGATATACCGTGGTTTGTAAACGCCCACACGGTTTACGCATGACCAAAACATCCAGAAACGGCAATAAAACGTACCAAACTTGAGTGTGGTTTAAATTATGTGCTGCAGTGTCGGGACAACGGAGTGATACCGAAGTTTGCGCGCATAAAACCAGTGAAGTGCATTCGAGACTATGAGTCATTCTTTTGTGTAGCAAACGGAAAGCTACTGGCGAGAATTATTTCGGACTACCGCCGTAAAATAGCTTTTGTTAGTGTGGAGTTGTTTTCGTTGCATTTACAACTGAGTAACCACCTGGATGTTGATTTGTGGACATGCTTAGACGTCATGACGTACGGTAGGGCAGACCGTATACGGAAAGAAACAGTGAAGACTCATACAGGTAAACTATCGCGGCTTTTAAATAGTAAATTACCTAATACTCTAGACACTGTTGCAAGGAATACGGATGCCACTGTTGTTAACTTGTCAACGCACAATGTGAGCGAAGTTGCAAGGAAAGCGTTAGCGCGGGGTTTGAACTTTGCCCCCACCCCTCGTCGGATACCGACTGACGTGATTGTTACGAGTGTGGAGGGTACTATCATGCGCAACAGAATTCCAGCCGTTGACGCTGATTGTATGAGGCAAGACGTCGCATCCATGTTACGTAGGTCCAGTCTACCTAGGTCTAACATGCCACGGGAGGAGTTAAAGGCGTTGCGTGAGCTACGGGACAACGTGAATATATTGGTGTTGCCAGCGGACAAAGGTAACGCAACAGTTATTGTCGATACTCTAGCGTATGAAGATAAGTTGGTTCACTTGTTAAGTGATGAGACCACATATAGAAAGGTTAGTTACAACCCTACGTCTAGAGTAACGACCAAAATCAATAAGTTGTTGGGGGATTTACCGGATAAGAGTCTAGCAAACCAGTTGCGCCCACGGAATCCGACAGCCCCGAAGATCTATGGCTTGCCCAAAATACATAAGACTGATTGGCCATTAAGACCTATAGTAAGCCAGATTGACTCACCGACCTATAAGCTCGCTCGTCACCTGTCGTCGGTGCTACTGGATTTTACGGGCAAGTCTGCGAGTCATATAAAAGATTCTAGGCATTTCATCAGCCTGCTACAGGATATCCAACTACGAGAGGATGAACTCATGGTGAGTTTTGACGTAACGTCTCTTTTCACTAATGTGCCGGTAGATGAGACTATCAAAATAATTTCCGATTTGATTAGTCCTACGTCGTTGCCTGCCGTGTACATGGAAGCGATAGAGTTATGTTTGAAATCGGGTTATCTAATGTGGCATGGGGATTACTATCTGCAGGTTGATGGAGTGGCTATGGGGTCGCCGATAGCTCCTGTGACCGCCAATATCTTTATGGAGTGGTTTGAAGAAAGTGCATTAAACAGTGCGACTATACGACCTAGATATTGGTGGCGGTATGTTGACGACATTTTCGCTATTGTCTCGAGAAACGACCTACAGGATTTCACGAAGCATCTCAACTCTATGCATCGTAAGGTCCAGTTCACGGTGGAGGAGGAAAATGACGGGAACTTGCCGTTTCTGGATGTTTTGGTCATGCGTAAACCGTGTGGGCGTTTACAAACCACGGTATATCGTAAACCAACGCATACAGATCGTTATCTGAGAGCAGATTCGCACCACCATCCTCTTCACTTATGTTCGGTACCCAGAACTTTGTTTAATCGGGCATTAAATCTCTGCGACCCGCCGTTTTTGGACCGTGAACTAGGACACGTTAGGCGCGTATTGGAGAGCAATGGCTATGGATGGAGGCAGTGTTGTCGTGTTGCGAACGCCTCGGCTCGTCCCCGGCCTGCTGTAGTGGAACGACTGCCCTTATTCCTGCCATATATTAAGGGCGTGACGGATAAGATCGGACACTTGTTACGCCGGAGATATTGCATCAAGACGATTTTCCGCCCTCATATGCAGTTAAGGCAGTTGGTGCGTTCGCCGAAGGACAAAGAGCCCTTGAACTGTCCAGGTGTATATAGGATTCCTTGCTCCTGTGGGAAGAGCTACATAGGAGAAACGGGCCGCAACATTGCCACCAGGATATCAGAACACATACGCAGCATGAAAACAGGGACAGCCGTGGTTCTGCAGTGACGGAGCATATATTGGACTCGGACTCGACTCATTACATACGTTTCGATAAGGTAACCGTACTTTCGAAGGAAAAATTTGTAGTTCAGCGCAAAGTACGGGAGGCTATTGAAATTAGTCGTTATCCGAACTTTAACCGTGACTGTGGATGGTCTGTGCCCCCTAGTTGGAGAACTGTTTTGTGTGGTGCGTCGGCGTTTTGTGTGGACGGACCTTTGTCAACGGACGTAGTAAGTGTAGTGTGCAACCCTACTATTGACAATATTGCTGAAAATGAGGGTAGTTTCTCGCCTCCCCGCCCTCAGCTGTTGCCGGCGTCGAGTGCGCGGTCGCGGAGAGCTGCGGCCCGCAGTCTGCGTCGGTTAGCCAACGCGAATGGCTCATGATTATGCTCCTCGTTACGGAGTGAAACATGTCGAGCAATATTCGACTTATAAAACGTGAGTTACCCGCTTTTATACAATTAATATGTTTCAATCTCACGATAGTTTTGTATTTAACATTAAGTTGATACTTACCCTTCCTTATAATTAAAACGTTTAAAGGCTACATTTTCAATGTACTGGACCAAATCCTCGTGGCCTGGGTGGAACGGCAGTTGCTTGAGGACTTCGATTAGTGCTAGACAAAAAAGGAACTCGACTGCGAGGTCACGCCTCTCCGCCTGCAGCTCCTCGCAGCTGCGCTCCACCGCCTCGGTGCCGGCCCCGCTGCCCGACACGATGTAGATGATACTACAAAATACCGTTAACTTGTTTCACTCATTTTTACAGATAAAAACACATTGTATGATATATCCCTATAAAAAGGATCGTAAGTATTTTTATAATTATTTGCTAATCTAGTTATAAAAGTGTGCAGACATCTGAATAATGAATATATATTAACCTTTTATTTCGCAAATCCTGATGCGGTTTCTTAGCTTGTTCGCTAAGCTGTGGCGAGTCAGCCATCTGTCTTTCTAGCCAGCCGAACAAGGCACGTAAGAGAGATGGCAAACAGTGCTCGGCGACGGTCCCAAACGCACATAGTATTTGATCTAACTGAGGATCTTCACCACGCTGCAGTGTCTTGTTTAAAGGTTTCTCCTAAACAAACAAATTGTATATTAGCTACATAATCTTAACAGTATTTACTTACGTTTACAATCAAACTAAACTATGCTCACTAGTGGTTCAGCCATAACAGCTTCCATCTTTCTTTCTGCTTGTACTGTGAACTCGGTGAATAGCAGTCTCATAACAAACTCTCCGGGTCTGAGATCTGAGTCTGGAGGCAGCATCACTGGGCCTTTATGAGAGCCCCAAGGTAGCATTGAACCTGAATTGTAAGTAGAATAATATAATGTTTTGCTGGTAATGTAATAGCAAAATCAGTGTATAGCCACTTTCGTTTGTTTTATAAATTGTAGCAATCAAATACATATACCGGGTGCGGCCTGTAATAGGAGCAAAAAATTTAGGGATCGCTTCTACACCACAAACGTAACAACATTTGTTCTACAACTTTAAATAATTGGGTAATATTTTACTTGTGATTTTTTTGAACAAAGTAAATAGTATTTTCAATGAACAGCATCCAATAGTCTAGTTGACGTTTACTGTCAGCCTACAAACTTCATAGTTTTTGCAATACATTGCTTACTTGGAAAATCTTTTTTTATTAATATTTATTAAACTATAAGTTATTTTCCAAAGTCGTAGAACAAATGTTGCTACGTTTTTTGTGTAGAAACGATGCCTAAAGTTAAAGCTCCTATTACAGGCCACACCCGGTATGTAAGTTATATTACAGAATTTAATGTTACGTTAAATTAGCACTAGCTGGAAATAGGACTGTAGTTGATTTTTGTCAGAATGCATAGCAAATGATAGTAAGTAGGAATCGATAAAACTGTAAAGATTTCGATTTACCTCTGGTGGAGACTAATGAGGATACGGTGTTGCTGACACTGCGCCAGTCGCTGGGCACGGGCGCCGGCGGCTTGTCGGCTGCCAGCTGGTGCTCGGGCAGCGCACCGTCGCAGCTGCGGCTCGTCAAGTACTCCGCGTGCTCCGGCCGCAGCGGCTCCGACAGCACGCTGCCCTCCGACTCCGCTTCGCTTGATACCATCGATGAAGGCGCTTCCTCCGTCCCCGACGCTTTTGTAGGTGAAGGACAAACGTTAATAGCCGATAGAATCCCCGTTATCTTATTCATTGCTCCTTTTACATCGTAAAAATATATTCCGGGATCACATGACATCACTCCAACACTCCCGTTTTTATTACATCTTTATTTTCATTATTTTCATGCATGACAATGTATACGTGTGAAATATGAACTAGGGAGTTTGCACATTGAATATTAAGGAAGTTCAACTATTTAACTATTTTCCTTGTTCAACATTACTTGTGTTAAAATGGTGGAATAACAATTATTATTTATCATACCTGACATTTCTTCAGCATGGCCGTCCAAAGGTACAGTACTTAGAGAATCAGATTCCTCTGACGTCATCATAATGAAAAAGCTCTCTTACAATTTTCTTGGATATTGCACTAGAAAGCAAAAATATTTTTAAATAAAATAAACATCTTTAGTTAGAGCAATAGTTTGCTTGGGGACAGGCATCAATAATTTATTGTACATACTACTGTGCACTACTACTATTTTGGTAAATGACAAAAAAGAAAAAAAAAAGCTTTAGTTGCTTATAGCAAACTACGATTTGGATCATTTTGTAGTAGTAACCACCACCTCAATTTTTAGTGGGTCAAAATTTTGCAGACTAAATGCCTGTTTGAGTTATTAGATGAATTAGTGGATAAACAGCGAGTTATTTATACATTTACATTTTTCTAATGCCTGAAATCGAGTTAAATCATTAACTGTTTAGGCATTGTACATATGTTGTATTAAACAAATGACTGAAAATATACAAACTTGAGTCAATGATAATTCAATTATTTAAATCGTACTCAGGAAAATAATAGTTTAAGGCAGAACTAACAAGCAGTCTACAAGTCATTATCTTCACTATCTTCATAAGGCCCACCATACAAAACATTTTTGTATTATTATATTTATTTCTTTTGTTTAATTTTTATTTCCTTTTGGTTGAACAAGAATGAAACAAAAGATATGCTACTCTATTTCCTTTTACAAAATAAGGTAGACAACATTGTCCAGTGGGTCTTATGAGGTTATATAAAAGGTCCAAAGCAAAACACTGCAAAGCACAACATGGTTGAACAGATAAAGAAAATCATATAAGATACATTCCACAGCCTGTGCCAGTTTAGCAAAAAGCAGCAGCAGTTCAAATAAAACCAATTACTGTTAAATAATCTGAATGTGTGCATCGACAGTATGTCTAGTCGAGTACTAGTGGCATACATGTTAATGCAAGCTATTAGCTTCGGCTTGCATATTGTATTTATGAGTTGAACTATATTTGAACTGAAGCAGAATTCAAATAAACGATAAATACATGTTTCTAACTTCAAGGTTCAATGACTTAAGCTGTACATCTTGTGTCAGTCACTAAATAATGAAACAGTTAAATCTGTATATTAATGTATTGTAGATAAACTATTAATAATTGGTAGCCGGTCAGTGTGAAGTAGTAAGATCTCCATCAGTGTGAAGTTAGAAACAATTGATCCACAAATATTGTCACAAACATGAAAAATACTTTCTAATGAATGGTTTTCTGTGGCAGTTTACCCTAAAAATATAGCGGGTACTTTGATTTTTATACAATTTGGTAAAGATAGGTAGTGCAGATTAATATCCACAACTTGAAGGTATATAATGTTCTTCATTCCACACAACTTGGACCGAGATGTTTATAATTTTATATCCCTCATATAATTGAACACAATCGCTTTGCAAACTAAACATTAATAATATGATACAAAACTAATTGTGTATAGGTAAATGCATATCTTAGCTCTCAATAACTGGAAGGATCTTGAACCCCTACCCAAATGAGATATTAAATGTGATTAAAGAACTAAGCCTCCTTAGAATATGTAAAGTGTGTGTTGTACCAGATGTTTAGCACAATTGACTGCTATACATCTGTAATACAATTTCGGAAAAATATAAAGCTATCAAACAAAACCATATGACTCATTATATAGTTCTCATTGAAAACTTAATTTTTCACATATAATTTATAGAAAATAATAATTATTATAATCAAGTAAATAAGATGTTTTCTTGGCTTAAATTGCAGTCATAATTTATGTTTTGACATAATTATGTATGCATTTTATCATCAATATATTGTTAATAGTCAGTTGGAGCATTTGCAGCATAGCGGGAATTGTAATATATAAATGCATTAACGATCGTATTATATTTTCGCAGAACAAAGTACATATATGTAACTATTACTTTAGGATTAAGTCACGTTTCAGAGGTTTACATTTTATGAAAAAGGGGTTTGAGTAACAGAAAAATGTGTTATAAAAGAATTGAGATGATTAAACAAAACAACAAAGTATAGTTACAGTTAAAAGCTAACAGAAGTAAAAACCTGTAGTAGCAATCACTAACCTGTTCACGATTGACGAATCAGTCGTAAAAATGACGAATTATCGTGGCTCAGATGCTTCATCTCCATATCTACAACTAATTCAATTAGGAATTGAATAAAAGCAAAATGCACTAAAGATATCACACATTCTAATAAATGAACGTAGGTACAATACAATTAAAATCAGTTAAGACTTCGGCCAACCTCGGTAATTGTCGTGAATCCCTCGTCTATCACATAGAGTTATCAATTTACAGATTTGACCTTTAATTATATATATTACTCGTTGTCTTATTGAATACAGTAGGTACAAGAACGATATGAGCAACGAAACCTCCTTTGTAGCTCAAAACTAACACAACCTTTATATTGAAATAAGAAAGATGCTAACAAGTACTAAATAGTTTGACAGTCTGCCTTCTTAGTGTCAAATAAAAGATACAGTCGTTAATGGTGCAAATTTTAGACTTTTCAACACTCGCAAAATCTACGGGGTACTTCCCGTGAATTCAGAAACTTGAAATTTGGCACGAAGCACCCAGATCAAGGAAAAATTACGAAAAGAAGACATTTCAAACAAAAAATATTTTTTTTAATTTTGAGCTTAGCTTTGTTGTTTTACTATATGAAAATGAAATATTACCAAAATCGGCCAAGCCGTTTACGAAATATGAATAAAAAACGGTTGAAGCCGGTTTTTTTTTATTTTAATTTTATGATTATTTTATTATCAATGATTAATGCGACATAATATCGTACCTACTTACACCAAACAGTAAAATATTGACTCATGTATGTATTCAGCTTCATTAAATAATGAATGTTCAAATTAATGTCGCTTCTGCATAACAAATTTCCTAGGTCTACCGGTTAATAATGTCATCTTGGCAGGTGCTTAACATTGCGTTTATGATACTTCAAATTAAATGCTACCTAAAAGTAATCGCGGCAATGTATATCGTGTCATTTCCGACTCCGGAATTAAACGATGATACCCGAGAAAACCGAAGTCTTAACTGATTTTAATTGTATTGTAACAAAATTATGCATTGACAGTTAAACAGTTTGACAGTTTTTTTTTTAATGCGAACTGGATACGTTGGTTTTTGCCTGCAACTGTCACATTTTCTGTGGGCTTCACATTTAATATAGCTTTAATATAGAGATCACTCCATCCTCAGACTAATAAGAAATACTAACGACGTTCAAAATAATCGTTTATAAGATCGTTGATGGTTTGTAGGGTTCAAAACATATCTAAGTTGTGGTCCGTAGTGAGACTTCCACTGACACTTGCCTGCTAGTGTTTCGGCTCGTTATTCGCCTTGCTATTCTTGCGAATGTCTGACCTTATCATAAGAAAAAGAAACATGGTCTTAATTGTGAAATGTTATAATAAAAAATATCAATATATTTGCAGTGCACATTAGATTATTATTATACTTGGCAAAATACTAGTTTCCAGGCCTTAAAAAAACTTATTAGCAACCTATCTACTCGTACAGACATTGCAGGAAGAGATAGAAATATGCGTTGTATATGCGTTAGTGGATGATAGAGAATACAACCCAAACCACAAGTTCCAAGCTGACGTCAGAAAAACTTTGCGCGCTATATTTACAAGTTATTAAAGTAAACATGAAATATTTGGTACGATGCTACGTTTTATTCTTTTTGGGTTTTGTTATTTCTTTTAAAGATCCGAATTTCAAATAAGTAAGAACTAAAGAATTAAAATATCTTCTAGACTGTAAGTTTAGTGATATGCCAGTGCTGCCGTAAAACCAAGTAAAAATACGTGCAACGTTAACCGTATGGAATTAAAAGTATAATAAATTAATAATTCCGCCCATGGGTCAAAACTAGTAGGTCAACAATGTTAAATGAGATGAAATGTTTTTACTATACTTTATTTTCAAATAATATTCAAGCATTTTACTACTTATATTCGCTTAATACATGGTAATTGTAATTACATATCTACCTATAGATAACATCAATTTATGAAGAATCACATGTTTAGCCATTATGCGGCATGCAAATTAAAAACATAAGGGCTATTTTATTATCTAATATATTAACACAAATAAAAACGTAAAATTAGAGACAATAAAAATACAATTCATTAATTTCGAGAATTAAAATATACATGTCACGAAGCTTGAATGTCTGTATGATTCCTAATTTATTACCAATTTATAAATCACTTCACTAGTTAAAGATTATTTTTCAAAAGAACTTCCAGTTAATCAATTATAAATACAAAAGTTAATTAATAGTTAATGAGTTTAAAAGCGTCGTATGAAACACGTGTACAGTCGCCATCAGATTATATCGGAGAGGCGGGCATAAATATCGGAACAAATCCTCTACCTATTATTAAGTAGATAATAGAGGCGAAAGTGCAAGTTTTTATATTTTTGTATACCTTAGCTGCTCCGATATATTTGATGACGACTATACAATGTGTGTATTAAATTCTCGGTTATCTTATGTGCGCTTGCTATCCGCTCGCACGCACATTTTGGCTGCATACCTATATAATACCTAACCAAATTAGCACACTTTTATCATAACATAATGTACTGTTTATTAGGTTAGTGGCTACTACATTCCAAAAAATAATAATTACCCAATCTATGTAATTATGATACATTAAGAATAGCTACCTGTTACGTCTAATTAATAAGATCTTGATGACATGGCTTAATAGGTGGGAGAGGTTGCATGAAGCCAAATAACTAAGCTGTTGGCGCCAGTTTGGAATTGAGCCTCGCTCGAAGTGGAAGTGCGCCGGGCCCGTACAAGACGACTAAGTGCGTGTATCAGAGGTACCGTCGGGAAGCCGCATAAGGGGCGCGTAACTATATCTATTATTGATGGACAGGAAATTGGGTAATTCTTCCTTTTATTATTACGACATCGGCTTCACTAGGGCTTTCTAACACCAGCCTTGGGCAACATTAATAAAGTTATTTAAATGAGACAGTTAGTTTATCATTAAAGTAACTTGTTTTGGTGCTGATGGTGTTCTCGTTTGAATTTAAAAAGCGTGTGTTTCGTAGAGAAATTTTAATTGATTTCTAGCAAGCTGCGCAGGTAAGGGTTTATTTCACCGTCCAGGTAGGTACATAATGTCGAACTCTAGTGTCATACAGAATACCTTAAAAGTAATTTAAGTTATTCTAGCTTGCAGGACAATATCTCAAATAAATAATTTCACTTTTATTATATCTGGGGTCCTATAAAAATATAAAAGCCATACGGTTTTAAGTAGTTATACACTAATAAATAGGTATATAAATATATTATCAATAATCATGTCTAGTTTTCATCATTAATTCTAAGAGGAACCCTTATTGTTTTGCCATTTCTGTCCTAGAGGGCTGTAATTTGGTATTAAAGTGGTGTTAACAAAAAATCATTCGATAGGTACTTATCCCAAAAAGAATAGGACACCTTAACCACGTTTTTATAAAGTAAATATTTTCGGTAATAATTAATGCGAACTAAGCTATAATAATTGCAATAACTGTACTTTATCTACTCTAAGCACTTTAAATAGACCCTTAAGGCATTGTGCAAAGGACGATGGTGGCATTTCTTTGTTGTATTGCGAGGAAGCCGCCAGCTCTTGGGTCACCAGTAACGTCAACCACATGCTTCGCGTTTACCTGTTAAGAGCAATGAGAGACATAATCAGTTTACTAATCAAATCAATTACAGGACCCGGGAAGATGGCGACGAAGAAAGCCCCCGAACCGCAGTCTTCGACGAGCACTGCTGATGCTACAGAGTCCACTCCATTAGTCTCCAAAAATGTAAGCAAGGTCTTTAAATCTATAAATAAAAAAAAATAACATGACATTTATGACAAACACCATTTACATATACAACCTGTTTGCCACATTACTTAAGAAAAGCATATTTATAACTTTTTTCTACTGGTTATTGAGAACCATCTGGTTCTTCCATAGGTACCTAATACTAAGATAGCCATCTGTTAGGGTGCTACGTAAACTGCACGAGAAAGTACTTAAATAAAGATGAGCAACTCTGTCACAATCGTTTTGATAGAAATATGAAGTTGTAAACGTCTATCGCTAAATTTAATGTCCTCCTAGCCAAGTCGGTGGTGTGGAAACTGGAGCAGGAAAGTCTACGAAGCAGTACCCTCACCATGAGTTGTGACATTGACATTATCGATAACAGTATCGAGTTTACTATCTGTGCATCTCGTTGGCACTAAAATAGTACACGCAAAATGCACAGATAGTAAGCTCGATAGGTACTCGTTATCGAAAACGTCAATGTCACAACTCATGGTAAGGGTACAGGACGTACCCGGTTCGAATCCTGGCAAAGGCATTCATGTCTTTTATATAACGACTATTTGTTCCAGCTTCATCGCCGTTATCTACGTTTGCATAAGTACTTGTGTATTTTATGTCTAAGATCCTCCATGTGACGAACTGTCGAGCCAAAGTATAACTGTCCCTTGATTAATTCCAGTTACTTACTTGTTCTAATTCTGGATACTCTAGTACTACTGGATATTATGCGATTTAATACAGTCCGTAGCGGTGAATAAAGGTTTCAGGTGTGCCCTTACATGTTAACCACAAAGATCTCGGTGATGCCGCAGCACCGTATGTAACTATAGTATACTTAATATATGTTGATACTACAAAAGACTTGAAGTCATAACCAGTTATAAGTTATAACTAATGTACTTACTGTAAAACTGTACTGGGTGAGTAGGCACAAAACTCACTTTAAAATCTCGAATATATTTTTTGATAATTATCTCGAATAAAGTGTTCCGATCGTTTGTAGGTATTTCAGTTTATTTGAGACAAACACAGATTAATAAGACATCAGCCCGTAGCTCGCGTGAGGTGGGATTTCATAAAAAGGTGATTTGGGGAAATAGTTGAGTCGACACTTTTTGGTTATTAATATTACTGTAGCTCCATTTGTAATATGAATATGTTCTTAAGGTATCAGTAGATAATAAAATCCTCCTGGCCCCTCTATCATCACTTATCTCTCCATTCATAACCCAAGAACCCAACTGCCTTCGCAGTCCTTACTCACCCCATTTTACGGTGTAATATAATTTAGAAACAGTCCTAAAGCTAGAGGATCGAACTAAACTTGGTACAAAACTTACTAAAAAAAACTGTATGTCTGCCACTCTTAACATTTGAAATGTCGTGATTTACGACTGATTCTACATTATATTATACCATAAAGTAGGAACTATGATTTAAGTAATATCCATAAATACATTTAAGATTAAATTCTTCTACCTATTCGATAGTAAACATAGCTTTTGGATGTTATGAGACAGGCTGGCTAAAGAATTACGAAATAGATAAATTCCATCAATTTCATGTCGCTCTAATGCGTTCATCTAACCACGGAAATGTGGCCGTGACCGGCCGTGTCGATAGCATTCTGCTGCTCATTTTACTTATAGTGGATTCACTATATAGGTTGGGATTTACTAAATGTACCGTCCAAAAAAAAACAACATGCCAACCGAATTGATAACCTCCTCCTTTTTTTGAAGTCGGTTAAAAAGAGAATACAACATTCTGAATCTAGTTAGAATCTTGACCTGTAAATGGATTTTGGGTCCATATTGAGTCGCATAACATCAATATTCATTTGGCATACACTCATCATTTGTTATATCGACGGTGGAAATTTCAAATGTCGTAAGGGACATATGACTTACGACATTTGAAATTTCCACTGTCGATATGCATATTCCATTTGGCATACCTAATGCGTTTTAATGAAATTTAAATGAAATATGAAATTTTATGAAACATGATATTTTTTAGGATTATTATAAAACAAACTTAACCTAAAGTATTTAACACTATCATACCTTAAAAGACCTAAAAAAAAATTGACTATGCCAATCAAAATTACGAGTTATAAATTAAATGAACGCAATATACAAACAAGTACATCTTCACAGGGACCAGAGGATCCACCAACAGGCCGCGAAGATGGTGGAGGTCTATCCATGAAGCAAACTGTCCTTCTGATAGCCGGGGAGATGGCTGGTAGCGGAGTATTGGCTCTACCGCGAGCACTCGCTAGAACTGGTAACATACTTTATAATCATTTATCAAGCTCAACTAAATCATAGAGATTTGTATGGCATTTTCTTTAAACTTTTGCGAGTGCCTTACTATTGATATATTTAATTATTTTTATTTATTCGAATATTTAGAAATGGAATTACTTTCCTGTTATCTGCAAGCGACTATATTTCGATAACACATTTTTATTCATCGATGTTATATTTATATCGCACCGCGAACAAAGAGTCTATTTAACTTGGAGTTTGAGAGATGTATGTTATCTTTGTTGTTCAGGAACGCGTGATAGGCTATGTTGACTATCATGCGCTCCTTAGCACTTAATGTAGAAACTTAGTCATTATACAACTGTGTGTGTTTAACGCAGATGAGTGGATTCACTTTCATGTTTTCAGAGTGATTCAACCATATTAATTGTATAGAACTCACCTTCTATAAGTCAAAAATTGCTCGACGTGTTTCGTTTCGTCAGGATGAGCATAATCATTAACCGATTGCATTGGCAGACCGACAAAGAACATGTCGAGCAAATATTCGACTTATGAAACATGAGTTTGTTCATTTATTTAGTTTCCTATGAGTCTTCGTATAAGTCTATGTTAATAAAACTCTTAAACTTTTCTCGATGTTATTATGAGTGCAATATGCGAATGCTGGTCCCTAATTACTCTATTACATATATTTGCAACCCATCCACTGGTCAAGATAAAATTATTGTAATAACTATTTTACTTAACATTGCCATATTGGTATTAAGGATGCATGTTATCCGCTGTTTAGGATGGTTCGGCGTCCCGGTGATCATTCTGATGTGCCTGATCGCGGCGTTCAGCGGCAAGCGGCTGGGCGACTGCTGGACCATGATCGAGGCTCGCGACCCGAAGATGAGGAGCCGCCAGCGCAACCCGTATGCGATCATAGCCGAACAGTCATTAGGAAAAACTTGGAGGTATTAGAATAAATCGTTTCTAAGTAAATTAAAACAACTACTTAATTACATAATTCATTTATACAAATGAACGTTTTTTTAATTAGTGTTGGTAATTTTAATATCGTTACCAATAAAATATTTCTTCTGAATTTAATTTCATTATCTAAGGATGCATATTATGCTCAATGAAGGTCCGCATAACAAACGCTTCCGTCGTGCGGCTACCTAATCCAGAACAGTTGCAATGTGTGTGCACTTTGATCATGATGTGCCCCACTTAAACTATTAGCGGGATTCTGCAAAGTTAGCCTACCTCACAAGATCGGCTGGTATGGTACAAATAAAATCTGCTGTTGGATTACACACTAGGTACTTTTTTTCTCAGTGGCCTGTTATGCTCCAGGACGTTCCTTTTGGAATACGATTGTTTTGCTAACGTCGTTCATTTAGTCGAATTAGGTCATGCCGGCAGACCTATTCAACACGGACTTGCGGTTAGCATAGCTATGTACATGTACTATGACTTCATACCATGTACGAGTAGTATAAATGTGTAGTTAGGTATAGTACCTGATAGTATTGAGCAGATGCGCGGGACTAACCGGATTGTCGGTTATTGATCACAGTCGATACTACACTGAAATACAGTCGATTGCGTAATCCCATTATTCTATCATCATCATGAAAAATAATATTTCAATGGAAAACATTTTTTGGAAAGTGTTTTATCGCGCCGTGTATAGGTAGTGGGTATGTAGATACCTACTTACCAAAACCATTTCATAGAGCCCAAAAACTCTAGCATCTTTTTGGTCGTTAATTTGTTCTTATTGCAATCTTCTGTTATAATCATATAGATATTGACGAAAAATCTGTTATACTTTTTTAAGGAGACGTGGATACAGTGATTTGGTCATATCTGGTCAATCATTGCATCCCGTATAATATATGTAGACCTAATAGTTTCTTCTGAATGTTATTCAAGCCTCCAAAATCAAAGCACTAGATAATAAAATAACTTTATGTCGCCGTCTCACTTCATTTCACATTTATTTACCCATGTTGGGCTAGATAAAGGGCCATCGAGCGTGACCGGTGTAACCGGTTTAAAGTCGGAACAGATTCGGTTACAACTAACATTGGCATATTTATTTTTGTTTCGAAACACTGTTTGATTATAAACTTAAATTGAGAATGGAATTTTTTTAATGTCTGTATAGTTTAAGTTAGTTAAAACGTCATGTAAATTACGTAGGTAATTAGTTAATTGGTTAGGATTTTATCTACGAGTATATGTGAAGGATGCGATAATATCATTCCCACATGCATTTATATATTAATTGTCCACCGACCATACCATCGACATTGCATTTATCAACACTTTTTAATTTCTGATCCTATTTTCATTCAACGCACTTATTTACCAATCCGTATTGTTTACATACAAAGACTTCTATTTTTGTCATAAGTTTACGCGATCATTTTCCTAAATAAGTCGACATAAATAGTCAGGTTAGGTTTGTTACTGCATACCACCCAGAAATAGGAGCCCCGCTAAGCAGAGCTCCGTTCTCTCGAAAAAAAAATTGAAAAACTTTAGTATTCACTCTACTCATACTATTCATCAAGCAGCATGTAAAAATGTACACAAAATGATTTTAGCTAAACACAGGTAACAATATTTTCAACTGACGAGACTTGCGATTATAATACCTAACGCAGCTAAACGGTTCCAGAATCTATCCCTCACAGATGCACATGAATTAAAAATTGTACTTAGGTTATCGGATGGAACGGTTTTGGCATAACCGTATGGAATTCTGAAAATGTCCACAAAAACTCGTATCTGCCTGATGTCAGCGTATAGCACATACGGCACGGCCTTCGTCTTTCAATTAGTTTGAACGCTGTGATAATTTCTTGCAGCGTGGTGGTGTCATGCGCCATGATGGTGACGTTGTTCGGCGCGTCGGTGGTGTACCTACTGCTGGCGGCGCAGATCATCGAGCACGTGTTCCTGACGCTGCTGCCTACAATAACCATCTGCGTGTGGTACCTCATCGTGGCTGGTGCTATGACGCCGCTGCTGCTCTTCGCAACGCCGAAGGACTTTTAGTAAGTGTAGTAACGTAGTCTGAACTATTCAAGCCTGTTTGAAAAGAGGTTTCTCAACCTTTTTTTCATATATTAATTTTGAATTCGAAAGAATGAAATCTTGACACCGTCAATCACTTTTGCTAAAAAGAAAATCTTGTAAACAGTGCAGTCTGATTTATTTCTGTTAATTTTGTATATTATATTAATAATCTAATAATAATATACATGTGCTAGATTTATACCCGTTGTGCTTATTCACGAACCACACTCTGCTAACCCCATGCTTCATCAGGGTTATGGGCAAATTAAATTCAGCTCGAATGTGAAAAATGTCAACGGGTTCCGGAGATTCTTCTAGCAACGTGAGTAACGGAACTGGAACTATGAATAATATTGTGTCTTTCGATAAACTGGATGGCTGTTCAAATTATTCGACATGGAAGTTCCAGATGGAACTATTTCTAATAGATGCAGACTTGTGGGAATACACGAGCGTAACTCCCGCGGCTACCGATGCTGCAGGCACGAGAAAAGATCAGAAAGCAAAAGCTAAGATATGCTTAATGATCAAGCCGCATTGCCTAGTGCACGTCAAACACGTGAAGACAGCAAAAGAGGCATGGCATGCGTTGAAAGACGCATTTGAAGATAAAGGATTGAATAACCGTTGTAGATTACTCTCAAGACTAGTGGGTTATAAACTAGAGAAGTTTATGACAGTAAGAGAATATGTGACAGCGATAATGTCGACGTCTCAGGAGCTGTCAGACCTTGGGAAGGAGATAGATGATGAGCTGTTGGCTGCTTTGATGCTCCAAGGACTCACTAATGAGTTCCAACCGATGCGTCTGGCTGTAGAAAACAGCAACATAGTCTTGACAACGAATTATGTCAAATCTAAATTATTCCAAATGGAAGATGTGTATACGTCACCGAGTACTAGTGGACCTACAACTTCTGCATTGCTTTTAAAGCAAAAAGGCAAGAAACCGACGACATCTAGACAGAAGAAAATAAAATGTTTTATTTGTGATGGTCCACATAAGGCATCAATATGTCCAGAAAAACCAAAGAAACAGAAGGAAGTCTTTAGTGCTTTTGCATTTGCCATGGCTGGAGACCGTCAAGAGGAATGGATCTTGGATTCGGGCGCGTCCACGCATATGACGAGTAAAAGAAGGTGGTTTAGAGACTTTAAGGTTACGGATAGTGTTCCTGTAACATGTGCTAATGGTGACAAGGTATATGGAGAAGGAAGAGGTACGGTGCTTTGTAAGTCAACTGGAATGACTGTAAGTAACGTAATGTACGTTCCTAAATTATCAGCTAACTTGATGAGTGTAAGTGCTATTGCACGGAAGGGGTACGTAATAGTATTTGGTCCCGAAAGGTGTGAAATTTATAGAAGTGACGAATGCAATATAAGTGGTACGGTTCTTGTAAAAGGTATAGAAGATAGAGGTGTGTACAAGCTAAATGAGTGTTGTTTACAGAATACGGCGTTCAATACTGCGTCGGAACGCAGTGATTCACTGGAATTATGGCATCGCCGTATGGGACACTTAGGTATACGAAACCTTTTACTTCTGAGTAACAAGATGGCGACTGGGGTAAGTTTTTCCAACAGCGATTCAAAACTGGAATGTGTATCCTGCCTGGTGGGAAAACAAACCAAACAACCCATGAAGAGAAACCGTGTAACACGAGCAACTGAAGTGTTGGGACTAGTGCACTCCGATGTGTGTGGGCCTATTAACGTCGAATCCTTTGGTAAGTGTCTTTATTTTCTTACGTTTATAGACGACCTTACGCGCAAAACTTTTGTTTACTTCTTAAAAAATAAGACTGAAGTATTTCAGTATTTTGTTCAATTCAAAGCACTAGTTGAAACGCAAACCGGTCTAAAACTGAAGGCACTAAGAACGGACAACGGGACAGAGTACGTCAACAAACGGATGGGAGATTTTCTCAAGCAACACGGTATTAAGCATCAGCTCACGGTTGAATACACCCCTGAACAAAACGGAGTCGCAGAAAGAGCGAATCGTACGATTTGTGAGAAGAGCAGATCGATGCTACACGAATCAGGTCTGGACAAACGTTTTTGGGCCGAAGCCGTTCACCATGCGGTGTTTCTAAAAAATAGATCACCAACGATTGCAGTCAAAGACAAAACACCAGAAGAGGCATGGACGGGAAAGCAATGTAATTTGGCCAATATAAAAGTGTTTGGTTGCAGAGCTTTTATGCACGTTCCTGACCAGAAACGGACAAAGTTTGATCCCAAAAGTGTAGAACTTGTCTACACGGGACATGCAGATGATGCGAAGGCATACAGACTGATAGATCCAAAGACTGGAAAGGCATGTAAAGCAAAGGATGTGGTATTTTTTGAAAACCAGATGTACCAATCCCAGAGGCAAGAAACACCAACCAGAGAAGCCCCGGTTAGCCAAATATATAACAATGAGGAAGATCGAACTACTGCAGATATAGGAGCCGGACAACCTGTCGAATTTCTACCTAATGTTCCTCTTCCCGTAGAAGATGAAATAAGGGTAGAATCTCCTATAAATGACTTCTCACCGACTCTTGAGGAGAGTCAACCCTCCTACATTGAATTGGAGGTAGAAAAGCCCGAAGATAATGGAGCAGAACCGACAGTGGAACCCATCGTACAAGGAGCAGAATTTCCTTGTGTGGAAATTGAAGAGATTGGTGAATCTGATGATTTTATGACACCGGACGAAGAATATATCGAAGAAACTGAGGAAACAAGAAAGTATCCTCTAAGAAATAGAAAACCCAAGGAGTTTCCGGATTATGAACTATATCAGACCATCGAGCATGATAAGGACCCGACTACCGTGAAAGAAGCCTTGTCAGGTAGAGATACTGACAAGTGGAGAGCTGCGATTCAGGAGGAGTTACACGCTCTCAAGAAAAACAACACATGGACTCTCGTGAAGCCTCCTAAAAACTGTAACGTCGTTGATTCTAAATGATTATTTAGAATCAAAGAAGAGGCGGGAAATAGGCGCAGATACAAAGCCCGACTGGTGGCAAGAGGCTTCAGTCAAAGGTGGGGCATAGATTATAATGAGACGTTTGCACCTGTTGTACGTCACAGTTCACTGAGGTTGCTGATTGCTTTAGCAAGCAAGATTGGACTAAACATAGACCAGATGGACGTTAAAACCGCTTTCTTGAATGGAAACCTAAACGAAACAGTATACATGAAGCAACCTGAAGGTTTTGAGGTTAAAGAGAAGAAGGACTATGTATGTCAGCTTAACCGCTCGCTTTATGGGCTAAAACAATCACCTCGAGAATGGAATAATAAGCTTGATGCTGAATTGAAAAAACTTCAATTTCAACAATCCAAAAATGAACCATGTATTTACACAAAATTAGAGGGAAACAAGATTATCATATTGGCAGTTTATGTGGATGATTTATTGATATTTTGGAATGACAACGAGCAGCTTCGTAAGGTCAAGGGTGACCTCATGTCTAAATTTGAAATGAAGGATCTTGGGGAAGCTGATCTCATTCTAGGAATGCAGATCACTCAGACAAAAGATGCAATTAAGGTTGATCAGGAGAAGTATGTTGACAAACTTCTCAAGACTTTTAAGTTGGAGGGCTGTAAGATAGCAGCAACTCCGGCAGTTGCTGGCAGTCATTTAAAGAAGTCAGAGGACAAACCTGACGACAGGATCCCATATCAGAACTTAATTGGATCGCTAATGTATTTATCGGTGTGTACGAGGCCAGACATAACCCATGCAGTGAGTATTCTGAGTCAATTCAACACCTGTTACAGTGAAGAACACTGGATAGCAGCCAAGCGTGTGCTCCGCTATCTCAAAGGAACTAAATCACGTGGAATAGTATACTCTAAGAGCTACAGTGCTGACAGATTTATACAAGGATATTCAGACGCAAGTCACGGAGGTGATGAAGATAGAAAATCCTGGACTGGTTATGTCTTTACAGCTCAAGGTGCAGCTGTCTGCTGGCAAAGCATCAAGCAGAGGACAATAGCTCTGTCTACTGCTGAAGCGGAATACATAGCTATGTCAGAAGCTGCAAGAGAGGCCATATTTCTCAAAAGGCTAGTTGCAGAGATCACTGGGAAGGACGAGAATATGATCTCTATTCTCAGCGATAGCCAATCTGCAATAGCTATTGCTAAGAATCCAGTGCATCACCAGCGGACGAAACATATTGACGTACGTTATCATTTTGTCAGAGAGGCTATAATGAATGGACAGATCATTGTCACGTATGTTGCAACTGATCGTATGGTTGCAGATGCTCTAACCAAACCTTTGGCAAAAGGTAAGTTTGTATGGTGTACAAGCAATATGATGGGAGTAAGGTGTATGTAAGGTGAACTTCCTTGATGCCTGTATATTCAAAGTTAAGGAGTGTTTGAAAAGAGGTTTCTCAACCTTTTTTTCATATATTAATTTTGAATTCGAAAGAATGAAATCTTGACACCGTCAATCACTTTTGCTAAAAAGAAAATCTTGTAAACAGTGCAGTCTGATTTATTTCTGTTAATTTTGTATATTATATTAATAATCTAATAATAATATACATGTGCTAGATTTATACCCGTTGTGCTTATTCACGAACCACACTCTGCTAACCCCATGCTTCATCAAAGCCGCTGAAATATATATCAAGTAATGATTTATATAGGCACTCTACTACTCTGATATTTGAGTCGTTTTTAAATAGCTATGCGTGAATGGTAGGGAAAATGCAATGTACGGGTACCTATGCACCTCACTCGTGGGATGGCTTCATACACTAATGATCCCTATTTCCTGGGATTCGAATTTTCAAGTTTTTCGGCTTTTTTAAGTACATTTCTAGTCATAATTTACTATAAGTACTGAACTAAATTTTCATTTTTATTATAATGGAACTTATAGGATACTCAGGTAATTCAAAGCACATACCTACTTGTAGCAAACAAATATAAATGTTTCTTGTGTTAGATATTATTTTGTCGCTCTGTTATCACTTTTAAGGGTAGCATGTGCATATAATTGGCAGCAGACGAATCGGACTCATCCACTCGGGCGAGACTCGAACCTGCGTGTTAGTAAATGCAGTGTCCGAATAAATACCTCGTTACTTATAAAACTAAAGATGAAAAACTTTTTTCAGCTTTACGGGTGTGATCGCCTTCGGGTCTACTTTGGTGGCCTGCGTGTTATACTTCATCCAAATGATGAATGACGTGAGACCGTTCGTGTTCCGCTACGGCCTGCACGGCTTCCAAGAGTTCTTCCTGGCACTCGGAACCATCATGTTTGCATTCGGAGGAGCCTCTACTTTCCCTACGATACAAAACGACATGGCTGATCGATCCAAGTTCAGTAAGACTATCCAGTATAGTTTTGGAGGTGAGTTAATTCTATTAAAAGTAATCCTCTTAACATAATACAGATAATCCTGTACTAATAAGTACTCGTCTATGCATTTATATGGCAGTAGCTCCATGGAAAGTAGGTAGATTAGATAGCAGACTGTATAATGTTACAGAGATTAATGTAATATTTATTTGCTTTTCTGTTATAGGAATAAGTAAAAGTATACCCGGAAATACCTATGTTGTGTTTACAAAATGTTACAGTCCAACGATGAAGTTTAGTTATGCAAGTATGCATAAATTCATTTACGGCTAATCTGATCATACGATGAAATCCTGTTTTTTTTTTTAAATTTATGGCCTGGAGAAATCCTGAAAAAAATTGTACATTTTTCAGGTTGTAAGTTTACTTGCATGTACAACATATTATGCTGGAATAGAATATGTATAAACAAAAATGAAATGCACTAAAGGCCTTGCTAGGTACATTATATCAGTATACATATGTAATGCACCGCCAAACTAGCTCTGTCAAGTCCAGGTGACGTTAGAAATAGATGGCTCTGTACGTTAGTGCATTACCTAAATACATTCATCTCAGTGGTGAAAGTGAGAGACATTGGAAGTTAGGTCTAAATACATTGAGACAGTTAGTGTCCGAACAACACATGATAATGACGCAGGCTTACATATATACATTTTTGTCATAATCAAGTCTAAATGTCAATGTATATATTGTCCTATTTATGTCTAAGTGATGATTTTGCAGCAATCTTGCTGTTGTACCTGCCCATCGCCATCGCCGGGTACGCGGTGTACGGCGAGGCCGTGTCGCCCAACATCGTGACTTCGCTGTCGGCCACGCCGCTCACTCTCGTGGCCAATGTGCTGATGGCTGTGCACCTAGTGTTCGCGTTTATCATCATCATCAACCCCGTCTGCCAGGAGGTCGAGGAGCTCTATGAAACCCCAAGAGGTAGAATCGTTTACTTACTCTAATTTCAAAATTGTGCTTGCTTGTCGTACAGTGTCTCCAAAGACATGTAGCTACCTTAGCCATATTTTTTATAATATTTTCAAGTACTTTAATTTGACGGAGACCAAAGGGCGACTGTTGCGTTCGTTTATACCGGTTTAATAGCAAATTGGCAGCACACAATTATAGCCGCTGGACGCATCTAGGCGTTCAAACATACAAATAATTACGTATGATAAGGTAAAAAACCATGGACGGCGTAAATATATCAAAGTGTCTACAAACTAGTACAAATACAATAGTACTAGTATTTTTGCTTAGTTATCGTAACATCACAAATAACACAGTGTAATATTAACCATTTATAAGGCCCCATTGACTGAGACAGACAGGGCATTGCAGAATTCGTTGTAGCTATCGGTAGCATACTTTTCAAAGTTAAATTTGTAACAAGTACAAACGACATTGTGCTATATTATTAAGAGAGTATGGCTAAATTTCCAAGTGAGATATGTGGTTGATATATCGCCTCTGCCTTATAAAGGGTTTAATGCCTGGTTGAATAGGTTCACGGATTGAACAAAATCTAGAACTGCACATACTTGTATTTTCCGTGTCACACAAACACATTGGAAGTTGATTGTGTTGTGATTGTCTAGATTCCGTCGGTTGGCGCATGACAGTGCGCTTGTCCATCATGGCCGCCATCCTGTTCATCGGCGAGAGCATCCCGCGGTTCTACACCATCCTGGCGCTGGTGGGCGGCACCAGCGTGGCGCTGCTCACGTTCATCCTCCCCGCGTACTGCTACCTCAAGCTCGTGGAGCAGGCGCCGGCGGAGCACCCAGTGTAAGCATTATGCTCTAATACGAGTACGCTACAAATTATACCTCGAGTTTTTAAGATTACAATAATAACAGTCGGATTTGATCATTTCAGTAATCTCGTAATAGTACATTTCGATACTAGAGAAAAAAAAATTTTTTTCGACGAGGTTGAAAGTTGGAGCCCGATTGAAACGAGGGTGACAATCACCCGAGTCTTAAAGAAGTTTTTACACGAGTATCGAACCTAATTTTTCATAGCAAATGCCTTAAAAAGTGAAATTTACGCACGATTTAAGATTTCATTGTTAACACTATGGTCAAGGAGGATAGCTTTAAATTTGTTTTCCTAAAAGTTGCAGGATTTTTCTAATCTTAAAAACACGACCATTAACCTTTTAAACGCTTTTCCTCTCGCGTCATGGTATGACTTGTGAAGAACAAATACAAACCTTATCTGTCAGCAGGACAATTGCTTTCACAGCGTCCGCCATAGCCACTTTAGTGGTCGGTGGCGTGGCAAGCGCCACGCCAGGCAGATTTATGGCCTTGCACCTCCTGTTCCAATCACTTCGGGAATTTGATATACTTAGCTAGAGAGATAATGCTGCCATCTATGTAATTAGGAACAAATCAAATATTTTGATTTGCTTAGTAAAATTTAAAAAACATGAGGTAACACAATCGCTATGTCTATGACTAGTAAAAAACGGAATAACTTTCATACGAATACGAGGCTTGTATCCTTTTTCACTAGAGCCTTGAGCTACTGAAGTCAGCGGCGCTAGGTACTGCAAAAATCGATATTCATAAATTTCGAAAGATTGTCTTATTCTCTCTCATGACACCTTAATTGGAGTGAAAGTGAGAAAGATGCTCGTAATTTACGATGTTTACGGCACCAGGACCATGCCACTGGAACGGCGCATCGGAAACGCTGTATCCACCACTTGCTACCCCTGGCATATGTCATGTACCACATTATAATATTTTATTTCATTACATTGAATGTTCTGATTTAATAAAAGGTTTGATGTCTGTGTTATAGCAGCCAACCAGGTTGGATGAAAATGGCGTGCTGGCAAGTGATCGGCGTGGGCGCAGTAGGCGGGGTCATCGCCACTTACAGCGCCGTCAGCGCCATTTTCAGCACGGCGCAGGCTACGCCATGCTACCTGCGGTAATCAGCTATTTTCGCTGAAACCATATAACGCTAACTTTCCCTTAAAATGTCGGGAGCTATAGCGTGTCCAAGAAATCGAGGTATTCAATATATTATAGCTTTAGGACGCCTTGTCTATTGATGGGTCTCTTAAACATTTAGTAATTCCGTTATTAGAATCCTAAAATATTCATACGTGTAATCAGATTCATGGTAAATGTAGAATTCAAAGGGTGATTCATGTGATTTTTCTTACCATAAAGTCGTAGCTTATATATTTACATGTAAGAGTATTCTAACGTGCTATGTACGGATGTATACATACGGCCTTATGTATACATATGCTAAGATACCTTAATTTGAGGGTTAAGCATAATATGACTTTTATTAATAATAAAATAAACATTTTTTAATTAGAAAATTAGTTCACTGCCTTATGAACTGTATTATATTGCCTATATTATATTCTGTATCAAGTTAATTGTTAGTTGATTGGTACTCCTAGGTATGTAAGAGTTATTTATAGGCGATAACAGTCTGATTTTTTTACTTTTAAATAATTATGTCCTTCTGCGCTAAGTTTACACCGAAGTTTTTATGACACTGATAATAGGGATAAATGTAAGGGAACACTAATCTTGCCTTGTAAACTGAGCTTAAAATGACTCCAAGCTTGTTATATTATAGTAATATATTATCAATTAACATTAAATACGTTTTCACTGAAAGATTGTTTTATTTCACTTCGGGATACAACGAATATCTACTTCGTAACACAGGACAAAATGTCTATTTTTGCCCCAAACAGGAAAATACCTGTATATATAATATAAAATAACTGTATCAACTAAATAAGCCATCAATTTAACTTGAATTATTACAGCATAAGTGTGACTTTCAAAATAACTTACAAAATTATTTAGTCACAAGAGCTTAGTGTAGAGTCTAAGAATCACTCCAAAGCGGCTGCACCAGAAATGATTTCGATGAGTTCTCTCGTGATGACCGACTGGCGCGTCCGGTTGAACAGCAGCGTCAGCTTCCTGATCATCTCGCTGGCGTTCTTGGTGGCGTTGTCCATGGCCGACATTCGCGCCGACTGCTCGGACGCCGCGCTCTCCTTCAGCGCGTAATACAGCAGCGCCGCCAGCGTCCACTCCGTGTAGCACTCCAGCTGGTCGGCGTCCACGTCGTCGAACGCGTTTATATTGGGCGCTGTCTGACAAAACATTCATTACATCACTATTACGGCCTGGCCACGATATTGCGCGAATTGCGGCGTAGCAAGCGTTTTATCTGTTCATTGCGTGTGATCCCAACTAACCGCATTGCATTGCGCGGTCTAGACGCAGATAAAATGCAAGCCGCGCATTGTCGTGGCCAGGCCGTAATGGAGTCAAAACAGAGTCATGCATTTAGCTGGAAGTCTTGCTCGGTTGCGCTGTGTCTTGTACCTTGTACCTAATGCACTACGTACTCTCTCGATTTATTTTTATTGGCCTGATGGTACGAGTGTTACACTCCACAATACTTCAAGAGTACCTACTAACATCATCAGCCAGGTCAGGAGCGGTACCGCGAACAACGAAGTTCGTATATTTCGGGTATCTTTCTCTTTTATTCCAATGAAGGCGTCATGAGAGTGTCAGAGACAATCGTCTGAAATTTACGAATATCGTTTTTTGCGGTAGTGTCGCTGTACAGGCAAGAGCACAAAGATGTAAACATTATGTTATTATCTTAATCTATGTTAATAATATGATAGTGTTTTAGAAAGATGTCTTTCAGCTCACCTCAACTGAGCCTTTGTTAAAGAAAGGTATCGTGTTCAGTTCATATTTCACAGCACTGAAGAATTTATTGTAGTAAATATCTCCAATGTCATAAATGAATCCTGAATCGGATAACGCGGCGGCCATCCGAGCTGCATCAGCAAACACCGGTGCTTGGCGGCCAATCTAAAACAGAAACGTTATTATAAATCTCATAGAAATACAAAATTTCCTGTGTTCACTTGGGGGTATCCATTATTATAATTTCAAAGGTATACTAATATTACTGACACGAAAGCAGGTACATTTGCCAAATTGTTATCTCGTCACACTTAAATAGCTTGATAACGATAAAATTAAGTCGGAAGATATAGAAGTTTTTTTCCCTAAAATCGAGTAGGTACTTCAGTGGCGGCGTATCCATTCAAGCCTCGCCTTGACTAAGTTTCCCACAGTTTTCCCTGAACTCCCCGGACACTGGTAAGTACCTAGTTTTTTTTTCTAAAATCGAGGCAAACACTACTCAATAAAAAAAAATATTCAAGAGGCCTACAAGCACTTTCGAATTATCCGTAACTATCAGTCTTATCAAAACTAGACACATACCCACGCGTAAATCGTTTCCCTTATCAACGTAAAGTGTAAACACTAAATAATAATATTATTTTCTCATGAGTATTATGTTAACATTGACCTCATAAATTTACAATATCTTAAACAAGTGATTAAATAGCTTAAGTTATAAAATAGCGCAGATATAATCTATTCGCTCACCTCTAAACTGGAATACATGCACTTTCGTACCTAGTTCCAATGTTGTTTATAAATATAATAGTATAGCTTATGTAGTACAATTACATATATTTTCATTATAAATTGTTTCGATTTTTAAAGCCAATACATACCATAATGATATTATACTGTCTTATTATAGTGTATGTGTTATTGTGATGTAATGTATTATGTACCTATATATTATGTTTATGTATAGTTCGTACTACGTACATAGATTGTTATAATATTTAGGATATTTCACGAGCTCAAAAATATTTTTTATTCTAATTTAAGATTTGTGACTTTAGTAAATTGAAGTGACGTAATAAGTAAATCAAACCACATTTATATTATTCATAGGTATTCTGTATAACAATAGCATAGTGGCAGCTAGGTGATCTAGATTTCTGTTTTAGGCTATTAAGTAGCCACGGCTCGGAATGAAGTTTTTTTCTTTCAAGTAGTGGAAACCGGTATGGGCCACACATACTAGAAACTGTATGGCATGTTAGTTACGCTCAGCACACGTACAACTTGTAGTGTTTGTTTGTTTGTACCTAAGACGTGGTCCGAATGACACTCATACTGCCCACAGGGCCAGCATCAGCAGTGCTGACAGCTCAGTACAGGAAAAAATAATCAGACCGACCATAAGCATGCCCACAGTGCATGAATTGGACCACGCACTACTATCATGACGCTTTAATTAGAGTAAAAGAGAAAGATGCTCGAAATTTAAGAACTTCGCGGTACCCGGCCTGGCTACTTGAAAATATCATGATGCGCAGCAATGCAAACTAGATGATCCAATGGACGACAAAGTGACGCCAGAAACACGTGTTATTGATATTGGCACCCATGCCAGTGACTGCTGTTGAGCTCTTGATTGCATCATCTTAAACTATTTCGTTTTATGTCCTTGCGTGATTTATTAATTATATGTATACCTATATTAGTTAGTATAAACTAATATGCTGCATATATTTGCAAATATATTTACAAAAAAACCTTATTGGATAATTGATACGTTTAAGTATCAAGCGATGAAATATTTAGCGACCCACCACGTGTCTCACCCTACTTTAAAAGGATAAACCATTTACCTACATAAAAATATGTAGTAATTTAGTGCGTATGCCAAAAAGTTTAATTATATTAAAAAATATATATAGCTGCAATTTTACAACTAAATAAAAGCCACAGTAAAAAGGTGTCCTACTTTCAGGTCTTTATGTAGAGTTGAGGTATTGACCACGTATTATTTTTTAGCAGGTCGGTTTCTAAGAAATAGAAAGACCCTCCCGGATATCCCCAAATTTCTTCCTTTTTGTATATAAATAACAATAAAAGTGGCATACGTCTTTAATGGAAATGATCATGTTAGGACCAAACTGCCGTAGAAGCATGGCGCGAGATTTGTCCCCTATGGCGAATATTTTATGAGTTGCGCCCTCTGCGTTTCTCGCCGACAAGTCACGTCGAATTCGCCGAGCCACTCCACTGTGTACACCACCGCATAGTCCTGTGAAATCACAACGTAATGCTATGAGCCAGCGACAGGTGTCAGCACTAATGCCATATCTAATGTTCTTTTAAGTTTATCTGCGAACGTTTCTATGGCTTTGAGTTGCAATAACCTCGCAGATTCATTAAAATATATCTCTTTCACTTGCCACAGAAATTGGATGGGAGACTAAAAATATACCTTTTACCACCTGACACGGAAGGAAGCTTGCCCTATTGTCTGGTTCCTCGCTATATCAGAAAGGCGCTAGCAACTAGTTAATAATACACTTTCTCTGTATTGACTGACATGTTATAAATAAAAAGGAAATTGTAAATATTATGTTATGACTACTTTGCATTAATGTCTCAAGCGATCAACTGTGGCATTGACACATATCGAATACGCAAAGAAAATCGGGTCAATACCGAATGATTATTATTTATCAAAAAATAGTTATTTGTGCAACAAGAAACTAAAGATCGTATTTAATTTGAATGCTAATTTTGAGTTCCGAGAAGTAAGTAAAAAAATCTAATTTAGAATGTTGAGCTCAGTGAGGGACTCAAAGGCGCAAGATGCAAATTACTTTGGCCTAACGTTGCTCAAACAACTTTTCACTTCAGCAGTAAGAACAAATTAAATACGTACAGTTCATTATTTTCTACTGCTCGACTTAGTTAATGCTGTACCGGAGTTAATGTTGCTTCATAGGCTCATTTTTTGCATATACTTACTATTTTTTTACAACACAACACAACAGTTCAATTTGTGAAAAATATGTAAAGAACAAAACAAAAATAAAAAACTAATCACTCATTTGTTTTTTAATAAAGCGTTCGGTTACCTACATACAGTCAAGTGTAAAAATTCGTTCACTGCCAATGTTTCAAAAATATGTACCGAGCAACTCTATTGTACAGTAAATAAGGTCGTAGGACGTATTTATGAAAGGATTCTTTCGGTACGTATTTTTGCACTTGACTGTACCTACAATTTCGGTAAAATAATATGAAATAACATTTGAATATTGTTATTATTCTATAGTGTTTTAGCATCATGCATTTATTTTTATAATATCTAGAATCTTTCCCGTGCTCGGGACTCAAAATTAGTATTGGAAACAAGTACAAACTTTGGTCTTCGTTGCACATATAACTAGTTGAAATTTCTACGTAGTATAAGACAAGTATAAGTATAAGCGTAGTGGCTTCCCGTAGGTTGTTACCTTAATTGAACGTGGGCATGAGATTTTAATAAATTTATAAAACATTAAAAAAAAAATAAAGCTGAGGCCGATCAGCTTACTATAATACTCGTAGGTTATACATATAAATAAATCTATTAATTCATGTTTTATAAATTTAATAATATCTTATGATGTCAAGGCCGCAAAACATTCTGACAGCATTCTGGCCTTGACATAACATGGAATCAGATATTTTTGCGGTCCTGATATCGTATGATAGGTACAGTCAGCGTCATATAATTGTCAGCATTCAGGGTAGTCAAATAGTTCGGTACACCATACAAATTCTATAGTGTACCGAACTTTATGAGTACTTTGGATGCCACCAACTATACGACGCTGACTGTACCATTACCCGTGACTGTAAGAAATAATAATTAGCTCGATATAAGATAATTCGGAAGTTAAAATCTCCTTTTAATAATCTAATTTCTACGTCTAATGATAGCAATAGATTTAAAATTTCATAATGGACAGTAAGTATACAGTCGTTTATTAGCATTTTAATTTTAATTCGATTGCCTATTCAATATTTCAATGGCAGTCTTTATATTCTCTCCTTCTGACGCATGAAACTAAAAACTTTAATCTTCATGTTTGGGTGTTACTGAAGTAGATCTACTTGGCGCCATATTGTGGAGTAAGAGATGAGAGTACTGGGTATAAACTGGGAGGAGGTGATCTAGACTGCCTAAGGTGGAGTGGAAGAATTTAATTCGAGCCCTATACCCCAGAAAGGAGGAAAAAGAAGAGAAGAGAAGAGTGCAGTAGCATACCTCGGTCAGATGTAACAGCAATGTAGACTCTCTTAAGTTTCTTGTCGGCCTCGGTGTCGGGTGCCGCCGGAGTAGTCGGCGCCACTGTAGTCTCTGCTGCAGCCTTCTCGTCACTTGGCTTGTCATCCACGGAGCCCGCGACTAACTTACTTGATTCATAGAACTTTCGTGGAGCGTAGCCAAATGGCCTGGCCGCTCTCAACTCCCTTTCTGCCCTAGTAAACCTACAAATGACACTCTTATTGAATAAATTACCAATCTTTGCTTTAGAATATTTTTACATAAATGAAAATATAACGGCTACACTTTACTTGCTCGCAGATACCATCTTCATTGTCTTGGTAATCTTTTGAATATTTTTTATAGACTTCAAACGTAATGATACTTGCTTTAATTGTACCATTTTATTATTTCGTTGTGTAACTAATAATAAATAATGAAAATTTAGTTTATCAAAGACCTAGCACGAATATGACACCTGAATGTCATTAAATAGTGGCAGTAAGGGTATGTATAAAACGAAAAAGTTTGTAAGTTAATCAACAAATTAGATTATTGTGTAGATGTCCACATATTTTATAGTAATTAAATACCATTTAAATACTACTAATAAAATGTACACCATCAACAACCTAACAGAACCAGTAATAGGGCCATGTTAGTTCAGCAGGTTTGCTCCTGGTATCCCATATTGCTGCGCTAATGATGGACGGTGATAATGATAACTCCCTTACTATTAGGAGTTATTGAGAAATTCTCTTAATTCTACGGACTTATTGAGGCTGTAATTTAAGTTTCTTTGAGCCAAGGGTGATATGAAACACGGATAGGCAATGCCCATAGAATGTATAGTTCCCGCATGGCTGGCTAAGGTACTAGTGCCAGTTGCATAGAATTTGTTCGCTGGCAAACGCCTGCAAAGTACTCACGATACTCTACAGATGGCGTTTTGTGCACTTAGTATCAAAATATACGTTTAGCCAGCAGTTCGGAGGAACGCGTTTTTGTACAGGCATTGTCAATAAATCCTTGTATCATCCGTGCTTTCAGCTAATCCGGTGAATTCGTGGTGTACATGAAGTTTCATTCACGAATACGAGACCAAGGAACATTAGATTTTGCCTGTGTAAAGTCAAGTAAATATTTACGTAGTTGAGTTGTTATGCTAGCTTGGAATGTAAAAGTTGCGGTCGACAAAGTTAATTCTAGTGCTAACCGCATACTTACCCTAGTTTAAGACGTTATACCATAATCTGTCGGCTAATTAGTACCTAATACGCTCTATCGGGATTGAATAATTTATTGTTTTTATTGAAAAACTAACCAAGGTAGTTCCTATAGTTATTGAATACTCGTAGGTAGAAATAGTCTGGACATGTGCAAGTGTACATTATCACAGGGTGTTTATAAGTAAGTACTTGGTAAGTACCTAACTGAAATTAAAAAAAGAACAGGCTAAGAATATGCCGGAGATGCTAAGTTTAGGATCCCGTATTCGTTCTGTAATTAAAAAACGGTTGAACCGATCATGTCTATGTTCCATGTAAGTCGTCTTTATTTTTTCTAATTGTTTGGACTTGCACTTCACACACCTAAGTCAAAGTTATCTTTTTCTAGTGTATTTTTATTTTATTTTTTTATTTTACCACTTTATCCGTGTGGTTGACTTATATACTCATATCAACAGCTTTCTCGGACTCCCCGTCACTGAGCATAGCCTGGGACTGAGCATAACTCATATTTTTGGGCTGATAGTTATAACGTAAGATAAAGGCAATATTGTTAATAAATTATATACACTCTGGCCTCACTACAGGTATTTAGAATTTATAACTAAAAGATGCTCTAATGAAGAACGCCCAATATCATATCGATACCTAACTAATTTTAACTACACGTAAATTTAAATATTACATAATAAGATCATGTAAAAAGGCACAATCCACTTCTACAGTTCCCGTTTGATTTAAGAAATACCAGTAAACTCACGACAATCCGTAGGTACTTATTATTGTACTTCTTACATAAGTCTTCATTCCCAAAATTATAAATTAATTGTAGTAACGGACAAGATTTCCTGCAAAAGTTAGATTATAGTTAGACAAGTAAAATACATTGCGTATGCGGTTTAACATTTAATCTATGAATACTGACAATGACTCCTTCTTATTACCAAATACAATCACTTCAAGACGTTAAAGCGGAAAAGACGTTTTAAGAAATAACAAAAACCCAATGAATACATTTATTGCTATTGTTTAGTTAAAATATCATATCTTCATGATTATTATAAACCGAAGTACAATGTTTTTATGCTAAGAATGATATACAAGTAACGCAACCGTAGACGCTTGTTGCATCGACCAGTAGCTTAATCTGAGACGTAGATATGCCGAGGCCAACGAGCTCAGTCGGCGTCCGTTTGTGCGCGGTGCTTTTTAGGGTTTCGTACTCGACTGGGAACCCTTTAGTTTCTCTCTCTGTCTGTCTCTGTCCCCGTCTATGAGCAGTGACCGAGAGTCCTAGAGAGCTGTTATTTGATACGCATAAGAAATCAATCACGCGGACAAAGTGGTAAAATTAAAAAAAAATACATAACTTTGACTTTAGGAGTGCAAGTCCAAACAATAAGAAAAAAAAAACATAAAAATACGACATAAGTCTATGAAAAATAAACATGATCGGTTCAAACGGCTGGAAACAATTTGGTGTGAATATCAATCACACGGACGAAACAGTGATAGTAGTCCAGTAGTAGTAGTAGGGTACCTCTCCTTCTTATGTAGAGGAGGTAGTGGGTGTTATTTTTTTTCGGTTCAACCCTAAAGTGTGATAGATATGTAGATATTAGAAATAGAATAGGGATTAGGGAGTAGCCTGAAATAATTTGATAATGTGAATATTTTCGGAACGACTCTGGAAGTTAAACCCCCCCCTCTAACTTAAGAATTGGTACCCAACTCAATCAGAGAACGAACGAAAACCACGGACCCCTACACCGAGCATGGCCCGACATGCTCTTGGCCGGTTTTTTATACTTAAGATAACCTTTACATAGTGACCATTGCGGTTCTGGATATAACTGGTATAAGTAACGACTTATAAATGTTCCCGTTCAGAAATTTCTTTAATAGTTAAATAATTAGGTAGTTAATGAATGAAAATTTCGCTCCAAAATCTTATCAGTTACAATGGGGTACTGGTGATGTATGTTGTTGTATTTAAGAATCGCGTCAATGTATTCACGTTTATCGCGATGACGTCAAGGTACATACGGCATAAAAGCTGTGCGCGAGTGGTCGCGGGTTGTTTACGGAGCAGCTCTCGCGGGAAGACCGTTCGCACAGCAAAATTAAAATGGATATATCCAAAACCCAAACTCAAGACAATCTCTCGTCCTCTCCGCCGGACAAGGTAAGTGGAATGCTAAATTAGCATTGCTTCAATAATCTTCAATAGCACAATAGGATGTTGAATATTAGAAATAAGTGATTTTTACGTGGCTGTGTACTTAATTAAAAAGTGTATCCTTTACTACACTCAATTTCAGCAGCGAATGTTTTTTGGCATTGAGTAGGTACGTCTTAAGCTACTATTCAATATATGCAATCCAAAATTATTTGTTTTTGTAACAATAGTAATAAATCTTTATTTACAATAATTACATTAATTAAAATACCAGTACTTAACTAGTTATTAAATCTAACAAACAATTTATTCGACATCGACACCTGAAAGAAGATCAAAACTACCTAAATTTTATAAATATTTATTTACTATAATTACATTCATTAAAATACAAATACTTAAATACTTATTAAATCTATAAAAGGCCTTTGAAGTATTGTACCAAGGATGCTGGCGGCATATCCTCGTTGTATCGCAATGCTGATACGTTGTGCGAGGAAGCCGCCAGCTCTTCGGTCCCCAGTTCACCAGTATCAACCAGACACTTCGCGATTTCTGCAACAAGTTCGTGCGCGCTGGGATCCCATGCACCTAGCGTCTCTACCCCAAACGGTACAAAATGGTACTCTCTGCCCAGGTTCTTATATTTGTTTTCCATTTTATATATAATTTCCCGACGAAGAAAAGAAAAATTGATATTTTTTTCTCATCTCAGTACCTAACGAACCAACCTAACCTAACGAACCAACTTAACCAGTAAACGATCAAATTTAACAACTTTATTTTATTCTCGCTTTGACGTATTTGAAGATACTTGTTGTTAACTGGTAACTGGTACCTATTCATACGCAAGGGTAATATGGTGTACTGTGTAGTTTTTAGGAACAGTTAAGAAATATTTGAGGTTATTGACACATGTTTATTTTAACTACTACTGAGGTTCTAGTGTAAGTTTCTTTTGACGTAAAAAAACGTCTCGTACGCGTAAGTGATAATGTTATTTATATTGGTAACTCTAACGCGATGGTGACGTTTTGTTACGTTAAAAACTTACACTCAGGGCTCTGAGCTAAATTATCAGATACCAGGGCAAGTAATATGCGTGACCAAACTTCGATTCCTTTTTTTGCATTTATCTTTGACCACTTGACGAAAAGGAGGCTTTCTTTTCGTGATTTTTGCAGATTACAGTTAGTGCCATAATTTAAGAGTGCCTAATCCAATTTTGGGATTATCACTAAATATGTAAATAGTTAACTAAAAAAAAATACAATATTTCTTACAAATAATTGTATTGTATCGCCATCGGAGGTTTCGGAGCTGTAAAAATGGTCACAAATATCTGAACAACGCCTCTATTGTCAAGGCTATACAGTTCATGTTCAGATATTTGTAACCACCACCACAGCTCCGGTATATCTGATAGCGACTGTACTAAAATAATATATCGCCAAAATGACTGAGGTAGATCTAAGTATTTACCATTATAAGCGGGTTATTTCTAAAAGCCTATCAGTCAAGCAGTAACTAATAAGATTTTGCATGTTTCGCGTACATTTATACCCTTGGCGACTTCGACTTTTGGTTAATTTGGTTGCCTGGCGACCAGCATCAGCGGGCTGTGAATCAAGCTGCACGCATATTCATTTGGCTTTAGGATGTGGCACACCCATTCTCTCTCCGGATTTGCAAAGGGGTATTCTGTTCCAGTTTTTGTAACTACGGAATATAACAACACCGCTGTCCCTTATTGGCGTGCCCGTTTTTTCGTTAAGTTTCGTTAAGTTACCAGTTATATTTTATTTATAAATTATTATAAATACATTGGTATTATTTGGATTGTTCCACATATTCATAACATTAGTATACTTATATGTTATTTACACATACTAATAATTGCAACATTTTCAAAGATTTGGCCAAACGTCTTATCGACGTTACTGGTGACCGGAGAGCTGGCAGCTTCATCGCTCAACGCATAAGCATTGCGATACAGCGAGGAAATGCTGCCAGCGTTTACGGCACCATGCCACAGGGGGATCTCTTATTTTAGATAGGTATTTTAGGTTTAGTTTTTAGTTATTTATAGTTTTAGTATTTTATTTTATTTAAGTTTCCTTGTGTTTTTAATTTGTTCGTTGGATAAATAAATAAAATTTCTTTAATTTAAACTGATTGCAACATTAAATCTAAAAAAGGCCCGTGACGCATTTTAATAAGGATGCTGGCAGCATTTCCTGTATCGCAATGCTGATACGTTGTGCGAGGAAGTCGCCACATCATCGGTCACCAGTTACGTCAAGCAGACGCTTCGCGATTTCTGCAAAAAGTTTATTATTTAAATAGTTGTTTGTAAAATAATATTTTGTGCTACAGTTACATAATAAGGGGTCTTAAGATTTGAGGGTCTAAATTACAAAACGGAGAGTATAGCTGAGTTGGTTATGACAGATCCGAGAATTGTAAGACTTAATTATATACAGTACTTTTTCTATGACTGCAGATATACATATGCAACAAAATACCTATAGAACAGTGAAATAATAGTACCTAAATATTAATGCTAGCGTTAATTCATTTAAATATATTATACTTACATAATATAATAACTATTAATTTATATTTTAAACAAAAACCAGACTTTTAAAGACACGCTACCTGGAAGTCGAAGCATTAAAAAAAATAACAGTTGTATTAATATGTATTGTGTGACTGCTAGCTAGCAGCTGCAGTTGCATAAAGTAGGCTCGGCGCCCTTACCCGAAATCTATTTACTCAGTTTAGATACCGCTATCAGCTATATAATTGACATATTGAAGCGAAGGAGTCAAAAAATATATTATATACATCGTCGTATATCTATTTAATACGCTATCGTTCAGTATAATAATCGTTGTAGTATTTTCATTAAGATTTTACTTATATAATTAAAAAATAGGGTAGGAATAATAGGAGTAAGTACAGTCGACATCAAATATATGTTTACACTTATTCACCTTAATCCTTTGTAATAAGGTGCAAAAGTGTAAACATCTCTTTGACGTCGATGGATCGGATGAGTTTCTTTAAAAAGTATCTGCGTATTTGATCTGTTAGTTGGGTACATAATTCGTAACTTTCTGCTAGTAGCAAAAACTGATTCTTTAAGTGTTCTATCTAATCTACACCCATGCGAGAAATATTTACAAATCTTTGACCTTAATACATATATTTTTTTCTGTTATCACAACCATTACAATTTGTTGCAAAATATATCATGTTATTACATTGTTTTTCTACATTTATCAGCATGATCAGTTACGTTATGACATGAAAGTTTATAAACTTATTGAAACATAAAAGGGGTACGTCGGCAAGTAGGTATAGAGTTATGTACAGTCAGCAGCAGAACTTTCTAAGCGGGCCAGATGTTCAAAAGGATCTTGACACGCTCTTATTCTCTTAACAATAAAGTCGTGTAAAGCACATTTTAAACAAATCTTTTGCTGCTAACTGTACCTAACTTATTATTATGCTATCACCCGTTTCCTCAGCCAGGAGAACGTCGGAGTGACAGTACACATTTATATACATCTCGGCAATGTTCTGAATCAAGCTCGGAGAGTGATCGGGTTCGGAGGTTATCACGCTACTAATTCTTGATGTCGGTACCTAACCTGAATTCATTGCTTTATATGGTGATATCATATCAGTAAGATGTTCGTCATTAATTTACGAATTATTGACTGGCATCTATTTTCCTTGTTCAATCTTACAAGAATTACAAATAAAATTCTACGTACAATATGAAGAAAATTAAATATTGGTTAGGTCTGGAATCTTGATACACTCTAAAAAATTGTCGACTAAATGAAGTCAAATGTCGGTAACTAATGGCAATTTGGATATATTTATTTTGCTATATGTATATGTATTTGATTTAAACAAATGATTCGTTTTTTTTTGTTTCAGCCAAAACTGATGCATGGTGGAAACTACATAAAAGAGGGCCGTGATTCCGCCAAATCTACTTGGTTACTATTTTCTGCAGAGTCATCAGACCAAGCCGGTTGCTTGGCCAAATTTTTAAGCATTTTTTCTTCTCATGGAGTGAACCTTAGCCACATCGAATCCCGATCTTCAGCCAGACGCCCGGGGTATGAGTTCATGGTGGAGTGCGAGCACGGGACCGGCGATTTTGGGGCTGCTTTAGAAGAACTTAAAAAGAACGTGGGTTACCTCAACATCATATCCAGAAACTACAAAGACAATAGATGTGAGTCAGAAGGAATAGATATACTTGTAATTAAATACAATAATTCAAAATCAAACGAGGAGATGCCGTATGCGTTAAGGTAGCCATTAAATCTAAAAGAAGCACGTAGAGACATTGTACCAAGGATTCTGGCGGCATTTCCTAATTTAACTACTACGTTAGTTAAGTAATTATTGTAAAATCGCAATCCTTGTAAATTATTTGAAAATCAAATAAGTAATTGTAGACTTATTACAAAAACAAATGCTAAAATCTCTACACGTGAGTAAAATATGTTCCGTTCGGAATATATTAAAGTAGTGTCACCTTACTTTAGGAAATAAAGATAAAGGTATATTTATTTACATTAAATAGAATATAAATTTAGCAAAAAAAAATTGGAAATAAATATGTTAATATGTACTTTTATTCCAGCTGCCGTGCCGTGGTTCCCCAGACGTATACGCGATTTAGATAGATTCGCAAATCAGATTCTATCGTATGGGTCGGAGTTGGACGCGGACCATCCCGGCTTTACAGACATCGAGTACCGTGCTCGGCGCAAGTACTTCGCAGACATCGCTTACAATTACCGGCACGGACAGCCGTTGCCACACGTCGACTACAGCCCGCAAGAGGTCGCCACTTGGGGCGTGGTGTTCAGGAAGCTCACCGAGCTCTATCCGACGCATGCATGCAAGGAGCATAACCACGTGTTTCCGTTGCTGATTGAGAATTGCGGATATCGAGAAAATAATATTCCACAACTGGAGGATGTGTCTAATTTCCTAAAAGGTACAGATATTCATAGATATATTTACTAGTAAAGCTTACTTACTTAGTTTAACTTATGTTAATATCACATACAATAAACATATTCCCCGGTTTTTATTTACAATGTATTACCTGTGTTTGCAGACTGCACGGGCTTTACCCTCCGGCCAGTAGCGGGGCTACTGTCTTCGCGCGACTTCCTCGCGGGGCTAGCGTTCCGCGTGTTCCACAGCACGCAGTACATCCGCCACCACTCGCGGCCGCTGTACACGCCGGAGCCTGACGTCTGCCACGAGCTGCTGGGGCACGCGCCGCTGTTCGCCGATCCTGCTTTCGCTCAGTTTTCGCAAGAAATTGGTTTAGCCTCGCTAGGAGCACCAGATGACTACATTGAGCGATTGGCTACTGTAAGTTAAAAGTTTTTGTAAGCCCTAGCTTCAACATTGCTTTTATGATTATATGATTTTCTCTTAACATTATTTCCATTTACAGTGCTTCTGGTTTACCGTGGAGTTTGGCCTATGCCGACAAGAAGGCAAGCTGAAAGCCTTCGGGGCTGGGCTGTTGTCATCTTTCGGAGAATTGCAATATTCTCTGTCGGGCCAGCCAGAGCTGCGCGACTTTGAACCCGAAATCACCGGCGAGGAAAAGTACCCCATTACTGAATATCAACCAGTTTACTTCGTAGCCAACAGCTTCGAAGATGCCAAGGAAAAAATGATGTAAGAAAACGATCATTGTCTAAACATTTTAAACGCGGGAACTTTGCGGGATAAAATACGTTTTTTTGAATGAGTTTAGGTTCTACATTGCTTAAATAACAAAAAAGCGTAATCATTCGGGGAATCCACAAAACCCAGTTATTTTGATGCTACTCAAATAATAATTCTCCAATGCGTAACCAAGCATTTTTCTGTTTATAGTAAATACGCGTCAACGATCCCGCGTGACTTCGGAGTACGATATAACCCGTACACACAGAGCATAGACATCCTCGACTCCGTACGCCAGATGAAGGACCTGCTGCGGGGCATCCATCAGGACATGGAGATGTTGCTTAATACTATGGACAAGTTATAAGCTTACTAGTGTCTACTCTTTAGTATATTTAAGATAGTGATTAGCTTTAACTATATTTATATTTGTTAATCATTTCTTCCGATTACTTATATATAAGAATACAATCATATTTTAAGAACTATAAATATAGCCCTCCTCCAGAGATGCGTTGCGAGAGATGTATGTACCTATTAATAACCAATACACTGGTTAATTAATATAAACCTAAGAATTTCCCTACTTAAGATTGTTTGTAAGGATCTATGTATTAGGAAAATTTTATTAATTAATAATTAAAATATATTTAACTTTTTGAGGTCTTTCAATCGACGCACCAATATTTAAGTACATACCTATTTAAGAGTCATGTGTTACTGAACCGCAATTATATAGGGATTGAGCTGACTTAGCTGTCAATCCATATTGACTTTACATGTATTTCATACACTGGTATGATGTAACTAATAATCAGAATACCAATGACGTAATAAATGTCAGAAACTTTTGAAATCTGTAAAGTTTGAGTGAATTGAAGAGCTCCAATTCAGAAGTCAATGCAGGTGTGTTGTGGAAATATTGAATTCAGTATCTGCATAGAATAGAATTTTAGATTGGTTTGGACTGATTATGCATCTGCACTAGGTACTATGGACTGTAAAAACAATTGGAACCATCTAAAAGAAGAAATTGGTTTGTAAACACCTTGACATACGACGTGGGGCGTTGGATACATCATTATTTAGGTATTTAAAAAATATTTAAATTTTTATCAACATAATTATATTCAATAAATTTGTACAAGATTAACTTAAAGTACCTAGTACTTATCAAGCATGTAATAATACAATGACGAGATGTTAAATCTCGTCACATAACAAACTATAGACGACAGTTATACATTGACATGTTTTTGATAAATGACTAAGTGTCCTTAGCTATTTACATAATTTAACATTAGGCAATAAGGAAATAATGTTCTATGATATTCGATGGACACGTACAGCTTATCATAATAAATATAATTGACAACTAGAACTAGAATTGCAGATTAATTGTTTAGTAGACTTACTTATTAGACATAATTAAGGAACTTGTATAATTAAGAAACCAGAAAGTATGCGTTGGCACTTTGATATTATTGAGCGAGAAAAAACGTCATTGCGGTATACGCGCTACATGCATTTACATGCACTGAACTCATATTTCACCGACAATTTATTTAACAGGTTTTTACTATGAAAACTAACTTACTGTAAGAATTTGTAATAATATAATTTATCTCTCGTCGTCATAGATTAGATTAGAAATAAAAGTATTAAGTATTATAGTCTTATTATGTAACCACAAATCTAGGGTAGCACGTCGTTTATGTTATGACGATGGCGATGGTTCACACTTAAAGGACGTGTAAAAAGCTATTGTTTTTTCGCCCCAACTCCACAAATCGTTCTACTTAAACTTGTCCTGCTTGATATTGATAAGTCGAGACTGTAATATTGCACATAGAAAATAAATATAGTTTCCTTACCAACCTTATCAACCTGTCGCAATTGATATTAGTATATTTAGTGGATCGCCGGATGCCCACTCTGTGTAAAGACTTTTCACCGTTACAACGTATTCCTATAGTTATACCAAATGGGTAAAAAAATACAACTTAATATTATTTTTTAAGTATCATGCTGTATAAAAAGCGGAACAGAGAAATTAAGTTTCTATTGGTAGCTAGCTATTGACAGGCTACGTGTATTTTGTGAAAAATAACATTCAACTAGTTTACTGAAACGATGTTATATTATAAGATAATGGTTATTATCGTTCCGACCATAAATTTGTAACGGTGAAAACATGTAATGTAATGTGGTTTATACAAAATGAACTAATTTTAAATTCAACTCCAATCGAATATATATTACAATTTATGAAAAATAATATGTTAGATAATGAATGAGAAAATTTTGACAATAAGTTGTAGTCCTACGCATAATTCGTCAATCAACTCAAAGAGGTTTCGTACAAGTAACGTTGGTTCATACATAATATGTTATATGAAATAGTCAGTGGACAAAACATAGATTTTGGCACAATTATTTACATAAGTCAAGAAGGTAAAAAGTACTTACAACCCTTATTCTTATTCTAGTAAATTACTTATTTGAAAGTTATAAAAACGTTAGACATAAATCCTAGCAGCTATTAATTCAAAGGCAAACAATAGAGGTTTTGACAGCAAACATAAGTATCACAGTTACTAAAAATAAATAAATAAATAAGTAGTTAAGTATATTTTTTTACAATAATTTAGTCATAGTTCCTTTTAATAGGTCTTATTTTTTATACATCCACTTAAATAATAATTAATTTACACGAATTCTCTAAGCATTAACATTAGTTGTTAATATTCTACCCTCACAATAATAGCCAACCACGTTACCGAAATTATCAATTTGAAAATTTAGGGAATTACTTATTTGTGGCTCCCAAATGATTTTCACTGCATTAAACTTCACTCTGCATGCAATGGATCGACGAATCTTCTGAGAGCTCATCCATCGAAGAATCCGTAAACGAAGTGCCGTCTGAAACACCAAACACAGTTTACGCTACAGTACCCTTAACTTTCTCTTAATATAATATCATTTTATTACAAAATAAAAATTTAAAAGAGATGGATATATGTATCAGTTTACCTATCGGGACAAAAGGGGGCTTGTTCTGGAAGGAATAGGTGAGGTGCAGATTGATGGGCCGGCCAAACCCCACCGGGTCCGTGTCACGTGACATCACTGCAGACAAAAGACATCATCCTGAGAACTAGTTATTAACCTAAAATACATTAATTTGTCATATTTTAAATAAGTATGTTAAAGTCGCAGTGCTCGCATTTCGCTTAGGCTATACACACAAACAGAATTCGCTCCCAAGTCCATAAGTCCGCTTTGCGGGGGCAAACCAATACTCATAGCCAAGAAAAATATTGCCAACTAGAATCTGTCAGGCGAATGATAATACTAACGCTGATTTTGTTTCCCTTTCCCCGTGTGTTGGTGCTTCTTCTGGCGCGCTCGGCTGTTCTGGAACCAGACTTGCGTGACGCGCTTGCTGAGCCCCGTGACCTGCGCAATGCGCTCCAGGTCTTGCCCGTCGGGGTTCGAATCCAGCTGGAAGTTCGCCTGGAGGACCTGAAGTTGCTCCTCAGTGAACGTCGTTCGTACCCGCTTAGCTTTGCTTTTGTGATAGCCCTCAGAATCGCAACCATCTAGAAATAAGGAAAATGTTTTTTTTTTAAAGAGTTGCTAATTTGACTTAAATTTTAATGTAGTCGTCATAAACTTTAATGTCTTTTTACGTGACAGACAAAGAACGGAAGGTAAAAATTTTCGTCTAATTACTGTTTCTGTGTAGTTTCTATGTTTATTTTTGAGTCAAGTGTTGATATATTACATGGTATTGATTTTTTAATTGTCTTATGCGGTATATGTATAATGTTTGCAGTATTTTCATAATAATTAATGTAAATTCATACACACGAATAGGAACAAAGACAATCGGTTCAAATCCCACGTATTAAGTCACAATTAGTGTATGTAGGTATTACCGTCAGAGGAGATGGAGCCGCCATCGAGCGTCTCGAGGTAGTGCGGCTTGCACAGCACGCGGTCCTCGTGCAGGGCGAACTGCTCGCCGGTGGAGAGCTGCCGGCCGCACGCGTCGCACGCGAAGCACGCCAAGTGGTACACCTGCTCACGCGCCTTGCGCACCCAGTCCGACGAAGAGATGCCCCGGCAGCACTTGGAGCACTTCGCACCGAAACTCCTACGCAAACAGAACAATGCCTCAAAACGAGCTTCAATATTAAATTCGAGTACGTAGGTTCACATAAAATAACAGAAGATTTTTTACAAGCTTTTATATTGGATTGTAAATTTGAAAATTAATAAATGAGGTGAGATACCATTTTGTAGAGTGAGTTAAAAATTTACTTGTCGTTAATTCATAGATTCAATGGAAAATATTCTCAGAAACGTACCCTGAAGCTATACAGCTTCAGGGTACGTTTCTGACTGACATTTGTAACTCAATAGAACTACAACTAGAAATTTACTTTACTTTAGAATTTCTTTCTACAATTTTTATTTCACTGTAATTAGGCTTTCTAAAAATATTAAGAAAAAAATTTTTTCAAGAAAGCGTGCTTGAAAGTTATTGTTCTAGGCGGAGACCGACCTCGAAATTAAATAATAAACTTGGGACATAAAGGTCTCAAAATACTGGATCACCTCGGACCGTTTGAATTTTATTGAAGGTACTCGACTGTTCCCGGCGGATAAAATATTAATTAGAACTGAGATAATTTACTTATTATTCGTGCATTTTGTGTACAGTTGTAATACCTTTTCTGAATACATACAATTAAGGATCAGTTATTTTAACCAACGGGAGCAGGCAATATTATTGTTAGACTGGTCTCAAATTTAAGCTAAATAACAATCGCACAGGCTAGTCGCTGCATTTAAAATACATTTTATATGAAAACAATACCAAAATTTTAAATAATTATAAATATTGCACAGCAAAGAAACAGGTACAATGCTAATGAGGATTTCCAAGATTTCGTTTTTCACCAGATGGCAGCACCATGGCGAGAGGTCTCTTATAATCCACGTATCATGTTTAATAATAATATTTTATATTGGTAGATTTTATTAGTGAAATAGCAATCGAGAAAATCCTCATTAGTAAAATTTTGTACAATCATTATTATTCAGGTATGTCATGCAGTGTTATTTAACGGATTATTACTATTTTATAAATTAACAATTAATTACATAATGGATACTTCATTGTTGAAAAATACTATAAAATAGTAGGTAGTTATAATAAAAATAAAACATACTTGAATAAGTTATTTTTTTAATTTTACCAAGTATTATCAATAATTAGGAGATGTAGTACCTAAGGATTAGTCGGTTGCACATTTATTACACAAAGGTAATAAATATATAAAAGAAGCTGTAGGTAATCAAGAATGTCAACTTAAAAAACTAGCAAGCTAACTGACAGAAAATAAATTCGTAGGTACCTACTTTTAATAATTTGAGCGTTTCTTAAATAAATATAATTTAAAAATTCTTTCTTTTTATATGTTTTATATTATTTCTATCTGGCTATAGAAATAAGCTTTTCCATTTATGATTTATTTTAATTTCACTTTATTACTATTTTTATGTTCAGTCTCACTTCAATATATACTTACTTGCTTACCTTTTTTGCAGGAATTTGTGTTTTTTTTCTTCTATTGGGAAGACCTCGTGATTTAGAGTACGTACAACACAATATTTTTTTTATGATATAGGAGGCAAACGAGCAGACGGATTGCCTGATGGTAAGCAACTAAATACCGCCGCCCACGGACACTCGCAACACCAGAGGAGTTACAAAGTACATTGCCGGCCTTTAAGATCCCTATATGCTCTTTTCTTGAAGGTTTGGATGTAATATCTACAACTGGTTAAAATTCATTTTAGGGTTTCGTAGTTAACTAAGGAACCTTTATAGTTTCGCCATGTCTGTATGTCTGTCTGTCCCCGGTTATTCCCAGTGACCGTTATTCCTAGTGATCTTCTGTGATAAGGTATGAATATGTATATAAATCCCGAAGTGGTCAAATAAAAAACCGAAAAATAATTAGTGTATGTACCTACTCCCCTAGTACCTACATTCATTAGGGGTCATTTTTATTTCCAATCAACCCTAAAGTGTGAGGAATCGTTAGATAGCTCTCTGAAAAGAAATAACGGTATTCCATTAAAGTGAATATTTTCGGAGATAATATCGCTTTGGAAGTTAAAATGTGTCCCCTGTGACTTTTGAGCCTCACGTCCAAAAATATGAAAAATATGTAATATAAATACTTACCTAGAATGAAATATAAATGAAAGTACAGCTCATCGTGGACGTAACGTTTCCGATGTGAAAAGCTTAGTTCTAGTTGTATAAGCGTTATCTGTGACTTTAATACCTATAATATAATATCTGTAACTTCTTTGCTAGTATTATAGTATTTATACTTATACAGTGTGTAAATCTTATACGGGCGAATCTCTTAACAGAGGGTAGAATAGGACATAAGAAATATATTTAGATAACTTTTGCTTAGAAGTACAATTAAAAATTTATCCATATAAAAAAAATCGGCCCGCAATGTAATGCAACACACTCGAGTTAAACACTCGTTGACAGTTAGTTTCAAAAGCTCATATCGCGTAATGTTCGCAGTACATTACTGCTCAGAAATTTTACAAAAAAAAATTACATATGTATAATAAGGTATAATTAAAGAAAAACCTTCTGGTTAATGATTGTACTGGTAAATCCTATGTCTGGTTTAATTCTTCGCCCGTATTAGACTTACACACAGTATATAAAATAAAATGTTATAAATTAACTTCATTATTCAAGGGGGTCAACATTAATTACAACCAAGAGCCAGACCAGTCCTAACATCTCGTTTTAAATGTACCTATAATTGATTTCTCTCTATGTGGAACTTTATTAAATAAAGTGCAAAGTCGCGTGTTGAACGAATATTTATTAACTTAGCAGTTTTTGTTATCAGTATCTTATCAGCTTCAGTGGTTTAAAGCCGCTTTTGCATTAGGAAATGCAAAATATCCTTAGAAAGAGCATCAGGGGCCTGTGGCCGCGCGGCGCCGCTATCACTACTTATTAACATTTTGTCGCCGCCAGATTCAATTAACAGTGGTCCTTGCATAATAATTAACCAAGTGACAGATTAACAAGTTTTAACACTCTACCGTAATGAAGATGTTGCGTACCTCCGCAATGACCGATAAATACTCGAAGTATTGACTATTCATGATTCATAAAGGAGGTCTGTGTAACTTCCGTTAATTTATTTATTCGATATATAAGATGTATAGGTATATTCGAGTAGATAGTAGCAAGAGATTTTTTCCAGTTGTTGCTTGTGCGCATTACTTATAAGTACAAAGTTAGGTTTAGCACCAAGAGTCCCAGTCAAGCGTGCGTCGGCGGGCGCAGGCGCACCCGGCCTCGAAGGCACACTGCGCGCTGCGCCAGCTCAGCCGCCGCGGGCGCCGCTGCCATAAATCCTCACTCGTTGATTGCTTTCCGTGGCGTGCGCTCGTCTCCCCCGCGCCTGCCTCACATTTTAATATCCATTCAAACCGACCATTCACTCGACGACATGATTTAAATTATTTGTTTTAGATACAACCTCAATCGGAGATTCATTGGCATATTATACGAGCGTTTGTTTTAACAATTTCGAGGCACTCAGGTTCTTGCTCTAGGCAACAGGCAGACAGGCGCATTTAATGCATTCAGGCATAAACAAGCAACTTTTGATAATTGAGCAGGATTCCTATAAATAAATACCAATACATATATTATTCACATGAAACATAGCCATTTCTATTTGACAGGTAAACAGTAAATGTAATGATTAACCACCTGGTAGATCATGAAAGGTAATAAATTAGGTATAAATATTCCAAACCAAAGCGGCTGTACTAACTTGTGTATTAAATAAGAATCCTGGATACAATAAAATATTTGACGATATTATATATTTATAGTTCTATATAAAATTGCTACGATAAGTCGAAGTGCCTATACTTTGTCGCTGCTTATTTTATGAAACTGGCTGTATTTTTATTTTTTTCGTATGAACATGTAATGATAGGTACGCGCTTCATAGAACGTCAATGTACAGTGAGCATGGTATTATGAATTATGAATATTATGATACATATCATTTGTAAGGATTGTGGCGTGAATAACTTATAATAATTCAGTCTGTGCAAAACCTGAACTTTGGCTTAACGAACGGCAATATTTATATAAATTTGATGAGTATGAGAATTCTTCCCACTTTTTCGCTTGCAAATACGACGCAGACATAGCGTATTCTCACAAAGATTACAGACACTCGTATAAAAAAAAACATGACTAGGGAACTAAGCAATTTGCCCGGCTGTAGTTAGCCCAGTGCTCCAGATTTTCTAATAACATAACTGTGGTAAAAAATCCTATGCAGGATGACTTTCAACAGCCAAAACCATCAAAGTTTGCCGTAAAAGTTAAAATTTCTGCGCATTTCGTTGTGTTAAATAGATATTCATTGTAGGTGCAAGTACGTGACTCGTTAGTTCAGTCAGATTGTTTAGAATAGTTTCTTAAGCAAAACTGATTAAAGAAAAGAGTATTAGTCAGTAACAAAAGCGTAACTCCATGATCTTAGAATTACCAAAAACCTTCCATACAGCCGACTGGTCCAAAAGCGAAGCCAAAAATAAAAAATAGCTCTTGACATTATGTTGCCGTATCGTTGTTCAAATTGACATATATGTATGTAGTAGAAGTGACTTCATAATATATGAAAATATTTTTCTAATTGGAATTGCTCTATTGAAAGCAACATTCTGCCTCTTGTTATAGAAATATAGAAAATTGAATCAAATAAAAATACCTACATTTAGATAATTGCTATACTTTCTATTAATGAACTGATGACCGACTCGAGGTCATGGTTTCGGGCCTCATTGTTTAATATTCCGTGAATCGATCTAAGCCTTGTGTTTATTTATGCGTCTAAAGATTAATTAAACCCGCTGAAGACATGGTGCATTTACATAAGACATGGCGCGCGCATTTGCAACTACTGCGGTGTGGGCGAGGGACATCGCGTGAGAGCAAAATCCATTGCCTGCGAAAACTGATATGGGACTTTCGGATAATACCTTGAAATCATTATTAAGCGAGATACGATGCACACCGTCGCTGCGAGTTAACAAAACAGTGCAATTAAAGAAGGTTAACAGCTTAAGAGTAAACAGATGCTTTCGCGCCTCCGCTCCGAGTGTTGCTTGAACTAGCGACATCAAACATCCTGTTAAAAACAAAAGGGTGTCGTAGGCGGACCGCTGACGCGTGGTAGCGGCTACCAGACAAAAAGGTGCGCTAAATAAACAATGAACAGATAATATATCAACAAAAGCAATTACGCGCGTTGCCGCCGGCGACCGGCGATTTACGTTCTGGCAACACCACTCGTTATGCGTGTTCCATAATATACAAATATCGTTATTGTGACATGGCTCACGTTTAACGAACCCTTAACCGGTCGCCATTTAGAGTCCCTTATACATACAAACTTATCACACATTGTGTCACTTACTTTAAAGCCTCTATAACTGGAGTTCTGGACACTACCGCTGACCACTTAAGCTGTATTCTGTCATCATTTCCTAGATACTGCCTGTGACGTACATTTAGAAAAATATAGGTAATTATAACCTATACGTTCTAAGGGATAAATGCTCACGCTTAGGCTTTAGTGTTTACCTACTTGTAAGTAGTAATTGTTGGAGAATTTCATACAAAAAAAATTGTTTATGTTGATTTTTTTGTTGATGCTACGTTTATTTTAATTAAAGTTGTAATATTATTTAATACTGTTTCTATCAAATCAGTTTACATTCTACGAGGTAATTGTGTCCAGAATCTTGTTATTGAAAAAAAAAAAAAATAGGTATATTGAGCATAGATATTTTTATATTAACTTTTAAGTTCTTTTAAACCAGTCCTCAACATATTGGGCCAATCCTAAATTTCATATTCTACTCATGATTCTATCACACTGTAGAAGGTTACGGCCCACTTGAACCATCCAGGGTTAGCCAACTAAGCCGAAGATAACCGGTAAAGTCCATGTATTATTGGTAACGCTCCGCTCTGGGTTTACGGCTAACTCTGGACGGTGCAAGTAGTAGTAGTAGTAGTTTAGGAGACCTAATAAATCACATTTATTAAGAACTATTTTATTTATTCGGTATTTAGTTTATTAAGTTTCAAGTGGCAGCAGCGTCAGTTGAAACCGAATAAACAGCTGCTGTAGTCGCCAAGCATGCCAAGCATGGCATTCAGTTATAGCAACACCCCTCAAGATGATACAAGTCATGTTTATGGGATATGTGATGATCTACAGCAGTGGACGTCTTACGGCTGAAATGATGATGATGAAGTAGGTACAGTCACCAGGAATAATATCTTAACATATTAAGACAACAAAAATATATGACTGTATGGCCTTGACTTAAGGTGCCATCAGATATTTTTGCGGTCTTTATATCGTGAGATATTATTGCCCGTGACTGTACTCAGTTACTTCAGGTTTCTGTACGCGGAAGTCGTTCCATATCAATTGGTTAAGTATTCAGATATATCCATACATAGGTGCTTAAAGCATAATCTTTAGGACTTGATTTTTAAAATGTTATAGTTTATAGTGAAATGGTATTTATATATATTTGGAACTCTAACAACAACTTTAGTAAATAAATATTTTAATCAGCCATAAACGTTAATAGCTTGTAGTGTAGAAGCGATTTGAGGTTTAATTAGTTAAAGTAATTCGTAGGTAAAAGGGCGTAGTAATTGTTATAACTATCTTTGATTGGGCTTTGATTGAAACAATCGTAAAGAGTTTTGAAAAGTTGAGCTAACAGAACTGTACACGTATGTACGCCGCCCGTCAAGCCGTGGTGCCATCATCGATCAGTACTTAATGTCAAGGATGTGAATTGATACGCGAATGTTCCCGCTCTGTGAAACTGACACTTTGTTCGTTCGTGACGTTCGACGTGCCGTAACCTTGTAATTAAAACTTGGATTCTTATAATGCTTTGAGTACCTACCCTATGATCACGAAGCGTTCATATATTTAGACACTTACTGGACACGTCACGACTAACATAAAAACTCAGCGGTTGCTAACTACAGTATATACGCGTATGTAGGAAGAGAGTAGCTGCGTGTAGTTTCAAAACAATAACATTTAAGACCCGATAAAATTGTTAATATCAAACATTACATATCTTTTATCATAGATCTACTTTCGCTTCGGATACCACCAAGAACGAATATTTTTGTTCCGAGTAGGTACCATTGAATTGACCGCTAGCTGTCTCGATTAAAATATATGGTTTCACGTCGCATCCAGTTATCACAATCATAATAAATGACAAATGAAAACGCCAGTGTTGCAAGTCACGGAGCAGACTCGTCGGTGTATTTTTTACGCTGGCAACGTTCCCCGTCACCGCTTTGTTGTGCTACACTCGTCCGACGGATTTTCAATAAAACCACTCTTCGGTACGTTGGCCTCTTTTTTCTATTTAGTCGATATGTTCTCACGCACCTGTTGCGAGAGGATGCTTTATTTCCCATTTAAAGTGATGTTTATGTAAATCGGATCGGATGCAAAGCTGTTTTAGAAGGCTTCCTTTTAGTTCTTTCATCATTCTACTTGTTTCTATATTTGTATTTCTATGATAATACTTGTACACCAATAGTGTCCACTTCATATTTACCCGTACCTAAATACTTAGTAGATACACGCATAAGCACATAGCATACGTAAGTACTTATTATAACAGCAATAACGCAACGGATCAGGCTGTATTTGGTTCCTCCATCCTTAAAAGGCGACCCTTTTAAATGATAAATAGGCCGGTATTCCTACATGACATACTACGTCAATAATACTAGTGTGTATCGATTCAGAACTTTCCGCTATAATATCACAAAAAGAGCGACGTGTGCATAGAGCCTGTCAATAGTGCATCATCACGCTCGCCACACAGCGCGCAAGCAGGTCAGAGGTCGGCTACACACCGGACCGCCTACCCTGAGAGCATACCTCCGCACATACCTCGTCTAACCCAACCACTCTCACAATAACCATCTCGCCGATGCCATTCCTTGCATACCGCGGTGACTTCGATTCTGGTCGGCTATTTCGGCATCACGGATGACTTGGAAAATGATGACTTTGGTTATTTCTAATACGTCGAAGGTTAATTGGACGTAGGCAGCGTATTGTAAAGGATTAACGTTTGACCATCTAAACGATTGTAACGTTGACTTGTGTTTTACAGAACTGTTAGTCAGACATTTGATACCAAATTCCTATCTAAGAGTATAAAGATTTCCTACTTATAGCCAAACTGTATACATAATAGACTAGGTAAATATTATTTCGATTTTTGTTACTTATCAATTTACTACATAGTGTATAACTACTAAACATTGGTAACTTTAGTATTATATATTCAGGAAGGTGCTAGTTATATGTTTTACTTATTTAGGAGTATCTAAAACTAAGTAATGTAAATAAAAACATATTTAGCAAGATATTTACCTATTGAAAATAAAAACATATTTAGCAAGTAGGTTAGTTTTAATAGCACACAGAAGACTCCCTCGTCAAAAAATATAAATATATATTAAATATTTTGCCTTCTGTAATTAAATAACAGTTGCATACTACCTTTTACTCTTACAGAAATTAACACTAATCAGGACGAAGACTGCAGACTTACGAAAATATGGCCAACACAAACGTTATCTATCCACCAGATTAGATCAAATTACAGCAGACGCAGGGTAGATATGCACATTTTACAACTGCGAAGGCAGAACGTGTACGTCACGCCATCTCTCGGTACGATAACCTCTGTTGAGGGTACTTACTTGGCGTAATCCTGCTTGCAGTAGACCTGGCGGTCGCGCAGGAAGCAGGAGGGGTGGCGGTCGAGCTGCACGGCGCACACGCAGCAGCGCAGGCAGGAGGTGTGCCACGCGCCGCCGCCCACCTCCAGCAGGAAGCGGTCCGCGATGGGTTCCCCGCACGCGCAGCATGTGCGGTGTTCCGTCTGCAAACAATTGCATAATTAATTTCAACAACGTAGGTTTTATTTGGACATCTGATGCCTAAAAGCCATTTATAGAAGTCCTAGAAATCCTTTAGTCCTTAACCACTGCGACGTGTTATTTTCTGACGCACACAAAACATTGGTATGTATATTTACTAGTTATAATTTATAGTTTACTAGCTGACCCGTTGAACTCCGTACCACCTAAAAAGCGACAAAAGTAGTGATAGCTTTCAAAAATCACGGGATTTTTGTGATTTTTTAGTACTTAATGTCTCAATCAGGGCTGTGACGATTCCAACCAATCCAAAATCATTTTAATCAGGTTCAACCGTTCTCGAGTTGTAAGCGGTTGAACTAACCTCACTTTCTTTTATATATATAAATAAACATTCTTTCTGATTTCTATGTCGGAAATTTTCTGTTACTTTTTTATTAAACCAAAATGTAATCTGCCTTTTATGTATATATACATTGCATGTCACTTGACATATACCTAGCTAGAAAAAATGTTGCGTATGATACTCAAATTCATAAACAACAGAAACACCTATTCGGAAAAGGGCTTTATATTAATTCTAGCAGTATCTACTAAAAGTATTACACTTTTTTATGCAATTACAATTACTATTTAATAAGTTAGTTTATTCTGAAAATAGAACATGACAGGATGTTTCATGACTTCGCTAGTGCAAAGACCCCTAGTGCCTAGTGGCTTCACCTGTATCGCGTCGCGGGAAATCACTTACAAAATAATTAAGAAACAAGTAAGGTTACACAATTCAAATACGAATACAACATTATTCGCTATAACAACTGGGGTATCATTTTACAAAAAACTAAAAACTAAATTAGGTATACATTTGTGTCATAACATCAAATACTACTTTATTTAATATATCATCTGTCTCTGCGTAAAATAATTAAGAGAACTGAGAAAATAGTATAAGAGTTGTTTTGACGGTACCTACAGTTTTTAAGATTGCAATGTTTGATGATAGCGTTGTTTGTTGATATTCTGATTCGATCCCCAAAACGTTTACCGAATGAAGACGAACTTCGGGAATTAGTGAATTGTCACGGAACTTGTTTATTAATCTGTCAGTTATATAATAACGCATCCCTAAATCACAAAGGAGCTGGGTCAATGTTTACTGTGACATAACCTACAACACCCTTTTAAATAACTCTACAGGTCCAAACCGTGCGAGGCTATTGGCGGTCGGAGCCCGGGAAGCGGGTTACTGGCTACATGCCCATCCTTCGCCAAATATTGGACCCGACCTCCCTTAGACTGGCGACTGGTTTGCGTCTTGGAGTTTCGGTATGTACGCTACATACATGCTCTTGTGGCACGGACGTGGACCGACTGGGACACCATGGATTATCTTGTCAGAAAAGTGCAGGCCGTTTTTCTAAACACGCAACGCTTAATGACATAATCCGTCGGTCTCTTGCCATCATCAATGTGCCTGCTCTTCTTGAGCCGCCCGGCATTGTCAGAGATGATGCCAAGAGGCCTGATGGAGTGTCTTTGATTCCTTGGAGCTTGGGACGGATGACGGTGTGGGATGCTACCTGCGTAGACACCCTAGCGCCGTCCCATCTCCAACGAACTAATGTAAAAGCGGGTGCAGCGGCGGAAAATGCCGAAATTCTTAAACGTAACAAATATGAAAGCCTGGGCAGAGAGTACAATTTTGTACCGTTTGGCGTAGAGACGCTAGGTCAATGGGGTCCCAGCGCGCACAAACTTTTTGCAGAAATCGCGAAGCGTCTGGTTGATGTAACTGGTAACTGAAGAGCTGGCGGCTTCCTCGCACAACGTATCAGCATTGCGATACAACGAGGAAATGCCGCCAGCATCCTTGGTACAATGCCTCAAAAGTTTTTTTTAATTTTATACTGTAACTAGTTAAGTACTTGTAGTTATCATAATATAACGCATTGTTTTAGACATTTGTGTGAATATGTAGAGATTTTGTGTAAAAATAGTTGACGGACTGTCAATGCGTTTAGAAGTTGAAAATATAATTGGTATGATGCTGATTTAGATAGCCAAGATTTATCTAGGTGAGATAAAGTTAAATTTCTAATTTAAGTTCCAAGTGAGATTACATTTTTCTTACGTACCTATTTAATTTAGTCATACTGGCTAAATAGGTTCAAAATATTTACAGACGTATAGTAAAAAGATCTACTTATAATAAATACATATTTATACAATATATTTATTCTTTACATATTTGAATTAACGTTAACATTGTAACTGAAAATATGCCTTATGAATATATGTATGAATGTAATAAATAAGTAAGTCAGAAAATTCTAACATTGTTCGCGACTTAGTATGTTGTATGACAATAAGTATTTTAATATTTTGGCTCCATAAAAACAAATATCTTATACACCCGAGACCTACTGTTCTACACTACAAAAGTAAAAATGATACAAAAATCAGTAGGTACCTACCCACTGAAACTAAAAACTAACTTATAGGATCATATGTTTCTTTGGCGTTGCCATACGAGGAAGAATAAATAGTACTTATACATAAAAAACCATACTAATATTATGCGAAAGTAACTCTCTGTCTTTCTGTTACCTCTTCACGCTTAAGCCACTGAACCGTTTGGGATATAATTTCGTGCCTATGGAGAGAGTTTGAGCTACGAGAAAGGGCATAGGACATTTTTTATCCCGCAACTATACTTTCAAGCCGAAGAAGGCGCAAGGAAAAGCTTAGTCTGATATATTTGTACAACATCACAAATTCAGAAATCACTGTGAGCATCTGTATTTCCAAGTTAGGTCGTAATAAATGGTACGTACACCAAATTACAACAATTACACATGATAACTCACTAAGGGCAGCTAAATTAGTTTAGCAGCACAATAATTATGGAGACGCCGGCGACAACATGTGCGCGCCGCAGACAAAGCCGCGGCGCAAACAGCATTTATTTGATTGTCCCGGCGCGGGGCGGGGGTGTGATCCAATAAAACTGTTGTATAAATATTACACCCTTTTAGATGTAGTTGCATGTAATCAAAGGGAAACTGTACAAGTAAAATATACACTCCGGATTTAAATAATTACAACCAAATAAAGTAATACTTACAAGTTTAAAATTACGAAAAATGCTTTTCAACACACTTATAACATGGCTCTTGAACTGAATTTCTGAAATTTCTGAATTTGCTGAACGTCCTCTTATACTTTTTAATTGTGGCTTAATTAAGATTACTCACCCGAAAGTGTTAAGTGATTTCCACAGAAGGAAAAAAACTGCAGATTATTAGTGGCCGTAATAGAATTTGCTGATACCTACATAATAATATAATCAGTATTATCTTATTCATAAAATTAAAAAAAAAAATTACATAAAGACAACCTTTTAAGGTTGAATGAAGATTCACGCCAAAATTTAAGATGTTACTTCTGTGTAATATTTTGCAAGGAGCGTTGCAAGCGATAAGTGCTATTTCCAACTTTCTATAGCTTTAACAAAATTTGTCGAACGTATACTCAATACTAAAAGAATCGATTAAATTAGTTTACTCACTCAAACAAAAATCAAATTTAAAAAATTACATAGATATATGAGTAAAATATTAATGCTGAGGAATTCTTGGATTCATATTATATATTCATTTCTTTATTTGTAAGAATCCAGTCAATTATTGTTGTTAAAATATTACTTAAAATTCTCGTACTCAGCATGCAAGCAAGCGTACAAATCAGAGTAAAAAATTCTATATAAGTATTGTTTATAATTATAAATGTCAAAAGTAATTATCAAATGTAAATGTAAATGTTGGTTCTTTAAACATGAAATAATACCTAACGTTATAAAAACATTTATCCGATTATCAGTTAGTTAATATTTCCTTTGAATAATTCTTCCGGCAACACTTGCAATTCGATTGAAAATGACTACAAGTTTGCTCATGTAAAATATATTTTTTCTATATATATCTTTGTGATCCCATGGTTTGTACAAGAGCGACATTATTTGTGGTTTTATTTGTCTTTGTACAACTTGACTTTTTTCGAGAGATATGTATGTATGTATGTATGAATACTTTATGGCACACCTCAAAAGTAGAACAATATCACACAATGGAACAGAAAAAGATACAAAACAAAGAGTAAAAGGCGGCAAACAACAGGCGATTTTATCGCTAATAAGCGGTCTTTTCCGGACAACCTTAGGGTAGCGAAGCAAAATAAATAATAGGAAAACTACAGGGAAGTGCAGGAATTCTGCGAGAGAGACATTGAAACAAATATAAGGCTTTAAAATTAACAAATACACAAATGAATAATTTAATGTACTACATATAATACATAAATGTAAATATAAATACATAATATCACTCAAAAAAGGTAATGACGAGACTCAATGAAGATATTTTGAGGGGCATTTGACAAAACCACATAGGTACAGTAAGCAGCAGGAGGAGCTAAGCAGCCGAGATGTTCAATAAGCTTGACACGGCTTTATTGTTAAGAGAACAAGAGCACGTCAGGATCATCTTTAACACCTGGGCCGCTCAGTAACTTCTGCTGACTGCAGCTCCCTAATGTACAAACACTGCAATTGTAAAACGTTATAAGGGTACACAGTTGCCATCAATTCTAGCATTACCTCGTTTTTAAGTATTTTTTCTGCATCATACTTGTAAATACCATCATACACTCTACAGGATTACCCTACAGAGCCCAGAGGCTCTAGTGTAAGTTTCTTTTGACGTAAAAAACGTTTACGAATGCGTAAGTGATAATGTTATTTATATGAGAAACGCAAACGCGTTCGTGACGTAAAGTTACTCTGTGTAAGTTTATAATGTAACAAAACGTCGCCATCGCGTAAGTTACCCATATAAATAACATTATCACTTACGCGTTCGAAACGTTTTTTTACGTCAAAAGAAACTTACACTAGAGTCAGGATTAGGCTACAACAAATAATAGTAGTACTGACGATACATATTCGTGGTACGCAGTTATCGCAACTTCGGAGGTAGTTAATCTTATTTTTTTAAAGCAAATATAAAGCGATTTAACTTATTTAAAATAAACTGTATAGGTACGTTGTAATCTTTCCGTTCAATTATTTGTGTATCGGTATTCCAAGAAATATATTAGAATCTGCCTGATATACTATCTCATCCACTTAATTAATCGTAACTGGTAGCTGTTACATTTGAATTGTAAGATTGAAATTGTATAAATTAGTCTTTAATAATTACCTGTGCACTCCTACTTCATAAGTATATTAGTACAATCCAGTCTTTACAGTGGTATTGCTGTAAAATATGCGTAAATGTGTATGATAATTAAACTTATACACGGTATTCATCTAACATAACATTTTATTGATGGATTGTGGGTGGGTATCAGTAATCCTTACAAATCTTAAAAATTCAGAAAAACCGTTAGCTACACTGCTCGACACGTTTGTAAGCAAAAAAAATCAGTCAGTAGGTTTGCTAGCGTACTATCAGCAAAAGCTAGAGTTGATCAGTTTCAAATATAGTTTGTTTACTAACGTCTATGTCACCTAAACTCTCGCCCTTAATTTACGTAGATACTTTCACATGTCTTTGTTTTTCAAAACAACGCAATAATACATTTATATTCCGTACCTCTATAATTAGAGCACCCGTAGTGTATGTGCGTTACATCTATTGCACTTTTACAAGGCCACGTAATATGTAAAGCTATAATAAATATACCTCGATCTAACAAGTATCAAATAATGATCTAAAAATAAATAAAGTATTTTTCTATATTTGTATTGCATATATTAAACATGTATTAAGTAGGATGTAGGTACATTAATTGATTATAACCAATCGGTAATAATTATGCAGCAGAATGCATGATATTCTAGAATAATGAGTGTTATCTGTTTATTATTATTATTTCTAACAAGTAAATATATTACCTACTGTTGGAAATATAAGCATTATTGTGTAATACTCCTAAGTAAATTTACTATAAGGGCGCTACTACAGACTTACGGTGTCTTAGTTGGGATCAGAAATTTAAAGGTGGCCAGCTTTATCAGAATAATGACAATAGTACGAAACCACTCAGATTTATATTTAATACATCCACTTAAAGTTCTGCAATAAACCTACTTGAACAGAGCCATATTTTTTGCCCCATCGTTACAACAAACCCTAAAATGCCGCAGTTATTGACTCCTCGAAAAGCGCACCCGGCCACCGATCAAATAATAACAAACAATACACGAACAACATTAACGTTTAGCGACGCTCCGACACCCCAAAACAAATTCACAGCATTTTGTAAGCAATAAATATATTGCGGATGCGGCCGCGCTGCGCCCGAGCGGCCCGTCACCCCGCGCGCGTTACGTCGAGGCTCCCCCGGCGCTGTTCCCGCACCAACAAAAACTAGTTGCCACCTATCAAAATCTTAGTAACAAATTTCTTAAGGGTTCTATTGATAGTGGCACATAATAGATACCCGGTGTGGTCGCATTGTGAGGACCTCTCCAGCTTGATGTCTGCCATTTGACACTCTGTTAGACCCGAGTGAGCAGCTACTCGTGTATAATGACGTTGTTTGAGTATATTTAACGCACCATTTAAAAGGGTTTTGCTTACTTAATATTTCGGTTAAAATTATGCAAATGATCCCGTTCCTTTTTGTATTTCTACTGGGCTGCTGATTTTCGTTCTGCATGTAGCGGGCTCAGTGACGCATAAATGAATACTTTAACAGATCTACTATATTAATTACCTCCGAGAAAATGTCTCACATAAAATACACTCAAATGGCCTATTCGTTTTGTTTATTTGTTTTTCCGTTGTTTTAGATTCGCAACAATCTCTTTCTTCGTAATTTCCTTTATTGAATATCAACTAATAAATATAAATAAATATAATAATACTACCTTTTCTAAAAATAATTCCTTCATACAAAATTAACTTAATACCTAGAAACCAGTAATTATTAAAGCTAACAATAAAATTCAACTTGAACTAACATATCCTGTTCTTGTGTTTTATAGGTAATCGTTTTTTTTTTTTCATAAATTGTATAACGTAATAAAAATATTAAATTATTTTTGTCTTGTCTTTGGACATTTACATTGTCACCTTGGAACCAGGAGGATAAGTTAAATAAAAGGATGTAAAGGAGATTTTTTCTAGTAAAAGTGAAATGATACATCGTCCGAAGTATTTTTTGCAGCAGACATGGATATCTAATAAAGGTTGACAAAAGAGTCAACAACGGCTCTGCTGAATAGCGGGGCGAACTCTCGTGTGGTAAGCGCTGTTTGGAACGTATTGTGCGATCGTTTTGCCGGGCGTGACGTGTTGCCGAAATTGATTTGTAACCGGATAACTCATATGATATTTGTATATCCATTAGATGTATTTTAGCTATTTAAATACGAAAAAGAAACGGAATAAGAGATATATACTAATAGATTTTTTAAATACATATATAATAAGTAGGTACGATAGGTATTTGGGTCGTTCTAAAGACTTCGGCTCTTACGTTTTGCTTTACGATTGTTATTTCCTACTCGTACACTACCTAAATCAGCAACTTAATTATAATTTGTGGGTGGTATAAGGTAGGTGCAAGATAGTAACACCAAACATAATTGAAAAAGAAATCTCCATGGATATTCTACTCTTACTAAACAATACATAACCATAGGGTTTATATCGAATCACGCTTTGTTATTATAACCTATGTTATCTGTGATTAAGATCGTATTAGACTGCTAATATATTTTCTATAAACCAACTATTATGCGAAATAATTGGTTGGGATGACGCCTACGAATAATGAATGCGTGACAAAAGAGTTCATAAGGCAGTGTATGAAGTATAATGGCAGATCGGATACGGGTCGGGTGCGGCGGCCGGCTGCCGGCGGCGGGCGGGATGCGGCCCGGCCGCGGCATTGTGTCGCAAACTGTCGCGCCCGACCATTAGCAGCTACGGCGGCCCAAAGCTGGCATCATCGCACGGCGCCTGCCTACTCTATTGTCATGGGCTTACCTTTGCAAATCCGATTTATATTTGAATATAATTGACTTTCGGCCGTGTCAGGTACCGAGAGCTTGTATCTCATTGTGTACGGCTGATCTCTATGGCGTTTTTATCGGCTGAACATGATAAATGTATTGGAAAGATTAAGTTTAGTAGTGGGTGCGCTTTACTTTTGGGCTAAAGGGGCGCGAGAGATATTCAAAGATATTTTGGAATGCGGTTCCGGAGATCATGATATACATCTTATATTCACGTCATACTGGAAAGTTTAAAACATTTAAACTTATATCATGATGTAAAACTTATAAATACATTTATAATATAAATACATACACACCTACAGCTGCACAGTCCACAAACTTTATTCAAAGGTAGGTAAGTTTTTGACGTGATATCATTCTTGTTTGCACAATAGCCCGCAAATGAGATCCAGTTTTGGTGAAGCATTACCATAACATTTCTGTATACTCGTTTTCGTCAAAGATTTTTTCGGGCACCGTTTTGCATGAGGGAGAAAACGATTTTTGAGGCACGAGCGTGCAGTCAGCCGGAAAACTGACACAATTTATTCAAAATATTTGTCTCAACAACTTTGTATCTTTGAATTGCTTTCAATAGGCGCTTGTTTGGAAGAAAATTTATGTGTTTGCTTTAACTTGCACAAATTCGTGAAATAACATGAGGGCTACTGGTATATCATCATGACTTTCCACTTACTTTTACTGGCTTAAGCGTACATTTACGCAGTAAAAAAAAAATATTTATATAATTTAAGTAAATCGTTTAATAAGATACTATTAAGTTTCCTTCTCAAACTCTCGTGATAATAATAGGCATTTTTTATTAAATTAAAATGTGTATGTCGTTGACGTGAAGGCACTGCAGGCAGCAGCGACACAAAGCGGAGAATGGCCCAGCGGGCTCCGCCGGGATAATGCCCGGGTTCACACCGCTGCAGCGCTCAGTTTTTATTATGACGCGGGTCACAAGCAACATCCGTCACTCGGTAAGACAGCAGCCTCTTTCAACTATATGCAAATGTTACGCCATCAATAGTAGCTTCTTTTATACTAAATTGTGGTAGCTTTCTTAAAATGTTGAACATCCTACTGTCCTCACTGTGACACTTTTACGTGTTAGAACAGGCAGGTATAAAGTTTATTTGTATTCTCGACAGGCTTCGCATATTCGTGACGTATTAATGAGTACGGCTAAATATCTTAACGTAAATTTGCGGCAAAAAGCAAGTACACCCAACAACGCTGATATCAGCGCTCATCGCAAGCTCAAGGAATACGTGTAGGTACTTTACATACTTACACGCTCAAAGTTTAATCAAAGTTCCTGTTAAGTAAAAAAAAACATAGGTAAGACACACAGGTGAAAGGCGGTTCTAGAACTCGATTCAAACCATCTTAACCTAAGCACTCTACTACACTCATAAAAAAAGAAATACGTAAATTGTTAAACTTCTGCCTTTGTAACTTGACTAACTTATCAGTTACAACACTTCTCTCACTAGGTGTCAAGTTAGCTCCCCAAACCACTAGGTGTCCACATGAAGTACTAGCATGTATAAAACCTCGAAATAGTCACATTTTATTATTACACAGTAGAGATATTATTAGATACAATAACATTTTCTAGTGGAGGTTTGCAGCTTTGAAGAAAATTGTTTTTTCTCAAACATGCAATGAAATGTCTTCGTTACGTGCGTCATAATAGGCTTCGAAGTATCACGTTTAGGGCGGATCGACTCCAGAGGACAGGTAACGAATTTCATATAAAATTGAAGGCCTAGGCCGGGAAGTAATTTTTTTTTAATTTTTATGTATACGCGTCTGTGTTCATGAAGCCTGTTCAAACAGCTGAGTTATATTTTTTTATCATTTTTAGTGACTAAATGATTAGCGGGCTAAAAAATAATCTCGCTTATTTCAGACGAAATGGTATGAAGAGATTTATTTTATTTATCATGTAATTGAATATTCATATCATCAGGTTATTACATTATTATATTTATTATTCATGCTCTCAATTTTAAAATTGTATTGGCAACACCAAACACTACTCCACGCATGCGCGTTTTTGAACGCATTTTTGACTCAACCAATCACAGGACACTTTTACTTGTTTTAATAATGGCGGAATGGAAAAGTTTCTCGGCGTGTAAAACTCTGTTTATTAAGACTAAATAGTGGTAAATGGTGTGATTCAATGCTTTTGTGACTTAGATATAGTGTTACGGGTGTATAAAAATTGAATAATCTAACCGGGCCCGGTTTTATTTATCTATATTTTGTTATTGTGTACCGCCAAAGGCAGATGCCGTAGCGCCATCATTTAAAAGGTAAGTGCATTCTTTTTTGGTGGTTTTTCTAAATGTTGTATATAGTAATTATAGCCAGACTATTTATGATAGTCATTAATTATTACATCGAAGGCAAAAATACTACAAAGCGGGATTGGAGGGAAAATTAAAAAACTTATGTCGTGAAGCTGTTTTGTTCAGTGGTATTTTTTTATTTATTTCATTGCTAGTGTTTGAGAAAAGCACTATACATGCCTAGCCGTGAAAGGGTCTTGAAGGCTTCGTATACTATCCGGCCTCCTTACAGTCGGCCGTATATACAACTCAGCCTTCAACCCCCTTTTTCCCGGCGGCTGCAGTAATGTACTATTTCTCAAACATGCAATGAAATGTCTTCATTACGTGCGTCATAATAGGCATCGAAGTATCACATTTAGGGCGGATCAACTCCAGAGGACAGGTAACGAATTTCATATAAAATTGAAGGCCTAGGCCGAGAAGTATTTTTTTTTTTTAATTTTTATGTATACCTGGCGTCTGTGTTCATGAAGCCTGTTCAAACAGCTGAGTTATATTTTTTATAATTTTTAGTGACTAAATGATTAGCGGGCTAAAAATAATCTCGCTTATTTCAGACGAAATGGTATGAAGAGATTTATTTTATTTATCATGTAATTGAATATTCATATCATCAGGTTATTACATTATTATATTTATTATTCATGCTCTCAATTTTAAAATTGTATTGGCAACACCAAACACTACTCCACGCATGCGCGTTTTTGAACGCATTTTTGACTCAACCAATCACAGGACACTTTTACTTGTTTTAATAATGGCGGAATGGAAAAGTTTCTCGGCGTGTAAAACTCTGTTTATTAAGCCTAAATAGTGGTAAATGGTGTGATTCAATGCTTTTGTGACTTAGATATAGTGTTACGGGTGTATAAAAATTGAATAATCTAACCGGGCCCGGTTTTATTTATCTATATTTTGTTATTGTGTACCGCCAAAGGCAGATGCCGTAGCGCCATCATTTAAAAGGTAAGTGCATTCTTTTTGGTGGTTTTTCTAAATATTCTATATAGTAATTATAGCCAGACTATTTATGATAGTCATTAATTATTACATCGAAGGCAAAAATACTACAAAGCGGGATTGGAGGGAAAATTAAAAAACTTATGTCGTGAAGCTGTTTTGTTCAGTGGTATTTTTTTATTTATTTCATTGCTAGTGTTTGAGAAAAGCACTATACATGCCTAGCCGTGAAAGGGTCTTGAAGGCTTCGTATACTATCCGGCCTCCTTACAGTCGGCCGTATATACAACTCAGCCTTCAACCCCCTTTTTCCCGGCGGCTGCAGTAATGTACTATTAATATAAATATTTAATTGTTTAGGATTTTTATACTGTGTGTAAATATAATACCGGCGAAGAATTAAACCAAACATAGTATATATTAGTATAATCATTAAATAAAAGGTTTTTTTTTTATATTTATATACCTATCATACACATGTAATTAATATTGTTAAAATTGTGAGCAGTAATGTAATGCGAACATTACGCGACTATAATATAATAGTTATTTGTGCAACAAGAGAGGAAAGTTGTTTTTTCTTGCGAGTGTTTATTTTGAGTCCCGAGTAAGCGAAAGATTCTATAATTGAATCACGAGCGTAGCGAGTGATTCTAGTGTTAGAATCTTGAGCGTAGCGAGGCACTCAAAAACACGAGATGTAAAATAACTTTACTCTAGTGTGACACATACAACTTTTCACCTCAGTAGTGAGAACATATTAAAGGTTAAATAAGTTGCCAAAAATGTAATTTTTAGTACAAGCTTTTATTGCCGACTGTACTTTTTTTCACAATCGTCATCTACTCTTCGAAAGGATTCTAATGAGTCTAAAACACCACGGGTTTATCTTGTGTATTTTAGGAGTTGCTTTTGCTACCTTCTGACTCCAGCATCAGATCAGATCAGTGGTACCATAATATTGCATTGTAACCGAAATTACATAAATTTGTGTGCTAAATTTCAGCTCAATCGGTTAAAGATGTCTGCTTCAAAATTGAGTTGCAAGATTCCATCCGGATAAATATACAAATACATACATCAAGTTAAATAAAATCTTGTAAAAAAATTAACATCAAGTTAACCACATTCATTTAAGTGTTTTATGTGGCTTCATTACTTAATATTTTGTTTAAATATTTTTCATTTTAAAATATATGTACATTTCAAAATTATAATATTTGATTAATTTGTGAGGGTCCGAACGTGGTAGTGGTGTTAAGGGAGTCCATTATGTCCTATTATAATAAATAGATACATATAAATACTTAAATACATAGAAAACACCCATGACTTAGGAACAAATATCTGTGCTCATCTCACAAATAAATGGCCTGACTGGAATTCGAACCCGGGACCACCGGCTTCTTAGGCAGGGTCATTACCTACTAGGCCAGACCGGTCGTCAATTAAAAAGCTACTTTGTCTCACTCCCTGGAGTGACGAAAGTAGCAACTTTCTTCACTCTCTGAAAGTGAGGAAAGTAGCACTTTCCTCACTCCCTGGAGTGAGGAAAGTAGACGTGTTCGAGCTGCTGAGGTGAAAAATTAATTACACGGAGTAAACTGACAGCAGTTTTCATACTAAAGTTGTCAAACGACCTGTCAAATGCATGAAAACGCTGTCATTTTACTCCATCTAATTCAAAATTTGATTCTAAGTGTCAACTAGTGTATAACTCGAGTGTGCTTCATTAGATTGCGGGTCGAATTGTTTAGTATGGATAACGTTTTAATTGTACTTCTATGCAAAATCTATCTAAATATTATATTTCTTACGTCCTATTCTACTATGTTAAGAGATTCGCCCGTATTAGATTTACACGCTGAATAAGTATTTAGACACAGAAGTAATGAGCCATGGAAAATAATAATTATGAACAACTTATTTTACACAGGTACTATTCCCGAAATGTACCTATATTTACAACTATAGTCAAGCAGAGGGGAGCCGAAAATCAGAAAGTACATTAAATATGTTAAGTAATAGGTAAATGAAGGGCATTTTATTTACAGTTCACTACTCAACTTTTTTAATTTAGATATTTTTGTGCGTCGTCTACTCAGAATTACGAGCTCCTATATCCTGGTAGGAAAAAAATGGTGCGAAAAGTGGAAAAGTGGTAACTGTCTTCAGGTATCTTTAATACTGTTGGTACCATTTTACTGGGCGGCTCAGGGCTTGGCGATGGTATGCTTTGTTTAAAATACTCATTGGTAAAATGATACAGGTTATATGTAGTTATTATTACTAGACTTTTTGGAAATTCGTATCATTTGCGGCGAATACTTACCATGAACATGTTGAAGCATTTGGTTAAAAAAAAAATCATCCGACGATATTAAAATATTTGGTTTGCATCTTTAAGCACAATCTACGTTATTATTCTAACTCATTAGCCAGGGGACAATTTGTTAGAAATAATTTGGTACCGCGTTCTGCTAACACGCTTCGTAGGTGATCCATTATGTAAAGGACATATAGTTAACACAAAAATTCATGTTCAGTGTCTCTAGAATAAATATGCGGTTTTAAAGGTAACCCAGTGAATCGTAACCATGGCAACGAGTGGCATAAAATAGTTATTGACTCAAGCCAATAGTCATAGCACTATTAGCACTACTTCTGCTTAATATATTGGTTCATGTGCCAAAGGGTTTGTTTAAGGGATATTTGTATAAAATTATACATACTATAGCATACTGTGGAAAGCATAAGTTTAAACAATTGACCGTCCCGTTGCTGAAAGTTAATCGAAACGAATGCGGGCGAAGACACAGCGAATAAATTGATATAGTCAGGTATTGATTTTTCGTGGACCTCATGGTGAATCGATGGAATCTATGACATATTATTAAGTAAAATCCAAAATGACACAGACTGGTTACAAGACTTGTATTAGAGTCTCAATCTGCAGTATCTGTTCTATATGAGCCCCAGGCTGTGGCAGTTAGCCACGGTAGTTGTGTCAACAGGAGGGTTCATCCGGCCGCGCCGACGGCGGGGCGGGGCTGGGCGTGGCGCCCGTTACCTTCCGAGTCAGCGTGACGTCACCGCTGCGGTAGTGTGCCCGTCTGCCCGTGTCTGCTGTGTACGCGACCGCACGCTTCAAGCTTCGGATATACCTCTATGCAACTATTATACGAATTTCAGCGCACAACTTAAAATAGCTACGATTGGTTTTAATTTTTTTATTTATACTAACCCCTTGAATAACAAACTATAATAGGTCGCCGTCACACAGTACTACCTTTAACTACCTTTAAATGTAAAAATAAACGTCACTTTGCTGATGCGATATCTACTGTGTGTAAGTCTAATACGGGCGAAGAATTAAACCAGGCATGGGATTTACCAGTATTATCATTAATCAAAAGGTTTTTCTTTAATTATACCTATTATACATATGTAATTATTTTTTGTAAAAATTCTGAGCAGTAATGTATTGCGAACATTACGCGATATGAGCTTTTGAAACGAACTGTCAACGAGTGTTTAACTCGAGTGTGTTGCATTACATTGCGGGCCGAATTTTTTTATATGAATAAAATTTTAATTGTAGTTCTAAGCAAAAGTTATCTAAATATATTTCTTATGTCTATGTCCTATTCTAACCTCCGTTAAGAGATTCGCCCGTATAAGAATTACACACTGTATATAAGATTGCTATTCTTTTCTTCTTTTAAAATATGGCTTCCATCAATATTACTTGCGATGATTTCGCCAATGTCAAGTAAAGTAACAAATAAGAGCATGATGTTGTTCGGTACCTAGTAGGCTTTGCGTCCTGTAAAGTGGTGGCTGAACTTTACAGAAAGCCAAGAGGCGGCCGCGCCCCCACGACCCTTACCATGAGTTGTGACTTTGAGGTTTTCGATAACGAGTATCGAGTTTACTATCTGTGCATCTCGTTCGCACTAAAATAGTACAAGCGAGATGCACAGATAGTAAACTCGACACTCTTTATCGAAAACCTGAATGTCACAACTCATGGTATGGGCACAGACTGCCGGGTGATCACTGACGGATAAACTGTTTAGAAATCAAGTCTGCACAATTTTACGTTAGATCACTGGGTATATAATATATATATAATAAGCAATCTATATCACACACTCAACAACATTTATGAACAAAAAACTAAAAATAAATATATTCTCAAGACTACTTCGCCATTCTGAGGTTCAACCGGAAGTCGCAAAGGATTACTTTTGTTTTTTTATTCTTTATTTATGAAGAAAAATGTACGAGTATACCTACTCATATTTTACTGTCCTGGTGATGTTAATTGACAATTAGACTTATATTTAAAGCCACCCTTAATATCATTTTATTAATATAAAACGATATTTTTAAGGTTACTGTAAGGTGATCCTTACAGTTCAAATTCAACGATATTTACCTTACAATTGAGTTAAATAAATAAGCAGCATAGGTACTATCATATTTTAGACGTTTTCAAAAATTCATAAACCACAACTTATTAATGGTTAGGTATGTAAAATTGTCCGTTTGATAAATTGGACTTATTTTTAAATGATAGAGAGAATAGTAATAAATATGTACATTAATAGAGGATAATAAGTGAGCCTACAATTATCGCATCATTTGAGACAGAGAGTAGAATTTCATATAACTAATATCAATCTACACAACTGCGGGATACCTATGCGTTTTGATGTTTATGTACCTGTATAAGACTAAGAGATAAGAGATCGTATATACTTAACGCAATTTAATGTATGCAACTAGGCTTCTACTCGCGTAAGAACAGTGTCAGTGTCACTTAAAAATTTTCATTTCATAAAAAATTAAATGGATTATAAAATGTGTGCGTATCTTTTTTTGCTATCTAGGGAGGATACATACTAATATAGGTATTATAGCACTGAAAATTATGAAACTCTTCAAACATGGCGTAACTTACCGTACCGAAGTACGTATTTATGTAACCTCTAAATTAGTTTATAGGGACAAAGATAGATATAAGTAGGTACAGTAAAATAGTTAATATGGAGATGACGAATGGATGACAGTTATTACGTACCTACTTATACTAGGTAGAACTAGACAAGTGCAACTATTTTTAACTAGCATTAAACCATTTAATGGGAAAGAGGAATATTGCCTATTATCTATTGACTGTTTTGAATCGGCTGTTGTCATGTTTCATAAGCAACTAGGTTCGGTCCCATAATCGGTTCCAGCCTATCATGACATATTAAGCAATAAACAGTCCATAAACACGAGAGAGCGGCGCGGCGGCGGCGGCGGCGGCGCGGCGCACTGTGCCGGCGCGAGCGTGGAGCGCTAATTACAAACAATTAGCCGGCCCGGTGCCGCCCCCCGTCGCGGTTATCATTCTATTTATTGCATATTGAAAAAAAAACTAACCTTCATAATAGTCCATTACGATTTTAGGGACGACTGACTTAATCTTAAAATTTACCCATGGACAGGATCTACGTCGATAATATAAGTACGAGTATGATAATAATGATGAGTTTGACATTATTATTTTTCAATAGCCTGACAGATGAAAAACAAAACTAATTTTAATTTCACGGTGTTTAAAATATTATTCACTAAGATTACAACCTATTGTCTGCGTCTATCTGGTATCTATTGTTATTTATGTACCTAGGTACAGTTGGCTTTATTACTTAGCTCGCTTTTTAGGAATATGAATCAATACTTACCAGAAAATCTATCTCTAAACGCGTAAATATCCTACGATCGTCTCTATCGGTCAAATTACACCTGTTAAAAAGGAAGATGTGCGAAAATTTTTAACTTAGATTTTCACGGTGAGTCAGTCTCTAACAGAGGTAAATCTTGTAGGTACCGTTCTTTGAGTATATATGTAACTTAAAGAACGGTACAGATTTTATCTGGAAAAGGAAAAACTTGTTTAAAATGGATAAATTAGTTTGTAAATCGGCGTGTGGATAGACCAAAATGCAGTGTGTTCCAGCGGCCGCTGCGAGCGCGGTCGGGCCGGCGAGCCGGCAGGCCAGCGGGCCGGCACAACACAACTGTCAAATAACTCAAATGTTAATAGGGGCGGCCCTCTTGCATCAACTAATAAATACTATTCACGTTTTTACGATAATGCCCGACAAACTCATATTGACGTATAAATTTTGAGTTGTATCTTATAAAAATAGCCGCAGGCGCCAGTTGTTTCTCAATAGAAATATTATTAATAAGCGTTGCCCGTTCTGTTTTTCGGTTTTAATTGCGTCCAGTCGGTGATCGTCAGAGTTTCGATTCGAAATAAGCGCTTTAAAGTAGTAAATTAGTTCGCCGCCGCCGCGTTAATATTCATAGGATCCAGGGAACATTTATAAACTAATTAAAAGTTGTGTTCATAACAGTAGGTAAGGCTGAGACTAGAATTTAAAGTTTGAATTTGGATATAGTTTCTCTTTTGTGATTTTTACACATTGTTTAGTATTACTAAGCTATCTCTGTGATTGTATTACAACATGTTGAACGGATGCATAATCTGTATTAATTTCATCCCTCAGCCTTAGCCCTAAGGAGATTCTCATTTCAAGCATATATTTCTATTTATTGGCTTATCGTTAATTAATTGTGGCATGCTAGAAGCACCTCACTAAACTCAGCATAAACCCGATAAAGTAACTTTTGCAAAGACAATGTCTTGGTATTACTTAGGTTTGCCGTTAATTCTAATTACTTAGGAATGTTCTCGGCTCAATAGATAACATGAGTAATTCAGATATAAATGGGTCAATTGAAGCTATTTTCGAGAGTGAATATCGATGTGTGAAGCCTTGGCGCGGCGGCGCAGCGCGCGGCGGGGCGCCCGCGCCGCTCGTGCCGCGCGCCCACGCACCTGCTGCACGGTCATTCATACTGCCTTCTTTTGTCTACAACAACACGCCAAACTGCCTCGCCTGACATACATATTTCATTTTCAACCCAGTATTCCTTTAATTAGTATACTTTTGTAAGATTATTCAAATATTCTATGAAAGCGAGTTTTGTGTTACGATTAGAACCTTCATAAAATTATAGTAAAAAAACTTGAAAATATTTGGAATTACGTAAATAGGTACCTACCTAAATGTTTGCTCATGAAATAACACCGACCAAAGTAAGACATCGCAAGCGGCCTTTACCAAACGAACTGAAAGAAATTGACACAAGTGAATCCTGCGCACTGCAAACAAACGCGTCTGTTCATACAGAAATTATCATTGTACTAATTTAAATCGTAGACCCCGAATCATACGGTTGTTAATTGATTGACGGGGGCAAGCGTATAAGATATTAATGTATGATTTTACGACAAGCTTAGTATTAAGACGTCAGACTATGGTTAAGCATATAGAGACTTGAGTTTGTGTTTCACACGCGCCTTCTGTGCGACGTGACACAGATCTACATAACCTACATTTTATATCCATACTAAATACATAGGTAGATGTAGTCACCGGTTCCTTTTAACAAATAGCTTATTATAATATGCAATATTCCTGTATACAATGGTAAACTCAAAGCACTCACAGCGACCAATTGATAAATTATAACCTGAAGAACATCTATAATCCTAACGAAATGAACACTTAAAGGGATTACAAGGCGAAGCACCCTGACCAATAACATTAACTTCTTTGCCGGACCAAGAGGCTCCAACGCGTTTAATATGTTGCGCGAGCGCGTGATGTATTGCCGCCCTATTGTGCTCGATAGCCGAAGGCATTTGTAAGCACGCGCTTAATATAGAATGTACACAACGTTTTTTATTCATTTATAATGAAAAATGTAACATATAGGAACTTATTCGAGTTCGTTCCAGTAACTTTTGAGTAAAATCCAGCTGCTATTAATCCGATAATTTATCTTTGTCACCTATTGATTCTTAATATTTAAATGAAGACAAGAAGATTAAAACATGTACATTAAAAGTAGTAATGGTGGTTGGTGGTCGCACGGTAATTTTTTTTTTTAAGTTGGGATATGTTTCATGATTTCTATTTTTTTTTATCATTGTTACTTTCAAATAACATAATACACATAATATAGGTACTTTTAATTATAACAGTACCTAAACTAGCTTAAGTAAAAATATAACCTTCGTCGGACCCGCGCACGAAGGATTTCGTTCTATTATCTATGATACAACAAGTGAAAAAAATGTCACGAAAATCACGTTTGTTGTATGGGAGCCATCTCTTCAATCACCAGTTACTTCAACCAGACGCTTCATGATGAAAGCTTGTGCTCCGCTCCCTTGTGAGGGTCCACCAATCAATGGGCATAGAGTTTCTACTAACCAGTTACAATACTCGTAATTAGGTATTTATTTTAAATTATATTTATTTCATCTCTTATGCGTAAAATTAAATCTTGAAGTAAAAACACGCAATAATCTTCCAGTCAAACTTTATATAAAGCAGAGAGACTGTTACTCGCCAATATTTCAGTAAATATTTCTTACACTTCTTACAGTACATACATTGTCACTCCCACGAGTGCCATGTCGGAGTAAATAAACCTAACGGCGAAGTGGAACTACATATGTGTGAAACATTATCATATATTCAGGATTTGGTTTTAATTTTCGACGGTTAATAGTATTCAGGACGACATTAATATTAAACAAAAAGTTAATAGTACGAGTATATACGGATTACGGGTAGGGAAAGTACATCTAAGTTAAATTATATCGATGCGGCCGGAGTGCCAAAATATATAAACGTGCATATTAAGTACTCGTATAGGTAAAATATTTGAAGCACTGTGATTTAACACCTTCGCTGCGGCAATTAGTTAGCTTCGCAATTAACCATACTGCGGGGTTGGATCAACACCGTACCGCAGTGGATGAACACTAATATTTATAATTTATTATATTTATATATGTGTATTTTTTTTTATAAATTATATACCTCTTTTTCTATTGTGAAATTTGTAGTGTACTGTATTTTGTGGTCGAAATGTTTTGTTGAATCGGCCAGCACACGCGGCGGCACCGCAGGGCGACGAGGTGCGAAGGCGCGGGCGTGCGGTCCCTAAATCATCGTCACAAAGCGTCTTCGCATTATTGTTGTTTAAATACTCAGAACCGCTCAACCACACCTCATTAATCATAAGCCGAATCTGTTCATAATTCAACTGACCGCTGTATATCGGGGTAATCCTTACGCCTGGTCCTAAACGTATATTCATTCTGAACTTAATCTCCTCATAAACATGAATTATGTAGTGTCATTACACAATTCAACTGAATACGTAATAGATCAAAGTACTTTTGATTTCAGAAGAATACCTAACACACTTGCAGATATATAAGCTAAACCTAAGGTCAAAGGTGTAGAAACGCTAGGTCCATGGGGTCCTAGCGCGCACAAACTTTTTTCAGAAATCGCGAAGCGTCTGATTGATGTAACTGGTGACCGAAGAGCTGACGGCTTCCTCGCACAACGTATCAGCATTGCGATCCAACGAGTAAATGCCGCTAGGATCCTTGATACAATGCCTCAAGGGCATGTTTCATATATAATATAGTAAATAGTTAAGTACACGTAGTTATTATAATATTGTATGTAATTATTGTAAATAAGACATACGAGTATTACATGTAACTTATCGACTCTTATCACATTAAGTGGGCAGAATAAGTATGATGTAGATTGTACCTATGTCTTTTTTTTCGGTTCGACCTGAGCAGATGGTGGGCCATCACCAATGAAAACAAAACGTTTTTTAAAAACAAAATTCAAGATCACAAGCTCCGAATAAAGCATTGATCTTCACAAATCGAGGGCTCGATTAATATTACGCGGCTCGAAACTCTGCCGTCAAACCGCATCTGTTTGATGAAATATTAATAGGGTTGGATTCCTGGAGTCCATACGCGAGCCATAGAGCATAGAGCACATAGTGACCGCGGCTATATTAATCATCGCAGCCCATATTGTTGCATTGTATACTGATCGATCAGGATTCGCTCCTTTTACGACCGTCTGATATTTACAACGGCCCATCACTATAATATTAAATATTATACTGTTCAGCTACGTACTGCGACTTGTTTGATAGTCTTACATTTTTGGGAGAAGAGATGTCATTTAGATTTACCTGTAAAAAATTAATTTTACTAATTGATGCAATATTTATAGATGACTAGATTAACAGTATTTATATTTTTTCCTTTATCTGACCATGAATATGAAATATTTATAAAAATAGAATAGGTTCAGATCTAATAACATCCTTTAGAAACACCCCATGTTACTTTACTTCATAGACTAATGAAAAGTTTACCAAGTAAATATACAAACCTACCCTACCTGCTGTTTAAGTAAATAAAACCAAAAAATATATATCATATTAATTATTTTACGTTATAGTACTTATTTATGAGTGTTTTGTGTTTTTACTCTCATTAGATTATAATAACTTGTATTAGGTTTCAGCAGGCATGCAATATGTGCTCGTATTTTCATGTCTAGACATTACAGATTCGCGGCCAGGGAAATACAGAAAATTACTTTTGGTAATATGTACCAAGGGAAACAGAGGAATGGCGTGAAGGAAAATAAGTAATAGGGAATGAATGAGTTATTAATTTTTGATAATGTATCTGGGTTGGTACAGGCGGCGTACAGCGTCTTGGTCATCTTTGTCAAATCCGAGGCCAGTTTCATTTTTTAACTTATGACATCTTAGACTATTATAATTCAACTAGATGATGCCCGCGGCTTGTTATAGGAAAATGTAACATATTGAGTCTTTCCGTGGGAATTACATGTTTTCCCGCTGGATAAATTAACCTATTTCACTCTCCATTCCTACCTCCACTTAAAAAATCACGTGAATTCGTCAGTCCGTTTTACCGTGATAGACGGACAAACAAACAGACACACTTTCGCATTAATAATATTATTATGGATACATAATCATAAAATGTCACGACTAATATTTATTTCTTATCATATTTTCAAATAACACATTTAAGTTGGTTTCCTAATTACAAACATACATATATTATTAACAGAGGTTGAGTCGCAAGAGGACCTGTCTTAGACGAACACACGTATGCGCGCACAGTGACTAATGCGTCGGCGCAGCTCTGTTCTCGAGTCCGATTATAAACAGAGGTGTAAAATGTTTACCAGGCTAGAGGTGCCGGCCATCTGTCACTGTCCAAACATCGCTCTCAGCGAGAACAACAGAAACGCAACGTTTTTGTGCTCAACGTGGATTAATCTTACAGCTACTTCGCGCTCGGTAACGGGTTAATCTTTGCTTTACTAGTTATTAGTAAAACGATTAAGCTTTCAAAAGATTATATTATCTCAGTCATATTGACTTATCACGCAATTAATATTTTTGGATCGATGATGTATTGAAAAGGATCGTGTGGTGTGAAATGTACTTATCCAAGGTATGTACACGAAATTGACTATTTGGTTGTTGTCTCTGTTTATAATTTGTCTAAATATTGCTAATAGTTATAAACTCGTATTTAGTATCACGTTAACCATTCTAGGCTTCAAAAACTGCAACTCATTATTAAAAATACCCACGAATCAAAGTCCGGGTGAGTTTTTGTTTCTTTTTCTGGTCTGGCAACAATGACCTTTAAGAGGACAATTGATTAGTGAGATGCTCGTCCTCGTATCAACACGTCGTCCAGGGAAAAGAAGGGCTTATTAAAAAATGAACCTCCAAAATTAAACACAGAACATTTATTGAGTTCCGTACATTTCAAAGACTAAGTAGTTATAAATGAACAACGTAGGAATAGCCGACCAAGCTCCAATAATTTTAAGCTAGTTTACTTATTTTTCGCAGAATGTATTGAGCTTTATATTTAATATAAATTTATAACACTTCGCATATTTAAAAATATTTTGTTTTTAACACTGACGACTAAAAGTGTTTGGTTAAACTGTCGTGATACCGGGTTTATCTCTGACGGGCATTCATAAGTTAGCATTCATATTTAGAAATATTATTTTTGTAAATTAGCGAGAAAGGAGTATGTGACGTACGGGAATGTTTGTCTGGCGTGCCCTGTTAAGCTGAGCGCGGAACCCAGCACGGGCGAGAACGGCGCGTCATCGCGCACAAAGCCTCCCGCCCGCGCCGCGCCCTGACGTGCGCTCAATACCTGCATCTTGCCCTTGTTTATTCTATAAACAGCCCAATCCTCCTCTACACTCCAACTCCCCTGTCACTTTGAAGCCTTTTAACATTCTTTATCTTTGAAAATCTTTTACATCGAACACTTTCGGTAGCGAGTCTTTGACATCGCGCAGGATTTATTTGAGTGAATACATAAAAAATCAATAATATTTTAAGATTGAACATACAATGTGTTTAGAAAAGACAATTATAATTATTTACGTGTGATACAAGCGCCTTGGCTGTTAACCCATTAAATGATCGATTCCACGGGAAGAAGACATTTGCCAGTCGGCTCTTGACGACTGGTGATACATTCCGATCATTAATATCGGTATTGAGCTGGTGGCAGCGCTGCGGGGCTCCAAGCCTCGCTTTAAATAACATATTAGTCCCCAAAGCAACCGCCGCCATATTTCTCATATATCGAATAAGTTTTTCGGTAAATCGGAACGTAACGAATTGCCGCCGACGACAGCCGACGGCGGCGACGATTTATCGCGTGCACCCGATTCTACAGTAATCGGATTTGATGGAACGACCGGCCAGGCCAAGTCCGGATTACCCACATACCTATACTTACCTATACTGATTTTATAATCAATGTTCGTTATTAAATTGTATTGTTTCAACCAGAGTGTGAGGTACTAAGTACTTATTTCTAACGTTTTGTAAATAAAAAACATCTCTAAGATATTTAATTAATCCTCAACATATTTATAAGTATATCCGTTCCAGACAACAGATCTCATCCTTTTCAAAGGTTCGCAAAATATTGCGTTTGTAAGTTACCTGCTCTCCTACTGCTACGTTACGCTTATCGAAATTATAGGCTTTTAGCCTTTGTAAATTAATAAGCTAGTAACGATATTCTTACAAATACGTAAAAATCGTAAAATCAGTTACTGCGTTTATTAAAATATATCGTTTCTTTGCGTGGAACTTTTCAACTATTTTAACCTCGTTCGAGGTTGAATATTAAAATCAATTCTTAGTTGAGCTTCACGACATCTAAGAATATTTTATTGCTTTTATTTTGATTGTTAATCAATGCAATAAATATAATAATAGGTACGTTGTCCTTCTGTATGTCCAATAATCCTTTGTGCAGGGAAAATCATGATATTTCGGTATTTTAATATGTTTATATTATTAAAATATAGAAATAAATAGGTACATAGGTTTCTATCGCTAATTACTAATTTCAACCAGAGTTAACGGGCATACAGGATTCCAGTTGATATCTCTCTGTAAGTTAATCTTATTTGACTAGATTGCACCTCATATCAACGTAAGTGGTGTATTTATTTACACATCTATAAATAGGCGAGTACCAAAATGTTTGCTTGTACAGTGAACTTCTTGTAATTGTCCTAATCTATATACATATAATCGTTTGTCCTGACTGACTGACCGATCATCAACGCCGAGCCGAAACCACTGAAGCTACTAGAGAGTTGACTTTCAGGGTAGGTTATTTTGATAAGGTAGAGAAGCAATAAGTAAAGATTTTTTGAAATTCCACCCTTAAGGGGATCAAAAGGGGGTTGAAAGTTTGTATGGTGATTGTGTAAAATTTAAAGTGAGAAATTTGAAATTTTGTGTAAACACTCCTTATTCGAATACAAGAAAAGTATTTTTTAAATTAAAACATACCGCTCACCGGTAGCAATCTACCGGTTAGCGGTATTTTTCTGCGCGTGCGAAGCCGTGGGCAAAAGCTAGTACAATATATAATCTTAGGTGAAACTAAAAATATCTTTCAATCAATGGTACTCATCATTATCTAATTTGATTTCATTTCTTATTCAACAATAGACTTTTTTCATATTCCTAAAAAGCTTAGTCATGCGCATGAGTGAGATTTCTTTTAAGTACCTCATTATTTTCCACAAAAATACTATCTTATCCCGATTTTGGTATCCCTTTAAGGGACAAAATAAGAGCTTTGCATTTTCTCGATTTACTCGTAGTTATCATTTCCTGGGTTGATCGCGTCTAGAATACAGATACTACTAAGTCTTCATATTCTTACAACACATTATATCACTGATATTTATATATAAGGAAAAAACACAATTTAAGTGTTTACATTTTACTACACTACAGAAGAGACGGCCATTAACAAAAAAAAATTGGTTTCAACTCTATATCCTGTTGACGTAGTAGGGAAGACTACCTCCTCCAAGCTCTAAAAAAATAAAATACCTCTGAACAATCTAAATTTCATAATCTCAAGTCAATTAGAAACAGTAAGAAATAATTAAAGATGGGTAATTAATAATTAGAAGGCTGCTGTAAGTAAATCTTATTTTATGTTTATTTATATTTTTAAATATGTATAACCATCAAATATATTGGTAAGTTATCACTTCAGGCAGGATTCTATTCAAATGTACCCGCTGCATAGTAACAAAAATTAAAAACAGGCTAAATATTGTTACATCACAAAAAATGCGAGAGGCATCAGTTCAATTCGTAAGAATTATAGGTACTATTCTGAAAAGATATAGGTTATGGACGATGATTCAGATAGTATATCGATGCAGTGCATATTTTCCAGTTAGGTACCCAGAGAGTGGTTAGTATGTTCGTGATCTAGAAACACTAAGTTTCTGATATTCTAATATCAGACAGTATTTGATCAAAATACACAAATTAGTTTTTTAATTAATCGTACACATAGTTCACCTTTTGACTTTAGAATTACGCTGTATGACAAGTGAAACTGTAAAATATAAATAGATCTGTTACTAAATATACTTACATTTACATACATTACATACCCAGTAGAGATTAACTCTATTAAATTAATTCCTTATTTACGACTGGCCAACTTACTAACACCTAGAGTTACATACTTAATTAGTTCACACTATTTTATATGACTCGTCTCTAGTATTAACTACCTGTTGTTATAACTACAACTATTTCTGCTCAAAACGGGGTAGTTACGATGTATGTATATATATGTTTATTTTGACGAGTTTTCGATATTTAGTCAATGTCGCAACAAAGTTGAAAGATCATGTTAGCTAAAAATCTGTCTGATTGTTAATGTTTATATATACAGTAGGTACTAGTATATTTTTATTTATCGTCCCTCATCTAATATACAGGGTATGCAATAGACAGATTAAACTAATTTCTTTTTCTAAGGTTAATTCTATTTATTAACTTGTCATTTTATCAGATATGCTGACCGGTGGTTGACCGATAGACAGTTCTTGTCACCAAATAACATATTGGCACTTGGTATCTTAAAACCTTTTTTAATTCATATTTTTAAATGCACTTTTAACAAAATATGATATTAATAGAAAACTATATCTTTAACTTTTTTTAGATTTTATACTGTAACTAGTTAAGTACTTGTAGTTATCATAATACGATTGTAATTTCTGTAAATAAATACATTCAACTAGAAAACATATTGAGGCAATTTTAGATATTCGCTTATTATATGGGTTTTAGGATAGACCCTGAAACCGAAACAACATAAGCTTAGTCACAACTGTGGGGTTTCATAATCAGGAATACAGAACCATAAATAATTAGTTAGTTGACGTATTTAATTCAGTATACAATGTTAAGAGTCAAAAATAATAAAATGTGACTGAGTAACGTAAAATAATTACACGAGTATCGTTAACCCTGGGTAAGGATATATATAACGACCTTAGCTAAAGGAGAACCTATATAACTACACGATACAGTTTTAACGCCCATAAATCCTAAGCTGTATATTTTAGTTGCCTCTTTTTTTGCCGTAAAGTCAATTGCATGGTTATGATTTAGGATTCCAGTAATTTTAGTTTGGCTAACGTCACGAGAGCTCACTTGGGTCATAGACAGAGACAATCACACCGTCCTTTTCGGATTTTAGTAAGTTCTATGATTCAAACATACGGGATGACTATTTCTTGTTTTTTTCTGCTAGAACTGACTTAGCAACTATTACTTAAAAAGGGATAGTTACCATGTTAGTTATTTTAATGACTTTACGATGTCTCCGCACTGTCGCAAGCGCCGTCGTCACGAAATAACTCATATCTAATTGTTTTTTGTAATAGTTGTAATGTGAACGAACATGTTAGTTAAAAATGGAACTAACTTTGGTTTATCAAATTATACGAGTACCTATGTTGTATGGGTACTTTTCCTACAATCAAAGCATAAACTGATGAACTGTTAATTTTCTGAACCTGTTTCCTAATATTTATATAGGTAGTACGGAAGAAATATAGGACCCACGGACAAAATATAGAGAGCAAAGTAATTTTATAAATAAAGTTATAAAAAGTTATAAAATATAAAATCTGTTTTTGTTTGCAATTATTGTATAACAGGAGAAAATTCAAGGACAGGACAGAAATACGAGTATATCAAAAATTTTGCTGCATTTACTTTACCTTCTAGAATATTTTTTTCATTTAAAGAACAATTAGAACGTTTTTGTCAGAGCCCTGAGTGTAAGTTTTTAACGTAACTTTACGTCACGAACGCGTTTGCGTTTCTCATATAAATAACATTATCACTTTCGCGTTCTTAAAGGTTTTTTTACGTCAAAAGTAACTTACACTAGAGCCTCAGGTTATAAAGATTTATATTTAAGAAGTAACAATATCCCGATATCCAAACGTTTTGATAACAGAAGACCACGTGGGTTAATATAAAAAACCTGCGGGATCCCATTTGATCCTTATATGAAGCCCCGCATATAAGTGAAGCGGCGCTGCCGCAATAGGCCTACACTTACATTATTACAGAGTAATGTACCTCTATGTACCTATTTATTATCCAAGTATCACGATTTGTCATAATAATAATATTTTCATGTACCTACAGTTAAAATACTGAAATATAATATAGATGTGCAGTTTGCTGTCGCTACTATAACTGAAACGACCTAGTCCCAGAGTAAGTGCAATAAACTAGTATTGTGGATATCAAACGACGATATATACAATATAGATAAATTCTTTAACTCAGGAACATTTATACTGAATATTAAATAAATGGCCGTACGTACCTACCAGGATTCGAGTGATTATGCTAGGAGGTCTTTCGAAAATAGGTAGATATTAATAGGAAGAATATATAAGTACAAATGCGCTGATTTGTCCTGAAAATAAGTTTTGTAATACAATAACAATATTAGGAGTGAGCGTTTTAATATTTTACGTAAATATAAAAATATTTGTTAATGTCTTTTAGTTTAAGTAGTTTAATAATCATATTTATCTTACCGAATTAAATAAACCTTAAAAAAAATAAAAATAAAGGGAATGAACGAAGTTGTACACAATTTTTAAAAATAATAGCAGTGAACTAATTTCCTTCGCAGTCCTAAAAGCAAAATTTCTGTGTAGTCTGGAGTGCATAATATATGTTGTATATTCCTATGTTTCTCACTCTCTTGCCACAATCTTGTGTCCTTGCCAAAGGCACAGTACAGACAAGATAGGTGGCCTGATGGCGCTTTAGCTCTACCTGGAACATGGTGTGAATTTACCTAATTCATTTTTTTTTTTTTTTATGACATAGGCGGCAAACGAGCAGACGGATTGCCTGGTGGTAAGCAATTACCGTCGCCCATGGGCACCCGCAACACCAGGGGAGTCACAAGCGCGTTGCCGGCCTTTAAGGGGGGTTGGAGCTCTGGGAACCTTACTCACCATCAGGAACGCAACACTACAGACCTGAAAGGTAGCAGTGCTGTTATGGCTGTGGTCTTCTGTAAGGAGGAGGTACTTCCCCAGTTGGGCTGCTCCAGATTCAAGCGTGATGGTCATCGCTGTGCCCTACCTCTCATAAAAACCTAATTCATACTACCTAACTATGATCTTATCCGCAACATGGACGGGCGAGTATCGTAGTGATAGTGGTGCATCTCTTTGTAGGTGGGTGGGTTCTCTTAGAACTTGCTACCATACGCTAGCTTATGTTTCGGTAATATTAATAGATTACATTCAACCTTCGACATAGGTACAATCAGCATTAATAGTATAAACAAGAAACACACTGCGTGTCTTCCAAGTCATATTTATTTAAAGTTGGGATATTTCCCTACAACTCGTCTTCAAAAGTTTGCGTCGTCATTAAACTTGCAGAGAATTACGGTTTGCAAAGCAATTTTACTTACTTTATACTTACTTTTAGTGCGCTATTTCACACACTGCTATTGCCGCTAACTGTACTTGTAACTTAGCTTAGGGACAGGGAAAATAAAGTGGTAGATAGATAACTTGAATTACTTGAAATCATATCCATGTACCTATACATATGTGTACTTCTAAGCTTTTTTTCACAAATTGTTTTATCCGTCGCCAGCAAAATATCAGGACATTATTTTAATAGGTAATCAAAACTTCTTAAATGTGTTTTGGAGAAAACGAAAGAATGTTAGTTTAGTGAAATTTATGTAGGTGAAAAAATAGCTTAATTTTAGCCTACACATCTAATTAGCTTTAAGCTCAGGTACACGTCTCTACCCTCATCAGTTATATAAATACAAGTCATCATATTTGTTAATACGCGCTTACACAACAATTATCAATAGATAAGTGAAATCCGGAGTCCTACCTTCATTTCCACCTTTACACCCAACACTTTGTTGATCTTCAAATGTTCACACATAAAAACAAACATCAACAGTTAGTAAGGCTGCCTCCATTCATGTTTTAAGTCATTTCATATGCACATGTCGCGACACCGGTGGACTGGCACAGCACCCTGGAGTGTGGTCGAGTGGTCGGGGGTCGGGAACACGACCGCGCCTCGCGATTGTTTCATGTCAACTAAGTCGGCCGCGGCGGCGAGGCGGGCCCAACGCCAACTCCCTCGTCGGCATCTGGCCCCATTGGCTCGCGACCCGCGCCGGGCGTGGTTTCAACACATTTTATTCACTAGACACGGTAGTCTTCGCCTTTTCTATGTAAACGTGTTCGATTACAGTATAAAAAGTAAAGCTCAAGCTAAATTATTGCTACGTGTACTTTTAAAAGCTCCTTTAAAACGGTTTTTTGCGGAGATGCCTACATTACTACAGACAGTGTTTAAATTGCAAAAGCCGGGTAGGTGAGTCGCCACTGTGTGGTATTTTGTAGTAAAATATCAAGAAATACTATAATATAAACTATCAATAGTGTCTGTGTGTCTCTTATAATAAATGAGAGACTAAATTCTAACTAGATTAAAGCTCTTGTTTCGGTGGTGGTGCGTAAATAGAGCCTATTCTCGCCGGCACGAATTATTTTCATACGGTCTAGCACTTTTCCTTAGGCACGTGGAAAATATAAATAGAAGATTATGTCAAAAAGCAGTAGCTAAATGAAATATTAACAGTGAGGGTGAATTTTTTATCCTGAAAGTCGATGCCGTTCAGAATTAAAGCCCGCGAGCACAGCAAGCTGAGAGTTGTGAGGGTTTCAAGTCTTGTGAATAAGTGAATAAATACGGACACCGTATTTTGGGATCAACACTTGAATTGACATTTGGTGCACATTGAATCTGTTTAACTTGTATTTCACTGTTATAGTTCGAGAGAGGCAGCAGTAACGAAACATTTAATTTTTTTTTTAAATCTATGTTAATTACCTCATTTGAAGTATCTATTGCAATAATTAGTCTCTTTATATTTCTAAGAAATAAAGGAAAAATGGAAAAAGCAACTGTCCCGGGCGCGACACGAACTCGCGACTCTGGGATCTGGGATGGGTATACATGCCCATCGCTCTACCAACTGATCTATATTGATTGAGCTCTCTAATTTATTTGTCTTATATTTACATATAGTAGTTAATTTCACCCTTGAAAAAAGGCGGTATATACGTCATTACGGGTGACGTGTAGCGACATCTACCGAAGAGTATTGACCCTTTTTTTTTTTTCTTTTTTTTTTTTCTATTTTTCTTTCGACTTAAATATCTTTGATATGCTAGCAGACGTTTCTGCTTAATATAAAAATGAAATAAATTTACATTTATTTGTACTACACAGTACTTCAAAGAATAAAAAAAAATGTTATATGAATAATCTGCTAAGGCTGAGAAAAAAACAAATGTCCTAAAAAGAAAAGCGCCAAGTCCTGCTTGGCTAAGACATTTTGACCCGCCGTCGCGGTAGGTTACCTTTTTAATGTTAAATTACCCGATCGCGATAATTTAATATTAAAAAGTAATGATGATTAATTAAATCGGATAAGCTATAAGCAAAAAAAATCGTTACATAATACTCGATATTTAAGTAATGAGATTAAGCTGGACTGCACAGTGTCTACATGTACAGTCAGCGTCATATAGTTGGTAGCATCCAAAGTACTCATAAAGTTCGGTACACCATAGAAATTGTATGGTGTACCGAACTATTTGAATACTTTGGATGCTGTCAACTATATGACGCTGACTGTACACACTATTGACATATAGCTGGGTGCCCGTCCATATTTAGTGATGCCCATTCAGAATAAGTCAGGCCCACTGATTTGTCTTACTTGCCGCTGTTTGCCTTAATAATTGATTAAATTAATAGTTAATAGTTAACCGCGAGAACCTCGTTCTCGAAAACAATGGATATTTAATTACCAGTGCATTTCATTATCCTTATGTACTGAAACTGTCTTTGATTTCCGCTTAATAACGATGCATCTCATAGAAGATACTTATATATCAAATTATATTACTCGCATCCAAAAGCTGATCACCTAAGAAATTCTATTTTTTTTTCCATTAAGTACATTATTTGCAACTAAAAACAATGTAATATATTTTTAAGTATTTTGATTTACTTTACTATATAAATCGTAAATTGTTGTTCGTAAGATCGTAAGTTACGTTAGTTACGTCCGAGGCAGGATTCGAACCCGCATCTCCAACTATCGCGGCGGACGCCTTAGCTCTAAGGCTTTTTTCAATTTACAGTACAAGTCTTCACAATTTCTCCAAATCTAACTTTCCACGACTGGTGTAATCTCCGCATTCGTACCAAGCCACTTCCAAGCCGCGCATCTTATTAATTTGTCAAAAATAGTAAATAGGCAGCAAGTATTACTTGTACTGGTAGGTTCAAGTCACCTTTGGATCCACTACACGAGGCTTCCAAATATCCCATGAACATTTTGACATTTTTAATTCAATATTAATTAATTTAGTTTAACAAATGAGTCCCATCCTGTTGAATACAAAGCGCACTCTTTTGATTATTTCGTCTTCCTTTTATTTCCGATACTATGTAATTTAGCAAAAAAAATTTTTATGATATTAGCCAGTCGCCCGGTATGGTAAAGCTGCAGGGTAATTTTATTTTCTCGTGTAGTTCTCATTCTCTCGTTCCCGGTTCAACCAAGAAATTATTTAATTAAAATATTTTTTTTTTTTTTGTGAAATGATCCATATACAGTATTTATTTATACATAACAAGGTACTTTCCCTCCATGTGGCATAGCCGTGGCAGCCGTTTGACAATGTTGACAAATATCTAGACTAGTATGTACTTACATACAGATACATATACAGTGTGTAAATCTTATACGGGCGAATCTCTTAACGGAGGGTAGAATAGGACATAAGAAAAATATTTAGATAACTTTTGCTTAGAAGTACAATTAAAATTTCATCCATATAAAAAAATTCAACCCGCAATGTAATGCACCACACTCGAGTTAAACACTCGTTGACAGCTAGTTTCAAAAGCTTATATCGCGTAATGATCGTAGTACATTACTGCTCAAAAATTTTACTTTAATTAATTACATGTGTATAATAGGTATAATTAAAGAAAAACCTTTTGGTTAATGATTATACTGGTGAATCCTATGTCTGGTTTAATTCTTCGCCCGTATTAGACTTACACACAGTATACATATACGTTATTAAGTACATACTATATCTACTTAATTTTCAAGGTTTTCTCATAGGTACTTAATTCAATGGTAACCGTTCATCTGCAGGCATAGTATTAAAGTTTGCCGCGGGCAAGGAACTTGGCTTCGCCGTTAAGGTGAAAAATATGCGCAATCAATATTATTTGCTTTCGAAATTGCTTATAAGTATGAGACTAAGTTAATTTTCTGTATCTTACATTTGCATTAATCAAGACTATCCCAGCATTCCTGTTACGGTAATATTTATTAGAATGTTATGATTATGGTTTAAATATGACAAGTAAATTTCGAGGAATTGAGTAAATTTTGGACCCGGGTATGTCCTTAAACTACGTCCAACAATCAGAGGTAGGGCACAGCGATGGCCATCACGCTTGAATCTGGAGCAGCCCAACTGGGGAAGTACCTCCTCCTTACAGAAGACCGCAGCCATAATAGCACTCCTACCTTTCAGGTATGTAGTGTTGTGTTCCTGATGGTGAGTAAGGTTCCCAGAGCTACAACCCCCCTTTAAGGCCGGCAACGCGCTTGTGACTCCTCTGTTGTTGCGGGTGCCCATGGGCGACGGTAATTGCTTACCATCAGGCAATCCGTCTGCTCGTTTGCCGCCTATGTCATAAAAAAAAAAACACCTAGCGGGGCACTATATCGGACACTTGTCAGCTTTCAGAGAAAAGTTTCGCAACATTTCAATCTTTACAAAAGCATAACTTTCACCTTAACTGAAGCCAAACAAACGCGGCCTTCACTGCTGAAGGTAATCTTACGCAATTTCTGTAAACGCTTAGATATCCCAATAAGAGTAAGGTATATATTCTGCTTGCTTATTTTTAGCGATTCGTACCCAAAGCTTAAAACGTGACCCTACTAAGAATCCGCTGGCTGTCACCAGGCGCTATCACATGAACCGTGATAGCTAATAGAGTTATGTAGAATATAGCTTGATGTGTTTCTGTTAGCGGTATAAAAACAACGACAAATACTAAAAAATAATAAATTTAATATGTAAGTGGAATTTCAATGCATCAATCGTATTTTTCCGTTGTTGGCTCGATATTAATAACGTCATATATGTATAAATAAATAATGATAAAGAACTCTCAGAGTCCGACTCGCACTCCGCCGCTTTTATTGTATTTTAGAAGTTATATAGAGCTATGCACATATATTATACGCGTTCCACTTATATATATCTGAGTGACATGGGGTAAAAAAATGTTGCTTTCTCAGAAGGCCTACCGCCAACCGTTCGTTCGGCAAAACGATAGAGCAGGAGATAGAGAATTTTGGAATTTCGATTTTCGCGTTAAGCCTTCTGACTTGAGAAGAATTTGTTTCTCATTTATTTTTATTTTTAATAATATTTTAATATGCATGCATGGCAGTGTTAATAATTTAAAATTTCTTAAACGTCAGTTACATGCACACAAAAATGCTCTATCAACGTTTCTTACCCCATAGTAATAGCCCATAATTTAGTACTTGTACCTACTTTACTACTACATTTTAGTTCACACTCAAACAATGACTATAAACGCCAAAGCCACATAGATACAAATTTGACATAGTTCGAATATGTATGATTTAGGATTCAAGCTTAAAAATCTAACATCAAATCTTATTAGAACTTTAAAAAATGTCCTATTTGAAAGCAACTACATATTACATTTATTTTTTATGAAGGCGGATTTATATGGCGGGTTTGATGGAGAACAATCTATATCAATCTAAATTCTCTCAATTATTTCCCGCACCCTTTAAAAATCTCGATGAGTCCCGACGGTTCACTGGTAGAAAATATGTTTTGGCATTAATTTAGCCATTTGTACTCTTTTAATGAGGCGCTACCGCCGAAAAAGATGTATGTACGATTGTCTCTGTCACTCTCATGACGTCTTAATTGGGGTAAAAGAAAAAGATGCCCGAAATTTACAAATATAGTTTTTGGGGTAGCGCCTTTGTGCAATAAAGTTTGAATAAATAACTAAAATTGTAGACAATTTATAAACCAATATTAACGTTTAATTTATCTTAATCTAATAATTAATTTAGAGCATTTAATTGGTGCAATTATTTCATAATAATATTCAGATTGATATAATAATAACAATAATCTATAGGCGTAGGGATGTGACGACCCCATCGCCCACTGGTTTTGTCCAGTGCAATCAGTCCACGCAGGGCAGCTTGTGGCGAGCTGTTGGGGAGTAGCGACTCCACGTACCTGAGTGCCCCTGGGGTGCCCTGTCGGACAGGTGGGACAGGTCCCCTGCCTCTGGCTTGCCTTCACCGGCCGTCCAGAATGGGGTCGCGAGAGCTGCGTTCTCGAGGGTAGATGTGGAAACCTAAGTGGCGAGTTGGCTATATGTTTAAAGTCCAGTGACACCTCTCTACCCTTAGCCCTATGCACCGGTGTTGCCCTTGAGCCATCTATGATGTCGCTTTTTGTGGGGGCCCATCTCGCACAGGGCGAGTCACCGTCTGCCGGAAATAAAATTGGATACCATTTTATTAGGCAGACGTCCGGTTTTTTATCCAATAGCCCAGTAGCTAGTCCATCCTTTCCACCCAATAGCTTGGTACATTCTAGATTCCATTTAAACTCAATAGTCCTTACACCGTGGCGGGTGTTGTCTCTGTGCGCGTCCCATGATACGGACAGGGGCAACATCCGCTTAGTGTACCCCTTACATTTCATTAAATTGTCGAAAGTGCCTCTGCGCGTTGGCTCGATCTGGCTCCGCGTATGCCTCCCAAATGTCCGGAACACCATTGTTCCGTGTACGGAAAAGACAATAATCTCACAATAAGATAGTCAAATAACAACTGTCTAGAATAAAAACTAAATGTCAAAGTAAACTCATAAAATGAATAACGATAATCAAATTTAAAAATAACATGTCATAACGAGGTACAATTAACCCCATATAACATATAATAGGTTACAATAAAGAGGCCCATCATGATGGTGATGATGATGATGGGAACAAAATCGAACTGGAACTTATTCGAAATAAAAGGAGAGCACAATTCAAGTTATGATTAAATTAACTATCTCTCTTATTAACCGACCTAACTTATATTTTTTCTTGCCTGCGGCAATTAGTTAACTTCGCAATTAACGGTACTTGTACGGGGTTGAATCAACCCCGTACCGCAGTGAATGTGTTAAAAGCATAAAATGTATAGTTGCGCCTATATTATTTATTTTATTACGCAAAACGGCCCAATAAAGAGGCTCATTGATTGCGGTAAGGCTCTGGGCCTAATTAGATCTATATTCCATAGACTACGGTAACTGATTACCATCAGGCGGGCCGAAGGCTTGTTTGTCATCGTCGTTGTATAAAATAAAAAAAAACCTCCATTTAACCCTCTCGACAACTATTTTTTTTTTATAAGAGGAAGTGGTTATTCTTGCATGATATAATTTAATGCAATTTAAATAATAAGGTTTGTAATATTTTTGATCTCTGGAGTTTGTTTGACCTTTGTAACCTTGATTATAGACAATCGCAATCAGATATATGGGAGCTTTGGAGGTGGTCACAAATATCGAAACATGCTCTTTATCACCTTGATAATAGAGGCGTTGTTCAGATATTATGGCCACCTTCACAGCTCCGATATATCTGATGGCGACTCTACTTTGATTAAACTATTTTATTGAAGTATTGTTTATTATTTATAAATATAATATCGTCCATCTAACTTGCATCACAAGCCTTATAAGCCTAAGTTACTGTGTTTCTATTCTACTAAATAATACCATCTAGATATTTTTTACTTACTTTGTAGTTGATTTCCAAATCTACTGTGGGAGTAGATTACCTGGTGTAAAACTGTCCAATAACATTAACACATATCTTCTGTAACTTCGTTGAAAGCAATGCTCTTGATTATTTTCGTCGAAAAGGTAAGTTGATATTATTTAATAGGAAATAAGTAACGGTTGAGGTCGCGTGCCGCGGCCGCACTCGCGCGTGGAGTAAGTAGGTAATGAGTGGGATTAGCCGGGAGCGCGCAATCAGCGCCCTTGTTGCAGACTCGATGACACTCCAACGGTTTTACTACTGTAATTTGTGCAACTCGTGATTTGCGAGGCTCAAAAGGTATCAGATAATGACATAATTTGCACTATGTAGTCTTTTAGTCATTTGTAGTTGCTTTGACGTTTTAAAACGAAACAAAAACAACCGAAATGGTGAACACGGGAGTAGCGTTAGACTATTAAACCTTTCCGATGTCCATGTGTCGGTGACAACAAAAACAACATGTTTAGGATTGCATAGCCTAATACTTAATAAAAATAAAATATTATAGTTTCGACATGTCTGTCTGCTTGTCACTGGCAGCTTAAACACCGTTGGTATATGGTTGGAAGTAAATAAAAAATGGGCATTGATATTGCGTAACAAAAAAACCAAGCTGTCGAAAAAAAGTAATTTGCCAATTTTTCTCAAGTTACATTGTGTACCTACTCATATTGTGAGATTTTTGCTTACTGGACATAGGTAATACTCCGCTCGTAATATCTAGCTATGCGCCAAACAGCGTTTTGCTTCAATTTTATTGATCTTCTGCAAGTATGTTGTAACCCACGCTACTAAAAATAAGTTGTGGTCCTTGTAATAAAAAATATTATCAGATTCAGAGTATAAACTTGAAACAAATATTTGTACGCAACAATCCTCTGAATTTTAAATTCTGTTGTAGTGGTATGCTTCCCGCACCCTCTACCCACGGACGGGGTACAATAATTTCGCTTACGTATCGCAAAGCCCTCCCTGTAACGTACGCTCACGACGATTCACTGAGAACCCCTAAATCAGTTTAATGTGATTTAAAAGCTAGATTTCTAGGCTTTTTATAAAAGTGCTTCGCTTGCTTTTAACTGATAAAAATCTTTAGACCTATTATTATTGTATTTTCGGGCAAGAAGGTATACTGTTGTGGTCACAGGCACAATAAATCACTATGATTCAAAAAGACGATTTGATGAGGTTTAAACTAATAAATTATCCGACAGGTGCAGTTCTGTGAACCAACCTGTACCTATAAAAGTTTAAATGAAAATATTCTCGATTGAATGTGCTGAGTCCAAATTAATACTCGCAGTGGACTCACCCGCTAGTCAGACGGTATTAATTATCGTGGAGCAATGGAGCCACACTAGACACAATCCTATTATGCAGCAGAAACGGAAGAACCTTTTCAAACGTAGATAAGGTCAATATCTCATATGAATATTATTAACGTTAGGTATGTTAGTTCTTCCAATCACATCGCTTTAGTTTATGTGTCTTGTTGTCATTCCCTGACAGGTCAGAATTTTCCCTTTATTTCGGAAAAGCTAACGGAAGCGGACGGCAACGCCTGGCAGCGCGGGCACGGGCGGCGGGCGGGGCGTGCAATTACTCGCCTTTCAGTTTGCGCGAGATATCCGAGAGTCGCTTCCGGGCCGCGAACACACTTTTTAAATTCATTCCAAAAGCCTATACCCTCATTCGGAATATCTGATGAAAACGGAAATGAACTCCAATTGGCCGGAAAGATCGATTCGTTTTATTAAAAGTAACCTATATTAATTTGAAATTCTAACTTCAAATTACGGGGCTCTACGTTTTACTTATTTTTTTCCATAATTTGTTGAAAGTAGGTATGCTGCTATGACCGCCGCATATTGGAGGCTGCTGGTAAGAAGTTGTTATGATCTATGAAAGGCAAGTATGTATGAAGCTGATTAGTATAAAGTTTAAGTACTAAATTATAGGTACATTTAGTCACATCAATAAGCAAATTTTCACTGAAAAGTACGACGTTATAATTGATTTAATCGTGAATAGCACTGTAAGACTTCTAAGTTTAATTTGTAATATATAAATAAGACAGTTCCTATCGGATATTTGTAAAAACACATTTAAAAGATAAATTAAAGAGTAAGTACCATCAGTATGTCCCTAAATCTTAATATTATGATGAAGTAAACTTTAGAAAATATAAAAATAGGTACGCATAGTATTTTTTACTTACTCATACAGTCTACTAATTTACTTACTCAGTACCTACTACTAATTTAAAAATGATACAAATTAGACAATCACAATAAATATTAAATACAATGACAGGGTCCAATCGTTTGTTCCCTTTATTTATAAAATGAGACTCACCTGTCACTGTGTCCATACAATCTTCGATTACTATCTACCCCACAACATGAGACAGTCAATCAAATCTGATTGAATATTTTTGTCAGTAGAATATTTGAATAGATTCATGACACTGTAAACATGAAGAACATACACAATTAAGCGATGTCTCAAGAAATTGTATCAAAATAGGACTAAAAAGTACTGCTTTATCGAGCGCTAACGCATACATAAATACATTCGAGTAGGTACCTGAACCAAAGTGTACATAATGTTTAAAATTGTATATAGGATCCTTGCTAGGTCTCCACTGTCTCTAGTGAACCTGCCTACAAAGCAAGACGTCGTTTTCTATGTATTATATATAAGATACTATGTATATATATAGACAAATATCTGGGATTTGAACCCAGTACCCTTGCCTTCATTGGCAGGGTCACTACCCACTAGGCCATGCCTGTCTGTAAACTATATATATAAATATATATATATAGTTAGAAATTCAAATTAATATAGGTTATATATATATCGTCATCTAGTGTCTATTACACAACCCTTATTGAGCTTTCTAGGACTAAGACGATTTGTGTAAGATTTTCTTATAAGATTTTACGTTGTCTTGTAAAATTTGTCTTTTCTTTCAACAAAAAATATCTCCTATACTGTACTTACTTTTGTGCGTTAAAAAAAATATATACACTACAGGATATCCTTACACAAATTGACTGAGCCCCTCGGTATGTTCAAGAAAGCTTGTGGTGTGGGTAATGAGCTAACGATATATATAACATACAAAATACAAATACTTATATAGATACCTATGTATTACCAGTGGCGGCGTTTTTGTACAAGCCGATTCCCGCCGGTTTGACTAACTTTACTGCAGTTCAACGGTTTTCCTTGGGCTCAAAAAGAAACGGCTAAGACATATCGGCTCCGTCTTGCCTAAGAAAAAAATAGTCGCGCCGCCACTGGTATGTACCTATATAAGTATTACACCCATGACTTAGGAACAAATATATATGCTCCTGCTCATCACAGAAATAAATGCCCTTACTGGGATTTGAACCCAGGACCGTCGGCTTCATAGGCAGGGTCCACTAAACCGGACCTGCCGTAAAATAAAATGAAGTGAACAATGACTAGTGTTTTGCTGCGTTGTCAGTGTTTGTCTGTATCTCCAGTGTACTCGTGTCGTTGTATCAAGAAGGGGTGTCTCGCCCGGGGGAGAGAATTAACAATCAGCGCCGGGTTTGTCCGCGCCCGTTGATTTGAGACACGCTGCGTGAATCCTGATTATTGACTCAAACCGACATAACGTCAAGTTAGGTACAAAATAATATTAATTCGTATTAATATTTAATTTTAAGTTATTACATACAGGTACGAACATAATATAAATTATAGATCATAAACTGCGGTTTCAAAATTATAACTGATATGATAAGACTAAACTTGCAAAACCCATCCACTTACCCATATAATTATAACTTAAAATTGAGACAGTACATTTTTTTGTACTTACTAAAATTGTTAAGTTTCGCGACGTCGTTACTTATACTCGTAAAGGAATTTGAAGTACCAGAAAACAGATAAAACGATGTAACAGAAGAGAAATACATTAACGACAACTACGATGGGTTTTATGTACTTCAGGATGTACTTATATGTATATGCCATTTGCCTTGTTGGTGAGCAACGAATATTTCCAGCCGAACATTAACGCAAGCCTCCTCTAAGGCCTTTCACTAGTCGAGCTAAATTTAAATCCTAGTCAACCCTTACCAATTCTGGCTAACGTTTAATTTTCACTTTTCATTGATGACGGTAGATTTATTGTTCTGTTTATTTTATTAGCTACCATTTCCTAGTGCAGCATAAAAACTGACAAAGTAAAAAGAATGGCACCGACATTTGGTGCGTCAAATTGCAGCGTTTGATCAGCCCTTTGTGCGTCTTAAGACTATTAGGACAACGAGATTACGCGGGCAGCGCTCGCGCAGCCGACCGTACAATGCGATTACCGCGCCCGCGCTCGGCCCACTCGGGCCCTTCGTCATACACCCCTATTTTTTTCTGACTTAACTAAATTTTTATTTCGAATGTTGTATGTTGCGGTTCAAAACATTATATCTAGATATATCGCTTTAATACACAATACCTTCCATAAAAGTTTATGCAAACATTATACAACATTATGCTCATATTACAGTACTAATCACATTGTATATCTATGACTTTAGCAATGTGTACACTATTGGAATATAAAGCAATTCCTTATTTACCAAATAGTTCCTATGATATGAACTCGGGTTTTATAATGTGTAGTTAAGTTATATTATACATGAGTTAATTAGATATTAACTTAAAGAATTAAGGGCATACCAAGTTATCCGAATCATAGTGAGAATTGTTAAGGTAAGAGTTACCTTTTTTTTAAGGATATAGGGAATTCCTAATGTATAAATATTAACAAACATTTATATAAATACATAAACAACATAAAGAGATACATAACTATCAGTGGCGGAAAATAAATTAGTAAAGTCGATGTTATTTGGACATACCTCTTCTTTGTGGGTCAACAGCTCAACTTTTTGGTACCTATGGTAAGCCACCAGTAAAGTTCTAAGGACACCACTGGTAACTACACTATTTTAAAACCGATTGCTCTTACTTTTTCGCTCCCTGGAGACTTGTTAGTGTACAAAACAGTTTACACCAATTGTCGTGTTTATTGTCCCTGATATGGCGTCCCAAGAGACTGCAGGCGGCCCTAGGGTTGGTAAGCAGGGGTTGAATACTTATGAAGTAACTTGTCACACATAACTGTTATTATATATATATATTTGCTCATCTAATAAAACCTTATTTTAAGTACAGTTTGCAAAAGACACTGGCAGCGCGCATGCTGGCACTCACGTATCTAGCTGACATGGGTAACGTAACACAGAAATAAAATCACTTCTGACATTACAAACACGCAGTCAATTTAATAAGGTTTTTGGTACCTATATAGAAAGTAATTGCCCCAGCTACACATCCATCTGGTATATGATATCATAATTGACAAACGTGGGTGTAAGATTCGATCTGTGATATGCAGTAGGCGGACCTTCCGTTCTTAGTTCGGCCGGAGCTAGGATTACCCAGGCGTTGAAGGCCCGTGTATATTGTTACCACTTGACTAAATACGAATATCTAATGTCAAAATTTTGTTCAGGCGAACAAAACGGTATACCTATTTCTTTTTCAAAATACAAATAGTTAATGAAAAGTTAAATAAAGGATTTTGAACGTTACAACGTTCATGTAATCAAATCAAATGTAATAGTCAAAATGAAACGTCAAAGGCTACGATTTTAATTTCTATATCCAATATAGCGCCCCTGAAAAATAAAACTAGATACTGGTGTGGTCATTTCTGCGCCCCTCCAGGGTCTGCGCCCTAGTTACGGCACTATTTAAAACGATTTGTAGATAAATATATACCACATTTTTTCTACATTTTTTTAAATATTACCAACTTCTTGGTCCTCAACATTACAGTTGACGAAACTGACTCTATGCATTGGCTTCGGTTCCGTTTACGCCTCCTATATGTTCGGGAGAGCCAAAAATGAAATAACTCTACATAGATATAAATATAACAATTTAGATAAATCAATGGCCCATGTTTACAGACACGCACACTTTTTTAATTTGCTAATATAGAGTATTCTTTATAAACACATTGTCGGAAATCACAAAAATCATTGCCTCTAAGTATATTCAGTGACTCGCGTGCGAATGAGTTTCGTGAGAGCGATGCGAGGCCGGCGTGTGCCGCCTCGCCGCCTCCCAATACCCATATTTACCATCAAGGATTTACAACTGCGACCCTTCTGAATAGGCATTACTTCCTAACATACAAATAATACAACAGTGTGTTGTGACTACCCTTTGATCCAAAATAAGCAAGCATTGACGAACAAATACGGGCTGAATAACTTAATGTTATTATTGTCTCTCCAGGGAAACTTATTTATTACACTTGTATGAGCGCTCATCATAAAAATGCAACTTAAGAAACTATTATTTCTACATACAATCACAAGCTCTATCCCAATAGAAGAAAAACATAAATAGGTAGATAAACCCAAACTAACACACTTTAAAAAATACCGACTTTTTACATGCTGCATGCATGTAAAGTGTCCGGAACACAAGTACAGAATTCATATTTAAAAGTGGCATATTTCGTAAAAACATGCATTAATAAATTATTAATTCTCATCTTATGGGCAAGCAGATGCCCAACAATTTTGCTTGAAATAGGTACTACTGCATCATTGTGAATATACAAAATATATATAATATATACATTATTGGAAAGTTCATATGTAGTTAATATCAAAAAACGTTTATTTTAAGATTTACTAAACACTATAACATTTTTGTTGAATTTGGTGCCCTCACGGATTGTATCTAGCAATAAACAGAAGCAATACGATTGGATCAATTATGCCCATCACGTCTCCAAAGTCTCTGATACGGGAATAAATAGCGGGAAAAATGTTCCAGTATCGTAAAATCCCAGAGAAACAGGGGTATGGCGGGACGGCCGAGGGGCGAGATTAGATTACCTGGCCCCGTGGGCTGCAAACACTTCGTTACCAGGACAAGACGCGTAACGAACTGGCAGTGTAAAGAGGTCGACACACTCGTCTGCTCGCATAACCGATGGTAAAGTAACTGCTATATAAGTACTAAGTTCCCTAAACAAACTTATGTGGAGATCTTCAATCAATTAAGAGCTTTTAATAAACATCTTAATTTAATTGTTGCCTCAGTTTACGTACTCGTACTGCGATGTTGTTGATAATTGAGTAAACTTTTCATACCTAATAAATTTATCGAGGTTATACTAGTATAAATACTAGTGGATTATTAATTATTATATATGTATTTATATTTATTATAACTCATAGTAGTGGGAAATTTTCAATAATAGGTAAGCAATCAAATACACAAATATATTTTAGGTTTATAGTTAAAGTTTCGGCTACTACAGTCAGAACTATACAGCCAGGGTCAAAGAGCCATACTTTGTATACATGTACCTTATTGCCTTAATATTAAGGTACATGTATGCATCTTTTTGCACTTTGTTTGTACCTAATTATTAATTATAAATATACAGATTGGCTACATTAACATCGGTCAGTTTGGGAAAGTCAGAAGCTATAAAATATACGAAGATCTTTTCCTAGGAACCGTGACATAGACTTTAATAAAAAAGATAATTGCAAAAATAATGTACCTCTTACATTAAAAAAAAAAAACTTGCACTCAACTAGGGAATCGAAACCGGTCGATATAAATGTAAAATTAACATAATACGTAGACAACAATTGTGTAAATTTTAAAGAATACATTTTACTATGAATTATTAATATTACGAAGTGTTCGAAATTTTTAAGACAATATTCGACACGTAAACGTAACGATCTTATTAATTTTAACGCAATTTTACGACATGAAAATAGAAAATGCAATAGTAAGATCGTTCTAAATGGGCCAGATCAGAGACACCAAGTCATGGACACCTCAATTTAGAGTTAAGATAGTGGTTGGTCATATTAGTTCGAGGATCGAGGGTCACTTAGACATAGTACTAACCCATAGAATTGGTTGATGTGACTACCATCTTTCATTATTTAGGACTGGTTTGTGGAGAAATTGTTAGATGGCTTTCTTTAGCGACGACCAACTGGTACCAAAGACAAAAGATTCAATGTCGTACCTACATAAGTTGCTCGGGCTGTGGGCCCCTCTGCTACCTGATGCACGTGAACAGCCTCTGCGGCACCCTGCGCCACTGCTCCGCGCACATGTTCGCGGATGATCTGTGCGCCCTACGCGCTGGCACCGACCTCGCGCAGACCTGTCGGCTCGTGCAGGAGGACGTGGACGCGGTCGTCAAGTGGTCTCATGACAATGGGATAGTGCTGAACGCCGATAAAACTAAAGTAATGCTCATTCATTCTCCGTACTTAATTCCTAAAGGTATTTTTCCACCCATTTTTACACATAGCTTTAATTGCCTTCACAATAATAACAATCCGGTTACCTGTAAATGTAAGCCCATAGAAAGAGTCAATTGTGCTACGTACCTTGGTATGAAAATTGACGAAAACTTTTCATGGTCCATTCACATAGATTATTTATGCAGTAAGTTAAGAATCTTATTAGGTAGATTTTATCATTTAAGGTTTAAGGTTCCTATTAGTACTCTCAAATGTTTGTATAAGTCCCTAGTTAATTCCATCCTTAGTTACGGCCTTGATTGCTATGGACTCACGTTTAAAACAAACCTAGAAAAATTAGAAGCGATGCAGATCAGATTTCTGAAATTGCTAGTAAATGGAAAAACAAGAAATAGATGTAAAACAACTACAAACAGTTATTTAAAATTTGTAAAATATTTCCAGTAACATATCAATTTAAATACCTCTTAGCCGTAAATAACCATAGCATTCAAGACCATCTATATCCAGTCAGCCATAAGCATGCAACTAGAGCAGTGTCTGCGGGCAAATATGATGTACCTAGGGTGACCAACTACTACGGAGATAGGGACACTCAGGAAACGGTTACCTTCTCTACTGAACTCTTTGCCGACAGACATTGCACTAGAACCTAGAAAACATAAATTTAAGAGCCGCTTGAAAATGCATCTTTTTAATATTATGTAACCCGAGTATTGTTAAATTCTCAGTTATTTTATTATTGTAATAGTCTAGACGTACATCTCCAAATTGCAGAACGCATTATATATATTTTATAAGTAGAGACTCCGGACTCCACAGTCAAACTGTGAAAACAGTTTTGTGGAGCTATATATAAAACAAAATGTTGTACTGTATTTTTAATAATAATAAATAATAATAAAAAAATAATAAATAAAAAGTAAAACTTTGATATCGATCCACGGCTGTTTTTCTCCGAGTATAAAGCGTCAATGACCTAAATGAGTTAACTATAACAGGGTCTACATAACTTACTAATTACATACTTATTTATTTCGCAGGATAGCAGTTTAAGAGAACCGTATGGAACGAACATGTTGATAATCACAAAATTCATAACCCATTTCGGAAATATTATAATTTAACCTTCTTGTTGTTTTGACAAATGCCTGAATGAAAAACGAAGTGTAACATTTTCGTTCCGTTTCATGATAGTTTTCTAAACTAGAATCGACAACGAACAATGGTTTATTAAAATTCTTAATTAAGTATAATTGCAAAAGCGACTGTTTGAATAAAGGAAGATAATATATGTGTGGGCGAAAATTCAATAAATACATTTTGAAACATAACGGCGGCCCCTTGGTACGACTAAACCGAATAAATTTGAATAACGCGGAGCGTAATGAGGCGCCACCGGCACCGGCGGCTGATGAGCGGGAATCGAACCCCGACCAGACGAACAATTGTCATTCATTCAACTGTAAATGTATTTTTCTAATCCTTTGACATATTCTTTGTAGTGTAAATTTGCGGGTGGCTTTATTAGCGAATAGAAAAAATACGTATATTTTCTGAAAGGAAATCATGGTTTTATCAATCATGTGACATTTTTTTTTTATGACATAGGCGGCAAACTAGCGGACGGATTGCCTGGTGGTAAGCAATTACCGTCGCCCATGGGCACCCGTAACACCAGGGGAGTCACAAGCGCGTTGCCGGCCTTTAAGGGGGGTTGGAGTTCTGTGAACCTTACTCACCACCAGGAACACAACACTACATACCTGAAAGGTAGCAGTGCTATTATGGCTGTGGTCTTCTGTAAGGGGGAGGTACTTCCCCAGTTGGGCTTCTCCAGATTCAAGCGTGATGGACTGATGGTACTTCGCTGTGCCCTACCTCTCATTGTTGGACGTAGTTTAAGGACATACCCGGGTCCAATTTATGAATTAACATTCGTCAAAATACTTAATTATCACGGATAATCAGTATTTTTTAATTTTCTTATGTTTGTTTAAGCAATAAATATAAAAAAGACCAATATGCAAAGGAAATGTCGGATCATGAACATAAAGTTACATGCTCTTACTATGTGGATCGAGTGCTGTCGAGGTATTGTGTCTAAAAGCTATAAATGTGATAAAACTAGTTTGATAATTTAATGCCGAAAATTCAACAGTATTTATTTATTACTGACATCCAGAACAATTTTTATGAATTAGTATGTTTTATCTACTACTACGCGCATTTTGCTAACAATGCGAGTAGCGGGCACACCAAATATCACCCTAAGGAAAATGAAAGTGATAATATCACTGGATAATAATACCTTTTTACTGTTTGATCCCGTTGTAATAATTGAAGATAAATATTGATTCATCATAGAACATGACAATGTTTATTATAATTTATAAATATTTGTTTATGCGAGTAATCTACGTACTTACATAAGTTTACCGGAATGCAATCTTGGGGAAGGTGGTCAGGAAGCTGTCTGCAATCTCCAAAATAATTTGCAGGCTTGTCAGCGTTAGCCCAAAGCGTGTTTACACACGGCTCGATTTATTCGCCCGGCGTCGTAAATAACGTCGCTCGCCAGCGCCGACAGATATATGGAGCCCCATATTTATTGCTATCTGTTCCAACGGTACCGACAGCAACATATGAATATTGATCTAGATTTCTCTAATTACAGTTCTAAGCCGGAGTTTTAAGTTTTGCTATGGAGGCTCGAAACGTCTACACTTAGACAGAATGGATACAGTTAGTTTTTGATTGTCACCTGCCGAAACTTCATTTGAAAGACATTAAATAAAAAAAAAATCTGTCGTTACGCGACTAACTCGCACAACAATTTCCTGAGTATCTCAAAAAAGTGATGATAACAGTATAATCATTTTAAATTACAATATTTATTAATTTTTTCTACCATGAAACTGAACAATTGATTGAAAGAATCGTTTAAATCTTTGCACACACTGTCACTTATGTAAAGTACACACATGAACACAAAAAAATCAAAACATATGTTACTTATATAAATCTCGAAATTATTATTCTCGAACTCTGGCTTGTGAACCTTCTGATAAATTCTAGCTATAGGTATGTTGTTGTTATAATGTCAATGTGTACCAATTACTATCCGTTAACATTAAACTACAGTTCCTCTTGCCAAAAAGCTTAATTTTCTTCGCTACTATTAGTATTTGTAGGTACGAACCGTTTGTTTAGGGGCCATATCATAAGATCATAACAAAACCACATTTCATAAATCTATACTTCATATTATAAATAAATTAATAATAAATAAATAAATATTCAGGACAATCTTACACAAATCGACCTAGTCCTACGGTAAGCTCAGTAAGGCTTGTGTTGCAGGCACTAGACGACGATATATATAATAGACAGATACATATAAATACTTAAATACATAGAAAACAACCATGACCCAGGAACAAATATCTGTTCTCATCACACAAATAAATCCCCTGACTGGGAATCGAACCCAGGACCATCGGCTTCATAGGCAGGGTCACTACCCACTAGGCCAGACCGGTCGTCAAAATTTATATTTATATAAAATCTGCGAATCTTGGAAACTGTAACCGACAGAAGAGAATTTGAAGAGAATTACCGTCTTACGATTATAAAATACCATGAAATATATATTTGTTGGCATCAATCAACATTACCTATATACAAGGTAAATATTAAATTATAATAATTGTATGATAAAAAATTGCAAGTTAGTTACCTATTATTATATACGAACAATTATTTGATGCTCCTAAAATAACTTTACTGCAAGTTTAATTCGGGATTCGGAAAAAAACTAGTTATTCCTACTCGGAACTTCGAACAGCAGTTATATATTCTACAAGAAAAGAAAACTAGTAATATAAGTAAGTATTAGTTATTTCTTTTTCTTCGTAACTTTAGTTGGTGTCGGTACCCGAGCTAAGCGAGCCTACACACATCGTTTCTGAATGAGCGCGTTTTTTCCGCGCGGCAGCAGCGTCAGAGCGCATTAAACCACTTCATTGTATTACTTAGATATTTAGTAGTTGTGTAACAAATAAATTGCGATTTTATAATGAAAGCAGGTTTTTTTCTCCACATTCGACAACATTTTAAGCTGTTATCAACGCCCGGCAGGCTGAGTTACGACCGCCCGACCAGGGCCGAGACGAGCCCAGTTTTTGCCATATTCTCATAATCAAATTTTGATTTACTACCGAGCCAGTTATTAAAATCCTTTAAGTTGTGCCCGGGCTCGGACACACGAGAAGTATATTTTTAGAGTTTCGATTTCATTGTCACAGTGTAAAATTAATATGAATAAATACTATGTCTGGAAAACTAAGCACGAGGATATGTAAATATTTCATTTACTTCAAGTCATTTTACTTTAAAGTTGGGTGAAGATGTATACCGTGTGTCGCCGTCATAGGAGCTTTAACTTTGGGGATCGCTTCTGCACCGCGAATGTAGCAACATTTGTTCTACAACTTCTGATTTTTTCGAACAATCTAAATAGTATTTTAATGAACAGCATTCAATAGTCTAGTCGACGACGTCTCGAGAAAAAGCCAGTATAAAATATAACAGAGAGTGATACAATTTAAATAAAAAGTCCAATTAACCCAGGAACAAATAATGGTGACACTAAATGCCCGTGCCAGGATTCGAACCCGGGACCTGCTATCTCTTAGGCAGGGTTACTTCCAACTAGGTTAGGAAATCATTAAATTGTTGATAACATGAGATTTTACTACAGTATGTACTCAGTAAAACAACAAAATGCGTGTGTATGGCATAAATCGAAATGTCATTGTAAATCTATATACGAATTTTCGTGAAGTCTCAGTACTCGCAGTCGCGCCGGGCGGATAAATCGCGTTTACCGGCGTGTCAGATCGCGATCGAGCTAAATCATGCTTATTGGTAACGAAGCGTGGCGGCGCGTGCGCTGTCCCTGCGCCTGCACTGCGCCGAGGTGGCTGCGCTCGTCCTATTTTATGTATATTAACTATATAAAAATTATAAAACACCAATAATCGTTCATTACTCGCATACCTGTGGTACTTAACTACCTTGAATTAGAAATTTTAAATTAATTATATATTAACGTTATATTATTTTTTTACTATGCAGAAACGTCTGCTAGCGAATATCTTCGATATTTAAATCGACGTATGAGACGGGGAATAAATAGAAAAGATTGACAAGTCTAAGCGGTACTCGTATAGCACAATTGGTAGAGCACTGGCCTAGTGATCCAGTGGTTGTGGGTTCGTGTTCCGCTGCGAGTCAATTTTTTATATTTTTCTTTCGCTTTGAATATCGAATATTAACGTTATATGTTGGTTTAAGTAAAGATTTCGATACAGAAATGTTGAGACGAATAAATTGCCAGTGTTCAGTAAGCGTTACGAATAAGCACCAAGCCCGTGATGTGTGGCAGGAGGAGCAGTGCCATCACACACGCGAATTATTTTAACACACAGTTATCTTAAACTCAATCGTATGCCACTCAAGCTATCGATAACTTTTAATTTAATTTATATTTTCATTTATACAGAACTTCAACACGTTCTCCATATTTGATGATTTCTAAATATTTACGTCTGCTTCCAAATCATAATGCGTGAGTAGCCTTTAGTAAACTTTTCATGATACGGCAAAATATGGTATTTTACTAGCAAAAATGTTTGTTATATAAAAAAAACTAATTTTACTAAATACAGGTTAGTGTCCCTTTTAAAATACCTGTGTTAAGCAACAACGCTCCTCCTTCGGAATTAGCAAGCTTATATTGGCATATAACACACCTATGCTAACAATCGTACCAGCGACCATTGAAAAAATCGGTTGTATTTTCAATCGTGATTAATAAATGAATGCACATACATTTAATCCATTATAATAGGTATGTACGAGTATACTTATTTTCGTATCTACACAATATTAATACATATAACATTTTTTTACTAACCTACACGTTACAGGAACTACCTACAGTGATCCGTACAATACAGCTATCACACAAACGGCGCAATCAGGGGATAAATTTTGTTAGTCGTTGCCCCGAAGCCAGGGGCGAGGGGTTGAACAGCCCCATTATTGAATTAAGACTGTGTAATCACCGCGTAGGACTCACGGAAGCGACGCACGGCAGGACGCAAGGTATAGTCACCGTGACTCGACTATTCGACTATTAAACAATTTCAGGAAATAAACACTCGTAAGTAGCAGATAGATAAGCGTAATATAAAACCTCTTAACTATTGTCCACAAATTCAAACCATAAGTTAGTGTTCATACAAATGTTCATCCTGACCAAAATTTTCCCTCATTTATGAACATAGTTTGTCTGAGTTATTCGTTATTTAAAGATTAGTCAAACACAACAAACTCTTAAGGTATAAATAGTCTAGTTACCTATTAATAAGTTTCAACTATAATTGGGAACTTTTAGTCCGTACATAGTTGGGAGGTTTTACAATACTACCACTTCCTAAAGGAACGATATATCCTAAATGTACCTGGCCCTTGGGTTTTGTTTATAAACAATATACTTATAAGTATTTAAGGGTCAAGGGCTAAATGGTAATATGCCGCAAAGCTGCAATTATATGAAGCCAAAACTACGACCCTAATAATACCAACTGCAGCTGCAAAATGAAAATACCAAAGATGTCCATTGAAAATCTAGAGCACAAGGAGCGAATAAAAAAATATATCTGCCGCATGTAACGTTATGAGTAGACCCGTTATCGCCGTTAAGTTGTCGCACTTGTCATTGCTTTGCAGTAATTACGAGTATACATATAATGTATGGGAAAATCTGAAACATTAAGACATACAAAGATTCGTTCTTAGGAACCATGTCATCGATTTTAGGTATCTGAGTTGTCATTGGTGTGAGAATCGAACCAGGTTATTTTGGAAAATAAAACTAGTAATCCCATTTGGATATGGATTATTTACAGTGATCGGCAGTAACGGTGCAAAACTTTAACAAAACTTGTTGAACTGTGGTATAGTAATACTATCAACAAAAATACAAATAACTTTGGCAAATTAGTTCCAATTTAATTGTATATCGGAATCTCGACATGCCAATATTTAGGTTTAAGAATATAATTGTTTTTATGTATACATTCTTTTATGTCCACTTAACGAGTTTTGTTAAAGTTTTGCCCCTATAGTGCCGATCACTGATTATTTAGGACATAAGCAGTAAATATTACCATAAAGCATGTTATTTAGAATGGAATGCATTGTATTTCATGCAGTTTTATTTAACTAGATTCGATTCCCGTAAATAATATAAGTTTTTTTTTAATCAATGTATTCAGGTATTTTTGTTCCGAAAAACTATGATACATACATATTATGTTCCTAAGCACAGATCTTTGTATGACTTATTGTTCCAGATTTCCGCATACTAACCGATTTAGATAGGCCAGCCTGTATACTTTTATCCAAAAGTAATAGTACCTAGTGACTCGCCTTTGAGATTATTAGTGACATGTTAGCATCAGTTATAGCCGATAAAAAAACTTTCACGCTCTACTGAAAAGTAATGTCAGTGCAACAAACTAACGGGGTCTATAGTATGATGAGGAGGAATTTAGGTTCTAGGGTACCCCACCTGACTTCGGTGCTTGTTGACTTCCACAAGGGGTAGCCGACCAGCGAGGCGTGCAACATACTATTATAATTACAAGTGGATGGAAGTAGAGGGCGGCTCGTGGGCGAGTATTATTTAGCGGCTGCGGCCAGCTATAATGATCCCCCGCCGCGTCAGCCTGCATCGACCCTGTACACTTGTCAAGATCATAATTAGGACACTTTATTTAGTTACATACATATTTTGGGATAATTTTAATGTTGGGCGACAGGTTTGATCTAGCGGGTAGTGACACTGCCTATGAAGCCGTTGGTCCTGGGTTAAAATCCCAGTAAGATAAATTTATTTGTGTGATGAGCACAGATATTTGTTTCTTAAGTGATGGCTGTTATATTTACGTATTTAAGTATTTGTAATTATATATATATATATCGTAGGCACAGTACCTAAAACACAAGCCTTCTTGAGCTTACCGTAGGCTCAGTCAATTTTTGTCAGAATTATTTATTACTATTATTATTTATAATTTTAAATAAATCATTGAGAGTGTACATAAAGACGAGACATAAGTAGATATGGATCACCGGTTCAAAATTGAAAGGGAGGGCAGACTTTTTTACTATTGAAGGATTTAACATAAAATGGAACAAAGAAACTATGTCATTATTTAAAATATACATGTGAGTTTTCGTGTAGAAGGCACTTGTGCCTTCCTCTATGAACATGTTACTTTTCTAGCCCTGAATGTGATTTTTAATAAATAAATGAACAGGGGTAGCGGATACTCGTAGAACAATGCATTCAATGGTTCTTTATATGCTCACTCTTATATCCAACTAGGCGTGTATAATTCATTTAAAAACATAGGCGCAAAAGCTTACACGGAAAGGAAGCTCCCAATATTGTGACCTATCGAATGATTGCCGACACGTGCGTCCATTCTTTGTGACGCCCGACACGCGCTCTGACGCGTGCCGGACTAAATTACAGCCCACCTAATTGTTAAGTACGTACAATCAGCTTAACTTACGTAAGCTATTTTATCGCACAAAAACTTTTTACTCATTGAAGTTAGCCATTGGTCTTACAATACTAACTTATACCTCAGAGCAATCATCACACGGGAACGCGATGTAATGTTTTGTTTTCAGCTATATTTTTGGAAGGGTTGATAGTACCTAACTAATAATGTTAAATTATCAAATATAATTGTTTTTTTTTTTCAGTAAATATGGGAAGGCATAAAATAAATAAGAAAAATCTTTTTTTCTTATTTCCATTATACTAGAAAGTAAGTATTACCTACGTGGATAATTTATGTAGCTAATTGTTCAACAAATAAATGGTTATACATTTAATTATTTAAAATTATAATCTTACAATTTATAAGATCGAAAGAATTAAATCATGGACCTGGAATTACTTTTAGTTAATCACTTAATTTGTGTTACGACAATTAACGACGTTAATTGTATTGAATTGTATTTTTTGTACTTACGAGTATTTTATACTCATTCATATTACGAGTATATATGTTTGAAAACATACTTCTACAAACAACACATTTTCAAAAGCATCGTACTTCTAATTTAAATATACAAACGTAATATCCGCCGGATTGATATTTTCCTGTGTAATATTTTGATGCTAGCCACTATTAAACTAACTAGGTAGGTATGTTAAAGTCGTTAGGTTGTTTCATATGCCCAGAGAGCAAATTGTCCAGATATAGGAGCGGGGTACCGTTTACTCTGGGAATGCAAACATATTTTCCACGTTGTACGATATGCCTAGGCATTAAAAATGATGTGGCCGTGTAGTCTACAAGGATCCCCAGGGGAAGAGGGTTCACGAGGATCCCCTTAAGGTAAATATATGTTATACACTGCAGCAGTAAAAATTGCGTTCACTTGAGAGAGAGATTAATTACCCCAGTCGTTTTATTCGCGTTTTTTCCCTATTTCATTTATTTTCCATTACCACCCACATTGTATTTACTTGCACTTCTAATTTATTTTCTAATCTTATTCTTCGATAAACGAAATTTTTACCAATCCGTATATTGCTTAGTTCCACCGGCACTGGCAGCATGATGCCCAAATTAAGTACCTAAGTAACAAATGTATAGCAATCGAATTATGAGGATTTCTTTGCTCTCATCCTGGTATACTATATGCCATAGCCAGTTCTTTGTATATAGGTGTCCTGTTGTCTAGTTTTCAGATATTTTATAGTAGGTATCGACGCCATTGTTGTGTGGACCACCGCGGCGCGCATGTCAGTCCGTATAAAAGCATAAGACAGACTGACAGTATAAAAGCACCCATAAATATGGCTGAATAAACGCTAATTTTACTCAAACTACCTTGGCATTCATGGTATACTGCTGATATTTCTACTTCAGTATATTTTGATATGGTATGGATAGTCTTTGATAAGATTAGTCTTCAGGTTGGTCCATTATAAGTACACTATATCTTTTAGTTAGAAGAATTTTAAAGGTCAACGCAAATCAGGAAATCAAGGTGCGGGAGACGTTGGCTCCTGTTTACCTACTATAATTTTATAGGTACAGCCTAAAGCATAAAAACGTATAAGGTCAATGTGGGTAGGACCAGCAATACTTTATTTTTAAGGGAAGTCCGTCATATGACATATTTACGAGTACTAAGGGGCATATGAAACTTACCTTAAGACATTACGATAAGGTAAAAGATTGATGGGATTAGTGAGCTAGTGAGAGCATATAATATAGTCTCGTACAACTATTGGAAGCCATAGCCCTAACTCTACTATTATTTGATATTTAATTTGTTTTCGAGATATAGGTATATACCAACAGTAAGTAAAAGGTCAGAAAGTAAATGTATGGAAGATATTTTCTCCTAGTTCTCTTTCGTAGCTTAAAATATTTTCGACTTTCTTGTTTACTGATACTGTATCTAGTTACCTAATGTACAGATAATATTCCGAAACAAAATAAACGGTCAAAACAACTTAATGTGCTGTAACTACCACCGCCCTTAATCATAAGATGAAATCATTGTATTACTCACTAGACATATTACTCAGTCAACACACACGTCACTAACTATAACGATAACTAATGGTGTGTCGACCGAGTGACATCCGATCGCTAATAGTGTGCAAAACGTAAATAACAAGATCACGTGCGGGTAGTTCGAAAAACTCATGTGTGATGTTAATGTCAACTATAGCCAGATTTTCTCCAAGACCACGACGAAGTCGCTCTCGAAATGTCAAGGTTTAATTGTAATAATGGCAATCATGATCCAACAGTGATAGACATTTCTGTGACATTTCTTCTGAATACCTAGTAAAGGGTGAACACTATTAAATTGTCGCCTACATTTTTACTTTGCTAGCGTGTTGCATCGAACCTTTTTTGAATATTCTTTTAAAATTTTAAATTTAGAAGGCTCGTAATATATTAGACAACCATAAAATGTTCATCTGTTTTTTATTTATGAAAATGGCGTTACACGAAAAAAATGTTCGCGAATTAATTTTGCAAGAATTCAGTAAAAATCCTCATTTATCAACTTTAGATCTGGCAAAATCTTGTCAAACAACTCGGAGGACGGTTCAACGAACCCTAAAAAAATTAAACAAGGTGAAACTATAGATAGGAAGCGGCGTGAAGGTCAACCCACCAGAAAATCTAATGTTAAGTTACAATCAAAGGTGTGCAAGCTATTTGATAAGAATCCGAGTATCTCTTCCCGGGATGTGGCGAAAAAGTAGGCACTAGTCAAGCAAATGTCCAAAAAATTAAAAAGAATGCGGCATTACAACATATAAGAAGCAAAAGGCTCCCAAGAGAACTGTGGATCAATATAATCGTGCGGTTAGACGTTCTAGGTTATTGTATACCTTGTTGATTGAGAAAAATGTTGCCTAATTATTGACGATGAAACCTACGTCAAGGCAGATTTCAAGTCTTTACCAGGTAACCAGTACTATTCCTCTCGTGACATCTCGAATCTTGACGAATCGGAAAAGGTGATCCCGGTAGAAAAATTTGCAAAATACCTTGTTTGGCAAGCTATATGCCAGTGCGGCATGAGGAGCTCACCATTTATCACTACCGGGACAATTAACACCGATATTTATATATCAGAATGCTTGAAAAGAAACTGTTACCATTCATAAAGAAACACACTTCCTCAACATTGTTTTGGCCAGATTTAGCAAGTTGCCATTATTCGTCTCGAACTTTGGAATGGTATAAGGCGAATTCAGTCGAGGTAGTGCCTAAGGAGAGTAACCCACCTAACTGTCCCGAACTTCGCCCCATCGAAAAATATTGGGCTAATATAAAAACTAAACTGCGAAAAACTTGCCAACCTGCCACTTCATTACCAGATTTTCAACGAAAATGGATTAAATGCACAAAATTGTTAAGCGATGATTCCGTGCGAAATTCAATGAATCACGTCAAAAGTAATGTCCGGAAATTTTCTCGTCGTTCGATGAAATAGCCCTAATATTTTTTAAAATGATTTTACGCTGTATAAAATTAGTCATATAAAGAATTTTGAGCACTTTGGATTTTTATTTTGTCGTCTGTAGCATGTTCGACCTGCGACAATTTAATAGTGTTCACCCTTTATATCTTCTATATTGTGAGCGATCAAATAAAAATTAGCAGAGAAAGGAAAAATGATCCTGTTCGTACCTATAGGGTTGATGTTACGCAGTAGCCTCGTATTATAAAGCTAGTTACAGTTGCCACGCGGTAGCGGGGGCGTGGTGATCGGATTGACGGCTCCTGCACGGGTATTTGCATAGCTAACGAGGCTCCCTTCTCCCGCCCCTGCAACCTGCCCTCCTCTGGCCGACGGAATTTGCTGGATTCTCTTTGTTATTAAATACATGTAGATTTACGATATACCTATTTTCACAGAGCTAGATTTTCGTGTTATTAGTATCTGTAATAGGGGTCATTTAGTGTACCTACAACACGTATCACGGGAAGGCAAGCTAGTTGTAATGGGAATTATACCTATCGATAAAATCGACTATTCTTAGCGTTTTTTTTCGAAACAAGTTAATAATATAACAGCTATTATATTCAGGAGTTTTCCTTATTAAAAAGAAGATTTCGCTGGACAGAAACTTTTTCATGTTACCCAGGTTTCACCCAAGACAAAAACTCAAAATATACACAGATGTATAAGAAAACGGACAAGTGCGAGTCGGACACGAAATGATTCTTAGCATTTTCTATACAAAAAAAAAAGAAAAAAACGGTATCAAAATCACATTTTTTGTATTAGAGTCCCATAATTTTCATTTTGTGCATATACAACTGAATATTCCGTAAATATTTTAAGCATTTATCTGTCGCCATCAAGCAAAACACGGTAAACAATTACTCTTATTGAGTGGGACTTCTTTTAAATATTTATTTGATATAGCAGTAGGTATATTCTATTTGGCTGCCGTTTTTATTAAGCTGTAAGTACTTCAATAACTATATTTTTTACTTGCGGTCCAAAAGTTAAACGGTTTTACGAAAATATTCAATTTATCAAAACATTTAGGTTCTAACGACACCTCACACTTTAGGGATGACGCTAAAATGAATGACCCCCTCCCCCTCCCCACTTCACATGTAGGGAAGGTAGATACCGTTTGTCCGCGTGATGAATTTACATCATTCATATCATATTACGGCTTTCTAGGGCTAACTGTCAGTAAGCAAAGCCGGGGACAGACAGACTGACATGACGAAACTATAAGGCTAAATAAAATAATTCCTAGTTGTCTACGGAACCCTAAAATTCACATACCTACGTATGTACCTATTGCGTTTTTTTTATCTTAATTTTAATTTTGTGACGAGATGGTACCTCGTTCTTTTAAGTGAACCTGCTACTTTATAATCTCTTTCTCCCCCTCCTTTCCATCATGACCCCACAACAATCTCAATTAGCTAAGGATAAGTATTGTATTATTTTATCTCTTTAGCTAAAATGCGTGTAGTGTGTACAACAGTATACCAAATAAAATTAACGCTCGCAGAGTCCCACAAATTAATAACATAATACAATACATATATATTTTTATCCTGAACAAAGATCTCTTCTTAAACTGACGGGGTCTCAAACAGTTTTAAATATTCGCGCAATAACTGAGAGTACAAATGACTGTGTTGCCAGACACAAATACGTATTCATACACTTGCCAATAGATGGCAGCATGCAACAGTAAGGCCGTAAACCATTCTTCTAGTTTTTTATTTACTAAACAAAATAAAGACTATAGATCAAATAATTGTTTTATTTCCTTTAAGTTTGATCTGAATCACTTTGGTTTAAAGATAACACAGTAACTTAGATGATTTTATTTTTATAATGAACACACCGTAATGAATGAACGCAACTCTATACATTATCCGCGTGTTTGTGTGTGTTATGGAGTTCGTTGTGTTCATATTTCATATGTGTGGTGTCATTATAGAGTTAATTTTTTAATGTGTGTGCTGTGCTAGAACTGCCAGAAGTTTGTAACGTTCGCTTAATGTCCTATTGCACACGCCCTACTACTAAAATATACACTAAATACAAAATATGTTAATAAATTAATATATTCATCGGACTCTATTTGTTTTATTCCGTTGACGAAGTACTATCAAACGAAGAATGTCTGTGAGTGCCAGCGCCGAAAACCTGTCGACAGATGCCCAAGTAAGCATGCATTATGTTATGTATTTTGTAATGTAAACGTTACTACTATAAGTTTTGAACACTAATCCACGGTAAAATCTTGAGTATGGATATGAATTATATAATATGACTGTATATCATATCCCGTTTATTTTCTGAAGTCTTTTGTGAGTCATAGCTTGGGGGACCTAATACGGAAGCAGTGACCTATTAGTATTAGCGCCTACATCCGTGAGATTCAGCCCTCAGTGCACTAAGCAGGCAGGTGCTCGAACTGTGATGTTGACACGATTGTATGTTTGTATAAAACAGTTGTTGGCACTAGGATCTGTCATTTACAAATAGGTACTTAACTAACTCAATGCAATACTATCCATTGAAGTGATTAAATTATTCCATTTAAAAGATGCAGGCTGTAAAAAATGTTCTAATACCTAATCAAATCTCAATAGAAAATAATAATATTGTAAATGGAATGAAAGCAGTCTGTGAAATTCATCAGAATTTTAATTTAGTCAATTAAATACAGTCTGTCAACACAGAACAAAGTAATATAAGATTTCAGTAAAAATAATAATTTACTTTTGTTATCTGACAATTTTGTTAAGAAATGGTGACCTGGTTTAGATTTACAAAAGCATTAACACAGTAGTGTTAAATAAACTAACCTAACAAGAATGTTAAATATTGGCATCAATTACACAAGAAAGTTTCACTGTAAACCAGATTTTAATAAATGGATTAATTTACAGTTAAATAACACCATTCATATAAGTGTATGACAACCAGAATAAATAAAACAAAACACTACTTAATCTGAACACTCTTCTACTATTTTATCAAGTTCAACATTGAATATAGTATTTTTCTGTCAGAAATTCAATAGTTCAGTTAAGTTAGACCAATAAATAAGAGTGAATTGAGAGATTTTTCAGCTTGCTGTAAATTTATGTACCTTTGTATATCTAGATTGACCAGATTACAAATTAATAAATAATAAATGTTTCGGGACAATCTTACACAAATCAACCTAGCCCTATGGTAAGCTCAGTAAGGCTTATGTTGTAGGTACTAGACAACAATATATATAGATACATACATTATATATAATAGACAAATACTTAAATACATAGAAAACACCCATGACACGGAAACAAATATCTGTGCTCATCACACAAATAAATGCCCTGAATGGGAATCATAACCAGGACCATCAGCTTCATCCTTTGAATATCTAGATGACCAGATTACAAATTAATAAATAATAAATGTTTGGGACAATCTTACACAAATCAACCTAGTCCTATGGTAAGCTCAGTAAGGCTTATGTTGTAGGTACTAGGCAACAATATATATAGATACATACATTATATATAATAGACAAATACTTAAATACATAGAAAACAGCCATGACACAGGAACAAATCTCTGTGCTCATCACACAAATAAATGCCATGACTGGGAATCAAACCAGGAACCAGGACCATCAGCTACCCGCCAAGCCAAGCCGGTCATCAAACCCACACTATACAAATTCACCACTTATTTTATCATGACTACATGTAAGTACATACATACTTAATGAATGAACACAACCACTCATATTACTGTGATGACATCATCACGGCAAAATGAGTTGTTCTAATTGAATGCAAGTGTAATGCATTATGGGAAAAAATAATAAAAAATGTGAAACAAATAAAAACTGTCAGAAACTTAACCATCTGCTCTAAATAACTCAGACATATACCAACATCTTTGTACTGGCATACTCTATTGTCTCAGGTCTGGAGGATTAAAACTATTGATAGCAAGTGGAGTGGACTGTATGAATGTAAATGGGTTTGTGATGGAAACACTATGAATTAACTGGAACTATTTTAATAATATCCAAAATTTATTTTCACTTTCAAAGGCAGACTGCCTTATTGCGGTAATGTCATACAAAATGTGAGTAAATGTAATATATGAGTAAAGGCTGCAACCCAGCCAGTCCCCAACAGCTATCAATACATAGTATTAGGCAAAGTCACATGAAATGTTCATGGTTATGTACAGATTTTGCCCCAGCTATTACATATCTATTGCAAATTGATTTAATTATTGAAATAATTTTGTTAAAAATATGTAATACTTGGAAAATAAATTAATGCTAATAACCTTAAAAGTACATACCTGCTTACATAAAAAATGGGTAACCAGTAGAGTACCCAGAAGGCTGTTGGTATTGCCATGTTGGGCAGGGATGCTCATGTGCAAACTATGACCCAGCCTTCTGCCCACCCATTGTATCAATAAGGTATTTGGCGAGCACTTTATAAATATGTGGTGTGTAAAATAAAATAGCTGCCTGCATATTATTAGCATGTTTAAATTCTTTCAGAGCTGCGATGGCGGTTCAATGTGCTTGGAATTGGCACTGGAAGGTGAGCGGCTGTGCAAAGCCGGGGACTGCCGAGCGGGCGTGGCCTTCTTCCAAGCCGCCATCCAGGCCGGCACTGATGACCTGCGTACCCTCAGCGCCATCTACAGCCAGCTCGGCAACGCTTACTTCTACCTTGGCGACTATAACAAGGCGATGCAGTACCATAAACATGACTTGACTTTAGCTAGGTAAATGACTAACACGACATTGATAACCAATAACGTGAATCAAAAGATTGACTAGTCTATTTGCTACCCAAGGTCAGAGTAATACAGTTATTGTATATATGGGCATACAGTTAGAAATCTTATGGATAGTTGTTAAATTTGGTATAAATTTTAACTCAGAGGTGCTCATTCATTCATTCATGTACATGCTATATAAAGTAATGAGGCCAACTTTGTCATAGCTCTGATACAACTGGACTTCATATATGAATGTCTAGGACCATGCAGCTCCAGTTGCCCAAGACTCACACGTCACACACCTTTTTAGTACGCATGGCTTATAAGGTTATTAAATGCATGCTCCATGCCCAAAAAATAATATAAAAATATTTCGGGACAATCTTACACATCTACCTAATCCTACGGTAAGCTCAGTAAGGCTTTTGTTGTAGGTACTAGACGACGATATATATAATTGATAGATACATATAAATACTTAAATACATAGAAAACACCCATGAATCAGGAACAAATATCTTAACAACAGTTAAATAACAATGCTATTGTTCTTGCGGTCTTTAGAGGTCGTATATTCCCAGTTCAGCTGCTCAAAAATTATGTTATCAGAAGAATCATGTTTGCTTTGCCTTACTTCTCTTATATTTGAACAACAGCTGATTTAGGCATTAGTAGTTGCACATTGTTTTATATACAAACGTTTTTGTAATCAGATACTTATGTTATGTATTACTTTTAATAATCTTATTACCCTTTCAGGACGATGAATGATAAACTTGGTGAAGCCAAAGCATCAGGTAATCTAGGTAACACATTGAAGGTGATGGGGAAATTCTCTGAAGCCATCCAATGCTGCAAAAGACACTTGGAGATATCACGTTCTCTCGGAGATCGGCTTAGCGAAGGCCGGGCGCTGTATAACCTAGGGAACGTGTACCACGCGCAGGGCAAGCAACTGGGACGCGCGGGCCAGAACGACCCCGGACACTTCCCGCAGGAAGTGAGAGACTGCCTCATGCAAGCCGTGTCTTACTACGAGTAAGTACATAAATTCGTAATATGAGTCACCATAACGTAATAACGAGACATTTCAGAAGTGACTTTATTTATGTATCTGTCAATAAATGAAAATTTGTTTTAATTGCAAAATATCTTAGTTTGTATTATCTTTTCAGGGAGAATCTCGAGCTAATGCGAAGTCTAGGCGACAGACAAGCGATGGGTCGCGCTTGCGGGAATCTGGGCAACACTTGCTACCTCTTAGGAGATTTTGCAAGAGCGATTCGCTACCACACCGAACGACTACAGATCGCCCAAGAATTTGGCGATCAACCGGCAGAGCGACGAGCTAACAGCAACCTTGGAAATTCCCATATATTCCTAGGGGAATTCGAGAATGCTGCTGAACATTACAAGTAAGTAGACAGTTTTAAGACTTAGTTAAGCAGAGTTACTCTCCGCTGATATGCTCACCTTTTTCGAACGGGTCAGATTTTAAAACCTAAAGTCAAGAAGCTATCAAACTTTCTCTGCTTGCTCTATGCTATTATTTGGTAATATTATAGTGCCTTAAAATTACATGAATGAATGAAGAGCCTTACCTCTATAACTCTCGTGTTGTTTGGCGTAGACCCGTAACTTTTGCTTGAACATTTTGCATTATGCTGGTGCATGAGAAGACACCTGTGCTTATCTGCGACATATTTAATGCTGAGTTTGCCATCGCACACGCGACTTATTCAAAATTATGCGCATTAATATCTGCAAACTGTCAGGCGGTAACCAAACCAACATGACAACCTGTTTTTTCTTAGGTCAGAATGGACATCTGACACTTATTTGTAAAAAGGTTAAAGGTTTTAATACCGTCATAAAATCTCTGTTTGGAGTAGGAGTGGCTATGCAGAGAGAATCATATCATTAATCATACTGGTATTCAATGGGTACTTGCTCAGTATTGTCACACCAACAAAAACGGGATGTATAATAATTATTTATTTCCTCCTACTCGAATTCCTACTGTCGAATATGGCTTACTCAAGGCGGATAGGGTAAGGTTACATAATGTTCCTTTGTTTTACATTTACACGCGAAAGCAGAATAATTGTTCCTCCATAATGCTTTGTAAGTAATTGTATTTTTTGTTATTTTACAGTCCTGTTTGCGAATTGATATTTGTATTATATTATGCAGGTTATTTATAGCAGCGTATATTTTTACAAAACAGCTAAATATGTGCCTACGATGATAACGCATTGTCGTTTCAAAGTGGTTTAAATCTGAATTTCAGAACCAACAATCGTAGTCACTAAGCCATGCCTTTCACTCAAGCCTGGTCACTTCAGATGATAATATGGCTTCTACAATTTGATTGCTCTCGTGACAATAAACGCCATCATTACTTTTATTAAATTAGAGACCATTAAATATAAAGAGTATAACCAACTCGTTAAGGTAGTCATTGGTTGTTTTTGATGCTGGCCCATGCTAAAAAGATACTCCATCTGTATAATTCTACTGGTTAAATCCCACATACCTGGTTATATGTTAACGTTGCTTTGGCGAGTGTATAACATTTAAGCCTGCGATCAACTTATTTATTGTATGACTTTAATACGGCCGAAAATGAAAACATCCTATGTTATGAAAATTTGCGAATGTCTTACCGATGTCTTCTTTTTCTTACTCGTATAATCACGAAATTTTGCCACGGCTTATCCTCTGGCAACCTGGGGTCCGATTGGCGTAAGCAGTAGTTGTTACGAAGTGACTGCCATCTGACCTTCCTACCTCTCTGGGTAAACTAGGCCATATTGGGGTTAGCACTGTTTCCTCACGATGTTTTCCTTCATCGAAAAGCGGCTGGTAAATATCAAATTATATTTTGGACGTAAGTTCCGAAAAACTATTGGCACGAGCCGGAGTTTGAACTCGTAACCTGCAAGACGCACGCTTACCGCCGCATTTATCATATTTATTTCGTTTATAATTCAACGTTATTAACACGACACACTTTTTTGTATACAATGATAAGCATGACTGTAAATAAGATGTGCAGAAAAATGTTCTTTCAAAGAAAAAAAATCATTATACAATATGAAATTTTCACAGACGCACATTAGCTTTGGCCGAAGAACTAGGCGACGCAGCTGTAGAGGCCCAAGCTTGCTACTCGCTGGGTAACACGTACACGCTGCTGCGCGAGTACCGCATCGCCGAGGAGTACCACGCCCGCCACCTCGCGTCGGCCAGGAAACTGCAAGACCGCGTGGGCGAGGGCCGCGCCTGCTGGTCGCTCGGAAACGCCCACGCCGCTCTAGGCAACCACGAGAAAGCTCTTTATTATGCCAACGAACACTATAACATTTCCAAAGAGGTATGTCAAATCACATTACATCTATACAATAATGATAAAATAGCAATGAAGATCTGTTTTCCTACAAATCAAGTTAACCTCATCACAGAGCGAATTTGGGAAATAGGCTGAAATATGTACTCAAATACTCGAGCATCACAAATTTTTGATAGTATTATGCACTGTCAATTCATAAACTTTGATTTACGACGTAGTAATATTTTCCGATGATATGGAATAAGTCATCACAGAAACTACGTATTGCGATAGGGACTTCCCCGACACTGTTATCTTATTAACTAGAATATAATGTATTTTCTTACGAAAATGTGGCCAACTCCACCAGTGCCCAAAACTGGATCTGTTCACTATTGGTCACTTTTATGTTTTAAGTACGTGACATCTATTACAACATATAATTCATACATAGTAGTAAATAATTGGATTAGTTTCTAGTTGTTTTATCATATATCGTATTTTGTTATGATTTTGTAGCTAGGCGACGTTCTCGGAATGGCGACTGCGCAAATGAACATAAGCGATCTTCGCAAAGTGCTAGGACTGCCGGTCGAGTCGGAGCCCATGCCACCCGTTGTCGACGACAGCTGCGCCCCTCGCACGCCCTTCAACGCACTGCGTGTGCGCAGACAAAGTATGGAGCAACTCTCCCTCATACCTGTAAGTGATACAACACTTGTATAGACATTGGCTCACCATCTACTATACTATACTGATTTCATCACCCACTCCTCAAAAATTTACTTAAGTAGTAACGCCGTTCATAGCCTTGCTTGGCTAATCTATATTGTATATACGTAAACGTCCTGACTGACGTGCTGACTGTACAACGCACAGTCCATACTGAAGTGGTCATAGAAAGCTGAGCTGTTCACATCTGGCTGTTTTAAGGTAACCAAATCCTAGAGGGGAATTTTAGAACTCATAAAGAGGGTAAAGTTGGGGTTGACATTTTATATAATGGTATGAAATTCGCGATATCGCTAGTTATTTCATAAATATAAGGAAATCAAATAGGCTTGGTATTCCATGAGAAAATGAACTAAACTTATATACGGTAACTACCTATATTGACAAACACTGTGAATTTGAATTTGAAAACTTTTAAAGCTTAAGTGTAAAATTAGTATGAGACAAATACAATTAATTTCGCCATTTTTAGATAACACCCGATGGTAAAAAGAACGAGGAAGAAGAGAAGGAAAAGAAACCGGAAGTGGTGCGAACAGAGTCTGAGGACAATCCCGTGGAGTCGTTCTTTGAACTGCTGACGAGGTGTCAGTCGGAGCGTATGGACGAGCAGAGGGCGACGCTCAACGGCAACAAGGAGAACAGGCCTAAGACCCGGAGCTCGAGCAACAAGCTGCAGAGGTCTGCTAGTAACGGCAATCCTAATAACGGGTAAGTTTTCCGCTTTTAAACTTAATTGCCTTTAGCATCACTATGTACGACCTATTTTTAGTATGTAGTCCAAGGTCAACTTTAGTAGCAAGTTAAGTATACATTTATTTACAATCGTATTATGATAAATAAAAGTACTTAACTAGTTACAGTATAAAATCTAAAAAAGGCCCTTGAGGCATTGTACCAAGGATGCTGGCGGCATTTCCTCGTTGGATCGCAATGCTGATACGTTGTGCGAGGAAGCCGCCAGCTCTTCGGTCACCAGGTACATCAACCAGACGCTTCGCGTTTTCTGCAAAAAGTTTGTGCGCGCATGGACCTAGCGTCTCTACGCCAAACGGTACAAAATGGTGCTCTCTGCCCAGGCTTTTATATTTAAGTATTATCAAATATTTGCATTTATATTTGGGTTCATAAAATGCGTGCTATCTTTTCTGCTTGAATACATAGTTGTATTGCTCTTTTTATACAACCCTTCCTTTATGTAATACATTAAAGTCAGAGTCAACTCTGAAACACTATCTTAACAGATATATAAAACTCGTTAACTTCAAAATCAACAAAAGCAAAGATAAAAATATGACATTTGGTTGTCTGCCTAGAATATTGTTCTGGATAAGTAAACGAGCATAACGAACAATAAGTGAACGTTATGAAATTTACTTTATTCTGCTAGAAGCATTAGCCATGCACAAATAATCCTTTTTGTTGTTATCGTTTAGCACGAAGTGTTTGTGTTGGTGTAGTGTAAAACGAGTGATACAACTTGGTCGGCTTAAAACTTGAAAGTTGTTTACTTAAACCCTATCTCATGCCGTCGTAGTTGAACAAACAAAAATTCACCACCACCTATTAGTCACAATAGGAGAGCTATAAATAATTTATTTGTTAGAGAGTAAATATATAGTACAAAGGCTTAGCTTATCATGATCTTGACAGTATCATGATTGTTATCTGACCCGCACTTAAGATATATCGTGGCGGATAATGTCTATCGTTTCAAAGCATCGTATTTCTCTAATAGCAGTGGTTAGAATAAACGAAAGTACCTATATTCCATTACAATTGGTTTAGTAATAGATCAATTTTCCGCATATAAACTTACAAAAACAAGTGGCGTTTGCTTATAATCAGTGCTAAACGTCAGTTTTAGATAAGGCTGACGTAAACACGTCAGTCTTCATAACAAGTACGTTTAAACTAGATCGCTAGACGCGCCAACTCGGTGTTTGAATAGAAGCAGTGCGTAACAATGGCTGTCGCGCGTTTCAATGTCACTTAAACGGCACGTCGCATGCTCGCTCGTTATACTGGCACCATTGTTTCAAACCGCAGAACTACACACCATGGATTGCCATGAATCTGAGGAATTAATTAAGTACGTACTTATTTTTCTTGATAGTTAAACTTTTTATACTAACTTCATGTTTAGTACTATGAAATTGCCATAAATATTAGTTAATATTTAATAAAAAAATATTTAGCAATGTTATACTAAATTACTAAAATGTTGTAAAAGTGTTCTAAGTATTTATCCCATTGCGCGTCGAGATTCTCGGTTCGTAGGGCCCGGGCGCTTTGAGTCTCTTCAAAGACTTGTCTTAGATGCAACAGGACACCGATGACCTGGCAGCTTTCTCGCTCAGCGAATTAGCCTCACGATTCAGGGAGGAAAAGCTGGACGCGTGTTCGGTATCCTTTTTACAAGCTTTTGTTTGTCTTTACCAAGAAAGTATATTCGGGTCAAATATTGCAACTCAATTTTGAAGCAGAATCTTTAAGTGATTAAGCTGAAATTTTGCAGACTTATGTAAGCTCGGTGACAATGCAATATTATAAGACCACTGTCTCATCTGATGCTGGAGCCAAAAGGTCCATCTTCTACAATACACAAGATAAGCCCGTGATGTGTAGGCTCGTTAGAATCCTCTCATGAGTAATTGATGATATTGTAAAAAAAATAATTGTTTGAAATAAAATCTTGAGTAACAAAAATTACAATTATGAACTTATTAGATCTATTTTTAGTTAAATTTCATTGTTAAATTGAATTATTGATTGTTTTGTAAGTATTTATTTTACGTAGATTGTATTTACAGATGAAAATTTTCCAGTAATGAAAGTCGTAAACAGCAATGCGTATTATTTACTAATCATAATATGTATTGATCGTATGTATTTCTGTTAAATAGTATGCATGGGTTTATATTTCAGTACATACCATACTTAAAATTCTGCAACATTGAACGACATTATTACTTGTTATTCTTCTACATTAGCATAATCGACAGTGGAAATTTCAAATGTCGTAAGTCGCATATAAAAGTATGTCCCTTACGACATTTGAAATTTCCACCGCCGATATCTTTTGTTATATATAAGTTATATTCATATACTAACCAAAAATTGACAATAACTGTTATTTATTTTGAACATATATTTCGGGGCGCACACTGGGGTCCGCTCGTCAATCTCATTACATTATTAGGCGTTTATTTTTACAGTACCAGCAAATGCAACCTTCGGATAAGTCGCATGTGCAATAGTACTCACGCTTTTTTAAACCATCTATATTTAATTGTTTTAGACCAGCCGAAGCGATGCTAGACATGATAACAGATAAACAGTCCGAGCGAATGGACTCCCAGCGCGCCGAGCTGCGCCCTGCTCCTAAAAAACTGAGCGTAGAGAACAAGGGCGCTTCTCTGCCCGGCTTGCGGCCGCAGCAGACCACCAGCACCAAGCCTGAGGACGACTTCCTGGACATGCTGGCTCGAGTACAGGTACGGTTGAACCTCTTTGCCATTACTGCTTTATATAACTCGCAATTAACCTTCTGAAAAACGAATTTGATGAGTTAACTTTAGAATTAATTGTCTCAAAGAAAAATAAAGTGTTGTGGCTTGACAGTTATGGTGTTGTGGGTAATCCTACACTTGTAAAACTTTAATAATCAATGACTCTTAGTGCTTCGCTTTGTTCATATAAACAAATATACTCGTATAATGTTATTATGAAACTCCACTTCGTTTCTTACATCACTACGTAGTGACTATGACAGTATATAAAATTATGACAAACAACATTATGGCTGTTTACTATTACGGCAAATAAAATTCTGACAAGTGAGCGTATACCACTGTTTTCTGTGCTTATGTAATACCCAGAAGTTGTCAGCGAAAAGTCTCTAGTAGGCTTCTAAGATTTTGTTTTGTCAAGCTTGTGATGTATTTACTACATCGGACCTGTGGCGTGGCGATTATTCTTTAATATAATGTGAATCTGAGATAATATTTGGTTCAGGGCTCCCGATTGGAGGACCAGCGCTCCGAGCTGCCGCCGCCCAAGCCCGAGGAGCGTGCCAAAACCGTTCCTGACGACGACTTTTTCGCGCTCCTCATGCGCGCGCAAGCTGGACGAATGGAGGACCAAAGAGCGACTGTAATTAATTTATTACATTATTCTTCTGTTACAGTTATTTTAAAATAATCAAGTTCTTTTACGTTTCGTTTGTCCTAAAACGGTAATAAGTAATAACCTACTACTTAGTTACAAACGGATAAACTCACGTGTAATTATGTCGCACTAGGCGACATGTTTCGGGTAAGCTCTGGTACCCATCTTCAAGCCGAGTCAGGACACACCGATCGCGATGAGGGTGTATCACTCACTGCTGTCCGCTGCCTTTCACGGCGTTCTGCACGTCGCGCCCGCTGACTCGGCTTGAAGATGGGTACCAGAGCTTACCCGAAACATGTCGCCTAGTGCGATATAATTACACGTGAGTTTATCCGTTTGTAACTAAGTAGTAGTAACATGGCTCACAACAGTTTTAATTGTATTAAGTAATAACCTATTTTAATTAACAGAGACATAATCGACCTACCTAATGTTATTACTTATTCATAGTAAATAAGATCCATTGGCATTATTAATGATTTAGGTTTCGCTTGCCTTAACTTGGCTAGTAGTTCCAGTGCGATAGGATGTTACCTCCTGCACTTATTGCCTTAAGGCATTCTCTACCAGTCAACCAACGGGGCAACCAGAAAGATGTAGGAGGTTCAGGGTCTTAAAATCTAAACATGAAAAATATATTAAAACTTCAGTATTCGATATAATTGCATTTAGAGTTTTAGTTATTATTTTTTAATGTAGTTTATTTTATTAAGTTATTTATAACCTAGTATAGTTTATCGTTATTTTTCATTATTTCTTCTATGTACATATTATTGTAATAAATAATATAATTGCATATACATGTACACAAATAAGAAAATGTATATATTTATGGTTTACGTACCTTGTGTGAACTATTTAATGGACGACTTATAACTTTCTCAAGCATTTCAAATTTTGCCATGTCCATATCATGGCTCTTACTTCCGGGCATCAAACGTCTATTAAAGGTTTTATTTTTATTGCAGATCCCGTTACAATCATCAACTGACAACCGCCGCAACAAGGGAGGATCAAACGTTAAAAAATAAACGGGTACATCCACCGAGCTACCCTCGCACATGAAAACCGTTTCCCTTTCCTCATGTTCGATGCCTTATTAGATTGTCGACATGGACGGCAACATGTCGGGTATGGTTATAAACCTTTAAGAAGTCCACTTCCATAGAAAATATTTCTTGTGTCTCCCATTGTAAAGCCGAATTTACAGCTGCAAGTTATTGCTGCAAGTTTTGAGATCAACTCATATGGAAGACAAAGATGCTATTATCTGCATCTTTGTCTTGCATATGAGTTTGTCTCAAAACTTGCGGCAATAACTTGCAGGTGTAAATTCGGCTTAGGGAACAAACAAAGTGTTAAGATAGAAATGTAAACCCAACATCGTCGCCTTCCTATTCCTTTTTCACCGTAGCCTACATGTTTAAAGGCCCGATTCGTGTATTTAACCGCTATACTAAAAACGTTGTAATAATTGTTAAATGTTTAGGTTATGTTGTATACAATAAGCGAACAATAAGTGTTCTCCTAAAATAATACTTTCTAAGTCTTAGTAAGCTAAACAGAGGCCTCCACAGGTTTGCAATGAAGGACATGAGTTTATACTTATTACTAATTGATTGGTACTTGTCCGGCCACCGCAACCCTGTAATGACAAAATCTTTTGGCGCGTATGTGAATCAGCCAGTCCATCGATCGGATTCTATTGAATCAGTTATCAAAGATATCACTGACTGAAAAAAAAACTAGCTTATCACAGTTATCACAACACGCATCTGGCTTGTCGGCGTCAGTGGGTTCATTGCCTAGTTATCTGTAAATAATAAAATGCATTTCTCCCGGTCGTGTCTTTTTTAGTCACAAATTAAGAGGGAAAGGTCCCAACTACTTTACACTTTGAATTTAAAATAAATGTATTCGCAAGATTATGTTAATAATGTACTTCTTAGCCGCATCTAAAACTGTCAAGACGCCATTTAGGCAGACGGGACAGTCGCTTTTTGTTTTATGAAAACATTGTGAAGAAACCGCACTAATCTCTGAAGCTCTGTTGGCAGTGAAAACTATTCTATACACTAACTCCAGGGATTAGTTGCCAAAAAACCCCAGTTTTCCATGAACCAAATGGGAATATTCCGGGACAAGACGAGAGAAATGATGATGATATTTTTTAAATAGTGATTGAACGCAACCGTCACGATCAAATTTAAAAGATAGAATCGACTTTTCAGTTATTTATTCGCATAATGCGAAATATATACTAATCATAAATATATTGATGAACTTTTTTTAATTTTTATTCATATACTCTAGTTTTAGACATTAATCATGTGTATTTAATAATTTTAAAAGTAAAGGATAGTTTTTATTTCCCTTTTAGGGAAAGTGGGTGCTTATTATACGCTTCTACATATTGGTTGGTTAGTTCTTTACGAAATCCAACTGACTTAGAGTCACTGATGCAGTTTTTGACAACAATTGCACCTTTCGTGCCACCCACAATGGTATGTTGTTATTACAACTCTCAGACCATTCATGACAACTTCTAGAACAATTTGTGTTGAGTTTATATTTGGACAACTTAATCAGTTTGGATAAATTACAGGATTGGAGCGTATGCTCAATAATAAGATACTAGGGCCAAAGGCACATCTTCCAAAATTAGTTAAACGAGTGATCGCTTTCTATACTGGCAATGCCACTTATTCGTGAATCTCGCATAAGCCGGAAAATCTTAGGCTGTCATGGTCACTCGAGATCATGTAAAGCTATCTACATTCCAACTTTTCATTTTACTAGTATACTTAGCTAATGAAAATAAACATAAAAGAAAACCCCAAATACGCACGTACTAATATTAAGTAATGTTCTTGTGCCTACTAAAATGGTAACCCTGTGTAACATAAGGTATGTAAGGTATATTTTATCTTATTGATTCGGTATGATATAAGATTAAATTAGTAACCTAACACCATTGTTAACTCCAATAATATAAAACTACTGTCAAAAAAATCTTACAGCTGTATCAGGTTTTAGGTACACTGTAACCAAATGTGTTCATAAAGAAAATTCAGTTACACAATCGTGCAAAATAAATGATATAACTGTTCAGAAAAATATTATAGAAATAAAAATATACATTTCCAGAAATTACTATGTTAAAAACTAAATTTAACTAAATTTCTGGATTGATATTTATTTTGATTTGGTAAATTCGCTTGAATGTTATGCTTTTAATGTTATGAAATTTTAGTGAATTAATATTAAATATATGTAAATGGAAGGAATTGATTAAAGTTACGATGTTTAGAATTTTTCAATTCACATACTTTTCAAAACACTTTCGTTTCGCTAGACCGGCAGATTACGAAGAGAATAGCATATTATAATTATTGCTAATAAATTATTGTCTTGGTTGATGTACTGTATGGTTAATAGCGCGGCGCAAAGTTTCCGACTTTTTACCCTAGACAAAGTTAAATGAAATTAGCTAAATAAAATGTCTGTCGAATATTATTTTATTATTTACTTGTTAGTATTGTAAATTAAATGATTAGATTAGTATTAGTACATAATATTTAGCGAGTGACTTCTACTTCTTAACTCAGACATTTGAAAATAACGAATAACACTTGTAGTAATTTAATAAGTGCAGTCTAAGGTTTTATTTCAACTGATTAATTATGACAATAATTGTGTTTCGAAACTTGAAAATATCTTTGGACACTTATAAACTATACAAGAAAGGTATGACTCATCTGGTTTGATTGGTTATTATAATGTATTAAGTTTAAATGTTCATTAACCGCCCAGTACGTGGATGCATAATTGTGACACGTTGGCCACCGTCAGCGGCAGGTAACGGCATGGCTTTCTTGGAACAATCCATCGACGTGAGTTTCCTCAAAACTTTATTAAAGTCCGTTGTTCGACGGACATTACACGAGAGACTGTCGTCAATTGAATTTAACATACAAGTCTACAAAGTGATTAAAAAAATCAACGCACCATTGGCACCGTCCAAATATTTCTTATAATTAGTAAAAAAAACTCCCCCATTTGATGATGATCTCTTTTGATTTTGATGGATGTTTCTCGTCCGTATATAGTTGGTTATCATTCGATTCTTCGAATAATGTGAATGTCTATTAAAATTGTAAATTTTGTTAAAATAAAGCACAAGTTTTGAAATATCCGTAGACTAACCTATAAGCAAACTAGTAACATGATTAATCTATCGTTTTGGCTCCGTAACGGAAATGAAACCCTTCTAACGTAGACTGATGTTTTTTTATTATTAATATGTAGTAAATGTGTATAATATGTGAAATTTTAAGTAATATTGTGTTGGAGTACACTTTACTAGCATTGAAACAAAAACTGGAGTAAAGTGCATTATGGTATGCGCACAATCTAAACCAAAAACCTAAGAATAAGCATTTAACTCTAGTAGTCTTTGAAAGTTAATTGTTTCTAACCATGTTTTAGATAAACAAGAAATAAATTAACTACACTTCTACTACATTAATAATTCATTATTAGAGGTGTTTCTAACATTTGCCTACAGAAGTGAGTTAATAGTACGTATTTTTATTTTACCACTGATGTATCTTAGACGTTAAGGCTGAGGAAATATCACATGTTCTTTTTACTAATAAGCCGTGTAATAATATTTAGCGAGTTTTTATAAAAAAAATACCATTACCTTTTACACATGAACACCTATTTTGCTTCTAGTTATTCTTAAATGTTAATATACCTCTCCGGAGAATTTCACATTAGGATATTTCCTAAGGGGACAAAATATGTATATCTAGGTACTTTTGACAAAATTAGCTAATTAGATAGTCAGAATCCGTGTAAAGTACAGTTTTCTCCTGGAGTACTTGCTCCCATTTGTTAACGCTGCAATTAGCTGTGTATTCATTTGTCTCTAATTTAATTTGTTATCATTGGTGGTTTTGATTGTAGTTACTTCAGGAGATCTTTTAATGTTAGGTAGAGTGGGGAAAGATTGAATGACAGGTAAGATGAAAAGCCGTCTACAGATGTATGAGTTTATGGAGGTTATTGGACCCCTCGTAAAAAGTAATTGAATCTTACCTTTCTTTACCTTTTATTAGTAGTAGATAAAAATATTTATATGACTGTATTATTAAATATTTATACAACACAAATTTACGCGTAACTGACGTATCCCAAGTTGTTGGCGGCAATAGGGACGCTACCCCGAAAATCCAAGTTTTAAACCCGGTATCAGGACCGTGGTCGCGAATATTACATCTGCCCCTATCCGTACTCAGCACAAGTGGGAACATTTGCCCATTTTACTCGGGTGGGTAATTAGGTTTAATACCTACACCATATGAAGCGGTATTAGTTAGTATATTGTATTTGTATTAAAAAAAAGGGTCAAATTATTTTATTTCCATATATGATGCCAAATTAAGACGACGAAATTTTTATAGATATGGGACTTAACTGTCCACAAAAATTAAATACATGCCAAAATACTCTTCTTTAACTTACTGTAACTTGAGTAATTGTTATAATGTATAGGTAGGTCAAATGCCAAATAAAGCATTGAAATAAAAAATATGTAAAATTACGTTAGTTGTATTATTTTCCTACTACTGAACCTTCTGTCCTTTTAATATATTTTTTTAAAGATATTGTTATTTTAAGAGATGAGCATCAGAATATTTCAAAAGTTACCATGGCGTAAAGTATTGGGTACATATTTTCAGACGTGACTGTACAGGCAACAGATATAACAATTCAGATGCTGACCTCTGTAGCATGTAGGGAGGTAAGTATAATACTCGTATATAATAATATATTATACTGATATATTTAGTAATACATACATACATATCGACTGGCGATGGTCATATAAAGTCCGACAAAGTAAAATCCCTTGTTTTAGGTCGAGAGCTCCATGTCCGGCTATGCCGCCTCTATAGGTACAGTCAGCAGCAGAAATTACTAAGCAGACCATCTGGCCTGCGTGGCTTTCCTGGCGATGGCGTGTGTAGATCATTCTAAACACCTGTTTAAATTGATCTTGACACGCTCTTTTTCTCTTAACTATAAAGTCGTATTAACGTCATTTTGAACACCTCACCCGCTTAGATACTTCTCCTGCTGATTGTGCCTACCAAGGCTACCAGTACCAAGCGATCGATAACGCTCTAGTATCAGTAGATACAGTCAGCGTCATATAGTTAGTAGCAGTAAATGTAGGCAAATATATCGTAACACATCCTTACTACTATACTAATAAAAATATGTTTCCATATATTTGGCTACGATCGTTGCTGCTGACTGTATATGTATGTACTGACATAGAGTGTATTTTTTTGTTTTAACTGCTTTGTCTGCGGGTGCTCTACACAGTTTGTCTTCCATATGTAGATTTTAAATTTAGTGCCAAAATCCAACTTCGACGATACAAAATTATTTAAAATAACTGTGTGTGTACACGTCTATATACCTAATAACTAATAACAAAATGTAAGAAATATGCGGTATGAAGTTATGAAATCCGAACGTCCCTCCTTATCACGCACGAATATTGAACTCTATGGATATCGAGTCTAAAAGTAAATTTTGAGGCCGAAAATAAGGCAAATTTGAAAATATTTAGGTTTCTTTTTTAATTAGACGATTTTATTCAAACTAGCACAACAGTTGTATTATAACACTTATACAACTAATTTTATAGACTTAAAAATAATTTATTTGGTAATACAATATAAATAAACTTAAAAAAAATAAAAATAAACTAGAATTAAAATAAAACTAAGGACTAAAACTATTTTATAGCGAACATAACTTTTAATTTCAGTAGCGTTAGACTATTAAGAAAAATACGGCAATATTAACAAAACTTAGTTCATTGGTATTCAAGCTAATACATGAGGCGCGTCATCTACAGGATATAATATTCTTGTTATTATAATTTCAGTAGCGTTAGACTATTAAGAAAAATACGGCAATATTAACAAAACTTAGTTCATTGGTATTCAAGCTATATAATATATACATGAGGCGCGTCATCTACAGGATATAATATTCTTGTTATCACGTAATGTTTTGACGTTGACATATCTTGACATTTAACCATCGCTTGTCAGTTGAATTAGATTCTAATTTCTTGTGTGGTTAGTTTGTGTTAATCGAAAGTGCGTGCTAAGTGTATTTATTGTTTTTGCATAAAGTTTTGAATCACACATTTTTCCTATTATATTTTGTGACTTTTGGGTGTTTTCTACTTTTCTTTTACACTTGTTTTACGCGTTGTTATCGAACTTAGCGCTGGTAAAAGTAAGCCAAGTTTCGAAGACATACAAATCTAATTAGTTCGTGAAGCTTCCATGCTCCTTCAAACAGAATGGACGAAATTCTTAACCATCCTAGTTCATCGAAAGGCAGGCAGTAAGTACATGTAAACAGTAAAAATTGGTTTCCGGTTTTTTATTTCGCTCATAACATGTCCCTTATTGGAGTTAGTTTTTTGTCGATTTTTAGCGCTGGGATTTGTTTTGTAAGTCTTAGTAGTAGGCTATTCCTCAATTCTTAGTACCATACCTTGTTTACTTCATTAACATCTAACTTCAATACTCGTGATACAATATTATGATCATCAATATCAGAGATTATATTTAAAATTAGAATTAATGTTTGCAGTTTTCTGATGTCTTATATTATAGGTTCATTTGTATAAATTAAGAACTCCAGGAAACCATAATAAAGATCCCGGTTTAGATTATCTAATAAATAAACTGATTATTACTAAACCATTGTCTCGTAGTTTTTGCTTAGATATAAAATGAAATTTTACTTTTTTATTGGATTGACTGTTGAACTTCAAAATGGTGAAGTCGTCTTGAAAATATATTTTTTGTTTTTTGTTCAAATGTAGTTTAATGTGTAATATTGATAGAGTATTATGCAGTGATCTAACGCAGAATTGTGCAGCTAATGAAGAATTGATTTCAAAATGCATTTCACCACTATTTGGCCACCAGCCCAATGCCAGGGCCATGGCCACTTCGTGGCTTTCTGCAAAGTCCAGCTACCACTTTTCAGATTGCAAGGCCTACTACCGTACACTGGCATGCTCTAAGAGCAAACTTGGTATTCATTTAAACTATCTATCTATCCACTTTTTTAGTTAAGATGTACAATTTCATTTCTAAGCATACATGTTTCTGTTTTACAAATTGTAATAAATGTCCTACCTAATTAAATTTTGTACTTCTTGTTCATATGTGTACCTCATAGTCCTTTTTCTACTTGTTTGGTCAAATGTTGGCAGGAGAAAATTCCTAATGTGGATATGATTTATTAATAGCATGGTTGCATACAATAACACCTTCACAGACAGTACTTCGACACATGATGTAAAATAGTGGCCATAAACATGTCAATATAACCCCCTATAATTTTGTAATCCTACGACATAATTTAACTATATATCAATATAAATTGTATAGTAAAATTTGTGTACAAATTTGTACTATATGAATTTGCATAAATACTATAATATATCAATTAGATTGAAAATTATTAAATAGACAGTGCAAGCCAAATAGTTTATGAAATTATTTTTTGCAATTATTCCAAATTTTGTTTAAAATATCGGCACCAATTGTTAGAGCTCTGATAACAATCAAACATTTCACTTTTTCACCTGGACATGCATTTAATCCTCATAGATATCTTATATATGTATGTGTATATGGTACCATCTAACACTCCAAACAACTCTAAATAGTTGGAGAGAATGGAGAGTTAGTCTTGGATTCAGTTTAGACTATAGTGAGATTAGACATAATAATCACATTGCAACATGTTATTGTTACATCTTTAGGTATAATTTGATTTCTACCTCAGTTAGAGGTGTTCTTAAGTGAAGGTCAGAGTTTAATACAGTTTGAACCTTGAAAAATAATTGAAAAGTATACAAAATAAGCACATAACTTAACCTCAATATTTATGCATCTCATTATTTTTTTTATTGTAGGTATATGTTGATTTTAACATTACAAACTTAATCCAAAATTTCGGTATCAATAATTTATCATTTTAAATCATAATTTTAAAGTCCATTGAACCACAATTTGTAATAGATTACTTTGCACTTTTGTGAATAAAATGTAGTGTTGCTGTCGTTTTTTAAAGAATAAAAGTGTGGCTTGCTGTGAAAATCTATAAACTATTTGCAGTCAATGGAAATGGAAAATAATGTAAACAACCCATTTACCTTCATAGTTTAGCTATTAGGTACGCAGTTTTTAAAAACTTGCCATGGTTTAATTGTCACTGTATACACGTAAATTTGTTACTTCCATTCTTGTTCCATCAGACAATTTTAGAAATTTTTACTTATTGTTTGTATTTTGCCGTGTTTATTTTCACCACAACCACTTAGAAATATTCTTTCTTAAAAATCGAATAGCTATCCCAATTTGAATTAACTAGGACCCGGGTATATCCTAAAACTACGTCCAACAATCAGAGGTAGGGCAAAGCGAAGTACCATCACGCTAGAGTCTGGAGAAGCCCAACAGGAGAATGACCTCCTCCTTCCAAAAAAAAAGTTGTGCTAATGTCCTTAATAATTATTAAAATCTATTTATTTATTTTTATAAATGATAGGTTAGCTTTACTAGTTTTCAGTTAGTTACCTACTATTGTACATTTGTACAAACGTTGGTTCGTAACAGTTCGTAAGATTAACTTGTAGCGGATCCGGATGATCTGAAATCATTCCAAATTAATGTTTTTTTTTATTTAAAAGGTAAACAAGAACTTTGCTCCCTTGTTTAGAAATAAATATTATAACCTCGCAGAATAGATAATTGTACATTGTTTTGCGACATGCATATCTAAACGCAAATTTATCACCATTGTCGTTTTTTTAAATATGTTTTATAAATATTTACTTTGTATGTACCTACTTCATAAATTTATTTAGGTACATAATAAATAATTATTTTGCATTGGACACCTCAAGATTTTACACATATTCACTTTAGGGTGTGGCTGTTCATAATGCAAGTTTACGGTATTTTTATGTATCAACTCTAAAAAGCACAAAGACTAAAAACTAAGCATATCTTTTTTACTAATACGCCTAGACCTTGGTTTAAGTAGTTTGATTGTACTTGGTTCCAACATTTTATGAGTTTGCTCGTTGTTTCCATATAGGTTCAGTATAAGGAGGTACTCTTGAAACTTTATACGCACCCTCGCCCATAACTTGAAGCGGAGAAGACGTACAATTTCATAAAGAATTATTAATGTTAAAGTGCTCGAGTAGTATTAGTATGTACTCAATGCGAAATTTAGGTTTACTCCATAAGGGGATGAACTATGAAAACCACAGTACCAACTACGAAACAAAAAGCGGAACACAGGTGAGGTATCTTAGATATTTTAAATAACAGTTTTATCGCTTATAATCAAATCAATTTTCGCGTACTTTTATCCCGGAGTCTGCCTCACGGTCCAAAAATAGAGAACACAAGTTAATTGACTTATGCTTATGACGCAGTAATTATCCAAATTATTATCTTGATCAAAAAAGTAATTAAGAAACCTTTCATTTGATTTACAGACAAAGGCATAATAGAATAATGTTCATATTTATTTTATTAATTGCAACAATATTATTTTCCCCTCACTAGCTCGTAAAGCGCTTGTTTATCCTTTAATACGAGAGGGTAAAAACGCATTTTATCCACTAGTGATTAAAGTAAGTTGACTTCTCATAGCTCTTATCGCTATGGTTTTAAAGTCTAAATTCGCGCAGTACAGCTCACTTGCCCCCGAGGCGGCGGCGGCGGAGCCTCGCTAACGCACCGAGTTGAAAATCGAATTAGAACATTCGAAAATCGTACTGGCCACCACAAGCTAACCAAGCTAAAGGCACCTTTTGTAAATATGTTGAATGTATCTAAACGCAAAGAAAAAGTCAATGCGATTTCATAACTTTTTTTTACATGTTTCACTTTCCTCGCTGTAGTGAGGGGAAGAGTTTTGTGTTACACATGGGTGCAATTGTAATTTACTTCTCGTGTATTGAAACACTCGCTACGCTCAGGATTATATTTTAAGACCACTCGCTTTACTCGTGGTTAAACTATAGAATCCATTCGCTTGCTCGAGTTTCAATCCCACACTCGCAGTTAAAAAACAATTTTGCACCCTTGTATAACAATTAACTATTTCACTTCAGCAGTTCCAAAAAAGGGTTATTGGTTTTTAAAAACAATGAGCAAAATTAAATTTTGCTTGGACCATGTAACAAAATTATCTCAATGTAATAAGGTTTTAAGTAACCTTGAAAGTAGAACGTCAATTCTACCCACGGGGTCTAATACAAAATCGATATAATTAAGTCTATAGGTACTCGGTGTCTGTTTTATTTTTAAATGATAGTTTACTGAAATTTTTCGCGGTACCGGCAACAGGGCCGGTACCCAGATCAAATATCGCGAGCATCTTTCTCTTTTACTCCAATTAAGGCGTTATGAGAGTGACAGAGACAATCGTCCGAAATTTAGGAATATCGTTTTTCGCGGTAACTCCGCAGATTCATATCGTAACGTTCCGAATCACGTACCAGTAGTCGAGAGCTATTTGCAAAAATATTTTGGTATAAATAAATTTTATTTTTCAAACGTGTAACACTATAAATTATGTAATATTTTTTTACCTTATAAAGCTCTATAATCCGTTCGGCATAGAGCGGGCAGACTGTGTGAGAGGAAGGTAGTCTGGAAAAAAACCAGGTCCCTTCCGCACCAATCGTGATTTGTAGTACTTACTCCTATTAAATTTACGTTTCTAGTGAGAATGGTTGAGGCGGTCTCAACCGAATCTGAGTGGTGGAGGTTTCTTGGCGTCGCGATGATGGTGGACAACGAGGAGTTGTAAATATATTTTTGATCGAAATTACTTAATCTAGTATTCTTTTTTTTTTAAATCATGGACATTCAAAGAGAAACAGGAAATTGTTTTAAACTTCCCACAATATATTGAAAATGCGTGATTAGTGTTTTTATTCTCTTTTAAAATATATTTTGTGCAAAATGTTGTGTTGTATAAAATATTGTAAATCCAAAGAATGAGTGAATCTTGCCACGAAGATGAAGTTTCAACTCCAGAGGAGTCTTAACAAGATTTTTAAATGTACGTACTTTATTTGTTCTCACTGCTGAAGTAAAAAGTTGTAGACCAACGTTGTAAACAAAGCTTTTTGCAAAGGCACGGGCTTTGAGTTTTCAATACGCTCAAGATTCTAAATTAAAATATTTAACTTGCTCGGGACTCAAAATTAGCACACGAAACATATACGAACTTTGATCTCTCGTTGCCCAAGGAACTTTGGTATATGCTGATTTTTTTGTAATCTTACACTGTCACTTACAGTGAGAAAAAAGTCAAGGTTAATCGTTGAATCCGACTGCGGGGCAGCTTTCGGGAAGCTACGACACATCTTTTCTTCCAATATTGCGCATTGTCTCAAGACGAAAGTCTTTGACCAGCGTGTGTTGCCAGTGATGTGACACATATGGCAGTAAAACATGGTTGCTTACTATGGGCATCATAAGAAGGCTCAACGTCACTTAGAGGGCTATGACGGGAGTGTCTCTGCGCGATTGCATCAGAAATTATGTAATTAGCAGCAGAAACAAAGTAACCGATATAGCCCTCCGGATCGCTAAACCTAAATGGCAGTGGGTGGAGCACGTTGTACGCATAACCTATTTCCGTTGGAGCGTAATGATGCTCCCACACTGGCTTTTACAAATGTTATATAATATGAATTTTTTCTCTTTAACAAATCAATGTTACGTGATACTGTCCCTATCAAACCTTGTTATATAACATTATAACACTAGTGAATGAGGACATCAGGGTTTTCGGAGCGGGAATGGTTTGAGAAAGAGTAGAGATAAACAGATACGTCAGTCTGAGAAAATAGCGTACTATGCTTAATGAATAAGTACCCCTCTGCGAAGTCAATACACTCTATGGCACAGTTTAATTTAATTCACATAGTACTTTAACTTTACTACGAAGCCTCGTAAGATAACAATAAAAAGAACTTTGTTTGATTACCTGCAGTAAATTGAGTAAGTGGTACGATTTTCAGAATAAACTATTAATATTTTTTCTATATTTAGAACAGTTATTCTGCGACGCCTTGCTGTAAATATCCACTTCATTGCACTGAACGAACTTTCCACGTCAACAGTTGCAATAGATGCATATCGACAGAGGTTTCAAATGTTGTAAGGGACATACTTTCATATGCGACTTACGACATTTGAAATTTCCACTGTCGAATTATATTAAAATTTTTGAAGGAATCAGTTGATGCACGAGAAGCTTGACAACATTTTGATGGTTTAATGAACAATTTTTTAACCATCGCTGATTTATAGACTTTTGTCCTGTAGTTTTAATGGCTTTTATATTTACATTACCAAAAGCTCTTTTTGCTTTTATAATACTTTGACGACCGGTCTGGCCTAGTGGGTAGTGACCCTGCCTCTGAAGCCGATGGTCCTGGGTTCGATTCCCAGTCGGGGCATTTATTTGTGTGATGAGCACAGATATTTGTTCCTGAGTCTTGGGTGTTTTCTATGTAATTAAGTATTTATATGTATTTATTTATTATATTTATCGTCGTCTAGTACCTACAACACAAGCCTTACTGAGCTTACCGTAGGACTAGGTCGATTTGTGTAAGATTGTCCCGAAATATTTATTATTTATTTATTTATTATTAATACTCCGACCTTCGGAGCAGCTGAATGTATTTAGAACACGTTTCATAATAATGTTTGCTATAATATGTCGCAAGTTCTACCCAGTTTCCCCACCGAATATTTTTGGTGGTAAAGGCACTCATTGAAGCATGTCTTTAAACTATTGTTATTCTTTTAGGAGATTTCAATTCTTAACATTTGTGATTGACGCATTCACATTTGGATAAAGGTTTCTGACTAGTTAAGCCACCCTATTTAAACCATGAGCCAAACATGTGGCGTGCAAAGATTGTGAAATAGTTATTTGTTATACAAGGGTGCAAAATTGTATTTTAACTGCGAGTGTGGGATTGAAACTCGACGAATGGATTCTATAGTTTAATCACGAGCAAAGCGAGTGGTTTTAAAATAGAATCCTGAGCGTAGCGAGTGTTTCAATACACGAGAAGTAAATTACAATTGCACCCGTGTGTAACACATCACTTTTCCCCTCACTACAGCGAGGAAAGTGAAACATGCAAAAAAACGTTTTGATTCGCATCTACTTTTTCTTTGCGTTTTAGATACATTCAACATTTTTACAAAAGGTGCCTTTAGCTTGGTTAGCTTGTGGTGGCCAGTACGATTTTCGAATGTTCTAATTCAATTTTCAACTCGGTGCGTGTGCGAGGCTCGCCCGCGCCCGCAGCCGCGCCGCGGGGGCAAGTGAGCTGTATATACTTCGCGAATTTAGACTTTAAAACCATAGCAATAAGAGCTATGAGAAGTCAACTTACTTTAATCACTAGTGGATAAAATGCGTTTTTACCCTCTCGTATAAAAGGATAAACAAGCGCTTTACGAGCTAGTGAGGGGAAAAATACTTTTTTAATTTCTTCCTTCTTGTGGCATGTAGCCTACGTCAGTTAATAGTAAAAGCACTTTATCGTGATTATTATGGTTAACACTCCATAATTCTCCAAGAGCACTTGTTACAATGTTGCTTATGGTTACATTGTTCGTTGCGTCTAATCGTTTGCAAGATATCAAGTGTTGAGTGCCAATGTTGTCGTCGTAGTGCCCCTACTATGGTTAGCTATTTGACGACCGAGATCATCTGTGGTTTCGTCAACACTCATGTAAATGTATTCATTGTTAAGCTCATTCCGTATTGTATTAATTTTTTCATCGTAGGTTAATATTTTCCCCGCATTTGGCATTAGGAAGGAACTTTTACAGTTTTTTTTTTTATTTACCAGTAACACATATTTCGATAAAAATGTTTAAATAGCGGATTGTTTACCTGCGTCCATGGTATATTACCATAATAAATTTCACGAGCTCACAGAAATTGTATTTTATACTGGTATGTTTATTGGATACCACATGTCGCGTTTGAGCGAAGCTAATATTGCATTCAGTGCAAACAAATAAAGAATCGCGAAACTCTACATCTGAAGCCTATTGCATAACAACTTGTAACTTATAATATTAGCGGAAGTCCCTTTCCGATTCCTTTTATTAGAAAGAAGGTTCCGCTAATATTATTAGTTGTAAATTCTTATGCAATGGGCCCCTGGATTATTTTCTATCCACGAACGCAAAAACTCGTAAAAAGCTTTTTTTCTTGGAGATGATAATATATGTACCTATATTTATGATTATTAATTTACATTTTTCAATTAATTATCTTCCGATACGTGATCGCTACTCGAGAACATTTACGAATATGAATCAAATCTTTTCGGAGCGGGAACGTTTGACAATAAAACGTTCCCGCTCCGAAAAGATTTGATTCATATTCGTAAATGTTCTCGAGTAGCGATCACGTATCGGAAGACACAGGCGTGGGCAGAACCCCTCCAAGGTAGACCGACAACTAATTTCAAACGTGTCGGATATAAACGAAGCAATTTCTTACTTTTTATCAGCTTACTAAATATAGATTCGATATGAGAATTGGGTCCGACTCTAGTTAGAGTCCGAATAAAAAACAAATGCGGTTGCTTGGCAAAAGTTTTCATTCACCGTCAAATTTCAGAGCTGTACGTAACTGTACATAATTAGGCATAATAATACGAGTTTGGTTTTATGAAACGAAGCGAAGATGAATTTCATAATAACATCAAACGAGTACGGGCGTTTCATTGAGTAGCAGTAGCATAATCTACTCTTTTGCCATATGTATATTGGCTCCAGGTGGTTTGTATTGTGATGGTGGTATATATTTCAGGTGACCCAAACCTAAATATGTTCGATTTTATCGCGATACGGCATTTAAACATAAATTAATGTTTTAAATATTTCATTTTAATGAAACACGCTAACCTTGAGATTTAACATATTTTTCACGCATATCTAGGTGTTTTATACCTATTCATAATTTGTGACGTTGTAGCAGAAGTATAACGGAAAAAGTCAAGGCCATGCGGACAATTTTAATCTTACATTTTATGACCTAATAAAAGACAATGATACTAGTTGGCAGTCTTACTGATTGATAAAAAAAAAATCAGCAATCTGCTTCTTCTAAATAGGATCTTACACTTGTCAGCATTTTGTAATTTAACGTCTGCTGTACTGTTGTCGTATATGGCTTTGATTAATTTTATGTAAGCGGGACTAATTCCCTGATTCTGTAATGCAGCTACTATGGCGGAATGGGTGATGCTATCGAAGGCCTTTGTATAATCTACGAATGCTAAATATAACGGGATCTTGTATTCGGTGGATTTTTCTATAATCTGGTTAAGTGTGTGAAGGTGGTCAGTAGTTGAGAGTATGGAAACTTATTAACTGGAGTCTTATGAGTATGGAAACTTGTATTATTATACCTAGTGGATCAAAATATGCTCGTAATTATGTACATACAATTACAATGAACGCAGAAAAGTATACATCTGGTAGAAACAGGTTATAAAAAACTTATTTGAAAGACTCTAAAAGGTCAACTTAGTTATTCTCGTTATACCTTTCTCCAACAGAAGCTTCTGGGTTTGAATCCCGAATATTAGCCCCAGAGTAGACATATTCTATGTATTTACTTACATGTCTACACTGGTGACACTTCATTCACATGGCGTTGCGTATTCGCGCATTTACAACAGACAATAACGACAATATGTGGAGGACACTATCTTTGAGCTTATCGCGGGACTGGGTCGATTTGTAAAGCTGTTCATGTTTCTGCTTACATGTCGTCATATTGATATTTTTTGTCTGATATATATAAAAATAAGTACATAATCAACCCACAAATTACTGAGATACTGAGTTTATTGTGGAAGCAGGTGCATGATATATGTTGGTTACATTTTGGCATTACAAACTAGATAGATCTTTATTTGCATCCACGTATATTTCTTAATATTGTATTAAAATGAATACATGGACCCTGGTATTGTATAGCAAAATTTGTAACATTAGTATTAAAGCCTAATTAACACAAGTTATAAATATTCTGACACTTGTAACAGCTTATAAAATAACATAATAATATGTATACCTACGTAACTACATATGAACATTACAAATTGTCTTCCATGAAATCCGATATATTGTAATGACATTTCTCGACCAGCGTAATGATTAAAATGAAAAATAATGATTTAATGATGAAAAACCCCGCTGCACGCTGCTGAACACGACGCGATTATGTAGTATGTGTGTAAATACGGCGTAAGCTTTAATCAGACAATCTGCAAAATTATATTTGTAAAATTCCATGACTGTTCACATACAAAGGTTAACGAGCTTAATCGTCCGCTAACGAACTTTAGCCCATGTGAACTGCATCTGCTCGATGGGGTTGCGGCATTGGATGGATTAAATACTTGTATGGCCGTGTGTAGGTACAATCGGCAGCAAAAGTGGCTAAGCGTTTGAGGTGTTCAAAATGAGGTCAACACATCTCTATTGTCAAGAGAATAAGAGCGCGTGTAGGTCATTTTGAACACTTCAAACGCTTAGCCACTTTTGCTGCTGACTGTACCACTGACTAATTCTGGGCAAACTCAGATCAGTACTATCCGGTTGCAGCGTGTTCATATATTTGATACTTTAGTTACGATTGTAGAAAATGGATACCATACGCCGTTTCACTGATCTAATGTTGCCGAAATGAAGTCGGTATATTTATGAGCGATTTCAATCCATGGGTACGTCTATTCTCACTCGACTGTTTAGGGAACGTGCAGGTACTATAAGTGGCAGCACTAAACGACAAAGGCGAAGGTTATTCATAAATATAATAAGTTATTAAATATGGGTTTCGGCACATTAAAATTGAACTCGAATGTGGCTAAACTATTACAAAAGGTCAAAAACTTTTAAGGCCGGCCATGTATTGCAGGACCAAGAAAGAGTTCACCAGGAACAAGAGGCTATGTAACAGGTAAAAAGTATCGCTTAAAGTAAATTATCTAATGTTTCCGACGTAAGATTAAAGGTTATTAGTTGCTTGAATTACTTTTTCATCGTTATACCATAAGTAAACTAGTTAGTACTAGTAGATAATATTCATTTAAGTTCTCAACTTTTCACCTTATTAATCATGTAAACAAAGTGTTAAAACAAAATCTAACGTTACGGTATCTTCGTATATCTGTCATCAGGAATTTAAATCGGCGAGAGTTAAATGAAGAACCTTCACCAATCTCCTTCACCTGTCATACAACCTTCACAAGTCTCCTTGTTACATTGTTCTTATGTTATTACATGTAATTTTTCCACAAATTTTGAAACGTCTATAAAAGTTTCGGTTTCGGCCGAATCTAGAATGAAAACCAAACCTTCGGTTTAGGGAGATATACATGTTTCGGTCGGACACTAAAAAATAGGCGGTTGTTCTATTTTTTCCAGTTTACTAATAGCAGTATGGCTAGTTTAGTAATATCGAATTGATGGAACCGGTTAGGCGAGTAGTGCCTTCTCGAAAAGCACTTGTGACGTGTGTTCACCATACCCTAACGTCAAACGAGATTTTGAGGAAGGTTCTACGCGATCAAATGTTTGAGAGCTTAACGGTAATTTATGGCCAGTTTTTTAGAATTACAACTACTTGAGAAATAAACTAAGGCTTTATTCTTGTGATTAGAAAATACTAAAAATACCTTTTTCCTAACTAGTGCGTAAAGTGCACTTTGCGCACGCTACGTGTGCATAATTTTCACTTTTTAAGGCAGTTGTTATGAAAAATTGGGTTCGATACACGTGTAAAAACATTTTTTTCACTAGTATCGAAATGTACTATTTCGATACATGGATTTTATTTTTCACCTAAAACTATCTGTTAACTAAGTTAAATCTGTATCTTATGTGTTTTTCTATTAATTTTACTGGCAAAGTTTTATGTTCATTATTTTATTTTATAATTCTCTATATACATATTTCTCGCCGACTTATAATAGTACATTGTGCAACGAGGATGGTAAGTAAGGTATAGTAAACGCGAGTCTATTAGAAGCCCGACGACGAAGTCGGAGGGCTTTTAATGACTCAAGTTTGTTATACACTTACCACCCGTGGTACATACAATGTTTTTCATCACATTTGCGAGGAAATAAAATAAATTCGTTGGTAAAATATTAGTTACTAGTGTAGTGTAGTTTTACCTATCAGACCGCATCCACTATAAAAGATTGTCAACAATGTCAACTTTGTTCAATGTCTTCCACAGATGATGTTAAAAACTGCGTTTTGTTTTCGAAGTTGATAGATCATCCTGCCAAATAGTATCAATTATCAAAATCGAATAGAAAACAACTATTTTTAATAAATACTAAACATTAAATTGCAGTCAAATTTAATATAAAGATATGTTTTATACATATTAAAAGTTGGTTGTAGCAAACTTTTGAAGATATGAAATACACCTTGGCTGTTTAGAAACATCCTCAGTCCAAGTGAAGTATAGGTTCTGTATATTTTTAAAACTAAACTTAACAGCCCGTGTGAGCTAAATCGGCTATAACTGCTCTGTACTCTCGCAAGTAACAACGCCATTGACGAGCAAGTGTGATGAAAAAATATTTTTTTCTTTAGCCTCTATATATTAAACTGATAAAATAATATAAGTATGCTGATTATGTGATTTTCCTCGTAGTTTCGCAATGCAACTGACACGTTGTGCTAGGAAGCCGGAGCCAGCCAAATCATACATACGTAATGTTTGGCTTCCAATTAGCTGTAGGTAAACGTAAATTATTTCTTAGGGTAAAGCAGGCACGTTGAGTATAGCTTAGAGTTGACTGCTATAGGTGCCGATTATTGTTTTAATAGAGTTTTGTGCAACAGTTACATAGTAAGGGGTCTTCAAATTTTAGTATTAGAATACTTTACTAATTAACACATACCACATACTAATATAAACCAAATACCTATAGAACAATAAAATATAATGTTTTTTTTTTCTTTTGCATTTTCCCAAAGTGAGCTAGTAATTAATATTGAAAAACAAAAACACACTTTTCAAAAATACCTGGACGTTGTGCTGGCATTAAAAAGCAAATAAACCAACAGTATTAATTAATCAATATTTTATTTACTTAAAACTTACATTATATATGTATTATGTTATACACAATATATAAATAGCATTATGCATATAGGTATGATGAACGTGTTTACCAACTTTCACCCTAGTGAGCTCACATTTACAAATACAAAGTGTCATTGAGCACGCAATTCGATCTGTGTTACAACTTATAAACAACAAAGAGCAAAGACAATACCTGTAATTTTTAAGTAACAACACTCAACAGATACACCTTGTAATAGGCTAGGCTAGAAGATTTTTTAAATTTATCGATTCGGTGGTTCAATTTCGTAAAAGCTATTAAAAGTTGGAAATGAGAGTGAAATTCAGAAATTCACACTTACCGCTCGAAACTTTCCTTAAAGCATGGAAAAAAAATGTTGTTTTGACCGTGTAAAAATGCGTTTAAGGTTATACCGTAGTACCATAGATTTTTATTAATTTTATTATCAAAAAAATGTAAGAAAACGAATCGGTACCACAAAATTTATAATTTTTGTTTTCTAATGTTAATGTCCATTATCTTTGAAACAATCCAATAGACCTATTCAATCTTCTATATATAAACATATGTTGCTCTTATTGTATATACATATCTAACTAAATTTTTAACATTTACCATCATCCCTATCAGATTATTTTAAACGCAATAATAGTATAAACGAGGTATGTATATATGTAGTGTAAGTTTTCTAAAATATGCATATCTATTGCTCATCTTACCCGTAGATCCAATGTGATACTTGATGTGCTTTAATAGGTATCATATTAACAAAAAACTATATTAAAGAGTACCTATTTAATACGTTCGCGTAGTAACTACATAGTCGTAGTGAGTATTTAATCGAAGGCACACAATATACATTATACCAAAGTGTTAAGAGATATATGTCGGCAGTAAGAGAGAAGTTATCTTATTAACGAATTTCATTAACTGACTAGTTTCAAATACATGTAATAATAATACATAACAACCGAAAATTAAGTATTAGCCCATTATCATAAAAATAATATTTAACAATTTTTAGACTAAGTGTATGCGGGTCGAGTATCAAGCAATAACATGCATCAGGTCGGATCCTTGAATGTATATGCGACACAGAAGCATCTAGATGGACCGCAGCAATCTACGATTGCATTATGTATAGTTTGACCGCGTTACCTATTCATGTCGCCGTCAATTTAGGCGAGCGTAAACACTTTGTTTTCATAGCTTTCCAGAATATTGTGATTAGGCCCTTAGTTAGGCAACTGATGCAGACATTTTTGTAGATGTTACATTTTCCAATGATATGATTATAATTTTTGATTACTCCACTCTGGGACACTTGCATTTGCTCTTATAGTTTAACCTGCTGGTTAAAAAAAAACTTAAATAGTTTATTATATAATCATGGAGTATCCATTTAGTTACTATACTCGGAGGTTATCCACCTCTTACGCGCTTAGCACTTTTAATAGAAGGTCAGATACCTAAATAAAACATAAGAGCTAGTATGGTAATTATGGGCTCGTAATAAGATAAGATGTACACCTTGATTTAACCTTTTTAACTAGTTATCAAAGTTTCGTCAAGGGCATACATATACACATGCATATTTTTCACCTTCTACAATGGTATGAAAAAGCGTGTACATATTGAATATTTACTAGTACATATGCCCTTGACGGTACCTCAGAGAGAGTAATTACTGTCATCTCAACAAACAGTTATTTGTTACATAATTGCATGTGTCATTACCATTAGACTTACTGTCTATGCACAGGAGCGTTCTCAAACGTGATCTGTACAGTCGCCATCAGATATATCGGAGCTGTGGAGGTGGTCACAAATATCTGAACATGCACTTTATCGCCTTGACAATAGAGGCGTTGTTCAGATATTTGTGACCATCTCCACAGCTCCGATATATCTGATGGCGACTGTACTTACACATGTTTGCGTACACATCCTGAGTCGTGGGGTACAGTCGATGTGGTTTGAGTTTGCCGTTTGTTTGCAGATAGCTGCCGAAGCCGCCGCCGCGGCCAGCGCGAATCATGACGCGCTATAGCCACGACAGGTACGGTCAACAAATGGATTCCCGGCTCACCCTGAAACTATGCTGTGGCGGAGTGATTTTATAACCAACTTTTCAAAAAAGCTAATTTAGTTACATGGTTCCATGTTGACCGCGGAATCCATTTTGCTGAGTGTTCCTACCCCCACATACACTTCGCGGTAGCTAGGAATATGTATGTAATAAGCGTACATTTCTACAATGTTCGCCTTTGGTCAATATAGATGTGACACATGATAGCATGTCAGATTAATTTGTACATACACATCTGAAGATATGGATACATTTAGTGTGACAAATATATGTAGCCAAGGCGTAAAGTCTTGGATACATGTTTTTGACACATTACATGTATCCATATTTTCAGCCTTGACCGTACCTACACTATCATGATTCACAAACCCATTGTTCACTTACCCATTAAACGGTAAGAATTTTTCTATACAGTAATGGAAGTTGAACTAAGGTATTATACTCGTTACGGTGTAGGGTGAAGCATGGTTAAATTGGTTAAGCAATCAGGTGAGTTGAGCAATGTCTTAGAAAAAAGAATTCGAATATCAAATTACACACGACCGGCCAAGTACATGTCTGGACATGCTCAGTGTAGGAATCCGAGTAGGGTTTAACCGGAAAATATTTTCTTTACATTTTACTTAGTCCGTGTGATAGATTTACATGTTCTTATAGGGTAAGCTATTGTTTACAGCTATTATTGTTCAAATCAAATATTAAATTTTGTTTTCTTTTTTTATGTATTTTTACTCACGTCCATGTCAAAAAATCAACATCCGTAATATCCCTGATTAGTATCTACCAACCTGTGAATTTTATTTAAAATACCAATCAATTACACATCTGTTCCATTTATTGTCTTGGTGGGGGACTGGGTCGATTGAGCTAGTGGTGCTTTTACTTTTGAATAACCAGAATTAGTTGTTCATAAATTAGTCAATTCGTTACTCTTCATTTTTCCAAAATAATATTGAAAAGTATATTTCATATACCTTTTCCTTGATCAACTTACCTCACAATCAGTTGGTGCGTTGAGCAGTACTGACATTTGTACTTCAGAACTGTAATTGTAATTACTAGTCGTAATCACTATCGGTATAAATAGTAACATTTATGTTAGTGCTTGAACAGTGTACAGAGATATATGACTATAACGTGTAATTCTGAATACAAATCTGCCATATGATAAGTAATTAATATATGACTGCCGGTGTATGAGAACAACTGCCAACTGTTCATAACCCATTTGCACATTCACAACAATACTGATCGATTGCATGTTTCTCTGCCATCATAGTAACTACTTTTTTAATGGAAACTATTTAAAAATAAATGTTATTAACCGACTTCAAAAAAGGAGGAGGTTATCAATTCGGTTGGCATGTTGTTTTTTTTGTCTATTACTGTATGTAGCAGGAAATTTTCAATAAAAGCTTTGATTACAGTATTACGTACTTTCAAAACTTAAATGCTGTGCATACAGCAAAATATAGCATCACTATTATTTAAAATTTAAATCTACCTGGGACCTCGTGGAGCGTATAACACGTATCAATAAGTACTAGTTAGTAGGACTGGCGCCTGCATGCATTATGTATAAACATTCAACACCGTATTGACCCAAATATCTTTTTTACAGAAAAATACTATAAATTGTCCCTATTAAGTTCCCAGCCTAGAGGATACAAGGCATTTGGCAAAACTATCTTATAATAACATATATAAGACAAATAAAAGTACGTTATAAATCTACATATTTCATCAGTTCCACTAGGACTTTTCTATAAAATAATAAGGAGTAGGGTGACGGCGCCAGTAATGGACAAGGAAATTTTGAACATTAGTGCTCATTTCAAAGGAGTCAGGTGTTGTGCATTAGTTGGTACATATTCAATTTATAACGTTATGGTTTTTGAATTCAGAACCAAGTGCCCAACATTAATGCCTGTCAGCTTAAACTGTCCAACTTTGGTGCCATTACCCTAGGAACACGCATGTGCCCACCCAACATGTCAACCATACTTCATATCCCTGGTTTTAGTCATCATATTATTTCTACAATCCGACACAGAAGTCTCCATTCAGCATAGTTTTTTTTTATACCACAAAGGTGGCAAACAAGCAAGCGGCCCGCTAGTTACAAATAGGCGGCTCTTTCAAGATATGATTTCTAATATTCTTGAGATTACACTTGCAAGTCTTACAACAAATCTACTTAGTACGATCTATCAAAGTGCTTTAAAACAACTCAAATATCGTATTAATAAAAACACTAAATATACCTATTCGTACATTTGTGACTACGAGTATATTAACTCTACCCGTAATATTATAATGTTACTTAAAAAAAAAAATACTGACACTGCCCTTTTTTAACTTTTAACGTTTGTAGTCGTCTTATTCAAATAAATGTTTGTATTGTATGTAGTTTGATATAAATATGTTATCAATCTTCCATATAGTTAACCATTTATAAGGCAGAGGCGATATAATATCGATATGCTCACTTGGAAATTTAGCCATACTTTCTTAATAATATGGCACAATGTCGTTTTTTACTTGGTAAAAATTTAACTTACTCTTAAAATAGGCTTTGAAAAGTAGGCTTCCTATAGCTGGAACGAATTCTGTGATACCGTGTCTCAGTCAATGGGGCCTTATAAAGGGTTAATAATAAGGTTTTAAAAATATTGGTTGAAATTAAATCGCATTGCAATAGAATAATCGACTGAATATTGTGTGGCGCGCGTTGGACGCCGGGCGGCGCCCCGCCGACCTGTCGATCGCACCGCCGCGCGCGCTCGCTCACTGCCCCACTCGGACCCGCTACACCTGCCCTAGACAAGCAAATCATTTCTCGTAATCTATTTACTTTACTGGTGAAATAAGAAATCCATATGTATACCATTTACTAAGCGTGGGTATAGTAGATTACTACAGAGACCGGGAAGGAATATAAAAATTTGATTCCTTGCAGTTTTACTTTCAGAAAAACAAGTAAACTAGACTAAAATACAAAAAAAAAGTAATGTGCTATTTAGAACCTTTTATTATTGATAACATATACCGGGTGTTTCCTGTAATAGGAGCAATAATTTTAGGGATCGCTTCTACACCACGAACGTAGCAACATTTGTTCTACAACTTTAAAAAAATGTGTTATTTATTACTTGTGATTTTTTCGAACAAACTAAATAGTATTTTCAATGATCAGCATCCAATAGTCCAATTGAAGTTTACTGTCAGCCTACAAACTTCATAGTTTTCGCAATACATTGCTTGCTTGGAAAATCTTTGTTTATTAATATTTAGTAAACTATAAGTTATTTTAAAAAGTTGTAGAACAGATGTTGCTACGTTTTTGGTGTAGAAACGATGCCCAAAGTTATTGCTCTTGTTCCAGGAAACACCCGATAGATACTATTTTGTAATACTTTCACCAATGAATTGCTCTGAATTAATTTCATAATTAGGTTAAGATCATCAGGCCACATCCGATATATGTATTTGACTGGTCAAAAGTGTTTGTTGGTAGGCCTACTTGAAAATAAAATTCATAATTGAAGTTTCAAAAAAGAGGACGTAGCTGGCCTAGGCCTGCAATGTTAACCTTTACGACCTCTCGTGACTCTCGTCTATCCGAACCTGCAACGAGATACTTCGCGGCCTATTATGAGGAAAATATCATATATGTATAAATAGTGCATGCTTAAAAAAAACTTTATCCATACTCTCTGCAACCGACTAGATGTCTTGGGACTTTCCCTATTTTTAAATGAAGACTACTTAGCAGGGATGTATCTCATTTAAACAGTTATATTTTAATTGTTATGCTTTAATCATTAAACAAGGTCTTATTTAATGCGATATCTCATATTTATTTAATAACATAATATTTTATTGATTTAAAATATTATTTGGTTCTTATACGTTTTTATACGAATATTTTTTTTAATATGGATATAAAGTAAAATACAATAAATACAACATTCAAAACAATATAATACTATACAAAACAACTACGTTATAAAAAATCTAATAGGGTGCTCATCACAGTGCCGGTATTTAGGGCTGCAGAGAGAGGAACCACCGTACCTTCCAGTACCTACCTACTCCGGACTGCGCGCCGTGTCCAGGACTACCGCCTTCTGTATCCTTACCATGAGTTGTGACTTTGAGGTTTTCGATAACGAGTATCGAGTTTACAGATAGCAAACTCGATACTCGCTATCGAAAACCTCAAAGTCACAACTCATGGTAAGGTTACTGAATCTGACTCACTCACAACCACGTAGCGAGAGTCTCTCAAGATGTTGATCGTTTACTATGACGCGTCAAGATTGTGTCGATCATGTCTTAAACTCTTCCATTTCACATTAGCACTCATATTTAATTATTGCTGGCTATCGTATTGCATTTTTTTTTTTATGACATAGGCGGCAAACGAGCAGACGGATTGCCTGGTGGTAAACAATTACCGTCGCCCATGGGCACCCGCAACACCATTTGATTTAATATTCCATAATAATTATTGAGCATAAATAATAGTTCCATTATCATAGTATAATTTAACAGTATCGCCATTAGCTGTGAAACAAAATATATATATGCAAAACGGTTATGGTTTATTTGGCGTTTTTACGACCTTGTTGTCCGGCTAACACAAACACAGACAAAGTACTATATATCTGTCGTATAAAAATGTGTAGGTATAAATAATATATAATTATACTCGTAACTTAGGTTTGTATAGGGAGCCCAGCTTAGCAGCGGCTGTGTCTGTGGCTCGATCGTTTAATTTCGCTAGAGAGTTATTACTTAGAACATTACCTCCACACTCTCCACGGGTCTACACAACCGAATAATCACGAAATAGGGAAATAACTCCTCCACTGTTAAGTATATCCCGTATTATAGTGAATGTACATTTTGTTCCGTACAAGTAACACAATATGCACGTCACAATTGAGTAGGCTAAATAGTGTACGTAGGGATGGAGGGCGAGAGGACGTTGGAATAAGACTGTCAGTAGCAGGTCCAACCTTTGTGTAAGACAGATGAGCAGCTATACATTTATTAGCTTTTCACTGATGGTAAACATGAGTTGGAGATTATTTGTTTGTTACAGTTTTTTTTTAAGTAAGGATTATTTTCATAAAGGTAAATAAAGAACCGCAATAAGGCGAAAAACTAACGATATGACACTACTTACAACATCAAAAGTAAACAGTGGATATGTTATTATTTTTTTATAATAATGCCAATACTTTAAAAGGAAAAACTTCTTCAGGAAATATCTACCGTCCAACTTACTAGTACTTATTGCTTATGAAAGGGTTAAATCTGCACATTCAACCAAAGGCGCCATGGAAAAATGTCATAAATATTACTCAAAACTTTCGTTTGTTATTTAACTAAAGAAAGTCATAACATATTTTGTAAATCTACTGATAAGTACGCAGTAGTCCCACTAGAGTGACTAGAGTAACCACAACTACGCTATAATTGTAGGGGTTCTTTGACTTCGGTTTGCTTCAGGCAATTTACATCAGTAAATGTTAAGTCGGAAACCGCCTTCGTAAACTAAGTGCTTGATTTGTTTGTGTAGGAGATAACCAAGACGGAAGGAAGCTGATTGTGTAATCGAAAGTTGTGGTTTTCCGAAGATGCAGAGCGATTTATAGTCGCAGACTTGCATATTTAGCCCAGTAAGGATGGTGTTAACTTAAGTTGGGTACAGTATAGTCAACCAAGGCTACTGCGAACCTTGTCACAGTGACTTTAAAAAAATAATATATTTTTTTCGCCTTTCATATATTAGCTTTTCTCTGTAACAAGGCACGAAGTGGCCCAGAAATCAAATTGATTGGTTGTACTTTATTATGTGATATTTAAACTAATACTACTTCAGATCAAAATTTTGCCATCTTACAACTGCTTAAACCCATTCGCGGGTATAACAACGGGTACTGCCGTAAACGGGCCCGAGCTAGCATTAGCCCTTGGAAATACTTTTTAAACGGGTATATTAGGCTGTGACGAAAGATTAGGCTATTGGAAAAAGGTCGGGACACCTGCCATAACAATGCTTATACATGTTATTAGACGCAGGCGGTGACTTAGCGCCGACTAGATTGACCATGAGAAACATGGGTGTTCGCGGCTCAGGGTGCGTAGAGGTGTGCCTCGCTTTCTACGCTTTCGCCGTGACTTATTCATCATACCAGTTCCACCCTGCGTACATTCACTCCGACCGATGGAAACACACCGGAGACTGAGCCCTAGACCTTAACTCTCTGGAAAACTCGGATCTATGGGACCGTCGCTTGCCGACAACTCGCTTATTTTATTGTCATTTACTTAATTTAAATAGTAATAAGTGCTAAATATTTACACAGATTTGCACGTAAAGTTTGACTATGGAATCCTTATTCTCATACAAACCCATACCTATTTTGTAACTTCCTTAATTCTGTGTTTCTCATAATCGTAATACCCGGAACAAATATTCGTGACTTATAACGAATATTTATTTGAAACGGGGCGTCGAGCAGGGAAATGAAAATATAAATATTAGTCGTGAGTCTTTAATTTGTATATAGATTTATTCAATAGATTAGCTAGAGTCGGGTGTCGGTATCGGTTTTCGAAATTGATTGCAGCCCGGTCACTACTCGAGCCCTTAGTCCTAATCGCTTACCCAGCACAGCCGAACGTTTGACTCGGGTAAACCAGTTCTACTCGGACCATGAGACACGAACAGACAACTTACGGTGCAAACACACCATTAAAACGAATAACCAAACAAAAGGACAATGCGTGTGAAGTCGATTCAAAATATTGTGTATAATTAATGTATATATTTTTATGACGATGAAATGAAATGCAAGTGATTATAGGCATAGACATACAAGTAGACATCATTTATTAGTAATAAATCATTGCAGGTCACGCTTAACAATTAATATCTGTATCATTATAAAATATAACTCAACGGCCTCATTAACAATATTTACTCTATATTTAGTATATCAATCACGTATTTAAAATTGCATTAATTCTATAATCTTTATAGGTATAAACACAATGCTGCATTAGCCATGTTTTTAATTTGTACGCAGATACCGGAAGGTGACCCGGGTCTTTCCATCTCGTCCCTCATATAATATATATGTACTAAAAAATATATATATATATATATATATATATATATATATATACATAGACTGGCGCCTGCAATATTAAAAGCGAAAGTAGCTTGACGATCCTTAGCTCTCCAAAATACGAGCTGGCGCTTTCAACATACTTGGCACAGCAGTATACGTACTGCGCGCTTCTGTGGGATGAGCAGCTCCATTCATCAGCTTGAACCCAGAACGCCATCAGATTTTTATTTTACTTATTCGACCACTCACACAGGCATAGCGTATAATTTATGCTTAAATCTAAGATAGGTGTTTAAAACTGCTTGTCAAATCGAGTTGCGTCGAGTCTCGATTCATCGTAACTCAACTTACACTTCCCTTTATGAGCCCGTATGATGTCCGCGTTGCATCTCTTTCTATTCTATGGACATGAATGACAGACACTTGCAGGATGTTGCCGATGAGAATAACAGCTCAGGTGGCTCCCGTGTCAGAGTTAATCATGGCTTAGAAACTAGATAATTATTTTTCTCCGACCGTCGCCGACCACTAACGACGTTAAAGTGTGTGCTGCTATTTCCTTATATCATTATCATTAACTACTTAATTTAATTAAAAAAACAGTTACATTTAGGTAACTTCTAGATCCTCACATATTTAGGATGTCATGAATGAGTTACTGATGTGTTGTCTAAAATTAAGTACTTAGCCCAAAAATATGTTATGTTGCATAGGTAGCTTGTCAGTATGTACACTTTACATTTCAAAGACATATTGTTAAAAACATATATACCATAGTACCCATACTAATACCTATTTCTTGTCGACCATCTGCCTTTGCAACTAGATTCCATATCGCTACTCAGGATGATCTTAAATGGCGTTGTTTTTTTTTATTTAAGATAATTGCCAATTAATCCACTGAAACTTTATTGAAGGACTGTTTGAAACTTTTCTGTGCGTATTTCCTTTCGAAATAACTTATATTATCATCTTATATCGGTTTAAAGATATTTTAATTAATCTCAAGAGAACTACATTTCACTTAATGAGACTTGAGGGACTTAATTTATATACGAGTAGGTAGATACGTATTTTCAGTCATATTCTTCCAAATAAACTACTTAATTACCGATAAGCTTCAGCTTGGCATCCAAATTAAAAGATAAAATAAAACACGCAATCTATGTTCACTCTATTGTCTTTTTAAAATTGATCAATGATCACGCCTCTTGGTCTATGTCGAGTCAGTTGTAAAGTTTCATTCTCAAAGAATTGAACTGCACCTGCGGCACGGTTATGCAATAACAACAGTCTAGTTTTGTTGTGCGAGCACAGCGATAAGGTATTAACTAATTTGTAAAGTATTCATACTTGTATAACGTAAGGATATAACATTAAACAGTGAGTGTACATTAATTCTGTCCCTACCTTTATCTGGATCGTGACATGGGAAACAAAAACTGACCGTGGGATTTATTTATAAAAATAATCGCTTTTTTATTTTATACGATTCGCTGATTTCCTATAAATCAGATTTAATAAAGGTTTATTATAAATGCCACATTTTCAATAAACTTGAAGTTGCTTTGCGCCAGCGCTGATGCATTTTCCGTTGCATAATGTGACGTTTCATGTAGTAATCGGCGATAGCGACGCCGGCACGTGTAAGACGCCTATGACGCAGAATAATGCTATCTCGCGGGGTACTACTATATAGATAGGTAGCTAGGGTAATAGGTACGTAAGCCGTACAATTTTTCTTCTGTGTAACAGTTTTTGGGCATTTTTTATTTATTCTTACGCCATCTCACCATTAGTCATTTATCCAGTTTCTCTTGTATCAATTCGCTTGAGTTTAACTTCGCTTAAGTTTGAAGGCCCACCAGGCACGGCTTCCTACTCGGCCTCCATAATGTGTTGTACCGTACCCCCTCGAGCCCGCTACAAGGAGACACCCGCCGGCAGGTCAGGTCTGTGGTTGTGCCGCCGACCACAACACGGCTGCAGACGACAGGAAGAAAGGCTCACTTTATCGACAACACTTCTTTCTCTGCAGTCCCACCACTACCTTTTCTGCGGAACTGAGGGGGTAGTGAGAGTGATGCACTATGAAAGCGTCACGCCTACATGTAACTTAAATACCAACTGCTTAACGCATTCACTGCCATCGACGCACATGTGCGTTCATTTCCATACATTTTTGGAGGGGGTGCCAGCGAATGTGTTAATTATCGTAACATAAATGAATGAATAATTGCAGCTCCTTAACTAAGTTATTGTAAATCATAAAATCACCGAAATGGGGGTGGCATGTTCGGCTAATGGTCCAGTGTATAGTTTTGAACGTAACATCATTATTTGTACCATACCTAAAACCTTATCTTTGTAGTCTTAAAACAGTTTAACTTAAGTTTTTACTCGATGCTCGTTAGTATAACAAATGGAAGGAGGTAGAGAGAGCGAAAATCATGGACAAAAAATAAATTGCCTGTAGATGTGTATAAAGCCAAAGGCGGCCGTTATAAATAACTATACCTAGATATTTTTCTAGCACGAACGATTTCTTGTAAGTGATTGACAAAATAAAAACATCGACAGTCCTGTTATCGATAAGTACCCCTTCAATTTCCATACAGGTAATACAAAGACAAATATGGGGTAATAGGGTTAAAAATAACTAACAATAATAAAAGTCAATATATATTTAAATACCTACTTCAGAAAACAATTTGGAACTATTCATTGCAAATTATAAACGTAAATTGGATCAAAAGTATACGGATTACATTTAATTTGTTCAAGATCGGTGACACGCGGCGTCTAGGTAGGTAGCCGATATAAGACTGTGTGTACATCTTGAAGTTGAAGTAGTATGTACTTATCGATAGCAGGATTGTCGATATTTTTATTGTGGCAAGCACAAAACAAATGCCGTTCCTGCTAGAAAAATATCTAGGTATATAAATAACAAATATATTTTTTTAACCGTATTTCCGCGTAGAAATTGAATATCCCTAAATAAATGTAGTATACAGCAGTTGTAAAAAAAAAGTTATAATTAAAGATATCGGAACATAATACCTAACCAAAATATATACCCTAACATATAACAATGTTTCTGTAGGCTCAGTAGCAGTTAACTTAACATACATAGTTATTGTCTTGCTATGGTACTAGCTAATCAAACCAGCTACTACAATTATATAGGGTTTTTACATATCACCGTGCAGAGTAGGTACTATCTACAAAATCTTAAAAATTACGTTTGCATTACTCAGTTGCACTATGTTATGCGTCTTTATGGTAAAATTGACAAAGCCATTTCATAGATCGATACTATTTTAAATGTGTCCAACACAACGTTGACTAAACATTTAAATTTCAAAACATACACTTATGTCCTTACTATACCCCGACCTGATTTAAACTTCAAGGTGAAACCCATAGTTGAATTTATTCAAGATCCATTATTAACATATTATGTACATTAAATATTGTACGTTCTATGAAAACCTTTCAAGTAAAATAACAGTAAGATCCAAACAAATGATCAATGCAACGATCAACAACCTGATATATTTAGTACTTATTTATGATTAAACGAGATGAACAATTAGTGTAAATTAATACCCACTTTTATGAATATTAAAGCAGGTACAATTTTTTTTATCTAATTGTACAGAAATCCGTAAATCCTATTTACTTGATTATATTATTTGGGTGAATTATCAATATATCATTCATTCAGGCATGGTAAATAATTATATTCATGCAGAACGTATTTTATAGTTCGGTCGAATGAAGTCATAGGAAAATTGTTTGAGACATGGATATGTGCGTATGAATGGAATATGCACAACGTAAGGATGAAACCCCTCCCCTGGACGTCCTGTATTTAAAGTAAATAAGCATAATTTAAACAAAAAATGGGTACTTCCTGAAAAATACTTCAGGGATACAGTTTATACTAGTTTACTTTTTTTTCCACTTGATACGGTATTTTTTAACTGTAAAGCCAGGAAAGTAGTAAAAGGAACGTTTCTACTTGCGCTAAAGAATGCATTTCGTCAAAAATCGTTTTTGAAATTTAGGATTTTCAGATTTACTAGGTTTTTCTTGACATAAAAGACTGGCTTCAACAGTTTCTTAGTCCTTACTGAATATATTAGGTAAGTTTGTTGAAAACTGAAATATGATAGGGGTTGAGTACAGAGGGCAGGGTGTAGCCGCTACGCGGGTCGCGTAGCTCGCGGTGGCGCGAGTGTTAGTCGGGTGGACTCGCCGCGCCGTGCGGTCGTGCGCCGCGGGCGCCTCTCGCGGCATGTCGCATGCGCACGACTTCCCGCGGGTGCACGACTTCTACCTGCAACTGCAAGACCTGCACCACCCCAACTACCAGTATGAGCTACCCATGTGAGTAGAACTCATACTATTCCTTCTGAATCTTATCAGCCCATTTATTCGTACCTGTATGTAGTTAATTAAATAGAAATCCCGACTTTCCCGTTTTTGAATAAAGCGGGAACTATTAATTTAAAAACATACATAATTTTCATTGTATGTATTATATGGTAACAAAATTATCAATTTCTGTCCTTAGTTGAAGGCTTGTCTCGCTGACAATTTGCGTTACTTGCTATAACAAAACATAAGGCGGGTGGTTTTTAGGGTATCTATATCTTACCAATATACTAAGCCTCCGCTTTTTGTATGCAGACGTCCTTTTTACTTTTTAAACTAATTTTCTTTAAAATATTAATCGCAATTAACAATATAGAGTAAAACGTTTTAAAGGAAATGTGTTTGTTTGTAAGTTTAATCGCAGATTTTCTCATGACATGTACATATTATGTGTATATCAAGCCGTCATTAAAATGGGATTTAACGAGTCGAATAATTATATAAGGAGACATTGTCAATGGTAGAGTCTGCAGGTAAAGAGATATTCATACGACATAAATACAATGAGGTTCTATAACGAGGGAACAGTGAATCGTGAAATTGTTAATGATAATAATTATTTTTAATATGATTTCTAAAAATGACACAATTCCAAAGACTGCTTTAAAAACATACCTACGTAGTTGCTTTTTCGGTGATCGATCAAGTTTTTTTTTATTATGTAAGTTGTAAGTGAAGTCAATTTTATATATTTTGAGTATTATTACTATTTCTTGTATTTTTTTATGGACTTCCATATTCCATTCTCATCTCGATTGAGTGATTTCAATTTTTTTATAAATTTGTATAACATTCTAACTGTGGCCCGCGGTGTTACCCGCGGTTTATTGGAGAAAAAACGTAGCCTTATGTTAAGATCCAGGACGTCAGCTAACTCCATACCAATTTTTTTTTAATCGCTCCAGCCGTGTAGATGTGAAGAAGTAAAAACATACACACTTACCAACTTTAGCCTTTATAATATTAGTGTATATTACGATTTTTTCAATAAACTGGTTTTCACTTATCATGCTCTAAAAGTCATATTATGTTTACCAAGACAGACTAAAGTAGTTAATACATATGTATGATTTACAAAGCGTTTTATATTGACACTCAGAACACTTTAGCGTATTACCTAAATCCACCAGATATCTTTTAGGTGCGTATACTGTTTAAAAACTACAAGCTATTAAAAAAACTTGAGACAATACCATTTTTTAAGACCTAACTATATAGTTAGGAAATAAAAACACCTCATCTTAAAAAAAATGGTATCACACATTTTTATTATTTATTCGAGCTGACGATTTGTTGTATCTGGGAGTTTTCAGAAAAAATAATCTCCAATTAGCGTAACTTGTAGAAAAGTTAGCTATACTAGTTTTGTGACGATAATTATATAATTAAGTAGGTATTATATTTCTATGAATACTTAGATTTGGTGCTCGGTTAGTAAACTTTAAGCAGTAATACAATGTACAAAAGTCTAAAATGAATTTCCATCCAGAGTTCATGCTTAATTATTATCACAAATCTGACACAATTTAACGTTTTTCACGTCACGTTTACTGGAAGTTCACACTCAGTTAAAAATACAAATACCGTCAAATTAAACTCTTTGCCATAGTATTCAGTACGCGTAAAATACAATCATTATTTATTTTCTCGCAATCGAAGTGAAAAGTAGTGTAACTCAGAGGCTCTAGTGTAAGTTTCTTTTGACGTAAAAAACGTTTACGAACGCGTAAGTGATAATGTTATTTATATGGGAAACGCAAACGCGTTCGTGACGTAAAGTTACGTTAAAAACTTACACTCAGGGCTCTGGGCTCTGATTAAAAGGTAATTGCCCCCGGTTTTTTTTTCCTATGTCGTGGTAATATTAATTGTGTTGCCATATTTTTTTATTACAAGGAACAGCACATAAGATAAGGTTAGGGATATAATAAAACAAACCTTTTTATTAAGTACTTATACCATGCATGACCCCATATGCGGCTCTTAACTTTTAGACATAGACATACCATTTAACTAGACGGAGCGCGGTAATAATAATAGCACGATAGAAAGGGATGGTCTTATATTACTTTTCATAGGTATGACAGAGGGGGCGCTATTTTCGTCCGTCCTTGTCATAGTCTCACATATTTTTGTTCCCCTCCAAACTGAACCCTTCAGAACTGTCAAAGTTGGTGGGATACAAACAAATACAATTGGAGTTTTCTTGTGTTTTCAACCAAAGGTGCGGTAATTAATACAGAATAAGCTAATAATATGTTTGTTATAAAGGCTGTCTTGTAAAGCAAAACTATAGTGAATTGTTAAATATACCTTACTGGCGCTCGCGGATACGTTCTCCAGTCATTATTCCTCTTAGCTTTTAGAATATTTTTTCTTTACAACATTGTCATTGGATTGGAAAACTACCTTACATGTAGTTTAATTTTTTAGTATGGAATTTAAGGTATGGAAATCTGAGAATAGACTTAACTTGAACTAATCATTTTTCTTCACCCAATTACTGTTATTAATCATTAGAGAACCCAGTAACGGTTGTCCATATAACTCGATTCCCGGGCTTGACCTTCTCAGACTCTTATGACTACATTGTAATGTGCATAAATTGCATAATTATGCCAGAGTTACACGTCTCTAAGTTACTAGTACATATTCTCTTTTCTCTGAATTACCTGTGTGTCCAGGCAGTGAAGATATAAGGTGACGGCACCAGTAATGGACAAGGAACCAATCATGAACATTAGTGCTTATTTCAAAGGAGTTAACGTGTTGTGCATTTGTTGGGACATATTCAATTTATAACTTTATGATTTTTGAAATAAGAACTAAGTGTCCATCATTGGTGCCTGTCAGCTAAAAGTGTCCAACATTGGTGCCATAACCTTAACATGAATTTCCTTTTCCATAAAATAAAATTATATTTGTACACAGCTAATAGAAGATACTTAGCACATTAGTGTCAAAGTTGAATAATATATTTTCATAAAAATTAAACTTGGATGCTTCTACCTATGTCTATATCGTGGGAATTTAGTTCACTAAGTTGTTGACGAATGCTTGTATCTGCGACAGCCAGCATTAATAGTTTCGTATGGATCAAGGCTCAAAAATATCTGCCATTCCGTGTATTTTTTACAAACAAGATATTATATACAGTTCGCGTTTTAAAGTTTCTATCGCATTTCATTAAATTTACTTAGTTAACCTGGAGAATCATCCTTTAAACTGGGACTAGTCTGAAAACCAGCGCTGGGCATCTCTGTCCAGCACATGCTGATACTAGTACCCTTTGCCTATAATCATTCTTCACACTTACTTTATATCAACATGTTTGTTAACTATTTGTTTTTTTTTTTTCTGTGTTGCAATACATTTTTTGTTATTCTTATTCTTAAATAAAATATAAACACTGTGTATAAAATTATATTTTAGGATCCAAACCTTCAGCGTAGGTCGTTGTTGTTGCATAGGTTTTTTGTTATAATTTGTTTTATTTATTTATTTAGCGACCCCTTAACCTGAGGCCAACTGAATTTATTGCCACTTACTTATTTCAGGAGCAACTACGTACTTAATATTTCCAATTTAATCTTAATGGCATAGTTTTTACTAGTAGTAATTAATTTTTTTTTAGATAATTAAATATGATTATTATTTAAATGACTATATGTGTATGTTTATCTGTATCGTCCCAATGCTATGCATCCCAACCATTGAAACGTGCGCACGATTTCTCTGCTGTAAAAAGCCAACAAGTTGTATCTTACAAACCTTAAATTTTATTGCTACTATTTTAAACAACAACAAACATAAGTTTACAAGATATGTACTTCATTTTACTTTGAAATTTAGTCTTGATTATAGGAGGAGGTAAATATTATATATCTATCCTGCTCGTATATCTAACCGTTCGTATGATGATGCAAGTACAAGTATGCACATATGTAATGTATCTAATAAATTATTCGACATAAGACGCCGATTTATTCGACTACGTATGTACGTAAGCATTAGTGATTAGGCAACCTTAGCAATATTGAAATATTCCGCCCTACAAACTACGATTGTCAGCTTTTTTCAATTGACTCACGCGCGCCGTGCTTGTGACTGGTCGCTAATAGTGTAGTCTCGGCAGCCACATATGCTTCCCGCTCTTCCCACAATGCATTTAGCTGCAAATCACAATAGTATTAAAAAGTGCTTTTATCGATCGTGTTATGAATTATCCTGTGCCGTCAGCTGCCCTCTCCAGACCGGACACAGCCGGCTGGTACTTAGGATGTGCAGACTTAGCGCCACCTTCGTTTCAATAGTAAGTTTTATTTTTATATTATTCAAAATATAACTTTTTCTACATAACTATTATATTTGTATTTGATATAAGGTTGTGTTCATCAATTTTTATCACATATGATGCTGATGTGTGTTGTCGAATGTGACACGTAACATATTGGCCTCATTTAGAGCCTGTGAGGCAAAAGTGATCCTAAATAGCTGCGTCCGAGTCCGACCACAATAGGCACGGAAATACAAGCAATATTCAGAATTTGTTAAGGCGTATTACAATTCTGAAGTTTCACCAAGTAGTTCAGCTTTCTTTGATAGTTGATGAGATGTTTTAGAGAGAAAGTTTGGATTTTTAAAAAGTTTTTGCGTTCTTGCCTTTGTACTAGCAGATCGGATTAATAGGATAACTTGTAAAATATTTCTGACAAAGCTTAATTAACGGAATTGAACAGATCTCAAGTTTATTTTCGTTATAGACAAATATTTTTTAATTGGTTGCTGTCCTTTTCACAATATAATACGCGCGACAGTATCAATACTAACTTCAAGATGGATCACGAAGGTATAAATCATGTTGTCTGTCTGAGTAATACTTGGAGTTTATACTCGTATCATAACAACTCATACATTGATTAGCTCACACTTTAACTATGAAAACATACTATAGTTAAGCTGGTTGCATATAGGTACAAACTACCTGACAAGGTAATTACTTGAACATTAGTAGAGATAGGTATAATGTCAAAACAATTTCTGTATGTATATTTACAGTTTATCTCTAATTGTGGCCTCTAAATATTTTCCAAATGAAACTATTTAGAGGCGTAAATAAACATAGGCCACCACAGTTTTGTTAATTTTATACTTGCTAGCTTCTATAATTTTGTTATAGTACCGGAACGCATGTAAGGCTTCTTTCCAATTCAAGCTTTGAACTTGCCTACAAGAGTATACAAAGTTCGCAAATTGGTAAATTAATTAGTGTTATTGTATTAGTTGTGGCAGCCAACTAACTAATGACGCAGGTGTCGACTCACTAGCGGCGGTTCTTGGGAAGCCGTAGTGCTGCTGCGCGCTGCCAGACCTTGCATTTATACCTAATGCCATTGTAACCTTCACCCTCAATATTCAATGCTGTGGCAACTTAAAATCAAAACAACCCTGTGGAGCTCCAACTCATTTTTTTACAAATATTAATGAAAATTGACAACGACAATCATTAACTATCACATTTATATTTGGCTAGATTATCGAGAATGGATATAATAGTTCAGAAGGAGTACAAAATGCAGAAATACTTAATTTTTTTCTGCAATATAGCACTAATAAATAAATTCGGGTGTCCTTCTGCCTTTTACAGATTACTACGTCCACCTTTATGCTAGACACATATCTAAAGAAGAGCGTAACGAAATAGTTTGATCGGGTCATTGACCATTGTAATAGTTTACAAATCTTATAATTCGTTTAATAATTATAATTACACATAAGGTACTAATTTTTAAACGTACGCTAGGTCCATGGGCACCAGCGCGCACAAACCTTGCAGAAATCGCGAAGCGTCTAGCTAGTTGATGTAACTGGTGACCGAAGAGCTGGCGGCTTCCTCGCACAACGTATCAGCATTGCGATACAACGAGGAAATGCCGCCAGCATCCTTGGTACAATGCCTCAAGGGCCTTATTTAGATTTAATAACTAGTTAAGTACTCGTATTTTAATGAATGTAATTATTATAAATATAAATCAACATTACGACATTTACGACACGATATAACAGGGTGATATATGTCTAGCAAAACATTTGTGTAATATTAGTCTAAAGCAAAGATTATACCTACATGCAATATATTTTTTTATATACTCGTAAAGTTTACGATTTATCAACCACACTCATGTCAACACAAACATTGGACTGTGAGGTTACTGCTACATTGGAGTAGGTATCTGAGAAAGTGATTCTATTGAAAATAAGGAACAACTAAATAGTAACTATTTGGAATTATTGGAATGTACTATTTGTAGGTTCTACGGGAATAAAAATTGGCTTTGTGCGGCCGATGTTAGTCCTTTCAAGTAAAGACATTTAGACTTTGTTCAATCATCCTAATTTTGAATTTTCATTGAATAATGTTTTTATAAACTAAACAGGGTCAAGGTCAATAATCTACGGTCAAGTAGAAACTTGTTCGATATCGTCGTCTCCTGGGCGTCTATTTGTCAGTGATTTATTAGAATAATGTTAATTTTGTCGCGTAGTTTCGTAGGTATCAATCTTTAATATTTCTCAAAGATACTTTTTTATATTCTTAAAAAACATAGCAAAACTGCATTCTTTTTTACAGAGATCAAAATAATTTCGCATAATAATTTTGAATGACAAATGATACTTGTTGAGTAAATGTGTAATGTTTTATAGTTAGTAATTTCCTCGCTGTAGTGAAAAATGTTGTGTTTTTCCCCTCTCGGGCCTTGAAAGCAACACTCGAGATTCCATTATTGTATAAAAATAGTTATTTGTCATACAACAACACAAACAGTGTATAACAATAGTTATTTGTTAACAAAGGGAGCAAAGTTGGTATTTACCTTCTCATGCGAATATTGAGAGACGAGCTTAGCGAGTGGTTCAGAGTTGTTTTTTTTAATTTACTCCAAATTATTATAATCGATCATTTATCATTCAAAATCACATCCAACCCAGCTAAGAGTAAAAAAACATTTTTATATAATATATCATTTAAAAATTTGTATGAAATTACTTGGCTCCTTGTGAATAAAATGCAATTTTGCTATGTTGTTTCAAGGAATAAAAACAGGCATAACGATGGGCATCATCATCGTGATAATGATGGGTTCAAATGAAAATAGCTATATCAGTGTGGTGGCTGTACTACTCGTACGTACAGTTGCCATCACATATATCGGAGCTATGAAGGTGGTCACAAATATCTGCACATGTACTTTATCACCTTGACAATAGAGGCGTTATTCCGATATTTGTGACCACCCCAGCAGGTTCGTTATATGTGATGGCGACTGTACACGACTGCGGCCCAAAATGACGCAGCGCTCGACACATTAAGTGGATGTTGAAATTAAAGGCGCGAGAAAAAACTTTGAGGAAGCATTTTGCCAGCAAATGGCAGTGGCCAAAATGCAATGGCAAAAAAGAAGATAATTTGCTTTACTACCACAGTCACAATATTTTTTATCGCACAAAAATCAATATCAAAAAAAAACTAGATTGTTTCATAGACATTTAGAATAATCGTTGTCAGTTACCAAATTTAAAGAATGATTTTGAACAAAAATCATCTAATCGTTAATTTTAGTGGGCGTCGTCTTGTATTCTCCGCCCAACGCGAGCCACTCCCCGCGCCGACGCCGCCCAGCCAACCAGCCTGTTACGCAGGTTATTTGTAAACTAAGATAATATCCAATTTGTAACAATATGTTATGTTCAACTACACACATATGAGATAAGAGAATCCCCTCTATTTAACCTTAGCTATCTATGCATCTGCATATGTTAGATTATCTTTTATTTCGCAAGCAATTTCTTCATAGATTCGAATGGTTTTTTTACAATAAATTATTTATATTTTATAGGCAAAGCCTAGTCGACCTGATTGTGACGTAAAGTGACCTAAGTCTCTCCCCTTAATTACCAAAGCTGATCGGTACACAAGTACTAAAGAAAGTGTAACAACAGTTGCCGGTCTTCGTATAGTCAAAGTTAGTTGCTGTTGAGTTTCGGAAAACCCTACATTATTACACAAACACTGCCAAACATGGCAAGGGGAAACACTTTTTAGTTACTTTACTCTCAAATATTTCAGCATAGATGAGTAGAATAGGTATTTTTTTATGAATTCAGTAATAAACATTTAGTAATAAGCAATCTGGTACACCTTTGGTTTGTTTTTTTTTTATTAATTTTATGTGTATAATTATAATGTATAGAAATAAAATACATTTGCTATGCTTAGGTAACAAAACGTGGAATGAGGTTACTTTGATCAATTTGAAAATTAATGTGTATATATCTCCCCGAATATGGAATCTAAAAAAAAATACAAAATCGGACACACTTTAACAACTATGCCACAAAGCAGAACGCCAATAGCCCAACAAGTTGCTTTATAGTCTTACAAATCAAAAGATATCTTAAGTTGACGACCGATCTGGCCTAGTGGGTAGTGACTCTGTCTATGAAGCCGATGGTCCTGGGTTCGAATCCCAGTCAGGGCATTTATTTGTGTGATGAGCACGGATATTTGGTAATGGGTGTTTTCTATATATTTAAGTATTTATATGTATCTATCTATTATATATATCGTCGTCTAGTACCTACAACACAAGCCTTACTGAGCTTACCGTAGGACTAGGTCGATTTGTGTAAGATTGTCCCCAAATGTGTGAGATTGACCAATCATATTTCGATTTCTAATTAAGTTGATGTCATAAAAACAATTCCTTGTACACAATAAAAAAAATAGTAGATCGTGTCTCAGGGGAGCAAAAATTACATATTTACGGCGAGGGCGTATATTGAATCCTAAGCGAAGGGAAGGTGTCCACAATATACGTCTGAGCGTAATCAGGGATTCACGTGTTAAGGCCTGAAGTAGAATAAATTTTGCTACCAAGAAAATAAAGTATGTATATCGGACACCGCGTTTTAGAACTAACACTTCAATTAATATATATTTCATATGTACCTAATTTGTTTTAATTGGATTTCACTCTTATATCATAAGTGGCAGCGAGACAATATCTACGTAACTTTTCATTTTTACTATTTTTTTAAACTCATGTCAAGCACTGATGTCAAGTACGTACTTTGTTAATATAAATTATTGATTTTGATTTGTGATGGTGATGACTCATTGATTGAAAAATAAAAACTTTGTTCCCTCCTAGCGGGGAAGAATACTGCTATATACAAGCTGGTGGTTTGTACCAGTACTCGTAAACTATATTTCGCGGGGTGGTGTAGTGTATTTGTCACTGTAAACCCTTATATGCGATTAATGACACGCCATGCCACAAAAATCTAAAAATCGCAAATGGCCGCCATGATTATGATATGCAACTTCAATCGATGTTTTAGGCATCAACTTTATGTATTTACTAGACACATGTATATTAGACGTTATTATGGGCCATTAAAAGTACACAAAACGAATATACTTACATGATTATTATTTTTTCATCGATCGGCGTGGTTGTTCCTACGGACACAAATCACAAACTGGCAGTGCCGTTCATTCTTGCCAACCGTAAAAAAATCCAAAGATGCGATTCAGAAATCGTAAATATTCGAGATTGAAAATGAGATAAAGTTTTTATCAATATAACCCCCTTCACGGTATATAGATATACTTATAGTTATCTACGTAAAAATGATATGATATGGGCAAATGGATATTTATGCTACTTTTATACTTAGTTTTTCAATTCAATTGCGACGTAGTAAATAATTCTACACTTCTACAGGCATTATAATTTGATCGTATTTATATTTATTTATTATAATATGGAAAACCAACGGCTTAAGCATAATTGTATAAGAACTAAACATAAATTCAATCAGCTAATTACAGGTTCTCACAGTTAGCACTATTTTAACAATTGGAATTGACCATTTAGCGGTTTAACAAGTTAACAGTGATTACAATATGATACGATACTATTATAAATAAAGGTTATGCAATAAATGCGGTAATTTACAAAAATGTTGAAGTATTTTATTTATATTGACAACTAAATAAATTAGTAGGTAGGTACTTCGCAAATGCGCACTTATATCCGTCTTGTGGTTGTATGGCAGCGGCGCTAAGCGAATAAAATCCTTAATTGATTTACATTCCGCACCTTAGTGTGTTATATTTACTCTCTAATATAACACACTATATCTTAGAACACGTATGTAGAAAATACAATACCACGCTGACAACATTCGAGATTTGGCTAAAGAGTACATCTGTATATGCAACCTTTGCATCTGTAGGATTATTATGTAATTTTAGCCCAACAACACCATAGTCACCTATTATGTTTATTTAGGTCCATTCTTCGTATATGCGTATAGTCATTATAAGGCAAATATGACAAATGCCAGTTTTATGAGTAAAAAACGACGCGAGTTATTTTTACATCATCTTCCCTGCTTGGGGTCCACTTGGCAACTAATCCCAGGAATTGGCGTAGGCACTAGTTTTACGAAGCTGCCACTGCGACTGTCATCTGACCTTCCATCCCAGAGGTTTATCTAAGCCTTATTGGGGTTAGTCCGGTTTCCTCACGATGTTTTCCTTCACTTAGAAGCAACTGGTAAACATCAAATGATATTTCGTATACAATGACTATTAAATATGTATGTATGTATAAGTACTTAAATACTTTTAATTAGTACATTGCTACAGTTGCTACTGAAATTTACATAAACAACAACCTAACCTAAAAATTCACAATGTTTTGGTTCTTAATGTTACAATCTATTAAAAATGAATTTTGTTGATCAACAATATCATAAACAGTGGCAAAACGTGGTTCTAATTGTTCAGACCGCAACGTATGGTTATTTGGTTTATATGAATCCTACAGTAGATCCTGAATACCTTGTTATTGGCTCAATCCATTGTTTTCCTATGCTCCGCTATAGAAATGCAAGCGTATGTATGTACCTGATAACAGTGGCGCATAATAGTTTCTGATACTGCTGCAACAGTAAGAGCCATGCAGTGTAACTAGTCGCTTTGATTCCACAAGACCTTGTTTGTGATGTGCACTCGCTGCATTCGATTGCAGCGACGTGGAGGGCGCGCGGGGCGGGGGTCACGTGCCGCGGGGCGCGCTGCGGGGGAGGATGCAAGGTCGCGCCGCTTCCGCGTGCGCACGATATGGTAGAACGCATACCTACAGGTAGGGTACAAATTATGCATCTAGAAATTGCATCACATTTGCAATATATTCATTCATATTTTTATTCGCTACTGAAGTAGATTTTTGATGCATTTTTAAATGACGTAAACAAAATTGTTCAGGCGTTCAGTCAAAAAGTTAACTACAAAAGTTATTCGTTATTGATCTTATGACGGAGTCTGGAGATACTTTTTTTACATTCTGATACTCTTGACCGCCCAACTCGTCGACGGAAATCTTTGTCCCAGCCGCCCTAGTCATGATATGGCTTATACAGGATATCATAATATACTATGTACCTACTCAACTTATGTAGTCATGATGCTCTTCCCGTTTCACCTGACAGTATAGGTCGCTAACAAACACGAGCGGCCCACAATCAGACGTTCACGCCGCGCCGTTTCACACCATGAAGTAGTAGCTACATAATCTACATATTTATTATGTAGGAATAGGTATAATTATTTTAGCTGGAACATGAACGACAGATCAGCAGCATTTACGGCCTCAACTTGGTATTACTCGAGTAAATCGGTCTGGCGACTCGGGCGCGGCTCGTCAGCGCATGGCTGCGTTTATTATACCTCAGCGCGATGTTGCACAATAATCGTAACCCTGCACTTGAACTACAAATGCATTACATTGCATACGACGCACAGATTAAACTGTAGACGCGCAAGCGACTTACAAAGTAATAAAAGAGATTGTGATGTACTGCTTCATATGTTTGGATTATAGAAGTGAGCCTTGAACGGTGTTCTGATCTTATGCCTAAATAATTTACTTTTTTTAATTTATTCAATGAAAGTGTTCTTCACTTTTGTACATTTTTTTTCTATTACAAGACCCATCGTAGGCAAAACCTTAAATAGGTTTGTGTGCCGATGGGGAGTTCAAACATACTTTTAAAATATACTTGTTAATAATTTTATGTTCTTAATTCTTTTTTTTTATATGTTTACAAAAATAAAAATTGATACAACGCAACAATCTTGAACTACAATATACGAAAACAATGGATTTGTAGGTAAAGAATTAAAAAGAGTTGAGGTAATTAAGTAATTAATTTCATTCATAGGACGGCAGTTTAACATCGTTACTATGCCTCCTTTCTGAAATAATCGGTCGGTAACGCCCATACTGATGTGAGAATTGGACGCTAACGCTTAGAAAATAAACTCCTGGTCGCTGAAAGGAAAATCTTTCGAAAGGCAGGAGAGACGTTGATGGCTGCAGAATCTGCAAGAACACCGAGATTAAATTGGTGGCCATGCCCAATATTATTGGTGAGACGAAAGCCCACCGTCTCCGATTGCCGGGCCACGTTGAAAGAATGGGAGAAGATCGTAGTGCCAAACAGGCATATCTGAGTCAACCTAGACCCAAGAGGGCGACGAAGCCGACGAGCCGTCGGACCTGATGCACGATCTCCAAATCGCTGACTGGCGGAGAAAGGCGCAGGATCGAGACACATGGAGTAAAATCGTGTTGGAGACCAAAGGCTGTTATAAGTGTTATATAGAACATTATCCCTATAATTCGTTTTGTTATTGAGACAATCTTATCTTCAAGACTGTATTTAGAGTGAACACTATGAATGTGCTTGGCCCTTCATAGTATCTCGGTTTACTATCGCACAGCGACTGTTATACCTAAGCAGCTTCCGCGGTACGAGTACATAGTGTAGCCAATGCCAAGGTTGTGTGCATGTGCGTGCTAGCGCGTCCTTATGTAATGTGCAATTTACACCATTACATAACGCGGGGCTCAGTAATCTCTCTATCGCATACCTGCGATTTAAATATAGTCCTTCGGGAATCGGAATACGTTTTAGTACCATGTATAACAATTAACGCACAAAGAGTCGTTTGGCATTTCGTACATAATAACTAATACCTATCTGCGGTAGAAAGCATAAGGTTTTTAGGACCAGCGCTGGTTACCACACCGGCTTCATGCTGAGTAGGGACCATTTCGTGACGTATATAATTATATGTCGTTTAATTGATGTATCTTTCTGTTTTTTGTTATTTCTGTGTATGTCTTGAGTAAATGGTTTCTATTCTGTTCTATAAAAATACTTGAATTAGTGCAGTTAATATGTACTTTATAGTTTACCAAATATTCAATTAATCTATTAGTGAGTTACCTACATGACCGTGATCTTATTATTGCTTGACAATATCAGATATTAAAAAGGATTATATAGCATTTCTCAAATCTGAGCTATATACGGTATCTTCTGCTAAAATTTCTGAATGTATCCCAAGATTGCCAGAAGGCCAGAACCAGTAAATATGTTATAGGTAGACGAGCTGGTAGTTTCCAAGAAGCACTAAGGTGGAAGTACTAGTACTCGACGCGGTACTCGTACCTACTCGTGATTCATAAGATGAGATTATTCACAACAACGACTTTAATATTTTTCAGCGGAATTTAAAAATAAATAGTACCTTATATGTACGTTATTATAAATATAGGTATTTGTTAAATACGGCTGACATCTATTGGGACATTCTGTTTAATTTCCAAGTTCTAATGTATTTGTATTGAAATTAAAATTATTGGGACTGCCAAAGGACTGCCAGCAAAACCATGTGACATTTACTCGTACAATCGGATTGACTAAGTAATTCCCATATTTTGAGGATTTTATATGATCACCAATTAAAAAGAATTAAGAATTAACGAAAGTAAATGCCTCGTCTACCAAAACATATGTATAAAATATGTTTAATAGATCATTAATGAGCATAATATCGTGATTCGAATAAATATTCTCTGTTGACGTGTCGAGTAGGTACTAGAGACGTGTAGAGTATGGAGATTTTACACCACGAAACGTCCCCAAAGTTGCTGCTACTTACATATACCAACTACAGACGAACGTTTACGAGTATGTTTTGTTTAATGTTGCCAGTGCGCCTAACGCGAGCGCGGCACCGCCGTATGAGCTGACAGCGAGCGCGGGCGGCTGCGCCGACGCGGGCGGCGCGCTGCTCCCCGCGCAGCCGCACCAGCCACATTCCTCGCAGCCGCGCCATGACCCGCGCAAGAGAAAAGACAAGCACTTGTAAGTCATACTGCTACCTGTGTTACTAAACTTATCCATTCACATTTTAGATTCTGCCTCAGACCTGAAATTGTTGAACTTTCACTTTCTCTTTTTGGGAAATATGCGTGAACAAGGAGTCCATTGATGAAGTACCTAAGATATCACTGAGTTTGGTTTTATTGTAAGTACGTATTGAGAAAACGTCTTTCTTTACCCTAAAGACCCTTCTAGCGATGAAATTGAAAATTTGCAAAATGATTGAGGTACAAAGTTTAATGGACACACTTCGTTTTGTTTCAGTGGGGCCGATCGTTACGAAATGTCCAACTGTGAACCGAACCTGCACGTCCCGAGCATACCGGCCTCGCCGAGCTCGCACCGCAAACGCAAGGGATCATCTTAGTAAGTTGCGACGATCCTACAAACTGCATGAGCGTTAAACATTACGTAGTTAAGTAAATACATGAACGATAATTACAAAATATTTTATTTATCGTTTTAGTATTTAAATATGTGATGATGATGATGAAATCCTCTTATCCCTCATCAGGGACATAGACATAGAGACATACATTTAAATATGTACTTAAAAAAAAAAGTCAAGTTAAACCTAGATAATATTCTAAACGAGTAAGTACTCTTTTCGAATATCTGTAAAATAAATTACAATTACCGCGTTGTTTCGCGTGGCGCAAATCCGTTCGTCATTATGGGTCGCTTTGTGGAAGGCCTACGTCGAGCAGTGGACGTCCTTTGGCTACTAGGTACTACTACCAGCGGCCTTTATAACACAACTCGACTTAGTCTTACAGTAAGTAATATAGATAGGTAATTAGGTTACATAGTTAAACTTGAGTGTCCGCCATTATCTGCAGTCCTTGTTGCCCCCACCCTCTCCTACTTAAATACTTGACAATGTCCACAACCTAAAAAAATATTTGTGATAAACACATTTTTTTGCTCATATTTGCTCGATATTTATAACGGCAACAAGACGCCTAGATATGTTAATATCATATACACTTTAAAAATAATGATATAATATGAATATAATAAAATAAAATACATTCAGGGGGCTCCCAGACATCAATCAGGATTGAATAATATGGTCTAACGGTATAGAATCCTTGGTTCGCGAGTCCGACTCGCACTTAACCGGTTTTATTAGGCCTTCTGCCTCGTGACGATGCAGAATTTAACTTTTAAAACTATTCATAAGTTTGTTTACCTAATATTATATGCCTATGCTATAATACGGGAGTTTTTACAAAAAAAAATAACCCAATTAACGTGACTTGTAGAAAAAATAAATTATGTTAGTTTAGTGACGATAATTAAGCCTTGAATTTGTAGATAATTACGAGTAAGCTTTGAGTTTAGTACTCGTTTTATAAACTCACTCTTTACATAATAGTACATTTCGATACTAGTGAAAAATATATATTTTTTCGATGAGGGTGAACGTTGGAGCCCGAGTGAAACGAGGGTGACAATCACCCGAGTCTTAAAGAACTTTTTACACGAGTATCGAACCTAATTTTTCATAGCAAGTGCCTTGCAAAGTGAAATTTACGCACGCGAAGCGTGCGAAAAGTGCACTTTTTACGCACTAGTTAGGAAAACAAAATTACGAAGCAAGAAATTAACTCCATATAGATTTCATGCTTTCTTATCGTCACAAAACTGACATAATTTAACCTTTGTACCTACTCCCTAATATATGAAGAAATTTGCTATCGGTAGGTATGTAAGTATTTGTGAATTTTGAAAAATGCTATCACAAGAATAAATTACATTTTAATTATTACAGGTATAGTGTACCTATACAGGTACTTACATATTTGTAATTACCTGTGTGTGAACATTAAAAAGATAAAATTATCAGGAGGAAGGCAGGTGCGGAAAATAAATTATTTCTATATCAAGGTGTCTTAACATTAGACCTTATTGAACTTATTGTACCCTAGAGTATTGAAATTGAGTACAATGAAAGCAATTAGAGCGGAGTCTCGGTAGCGCTTTGCGCCGCGACCAGCGGCGCGGCGTTGCCGGGCGACCGCTCGGGCCGAGGCCCCGCGCCCACCTGTGATCCCGACCCTAGACCGGCAACAATTATTTTATAAAAATGCCTGCTTTTAAACTTTTTGAAGGGGTTACATTGTTATTGTTACTTGTTTGAATTGGCTGAGTAAAAGTGGAGCAAAAGAAAAGTTACTTTATACGGATTCAGTTGAATTAACTTAGGTAATTAATCGACTTCTACAGAATGTTGTAACAACATTTTTGTTTTAATGATTTTGCTCGCATAGTGCGCTCGAGGCTATGTGATAATATGACGTCCGGCTTTCAGAATAAATGAAATACCACAAATAGTGGTGATTCGTTTAAGGGCGTACTCGGTATCGTGTTCTAATTAGGAAACGTAACATTTTTTTATTGACGCGAAAAAACATTTTTTTTCTCAATGGATCGTCCAAGTCAGCCAACCTCCATGCAAAAGGCAAGTATTTTTTCGCGTAAGAAAAATGTATTACTTCTTCTATCCCCACTTGTTTACATGTTGATATAAAACTTAAAATGAAGTCAATTTTTTTATATCTTATTCCATTAAAATTGTGATCGATTTTATACATAATATTATTTGCTAATGTACTTATCGCTTTCCGGTGAAAGCACAAACGTCTACGCTACGCACATCTATATTTTTTTCGCCAAAGTATGACATTATACTGGGACGGACGCTACCGCGAACAACGATATTCGTAAATTGGAGTAAAAGAGATCCCCGAAATATACGAACTTGGATGTTCGCGGTACCGCTCCAGTATAATGTCATACTTTGGCGAAAAAATAATAGATGTGCGTATAGTTCACAACCGGTTTAAGTTTAGCGAGGGTACAATAGCCAAATTTCTCTTCAGTATATCAGGGGGGACTATAAATAAAGCTATAAATACCTAAATTATTGACGTGTCATTCCTTATCCTGAACTTTCGAAACTAAGTACCTAAATATTCTACAGTCTTGAGTATGCTTCGCCCTTTTTAAGATTCAAACTTCAATCCGCTCATGTCAGGAGGCAATATATGGCGACTTGTAAGAGTTGTAAGGGTATTTAAGTCATGATTGGACCACTAATGACTCACGACATTTGTTAATTGAGCAATCTAAGTTGTGTCCGTAAGGACATCCGCGTTCACTAGTGTATGTAATTGATGCGTTCAGAATTCGAAGTGCTCCTTAATCCTTCAAGACGTCGGGTGTCGGATATAGATGTGATAACAATAATAATTTCTATTAGTTTAAATTACTACTACTTGCAATCATGAATTTTCCATAGGGAAACTCTTCTTTCGTGTTGTGTCCGGTTTTGCTATAATATTCTCTTTCGCAGAATACCTATATTTCAAATTATTTATTAGGTAAGTATCATAACTACTACCAACGTAATTAAAAAAAACTGAAACAAACTACTAATATTGTTATCATCGCTTGTTTCGATAATATAGTACTAGTAACTGTATCGTCGTTATCATCCTTTTATATCGAAATAAGATCTCAATGCGCATCCAAAAAATCTAATACAACGTATGTATCAAATGCGAACGGTCTGGTTCCTGCATACGATCAAGTTAATCATGTTTATAAAAAACGCATTTTGCTTTATTACCATATCGCCGATGAGAGATGTTTTTTGAAATTTTCAATTACGTTGTTATAAAAAAATATTGTGTTTATAAAATGTGTTTTTATCAACACACCTCTAATTTTAACACGGGATTAAAAAGCGGTGAACGGCACCATATATTAGGCAGTAACTTTGGTTGTCCAAATTCTACTATTTAGTTATAAAATATCTATTAAAATAATAATTGGATTGGGCATGTTACACAGAATTACAATAATATTTTAAGAACTTTGTTTCTAATTCGAACTCATTTATTTTATTAGGTAGTGCAACCGTTTATCTATTGATTTTGATGAAATGACAAAAACATACAACTCCAAATACATTGTATGTACTTACCAAAAATATAATTCAAGTATTTGTTTCGTTTTATAAAATTGCCTAATATTTTAATGACGGTAATATTTATAACAACATAACATAATATAACGTTAATCAAATGTCATAGTCATATTTTGTCCCCGTTGCACCTTGGAAACTTTATTTAATACCTTCGCTGCCGCAATTAGTTAACATCACAGTTCACCATACAAGTTTAGGGGTCGATCGACCTAATAACGCAGCGAATGTGTTTAAGGGCATCATCTATTCACTATCTGCAATTTTATTCACAGATATACAGGACGTCCCAAACTTATGGGACATGAAGGGGAAATGACTTAAATATCGTAGATGGTGTATTTTGCTGAAAGAAGACTTTATGTTATTTTTAAAAGTTAGTCATTCTGCATTCATAGATTTTCGAAAAATTACTTGCTTCCTCTGGGAGTCGAACCGACTTAAATGCAAAAAACAATCACCCAAATGATTCTGTTTAAGTAACATTGTATTTTAAAAGAAAGGAACAACGTAATATGATTGAGTCAAATTTCAAGAATTAATTAATTTACATAAAAATACCCACTTTATTCCTTTCTTTTAAAATACAGTGTTACTTAAGCAGAGTTATTATTTTTTAGCTATTCATTCGATTGTCATCATAAAAGTAGGGTGATTTATTTTGGTATTTAGTTAAGTCGGTTCGAGTCCCAGACGACGCAAGTAATATTTAGATAATATATGAATGCAGAATTACTAACTTTTAATAATAACATTAAGTCTTCTTTCAGCAAAATACACTACGATATTTAAGGTACCTACTTCCCCTTCATGTCCCATAAGTTTGGGACGCCCTGTAAGCCAAATATATTATCCTCCAGATTTAGCTCAAATTAGGGTCAATTTAACGACAAGGAAGGTCGATCTTCTTGTTTCGGTTTATCCAGTATGTCCGTATCGAGGTGGGTGTTTGTTGCAGTGGAACCGGCAGCGCGTGCGACGACGACGATGGCGACGACACGCGGTCTACCCTCACTCTGCCCGACAAGAAGTTAGTGCTCTTCTGATTTTATAAATTTTGTAATGCATGTTGAAATTTATTATTTCCATGTGTAGTATGAAGAAATTATGAAGTTGTTATTTTTACTGTTTCCATAAAAGTAATAAACAAAATAAAAATAGATTGTACCTATCTACTTAACTAAGTCTTGTTACATAATTTAAGATGTGTTATTATCCCTATTCTACATTAGTTTTGGAACTTCGACATATGTATTCAGTCAAGTGTAAAAATTCGTTCACTGCCAAAGTTTCAAAAATATGTACCGAGCAAGTCTATTGTACAGTAAATAAGGTTGTAGGACGTATTTATGAAAGGATTCTTTCGGTACGTATTTTTGCACTGGACTGTACAATGATGATTTTAATTATCTGGTATTTCGTGGTTAATCACAGATATTGCATAGTGGGTGTTCAGAATATGATAATATAGGTATGCGCGATTTAAAAACAAACTTGCCTAATCGTAACAGACAAAACCACTCCGAGATAGAGAAGCGGCGCCGCGACAAGATGAACACATACATAACGGAGCTGAGCGCGATGATCCCCATGTGCGGCGCCATGGCGCGCAAGCTGGACAAGCTGACCGTGCTGCGCATGGCCGTGCAGCACCTGCGCAGCGTGCGCGGCGCGCTGTCCGCCTGCCCGCTGTCCGCGCGCCCGCGGCCCGCCTTCCTCTCCGAGCGCGAGCTCAACCAACTCATCCTGCACGCGGCGCACGATTGCTTCCTACTCGTGGTCGGCTGTGACCGGGGCAGGCTGTTGTACGTGTCCGCCTCTGTCAAGAAGATGCTTCAATACGATCAAGTAAGTCCCGCACTAAACCCAAGTTACTACTGATTTTCCTTAGAGGGACCACACCTTGCAACTTTAAGACTGCGTGAACGTTGCGTTGCCGCTGCGCGAGACGTTAGGTGTGCCCGGGCTGTTAGTCCGTTATAATGTTAAACTGAATGAGAAAGATTAGCAAATCATCCACCACTTACTACTAACTCGTACCTCTTGAATATTACACGTATCATATTTCGATTGTTATCGTTTTAGTCGGAGCTACTGGGACAAAGCCTGTTTGATATCCTACACCCTAAAGACGTGGCTAAAGTTAAGGAGCAGCTATCTTCCTCCTACCTCAGTCCTCGTGAACGACTTATCGACGCGAAGAGTAAGTTTTTATGTTAACAGGTTGCGTGGAAATACATTTTTTTCTATCAGTTTTTCGGCGATTTCGCGTCGATAGACGTGGGAAACCCTAAGAGTGTGTTATTGTTACGTGCAGCGATGTTGCCGGTGAAGGCGGACCACGTGGCGGGCGCGTCGCGGCTGTGCCCGGGGGCGCGGCGCTCGTTCCTCTGCCGCATTAAGTGCAAGCTCGACAGCGAGCCGCCGCCGCAGCCCGCGCTCGTCAAGGAGGAGGCTGACCCCACCAAGATAAGGAAGAAAGGCCACGAGAAGAAGTTTTGCGTCGTTCAATGCACAGGTAGCTTCACCTCCCCTTTCATTTATGTGTGGAAAAGGTTACCGTATTCTAATGGTTTGAGAAACTGTCAAGAAAAAGTCAACCTAACATAATTCATAATTTGGCATTGTGGAATTATTAGAACTTTTAAGGCATCAGCATGCAATCCAATATGAAAGTAATAGTACATAGTGTGACACATTATTAAAAGTACGTCAAGTAGGTACGTGTACTACGTGTTTGGTTTCGCTTCGTTTCGTTTCATAATAACATCAGACGAGTATTTTTACGCATGTTTATGTACAATTACATACACTGCTTTATCTACACACAATTATTATGCTCTCTATAAAACAATTTAGTAACCAAATACGAAAAATCAAACCGAATATAGAATGGCGGCGTGTGAAAACATTTTCCAAGCAGTCGTAATTTTTTTAAATTCATAGACAAACTAGACACAATTCTCGTATCGTTTCTATGCTAATAATCAGAAACTAATTGCTTTGTTTTACAGAGACGATCGAAATTTAAATATATTTTTTCCGGAGATGTTCGAATTTAAATCGATTTTGATATAATAATGAAGCAATTATAACATTTACACAGATACGTAATAAGTTGTAAAAAATAGTGTACTACATTTATGCGGGTCGTTATTTGCTGTTTTTGAACACATCATAGAGGGTTTATGATATGTGTGTGGATAAATATATGCGTATTATGAATATTGATGTGTTTCTCATATGTATTCCAGGTTACTTGAAGCTGACAGCGCCCGTGGAAGTGTGCGTGGGAGGCGGCGAGAGCGGCGACGACGGCGACGCCAGCCTGTCGTGCCTCGTGGCCATCGGGCGCGCGCTGCCCGACCCCGCACCCGCCGCGCCGAGCGCGCCGGCGCCTCCCACGCGTCGCCTGCAGTTCGTGTCTAGGCACGCCACGGACGGGAAATTCGTGTTTGTCGACCAAAGGTATTATACTATTCTCTTATTTCGCGACTTATCCAGTCTTTAACATTATGTATAACTGCTACACGATGCATGATAAATATCTACCTGTTTAGATTTGCTATAATCGATCTGGCTGATTGCGATAAACTAAAGCTGGGTTCACATTTGTACCTTTTCGTCGTGTCGTGTTTCCGTCGAGTGGCACCGACGCGTATTCAGATCGCTCTTGTGGACGCATAAGCGTCGCCGTACCTATCTGATCGCTCGGGATCGGTGTTGACACGAGGCGTTATGATACAATACGCTGTTACGCTACTGTTAGTGTGGACGCATTATTTCACGGTGGTGATACGGTGTACTCAAAGTGAGCGTCCACATACTTAGGATACGCGGTCTCGATACGATGCGCTAGATCGTGTTCGGCAAAATAAGAATAAGAATAAGAATAAATTTATTCAGGACAGAACAAAATAAAACATTTAAAATTAAAGATACAAGAAAAGGAGTGTCACTGAAATGGCCTCCACTCAGCTTGTGTCAGGTGCCGTATGACCCCTGACGCTGATCTTCCGTGGAGACCCTTCTGCATTAAAAAAATAAACAAATGTAACAAAACTCTTAAAACTAAATAATTATAATATTCAACGCATAAACTTTAGTGGTAACAATAATAAAATTCAGAAGTAATATATGGCATTGTAAGCAATCTGATATGAAAATATAAATATGGCACAAATATACTATTTAAACAGACTTTTGTAAATGTAAGATATGGTTTCTGTATTTAACTTTAAAATAATGCACAAATGTGGAGCAAGCTCAACGAGGGCACGAGAAGTTGAGATAAGCCTGCCTATTCTTATAAATTGACTTTTGTCTACAGGGTGACGCTGGCGCTCGGCTTCCTGCCGCAGGAGCTGCTGGACACGAGCCTGTACGAGTACGTGGGCGCGGGGGCGCTGGGCGCCGTGGCGCGCGCGCACAAGGCGGCGCTGCTTAGCCGCGAGCCGCTGCTGACGCCGCCCTTCACCTTCCGCCGCAAAGATGGCTCGCTGGCGCGCGTGCAGACGCACTTCAAGCCGTTCAAGTAATATACTTCTACAGGATGGAACATTGTTAACGGTCTAACTAGGAAATAACATCTTACAATCTTTACTGAATAATATTCTGTTTTTATGATCGGTTACGTCCCGGATGGTCCCGTGCTCAAAGTGTAAACATTTGTTCAATTTTCCCAGCACTTTATACCACACAACAGGGAAGTTACGAAACGGCTACTTTCGAAAACTCTTGCAATATGACTGAACTCCCTCACTGAACAATTTAAATATGAAATAGAATTGATCAATCTGAAATCAAATCTCAGAATATCAGTCAATTGTCCTAAAATATGTGTCATTATCTAGGAAAAGGGACCTTATTGTCGATGGCACTTACGTCGAATCCCGTTACGTTTATATTGTATTGTCATGAACAACGACATAAGCGCCATAGACAATAAGGTCCCTTTTCGTAGAAAATGTCACATATTTGTTTAAATTCTTAAATAAAAATTTAAGAGTGTAATTTACACAAGCAAAGTTTAATCCGGAGTTATTCTTATATACAAAGCTCCATTTTACTTTTATAAATGTACAATTAATTTGTTGTGCAGGAACCCGTGGACTAAAGACGTGGAGTACCTGGTGGCCAACAACACCATCCTCGGCGAGACCGACTCCGCGCTGCTGCCCGACTCCGAGCTCGGCTCCTACGATGTCTATAAACATAGTACGTATACAGGCGCCCCGGGGTTGTGTTTGCTTCTTTTTGCGAATGCGAGGTTCATCCCACTGCTACGAAGTCAATGCTAAAATATGTCACTTCAATCAATTTGTCTGTAATATAGTTCAAAACATTTTAATTTTATATTTACTCCAATAAATAAAAAAGCAATGTTTTGTTTTATAAAATAATAATGATTATAAAGATTTCCGAACAATCTTACAAAAGTCGACCTGGTCCTACGATAAGCTTAGTTAAGCTTGCGTTTTAGGTACTAGAGGACGATATATACCTATAATAGATAGATAGATATAAATATTTAAATACATAGAAAAAAACCCATGACTCAGGAACCTGTGCTTATCACACAAATATATGCCCTGGCTGGGATTTGAACCCAGGACCATCGGCTTCATAGTCAGGGTCACTATTCACTGCAGATTTATATTGTTGGAATTGACTCCCGAGCAGAAAATTCCCAGTTTTTAATGTAATCAATTATCTTTAAATTGTTTATTTTTGTTACTGTATGTAACCTCTGTTGACGTTGCCATGAAACAACATACTTACCTTTTATGTACAGATACACCTTCTTACAGTATAAACTTTGCAAGTAGAGATAGGACGCTACCACCAGTAAGTTACCAATTTTAGAATGGGGAATGTTACCATTTGAGAACATTCCCCATAGTAACTTTGGTAACTTACTGGTAGCGTCCCATCTCTATTTGCAAGCCAATGTTAATTGGCGCTACTTTCTGTCTTACGTAGTTATTATTCAACTATTCAAAAATACCGTGATTCGTTGCAAGTACTATTCCACCTCTTGACTATTGGCTATGTATTGTATGTGCACACGATTATAACCGCATTGCGTGTTTATTAATCTACTGTGCTACAGATACTATGCTGGTGTAACTTTTGAATTAATACAGCGAACGATTTGAATTCGCACATAGCCAAGTAGTATTACAATGTAAACAGGCCGAGTCGTATTTATCTGCTTGTTGTGTTGTGCGTAGAGGCGAACGTCGGAGAGGCCGGGGCTTCGACCAACGAAGGCGCGAGTGACTTTCAGAGTGGGGTTTCAGAACTGGACCTGGACATGCAGCGGCTGATAGATTCGCAGGTGGACTCGCACAAGATCGGCAGCGCCATCGCGACGGAGGCGCTGCGCCGCACGCCGCCGGGCTTCTCGCCCGACCTGCCGCCCGATGTGCTGCAGGACGCCGTCTTCTTGCAGCAGGTACACCGACATACCTACACTAACTTTTACAGCGTCCTACACTTAATTTTTAGACGTCAACTAAACCTAATTGTATCCATTATGCTTAAGAAATAGAGGAACAATGAAAAACCACTAGTACAAATCAAATGGAATCACGCGTTAGAGTATCGTCCGATGCACTGCACTTTTTCATTTCCGTCATAAAATATCAATATTGTGACTCAGTCAAACTTTCTTATGTACTTTTGTAAGGCGTCTATCTTTATATCTATTCAACGAAGTGTGCGATGTATTCATTTCTATATCCAAAACGTATGCCAATAACTCATAACCAGAAACTAAACTAAATAGCAATAAATTATACTTATCTGTCCTAACGTGTCAAACTGCTAATAATTCATAGGATTCATATACGAACAAAACGTTACCACGTACCGCACGTTGAAAACGGCAGGTAAATCAATAAATGTCATTTTAAGCGAGTCGAGATAATGGCAACTAAGTAGTTGCCGTCGACAATGTAATAATTATGTACTTGCTAGCAACAATTAAATAAATTCATTTATTTTACGGGACATTTTACACGGATTGACTGAGCCCCAAGGTAAGTTCAAGAAGGCTTGTGCTGTGGGTACTCAGCAACGACATAATTATATAACAACGTGCTCGCACTTCGGATCATACAAATCAAATACAAAGGTCTGCATGTTATCAATTAAAAGAAGTACGGTTTAACACTCGCTATTAAGATCTTGCAAACAAGTACTTGTTTCCATATCATTAATGTTTGATTAATTCTTTCAGCCTAGCTTGGTGGACAATATTTTCGGCGTGGAGATGGGAAATTTCAACCAAGTGCGCAACAACGTATCGCTGAGCGCGGCGGGCGGGGAGAGCCCACCGGTGGCAGGCGGCGAGGTCACCGGCTCGCCACCGTCCGTGTCGCCGCCGCTGCCGTCGCTGGGCCTCGACGGGAACGGCGAGGCCGCCATGGCTGTCATCATGAGCTTACTCGAGGCCGACGCCGGCCTCGGCGGACCAGTCAACTTTTCTGGACTGCCATGGCCGTTGCCCTAAACTACCAATTACTATGTTACGTACGACATTATCCTAGAACCTAGGAGAAACGCGAACCGTTATGTTCAATTAGCCTGCTCTAGATTCTAATTGAGCATGTATGTGTTTATTCCCAGGGGCGACTCAAATACTTTTAATAGGTACGTTTATAGAGGACTGGTTTGACTTACTATACGGTAGCCTTCCTTCCTTCCTTTCTTTTTTCAAACTTAACGGATAAATTTTATTCAACATAATTATATTGTTACTGACCATATAAATATAGATCCTTGAAAAACAAGTGCATAGGAAAAACTCATCTACGGATGATTTTTTTTAGTTTTTAGCTACTTTGTGTAGCATTGGCCTATCGTTTGACGACAAGGCTTCAAATACAATTTATGTTGACAGGGTCTAAACGGTTATGTGTAAAAACGGTATAGTAGCGTTTTTAGCGAATTATCTTTAATAACGTGGTGTTGTAATACTTGACAAATACGTAGAGCGCTATTTATTGTTGAATCGAAGTTATGTCAACGGCGTGAACTATCAGAATTACGAAGTTAATAGCCCAGCAGAATATTATTTCAGGGCGTTACTTGTAAAATGTTTCCCTTTGGGTACAATTAGGCATAGTTTTGGTATACGAGAATTGTTTTATAATTATAAAAAAAACCATTGAATGATTTATCGGTATGCAGGGTTACATAGGTAGGTAAAAAAATAATAGTACACATAATTTAGTTTTACTAAGGGCAAAATTATTTGTTGACAATGTGCTTGCCAGGCCGGACCTTGTGTACAGCACGGTGGGGTAAATTGCATCGTAATAAGTATTTTTATAGTCTACAAATATTTTATACATTTTCACTTAGATAAGATAAATGTGATATGAATAGATGAAATATATATATATCATACTCGACTCTCGGTCGTCACACAAGCAAATATAATTAAAAATTGTATTTCGGTAGCTTTTTAATCAGTCAATAATTTTTAAAGTAGTACCTAAATATGTTTTATATTTTTATTTTGCTTTTGTGTATAAAAGTACTAAACGAAAATAAATGAAGATCCATTTGTTAATATTGGACCATTAGAAAGTAAGTGCTTCATTGAAATGATCGCAGCTGTTACCGGCGCCGTCGGATATGTATGTCAGCGTCAAATAGTAGCAACCAAAGAACCCAAATATATCGCTACAAATCAATATTTACATAGCAATAAGCATGCGCTACGAGATATTTGACCACTTTGACTATGTCACTGACTATTATAATATGTCACTGACTGTTATGAGGATAAAACTATGGGCCATTTTCAAGTCAATAAATATCTATATTGTTAATGAAACAATACAGCATTCAAAGATATCTCGCCTAGCTCTTTCGAGCCGAGAATAAGAGCAATTTTGATTCCACTAGTCGGGACATTTTGTTTTAACTTATACCTTCAACTTTTGTGTGATTTCCCCTCATAACCACGAGTTCTTTCAATCCTGCTAGGAGAAAAACGACGGATCCCAAATTTTTCTTCTGTTCCGTTGTTATTTTTCATAGATTACATATGGCGGTAACGCGACGGAAGTAATAAAACTGTATGAAAATTGTGCCATGCTTTGTTTTGTCTTATCAGAATCCAAATTGCTGGTGATTCTGAGTGTATAGCACAAAAACATGTTGAGTACAAGTTTAAATGAAATGGCCCATCCAGTCAATTTTAATATTTATTTGTTACACAAGGGGGCAAAGTTAGTGTTTACCTTCTCGTGCTAATATTGAAACCCACTTAGCGAAAGATTCCAAAATTGGACCACGTGCATAGCGAGTGTTTCAAAGAGTGGAATCTTTAGCATTGGGAGGGTTTCAAAGCATGAGATGGGAACACACTTTGCTACCGCGTGAAACACACGATTTTTCACCTCACTACCGCGAGGAAAAAAATTACTCTAATTATTGGCATCCATCAATTATAGGTATTATCACTCAAAAACATTGAATAAAAGAACATCCAACCAGCTAACGTCAAATAAACACTCGATTAGTTCCTACTAAACAATTTGTATGAAATTACTTTACACTCTTGTGAATAAAGTGCTACTTTGCTATCTGTTTTTAAAGAATAAAACAGTTCTTTCCGAGCTAGTGAGGTGAAAATAATAAAAAGGTGTCCCATTTGTGTAAAATTCTAAAGCTGTTTTAAACAAGAGAAATAAAGATGTAGCTTGGTCCAGGGCTCATAGATTTATTCCACACTGTACAATACTGTACATAATGTTTAGTACCTTAATTGTTTTTGTGGCATCTGTTTGCACAATCGATGTTGTTCTGTTCGTTATGTTTCCAGCATTCTTGTTTTTTAATGTGGTTTTATTTTTCGATGATTATTTATTACAGTAAACTGGGGCTACTTTGAATCATTGGTCATCCATTTTTGAACTATTAAGAATGTGCTTTTAACAGTGTTTGTAATGTATTTACGTTAAGCACGCAACCCATATTACTAAACTCTTAAGCTCGCATTAATAAACCAACTATTTCGAGTAAAAAATAGGTGACCAATGTTCAAAGTAACCCGAGTTTACGGTACTTACGATATAAACTAAAAATCATAAATCTAAGTATGTTTCAGGACGTCAACTGATTCATAGATACTCAGTCCTGTAAGCAAGAAATACCATTGGGAACAAGTGATGTAGTTATACCTACATATGTAAATAGATAATAATAATATTTTTTCACGTTGTTGACAAATAAAACCTACCTGTCCGCATACATTTTGTGCAATGTTATATAGCCATACATCTATATAGATTTTTTAATTACTTTATTCATGGTTTATGGTTTTTATTATTTTTACGTCGTGTAGTGTTCAATGTTGTCGAAAGGTTTGTTTCCTCCCACACTTAATTATATTTAATGGTGTTCTTGCCTAACATGATATTTCTCAGTTCAATGTGTCAATCAATAAATATTACAATTTGATACTTAAGATCTGGAGCGAAATTAATTTATTAAATAGGTCAATTCTTACTTTAGGTACAATTATTAGAATAATATATTGTGTGTCTAAAATTATTGGCTATTATATTAGTCTATTTAGACTGAAATAAGTGACATGAATTGTTTAATATTTTTAGAAGTGATGTGCCGTCTTCGGTATGCCGTCGCGCGATCGCTAGTGCCCCAAAGGTGCATTAATACTTATCCCTGAGGTCCCTGGAGCACGGAACACCGACTTAGATTATTTGTTAGTTAATCCTAAATTTTAATCGGATCAGTTTGTTTTTCGTAGGTATATTTTATTGTTAAATTAGATTTGTTTTATTATGGCCAAGTTAATATTTTTATTATTTTATTAGTTCTAAGATTGCAGTGCGAATTGATGTTTAATCATGAATGTTTTGTTGGGGTAGATGCAAATAAAAACAAGTTTTAATAAAATTATACAGCAACTAAGGCCTACTTATTAAGATCTTTTTAACTATTAAGGTAATGGCACCAATGTTGGACACTTTTAGCTGACAGGCACCAATGATGGACACTTAGTTCTTATTTCAAAAATCATAGTTATAAATTGAATATGTCCCAACAAATGCACAACACTTAACTCCTTTGAAATAAGCACTAATGTTCATGATTGGTTCCTTGTCCATTACTGGTGCCGTCACCTTATTATACCTAGGTTAAATGTGTCCTAAAAGATAAAAATAGAAATAAAATTCTTAAAATGGAAGACGCTAAGGAGAACATCCTTATTCTAAACACGTCTAAATTTTGCATCCCTGAACCACCTGACGACGGGCGGCGTCGTCCTTTTGCAGCGACGGAACATGCTGCGTTAGCCAACCTGCCTAACAAGCGTAATAATAAATAATAATACTTTGCTCCAAATAATCGAGACTTGTTGAAGCTACTGAAAACCACTGAAGTGTTCAGTAGTTAGTACCATCAAGATGGAGTTTGGTGTCTAAAGTTTGTCATGCATGTAAACGTGTACAGCGGGGGAAAGTAGTAAATTCAATAAATTTACAGCTCTATGAGAACACACCCCACGGAAGAGTGGAGGCCGCGGCTTTTTAAATTCCAAAAACATCCATAATCGTGAGATGTACAATCTTTAACCACGATTGTGGGATGCGTCATGATGTACGTGGTGGCAGTAGACAGAAACCCCACACCACTCTCCTTGGCAAATCAGAAGGACGGTCCGGTCGACGTTCAATCGACAAAAAAGTCTACGGTCCCATGATTTTAAAGGATAGCATATTAATTACGACAAATCAAAATAGCATTTGACTTGGCAGCTTTTGTCGACGGGCGGCGGGCACAGAATTATTTTTTGTCTACAGTTAGTGCTGGCGGTGCCTGAGACGGTGAAATGAATACATTAAAGGTGCATCAGTAAAATTATATTTTATTATTTTCTATCATCAATAAAAATCGCAATACAAGTCAAACAACTAAAAAACATGCAGTACTAAGTCGTAAACAAGTTAAGACTTCAATTAGGACTGTATAATGTACACTGCGCGTTGAATCTATCGTATGCAATTTTCAAGACGAGTTGCCTAATTATTTTTTGCGAATACTATCAGTCTGACGTTTGAATATTGTTTGCTTAATTTACACGTTGCAGTTATTGACGTGAACCTATCGAAGGAACGGATGGTGTTAAATGCCATTGTATTTGTATGCGGTGTGGGTGCACTTAATCCATGATGTCGCCGTACTTGTTGGTGTGGCGCGGCGCGGCAGGCGGCGGCGGCGGCGGCGGGTTCGCGCGCGTTACTGGCGGAATTGCGCTCGGGTCCACTCTGCAATAAACAGCCCGCTTCATGTTGAAAAATGTACTGACTTGATTGCTGATAAGAGAGCGGCATAAAAAAGTAACCAAAACTACCGGACCCCTGGTGCTGTTCACTTTTCCTTAACTACCTATATGTCACCTATTTTCAATTTATACAAAACTAACAATAAAACCCTACTTCGGCTACTTGTCTGACAGCAAAAGGAAATCAAAGAGCAATATTTTACACAGATGGCACATAAGACACAATTTACCTTTGAATTGGAAATTAGATATAACTCTATATAGACGGAAAATATGAGTTTCAACTTTAAAAAGTGTCAATTCATAAGTTCACGACTGCGACGACTTCGTATCATAGGTAAGTACTTAATATTCTAACAAGGTTATCGAATTTGTTCAACCGCTTCTCCTATGCTATTCTCTCGTCATTAAACTGGCAGTAGTTGAGAATTAAGAGTAAACATCATGTGGAGATAATGATGATAAGTTTGGACACGTTACATCACATAGTATGGAGCAAGTACAACACCTAAGTATACAAATCATATTCCTTTCAAGTTCAGTATATTTCTCTATTTTCGGTACCATGTGGCGCAGCGACAGCGTAAGAGTGAGAAATCTCCACACAACTAGTATATAACTGAGACCTGTGGTTAAAAGCGACACAGCGCTATAGCTTAGTTTTAGGATTAGAAAAATCGTGCGATTTTAAGGAATACAATTTAAAAGCCGGTATGGAGCAAAGTAAAATTTACCTGTACGGGTCTTGCCTAGCTTCTGTGTACTCCCCGCGGTTCCTGCGCCGCAGGTCGTCATAAGACAGCGCAGGAGTCTTCCTGTCCGAATCCAACGGGTAACCACCACCTAAAATGACCAATTTTCACGGTTTTTGTTTATCCCTTTTTAACTTGTCTGTAAAAGAAAATATCGCTATTTAATCTACTTACATCATTTTAGTTAGTAAAAAAGGGAAATGCGTGGAATCCCTTAAAGAAAAGGAATTATTTATCAAGAGTTACGTCCCGAATGCGATTGATTAGTTATTTCTCAGAAAGATACCTAACCTGTCCTCCAAGACTAGTTTTTCTGTTTTACAGTGTACTTCTAAACTTTACTTGACCTATTCTCTTATAATATAACAATTTCACAATCTCGTAGCATTGGCCAGGCGCAAATTCTTCTTCAATGTTTTCAGATTACAGATTACTTAAACATACTCTTATTTAATTTTGTATTACCAGAGCTAATGCACTATTAGGGAGACAAGGCATTTTGTGAAGTAGGCACTTTTAATGCGGGTGGAGGGAGGTTACATTGAGGAGATATCAGAAAAAAGGGTACTCAATTAGCGTGACTTGCAGAAAAGTTAAATTATGTCAGTTGTGGTTGTCAGTCAAAACTCCCATTATTGTATGCAAAATATGTAACGCAAGAGAGAACAGCGAAATAGTTAACCTTTACGCCGCTGACAGCCCTAAACGTCAACGCGTAAGCCCACAAATTTCATTATAACCTGTAAAGGTTACAATGAAATTTGTGCATTCGAGTAAGGTTCACTTGGTCTTTCTGAGTGACATTACAAAAAAAAACGTGTAGGACAAAGTAGCGTAGCGTACGTGGCGTAATATTTTACATGCGAGTCACTTACGGAATATTTGCTTTATTCCCGAATTGTTTTCGACTTACGTATTAAAGTAGAAATAAATTGATAAATAGAGAAAACTATTAGATCGCAGAAAACAAACAAATATTTAAGTGCATGTTACTGCATGTTAGTAACTAAATTAATATAAATACTAAATATCGTTTGTGTCGTGATGTCCCATAATATTTATTTACATAAAGGGCTCCGCTTTTTTCCGTTACCCTACGATGTGGTACCCTAAAAATTAATAAAAAATTTAAGTAGATCGTCTCGTTACTGCTTTCTCGCTCGCACCAATGAAGTATTAAATGTGAAACAAATGACAGTATATTCTACCGCTGCATTAGCACACCTAGCAATATTTTAAGCTCTTAATTTAGTGTAATATTCTATTTGGCTTAAGCCTGTAGGTAAATAACAGCTTTCTATCACTGAGCAGAACCGAGGACAGACAGACATGGCAATAACTATAGATAAGAGTTCCTAGTTGACTATGGAACCTTAAATTGGCAAGCAGAAAACAACCAGGCTCGGAAAATTTTAAAAATATGGCCTAATGTCCCTTACGTAACGATTGAATGCTTCTAAATAATTTACAAGTTTTATTCGCAAGATAACTTTGCTTGCCTAGTAAGATCGATTTTTCGTCTTTTTATCTAAATAATTGATAATAACAATCAGTTACCAATAATATTTAGTCACTATATATGTAAATGGTAATAGCTAACCATCATTATCGGGCCGATAAGAATCGTCGCTGAATGCTGGGCGGTCGGTGTCCAGATTTAAAGAGCTGCCTGGGCCCGCGTCCGAGTAGATATCGTTGGGGCCGGCGCCAAACATGCTTGGAGTGTGTTGCACGTTACTGCCTCTGAAATGAGATTTGTTTTTTCATTTAGGTTTTTCAATCAGGCAAAGTCAAAAACAAAAGAAACATGTTCGAAATTAAAAATATAATGCGTTTGATTAAAAGTAAATTGTGAATTGAAATGACTCTGCAGTAACTTAATTTGTAATGAAAATAGACATTACTTTATATTTTGTTAATTAACGATCAATTAAGTCGTATACTGTCTCAATCAACTATTCTTTGCCCCTCGTTGCCGTGGTTAAGTTCCTCTGGGTCACTTTTCAAACCACTGTTTAATTACGTCCAAATACACAAAACATATGTAGATCTTTGTACAAGCTATATGTCCCTTCCATTATGGGTCACAAAGCGCGTCAATAGCAGGGCCACATTTCTTATAACAAACTATGTTTCAGTTGTCCCCTGTTTAGTTAGTAGAGTGAATAGTTGATCACTCTAATAACTAAATAGATAATATCGAGCAATACCAAAAAAATATAACAAACTATAGCAAAAAATTGATGCCGGCGATCGATGCTTTTTTGTGAGCAGACAAAAGGTATTTGGGGATAGTTAAGGGTGATAGACAAAGAAAATTGTGTCTAAATCGAAGAATATCTTCGTGCCAGTCACAAAACCCTCTATGCACGTGTCACCGACCGGTAGCGTCCTTATGTTTATTTAGCATGTTAAATAAATAATATCAGAGCTATAAAGTTCTAAGGCTCTAGCTTAGTCATATGGTAGCAACGGAGACTAAAATAAGCCTTATAATGTCGTAATATTATTTATGTAAGTATTATAATACAACAATTTATATAGATATATACTTGTATTTTATAGTTTTTGTTGTTATTAAAAGCTTAGTTTAGCATTTTCTTAATTTGTTTTGTATTGTTAGGTGAATAAAATACCATGGCTATGGCTAGCTGCCAGAGACTGACCTTATCTAACTTCTATGCTAACTCTAACTGCTGACTAGCTTCCATAAGTATACCGGTTTAACCACTGTGCACCCTACAATCACGGTGCTTAATGTTAAAGTAGTGCTATAGTTACTATGTATTGTTTAAAGCCCTATGAAAAAAACCTCGTGTCATTAGAGAATTTATTATGTATTAACCTTTTGACCGCCATCGTCTCATATATGACTCATAATATGAGACAAAGTGACAACGTAAATGACACCGTTATATATTATGACAGAGTTCAAAATTAAACTATATCATTTTGACGTTCGGCGGTCAAAAGGTTAATAGTAAACATACAGGAATTTTCTCTAAACAGTTCTTACCCTCCTGTCTTTCCATCCCTTTTTTCTCGGAGTAGTTGTCCAATGTAACTCCCTGGTAATGCCATCAGTTTTTCAGCACATGCTTCTTGATATGACAGCTTTCCAACAAAGTAACCAACCAACACCGCAAATGATATTTTCGGAATTGCACCAAACCGTGGATTTGGTTTAAAGTAACCTGTAATGCAAACATATGTGATTATTTATTTATGGCTACTAATGTGCCCTATGGGATATGGGACAATAACTGTCCACAACCACAATTTTTATATTAGCACTAAGCTTTGTTATTTGAGGTAAAAAAGGTAAGAAATAAACCAAATTGGTCATAGTTTTTAATGGTAGGTATTTTCTGCGCGATTCTCTCATTTTTGCAGGAGTTAACCCTAAAATGCATACGGCATCATATTTGATAGTTAGGTTTGATAGGTAGTAACACAAATTTTATTAAATAAATATACACAGTACAGTGTAAGTATAAAAAAGTTACATCGCCTGTAGCTAGCAGCAATCTTAACATACGAGGGTGGTTTGATAAGTCAGTGACTTTTCGCAGAAAAAAAAATCTTTTTGACCTTTTATAATTTTATTTCTCTACATAATCTCCTTTCAACTCCATACACTTCATCCAACGATGTTCCAGCTTTTTCAACCCCTCCAAAAAATATTTTTTATCAAACCCTGAAAAATATGCTTCAGTTTCAGCTATGACTTCCTCATTTGATGAAAATCTTCTCCCACCGAGCCATTTCTTCATGTTTGGGAATAAAAAAAAAATCACATGGGGCCAAATCTGGAGAATAAGGTGGGTGGGGCAGTATTTCATAACGCAATTCTACTAATTTGGCTGTTGCGACTGCCGACGAGTGTGCAGGGGCATTGTCGTGGTGAAAAAGGATTTTCTTCTTTGCCAGATGTGGCCGTTTTTTCACTACTTCTGCGTTGAATTTTTCCAGCAATGTAGCATAATAAGGGCCATTTATTGTTTTACCTTTCTCCAAATAATCTATATAAATAACCTCTTGGCTGTCCCAAAAAACAGTGGCCATTACCTTTCCTGCCGAATTAACGGTTTTCGCTTTCTTTGGGGACCGTTCGTTAGCAGAAGTCCACTGTTTTGACTGATTTTTCGTCTCTGGCGTATAATGGTGGATCCACGTTTCATCTACCGTCACAAAACGACGTAAAAATTCATTGGGATTACGCTTGAATTTGGTTAAGCATTGCTCGGAAGTCGTTTCACGAAGTCGTTTTTGATCGGCTGTCATCAAACGCGGCACCCATCTTGCGGAAAGCTTTTTCATATTCAAAATATTATGCAAGATATGAAAAACTCGTTCAGATGAAATGTGTACAGTCTCAGCTATCTCACGAATCTTAACTCGACGGTCATCCAAAACAATATCGTGAACTTTATTCACGACATCATCAGTGGTGACTTCAATTGGCCTACCAGAGCGTTCTGCGTCATTGGTAGTGGTACGCCCAGAACAAAATTCTGTAAACCTATGTACCATTCCATGAGAAGGAGCAGATTACCCATAATATTTTTTTAAACAGTTTTCAGTCTCTTTAATAGTATTTCCATGTAAAAAGTAATGTTTAATTAACACACGAAATTCGCTTTTCTCCATTTTCCAACAATTTTCCGACCGTATTTGACTTATGCCTCAATAACTTTTTTATTTTCCCACCTTTAAAAAAAAAAAAACTGCCAGCTACCAAGGAGTTCAGAATCGTAATTAAAAAGTTTATATGTTAAAATGATTATTGTTTTACTTAAAGTCACCGAGTTATCAAACCACCCTCGTATAAACAAGGTATATTTATTTGTATAAGATGACTATCAAGTGTTCTACAATGTTCAAATTTATATTTATACCTTGTTTGAATTGAATTACCTTTAGGTAAATAATGAGATTAATGACTGATCGGAATTGGTGGTGCTATTTTGCTGGACTTGAGTGTGTAAGCTTAGTATGGATATAGTTTCTAACCCCAAAATTTGATATGAAAATTTAAAATACATTTAGTAGTGTTCATGAAAATTTGAATATAATTGAGATGGTTTAAACTCATCTGCAGGAACATAATGTGTCAATGGTCTATGCTTAAATATATTTTCATCAAGTTAGTATGTTTAATAATTGGTTTAGGTATAATGTTTAAATATCATCATTTCAAAAAAGTAAGGAAGTAATTATGTAAAATAAATAACTGATTTGTTTTTGTTTTATTTTACGTATTACAATTGTAATACTCTTACTGATAATTATTAAGCAAAAGCAGTATTAAATAAATGCTGTATAATGACAAAACTTGTTTGTTTATGCTCTTTGAAGAAAATCTTCATTGAGAAATACTAGTTACGAGAATCTTATCTATGTTATGTACACTGTTTAAGGTCATGTATCCAAAAAGGCACTACCAATTCCGAATAATACTAACCACTGTAATAATTATGATTATCTTTAGTCGGAGACTTCACTGCATTGAATTTTATTCCCCATTTTACCCCATGTGCACCCTGGAAACCCTTTTAGAATATTGACTTTGATTGCTGCAATAATTACTCATGATATAAAACAACCAAAATGGATTATAATGTGTATACTAATTTAAACTTCATCCCGACCCTTTAGCAGCATTAGTGGTCATTGGGTGGGCTGAGGAAAAATATTGATTACCTAACCTCCATTTCAATAAATTACAATATGCAAACCTACCCACATATAAATTATAAGACAATTTTTGTTCTAGCACATGATAAATTGAACACACCAGAGAGCCTTATAACAAATTCAACTCCAGTAAATTATAAACTATTAAGTACAATGTTCACAAAGTCCCACGCTATGGCCTCACAGTCTTGCCTGCTGTTTTTTAAATGAACCACAGGATCCGCATCTGGTGGTACTTCCTCTTCGAAATCCATCCTCTCTGTTCAAGTTGGATGTTTCTTAATTTCAATAGCCTCTCGCAACCAAATTAGCCAAATCCTTGCCAAAGCTTTGATGTCAGGCAAAAATAATTGCTAGTTGCAGATGAGAATGATTCCTTTATGGTGTAACAACTAGCTAGGGTTGTTATTGATTATAGCAGTTCACAGTTGCTCAAAAAATTGTAATGACAAAACTCAGCTAATGTCTTGCACTCAATGGTGTTGAATACCAATATTAACAAAAAACAATTTGAAGTTAATAAAACTTTTACTATAACTATAGTGTAATATCCATTTCGCAATGCAATTCACAAAGTATTGTAAAGCTAGTTTAGTGTGATATTACAAATATAAACAGTATGAAGACAGTTGACACAACTTATGTTACGTAAATTAATTGTTTTTGTATTTATAAGTATAGTATTCAAACACGACATAACAATATCACATTTAACATTATGTACAGACCTTTCTGAATAGCGATGTAAGTGGTCACGCCGAGTGATGTGCCAAGGGGCAGCGATCGCTGATAAAAACTCTCACGATTGCACTGCCCCAAGACTCGAAGCTCATCAGCGGAGAACTTGTACGAGCCCTACAAACGTACGAAATAATAACACTAAAGACTTTTCTTGACACTTTTTTAAGTAGCCACTTCAGTAAAATGTTATGAAATCAATCTGTCTTACCTGCAACGGAGATTTTTGCCGCTGATCCGGTACCCCGGGATTCAGCTGTTGGCCTCCATCAGGTTGGAACCCGAATAAATTTGGGTCATTCATCGCATTACTGTGTTATTAAACAATAACCAATTTTATAGGCTCCGTAATTAGCTTAATTTTCTCAAAACCGCGCTGTTTTAGACCTATTAGACTTTGAGGTTGACACTTCAGAATTAATGAAGAACAGTGTTGCCAACCCATACTCAATTTCACCCCCAAGCAAATTTTCAAATCCCCCTAAAAATCCTTTAATATTTTTTTCCCTACTTTTCATTTTTGTGCACTTTCTAATCCTCTTTTTTTAGATACAAAACAATTTGATTTAGATCTGTATTGTAACTTATTTCTTACAATACAGTTAAAAACAAATTAATTAGGTCCATTCTGCGCACGAGATACAGGACAGATCACGCAGCTTTGTTCTATTTTATTTGTAGTTTTTGTCAGGACCCCCAAAAAAACGCCTAATCAGATTCTACCCCTAAAATTGCCCCTGTTTACGTTTTATCTCCTAAATTTAGGGGTAAAACCCCCAAGAATGAATTAAGGAATTACTCAATGACGTTTAACTTTTTTTTTTGAGCCATGGTAAGATCAAAGCCACCGTTACTGCCACGAATGCCACGATAGAGAAATCTTAAAACAATATCTGGTGAAGTGCGAATCGTTAATAAAGTCAAAAACCGGCCATGTGCATGTTGAGCCATGCTCAATGTAGGATTCTGAAGTTTTCGATAAGTAACTCTAAAACAGTTGAGTACAAAAAATCCTTGAGTCTTCATTGAGCTGTACTTTCTTAAATATTTCTATATTTGTGTGGGGTTCAAAAGGTAGAGGGGGGTGACAATTTTTTTTAACTTCCAGTGATTATTTCCGACACTTCACTTTATCAAATAATGTTTAAGGCAAACCCCTATCTTTCTCACAATTCCTATCTGACACCTTACAATTTAGGATTAAACAAAAAAATTCCACCCACTTCACATAGAGGGGTGGTACACCTACACTAAACATATATTTTACCCATTCTTATATGATATGATATGACTAACGGTCATTGAGCGTAGCCAGGGTCAGACAGACATGGCGAAATTGTAACGCTTCCTGGTTGATTGCGGAACCCTAAAAGGGTTATAGAATACAACTCTACCTCTAGCTGGATGGTTTGCCGCACGCGCAGCAGTTGGAGCAACCGCTGGACTATGCATCACGCCGCATGCAAAATAACCGTCTTCTGTCCGACCTAACCCTTCATCCTGGCCTTAGGAGGAATAATTACTGGAGCACGCATCCAAGTACGCCAGTAAGGGACATAAATACTCTCACTTTTGCAGCCCTAAATGTAACAGTTCACTTTAGTTTTTCTTTACAGGACATTTTTTATAACAACAATACATATAGTCTAAGCACAGACTAAGCTTATTCTGTAATAATTACCGCAACTTCTTTGGAAAACACAAGAAAAGCTTAATTGTATTTGTTTATATTTTTATCCCTCCAACTCTGACAGTCCTGAAAGGTTCCGTTTGAAGGGAAACAAAAATTGTGATGTGTGACTATGACAAGGACGGACGAAAATAGCGCTTTCTTTCTCTGCCATACCTAGTATTACCAGAGGTTCTGGCCATTACTGATAGATCCTACCTTTAGACCAAATGCTAAATAAAACTACGATGACATCGGATACCGAACTTTGAGTAGGTAGGTACTACTACGACTCGGTACTTACCTATACTGTTTTTTCTCTTCTTAGCTTTCACAAATATTTTTATGCAATGGTGACGTCGAACACAGTCCCGCGCAATTTGCCTAGGTAATAGCATGACTCTGGCTTATTGGCTACAATAACCCTGAGCTTAACTGCCCAACGGATGATCAATCCATAGCCAGTGCTACATAATCTTAATCATAAACAAATACTTAAATTGTGTCACATAACTTCAAACTCAGGTAACTCCATTCTGCTTTAAGGTTGATTATCTTTCAGAATGCTATACATTTTTTTATGCTACCGCCATACATTAGCACGAGTAGCGATTCGAATAACGAGGCGAAACACAATTAGGAATGTTCATACAAACAAACTACACTTACCATTGCACTAAACTTCATGCACTTAAAAATCCATATTAAATGGTTTAATTTAAACTTTCAAGACACGAAAGATTCATGTTATTTATAATATAAAATGCTAGCACCCAAAAATTTAAGTTTTACTACTCTCTCTATACCAAATTTCATCCCTATTGATGCAGCAGTTGAAGCGTGAAGATTAGTACGATATCATCAAGTCTGCGAAGCTGCCGCAAATACTAGGTATACTGGTAAATTTCGGACGAGGTCTTACAAGTATTATAGTATCATTTAAAAAATACTGTTAAAGTCACATATTTAGATTACGTAGTTAGGATCCATGTATAACTGGAAAAATGTATAAAACATTGGGGCCGACTTCTGCTTGGCCGGATTTTTTCATGTAAACCGAATAAAAATAAATCAATACACAAGGAGAACATTGTCACCTCGAATAATTTAATTGAACACGGTCGGCAGAGTTATTTAGCTTTACATTGTCGCTCGCAGTAATGTTTTCGCATGGTATTGCCGAGGTGGCTGTCGGCGGGCAGGCGAACCAGCTTATTCTCGCAATGCGGGATGTACGAATAGCGTCCGTAGTAATATCCAAACACACACGCTATTAACACCTTAGGTAATGCTCCAAGATGCGGGTTTCTCTTCAGCAATCCTAAAATAAGAAAACATTCAAAGAAGCAAGAAAGAATTGGTAGGACCGTTATCGCGTCAAAAAGTGACATCGTTTACAGACAACATAATAAATAAGTTTGCACACGCGACACACAAAGAGCAGAAGTGGAGAAGCGTACATATTGACCTTTGCACCATTTTCATGCTGGTTTTGATTCAGTATTACTGTCTTCACAAAATAAACATATCTATTGAAACTTATGCTTTCTACTGTTCTAAATGGGTTAGACGGTTTAATATTCGTTCTTACTTCAATGAAAATTTTCTTGGCGTTCCTGCCAATTCTTAAGTACTACCTAACGATTTATCTAAAATATCGTTGTAAATAGTTCTGATAAAAGTCCTCAACTGGCCTAGAGCGTGTCAGGCCGAACTCAGTGTAGGTTAACCAGTACGGTACACTATATCATTATCAGGCAATATTTTGCTTACCGGGCGGCTCCATCCCCTAAATCATTGTTTGTGTACTTTAAAGAAATAAATATTTTTGTATTTTTGTATTATTTGTATTTTTTGTATGTATATGTAATAAATATGTATGGTCGCTGTACCGAAGTTGACTGTTTATGGAATAGGCCGCCTTAAAATAGCACTTTTGTCCATGTCAATACGTATGTAGTATACTACATATACTTATAGAATATAATTTTTGCTATAGTTAAAAAACGCCTCAAAAATAAAATAAAAGTTGTTCCATGCTCTGTTTTAAATAGGTACTTAATTAAATATTAAATTTAAAAGGACATATTCGACATTAAAGTAGCGTTATTATGTGATGTGTATTTTCTATTTTGTTGTACAACAATGTAATGTAAATAAGAAAGTAACTAAATTATTGTTTATATCATTCATGTACGTATATTTTAATAAATAATCAAATATTTGAAATAACTTCAAATAATCACTTTTTTAATAGGTATCTAAATGAAGAAAGGATACAGGAACTTTAAACCTACCATTAAAATATACTCTCCTGAACTCCGATATGTATCAATTATGTATTATTAAAAGTTAATTATACAAGTATATATAATACTTGTTTCTAGTAGGTGTTTTTACTGCCTTTAATCACTTATCTTATTTATACTCTCTCAAAACTTCAATATACACTCGCTAAAATCTTTAAAACCCGCTTAAAAAACGTACAAAATTAAAAAGTAGAAAAACTTACCATAGTTTACTGCAGCGTACGTGGCCGTAGCGAAAATTGCACTGAAAGGAAGGCATCTACGATAGAAGCTCTCTTTATCGCATTCTTCTAGAGCTTTGATTTCATCGCGAGTGAATTCGTAGTAGCGCTGAAAAAAATAAAATAAAAACAGTATCCGAACGTGAAACACGTATAAATATTGTGCGTTTCTATATTTAAAAAAAAAACAGACTTCACGTGCTTTCATTAGTTAAAAGATTATTTAAGCCTCTTTTGATTTCCATAAATTAACGCCACGCCATTACACGTTGCTGCATGTATTTAAATATGTCTCACCAATGAAGCTTCACGTTTTTAATATCTTACCGTCGCATGTGTAACACCTTTAATATCTCATCACACCAACGGATGTGTAATATTTTGATATCTTACCAACAGATATGTAACGTTTTAATATCTTACCAACAGATGTGTAACATTTTTAATATCTTACCAACAGATGTATGACGTTTTTAATATCTTACCAACGAATGTGTAACGTTTTTAATATCTTACCAACGGATGTGTAACGTTTCTCAGGACAATGTTACACTTATTTACTCGTTCATCATCTTCACATTCCACTCTTTTATTCTTACTGGGATCATCTTGTTTTGTACTCATTACGAAAATCTCATGATTATAACTTATAAAATAAAAATAAGATTCATTATACAGCTACGGAATTTAGGTACGTATATCACTTTGCCATGTTGTAGGTATAACTATAATTTTCCAAAATTTTGGTAAATTGAACTAAACAGACATTGTGAAAATCTTTACAGGAATCTTTGAATGATAATATGTCATTATATACTTTTTTTATACTGACCAACTAAATGACATTTAGGCCTGGTTTTCTTATTCACAAATGGGTTGTAAAGAGTATTTTATAAGTATTTTGGCACAGTGATTCAATTAATAAATTAACAAATCAACTTCAAACTTGAACCATGGTAAATATATGACTTTCGACTTATTACGCTGCATGGGAAGTATAGATGGGAAGCCACAAGAAGTGTCATAGAGACGTAAATAATTATACTTATGTTACATACTATAATTGTTTTATTAATACATTATTATGGTTATTGGTGATTGAAAATTAGTGAATAAAAATAATGAATACATTTAGTTTTACTTTTTAGCTTTACGTTAAATTCTGTATGATGCCTTGATCTCTGCTCCAGGGTCCAGAAATCACCATGAAAAGTACCTTTCTCTCGTGCAATCAGTTTAATTGACGGCAGTCGAGGGGCATCCTATGGCGAGCTGTTCAAACCACGTTTAGAATAAATGATGCTGTTTTTGCTCGCAGCGTGCTGCGGTCGATCTATCATCAATATCAGGCTTATTGTTTTAATAAATAAAAATACCTTACCTAATCTCACTAATTATACTTACTTGCTATTTATTTGGCGAAAAATTGGCGAGTACCTACCGCATTTTTATTCGCGTTTCTGTAATAAGTTGGTATGTCAGTATATGATCCTCGTTGCAATTATCGAATCAATAATGGCAGCACAGGAATCTTGCTAGGAACAATAATAAAATAACGAGTCTTAGAAGAATGTCATTATAGTGTCAAATTTAAAGTCAAAGTTGAATTTTATAGTAATTTTGCACCTAATATCGGTGGGCGCCGATGCGATGGTGCGTTGGCTACTGTTTGCGCTAGCGAGCGCGCTGTGCGCCGACGCTGGCCGGCCCGAGCGCGGCTACGCCGACTACTCGGCCGCCCGCATGCCGCAGTACGACACCCTCTACGACGCCCACGCTGCCTCGGTCCCCGCCGACGATTATCGTGACCGTTCAGACGGTTCAGCTTCCGTGGATTACAACACTTATGAACAAGACCCTAGCGGTAAATGTTCACTAATTTAAATTTCAGTGGTAATATTATGCACGTTGTGACTAATTGGTGCTTATTTTATTTATGCTTACACATGATGCCCGGGCATTTTTATGAAAAAAAAACACAATTTTAGGCGAGTTTAGGACAGGTTATATAAAATAAAATACATGATATATAAAATCTTAAAATATAAAGTAATTATAAAAAACCTATCAAATTACCACCACATCACAACACAATCACGTAGGGTCTCTCAAGATGTCGGTCGAGAGTTTACGCTACAAGAAGAATGATCACCGAATCATTTTCCCACATGGCGGTTACCTCGTGAGCCAAGTCTTGGTATTTGCTGGACTTACTCATCTCGAGGTTCGCGTCACATGGGACGGTGATGATGACGAAGATTGCTGGTGCTAAGATCGATCTATCAACAAGATATCAGGCTTATTGCCTACAATAGTCCTGTCCGTGAAAACAACTCGATCCCAATAGTCGAGCGTGGAATGACGATTTTTTGGGAACTGGCGCAGGTGTACTTTATCATATTATACTTTAGACCGTGTATAGGAGCAAGATGCAGGTGTTTAAGTCCAAGGCCAAGATGAGAGCAACCGGAGATAATGTATGCCTGAGTGCCTGAGTGACTTTTTGCAACGACGGCATACCCGACATTTATTCGTGATGATAACTTCGTCGGCAATTGCACATGTAAAACTTTCAGTTTTTCCGAAGAGGTCCCCGCGGATCATAGCAAATTAAGCGACGCGAGCAGGTTTACGCCCTGTTAACCACCCGTGTAGCTCCTTACGTTTCCATACCATGGAGTACAACTGGTTTGTGCCAGTTCGCATTTTACAAAGAATCATGCCATTCCTCCAATTTTTGTCTACTGCCATGAAAACACGATACATTACACTGTCTCTATTCCTGAAATTTTCCTTGCGACTTTTAGCATTTAAGTACGTTCAAAGTACGCTCGCATGACGTTCCCTTTAATTCAACGCGTCCATCTCACGCGGTGCATAGAACCAGCTTCACAAAACTGCAGCGGTAGCCACCGGTCCGGCCGTGGTGGTGGCGGCGGATGCCCGCATTCGCCGCCTTACTCACTGGTCGCGGCCATTATGCCTGTGCAATTGCGGACGAAGTCATCATGTCGAATGACCATCGGAAATATATCCCGAAGGCGGTACGCTTGACATCTGTGGGGCATACCGCCGTCCCGGAGAATCAATCGGGCGTATTATATCTGGTTGTACTCATGTGGCTAACGGCGACTAGGTACTTGCACAGACAAAAGTAACCTCGTAGCCAGGATCATACATCAGCAGCCTGATGATGTATGATCCTGATCCTTATATTTTATTCAATATTTATTTTGTTCTAGAGAAAAGAAATGCTAAAGTACTCCAGGATGATGATATATATCAAATCCCAGCTAGTAAACATTTAGGAAAAGAGCCTACGACTGGGGCAACAGATGATAGCGATGCAGATTATAATTTAAAAACTAGGGAAATCATTCCGAAAAATAAAAACGGTAACAAAAGGCCAAGAATAAAAATAGAAGCGGAAGAAGCTGATCGGATGCCAAAGTTAAACCGTAACTCAAAGAAATTTCAAAAAAGATCTCAGGATGATGACGTCATTGACGATTCTCCAGAATACAATAAGGCAGATAAAGAATCTGACTCCTTTAATGAAAAGGGCAAATTTGTCCGTAGGGAAATAAGACCAAAAGTTCAAAGAAATTCTTATCTCTCGAAATCTGCACTGTCAAGCGATCCTGAGTATGATGAACGGAGTGACAGTAGAAAGGGTAAAGGTGCAAATAAAGTTGATGGTCCTCTATACAGTGATCCGGAAATGGAACGAAGTAAACCGAATGTAGAACCAGATGAAGTTAGCTCCGCGGAAAGAGGCCGACAGCCCGGACGCAAAACTGGCAGCGACTACAACGAAGATTCAGATAACGCCTCGTCTCAAAGACACAAAGCGCCCATGCCGAAGACAAGACAGAAGAACATTGAATATGTTGACTACAACGATATGAATAGGATTGAAAAAATAAAAAATCTCCCCACTGAAAGCACAAAAGGTAAGCGTACTAAGAGGTTTATAGATTTAGTGTTGACATAATGTATTTGTATTTTCTTGCCCATTTCATTAAATTAGTTCTACCAAAAACATTATACTTATCTTCCTCGCGTTGTCCCGGCATTTTTCCATGGCTCATTCGAGCCTGGGGTCCGCTTGGCAACTAATACCAAAAACATTAAGAATTAGATATTTTTACCCGGATCTTTTTTAGCTTATTCTAATGTTTGTTGAAATCACTAACTTTCAACGTAGTATCAAACCTCATTCATTGCCCTTATAAGTAGAATTTTGTACTTATTAGCATTTATGTTTAGACTTACGTTGAGTTTTCAAATCGACAATTACCATACAAAGTAAAAACACCTTTTAATCTTCCATGGGGGTTATTTTATAAAATGTGTTAAAGAAGGATTGCATTTTTAGTCTCCTGTGGTTCCTTGGAAAAAAGAACCACTAGGAACTAATGTTAAGCTGCAACATAATATTTACACTAATATCCTGCCAGAGTTCACCCTTACAAGGTTAAAGATAAAACACAGTAAGCGCTATTTAAAGGAAAAAAATATAATTTTCCTTTGGATTATTAAGATTTTTATCACCTGTATGTTTTTCCACGCATTTTAAATTTATCTATTAAATACATCGTCGTTTAGTACCTGCAACACACGCCTTATCGAGCTTACTTTAGCTTACTGAAAGACTTTGTATAAGATTGTCCTAAGTACATTATTAATTTTCTTTTTGGTACATACATGTGTATAATGTATGCGTAGCATTTTGCTGTAGAAAGGATCAACGTAGTAACGTAGAACAACACGCTGTAAATAGATTATATAATTAAAATTTATTGTTGAACTTATTAATTTAATACTAGGTTTTGTTTTGGTACATGATGATTTAGTTTTATGAACTATAACTTTAAAATTCATGTTTTATACCTACATTACATACCTAATTACTATTTAATGGGCTTTGAGCAAAAATTATTTGCGTTATTAAATATTTAGGTACTCGGATTTGGTTGAAGGGTGAGATATTATGTATTCGGTATTTCATATTTCGTTAGTCCCGTACCTACGTTCCTTACTCGCAGACATACGACGTAAACTTTAAATTAGAATATCTGTTAAATATGAGATAGGTACATTATATGTATGACTGTATGTCTAATTAATTCCACCTAACTACCTGAACAAAATAAATGTATTCAAACCCTACTTTTCTTTAAACAGTGTTATATAATGACTTAGCTAGCCGTGTATTATGTTTGTCAAAATATTGATTTGGAAAAAGGTATGCCCTAATAGTCGGCTTGTGTGTGCTCAGCGAGGACGGGCGCATCGCGGCGCCGCTGGTCGTTCCAGGACGGCTTTCGCCGTCGCTACTTCAACAGGCCTCCTGAAGAGGTGGAAGACAATACCGAAGTCATGAGCAGCGCGCAACCACGCAACGTCCTGGCTGATCTCGAGACGGCTTCCACTTCGACTAACGACTTCGATGAACCACTCGTTCCACTGTCTAAAGATATAATTGAAAATATCACGGCGTTTGTAAACCAGTCGAAGCAGTTATCTATAGCAGAAAAGTCACAGCTTTCTATTCGAAAAAAAGCCCAAAAGAGAGACAGTGTTAAGGGTGAAATGTTAAAGGACAAGCCTCCGGTGTTACTGCAGGTAACTGAGAGGTTGCAAACGGTTGTGATGGTGGAGCCTCCGCCTGTTACACAGGAGCCGTGGTTGAGAGCAAGAGATATTGCCGAGGACTCGCCCGAGCGCATATCAAAAGTAAAGAGGTTTATGAGAAACAAGCTAGTTGCAAATGCTAGGAATATAAGTGAGCTGATGGAAAACTGGGACGATACAGTTTGTGATTACGTCGACATCTCGATGTTGGATGGGAACGGGGCTGTTTCGATGCACTCCCACCACCCTTACATGTCTTTGTTAAGGTGCGTGGGTTATACTTTGACTGCTGTTTCAGTATGCGAGTTATTATGATCTGAAATTACGCCCCATTTATTTGAAGACGAAAAAAAGTGAAATTTATTTGTGTAGTTCGCGATGTTCTGCTCTTATTTGCGTAGTTTTTATTTGTACTGTTGTCTGTTGAACTTGTTTAAAATAAATAATTTTATAGTTTTTGTGTTATGTTATATTTATTTATTTAAACTTTATTGCACAATACATAATATGAAGTACAAATAGCGGACTTCATGCCTGTAGGCATTCTCTACCAGTCGACCATAACCATCTACCAAGTCCTTATATATTGACACACTGCGAGGTTACATATGGAAAACACAGATGAAGGACATTCGACGTGCTTAGTTTTTTGGATTAAGATATAGTAATGATATAGGTGTTAAGAGGAAACAGCCCTTTTTCGTAATTGGACGAATATGTCGCGCTGGTGAGCGACGCGGAGTCTAAAAACAGTGCGTTAAGTAATAAGGCAGTTTTCATGAATACTCCTGCGTAAAAATGCTGGACGACTGTTTGGAATATACTTTATTTGAGTGGGCAGTATTAAGCAATGTTTAGTGCCGTCCTCTATACGTAACGTAAAAAAAAAATATTAGCAAAAAAAAAGTTAAAATAAAAAAAACGCTTCATCGGATTAAAAACCACTGATCCAACCACTGAACCAGTCGCGAGAGCATTGTTGGCATGGTATATTATAATTATAATACGGAACGGTCGTTAAAGTAAACCACTTCTCGAAGTGGTTCGTCTTGAGTAGACGTTCATTCTAAATAACGCATGGATGCCATTATATACTTGTTCTGGTGTTGCGAGTGTTCATGGGCGGCGGTAGTTGCTTACCATCAGGCAATCCGTCTGCTCGTTTGCCTCCTATATCATAAAAAAATATATGCTAAGCTATGCACGTGTGTAGGTAAGGCGTAGTTCACACACTACAATATTACCAGTGCAGTTTATTCTTAAGGTTAAGGTGGTTTGACGACGACGAGTTGTCTAAAGTACCATAAATATATAAATAAAATCAGCATATTGTCGTATTCATCTGGTCCTAGCAGTGTATTTGCAAAATTCTTCATAGAATACTACTTATTTTGTTTGTTATCAAAGTTATGTATGTATATAGGCCCGTGATAGAGTCAATCAAAACGTACAAAATATAGTAGTTTATGTATCTGTGCATAATGAAGGGCATTACATGCCTAATTATAGTTGCATACACTACTTTATCTACACACATATCATAAGTGTTTTACGATGGGTTCAGGAACAGTAGGGACATGACGTGCATTATTACTAGTGTTACTTGAAACATTAAAAAGTCAACGAACAAAACAAAAGACAGCTTGGAATGGCGGCGTTGTGTATTTCGTATCTCAAATATTTTTTTAAACCATATACAAGCGAATGAACTCCCTACGAGTATTCTATTGTCACTCGAGTTCAAATGTCGTTCGATTTATATTAAAAAAACATAACGAATTGGCGTTTCGTATCAATGACTGTTTTAATATCTATAGATACTAGAATAGAAAATAGAAACCCCACTTGAATTTGACAGCTGTCTGTTTAAATTCATAACCTATTGATCTAAGTAGGTAATGTTAACATTACATCTCCACTCATTTCTGATGGTTGGTAATGCTGGTCATTGCCTACGGTTTCTGGACGCATTTTAGAGCACTTATGATATAATTATACGTAGATAAAGTTTATTTTTACACATGGGTATAAATATTAAATTCACCAGCATTCATGCAAAATCTCATATCATCATCATCATATCAGCCCTTTATCGCCCACTGCTGAGCATAGGCCTCTCTTCTAGTACGCCACTTGTCCCGGTCCTGAGCCAATCTCATCCAGAAGTGACCCGCAATCTTCCGAATGTCGTCGACCCAACGTGCCAACGGACGCCAGGGGCTTCTTTCATTCGAAAGCGGCCACCACTCCGTTAACATTCTAGTCCACCTGCCATCACTCAAAATCTCATATAATATAATATAACCTCCTAAGGCCTACGAGCCTACATGTAGTAACTAATTACTTTATTCGAATTTTATAAAATTGTAACAGGGTTGAATTTTATTTGTTTCCTTCGATTTTGACACAATAGAGATTATACTTTATTTCCTACACTATAAAGTACGAATTTGAGTAGGATTTTATTCATATGGTGGCTTTAGGACGATAACATAAGTATGTTTCATCTACTTGGAAAACTGAAAAAATAAAAAAGCTTAATGAAGGCCTTACTAATTTAATTACATTTTGCAAATGACTACCTGTTTATTTATAGGTATTTTTATTTGTCGTACCTGCATTTATACTTTGTATAATATATCGGCCCCAGAAACAACCTACAACTAAGTTTGAAAGATTAAGGGCTGATTTTTAAATTCTCAGATAAGCACATTATCTGACAGATACCCATAGAGTCATTCGCCGAATAAGGCTTATCTGACGATTGAAAACTCGGCCCAAAATAAAAGAGTATAGAAAACTGAAATAATATATAATAAATGTACATATTGGGGATAATATGTATGGCACCTTAAGGTCTGAATGTTCAGGTGAATGCGAGTGTGCCACTGGGGTTATCGGTTTTCTTTAAGGGCAGAAGATACACGGTGTAACTACTGCATGGGACATGGGTTCTTGATTGTTGTTGGAAGTTGGACCGATGTAGTTCCAGTGTCGAGCCCGGCGGCGCAGACCAGCGTGGCGGAGCGCGAGCTGCAGGCGCTGCTGGGGCGCAAGGAGGTGCCGCCCGGGCCCGCGCTGCCGCCCTCGATGCGCCCCGACTCCGTCAGCCCCCACCATGAGGCACAGTGGGCTCAGTTCACCGTCGACAATCACAGCCCGCGACCTCGCTTATCGAAGTATGTTTATATTTTAACTTTAATACACTATTTATTATATATTTATAAAGATACCATTCGTATTATCTACTTGAAGATCTTTTTATTTCTGTTATCATGATGGCATTCATGTTTAGTACCTATAAACCTGAAGGTACGTGTTTTTGTTACCCTCAAAAAGATTAATGGTAGAAGTCTTGTTGTGTATTTTTTTCACCATGCACGCATTATTGCTCCCTAGCGGCTCTACTAATTTTACTATGGTTTTTTAATCGAAAGTCTTCTTATTAGGGGAACCTAGAGAAGGTTGATCCCTAGAGGACACTTGGTAATATTGACTTAAACTTTTACCAAACGATTAAATCAGTCATACGCAAGACTTTTAGGTGATACCTATATAAAGTAGTACAAGAAAACGAAAAAGTCGTTGTGACTCTATTTTGATGCCAAAAAGTTTTTGAAGTTGCTCTACTACTTACTCTACTTTTACTCCTGAACCATACCTGAAAAAAGATAGAGCTCGTAGGTATCTATGCCATCTAGCGGTGAGTAAGAGCAGTAGTTGAGCCCAGAAAGAGGGCGCTAGCTTGAAATTGATTGCGAGCCTCGCCGCCGGGTGCCGACAGTGGCGACGGCGGCGGCAGCGCGAGACTCGAGGGCCGTCGAGTCGAGCGCGAGTGTATTTATTCGCCGCGCGAGCCGCGGGCCGGAGGTCGGTCGTGGTCGACAGTAGCGCGGGACCGGCGCGTCTCCCCGTCCAGTGTTATTGTATCGAGTCTAGAGTCGGTGTTAAAGTGACTATTATGAGCGACAGGGACAGGTCATCACCCTCCCTCACGGACACTCCGCTGAAGACGTACATCGGCCGACACGACGACGACTACCCCCTCATAAACGGAAACGGTGAGTGAATATGATAGTTTCGACCCTCGAGCTTGAGCTCGAGAATGACGGATATAGTAGAGCGCGTGGTATGGGCGCGCATCACGCGCTCGCACGCGCTCCCCACTCCGGTGGGCGCGTGCGGCCGGCGCGCATCGTGCTCGCTGCAGCTTCAGGGCACTGGGTCACCGGGACCCGTGTGTCCCGTCAAGGTCGGCAACCGATCCCAACGAATCCCCACAAGACGATTTATTTTGCCGCATTGAAGCTGCCGCAAGTTCGATCGACCCGCGACCAGCCCCTTTCGGAATCTATCTAGATATAAATGATGTCTATCTATACTTAGCGGACATATACACCAGCGGCAGTCCTGCGGATGAATGGAAGTGTTACGATCGTAGAGTTTTACGTATTAATACGTATGTATATAGAGATTACGTTTCGATGATGACTTGTGACGTTTTGATAATGAATTAGGAACTTGACGTAATGTTTTGGGGCTTCTAGGAGAAAGTAGGGGTGGGTAGGTATGTGCGTGCAATAATATGTGGTGTTGTACTGCGGAGACGGAGAGGAAGCGAGAGGGGTGCCGTGGTGCGGTCTCCAGCTGCCGCGGGTTGGTGCCGGATCGATACAGGGTGACCTTAGGTCTTAAAGCCGAATCACTTTCAGACTCGCGACTTTTTGTCGAGTGATAACATCGCTATACCTACTCCGAGCCGTTTCCGCTACTTGACGTAGTCTTTGACGTTTAAGTAAACATATATTATTTTGCTTCAAGAGTTGTGATATGTACCTACCTACTTGGTGTTATCTATGAATATATTATTTTCCACATCGTTAATTCAGTGTTTTATGTTCATATGTGTACGCTCTGTTGTACGAATTCGTAAAATTGTTATGTATTTTTAAAACTGACGTAGTATATTTTAACCCTGTGGTTTAATTTATTTCCTAGGCCTAGGAAATGGGATAATATACCTAGTTGCTAGAATTGTAAGCTGGATCAATTGTGCCCTTGCTAGTTGCTACATAAAAGTCGTTGTAATGTAAATACCTAAATAGAGACTGGGTAGGTATTATGAGCGTACCTAACAAACTAGTTAAGAGTATTTTGTTGCGCTATTATGCCGGTACGTCGCCAACCTTGTAAATAAATGGATGCAGCCGCTTGAATGGCGGGCCACTTGTGTGCGCGTGAGCAGGATCAGCTCTCGTGTGCTACTTTCCTTATTTTCCTGAAAGAACCTTCCCGGTTTTATTACGAAGATTATTCACAGTTAAAATCAAAAAGTAGGTTAACGTACAAACAGTAATAATTATATTTCTGAGAGTAAGGCCATAAATAATGGAAATACTTTTGAAATTCTGCTCGAACACTGCCGGTGATAACTGGCGGACTATATTTAACTCGCCGTAGCGGCTAGGAATGTTCCGATGTGTTTCACTTTCTGACCGAACGGACAGTCCAAGGAAAGCTCCGTTGACGCATTGCGTAGCTACGATATCACTGTTCAGCCGAGACAAAAAGGCCTTTGTCAACAAATACTGGCAGATTTATATTCAGAACGTTTAAATAATATCATATATACCAAAACGATCTCATACAGTATTTTTGCCTCTGAAACTCCGATTTGGCGTTTTGCGTATATTTTAAATATCGTAGTAGTAGTAAGCCGAACTACGCAGCTACGCAGATTTTGTACGTAATTTATTTATGTCGGCTTGTAAAGTCGGGTGTTATCGTTATAAGCTCGGCTCTCGTAGGTCTATGTGCAGTGAACAACAATTCATTCAGCGTGCAATTAATCACATTCAGCCGCCACGGCACCATTACGGCTCGAGCTTAAATCGCTGGGGAGGAAATAGCTTAGTTTGTTTACCGACTACAAGGTTTACTCTTCCAAATTAAACAGAGAGGCACATTGCCTATTTTCCAGGCATATCACCCACATTGATGTCAATAGAATTTTCTAAGTATCGACTTTAAGGTTAAGAGATTGGGTATCGCAAAAGTGACTTGATGTGGAATATATAATACCTACGTTTTTGGGACTTATGGGAAAACTGTTTGGATTGATGCGGTCTAGGAAATGGTTAGTTAAATTTCAACCCACAGTTTAGTTTTACAAAGATGGCGCATTTCCAGTTTAGGTGGGTAACAATTATGTTGTTGTCCCTACTACTATTTATTTGTACGTAACGATAGCAAGTTTCAATAGTGAAGTTAAATAATGTTAAATTTTCTTCAAGTCAAATTGATACAATATTTTTTTACTAAAGTAGGTATATTGGATTTAAACAAGTAAAAAAATGCATACACGCCAAAAGCTTATCAGAGTTATCCATTTGAATTCAAATTTAGCTGAACTCGTTTCTCAATTTAATAAAAATAAATGAATACATGAAAGTTTAAAACTAATTAATCTATCTCTACCCATTATTAGAAAAATAGTTTTTGAAAAATTGTGTTAACATTCACCCATTTAATCCAATTCACTAGTTTTTTTGCAAAAATATTGATGTACCTACTTATATGTTGGTGTGTCAACTCTCGTAACGATATCTGTACAGACGGAATATTTGAATTGCAACCCAGCTGCAAAGTGATAGTTTCGATGCAGTTCACATAACTGCATCAGAACCGCAAACGTAGTTGCATTTTAGTAGTTGTAGTAGAGAGCTTAATATGGCAACTTTAGTCAAAAAAACGTAAAAATAATTTGTTTTATTAAAAAAAAAATACTAAATATAAATAAGTCATAGAAACCCGAAGTAAAATATATTGAACCGAAAATCCGGTCTTAAATATGAGTAAATTTTTTGTTTTGGTTATGGTATAGCATAGGATAGGTATGGCGGCGTTGTACAAATTTGGTACCACGTCCTTATAAAAGTTGAACTGTACCGAACTGTGGCTTTAAATAAATATGAATGTACCGAACTGTTGGAATGTCGAAAAAGTAGTGGTAGGCATAGGTTACTGAAGTATTCCAGCAACGCTATCGAATTTCAGATGAGCTGGCGGCTTCCTCGCACAACGTACCTATCAGCATTGCGATACAAAGAGGAAATGCCGCCAGCATCTTTGGTACAATGCCTCAAGCGGCTTTAGATTTAATACAGTAAGTGGTTATTATAAAATTATATTCCTTGTATATATTTGGAAATAAAGTATATATGAGGACATTGGTAGTGGTTATCAGCCCCTCAAAAGTATTGTCCTATCGTAGAAATACTACTCATTGCCAAAACTATATTTTACAGTCTCGTGTTTTAATAATGGCCTATTTAGTCAATGTCAAAATAATAATGTTGTTTACACTCGATGCTTAAAACATGCGACATTCGAGCCCACCAGCTAAATGAGCTGTTTTGTAGGTGGGAAGTACAGTGGATCAGTTTTTTATTAACACATTCGCTGCCATCCCCTCCAAAAATGTATGGAAATGAACGCACTTGTGTATTGCCGGCAGTGAATGCGTTAAAGTTGTAAGTAGATGCTTCTTATTTACTTAAAACTGACTAGTAAGGAATCTATAAAATAAAATAAGGTAGCACTTAATAAAAATGCCAAAAATCACTAATCACTAAGTGTGCCGTTTGACAAACAGTGCATCAGTTATTTCCGTGCCAATATTTGTTATAGGTATGAAATTTATTACCAGAGCCCCTAATTTTCATGCAGGTGACGCATAATGAAGGCACGTTACTTAGGGTATGATGTCGAAGAATTTCGTAATATATAATTAAACATATTCATGAAAATCTTTCATTATCAGAAATTCTCATTTTCTACTTAGACTCTTGGTATTACGTTTTACGCTGTCACAAAATTCGTAAAGACGAAATTCTTTAATGTTTTTACTTATTTCTCCATAATTACATTCTTCCAAATTTTTTAACTTCCAGAGCGATTATTTGGGAGTTTCTATAAAATAGATCAACTGAAACGTATACGCGATTTAGCGTATACTAATTTAAACTTCAACCCGACGTCTCGAACCCTTTAGCAGCGTTCGTGGTCATTGGTTTCTATAAGTATAAACACATTTGGTGATCATTTCATAATCTATAAACAATATTACTCTGCAAAAAATCAATTTCTATACAGATTTCATGCTTAATTATCGTCTCAAAAGTGACATTAAATATTTAACTTTTGTCATTAACGTCTGCCAGGGACAGACAGAAATGGCGAAACTATCAGTGTTCCTAGCTGACTACGGAGCCCCAAAAAGGCCTTAATCATGGGTGATTGAGGAGGCTTGCCATATGCCACGGCATTTCTCTCTAATGTTAAAAATAAGCTTAGTTACTATAAGGCCGAAATTGGACACTGCGATATTTTGTTCTGAAGATGTTAACTAGTTTGGCGGAGCTTGAAAGAACTCACCTGGTGAGAAAATAAAATTTTACAAGGAAATTTTGCTCCAGTAGATTAACTATAAACCATTGTTCAGTAAACTTCGGCGGGACTGCTTTATTATGACCATTACAAAACCAAACACTAACAACAAGACCGCGTTGAAAACACAAGTGAGTAATCTTCTGGGAGATGAGTACTTACAAAATATTAGTTTAATTTCATTTTAATAACGAATGCTATAATTTCAATGTGGAAATCGAATATATTGAGATGCTAATCGTGTTATTTAGATATCGCTATCATGCCTTCTTATCTGTCGCGCCTTATTGAAAGACACTAGCACCGTTTAGTTACGAGTGTGATATTATGATTATAGTAATCTTTTCGTGACACGTATTAGCTACTGATTGTGTACGGTTAAAATGCTCATGAACCTAATATCGGTGACTTCGTAACCTACTTACGAGTGTAATCTGTTAGGGTTCAAAAGTCAATTCGTTATTTGTAAATTTCGTACAACCGCGACTGCAACGAGGCATTCTTTAGATATGGATGGTTACTATATTTTATTGTGTTACCTTGCGTTTTATTCTTACATCAGCGGTCTGTGTTACACGAAGTTTATTGTATAGGTATTAGCTACAACCCGCAACTTTGTTTGCGTACTATTCTAAGTTTTTTAACTTGTATATTGTATATAAGTATTGCTCAAAATAAATAGCCGGTTTTTTGAAGGAAATATCAATCGATTCCATGTTTTTAGCACGAATTCACATAGGCTAGGTATAGCAAAATCGATCTACGAAAACAATTTAGAATCGGGTTAATTTTATAATTTTTATCTTATGTATGAATGTGAAAAAATGATACAATTTGCAGGCATGATATAATAGCTGTGTTATATTAGGTTTAAGTAAAGATTTTTTTGTACCTTTAATTGATTATTTTATTAGTTCAGCACAATAAAATTGATAGGGATAATAGACGCAGATTTACCTTATTCTAGATACAAACGCTGTAATCAGGGTTATAGGTGATTTAATGGCTAACGTTCTAATGTTCTAACCTTTTTGTATAATAAATAAGTAATAAGTAATAAAATGTGCAGTAATAAGTAAAGTAATGTAATTATTGAACCGACGCAGTCTTCGTATACAGGAACGATAAAAGCAAACCACTACCCTTACCATGAGTTGTGACATTGAGATTTCGATAACGAGTATTGAGTTTACTATCTGTGCATCTCGCTTGTACTATATTAGTGGGACCGAGGTGCACAGGATAGTAAACTCGATACTCGTTATCGAAAACCTCAAAGTCACAACTCATGGTAAGGGTACACGTTCGGTTGACGTTGACACCGGCCGGCTGGCGTCGTCTCCGCCCAGTTCGACCGCTGGCAATGCGCTGCTTGGCATACAGTGGCCTGCAATGCTCAATTTAACATGAAACGGCAGTCTGACAGAATGGTCCATTCAACAACTGCGCGCTGCCTCGTTCATAGCTTAAGCTATTCAATGAAGGCACAAGCGTTCGCTATGTTTGCGAACGTTCGATATTGTGTACGTTGTCCGTCATCAATTTCTACATGTATGTACACTACGTAATGTACGTGGCGTTGAGCCACTTATGGTTCAAACTATTATCTCTATGCAACTGCCAAAGTAATGTGAACCAATAATTAAGTCCTCTGGCCGTACAGTGACTCGCAATAGAATGCACATAAATAAAAGACATAATTTTTTACCTCATACATTATTACAAATATAAGAGAGACGTTTCATGTTTTAGCGTTTTTCAGAACAACAGAGCACAAATAATATTAGTTTTAATCCCGAGCAGCAAATTGGACCACAAGTGATGCTCTGCCCAAAGGCCGGATAAGTGTACCTATATGTTGGTGTGCCGCCCGGACTCGCACCGGCCACTGCCGGTTCTATCCGCTAACTCGCTCATTTCATATTTCCATCTAGCCAAAGGCGAATTGAATACTAGCAAATAATGAACATAAGTAACATAACAGACCAAATATTTTCAAAAATAATTAGTCTTCTTATCTAGAATGAAAGATACTACGAGTAAGAAAAAGTTTAACTACTTTGGTTCAATTATTTAAGTAGTAGGTCGGAATTTAATGAATAAAAAAAAACGAGAAATACCTGTCTAATAAATGAAAAAAACATGTGAAATAATCCCAAAATGAGACCACATGACTCGTACTGTCAAAAAGTGTTGTCAGATCTCCTGTAGAGCCAAGCTGACTCTACGTGGCCTAACTGCATAATCTCTACACCTTAGATTAAATAAATATGTGGCGTGGATATTTTACTACAAATACATATCGTGAAAAATGTATTTCAATGTCCATTACTTTTGTGTTACTTATTACAGTATTTCTTGTAGTTATTGGACGGCCAAGCTACATACCTACTTTGCCTAAGGTGTAAAATTTTTGCCATGTGTCATCAATCATCAATTTTTTAGTTTAGTGTATAAAAAAAAACTCAAATAATCTATATCGGAGCTATGGATTTGGTCATAAATATCGGACCAACGCCTCTATTGTCAAGGCGATAAAGTGCATATTCAAATATTGGTGACCTGACCTCTACAGCTCTGATCTGATGGCGACTGTACCTCTGCAAGTTAGGTGCTTAGTACAGTCAGCAGCAGAAGTGGCTAAGCGGTTCAGGTGTTCAAAATGTCAAGAGAATAAGAGCGCGTGCAGGTCATTTTGAACACTGCACCCGCTCAGCCACTTTTGCTGCTGGCTGTACATAAGACCGATAATATAAGTTATGTAAATAATGTGTAGAATAATATATTATTATGTTTCCTTTATTAGTTAAATAGTTATTAATTAGTTATAACATGTATTGGACATTGTAACATTTATGTCCTTCAGACCGCATTTAACCAAAAACATTTTTCCAAACACTTCAGAAATGGGATTCGGCAAGTCATCTCAAGTCAAGCTATCTCAGTGTAAAACTCGCTCAAAGGGTGCATGTTGGTAAATTGGTAATACAAGAGATTCTTATGTTGCTTACGCGGTAGTATTTAATCTTTACAGACTTAATAAACATGGTTGCCAAAATATCCGATTTTTTGCGGCATTTATACGAAAATATACTAAGAATATATTACGTCAAGCCACTATACGCGAATGCAGAGGAACTGTTTGAAATTCTATCATGGTTTATTTTATTGCCCATCGTACTTGCACGTTATTGCAAGCGATTTGGCGCCCGTCCACCCGGCGGCCACCTCCGTCACACATGATTTATTGACCTCCGTGTCCTCACGCACATGTACACTTTTTAACAAAAACGAACTAACGCTTATAAACAGTGATAACTGATAAGCAATAAAATAGTTCCGTCCATAGTGCTATTATTATTTGTATGTCTCTGCCGTACACGGAACAATGGTATTCCGGACATTTGGGAGGAGTATGCGAAGCCGGATCGAGCCAACGAGCAGAGGCCCTTTCGACAATTTAATGAAATGTAAAGGGTACACTAAGCGGATGTTGCCCCTGTCCGTATCATGGGACGCGCACAGAGACAGCACCCGCCACTGTGTAAGGACTTTTTTTAAATCCTGTTTTGCCTGCCAAATGCCTTTGTATGTTGTGGGAATGAATAAAGAAATTATCTATTAGTACTATTTACTATAGGTTTTCAAACTCATACCAAATTACATACCTACTTACACAGTCAGAAAAAAAAACTATTGTGGGTGCGTAGTTTTAGTGCATATTTTTGGTACGTTGTTTCAAAGGATTCGGTCACTTAGGGCCACTTTCCTCGCAGGGCCACATACCTGGTATGCCCACATCCCTGAACGTCCATGTAGCTCGAACGACCATAATACTAGAAAGGCCACATACCCCGTATGCCCACATCCCTGAACGTCCATGTCGCTCGAACGACCATAATACTAGAAAGGCCACGTACCCGGAATGCCCACATCCTGGAATGCCCACCTCCCTCCATGTCCATGTCCCTCGAACGACCACTTTTACAACTGTCCAAAGTGTGATTAGTCCGGCAGCCGCCGCATATTTTTTAAAGTTCATTACCTACCTCTTTGAGAATTTGGGAAAAGGGAAAAACGGTTATGCGTCTCGTCGAACCGAACGGACTACGAAGATTCAGCCTGTTATTTATCACTTTACAAAATTGAAAATATTAGTTCCATAATCTGCTACAACGAACAGACCTCTATGCATTTTATTAAGTATTTACTAGATACACTACCTCCTTGAAAGAACACTTTGATTGGCCACTTGTAAATTATCTATTACCTATTTTCTAATCTACTAGTAGTATAGTTGTGTCATTGTGTCATTGTCTAGGTGACATTACCTATATTAAGCCAATATTAATAGTATATTAATTATTATCGTTGCTAAATAATCCTTAAATATGGCAGATGAAGATTTGGGTTATGCTACGAGTCGTAAAGGTAAACCCATAGCAACGTACAGGGGTTATAAATATAATTTACGTACAAAAAAGAATAAAAATGGCACTACTCTTTGGAGATGCACTGACAGAAACAATTGCTATGCATCTATTTCAATAGATGCAACGGGAAAAAAAGTGATACGGGAAAATAAAAAACATCAGTGTAAACCAGACTTCATTCAGAGAGATATTGACTTGATGCTTAATGAAATGAATGTAAAAAAGAAATCTGTACAAATTTTGCCTCCGTTCAGCAAATTTACGAGAGTCATGTAGAAAAACTAGTACAGTCAAGGGGTTATGAGATTTGTGAGGCACATTCCATCATTTTCTTCAGTGAAAAATGGGTTGTATGCTGCAAGAAAAAGATTTTTAAACGTAACAAGACTGACTTTTAAGAAACTGGAAGATGTGCATATAACCGGCACATTAGCAGAAGATTTTTTGGTCTGTGAAGACGGCCGCGAAGACAAAATAGTAATATTTGCTACAAAAATTAGTAGAAACATCATAAATAATCTCAACGGCTCCTATTATGCTGATGGTACGTTTCATGCTGCACCACATCCATTCTGTCAACTCTTCGTGCTCCACTTGGATAACAAGTCTACTGACAGTACAATCAATATGGTTCCCGTGGTATACGGGTTATTACCTAATAAAGAAAGCAAAACGTACTATCGTTTTTTCTCTGTGCTGAAAGAGAAACTCGGTGTCAATATAATCAAGTTTAAATGTGATTATGAGTTGGCAATTTTAAACAGTGTCGGCAAGGTGTTTCCAAACGCTATTAGAACTGGAATGCCAATTTCATTTTAGTAAGGCAGTTAAGAAGATGTCGAGGAAATTAAAAATGAATAAAACAAGTTTTGGCCGAACACTAAAAAGGAAAGCTGCTGTTCTACCGTACCTTCCGGCAAATAAAATTAAAACAGCTTGGTTGACAATTGTACAGGCCGCTCCACAAACCCCAACCATTTTAAAATTCAAACACTATTTTGAAACGCAGTGGTTTCAAAAAGTGACAGCTGACGTAATATGCTGTTCTGAAGATAAATTTAGAACGAATAATGCCCTTGAAGGTTGGCATCACCGCTTAAATACGTTACTGCCTAAAACTCCCAATATATTCCTTTTCCTAAAATGTCTTCGGCGGGAAGCAAACAACAGTGATTATAAAATAATGCGGAATATTTTTCATTGCAAAAAAGTAAATAGAAATAAACAAACAATGGATTTTGATAAAAAATATAACAAGCTTCTGACAAAAATACGCAACTCGGACATTACAGCGAATTCATTTTTGAACAAAATCATTTATATGAGGTTGTTAATGAAAGACAAGAAGAATTACAAAACATAATTAGATATTTTCAATTTTGTCGTATAAGTAATAAGTATTCCAGATTGGGTTGTAGGTATGTGTTTTGACTGGTTATGTGAAGGCTGTACTTTTTTATTTAATTAGTTCATGGTCTATTATGTTTACAGAGTTTAAAATATTACTAAGTTTTATTCTAAAAAAATTACAACCTATGAAATAAAATGTGCTTGCAGTTGAAGCACTTCACTATGTCCTAATAATATGTACATTATGTACAATTGTAAAAAATAAATACTGTGTTCCTCCGCAGTCACCCTTGTCTTTTATTTTTACTTGCTTATTAACTAAATATTTTTCCACATCATATAATTAAAACAAAATGCTACAATCGATTTTATTCTTATAATTATAAACCTTTTTTAACCGACTTCAAAAAAGGAGGGGGTTCTCAATTCGTCTGTATGTATCGATCATAATTGACGGAAACATCGTTGAACATACATAAAAAATACACATACAGACGACTTGAGAACCCCTCCTTTTTGAAGTCGGTTAAAAAAGGTCTATATTTATAAGAATAAAATCGATTGTAGCACAAATGCCATTAGAAATATTTGTGCGTAGTTAAATTGTCTAAAAGGATAATAGGCGAACGGAAAAATCCTGCTAGGAAATAATACGTCTGGTGTAAATTAGGAATCCCATCAAAAACATTACATATAAAAAGTTGCAAGTTGCCCCCAGATAGGAAAAAATGCGAATCGGAATTTTGCTACAGGTAAAATATGATTTTGGGGAAATTATCTAACCAGTCAATTGCTTACCATCAGGTATCTGCCCCCTATTTCATAAAAAAAAGAGAAGTGGTCGTTCAAGGAAATGTACGAAAAGAGAAGTGGTCGTTCAAGGAAACGTACGAAAAGAGAAGTGGTCGTTCAAGGAAATGTACGAAAAGAGAAGTGGTCGTTCAAGGAAATGTACGAAAAGAGAAGTGGTCGTTCAAGGAAATGTACGAAAAGAGAAGTGGTCGTTCAAGGAAATGTACGAAAAGAGAAGTGGTCGTTCAAGGAAATGTACGAAAAGAGAAGTGGTCGTTCAAGGATGTGGGCGAACTAGGAATTTGGACGGTGGCCAATAGAGGAAGTGGCCGTAAGTGACCGGATCCGTTTCAAATACAATATTCCGTACTATTGATGCTGACTGTAAATTCCCAAATGAATATGTTAGTAACATATACTCATTTGTCACATTGCATTTAATGGATGGGATCTGAGGGACTTGAACAGTTTTTCAAAATTGACGGGATATTTGTGCTTTGACTAATAATTAGTAAGTGAGAATGACTAATTAAACAGGTAATGACGATTAGACATATCACTGTGTCATCGCCATCGCCTATTTGGATCCACAATATCATTTTAATTACAGGATAACTCGATTGACTAGACAAATTACCCGAGTTCCACATGTGTTCTAACGATGTAATCGAGAAAAACAAAGTCTAATGTCTAATTTACAAAACATTTGTCTCTTCTTTGAGTTCACCGAAGTAGCCTAACTTCGAGATGTACATATATGTAAGATAGTAATCTTTGAAAAAAAAATGTTGGGGTTATGATTATGATACCTATATGTTGTGTTGAATCAATAAACTTTCTGTGAAAACAATTTTTCATGTTTCTTTGCCTATTCTCAACTCAACTATTTAACCCACTGGCGCCAAGACGTGCAAAATCAACCTTCTTTGTCTTTCAGTACCTAAGAGATTGCTTAAAGCCAGGAATCGATACCGGTATTACTAAAAACCTAAATTTCTTGTCTTGTCTTTTCTTGTCGTTAAAATAAATAAAATAACATTATATTTTTAAAAGGTATTTAGGTAATTTGAATACTTTATCTGATTAGCAAAATCAAATGCAAAAATATGCAATAACAACCGAAATGGAATTCCGGTTAATTTGTATGAAAATAATACCGGTATTAGATCCATGCTTAAAGCTAGTTCAGTGGGAGCGCTGCACTGGTAAGCATCGTTAACAGTTTCCAGAGGTGTTATCTTGTTAGTGCGGCGGATCGATGTCCCGCGTCGGCAGCGCCGCGCCGGCGGCGGCTTGTCTGGGGCGCTACCGCGAAAAACGATATCCGTATATTTCGGACGATTGTCTCTGTCACTATCATAACGCCTGAATGGGAGTAAAAGAGAGAGATATACTCGAAATATACGAACTTCGATGTACGCGGTGAGATACTCAGTGTAGTTGGTGCGTTATCATAAAAAAAATTAACGATAACAATATGTATTTAATAGCACCTAGGTTTTTTATTAAGTTTACATTTCTTTAACTCTGTATATGGGATACTTAGGTAGGTACATAGTTTATTTTCCTCATGGTTTTCTTTTTATTATAACCATGCCTGACCATATAAGAGTAACAATGAGTTATCTATAAGTTATAAATGCGACTTTGTCCCAGTATTATGTAAAGTGGTCTGTGTGCACAGTAGGTATAATTTTGGGATAGTTGACTGGTTATCCGGCGAACAATCGTTTCATTCGCTTAGTGCTTGGTCGACAATCAACTTGTAATATAATCCTTTCATTTGTGTTCGCTCTCGCACTCACACGTCGCTTGTCGACAGCTATCCACTAATTACTTTGAACGACGCTAATTACTTAACAGGAATACGTTTTTCCTTGTAAACACTATCGGACATGTGTTTAGGTATTGAGTTTTTCTAATACCCAGATGGATGGTGCTGGGATCATTAATGTCATTCAACTATGCAACATGATTCTAATAAGAGTAATAAGCTGAAACTAGATGTTATTTTTTATGTATTACAAAGTCCCTCCCTGACTTTTCATTATACAATTTCATTGACTACCTCTCGCAGACGCGTGGAGCGTTCCGGGAAATTATAAGACTTCATATATGTCCTAACCGACCCCTTCATACCACCTTACAGTATTAAAACTAAAAACCTTACCCTTATTTTCGGATGGTCTGGTAAATAGTCCTTCAAGTTAATCCAGGTGTCGGCTTCCTCCTAACCAATTTACTTCATTATCTGTTCAACCGCCCGCTTCGTCTTCGTAGCGTAAGATTTCACGGAAACGCATTATCGGAATATCAAGATTCTTATGTCTTAGTTCAGATCTTTGTCAATCCCTACGCCAAGTTTCATGTAAGTCCGTTCAGCCGTTAATACGTGATTGTAACAGATATCCAAACATCTTCACTAACTTTAACATTCACGTTCATTATATTATCAGGGTGTATGTATAAATATATATATTATCCTTGAGTTTCTAAAGCAGTTATGTACAGTCAGCAGCAGAAGTTGCTAAGCGTTTGAGGTGTTCATAATGAGGTTAACACATCTGTATTGTCAAGAGAATAAGTGCGCGTGTAGGTCATTTTGAACACTTCATACGCTTAGCCACTTTTGTTGCTGACTGTACCTATTGAGGCGTTAGCTTTCCGAAATTAAATTTTATTTTGTCAAATAAGTTTACAACAATACAATGTACTCGGTGGATTATTAAGTATTGTTGGAGAAACCAGAAATGATATATGATTTCCATTTGCACTGAAATCCAATACATTCACGTACACAAAATCTTCTGATCATAGCTGTTCGTATTTCCCATATTTTCCAGCCCGTTAAGCTTGTATCCATCAAGCGGGTAAATAAGTATTTATAAAATTTCCTCTTAACTATTTTGGATTTATTGAGATAATCTTCCCTACTCAGAAAATGTTGGATATATATTTTAATATAATATTTACGCAGTAAGTTCACAGTAGGTAGGTACGCAGGCCTTATCCAATTAAATCTTACAACAAAAATAGTTAAGGTAAAAACGGCCACAATTAATAAAGACGTTCTTTTAAGAGTATTGAAATGAGTAAAGTGAGACCAGCAGAAAAATGAGGTTGCCGGCTGAAGCGTGGGAGCAACCAGATACGCCTACATTATACATGCCTCCCGAGGGACTCCTTTAGATCCGTCGCTAGCAGCAGCGCGAGAGAGGCAAACAGAGTACCATGATCCTTTTCTCCTACCATGATCTTTTCACCTTGTTACTCAGTACTATTACACTTTGATTTAGGTACTTAATTCGGCCAAATACATTATATATCGCGTTTAACCGTAATATGCCTCACTTGTATGATACTTAAAAGCAGATTTTCCGCTCTCAATACATATGTCGAGACACAGATGGCGAATCAAAGAAAGTCTGAAATTTTAAGGAACACAATTTTGTATATACGTTGTCAATCCAGTATTCAATGATTATTGTATTTACTTTATTCGGATATTATTAACACTGAAAATTAATTATGACTAACATTCATTCATTTCTACTCAAGAAATTCTTCACCAAGATATCAACGAACACGGACTACAGACCAAAACTAATTAAGAAACAACTTGGGAGAAATATTACGTAAATAAACATGATGAGTATAGCGCTAGGATCATTATCCCTTGACGACATAAGTAGAGTTTCGAGTTCATATACAATTATCGAACATAGAGATCACTCACGCTCTCCTTCAGCGCCTTGAATACCTCCCAAATATCTAATAATAATGAGACGGACTAGCCACGCAATATAAACATCGCCTTTATGTTCGCCTTCATACTTGTTTACTGTGTCCTGCCATGGACCTTCGTACTTGTTTTGTGCAATAAATTGTTTATTACTTACTTATTTTATTGCAGTAGTAGTAGGTATCCCTCAACGTCTCGTACGGGCGCACGTGAATACGCATTAATGGATATTCAATACTTATCTATTGCTGGTTCGAGGTACGAGATTGTTGCTGGTATTGTATAGAAATGTGTAGTGAATTTACAGAACTTTTTTAATAAGTAATGGAATGCTACGATCATAATGAAAACTATTAAAAATACAATATGAAATAGTTACCAATACATTTTAATAATTTTGCATCAATAGTCTATTTTTATTTTCATTATTACCTCTTGGTAAATTAACATTAAAACTCTCCGGTAAGTTTGTAGTCATGAATTGGACCTAACATAAAAAAATGTTAAAGTATACATATAGGCACTAGTGCGCAATAACGAACAGCTAAAAAAAGTGCACTTTTTGAGAAACTGCATTATTTTTTACTATAAGAATGTTGTCATATAATTAATGTATCATTATGGCGTTATGCCAAACAACGCATTTTGGTGAATTGTAAGAATAAACAATCCTATTGTACAATATGTAGGTAATTGTAATGAAAACACGCTACGCAAGCTCTCGGGGTCCGGTGGCCCACTGCGGAAACGTGTAAAAACAACAAACAATTCGGTGACTGAAAGCTCAATGAGTTGTTACAATACTTGGAATACAACGAAGGAATAAAACGTCACGTCCGTGTCTAAAGACTGAGATCCATTTTAAATTGTACAAGTTCGAATTTCATGATATAGGGGCCCCGTAGCTGTTATAATGTCGTTCAATCCAGCTCGAGGCAGCACGCGCCGCCAGCGCCGGCGCGAGCGACGTTAATGACCGTGTCCTGAAGAACTTCCGCTAATCACATCTCGCGCAATTGGAACGAATTTGAAACATTAACATTGTCATGTCTTGTTTCTATCTCGTTTGATGTTCCTTCTTATATTATTCACCGGTTATAATGAGGTAAGACCGGTAAGAGTTACTTAATAGTAGTTCTGTAGGTACATCTCAGTCTGTGTGTACGAGTATATTATCGTTGTACTGCGACATGTTTACATTTCAAAACCAACCTACACATTTTTTGTAACTTCCATTGATATTTTCTGAAAATATTTACTTTATCCGAAAATGTTTAAGGTAAACCCCAACTATTTTTCTTATACTTATATGTATAACGACACCTCACGTTTTAAGAATGAATTGAAAAATATTACCCCCCTATACGACGTTTTCCGCTTGATTGACATATTTATATCAATTTACAGCTTTCTAGGACTAACTATAATAAAAGGGTTCCTTATTGACGGACCCTAAAAAACCCGCAGTAATAACGAGGGCCTAGGACAGAATTGCTTATTCATAAACTGGCGAAAATTTTGTACTTACTTAAATAATATCCTACCTAATTTGCCTTGAATTTATCTATCTTCCCTGTTCTACTTACCCCTTCACTATCAGGAAGAGGTGAGCAGAGTTGTACATTTAATGAGCATTATATCTAGAGAAGAACTTAGCAAAATTAATTTACTGTTAAAAACACTAGGTTTCATGATTTCGAGCACCACAGAGAAATTACAGAGCAAGCCTAAATAGGCTCAACTTTTCTAATGATATACAGATAGATAATCAAACCGGAAAATAAATGCTCCGACACTTGTTATTAATTTTAAAACTCCAACTAAGTCCAACATGCAGCAATAATTCTACGAGTATTTCGTATGTTATATTTCCCTTTTTTTCCGCGCATGGTCATTACTCATTACGTAGCCTACGCTGTCTATGGATACTTTTAGAGTTCCCGTCTATGTTGCAGCCAACAGCTGAGCGGTATTTAGGGATTTTAGATAGTTATTCTTAAGGCTTGATTTCTATTTATGGCGTTCCCAGCAGAGCCTGTGATAGGAATTCACTCAAATATGTATAATAGTTGTATCATATCATAGTTGATTATTCAACTAGTACATCAACACGAAAGATAGTCATGAAACTACGACAAGGTCGTGGTGTCGCTGTCAACACAAGTGACCTAGTGGTCCCCATTCAGATGATTGCCGCACTGGGAATGAAGGTTCCCACAATGACCCTCTGTCAAGCGGCGGCGATGACTGGCCTTGAATTCATAACTCGTTTTGACTACTTATTCAGCTTAATTTGCTAAAATGGTATGTTTGGAACATAATTTTGATGTGTTAGCTATATTATAACCTTCAGATGCTTTTGATTTTCAATTTTTGTTTTCATTTATAAACACAAAATTTATTTTCAAACACAAAATTGTGTTTGTTACATTTGTCATGATGATGATTTCTGACTCTTGTAACGATTGGTAGTCACCTAATTAATTTTCATGTGTCTGTTCTAGATTTTTTTTTTTAATAAAAAACTGAAGCGGAAGCCAGAATCGTTCTTCGGTTTTTAGTCTATGAATTTTAGTACAACAGGAACATTAAAAATGGATAAATGTGTGATATTTTGAAACAGTTGTATAGTAATAGTGGATCCGTAGGCCTCTTCGGTGGTAGACGTTTGCCTTCCGCTGCACGCGAAGAGCGAGACATTATCGACACAGGGAGGGGCCGGCCTGGCACCGGTTCAACGCTAGTTAGCTCGTCGATAAATCTCTCATGCGACTAACTCGCCGGGATGAATGTACAATGCACTGCCACCCGTCAATATTTTATCCAACTGCGCTATTGACATTTCACGCCTCGGCGCTGCGATAGGCTACTACCGTATAATTGAGAAGTACTTAAGTATTTTCCCGGTAATCATTGTCAAGTACCAGATCTAAAGTGTTCGTTTTGCTTAGCAAAGTCACAAGAGCATGGTGACCTTAAATATTATTGCAGGTATTTCAAATTTACAGCAACGTCAAGACGTATGTGAGTGGGCAGATATTTGTACAAGTATTATGTTGCCTCCGTGAATTGGATATTAGAATACATCACGACTATGTATTTTGTTAGGTCAAAAAATTTAGGAACCTCCTTGATCTAATTCTGGCACGTGTAGTAGTTGTTTAACTGATATGTAGTATAACTGTATAGTTATATTATAGCTACAATTATTGTTTTAAGTTGTGTATGTTTATTATTAGTAGTTATTTAAAAATATAATGTGCATGTATGTATATCTGACATGATTCTATTGCAATTTACTAAAGGGTCTTTAAAGGAAAGGGTATATTTTGGTACTGGGACATTTGGTAAAACTTATATCGACCGTAACTTTATAAAGCTTAAGGACTAGGATTAGTTGAAAATCTCATATGTTACTATCATCAGCATTTATTTTTACACTAACGGGTAGTTAAACTCTGATAATGTTTGCTTTGACAGCGTGAAAAGATAAGTCTAAAACGTGTCATGATGTCGTAAGATAGCGCCTCGATAGCGCCATGATAAACGCAATTGTAATTTTACTCACTCTTACGCATGGAATTTGTGGGTATATAGATTTTTACGCCTCTCGTCTAGTCTTAAAATAACCGATTGCAGGTGTAACATAAATAACATAATTCATCGATCGTAGGATTATTTCGATCTTGCAGATGGTAAGTATTTGGGTATGTATGCCTGAATATCGATATAGTAACAATATTTATCTACAGGAAAATTACTGCTTTAACTAGGGCCAAGAGGAAAAACTTGTACCTCCTAGTGGATAGAAGCCTATGGCATGAATTTGTTAAACTTCACTTCACTTCACTTTCTACTCTTGTTACACCATTGCTTAAAATGCTTCAACCTTCATGCAAAATATGCTTCAACCTTCAAATTTTAAAGCTTTGACAACTATGTTGTAGATAATAGATATGTATATCTAGATTAGTTTGTTGGGAATCCACCGGCGCTTGAACTAGATTTCACTGCAAAATGTTCGTCAGTTACCGAAAAAAAGATAGGTACAATATTTTTTTAAACATCTGTTCAAATAATTAACAGTGGAAACATAAAACACCTGTCCATTGTTTTCCTAACTATAATTTAAGACAAAAAGTGCATTGAAACTGTTCATTTTTGGTTGTGTGTGTCTCATTATTCGATATTTTTATAAGAAACTACCTCAGTCCCAAACTTTATACCACCATGCTAAATTTCATATCCGAATCCCTTAAGATTTGAATTTCTAAAAATCCCTTTCTTAAATATTATATAAACATCCATTTGTGAAAATTCGAACTTTCTGTTTAAAACCTTTTGGAATGAGCGTTGAGTATAGTCAGTCAGTCCGACCTTGTACGATTATATTTATATATTTGTTTTAGAAGCTAAGTGCTTTTAGTATAACTACTATGGTTAGCAATAAGTACTAGGCATGTAAAAAAAAAGTTAATTAGTTCTTAAAGCTGGAGAATTGTAGATACTAGTTGAGTTGCTACTTGAAAGTAAACGGCTGTTCTAAAATAAGGGGAACATAACTATAACCATTGTAGAAATGTCAAAAATATAAACGATCCTAAATAGCCATAGTTTTTGCCTTGCTTCTATTGTTCTTGACAATAGGTTAGTCTTGCACAGACTAGAATACAAAATGGCTCGAAGTCTATAACTCAAAATGACTACAACACAATTAGTCGACGGAGCTCCGCGTAAGCGTGCCCCTATTTTTGGGTGCTATGGCCCTTCGGACAGATTCTAAACGAACATAACAAACCTACCTATGAGACCGTGGGTTTATTTTCCCCACTGAAATGTGGCCTCACTCTGCATTTTCTACCGCATCTCCTACGGAGAGTGCTCCGAGGAATTGTTCGGGTTAATCCCTGCTGCTTCCTTCCGCCAGCGGTCTACACGGCAACACTTCCATCATCACCACTTAGATGGTTGGCAGTCCTCACCTGTGCGTTTTTTTAGAAACTTCCTGCCTCGCACAGCAAAACTCTGGAATAAATTGTCCTGTGCAGTATTTCCGGACCGATATGAAATCCAAACCTTCAAGAAAAGAGCGTATAGGGATTTTAAAGGCCGGCAACGTACTTGTGACTCCTCTGGTGTTGCGAGTGTCCTTGGGCGGCGGTAGTTGCTTACCATCAGGCAATCCGTCTGCTCGTTTGCCTCTTATATCATAAAAAAAAACCTGGTGTTTTCTTTTATGTGACTAATAGTGTTGTAGTCATTTTGATTTCGATCATTATGAGTTATGGACAATGAGCCGATGCGGTAATTTTGTGTTCTAGTCCGTGTGCAACCGAACGATTTAGATAATAAAACGACTAGTTCTAACCCTGCGAAGGTTAGAAAATAAATACACCTGATTTTGCTCAGTGATAAATCTCAAAAACATCTTGAAAAAGGTTTAATCAGTCCTATCCCTCAGTAGTGGAATCCAAACACCCCATATGGGTGATGGATAGACAAGCATCGCAACGCCGCCCAAGCACGGAGTACGCCGCCAGTCGTGACCTACATGCGAGCGGCCGTTCAGCGTTCGGCGCGGCGGCGCGCGGCTCGCTCCGCGGCTGCTGCCAATAAGTGACGCCGCGCGACGCTAACTCAATTAGTGGCCGTCAATGGTGATCTTAACACGTTAAAGGCACGAACGCTGACGTCAAGAACATTTGGTTCACATTTGAATTTTATTCTCACCGGCATTTTCTTGCGTGAAAATCACTGTCGGCCATACAAATGTAATATACTAATAACAACGTGTTTTCAGTATATGTGATAGAAAAGTAAACTTTGCGTCCAGAACTCGGAATACGTACGAGTAGCACATAACGTACCGTACGTAAAAAAAAAAACAATAATGCTTTTTGGGCAAAAATTATGTACCAATTGTTTTTTGCACACGTCTGCTGGATCCCTAGTTGTAGTTGGATGTGGCTCCGTTATTTCTGCGAGGAAATTCACCCTTCAACTTAAGAATCACTAACTAACTACAAATCAGCTCTATCGAAGTCAGTAAATTATTGATATTTACATTACGGTATGAAGCCAAACGCCAGCTATGTTAAATACTAGTTTTTAGAGTTTTAGAAACTGGGGTTAAGTTAAAAAAATGTTTTATAATAAATTCGTGTATAATTGGCCTGGTACAACAAATTTATCGGTATGCATTGGGAGAAAATGAATCTCATCCCATTTTTAGGGGTGCTCGTACAGTGAAATGAAAAAAATATGGGTACACACAGTCTATACAAAAATAAATCCTATCGATCTTAAGGCCGCTGTATTTATTTATGAGTGGATTTTATTAGCGTAACATAACACAATATGAATCTCTTCATCCATGTTCTAAGTAGGGAACTCCCTGACCAAACTATAGTCATAAAAATGAATGAACCCGAGCTCGCGATCCACTGCATGTTATGTGTCAGCCAACTTTGTGTATTATGTCGGATTTCGATATTAGTAATAATAACCCATTATTATTACTAATATTACGGGTATCTATTATATAACATTTGTTGTTCCAAAATACAGTTAAATAGGACTGCAGTGTATCTTCAGTAAATGGCTAAACTAAATTCAGTTCACGTGCGGGTTCGAGCGCCTAGCGAGTGCGACACAGGCGATCGATGCTGCCGCGGTAGCCAGCTGGCTGCGGGCTCGGGTGCAGTACCTCATCATCTGGACCTGCGGCCTTTAACTCAACTTATATAATTAGCTAGACTAAACACTTGAGAATCGTAATCCCTGTTCCCGCCTGTATTTAGGCAACCAACAGGAAACGATCTAAACGCTGGGATCAATACACGCAAGGCTTTATAAAAAAGTATCGAAATATATTTTGCCATTTTTTAAAAAGGCTCATAAAACATTTTTTCATGGTGGACTGATCGTGAGCTGCGAATTAGCGGAAAGACGTCGGCATGGCGGCCGTCAGCGCGTCAATCATCGCCCGCATTATAACTTGACAGTACTAATGTACACGCTTATTCAAACTGCCGCTTTGCAACTCGCTAATCTCGCCTATGTAATAAATATGAACAGTAAATCGGTACACTGATACTTACAGACAAATTTTATACAATGCCAGCCTGAATTATTATTTTAAACTTGATTTTTGATATTCGCATTATACCAATTTACCGTTTACGCAATATCATTTACTATTAAAAAGACATTCTCCGAACTTGTTACACGGGTAATAACGGTGTTAGGAAACAAAGGCTAAAGTTTCAGAGGCGTATTATCTGACTTAACTAGTTTCTTCGAAAAAGGAGTTATCGTCCTACATTTATGATGCCAGTCTGCTCCGACGGGGCTCATTAACGAAGCGGTAGTCTATTTTTACTCTTTGAATGGAACATTCAATAATTGCTTTAGATTAGAAAAACCAAGCTTCTGAAAAACGGATTACTGTCCTGGTAGGACCTTTTTTATAAGGTTCTGGAAATTTTTAGGTATAGGTACCGACTTTAATTATATTTTTATCGCTGGCATGTGGAATCTTTCAGTGCGTATTCATGTGATTGGTTTTTAAAATGGTTTTGTACTACTTATCAATACCTATCGTTTATTTCTACTTGAACTTAACCATCGCCCTTAATGGTTGATTTTAAAGTTACAATGTGATTAGTTATTTATAAGAATTGGTGTATATGATTTATTTCAATGATATGAATTTCTACTGGTAAACAACCTAGAGAAACAAGATTGCACAACAATAAACAGCCCTCATGATCGAAGAAACGTTGAAGTTTGTACTATTTGTTTATCATTTTCTTTAGGATATTGGCCTAAAACAATTGCTCGTTTGTTATTGTTATTAACTGTTATATGCGTTTTAGGCAAGCCACGTTTAAGGTTATACGATAAGACTACTAGTTTACCATAGTATTATTTAATATATTTTCGTAAGCACAAAGGCATCAATATGATTTACGGCCTCTAATTTAATAGATTGTAACTAGATTATGTCGTGAAGTCATTAAAATGATGTTAAAACATAATTTTGCCGGGAGTAGGTATCGCTGCATGCGGCAGGCGGGCACTGCAGGCAGCCGTCGGCCGGCGACGGCGCGGCTAGGCGGCCGCTTCGATCTCGTATCGCTTGTGGAAACTCTCTTTGTCATAACGTTATTTTCACACCGTCAGCTATTTCGAAATGTCGATGAGTATTTTAACTGCCGCTATTTATATAAGTGGGCAGCAGTTTTGTCCTCAGTCTATGCTGATATGTTGTGTGAACGCTATTCAGCAAATATTTCAATGTCTAATTTTTATCTCGAGGTCGGTAGTTGCTAGTCAGTAGCGCTGCTTACCAGACGAACAAAGTGCGTTATGACTATCTACCCACTTACGAACGCACAAGTGTCCTGCTTTATGTTATGTAGTAATATCTTAATTAAAAAAATCTAAAATTCACCATATTTTTGTTTTTAATGTTTGTATATTTGTTTCTCTGTCCGTCTGTTAAGTTTGCATAGTTACATTTAATATATTTTTACCACACTAGCTTGAAAACTGTTTCATTATTTAAAAACAGATACCTAGCAAGTTGCATTTTATTAATAAGAGCCCGAAGCAATTTCATACAAATTGTTTATTACTAATCGAGTGTTTTTAAGACGTTAGCTGTTTGGATCTTCCTTTAATTAATGTTTTTAAATGCATTTTGGCTTAGAATTTTAATGTTTAAACATAAAGAGAAGAAAGAGGGAGAGTTTTTTCCTCGCGGTAGTGAGGTGGAAAAATTGTGTTTCAGGCGGCAGCAGAGTGTGTTCCCTTCTCGTGCATTGAAACGTCCCCAACTCTCAATATTCCATTCTTTGAACCACTCGCCATGGTCGTTGTTCAATTTTAGAATCGTTCGATAGCTCAAGAAGGTAAACACTACCCGTGCTCTCTTCTCAAACGAATAACTATTACTTATCTATTTACCTTTAACGTATAATACGTATGTACTTAAATAAACAGCTACTACAGCTTGCAGCATTAAAATCAATGGAGCAGATGAGTTATAAAATGATTACGCTATTATATATCGCATAACACGCGAAATATCTAATGATATTTTAAATATCCTTACAAACTTAAATATATTTTTTTATTTACATTGACTGCCATTTCCTCGCCCTAGGCTTCCCGAGATCCATTTCAAAACGAAGTTAAAATCAGTCATCTTTACTTAAAAGTGAATAACCCAAATATTTATCATTTGTATGTATTTTCCGTACACGGAAAAATGGTGTTCCAGACATTTGGGAGGTGTACGCGGAGCCAGATCGAGCCAACGCGCAGAGGCCCTTTACGCAATTTAATGAAATATATAAGGGGTACACCAAGCGGATGTTGCCCCTGTCCGTATCATGGGACGCGCACAGAGGTAGCACCCGCCATGGTGTAAGAATAAGAATGAAGTTAAACCGTTATTCAGTTTTTCTTTATGAAATTGGAAATAAAACCGAGAGTTCAACAGTGCGAAAATTATTTCCAGTTACTTGTGCAAAAGTTCCTAACTTTATCCTTATTCCAACTTTATTGTTCCCTTTGGGTTAGGAGTTAGAACTTCACGGGGAAGGTGCGGTGAAAAGCTAACACTAACTAGGTACCTACGGTATTGTTGTAGTAATTACCCGTGCTGGAAAATGACATTTGAGGCCGCAGCTGCAAAGGTGAGAGGTTGATTTACTTAAATTTTTTGATTGGTTTTCAGAATTAGCATTCGTTTTCTCCTTGGCGTGCGTCATGGACAGCGCTGCAGAAGGAGTGTCAATATTTTAAACGAGTATACAGTGCTATATATTACAATATAAATACTTATTCAACACCCCTAAAAGAAAACAGCAAAAATTGGGTAACGTGCTTTCCATATCAGTTCAAAGTTTCCTGAGATCTGTTGTATTTACGGAATATCCGCCTGGCTACAGTTAACGACTACACCCTGTATAGTTCGAGTGCCTTTTTAAATGAACCGAGTGAACACACCTTACATCTAGAGGCAGCGAATTCCTAAAACTAGACGCTTGAAATATAAAAGAACCGTGGTAAAATTTTGAAGAGGATGACCGGATATTTAGAATATAAAATTCCAGGATAAATAAATAAGTGTGTGGGTATTCACAAATATCTGAACATACACTTTATCGCCTTAACAATAGAGGCGTTGTTCGGATATTTCTGACAACCTCCACAACTCTGATATATCTGATGGCGACTGTAGGTATATTACAGGTCAATTGTACACAAATTGACTGATAATGAGCCCCACGGTAAGCTCAAGAAAGCTAGTGTTGTGAGTATTTAGCCAACGATACATATAATATATACATATACTTAAGTACATTTTTAAAACACCCAACTTAGGAACATATATACACTGCTTATCACACTAACGCCCTTACTGGGATTTGAATCCAGGATCATTGGCTTCATAGACAGGGTCACTCCCCACTGGGTTAAACTTGTCGTCATAACCATGACAATAATAGGATAATAGCGCAGGATTGCTCCAAGTAATGGCATCAATCATTAGATTAGTCAAGGAAGCTTTCTACTAAAATGCGACATGCGACAGTGACGTAGCGATAGTGACGTGACGGTTTGTCGTTTGATAGAAAGCAGCTCATAATAATTCTTTCCCGTGACTAAGTATTGTTTCATTAAAGGTGAAAACTTAAGAACTCCGCACCGACATGGTGACTTGTCGGTGCGGAGAATTAATATGGAACTTACGTCAAAATTTGAATATAGAACGCCTAAATGCGTGTACAGACACGTTAGTACTACATAGACCAGGTGCTTTAGCTAAGTTTTTCACCTTATACAGTCTGCAGCAGAAGTAACTAAGTGGGCGAGGTGTTCAGATTGATCTTGACACGCTCTTACTGACTTAACAATAAAGTCGCGTCAGTCAGAAAATTCATGAAGATCGAGCTTACGTACAGTAGCCATCAGATATATCAGAGCTGTGGAGGTGGTCACAAATATCGGAACATGCACTTTATTGCATTGACAATAGAGGCGTTGTTCCGATATTTGTGACCACCCCCACAGCTCCGATATGTCTGATGGCGACTGCAACTACGTTTAAGACATACAAGTTGTGTTAGTCTCATTTTGAACACCTCGAGCGCTTCGGAAGTTTCATAGCTGACTGTACCTACGTTATTTTATTAGTACATCAAGGTAGCGGACACGTGAACACAGTTGCAAATTAATATTTATATAACGTGTTGCAATGTACGTTACAACGCCATAAGCCAAAAAATTTGATTAGGTATAGGTACCTTGTCAATGCTATCCAGTTTTCTACGATTGGTATGAAAATTTTTCAGTTTAGATGCATAAAAGGTGAACACTACTACGTAAAAGGTATATTCTTTTTTAAACTTCATACATTTATTAAACAACTGACTGACCCCGCGAACCTTTTACTATAATTTGGAAGAGACGATTCCAACAAACCAGAGATCATTAAATAAGATCATTTAAGCCGTTCTTGAGTGTTCCTTCTTCCTCGCATTGTCCCGGCATTTTGCCACGGCTAATGGGATCCTAGGGTTGGCAAATAATCCCAGGATTGGCGTTGGCACTAGATATAGGAAAGGACTGCCGTCAGACCTTCCAACCGTAAGCCTTATTGGGATTAAATATCAAATGTTATATCGTAAATAATCTCTTTAAAACTCTTCGGTACGAGCCACAGTTTGAACCTGCGTCCTCCGGAGGAGTACAAAGTCACACACTCTTACCGCTAGGCTACTAGCGCTCTTAAAGCAGTTAATATAAAATAAAAACTAATATAATGGCAGTCTTCCGCTGAAGATTCTTCTGCTCTACCAACTGAATTACAGAGGTACACCCGATTGCGAATTGCTCGTTAAAAGAAATTACTATAAGTCCGCGAAACTCACAGTTACACGTCATTATAACCGAGATTTCCATTACAGTAGGCCAATAATAAATGTCACCATCAAAGCTAAACTAAATGTCCCCGGCAAAAGATATCTGAATAGAAATTTGTTTATTTTCCCTGACCTCGTTTCAGGACGTTAAGAGTTTTCGACGGCCGCCGAGTCTCCGGGAAATATCGACGCGGCGGGGTCGGCGACCTGCTTGCCGTAGGCCGTTGCGTTATGTTACGTACAGGGGGCGGGAATCTTCGCGACGATCGTGGAGGGGAGGGTGGGCTCCGTTCAAATAAACCCTAACCTATTACACTGCAGCCTTATGACTAACTTCACAGTTATAAAATATCTTTTAAAAACTTTTTTTGCGACGAAAAACGGAGAAGGTTCTGAAGTCGAAACGTATTTATTTTTTTAAGCGTATTTGATATTTACCGGTCGCTTTTCGGTTGAAGGAAAGCATCGTGAGGGAACTGGACTAATCCCAATAAGGCCTAGTTTACCTTCGGGGTTGGAACGTCAGACGGCAGTAGCTTTTGTAAAACTAGTGCTTACGCTAACATCCTGGGATTAGTTGCCAAGCGGACCCCAGGCCGGGGCTAGGCCGTGGCAAAATGCTGGGACAGGAAGATGATGATGATATTATCCTAGTTTATCCTCTCTACATACTAGGCTTGTAAAATAAATACCAAACAGGCTTACAATTAGGTTTAATATTTAACCGAATTACTTATGGCGGACAAGTCATTAATTAGGTATAGGCCCGCGGCGTTCGGACTGTGGACCGCCAAGCCCCACTTGCGCTGTTTGCTTCGCGTCAAAATTAACACGTGTATTATTGCACGTAAATCTCACATCAACATATTTACATAATTTATTAATTCACGAATTGATGTAACATCCTTCTCTTCTACGTTGGAATACCTACAGGGGATCAGTGAGATGATTATGTCGTTGTTAGAAATATGAGATGGCAGCGGCGAGGCATGATTATACTCTTTTTATTACGGTGTAACAATATTTTTTGGAAATAAATTGCAGTAAGTAAAGAAGACAAACGAAACCGTGTCGCAATAATCACCAACGGGTAACTCCGTGCAGTTTCCACTGCGAAACAAGAGTCATCTAGATAGAGATTGACGAAAAATCCAATGGTCCATAAAAAAAAGGATTTCTAAAAGTACTAAACCGTGGATGCGATAGAGGTGTTGTAGGATTGCTTGACCTAAACGCAGACGAACTCGCGGGTAGACCTAGTTATTAATAAAGACTATCAGAATTACATTGTATTTGATCGTTAGATCGTTACACGTTTCAATTTCGATATGAAGTGATATAAATGATAATATGTAGGTTTTATGTACGTGTAAGTACAGCCAGCATTAATAGGAGCGTACGAAACCGCGCACTAAAATTATCTACCGTTTTTTAATTGCTTCACAAAAAGAGACAGGGTCTTTGTCAATCGAGGATTGTAGGAAAAATCACATTTAATACAATAAAAAATATAGGTACAGTTGAAAATTTCTTATTTCATTTCACAAAAATGCAATAAAAATGAGTATTTAACTTTTTAATTGTTCTATTCAGATATTCATATAATTTTGGTATATTAGAAACTGGTGTTTTCTTGCAAGTTTGCAGTGATTGTAAAAACAAGTTTTACAAACGTAGGTATAGGTACTCTACCTCGTTTTCCTTAAGTGTTTTCGCATCTGGGACAAGATATTACACAAGGCGTCGATATTATTAAGGAAACTCAAATAAGAATAATGCATATTTGGCGAGGTTATTACAACTAATCATACTATATGTATATACTTACATTAATTGTTTAATTGTTACTGTAGATGATATTATCATGAATGTATTCCCGACAAAGTGAATGAAAATTTAATTAATGTTTTTTTTTCAGGTGAGCGTCATATCATGAACGTTACCTTACCTTACTGATTTCCACGAGAGGAGGTAAGTATTATTTGTAGCGCATTATTAAATAGTTATTGACTCAATCCGTGTGACTTGCGGCATATAAAACGTATAAATAAAGCTACCTACATTTATTTTTACCTACAAAAGTGCCTCGCATGCTTTAACATCATGACTAGACTACTTGTAGTACTTGTAATAGAAATAGAAATAGAAATGGTTTATTCATGACAAATACAACAGATAAAAACACAAAGTAAAATTTGGACATATAACGACTTGTCATGAAAGGGTCGCAACTCAGCGTAATGCTGGCAACACCAGCGCTGATCTTCCGTTGCGACCCCTTGGTGAAGACACGGCGCAGTAACGCCACATGTGCATAAAGTATTGCTTTTACATCATAATTAAGGGATCTAACATCTCTGAAAATCTACAACAGTAATTTTTTCAAATCCTTCCAAGAATAAACTCATATCAATTTAAATTTATGTATATTTATTCATAATCATTTAAGTAAGCTTTTGACCAACATACCTAATCATAAATAGTTTATGTTACAGATTAATCTTAATAATACTATTTTATTGGTATAATAACATTTATAGGTCTATACCATTTATATGTTTATGTCTCTTGTATTTTTATAATCCGAGTTACTAGCTTAGGTTTGCAATATGTCTAGAGTACTAGTAGGTATCTTATGTGCGAGTTTGCCATCCCGCTGGTTACCCACCTTTTGTTACCGAGCTCGTTGGTGGTGGTTTTGCTTCGTTAGGCACCCCGCTAAGTTACTGCTTATGCTGCTGACTTTAAAAGAAGAGAAGCTTGTTTTATCTCAAATCTGCACATCTACATGCACAAGTACCTACATAATCCTAAACTTGTTTCGCGTGGTTGCCTCCCTGGTAGTTTGATCAGTTCAATAAACAATCTTATACCTTATTCTCTCTAGACTTTGCTACTCTTATGATTGTGTATGTGATGAATAGATAATAAGCCTACTGGAATACATAGTAGTGTAAAATAAGTACTTATTACATACATAATATGTGATATTGCCCTGCGCGAATGTTGTATAGACGCGGTGGCGGGATCGCTTGCGTCAGCGGCGACCGCGACCTCCGACACCTGCCATATGTTCTCCATATATTCGTATTGCTTATGTCTTGGATTTTGTTAATTATTATCTGCTAACTACTATTTACCTGTAACTTCTTGGGGTAAGTATTACACGTTGTTTAAGTACCGTCTTTTCACATTGCTTTAACTAACAACGGAACTAACTTAACCGCGCCGCGTAATCTAATTTTTGGAATGATCCCCTCATAATTCGTGTACCATTAGGACGACTTTTCCTCTTAGTTTTATCCAGTCTTCAGGATTATTTCTTAAAGACAAATGGGAAATTATAGTTCTGGGAAATAAGCAGGTAGCTTTCAAATTAGTCTACTTTTAGATTTTACGCATAATGTTTATTTTTTTATTACGGTAAGCAGAGAGTAGATGATGATCTGCAGTAAAAATGATATGAACATATTTTTTTAATTAAAATTAAGCATATAACCACATGTGTAAGTTAAATTAATAATGAATTTGAGCCAAATGTTAAATAGATACCTATACAATAAATAGAAAGTTACTGAAACAAGAAATATACATAATTTAAATACCTACAAATATATCTATATATATATATAACAATATACAGAAGATGGTGATTCTACATTCAGCATCCCAATAGCAGCTTATGAAACAGAACACCAAACAAAAGTATCTATCTATCGTTTTTTAATTGCTTCACTATACTAGATATATTTATGCGTGTTTGTCAATTGAAATACGATAGTAACTTTGAAACGCGAACTGTAGAAAATATCTCTTTAATAAAAAAAAATACACAGGATGGCAGATACTCTTCGTAAGTTGTTTTATACATTACTATTGAAGATGAATTGCTCACTCAACTTACAAGTTACAACTTCATTACATAATGATGTCTATATTAATTGATTAGTAAGTGCCAACGTACTGTTAACCAATTTTACATAATCCGTAGGTATTAAGATCCCCACGTGCCATAACGGCTTATGGCATTACTGAGTCACAGGCTAGACGTTACTTGAGTATGCAGTAGGTACGAGCCCACTTATTGCACTCGAATGCGTCATCATATTGTCTTTGTAAGAAAACTATCACTTAAATAATCGATATGCATTTACTACACGACTTTTTTCTACTGTGGTTTGATGAATGTCTGCTATGGATTTGTTAAAACTTTTACAATATCAGCATTTTCATGACTTTCATGAGTCATGACATAATAAATGCAAATAAGGAATAACTCTATAGATCGCGTCAATTTTCTTATAGTATATAGACCTAAAAAGTGTTATAAATTTGAGCTGAGAATTTTTAACAAGCCCTGTATATTGCAAAAAAATAAAATCAAACGCTCTGACCCTACTTTTGTCACGAGAGAATTCTTTGAATAATTACAAAGGCATGTCCTGGCAGATTCTCTTTTTTACAGAGGATGTTTGAAGTCTAGTTGCAATTATCCCTAAAATTTACGATTTTAAGATTTATAAGCGAACAATATGGTCGTTTACATTACAACTAAAACGGGATGCTTACCAAGTCTGAAACTCATATAAATTAGCTTAAGTATATGGTAACTATGCCGTTTTAAGTAGTAAGTAGTTGTAATACCTACAATTTATTTGAATTTTCTAATGTGACATTTTTTGGCATTATTTAAAAACATCCAGTAAGAACCTCACGCCATACATATAATTACGACGATTTGTTCGTAGATTAAAATGTGATATTAAACCTTTTAACGAAAGCGAAGTCTAGATAAGTGAAATTAGCTAGTTATCTAAATATCTTAATTTATTCTGAAATTCTGGATGCCGCTGGATGTGGAAGGCGCAGAATCGGTCTTTTTGGGTCGTTTTGGGGGAAGCCTATGTCCAGCAGTGGACGTCTTTCGGCTGTCATGATGATGATGATCCTGAAATTCGATTTTCGGATTGCCATTCTTATAATTGATCAGGCATGTCCTATCCTATGTCTAGTTTGTAATTATAACGACATAAACATGTTCAATATTTTTGTAATAGCATCCTAAATATTTGGTGACTTAGGTACAATTGGCAACCCTAACTCTGTATACGTATGTGTGCAGTTTGAAAATAAATCAAAGGAGAGAACGAAAGCGAGGTGCGGGCGGCGCGGCGACGGCTACACGGAAGCGATCGCTCTATTATTACCCGGGAATGAGCAACTTTAGAAGACGAGCTTACGGCCACATATAGGCTCGCCACGCCGTGACTCCCGACCACCTGCATGTAGACACCGCTCATAATCATTTATTTTATTAAGGAACATCACTGATTCTGATCATGATTAAAACTATTAGATGTGACACCGAAGTTAACGCATTCATTTGATTAGGGCTGTGTAAAATTTCAGTCCACAAAACCAAATTACTGCTATTTTATATAGATTAATTGGTATTCCAATACCGTACATCACAGAATGTTTGTAAATACAACCTGTACATACCTAAACATATTCAGTGGCAGTAAAGAAGCGTGTGGAATAATTGTGTTGGTGATGCGTCTTCGTAAAATCAATCAGTTAAGACACAATTTGGACGGTGTCCAAAACGGAGCATGAACAAAAAATAATGTGCAGGTTGGGGCTGTGCCGCAGCCGTGGTTCTGCGCGTTGGGATTTTATTTAACGCTTTCTACTTATTGACGACAGTGCTGTGTAAGGGCCGCGATAATATTATCAATTATGAAAATGCTTTGACAAAAATGACTTAGAGCTATTTAGTGTAATTTTTTGCTGTTGGTAGTTACTTGAAAGATTGCTTCTATCATTTTATATTACCTCATTGGATTGAGGCTATTCACTGGTAACGTAAAGTTTAAAAAACTATAGAGGTAGTAGCAGCGCGTTGGTCGTAGACTGTCCCTGGAGGTGAAAGTCCGGTGCTCTTGAGGAAAGATCTTAGCTCAGTAAACGCAGCTTAGCGGTTTTAAAGAGTATGCGACATCATAATGAAAGACGTCCTAGCCTAGTCGGCACTGACCCTGCTTAGGAAGCTGTAGATGTTGGCCTTAAGTCATATATTTTGTGCTAAGCACGAAAATTTGTAGTTATTGATAATTTCTGCATTTTTTACATTTATTTCGCGTATACTTTACTTCATGTATTACTTTTGTGCAATAATCTATTTCTCAAACAAAAGCCTCATATGTCATATCTATAGTTTACTGTGCTGTGGGACGAGATAAATTCGTGTAAGGTATGTATATATATATATAAATAAAACCAAAAATCTGCTTCACTTAAACATAACGTAACTTTCTGTTGCGGAAAATACATTAAATCGGTTAATAGCTTTCTGACATTTATTGCGTTTATATTGTAATGACCTGAAACCTTGTGTAAACACTAATTTTGGTTGATTTTTCTTATGATGTTTGGTACGAGTAGAGATAAATCGTTGAGACATTTTACGAGCCATACACGTCTATGAAACGGGACGCGTCCAATCAAGGTATGGCGGATGTCCAAGTCAGTATCTACAGAGACAGATTAAGATAAAGGGTTTTGTTTTATGCAACTTACTAGACCTCTCTAATTCACATAATTCTTTCAATTTATTTGATAAACTTAGAACAGTTTATTTGCGGAATTCTTTGGTATTTTATTTCGGGGAAAGATGTACGCGCCGTAATTTCCGTATAAATATTACATGAAATTGCATCGTCACGTATCATTGTTTTCGAAATGTTATTAGTAGTGATCGCACGCATCGGCGCCGCCGAGCAGCCACGGCCAGCGACCACGGGGTTATAAATACGATGCGACACGAGGAGCGAGCCGCGGGAGCCCTCCGCCCGGCTCCGCTGTGCAGATGCCGCACCCACAGACCGGCTCCACTATCCGTCCTAGACTACTTAATAGCTTTATGAATACTTACACCACTTACAATAATAACGCGTTTTTTGATTTTCTCAAACAGGTTGCAGGTCTGGTTAGACGAGAGGCACGAGAAGGCGGGCGTTATGTTTAACCAGACTTTTATAATTGCTTTTCCACGTTAATTTGTGACACAGCATCATAGCTGTTGACATAGTTGTTAAATTCATATATAGTAATAGTAGACCCGGCATTTTAAAATTTTCCTAGAAAAAAGTAACTTGCTGAATTAGTTTCTTTGTCATAGATTTTTATGTTGCAGTTTTCTCGCAACCAGCCATGAAAACACGTCCCAAAGTAATTTTGTGTTCAGAATTTTTCATATTTCTAGAACCCGCCGTACCGTACGTGTACTCGTACGTTGTATAATAACGATTTCATATTACGTATTGATGATTGCTTAAGGAAATATAGCTTCCCGAAGTTGACGATTCCCGTACGGTGAAATCATAAAGGTTAATTTCGATACTTAGACTCAAAGTATCTTTTTTTTTTTTTTTTTTTTTTTTTTTTTTTTTTTTTTTTTTTATGCAAGACTGACCAACGTTTGACTTCAGTCGCACCTGATGGTAAGTGACGACGAGGTCGAAGGTGTAGCACGCTGGTTCAGTAACAGCCTATTCACTCTTGACTTGAAGAGACCCAAATTATATCTTGCCGGGAATACAGACGAAGGGAGCGAATTCCATTCCTTAGCAGTCCGCATTAGGAAGGTAGAAGCGAATCGCTTCGTGCGAATGAATGGAATATTCACAACGTAAGGATGAAACTGCTCCCCTCGCCTGGACGTCCGGTGGTGGAACGGAGATGGCGGAATTAAATAGTGCAATTCCTGCACATTTTCAAATGTATCCTGTAAAACACAGCCAAACTAGCAACCTTGCGGCGATGCTCAAGGCTCTGCAACCTTACACTCACTAATTTAGGATCGCCAATGAGTCTGCGAGCTCGGCGTTCTATTGAATCCAAAGCGGCCAACTGATACTTGGCAGACCCGTCCCAAAGGTGGCAACAGTACTCCATACACGACCGAACCTGCGCTTGGTAAAGTGTTAGGAGCTGTTCCGGCATGAAGTACCGCTTCACCCTATGTAAGACTCCTAGTTTTTAGCAGCGGATTTCGCTTTGGCCTCAATAGTGGTGCCGAAGTTCAGCTTAGTGGTAAATTTAACCCCAAGCAGCTCGAGGTGGTCTGTAATTGTTAAGGACACATTCTGGAAAGCAGGAGTCAAGTTAAAAAGGCTCCTTTTGGCGGTGAATAAACACGCCTGTGTTTTGGAGGCGTTAAACCTAACCAAGTTAGCTTCGCCCCACTCATCAACGGCCTTCAAGGTCTGGTTCGTTCGCTCAACCAAAGCTTTCCTTAAGGACTCAGTCTCTCCACCGGTAGTTTGGGCCTCAGAAAAATATCTCTCAGTCACCGTACTGTCGTGTGCATACCCAAAGATACCGGGTTTAAGCAGATCGTTAATATGCAGCAAAAAGAGGGTGGCTGAAAGAACCGAACCCTGAGGCACTCCGGCATTTATTGCCATGCGATCTGATGTGCAACCATCCACTACGACCCTAATAGATCGCTGCCTCAGGAAATCGGAAATCCAAGAGCACAAACCAGCGGAGATTCCGTACGCAGAGAGCTTGCCAAGGAGGCCGTCATGCCAAACCCTATCTATTTAATACATATAATACAATATGGTATTTAGGTACACTTTAACTACGTTTGTATAACCGGTTTCTCGACCTGATTTCAGTTTACTTGTACTTGATTTCACTTTTTCATGTTATTTATACTACGATGGTGGTAATCAAGTATAAGGTCCACTTAATAGTAAGTAGTTACCGTATCTTATGGACGCCTGCTATTCCATATAATTCACAAGGCACTGCCTACCCTTTCAGAACCTATACTGAATACACTCCTTTTTTGAAGAACCTCATACTGTAGCCTCTTGGGAAAATTGCGGTAGGGAGTTCGATCCACAGCCGGAGCGAACGCGGTAGGAAATTTGAGCATGGGTTTGCATAGCACAGTAAGTTTACGATTCTCGCTAACCTTAAAATATAAATAAATACATTTGATCGAAGTTGAAACTGCTATTACATATAGTTTTATATTTATTAATACATTTTTATCCTAGTCATAGTTCACAGTGAACTCGAGGGATCTATCTATCGAGACTTTGAGATTTGTATATATATATTGTAGAGAACTACCTAACTGCACCCCTCGATTTAATTTCTGAATACAATGAATACAAATATGCTGTAGCAAACACAATAGGTATATCGACCTGGCGTAGCTGTTAGCTCCGCTGTAACCATGTAGTTAATATCGTTATGTATATAGCGTTTCTCTCACTATTGAGGAAAAAAAGAAAAATAAGATATTTGTAGTTTAGTACACATATTGAACTATCATGGTGGTGTACCTTATTTTGATTATTAACATGTTTGATGTAAACTGCCAACGAAAATTCGAATAAAATAAGGCTACAACTGTAGCATAATGAGTCTCTTTCTATTTAACGAGAAGGTCTGTTGCGCGTAATTATATACGTGCCAATTGACGAATTTTGATTACTTCATTTTCCTAGGAGTTATCCCGTTGCCCCGAAGCCGGAAAAACGAGGCCTTGCACAAAAGGGGCGCGAGACTATCTCGCGGCGAGATAAACTACCCGTCCTTTTCTAACTATATTATTTAAAGAGGGACGGTAGTCTATCTCGGCTCGAGATACTATCGCGCCCCTCTGTTGTGTTAGGCGTACGGGTCTAGGGATTATTCCGATAAATGGAAAAGGATTTTATTCACGAAAGCTACTGCTATTTGATGGGACACTCGGACTTATTTTGGGTAGGTCTGATTTTATGATGATTTTCTGTACTAAAGTAAAGCGTAGTGTCAGACGTCCACAAACTAGATGGACTGATGAGATACGTACAAGTCTGGGAGTCGGTAGCTGCACTGGCTGCAGTGTGCTCGCTTCGCACTGTGCTAGAATCTATGGGGGAGGCCCATCTCCGGCAATTGACGCGGTGACTGATAATAATATATGGGAGTTTAAAAAAATGCCCCTAATTAGCGTGACCTTTAAAGTTAATTGTGCCAGTTTTGTGACGTTAATTAAACTTTAAATTCCATAAATAGTTTGATTTCATCCTCGTTACATAAACTTTCAGCAGTAAGTATAACAATGCGAAAAAAGGCAAAAAAAAAACCATACAACGCTCATACTTAATTATCGTCACAAAATAAACATAATTTAATTTTTACGACACGTTGATTGGGAGTTTTTTTCTGAAAACTTCCAGATAGAAAAAGGGTTAAAAAAATAAACAAATTGCGAAACGCCTCCGATTATTTTGTTGGTTTGTCTCAAGCAACAACTCATTAACTAGATAATTAATTAAAAGAAATACCATGAAGCCTCGTGATTATCAGTTACCTCTTCGTAAATAGGTTGACTGTTGTTAACGAGGTTTCATGATACCTAGTTTCCTCTTAGACCTTATTGAGCCAGGCCACGAATTCTCCACCTGAGTCGAAATAGTAGATATAGTTTGTGTCTTTGAGTCTGCCTACTTGGTGCGAGATGAAACTCAGAGTATTCCCAAACCCTCTTTTCGGTTAAATTAAGTAATTAATTTACCTACGCGGTAACAATTTACCCCCACGCGGGCTCATACCTAATAACTAAAGCGCTTATTACGCTAACTTTGTGCCAGAGACACCCAGTGCCAACAAATATGCGTTGTTTTGTCAAACATTTCATGTTCATAAAATCGTTGTTTACAAAAGGATTAACACAAAGTTCGCCCAGTGAATTTTGTTGTAACTAACTTTCGATAACAAAGAAATTATTAAATAATTGACCCGTACGAGGTCGTCCGTACGGGTCGCTGAGAGTTGTGGTCTGCAGCATGCTGGAGATGGCACCCTGTGGCGGTCTCTAGGGGAGGTTGTATGCCCAGCATGCAAATTGGTTCATAATTCGCTATACATATATGTCGAAATGAAGATTTAATAATGGATTACTAATGAATCCACGCAACTACTCAAATGTAAGAAACAAATAAATGTTACATAATGAGTATATCCTAACATTATACTCATTATGTAAAAGGGCAAAATGAAATTAATTAGGCAGGATTAATGCCAACGGAATTAAATAATTCTCGTCCATTGGATAACAAAAAAATGTTTTCCTCTTAAAACACAATATGGCCTGAAGGTGTTTTCTAAGAACTCTAATTAATCCTTACGGTAAGACTTCTCATTTCTTAAGAAGTAGTTAGCACAATGTTACTGGTACTTTTAGTTTTTATGTTTTAGTTTTATAATTTGGTGACGACAGGTTTGGCATAGTGACTTTGCCTGTGAAGCTGATGGTCCTGGGTTCAAATCCCAGTAAAGGCCTTTATTTGTGTGATGAACTGATGAACACATTTATTCAGAGTCATGGGTGTTTTTCTATGTACTTAATATTTTTATAGTACCTACATATATCGTTGGACGAATACTGACAAAGTGACAACACACGCCTTCTTGAGCTTACCGTGGGACTTGGCCAATTTTTGCTAGAATGTCCTATAATATTTATTCATCTATTTTATTTTATGATAAACTGATAGTAGAACGAAATGGCCCCGTAAAAGTTTTGCAAAAGTTTATAAAGAAAATAACTTACTATATTATTAGTCGCCATACAAATCTGCCTGATTCAGAAGCAAACCAATTTAAAATGCGACTAGACCAGTATCACTGTTACTCAGATTTAGACTAAACACTCAATCGGCTAAATACGAATCTGGCGCGCCCCGACGAAACCCACTAAAATGATTTAATACCGATACATTTACATTACTGTATTAATAGTTGAAACAATAGGTCCAAGCTAAAATGGTGAGTTATTAGTTTAAGTAGTTCCGTAAGTTACTTAATACGAATTTATTTCTCGTGAAAGATAAACAGCATCGATTGCTGTCTGTCAGACCGCGCCATCAATAATAGTTCACGAGGCTCCCTCGCCCCTTCCGTGCCCCTTGCACCGCGCTCCGTGACCTTGGCCCAAACTAACAATTGGTAGGTAGGTAGTACTTAGCTATTTTAAGAACAATTCACCGTTACGCGCGGCGTTCCGATGTTCGTGATTTTTATAAAAACTTATTTTTTTACTTTTGATCCTCGTTATTTGTTACTCATTATTAATTAGATTAGCTCCTTGAAGGGTTTAAGTTAAGTCGTTGCCAACCCGCCGCCAACTCACCGTGTTTATAATAAGATAATCTTTTTTATAACTTCACCGATCGTTATTCGTGTAGGTAGGTGTGGTGAAAATACTAATGTTGTAAGTATACAAAATAAATAGGTAAATTATATTTTGAATAAATGAATAAATTGAAATAAAAACTGTTCGTTGCGTGCATAAAATTTATGTTTTGAAAAAAAAAATTGTTTTAGGTTTCCGAATGATCTCCTAGTTCCGTCAAACCGTGCAAAAATTCCAAGACAAAAGCTATGAGGATGACGAGGTAGATTTTACCACATTGCCGCCCTACATCCGCGAGCATTTGCGATTCTCTACGCGTATTCAAGAAGATAATTTTTTTTCCTAAATTATAAGCAAGATTGACTGACATTTTCGTTTATTTTTATGTTTTGTATTGTACCTATAACTATTTACCGCTTTTGCTTGATTGAAACGATAAAAAATCACGTGCCTAGTGAATAGTTGTAAGGGTCTCAATGCACGAGAAACAAGCAAACTTTGCCGTTGGCTGTATCTTAGTATACACTTGTTTAAAAGTTCTTAAACATCAGATTACAAGAAAAACAAAATACCATAGAAATATCATTATACCTACATACAATTCACCAATCGTAAATATGTCATATGCCGAAACTATTGTAAACTTCTATCAGTTTACTTTTTCCATTAGTGGATAAACTGCAATTTTCCCCGTAGTTTTCAGTCTTTCATTTGTGGTTTATGTCGTTGGCTGTTCGTCTTTGATTTCGGCTGTCTATGAATCTCTAACAGACACCGTTTCCGTTTTACACATTTCAATTTATAGACGAAAAACTGTTTAAGCTTCCTTCAGATACCTACATAAATATTTTCCACTTTGAAGGCTACCTATTATCGAATAGCTATTTTCTATGTTGATTCAATCGTTCAAGTCCCGGTCTACTTACTTGGACGGTTAAAATACACATAGTCAATGGGACTTATCATAATACGTTAGTGTGTGTGATATAGATTCGTTGCCAACTATTATTAGGACGCGAACATTTAGGAACGCAACACATCGATTTGACAAGTGCATGAATTGTGCTAAAATAAATTCATTGACACATTCTGTCTTTAAGTTCGGTAGGTATTAACGGTGACTGAATATATAGTATTACTAATTCGTTGGGTATTAAGGTAATAACCCGTATAATAAAAACAATCATAATACGTAATGTTATATTTTCGTTGGGTGAAACTGAGATTATAAAACTATTATAGTATATCGTGTCTTGTACGATTATGATTAACTAAATAAACTAACATGCGGGTTTACAATTCTCTCTTATTTTATTAAAATTATAGTATAACTAGGAACTAAAATTATATGTACCTATTTATAGGTAACATTGACATATTTTATGTAGGGTAACGTACATATTTATTTTGTTAAAAGTGGGCAAGTCTTAATTTCAAGGCCTTAGCTCAGTCGGTACTAATTCACTTTCCAAGCCTAATAGTGAACAATACACTTCAAATGTACATGTATCTTTAGATAGGTAATATAGGCACGATGAGCAGTTACGACAAGAGATCTCTTGGGCCTGCTATTTGCATATGATTTAGAAGCACAAAGCGGACTTTTCGTAGTATTCATTCACAAGCGCCCGGCACTTGCTCCAACTAATCGACACCGACAAGCGACACAGGCTACCTAATTACAACGCCGACGCGACAGTCGCCAGGGAATGTAGGGACATGTGTTGTTTACTGTACGCCTGCAACACCTAGCTGTAACCCTTTACTAGTTACCAAACTTTTAATTAATAACGGTATCCGTTATCACAACAAACGTTGACATTCAAATTTTTCATGCGTTTACCATGTATCATCGTCTTCTTGTCCATGTATCACCGCTAAGCCACCAGCCCATGGGTTTACCAATTATGTTAAAGTCAAATTTCACCAAGGGAGTTCAGTATTTAGTACAGAGATGCAGAAATCGCTCTTCTCACACAGGCACTTCGTAGTGAGCCCCGTACTTTACAAGAATTAAAACAATTTCGCTCTTGACGCAATTGCGTTAAATACAAAATAATATTCTACTACCTATTTATTTCATTTTACTTTTATTGTTGGTTGTTATATTTTAGCGCAATTTTTATGCCCAGTGATAGACATATGCACAAAATTATGACAGTGATACAAGTTTTAACAATTACCAATTATATTAGTCACGAAACAGACTATAATATTATATATTTTTAATAGGGTATTACTTAATTTTACTTCCTTAAATACGCGTTCGCTATCTCTCATGCGCGTATAATAGCCTCATATGTGGTGGCGAATATAGCACACTTATATTATAACGTAACTTACTTACACTTATGCAACTTTGCTGATAACAATAGATACAACTTAGTTCTGCATTATGTTTTGGTGACACTTCGTCTCTCAGTGTAGTAAGAAGTAGGGTAAACGTCCGGGCACCCGACTGCGACCCAATGGATGCCACTTTCGATTTTAAGTAATTGTCAATACAGGTTAGAGAAGGGTGTCATCTATTGGGCGTTCGCGTGTCGATCACTGGTACATCAATCTAGTTTTTTTTCCACCGCATTGTAATGAATTAAGGTTAAGACGTGTAGACATCTTGTGCCTTTGCCAACAAAAGTGGTCCTTAATTTGAAAAGTTTATTGTATATCACAACGTACGTTGTGATATTTAGTAGATGTTGAAGTTCACAGTAATGCTATCGAACTATCCTTTTTAGTTCAAATTGTAGTCAACTATTCCTCATCTACTCATATATTTACGGAAAGAATCCTTGTGAATAGAAGAAAATATGTTGAATCGTAGATTACCGGTTGTTTACACTGCCAGCGAGCACTTTTTGTAAAAGTATAAACACTATATAGCGTCTAGCCATCGAACAAAATCTCTCACCACAACTCGCTTCCCTTGTCGGTATGTTTTATATATACGATGTGTTTATATTTTTCTTACATTCGACATGTTACTTGGTACATTAATACAAGGTATCGCTTTGTTGCGCTTTGCGCTAACAAACAGATATTACGTTGTGTAAAATCCTTAATCAAAGAGTTATTTATAAATACAGTAATAAACGTGAGTTATCCGATTCAATAAAATTAATATGTTTTCACGTCTCACTATAGTTTTGAGTTCAAAATAAAAAAAGTTATTTGCAATTTAGAGACGTGATTAAAATAATTGTTTTGTATTTAATGTATAATAGACACTTTAGTAGATGTTGAAGCTTTATACATATATGTAGTTCTGTATAGTATAGTCAGATCCACGAGTGTCACAATAGTGTCGTTCTAGAAACCCCGTTTAAATTCTGAATTAAATGGAAATTTCAACTGCTCTATAGAAGCCGTTCAAATGCGGCCTCGGACACTGATGGGTCACTATTTCTTAAATAGAAGATTTCTATTTTTGTGTACATAAGCGTAAGGACATTGTTACTGTTCAGCGGTGGAGAATTCGGTAATTAGTTAGTGTAACCAAATACATTCCATAAAATAAACTAAATTATCTTATGAGTGACGCGTATCGGTCTGGTTATTTATGAAGACTATGTGCGGCTAATTGCAAAAACCCTCTTTCACCATGTTAGATTGACTAGGCTTTATAATAATTTATTTTAGATAAAGATTGCTCAATTATATTACAAATTGTAAAGAATCAATATACCTAGTTCGATAATCAATTGAATCGTTTATAAGGTCGTTTAATTATCACTCACGGAAGATGAGTCTCCTCCGAATGACTTTAGCAATAATGGTGTCACATTGAGAATGCAATCTGTGAACAGCGAGAGAGCCGCAAGCGTCGCCAGCGCTGCACAAACACTCAAACAGAAATAAAAGAGCCGCGAACACAAATAAATAACTATAAAACACAAATAGCCCGCATAAATAGAGAATGTGAATAACTGACACACTTTGTTCTAGTGTGAGTTTTGGCGTAGATTAATTTAATTGTGGCCTGCGCGAGCGCTGTTCCGCGCTCGCGTCAATAGTTGGAAGTGCGAGCGAGATGTTTGCTTTCCCGCCTAACTGAAGTATACAACGCAATCCTACGACTGGAATACGACATACTTATCTACGTGATTTTAATCACAGTTTATCAGTTGGCCGTGACTTACTGTTATCAGCTCTTCCATATTATATTTGTACAAATATTGAATTATTACAAATATTTTCTTATTCTTTAATATAAAATTAAACTGGATGGGAATGCTTAGAAGCACAATTCCGCAGCACCAAGTTTAATAGATTTATTTAAATACAGAAGTTAATAGCGAAGAGCTGTCTTTGAGTTAAGCGACTCCCAATTAAAGCAAAGTGAAAAACATTAAAATTATGTCAATTTTGCATTATATTACTGCTTAAAGTTTATGAAAGAAGCACTAAGAATTCATAGAAATTTGACACTTAATTATCGTCACGAAACTGACATAGCTAACTTTTCTACTAGTCACGCTAATTGGGGACATTGTTTTCTGAAAACTACCATCTTTATTTAAAATTCTTTAAATAATCTGCTTATTCCTACTAAGTAGGTTATGCCTAGGCTGTTTTCACCTCAACTCCGTATTAAGAATTTGTACCTATTTGAACAATGTAGGCAATTAATATATACTGAAAATTCCGTTTAATGAAAATTTTTACAAGTATGAGTATACTGTATTAATTACGGGCATACCCTAAGGCATTTGTTGCGATATCTTTGGCGACATTAATTATTAATATCAAATTGAAAATACATTAAGATTGTAAACGTTTTACAAACTTCGAATTGAGAGGTAATGTAATGAGTAATGGCTATGGTGCGGGGCGTGCGGTCTCCGACGTCACACGTTATGGGAGTTGAGAAGCGCGGGCGCGTGGCGCGGCGCGCGGCCCTCGCCGCTGCACGCGCCGCGCCAGCTGCCACTGACAACTATTTTTACGACCACCATTACAATTATTCACAGATCCGCTACAAACATACGTTTTCGTCATAGTTCACCGTTCATTGATCATTTAGTCATTTTTATTTAGTTTGTTCTGTGTTGTAACAATTACTTTTCTTTACAAACGCTGTTAAAAACCGACGTCAACAAAATGACGCGGCTACGCACAAAGGCCCGATTTACAATATAGTAACAACTGCGTGTTGATACATTAAATAGGCACATACATAAACATTACAGTATGTTAATAGGTACATACATACATAAACATTAATTTCACGATCTTGCGTGGTTGAGGTTTTACCATGACACAATAGGGAATTTATTTCATTTTCTGTTCATTTCAGTTCATTCATTTTTTTTTAGTAGATATAGAACAATACATTGCCATGGTAGTTTTATACTATATAGCCTTATTACATTACCATATAATAATCTACATAGATTATAATTTATTTTTAAATCAAACCAACATGTTAACTTAATAATTAATATTTTTGATCACGTTACCTTCTGTCAATTTGTTGCGTCAAATAAAAGTTACACGAAGATAAGTACGCCGGTTTTTAGACCAATGTTAATCTGTATGTTCTGAAATAATCTTGATTATCCCGGATTCCGGCTGCCTTCCGGATGGGAATGCTCGTCAACAAACTAAAAGTACAAGTGGGTGTCGCTCGTGACCTGCCTAAAATGTGAATCATGTGATTTGGCACCAATGTTGGCTCCAATAGTAACGTCAACATTACCAGTTATTTTTGACTCGCATTGTACGCTTGGCAACAAACGGACGGGTTTGTTTTTCTCGTGTTAGGTACGCACAGTGAGGCTCTACTTGTGACGTAGGGGCGCACGGGCTTACGGTGATCTACGCTGATCGACGCATGCAATCCTGCACTAACTGAAGAGGCTACTATTATATTCCCTAGAACCAACTTTTTGGCTATATCATTCAGCGGCGCTTTTCAATATATTTTCCTATTTTTTATGACAGTGGATAAGACACTATGGTTTCACCTATTATGGAGTTCATTGGAGATAAGTATAGTCGCCATCAGAGGCTCTAGTCTAATTTTCTTTTGATGAAAAAAAAACCTCTCGCACGCGTATAAGTGATAATGTTATTTATGTGGGTAACTGTAATGCGATGGTGACGTTTTGTTACGTTAAAAACTTACACCTAGGGTTCAGATATTTAATGGTGACTGTACTGACGTCATCGCAATTTACGCCTTTATTAGGTCTTTATATAAATTATTATGTGTTATTGATTGACATGTAAAGTCGCGTGCATTAATTTGTAACCCATTTCGCAAAAAAATCTAAACTTCAATACAGTTGAAGGACTCTCAACCTTAAGTGTGTCACAAATTAACGCACGCGACCGTACAAAGAAATAGGATCAGTAGTAAAACATTATAAGACATAAATACATATAATTATGAGATTTATGACTTTATGACAAACATATAAATTTAATGACAGAAAATTACTTTACCTTAAAGAATATTATGAAAAGTTCCCATAACATCTATGCATATATTATTATCCGAAAGTGATTGATCCGGGACAATTATTACAAATCCCAAGGAAAATGCATAACCGTCCTGAAGGTAAGTGAATGCCCTTAATATTGGACTGTGATGAGACTGGTGACTATATTATGAAAAAATATTGAATTGCTTCTAAATATATTCGTTAGAGCAGGCTATTAGGGCAGGAAGACTTTTCATTTACTGGACACGTGTTATTATTTCTTGGAGTAGACTGTTCTGCGTCATGCGCGCATTGGCCTCGAAAACTCAGTAGCTACTAGTGTGCGCACGATTGCTGGTATTGAAAATTTAGTAGTTATGAGAAATCGCCATTAATAGTTTTAAGTATAAGGGTAAACTTCAATGTGAAAAAAACCTTATTAAAGGCTTTTGTTTGTCCGTGGAATTGTTTTTCTCACTAGGTCGGAATGCCAGTTTTTATTCTTTAAAAACAGATAGCATAACTGCATTTTATTCACAAGGGAAAAAAGTATTTTTGAATGTTTATTTACCGGTAACTGAGTTGGGTGTAATTTTAAAATATAATGTAGAATGATACTGAGTAATAATTTGAAGTGAATTTGAAATGTGTTTCAGTTATTAATGTTATTGTATTCCTCGTGGCAATAGTCACTCGGCACCAAAGTTTGTTCCGCTCTCGTGCCTTGGACCAATACGCTCAAGGTTTCCACTCTTTGATCCACTCGCTATGCTCGTTGTTCAATTTTGGAATCTATCCCTAGCTCGCGTCTCAATATTAACACGAGAAGGTACACAGTAACTTTCCTTCCTTGTATATTGTTTATGTAACTATTAAGCGTTCGCTTTCATGCAAGTTGGGAGTGTCGAGTGGCGCCGGGTAGGTAGGCTAAAAATGGTTTATGCCAGCATTTTTTTTTTAATACTTTCAAGGAGAAATGTGCCTATGCATTTAAAAAAAAAGTGAATTTCGATTCTTTTCCCGCCAGTGTGGCGTAGACAGAGGTAGCCTACTTTTAGTGATAAGGGGCGCGACGGGGCCGGAGCCGCGCCACGTCGGATCGAGCGTCGAGGGCCCTCCGCCAGGCTTCCACTCGGGCACTCCGCCATACGTTGCTAATTTTTACACATTCTTCCACGACGTATGTGTCTCGCTTCTACATGTCAATATCGCTCGTTTAGCGTTTTCACATACTTTATGATTTACTATTCTGCATAACTGTAACGGGCCGTACTGTACGAGGCATTTTCACTAAACTTTCTTGGTCTCGCTGAAGTTTGTTGAAATCGGGGTCCTTTTCTCACCCCAATATTTTATACACATGTCTTAAGACTCTTAAGAGTAATTGAGAGGGCGTAACACGAATTACTGATTTCCATCAAAATGTGACATACATTTTTATTGTAGGTACATACTAAGTTAAATTTATGTAATAATGTGTTTTGGTATCCAATTTTAGCGTATTAACTACATAAATATTAACAAATTAAATGAGAGTAAAGGTACCGAATATACCTTTAGAAGATATTTTCTACACCAAAATCGAAGTCAGTTTAGACGAGTATTACACAAATAGCCCTATTTGCGGCTTTATTTACCAGCTTCCCCGTTTACAAAGAGTCCCAGGGACGAAGATTTTGATATTGATATGTCGTTTGAACGTAGGAATAGAACTCCCAGCATGAACAAGCTTGCCGCGATCGATACCGCCTTCCGCTTACTGACGCGACCCTGTTTTGGAACTCTAACATGCCAAATATGAACTGAAAGGGCGGACATTCTCTCTTATCCTTTGGGAACTACATTATGAGTACATTGCATACTTAGTTGCATATTTTTTAGTTAAAAAATGTTAACTTATTTTATTTATTGTTATTCTGAGGGGAGAATTATGAATTGTGGTGGCAATTTGTACCTAAACGGGACATAGAAGTGTTTTTGGGATTTTATTTAATGAAAGTGTGAATTAGTCAGCATTAATAGTGGTGCATAAAAATACGCACTAACAGTAGCTGCCACCTCGTATATTTATTAAACATACTTACGAAATATTTCCTCTACTGTTTGCGTTAAAAGTTTGTGTTGCATTCTAAGGTATAAACTCACTAGGATTCACAGGACATTTACAGGACTCTGATGTATCTACTATAGAACTACGGACATCAAAAATCATTTAAATATTTTATAAGTAAAAAAAAACAACCGCGTAACTAAATTGAATTATTATATTATACATTTGGATATGTGTCGATTTGTAACAGGTAACTTGTATTTAAGCTTAATAGAACTAATTTATAAAAAAGAATATCCCATTTCATATTAATAAGTAAGCATCATTAATCATTACTAATTTGGACTGAATCATAAAATAAAAAATGGGACCACAAGAGCGCAAATCATCAACGGGGAAAGAGAAAAGGAACTTTATAACATCAGCAGTTTCTACTGTGTGTACCTAAGTCTAATACGGGCGAAGAATTAAACCAGACATAGGATTGACCAGTATACTCGTAATCATTAACCAAAAGGTTTTTTTTTAATTATACCTATTATACAGATGTAATTAATTTTTGTAAAATTTCTGAGCAGTAATGTACTGCGAACATTACGCGATATAAGCTTTTGAAACTAACTGTCAACGAGTGTTTAACTCGAGTGTGTTGCATTACATTGCGGGCCGATTTTTTTTATATGGATAAAATTTTAATTGCACTTCTAAGTAAAAGTTATCTAAATGTATTTCTTATATCCTATTCTACCCTCCGTTAAGAGATTCGCCCGTATAAGACTTCCACACTGTATAAAGCCTAATTAGTTCAAAATTCCTTATAAAAAACATTAGACTATTATTCAAGTCCAACCAACTAGTAGGTCAAAGGTTAGACATTTAGTGAAGTGAGAGGGTACTTAAGTAAATATACTTGGTATGTTGTGACTCCGGCAGCGGCGGCGCGGCGGCGAGGCGTCTCGCGCACCCGTCGCGGCGGCGTCGCTCCGGCTGCGCCAGCCGTCTCCCTGCGCCCCGACGCCCAGACTGGCCCCATACCCTCACCCCTACAACGAAGCCAACACTTACTACTGTTTACTTTCCGACAACAGCGTGGGAAAGATCCGCTTATTCACACAAAATAGAAATTATACGCAACGGGAGGCCTATTCGGAGTTAAAAAATCTTGTTTTTTAATGATACGATGTGACATGGCTACAATGCATCCTGATAAGATGTGGAATGCATCTTGCGTTTAAACTTGAAATATATTAGGAACAGTAAATACAAAAAAATAATTAAAAGTCTCAGCAATAATAAAAACATAAATAAAAGATTAAACGTAACATAGGTGTATTCGTATTTGACCGAATACCGCGCAGCTAAAATAGAATTGTAAGAAGCCGATTTTTGTTGTGTTCATACACAAATTAAACGAGCATTTTGTACGTACGAACCGTTTGATACCGGAATCACGATTATATAATATAATATCAAAACAATGACTGGAGAAACTTCCTTAGTACCTACAGCAGCACTACAAATGGACTACTTTGATAACTTGCAATAACATATAGGTTATGGATCCATCTATAGGCAGATGCTTTTTTTTTTTATTAACTATGGCTCTAGGCTTCGCGGAGAGCTAACCACACAATATGGTGTACAATCAGCAGAGCAACCAAACCGCAGGAACTTGTTATTGTCCCTTTTCTCCATATAGGTGGGAAACCGGTATTAATGTAGGTAATTTTGTATTAAGCAGAAACTTCTGCTAATAATTCTTAGAAATAAAGGGTAAAATGGAAAATTAACTCGAGACTCTCGAAATCGCGAGTACACGTCAGTTGCTCTACCAAGTGAGATACCAGAGAGATTTATTTTTTTTCATATTTCCCTTAATATTTCCAAAAAATACGATATTACGTCCGTAGAAAAATACAAGTTCATTTCCGTTATTTCGTTTACATTTACATGTTTAACACTTTTGCTCCGGCAATTATTAAACAAGACAACTCACACACTCGCACACTTGATTTAGTAAACTAAATTATATTATATATTGATTTAATAAACATAAATATATGTTTTGTCTACTTACCATCTGAAAAATAATGAAAATTTTAGGTGATAAATTATAAAAATCAAAATTAAAATCAAAATTTTTTATTCGTCGTCGTATAATATTGATTTTATTAAAATCAATAATTAACATACTTAATTAGCTTTACCTATGAATTGTATAACATACCATTGCTTTCTTGCTCCACGACCCCATAATAAGGTACTAAAGCAGGTGTTTTTATGTAGGACTCATGACACTGTATTTGTGTTATTGCTCCGAAAAGTTACATTTTCCAATTAAATATGAAATAGGAAACTATGATACGATATACTTATGATAAAATATAGGCAGTTCAAAAGATGGATGTTCATGCTAATGTAAGATCGTTACAGTTGAGTGGAAAGCGAGCAAACGTGTGAACAATCTTAGTTGTCTACAGGTACATCTAGCACAGATCAAAACAATATTGAACTAATCAAGGGAATAATGTCAACAGTTAATTGATTAATGTCAATATAGATGACAATAAAATTCTACGTAAAATAAACAGTTTTGTTTTGGTACACCGTACACTAATATCGATTACGTACATATTTAAAATAACTGATGCACTTGCTTCTGGAAACAGTATTGCCATATTGACTGTGTCATTCATTTTTAATTCAGTATTTATTGATCTGTATTATAACCTGAATAAACAGGAAGGTAACGGTGATAAATATGTAGATGGTTCCTAACCTGCCGATTATTTTAGTCATTTATATACATAAATTGTAACTGACATATACAGTAATTAAGATACATGCTTCGGTTTGATATGCAATTAATTAGGAATAAGTAAGACGACGACACGAAATTAAAACTTTTTTTAACATATTGTAGGAAGAAGAATTCACACGAAAGGTCAGTTTCAAAGGTCGCGAATATTTGCTGAGACGCAATGGATAAATCCAGCGGGTCATATTACAAGTCACGATAACGTCGATAACCCGATAACTTAAGATAACTATCCTATTGACAACACTTTAAAATCGACCATCCTGGTGAATCTTTAGAGAATATTATAGTTTGTTATGTATGTACGAATGTTTTAAACACACAAAATTCTTGGATTGGGTCATTCGTGACAAATTTATTCAATTATTTTTAATTGTAAATAAAATCATGTAACTTTTGAATTGATCCTGTAAACTTCAAGCATGTAATTGATGTGTATTGTTTACACTTTCGCCTTAATCCTTTGTAATAAGGTGCAATAGTGTAAACATATCTTTGACGTAGACTGTACAAGAATATATTTTAGTTTAATGTTGGCAATCGTTGATATATGTTTGTCTAATATTGCTAGCTTTAGATTATGTAGCACTTAAATAAAATTGATTTTGGGTGAATTTATCAAAATATTGTCCCTACCAAATTAAGGAGTGGACCTGAAATTATAATTAAGGTATTTATTTCATTCGCGTTACGATAATTAAGTAGTTACTATTTAATTTACATGCATGAAAGTATGTTGGCGTATGCTGTATACTTATATGAGTACATATGGATTATGACTATAATAAATAGAATATAATTTACGCAGTTAACTTCCACTAATTGCAGTTTTAAATGTGTGTTGAGATTTAAAATAGATTGTTAGTATAAAAAAAACTGTCAAGTATAATCTAAATAAAAAACTGCACTCTACGTACGCAAGGAGGAATTGGATCTATTCAAATTCGATGTTCAACGTATAATCAAATCTTGTTCGTTGTTGTTATTAATTCAGAAGTAGTCAGAGAACGTAGGTACAGAAGTCTGAATGTTGAAATTAAAAATCAGCGCAAAAGCGTAACTGGTGAAATATACCTATTTATTGACGGTGCCGCAGTTTTTGTGTCGGAAGGATAACTTTTCAAACGGTTCTCAAGTGAACAGCCAGCATGCTTATCAATACCACTATCACATCGGCATCATTCAGATAATACATATAATGAGGTATTGGAACGAACTGATTTTACAAGATGGCGCTCGCATGTGAGATATTTACAATTTATTTGCGAATTCTTATCGATATGTCGTTTATAAGGTGTGCCTATGTGACATAGCATGTGAATAATTTTAACTTTACGCCGAATTTAATCTTTTTTTGCATTAAATTTTTTGTTTTTATTCTATAGACTAGTATTTAATGGGAGTGTTCAGAAAAATATGTCTTCAATTAAAGTGGCTTGTAGAAAAGTCAAATTAAGTATGTCAGTGTTTTTACGAAAATTACGTTTCATAAACTACCTATATATAATCAATGAATGAATGATTTATTTCCTTAAACATGGTAAATATACGTTGAGAAAGAAGAGTGGTTTCATATATTTGGTCTTTACGGCATGCAAATATACTTCTGTTTATAATTGTCATTAAGCTATTTATATTATTCATTAAATACGCGTAAATTTAAGTACTAACTACATGTATTTATTAATGTGAATCAACAATATTATTATGCAAATTAGGCAATATATTGATTTCCATACAGATTTCATGCTTATTAATCATCACAAATCTGACATCATTTATTTTTTCTACAAGTCCGGTTAATTGGGGGGACTAGATTCGAGTATTTTCTGAAAACTTCCATATACTTACATATTTTTTTATTATCAAGTTGCTATAGCTATAGTATAACTATAGGTGCTTTTTACAATATTATTTATATTATTGCATGAATCAGCGCTTAATTATTTATTTAACATATTAGTAACTAACGATTTGAAAATGCAACACAATTATAATTCATACGACTGATTTCCAAGATATTTTAAACAATGAATGAATAATGTAATACACGGCTTGGTTCTGTTAACAAGTGACTACGTGTACGTACTGCCAAATGCATCTGCCAAAAAAAAACTTCTGCACAGCGAAATATTTAGCGTACATAGCGTACCTATATGATCGAGAATATAAACTATAGGTAATTATTATCGCTACTTAATTTCTGGGCTAACTTGTAGCTACTCACATTACTCACAATCGCAATTTTTCATTTACAAATATTTCAATAAAGAGAATATATTCTTGAACTCGACCTGGATGCAAGCAACTGGAAAGTAATCTTTGTGAGGAACGAATGAACCCTCTGGGACCGGGCTGGGTGCCGATACGAAATATGCGCGCACAGGCGCTAGCAGACGAAAGAAAGGAAAATAGAAAACCTACCTGAACTACCTACGTTTTATATAGGTCAGATCAGAAATAGGACAACCTTAATAATTTTTCACACGAAACTACTAAATACAAACATGGTTTAATTATAGATAAGTTAGGACAGATTCAAAAAGTTCTATTTAAATCTAATTGACATAAATTTCGGTTCGGCTGTCTATCGTATAAAATATTCAATGTGTTTTAGGACATAATGACAACAACAAATATTATATAAACCCATTAACTTCAAATTTATTCACACAACATGATGATCTTTAGTTGTCGTACAGTAAAAGAAGCCAATCTCTCACGGAAAAAGGTGCTATATGAGTTTAAACGGGTACTGTATGACTTATGTATAGTATAGGGTGTAATTAGTCAGTAGATAATAGAGGTAGTCCTAAGTTGAAATTTCCTAGCTAAAGCTGCTATAGTAACCTATTTTTTGAAAATATCGACTCGAGCGCCTCAACTGTCGTTAGGTACATCGTTTATTTCCTAAGACCCTGGACACAAAGGCAGCTCACACGACAGGAGACGGGCAGGGTTTCAGTGTCGCATGTCTATCGATGCCTTTATCGCTGACTCGGGTGCACTATTGTTCGCAACAAATGCACAACTTATTGCTCATCAGCTTATACCTACCCACTTCTTAGTGTGCGGTCTTTGTAATATAGCCTCAGATGGTTGTGTTTTTATCGTCCAATGACATTAACATTCTGACATTAGCAATTAGCACATGCGATAAAAGGGACCTAATACCATATTCGATAAATTCTCCTTAATTAAACCATTTGCTAGTAACTTTACATTCCTGTACTTAGCTGCCTGACTATGTAGCTATTCTCGAAAATAGATATTTATCACCAGGTCCCGTCTATCAACTACAATAAAATAGAGCAATAAATCGAAAATCCCGAGAAAAATGCACAGGACCGAAGGATTGACTTAATGAATAGAAAGCACAAGTAAACCGCAAATTTTACAACTGGCATTAGACTACAACTCCATCGAACTTTATATACATTAAGTACACGGTTTAAGGCACAAATCTATAGAACGACCAAATTATAGGGACATCATAGACAACACACCGATACTGATAGGTATTCCCGGTACGTATAAATCCTTGGTGCTACTGCCGCTCGCTAAGTTATGGGCCACCAGGCACCAATCCGCGACTATAATGTGATTTTGTACACGCGCAGGTTTCCCCTGGTAGATATTATCGTAGGTATTTCACAAATGGTTCTTTAACACATATCACGCATAGGACACAGATAAGAGCCCTGAGCCCTGAGTGTAAGTTTTTAACGTAACTTTACGTCACGAACGCGTTTGCGTTTCCCATATAAATAACATTATCACTTACGCGTTCGTAAACGTTTTTTTACGTCAAAAGTAACTTACACTAGAGCCTCCGAGTGTAAGTTTTTAAAGTAACAAAACGTCACCATCGCGCTAGAGTTACCCATATGCGTACATAACATCACTTACGCCTTCGAGACGTTTTATTACCTCAAAAGAAGTTTACACTAGAGCCTCAGGCTTTAAAGGCCGGCAACGCGCTTGTGACTCCCCTGGTGTTGCGGGTGCCCATGGGCGACGCTAATTGCTTACCATCAGGCAATCCGTCCGCTCGTTTGCCACCTCTATCATAAAAAAAGGTAATAAAGCATAGCGTGGTCGCAAGCAAGACTGTGGTGTGACAAATTATCCTTGCTTCAGTAGAGAGGTACTCCTAGGATATTTTTGTGATAGTGGATATTTTACAATTTATTAAACAATAAGTTATTTCACTTGCTCGGGAATCAAAATTAGCACGCGTATTCGCATTAGCATTCGTAACAAATACGAACTTTAGTCTCTTGTTGCACAAATAATATATCATATAAGGCTTTTGCGAAAGTACAGACTTGCTTCTGATTATAAATTCCGAATCCCGTGCCTAACTAGATGTGACAGGAAGTGTTAAATGTATTATGCCTGCGGGCTAAAGATCAATAACGTGTGTTGTAACTGTGTTGTCTGTTTCCATCTTTATTAATTCTGGTTATACAGTTGATTCACGGTTGATTGTAATGTCGCTACCAGATATATCGGAGCTGTGGATTTGGTCACAAATATCTGAACGTGCACTTTATCGCCTTGACAATAGAGGTTTTGTACAAATATTTGTGGCCCCCTCCACCGCTCCGATAAATCTGCTGGCCACTGTCTATCGGGCGACATATATATATAATCGAAAAAGTTCTAATAAAAAAAAATATTGATATCAGTTTCTTCCGTGCTTGACAAACGTGATTGTTAGTCTCGATAAAAAAAATCCCCTTTGTCTGAATACACAATAAATAAAACTATTTGTGGCAGGTACACCGTATATGAAACGATGTATTTGCATCTACACAGATGCGTCTATTATCATGCATGTGCACATCTTAATAGAATCGTCCTGTATCATACCACCGTGTACCACCTGTAACGTACTATATAATGATCTGATTTATCGTGATAACAACTGAACTAAACGTTGTCTATGGCGCAAAATCTCATAGATATATATGGGCCTATGCAAAAAGTACCAACAATTCTTTATCTTTTCGCTATTGACGCACTAAGCGCCATCATGTTAGATAATGAGGACAAGGCGATTATATTTCGTGTCAATTAACCTCATGGTAAAATAATAAATATCTGGGTTCTAAAATATATCATTATGCTATGCTATATGCAGGGATTGTGTATTGAATACCTACCTGTTTAGAAATTGAAAAACTATTACCGCTGATAAAAGAATACCTGTATTCAAATTAGAGATATTGTTGTCAATGTCATTTAGATTTTATTTATACCTCTATGGTTAGACTATTTACGATATTAAATACCTGTATTCAATACCGGTATTCATTGCACTTGAAAGATAAGATGTCATTTAAACATTACTTCTAAAACGTAACAACAAATAGGTGTAATAGTGTAACGTCATCCGATAACATAGTGCATGGCTGGCTGAAGTGTCAACTAAGAACTGGATAAGTAAATTAGTTTGTCTTAAGACTCGACAATCAATATAGTCGAGTCTCAAGACAAATTAATTTAGTAGTAGTGTCAATACACTGACAGCTATTACTGGTAATTGTTTTTAGAGGTACAATGCCAAATAGAGGTATTGTTGTCAATTGGCGAAATCGTTAATGTATTTGAATACAGGTTTTGATTATACCACTAATCATAACCGGTTATGTAGGTACCTCATTTTTAACAGGTAGTAAGAATACCGGTAACGATTCCAGGTTATATGTATATGATTTCAGGAGACATGAGCAGGTTTAAACCCACTAATTTAGTGAATAATAAGCTACTGGTAGAACCAATATTGCTCGTAATTAATAACCTTTTTTTAACAGTTATAAAATAGTTGCAAATAATTTACATAATGCATGGTCACTCTAGAATTCTAATTCTCATATTAAATGCCATCAACACATCAGTCTAGTTACCTACTAGTCTAGTTTTGACAATTTGTTTTCATTATAATCCAAAATCTGTCTGTGTATAATCCAAAAATAATCAAAGAGGCTTCATGTTCCTTAATTAGGGACTTTTCCTTACAAAAAGTGCAAAATAAAGAATAATGTGCAGGGGTTTCACTTAAGTGCGATACAAAACCACCTATAGAGTATTATTTATAATCTGTGGGGATGGTCCTGCTCACGAATCATTCTGTAGAGGCTCTCGATAACAGTGTCTATCGCGAACGATTATTTGTATCACTCTAATTATTTACATACGAGTAAAAGAGAAAGATGCCCCAAATATTTGAAATTCTATTCTTGCGGTAGGCCCGCTTTCATTGGCAATTCCCATCCAAAGAACCTTTAAAGTATTTAGTATTTTCCTAAGCTTTATTATATATATTTTTGGGTAGGCATAGATAAATTACCAAAAAATCATTTTTACACTAATTGACTTACATATTGCAGCAGAAATCTTAGTAAAACAACAACAATCAAAAATAGTACCTATACCTAGACAAGTAAAAAAAACACTCTTTGTCTTTTGAACTTCCTAATTAATTACCTATTAAAAGAAAAAGCTATTGCTTTTAAAACACATTGTTCTCCTTCTCGTTTTAACTATGGTTAGTTGTACCTACTGGCAGACAAAAAAATGGATCTAAATCACTAAAGAAAAACAAGATCGAACATGTTTTGAATCATTTTTAATTCAACACCTTTTTTTAATTCGTATAAAAAAATTGATTCATCGTGACCTGACAGTTTTATAGTTTTTATGCCAACTTAAGATTAGTAAACCGTCATCACTTTTTCTCTCGACTATCCTAAAATAGAAGTTTTGGAAGCAAATGCTTTCTAGTAGAAGCAAAGTAAAATAATAATATAATTTAAATATTTACTTTGTTAATGTCTGGGGATCGTATTTAAGAGCTGTCCCATTCACCATGGTTCTAATTTACTTTATAGAGATAGATCACCTGCCCTTTTCACATATGCTATTAAGGGAGGGAGGGTATATACGAGATACTATCGCGCCAGTCTTTTGTTAGCCGTTCTGGTTTCTTTCTATATTAACACCGGGTAGGTATCGAGGTTAGTTAAATTATGAATTTACACGCAAAAACCTTTTTTATTCAAAGCTTCAATCACTGGCCGGGTAGATTACAAAAAATATTATGAGTCAACATTATTGAACTATAGAAAAAAGGTTTATGTAGCTACAGTAAGTACCTACTTACTTACCTCCAATAATTAGTGTAGGTGTGCCTAGTTAGATGTAGGTAGGTACTTCATAGTTGTTCCTTATCTTTTTTTGCTCCTTACCTACATTTTATATCTCGATTAATGTATATTTAGATAATGTCAGTGATATATCTTTTTTTTAAAGTGATTGCTTTAGATAAGATAAAACACTGGTTCAGGTCTATGATGTGCAACATCGTGGCAGGTATTGGTATAAGTTCTGCTTTTAACTTTCACAGACTTCTCAGTTTTTACACATTATTACAATGCAAGATTACCTATAACCAACAAATAATCCTAATATCAATTAAGGTTCAACCTAGTACTTTAGTACTAACATAATAGTACTAAAATAAACAGTATCTATACAATCTTATTAAGCAGGCACCCGGTTTTTAATCCAATAGCCCAGTAGCATCCTTTTGACCCAATAGACATTTTATGTTCCATTAAAACTCAATAGTCCTTTCACCATGGCGTGTGTTGACTCTGTGCGCGTCCCACGCCACGGACAGGGGCAACATCCACTTCGTATACCCGTTACATTATATTAAATTGTCGAAAGGGCCCATGCGCTCCTTCTCAGCACAGGTCCCCTTAATGTCCGTAATACCAATGTTCAACAGAATTGTAACAAAACGAGGCTAAATTTCTAGAAAGGCGTAATGTTTATCACATTTATTTTATTGAGGCCAAGGAAGTCTTGGCCGGTATAATAAAATAGAGGTGACTACCTATTTACTAGTAAAAAACGAATGCTAAAGCGAAGACGCGGTGAAGATGAAAAAATATTCGTTGACATCGGACAACATTCCAGCACGTCTGGTCTGGGTTCGTGCGATGTGCTTTTATCGCAATTTCTACCTTTGTGGGCCAATCACCCCAGTCCCCCCTCACACCATTCCCCGCCCGCTTCCGAATTGCGGCGCCAACCCTAAATCCATTTGTAAGTCAGTAGAGTAAGATAGCAAAATAATACAGGTCTTCTGAAATTTCATTCCGTTGTGTCTAGGTTTAATTTTAGGTGAAGGTGGTAAAGTAACGGATTAACCGACATAAAAATATCACCTAGGTACGGAATATTTTTTTTTATGTCAGATACCTTTGAGATATATCTACCTACCGAATAATTTTGTTACCTAGGTATCAACAATATGAAAAGGCATACCTGCTGTTAAGCATATTTTTCACTTACCGAAGATCCTACTAACTCAAGTTAGGTCGTATAAAATACCTACTTACCTACGTAAATACAGCATTGGCTTTGGCATAAAGAAAAAAATAAGTAGTAGGTACCTAATTTTTTAATAATGGATAAAGTTAATTACTTAATCAAATTTATCCATTATTTACCTGTACCTATTTAGGTAAGTAAGGTAAAAACATACAAATGTTTTTTTTTTAACCTTAATTACAACTTATCATTAACAATTTAAGTATTTTTGTAATTCATTATTAATTTATTAATTCATTCGTTTTTTACATTACGTAAATTTTACATTATTACCTAGGACTACTCCAGAAAACGAAAAAATCGAATACCTTAAAAAATATGGTAAGTACCGTCGTTAATCCAAACGATGAAGGTATATTGGATTAACGACGATACCATTTTTAATTGGAGTCTGGCCTCATTAAGACATGAAATTGTATTTTTATTTCAATAACTTGTCATTTTTTATTAGCGAAAAATTTATTACTAAATATGTATTTTGTGTAAATAGGTAGGTACCCATATTCACCTTTTGTATTTGCTTACATTTTGCCTCATTTACATTTGCCTCGTGTTTTCGCTAACCTGGCCCCTTTCCAAAAAATATTCCGATTTACCTGAAGATCACTTTTGTAGTAGGTACTTCAACATCTAATAATATTATATTTGAAGGTTCTGGTTAAAAAAAATACCTACGCAAAAAACACATCGTATTTAAATTGTCGCAACACGAGTGAATCGAGCGCTATACCGGTTGTCACTGCTTATGCCTGTCTATTATCATAATTATGTCACTCACACGTAATAACATAGTAAAGTACTGGCGAGTATCATGTCATAGTCTTTTTGTAAACAATAGCTTAGAGAGCCATCTGTGTTCACTTACGCAAGATTCTGCGACTAACTAGCTTATCACGTGCTTCCACTGAGTCTGTTTTGCTACAATGAAATGCTTGTCCAATGACATATCGCTCTGCTTTACCGACCGGATAACATCCACCCAATAGCAGGAAACTACACTGTGATCACTGTTAGCACATGTGACCGGCCCTCAGTTTATTATTATTTAAGTTTTAATTTCGAAACAAAGTTTAACTAAAAGGTTTAATGAATTTCTCATAGGTTGTGTTTAGTTTAATTTAAAGTTATATAAAATAAGTAAAATTAAGTTGCCATGAGTCGGAATGGTAAGTCAAAAAGGAACAACATAGTTTTACTTTTGACTACATGCTCTTATAACGCCACCTGGCGGCAGATTGATGTTCTACTACGAACATTAACTAAGTCTGCGCATGGCGGTGACTTACAATTTTTAAGAATGACTGAGAGATGGCGCTGTACGCACAAAAATACTTAAAATATTTCATACTACTTAATGTAGATGTCGTTAATTACGTTTTCGTCTGCTTCTTGTAAATTTACAATGTAATACTTAAGAAAATTTTAATGTCTCGGTTTAAGATACGAAAGATAATTTTAAATTCCAGTTAAGTATAGGTATGTAAAATGTACGTTAGTAACTAGACAACCATAATTAATCATAAATATCTACTAAATGATGTCTACTATAGCTACATTTTTTTTGTTATTAGACGTCGATATAATTATTCTACCTAATAGATAGGTACATGTAACTACTTAAACACGAGCCTTCTATGAGCTTACCGTGGCAGTGGGGCTCAGTCAATTTGTGTAAGAATAACCTGTAATATTTATTTATTTATTAAACATTAAGGATTGGCATCGCAATCTAACGCTGCCTGCGTGATGGGGAAGCTACCCAAGGGTCCAAATACAGATTATTTTTAGAAGTTCATTTTTAAGTGTAGTTTTAAGTTTTATTCTTCGTTATATCGCAATACTGATACGTTGTGCGAGGAAGCCGCCAGTTCTTCGGTCACCAGTTACGTCAACCAGACGCTTCGCGATTTCTACAAAAAGTTGAAAGGATGCCATGGACCTAGCGTTTTTATGCCAAACGGCACAAACCATACCAGCATCCGTACCAAGGTCCAAGGAACAGATTTAAGTTAGTTCACAGTTAGTTTTAGTAATTTCTATGTTCATTTTGTTACTTGTATTTTTATTTTTATTTTTTTATTATTAGTATTTTTAAATGAACGTTTATCGGATTTAAACACTTAAATGTATAGATAGCGTCCATATCCAGGACGTATAGCATCTTAGCCATTTTATCGTTTTATCGTCTATCGTGTTATCCGTGACATTCGCACTCACATACTTGTTAGGCTATATTAGGCTAGCAAGAACATAATTATACCTACTCGTGACAAACACACGAATAAATGATTTTATCAGGAATCGAACCCGCTAACTAGTCTATAGCCGCTGTGTATATGTTGTGTTATGTTTGTTTATGATTTATGAATCTTCATCACGTAAACCTGATTCTGCCGCCGTGTCATCTATACATATTATTATGTCATTTGTATTACTAAGTTTAATTCGGTTTATTTTTTATTAAAAACCATGCGTATTCATTTTTGAATAATCATGTAGGTACCTTTTTCTATTATTTTTGTATTATTTTTATTTAAACATGAATTATCATTTTTTTACAGATTTTCTGAGTCACGGGGCGAGTTTCAACAAAAAATACGGTTAGTAATGTTATTGACATTAACAAACGCTATGAGACGCTAGCTAATAATAAACTAATTTTAATGCAATGCCAGTTTATTTATGCACTATCTTCTAGTCATGCTTACTGTTTTTATGATTGCATTGTTAAGCATTTAGCGGATTTAGCGTGTGCACCGACGAGTCTTGAACGACTAACAGAATAAAACTTGTGCCTACACAAGCCGCGTTTCGCATTACTTACACAACCGTGCACACACATGGTATATAATTATAGTAGGTATATAAGTATATAACCAAACTACGCTCGGTAAATTATTCCGTAGGCTATTTACCCTAAGATTGAGATTGAAAAATCTTAACTGCTGTATAAAAATAAATATAGAATAGGAAGTACCTAAGCCTCATTAGACACTCTATTAAGTGTTACGTATTATTAAAACATTGTACCCTCGAGAACGCAGCTCTAGCGACCCCATTCTGGACGGCCGGTTAAGGCAACCAATCCGACAGGGCATCCCAGGGGCACTCAGGTACGTGGAGTCGCTACTCTCCAACAGCTCGCCACAAGCTGCCCTGCGTTGACTGATTGCACTGGAGGTAACCAGTGGGCGATGGGGTCGTCATTATATATTATTAAAATATTTCTGAGCGGCTGGTACTTCTCTAAATATGTAACGAATTAACGATTTATTTCCAACATTTAAGTAAGCAAGTAGGCCTGTTTTGATGCTTCGATTCTCAAGAGCTTTTTAAGTAGTCTTCTACTCTCATAATGGTTCTGTTCTTCTGTTCCACGATGTGGATATGTTTATTTCGTCCATGTCAATATATTCGTTTTAGGTTTAAGTCATACAATTCCTACCAGCCGGTCGCCCTCCTTACCTTATAATATAATTTTTTACTTCTTTTCGAGACGATATATTCCAAATTAAACATATTCAAAACCCGATAAAAAACAACATTTACTGAAAATAAAACGGGAACTTTTAACTTAACAATAATCCTTATATACGATAACGAACCCATCGCTCACTGGTTTTCTCCGGTGCAAGTCGTTAACGCAGGGCGGTTTGTGGCGAGCTGTGAGAGTAGCGACTCCACGTACCTGAGTGCCCCTGGGTTGCCCTGTCGATGTCGGATAGGTGGGACAGGTCCCCTGCCTCTGGGTCGTCCAAAGTGGTCGCTAGAGCTGCGTTCTCGAGGGTAGATGTGGAAACATAAGGGACGAGTTGGCTATATGTTTAAAGTCCAGTGACGCCTCTCTACCCTTAGCCCTTTGCACCGGCGGTGTTGCCTTTGACCCATATTTGATGTCGCTTTTTGTGGGGGCCCATCATGCTAAGGGCGGGTTTTTTATCCAATAGCTCAGTAGCTAGTCCACCCTTTCCACCTAATGGTCTATAGTGCATTTTAGATTCAATTAAAACTCAATAGTTCTTACACCATGGCGGGTGCTGTCACTGTGCGTATCCCATGATACGGACAGCAGCAAGATACGCTTCGTGTACTGGCATATGTCTCCCAAATGTCCTAAAACACCATTGTTCTGTGTACGGAAAAGTCATACAAATACTGATAAAATGAATCCGCAACTGCATCTTGAGTATTATTACCTATAAGTATTATTATCGATTTAGCCCATACTTAGAATACTATTGTTGTCATTAAATATATCAAAGTCTATACAAAAACTTTATAGTATTCAAACGAATATGGTTGATAATTCGTAACCTGATTGGGAAATTAATTAGACAGATTTAGTTTGTAATCGCTCTATCCTATCAACATAAACTTGAATCGGAACACATTGGCTTGGATTCTATGGGAAGGGTGAAGTAAATGATAAAGTATAGGTATGTTCTGATATTTGTAACCATCTTCACACCTCCGATATCTGATTTGGACTTTAGACGAATACTTAGCCGTTTGTCTTCCTTGGACAGTTGACGAACTACGAATGAACGTTGTTACAAATATCTGAACAACGCATCTATTATTGTCAAGGCGCAAAAATACATGTTCAGATATTTGTGACCACCTTCAGATCTCCGATATATCTGATTTTGACTTTAGAATACTTAGCCATTGTCTTCTTTGAACACTTGACGTGGGTACTACGAATAGTACCTATTATTTTAAGACATTTATTATATGACGAGAGAGAATAATACATGTAGGGTGTAATGCTGTTGTATTTATGAAGCTATGTATATTCGTATCTGCAAAACATCTCGGTAAGTTTCCGTTCACTAAATTATATAACTGTACTAAAATTAATATAACCTTTAACTTACCTTTGACCGAAACGAAAATTTCTTTTAGAAGAAACTTAAAGTCTTTCTTATTGTGAAAAAAAAAGAGGTGGGTCGCGTGGGGGCGAGAAACGTAACGTGAAACGCGCGAAGGAACGTGCGCCGAGTCGAGCAAAGTAGTAGGTAGGCTTCCCAGGTCTAAATATGAATTATAATCAATATGAACACCCACTTATAGCTTACATCGAATGAAGAATGAAACATTTTCTAACTACAGCCAAAAAATCTTATATCAATTACCAAGTGAACTATTTAATTAATTTTTTGCTCGTATTATTTCATACTTAACGTTACATGCTTGGCAAATTAATTTGTGCGTAGGTCCAGGGGACAACTTAAGGGGGATACATTTATCTTTTAGATCGTCTTCATAAGTACTACCAGAAATTTAATTCTTTAAAATTTGAAGAAGTATATATACATAGGTGCACATAAGTTCATATCTCCATGAACACCCCTAGGGCGATTTACGTATGCAGTTAATTGCGATTCGATTGTACGGTTGTCCAACCAGCTAACCAGAAAGCTCTACCGCCGAAATTAATTGCAGTATTCTAAATAAGTAAGATATTTTTGGTAATTGTTATTATTTTATATTTAACGAATTCAGAGTAACTTTCATGTGTAATATAACCTTTTATACTTATACATATTCTAATAAATGTATATAATGTTGCTAAAATAAATGCACTTTAGGCAACTTTTATGTATTTATAATGTCGTGGTGCAGTCGATATAAGTCTTAATATTATAATTTTATAACTCTACTGAAAAAGAGTACAAGTACCAACAAGTTAATACTATATACCGAGTTTCACTAGGGCCCCACAATTATATCTAAGTAGTTTCAACTTATACTTATCCTTTTTTGTGCTGACAGAATTAGTATCCAATGAATTAAAAACGTTCAGTTTTCTTAGAATTTTTTTCGGGTTCCGGAGTCAACTAGGAACCCTTATAGTTTCGCCATGTCTGTCCGTCCGTCCCTCCGTCCGCGGATAATATCAGTGACCGTTAGCACTAGAAAACTGAAATTTGGTAGTAATATGTATATCAATCACGCCGACAAAGTGCAAAAATAATAAGTGGAAATTAATGTTTTACTAGGGTACGTAATGTGGGGAGTGATTTTTTTCTTCATTCTAATCCTAACGTGTGATATATCGTTGGATAGGTATTTAAAAATGAATAGGGGTTTACTAACATCATTTTTGATCAATATTTTCGGAAACAATCGCTCCAGAAGTAAAATAAAATGCCCTTCCCCCCTCTAACTTTTGAACCAAAAGTTTTAAAAATATGAAAAAAATCTCAAAAGTAGAACTTTACAAAAACTTTAATTGTTTTAAAAAAAATTACAAAATAATTACTGAACTTAGTTTGTAATTTAACTGTATAAGCAGGTATTTATTGTACCTGTAATTTGAACAAAACCACAATGATATGGCGCGATTTCAAATAAAGTAAAAATAGTGAAAATCGATTCATGCAATAAAGAATTATCCTATAAAAATCATCTCCCATACAGATGTAGTGAATAATCCTTTCCGATCGTAAAACTAGGAACGTACGACTACATACGTATACACCAATGTGCGTATCGTTGTAGTCAAAATCGTCAAGACCTAGTACAAAATAATTTATTTGGTCTACCCATCTTTGCCATTTTCGGACTATTGGATGTAGATTGATTTTCGTATTCTTTTTGCAATATTTTACTTACTGTTTGTTGAGAAATTCCACTGGCTTCCGAAACTCGTTTTTGGACTTTACAAAAGTAATCAGTATTGTTGGTATCTTTGAATTTGTCAATTTCAGTAAAGAAATATAAATAAATATTGAAAATAATTTCACAGGCTTGCCGATCTAAACGTTTCCCATGTCTTAGTGCTTTCTGGCATGTCTATTAAAAATAACTTAATACTATTAACAAAATAATGCTCTTGTTACCTTTTAACATCTCTATATCGATACTTCATCCCGACAATGCGACCGTCCCTTGCGTTGTCTTGATAGGTGATGAGTACTGAGTGTAAGTGAAGTAGTAAGACAAATACGAACATTTCCGAGAAAATACAATAGGAAAGGATAATTCACTACACCTGTACTTTAAGCTCGCGCGCATAGTTTACTTATTTGCCGATAGACGTCGCTGTAGATGGAACGCTCTTACCCTAAATGGTGGTTTTAGATTATTTCTGATTTAGTGGTGTCGGAGCATACATGCCCATACAATAGGTTGAAACTGACTGACTGACTTGAAATGACGTTGGCTAGTTATCACTCCATGTTACAACCCCTTCCCAGTCTCACTACTTGTGGTGGGACTGAAATAAACAACATTTACTCGAATTTTCCACCTATAGTTGGAATCTACAACTATTTCTTTAGTTGTCACCGTCCTTTGTGGGCCCGTTTTTAGGGTTGTGTACTTATAATATATGTTAACTCAATGTATCTAATAGCCCATTTTTTCTCTCTTAAAGTACTGTGACGGATGGAAAACTCCGGAACCTTACACTCTGAGCGTGGCCCGGCACGCTCTTGGCCGGTTTAATTTTTATTTTTTTATAGATATATTACATACTCATATGCGCGAATTTCGTTTGCCCGAATGTTTTGTTTACCATAATCGTTGTTGCAAATACCTACTCTTGTACAGTCGCCATCAGATATATCGGAGCTGTGGAGGTGGTCACAAATATCGGAACAACGCCTCTATCGTTAAGACGATAAAGTGTATGTTCCGATATTTGTGAGCAACTCCACAGCTCCGATATATCTGATGGCGACTGTACGAACGACGAACATTATTTTCCATAACGATACGAGTGCCGTACATACTGGTCCATTATTGAGTGCAATAAAATTATTTAATAGAAAAAATAAATGCCGTTAGGCGTTTTATTTTGTAGGGGTCATAGTGAAATATGTATTTACTTTAATTATATTAGTAAAAAAATCGTTTGACTATATGGTAGTCGCATCCACCCACTGCATCCACCACATTACAAAACTAGATTACAAACTTATACAGGTGTACGTTTTTATGGTAAAATACAGCAATTTAGAAAATATTATCATACTGGTGTATGACTCGACATAAGATAAGTGATAACACATTGTATCGCTTTGCATCGCTCCCATATATAACCCAATGTGCTTCATCACTTAGATTCTTTGATTAATTCTAAGAATTTCTAGTCTTAAAATAAATCTATTCCCGTCCTGCTATGGTAAGGCAAGTTTGGTATTATTTTCGTATAAAACGAAGATGTAAAATTTATTTTTGATATTGGCTTTATACAGTTTCATAGTAACTTTACAAGAAATACATAAAAACGTGAAAATTTAAGTAGCAGATCTTTACTTTGAGAGTTTTGTATAGTGGCGAAAAATGCCTTACAAAAAATACTATAATATAGCCTAATTTATGTACTCGTAGTTCAAAAAATATTAACTCTTAATAATTGCCTTTTTCAAATAGATGCAAAAAAAAATGGCCGAGCAGTGCCCGTGGTGCGTACATAGTTTTACGTCTTCATCTGGGTGTAAAGTGAGATTTTCCGTCGCGCCCTAGGGCGGTAAATAAGTCTTACCGCCCAGTGTGACGTAAAGTATTTTACATACATATATATTTATAAAACAACTGAAAGTCCGCAGTTTACAGCACAAACATTTATTTTAATGTGGTTGCTACGATTTTTGTAACCTTTCATGTAACTGCAACGAGTGAGTTCTAGGCACACACTTGCGACATCTGGCAATCGAACTAAACAGGAATCCATTATATGCCTATTGTATTTATAAACGACGCTATGATTTAAAGTTTTTTTGAAATATATTTATGAAGCCTTGTGAAGGGCACAGCGAGTATTTGTGTTTATTTTTAACAAATAAGTATATTTGTACGTTGTAGTCCAGCCGTTCTTATTTCTAAAATCCGTACTACAAGCCCTCAAAACAACCTTACGTGTTATTGAGGTTTCAGCTATAAATAGCCAGTCCGAGTCTCTATATTTGTGGGTTTCTAACATGTTATAACTATAAACCTTCTTACATTTTGCATTGATAGCAGCTACTTGCTCAATGAATAATATAAATCACAGAATTTCACAGCAGGTTGAATCTGTCAATAATAAACTTGTAAATATTATATCTTGTTAATGTTATATAACTTACTTTAAAATTATATTTGGTTATTGTTACTATAGCTATATAACTTACTTTATAATTATAGCTGGTTAATGTTACTTCCACACTTTATTTGGGGTTTCGAGAAGATACCACCCAAATGTAACATGAAAGCATTAAATCGATACCATATTTTTATCGCTACTATTAACCACTAAACTTGGTCAATTGATATTGTTGGTATATAATACTTTGTGAAAAAAAAACGAATAGACATATTAAGATATTGACGTGAATCTGAACTACGAACAAATTATAGTAATATTTGAGTCAATAGTCTGAGTAATAGTTTTGTATTGGTGAAACCCTCCTAGACACTTCTCGAAAAAATAATGATTATCTTCGAACTGCGGGTAACTTGGTCTTCTCTAACGCGTACGCGTAGTTATATAATTATGCGGTTTGATATGCTGGCCAAGTTCACCCTGGCTTGTTGTAGGCCTCCAACTTCCACATCCACACAACTGTTAAAGATATACCCTGATTCCATGTTTGGCTCGACATACTCGTCGACTTATTTCGACTCGAACACAGGCACCCGTGAAGGCTAAATTGGACGACATTCGTCCAGACATCGTCCTCTGTTCCTGAGCTGGCCCTTTTAAGTTACGTATCGATACTAAGAACACGACGAATATTGCGAAGTGCTTAATCAGCCTAAAGCTTCCTCATAATTAAGTACCATCAAGACGCTGCTGTACAGCAATGGGGAGTGAACAAAGCCCAACAGTTATCAGACAGTTATAGTTAACAAAGATCTTTCGAAACTCTACGTACGGCTACGTACGTAGAGTAACAGTTTTATTTTTAAATAATCATTTTAATAATGTCTATGACATAGACATAAATTTCATGTGATTTTTTAAATACTTATAACGTTTACACCTATTCTGCTAAAAATACTTTTTAATTTAGTGTTGACTGCAATAATACGCGACATTATACATGTCAATATGACTGCAAAGATCAGTTGTTGTAAATATTACTCTAATCTAATACTGTAACAGTAAGAGAAACGAACAACAAACCAATATCCTTAGGTTGTGTTAGAAAACTTGATTCATCTTCTTATTGTTTAATTATCAAGTTAACGAATCAGTCCCAAAAATTGTTGAGTAAAATATAAAGCGTGTCACGAATTAGTACCCAAATTTGTCTACGTTTGTTCCATTATTATGTAACTCTAATTAGCCCAGTAATTAGCACAGCCCGATGAGAAATTGATTTTGAGCTTTTTATTGTCTTTGCTTCCTTAATTTAAAAACGAACTACATGACGCGCGCTACCGTTACGCGTGAACACAACACCAATAAACACCGGTAGTGTTTAATTGGGCAATTATAAATTAATAAGAATAAAAAAAAAAAACAAAAATGTGTGTTAGTTATACAACTGATCAAGGACCCACCATTGAAAATTTTGACCTAAATTTGTAAAGAACGTATACAAACCACCGTTTTATTCTTTTTAGTCATGACAAGTTACTTTGTTCACATGTTTACATGTAAACATTTTGTGATGAGGTTATATTATGAGTTGTAAACAAAACAAACTTCATATATATATTAACATTCTTTAAATAAAATCGCCTAATTTTTCGTACCGCCCTTGTATTTGAGTTATTAAAATTATATTTTGTTTCTGTAAATATATGAGTCTGCTGGCGCCTACAGGACTTTTTGGTATAACTGAGAAATATAATACGTATGTGGCAACAAAATCGGTATTTTGGTAGTACAAATTAGGCAGCGGGGCCTACGTACACCGACATAGCTTTGTCGGTCCTGGGTGCCACGGGCTGGGTGGTGGACTGGTGGAGATGCGAGGAGCTGCGCGGGGCGCGGCACGTGGCAGCAGGGCGGCGCACGTGGCGGCCGAGCGTGCCGCGGCGCACGTGGCGACGAGCGTGCCCGGCGGTCGGCCACTGGCTCCTTCAATCCTGCCGTGCGCTTCTTCGGGAACGGACGCGTTATATCGCGTGTTTACCTGGACGTCGCGAGGATTGAGTGCATTAAAGGAGACAGGGCCGGCGCGTGCTTACGATGCTGGCCCGCACGCCGGCCGCTGGACCGCCACGGGTATATCGACATGGGTACCGACACGCCTGGCCTCGGCTGGTGCGCGCACTCGCTGCCGCACCTGGAGCGCTGCTTCCTCTCGCCGGCGCCGCCGTTGTCGATGAACCCTCCGGCGCCGGCCGTGGCGCCGCTCACGCTGCCGCATCTTGTTCATCGTCGCACGCCCATCATTCACTCGCCGCAAGGTACGCACCTTCGGCGTTCGAATATTTTTTGTATATATTACGGAGGTATTGTTATGATATAAAATTCCGTAAATATTTACCTTTTTACCCATAGGATGAAATTGTGGCTCCTTTCTAAACCATACGTAGTACATTGCTAAAACATAAAGTAGGTTCATAATTTAAGATCCAAGATTTATGCGGCAGAATAATTTTATTTTAAACACGTTACAAATAAGTGATAGTCTGTGAATTCATAGCTCCCAAACAGAGCGCAATTTAATATCGTGCTCGATAGTTTATGAATATGATTTATCTTTTTTAATAGATGTACAATTTGCTTCGATAATGACAATATGAACTTATTTTATAACAAAAGAGATCTTCAGTTAGTCACACATTTCGACTCAAAGCTTTTTGCAGTTCGTCTGCAGATCGTATAAAAAAGGTAAACTAGGTTACTTCGTAACATTTAACGAAACTTTAAAATCTGGGTTCACGCAACTGAAGTCCCTCCATACGTTGTTTTTATTTAATTGTGTAGGTATTGTCGAGTTTGAGCATAGCAATGACTAACATAAGTTTCGATTCTGTTATAAAGTTAAATATTCATACTTTATGTTGGTAGGGACGAGACATGACCAGACTTCTAGACCCGTGGAGCAAAAACTCAACCAGTATGCTAATATTAAACAATTAGCAAAATTCAATACTCTTCATAGTAATTTTCTTTCTTTTTTGTCTTCTCATGTATTAAGAGCTATCAACTAAACTACCTAATCTGTACACGTATCTAAATTAGGTATGCTAACACGTCTGTGTCATAATATTCGTTAATTCTAATTTATTTTTATGATTTTATAAGCGGCCAATAAAATACAGCCGTATAATTCAGGTGTAGGTACATGTCATTTATATTTAAGATAATACGAAAAATACGGTCTTGTCGTTGCACGCCTGAGAACACCACAGTAACACAATTCCTACAAGCTCAAGACAGTCTACTCGACTTACGGCAGATGGCGCTAGTCGCCTCTTTAGGTCATGCACACTAATAGCAAATACAATACTAAATAAATGTTCGATGCAATAGTAATATTGCAAGCAAATATATATATATATGTTCAGATAGAGATTTATACATATTCGGCACCGTTATAGGTAAATCTTTATTATATTGACTTGGTAGTGATTTAACTATGTATATATATATATATATATATATATATATATATATATATTATTATATCTTAAACATCATTAAAATGTTAATGATGGGTCGCACTTGCAGAACGTTAATGCATAAAATGTATGTGAAATAGTTTAATCTGTTACATCTGCGGAATATATAGAATTTATCAGATACGCAGATTTTATTGCTGCAAAGTAAAAGCGGGGGAATTTAATCAATAGGTACTTACGCATGTTCACGTGTATTTATTGTATACATATTTATAATGACCACAGGTCTGTGTTAGTGGATAGTGACCCTGCCTATGAAGCGGACGGTCTTGGGTTCAAATCCCATTGGCATTTCTATGGGTGATAACTTCATGGGTGTTTCCTATGTATTTAAGTATTTTTATATTACACATATCGTTGGCTGCGTACCCACAACACAAGCCTTTTTTAGCTTACCGTGTTGGTTAGTCAATGTGTGTAAGGATGTCATATAATATTTATTTAATTACATATTCATTAGTAAGACTATATATATATATATAAATACTACCTATGTATTTCAGCAGGTTATCTAAAACTTTATATATAACGAACTTTGTGATGATGATGAAATAATGACAGTAAATCGTTTTTATTTAAGTATATGTCGAATGATAATTCATTTTATTCCAATTGTGATATCGGAGTTACTAAAATATATGAAATGGTTTATAAATTTCCTGCTTTACAGTTAATAATAAAGTAGTTATGCGAGAGTATTTACTCGTAAATATCAAAAATTCTAAATGTAAATATCGTATTTGGTTTATTCGGGCCTATGAAAATATGTAGGTGTAAGTAAAATTGCCAAATTGCTTTAATCGTAGAAAATAGATAAAGTAAAATGTGAATGTCTCAGTCTCCTACTAGTCTCGTACGAGTTGTTACTCTGTTGATATTGATGGAAAAATCACCCGCACACATGTAGGGGCCGATGTAATTGTGTTCGTCGCGATTTATTACTACAACATTCTTAGCCTTGAAATAAGTCGACGCTTTGTTACCAGCGCCGAGAGTATATAAATCTCGTACGTACATCTTACGGCATTTATAGCAATGTTTCGTTTAACATATATTCGTGTGATTTCAATAACACTGTCTTTACTACGACATAGTAGCTACAACCGTTTGCAAAAATGTGTTACTCGTTAGTAGACAACATGATCATTATTGGTGACCGGAGTACCTATTACATATTTATATTATAATAAATACAAATAATCAGGTGGTTGATCGGTTCAATTGTTAAACAAACTTTTAAAGCTTAATGTTCCACCATATATTTTGACGACTGGTCTGGCCTAGTGGGTAGTGACCCTGCCTATGAAGCCGACGGTCCTGGGTTCGATCCCAGTCGGGACATTTATTTGTGTGACGAGCACAGATATATGTTCCTGAGTCATGGGCGTTCTCTATGTATTTAAGTATTTTTATGTATTTATCTATTATGTATATATATCGTCGTCTAGTACGTACAACATAAGCCTTACTGAGTTTACCGTAGGATAAAAACGATTTGTGTAGGATTGTCACATAATATTTATTTATATTTAGGGCACCTGGCTGCGTGCACTAGATACAGTGAACACAAGAAGTCGTAACTTTACAAGTTGTAATTATGATCCGAATTTTCATTTTCCGAATCTCCATACCTTTGTAATTGTAGGCATAAAACAAATTTCAATTCTAAAATGTCGATATCAAATTGTTAAGTTTTGCGTCTATGGTGTATAGTTATTCCGTCAGACGGTTGTGTATACCAGGTGTGTAGGCCTGGGCAGTGTAAACACGGGTTTTATTTTGCCTCGCCACAATGGGCCGATAACGCTGCCGATAACAGCCCTGACATTGGCACCGCTGCGTCACGACGAATACGACTTTCCTCTCCGCAATTACTCGTCTTGTGTATAGGTACTTGCACATTAAAAAGGCCAAAAGCTTAGTATGTAGCGACAGTTACCCTACATATGAAATTGAAGTTCCTGCGGTCATCTCCCGGTGTGGGCATTGTGAGTCTCATTAGTTATGAACATCGTCTTATCAAACTCCCACAAGCCTTAATAAGCTTACCGTGGGACTAGGTCGATTTGATTATATGAAAGTCTACATATACATCAAAATTCGTTAAGCCTTTAGTTGTGGTGCAGTAGGATAGTTGTAAGTAGTATCTCTCACAAGGAAGGCCTTGGTTAATTTATCGAAGTTTGCAATAAATTTGACCGCTTCTACTTTCTACGACCGAATGCATTATTATGATTTCACCTCGGCTCGGAGCCTGCGGCAGCGGTCATCTAAATCATTTTTATGTCATTTCTGATTTAAAGTAGTATTTTATAATTAGAAATAAAATAAAAAGCCGACCAAGAGCATGTCAGGCCATGCGCAGTGTAGGATTCCGAAACTCAAATACGGTTAAACCGATCAAGTTCAAAATAAATTTCCTTGAAAGTCTTTATGAAGCTGTACTTTCATGACGTGTTTTAACTTCCAGAGCGATTATTTTCGAAAATATTAACTTTATCAATTTTTATTAACGCAACCCCCTTTTTTAAATACTTATCTAACGACCCCATAGACTTGAAACTACCTAAAACTAACTAACTAAAAAAATGTTACCTCGCACTTTACTTGATTTACATACATATTCAAACCAAGCATAGCCGGGACAGACAGGAAGACAGACAGACATAGCGGAACTATAAGGGTTCCAGTTGACAGCGGAACTCTGAAAATCGGTAATGAAGCTCAACACCAGTTCCTGGTTTTTAAGAAATATGAAAGTCCGTCGGTGACATCGCTATATTTAAGTAAAAGTAGTTGGTCATCATGTCATGAGCTGAGATTAACACAAAGAGACAAATATCGCGATGATGTCAGAAACGATTTATTAAGTTTTACTACCCACTAGTCTTACTACCTGGCATTTAATCTAGGTAGGTAGACTATCCATTTTACATCATATCGCTTTTACTTCAGCGATACAAATAAGGTTTTAAGATACAGTACTCAAGACTATTATAAGAAAACCAACAATATATCATATATTAAACGTAATGTTAACGGAAAGTTTAACTAACTGAAATACATTTATTCAATCAACACCGTTCATTTTCGTCGTTACGTTTCTCTACCATATATTTAGCATGTATAAGAATAAATACTTTATTTTTTCCTAAACTTTTGTGATGCTTTTGTCTTGAGCATTTTCTAGTTGTTAAGTAGGAATGCTTTCATTTAAATATTATGAATTTGTATACAGTTGCCGATAAGGAGGGTATTGTACTTTCTGTAATAATTATGTCACCCGCAAGTAGTATCGGAGTAAGTAGTAAGGTCATGTTTAGTTTGAATGTAAACATTAGTTACATAAAAGACGGCCGGCACTCGATTGTGAAACTGCACAAGGTTAATTCTCTTGCCGAGTAGGATAGACTCAATTGACTATCTCGCGAGTTTCGGCGTTGGTGAAAGTGTTGGTGTTTTTGAGAAAGGAAAAGTAGCTTATTTTTTGTGGACTTGTGAGCTGCGCGGGCGCCGTCCCCCCTCCCCGCACTCTGCCGCTGCTCATGAAAGTGAAACTTGAGTCCGCACTTTGGGATTGCAACGCCTCTGATCGCATTCCAATGTCAAGCTCGCAGTAGTTACGATGCATGCCCATTAATTAAGCACATTCTAGGTTGCTCGTGGCTCTAAAAGGAACTAGCAAATCTATAACGCTACAGGCGCAGGACGCCTTCAGTGACTACGGAGTACTCTCTAAATTATGAAAACCTTTTGGGCAAGATAGGTACTTCAAATAAAATGCTCATGGTTATTTTAGGAATTTAATTTTTTACGTATTCATCAGCTGGAAGAGTTACAAAACATAGTGCTTTTATTCTGTCTCAAATAATTTCGAGTTTTATGTAGATATTTCTTTAAATCTTGATTATATTGATTGACTTGGTATATAATTGATACTGGCATATTTAATACACAAAAATATATTTACAATTTTGCATCTTGCTCCCTTGTCATAAGGTACGAAAGCGCAAACATATATTTGACGTCGACTATGCCTATAGGGTTTGTTACCTACTAACATGATATACCCAAGTAACGGGGACAGAGGAGGCTAGACGTCTTGCGAGGCACTGGGCTCCTGCTTGTCGTGCAAAAGGTCAGTACGAGACAATGGCCGCTGTAATCACGCTTCACGGTCCGATGGCCACGATTGCCCCGTGCCCCGGCATCGCCTGCAAGCGCACCGCGCTGCGTAACCCCCTATCTCATCAACCACGATTATCCAATATGGCCATATCGAACGTAATCTTACAGGTTACCCCTTAGCCTTAACGCTGAAAGAATAGGAACGAGTACTAACTTTATTATTGCTTTACAAAAAAACAATTGACAAGAGATAGTAAAGTTTCCTGGCATTGCTGTGTCGCGTGTCAACTAGGATTTAATCCCTTATTAGGCAGTTGAGCAACCAAAATACGATTGATTCGTATCATTCTAGTTTTTTATTACAATGATACTTCAATTTTCCAGTTTGGGAAATAAATTGTCTTATTTATGGAGTAAAATGTTGAATAATATTGTATCATTTTCGTATTTTGCAGCTATTTAGCAAGACTAGTAAACTTTACTTGTAAGTAATTAAATAATAGATGAATATCTCTTTCGCAATGACTGCACTAAATCATTAGTTAGATATCAGATATTTATCGTATTTATCTTAGCTATTATATGAATTTAGCACATAAGCTGTATTAAAAATATACGAGTACAATTTCTGCTCTCCTTAATGCATCTCTTGACGCATTCAATTGTATACCGTGCTACTTTAACATAAGTTTCAAAAACGAACGCGTTGCCAAATACAGATACGCGACACGCGACTAACGCTAAGCGAGCAGAAGTGTGGAGTTCAAGTTCGGGTTCCATTTTAGAGCAGTGATAGCCCGACGGGTTATCGAGTCGGCTCAGTGCTACGAGGCAAAACTAACTTATTTAACTAATACCGTATTAAACTCTAGTCCCATTGCTCCTTTAATTTACAACATAACGAGAAAAAATAGTAATTTTATTTTTAAGACAACATACATTATTTTTCTCACTTCTTCTTCTCTACTTTACACTTTCTTCTCTACTTTAGTCAAGTAGCTACATTTACGTTTGACAAGTTTTATGTTAAGATCTCAAAGGCGTACCTTAAATATAGGTATGCATTCGACAAATACTGTTAAGTGCACAATCAGTAGAACTGATAAAATTCACTTTTTTTTTAAATATATAATTCATTTTAATTAACATAAAAAGAGGAAACGTCTGTGTTTAGATACATTTTTTCTTGATGACACACATTTAAATTTGTTTATTAAATACCATTAGCATTGAATTAATTCTGGTCCTCAACCTCTCTTATTATAGCGGGTAGCTTAAATTTAATAATTTTCACTAAATAAAATCGTACAACTCGTATGGTTTTAGTATTATTAGACTAGAATACTACATCCATCACGACATTCTCTCAAATTGACTAAGTAAGAGAGTTACTCTCGCATTTATAATATAAATAATATTAGTATGGATTGCTCAAGCAATTACTTGCCTTAGTCAGAGCAGAGATAAGGATATTATTGAGATAGTAAAAAATTGAAGAATTTAAAGTCTCTAATTTTCAAGCAGTTACTTCATCCGTGCATATAATATATACTATTGAATGTTGCCCTTAACTGTATCTCAAAACTGTAAAAGCTTTTATTATATAAATACCTACATGGTTAAGATTAGCTCCTAAATCTAAACAGATGAAGTCCATTTACTTACACCCAACAACATATACGTTGTACACACAGCAACACTCTCAGCTGTACATTGGGATTATAGAGGCATAAGGTCCACCGATGTACAGCTAAGAGTGTTGCTGGGTGTACCCGAAACATGTCGCCTAGTGCGATATAAACACGTAAGTTTGTCCGTAGTAACATGGCTCACAAGTCACAACAGTTTTAATTATATGGAATATGATGCTCTAAGAATCGAAAATTATGAATCAATCTAGTCAAAGACACGTGATTTAGTGCAAGTAGCTAGTTAGCGAGTGCGAGTTATTGTAAAATTCCTGAAAAGCTTGTGAGTCAGCGGCGCAGCGCACATCTGGCCGAAGGAAAACACCATTGTCCGCGCTATCGGCGCGCGCGCCCGCAGCTGCCGGAGCCCGCAGCGCGCCTGCTTGTTCTTGTGAATCTATGCCTTTTTTCAATGAAGTATTTAATGCAAATTTGAATCGAATCCGTCCATTATTACGAGAGATATTCTGTTGCAAAAATTGGGTAGCGATGCTCGTACAGGCAGCAACAACAGTAACCTAAGAAACAAAACAACGTACCTAAAGTATCTGTTGTTTTTACAAATAAACTATTTTTTAAAGTTCGCATTTCAAAGTTTCTATCGAATTTCAATTGATAACACGCTGAAATGTGTCTTTTTTTGTGAATAAATTAAAAAACGCGCACCAAAAGTAGTTATCTATTACTTTTGGTGCGCTGTTTCATATGCTACTATTAATCCTGGCTGCACAGACATGTGCCGCCGGTGAAGCATCGGAGCTGATCCGCTAGTTTCCCACGCGCACAAATAAATCCAAGTGATGTAAAAGATTATTGTTACTTCTGAATAAGCAAATATCATTTTGTTCTTATCCTTTAACCACCTTCTAATGCGGACGCCATGTTGAGAAATGTATGAACTGAAGCACAGACTTGTGAAACAGCTCGGGCCGATTCTTCCTTTTGAGCGTTTGAATACATAGAATTTGAGGTCGCAAATAATCAGTCACTAAAGTCACCAACACAATTGCGGGTAATTTGTAATTTCAATACCCACGATTTTAAATATTGATTGTAAAACACCACCTCTTAGTTTCTTAGTGAGTTTAGGTGACAAGTTTGCGACTCCCATAAATTGCCCCTTAAAAGATGCTCGTATTTATATAGTTTTCATACAATTCATTTTTGTGGCCACCGACTAGCGGCGAATCTTATTATTACTTACTTTTGTGGAGTGTATTTCCACACCATCCGACGAGAATTGGAAAATCTACAAGGAAATATACAAAATGTTTAAATGTTTTTCCTCCAAATACATTACATTTATTTTAGTGTAAAATTAATGTATGTAATTTTTTATAATCATCAGTCAACAGTCTGGTAACAGAACTTTGTAACCTACTATGTTATGGTAACCTAAAGTATTATAGTTTAGGAATCTAAATTGTATGTAGCGTACGCGGACTTTGAATGTACATATCATGCCAATTTAGTGCAAGAATTTTATTGGTTCCATGTTTCATGACTAGAACTGATTTTCCACCCACTGACCCACTACATATGAAAGACATGAACGCGCGCGGGATCCATCCCGCTATATTCGTCCTAAAATCCAATTCCCGTTTACTTCATTTTAAGATTGAATTTATGTAATCAATTACGCAGAAAAATCAATACAACAATGTATAGCTACATACGCCCGTAATTACTAATAAGAACTATACGCTCATTCAGTAGGTAACAACCAAAACAGGTGGAAAGTGTCGGAAGAGCAGTAGGCTTTGTTTACAAGCGGCGTACGACACGTGCACTCGTGTGTACACATAATATGCGCGCGACCAGTAATCAGTTATCGCGTGGAGAGCGATCGCGCATCGTATTATGTCACTGTAATTAAAAACTATGCCGCGTACAGAGGAAGTAGAGGAAACGGGTGGAGGTCTACTAAGTGAGAGGCAAGAGTGGACAGGGGGGAGGGTTAGAGGTGGGAGTGAGAGGGCGCGGGAGGGAGGCGGCACGCGTGCGACCGCGCGTCGGCCTGTCGCGCGCCGCACACCGCCGCGATCGCACGCCCCGCGCGTCCCCGTAGCGTCCGCGTCGCGATGAGTGAACACTGAGCGAGTGCGTCGCGGAGCGCCTCGACTCGTTCTCATGGAGTACCAGCACCCGCAAGCCCTTCAGCCGCTCGGGCCGCCGGCGCCGCCGCCGCAGCTGCTGCCGCCCGCGCCGCACCCGCCGCTGCCCACGCTGCCCCAGCTGCAGCACGGCCACGCGCACGCCCAGGACGACGACCGCTGGAGCCAGTACCACATCTGGAGGCAGCACGTTTTCGTCAACGGTCAGTGGCTCGCACCCTCGTCGTTATGTCCCGCGCTTCTCGCGACCAGGAAGCTCGCAACACTTTCTCCGCCCGCCCGTGGCCGCCGCTCCTGGCCCGCGGCCGTGGACGCGGATGCGAGAGAGCCGCGAAAAAGAGAAAGTGCCCGAGCGCAACCCGCTGTCGGATGGAACTTTTCGGTTCATCGAGAGTTCTTTGTTTCGGCGATTTGTGCCTTTCACTCGCTTTAATGCATCCACGGTCCGTACGAACTTAGCTCGTCAAACCGAAATATTAAGACATGACAGTGACATTGTGTGTTGGCTCGTGATGAAATCAGGTCATCGTATTAGCTAGTAAACCAGTATCACACTTTCATTTTACATTACTATCAAATAAATCTTAAATAGTCTGTATCTTATAAAAATCGCTTTTTCATTTAAAGACTCGGCGTGACATGTAGACTCGTATTTTTATTAATATGGTGCGCTTCGCTTCTTTCTGGTGAGTGAAGACGGTCGTAGCAAACCCGATTAGCGCGGAAGCGGCGGGAAGCCGTAGCGGAAGCAGAGTGCGCCGCTGCCTTACTCGCCTGTCGCGGCCTGAGCTAGGCTTCTTTTCCTTATAAACCTCGAAACACTAATTCAATTTATGAGAAAAATTATGATTGATCTCGTGAAAGATGCACTCACTTACATTGAACTAAGGTAAGATGCTCTTTCTTTAATGGGCAAAATGGTTTGTAGTTTTGCTTGAAGTTTGAAACACAATTGTATAATTTATAATTGTGCGAATCAGCACTCAGACCTTAATTCTATGTAATAACGTTTTGTCCCACATCTGAATCCAACAGTAAGTTTGTCATTAATAATCATACTGTCTTATATTATAATCAAGTAGGCTAGATTATTCCACTAACCAATCAAATAAGCCTAGATTATAGACTAATTTCACATTGATGTAGATATAGTGTAGGGACGCCCGGCCGCTATCAGGCGGGCTGTCGATCGCTTGTTGCATTCATTCAGCCCAATTCTCTAATAAAAATTAAATTAATTTCTCTTTACGCGGAGGGTTTATGGATATATTTTTTCTATAAACTTTTTGAAAACAACTGTATAACTTTCAACACACATCAATATTGCCCCTGCGTCGCTGTTATTGATAAACACCAATGAAATAAGTCTATTTTGGTTGCTTATATTTGACTATCTACTTCGTAGGTATAGATCGTCTTACGTAGGTATGGAATATAAATCGGTGTAAGTGGCCACTTGGTTTTGACCTTGTTCTAGTAGTCATTTACGGATTTATTCTTTAAACATATACCATGTCACTTTTTATCCTTTTATTCTTACATTTTGTGCGTTTATAATGATATATTTGACGGCAGGGATAAATATCTGGACTTTTAGCACCATTATTTTACATTTTCGCGAATCACAAGAATAAAATCTCTGAATTGATGCGAATAAAAATGACATTTTGAGATTCATTGGTCACAGTCAAAGAAAGAAAAAATACATTGTATTATAACTAGTGACTTTACTTTTCTGCCTTTATGTACCTATTAAATCATAAATACCATTTTAACGAGTCCTGACGCGACGTTGTTGCCATATATGTGTTATTGTTATTACTATTGGCCGGTTTTTTAGCGGAACATCTTTATGGGATCTTATTGTCATCGAAGTTATAAAATATTAACTCATTCGATTACCAAGAGGCCAACTCGCAATGAATTAGTACCTACTTATTAAGACGTCTATCCTGTACGTACCTTTACCGCATTTGGCAAAAACTTTGGTACTCGCTATTGCCTGCTTAAATATTTGTTTGGAGTAATTATACAGAGCCTAACAAATCGACATAAAAACGGAGAAGTTTGTCAACTGTGGCAAATCGTGGTACAGGTACAGGTCACAATCTAACGTATTTGAAAAACGGGAAAAAATGGAACGGGCTGAAACTAAGCCGATAAGTAGGTTCGTTATAGAGGTATATTTACAAACACTTCTGCTGCAATCATACTTAACCAAACATTTTACCTTAAAATAGAGTTTCTAAGACAGATTCTCAGTAAATTGTACAGTAATGGACTGTTCGGTGTCTGCCGTGATACTAAAAAGGCAATTGTTAGTCAAGTAATATTAGTGTGTAACATTTAAACCAAAATTGATGTTGAGCTGAAATGTTACTGACGATTGAGTTTGGTATAGTTAAAAGTATGTTACATCTTTAAAACATAGGCTGGGCGATTAATTGTAGACAAGTATAATGAAAACATGGAACAATATTTAGATCATAAAATATATTTGTAACTGGATGTCTTAATCACATATTTTGTTATCTCGATCTCAAAGAACCACGCGTGAAAACTAATTGAAGTTTATTAATTAACCTTATAAGGTATTTAATTCTAGGTTCAGTCCAAAACTGTATGAGGGCAGAATTATACAAACGACTACAAATATGCTACTGAAAAATATTGATAGGCACGATTTTGGGTGATAAAACCCAATCAGGGGGACAATTTTTGAGTGTCTAGTACTCGACTCGTGACATTTTAAACTCTGCCAGAAACGAAGAAATGGTATTTTAAAGGCGTAAATAAATAATCGTACAATAAGTAATAATACATTGTGTGCAAAAATAATGGTGAGAAACTTTTGTGGGTGATTATTTTCGACCTCTAAGTTTGTCAAAGTCAAAATTACCGCCCAGAAATTATTCCGAAATCACGTGGAAAAATTGGAGAGTGGAATAGGAGTACATTTAGTACAGTAAAAGATCGAACAACGAACAGACTTCTGCATGGTTACGCTGGCAAATGTAAGGAATTGTACAGTCAAGAACTTGACTATCACATCCGCTAACTGATAGTTTCTTGACAATAATTGGGACTCATTCATTAGTTAACGAACAGAACGACGCTGATAAACATACAGGGCAATGATTCTTTAGGTGATCGCTGTGATCAGCGATCATTTATTAACTCAAATGTCAATAATTTATTGAATTAGAATAACTGACTGTACATTGATATTATTTTACATTTTTAATGCCTCGTTTCAATACACTTTATGTTTCTTGCATGTAAATATTTTCGATATGTATAGCCAATACAAATAGCGAAAATAAACTACTTTTCTATGCACGGGTTAGAGGTTATCGTGAAAGAGTTTTCGCAACTCAACCGGTTCGGCTGCGTTTTTTGTGAATATAGAAAGTATTACGATTGTAGGTTCGTGCCATTAGTTTTATTGTTCATGATATGATATACAGTGTGTAACATATTTTGAAACGTACACATACGGAAGTACTTAATTTTATGACTGTATCATCGGTATATTTAAGGAAATTTGAAGTCAAACTGTATTTGTAAATTTATTCATATTATTATGAAAGCGTAGTGAGTAGTGCTTCTATTAACTTTCTTTGGATTTAATCAGCTGATACAAAGACTTTTCTAACTATTTTTGACCAGATTTCATAAAACATACATCGTAATTGTGCATAGTATTCATTTGTAGAGATAATTCGATCGTATTGAAAATAACTTACAAAGGTTTTTCAAGTAGAATTGCTTGACATGTAAATAAATACAAGAAGTCTTCGGCGGTCAGTCCATAACTCCTCGTTATAAAGAACATAGCAGCAATATTCGACTTTGTAAGTAAGTGTCAGTTACCCATTCTAGTGTTCTGCCTATGAAGCCGATGGTCCTGGGTTCAAATCCCAGTAAGGGCATCTATTTGTGTAATGAGCACAGATATATGTTCCTGAGTCATAGGTTTTTATATATGTATTTGTATATTATATATATCGTTGGCTGAGTACCCACAACACAAGCCGTCTTGAGCTTACCTTAAGACTCACGTTTGCTAATGCCAGAGCACATCTCTAAGTGTAATGTCTATCTTGGTTTGTCTCTTCATCTAAATCGCTCAAATTAATTATTATAAAAGGAAGATCTCGAAACATGGCGAAAATTATTATCGAACTTTAGCTCACGAATTCAGTAAATACAGTGAATTATTTAGTTTTGTTATTTAGCTCTTCATAAGGTATACTATGTATACTTGCATCACAAGTAGCGCTCGGGAACACAAAAATATGTGTGCTATACATTCATGATTTGCAGTACGTAACTATTTTGCGCCTGAGGTAGGCATTGCTTTGGATGCCCATATCCTCAAGTAAATATTTGATCTCAGTTTTAAGTTCCCTGTTCATAGAGCGGTGGATCTTTAGGTTTCTGTGTTGGGAAGGTACCTAAGGGAAAACCCTGAACACTTCCGCAAACGGGACTTAATTTATACATTGGAATATTACTAAGATTGGAATAGGTTTAACCGGATCTGAATAAGAGGAGATCGAGCTAACTGGAATTTTGCCGCTGGTTCAGTAAATCTACCTTCGAAGACTCCAGCGAACAAGTTATTACAAAGGTCGCTGTACATCGACTTCTACAAAACTGGTAGCTGAATAATAACTTTCTCAATATAATAATTTATATCAAGACAAAAATCTCTAAATTCACTAATGTTTATAAAATAACCTACGTACTTTCAACTTATCTAGTTAAATCTTTTGTTTAATACCAAGTTTAACCTTGAATAAAAAACTGCCAGATTTGCTAATGCGTGCCGGAAAATCAATTGTATTGTGCACTGAACTTGACATTGGTGGTTTGTTGACATTATTACATGTGTGAGTCGTGTGCGTGGGTGTTATGTAAGAGTGAAATTAGCCAAAGGTGAGACGTGCTTTTTTCCACACGCTGTATACAAACATATGGACCCAACTAAAAAAAAAAAACTTAATGTGAACCTTATTAATATAGTCTTCGATTGCCGCGATAATTAATCATAAAATAAAACCCGTGGCCCACCCGATGACCACGAACGCTGCTAAAGGGTTCGATGCGTTGGGATGAAGTTCAAACGTTCGTTTTAGTTGTTTTATTTCATGCGAACCTTATTATTAAAGGAATTCATTTCATGCTGTTTAGTTATAGCTTACGGCGCTTATCACTTGGTATTTATCTAAATAAGACGTGACATTCACGGACACTTAACTATTTTTACTTTGCCTGACTTCTCGAGCCGTAACATTAGTAGTCATTGTCCAGGAAAATTATATTCTGTACTTTCAGGACTAAATTTCTGTATGGTAATTTTAGGTGCATCATTCACGTCTTTTTATATGATTCAGTCTATCGAGGTTCTGAATGACCTCGTATTACAATGCCTTAAATGTTAAATAATTCACATATTAATCTAATATAACAAATAGGTAGGCACCTATAAGACGTATTGTATTTAACTCTGTAATAAGAATATGCCTAAGATCATAAAATGCATAGAGATCAAAGATATTGGCAAAAATCATTTGGAATTTTAATCTGATACTCGTACATATCAATTTAAAAAAAAAATTTAAGATATATTATATTCAATTCTTTTTCCACCCACGAGCCAAAGGACAATCAAGCAGAAACTAATTACAAATCTAACTACAAAATCAAATTAATTACATGAATCTCTAATTGTTTGCACCTGCCAGTTACAAAGTTATTTTCTAAAATCTTTGTGTAATTTCTACTCGGAATCACAACTTTACTGCTTTTTGTACCAATAAGATAAAAATAATGTGGAATAGTTTCGATATATTTTTATTTGTGTTACGGCCGTACAATGTATTTGTATATGAGACATTTTATACTACACAATAAGAAAGGCAAGCTTAGGACAGCTTTTTATCCAGTTATAAAAAATAAAATAAAATAAAGACATGAACATTTACTTTTAAGAAAAACGTGTATGGCGTACGTGGCGTGACCGTACTGTGACCATACTTACTCCATACCAACACACCCGCCGTTTGTTACATCAAAGTAGGTCGAAACCCTAGCGTTGTCGTCAGCTATATGCCTTTGGATATATCATATTTGCCATTGCCTTTATATCTTATATTTCTTTAATCCTTCAATTATTCAAGGTAATCAAGATGTGCCATTATTGTAGGATGACCTTCTTTTAGAAAAATTTGCACTCACGCAGGGGATTTGGGCCTTTCACTACTTAGTAACAGTAGTGTTCATGGGAAAGGCTGTTGCTCTGTTTGCAAACTTTTTTTTCTTAAAATCGAGCATACCCGCACGCACTTTCACTCGGAATATTTGGGCAAAAGTGGCGACCTTTTCGCAACTTTCTCCTCGTCCCTCCCGCGCGCCTCTGGGCTTCCCCCGCTGCGTGCTTTCTTCCGTGTACGGTGCGCGTGGGCACAGCGCGACCACTTTTACTTTTTGACCCAACAATGAAATCTTGAGACGAGGAATACTCTCGCACGGCTGCCTGTACTTTGTTCATTATGCCCATTTCCTATTAAATTACCTCTAGCCGGAATTTGTAATCCAACAACTTAGTTCTCATCATTGTAGCAATTAAGAAGAAGACAGATTTTTGGTACACGTTACTATTCGTTTTTTTAAGTGCGTACATAACCTAATGATATGTTTCTTCTAAAATAAATATTGTATGCGATTTTGATATTCTTAGGCCCCTAATAATAATTGTATGATAAGTCATTTAATATGTATTTAGAACTGCATTATAGTTTAAAAAAATCATCTTAACCAATTGCTACTAAACAACTTCTTAATATTAATTGGCTTAGTTTTGAAGCAATTGCAGCTTTGGAGGTCCATAATTCAAACCTGCTGATACCCTGTTGATGCTTACCCTACTTTTGGCAATTGGTTACAAGTGTTTGGATCAACCTTAACTTAAAATTTGTGTAATTAATTTAAAATATGCATCGCAGGTCACCATAGATTTGAAGTAGCATTTGTCATTTAATTTTAGAACTTGTGCTGTCTCTAACTATTATCATAGATCTCGTAGCTTCTGGATGGGAATTTTGGCCCCATATAAACCCTAATATTAAACTCTTAGACTCTTGTTTAATCTTATTTTCTATTTAGTAGGTTAGATTAATAAAATTAAACAAGACTGACGTATATATAATTGAGCACATATGTAAACAAATCTAATGTATAATTTAGACTGTTTATTCAACTCAAACTTTCATATAACTAAAGCTATTGTGTTTAGTATGAAGATTTTATTATGTGGAGATTATATTATTGCAGCATATTCCAACTTATTGTAAGAATTGTTTAATGTTGTATTTTGCAGACTTGTGTATGTTAAGACCAGGAAACCCTAAGCAGTTAAGATTTTTGACTAAATCGATAGTTCGACTGAATATAAATATCTATAGGGTTTTCATTGGTATTGGTAGGACGGGCAACTTAGACCGGCTCGGGCCGCAGGCGCAGTCGCAAGCTGTGAACGAGAGTAAAAGCGATCTTCCGGCACGCTTCCGCGTCGCCCCGCCCCCGCCCGCCGCCCGCCGCTGAGCCGCGCATAGCACCTTCCGACTTTTACTTTTCACCGACGTAGTGTACATTATTCCGATAGCGACACCACTTTCAATCTTTACGGCATAAATAAATATTCAACACCACGTTTTGTAGCTGCTTATTAACTTGGATGTAGCTGTTGAAAACTGGAATTTAATGTGAGAGTATTGAAATCAAATATCATATAAAAAAGTAATTTAGAAAAGCTTCTAAAAGTTAGTATTTATATCTATAACTCTCTAAAGAAACCGAAGTTCTGCTTGTAGGCAAACAAGCAAAACTATGTACGTACAGTCGACCAATTTCATTTATAGGCCACTTCGTTCCTTGTCACAGTGAAAATCTATATAAAAGACGCAAAAGATCTCTTATTATCGTCACTGTGACAAGGTTCGATGTGGCCTAGAAATCAAATTGGTTGACCGTGCATAAACGTACCGTATATCGATTTATTGTACTTAATGAAAACACTTCATATAGCGAAAAAAATAACAACCACGTAGCTAATTGTAATATAAAGTGAAAAAATGGTAGACAAACAAATGTTTTTATTACTTTTGTAAAGATTATGTACGACTGCAAAACCTGTAGTCGTTCGCTGCATAAATGTATCAATTTATATTGTTGTTGCCGTATTCACGCTTGAATATAAAGTATTGCAACTTAAAATTCCTCTTCAATCCATCATTTTATATTAAAAGTTTCTGGATAAAACCAGAATGGATACACGAAAGGCATTTGAAATTTGGTCACTTACAGAATCACTTTTGCACTTACTAGTTACAACGTGTTAAGTATGGTGACATACGACTATAACAAAAACCCGACCATCTTGGGCTATCCGTCCCTCATTCATTATAGACTGATTTAAACCTCCACGGTTTTTACACATTATTACAAGTAAACGAACCTCGACCACGTGTATTAACTTTAAAAATCACCTCTGACGTTTCGCGAACGACGTTGTCCTAGTGGTTTCGAGGTCCCCGCGCTGCTAGAAGATGATTATGTGAAATTTAGCCGGTTTTTATCCGAGACCACGAAGACAATGACAACTCAATGTAGTCGAAACGTCCCGTGAATTCGTAATAATGAATTATATAATTATTTAATTAACCTTAAAGTATATCAATGCCTGTGCCAGTATTGATAGTTTATATAGCCTAGGTAGTGAATATTTTCTTTATTCTCAATGTTTACAAAGGTCAAATAATTTGATGTCTTATCATTTCCACGAATTAACAAGATTCCCTTTAAGCAAAATTTGCAAATATGAGCATAAGATTTGTAGGTATTTCTTATTCAAATAAATGGACTACAATTCAAACGAACAAGTTTAGGAGACGTTAATGCCTCACAAGTCCCACAACTATCGGAGCTAAACAAATATGCTCGCTTAACGAAATACTGGTTTAATGTGTGCGTAACTTAGCAGGTGGACGTTTGCCCGATTGGAACTAATTTAATTACAATCGTCGGATTTATTACATTACTAGCTTACCCCGCGAACTACATTACTAGCTTAACCGCGAATAAAAGAAAACAACTAAAACATTACTCTCCTTTTTTGTGTAGTGGGGTAAAAAGTATTAGACTATATGTAACTAATCTAGGGCGCTAGCTACCTCCGGACCAATTCTTAATAAAATCTGTCCAGCCGTTCTTAGGTGAATAAGTGGAGTGGAGTGAATGCTGTAAAGTCGCTATCAAATATATCAGAGCAGCCGAGGTGGTCAAAATTTCCCGAACATGCACTTCATCGCCTAAACTATAGTGGATTTATATAGGACTGACTTTGTTTTATTTATATAGGAAGATAACCGTTAGTACAGTGACGTCACAAGGGTTGTTTAGCCACTGGAACTGATAGGTACTGAAGGACCGATGTATTCCAATGTTGTAACTATAAAGTATTAGAACCCTATGCCGGCAGTATACATTTATTTAACGGCAAATCATTATAGTTATGACGAATTTCTTAAAAACATAAGCAACTGCCAAATAAACCTGTTTTGTAATAATCCTCTTGAAAATATACATAGGTATGTGCGCAGGGTGCGTAGGTAGCGATATTGTTGTAGTCACTATATAGGCTTCCTTAAGCGTAGCTCAGAACGGCTTTACTCATAAAATGTCCACCTAGATGTATAATGGGATAGTCTTATTTATCTTTTGTTTCATTTGTCACCCCATTTCTAATGGTACATAAAAGTGATATCATAATTTGTATTGTTTACTACTACTAGTAAATTGATAGGTCCATAAGATACCAACATTATATATACCGTAATTAAAGTCGTCATAATAAAACAGCAGCATAGTATTTTTTTAAAACATTCAAGCAGTGAATTTAGTGATACGGTCAAAACCGTGAAAGATCACCAGTCCACTGAGGCCTGAGCCGCGACGCGCGCGGAGCCTTCTACTTTCTCGCTCACTTTCGCTCAATTCACACGTTTACGAAAATGATCGCGCGCCGCCGGAAAACGCTTGCTTTCTCCATTGCGCAAGAGCAACGGCTACTTCCCGCTCCCCCCAGCGCACCCCGCTTCCCTCGCACTCCTCACCTATATTTCCCGAGTAGGAAGTGAAGCGGTTACGCAACAGCTTTCCACCTGTTCAGTGCAACATTCCGATCGCGATACGTACCGCAGCCGCCCATGTGTCGATGTATCGTACGCGGATCTGCACCCTACGGATCTACACGTCGGACCTATTCTATGTAACATTACGATATATTTACAAAACTGCACTTGCTTTGATGTTTGTGCCTGCTACAGAGTTCACGTTTTTTAGAAGTCAGTGTAGAAAATTAACTATACACATAAATAAGATGACAATACTCTCACCAGCTGTCATAAAATTTTATCATCACGTATCTTTCGTCGATCACGGATAGGTTTATTTCGTGTCTCTACAATCTTATTAAGCTCCTAAAACTGTTTTATTTATGTGCCTATAAATGATTCATTTGTACGAAAAACTGTCCGTCGTTATTTTTTTCAAGCTTGCGAAAAAGAATCAAATTAACCAAACTAAAATTAAATCTGTTTTATATAGGAAAACTTTTCTCTTCTGCCTAATTATGTACGTAATCACAATAATTTGGGCATGAGGATTAATGCGCAACGTAGATATTTTGGAGGTGGTCGCGTCACTTTCTAGCGCTGAGTCTCAGGAAAGTGAGAGTGCGCACGTCACCCTCGTCGCCGGCGCGGGCGCGCGGTTCATGCTTGTTAACCATTCTGGCAACACTTTCTCTGCCACTCAATTTTTAAACCGGAAGGTCGAACAATATTTAGATCATAAAAGATTGAGGTAGCTGTTGGTACAACTTGATTTTCCAAAAAGTGACCACTGATTAGATTGTCTATATAGCCTTTGTGTATTATAGCGTCTACATTCTACATGTTAAGTTTACTCTCACGACAAGTAGATGCTACCGTGATAAATAATAAATATTTATATCCCGAAGACCTGGGCTTCGTGCATTTAGCGATTCTATTTCCGATGTAAAATGTTATATTATGGGACTATTAGCCAAAAATGTATTTAGTTGTTCTTCTTAGTAGATATAGATATAACTTTTCGGTATAACATAAACAACATTTTTCAACGGACACCTTGAGACTTTCACCAAACTAACGACGAAAGTGAGAGTTTGGACCAACGAAAGTTAATGTTCGGTGCAGACGTTAGTTAGGGTCGCGTCGTCATTATTGAGAGCTCGATGATCCGTAGAAATTGCTTTATAATATCATTGTTGATTGGAACGCGAATCCCTTTTTCCTTAGTCAAATCTGCTTACTTATTCGTAGCGCAGTACATTATTGGCACAGGTAATGAAGCGAGTGCAGCATTATAGTCGTATTGTGCAACAAGAGAGAGGGGTGTGTGGCGCATTGTGCGCACGAGTGGAGCGTGCCGGGCGCTGGCGCGGGCGCACGTAACTCCGACAAGTGGGTTAGCTTGCACTTCCCGTTTCCGCACTCCCCTCTGCCGTTCCGCTGAGCCGGCTCGGTTTTTCTCGAGGAAACTCGCGCGCACGCCGCCCGATCGCGTGTCTAGCGACTCCCACGATCGTTATTGTGTCACTAGTTTCTGTTGACGTATCAATACAAACTTCGTTGTTTATGTTCGTAGCAGACATTTCTGATACGAGGAGCGGCGCTAATTCTGCCGCATCTAATCTCTTAAAAAAACATAATGTAAACTGTCGATAGTACCTTTCACAACAGAATCGACTGTTATGTTTTTATTTTACTAATTGCTATATAACGACACTACATAGAGAACATTTTACCTACATAGTACTTTTGCACTTACATATTTCGAATTATGATATTTAAATGTGTCTGGAAATTACAAATTGCTAGCTTAGGAAAACTAAAAAATAAATATAATTCATATATTTCAAGCTATTCAGCTGTTATATGTAACTATTAAAGATTTTTTTTTTTTTAATTATCTCAAGTTGCATGAGTACTCATTGGTACTGATGCAAACGCTTTGATCTAGGCTATGTTATCCACGGTTGATAATCTATTTTAGCGATGTTGATGTGTGGCAGCAAAAATAAAAAGGTTATGTGATTAGTAGGCAGAGAAGACACGCTATGTTAATGCGGCAGCTCGCCTTGGGCCGGTACGCGCTGCGCTCGCGCAGCCACCTTTGCATTCAACGTGTATGTGGAGTTACTCTAATACTGAACACCAATAAATGCACTGTGGCTCGCTCATAACGCTATCATTTTATGATTGTCGCCGATTAACCTTTTACATGCCTGCGACAAGATCCCTAACTAACCATCCAAATCGAACATTAACATGTGAATTCATGCATAAATAAGATTATCATCATACATCCTTAGATTATTTATTTGTATCTAAACCTAAAACAGAAATCTTCATGTGTAATAAGATTATTAACTATGTTTGGCGTCAATAGAAAACGAAAATAATGACGACACGATAACTACGACTTTATGTCAAAACACAGTAAGTGACGTACATTGTTACCAATACAATAAAATAAAAGTATTATTAAACTGGGAAAAAGTATATATATGAGCAATGCTTGCCCTTACAAATTTTTGGCGACACATTGAGCATTGAAAATTTTGGTAGTACTGAATTAGATAATATTTAAGATGATAATAGATACGAGTAAAAAGGCTGGTGCGATGTAGTTTACTAAGAATAAATGTTACATGATGTTTAATGTTTAATATGTATTTGAGAACCTCTATATCACAGACCTGGGTATAAAGTTACCCTAAATAGGTTAGAATGTATATCAATTTATGATTGTTGAAGGCTATGTATGTACACGCGAAGAAACAAATGTTTGCAATTAGTGGAAGTTAGGTGGGATTGAGTGAAGTACGGACGAGGTGTTCGCCGCGCGTGAGCCGTCACGTGTTAGCCCTGCCCGCGCCCCGCGCCCCGCGCCGTCTCCGCAGCCTGATCATCACGTGCCCCGCCATGTGACCACCACCCTCACCAGCCCTCACTGTTTCATTCCTGTACACGTGCTTGCCTTTGATTCTTCCTCTTCGATATGTTTCTCCAACTTAGGCAACATTCACTCAGCCTTTTCAATGTTGTCATGTGTTGACATAACTGATATTAACCATCTGTTACTTATCACGTAGCTCTACTTACTCGTAGGGTTAAGTATTTAGCTATTTAGGATCGGTTCAAATAGCGGATAAACGACTTCAAACATGTAGCAAACATAATACATGCCTGTGATTACCGTGGCGACCAAAAGTTATTAATACATTCACCGAAAGATTGAAAGGACATAAGTAACGATTTAATTATATATCTACATGTATGAACAGTGTAGGGAATCAGTAACTGTATTTCTTTGCAATCGTTTTCACGTAAGCCAACTGGATGCGGTGCCAGTGTGCTGTCATGTGTAGTGTGTACATCCGAGGCGACGGACCCGATGCCTCTCGAGCGCGTCTTAAGGCCCATCGAGCTCTTTCGTGTGGATATCAGCGTATTTGTATTGGCGATAAAGATATGCGTACCTACTTTTTCTTCTTAGTTCTTTACTAAAAGAGAATACACATACTTTAACACTATAGTTAATCAATTGATCTATTTACTAACATTGCAGTTTGGATGGCTTCGACGTACTAGCATTTTTAAATTTGTTTTATACTGTGTTGTATGTTAAAGTATATTTTCTTACACGAGATCTTTGCTGATGCGATTATTATTGTTATATAAAAATGTTTGCTCGTATTTGGTGCACTGCGATTATAATTTCCATTGTAAATAAGGTTCAACGTCGTCATGTGACTTAGATGTAATATGTTTTCCAGTGTGATATTCTTTGATCTATGTTGCCCGTGAATAAAATTATTGGTTATTGAAACCTATGCCGGCGCCGAACCCTCAATCTTTACCGCCACCTTTTGTATGTAAATATTTAATGAAGATCATTTATAAATAGACAAATTCTTCTAAGCGTGGCAAAACTACCATCGATTAAGAAAAGTATGGTAATTTAGCTCACGATGACGGCCCAGTCGGCCTGTATCGGAGCCGGCCAGGTCGTAGCTTAGCATCAGCCGCTGAGGCGGTATAGAGGGAGGATGGCGACGCGGGCTTATCAGTAACCGGCCTATGTATTGTTTGTTATAGGCAAATCGGTGAACAATAAAGATACGCTTGAAGACAAGAAAGATGACAACGAACTATGGGAGGCGCAGGCCGCCTTCTTGGGGCCCAACTTGTGGGACAAGACGCTGCCCTATGATCCCGATCTCAAGGTACAGGAAGTCAGTAATCGCAACTTTATTACCTATTGCGTGTTGCGTGTTGTGTGCGTCTCTCACCAGCTTCCTGGTCGCTGCCGCTCGCACTAGGTAATAGAGAAGCTTCCCGCTCTGACCCTCTCCGCCCTTCCAACTCACGCTTTACCTTTTGCACCCATCCTACGTGTTTACCATTATAATTTTAATTAATGTAGGTTAAGGTTATAGAGTTAAATACCTACTGCTTGCGAATTGCATACATGCGAACGTATGTTTTCTTTATTTATTTTATTACTTGAATAAAATTGGTATATCATTGCGAGTGTCATGCTGTGCGTAGATACGTGCGCGGCGCGCCACTTGTGGCTCGTAGCTTGACGTGTCTGCTATGTGGTTTTCCAGTACGTGGACCTAGACGAGTTCCTGTCGGAGAATGGCATGCAAGGAGAGGCGCTGGGCGGCGCGCACCTCGGCGGCTCCGCGTTCGGCGCGGGCGCGGGGCTGGCGCTGGGGCTGCAGGCGCCCGTCACCAAGCGCGAGCGGTCGCCCTCGCCCTCCGACTGCATGAGCCCGGACACCATCAACCCGCCGCTCTCGCCCGCCGATTCCAGTGAGTTTATATCATTTTCTTATTGATCCCTCAGATCCCCTCGTCACGTTTTAACAAAAGTTGTTTAGAATGTTTCGATTGAATTATAATAAATCTACTATTGGAAAAAATATAAAAATACCTTGAAAACGTAATAAGTGTATCGAATAAAAACTGTTGTGACTCATAATACTACTATTTTAAAATGGATAAACTCATGTGAATTTAATATTGCAATAGCCGGTATTTTTCAGAAGCAAAGTGTCGAGACTCGCTTAGTAGTTGTTTATTCGCCTATAGTGCGGTGTGAATACACGTGACTTTATACACGTGAAGTATAATGCGGGTACATATTGAATTTAAAATCGGTAAAAACCTCGCAACGACCTGAACTGGCTTACTTGTCGTTCCAGCATTTTCTATGGCGTCGTCGGGTCGTGATTTCGACCCCCGGACGCGGGCCTTCTCCGACGAAGAATTGAAGCCTCAGCCCATGATCAAGAAGTCCCGGAAACAGGTAAATGAAGTTAGTGCGCTGATCATTCCTAGCCGCATGCTGCCTCAGGGGAGCGGCGTACACACACTAACACGCACACTCTACAGATACACACGTACACTCGTGCTCATAAACATTTATACATTGTTTACCACAAGAACTGGCATAAGTTTCTAACCTAAATGCCTTAAACCGTTACGTTGTTTATGAACATGTATGTACATACAAAACATATTCTTATAGCATGAAATACTAAAATTAGCTAAACAAATCCTTACTACTATTTTTACTGGGTTAAAAAAAAAAATATTCAATATGATAGTCTTTTTCCTATTAATTAGTTTAATTACTACTGTAGCTAACAACAAGACACCAATAAAATGAAGGAAATTACACAAACGTGTTCTTTTAATAAAATATTTAGTTACTTATGTAGTAAACTTATACCAAATGTGAATATTAAAATATTTTACACCTAAATAACTGTTTATTGTGGATTCTGGAACCGCTCTTAGGAGCATAAAAACTCAGACAACCCTGTTAAATTCTACTTTTGGTATTCAAAATCAGTACCAAATGTGGGTAGAAATTGATATGTTACGGAAGTTAATTGATTTACTCAGATAATTCTGAGGTGGGCTGTCAAGAACACACTTTATAACTTACGAATAAACGAGTAGTACACTTATTTTTATGTACTTTTATAATCTCAATACAGCATGATCACCTATCATATGCACTAACGCTTTACCAAGCAGTATTTAGACTAATAAGTTTGCATGGCAGTCTAGTATTGGTATCAATTGTATAATTATTAACAAATGTACAAGCAATACGAGTTAACTTCTACCCGTTTCCAACTGAACTAGCACTGCTGAACAAAATCGCTTACTCTCATTTGACTACTGTTGGTTGGGACCCGAAACACTTATGGTATTATATAATTTGTCTGTGACTGTATGTAAATTGTATAGATTAAGAAGAAATATACTTCTTTATCTAATTCAAAGTGTAAATTTTACAGGACCATATACGTGAGCCTATGTTACCATGTTCGGGAGAGGTAACGGTAGACTTACGATATACAACTATGATTTATTTTATACATGGACATGTTGTTTACGATATGGCTATTGTAGGGCGGGTGTAACATTTTAGATCATATAGTGTTTACAGGAATCAAAATTAAGTAGCAAGTGAAGTACTTATTATATACGATATTTAAATCGAAAGAAAAATAGACATAATTGACTCGAAGCGGGACTCGAACCCACAACCACTGGATCACTAGCCCAGTGCACACCCAATTGCGCTATCCGAGTACCTCGAGTACTCCGGTCCGAGTATATCGAGTACTCGGATAGCACAATTGGGTGTACACTGGGCTAGTGATCCAGTGGTTGTGGGTTGGAATCCCGCTTCGAGTCATTTTTTTCTATTTCTATTTCGATTTAAATATCGAAGATATTCACTAAGAGCAGACGTTTCTGCATAATAATAATTAAAAAAAAAAATACTTTTTATATAATCTGAAAATTAAAAAGTCCCTTTCATATCTAACCTAATCTATATAAAAAAGGAAATCCGAGCAATTTGTCACTTGCTGGTTTGTTAAAATACACGGACTTATCAATTATAAATCGTAAAGGTTTCTGTTTTCAGTTTTTCAAATGGGAGTAAACAATTTCCACCCGCAGACGGCGTAAATTTAGGTTCATCACAGACTCAACCTTTTGGCCGCCACGACTGCTTAGTATTACTCGCAATAGTAACTTGAGCTTTACTCATTGTCATTGTCATGCATAGCGGTCGTTGGCGGAATAAGGATTAAAAATCGCTAGTTTACTGAAGACCAACTACTACGGCCATGAAGGTTTTCAAACGGCGTCCTGACTGCATTTTTGTTCAGTAATATAATGTGAAAATATAACATCTTTAATGTTTACATCTTTTATGGGAATTTATACTGAGCCTAGAATTACAAAGACATTATCTTCATTAAAATAAAATAAAATTGTTTTGATAACAATCTATTCTGTTAGTAAGAACACAATTTCCGTGTACAACCTGCCGTTACGCTTTAATCCCGTAACATTCAAGAAAAAGACACAAGTTTTCCTAATTCGCCGTACGTTTACACTTTACGCGGTAAAAATTAGTACTTTCTCAGGTACTGAGTAGCCTAATATATAGCAGTAAGGATGTGTTCCGATGTATTTGGTCACTTTTACGGCTGCTAAAAAAATAGGTTGGTATGTAATGTAGACTGTACTGAACAAAATTTTGATTCTTGGAAATCAGGTACCGGATGCGTCGGGGATATAGATTATTAAATTCAGATTTTATATTATTCTACTTGATTTTATGGCTCGGTATAAATTTTGATCATCTCTATTTTCGTCCCTTTCACTCAAATAGGACGTTTCCACATATTATGTCACCAGTATTTTGAATACCTTTTTGGCCTTAGTACTAACCGGCTTACCAAAAGTGCGTCCAGATTTTTAAAATGCGCTGTTAAAGAGCCGCGCATGCGCTGCAGTAATATCAGTGTTAGGGTGCACGCATAAAGCGAGCCTAGCACGTGTTTCAGCAAGTTGTATGACCGGTGCATTTGGAGATCTGGGAGTACTTTACGTACTGTATACTGTGTACGCTCGGCCGACGGAGATGGAGGTACAATTTTTGCTTGACAAGTGCGACGCGTTGACATTAAGCGACGCGTTTTTCTAGACAAGTCGGAGCTATTATAGCTTTCTTTTTATTAATGCTAAACAACTCATCTGTTTGAATATTAGACAATACGGCGGGAATCGTGTTCTAAGGACGCGCCGCTATTGCTACGCATTGCTATTAGGTCCAACTGGTGACATCTCTCTGGGCCCGAGTACAGTCAGGGTACAAATACGTATACGTACCAGCATAAAAGTGTATACATATTTATGCCCTTGACTGTTAGTACATATTTAAACATACAATACAATGGATGTATAATTGGGTAATCAAGCCAGATAAGCTTTTGTACCAAATATATATCATTTTATAATACCTACCTATTTTGAATTCTTACAACGTTCGTTAAAAATACTGCAAACAAATCTGCCTTTTGGATTATATGTAATTCCTCCTTATAGCAGATATGCACGGATATGACTCTATTGAAAGCAAATGTATAAAAACCTTACATTAAAATGTGCGAGTTATAGTCCCATACTTATCTGTACAATATTGTAGTACAGTCACGTCTAATAACATGTATACGTTTGAGAACGTATGTCTGAGTCTTAAGGCTCGAAATCGTTAACATATTTTTGGAGCCGACCGTACCTAGGTATCTACTATTAAATAATATGGCACAGAAAACAAGAACTGTTCATATCCTAATCCACTATATAACTGAAATGCTGGTTTTATTATTCAATATCCAATGCCCTACTGAGTTATAAGTGCAATAACTTTGATTCGATATTTTTATCCTCACTATTTGACAGGAACGTAAGTAAGTGACGAGACTTCAAGATTAATTATTACACTTATGCTTATTGGGGCGAAATATTTTTGCGTGTTGTTTTTTATTATATTATTATATTTTATGAAACATATGAAGTACGTATATGTACATATGTTATTTATAACTATTTCTGGAGCCAACAATGAAACTGGGCACTACAGGATGGCGCGTTTTCGGTATCTATTTCGTTGATTGCTTTGAGCGGGTGTTGAATAAAGTACCTACAACCAAGGCGCGCCATTTCGTATGGCCACGGCTCGTTGTTTTTGTATTCGGGTGAAGGGTGGTATGCGTGTGTGGCGCGGCGTGCTAACTCTGTATCGACGTCGTCGGCAGTTCGTGCCCGATGACCTGAAAGACGACAAGTACTGGGCGCGCCGGCGGAAGAACAACATGGCCGCCAAGCGCTCCCGCGACGCGCGCCGCATGAAGGAGAACCAAATCGCACTAAGAGCCGGATACCTGGAAAAAGAGGTTAGAACATGTTTAACACCGACTGTCGTGACGGGTGTGCGATAGTAAAAAGAGAAATACCAGCTCGTTGGATATAGATAACGTCAATTAATCATCTTCAATTGTTTAAAGCCAACGAAAATTTTGGGTTCGTAGTGCCTTGCCATCCAATCCTAAAAGCTGTATTTTTTAAATTCACATCTGCTACCTACCTGAATAGTTACTAGACTACTCGATCGCATACAACAAATACATTTTTTTCTAGTTGCAACTGTAGTTTAGACAATAGTCACGTTGATACGGTCATATTGTATTTCTCGTACATCTATTTCAGAATTTACATTTACAACCGTATCTTTACAGTTTTTTTTCATTCAGAAGTATTGATATTGATTACTAACCTGGTCTTATTTTCCAGAACATGGGGCTGAGACAAGAAGTAGAGCTGTTGAAGAAAGAGAACCACATCTTGCGCGAGAAGTTATCAAAGTACGCGGACGTATAGGCGGGCGCGGCTGCTCGCCTGCGCCTTTCCGCATAGCACAAACACGCCACTCGACATGTATGTACCGTTCTCCGAGTAGACACTTATGTCACGTCGCATGCGATCACTACCTCTTAACCTTTTAAAAACAAACTCGCTGTATGAATTCTGTGATGATTTACGAAGGTTTAATTTACGTTGTGACTTGTGACTGTAGCATTTATGCGACGTAGGGTTTAAAGGTTTAAAACTCAACATTTTCTGTAACTTTTCAGCTTCTGTGCTTTGTACTCAGAATAATAAATACTAGGAGAAAAAACAAATAACCCGAATTTTTATACATTCGAAATGTTTTAATTTTTAAACGTTTATAATATATCTTATAGTCTATGAAAAATGGTTACGGGATGGAAACAAATTTCAGTGATTATTAGTCGTACGAATATCAGAGCATTTTGAGTACTACAATAAGCACATGAAACAAGGTTAATATACAAGTTTAAATTAAGACAAACAAACAATGATAATAATTATTGTCTAATTATGGGAAATACCAATAACACATTTTTAGTCTTAATTAGGTTATTTTATAATGTTTTTAAGTATATAATGTATCATTTGTTGTCAGTAAACGTATAAAATAAAATTTCATAAAACACAGCGAAATTCTTTTCATTTTAGTCTTATCTAAAACGATAAAAAACTAAAAATTCGACTCAAAAGTCCTTGTTTTTATTTAAAAAAACAAGTATAATAGTGCAATGACTTGCACAATAAAAACAAAAAAATTGGGTGATGGTTTAACTTCGAAACGAGGTGTATGGTACACATTAGTAATTAAGAAAAGATAAGAGCTAATGGTCAACTGTTTGCAGGTCGCAGGCGCACGCTCGGCGCGCCGCTGGCCGCCGGCCGCGGACACTCTTCTTGCTTCTTGCGACGCCTCTTAGTTCCCGCCTCTGCTGACTGCCAATCTCACCTTAATGAAACCTCTGATGATGTTCTCTCTGACATCGTCACGCGTCCATCTTCTCAGGAACTTGTCTGGTTTCGCCAGATCGAGTGATACCCTTAGTTATAATTGTATATCATGTTCCCCACCAAACTGCTGATTTGCCTAAAGAGTAAAAGTGATACATTTTATTTGCCAGAATTTTAAACAATTAATTTTATACATTTCAACGGTTTTACACGCATACTTTACTTCGTGTCCGTGGAGTCAACGATATAGCGAATCGGCAGTCCATCTTAAGTTCTGTTACATGTTCTACCGGGCTATCTTACAAAATGTTAAAGATACGTAGGATTAATTGATATTGCAGTTACCGTAAGTTTACCTAGTTAGTTTAATAGATAAAATGTTAACTAAAGTCCCATTCGAGCTCCGCTCCGATCTATCGTCGTCTCTAATACCTTCAATTCGGACTATACTCAACAGGGTTAGCCAGCAACGACGTACGGACCAAAATTTTATGGCAAAATGTTATTTTTGAAGGGTGTTTGTTGTATGGTGCCGAGTGTGCACCGCGTCATGTTTTCCGAACCGAATGTGGATTATTGTAATAAGTTAATGTTGTTGAATATTTATATTGCGCCGGCAGGGACGCGCGGCGCCCGCGCCGGACGCCCGCGACCCGCTGCGGGTCGCCGCGCGCTAGATTGCTCAAGTGGCTCGCGTACGCATGCGCAAATGTAGAGGCTGCGTCTGTATATAGGTAGTTTTAATAGGGCCCAGAGACGGCCCCGGGCCGCGTCCCGGACCCCGGATCCTCCCCGAATCTGTATTATAAATGTTACCGAGAGCTCCCCGTCCGTCCTTTGGTTCCGACACGAAGGCAGGCCGTCCGCGCCGTGGCCGGGGCCGCGCCGCGCCGCGCTCACGCGCCCGCAGGTGTCTCACCGGCTCGCTTCGTAGGCCCGCTCCCAGAGATTAACTCCCACGGTGGCGCTCGGGCGCCCATCGCCTCTTCTAGCGCATCACATGCGTACCCTTTGTCGTTTACGTAGTGAGCGAATACTATAGTTTCGTTTCAAATTTACTTAGTGAATAGTTTTAAGTAGTTGGTAGATTCCGTAGCGTAGTTGTTATTAGTCTATTTTTGTTATGGCTGTAGTTGTTAACGTTTTTGAAAGTTTATATTTTTTTAGTTGTAAACGGACTTGCGTTATGGTATCGTATGGATAGGACCCGTGAGTAGAGTCGGCGTGGGCGGCGCGGCCCGGCGGCCGCCGCGAGGCAGCGCCGCCGTCGCCGCGGCCGGCCTCCGCGGCCCAGCTGCGCCTCCCAATGCACTGAAAGCGTCCTTTGATGCTCCCCCGCACTCTATTTGACTCGTGCTAATGTTAATATATATTTTTGTAGGTTTTTGTCGTTGATAAATGAGTCAATTGAATGTTTATTGAATTGAAGAAAATAATGTTTATAAACTAAGACTAAGAAGTTGTTGCATTTGAAAGTATTTTATGGATACAAAGCGAGAACAATAAAATGTTTTTTCTATAAAAGTTTACAAGTGAGGGATTCTATAAAGGTGTGACGGTTGAACTTTTGAAATGCACTGTTTCATATCAAATGATAATTATTATAATATGTAACGAACCTAATGTTAATTGGCCGCCCAGTGCGGCATTTGATACTCCATCTTGTTTGTTATAATATACATTAACATACGCAATATATGTAATGGTTTTGTAAATCCATACATAATAATATTATTAAATATGTTTCTTCGAAAATTGTAACATGGGTATAGTTGATATGATAGTTTTAAGTCTGGTTCACACGACACCGCCTCACGCCTGTGGCATCGCTTGCGCAGCTGCAGGCCACCGCGGCCGGCGGCTGTCGTGTGGAGCGGCCGCGAGGCGTCGTGATAACAAGGAGTTGTATGTACGAACATTACAGTTAGCTATACTTTAACCTAAGCTAAGAGAAGCATAGTGTACGTGATCGGGCGGGGCGGCCGCGCGCTGCCCCGGCGCCGCTTCCCTCGCCCGGCAGCGCCGCCGCGTTGCCTTCACTTGCCACCCCTCCTCGCCCACCCGTCTCGCTCCATATTCCACCGACACCCTCCCGAATAGGTCCGCTCGCTGCACTGTATCCGGCCCTACTCGCACCTCTTCCCGTTTACTCTATTTATTTGATAAACCTGCTGTAAAAATCCTCGGTTGAGGCTACTTTATTTTTAAAAGTAGATGTCTGTTACCTTTGCAACAACATAAAACCATATCGATTTACTTGTACGAGTAGTATTTTGTTTGACCGTAATTTATATGGTTCTATGGATTGAAATAAACGTTAATTGTTGTATTTATGTTCGTTTTTATTTAAATCGGCGTCCGACGTGGCGCCCGGCCGCGAGCCGAGACCGCGCGACTCGCCCACTACTTACATTAATTTATTATATGTTAATCGTTGAACATGCGAGTTATGTACCGAGCTTGAAGCCTCGAATCTAGTGATTTGATCTGCTGACGGTATATTTCCTAAATCGGTGTTTTATGTAATAAATCGTGATATAAGTACCTTGCACAAACCGTGAGTTTTCATTATCCTTTTTCAACCGTACTTCTGCTGGTTGTAAGTCTGTGTGGGCATTATCGTATAATAACAATCGTATTTTAATATGATGACAGCGATTTTGTCGTTTAACGCAATTGGGACATTTCTCAAATCTATAAAGTGACTTAAGTGACTCATATTTTGGACAGCGATAAGTCTTAAATAGCAATCTTTGGCGTATATTTCGTAACTTTTGAAATACTCTCCACCACATATTATTCTTCTATGAACCATAAGATATGTCATATGAATAATAGTTAATAACTCAAAAGTAGAGTATCCGGCCAAAAGTAGGAGGTGAGTAGCTGTACCTATAGGGAAAATGTTTTTGTGAGGTTAGTCCGTCATAAGTCATAAAAAAATTAAAAATATTACATTAAGTATAGGTCGTAATATAGAACTTTGTTTTTGTTCGAAAACCGTTGTACTTATAACTAGGAATCAAACCCCTTCGGAGTGTGTAGGATAGCTGCGAGGGTGTACAGTTAGCGTCATGTTATTGGCAGCATTTAAAATAGTCTATGGTGTACCAAACTTTATGAGTAGGTACTTTGAATGCTACCAACTTTGACACTGACTGTACCTACCTACTACACGCAGTTCTAAGACTGTAAAAGTATTTTTGCAATTTTTTTTAACAGATAGCTAAGTACAATAAAGTTGTCAAGATGCAACATTGGACTTGGTAAGTGTTAAAAAAATCTAAAAACCGGCCAAGTGCGTGTCGGTCCACGCTCAGTGTAGGGTTCCGTAGTTTTTCGTCCGTCACAGTAAGTGTTCCCACTTAAGAGTTAAAAATGGGCTATTTGATACATTGTTGTTGACATTTTAATATTAAGTACAGAACCCTAAAAACGGGCCCACAAAGGACGCTGACAACTAAAGAAAGAGTTATAGATCCCAACTATACGTGGAAAATTCGAAAATGTTGTCAATTTCAGTCCCACCACCAGTAAGAAGGGTTGTAACATGGAGTGATAACCAGCCAGCGTCATTTGAAGTCAGTCAGTCAGTTTCAACCTAATGTATGGGCATGTATGCTCCGACCCCATTATTCAGAAAGAATCTGCGCGCGAGCTTAAAGTACAGAAGCTCTAGTGTGAGTTTCTTTTGACGAAAAAATGTCTCGAATGTGTAAACAGTGATACTGATATAATATGGGTAACTAACGCTAATGGTGACGTTACATTAAAAACATACAGTCGGGGCTCAGATGTAGTGAATAATCCTTTCCTATCGTATTTTCTCGGAAATTTTGGTATTTGTCTCACTACTTCACTCACACTCAGTATCTACCCATCTCAAGTAGGTAGTAAGACAACGGAGGGGACGGTCGCATTGGGCGATGAATATTAGTGCAGATTCTTATTTACGGATAAAACTAAACGCGAAATTAGACATAAAACGGCGGCGCTACCGCGAACAACGATATTCGTAAATTTCGGACGATTGTCTCTGTCACTCTTAACGCCTTAATTGGAGTAAAAGAGAAATGCTCGACATATACGAACTTCAAACTTCGCGGTACCGGGCCTGAAGTGAGGAAGTGTGTCTTGTCATTCAATAGAGATTTTAACAACCATATCTTAGGGAATAAGGGCAAATTTATTAACAATTTGTAAGAAACTATCGCCTTAACGACTTTAGTGCTGGAATAATATAAAGTACCTATACTGATCGCAAAAAACCCTAAGATATATGCAAACCTGCGGCGCTTCCGTCTTTCTCGAGTGAAAGCAGAGACCATTTTACCAAAAAAGCGTAAGATGTATGAAATCCTGCGGTGCTTACAGTTTTTTCGAGTTGATAAGTTTGTATGGGGGAACAATATTTTCTTTTTTAGTATATTACTCGACCTTTTTTCATACTTTCTCACCGTTTAAACCTTCCCTGAGGTACTACAAATATTTCAAGACAAAAATTAGCCAAATCGGCTTAGACTAAATATATACCTATAGACGCACAGTCCCGAACAAAGGAGTCGGAAAAAATGGCCTCAAATGACATTCTAGTTTTCAAATAAGTAACATATAAACCGTTTTCGTCCGATCACCGCGATACTGGCAACTACTGAAACGTCATTAGAAAAATAATAAATGTCAAACTCCAAGTCATCAGAATACCGGATGCATGGAGTCGCATAAATAATATTAGGCACGTTGAGTAATAAAAAATGTCTAATAACAAAATAAGTTTATTTACACTTTTTACATTTTATATTACAATATTTGACTTAAGACATCTATAATAAACAAATTCACTTGTTTGCCAAATTGGCAGTATACCTAGGTTTTCGTTGTAAATATAGTCTTTTTTAGGGTTTCGTACCCAAAAGCCTTTTTTGGTCAAATATATGTCTGGCGCTGGGAAATGGGCCGAACACACGGGACGCCAGTCGTTAGGTCTGAAAAATTCATCACCCCTATCTCGTGCTATGAAAGCGGCCCATTCCGATCGTCGCTTGGGATCCCGTGGGAATCTTGAATTAAAATATAACGCTATTAAAGTACATACGAGACGAAGTGATTAAATCTGCCATTTCAAATTAAGTAATTTAAAAATGTACAGTCAGATATATCGCAACGTACGAGTTACTCAAAGATATCAGAAAACGTTCTCAATTGTCAAGGCGTTAGAGTGTATGTTCAGATATTTTTGAACATCTCGTTTGTTGCGATATATCTGATGGCTACAGTACACTCCCTATCTCCTTTTTCATCAATAGGTACATGTATAAGAAAAGGCATGTAAATAAAATATTAGTGACTCCGTACCTTTTTGTTCCATGAAAATCCTTTATTTTTCCAATTAATTAAATTCATTCTAAAACACGAAATTGCATCGAGTTAATACATAATTTGTCAATACATTTGAATTACTTACGTAAAAAAACTTATCCCACTGTCCTTCTTGTGTTTTTTGTGCTATTTTTACATGTCTTAACCGAGCACGACGACATTGTTATTTGACGCCGGTCGGTGAAAGACTAAGTCACCAACTCCATCCTTTTTCGAAATTACTAGAGTTTGAATGTAGCCATTTTTTTCGCCTGACTGTGTATCTGTATATATTTAGTCTAAGCAAATCGGTAAAGCCGTTCGCAAGTTATAGCGTGATCAAGAGAAATAGGGGTTCATTTTTATATATATAGATTTTTTCAAAAACCATTGAACCTATCAAGTTCAAGATAATTTTCCTAGAAAGTTTATGTAAAGTTCTACTTTTGAGATTTTTTTCATATTTTTGAAACTTGTGGTTCAAAAGTTAGAGGGGGGGGGGGCGCACTTTTTTTTACTTCTGGGGCGATTATTTCCGAAAATATTGACATTATCAAAAAAATATGTTAGTAAACCCCAATTCATTTTTAAATACCTATCCAACAATATATCACACGTTAGGATTATAATGAAGAAAAAATCACTCCCCACTTTACGTATAGGTGGGGTACCCTAAGAAAACATTTTTTTCCACTTTTTATTTTTGCACTTTGTCGGCGTGATTGATATACATATTACTACCAAATTTCAGCTTTCTTTGTAGTGCTAACGATCACTGAGATTATCCGCGGACGGACGGACGGACGGACGGACAGACAAGGCAAAACTATAAGGGTTCCTAGTTGACTACGGAACCCTAAAAACTGATTAATTCTATCTAAATTCAGATTTTATAATCCCGATCACTCAGCTAAGCCGTAAGACAGACATGCCAATACGTCCTATACCTAAGGTTTTCTAATTGACAAAAAATAGGGTCGGTATAGTAAGTATGCAAAAAACGATTTAGAAATATTTAATATTATATTTTTACAAAAAGTTACAAGCTCTCATTAGCAGTAGATTTCGAAGTGACCTCTTCATATGACTGACAACAAAATCATGAGTCTTACGTCAACTTGGTACAGCAATATAACCAATGGCACAAACTTATTTATTCTATTATCTACAACTCTTTTTAATTAATACGTAACTATATAATAACAATTTAGTATATCAACAAAGCGGATTGCAGAGAACTCAAGAGAACTCAAGATTGCACTAACGTGCAATAATGCAATGGGGCTGCAATTTGAATTTAAATAATATGTCTCTCTTTTCAATAAGTTATTGAAATACTGCAATAGGGCGTATTTAGGTCATATATTTGACGCCATATCTCAAGGTTTTGGATATTTACATTTTCGAATGTAAGTATATGTAGAAGGTAACTTTGTAGTTCTGAGGAAGTGTAAGTTTCTTTTGACGTAAAAAAACGTCTCGAACGCGTAAGTGATAATGTTATTTATATGGGTAACTAACACGATGGTGACGTTTTGTTACGTTAAAAACTTACACTCAGGACTCTGTTTCAACACTACTTACTTACGAAAAGAGATTTAGTTAAGTATTCTGTGTGGGTGATAAAATTATAACGTCTTATATGACCCAACCGTCCGTCCACATGAATTTATGTATTATATATAATGTTCCTGTAACATTGTCGTGCATCCATTTAGATCTAATTGATTGTTATCTTACCTTATACCTAACCCATAACATTCACAATAAGAACACACTATTCGAGAAGCAAATAGGTGGTACAATCCGATTTAAATCAAATTATTAAAGCCTTATATTATAGGTAATACTGCTGGGTGTTAATAGACATAAAAATATGGTCTTGCATCCATTGCAAACGATCCATTTATTTATTTTTTATATTTACGTATTATTGATTTATATTCTGGTAATCACTTCTTACAAACAAATCTCTAAAAATATAAAACAGGTAGTCAATATATAAAAAAAAGTTGCTTAAAAGTTAAATACAGATAAGTAATGTTTTAAAACATCACAGTAACATTGTATTTTTTTTAGGCACCTAAGTACGAATACACTGCTCTTTTTATTTGATGTACACAAACCCGTCCCGTTCCTCAGTGAAATATAAAAAAATATTTGAGACAACTAGATCATTGCATATATATAACCCTATCAAAGCCTACTGTGATATATCAGATCACATGTAGATACAATGAAACATTAAAGAAAAAATATTAGACGCCAACCCATACATAATATTCCTGAGAACATCTAAGAGGTGATAACTGGCCTTTGCAGCTGGTAAGGTAGACGCAAGAAAACATTCGTTACTTGACTGCCGACATAACACACTGCCGAGGACTAGAGCGGCAGAGCTGGAACACTAATAATACCTACACGTTTATAACTAACCATCTTGTAAGTAAAAATTCATAGGTAAAGTATCATAGATGTTTTCTAAATGATGATACTACTTATGTCTTTTTGCTTCTTTGGTTCTTAAGCTTTATATACTTTGAACATTAGTCACATAATATATGTAAATACGAGTAACTTTGTGGATCACAGAAATTATTGCAATAATTATAAAATTTAGCGATCTATCTTAATTCTACAGTCTGTACAACAAAAGCTAGCTTTCAGCGGTGTCTTCGCACATGAGTGTGTTCTAGCAAATGCAAGTGTAGGCACTCTAGTTGGCCTGGGCGGGAGGAGTCTGGAAGGAGATGACAATGGCACGCAGCGCCGTGTAGGTGCCGACGACTAGACCGACGATGCCGAAGATGAACAGAAGCACGTCTTTGATGCGCCGTACGAGGCCGCCGCCAGCTGCGCCCGCGTCGGCCCACGACACGCACAGCTCCATGATGGCCGGGAAGCATATGCCCAGTGCCGACAGGCACAGCGCACCGAACAGCGATATGAACAGCCCCAGCCGGGGAATCGACACCGCAAACACGACTGCACAAACAACATAGGAAATGTTTTAATACAGTCGCTATCAGATATATCGAAGACGTGAAGCTGGTTACGTTATTTTTTTTTTTACGAAGGTAACCTTTAGCGGTCAATAGTTGAGTTATTTTGTAGGTACTAGTACCTACCTACAACTTATTGAGCAAGTAGGTACCACTTACACGTCAGTAGGCACAAGGCGATTCTGAGGGCGTATTCCGACGCCACGAGTTTGACCTGCGACGCGTGGTCCTGCAGCAGGCGCGGACGCAAGTAGCCATTCCATACCACGTCCACCGGCACGTAGCACTGCAGCCCGTAACTAATGAAGATGGCCACCGAGAACATCGCTTTCACGCTCGTCGCCAACCTGGAAATAAAAAATCTGTTAGAATAGTGGAAATCTTCCTGACAATTTAGTTGATTTGTCTTTAAATACTTATACTGACAATATTAAGGATAATGGAGTATCTTCGATATTTAATAATAATTAATGGAGTAATTGACGTGTAAAGTCTAGCAAAAATGATCGAGCCCAGCAGCAGCTTTGCTATCTGCCAGAATCAAGGAAAATTATTTTGTCTCACAAAAAAATATATTTGGCTCTGTCTGACGAAATCACAAGAACAAAACAAAACTGAGATCTAATTCTTGTTATTTAACACAAATAGTAGGCAACAGTAGATCTGTATTCAATTAAAAAGAAAAAAATACCATTTTCTAGTTACTGTTGGTAAATATAAAACCTGATTGTTAACAAAGTTTTAATGACAACTTACCTAAAATTAACACAATATAACTGAAAAGAACACAACACACACCTAACAGTTTTTTTTAAATAACCTTGGTATATATATGTACATAATATGCCTACACTATAATACATGTCTCAGATATTTTGATTTAGCTATTTATTACTTAAAAATGGCAATGCAACTGTACCTTCCATATTAAATTACTTAAAAAACTAAAACGTTTCTGTTGCATCTCTGTTCCGTGTTTGCTAGTTAATCCTAGCATATTGCTCTGCAAATAATGTATGTAAGTAATGGCACTGATCCCTTAAGTTTTTACTAAAATTAGTTATTGTTTGGCTTGGGCTGGCAAAGTGGACAAGATAATAATATATAGATATACGTAACTACAACAACATCGACCATCATTAACTTACCGAATTTCCATTGTGTTAGCTATTGTACCAATGGTGACTGCTTTAAAGAAAAGAGTGACAGTCATTTAGAAGATCTTGTGGTAAGTCTTAATTAATCAGAATTATTTAAATGATGTGAATCAGTTATACCTTATTAGGCATTTGTTTAATTTTAACACCGATATATATTTCCTAATGAAAATATACGTGAAAATATACTGGCTTACGTATAGAAAACAAATGTTGGTATACGTTAGTATATTTTTTTTGTACATTAATGTGCTAACATAACACAAGTTAAACGTTATAGTTTTTTGGTAACTTGGCATATTATGCCAAGTAGCCCTTAGGCTAATCTTAACGAGGAGTGCCTATTGACGTGTATTGGGATAACTTCTAAGTGGTATAAACAGATGAGTTTTATTCTGTAATTGTTAACGTCATTGTTTTTATTCTAAAGAGTGGGCTGAAGCGTACGCTGCTGTGCAGTTCGCGTGGCTACCTTCTCGTAACGGTGGAAGGTGCTTACAATTGTCTTCTACGTCCTACCATTACAACAATACCGTGTTAAGACTGCAAAACGATAAACTTTTTCTCAAACATGCACTACAATGTTGATATTAATTTATCATAGTTAATAGGCCGTGTTTCAGGTTTGGCTAGACGAAAGTCACGAGAGTTTAAAATTGCTGGATTAGAACAGCAAGATCTTATTTTTAAATGCCATTCCACATAAATTTGTGAGACAGCGTCATGGCGATTAGCCATTCAAAAAAATATATCACACTTTCTGGTTAGTTCGATGACATTCTTCCACTATAACAATAGTATAATAGAGTAATAGTAGTAAAATATATTTTGGGTTTTATTTATGAATCGTCTTGAAAATAACAAACAAGGCACGGTTAGCAAATCCAATAACTTATATTGCCTAACTACAGAAATCTAAATTATTTACTTGTATAAATTTATAGTGACAACTGTGAACTGATAAGGGATAAGTAAGTTACTACCCATTCATAAAAAATGTTTAGATTATAATAAAAGATTGTTGAATTGACAAGAATGGCAAGTTAATTAATCGTCATTTCGTTTAGAACGTTTTTTACTCGAATTGTAAATGGAACAAAATATACCTATAGCACTAAGTACTATCTAGTTTTATTTTAATTTTTGTACATACGAGTATAAAATTAGGTTTCTTGGAGTTTAATTCTATTGCATGTCTGAGAAAACCTAGGCGTGAAAAGGGGCGCACGGCCTATATTACCAACTCCTTACTTCCCGGCTTCTGCGGCTCTAGTGTAAGTTTCATTTGACGTAAAAAAACGTTTACGAACGCGTAAGTGATAATTTTATTTATATGGGAAACGCAAACACGTTCGTGACGTAAAGTTACGTTAAAAACTTACACTCAGGGCTCTGAGCCAATACCACTAACTTCCTACGGCGTACCTCGGCATATGACAGATTTGATTAATATCTTTATCCACAAATAGCGCTGTAGGTGTAAAGGGGGTTTAGTTGCTTACCATGAGTTCTGAGGGAGATCGAGCGTAACGGAATCGCTGCATTTATCAACGCAGAATACGTAGCCGATGGCACCGACTGCAATGTAGAGCAGCACGATGAAGGTCATGCCCACGTTGAGCACTCCGAGCGGCTTCCCGAAGGACTTCGGTGTCTTCATGTTGTTCTCCAGCGCAATAACCTGGCGACCGCGAGAGGGATTTCAGTTGGACTAAAGATACACCGCCACCGCGTCGTCGTAGCGTTTCTAGAGAAGGCAGATTATAAAAAACATTGGAATTATGCGGTATTTTTCGTGTAACGTACTTCTTTAGATAATTGTTAAGACTGCTCTAAAACAAAGGCATTTTAGTAGAACTAATCAAAAGATATGTTTAAGACACTAAAGTGCTACATAAGATTATGTAAGGTAAATAGGTAAGTATTATAAACTATTATAGAGACGCAAATGCATTTTAATAAGGTCTTAATAAACTTGAATTAACTATCATCCTATATTAAATAAAAAAGAGCGCACACGTGTATGAATTATTTATGATGTAAGAGTCATCACAGGCTTGCGCAATAATTGTCACATAGGTACGCATTAGCTTTCAATAGAATAATTACCGCTGGGCAAAGTGCATAGTCTATCGCATTGCTAGTATACACAAATACTTACAACCCCTACAGCAGTAAGCGCGAACAGGATGGTTCCGAAAAACAATGGGAATGTATCAAAGGAGCCCCAGAGATCTAGGGGCATCTCTGATTTTTTCTCAGCTCCCAGCAAGAAGTACACCACAATGCCGAGGCCGACGAATGTAATAAGGTTCGCGAGGGTAGAGAATGGTGCCAATATCTTCAAATTAGGGATACAGTTGAACGCGATCAGTGGTCCCAGGATTATCACCATGTGGATTTTCACATCCATCTGGTAGTAGTCGTCGACCATCTGAAATCAATAGAAACGTGTTCATGCCGGTAGTTGGACTATTGATGAATATGGACGTATTAATGATGCAAAGGGCACGGGTTGACCTAAGCGGCGGCGAGAAGGCGCCCACTCAAGTGCCTGCAATGCGATGACCTCGCTGTAAATGGCCGCTTATGGAATATTTTTATTCCCCCGTATAATAGGCACGAACAGGAAATTCATCTTAGAGATTCAATTTGCATCTGACATATTGGAATTGTAGGATATAACGAATATAAATGACATTCTCACGATATAAAAAGGACCTATAAAACAATTAATTCTGGTTCACAGAATTAACCATTTGAAACTAAAAATACCAGCCATGAGCATGTCATGTGTGATTAACATATTAATACGAAATTACAGATCTCTAGGACCAACGTTCGTGACCGTTGGACCGTTGGTCCTAATTTTGTTATGGTTAGTGGTCCATTGCCGACAGATGGATATGGCAAAACCATTTTATTTGTTTATTTGTTTTTATCAGCTATATATATTTTATCGATAACATTTTTTTTTATAATCGATTAAGTACACATTATTATCAAGATAAAATAACTTCTTCTGGCTCTTTTCAACGGTGAAATTCATTTAATTATTAAATATGAAATAAATGTCAAATGAAGTATTGGTTGCAAAAGAATGTGTCCGGTATTTTTTTATTAAGGTGGCGTGTAAAGCACTATGTGTCACATGATAGAAAAAAATATTTTTATTTCGCGCTTTAACACTGGAATCCCTCACTATGGTCAGGCGTCTATTTTAAAATTATAATCCTGAGCGTAGACCGTATTTACATTGAATATTCTACCTGATGGTATCGAGGGTTTTAGTGTACACCCTTTACCATAAATACTTTATTTTGCTCCCTTGTGACACAATCGACTATATTCTTTAGGCCTAAGAAATAGAATAAATTACAATTACGGACTACACATGACATGACATTTCTGTCGTTATTCCCAAAAGGCTTTATTCTATCATTCCGCTGACAATTAGTTATCCCTTTCGGTTTTATCGACTTTTTTATTTGTTTAGTAAGTATACAATTAATCTGACATTTGCATTTGCTAAGTTTATAAAATAAGGGTTTATTTTTAATTTTTTAAAGCAGTTGCTAAATAAATACTTGTGTGTGATATGACTTGCATTATTTTTTGTCGTTCGATATTAATGGCGCTTCCAACCAATTTGTAGACTTTCTTCAGTATCATATAAAATCTCTAACTTGATCGGAGTTCTAAGAGTGGTGTAATACTGATCTGATATAAACATAAATTATTGGCATGTATCGTCTACAAACAAAACTAGCAAATACCGCTTTAATATTCTCTGCAATGAAGACGATATAGACGCAGCAGATGCCGAGCTGGTAGACGACAAGAAATATGTCAACGGCGAGCGTGGAGGGCCGCGCCAGCGCGCGCAGCGCCGGCGGTCCGCGCGTCAGCGCTGCTGACATCGACTCCGGGTACGTCAGAAGCGGCACCCGCAAACGCTTGCACAGGTCATACTGGGAACGCACCTATAAACAAAACACAATACGTGTGTAAATACTCATTCGGATGTTTTAGCACAGTTTTGATCTAATTGTTATTGCCATCCGTTTTGAACAACTAGAACTGGTCAATTAATGTGAAAAGTTAATAGGTAAACTGAAAACTAAATTGAGTAGCTTTGACTTATTAGGTTATTACAAAATGAAGACCGGTGAGCCTTGTTAAAGCACTGATCTCGATTCTTATTTATCTGTATTTTGACCACCCAGTGTTGGAATATAGACAACATCGGAATATAGGCTTTGGTATTAAAACAATGACTCGTATTCAGATAAAAATAAGTATTGTTTCTAATACGCGAATGTTCTAATGGCTTCTAACATTCACATTGCCATGATTAGAATTCATAAGATCCTAGTACAAACCAGAACATGTAAGCAGTAGGTGCAAATGGCGCCGACGACGATGGTGGATATGATGCCGGTGACCAGCCCCGAGCGCGCGAAAGCCTGCGGCATGGCCAGGATGCCCGTGCCCAAGCTGCACTTCAGAAGGTGAACCAGCGTCTCGAAATCACTGCAGTGGGAACCACATTATTTTCCTTATAATCGCCTTTATCATATTTTGTTTCAGCGCTACAAAGTACCTATATTGAGTATTCATGTTTATGATTAAAAATAATTTATATAATAATACTATAGTACTCGGATAGCACAATTGGTAGTACACCGGGCTAGTGATCCAGTGGCTGTGGGTTCGAGTCTCGCTTTGAGTCAAATTTTTCTATTTTTCTTTCGATTTAAATATCGATAATGCTACCGTTATTGGCATAATAACAAAACTACTTTTATCAAATAATACAGAATCCACAGAACAATAATTAATGAAGGTGCGGAAACTATGTTTTTATCAGGAGTTCCACATATAAAACTTGGGACGATTGGACATATTTAGTTAATGATCTGGTCAAAAGTAGGTTCACAGTCCTAAAGGTTCAAAAAATAAGTTTTTTTTTTTCATATTACTCCTGATATGTTTTACGTTTTTAATTGATAATTGATAAAACTAAACTTACTTTGTGGGTCTATTGACTTGACGATGCTCGTGAGGATCATAATCCTCGTCGTCAGCGAAACTGGCAGGAACGCCATCTCTGGAGATTTAAAGCGGAACACAGACCTGTCAGTTGAGAGTCAAGCAACGTTACATAGTTTCACAAAGGTACGTTAATTACTTTATGTTCCGGATAATTTTACACTATTCGCACTGCGCATCGTCATACTCATAATATCTACTATTCCCGTTATACCATTACTTTTCCAGATAGGAATCTAAATAAAAAATAAGCAGCGTTAAAATGTTACATTTTTTTTATTTTCTTTAGTCTAGTTAGTGTTAATATAGTACCTATTAATTTGATAAAATACAATATGCTTGCATTAAATAAGGTTAAGAATAAAATTAGAAGATAACCCGAACTCATACGACAATCTCTGAAAACACGCAATGATACGTTCATCATGTAGGTTATTTATATCTAGCGCATCCCAGGGATATCTCATACACACAAGCGAGTGGTCGCACTCAATTGCTATTGGAACAATATTTTAAGTTTTCTGGCTAGGTGAAAGATAGTTGAACGCTTTATGGCTAAAAATGTATTTAGCGAAAACCATGTTTTTACAGAAATGAGATATTCTGTAAGTCAAAGTCTATTGTGATGCGGTTAGACATATGTACCTACTGGATTCACCGTGCGGAATAGAACAGACAAACTATTTGCAGGTCGCCTTCGCTATTTGTGGAATAGGCAAATGCCGCGTCTGGATTGTTAACTAGGCCTGGGCCACTCTAGTAAATCCATGCACGCTACTTAGGTATGTTCGGAAAATTTAGGTTACTTCTATCGAGACATTCCATTTTTTTTCTATTACTAAATAGGTAGGTAGTAGTGGGTAGGTATATTTTCCGATCAAAAATATGTATGGCTAAATTCGTCAAAAACCAAAGATAACCTTGGATACTTAACATTTACTATAAATTTATAACTAAAACAGTTTATAAAGTTCAATAATATCAATGACATATTTTACGTTTTTGAAAAAGTTCCGATATTACGTTTTCAATACCTAGTGTTCGTACAGTTAAATATTCCTGCTGATACAGTTTGAAATTCCAGATCTAATTAACTGTCTGCAGCGCGCTCTCGTAACTTAGTAGACTCGTGTTTATTCAAGTTAGTTCTAATATTTTAATTGCAATTAAAGTGGATAATGGCGCGAAGTTAGACGGTAGCTACCAGCTCTGTCAGTAATTTTCATTTGTGATAATCTCAGTTACTGAAGAAAACTAGATATATAAAATTTAAATTTAAATGACTGAAGAACAGACGAATAGACTGCGGCATTAAGTATATTCATCAGAAAAATATTTGTAAGATATTTTGTTACTAGCTTTCACTAAAAAGCTACATCCTTCCACTATACACATTAGTTAATTATATAGTCCATCTGTGCCTCACGAGTCATAAATATCTAAAAGCGTTTTAATATCCAAATAATAAAAACTTGAAAGAAATTTAATAAACATGGAATAAGTAATACGTGTCAAATTTACCAAGTAAGTAATTTATACGAATCATTTACAGGCAAACTCATTGAATTTTAACTTAATTCATTGTATAACTTAATCAGGCCATACCTATGTCTGAAATAATAACGAGAAATGAAATGCTAACTTATTTGGACTTACTTGGCTGGCTCGGCTACTGGCTGCAAATGTACGGTTTCTGTCTTCTCCTCCATTACGCACGCAGCGTCTGCAACCGATATATCGGAATTACAAATCAATGGGGAGTTGACTGGTCGGATGCGTGCACTTAACGACAAATATGTCGTGTGAGTGGTCGGATGGTGGAGGCGGTAGCAGGGTATGATAATGGGTTCAGGATGTCCCCCATCGAGCACTAGCCGCCGTCAGTTACGCTACTTGTCGTCATTGGTTTGTACTCTATATATAGGCTCATTGAACAGCGTGTGGCGGGAGGACCGCACGGAGTAGGCGAGCCTTCGGCTGACGCAATCCCCTTAATTGATCCGTTCTGTGCACTAACTGAAGGTTATGTCATTGGACCTACAGCTTACTAACAAATCAGTCTTGTATATATTTTGACGTAGACCTAGGGCATTAGCAATTTCGGTAACCAGAGACAGAATGCCGTAGGAAAAGCATGTAACAATAAAAATAACTGAACGCATGTACAGTCAGCAGCAGAAGTATCTAAGCTGCCGAGTTGTCTACAATGAGCGTGACACAACTTTATTGTTAAGAGAACAAGCGCGTGTCAGGATCATTTTGAACACCTGGACCGCTTAGGAACTTAGGAACTTCTGCTGCTGGCTGTACATAAATTAAAACTATTAAAAATAACTAGTAGTTTTTAGTTATTTTTAATAGTTTTAATGTGGATATTGGTCAAATTTATATGGGATCACAACTATCACCATCTGTTAAATACAAAAAGATTATCTAAATCAGTTTACTTGAAGAAAAAAATACTGAAAGGTTCTGAGTACACATAAAAAACAAACAGACGATTTTGAATATACTTCTATACGCCTATGGGTTCAGTAAGCCAGGTGACATAGGGCCACCGCAAACACGTGCTCTTACGCAGCACGCGGTTCCGCGATCACGTGCAATCATATTAATGTCGTTGGGTATTTATATGTAGTAGCGTACTCACTATGTGCGAGAAAAAACTGGATTGTATCGGAAAGACAATCGTGAAATGTTAAATGGATGGAAACAATGCGAACGTCTCTTCTGCACCTACGAACACACATCACTAAGAGTACCTACCCAACCGGACGGACACACGCTTTTAATTAACTTGCTGGTAGCCTATATATTCAATGGGCCCTGATTAAGTACAACTGATTAAGTGTTCATGAATTAGTTACTAGATGCGTAATAAAACGTTCTGCAAAATATTCATGATTACCTAATAGAAAGTCACTTTTATAATGCAAGTAACAAAAGTTAAGTAGGTATAAGGAATAGAGGAAATCTCGTCTTAATGGTTATCAAGGGCCGATCATCTCGAAATCTAGTAGGCACAGGCAAAGTAAATAATTATCGTTTTAGACCAGCAATATTCAGAATTCGTATGCATCACATATACAATTATTTTTTTTACTAAACCCTTTAAATTAGTTCTACAAACTATTCTTCACAGCAAAAAAAACTATCAGTTTCAAATTATCTACGAGTAGCCCCCTATAGGCGGCAACATAATTTATTTAATGATTCTGATTCACCTCTACATGGTAACCGCGAGCGAGACAGGGGTAGCAAAACCTTATTCCGATAAATTAAAAATATTTTTTAAAGCTAAATTGTGTCGTGGCGTGCTGGGCACTAAAACACATGACACCTTAAGATATTCTTGGCGTTCAAAGGGTTATATCGGGCGCAATTTTTCCAGTGTTTTATTAAATGTTAAACTAAATTAATATTCATCTTAACAAAGTTTTAGCCAAAATAAATCATGACCTAAATTTTATCGGAGACTTGCGATGGCATTTGACCTCTATATTTATTTGTTAATAAATCAGCATTATCGTGGGTACGTTGATAGTGTTCGGTTCGCTATGATCAAATGGTATTGTAATAATGTAGGTACGCGACGATTGAACTCAATGAAGCGCATACAAGTCTAATCAAACATATTTGTGAAGGCGTTTGATCGCAATGATCAACTGAGTGCTGAATGATGATCAATTTACATCAAATTTATAAGAAGTAATAATGTTAGTAAGAACAAATCAAATATTTTTTTATGAAATATTTTTTATATATTTTGATTTTTAAGTAGCAACTATTTATATAAATTATAAATTGAAAACAGATGAGATGACATATACTTCGGGTTCAAATCCTGACTTATATTATAGTAGTTGTAGTACTTAATAATGTCCTTTCCTTTAATTTAATTTTATATACATGTACTATCTTTAAATGAGAAAGTGTAGTGTTTTTAAATGAGATGTTAGATAGAAATTACTGACTGATGACCATCAAATAATAATGATCAGAATTCTGTAATATAAAATAATCCACCTGGGGCATTATAACCGTCTTAAGAACAACTAAAGGGTATTGCATTTAAATTTGGCAAAGCGAACTGTCAGTGACGACCATTACAATATGACAGTCACAGCTTCTCAAAAAAAAAAAATAGTCACTATTCTTAGCAACGTAACACTAAACTATTTAAAATGAGTCCATCCTGCCCTTGCGTAACAATGTTCGTTTGTCAGTTATTTGCGAGTGGCGGACGATCGGTTACCGGGAACTCTCGAATGTATACGCCGACCCCTTGTTTCTAGTAATGGGCAACGGACACAGGTGTCTGGTGCCTGTGATTGTTCCCCGCTCGACTGTGACGCCTAACCAATGACTGACACCTTCATAACGTTTAGAAATACAAAAAACATACATACTCGTATTATGACAAGCATGATACAAAAAGCTGCAAAGTGCCTACATAATCTACTTATACATAGATTAGTTGTACCATAATATTCACCTGCCAACTGCTAAGTAAGTATGTATTTATGTGAGTGTATTAACCTAATTTGCCAATTTTGGCGAGTAAGTGATTAAAGTACATTAAATAGTATTTAGTTAAAGCTCGGGATGTATAGATCTCGGGTTAGGTTTAATTGACGCAAATTTAATATTATTTTACACCTTTATAGAAACTTTTAACAAAAATGCACGGATTAGGAGATACACAGAATCTAAAATTTTACACACAATCTAAAAATACCACAACTTTTTGCGAATTAAAAACTTGTGTAGAATTGTTTGTTTGTTGTTATGCTTTAATAATTTATTGTCTATTTTTACTGGCCTATTATAGTTACTTACCTACCTTACCTACAGAATATAGGTATATTCTGTAAACAATCTAGATGGTTATTGTTTTTTATTGTAATCCGTTTTTAAAAAACTAATATCTTTCTAATACGAAATATCAGGGGGACGTTAACATATAAGTTTGCTATATTTTTGCACTAAGGTGATTGTATCTAATTAATAAAGCTACAGATTAAATAATTTGGTCGATACAGAGTTTTATATAGGCATTATTTGCCAATTTGCAGTAAACTAACTTCAATATAATGTTTACACAGAAATTTATAGACGGAAACACTATTAGTGTCAGCGTCAGCAATAAAACCGCGGAGTTCTTATAAAAACAATACGTAACGTTACTCCAAACCCTAACCTAGCATAACATAACAGTTAATCACTCAGCAGCTTTGTAGGTACCTATATACCTATAGGTACATGAACACGTGCGAGAGCTCTTATCAGGATATAGAATATGCGCAGAAAAAAGGTTGAAAATGAATAGAAAGTCTTGTATCCTGCACCTTATGGCTGTCACAGAATTATTGAACGCTCGTGACGCCAGGGTTTAGTTGATAGTTGATTAGATCGGCGCTAGGAGCGCTGTTCACGGCGCCTGCGCGCTGGCTATCTGCCATGGGCTCCGGCGATCCACCCTTGCCCCACGATCGTAGGAATCGTATTAAAATATTTTGTTTTCTAAGATCCCTTCATACTTATAACATATCAGCAATGCTATTTATTAAAATAATGTCGTAAACATCAGTAGGTATATAAAACCCACAAATTTAATAAGTACACTCAGATTCGTTCCGCAAAGGAAATCTAATTTGTTTTGTTTGGCGATGCCTACTCCACTGTTACGTAGAGTTTGGGATGTAATATAACTGAACACTGATTATTGTCACTATATGTTAAAGCAGTAGCTTAGTATAAAAATATATGAACAGGAATGATCACTTACCAGATTCCTAAGTGTTGACAGTACAATTTGTTTTGGTTGTGGGTTACGGTGACAGATAGCTGGCGCGTAATTATGTAACTTTGACTAAATTTAATAAAACACGTTCAATTAACGTTTTAAAACGGGTAACAAACGTTTCACACTCGTATTGATATGAGCACTCATCGGGCTGGATCGCTTATTAGTTACGTACACCTACCCCGACCGTCGAGCGGCGAGAGACTCGGCACCGTGCGGCGAGCAGCGAGCGTCACAGCTAGCGGCGCGGCGGCGGCGGCGCGGCGGCTTTACTGCGAGCGGCGCGGCGGCAGCAAGGCGGCAGCGCCGCCGTCCAACGGCGGTACGACTGTCAGCAAGGCTCGCAGGGTAAAACATATCCTAGGACATCATCAAATACAAGAAAGCTACTTATCAATATAAAAAAAAAAACTTGCAAGGCAGTTCAGCTTATAATTATTGGCCCGAAACTACGTACCTTGATAATATTAATGATTAACCAATAACTTGGTATTATTGTTACTATGAAGAAGCTAAATGAGGGAATCGGTACATTTAATTATATACTATTTTGTTTATTCATTTAATAAAAAATACTCGTAAATAATCCCAAGATAATCCAGTCATGGCAGCGACACACTCGGTAGTCTACATTTATTTCAGTAGTCTAAGAGAGCCAGCGAAAGCGATAAAAGCGATACATACTTTTATTTTTTAAAGGTCTTTTCTGTTTCTTTTCCTAACACGGTGATAAAGATCCTGGCATGACGTCAGTAAAGGTTAAAAGGACATGAAATTGTAACTTGAGTTTGTAACCGCAATCCTCAATTTTATACATTTTAGGTGTTTGGAATAATTCGAGAAATAAAGTCGTTCTATTTATTATAATCATTATAATGTTGATTGTCCTGAAGATGACGTATAGAACGCCAGAGTGTTTATATTCGCGTATGAATTGTTGCTGTACTATTCTGATAGGCGTACGATACATTCACTTTTATACAAAAGCATGATACAAGATATCATTTATTTATTTTCAGAACGATGATTACCGAAGATATTCACTCAATTAAAAAAATGTTTCACGCAAATCTCTATTCTTTTTCAAATACCGATCTTATGATCAAGGAACGGACAAACGCCTGTCATTTTGAAAACATAACCCTGTTCTGTGCTCACCTTTACAATACACACTTTATATTAGGGTTGACGGAGAAAAATATCCCACTACACACGTAAGGTAGGTAACCTTAATTTTTATTTTACGATGTCCACGTGATTGATTTACATATCCACACTGAAATACAGCTTTATAAAACTAACTGCTCACTGAGCGTAGCCTGGGACAGAAAGATAAACAAGGCGAACATATTAAGGGTTCCTAGTAGACTATTCAATCCTAAAAATTAAACTAGTTTTACGTTTAAATATGTACCAATTTATTTGAAACGATAGTTGAGCAGTAACATTACTTTCAATGTACAAAAACGCTCCTAAAAGCTTTATTGTTAAATAATCTTTGGCAGGCTACTGGCATTTGGACTAACCTTTAGACAGAAATGGCAGTTTCTTACAGGTTCCACAGGTCAGTTAGCGACACACAAGACAAAAAGTGCGAATAGTAGATTGACAAAATTGGCTACTGAATTTTCTACTCAGACCACAGAATAAATAACCCACAGAAATGTACTGGAATATCTAAATTCAACAAATATTCACAAAATGTCCAAAATATCGTTTTTCTTACAATATTCTTTATAGTCTCCTCAATAACTTTTATATTATAGTTGTTAATGGTTTTGATTCTAGCAGTAGCAACATAACATCCGGCATCCCCCAGGGTTCACATTTGGGACCAATCCTCTTCAAAATATTTATAAATGACATACCTGACTGTTTCTTGTTCTCTAATGTCTACATGTAGGTATGCTGATGATTTAAAATTTATACGAGCACTAGAATCCAAATATGATGAATATTTGCTTCAAAGCGACCTAGATAGACTTATTTCACGGTGTAGAACAAACAACATGAACTTAAACTCTGATAAATGTATTCATGTAAAATTTACACGAAAACTGAATTCAACAGGATCGGAATATTTCATTGATCTCAACGCAGTGCGACAAGTAGACACAGTTAAAGATATAGGGGTACTATTTGATAACAAATTTACATTCGTGCCACACATTGATTTAGTAGTTAGAAGGGCCTCTAGGATGATGGGCTTCGTTATAAGAAATAGCAAACCTTTTCGCAAAAGTAAAACTAAAATAATGTTTTTCAATAGTCTAGTAAGAGGTATAATGGAATATTGTAGTGTGGTGTGGCGTCCTCACTACGCCACCCACTCGCTGCGGCTTAAACGAGTTCAGAGACGCTTTGTGGGATATCTTTCATACCACGCTGGTGTATCTAGAAGACTAATCTCATACAATATTTCCAGATGAGTAGTCTGGACATGCGCAGAGCTTTTTTAGATGCAATATTTGGATACAAGATAATAAGGAATAAAATAGATTGCCCGCAGCTATTGAGCCTGTTAATGTTTCGCGCCCCAAAGCGAGTTACGCGCAACCCCGTCACGCAGTGTCCACCAAGAAAAACCATTTTTGGCTGTAACTCCAACTCCCCCATACCTAGAATTTGTAAAATTATCAATAGTCACTCTAATGCTGTCGATATATATTCTGATTCTGTTGGTAAATATTGTACATCTGTTTTCGTCTGTTTAAACAGATGCAATAAATACTAACTTTCTCAAATTATCACTGCGTAATATAATATTATATTATACTTATAAGTAGTCGGTAAATTTTATATAGGTATAGATTTGCATGTGGAGTTTATCTGTAAGTAGTTGTTACACTCAGATTATACTATATATGTATGACTATATAACTTTGAATGCAATAGTGTAAGCAATTGTTGGTAAACCTAATAAAAAAAAAACCTTAAATTCCACTTAGGGTTGATACTATGATCCGCACATGCTTGGTCAGGTCGTTATGCTGATTCTGTAGCATCAGAATAAAAAATAATTATCTTGTTGCTATTTATCGTTGCACTCATTAATCTGACAGAATCACATTCAGTCATTACCTCAACCTTTCACACATTACCTCAACGCAAAAAAAACGCCGACCTGCAAAACGCTGAAAAGAGGCCACAAGAATTGCTTTGTATAATATTATAGAACTCACGACATGCTTAATCCGGTCTTAGGAGTAGTCACCGCTCCTGACTATCAACGACATTGTCTCTACACATTTCTTGCTCTGCTTGAGTACAATGCGAGCAAAATAATTAATTCATGTGCGGAGATATAATTACTGTCCACAAGAAATTGCCTTGTTTCATAACATTGTTTATTGCACTTAATTCTAATAGATTCTTCTTCATTCTTGTCATATTTACACCTTAATATAAATAAGTATAAAACATATTTTGTTGTGTTACTACAGCAAAAAAAAAATTTTTCAAACAAAACGATCAAGATTAAATTAAATTATCAACCAACTACGAGTATTCTGGTCTTTTATATTACATCTTCTTCTTCTTCTTTAAAAAAATATGGCTTCCATCAATAAATCAATCGATGATTTCGCCAGTGTCAAGTAGAATAACAAATAAGTATAATAACATACCGGGTGCGGCTGTAATAAGAGCTAAAATTTTAGGGATCGCTTCTACACCACGAACATAACACGTTTACTGTCAGATTACAAACTTCATAGTTTTTGCAATACATTGCTTGCTTGGAAAATCTTTTTTTATTAATATTTATTAAACTATAAGTTATTTTCAAAAGTCGTAGGACAAATGTTGCTACGTTTTTGGTGTAGAAACGATGCCTAAAGTTAAAGCTCCTATTACAGGCCACACCCGGTATAAGTTTGCCCTTAGAGCATGACGTTGTTCGGTAGTAGGCCTTGCGTTTTGTAAAGTGGTAGCTGGACTTTACAGAAAGCTAAGAGGCGGATTGCCGGGTGATGACCAAAAATAGTGGTGAAACACGTTTTGAAATCTATTCTTCATTAGCATTATATTACATCGGTGATGTCGGTGATGTACCCACGATGACTTTTAGTGACTTCTAATTTCTGTCAAAGATGTCTGTGGATAATCTGTAACTATTCTACTGTATTTTTGCCATTAAAAATATCATATCGGGTGTTTCCTGTAATAAGAGCAATAACTTTAGATTTCGATTCTACACCACAAACGTAGCAACATTTGATCTACAGCTTTTCAAAATAATTTATTGTTTACTAAATACGAGTATGAGTAAAAATAAAATAAAGTTAATAAAAAGTTAAAACGTCAACTTAGACTTGGATGCAAGGAATTTTTATAACATAACTGGAATGAGTCCTGAGAAAAATACCAATAAGAGAAATATACTTTATTCAGATCATTATAAAGTTTAGTTAAAATGATCTGAATAAAGATCTGATCTATATATTTAAGTATTTATCATGTATTTATATGTATCTATCTATTATATACCGGGTGCGGCCTGTAATAGGAGCAAAAATTTTACGGATCGCTTCTACACCACGAACGAAACAACATTTGTTCTACAACTTTAAATAATTGGATAATATAATTACTTGTGATTTTTTCGAACAAATTAAATAGTATTTTCAATGAACAGCATCCAATAGTCTAGTTGACGTTTACTGTCAGCCTACAAACTTCATTGTTTTTGCAATACATTGCTTGCTTGGAAAATCTTTTTTTATTAATATTTATTAACCTTATAGTTTAATCTTTTTAAACTTATAGTTTATTAAAGTTATAGTTTAAACTACAAGTTTAATAAATATTAATAAAAAAAGATTTTATTTTCAAAAGTAGTAGAACAAATGTTGCTACGTTTTTGGTGTAGAAACGATGCCTAAAGTTAAAGCTCCTATGGCCACACCCGGTATATCGTCGTCTAGAACCTACAACACAAGCTTATGGACCTGCTCATCAACGTTAAGCGATAGGATACGCGAAACCAGTCCGAGAGACGCATGCGAGGATGAAAGAAAAGCTATGAGCCCAATTTCCACCATACGACGAACTCCCAAGCCACCGAAACGTATAGGAAGAGTAGTAAAGTGGGAATCCTCAAGATTGACATTCAGGATATTCTCCAGGCCATTGCGAAGCACATCATCAAAACCCTGGATCACCTGCCGAAACATCCACGTCGGCGCAGTTCTCAAAGTGTATGTCACGCTTGAGATCGAAAAACAGTTACGTAACAGCACCAATGAAACATGCGCCGACAGATGCTGTAGGTGATCCAACGATTCCGCCATGGCTGTTGTTCTACCCTCAATGACGCGACTGACTCGCTCCGGAAAAATCGGTGTACCAAGAAGCGACAGGCCCTTCCTTTCCAGTACCTTCTTTACGCCCGGTAAAATTGCCTCAAAGTCCGGCATTGAATCTATTGCCCCGGGTCCATAGGGAAACAAAATATGTCGGTCATGGTTATTTTGACCCATACCTATAAATTTTCGTACCACTTATGTACTAATAAAATATTACCCGTTTAGTTCAAATATGCGATAATTACCTTTAAATTTAGTGCAGTCGTATTTCTATAATTATAATTTTTTTAACTCTGACTAATTGATACAGGCAGTTCACGTAGTAAATTAAACATGCATCTAGTTTTGTCTTAAAATACAAATTGGGCACATTAATGGGATTAGGGCAGCCTGAGCTGCCGGCGTATTTTCTACACCAGTCTACTATATAAGAACAATATTGTAATTAATGGAATTTTTCTAATTTTTAAAATGAACGTGGTCACCCTATGGAAAGAGACAAAGGTCTGCCTCGTAGCTATTTCACTCGGCTCGCTTTTATCGGGCCACTGCTCAGTTTTATTATTTATTATTATATCTATGCGTGGATGATGTTCATTGAAAATACTATTTACTTTGTTCGAAAAAATCACAAGTAATAAATTACCCAATATTTTAAAGTTGTAAAATAAATGTTCGTGGTGTAGACGCGATCCCTGTTTATGCTCTTATATACAGGAAACACCCGGTATAGTGCAAGTAATACGTGCAACAGAACGAGCGAAGATTGTATGGTTTTATCTTTTATTTTAATTTACCCCATCAACAACAATATACCATGGTCTAACCTCTTAACTTCATCCTGTACAGAATATGACATTGACGTGAATAAATAAGTAATCAAATTATAGGGCAAGACTTCAAAGACCATTACAGTTTATATAAATTTACAATATTAGCAGATAAGATATGATTAAATAAGTTATTTTTTTCTGAGAAAATTAGGAAAAAGAATATTGCAATATGTTCATTTACGAGTTTATGGGTGGTGTACTGGATGCCATTGCTGGAGACGATGGTGAAGATGACGGTAATGTACATAATTGTACCTCATTCAGACCCAATCAGTTCTACATTGAAAATGTATGGGAGTTTATAGGTTTCCCACTCGCAACGCTAATGTGATTTTTATAACTCTATATTTTACTCATTATTCTAAATAAAAAGATAAAAAAGTCATATAAGTAGGTAGATGTAAATGATTGCCTACAAAATAAACTACATAACAATAATAGAACGATGAATCTATAAGATAGATAAAACACAGTAGTACACAGCAGAGTTAGAGTTACTTATTGCTGATACTTATTATTGAAATAATAAAATGCCGTATAACTGTGAGAAAATATGCGTTTTACGGAAAAAGAGTTATTATTATAGAGTCTTAATTTATTTTACTCTTTACTTCAACCTAAAACTTCACGTTGAATGCAGATCCGGAGCGCGGATATGATCCCCATAAACATCGCAAAATTGAAAAACCCACTTCGTAAGTGTCTAATAATAACAAATAGTATACGAGTAAGTACTTACCTACACCTACAAAATTGAAGTACTTTGTCCTTTTATCCATATTATGCATGTGTCCCTGATTTTAGTAGTATCAGCAATGCTGTAGGGGTTATTAGGAATATTATAATGTCTATAATAATTATATTAAACCCTAATAATTATATAAAACTAATGACATACCTAGTCGTTTTTATATATTTTAATCCTAAAAAATAATTTCAACTAAACTTATCCCGTAAAAAACCATTTACTTTATTGTTTTTTAAGCCCTGTTGAAATATAGTTCCAAATTCTAAAGAAAGTAATTACTTTTACAGATACTCGGAAACTATGATCCATATGATAAAGGGCAGTATAGGTGCCGGAATTCTTGCCATGCCCGATGGCTTCAAACGTATGGGCCTTATCGCGGGCACCGCCGGTTTAATACTAATTGGTGCATTCGCTACGTATTGCATACATATGCTAGTTTGTATTTATATCGTCGTTACTAATCTATTAACTTTCAGTTTTGTAGTTAGTAGTTATTTCATGACTCATGAGAATACGGCTTCTTTTAAACAATGAAACATTTTTGATAGCTCCAAGGTATGTATGTAAGGATTGTAAATATATTTTCATAAGTAAAGTAGTGTTTCTGTCTTTATTTTTTATTTGAGTTCTTAGCATTTTTTAATAAACTCAGTTAATTATTTTTCATCTCACTAGCTCGGAAAGCCAGATTTTATTCTTTAAAAACTACAACATAACTGGATTTTATTCAAAAGGAAGCAAAGTAATTTATATACATTTTTTTAATGTTTCTTGCCGTTAGTTCGGTTGGTTTAATTTTAAATGATGAGTTTGAATGATAAATGATTGATACTAACATTTTGGAGTACTTGCGAAATGTTTTAGATTTAGTGTTTTCCTCGCAATAGTGAGGTGATAACTTTTATGTTTCACTCAGCAGTAAAGTTTGTTCCCCTCTCGTGCCTTGATCTTGATACCCTCCGAGTTTTGGAATCTCTCGCTAGCTCGGGTCTCAATATTAGCACGAGGAGGTAAACACCAACCTGCTCCTTTGTATTACAAATAACCCTTGTCATATTTTATTGTAGATTGCAGCGCAATACCTGCTATGTAAAAGAGAGAAGAAAGGTTACATGTCGTATTCCCGCTCTATAAGAACGGCGATATTGTCAGGTCCCGCCTGCCTCAAATGGATGGCTAGATTTTTGGGCAAGTTTGTAAACGCTGTCCTGATAGTGTGGCAACTTGGACTATGTTGCGTTTACAGCGTGTTTATAGCGGAGAACATAAAACAGGTTAGCATGCTTTGGCGTGCATATATTTTTGGTTACATATATTCCGATAAAATGTAATATTAACTTTTTTCACTAATAACAGGTTTGCGATTACTACGGATACGAATATTCAATAAGATTGCACATATTAATGGGATTTGTCCCACTTCTATTACTCAATATGGTTAAGAGTCTCAAACTACTATCGCCGATATCGTTTGTATCAAATATCATAACAATTTTGGGGCTCATTCTCGTGTTCTACTACTTGATGGAGGATGATTTGGAGCTCAGCTCCGAGATGATTGAACCAAAGAGTCTGATCGACGTCCCTGTGTTTGTCGGCGTGACCTTGTTCGCCCTGGAGGCGGTCGGAGTGGTTGGTCTCTTACATTTTTATGATTTGATAGCTTTAGCATTGTACCCCGTTCAGCGGTTTGGCGACTGCAGCATACGAAATCAAGACGCGCCAAGACCCCATTTAAAATCACTAACACCACTAACATAAAAACTAAGATATTTGTATTTTATACCTTTTATGCGATATTGCCAAGAGTTTTATATGCTACATAGTTCAGGAAACCTTTTTGTATATGAGTAATGTGGTTACACCAAACATTTGTTTATTTTCAGATTTTAGCATTGGAATACAATATGGAAAACCCAAAAAGATTTGTAGGATGTTTTGGACTTTTTAATATTGGCATGACAATAATATTAATGATGTATACCATTGTCGGGATTTTTGGCTATATGAAATACGGAAATAAATTAGAAGCATCTCTCACACTTAACCTACCACAACATGAAAAGTATTATTTTCCTCTTAATTTGCGATACTAAATTAGCGACGTAACAGATATTATACTTATTGGTACTTTATAATCTTTCAGAAAAGCACAAGCGGCCAAACTAATGTTAGCATTAGCAATAGCGCTTTCACATCCTTTGCAAAATTTTGTAGCATATGTTCAGATTTGGAATTGTTTGAAGAAGAGATGTGGAGGCGCGAAAGCATGCTTGATCGACTACAGCTTGCGTGTGATATTAGTTTTAGTACCTGGTAAGTGCTTTTAGGACCAATACACTCGAGTCAATAAATATATATCTTCATCTTAATTCATTGAAATAATGTGTATAATTAAGTTAAACTTTCATGAACACGTCTGTTACATATAGAATTTTATAAACTCAATATAAAAATAAAATAAAAAGTTACTGGATTGGCGCTAGCTGTCTGCGCAACATATTAGATTTTCCGAGATGAAGTGATGAGAAGTAGGTCTCGAATTTCGAGAATCATGCTATCAGCTGCAATAATTTGGAATCATCGACATTCGTTTTAGTAGTTATATAGTAGCAATATTTACTTTATATCGAAGATCTTGAGGTTGGTATTAGATTTTTACGATAGTCTTTCTCTTCTCTCGTACAGTAATCGTCATATAGTTAGTTGCAATCAGTATGGCCAAATATATCGATACACATTTTTACTGCTTTATAAATATAGATCTGTATCGATATATTTGGCCATACTGACTGCAAATAACTAATGACGCTCTGACTGTACTATAATATACGAGTAATAGTTGACTCTCGGGAAAGGACATAGGTATATATGCCATAAAACCTAATTGTAAATTATATGCTGACTAACCCTCGGGAAAAAACCAATTAAATTCTCAAGTATGACTTACAAAATGATGTATGTAGGTCGCTATTCAATTGTGCTCCGTAGAGTATCTGAATCGTTCTGCTCAACTCTTTACTGTCTACGAAGAAAGAATCATAGTACTAAAACACAGGGAAAATGTTTATTAACTCAGGAAAGTTACATTTTTCTTTTTCAAACATGAATAAAATTTATAGTAGCCATTTATTTGTTTACATTGTTTTAGGGTTTCGTGGCCAAATGGTAAAAACGGGGCCTTATTACATAGTCTCCGCTGCCCGTCTGTGCGTCTGTTAAATGTTATTGCGCTTGGATTACTTAATCAAAAATCCTACAAAAAAAAACTTCGGGAAGTCAATCTTGGACAAAATAAGTACAGGACGTTTTTGCCTATGGGGCTTTAAATTAGGTTTAATTTTAATCCCCGAACTCAGCCTCTTTTGCTTTACAACTTTATAAGAAACAATTCCATTAGTTTCATTGGTATCATAAAGTTAATTTTTGTTTTCAATGTACACAGTCCAACACAAAATTGACAATACGCAACTTTTTGTTCTCATCTGCAAAATCGTCAAATGCCACATTGAATAGTGTTATGTGTAAAAGCCCCTTAAGCCCCATTTACACCATGCAAGAACTTGTATACGATTTTCATTACACTGCGGGGTTATATAAAGCGACCGAATTCGCCGTACGCCGATAGCCCGCAATGTAATGAAAATCGTATACAAGTTCTTACCTGGTCTAAATAGGGCTTTAGGTACAGATTTTTGATACTTTGACTAAACTATTAAACTTTAAGGTCTAATAAGTTGTTTAAATTGTCAGTATTATTTACAGTCGCGAAAGAAAATTACATCAGTAAAGTAAGGAATCGACCCTTGCACTTAAAGCTCCATAGTCGAAGGCACTCCGTATAATTAATAATTATATGACGCATTTTATTCATCCATATAGAGCTTGTATTAAGGAAACACAATGAATATGAACATATGTTTACATACAAATAAATAATTGAACGATATTATTAGAATTATTTTAAAGACGACTTTTTTATGTTTTATTTTTTTTTAGGGTTTTGTGTCTGCGCAATTACCACGATTATAATAGGAAATATTCATGCATTTTTATTATTGTGAACTATTTTATAAGAAATATTTTTATTTATTTTACATAGTGTATGCTGTGTCCCACTGCTGGGCAAAGGCCTCCCCTCGCTTTAGCCACTCGTCGCGGTCTAGTGCATACTCCCGCCAATTGCCACTACAATAAAATTATATAAACTAAAAATATGACGCTTTCACAATTACATTTAAATAAGCTACAAACTAATTTTAAAGACTACTGACGTTTTTTTCCGGCCGCTTCAAACGTCACTATTTTGGCGCGCTCATCTGTAACGTCACCATGTACCGCGCACTTAGAGAAAATAGAAAGAGAAAACTTAATGTCATGGAACAGCACGCAAAAGTTTATTATAAATGTTGCATTGTCTCAATGTACGATAATTTCAAATGTATCTTTGGGAACTGGTGAAAATTTAATAATCTAACCAATTTGGGGAAAATGTAACGAAAAAGTAGTGATCATTAGCTGATGATTACGAATATTTATTTTACCTTTAGGTGCCTTGTAGTTTTTCACCTTTTAGTTCAGCAGACGTAAATTCAGGATTACTTATAGTACGAGAGCCCACGACCAAAACCATGTCTCATAGTAATACGGCAAAAACCCTATATAATCGTTAGATTGTATGATTTTGAACCCGACTAGGTGTGTAGTAACGGTCGAAAGTGTAGCAACTGCGTGGGAGGCCATTTCTGCTGTGTCAAAAAAAAAAGACAGTCGGTATTATAGCAATACGTCTGATAGTGAAAATGTACATAGATTTTATAATTGTATTACGAAAAAGTTTGTTTTCAGACATTTTACGCGTAGCATATAGCCTGAGCGCATTTTTGAAAATGTCAACAAATTTAGCCGACCTGTATCATAGCAATACGGATAATATTTTTTTTCAACTTTTCGTATTGCTGCCATGATTTCCAAAAACCTGTTTTCAGACACTTTAAGTGTAGCATAAAGTTGTCTGATAGAAAAGGTGCTACACTTAATTTGTCTGATATAAATTTTTTGCACATGTGGACAACTTATTTTATCATGTCCAACAATTTTCAGACATATTGCTATGATACCGATCGGTAAAATTTGTTAACATTTTCAGAACGGTCTCAAAATTTAATGCGTTCACATTTCCGTCTGAAAATTGTTTTGTTCGCATCAAATAACCAAAATTTACTAATAAAAAAGATTTTCAGACGTATTGCTATGAGACATTTGTTTTGTCTTATTTTTAATTTTTTTAAGTGATTTTACGGGTTTGCGCTACACCACTAACGTCTGATAAATATGTTTCCGGTATCTCAGAACTATCATTCAAGTACAGTCTGCAAATCAGACATATTGCTATGATGCAGTTCGGTAAAATTCTTTGACAATTTTGAAAATTCGGTCAGATCAAACGCTACGCGGAAAATGTCTGATATTGGTATTTTCGAGTTCAGGATAATCGTATCTATCGATTTGATGCGGTTTTGGCCGTATTGCTATGAGACAAAAATGTTGGTCGTGGGCTCTCGTACTATTACGAAGTACGTCATCAAGAACGCATTAATTTTAGGCCAATTATCAAACTGTGCCCTGACAATACAGTCATCATCTCATGATGGTTAGATTTTTATTACAGAAAGTAACTGCTCTCGCCTTAAATACAGTATTCCATCAAAAACCTAACAAACGACCTGTTGCCAGCAGAAACCGGTGACGTTAAACTTCGTTCGAACATTAGCGTTGCGTTTCAGGGGGCCGATTTCTGAGAATCGTGCACTCTAATTCAAAAACCTTTGATAACGAAAATAATCGCGAATAATTGTTCCTCACCATTCTATTTGCACGAAATGTATAATTTTGATACTTACGATTATACGATACATTATTTTTTCTTAAATACCATGTCTACATTTATGTTTGGAACAGCTGTCAAATTCAAGTGGGGTGTCTATTCTAGTACATACAGATATTAAAACTGTCATTGATGCGAAACGCCAATTCGTTATGTTTTTTAATATAAATCGAACGACATTTGAACTCGAGTGACAATAGATTAGGGAGTTCATTCGCTTGTCTATGGTTTAAAAAATATTTGACTAGAATACGAAATACGAAACGCCGCCATTCGAAGCTGCCATTTGTTCGTTGACTTTTTAATGTTTACAAGTAGCACTGGTAATAATGCAGGTCATGTCCCTACGGTTCCTGATCCATCTTAAAACACTTATGATATGTGTGTAGATAAAGTAGTGTATGCAACTATAAATAATTACTCGTGTGATATTATTATGAAACTCGCCTTCGGCTCGTTTCATAAACCCACACTCTTGTTGTAATGCCCTTCATTATTCACAGATACATAAACTACTATTTTTTTTAAAGTTCACTCTACATTCTACATTAAAGATTACACATTGTTTTGTACATTTCTAAATGAAATGCATATTCCTTATAAAAAAACCAATGACTTGAATATTCCTGCTATTATAAATTATTTCAAATGTAGATTTTTTTTCCATACGAGTGAGAATAGAATGACTGAGAGACTTTGTAATTAACCTTTACACAAAGTCGCTTTTCTTCAAAATTCTGCGTAGCGCCATCTATGGACTTATGTTGATTTAATTTGACAGCGAGACATCTCTAGAGGGCTAGATGGTATAGAAGTAGGTTAGTTTGCCTAAATTAGGGGAATGCGATCTTGTATAGACAATATTAAATCAATGAAGTTTATCTATATGCCTTTGATATGACGTCATGTAGTTATCATTTTCAACTCTATTAGTAGTTCATGAAAGTTTAAATTTAAACAAGGTTAAAGTGGGTAAGACCGGCATGCTTTATTTTTAAGGGAAGTCCGTCATGACACTAAATACCTATGAGATAATGTAGGAAATTAGTTGGTAAACGGTCTTTCCAGATACACGGTCTTACCCACATTGACCTAAAATAGTTTTTCTCGTCTCGTAAAGATTAACTAAATTGTAGAAATTGTATGCAGTTTTGGCGGCCATAGCGGTACCGGACCTTGGGCCCGTCATCTCGCTGGTGGGCGCGCTGTGCCTGTCGCTGCTGGCCATCGTGTTCCCCGCGCTCATAGACCTATGTCTGTGGTACCCTGATGATTACGGATTACTCAAGTACAAGCTCATCCGTGACATTATTATCATAATACTTGGCATATTTGCGTTGGTAGCCGGAGTGTATACTAGTATATTAGAAATGAATCATTAAATTATTAAAAGTTTTAGTTCTTTTATTCAATCGTGACATGATAATATGTAATTTAACACGTTTTCTACCCAAATACTCCCAGTATGGAGCCACGAAGTTTTTTTTCCAGGAGTCCATCAAGCTTACACTATGAGATCACATCCCCATATTAAATGCAGTGTGACTTGTGACTTTATAAAATAATTTTGTGTGGGCACAGACGTGTTTATAGGAACTTTACATAGATGCGAAATAGTGACATATTCGTATTATGTACTCATATGTTCAATAGAAAGGTTTTAGGTCTCAGGAAATCAGTACATAAGGATTTTGGGTTACAGTTGGAATTGCCGCTTAAGCTGGAAGACCGACATTTTCTCATTGGAGCTGAATGGATGTCCGTGAAGTTGGCAAATAAAGTTCTAGCAGATATTTTTTGTTGGAGTTCTATTGCTTCTATGTGTACCAAAGTTCCACTACGTGACACATGCAAATTTCCACACTGGCGAAGCTAATAGTAATGCATGTAATAGTATGTGTCAGGGCCCTACGACACGACAAGGGTATGTCATACTCAATTAAATGACCGTTTCACGACTCGCGTTAAGCTCAAAAAAAGATTTAAATGTTATCGGAATCCCACTCATTAATTTGCGTTGCGAAGGCAGATGAGAGAATTACAGGTAAAATACTAAGAAGCGTAATTATCAGAGCCCCGGGGGGGTGAGCTGTTTTCAGAGTTTGCAATAACATGGATGCACCTGACAAGGACAATATCACTCCACTGGCTTCAGTAAATGTAGAAATACTTTTTCTAGCTAAAAATGGATATTAAACACATGTAGGAAGTTTATAAATTTAAAATTTAGAAAATCTTACAGTAACGCTCATACATAAAAAAAAAGAACTGAGCACATTATTCTTTTGGTACATGCATTGTCACTATAATTAATAAAGTTTTATTTTCTTTCATAATATATATTTTTAAGGTGTACCTATCTATATTAATATCTACACTTGAAATTAATGATGTAAATGGGAGTTTTCAGAAAAAAGTGTACTCAATTAGCTTGAGATGTAGAAAAGTTTAAATTATTTAAGCATTAAATCTCTATAATATTTAGATTTGGTGATCGTTTCATAAACTATAATATAAGCAATATTACAATGCGCAAATAGTCAGAAACTTAATTTTCATACATATCTCATGTTTAATTATAATAATTTCGTCACAAAACTGACACAATTTAACTTTTGTACAAGTCACGCTATTGAGTAGGTACATTGTTTTATGAAAAGTGCCAAAACGGCGCACTCCCGCCGGGCTCTATTAATAGTAAACGGAAATAACTGTTAGATTGGTCAGGTTAAGTCAGACTGAGGGAGATCGAGCTATGATTCTAGTAGGCACAGTCGCCGGTATCCTGCCATTTGGCTAAAACTCATTTTGCAAAATTACACTTGACAAACAACGTTTCACAAAAAAATGTTTCGCCAATTGATCATTTTACAACTAGGTAGTCATTTTACAAATGACTCACTTTTCCAAATGATCAACAGTTAAATTTACATTTTATTCATAATAATTTGACAAAATGATCATTTAGCAACTGAGTTTTTAGACAAAACTACTACTGGTACAAGTGGTTCTTTTATGGACTTTCCTAGACATATATAAGATATTAGTTGATATATTACATTTAGACACAATAGAAAAAACTTAGCTATATTAAAAAGACAAATAGCCTAATCCTCCGTTAGGTACGAAGACGAGCGAAGCGAGGAGGCGAGTGTTAGGTTGAACTGCAAACTGACAGGCGACAATATTTTACTGATATTCTAATATTGTAACTTACCTGTTAATTAATCTGCCCCAAATTAAAGTTGCAACCATGCAGAATTATGTCTTCAAAATTTGACCACAAACTTGCTTTTTCGACAAATGATAATTTTGCGAATCATATTATTTGTTGAAATGAAAAAAGGTCGATAAACAATTTATTATTTAACCCATTTACCAAGTGTAGTGTTTCCTAATTGATCATTTGCTAAGTGAGTTTTTGTATATGATACTTTTGTCAAATATCTTGTTTGCTAAATGATCATTAGGTGAAACGTTGTTTGTCAAAATAAATGATCATTTGTCAATATTTTTTTGGTCCAACATTGGCGAACCCGCAGTCGCCACAAGATACAGCGGAGCTGCGGAGGTGGTTACTAATATCTAAACAACATCTTTATAGTCAAGATGATCAAGAGCATGTCCAGACATTTGTCACCAACTCCACAGTTCCGATTTATCTGATGGCGAATATATGTGGAAAAAAGGTACATCTTATTACTTCTTAATCTTAACGTCGTTTGACGCTGTCTTTAGACCATTGCAAACGTGCTAACCCTAGAAAGTTATAAATAAATAAATAATAATTAATAAATAAAATTATTTATTCAGTCAACAGTAATTTACAGTGTACATTTAGATTATTTGTGCCTCTTATTAAGTAAAACAATACCTGTGTTAAGAGACACAGGTTTCTTCCTATTTAGCAAATTTTACATGTGACAAAATAAAAATAAAAAAACTAAAGAAGTATACAACAAAATATTTTCTGTTACATAAAAGAAAATCAAAAATAGAAATAGAAACTTAACTAAAAGTAAGATATTAAAGAGTTGCATGTGTAGTAGCTGTGTAGATCATGATTCAAACTTCTTCTAAAACGTTTTGCAGTATGTTTTCAATGTCAAAGTAAGTTTTTGACTTTATCCACTCAACAATTTTTAGTTTACATTTGTAAAGCGGTAATGGATAAATATTGATTTCTTTATTTATAAAATTGTATAATTTGATCGATCTGGTAGAAAATTGTCTACTTGCAAAGGTGGTGTTAATTGACATGATTGGTATGATATTATCTTTTCTTCTTTTGCTTTGTGTGATTGGTTTAAATGAAATACATAGATTTGTGCAGTCCGAGAGTAGCTGATAATACGTATAATTTTCTGACAGATAAAACATCGGAAAGTTTATATAGGTCTACGGTAGGATATCGAAAAGGTTTGAAATGTATTACTTTTAAAAGAGATCTTTGGGATCGTTCGAGTTCTAAAAATTTGGTCTTAGTGGTACCACCCCAGACTGGTATGCAATAAGTCAGAATAGATTGGGCTAGGGTTATGTATAACTGATTTAGTAGGTATTTAGAAACTATGTGTCTAAGGTTTTTAAAAATCCATATTAGTTTTCTGGTGCGGGTCATTATTTGTTCTGCATGTAGATGCCAGGTAAGTCTTTGGTCAACTAAAATACCTAAATATCTTGTCCTGTCAACCTTTGAGATTGTAGGGCACAAGCAAGTTTGGGAGTTAGGACAGGTGTGGATTTTAATTTTGAATATGTTTGGGAGTTATTGTAATTTGTAAAACATATGTAATTCGTTTTAGTTGCATTTAGAGTAAGTAGGTGTAAGTTAAGCCAGTGAGCTACTTTGGCTAAACCCTGCTCTGCAAATGTTTGCACGTCATTCCATGTATCACCAGAGAAAACAATAGCGGTATCATCTGCGTAAGAAACTACATTACCACTATTAATTTGCATATCGCATAGGCTATTAATATAGATTAAAATTAGAGTTGGTCCAAGGACACTACCTTGTGGCACTCCAAAAGTTATATTTGTTTCTTCACTGATGTAGTTTCCTATCTTAACTTTTGTGTACGGTCTTGGATTTAATTTTGTAGTAATTTAAGTGGAATATCTCTAATGCCAATATTTTCTAAAGCTCTAATCAAGATGGGAATAGGAACTGTATAAAAGGCTTTTTTTAAATCCAGAAATACTGCTAAGCATTTCTTGTTTTTGTCAATGTTATCAACTATTAAAGACGATAGAATCGTAACCGCATCCTCTGTGGACTTGGCTTTTCTAAAACCGTATTGCGAATTTGATAGCAAATTGTACTTGTCTAAATAATTTAAGATTCTGTTATTAACAATTTTCTCCAGAACTTTAGAGATGGCTGGTAATACTGAAATCGGTCTATAGTTTGTGACTTAGTCCCTATTTCCGCCTTTGTATACTGGGGTTATTATTGCTTTCTTTAGCATATTTAGAAAAATGCCATTTTTAAAACATAAATAAGTTGACTAAATGGGTGAGAACGGGTACAATTAAGATGTTCGCCTTTTTTAGGAATTTTGTAGAGATATTATCCCAACCAGGGGCACTGTTCGATTTCAGGTTCATTAAAATTGTATAATTTCCCTAAAATCAGTTTCTAAAAGCACAAAAGAAGATATTGGGGGATTTGAGTAATTATTTTCTGAGTAAGGATTATGAGTATTATTAGTTAGATATCTTCAGCTAAGGATTTTCCAATGTCAGCAAAGTAGTTATTAATAGCATTTATAGATTCAAGAGGGGTTTTTTTAATATTTAGTAATTCATTGTTTTCGGTCTTACTAGGTTTTCGGTTTGTAATATTGTTTATTGACTTCCATAAGTGTTTTGGGTTTTTACTGACTTTCATTAATTGTTCCTTATGATAATCACGTTTTTTTTTTTTTTTATGAGGTTGTTGCAATAATTGCGATATCTTCTATAAGTAATTCTTAATGTTATATTGTCGGGATCGGAGCGTAGTTTCATCTGCATTTTATTTCTGTTTTTTATGCACCGTAATATTCCTGGTGTTATCCAAGGTTTTATAGTGCGATTATTACGAGAAATAACAGGAGTAATAGTATTTTTAAAGAGACATTTACTAATTTAATTTATTAAAGTTTCGGTGAAATTATTGGCATCGGTGTATGAGCATAAGTTTGAGAGATTTTCATTTCCTAAATCACTCAGTGCATTCTCAAAGTCGACAGTTGTTTTTGTTTTTTGGCCAGAAATAAAAGTATTCAACTTTGTTAATTTTAGAAATATCATGCAATGGTCTGTAATTGATGTGTTTAATACTAGAACAGTAGCACACGTTTTACATGTATCTATTTTTAACATAAAATGATCGAGGCAAGTACTCTCTCTTGTAGGCAGTAAATGGCCTGGAAGTAAACCTTGCATCGATAATATTTTTAGATAATTTAGCCTATTTGTACGTTCATGGGATTGCTCATTTTGTTTATGTAATATATATTAATGCTTATGTCACCGGTTATAACAATGTTTTTGGACGTTTTTATTGTTTCTATATGATTGTTTAAAGAAGTAATAAAATGTTCAGTATTATGGTTTGACGGGGAACGATATTATACCAAGTACTTTTATGTTTGAAATAGTTATTTCTAAGCATGAAGCTTGGTATAACTGTATTTCTTGTACCTTGGCTTTGTGAGTATTTTTAACATAGACTACGACGCCATCATTTTGGTTGAGATGATTAGTTTTAGAAAAAGAGGTGTAGTTATTGATTTGAGGTATAACTTTATCCCAGTTAAGTCGACATTCACTCAGTACTAAGAGGTAATTTTATAGGTACTAACAATTCATTGAATATCTTTGTCAAGTATTCGATTTATATAGTTAGCAGCTGAAATAGCTGAGTAGGCCCGATGTACAGAATGAACTGGACATCAATTTATTACTAAAAGAACAATAGCTTGTTAAAATCATTTTTAACAATTGGCCCGCTCAGTTACTGCTGTTACTGTTTATAGGACATACGTGACGGTTGAGAAATCCGACGTGTGATGTTATAAATTTGATGAAAACGAAAGTAAGTCCATAGTTTTAAAGGTGAAATTTCATTTTTCAGATGTCGACCACATAGCAGAAATCATTTATTTTTTACAGTTCAGTCGCGTTCATAAATATCTACCTATGTACAGTCAGCAACACAAGTAGCTTAGCAGCCAAGGTGTTCATAATGAGCTTGACACGACTTTATTGTAAAAAAAAAGATAAATGATCTTTATTTTTCAATTTAGGCACATTACATGCACTTATGAACGTTAAAGAAAAATCTACACCGGTTCAAACCCTACACCTCTGACCCGAGAAGATACCGGCAAGAAACTACGGCGGGACTTCTTTTTCAATACAGTGATACATTAAATCTTAAAGTACTTAAATAATTATGCGTAGTCCGTTAAGATAACAAGACCGTGTAAGGATCAATTTGATGAACTGGCCCGCTTAGCAACTTCTGCTGCTGACAGTACTTATCACTATATCAGTGACGGCGGTTTTTTTTATTGGGCACGACGGAGTCAATATGGCAATATAGGAAAACCCATGGAGCCTGTATGGATGCCGCCTTTGCCGCCTTTTGTAGATATACTCGTTGTGTAGATATACTCGACTATAATGTTTTTAATGGCTAGAAGCTAGAAATAAACCACATAAACAGTGTTCCGCTTACCCATATCACAACATTAAGTTAATTTTCGCAATAAGCGGTGTAAATAGACGTTTTCGATGTAAAGGTTTAAAAAATCTTTAAGAATATACGCTAAATAGCTTACACAAAGACTTTTTTACAAGTTATATTATCTAATGCAATCATAATTATATACCTACCTTTACACATATGTATAGTAATGATGTGACAAACTAATAGACGTGACATTGATATTAGATCCGCTTGATTATCTTTTGCTTCATATTTGTATTTGATTTTTCCACCAGAGTTAGAAAAAACATTAACCTGAATCACAAAGGTATCCTTGACAACTTCATAATAGGAAAGTTTTCGTTCTGCAGGTACATTGTAGCGTGGGACGTATTACCTGCGTCACGTCTTGTGACCTTTAGATAAATAGAAAATACATTTTAATTATCAACTCAAGGCAACAAACAGATCACATTCTAAATATGGAATCTGTTTAAGTAAACAATATTATTCATCAATGTTTGTTACATTAATCAATTGTGCGAATACGCATGTATGTGACTGCATAGTCACGTGAAATACCTATTATAAAAACTTCGCATTTCCATCAAATGTTCAGTCTGCCATCGACTTTGGTTTTATTGTTTACTGCACCAATGCCGCACCATTCATGGCGATCCTGCCAATCGAAAAAATACGAAACTGAAAAAGAGATCATCATAGCACAGAACGATGCTAGGAACATCAAAGTAAAGACAACCCAGTCCAACTCGGACTGCAGACAAAATCGCAACTCTCCGGTAGCCTACATCACTACTACAACAATTATAGTATTGGTAGTTTGTTTCCTAACTAGGGCCTAAAAAGTGCACTTGTTATGAAAAAAATTGTTCGAAACATGTATAAAAACTTATTTTCAACTCAGGTGATTGTCACCCTCGTTTCACTCGGGCTCCAACTCTCACCTTCGCCGAAATCACCACTTGTATCGAAATGTAATATTTTATAAACGCTATTTAAAAAAAATAATGCTTTACGAGGAAAATAGAACGGCTAGCATGAAGCAGTAGCATTAGGGGTGGGGCGTCAACCACCTGAAACCATCATCGCAACAAATCTACATTATTACTTATTAGGCCACCAGCATTAGAAAGAAAATGTTTCACGTTATTATTTAAATTTAATTTAACACTTAAGCAAAGAAAATAAATATCATTATCATGTACCCGGGTCAATTTACATAATAATTTAAATTAAGTTGGGTAAGTTTCGTTTATGCCTTGAAGAATAACGATTCTACGTAGTTAGTGTATTTAGAAGGAAAAGGTAATCCGCTGCAGACGCTGCCTTGAAAAATACGATTCTACGTAGTTAGTGTATTAGAAGGAAAAGGTAATTCCACTGCAGACGCTGCCTTGAAGAATACGGTTCTACGTAGTTAGTGTATTAGAAGGAAAAGGTAATTCCACTGCAGACGCGTAATCTAGGATCGAAGTCACAAGTAAGAACGTAAGAGCATAATGAAACACTTAATATATATCATAAATCATAACTAGAGTACCAGCGAAACGATAGACTATTATTTCACTATATAGTAAATCCTATGTCTGGTTTAATTCTTCGCCCGTATTTCATAATTGTAAGTAAGTTCATAATTAACAAGCTAACTAAATACTGGGTGAAATCAAAATGGTGATAAAAAGTTATATTTTCTGAATCTATTCATGATTACGATCGACTTTTACTATAGAGCTGTAACTGAACAATCAGTAAAAAAAAATTGCCCATGTTAACAACCTGTATTGGACCCCGATATACCTATGTATAATTCTAGTATAATTGATAATAAATCTAATCATTTAATACTATTCGCCTGTCATCTAAGTAAAGATGATAGGCGAATAGTATTAAATGATTTACTGGAGATATTAGTAACTTATATAAAAAAAAAATCTATAATTGATTGCTTTTTCTAAATGACACGAAAAACCGTTACTAGTAAGACTCGAAAGTGAAAGTAATAAATTATAGATATTTAAAGATCAAAAAATGCACCTAGACACCAATACCTAATAAATAAACGAAGCAAATATCAGTGCAAAAAAAGGAAAGGCGTGGGATGAAATACGACGTCTTACGACCTTTAGATAAATAGAAAATATATTTTAATTATCAACTCAAGATAACAACAGATCACATTCTAAATATGGAATGTTTTTAAGTTAACAATATTATTAATCAATATCTGTTGCGGTAAATCAAATACGTTAAATGTGTCTCACATGTAGTGACGTGAAATACTTAGTGTAAAAAACCGGCCAAGAGCGTGTCGGGTCACGCTCAGTGCAGGGTTCCGTCCGTCACAGTAAGTGTCCCCACTTAAGAGTTAAAAAATGGGCTTTTTGTTACACTGAGTTGACATATTACGAGTAAGTACAGGAGGCCGATTTTTGAGAGTCGTGAACTCGACTTCAAAAAACTTTAAGAACGTAAATAATCGCACACAAATGTTTCTCAACATTACCTTTGCACAAAATGTATAGTATCGATAGCCACGAATATTAATTTGTATCATTCATGTATCTAACATACTATTTATTCGTTTCTGACAGACATTTTAAATACCACAAGTCGAGTACTAGACGCTCAAAAATCGGCCTCTAGAACCCTAAAAACGAGCCCATAAAGGACGGTGACAACTAAAGAGAGAGTTATAGATTCCAACTATGTATATATATAAAAACGCTCCCCACTTTACGTATAAGGGGGGTACTCTAATAAATATTTTTTTCCACTTTTTATTTTAGGCACTTTATCGGCGTGATTGATATTAATATTCCAAATTTCAGCTTTCTAGTATGAACGATCACTGAGATTATCCCCGGACGGACAGACACGGCGAAACTATAAGGCTTCCTAGTTGATTACGGAACCCTAAAAATTAAAAATCCTAAATTACCACTAAATTTCAGTCTTCCACCGTTATTATTATTACTTGAACTTTGACGCTTTTTATATTTGTAATTTTTGTTGTATTTTATAATTAAAAAACGATGCAGATGCAATATTCGCCTAACAGGTAGGCAGAAAATAACTATGCCATTTTCTTTAAATAAGTGCTGCTACAAAGAAGGGACCGCCGCGGCTTAAGGTGTGTTTTAACTTAGTGTTCTGAACACTTTTGAGCGAGCATTAATCGTATTTATTCAGGAATGGTTGGCTGGACCCGGCGAACGATTGCTCGCTCATTCATTCAGTAAAATCGACGTCACTGGCGAGTGACCTATTGTTTTGAACATTCGCTCGTTGGGTCTCCGATATTTTTTTCCAGATATGCGATGGAGTGGAATGAGGAAAAAACATTGCAGCTCATTAAACTTTACAAAATTGATACCTACTTATGGGATCAAAAATATGAAAATTGTGTTTCGATGAACGATGCTTACAAATACACTCGCGATCAAATAAAACGAGTCCAATTATGAGAATCACCTAACACAATATGTAAATGTATAACGGTGAAAAAGTAACTTTGTAAAATGAGATTATGTAGTTGGTCGACTTAATGTTTAAAAGAAAATAAGATTTGAAACGGTATCTTTTAAACACCCTTTCCTACCTTTTTTATTCCGATTTTTTGGCAACACGACACCGCCAGCTACCTCTGCTCGGTACTATTTTATTTCTAAATAAAGTTGTGTACGAATGCCATCACAGCAAAATATCGTTTTATAAAGATCAAAACACTAACTGAAATCGCAACTGTATCAAATGTTTATTGGGACGTGTTAATACTAATACTAAATAATATATTTAACACTATAAACATGTATTTATTTAAAATATACCCAATCTATCAAATATTTATTAATGTATATTATTTCTCTTCTTAATTATCTTTTCTGTTATTGGTTGTGGTGGTTTAAGATTTCTTCTTAATTTATACACAGTGATAAAAGTATTGTGTAAACTTTGGCTTAGTTCACCTCTTTTTTCTGATAGGAGGCAATTTTTTTAACTTCGACATAACATTTTTTGTTATATTTGTTGACCCGATCATGGAATCGCATACGCATCAATTTTTAAGGTTTTATCAGAGATTACAGATATTGATACAAGTTTGTAAAGTACGACTGCACGACCAAATCTCGAGTCGAGTGAAGGTACCCTTACCATGAGTTGTGACTTTGAGGTTTTCGATAACGAGTATCGAGTTTACTATCTGTGCATCTCGTTCGCAATAAAATAGTACAAGCGAGACGCACAGGTAGTAATCTCGATACTATCGCTATCGAAAACCTCAAAGTCACAACTCATGGTAAGGGTACTGATGGTGACTGTACGTATACATACTGCAGTGTTTAACAGTTTGCTCTTTGAACTTGAGCAGTATGTATTTAGCGTCTATTCTGAATTATCGCAGGTTTTGCGTCATATATTCAGTTAAGACACCCGTGGAATAATTATTTAGACAACTGACATCAAACCCAATGAACCGCGTATGTAGTGTTTACTTAGATTATACACGGACCAATGGTTAAAGTACTTATTACCAAGTCCATAAAGCCCGATATTATTATAACGAGTATTCACATGTTTCTTGTTAAATCCCTGACTAACGAAACCTGGCATATTGTCTAGACCTGCGAAGATGCTTGTTTACTTAAGATAAAATCAGCCGGGCAAATTGCGTCAGTTTAGGTTTAGGTACGTTTTTGTGTACCTTTACCGGTTCTAATTATCGACATTTTCAAATAAATACCTCAATTGTTTTTATAACTACGATAGGTAACATTAGACTGAAAGCAAAGTTTAGTTGATTTCACCATATGTCATCACAATTTTAGGGCTAATACTTATACCTAATGAGTTGTGTTCAGTCAACAAATTTTTCATGTCACTGACACGAAAAAAAACTTTTATGTTTCCGATTTCCGTGTAAAAGTTTCGTGTAAGTAGGTACCTAATATTATAGATAGTTTTATAGATATTTCATTTTACCCCTCTCTACCTAAATCTAAGGGTGTATACCCTTTACCTTATAGAGTTTTCGTAGTAAATAGTATTGTATCATAGTAAGATTTATCAAGTAATTCTTAGTTCAAATCTTTATCTTTACTCGAATATAGCCTTTTCTCATACCGTTTTGATGCGACCTAAGAGACTTAATTTAGAGAAAATTACAGAAGTAATTCGTCAGATTAGTCAGACATAAAGTTTATAAAATAAAACAACTGAAACGGATTAATATCGCGTATACTAATTTTATTTAAACTGTCCACCAGGTGACCACGAACGCTGCTTAAGGGTTCGAAACGTCGGGATGAATTTTAAATTAGTATGTTCGCGATATAATCCATTTCAGTTGTTTCATTTCATGGGTAATTACCGCGGCAACCGACGTCAATGTTACATTAAAGTTTCTTTGATGTCATTTTTGTATGTAAAGTTTTTTTATACATAAATTTCCTACAATAATTTTGCCAATCACTTAACATATTGGCAAGACTTTTAGGGTTACTTGTATTCTAGTAATCTGTATGTCATAGGGCCTTGGATTTACATACAATGAACAGAAAGATTAAGAAATATGTAACTTCCACTCTACTCACCCTAAAACAGCAGGCATCCCATTTTGCGGAGGTAGCAGTCTGAACTCATGGTAATATCGTGACAATATATATCACCTTAATCCTATTTAGTACGTAGTGTTACGTGTTACGGTATGAAATTTCGTCCCAGGTTAATGTTATGACTATGACAGATAGATCTATGAAACTACCAAGCCATATTTTTTCACGTTACCTACGTCTGTGAATAAATATATGTCACATCCCAAAGCCAGTTCAATAATGCTCGTCCAATATACAAATTATGCCTAGTAAACGTTTATTCGTCTGGAACAAAACGAATACATTGTGTTATCGTCATGTTTTTGGCGCTTGTCTGATTTTTTATGTATGATCACGAGCACACGGACCAAAAATATTACAACCGTTGTCTATTTCGATTTTGAGACAAGCAATAACATGTAAATAATAAGGAAATTAAATTCTTACATGAACTGGAACCCAGAACCATTCGCTACCTAGGAGGCTAAACGCGAATGGCTGCCTATATTTTTACTAAATTCTGGATTATATTAAAAGGTGCAGAAGGTATATCGTAAAACAAACAAAAATGTAATGATTTCTAAATATATTTTTACTGCTCCTAGGATTATCGGCGATCTGGAGTTTCGACCCGTACCTCAGATCCCTTATGAACAATTTAATACCATCGATAATTAAATCGAAAGAAAAATAGAAAAATTTGACTCGCGGTGGGACAAAAAAAAACTATTCTTTCGATTTAAATATCGAAGATATTCGCTAGCAGACGTTTCTGCATAATAAAAAAAAAATGATCCCACTTTAAACAAGCATATCAAGGCGACTCTCCCTGTTTAGCAGACGCACTTAAGACTTTTGTTCAACAAGCGATCGACAGCCCGCCTGAGTCCGGCCGGGCGTCCCTACACTACATCTACATCAAGACTTTTGTTCCGTTTGGTGTTCTGTGGCTACTACTAACAAAGATAATAACTGTTAAATGCAGTTTCGTGCATTATTAAAAAATCGGTAGCTGTAGAGAAAATAAACTTTTGATATTTTTTCGTTTTCGTTCTTCTTATCAGTGGGATTTAAATAAACTTGAATTAAGAAGGAGGATTAGTAATCAGGATGTAATACAAATTATTTAAATGCAGTGTTGATTGAGCTATGTAGTATTTTATAGGTAGTCTGTGATGTTGAGCTACTGTACTAGGACTAGGTGTGTACAAAGCCGGTGTACCTACAGTCGGTGGCAAAAATATGTTATTATGTTTCACCTTTGGCACCTACATTTTTCACGTCGTCTGTACAAGTATGTATGGAAACTAAGTGTGCAAATATGGTATTATCATGTCGCGATGAAAAAGGGAAATTAGCTATGTCAATCCCTTTCTGATAAGTGTCCAATAAAACTTCCTTGATACTTGACCGTATTTTCTTAGTCTATGATCATATCATCTGAAATGTCAAAGTCAGAAATTATTTTCAGTCTGTGATTTTTTATATTTTAGTACACGCTGGCAAAATTGTCCCAATGGACAGACTTTAAATTGTTAAAATTTATCTACCTATTGTAACTATCAACTTTGCTCAAAAATTCGAAAAATAGTAAACCTATTGTCAAAGTACCATTTATCAACTATATTGAAGATGTTGGCTCTGGATACACTGTAAGATAAGTTATTAATCGTTTTTATAGCCAAGGGTCATACAAATATTCTTTAGTAAGCCTAATAAGACTTATAAGCATTCCGTAAAATGCCAAAGCGATGTTAATTTTATATAGTTATATTATAAGTATTTTTTTTTAAACAAGACTGACCAGCGTTTGACCTCAGTCACACCTGAAGGTAAGTGTCGATAATATAGTTAATAGTAACATAATTATAGCCAAACCCTACCGGTACGGATAAAAATACAAGTCCTGATTTGTATAGGTGTAATAAGGATGTTTTACAATGGATGCTACAAAGTATGCTGATTCGTTAATATTGCTGGTGGGGCCTGCAGGGAATGGAATAGCTTTGCATCAGTAAGATCTGGCAGTACAGAGGGCTGGTCTCTTTTTTGCTCAGCGCATTGTCATTGCTATACAGCGCAGCAATGCCATTAGCCTTCTTGGCACTCTACAATTTTATAGAAGTGGTACATTACGCATTCGTTTTCTATATTGCTACTATTATGGCAAATTTTAATAGTTAATGCAAGACCAAATCGTGATGTTTGAAATAACGTACTTACTGTAAACGTACTATAACTAAATTAAAATTTCAGGCCCAAGTTCAGCGATACAAGCGTTAACGCCGAAGGAACTTCCGCGCAGTGGTGCCACCTATCAGTACCGCAGTCAGGTAATACAATATCTCATTTAATTCATCTTAAATAACAAACATTTTTTAAGATGCAGGCGTCAACTCTGTCACAAAATAGTTACTTAAACTGTATTTATAGTTACTCAACCTTTTTATAATTATTCCTATTAATGTATTAATTAAGCTTGCTGTGATCCTAGTTTATTGTTCGATTTTGTTCAGATATCTTAAATCAGTAAGGAAGTAACAAAATAATATGTGATAAATTTGGGACACTTTATAGTATTAAAATCGAAATAGTACTAGTACTTATAATTCAGAATAGCATACAATTATTTTTGTTTGTATAAAATTAACTATATTTGATTTCATATAATCGGCAAAATTGAGTGTGTGAAAAACAACAATATTTTCTTTAACGAAATAAACGGCATCATGCAATTTTATTTAATCATAACGTTACAAATATAAATTTGAGTGAACTGGTTTATTTCAATAAATATCAGATGACCCACGAAAGTTTAAATACAAAAAATAATATTTTTTCATTAAAGTATACGAGTATATTCCCCACAGGACTGCATTCAAGTGATTCAAGAGAATTCCTTCAAAGGACTCTGTCAAATTCATCACTGATACGGTAATAATTAATCATAGTATTATTATATTTTATAATGACAAATAAATCGTCGGATTGGTTATGTTGTCGTTATTGTTCCGTAGGCGGCGCTACACTGCAATTTTACAAACTTATTTAGTCTTTACAAACAATATCCTAGTAATCAGTAGCTTTACCTGAAGTAACAAGTTTACACATTTTTTTATTGTAATGAGCACCATATAACTTAAAGATAATTTAATTCATGTTACAAAGGTTCAGACTTAAATAGCTTCTGGCTATGGTTATTAATTAGAAGTGGGTAGTCATATCGCTCGGATACCAACTACAACGATTTGAGATAGTTATCACGACTAAAATTGGGGCACTGGCCAACAGTGGCGGCACGGTGTAGGATTTTTTTTTCTTAGGAAAGACCGAGCCAAAATGTTTTTAGCTTTTATTAATGAGCCCAAAACTGTTTAACTGCGGAAAAAATAGTTAAGCAGATGGGAATTAGCTTGAACGCGCTGGTAGGTACTTATCTCTAAAGCCATTGCTGAGAATTCCCGTCGTAGTGAGGACGGTCAATCTTGGGCAGACAAACGAAGTCCTGACAGCAGATCCGCATGGAATGGAGCACGAAGACCCGGACCCGGCCTGACCGCTCCACTGCACTGTGGAATTTATACCATTTCGAGTATTTGAAACAAACACAAATAACTGCATTTCAAAATACTCACACCCGATATGCATCGTAAGGATTCTCCACTAACACTTGTTTATCCGTGTCTTATTTCTTTTGATATGTCAGCCATTGATTCAATGTTAAATTTAACAATTCAATAAGTAAACTGCATTATGATATAAGTGTGAACAGTTATGAATCATAAGTCAACTTATGATTCATGAGTTAAAATGCAACTGGCCAGGAAAAAAAAGTGGAGTAGACAAAGAGCTGCGCCCGGATTTGAATACCTAATGTTGGTATAAACTTATGTTACCGAGAGAACGATATGAGTATTATCAAGCAGATGTCGCTTTTTAATATAGAAGCGATTTATAATCGTATTGATATAAAGCTAAACGGAAAATCGCTAAGAACGTGCGACTTGCAATCCAGAGGTCGCGTGTTGAAACCCTAGCTCGTACCAAACTGTACGAAATATCTATTCATTTTTAGAAGCCGCACCGGCCGGTCTTGGTTGGTCACATGGCAGTCACATTCGTAAAAACTGGTGTAAAACGCAATTCGTGGGATTAGTTGCCAATCGGGCCCCAGGCTTCCATGAGTCGTGGCAAAACGCCGGGACAACGCGAGGTAGAAGATATGAAGTTAAACTGTGATGACTTTTCAATTGATTGAATGATCCTACATATATTATTTGTATGGAGTGTAACCTTATTGTTGGTTCTAGTTTCCGAGATATCTTCTAATGTATATATATGTATACATACGTTTTACTTTAGCGGTGATAGATGAACTTGAAGCAACAATAAGGTCATGCAAGGTGTATAAAGGGCGCCATCATATTAGTATTTATAAAAGCGAGTAGCGTGGGTTGCGATGTGACACGAAATAATAATATGAAAGTCGTAGAAGATCGATCAGGTTTTAGGTTTCCGTAGTCAACTAGGAACCCTTACGGTTTCCATATGTGTGTTTGTCTGTCTTTCCCGGCTAGAAAGCTGTAATGTAGTTTCATACCATAGTAATTAAATTATACTCGTACCTCAATCAATTTATGTAATAAATATATTAGATTTGAAAAAAAAATGATTTGATTCGATTTAGTTCAATCATGCAGACAGTGTTACAATAAAATGTTTTATTTTTAGGGTTCTAAATACATCCGCCTTTTTTCGGTTCAAGGAGTTCTTATGGTGGGATATTTTGGATAGGTATTTGAAAAAAATAATGTTATTTCGTAACAAGCATTTTTTAATAGAGTGATTATTTTCGGAGAGAATTACATAAGAAGACTTTAAAAAATCTGCCTCCACTTATCATTTTGAACCGCAACAAGTCCTAAAAAACATGAAAGTACATATAATAAAAACACAAAAGGATTTTTTTAACTTGACAGTTGAACCGTTTTTTATTTAGACGCTCTTTTTTACTTTCTTATACACCGTATACACAATACTTTTTCTCGTGACAATACATATGAGTAGTATATTATATTTCTCACTTTTGTTGTCGCATGAAAATTATTTGAGTATTAATAGGGCGGTATTCAATTTGTCAACTCGATTCAGTGAGAATGAAAACTCTCTGCCTTCGTCTTTTGTATGACCCTCGTTAATTATTGAGGCTCACATCTGTTATTGCACAGGATCATACAAATTTAAAAAGCAGCTAGATAATTACTTAAACTCCTGTGTAAGAACTATAAAATACCTTTACCATAAAAAGAATTTTGTAAAAAAGATGGAGCCTGTTACATGCAGCTGATGTAGATTTATATTTTTAGTGTTAGTGGGATTTAATGTGAAGAATATAATTACTAAACAATTTTTCAGGTTCACAAAATTAAATATGCTGACGCATGATACAGACTGTCTGACTACAGGTAACCAATTATTTATCGTTGTCTTATTTATACATACTTACACTATCAGAAAATATTTTTATAATCACTTATAAACTTCAATAATGAATAGACAATAAAGTCTGTTTCAGCTACAATTGTGCGGGTGACACATGCAAATTTTACATTATATGCAAACAATTTACATACCAATCATAAACTAAAGAGTAAAAAAAAAGTTGGCATCTATTAAATAAATTTTAAATTACATTATATTACAATTTAGGGATTTTTGAAAGAATGTATTTAAAAACAAAAGCACCAATTACTTAAATCACCAACGGTCTATACTCATATACGTGCAACATTTCTGTTCACTGTGAATAGTGCTTGACAGTGATCTAGGGTCTTCGACTGAATCGATCCGCCATTTTATAAAATCTCGTCACTCACGTGAAAGACCTATAAATGTTTGATGTTTTCTTTAATACAATTGTTTTATCCACCTTAGAATAGGATCATTCGAGTTCTGATAGCAAGAAGTACACAAAAACGTTATTAACGTATTAATATTACTAGTACCTACAAAACATTAGTGATTACATAATTTGATCGCATTATTAATATGATTTTACATATAAATATTTTATCCCGTCATATAATGTTTTCTTATTTTTTGTGCAGTTACAAATTCAAAACATTATTTTCGAGATACCGAGCCCCTCGTACACCGGTTGTGGGCTACTGCAATTCGGTAAGTGTTACTTAAGGGGATGCCAATAGGTTCTCGCGCTACTCGATTCTGCGCTTACTCAATGTGCAGTGAAATGTCATGGGTGATCCGCGTGCGAATTTAGGATTTTTTTACGTTATAGAAAATAAATAATTTTGTTATTATTAAAAACTTATGGCCTTCTGTTGAGTATTTGCGACGTATTAAGGGAATCCATTCGTTTTTATAGGTCACTTTGGATGTAATTTCTATTAAGCAAAATTCAAGTAATCGTGTTTTTGAATCGTATGATAACTTTAGGCACACATAGACTAAAGTTAAAGATTAACTATACAAAAAAGGATTCTAGCAGACGAAATTATGTTGTAACTTCTTCGGCGCAACCTTAACAATGAGTCACATATTTAATTGCTGACCTATGATTTAAAAAAATGTATCATGCACAATACTAAATAGTTTCAATCAGCATATAAAGGTCAGTAACGTATGGCCTTCAAAGTTATCGGCAGTTCACATGACCTTATTTTAGTTAAATCAGTTAAAAATTTTATAACATTCGATGAAGTAACAAATATATATTATTTAATGATATTTGCGAGAACGTTGTTCTGAGCTGATACAGATTAATTAAAATTGGCTGGCTTGAACATAGTACCGAAGTTATAGGACTTAAAGTAACTTTTAATAGTCTTATGTCTTTATTTTATTGATAATAATACAATAAAAAATGAGTTTCCCATATTGGAATTTTCATTGCTGTGTTTCACAATAAATGCATTAAAAAAACAGGCTAATATTAAGTATTCAGTTGTTCAGAAAGAATATTATAGAAAAAAGCTTGAGTTTATTATCATGTTCATATTACAACTTTCAAAGTTTTTCATACAATAGGGTGACGACGCCAATAATGGACAAGGAGCCGACCACGAACATTAGTTGTTTCATTTATTATTTTACAGCTCTTTGAATTTTGAATTGAGATTTAAGTGTCCAAAATTGGTCCCATCACAATTCATTATAATTTCAACGGGTTTAAATCGCGTTGAAACTTAAGATAGCGTTACATAGATTTTTGTCGACACAGCGTTCCAGCCGCATGACCACGGAAGTCGCAGCGCTTCCAAAACGATTCAAATGCGATTAAGTACTGCTTGCTGAAAAACTGTTTTCAATTTAAAATAATTGTATATGATTAAATGTAATGTGTTACAGTAAGGAAGAAACACCAAGCTTTGATGAAGACGTTAAAGAGCTTGAACCATATGATGAAGACACAAGATTCCAGGGTTTTAGAAACTGCCCCCCTGCGGCTCCGGTCATTGTACTGAAGCGAAATGTGAAGGTTTGTCAACAGTACACTAATGCACTAATTAATATTTTTTTCTTGACCTTTCGCGAAATTCAAAAGCATTCACAATTGTGAATTTCTATTACACTGTATTTTTGTATATTTCATAAAGGAGAATGGGCATTTTGTACCATGAGTGTATACAGTTGAGACATATATCGTTGGAAAGGTCTTAATCATAGCATTATTTATTTGTATGGCACCAACATTGGATAGCGTGCAGGGACCGAGCTATTTAAAAAAAAAGTCTGGTCATATAAACCCTTGTTTTACAAAATACTTGCTATCTAACAAGTTTAAGTGTGTCTTAATTGAAAGTATATGAAAAATGCTTTACGTTTGTATACCACTATAAAAGCTAAAGCGCATACAGGGCTGGAATTAACGATTTGAAGATTTGCTTAACTGATCAAATGCTTCTTGTACAACGGAGCTAAAGTGTATACAGTAGTCATATATTACATGGTAAAGGCATTATTATAAGCTATTTTTTATAACAGACACTTCCTCTTCAAAGAATGCAGGAACTGCGATAAACGAGTTTTTTAGGAGTTAATTGATAGATAATTACCTTAATTAACAACCCTTTGATTCATCTACTCATCTCTAGATGGAGCTTGGGTAGCAAATGTATTTTTTTTTCATTCTTGTATATCCTTGTAGCATATCTTATTTAAAAGGTCTTAACCATAGCTTCTATTGCATATATGACAGTGGGTGAAGAAAAGGTACGGAAAAGATAATATTTATTATTTAAATACAATGGCATAACGGCGAATACTGGAACTAAAATTCTCGATTAAATATATTTATATTTGTGACCCCTGACATTGTTATTAGCCCTATCATGATCTGTAACGCTAAGCATTATTTATTGTAACTAAATACTGGTTTAAGATCTCGATTACAAGCCTAATTATTTAAAAATATCTTTCAATGCCGACATCTTGTACGCAATAGATGAACCAAGTTAGCGTCAAATAGGTGAACTTGACATGCGTTAATAATGCTATGTCCATATAGTCACTTTTTAACGCCAAGAAATACTTTTAGGTTGCTTATTTCTGAAAGATATTAAAAAATACAACTAATCTAGGGGGCGTCTACTATGATCTGCGTTAATCGACATTCTATTTATTTAATTTTCTTTATTGTATTGTATTTGCATTTTCAAATGATAGGGGGAGAGGGGATATAGATAGACAAAGAGTTCTCATCTTGTGAATCAAGCTTCTTCCTGCTTGAAGAAGATATATAATTGGAATTCGTCGTCTCTTTCTTCCTATGTTACTTACGTTGATAGTAAGTAGCACACCAATACAGGTTAATGTGCACACTACAAATCTTTATATTTTCCCCAACTGCGGCATCTATTATGGGAGCATTATGTTTTTAGAGGGGGTAAAAAAATTAAGCTTTTGGTCGCCTATGAATCATTTATCGACAAAGACCACAAAGCAAGCAAACTATATGACAAAAATATAACTGTCAATTTGTGGCATACAGCATACCTGTGGCAATTATGAGGTTAACCGTTTATCGCCACGACCATCTAAAGGTGACATCGTGCACTGCCTTGCCCTACCTACCACGCAAAATACTCGGCCAAAATTGGCAGACGTTGTCAAAGCAACATTGTTGCTGACAGATAAGGGATTAATTTTTTAGCATCTTAACAAAGAACGAATACCGAGTAGAGATGTTGGCATAGACCACATATTTAGCGGAAAGCGACAAAAAGGTTAATATTTTTGTTACTATATGGTTCATAATTAATAAAACATTTTAAATACATTATGAACATTATTTATTTCAGTTTGCCATATAATAAATATTACACGTGTTACAACATCACTCACATTACACGATAAGTCTAATTAATAGTTAGTATTCACGTTCTCATAGTCAACATACCTAAAAAACTAAAAAAGGCAACCAGATCTGGCGAACGTACTGCTGCCACGGTTCAATGATATTATGATTATACAGATTTAGGTTAGTAATTTCTATGAACATTGTGAATACCAAGAATTCCTAAGCCTTATATTTGGCAATACTAAATATGAGAAGAAGCAGTTAATACATGTAATGCTATATATTAACCTTTTGAACGCCAAGCATCACTAAAATGGCCGCGTGATGTCGTGCCTGGCGGACGCTGTCAAAACAATAGTCCTGCTGACAGATAAGGTTTATATTTGTTCTTCACACGTCATACCATGGCGTACACGTCATATTTTGACGCGAGAGGAAAAGCGTTCAAAAGGTTAACATCCACAGGAAAGACTAGTTTTGTTTTTAGCCCTTTGAACGCTAAGAACGTGCCGAATATGTCGTGTCTACCACGCCACCGAACACTATCTTGGCTATGTTGGACACTGTGATACCATTTTTTCTGCCGACAGATTAGGTTTATAAATTGAAAATAGATATCATATACTTATGAAAAAGTGACGTCCTCCTGCGTCCGAGGCAGGATTTGAACCCATCTCCAGCTATGGCGGCTGACGTTTAATTTAGAACTAAAGAGGTACATACAATTTTCCGACCTGGTACATAAAGTACATAACTGGTACATAAAAGTACTGCAATACCAGCCAAATCGGGCTTGGGGGGCCGGCCAGGGAGGATCACGCCAAATAACTAGGTACGTAGATCGCTACGCCTGGACTTGGTATCAAGTCGTGGCGTGTGTGGCACGAAATGTTCCGACTTCATATCAAGTCAATGGCGTCGAAGTGGTTAAATTGATCTATATGGCCCCAATATGAAATTCGTACTTTTAACACTGAACGCCAAGAACCCCAAAAGTTGTATTGATGTCGTGTCTACACCAACACTGCCTCTCACACCAGCGACCCCTAGTGGCTATGGCGGACGCTGTCAACGCAATTAAAGATATAAGGTTTAACACGTTCAGTCCCCATAGGTACACAATGTTTTGATCTACTCATACATCCAAGCAAACTACTTACATCGCACACCTGTGCTCCACATATGGGTCACTAAGAAACGCCCAGGTACGCCCTCGTATTAATACAGTAATATATAATAAAATGTTCTTCTCTCTAACAGGAATATTAACCCATTCATTGCCGACGCCTCATATTTTTACTAAAGTCATCACGCAGTGCCGCCGCCATCCACGCGACGACGCGAATTCGCGTCCGCGGCATTACGTTGACTTTTCAAGGAAGCAAATAAAAACAAAACTGCTCGGCATTACGTTAACATTTCAAGGAAGCGAATATGCGTCCGCGGCTTTACGTTGACTTCTCAAGGACGCGAATAAAAACAAATAACTGGGGGACGCGAAATCCCGTCCTCGGCATTACGCTTGCACATTCATGGGACGCGAATTCGTGCCTTCGGCATTGAATGGGTTATAACCTATTCGCCGGCCACGGCAAAAAAAATCTGACGTGCGCCACACGCCAAAGCCTTAACCCTCAGTACGTAGGTCCAAGGCTTCGACTTGATATCAAGTCATAGCGTGTGGGGCACAAAATGTTCAGACTTAATTTTAAGTCAATAGCGGCGAAAGGGTTAATAGAGAAATCAGAATTATCTTTATATTATGAGCACTATTGAAGGCAGTAGAAATGATTTGATTTGATTTGATTTCAGTGCGCACCTGGTCGGTTATAGTGACCCAAGTGCGGGGCACTGGACTGTGAACGTGTTAAACATGTTCTTTAATGATTGAGGCCTTAGCGTACACGTACCAACGTGGCGTACATTCACTGCCACCAACGCACATGTGCGTTCATTTCCATACATTTTTGGAGGGGGTGGCAGCGAATGTGTTTACGCGAAAGGTAAAACGTTCAAACGGTAAAAGTATATTCAGTGCTACACAATTTCATAGTTTCACATCACCACGTAGAGATTTTGAACCGACACCACACCAGGCTTTCCTCATGGACCAACTACGTATGCACAACTGGTTGTGCCATTAAAAATATGTATTCCTAATGGCACAACTACGCACAACCGGCACAACTAAGCACAACTAATGTGCTCTTTAACCATTCCTTATAACACAACTACAATCAAAAGAGGAAATAGATAAATACAATAAAATAAAGAAATGAAACACAATAAATTATAATTCGTTATTATTAGTGTTTTTTTTTTTTTTGCTTGTAAGGTAAAGAGAAAGCGGGAGCTACAATTTGCTGAAGAAAAGTGCGATATGAGTTCCTATTTTTACAACTCTTCCGCTACTCTAGGTCTACTGCTGGTAATATTTATGGAAGTGATACTACACGCCACGACCACGGAGGAATCAGATATTTCAATTGCGGTACACATTCACGAAAAATAATGTTTTTTTATGTACAGTCGCCATCAGATATATCGGAGCTGTGGAGGTGGTCACAAATATCTGAACATGCACTTTATCGCCTTGACAATAGAGGCGTTGCTCAGATATTTGTGACCACCTCCACAGCTCCGATATATCTGATGGCGACTGTACTGTTCGTTAAAAAAAATGTCCCCGTACCGTATGGTTTCGATTTTGCGACTAGTGGCCGTGGTCGTGCCAGGTAGATTGTTAATAATGCTCATAGTTGTGTATTTGGGAACTAAAATTAAATGACAGTTAATAAGTTGTGTCTACGGGAAGGATTTAGAAAAAATATTCCTTATCGCACAACTAGTTGTGCATACGTAGTTGGTCCACGAGGAAAGCCTGCACCACACTCCAAGTTTAGGAAAATTATAAAACAATTACAAATACAAGAAAGTATTTATTGATATATACAGCCATTTTGCAGCGATTTGGCCGTGGTACTGGTACGCGGAGTCCTACGACGTACATCCTACACCATGTTGATCCAGTTGAGCCAGGCAAGGCAGAACAGGCAGGCAGGCAAAAAAAAGTTTAATTACTATCGGGTGAGACCAAGCTTCCTCATTACAGCGTGGCCGTGGTGAGAAACGGCTGGTGTTGCTGGGTCACCACGTCTATAAAAAATCGTGAAGACCACCGTTCTCGTTGGTTGTCATGGAACTTACTATCAAGTGTGGTATACCCGTCCTAGTTGCATTTCAAGGATCTTAAAGCTTTCTTTTCCAGACATAGTCAGATATATCGACCAAATGCGTGTCAATTTTACTTCTACATTAAAGTTCATATTAGATTGGACTATCCTAAAAATGTATTTTAAAATAAATAAGCAAAACGAACTAATTAGAATGTATTTGGCTTTCTGGGAAAACCATTCGGATTGGTGGGACATGGAAAACGGTTAATGCATAATTCCAACCTGCCCAAAAACAACAGTAACTTGATAAATTGATAAGTACATGGCAGAAGTTGAAGGCATCAATAACTTATTCTTATTATATTTTGCTGTTCGAGCCAGGAGCCATGTTGCCTCATACTTTTTCATTGCGTCTATTCAGCAAATACGACTATATAAAATATTTGCATTTATCACAAGAAACGACAAAAAATAAGCGTACTTAACACAATTGATCCGTGGTTCATAAATAACAGAAACAGAAGGCAACAAGGCCACAGGTAAAAGTGCGGTTTAACAACAATTCGCCGACAATAATACTAAAACTCGATTCGTGTTTCTCAGGAGATTCTGTAGATGTTGTTGGTGTAACGAGTAATTAGGTTACAAACAACTACAAATTCGGCGGTCGCAATCGGTAGCAGCTTCAGACTCTGTCATATAATAATTCTTCATACGCGAGTAAGAGCACTTCTTATTCTGCACAGTCGGAGTTTCTCTACAGAAGTTGTTCTTCCAATTTGCGATGCCCACTTTTGCCTTAGACTGTCAAAACCTGCTTCATAATTAGCGCCCCATCTTGTTCTGTGAATCTTGAATATTGTCCAAAACAGAGAAAAAGGAGAAACGCGTACGTGATAAAGCTAGTAGACTACTTCTTATGCGAGTAAACTGAAAAATAAATCTTAAATCATCTGCGGCCTCCGTGTACATACTATAAATATCTACACAAATCTTATGTGTAGAAAAAAACTACTATAAAATCACGTTATTGCATGGGATATTTAATTTATTTTATTTTTAATAATTGATGTTATTGCGGCAACAGCATCTGTAAGCAACTGTCTAACTATCATGATTTAGCCTGATGAAGAACAGACAGACGGACAGCGGAGTCTTAGTAATAGGGTCTCATTTTCTACCATTAGGTTACGGAACCCTAGAAACTAGCATAATCTATGTGTAATACTTTAGATAAACTCGGTAGTGATTCTAATATTGTATCCGTTTAAATAGCTCCTGCAAAACACGCACCATATTATTATAAGCAATTCTTAAAATATCCTTGATAATGTAAGTAGGTATAATAAAAACAATTAGTTTCATATATCTCAAAGCGATTAGGTAGCAATTTTAATAAAATATCCCATAATTTATCCCGGCTGACGATAGATGAAAATGTAGATAGAACACATAAATCCAAAGTGGACTTAGGTTCATAAATATCTCTATAATACTGATATATCCTAACATCCTGATACGAGTATACCTAAAGACGAGTCTTCAGTCGGTGCGTCCTACCCGTCATGACGTATGGAGCCGAAAAGTGGACACTGACGGTACGGCTGGTCCACAAGTTGAAAGTCGCTCAGCGGGCTATGGAAAGGGTTATGCTCGGCGTTTCTCTGCGGGATCGAAACAAAAATGAGGTAATCCAGCAGACAACCAAAGTCATCGACATAGCCCACCGTATTAGCAAGTTGAAGTGGCAGTGGGCAGGCCATATTAGCCGTAGAACCGACAACCGTTGGGGTAAACGAGTTCTTGAGTGGAGGCCGCGTCTCGGAAAGCGTAGTGTAGGACGCCCTCAGGCTAGGTAATACTTGCGCAAGATGGCTGGCAGGAGCTGGATGCAAACAGCCGAAGATCAAACACGATGGCGTGAAATTGCGGAGGCCTATGTCCAGCAGTGGACTGCGATAGGCTGATGATGATGATGATGATGATGATGATGATGATGACTGATATATCCCCGCAATGACACGTAAAAAGGGTTAATTATATTATTACTATCTTAATATACATTGTTTTGGGTAATTCTACACGCCACTCGAATGTTGTATGCGGTGCTCCTCCAGAGGCTGTTAGAAAGTAATTCAGTTATCTGGTGGCCATGCGCTTAAGATATGCTTGAAAATACCAAAGTACTTTAAAATATTAAGTATATTAAGGTCGCCGGAAAACGCTGGATGCAGGTCGCTTCCAACCGGTACATGTGGAGGTCCAAGGGGGAGGTCTATGTTCTGCAGTGGACGTCTTATGGCTGAAATGATGATGATAAAATAATAATCACTCAGATTTGTTATACTACCTAACAATGGCGGCGGGTTAGGATTTTTCTTAAACAAACCATAGCCATTATGGCTTTCCTTTCACTTAAAAGATAATGGTAAATCGCTCTTGTATATGAAAATTAGTCAAGCCGCTACTTCTAACTACCTACTAGTCATATACACCCAGTGCTGGAAATTGAATATCTGACTAGGGGGGGTCCAGTGTCATTATCTCCATGCTTGGCAGGTGGCGATAGTGCATGTTTTCTCCCTGTTTTTGGTCCCAGGGACAATACCCAATATTCCATATGTTTCGTCGGCTAAATTCGCAAACCTTGTAACCTTACGAGGTTTGCAATCTAATGTATTTGACGATCGGTCTGTCCTGGGTTCGCTTCCCAGTCGGGGCATTTATTTGTGTGATGAGCACAGATTCCTGTTCCTGAGTCATGGGTGTTTTCTATGTATTTAAGTAGTTATGTATATGTATCTGTCTATTATATATATCGTCCTCTATTAGGTACCTACAACACTAGCCTTACTGAGCTTACCGTAGGGCTGGGTCGTTTTGTGTAAGATTGTCCCAAAATATTTATTTATTATTTATTTATCTACCTACTAGTCTGGTACTACCTACAGGACGCTGTAAAGGTACAGTGATTATGTAAATAAATCCATATTTTGTGCTAATGGTCTTCAACTATAAAGATAAATGCCGACATCTTCTAGGTCCATTTAAATTCTCAGCAACTTTAGTTGTTTAATAGTTTTCTGAAAACATAATTAAATTAACAATTTGTATAAGAATGCCATTAACAAGACGGGGTAAATAGTGTTTCATACAAAAACGTGGTTTTATTCGTCTGCTCCGTTGCTTTTGTAAGTACACTTACGTAGGCTGAGCTATGACTGGATTCGAACCGACGCCTGCACATATTAGATCCACGTGTGGATTCCGTTTGTCTCAACGACATACTTTCTTGTATGTAGTACGACACTTGGGTAGGTTAACGACACAAAGAGCTACGGCGGGATTCGAACCGGCACCTGTGCTTATTATATACGAACATATTTTCTGGTAAGCAAGCACATTTGCATGTACAAAGTTCTACGGTGGGATTCAAACCGGCACCTGCACATATCGATCCATGTGTGGATTCCGTGTGTGCCAGCGACATACGAACATATTTTCTGGTAAGTAGTACACTTGGGTAGGGTACCGACACAATTAGCTATTGCGGGATTCGAACCGACGCCTGCACATATCGATCAACGTGTGGATTCCGTGTGTCCCAACGGCATACGAACATATTTTCTGGTAAGTAGTACAGTTAGGTAGGATACCGACATAAAGAGCTATGGCGGGATTCGAACCGGCACCTGCACTTATTACATACGAACATATTTTTTGGTAAGTATTACACTTCTGTAGGTTACTAACACAAAGAGCTATGGTGGGATTCGAACCGGCACCTGCACTTATTACATACGAACATATTTTTTGGTAAGTATTACACTTGGATAGGTTACTAACACAAAGAGCTATGGTGGGATTCGAACCGGCACCTGCACCTATTACATACGAACATATTTTTTGGTAAGTATTACACTTGGGTAGGTTACTAACACAAAGAGCTATGGCGGGATTCGAACCGGCACCTGTACTTATTACATACGAACATATTTTCTGGTAAGCAAGCACACTTGCGAAGGCACAATGTTCTACGGCGGGATTCAAACCGGCGCCTGCACATATCGATCAACGTGTGGATTCCGTATGTCCTAACGACATACGAACATATTTTCTGGTAAGTAGTATACTTGGGTAGGATACCGACATAAAGAGCTATGGCGGGATTCGAACCGGCACCTGCACTTATTACATACGAACATATTTTTTGGTAAGTATTACACTTCTGTAGGTTACTAACACAAAGAGCTATGGCGGGATTCGAACCGGCAACTGCACTTATTACATACGAACATATTTTCTGGTAAGCAAGCACACTTGCGAAGGTACAAAGAGAAACAGCGGGATTCGAACCGGCGCCTGAACATATTAGATCCACGTGTGGATTACGCTTATCCCAACAACATTCGAACATAGTTGGTTACCGACACAAAGGGTTAAAGTAGGTTTCGAACCGGCACCTTATTAGATCTTCGTGTAGCTTCCTCTTATACATATCAACGACATACAAACATAATTATTTTCTGGTACGTGCACCTTTGCACGTTACCGACACAAAGAGCTCTAGCGGATTCGAACCGACGTCTCTGGGATTCGATTCTCGTGTGGTTTTTCGCTTATAAGTAGGTATGACACAACAGAATAATAATAATAATATGATTTACACAAAAGGTTTAGCAAAAAAATGCAATAAGACTTGTCGGCTATAACAATTATAATTTATGACTACTTACCCATCTCCAGTGAAAACTTTACTAACATACTTATAAAACTAGAACTTTATAATGGCAATTTGGACACCAGTATTCCTGAAAAAAAAAAACTTAATAAAATAAACACATAAGGTAATTATATTATAGTACCAGGAAAAGTGTAAAATATAATTACGTATCCACTTTCATCCACTTCTATTTACATATAATACAACTAGTACCTATTTAGTGTTAAACCACTTTGCGGTTTATTGTACAAAAGAAGCATTAAGTACCAAATTGCACGTTTACATTGCACGAAGAAGGGCAGAAAGGTTCTTGAGTTGTGACCATGTACCGAAAGACGTAGCGTTGGATGGTCCTCAACTAGGTGGAACGACGATGTGGTCAAAGCTGCTGAAAATAGTAGGACCCGGTCTTTGTCCAGCTGAGGACGTTTTTCGGCTGATGAAAATGATGATGATGATGATGATATATAGTTTAATTTACTTGATCTTTTTGTGGCAAAGGTACACATTATTTTGTCAAAGGATGCTGGGGGAGGTATGTCAATGTGTTTTAATTTTATTTCACGCTTTGACTTGTAAACATAAGTGCACCATTTCTAGTTTAGTAGTAGTACAATGTTTAGTAGTAATAGGTCCCATTGAGCCCGTGAGGTCGCGTCTGACTATCAATGTGTTGATCGTGGGAAGTACGTAATGTTTGAAATTAGTTACTTAGTTTTTCATTATAAAAACTACCATTTTAGTCTATGAAGGAATCCAAAACTATGGCGTGTAGTTTTTAAATCGATTTACGGCCATGGGCCTGCCCTACTATTAAGCGTGCTAATAGTTAATCGAATTTGTAACCACATACCTTCTTCCCAAAAAGAGATTTTGCTCATACCTTTTCTTTTGCGGTAGTCAAGGAAAATTATTTCAAACTCTTCAAGGCCTTTCTAGGCATTCAATCTGTTTAGAATAAAACTATACGGTTACCTCTTCAACGTAACGATGTAATATTATTTTAGCAAATGAATTACGATCAATATATATTTTCTTCAATAATTATGGTATATTTCTTTTGACAATATAAAATTCCTTACGTCAAATGTCAAGTTTCTTTTTCAGTAATTCATAGACAATTGTCAGTTGTTACCAGAACGTATTCGTGAAGGAGTTAGACCGACGTTATGACACGTCAGTGTTCTTAATAAGAATTTTGATAGCTCGCTCCATCTAGCGAGGAGTAGAAAAGCTTAAACGAACTTAATAAACTTACAAAGTAGTTTTTTGGGTCCCTGCACGAATCTGAGGTCAGGTATATATATTAAAAAACAGTTTTTAGGAATACCGACAACATGTCATATATGACTTGTGTATACACATTACCATTCTCCTTAACAACAGGGGTATTCATAGCAAGCTGAACTTCTTCCATTTATTTCTAGCCTTATATGTACTTAAACGCTGGCATTTTTTACAAAGACGTAAAGCATTTCTTATGTGAAGTCATATGTACCATGTTCCAACTGATTATAGACCGTGTATTTTAAAAAATAACCATGTAAAAGTTGAACCTTTTTTTTTAAATATTACGGTCCCTGCATGATATCCAGCTTTGGTGTCATAGAAAACTTTAATACTCTAATTAAGAGCTTTCAAACGAGATACGTCTCAACTGTATACACTCATGGTACACCCGCCATACAAAAATGCCCATTCTCCTTTTATTTTATTTAACAAAAAGTGCACAGCTCACTGTACGAAAAATGTTTCCACGTCGAACTTCTGAAATAGTGTGTTGGCGACATGGTGCCACAACTGATAGTGTTGATGATATATCTGGTGATGTAGTTTCTAAATGCTGGTTTTTAGCAGAATATAAATTATTTGCTTACCGAACACATGCATTGGTACCTTATTAAAGTTATCCTTAAATAAAGGTAACGGATCTTTTGTTAATTAAGGATCGTCTTGCAGGGTGTTTGGACCAAATTTAATGATGCCGCTGATGAAGAAGAACAGATGCCTCACCTGCCACCGCCAGCACAGACTTCCTATATGGTTACGGTAAATAGGAAATTTTCCAAGGGTGTTTTTTGTTAACCGGGTTGTAAAAAAAATGTTATCTCTTGGTAAATTTGGTCAACCTTTTCCACGCCAAAAACTGATGATATATGTCACGGACCACGTAGCAAAAAAAGACCTACATATATGCACATGCACAAATTTCAACTTAAATTATGACATGAAGTGCCATCTGAGCGATAGTTTTGCGTTTGACATGGCGTGGAAAAGGTTAAATAAGTACTTTAAAACAATTCATGGACAATTTAACGCGCTGGCTACTTAATGTTTATGACATGCTAGCATTAATTACGTTGCCGAATAAAAATGAAACGCTGGCATATTAATAACATACTTATGAAGCTGTTATCCGAGTAGGTTTCAAATTATAAACAAAGTAATATATGGAGAATTATATACCATTAGACGCAGGGCGCCTTATATTATGTACAGCGACTGAAATGGTAATTTACTTTGCTTGTCTTGCAGTTATTATGTCGGTCTAGACAAGACGTTCATCATCGACGTTTTGCAGTCGGGCAATATGTTTCTAAATATTTAGTTGAATCTTTTCTAATGAAGATTTTAGCTATAAACGAAAACTCTTAAAGTAATATGTAACTACTAATGTACATAAATGAAAATAAATGACATACTTAAGAAAAAATCATGAGGCGCAGACTTTTTCTTAAAAATATTTGTCATCTATTTTCAAATTATAATTTACTATACATTTGTTAAAAATGAAACCTAACAAAATATTTAGTGTGTATCTAATTCCTAAGGAATGAGATACAAGTATCACTATTATTACGAGTATTAGGAAGAAAAACATTTGAATTTAGAGGCAATGTTGGATACCATGAACCTGGTGATACCTACTTTTATAATAATATACAGTACCTAGGTAGCCTGTAGGCCCCAGGCTGCGAAGGTAGTTAGTCTTGATGTTGACGGAGTGGGTGTAACAGGAGGCGAGCGACGCCACCGGGACAACCCGCGGGCCTCGCCGCTGCGCGCAACGACTTCTACGGTAACTAATTACTTCGTTGCCATTGCTCCCTTCAGACGCTAAAGTAAGGCTCTATTTCTCGTTTTGCTCGACATGTTAGTTGTAAACTGTAAAAGCGGTGGAGCTTATGGGATGTTGGGGTTGTATTGGTCCTTCAAATCAAAGCGCTGTAAAAATACTATATACTTTTTTTCACCTCACTAGCTCGGAAAAAACTGTTTTGTTCTTTAAAAACAGATAGCAAAGTTGAATTTTATTCACAAGAGTTCTAAGTATTTTTTTACTAATTGTTTATTACTAATCGAGTCTTTTTTTATATTATCTGGTCATAATGTTCTTTTATTTAATGTTTTTGAATGATGAGTGATAGATGCTAATAATTTTGAATATTTTTTTAAATTTTTGGAGTACCTAATTTTTTTTCCTCGCGGTAGTGAAGAGAATAATCGTGAGTTCACTCGGTAGCAAAGTGTGTTCCCCTCTCGTGCTTTGAGACCCTCTCAATGCTCAAGATTCCCTTTCTTTGAACCACTCGCTATGTGGTTAATCTACTCGTGGTTTATTTTGGAATCTTTCGCTAGCTCGGGTCTTAATATTAGTACGAGAAGTTAAAACACTATAAATTTGCTCCATTGTATAACAAATAACTATTTCAATTGACTCCAGCAATCTAACAATTTTATTGGAAAATTACGTTTTTGTGGCTTTCCCAGCTAAGGTGTTATAGACATTTGGGAGTCGTATGCGAAGCCGGCGCTAACGCGCAGAGACCCTTTCGACAATTTATTGAAATGTAAGGGATACAAGAGGCGGATGATGTCCGTGTCAGGGAACGCGCACAGAGACACCACCCGCCATGGTGTAACGACTATAATGACTTAATTGACTTTGAATCTTAAATGTGCTAGGCTATTTGGTGCCAAGGATGGACTTACTACTGGGCTATTTAGGCTTGCCTAATAAATAAAACGTTCTACAATACTGTATACATTTTTATTTTTGTAATTGGGTAATTGTGTAGCATGTCATGATTAAACTACAATAGTTAGCTGCAATTTTCAAGGCTTCGGCCATATTTTGTTTAGGCAAACAGGCAATAGCTGAGCCGTAGATTTAAAACGGAGCTTATAACTATTAACACAAAATGTTTAAATTATCATAAGTTAAATGTATTTATTTGCATTTACTTCAGCGGGAGATACACGTGACTCTGACGCTCCACAAGTAGGTATGTTTGAGAACTTGCTACTTAAAGGCATGCAAGCGCCAGCTTACATTCTTAAGCATCGCTTCTAACTAGGCGTACGAGTATGTGCTCTCTGTCCGGGCAAGTGGCGGACTTGTGGAGTGCTTTCAAAGAATTGTGAGGGGGTTGCATCTTTCAAGCGAGCTGCTTCTAATGCTAACCAACCCATTTACCAAATGCAGACATTTCTATAGTATAAACTTTTTACTTAAAATTAGAATACATGAGTGATGAGTACCAGGTGTATGTATGTAATTACTAGACGTAAATTGTATCTATTATTATTATAGGGGATTTCTTGTTTCGAGTTAACACATCACGCCCTACTTTAAAATTGATTACTTAACATCGTGTACTGTTTAGATCGGTGACAAAATGACACATTATAGGTAGACTTGAATATATTCCACATACAGTATTTAATTTAGCACAGTTGGTTAAGACTGCCTACGAAGCTGGAGGCGGGTTTGAATTTCTGACAAGGGCATTTATTAGTGTTTTTATCGTAACATTTGTACGTGGGTTATGTATGTACTATTTTATATATGGTGGTCTAGTACCTACATACAAGCCTTAATGATCTTTGTAGTAGGTTAATTTGAAATAATTGTAATATAATATTTATTTATTTAAATTAACAAGGTAAAAAGTGTCTTATAACTTTATAACGGTGTTATTGTACTCCTTCAACAAAGTTTACACATAAATATAGAATTAACGAATCTAATTGATTAAAATCAAAGTTAATGTTTTTATCTTCAGTATTTGTTATGCTTAAATGGTTTTACAAGTTTGTGTATTTGGTTTTAGGTCTAAAGATTTTCAACTGGAGTCTTCTAGTAAAACTAGACCCGCAAAACGCAGTAAGTATGTACGACTATTTCTCGAAAGTTTTTTTTTAATGACATAGGCGGCAAACGAGCAGACGGATTACCGTCGCCCATGGGCACCCGTAACACCAGATGAGTCATAAGAGCATTGCCGGCCTTTAAGGAAAGAAAGGGGTTGGAGCTCTTGGAACATTACTCACCATCAGGAACGCAGCACTAAATACCTGAAAAGTAGCAGTGCTATTATGGCTGTGGTCTTCTGTAAGGAGGAGGTACTTCCCCAGTTGGGCTGCCTCAGATTCATGATGCGTGATGGTCATCGCTGTGCCCTACCTCTCATTGTTGGAAGTAGTTTAAGGACATACCCAGGTCCAATAACTTTTAAAACAACTTACATCGTATTAAGAAATAGTCCCATGGGTTCGATAATATTGCATTGAAGTAACAACCTAATGGAAATCACGTCAATATCACATCGTGTTTTTAAGAAAAACTATGTAATAGTTGACAATTGATCAATTTATGTAAATATCCAGGAATGAGGTCCAGTGACCGCTCAATGTGGTCAGGCAGTATGCGCGCGCTGCGCGACGCGCACGTGCGTCTCGTGTTGCGGCAGCTGCGCCACGTCGAGCGGCTCAACCGCGCTCTGGATCACAGCGCCCGCGCACCGGCGCGCCTGAACATTCTGTAGTTTGAGGTACAGATAGCATCAGCTTGTAGTATTCAAAATGGTTTAATATAGCCAATCTAATTAAAGTAAATGATACAAAATTGTAAAAAAAAATTTTGTCTGATTTTAGCGAAGGGACATTCAATTGCTAGTTTGCACGATACACAAATTTCCCTGTATATATCCTCTTGCCGCCCAGATCCCTATAAAGAGGCCTTTTATTTTATGTCATTTAGAACTTTAATTATAACAAATCAAAAGGAGGATTTACTACTTTAGTTGCTTTCATAAAACCATTATCGTGTTTTAAAATTGCAATTATAATTACACATTTATATAAATACATATATTGACATAAATCACCTTGCACAAAGCACTTCAATGAATTGAATTAGGATAAGATAGCAGTCTTAAAATAGGCTTATCGAGTTACTGTCATACATTAGCACTACATAAGTAGTTATAAAATAATTTATTAATTAAAAATTGAACATACGTGGCAAAATGGGACAGCAGGACATGGGACAAAGTATAAGTCAACCCAAGCTCTTGTTATATGTAGGTATATATTTATATTTGTCAGTATTGCATTGCGTTGGAATGTAATACAGATCAGAGATGGAATGTAGGTACCAGTTGGTTATTTGCACACATCGGTAACTCGTGGCATTTATGTAGCACTTGACTGTTTCTAGCAGTTTAGTGATGTAACAATGTTCTTCCTTTACGAGTCGAGAAAAAGAAACCAATTAGAAAGAAACCAATCAGAAAATACATATATTATTCAACATATGTCGTCTGTGATACATATAATATTTGTTCTAAACGGGTGCATTTTATTTTATTTTGAAGTTTTGAATGGTCTCTAATGATTTCCTCCATTACTGAAAATATTTTGCGTCTCGTAATAATTATTACAAATAGGACGCCCTATCGCCCACTGGTTTTCTCCAGTGCAATCAGTCAATGCTGGGCAGCTTGTGGAGAGTAGCGACTCCACGTACCTGAGCGCCCCTGGGGGAGTAATTAGGTCTCTTCCCCGAAATCGATAATTCCGCGTAGCAAAATTTCCATTAGCATTTTTTCCCACTACAGTTTTTTTTCCATTCATGTACCTCGCCATTAGCATCAGCTAGCAGACGTTATTTTCTCTAATAGATTTTTATTCCAATCGTTTCTTTTCCAAAATCATTTCCTTGACAACTTAACTAGACGGAGCCACGCTACGCGGGGCTCCTATTTCTGGGCGGTTTGCCCTTCGGGCATCTGAAGCTACCTAACGAACCTACCTACCTGTTAATTTAGTCTGGCTACCGTTAAAATATTTAACGTTGGGGAAAAAAGCGACAAGGATTTACACGTGTAATAAAACGTAATATTATGAAATTAAACGATTTTTTTAAATATAAAATGGGAAAAAAATGCGAATAGAAATTTTGCTACTCAGAACTATCGATTTCGGGGAAGAGATCTAATTACTCCCCTGGGGTACCCTGTCGGACAGGTGGGACAGGTCCCGTGCCTCTGGCTTGCCTTAACCGGCCGTCCAGATTGGGGTCGCTATAGCTGCGTTCTCGAGGGTAGATGTGGGAATCTAAGTGGCGAGTTGACTATATGTTTAGTCCAGTGACACCTCTCTACCCTTAGCCCTATGCACCGGTGTTGCCCTTGAGCCATCTTTGATGTCACTTTTTGTGGGAGCCCATCTCGCACAGGACGAGTCACCGTCTGCCGGAAATAAAATTGGATACCATTTTATTAGGCAGACGTCCGGTTTTTTATGCACAGTAGCTAGTCCATCCTTTCCACCCAATAGCCTGGTACATTCTAGATTCCATTAAAACTCAAGGACTACCTTACACCATGGCGGATGCAGTCTGTGTGCGCGTCCCATGATACAGGCAGGGACAGCACCCGCTTAGTGTACCCCTTACATTTGATTGAAATTGTCGAAAGGGCCTCTGCGCGTTGGCCGATCCGGCTCCGCGTACGCCTCCCAAATGTCCGGAACACTATTGTTCCGTGTACGGAAGAGACTTACAAATAAATTAATGACAATACCATTGATATTGCTGTTTATAAACTAATAATCAGTGCTCAGACAAGACATCACAAAAACAGATATGGACATGGAACAAGACTCTTAGAGTCGAGACTTAAGATTATTATTACCTAAAGCAGATATTAACGTAATTTAACATTTCATCTATTTAGTTAGTCGCATGTCTGTCATGAATTTGTCAAAGTGGCATGATTGAAAAAAAATTAAGGTGACAATTTAAATTAATACAATTATTTCCTTAGGTCGTTATGGTTATTTCTAAAATATTTGAATTATGGTGCAAATAAATACAATGCAACCATCAGCAAAAAAATATGTTAATAGAAATATTTGCTGGATTTTCAGTTGCAGTAATAAATGTAATTGAAAAATATAATTACATAATATATTGTATATAATACGATTCTATTAATCTTGTTCTATTGCCGTGTTGCGATTGTTTTGCGATGACTTGTCCGAGCACTGCTAATAATCAAAATTCATTCGTCATATGTTTAGACTATTAATTTACTAGCTTTTGGCCACGGGTTTGCACGCGCAGAAGAATATCTGTAACCGGTATTAATCATTGTTGTTTAAACTGGCAAACTCGTACCAAGTTGATCATAACGACTTAACGACACACAACCTACGTGTGCAACGATAGTGATTCTGATAGAAAAATCATTAGATTCACCTGCTTTGAAATAAGTAGTCAAGTCTTTCGCATTTCGCAAAAATGCCCATGGGTTAAAAGTTTTGTAAATTTCAAATGTTTTACACGCTGCGTACAAACTTAAACTATTTTTAAGGCCCTAAAGTTATCAATATCAAAAAACTTTAGTAAGGAATTTATTTAGTAATGTATAACACAAAGTCTCAAATCTCTCGCTTTAAATTTTCCTCCAGCTCCATACAAACTTTCAACCCCCTCCCAATGTCAACAATAAATTATTGAAATGGTTTTTAGGGTATTTTAATAAGGAGTCAATAGAATTTTAATTCTCTTAGTTAAAATTTGATTCCAACTCTGTAGAAAATTTCAACCTCTTTTTGAACCTTTACGGTATGAATTTCAGAAAACACTGACATCACTTACCTTTTCATTAAGCAAGGAGTTCAAACACAACGTTTAAAGTCTCTGAGTTGGCATTTGACTTCATCTCCATACTAAATTTTAACCCCCTTTTTGACCCCTTAGGGGATCAATTTCAAAAAACGCTGAAATTATAATTTTTTGTATTCAAATAAGGACACAAAATTTGAAGTTACTCGATTTAACATTTTACACAATGCGCAATACAAACTTTCAACCCCCTTTAGGGGTGGAATTTCAAAAACTCCTTTCTCATGGCTTCTCTACTTTCTACTAGCTTTTGTGGTTTCGGCTCGGCGTTAATGATCGGTCACTCAGCCAGTTCAAAAAATCAGGACAAACGATTATGTATATACCTAGATTATGCTATCTAGATTTTATATTTTACTTAGATACTTATATTTTATTTTATATCATGAATATAGTTATATTGTACTGTAATGTCATGTTAACTTATTTGAATAAATAAATAAATAATTTCATCTCATCCGTAAAGAGGATACTCGTCTCATCACTAATAACGTCTCATAACCTAAATGTCACGTGTTACCGAACAAGGCAAATCTCATAACCCAATTACGACAGCTACTTCATGAGGATGGCACAGGATCGACATCTGTGACCTGGGACTTTCATTGTTATTCTGAATCGAAAAGGGCGAAAGAGTCTGCGTCTTGTTATATATTGGATTACGTAAAACTTATTTTCTAGAATATATGAGGTTCGCGACACATGTTTGCTTTTTGCGTATGATTTAAGTTTTTCATTTAATTTATTTGCTTGCTATATTAATTTCTCATTTACTTTATAAAATCATAGTTTGATATACTGTTTTTCTCTCGAACTTACGTACTCGTACGTAACAACCAGATCTATCGGAAATAAATATTAAATCATTTACATATCTATCAAATGCAAGATAAAACGTAGGTACAACAGTGATGGGAATCCTACAACATTCATACATGCAACTGATCTACATGACCTGTAAAACATGCATATATAAAAGTTTTAGTTTAAAATGTTAAGTATGTATGCATACAGTTACAATGTGTTTGTGCGGGACAGGGCGAATGGTGGTGCCGGGGATCCAGCGTCCCATCGGCGGTGTACTCGTACCCGGCGGCACCTCGCCGGCCATCACCGGCGCAGCTACAGAGGACGCCCCTATCGATCACAGTGCCCTTGACTGACTAACCAAAATCAGTTGAACACAGATCCTGGAGCTCCAATTTCAGTTTGTTTGTCAACCTTTTGTATGGGTGGCGTTGGCGACTACTGATCAATAGAAAAAAAATTGTGGTGTTATGTTTATTTGTATTTTTATTGTTGTTTATTACACGTTTTGCATTATCACTGAATGAAACGTACATGAAATTTATTATTTTGGCCAAAGAACATGTAATTATAAAAACGATTGTTAGGTATATTCCTTATTATGTTTTTAACAATTATTTTTTTCAGGAAGTTGTGCCGCGCCACGTTTTGATGATTGTCACAAACAGGACATCTGTAAATAAATATAAATGTCTGTGTCCTGAGTGATTTCATCACCGGAGAACCGAAAATACTGAAGCATGCTACCTAAACTGAAAATTTTAAGTTCCTTAAAATTTAAGTTCCTTAAAATTTTCAGTTTAGGTAGCATTAGCATAGCAATTGTTCGCCGCTTCAGTCACAAGTTTTTGTAAATGGAAGACGCAATGAAAAGCTAGGTTATTTTTTGTAGATCAAATAATAAGCGAGCAAAACAAAAATTCACTCCGAAGGGCGTTAATGAAGGATTAAATGTTTGTATGGCAAATGTTGAAAATTACAGTTAAAAATATCAAAAAGAGAATGTACCTTTAATATTGATAAAAAAAACAATTGGAATGGTTTTGCGGTAAGCAAAGGGTTTGTAAACGTATAATTTTAAATGAGAAACAAGTATTTTTTTTATTCTTATTTATACAAAATCTAAAATACATACAAAAATGTCATTTCAGCATTTTACAGCATTCATCCCCCTAAAGGGAATGAAAAAGGTTGAAAGTTTGTGTTAATGCTGACTGAATGAAGCTAAAGTACTGACGCTAGAAAGTTGTTATTTGTTACTTTCTATTAGTTTCGTCTAATGGAAGTTTCCAGAAAAAAGTGCACATAATTAGCATGACTTGTTAGCGCAGCTTGTTAGTTAAGTTAGTTGTGTGACGATAATTAAGAATTTTCTATAATAACTTAGATTTGGGGATCGTTTTATAAATTTGAAGTAATATTACAAAGTTGGAGAGTTGAAAAATTGTATATTTATTAAACAATTAGAAACTTGTGAGAAACAATAAAAAATACTTCAGCGTATCTTTGTTCCACAGTCATTTTCATTTTAGCGCATGGTCTAATAGCGTGTATGTCTCGGGTTATACTGAGCGATTCTCGCTGCATGATTAGATTACACTAAGGGTCAGATACCTACTTATGGTAAACGTTGGATACATCCTTCGACTGCCTTCAAATTCCAGCAATTTGCGCTCTGTTCTGTTCCGACGCTGGTAGCACACAAAAATTGGTTATTTTTATAAGGTTGTATGTTCCAGTCATAATGCGATCGCCAAACCGCTTGCTAAGCGTGGCGATTATGGCGTTAAACCCCCCATACTGCTATTGGGTAGGCCCATGCTCAGCACCGGACGTCCGTGGCTGAAGTAGTAGTATGTTACAGGTGTATTGACGACCTAGTGGGTAGCGACTCTGCCTATGAAGCCGACGAACATGGGTTCAGTTCCCAGTAAGGGCATGTATTCACTCCCGAGTTATGGGTGTTTACTTTGTACTTAAGTATTTGTATACTATATATACATATATCGTTGGCTGAGCCACAACACAAGCATTCTTGAGCTTACCGTGCGGCTCAGTCAATTTGTGTAAGGTTGTCCTGTAATATCTATTAATTTATCCATAGGTACTTGTATGTGTAAACAATAACGACGTGGCAAGTTTTCTATCAACGTGGTTCATTAATATAACTCATAGAATTTCTAAAGTTTTTCTAGCATCCTTTCAGATTTATTTGTCCTTGGGTAATATTTTTCTAATTTTCAATTCAGGCGACGCGAGGGTCAAAACTTTTACCGTTTCATTACGCTAATTTGATTTCATGATAATCATGTAACAGTAACAAACAATTAAACTTAGCTTTAGGAAAGTAGCGAATTCGGAATAAGATTGTTCCAACGCTTGTATATGTTAATCCTATCAATTTAGGCGGCGTCTCACCCCCGCATCGTAGTTGGCCTCGTACACTCGCAGCTGAAGATATTTCACATGTTTGCACCTTACGTCTTTGTAATAAGGTGCAGAGTGTAAACGTCTTTAACGTCAACGTATCTGGAACGGTTACTGTCGACTGTCGACATAATTCACAGCCAGAAATTAAGGCCCCGTGACCTTAACGCTTGAGAGATGGATTTGATTTTCCGTTTAGTATCTATATGACCAAAATTAATAAATAATGTAGTTATTTAATGACGATATTGATTCATAGACATTTTCTACTAGTACGAGTATATCCGTCCGTTCTTAGAAAACATACCTTATCAGATTTCACCTTTTATTCTCTACCTAATAGTAATAGTTGTTATTTAATGCGATAAAAGAAAAAAAATAAGTGTCGGAGATCGTTCCGAAAAATAATATGCTTACATATTTTTTCTGTTTTATAACTTTCAAAGTTTTTAAAATTGCTTATATCTTTAGATAAGCCAAAAAAGATTAAATTTATCAATTTTGGAAGTGCTAAGTATTATATGGCTGAAAACTAAATAAGCAATAGATTTTTATTTAAATATCTACAAACTAGAGCACATTTTCAGAGGTAAGTTTGTGTCGGAGTTGACCGTAGCCGATATAAGAGAGTTTGGTACGTGAAGGGTAGCGACATGCGCGTGGCGCCGCGACGGGGCTCGGCGGGGTGTGCCGTGGGCGCCGGGGCGCCGCGAGCGCGCGTGCTCGGCCGCCCGGCGGGTCGGGGGCTCGGGTAGTGCCGGCGCGCCGTCCGTGCGACTTAAACCCGCTCACTGCACCTTCACCGCACAAACCGTGCGCTACGCTTTTCGTACAGAACCACTTCGCTTCGGACTTGCTTTTCCGACAATCGGCACGCTTTCGTTTACGCGTTAATGAAACTTATGAAAAATTCTGATCCTGCTTTAAAATAAGTATAATAATATAAATAAATTCGAGCTTAACGAACCGTTAAAGAAATAAGTGACCAGTGGCTGAGCATGAACGCTACCGTAAGTTAACTAAAATATAAAACCCTACCTATTAGTGTTTTTGGTTTAATTAATAACATAACGTGCAAAGCGACTTTTACGTTTATATTTTAATATTTCTTTGTTTTTTTTTTGTTTTTATTATAATGCATTTTAACTACTGCGTTTTATTTTATTAACTCTATTTATATGCATATTTCACCTCGTCCGGCGACCCAGACTGCTTATGGTGTATATATAATTAGTAATACTTATCTGTTATAATAAACTGACTTGTAATTAGGTAAAGCAGAATTGCGAATTAAAGTTTTGGTTTTAAGATAATGTTTTGTTTTAACATATGATAATTTAGAATTATTTACATTAACATGCCGCATGATACATGCCCGCTTTCTGCGATATTATTTTATTATTTTTTGCTTCATATTACTTCTTTGTAAACACATGTTTACTTTATACTTTAATTTCAAAGAGTGAACAGACTGCAAAAAATAATACAGACTCAACAATCACAACATCCAATTTTACTCTAGAACAGGGAAGGCAATCATTATTGTGCTCGAAACTGCGGAAAAAATAGTTTTCAGTAAAATATCCCATTTTAGTTGTAATAAATAATAAAGTTCCAACATTGATATTAGCTTTATAGGCTAATTTAAATCATCTGCAATACCATTCGACAACTGACGAATCATAATTCATAATATATTTACTATCTATTAACTAGTCTACCAGTGTCTCGGTATTCGCTATTTGAAGAATCCATGCAAATTGCAAAAGACAATCATAGTATTTCAGGCAATCGCCATACAGTAGTTATGCAATTATCATGCGAGATGCAAACAGTTTGGAATTCAAAATTAAGTGTAAAATTCTGTAGTACCAAATAAGTGAGTAGTTGTGAAAGATAACTTATATATTGATATTTTGGTATTATAATAATATAATTTGGTTTTAAATTGGCAAACATCATCGTTTCCATTAACTTTAATTTTTCTTATTAATGGTTACACTGACATTGAGAGACTAACGTCTTACATATTCACAACTGAGTATAAAAATAAAATAATTTATTTCTATATTATATAAAATCAGTGAACACACCTGTCACCTATCACATATTCACCTGTATCTATATTATAAATCTAAAAGTTGCTATGGATGTACGTTTTTCTTAATTTCAGAAACTACTAAAAGTAATTTTATAAAACTTTCCAGTTAAGTCCTTTATATATCAACATAAAACATAGGCTTTACAGTATGTATCACTACGAAAGGCAAAGCATTTAACCATGATTAATGTAATACTATTTCGGACTTTCTATCAGTGTTTACGGATTATCTTATGATACTTCATTATATTTATAATTAACAAGTTGTACCTTTTCTAAGTCAGTTAACACTTCCCGTATGTATCACCTATGAAATGTTATGTTATTGTCATAACAAAAAACACATCTCCATAAAAACTGAAACAACTATTTTATTTTCATTTAATTTAGTGCAACTTATCTTTTTAAAACTAGACAATTTAGCAGAAGTACCAAGCGAATTCTGTTAAAATTATCGTGAAAACAGTGACAATTAATACGTTATCTATCAGTATCTAAGAAGTCACGGCTATATTAATTTATTTTCTTAATAACATTGACAAACCAGATTGGCAAACGATTTTCATTGACAAACTTTCTTCAACTGATGTTTCGATTTGATCTTTGTTAACCTTGACTTGTCAGATCTTAAGGATTACACATAGTGAATACGGGATGCTTCACAATTAGTTTCTTTTCAATTCAGATAATAAATAGATTTATCATTATTTGAAGAAATAAAATAATATCAGCTTGTATTTCAATAATATATCAATCAACATTTTTATTTCTTACTTACAATTTTAGGGGGTTTGCCCCTCATATTGATACATACTGTATGACAAATTTCATCTCTTTTAGGGACGAAAAGGGTGAATGTAACCCAAGGAAAAAAAAAATGCATAAAGATAACATCCGATAATAATATTGACAATACCACCAAATGTATTCGAAAATCAGCCTAAACATCAAAGCGTTCATGGCTGTCTATTAATTAATGCGGCTGTTTAGCGACGTGACCGAGTTCAAATCTTGCGAGCCCATGTCCTTTTTTTCACGCACATATAAATTTCTCATCCTGGATTCCGTTCCCGTCTTGTGAATACTTTAATCCTGTTATGTATATTTAGTATTAATATTAATTGCTGTTATGATTGTATATTGTATTGTATATGTTATTATTTAACACATTCGCTGCCACCCCCTCCAGAAATGTATGGAAATGAACGCACATGTGCGTCGGTGGCAGTGAAATTACTATGTTGTTTACATATAAACCTTAAATGGGTTTGTTCCTGGTTCGACGTATACCTGATTCGTCGTATTCTTGTTTCGTCGGAATTATATACATATAATTAAATATGTCGTGCAGTATTATTACTAAAGAGAGTATATTTACTAAAGAGATATTTACTGAAGATTTAACGTAATGATCGTACATTATCTAGCAATTTTAGTGTGACAAATAAATAACACATGTTTTCAATTGATATTAAAAACAAAGGTGAAGTCACGGTAATTGCATAGTTTCATTTTATATTGACATTTCGACTAAACAGGAATCCGACGAACCAGGAACAAACCCTTAAATGTATTAAAAAAACTAGAGAAGTCTAACTTGTTAAGTTTTTATTTTATTTTATTTGTAATGCACTACTGCAAACAATACCGAAGTAATATGCTATAGTTTTATATATGACATTAATATCTACCAAAAAGTTCGCGATACCATATCTCTAATAGTTATATATGTCTTTAACTACTTTTTCTTGTCAAAATATCAAATAGTAACCCCTATACAAACTATGCCAATGTCATTTACCTTATTTCTAATACGAAATTGTATCCAATTCACTTCCTACTCAAGGCATATATTATAGTAACCTGCTTATAATTAATTAATTAATTATTGAGTTATTCAAATCAGACATGCATCAAACCATATCATCAGTGCACTAAATCAAAAAAATAAAGTTTAGGTCGGCTCCCTAATTCGTCGTTCGTGTGCGGAATCGAATAATATTCGTTTGTGATAAGTCACATTTCTTACACATTTCTGTGTAAGAAAACATCGTTAGAAAATCTACATCGGTACATCTGCGAAAAAAATCGAAGTTATTTGTGACGTTCCCAGGCCAGATATTAATATAACATTTTCTTTTACCAATACGAATGTTCACGCACTAAAAAAACCTGTTATTACGGGAGTTCAATATTTGTCGGAAAACAATTATTAATTGTACGATTTATGATATATTCTATCAAAGTTACTTTGTTTATTTTTCTATATAATATAATATTCATCCATAGTTACTTAATATTATAAATGCGAAAGTAACTCTGTCTGTCTGTCTGTTACCTCTTTATGCTTAAACCGGTGAACCAATTGGGATGAAATTTGATATGGAGAGTGTTTGAGCTACTAGAATGGACATAGGATAATATTTATCCCGCAACCGTAATTTAAAGACGGGCAAGGCTGGCCGACAAAGTCACAAGAAAAAGCTAGTTCTCTATATTTGCACTTAACAGTTCTATCAATTTTTTAGGACAATTTTCCCGACTTTTTTCTTTAATTTACGTGGATTGTCCGCGTAACATTGTCCTGTAATATGTATTTTTAAATTCTACTTGCAAGACAGGTAACTTCATAATCCAGAATATTGTGACCTTGCTACCTGAAGGAACGACTTTGAACTTATTTGAGTGAACTTACTGGTTTAGTGATATATCAAGTGAACGGCTTGTTTTTTTAGCTATTGAATTTAGCTTCGCTCGACCATCGTCCAATGTATTATTTTTTCCATTATTCTTATATTTTCCTGTGAAGTATCCTTGACAGGCCGATCAGCTCTATTGTCCTCTTCGATGTTCTATGCGAAAATGAATTTGAATTCTAAATGATGAACGAGCACCGTAACCATAATCCATTTCTTTTTATGTATTCTTTAGCCTTTCTCCTTTTTTTGCCCAGAAGTAATATTTCGGCACGGTGATCTAATTTGCAAAAACTTTGCAAATTTGCTTATGATCAAGTTTGTTTGAGAGATAGAGAAAAACAATAGAAAGTATTTATTTAAATGTCACGTGTTTTAATGCTAATTAATAGCTCTCAGATTCCAGTATCAAATAATTAGATAAAAAACCGGTTAAGGGCATGTCAGGCCATGCTCAGTGTAGGGTTCCGTTCATCGATCCGTTACTCAAACAGGGTACCTAACCAATCAAGTTCAAAATAATTTTTCATAAAAGTCTTTATTAAGCTGTGATTCAGTGTTCCAATTCTTACTTTATTAGTGTCAAAAGTTAGAAGGACACACGTTTTTTTTAACTCCAGGAGTTAATTATTTCGAAGACTTTACTGTCAAAACATGTTTACGGCAAACCCCTATTTTTTTCAAATACTTGTCTAACGATACGTCACACTTTAGGGTTTAAACAATGACCAATGATTTATGCAAATGATATATACATAAATTTCATTTGACCACTTGGTCCGCGTGATTGATTTACATGTTCATACCAAGTTACAGCTCTCTAACACTAATGGTCACTGAGCTTAGCCTGGGCCAGACAGACATGGCAAAACTATAAACGTTCGAAAACTATAAACTTGACTAAAGACCTCTCAAAACGTAGGAGCGTGTCAAGCGTACCAAGAACATATTGAACGCCCATTGTAAATCCCTTCGCGACTAACCCACGTAACTATTTTCCTTTCTTTTCGAACTCTAAATCTTTCTATAACCTATTGAATGGTAATGGTATAATGTGTCCTAACAAGTTCAACAAGGATTGTTAACACCATTTTCGGTCGGTATCTTAGTAGCTGCCCTACTAACCCATTAAAAGATCCACCCTCTACATAGGAGCCAACATATATGTCAGTGCACAATTTAACTATATCTGGCTCCAGAAACATTCACGGTACCAAGATCTATGCTTATCCATATTATATCAAACAAGTTGCACAAAAGCGATTTTTTTTCTATATTGCTTTAATACCATGCAGTAAGTCCTTTCAAAGAAAATAATTTTAGTTAAGAATCGGTTTATTTGTTAATGGAAAAGTAATATTGTGTTATTCAAGTTACGATTGACGTCGCCAACAACCGATTGTTATTAGATCAATCAGATTGGATCTGATGCTATTTACTAATATGTAGGGGAGATACGTCATGAAATGGACGTTTAACTTTAAAGTAATATTGCATACTGTAGTTAGAAACTTTGGAATTTCTTAACCATCCTAAAATAATTCGGTTATGCTATTGTTTAATTCATTATAAATACACAAATATACGTAGATTTTTTTATCTTACTTTTACCGTTTCATATAACACAGGTAGCATTGAATACAATGGGTGTTTTGAACAGATTTTTTTTTATTTACACAATAACTTAAATAAATAAATCAAACATTTCGGAATAAGACAAACTGAGAACATAAAATAAATAATTAAAATACATTAAGCGTTTGCTTTACTATACTCGTTCTTTGCATAGCACAAATCAGCGTCTGCTGAAAAATATGACGTGCTACGAGTGCAGAATTATTTCGGTGACAGAACCCTAATAAACAGATTACCGTACTACTTTAACAGCCTACTCCATAAGATTAAAGATGAGGCAGATAAATCAAAATTTAAATAACATCTCATGATATACCTATTAGAAACACTTAAGTAGGTAATTAAGAAATTAATGAATTAACGTACAACCAATTAATGAAATAAATATGTTACAACAAGTACAACTATTACCAGTGTAATAGCTTAAGTTTTTGTATATTATTTAATCAGTTTGTAAATATACGATTTTATTACAAAGTTGTGCGGTTCAACGTGCGAAGCAGCTAGGGAACTAAATAATGGCCGCCGGGATCTGTCATCGTTGTGGGATAGACTCACCATCAATGATGCCAAAAACCAAAAGACATGAATATTTTCGTTAAGATTTTTAAAATGTATATTTTATAACATAACGTGTCCGTGTCATTGCGTATTCCCCCTACTGTTAAATCCTATGTAGAAAGCGTGAAGTGTCTTCAGATCCATCTCATTTGTAGAGGACACAAATACTTACGAAAGTTACTTAAAGTCCACGAGAACATAAAAATTTAAATTAAGTTGTTTTTTTTTTATGCCTGTTAAACGCCTAAGATAAGTCAATTCTAAAAAGGCTCTTCACTCGAGGTTGCAGACAAAGTGAAATGTCTCATTATTTTATCACCTACATCCGAATTTTTATTTAATATTAACTACGTTCTCTTAAGATTTTAGAGATAATTAATAGGAAAGTGGTGATTATCAGACTTTTGTTTTGAAAATAGGAATCTTAATTATTTCTCTTGTAATTTAAAACAACTCGTTAATTAAAGATTTAACGACGTGAAAAGGTATCTTAACATCTATTTTTATCTCGTCCAGAAAGGAAAACAAACTAAGTAAAGCATCGATCGCATTATGAACGTGACACAAGTGATCAGCAGGCGTTTGATCTGGAGCAATTATGCGGAACGCATCAGAGCGACGGAGCGCGAAGCGAGCCGGCAGGGTGCGGGCCGACGCGCGGCGTGGACGTGACGGGCGCTGCCGCCGCCGGCGATGGCGGTGCTGCTCCTCCTGTTAGCCGGCGGCCCATGGCCAAACGTCGGCGCCGCTGATCCCACGGTGCTGTTACTCTTGAGAGCCGCCTGCGTCGCTCCTCACCCCGAGGACCTTTTCTCGGAAGCTCGCTTCCATCAATATGCACTTTCAATTGGCAAACCCACCTTGACGCAACGCAGTATCCGCATTCTTAGTTACGAAGGTACTTAAAAAGTCTCGTAAAATAAAAAAAACAACCTTTTACTTATTTTTCTCTGGCTACTAGTTGATCCTATTGTTCCAGTAGTTTTAATATTAGATATTTATTTACTCGTGCCAATCAGGACCACATTTATTTGTGTAGGGCAGTCGCTGAAAAATAACCGTAGCAGCCAAACATCAAAGGTCCTAATGTACATAACATATTAAGATTGGCTGTTTTTCTCGTTTTGCAAGAATTAAACAGTTACTCTGAATAAATAGTAAGAAATATAATTCTTTGATATGAACAAGGTTTGCGGAGAACACGCTGAGGATTCATTACTACTAAATGTATACAGACACGTGCGGGCCGAAGTGGAGAGAGCTTGTAACTAGTGGGGCACTAAGTGCTCTTAGCGCAGGAGGTGCGGCAGTGTGCGCAGGCTGGGCGGGCGCGGGCGCGTGCGGCGCGCTGGCGGCCGCAGCGCGGGCCCTGCGCCGCCCGCAGCCCGCCGCCTGCGCCGCACTGCCGGCGCGCGCCGCCGCCGCCGCCCGTCTCGCCGTCAGCCTGCGCTGGCGCCGGGTGCTGCTGCCGCCGGCCGCCGGGGAGTGCGCCGCTATTCTACAAGAAGTTGCAAGGGCCATCACCGCAGCCGGCTTAGCTGCACGTCGTTCAGCGCTTTCACTTGAACAATTGGCTTGGAGACCACATGGTGAGTGATTTAATAATATTTTATAATTAAAGAGGTGAACAGTATCCGAAGAAGTTGACTTGCCTGACATTTTAGTAAATATTTAAACGGCACCTGTTTCGGGGATCCCAAAAGCACAAAATTTTAACCGAAAAAGAGGACTTTGAATGATAGGTGAATTCAAAAATCAATAAATTGTGATGCATTTTTTTTATTTAAGAGCAGGTTTTCTATTCCTTTTTAAACATGTTATATCAACATCGGTTTAGCCGTTTCAAGGTCATCAGCTGCGGTAGGTTTCTTATTCGTCGAGAAAACTTGTACTGTTTTCGCGTAACACTACGTCGTCGACATCATAAAGGCTAAGTTTAGGCAAACAAAGCTAAGACGGACTCAAAGCTATTCGATTGTAGTAGAAGGAAGATATTATATGAACTTTATTAGATATGATATATATCACTTAGTTATGAGCTGAACATGACGTATCAACAGAAACAACTGGCTTTGATGGCAAAAACAAATATAATATTAGACTATATTGCGTCATTTGTTTATCTAATGTCCATGAACGAAAGGATAAATAAGAATATATGACGCTGTACTAATATTTCATAATCACCTACAGAACTACGTATATGGTACATCAATTAATACAATTACCAATACAATTTAGACTCCGCTATCGGCGGTGCAATTTGGTAGTTGTCAAGTTCTTAGGGATAGGGATGGGTAAATTTTTTTTTGAAATACTAGAGGTATGTTGATAATTATAGCTATATGTAGATATTTATTATTTATCATAATGACAATAAGACTTTAATTAAACGTGTTTATTTTATACAATAGGAGTAAATTATAATTCTCGCGATATTCCGGCATTTTGCCACGGCTCATGGGAGCTAGGGACGACTTGGCAACTAATCTCAGGATTCGGCGTAGGCCCTATTTTAAAGAAAGCGACTGCCACCTGAACCGCTGAGCGAATGGTAAATATAAATTATATTTCTTTCATAAGTTCCGTAAAACTCATTTGGTGCGAGCCCGGGTTTGAACCTGCGACCTCCGGATTGCAAGTCGCACGCTCTTACCGCTCGGCCACCAGACTTAATAGTTAAACAAGAGTATATAATACGTAAATGAATAAAATGTGTGTTAAATAAAAAAAAAACTTCAATTATTCATCAATGTCACCATAGACTGACAATTTATCGTTATCTTCATAGCACGAACCATTCACAAATTGATTAAATATTAAATAAATCTTACTTTAATTTCCGCCAAAAGGGTTAACATATTAATCGATATCTACAACATATATATTTATTTTTTACCCATCCCTAAGAACTTGACAGCCATCAATTTGCACCGCAGGTAGCGGGGTCACCGCGGCTTCTGGTTGTGCCTCAAAATGGCGAAGTCGCCTTTAAATATTTTTTTTGTTCATTGACGTACTCGTAGTTTAATGTGTAATATTGAATTGAAAGCTTTTTATGCAGTGATCAGAATTGTGCAGCTGAAAAATTGATCTCAAACGCGTTGAGCACCACTTAATGGTAATTAATGGTGGCTCGTCAAGGCTAGGCCTTTACAAAACGCAAGGCCTATTACCGTACACTGGCATGCTCTAAGAGCAAATTTGTTATGTTATTCGATTGATTTGCTATAATAATTTTGAGGCTGGCGAAATCATGAGGGTTTATGGAAACAATTTTTTTATTATCTTGCGGGGTCTATCGATAAATTCGATAACATTACCTATAACTACTGCAAGTTACCTACTAATCATCAATACAAAGTTGTGCAGTTGTGTTGGTACAGTTATTTTCTTTGGCCGTAGTCAACTAGGAACCCTTATAGTTTCACCATGTAGGAATGTCTATCTGTCGGTCTGTCCCCAGATATTTAGTCCTAAGTCCTAAGCAGACCTAAAGAACAGTAATTTGGTCTGGATATTTAAATCAATGTCACGGACAAAGGGGTTACAACAAAAACTAGGTGTTTTTACTTCCGAAATGCTTCACAGTCGGAGGTATTTTTTTTTTTCAGTTTAACCCTGATGTGGAAGGTAAAAAAAGTCCAGAAAATATAAAAAACATCATGAAAATACAGCTCAATAAAGACTTTCGAGGAAAAATAATTGGATGTTGCAAAGATGAACCGTTTTAGAGTTAGGTACGGATCCAACACTATAGAGCCCTGTGCATGACCCGACTTGGCCGGCTGGTAATTATTAAGGTATATTCGGGTAGTTTCGAAAGATAAAATATTAACCTGTACTCCATTATAATAAGAGTCAATTTTCGTTATGACTCGACTATTACGTTTAAATAATGGAAAACAGCTAGCTATCACAGACCCTTAAGGTACATATTGAGCCACTACCGTAGTCTGATTTTTAGTAAAATGTATTAAAAGAAACCTAAATTAAATATTAGGACTGATTTTCTAGCCTTACTTGGAATGGATAGCCAAAATTGAACTAAAGAGTTTATCAAATTTTATGCCCACAAAAAAACCGGAGGAGGTTTAAGTGGTCGCGTATATATTTTTGTATATTAGCATCGCCTATGTTGTCAAAGTTAAGTACGTAAAATAATATATATGAAGGTAATAAGTACCCACGTAATACATCACAGATAAAAATATATATCAATATAAAAATTGGCATCTATATTTCTTTAGGTATATCAGTTACTAAAAAATAAACTAAATACTGAATCATACTTAGCCCTAAATAAAGTATTTTCTAGAAAACATCAAGCTGAAGTTGAAACTTCATTAAAGATTTAATGGCTTTAGTAGCCATTACGATGAACGAACTCTGGACATTGGTGTTCAGACCTTTTATTTATGAATAATCCATTAGTAATCTGATATTATTTACTCTTATCTAACAAAGCAAGGCTTTATATATGATCTCACTTATACTAGAATACCTGATACTTGTAGGTACAATTTCCAACCCGGCGTGGGTTGGATATTGTATTCATTATTTTGTATTTATTATTTTAATGAAAAATACTTGTAAGTTATTGTTGTGACTCTAAAACCTTTCAAAGCTATTAAGTTAGTAATTGAAAGCACGGCGGATCATGGATGCAACTTAAACATGTATTCGGTTTGTACAGATAATAGATAAAATTAAATGCAGATTTTAATTACCGCGTTATATAATATACTTGTACAAATCATTCTTTCTTAATACAAAAAAACTGACACAATGGATATGTTTTAAATATTTTCACGACACTATCACGGAAATTCCGTTTTTATTCTTTAAAACAGCAAATGTGCATTTAATTTAAAAGGGAGCAAGGCAACCTATAATTTGAATGTTTTTTTGGCCTTTATTGGGTTAAATGTAATTTTAAATGATGATATTGACTGATTTGTTATTGACAAATAATTTAAAGTAAATTCGTAATGTATAAGAGTAAATTTTCCTCACGGTAGTAAGATGTTTTACTCGGCAGCAAAGTTCATGTCCCTCTTGTGTCTTGAAACCCTTATAACGCTCTAGATTCCACTCTTTAAACCACTTTATGCTCGTGGATTCTTTACTATCTGTTTTTAAAGCTCGAGTCTCAATATTAGTACGAGAAGATGAACACTAACTGTGCTCTCTTGTATATGTATAACAAATAGCTATTACAACCTTAATAAAGGTTCCATTTGACTAGCGCGGCGCATACCAGCCCTTTTGCGGCTTGATGCATTAATATTTAGGAGTAAATGGTTTTGATGACATACGAGTATGTAGGTACTTATATGATTTAATTAAGTTCCGCGGCAGATTATGTGTCACCGAATCAGAAATACGGGTTAGATTCTTAATTAATATTAAACTCAAATTAATCATTTATTTTATATTAAAATAACACAATACCTACAAAGATTAAATAAGGCTAAAACAATTCTAAAATACACCAGCTTGTTCTTTTATGGCATCAATTTAAGGTAAATCCTAAGGATTAAATACCTTTCGCAAACATGGTAATTTAAATGAAAGGAAATGGAAGAACGGCGTGTTCTTTTTGCAGTGGTAATCCTGTGCGCGCCGCACGGGGCGTAGGCGCGGAGGCGCTGGCAGCGCTGCGCCGCGTGGCCGCCGCGGGCGCCGGGCCCGCCGTGCTCCTGCTGCAGGTCGACCACGACCCGCCGCCGCCCGCTTTTTCCGCATCATTTTTACGCCAAGACGCCCAATTAACTTCTCTAATGAGCAATATCACTTTAGCTATAAGAAATTTGCCTTATACACAAACGAGAGAGAATTTGTCATCTAGCCAATCTACTTATGTTTCAAAAACCCCGAATTTATCGAGTAACCTTCCGCCATTGTATAAGAAAAGTTTTCCGACGCCGTTAGCCTTTGCGCTCGTAAACAACATAACTGCGCGGCCTTATCGCAAAAAGAGAACTCCACAGGAGTCTGCTGGCATTTTACGAACCGAAAACGTCGTAAACACTATAAAAAATAGCACATTACAGAGTCAGTTCCGAGGTTATTTTTCTGGTCCCCATAATAATAGTCGGCCCGCAAAACAAACATTTGATAAAAACACGCTCGAAGATTATGCGCGAATGGCTTCAGTTCAAGGCCAAAGATCAAATCTTACTGGCGCTCAGCGCAGATCGGGAAGCCGTTGACGCCGTCCGGCGTCGGTGGCGCGCCACCTGCGGCCGGCTCGACTCCCGCCGCCGACCCCCTGTACGACTTTAATTCGTTGCTACATCATCTGGACACTTTTCAACAACAACTTTTTTTACTGAGAATTGGTAGAACCGAGGAAAAAAGAGATTCTTGGGAAACTATAGTATATAATGAAGTAATAGAAAATCTTAATCGACAAGATCAAGCGGAACAAACCAGAACAGAGAGTAGCGAAACTAAATTTTATTTGTATCAAAGAATAATTTTCCAAAATGGAACTCGCGAATGGAATTTTGTGACTATTTTCAATTCAACGTCGACACGTTCACTCGATGACACCGAGGACTGGTCGACCACTGTAGAAGAATTGAATTCGACGTACAACTTTGAAGAATGGAGCATAGATCATGCCGCTACTGATCATGAGCTATGGACTCGGTTCGGACACGGGATGCTGACCGTGGCGTTCGTTTGTTGTGCTCTCATAATGGCCGCGGCAGCGGCGTTTGTCACCCGGTATGCAACGACGCGGCGCCGTCAGCGCCGGAGACGAGGCGACGCGGTCCTCCTAGCCAGCGATTTTACATTCCCAGCTGATGAGCGACGTCGCGTTGGCGAAGGCATGGAGACAATGTTGTCATGCTGGCTACAACAACTTCACGAGTTTGGTGGACCCGAGCTGGAGCGGCCCGACTTGATAAAGCAGTCACCGCGGTCCGCGCCACCAGCCGCCGTGGTGGCAGCGCCCTCTGCGCCTTCTTCCACTTGCAGCGTTAATCGTTTGACCCACGATCGTCGTACTCGTTACAAGGTACTGGTTGATTTTTGATAGCATGTTCTTCATTAAAGTGCATCATGCGTAAAGCAAAATAAGCCACAATAAGATATAGTAACTACACCTGTTGATAGCAGATAATAGTCTGTACTCATTATTATATTTATTATGCACATAAAGTTATTTTGTCTTCATGCAACATACACAGTATATATTTGACAACCAGTCTGGCCTAGTGGGTAGTGAACCTGCCTATGAAGCCGATGGTCCTGGATTCTAATGCCAGTCAGGGCATTTATTTGTGTGATGAGCACAGATATTTGTTTCTGATTGATAGATGTTTTCTATGTTCCTATTTAAGTATGTATATGTATCTATCTATTATACTGTGTGTAAATCTAACACGGGCGAAGAATTGAACTAGACATAGGATTTGCCAGTACAATCATTAACCAAAAGGTTTTTCTTTGATTAAACCTATTTATACATATGTAATTATTTTTTGTAAAATTTCTAAGCAGTAATGTACTATGAACATTACACGGTATAAGCTTTTGAAACTAACTGTCAACGAGTGTTTAACTCGAGTGTGTTGCATTACATTGCGGGGCGAATTTTTTTTATGTATACAATTTTAATTGTACTTCTATGAAAGAGTTATCTAAATATATTTCTTATGTCCTATTCTACCCTCCATTAAGAAATTTGCCCGTATAAGATTTACACAGTGTATATATCGTCGTCTAGTACCTACTACACAAGCCTTACTGAGCTTACCGTAGGACTAGGTCGATTTGTGTAAAATGGTCCCGAGATAATTATTTGTTATTTATTTATATATAACACTCGTTCGAAACACAGTCTTAACCCAGCAAAACACGCATATTTAAGGAAAAATAACGTATTTTTTATTTATAACAGGGTGATGCAGTCCACGTAAAGTATTTGCCGCCGACGGGAACCCTTGAAATAAAACGAAAAGCAACCGACGTGCTTCTTGTAATGCAAACAATGCGGCACGAAAATCTTAACCCATTCATAGGTAACGTGCAAACTACTAAAACAGTCATCCATTCCGAGTGTTAGTACAGTTAGGGGCCTATTTGATGAGCCATTTAGGGTTCATGTTACATTGGGCATGTCATAGAGTAAGTATGAAACAAAAGAAAATAGCTTGAACCGTAAGTGGCTCAAAAATTAAGGTATGTGACTGTACGTACATGCATATAGTTTCCTTATAAACTTTGAGTAAACCAATCAGAATCCTGTCGAGTTTCATGTTGTGTATTCATTAAAAAAATGTTTCTTCGTGGATTCGCAGGTTGCTTGTGCGAACTACGACCTGCGTTAGTATTCGATGCCTGCGGCCGCGGCTCCCTCGAGGACGTCTTGATGGCAGATGACATAAAGCTAGACTGGACGTTCCGACTGTCTCTACTCACCGACTTAGTGAAGGGCATGCGGTATATGCATTCCTCTCCGCTGCGACAGCACGGCCGTCTGTCGTCGAGAAACTGCGTTGTCGATTCACGTTGGGTGCTCAGAATTACAGACTATGGTCTGCCTAGCTTCTACCAGGCTCAAGGATTAATCCAGCCACCAAGAGCCGCTAGGGGTAAGAAACCTGCTCTATATACATTAGTACGATTTTTAAAGTTAAGAATATTACCAATTGCCTGCCTGTATTAAGTTCTTGACTGTTATTTGCTATGCATGATACAAAGTAAATACATTATCCCCCTGTGACCAGGAAATAATAAACAAACGTTACGAAACCCTTTGGTCATTGGTTTAGTTGTTCTACTATTCTGTACGCGGAGGTTTACAACATACAAAATATCTTACTGAGAACCTTAAGAGCTTTATAATCACTAGCTACTTTAGAATGGTTCTCAGGCAATATTTGCCTCAAATTTGTATTCCTTTTTTATGTTTATATCTATAAAGTAAGCATCTATTAATAAAATAACTTTTACTCCTCGTGTATTAAACACCAAAAATAGACGATTAAGGGCCAGTGCATCGACAGAAGCACTTCCCAGTATTGAGAGAACACATTCAGCTGAGTACTTGTTTAACAAACGATTTAAACCATGGCAGCTGTTTGGTGCCATCGATTGTACATTGTACATCGATTGTACTTATCTTTTTGCATTGGTATATTATAATTGCTCCCAAATGTCCTAGAAAAACCTAAAACATCGTTCAGATTGGCTCATATTCAGATTGGCATCTATAGCGTATCCCATCAACTTACGTACTATATTTTTTTATACAAATAGAACTATTGTGGACCGCGCCAGAGATTTTGCGGGAAGAAGGTGGACTGGGGCGCGGGTCGCAGCCGGGAGATGTGTTTTCCTTCGCCATCATTATGCAGGAAGTGATTGTTCGCGGCGAGCCGTATTGTATGCTTGCTCTCACACCTGAAGGTACGTCACGGTATGCGTAGCGGGAGATTTGTTTATTAAGAAACAAAAGAGTCACTTATTTACCTATCCACGCTCCAGTAATTTGTTTCCACTAGAGCAGCGCTTGAAACACATTCATCCATCCGTTTTTAATACAGACTAATGGTGTATACAATGTTATATAAAATAAGTGCCTTACTACCTACAGCCATGTCATTAATGGGAAAGCGCTTTGTCTGAATTTTTCTGAGTTAGAATTCCAGCTAAACTTCAAAGAAAAAATTGCTTAAATTGGAACGCCTCGATCTAAGATAATTTCATTTTGGTTATGTTTATTTATTTTGGTAATGTTAAGTCGATATTTTAATTTGAGCTTCGATTACAATGTATCCAACTATGCTGGTAATGGTGAAATAAACACCCAACGAACGCTTTCAGAGATCGTAGAGAAGGTAATGCATCCGCCTCCCCTGATCCGGCCCTCGGTATCCATGGGTGCGGCGCCGCCCGAAGCGGTGAGCGTGATGCGACAGTGCTGGAGTGAGGCCCCGGATTTGCGCCCCGATTTCCACACCCTACACGACATCTTCCGACACATGCACCGAGGCAGGTAAGCACAACAGTACCGCTACAAACTTACACATTCTCTCTAAGTATTTATGGTTTTTAATTATGTTGAGAGATGCGTCGCACAGTTACAGTCTTTTTCATCACATGAGCATTCACAGGACACTTAAATTAACTTTATTAAAAAAATAGACGGGCCGCTTAGTTATTATTTATTAGTAACGAGAAAGTACCGCAGTCGTGTTTAGAACCATAACTCATGTCGTATGCTACCATTCCACATCTGACATATTAAAATAACTTACAGGAAGATTAACATAGTAGACTCTATGTTTGAGATGTTGGAAAAGTACAGCAACAACTTAGAAGAACTGATAAAGGAACGAACAGAACAACTAGACATGGAAAAGAAAAAGACAGAACAACTCCTAAATAGAATGCTCCCAAGGTAAAGTATTCTAGATTTTGGATTTATGTGATAATTGTACAACTCCTAGGTATTTTTAATAACTTAACAATTTTTTTTACAGATCTGTTGCAGAACGTCTAATTCTTGGTTTACGCGTAGAACCTGAAGAATTTGAAGAAGTGTCCATCTACTTTAGCGATATCGTCGGATTCACGGCTTTGGCAGCACGAGCCACGCCGGTACAAGTGGTTGACCTCCTAAACGACCTGTATACAGTATTCGATGCAGCCATAGAGCAATATCGAGTATACAAGGTAGAGACGATCGGTGACGCATACATGGTCGTAGGCGGTCTGCCCACTCGCGCCCCAGATCACGCCGAGAGCATCGCCACCATGGCCTTGCATCTTCTGCACCTGGCGGGACGCTTTCGCATCAGACACGCGCCGACGTCACCCCTGCACCTGCGTATTGGCCTACACACCGGCCCGTGCTGCGCGGGCGTTGTGGGGCTGACGATGCCAAGATACTGCCTGTTTGGAGACACTGTTAACACCGCATCAAGAATGGAATCTACTGGTAAGATATACCAGATACATACTGTGTGGAAGTCTAATACGGGCGAACAATTAAACCAGACATAGGATTTACCAGTATAATCATTAACCAAAAGGTTTTTCTTTAATTATACCTATTATACACATGTAATGAATTTTTGTAAAATTTCTGAGCAGTAATGTACTGCGAACATTACGCGATATAAGCTTTTGAAACTAACTGTCAACGAGTGTTTAACTCGAGTGTGTTGCATTACATTGCGGGCCGAATTTTTTATATGGATTAAACTTAAATTGCACAAGTAATAGTTATCTAAATATATTTCTTATGTCCTATTCTACCCTCCGTTAAGAGATTCGCCCGTATAAGACTTTCACAATGTACCTATAATGTAGCGTGGTGAGTAATTAATTTATCTTAAATTTTCACAACATCTCAATGGTTTTAGGTGCAGCATGGCGCATTCAGATTTCTGCAACAACTGCTGAGCGGTTGTCGAATGCGGGCGGTTACCGTTTACGGTCACGCGGCTTGACCCAAATTAAAGGCAAGGGTGCCATGCACACGTATTGGCTGCTGGGCAAGGAGGGCTTCGATAAACCACTCCCGACGCCACCAGCTCTTGAGTAAGTCTCCCACATTGCGAAAAGCTTACATTAGTAAAGAATTCGGGGATAAAGGGGGCAGGGAAATCCAATTTTAAAGAAACGTGGTTGCTTGGTAGTCTGACTAAATGCGTGTAAAAACCGAAAAAAGTTACTATAATATAGTCGTATGTATAGAAGAGACTGGACATATACCATCTAAGATGAATTCTAACCTCATAAAGGGTAGCATGGCTGTCTAATATTTATGGTTTCAAAAAATATTTCAAATATGGCTATTGTATTCTTCTCTTGTAATTTCCATAACTTCTATAATTTTACGATTTATCACGATTTTATTATATAAAACTTAAACGGTACTCATTTACATAATTCACATTATAAGAGCCCAAACTGTCACCTACACGGTAGCTAACTCACGCCATTATAAAGGTACTTATTTATTATAAATAATTTAAGATAAAATTTTCCGAGACACTAAATAGATTGGGTACTTACCTGGTACTTACATTTTAAAACCTATTTATTTGTTTACAGGTCTGAAGAAATCTTATTTGAGGCTGATAGTGAAAATGATAGTGAGACAATGACGCCTCCAACCCAAACGAATGAAAATGGTGTAGATGTAAACCCGGAGATCCAGGTTCAACGTCAGCGCTCTGATGCATCGACCAGCTCCGACAAATTCGGTAGCATGCTTGTTTTATAATTTCCTTGCAATGAATTGATGAATCTAATGGCAACCACTCGCGGTTATAGATGTTTATTCAGTTTGCTATATTGTTACTACTCGTATAATGAGTAGGTACCTATTTGAATCTATATTTAGTTTCATTAGAAAAGTAAAATAAGGTAAATAAATATGGCGAACGGATAACTAAATTTATAAATAAAATAACTTGTCACATGACAAAATCTTATTATATTAAAAAATATAGGTAATTATCGCATATTTGAATTAAACAAGAATGTGACAAATGTATGTGTATACAATGACCAATGACAATGAAATCATAGTTGTTTTCTAAAACTGCGCATTGGGAAGTAATTAAGGTAAATGGATTTGTTTAATTTTCGTTATCCATTGACCCCGAATATACTTTCGTTTAAGCAGCTTGGCAGCGCTCCGGCGCGGTGTCTGCGGACAGCAGCCCGCCGCCGCGCGCGCCGTCTTCGGGAACATCCGCGGCAGCGACCCCGACTGATCTGAGCGCACCATATTCGCGCTACAGGTTATTTTTACTCTATTTTTATGAATTGATATAGGAACATTTTGATTCAGGAACAGTGCGTGTATTGTCATGTACGAGTCCTAAGCTACTATGATCCATGTGTATAATATTTTATTTTATAATATTTTACAAATTCTAATATTGCATAGATCAGAATGAGACCAGTATTTATGATTTGTATTTACTCTTATTGTTCCGCGTGTGCTATAAAAAAAACTTAAGAAAAAATAAAACTCTGCAAGCAAATTGTTAGGGTTTCGGTAAAACAATATTTTCTGTGTTATAGTAATATGTTTCATGTTACTATTTAAAATATGCACTTAATTTGAACGTCAGCATGAGTAATAAAACTAATAATAAAACAGACTTCCTAGGTCGTCCATTTAACATATACTCCTCAGAAAGCCAGTTTGCTACTTCGACTACTCGACAATATTCTATTTACTAGGTAGCATACCATTCTTAATGTAATATCAATGACAGAGCATATTGTTCAGAGGTGTGTTACCATAGTTATTGTCACATAACAGACATGGAATATGTTCCTTGTTGATCTCAGTAAGTCAAATTAATGATTGTGTAAAAACAATCGGCCATAGAAACTTATATTAATTTGAAGAATCTAATTAAGTACTTGTATAAATTATAGATGTCTGGCTGGAGGGCCCCGAGGACTGCGTCGCCAGTGGTCGCTGGAGCGGGGCGACGCGCTAGCGGTGGCCGCCGGCGCGCGCGGCACCGGGGCCGTACCGAAGGAGGCGCGCTCGCCGCCGCTCGAGCCGCTGGCGCTGCTGGCTCCGGCGGCCCCGCGCGCTGCCGCTGCACGCTATCGCACACGCCCGGATGCGCCAGGCGCGCTCGTACTATTCCCCCTTTTGCCACCGCCTTCACAGGCTGCTCAGGCCACCGATGACGCCCAAACCCCTAACTCGTGTCCACCGTAGGCGACTGGCCTTTATTACCCCGCACTTCACTCGTGTCGGAAACTTTTTTGCTTTCCTTTTACTTGCGTCGAGCTCGACTCGACTCTCCATCGACAATAATTTATTTTGGTAGTCAACTCTTTCACGACGTTTTGTAAACGTATGAATGTAAGCACGTCCCTCTCCCCACGAGGCTGTTTACTCACCTCCGTTAACTTAGAACGTTCGTTCATAGAGATTTTAACCTAATATTGTAATGAAGTCATTAGAAAGTAGCATGTGTAAAATTATTTTTTTTACAAAAGCACTTGCAACTTAAATTGTGATTTACCTCGGGTGATTTGTGTATTTTTGAAACTTTTCATTATTATAGTAATAAATATCTTTTATCATATATGTAATATTGTTTTATTACCTATCTAATAAATATACCTAGTCGTGATTGAAGTTTAAATAAAAGTATGGAAATAAGTTATTGATACTTATAAAAATGTTTTTCGTTGGTCTTTTGTTCGTACCTACTTAGGGCCGATACAGACGGACTGCAACCCGACTGCAATTTTCATAGAAACGGTGTACTCGCCGTATCGGTATCGGTGTGCAGTTCTCATACAAATTTTGGGTAGCATGCAATGCGTACAAAAGCCCCAAAGGGCAATATAAGGTAAAAACCTTATATTTTCTACTACCCATTGAAACGATTATTATAACAAGCCTCAATGAGATTGCACTTTGTGTTATTATCATAAAGGGCACAGCACAGTATCGGGAAAACCAGAAAAATGTCTGATGATGTATTGCGCAATAAGCATGTGGCTGCCCTTTATAGAATCACAGTCTCGGCTCGTGGATAGGTAACGAAGTAGGTACGTAGTCAACATTATACGAGTATGATTGAGAATTCCCTATTCATCTATCGGTAAGAGCCATCGAGACGGAATTATCTGATAATTATTAGCGCTTATTGTATGAAACGGATATGTACTGGCAGGATATAGATAATCAGTTAAAGTAACGCACTGATACCGCTAGGTACCATTGTCAATAAAACAAAGAGATGTTTCAATACATCCACACAGCTACAAACTTTTCTAGGAATCCAAAACTAAAGACGGTAATAGTCATTAAAATTATATTATTTATAAAAAAGCCTTACATATACAAATTTTGTCTTATATTTAGGTACAGCTAGAATTACTACAATATACTAGGAGTACCTAAGTATGTTCCTACGGTTTACGGTGACGCGTCATTTTGGTCACTTTATTTAATGTAGGTAGTTACTGCAGTTAGCGTCAAATAATTAGGAATAACCAAAGCATCCAAAAATATTGTACAGATTTTTATTTGAATATAGCAGTAAGGATATGTTGTATTATGGTCACTTTGACTGCTACAAACTGCATGATCCCGACTATGTAGAGAATATTTTATTTATCTGGGGGACGATCCCAACTTAGGCAACAGACGTGAATAAGTGGCAATTTTTTTTTCTCTACTAATTATCTCTGTCGGTTAATGCCCGTAATACACGAGGTTAGTTTTTCAAGCCAGTGTAGTAAGATAGTGCTGAAGCCAGGACAGTTTTAATAGCTTGCCGTTCTATTTTTTGAGCGAGTAGCGCCCCCCACCACTGATTTCGCTAGCCTGGCTTTTGTAGTTACTGTCTTCCTGCGGCCGGTGAAGCTAGTATTCGTCCGGCTACTGAGCTGGTCCAAGGTCTTGTCTATACACGTTTTTCTTTTTTTAATATATCTTCAAGTAATTCATCTAGTACACATTTACATAGTTTCTTAAGTAATTGTTTCATTCGTGCTATGTTATTTTTACGAATTATGTTCATATCGTCGATAATTTTACGACACTTTGCAATGGTACTGGCACTCAAACTGACTTAAAATTACTGGCAACATGTAGACAGCACTAGCCTGTGTTCAAGCGAGGACAGTTTTACTAGCTTACTAGCTTACTTAATAGCTATATATACTGGCTTGAAAAACTAGCCTCGTGGATTCCGGGCATAAGAGTAGGTGCATTTAGATATGACCTCGGACTTCGGAGAACTAGATGGAGCATTTAATTCATTTTCCTGAAGCAAGAGCTTCGACGGAGTGACGATCGAGGCGCAGCGCCGCGCGGCCCTCGGTGACCTGCATGTCGCGCGCGCCCAGCCGGCTGTAGAACGCCAGCGCTGACGCGTTGCTCTGCAGCACGTGCCAGTCGATACGGTTCACGCCTTCAATCACCGCCCGCTGTCGACCAAAAAGTAACTATCATTAACAAATACATCGCTTTTTCTTAAGTAGGGTAAATCGCCAGTTACTGGCCACCTTTCAATAACTGGCCACCTTATACTGAAAATGAATTCGGTTTACCTATAAATAGAACACATTTTCAAATGGGGTTTCAATTACTCACCACCCTTCAATTACTGGCCACCTTATACTTAAATGCATTCTGTTTCTAGGTAAATAGAGTCCATTTTCAGTATATGGTGGCCAGTAACTGGCGATTTACCCTATATGTCATCTATTCTACTTAATTTTTTTTAACTTTTTATTAATCTCTACCTGGCCGTTGAATTTTTCAAAATCACTTATCGTACGATTATAAATGCAACCTAAACTGCAAAGCTGCCTAGGTTAAGGTACAGACAACATGACCCCATGGTCCCATGAGTTCAAAAAACGATTAGTGATTTACCACCATCCACGGTCATAATGTCATTTCACTTAGGTTGGCTCAACTGGCTGAATCAACTATTCTGTATTGTTGTTCTGTCCTATCAGCTAAGCATAGTTTGTTCGAAGCAATGTGGTAAGGCTTTCTACTAAATCTACTAACACGGTTGATAGGTGACCCATTATGGAAAGGATATATAGTTATAACAAACAAGCATATTTTGTTTCTTTAGATGCTAACAAATGTGGTTTTAAGTGACCTAAGGAACCGTAACCATGGTAACGAGTTACAGGAAATGATTGATTTAGCCAAATGATAAGTACTAATGAAAGTTACCCGACTGAGTTCCCGCATAAGCAAGAGACCAATGCCGTGGCGGCGCGCCTCGGGACGCACGTAAAGGTCCTCGATGTAGAAGGCGCGCCGGGACCAGCTCGAGTAGGCACGGTTGCATAGTGCCGAGCCCAGCACCACGTTGTCTTTCTCGGCCAACAGCACGAAGAACCAGGGGCACACGCTGTTGAAACCGTCTTCCACCAAATCTGGAATTCAACACAATAAGGGTTTCCGTGATCGTCTTATTCACTAGATGGCAGCATCGTGGAGAGATATCTAACTTTCAAAATCCACCAAAAAGAAAATGTTATGATTAAACATGATTGGTGGATTGCGACAGTTAGACCTCTCCATGGTGCTGCCATCTAATGAAAACCGCGATCACAGAAAACCTCATTTCTCTGACAATGTGACGTTAAGCAAATATTGGCGTGAGCGTAAATAAAGTGTAATACTCGTCTTGTAACTAAAACTCGGACAATCTCAGCAGCGTATTTAATCATGGCTGCGGTTTTCACCTACGGCAAATGTGCCATTTCTTGTGTTGTCAAACCAAACCCCACTTTAGTCTAAATTTTGATAGAAGTTAGGTTCAAGAATATACTTAATAATAGAGGAGGCTCAATCACAATTTAACGAGATATTTTACAATTTGTAGGTATTGAACTCTTCATCTTACCCTCTACTGTTAATTTCGGACCATCGGGAACTCCTTCATAAGCAGCCAAGTCCTGGAATGATAACATCTAACGTAATGTAATAAAGTTAAGTCTCGTTTTACGCTATATGTAAAATAGGAATACATATAGTATGACAAAAATATGTATCCAAAACTACGCACATGTATTTGTCACACTAAATGTATCCATGTTTTCATATTAGATTGTACTATTAACGTTTAATTGTTGAAAATTAGGTTGGTGCGTGTTTTGCCTTATATTTTGTAAGTAAGACATCTCTGTCCGGCATGTGAAGGCATGTGTTATACTTAACCCTCCGGGCAAAATAATGAAAACACCTGATTATGTTTAGCCATAGATAAGTATTTAACCCGTTAATCATAGTGATTTGTTTTAGGGAACAAAGTTATGTAAACACTAACTTTGTTCCCTAATTACATATAGAGACCTGAGCTAGCGAAAGCAAAATAGTTGAATCTTGAGCGTTGGGAGGGTTTCAAGGCACGAGAGGGGAACAAACTTTGCTGCCGAGTGAAACACAAAGTTTTTCACTCAATACCGCGAGGAAAATACTAACTTTAAAACATTGCAAATGTACTCCAAATGATAAGTGTCGATAATTTTTGATTATAAGTCATCATTTAAAATTACATCCAATGCGGCAACGGTAAAAAAATTATTAAAATTGGTATAAAATTACTTTGCTCCCGTGTGAATAAAATCCAGTTTTGCTATAACAAAGACGGGCTTTCCGAACTAGTGAGGTGATTTTTTTAATTAAAAACAAGAAAACGAATATTATAAACTGTTCCTCAGTACGCCCTGTGACCACGAACACTGCTAAAGGGTTCGAAATGTTGGAATGAAATTTAATTTTACTATTCGCAACATAAATTTTTAAGTTGTTTTAGTTATAATTAATTATAAATAATTAATGCCTCAACCGAAGATAATATTATTTACAAATATGTAAATTCAAGATTTTAATAATTGTTAGGTGCTGTTCAATTGAACATTAGTAATTATAAATGATACCAAATAAATTTAAAAAATGTTTCCCTGTCACCACAAGTAAATATAATTAGTTCAAATTATGCTTGCATTACACACTAATATGACAACATATGCATATGCTATGTGGTACTAGTAATTTTTAAATGTAAAACTACATAAATAACTTATCCGTACAGTCAAGACATAAATATGTTTACCATATTTTCACCTTAGAGCAATGACAGAGGGTGAAAAAATTAAAACATATTTTGTCCTTGAGTGTACATGTATAAACAGCGGACAAAAGCCGGGAATGAAAGGAAATGTAACTCACTAGTATCATTTCATGGACAACTTTCATGTCTTCCGGGCGCGCTTCGCGAATCGTTATGTCGCCCGATTTAAATTCAGACTTTTGAGCCATTATTTATGCAATATATTAAGTGCCTATAGTATTTTACTAAGCGAACGTGCTGCGAGTCAGCATGGCAGGCGGTAACTAAGGAGCGGAGCGGAGCGGCGCGCGCGGCGGGACGCGGCTGTCGCGGCTCCCTCCTCTTCACGTAGACGGATGAGTCAATCGTTAGGTGTATACCCGGTACTGGACAAGTATATTATGAAATTTATGAACATTTTGTTACAATAATTGTGACATTATCTATGGAAAGGGACCTTATTGTCGATGGCGCTTACGTCGTTTTTCAAGACGATACAATACAAACGCAACGCAAGTCGACGTAAGTGCCATCGACAATAAGGTGACTTTTCATAGACAATGTCACAATTATTCATTCTTAAAATTTTCTATAGTTTATTTCATTTTTTTTTATTTATATTAGTCTTTTTTTATTTGCACAAGAAGGTTATGTAATTATTATATCTAATCTCACATATTAATTGAATAGAAGCAGTTTACTCACGTTACTCACTATAAAATGTGAGTTACCCGTTTCTATATAAGTACCATAGGTTATGTCATGTTTACAACAATATCAAAAACTCTTGCCCAAAATTTTATTTAAAAATTACCGAGAATTATTGTTTAGCTGATACCGATAAAATGATAATATTGTTTATAAATTTATAAGATAAGTAAATAACATTAATAATGTCATATAATTCTGTCATTAATTTGCAAACGTTGCTATCGTAGTATATCGCTAACGAGTCAAATTATATTCTTAATTCAGTTTTGTTAATACATCCAATTGCACAACATAATAAACTAACCTACAATAATATTCAAGGTCATTGTTCCAGAATAGAACGTATTGCAATATATTATTTTATATGACGCGCTTCTACCGCTATCTGTAGGAAACAAACTACACCACGAACCTTTCAATGAATCGTGTATCGTTACCGTGTGTGATGTAGAATTGAGTGAAACGGTAAACGGCAAGAAATAATAGTTACCGAGCTTGACAGTTACACTAGATGGCGCTTGTACAGTCAAGGGCATAATGTTTATATTATTTTTTAACCTTATTCCATTACAATAATCTACAAAATTGACCGGGCCTGAATCATTCAGTTCCCAGACACTTGTAGTTGGAGCTGGTTAGTGTCCGGGCTGCGTTCGCACACCATAATCCTCAAATTTTCCGATTTTTCTGCAGCACAGAAGGACATTTTTTAGGTCGATATCCCTTAGTTCACTCTCCTCTACGTGTTTTTATCGTCATTGTTTTTTTTACAATATAACACCTGCATACCATACTTTAATAATTCTACAATTATCAAAAACCAACATTTAATGTTAAAGCTTATGCTACTATATCAGTTGATACTCGTACGCGATTCTGATTGTTTTGGCTGGATTTCATTTTTTATCCAGGTCCAAATTAGGGTATAGGAGTATGTACAAGAACGAAACTATTCCATAGAGCCAAAATATTTTTTATGCGTGATCAATTTATATTTCTTCCAGTTATACTTATTTTAATATGAACTAAGTAATTTACATTATTTTAAGATTTATAGGGTTAAATTGATAATAAATTACTTTTGCAAATAGTACTCGACCTCGTACAGTCCGCATTGATTAGTAAAAACTGATGTCAGTTAATGCCCAACCCATCCTTAGATACTGCTATACAAATAAAGACGTTGTAGGTACCAATATACGGGTGTAATTTTTTACATGATCAACTGACAAAAGTGAAACTTTGATTAAGATAATACAATTTATTTTTTAATTTTTATTTATACATCTTCTTTTTTGTACTTGTAAAGGACATTATAATAATAATTAGTTCAATTTACATCTAACTAAATTACATTTCAAACTGGCATAAATCACAAAAATATGTTATTGACTGTTATGATTCAAACAGCCCATTCATATTAGGTACTATAATTTAAGTAGCCTAATAAACCGTTGTAATATACAGAAACAGCTGTTAAATAAGTAAAATAAATTAGAAAAAATATAAAAAAAACTGTTTAAAATATTTTGTTTTCAGCGAGAGTAGGAGTATTCAATTGCAAGTATATGTATACATATATTATAATTATTTACTTTTGACGTGATAAAGTGTATGACTACAATATAATTCGGCATTTTGGTCGTGTCGATATGACTGTTGACTGTACGAGGTTATGCATCTTTATCGTAACGTGTAGCGCCCTCTGTTATATAGAATCTGGACTGCATACCCAATATACCCGAGTGAATGCAGCATCACCTGATCGCAACCGCGAATGTTTCTTTGGACCGGGTAAGCGATCCAGTACAGTCTGTCTTAAATAGATGGCAGCACTAGCATCGTTCGACATTGAAATGCAAGGATTGGATGATGATTCATTGATTATAGACGGGTAAATGAGTACAGTCGCCGTCAGATATATCGGAGCTGTGGAGGTGGTCACAAATATCTGAACAACGCCTCTATTGTCAAGGCGATAAAGTGCATGTTCAGATATTTGTGACCACCTCCGCAGCTACAATATATCTGATGGCGACTGTACCTACGTTGCGTTACGTACCGGGTAGATGTATGTATTTTGGCAATTTACTTATGGGAAACCTCATGTTATAAAAAAATTGTATACCATGTTTTTACCTGAAGCAAAGAATTACAATGTTAATTATAATTATTATCAATAAAACAAAAACAGAATTGTTACAAAAGAAACACATGTAAGAACGAATATAAAAGCATGTCATATGCGATTTCTCAAAAGTCTATCTAGTCTATACTTCATAAAGACTCTAGATTGATTATGTGATATAATGCAACTGCTAACAGAGGTGTTCAGGCCCGGCCCGGAACCGCGAACATCGAAGTTCGTATGTTTCGAGCGTCTATATCTTTTATTCCAATTAAGGCCTTATGGGAGTGACAGAAACAATCGTCCAAAGTTTACGAATATCGTTTTTCGTGGTAGCACCGCGGTGAATCCAACACATAAAAAAATAAAAATAAACCCTAAATTTACAACGTGAATCAAAACTGCCAACTTAACAACCAACTGAATTTATATGGTTTGAAGCAGTAACAGAACTAAAATAATTGCTGCCAACATAAGGAAAAACACACGTAAATGACAGTTGAAAAATGATATATATTACCGTGTCAATTGATTATGTTATGTCGGCTGTCATTTGTAACTATCCAACTTCCCGCTCTTTTTTATGCTGTATTGCTGTGTTTGGTTAGCATTCTTGGAATAGTTATATTGCGTTTTATGTAATCCTAGTTGTAGAAAAAGTGATGTATGCAACGTTGTATAAAGAGGTCAAAAAAAGCTCATGGCGTCTATATTAACAATTTTCGGCTTCGCCTCTAATTGTTACACACGCGACTCGCCTTTTTTGAACCCTCTTATACAACTATTGCATTAAATACTATTAAAAGTTGTTGTCTTATACGACCGAGAGAATAAATAACTCCATATTCATAGAAGTTATTTCAAAGTCAGTGCTTTCTTACTATTTTATAGTTTTACTCACTCTTTGATATAGGTGGGCACCGTTATACCGGGTGTTTCCTGTAACACATAACATTTGTCCTATAACTTTTAAAAAATGTGTAATTTATTACTTGTGATTTTTTCAAACAAACTAAGTAGTATTTTCAATGAACAGCATACAATAGTCTAGTTGACGTTTACTATCACCCTACAAAGTTCATAGTTTTCGTAATACATTGCTTATTTAAAAAATCTCTTTTTATTATTATTTAGTAAACTATAAATTATTTTCAAAAGTAGTAGAACAAATGTTGCTACGTTTGTGGTGTAGAAACGATGCCTAAAGTTATTGCTCTTGTTACAGGACACATCCGATATACATACGGAGCAATCATGGTTGTCCACATGGCGTCGCGTCCTTTATTTATCATTTGTCAGCTGTCAAGCTCCAAAAAGTATGTGAAAGCGAAAGTGACGGATAACGCGTTAGACGATAAAATGTTAACCATGCTATCCATTCTGATAATTATAGTATCTGTCTATTAATTATATAGAAGCGGGTCACTCATGTTTTATAAGTCGAATATTGCTCGACATGTATCACTTCGTAACGAGGAGCATGATCATGAGCCGTTCATGGTTACCGACGCCTAAACCGTGCAGGTCTGTAATATTCGACTTATAAAACGTGAGTTACCCGCTTTTATACAATTAATATGTAATCACACGATAGTTGTTAAAATGTATCTGGTTCTTTAAAATGAATGATATTAATTAATATAAAGTGACATCTGTCTTGTCACAGTGGTTACACGTTTGTGGTGGGTCTGTGATTACCCCCCGATCACTCTGAGCTATATCAACCGGTCTATATCCAGAATACGTGGGTAACCAATATTGTCAACTCAGTCGCAGTGACAAATACATAACTCCCGTAGGAGATAAGGGACAGAAAATACTTATATCAGTGTATTTCACTTGCATGTGTAAGATTTGTTTTCTACACTGGATGAAAATGAGATTCAAAATTAAGTGCCCGTGTTTCTATTTTATTTCTCTTAAAACCTAATTTCCATAATAGAACAATAAGTTTAAAAGTATATCTGTTTTAAGATTTTATTATTATTCTGTCGTGTTTAGGCATCATTGTTTTTATTTTTCGATTCTGAACATTTTTTTTTTCTCTCTACCGTCAAGTATTTGATTTTTATTAGGTCCAAAATCCAAATTAGGGTAAAGGAGTAGGTACACGAACGAAGCTATTTCAAAGAAACAATACAATACGTAATAACTGATAATATATATTTTTTCATTTATTGTTGATTTATTTTGAAGTGAAGAAAGTAACTTATTTACTTACATTTTAAGATATGTAGGGATACTCTTAGGATAAATAAAATTTATAATTTATATTTATTTATTGAGACATAAGTAAGCATAACAGTATGTATGCATCAAATCGCTTACATACTACAATTCATTAAAGTCACGTAATTACATTCTTAATAGAAAAATTGATGTCACATATAAACAATAAAAAAGAAAGTTAATAGTATAACTATAAAGTACTAAAAACGTGTAATATATAACGCGTATAGACTTAAGTATTTCGATTTTGTATTAGACCCCGTGAATAGAATTGATTTTCTAATACTTCGTGATCATTATGTCTCAGGCTTGCAGCAAAATCGAAAATTGCTCAATGTTTAGAAACAAATAACTAAATGATTGTGGCTCTTAAGCCAGCTACACGTTTCTTAAAAAAATCTTAATGTCAGTAGTCCTTAATCAATAAATTTCAGGTAGGGCAATATCAAGGGATTTCACAAATATAAATCAGATAATACTTACCTATGTGTATAAGATCTTGCAAAAAGTGATTGTGAATGGATTTTTGAGCCAATATTAAAAACAATTTTAAAAACACAACGCAGAAACGAGTGTTATGTCTGATGCTCCAGTACCATCTACTTTGATTTTGTATACGGTTACAAAGTGGCTTTTTCAAATAGTTCGGTGAGGGCAGTGAAAATGGTACATGAGAATGGCCTTTACTAATTTATTCTTTTATATAGATACATATTCTGTAATTTATATTTGCATTGCACGGAGTCCGTTGTTATGTCACTACCTAAATGGTTATATTTCACATAATTCGCCTGCTATTTTGGTGTGTAATATATTTGTTTTAGCAAAACATGATGTATGGAATAATGTTGTTTGGATCAGGATAGTGTTACTACTTTGTGTTACTTGTGTTTGTATTTACATATTAGTTGTAGAGTAGTAAAACTTTTGGCTTATAATTAATCAAAAAGTAAAGTTGTAGCGCAAAAAAATCTCGAATCAAAATATTCTTTATTTATAATTAAAATACATTAGCATTAGAAATGAGGACATGTTCAGCGTATATTTAATTAACATAAAATGAACCGAATCACGTTTTAAATATCCTTCAAAAATATGTGTGATATTTCGTGTGCCACATTTATGAATAATGAATATTTTTTTGGTATTCTCCGGCATCACTTAAACTATTAATGGTAGGTGCAGGTTTTGTAATAAAACTGTCACTATTTTCCTTTTATTTCATTGAAATTCTGAACTATTTTCTTAACGCTTGCCATCATGTTCTGAACAAAACTTTTGATATTTTTTTTGGTCTGTAGATTTCATGTTGATTTTAATGGACGAGTATCGTCGGCAGTTTTACTAGCAATATTTTACCTTCTTTTCAGAAATGCCCAGTAGTTCTCAATAGGAAGACATTTAAGGCGATTTGGAGCATTCGTATTGTTATATATAATGGACTAGATTTTCAGCATATCACTCTTAAACTTTTTTTGAGTAGTGGTAGCTTGCTGCATCAGGTCAAAATTTCACAAAAGCTTCGCGACTTTAGATAAAAGGTGCAGCTCTTTTCTCGAAACATTCTTTTATGTAGACGTCCTTTTACATGGCTGTAGATTTTACCATAAGATTTGTTTATATACAATAACGAAGTGTTATTTATTTATTATTAACACAAAAATATAAGATAAAAACAGATAACAATAAAGATACTAACTCAAAATAAAACAGTAAATAAAAAAAAGAATCCTAGTTCCTGGTCATTAGGTAGGGTGCCCAGAAGGCTGGCCGCGTTTCCGCGCTGGATAGTAATGCTAACCCGTTGGGCGAAATTGTGGCCATCCTTCTGGTCACCAGAAACCTCTACAAGACCCCGATATCTCTCGGTAGAGTCGGCGCGCACTTGGGCCCCACGGCTCAGGGTTTCATCCCCAAACGCCGCAAATATGTAACTATACTGCCAAGGGCGACATACTTGCGAAGCTTGTGGCTCTCAGCTGAGGATGCAGCCGCACCAGATGGTGATTTTTGGTCCAGTATAAATTTAATTTTTAAGCAGTTTGTGCAAGATTTATTTTTACTCTCGATTTCTATTGCCTATAACTTGGAAACGCGTAAAATATGAACAATTTGAAATCCACCAAAAAAACATTAAAATATGGTCATGAATCTGGTATAGGTAGTTATTTTTTTCCTTGACGTAAACAAAAAGTTATTTTTAAATTGATTATGCGTATCAATTCTAACTGGACTATGCTTTATATTATAACACATCATAAACATATAGTGCATTGTCAACGACAACGCTGTGGTCGATAGAGGTACCTACTGGTCAGTGGTCATATAATAAAAGACACGAAAAATAATGTTAGAACGGGTATGGGTATGACATGTCTCTTCACACGTATCTATTTGTTAGAATGTGATAGGCTCGGTTATCTCGGGCTAGCATCACAATGATTGTTCAAGGCTTGACCCTGAGATTTCGTTAGTCTCGTATTTAATATCTATTTAGTCAAAAAAGTCGGCGATTCCAATTCAAATGTGTTCTAAAGGGATCGTTCTACATTGCCTACGTTGCCTCTGAGTAGTTATGTTACATTTCTGTGTAATTGTAAACTTTGTAGTTTACAATTAGACAACTTGTGTTAGCAATGTATTTTGTATATCAACTTAAGCTCTATAGCAGCAGCAGAGAGGCGATGCAAAATAAAGCAACAACATTTGCAATGGCGCATCTCGACGGGCACCACTGAAAAATGATTAAACGTGGATTCTATCTCAAGATACACTGCAGGACGCAGGACTTGTGCTGCATTACATATATGAGAGGGATTTGAATATACTCAAGAATGCAATTAAATATCAATAAATGTTGCCATACGTCTGTTGTCTCGTACGATAGCGAAATATAAAAATTATTTACACGTCCGCCATTATACTCGCGCACAGTTTTATTTCACGAGTACTAAGTGATACATTTTGTGCTAACAAAAATCGGTGCCAAAAAGTGAGTCAATAACCATGCTTTTACAAAAACAAGACATGCAGGTTATATGAAAGTCCTTGTTCACTTGCATTAGATTCGTGCCACGTTTTCACATTCAACGGAAAAAAAATCATATGGCTGTCTCAATCACTCCAATTCCAATTCAATTTGTATATGTATTTTATAAGACTAACCGTCTAACTAAATATGTCCATATGTAAGTAGGTATTCAAGCTTGAAATGTGATCGAAGTTCAGGTCTTAATTTACAGAGAACTAGGTGAAGATAATATATAATTTATTAATAACGCGGCATATTGCTACCACTTATGCACAAGTACACTTTATTAATTGTCTTATTTTACTTATTTAATATATCAGAACAAAACAATACTTTATATCTATTTGTTTTCCAACTGTATAAGTAAGAGATAACAACTTTTGTCAGAGGTAACAGAGAAAAAGTACATAAATTTGCAAACAAGTCTTGGAGACAATTTTTTGGACGGGAGCAAGTTTTGTTCAGGGTTGGGGTGGTGTTGTCTTTGGGCGAAATTTGTCAGCAGACGAGGGCCGGGGGCCGGGGGTCAGGCGTGTCGACGACGTCTTCGGTTGCGTCAGCGCGGCGGGCGCGGCGCGAGGGGCGCCTGCGCGGCGGCGCTGGCGGCGCCCGGCGAGGACTCGCGCGCTAACGACCGCCGCGCGCACGCGCCGATCTGCGTCCCGCGACCGCGACTCTTGTCTCTCCTGCAGAGCGATGTGCTCCGAGGTTGGCCACGTACAGAAGACAACTCGTCTCGTCCGGTGATGCTGCACGCGGACTCTAGAACCCTGCTCATTCTCGTAACAGCGTTAACGTTTCGTGCAGATGGAGACCATTATGACGACCACTAAGCACGAATATCACTTCGGTAAGTTTTATAAACATTAATTAACTTGACTATATACTTACATTTTACATAAAACCGGAAATACTGTACCTAACATTTCCAGCAGCCTCTTACTCGTATTTAAACTATAATGTTAATTTAAGCCGATAGTTAAAGGTATTGTGTTGCATATAATATATTTACCAAATATAAAAAAGAAAAGCCGCTCTCTGTAAATTGCGAGTCTCATTGGAGCGTAGCGAATTCGTAGCACACCTCCCTGTGCTACGACAGTTCTACGGTGAGTTTATTTGTTGAGAGATAGTGGGTTGCATTATCAATAGATTAGCTATCAATTTTTTTTATTATGAATCTGTTACGAATGAATGACCAAAATGTTAATTTAAATAAAAATATTTAATAAGTAAAATGAAAGTCACTATCAAAAAACCAATTATAAAAAAATTAAGAGCAATTAATTATCATATTGTCAAATAACATTTACGTAAGACGAATCTCCGATAAGAATATAGGCGTAGGTCCTAACGTATCAGTAGCATGATTTTATAGGTTAGCAGTGCTTATTTATAACGTTGCTACGGAATTGTCATTATATGGTAAAATAATAGAATTTAATGAAAAACAAGTCCAGTTGTATATACCTACGCCCCACTTCTGTCATAAACAGAACGTGTAAAAAAAACACGTAGTTATTCAATATTACTTTCCTGTTTATATTTACTATACTCATAGCCATGCAAACAAGTTAGTTATGATTTTTGGTAAAAAAATGATTTTAACGATGGTAATAAGTCGCATGTAATTTTTCAGTACAGATACGAAATATTAGATTTTTCATGATAAAAAAATAGTATTTATTTCTGAATGGCAGCTACAGCTTCTTCTGACAATTCAATTTCTAATAATATTATGACATTTCTACTCAAAATCCTGAGCTCTTTTATCCCAATAGGGCCAAAAACAGTTTTGCATCTTTTCTTTGTGTTATCGCCATAGTATTTGAGATACAACACATTGTTTGACTCCTATTATAACTGAAATACGTTTCAATTCTGAGTAGCAATAACATATATTTTACAGATAACAACACAATTATTAAAAGCAGTGTTATAAGAATCACTCGGTTAATCTTTATTCCTGTCTAGATATGAGATGGCTCTGATGAATTTGTTTAAAATGTCAAATAGGTATCATATAAATCTCGTATGCTGCTACGACAGTTTGGCTTGCTTTGGTGGGTGCCATGTTTGGGTGAACATTATTATGGGGCCGTTATACTATTTATCGTATTTGGAAAGACTATTATACTGAAACAGCGTATTATGGTACGTCATAATCAATTTTGGTAACTTGACAGCCTAGGTATAAGACAAATGTGTATTTTCGGGCTTTAGCGTATGTATTATTTAAAAGGGTAGTATAGTATAATACCTAATAGTTTAGGTATAGTAGGAGTATAAAAAATGTCAAGTATGTGAAAGACTTTCTAGATCTTTAAAAAAAAAATTATGCCGCGTTGGCTCGATCCGGCTCCGCATACGCCTCCCAAATGTCCGGAACACCATTGTTCCGTGTACGGATAGAAAGATATATAATTTCAGGTTTTGAAAGGGGTTGGAAGTAATATAGTAGAGTAGGTATACTTATACATATACAAATATATTTAGCTTATTTGTGAAATAAGGAGGTGTGAAATAAGATTAACTTACGGCCTCAATTATAATAAAGATGATATTATTCTTACGAAATATATAATTACTTAATGTTTTATTATTTGCATAACGAATTAAAACGGTTTCAATCGTACATAACTCCCAATGGAGTTTAAAAGAGGTAACTATGTTTATATGAGGAGTTAAAAGCACTTAAAATTACTTCCCTAGAGTAAGCTTGTTTTCATTAAAGTTGAAATAAATAGATGTGGCTGAAATAAAGTTGACAATTTGTATAAATAATGTACTTTTCTACATACCTATTTTATATCAGAAAGTCAAGACTGTTGAACACTTGCTGAATGCAGGTTAGTTGTGTTAAACTAATTTAATATGAAGAAAACATATAATTCCAATTATGTTATTTGAATTATAAATTTTATGTTGTATGCAACAAAACACACCCTCCTTTGGAGTATGATCGTGACAGTCGTATTGGCAGTCGTATATTAAGAGCAGGCAGCTTCTGTGCTTTGCGAATTTGAACATCAGTAGCCATATATAGGTAATGAAGGAAATGACAAAAATCCGTTACACTAGTAATTATATATAAATGATATGCTCATTGAATCGTATACTAAATTCTACATTGACCTTCAATTCTCGACGCCTAATTGGCTGGGTGTAATAAATGTTCTCGTGATAAATTATATGTATATATAATGCAATAGTAGACTAAGGATACCAAAAAACCGAGGTAACAAAATACTTAGAAATACGAAAATGAAATGCAACTAATAAGAAGCAACTCCATCAAATCATCGATATAATTTAATTTAGCGCACACAAGTCATTCAACATAAGGGTATGCTGGTTGTAGGTAGGTAAATATACTCAAGAGCAATAATAACGGGTCGTTTTGTCACCATACCGTATAAAGTGCCACAATGACCTTGCCATATAAAGTGCCCGTTTCTATTGCTCTTGAGTGTACATATATAGTTACATTTGACGCCTTTGATAGAAACTGGTGGGAGGCGGCTCAGGATCTGGATGAGTGGAAAGGACCCGGGTATGTCCTTAAACTACGTCCAACAATGAGAGGTAGGGCACAGCGAAGTACCATCACGCTTGAATCTGGAGCAGCTCAACTGAGGAAGTACCTCCTCCTTACAGAAGACCACAGCCATAACAGCACTACTACCTTTCAGGTATGTAGTGTTCTGTTCCTAGTGGTGAGTAAGGTTGCCAGATCTCCAACTCCTATTAAAGGCCGACAACGCGCTCGTGACTCCCCTGGTGTTGCGGGTGCCCATGGGCGGCGGCAATTGCTTACCATTAGGCAATCCGCCTGCTCGTTTGCCACCTTTATCATAAAAAGAGATGAGAGGCATTAGCCCAGCAATGGGACATTCCTATAAATATTGAAATATTTAAGTACATTAGACTACAACAATAACCCAGGAACACATTTAATATTCGTGATAAACTTTATCTTGTCAGAATTTGCACTACTACCGACTTAGCTGAGGCCGCTTAGTGAATATATGAAAATTGTTAACACACAACCTATTAGGCCCGTTAACCAATTGTACATATTGAAGACAAGTTAAGCTGTCGGCTTTGTGGAACGTACATCTCTCGTTAATGAGCAAAGGCAAGGCAAGGTCTTAGACCTTAAATGATCAGTATTATACAGACAATTAATTTTGAGGCCCAAGTTTTAGTTACAAAAGGTCTGTTTGTATTAATGTACCAAAAATGAGCCACAAAAAAATAGAATTATGACTGCAGGTGAGCAGTGACTTGTGAGACTATACGCCAAAATAAGTGATATATTTGTATGTAGGTATTGTTCTGAAACCTTTTAATAAAGCATGGCTACTGAAAAAACATTTGAATTAAGACAACGGCAATATAATATATATTTTATATAATAATACCAATGTGGAGGGTAAAAAAGCAGTACCTATTCTCATTTCAAAGAATTTAGAGAGCTCCTTTTTTAAAGTTACACTCCGGTTGAACTGAAAGAGCAGTGAGCACGAAAACACAATTCATTGTTTGCATCGAAGTCTAGGTTTATTGCGAGTAGGTTTTAACGGGCGTGCGACTTTAGTGCCTGCGCGGGAGCGCGCTGGCCGGAGGCCGCAAGCGCCTCGCCCGCTCGCCGCGACCTCTGCGCTGCGCTTGCGTCGCAAGGTCGACGTTTGCTCGTCGTCGTTCTCTACCCTTACTTACTTGTACTGTACTCTTTCTTATCGCTCTACACTCGCATACTATTTTTATATCCTGTGCACTAGTTCGAGTTCACGACATATACCTCGCTTTTCTAGTGTTACTGTATGGAATAAGTGGCTTACGGCTCTGAACAGCCTTAACGAAGGCAAGAATGAAATCGGTTAAGGCGGTTATGCGTAGAGTTGATACAAAGCAAGCGGTGGTAGTATTTTATCATCCGACGATTAGATAAAGCGAAATCGTTCAAACTCAGTGAACGGCAGTAGGCTCGCGCGCTCCCTGCTCGCTTCGCGCGCCTCGCGAGAGCAGACAGTCGCGTCGACTGCAGCAGCCTCCGGTGCCGCTAACAAAGCACCATCTGTTGATATTATACCTGCCTCCCGGGCTATGGGTCAACACAGTGTGATTGAGACGTTAGCCGGAGGTGGAAGGGCGCGGGCAGCTGAGACGGCCGCGGGCCGCGCGCGAGCTTCCTTGTTATTGTTAGCGTATGTTGACCGCGCGAGTGCCGCTGACCCGATTTTTGCCACACTCCCAGGCACAAACGCAAGCCATACTCGCGTTCTACGTCTAAAACTGCATAGAAAATGCACTCACAAGTTATTGTTACTGTAATGGCCAGCGAACAATGCCTACGATGGCGTAGAGTAGTGGTGCATACTACATATAAAGTATACGATGAAACTCAAAAGTAACTATGGAAATTGATACTAAGTGTACCCATTTTGGTACTGCACCATAAATGGTACAGAAACATTTATTTAACTATAACCATAACCACGCAATTGCACATTGGAGACTGGAGGGGTGGTAAGTAGATAGTCAAGTAAAGTATATTTCCCTATGTAAACACAAATAAGGCCAAGCGAAAGTATTTGCTTTTAGTTTTATCAAATACAAGCAACGCTGAAGAATGTTGGCAACATATTGAAACTCGGGAGTAGCTGGTGAGCGCGGCTGCGAGCGGGAGCCGCCGCTTCCGGTTACTAGCGATAACAGCAATAAATTAATAGCCTATTTTTTATGATCAATATACTTGACTGTTATTTTTGTTGTGCCTAACATGGCTAACATACACTCCTATGTAAAGAAATAAACACGTGGACCGCAAATGTATAGACACAACTATACTCCAGCTCCGTTCCGACTAAATTGATTAAGTTAAATATACACCGGTTATAGTTACGAATTATATGTAGCAGGTATGGATTACAAACGTGAAGTACATGAAAAATGTAGTTAAGATTAAAATGCATGGACAATGCAAGACTTGGATAAGTGTTTCGGTACGAACTTTTCTATCCTGAAAACCAAATTGCAGTGTGCCAGTGTGCCTAACAACAGGAAAGTTCAATAAATGCACTCATATACTAATGTAACCCAAGATAAAAGTATGTTTATATATTTAATATTGTTTTCGTTTTCTATTTATATAGTTAAAAGCAATTCAAGTTATTGCGAAGCAATACTATGTATGTATCATGTCCATAAATTTGACAAATAAGTGGTAAATTAAATAGACTAGTCTGTTCTTCGAAGCCCGAGGCCCGGGTGGGGCGGGAGCCGCTGCGGCGGCGATAAGCGGCGCTCGCGCTGACCCCGGAGATCACCCGCCTAACACCCGCGCCCGCCGTCTCTCCTCTACCCGATCCCTCATCCACATTCAACGAAACAATTGACAAACAATGAATGATTTTATTATTATCTTCCCATATCGAGTTTCGTAATTTGAAGCTATATTCTGAACATATATACTAATGATCGCGGTTAGTAAGTAAATTAATGTGTTTTAAAATTCCAAATGAGTTGTTATATAATAATCGCGCACGGCAAGAGCGTCCGCGATCCGCACCCGGTAGCGGGCGGCGGCGGCGAAGAACGTGCCAGCGGCTGCGTTCGGAGCGGTTTCTACATGGACGGCGTGCAAGAACGTGACGTCGATCTCGGTTATCGATCGGACGCTGGCATTGCGACACGCGCGGTGTAACTGCACGTTCTGTTTTGCACTTATGCATTTCAGTACATTTAATAACATACATGCATCGGTCGTGGAAAGTCACGCTGATGTTTTAACCGTATTGATTGTTGACATTTGTGGTTAGATTTTGTCACAAGTGGCGTATACAAAATACGCACTATCTTTTATCGACACTGCTGATGGAAACTTAAATTATATTTGAAATTAATTACTTGACTCAAAGTTAATATTTGCTTTCCAATTGGAGTTGTCGATTAACAATTTATCGTCTTGTGTACGTCAGTCTGATGATCAACAGTAGCCGCTTAGAACGCTAGCTTAGAAGGCTTGATGTAGTTGTACCATAGTTTGCAGTGCCGCGTGACACGCGACACCAATGGGTATTAACATCAGGGTAAGGGGTCAAAATCTACAGAGCAGCCCACATAACACGTGCAACCCGTTCATGCTCTATAGGATGCAACGTTTATAAAATTGTATTTCCACCCAGCCGTCTTCCAGCTCCCCAGACACTACATGCTATGTGACGCTTTCCCCGATGTCCAGCGTCAAACGCAAGTAAAAACAGTAATTTGGATATTGCTGCAATAATATCAAACTTGTATATTAAACTCGCCAAATGAAATCTAGATCTTCAATTTATAAATAGTTGTATGCAGAGTTGTCCTAAGAACATGGTATTCTTTTATGTCATTTGCGTTTCACTGTTTTTCCTTAGAATTAATAAATTTTGCATAAATGCAAAATGTAAATTTTACATATTAATATATATTGTGGTAAAACTGTTTAAAAAGAGTATCGTATAGAATTTTCGTGTTTATGACCGATAATGTACCTTATTTCAAATTTTATACCGAACTGTATATTTAGTTCATACTTAAAAGTCAATTGGTGACCCTAGGAGGGACATGCAGTGCACTTTTGGAGGGTTAAAAAGTGTATAAAATATAACGTATTGCTTGAGAATTAATATTAATATATACATACGTTTAATTAATTAATAAATTAACTTAATAACCACAACTATGTTTTACCAGGAATCAGTATTAGTAATAGGTATAATTTATTTAGTTCCTACAGGTACATTTAAAATTTAAGGTTCCTCGATGTAAGAAAAAATATAAGACGAAGAAAGTCCGAGGTAGAATAAAATATATTTAGGTAGCTATTTGAATTTCGAATTGTTTTGCTAGAGGTAAGTACCATTTGAATTAAAATATGACATAGAGATAGGTAACACGTATGTATCTGAAATTGGAGGCGTTAAAAGGTCCACGTTCAGATATAACATGTAGAAGTATTTAAATCTTCCAGTGCCAATAATAAAAGATAATCTTTTAAATATTTATACATACTCATACCTATGTGAACCGGACGGTGCTTGAGCTTTATTTCATCGAACACATAACAAACATGGAATCTAAAGGAGCAACCAGTAAGTAACATGCAAGCCTCTACAGGACGCTGGTCGCTGCGGCAATACTTTTTCATTGGACACTTAACCAGAGTTCCTTGTTTATAGCACCTGATAAACAAGGAACTCTGATTTTATAGAATTCATTTGGATTCCCTTGGATTTCCATTACCCGCCACGTGTTTAGTTCGATGTCATCGTAATCATTGACTTGTGAGGGTTCTTCTAAAAGACCACCTTTTATCAGTAGTTGTTCATAGTTAGAATTATATAATAATTGCATGTATGGTTGTCTGAGCGTCAATTATAATAGGTACTTTACGTTTTGATTAATGTTTTTTTTTTAATATAGAAAGAATTTTTATGCTATTATTATTTATTACAGATTAGGGTTTTAAAACCAAATGTCTTGTCTATGGTGCTGTTATCATTTTGTCGATATTTTGAAACTGAACTTAGGCATTTTTTTCTTATTACTAGGTACCTACTTTATAAAACACTTACGAATAAATAAACCCTGCTGTTAGCTGGTTTTTTTTTTCAAACGGTTATTGAAGAAGCCCACGGACTACAAAAATTTTGGTAGTAAATATCTAATCAGATTTTTTTATCTCTTTAAATGTTCACACGTCACACTTTCGCCTGGTTATGGAGCGAGGTTCTACGTTGGCTTGCCGGGAGGTATATGGCAGTTAAGCCCCGAGGTGACTTAAAACGTTTTAAAATTTAAATCTACCCTGTTGCCATGTTAATGTGTAACTTTCCACAAAGCGAGAATCGAGTGGCGAGGCAGGGGCATGAGGCGGGAGGGGACGGAGCTGATAACGCCTGGACCGGCGACCTCCGGCCTCGTATTTAAAAATATTTATATCTGTATTTATTTAAACACGAACAACCTCTCCCCTCACCGCCGCCCCCGGCAGTATGGCCCTTAAACCCTACACAACGACTCTTTGTCACTATTATCTCTAATGATCTACGCTGTAAATGATGATCATAGATCAGAAGTCAACATTTTGAGATTGTCCCTTTAAACAAAACCACGACGTGTTTCGTTTAAATATTAATATCTAGAATAATCTAGATTAATTAAATAATAATAATCTGAAGTAAAACCTAAGTAAGCTAGAGGATTAGTAAACTGGTGTGTCATAACTTTTAAACCTATCTGTAACCTATGAACCAAAAATCTAAAATATATGAAAAAAATTAAGAAGGGACGTCATTGTATATTCTTTTAACGAACATTGTTATCGATATCGATTATCGGTTAAGGCGTTTTCAAGTTATCTCCAGTAAACTTCTTCCATAGACAAATACGACCTTGAAAGAATACAGTTGGAACGTGCCTGGAACCCTTCAATAATGCGTGGTCCGATACGAACTTGGCCGTTTTTAACTCAAATAGTTACTTAAAATATTTTTAATTGAATTTTAAATAATTTCTTTTATTTTTGGCGCCTTACATAATAATGTTTTTACTTTATAATATAATAAATAACAATGCAATGTACTTATGTATATTACGTAGGCGTTTTACATTTTACATATATGTATACATACCTATATACATAAATTTCATAATTTCAAAAATATGATTTTAGCGTTTTTAAGTTTTCAAAAGGATGATTTGAGCACCCGAAAGTAAAAATGGGCTCAAACAGCAAGCAAGGCCGAAAATAATCGGACATTAAAGTTTATCAACGTTATTTTTGCATTTATTTTATTATTTTATCTTTCACATTTCTATAATACTTACCATATTAAGGTCATACAGATTGATTAAAACAAAAATGGTCTTTTTTGTGGTGTGGTGGTTAACGGTTTGCGTGACGTAAGAAATTTTGATATTTCATATAATCAAGGAATATGGTTCAAAACCCTTAACTTTCAGAATATCCAAAGGAGAGACGCGAACGGAATTTAATTGATCTGTATGATCCATTAGCAGGGAGCCAAACTACCTATGGTGCCGATGGCAGACGTATTTGGTCGACCTAGATACAGAGTCCTGTCAAGTACATATTTTAATCTTTCATATTTCTTTAATACTTAACATATTAGGTACATAATTATTGACAAAATCGCAATTTTTTAAATATGCTGTAACGCCGTTAAGCAATAAAGCATACATAACAAGAAAGCTTCAACTTAGCAAAGCTTGTAGGTACAGCTTGTCTACATTTTCTAGGGTGCAATAACAATAGCTAGCCTTGCCGATGACGCCTGATGTATGGTATTTTTGTTAGAGGCATTAGTCATTTGGGTGAGTGCGTTGGTAATGCGGGCATGGAAAGCCAGACTTGGGGAGCAAGTATGCCACATCCGTTTCCGGCAACAAGTTTAATACACTATTGTTAGTTACAAGAATTACGCTTCCAATAGTAAGATAGAACAATAGATAGACATAGAAGTAAAGTGCAGTTTTTTTCATTTGCGTTTCGTTCCGAAAAAAAGCAGGATAAAATCAGACATAACTTGAGTCAAGGACTTTAAGGCAAAATCAGAAGCTCCTGTCCGACTACATCTAATAAAACAAGTAGGTAAATAGGCAAATACAAGTTTCTCGTTAAAGAACTGAAAGTGTATGTAATTTAAAACATGAACCCCAAAGGAAGTAAAATAGAACAATACCACTTGTATGCAAAACATTAGCAGAACGCATATTATAAAACATTTCTTTTATTCAATTGCCTAATATTCTTAGGGTGATGTTCACATAAAAAATTAGGCGAGTTTTGAAAGCAAACATTGGAGAATTCATTGTTATATATTCACTAACATTTTTGGTTAGGTATATTAACTGCTATGAATGGGCCGTTTTCATGTCGCTTTTTCGAATATCATGTAAAAATATTTCAATATAATTATAACATTAATTAATTTGGAAAGATGTTTTTACATTTTAGAATAATATGTTAAAAGTACGTTATCGGTAGGTCAAATATTGTTGTATTTAGGTATATTATGATATTCGTAACCTATACTTTTTTTAATTACACTGAAAATAAAACAAAGTTAATTAGTTAATGTGTTTACGTCTGTGATTGAAGAGCCTATTATAACGTACAACTTGTAGGTAGGTAATAACAATACAATGACAGTGGCTCAGATGTTTGTCTACTTACTAAGTACCTCAATACCTAATGACGTTCACCGTTTTGTACACTACTTAGATATTGACTGAGGAACTTTGAGCCGTCGACTAGTATTTTATTTCATAAAAGTAATAACAAACGGATTTTAGTAAAAGAAACTATACGGTGTAAATATCACTTAGAATATTCCGAAAGTGCGTCACTGAAGAAGATGAGAGGTTCATCTAGCACTGAGTAGAGGGTTGTCTAAATCTCGATCCTTTGTATAAGTACTATAATAATAATTTCATTATGGAGATCAGTTTTTTTTACGTTACGAGATTTTTCTGTATCTATGTAGTCCAATTGGTTAGGGAGTCACCCGCGAAAAATGGAGATGCGGGCTCAAATCCTCGGACTCCGCAGGAGGCAGTCACTTTTTTTTATTTTCATTTATTTGAATTTATATTTTATAAAAGATCGTTGAAAATATATACATTTAGCAATTAAGTTACCTGTAAAAACTACGATTACGATACGATTACGATCCTCGCAGTACGGAACGATACCATAAAAGTAGCTTAGGTTCGCTTAGTTTAGACTGCGACCGTCACAGTACCCTTATCATGAGTTGTGACTTTGAGGTTTTCGATAACGAGTATCGAGTTTACTATCTGTGCATCTCGCTTGTACTATTTTAGTGCGAACGAGATGCCAGCTAGTAAACTCGATACTCGTTATCGAAAACCTCATTGTCACAACTCATGGTAAGGGTACTGAAAAAATATTTACTGTATACTCCTCGCGGCTAAAGATGATCCCTATGACAGTTCATATTAGTGATGGGTCGTGTCGATGTACCTTAACTTTTTTATAGGCAAAGGCGTGACTTGCATTCAGCCACTTTAGTAAACGTGATTTTAAATATATAATCTGCATTTCATAATATGTCTGTTATGTTGTTGCTCTAGTAATGATTTAAGTTTTTTGGCCGAAAAATTTAACTTTTTAACATTTAGCATCTAGTACTTTACGTCACGCTTGACGAATGTACAAATAAAAATCCATCTTAAACATAGGGCTATCGAAAAAAATAGCATAATATCAAAATAACCTTACTATATGTATAACTGAAAACGATTATAGGTACATCGGACACTGAAAGTGTAGTATTTATTTTGAACACTCGTTTCCATTATCGACATTTGTTTTTGATACTTTTTGCACTAGTCGATATGTTCCAAACGAAGTAAGTTTTGCAGGGCGTAAACGTAATATCTGATTGAGATAACTTCTTGTAAATGTTAAGAATTGTTACAATTCCTACGGAAAATCATAGTAATGGCATGTATCTACCCTAAAATTAATAAACGCCATTTTTAGACGCCTCCAATTTGATTATAATGTAACGGTGACGCCACTAGAAGTTTGTGTCGTAGGAATAACTGTCAGTGTCATAGGGATCATGATTCGCCGCGACGAGTATAGTGGTAACAGTACCAAAAAAATTACTTATTTTTTATTTCCTGAAAGGCAACATTATGCTATTGACAGTTTATTACTTAATAAGTTTAATATAATACATTTACGCAGTAATAAATGTTTGCCAATCATCATCATCATTATCATCATCATCGTCATCACTTTATAAGACTTTAGTGAATTCCGATTTTCGACTACATGTTGACTTTCTAGTGAGAATTTGCATGGTTTTCCTCGACTTTCAATAAAAAATATGTTTTAACATTTTAATATCACTCTTATATTTTTGATGGCGTTCATGGGTGTTTTAGATATGTACCCAAAAATATCTAGTACTTTCTTAAAACAAGTTATATAGAAAGCACCTTATTAGAAAAGAATATGGACCTACATACTCGTATATACATATATTGTAATACATGTATAGACTTAAAATTTTCGATGTTTCGTTTGTTTCGGAAGAGTATTTCATTTTTGTTTTGAACAAGGGATATATTCCGTAAAATCAGTGAGCTAAATTCAATTTTGCTGCCAGCGTGAGACACAATGACCTTGAAGGGACCTTGAAATGAGAACGTCAATTATAGCCACGGGTTCCAATAGAAATTCGGTACTTAAGTCTATAGGAACGCGTTGTCTATTTCACGTAATTGAGAAAGGGAACAAGACAGATAATATGTTCCAATGTTATTTGATAATTTACTGAAATTCAAATAGCAGACCCCTGCAACAGATTGATAATATCGAGTACTATCTGCAATATAATTAATAAAATATTTTTTTTATTAAGCTTATTTTTGCTATGTGTAACCTTTTAAATCTAAAAATAATGTACATAGTACCTTCTACATACCTGATTTCAAAATAAAACAAGAGTACCTAACTGGACATACTAGCGGGTTAAAATGAAAACAAAAGAAACCCTCAGAATCGCGCACTATTAGTAACATGAGGTATAATTTTTTTTTTGTTATTGTTAGATTGACATTGTTTATGGTGATTTGCATATTATATTGTAAATAAAAAAAAATGATGCTATAAATACGACTAAAAATACGAAAAATAAAATCTAAAATACCTACATATCTAAAACAACCATGCCAGGCCGAATGACATGAAAAATATAAAAGTACCTGCCTACCTAATATTAAAATGTTAAAACATATTTTTTAGTAGGTTGGTGTTTTGCTTGGTGTCTTGTATTGCACAAATAACTATATTATTTCCGAGAGTAACCCGGTTTAGGAACATTTTGAATCTAATTTGCAGCAGAGGTGTAGGTACATCGACTGTAACAAGGCGACGGTTAAATCAGTTAAGCAACAACCATTCCAAGTATAATGATTATAGATTTAAGAAAAGCGGCAAATACTTTATATCAAACATCAACAATAACAGACGAATATATGTGAAAGGGTTATGTTAACAAAAGGGACGAGTTGCTCCTGGCTGCTGGGTATGAAATACCATGCTGGGTCGCGCGGCATGCGGCACAGGCTCGGCACCGCCCACGGCCTTCCTCGAACCTCATTAACCTTCTTATCCAAACAAAGGGATCACTTTTCTCTAATCCCTTACAGTAACTTTCAACTTCTTACTAATTAGTAATTTCTATTACGTGTCTCTTACACTTAGAACCGTGGGAAAAAATTAAAAAATGTTGTTCAATAGGCTAAACTAGGTAGTGTGACCGAGAATTATTGGCTATTGAGACTTAAGGTTCCATCACTGCAGGGCCGATCAACTCTTAACAACTACATTATCTATATTAAATTGTACTTCTATTGATTATTAGCAAAAAAAGATTCGCTTCGGTCGAGAAAGCCTAAACATTTAAAAGTTGTAATATTGTGGGCTGTTGGTATAAAAAAATCGATTAGAGAAATAGGTTTCTAAATGCGAGGGAACGCAGATGTCACAAAAGAAAGGTATATACATCAATAAGTAAATATAATATACATATATTTCTTTATAAACCAATATTAATATTTATTATACAAGATTGCAAAGATTATTTTACCCTCGAATGATAGGTTTAGAACGAGCGAAATGGTTCTAACACTTAAACGCAAGCATTGCGGGGTTTACATACAATTTACCACCTCACTACGATAGCGAAGAAACTAGATAATGCAAACCACAGGGTAATTCGTATTCTTCGGTTGAATCACGCGCTTGTGCTGATGTAATTAAATTACCTACTATTAAAAATCCTGAAAGGTTTATTTAAAGTTTATAAATCTGATTATCTTTCCAAATTTGTATAAATTTGAACAGCGATTCATTTCAATAATTGAGTATTAAAGTTATAACAAATCTTTCAGAAGATATGAGGCTGAACAACGGTATTCCTAATATTGAATTTTAATAACCAAAACGGCATTGATATGTAGGATTATGCTTGTTCTTGTTTTCTTAATGCAGTGCCATTGTGTTTTGTAATGTGACTAATCATTTTCGAATAATAGAATTGGTAACAGTTGCTCCTACCATTAATAATAATAGCTGTTGCGGCTTAAAGTTCATAACGTACAGTATCATTGTTGAGAGTTGAGTCATTACGTTTGTTTTTACCTGCGATTGCATTCTTTTTGAGTTAGAAAACAAAAAAGGAAACAAAACACGTAGGATACATTTTGTGACTTCGATGTTTCAAATATACCTACTTATTAGTTAAAATAACTATTAGCGATTTTGGGCCAGTTAATTAAAAGTTGTACATTAAATGTACTTTTTTTACTTGGGATTTTTTAAGTGCTCGCTATATTCAGAATACGGGTTCCTTCACGGGTCACTTTTCACATACAACATAGATAGATAGCTAAGTGGAAGCAACGTGTATGTAATATAATGTAATAAAATAACAATTAATCTACATATAATTTTTAGGTTAGTTTTATTTTATATGTACGTATAATGTCGTAAAGAGACAGTTAGCATACAGAAAGTTAGAGATTAGAAAAAATCAGTTAAGAATTTTACATAATACCTATCGTCCATTCAATAAAATACCACTTAAAAACTTTATAGGTATGTAAAGTTTTTATAACGTTAAAGTCAAAGACAGTATTCAAAAATAATTTTCGTAGTAATAATAATTCAGACTTTATACTATAATAGTACTACATACTATAGGTACTATTTTTACTATTTTGATATGGTTAATTAAATGAAGGCAGAAGAATCTAATGTAGATATGTATGGCTACCAGGCGACGTAATTTCGTGTAAATAACAGGTAAAGTATATAATTTAATTAATTAAGGGGTAGAAATAAATTAAATTATTAATGTTGCAAGGAATTTAATTTTACTAGTTAGTAATGTATTTGTTTAACTATCAAGTACTAACTCAAACACTCTTATATTAAAAATGTTTGTAATAAAAGTAATAATAAGAGTGCAAAGTTAGTTTAAACATGCTACATATGAAAATAAAAGTACATTGTTTCTCAGTTTGTTGACATTTGGTAAACAAATGCAAATGAAACAGTGACAAGCTTAGCGAAATAAAATAGTTGTTAAAATAGAGATAAAGGCCGGGACCCGGACCCACGAACAGCCGGCAGTAAAATCAGTCAACGATGATGACTCGTTAATAGCTATTGGTTTTATGGATATTTATTTATGTGGGATTAGCGCGCGCCGCTCTCCGCGGGGCGTCGGCTCTCGCGACTCGCTGTCACAACACTTTTTTATGCAAGCCGCATGCTAGTACTTGGAATCAAGAAAAACGACAAGCATTATTAAGATTTACAACCTTTTTACCACTAATACGATAAAATTTATTGGTTCCCGGGAGCGAAACGATTAATTCTTCAGTTGAGAGCGGTTCCTGCGTTTCAGCGCTACGTCTGCCTACAGAAAAAGTTCGAAACATGCTGTTGACAGCTAGACTTTTAGTCTGCTTACTCATGAAATGTTCATTTTTTGTGCGTAGTTAGTAAATAAAATTTTATTTGAGCTATAAATGCAACTGGAGCTATCAAAAAGAACAATCTACATTATTCTTTTTCATAAGTTTTACACTTGCTGTATAACTATATACACAAAGGGAAAAGTACAGTGCTCATAATAGGTAAATAATCCTGCTCTATCTCAAGATTTAGACAGTACTCAAAATACCTTGACGAAGATAATATGAAATAACAAATAATATTTTAGGAGAGTTTTGGTCTAGTGGGCAGTGACCCTGCCTATGAAGCAGATGATCCGGGGTGTAAATCCCAGTCGGGGTATTTATTAGTATGATGAGCACAAATATGTGTTCCTGAGTCATGGGTGTTTTATATATGTATTTAAGTATTTGTATATTACACATACATTGTTGGCTGAGTACTCACAGACTCACAACACACGCCTTCTTGAGCTTTTACCGTCGGGCTCAGTGAATTTGTCTAAGAAAGTTCTGTAATATTTATTTTTATTTGTTCAGTAGGTACGAGTATGTACCTATTTTGAAATTTCTGTATTTGAGCTTTTACATGTGGCACTCAAAGAAGCATTGATAGGTAGGTACTCTAATATTAAAATGGGATGATTTTGAACTACATAAGATATTTAGATAGTAAAATGTCCATGTAAAACAAATAAATTTATAGCAACTGTCATTACACTCATTATACTGGGTGTTATAAAAAACGTGATACAATATTATCAAACCGGCATCTATGATTTTGAACAGTTTTTAGTATAACCCTATACACATGTATGTAAAAAGTTGACGAAAATGTATGAATTTACAAAGTTGACCCCATAGTAAAAATTGTTCCTAATCATGACCAGATGCCAGCTTGATAATCTTATATCACGTTTTTTTATAACTCCCGGTATTGACCAAATCAGATTAGAGACAGTGGAAGTAAACGCATCCATCACAGTTGCGATGTCGTACAAAATCAAATTGTTCAGGTCGCACTAGCCCTGCGATCGCAATCGTATTTCGCGATAGAAATATTAGGTGGTATATCTAGTAAGTGTAGGTCGGGAGATGGTATGCGATAACACCGGTGCGCGCACGTGGTCGATACCGGCTTATCACCGACGCCCGCGCCGCGCCGATAGCACTGCTGCTGATCAGCTGATCCGTTCAACATCGCGCACGCTAGACATACAGTCTGCTAATTAATATCTACGCGACTGATTATACTTCCTTGCCACCCGAAGACGATAACGTCTTCTATACATACAGCTAGACAGCCACGACATCTAATAAATATTTTATGCACCCAGGTCCTTCGATAGCATTTTTTTTCCAATTATCGGCTGGGTTAACTGCCTTTTACTTGTTTATAGCCTCGTTATTACGCTCCATCATGGCCTGAGTAGGTACAGATGACCTTCTTGAATTTCATTTATCTATAAGAACCTACGCAAACGTATCTATTTGCTAATAAAGTTACATAAAATGAGGGTACCACTTATAAAATAATATGTTCACAGCTTAATTTTTTTATTAAATATACAAGTACCGAGCCGTTACCTACTATATAAATAAAAGTAAATCACGAAAAAACCAAACAGTTGCAAAAAATATTTGAAAGGTAGGTACCGTCAAAAAATAGACATCAGTCTTAACTTACCGTTTCATGTTGTGAAAAGATTCTCATTTTCATAGATATCGTTAGCGCTGAAATTATCTAGATATCCAGCTAGGCTCCATTCATTAACATTTTATACAAATATTAACAAAACAATTGTAGGTAGCAAAGCAGAACCAAATAATCTAGATAGGTACCTAAGCATAAAACAGCCATCTTCAACGAAATAAATTCCAAGTTCGTACCCACTGGTTTGCGGTGCATATCGTGGCTGCTAGTATTTGTACAGTATTTGTTTGTCAAGTGTTACTGCATAAGATACGTAAATGCCCCAAATCATGTTTTTTTAACGATAAAATAGAAAAATCTTTATTTACAACAATTATAGATATGTTACCTACGTAGGTATAGGTTGTATATAAATGAGTGCTCAAAAAATGGGTCATATAATTATAAGGCCTTACCAAACCTACTTATGTTCTTGGATATTGTTTACAATAAGTAAAGGAAGACACATGTCTTCAAAGAGCCCACAACACATGGAATTGTCTAAAGAGTTGCATACATAATGTATTTTCCATTCCTAAGCTTACCTACCAGTTATTTTATAGCCCATTATTCATTTATCAGAAAATAGTATTGTTATGTACTACATACAATATACCTACACACTAATAATAGGAAGTAGCAACCTATTGATACGCTCATACGAAATCATAAATCTTTTATTAACCTAAACCTACCAGGTTACGTTCATATGTCCAGGTAAGAGGTGCATGCATACTTATTTACTAAAGAGTTCTTAGATATCGGTAAATGTAAATGCATAGGAACATTAATAGTCTTCACTATAATACGATTATAGGAAGCTTTGGATCCTCCCAAAAAAAGAATACTGTAGGACTAAAAAAGTTCAGGGAGTGAATGACCAATGAGGCTCGCCGTGGCGGGGATGCAGCCCGCGCCCGCGCCGCAGGATCGGCGGCGGCGCCCGCGCCTCGCCGCGTCAGTCCACAGTGTGCAGCACTACTGAGCACACGTCGGTTTACCTTCTTCTGCCACTTGTAACTGTGAGTACGTAGACACAGCCCGCTATGCTGCACGAAGCGTGGCCCGGAGCGGCCACCGGCATCACTGGCCCTTGGCTCAAAACAGAAATCCTCGAGCTGGACGCTCTCATTGCTGAAGTAAACAACAACTGCGTTAAAGGTAATGTGAAGCTTCCTACTGTCAAGTTTACATATTATTTATACATTGCAAAAGCTCCCTGTAACCACATCGACACTGGAAATTTCAAATGTCGTAAGGTACATTTTGTCGTAAGTCCACTAAATATTACATAGAACTCAGAATTTTTTTCTCTATCAATCTCTGCAGTTAATTTTTTGATACCACTTCAAATAAAGAAGTAAGGAGCCGATAAAATTATGTTGTAACTTCCTTAAGCTAAAACAATATCTTGTATGGGTCGATTATCAAATGTAAGGGGTAATGTATTTATTTTCAACGTGATATATACATCTAATTTATAAATTCTTGTTGTAATCGACTACACTAAAACAAAATTTCTCTTACGACATTTTGTCTGATAAAATAATTACGTCAAAGGTCTCAGTGATAAATCAAAACAAGGAAAAGACGGTGTGTCGCGTGCGCGGATTTCCAAAACGGTGACTACAAAAAAAGTATCCTAACGAAATACTGGTCAAATATTCAATGTAGCCAGGATAGATGTTCATAAGCTTTGTAAGTTCATAAGTTTGGTGTTGTAAAAGATTTAAGGAACACTATTGCAGAGCTTGTAGAGTTAATTGCTCCTTTTGTGCAACTATCAGCGCTCCGAAAGAGTTTGTGGTAGCTTACTGCAAAAAACAGTTAATATGAACTTCTAAAGTTCTAACTTTAGAAGTTCATATTAACTGTTTTTTGCTTATATGGGTCTTATAGTTATAGAATTCACTCAAAGCTATAACACTGAAGCTTTGGTTTGCATTGAGGGGATAATAATTGCTCCTCTACGCTTTTAGCCTCCAATTGCAGCTACTACCTTTTTAATACTTTAAGCTCAAAAGTAAGCTCTATGTGCAGCCGTAATGTTAGTTGGGCTGTAACCACATGTTTCTACCAAGGTACAACAGTTCGATTTTAGTTAAAAGTTATGTTGCGGTAACAAGTTAAGTGTGCTAATGCTAATCTAACTAATTAGGGACTGACTTTTCCCTAAATGAGTACTGGTACCTAATTAAACTGTTTATTGACCTTATCGCCATTAAGTAGACCATTAACGGGTTTAAACTTTGTTGATGGAAGTTTGTTTACTATTCTAACGTCCATTGTTCTACGTGCCTACCCAATGCCATAAGGTCTTGTAGAAATGCAGTTCCTATTTCAATTCCGACCTTACAAAAAGGATTTGTTTTCCTAGGTACCTACTAAAACAAATAAAAGGACTGATGCTCATGGCGAAATAAGTGACATTGCTAATAAGAAATGTATTTTTTATGGTAGCTACTGATATATTTAACCGGACTATCCATGACCAGGAGCCATGGCTCCTCTTTAATTGCTTTTATTTTTCAAACCCCACAATATAGTATAAGTAATATTATTAGGTCAAAATGTTAGTTTAACATTTTCGCCGCCACGTCGAAAAAATTCTTACGTACCTACGTGTTACACACCAAAGGTTTTTGCAAGCAAGCGAATATAAACCTTATCTCTCAGTACCAGGGTCCTAAGCCTCGACTTGATATCAAGTCGTGGAGTGTGGGGCACGAAATATCCTGACTTCATATCAATAAGTCAACTCCATCATAAAGGTTAAATGACAAGCTGACTAAACGCCAAGAGAGGTGGGTACACACCGTGCCGGACCCTACAATCTGGTACCTACTTAAAATGAAGCATTAAACATCAACTCAGAAAAGGAAATATGTATGGATAAATACACATCTAGAGTAGCCTATTATTACTACTCTTTCGTGTATTAAGTTAATTGACTTATCAAACTTGACTTAGCTACTCTTACGATCTGATCTGTTATATTAATAAATTTGTACCTGAATATGTATTATAATGGTTCTGAACACTAGTAACCAAGAATATCCCTACATTGCTCAAAGCAATGTCAAACCGTACAATCACAACATAAATAACGAGGACACGTACGCCAATCGTTGTCTCAGGTAAGACAACTGTACGTGTGCGATGTTCAGCCCAGTGAAACGACTGTAGTATAAAGCAAACATGTATGCGTGTGCGCAGAAGGCGAGGCGGATTGCGGCGCGGAGGGCGCGGGCGGCGGTGAGGCAGAGAGCCCGCCCCTGCCGGCGTTCGGCTACGCCCACCAGGGCGGGTTGTCGCCGTCCCACTCGCGCAGCTACCAGGAGCTGCGGCCGGCGGCACACGCGCGCGACATGCAGACCTACCCGCACCTCGAGGAGACGCTGTTCAAGCCGACGGGCACGCCGGCCTCCACCGACGGCGGCAGCGTGCTCATCTTCCGCCGCAGCCCCGAGCTGAGCCCCTCGCCGGAGCGGCGAGACGACTACCGCTCCGTGCACCCCTACGAGGCCTACACGCCGGGTCCTCCGCCCGCCTACGGTCACGATCACCATCATCACGTCGACGGGTAAGTTTAATTTACTTCCTATGTCTACATTTTAATACAAATATACATTCTTTTTACGAGGTAAGGAAGTGACAACATTAAAAATTTCTAAGTTTGCTAAATATTTCTTCAAATCACCGAATCGCTTAGGTTTCGTAATTCGTAAGAACCCGATACCCGAACCTATATTAGGTCTTTGCTCTAAAATTTTATTTTGTCCGATATTTGTACTCGAGCTTTTGGCGAGTTCTGGCGAGACGTCATGGACATAAGTGTGTATTATAGTAGTTAAAGATACCTAGGTCCTAGGTATCTTTAACCAAAACTCGGAAATAAACCTAAAGCTAGCGCCTCAGCTTGCTGCATTATTAGGATCCTTTACTCGTTTTAGGATTAGTCCTTTTCCTTGGTTAATTTATTACGTAACTGGTTTGCATTAGTAAATGTATTTTATGCCACAAGTTAATGACAATTTTAGAAAATTTTACATTTACCATTATATTATTATGTCGATCCATATTTGTATATGACAAGATAAAATCAAATCGAAATCATTTAATTCCATGATTCTTATTGACCTTGTGATTGGGTCAATGCGTCATGAACTTATGAAATATGTACTCGTAATGTACCTACAATAAAAATACATTATATTCAAACAAATCTACAATCTAACGTACAATATTGAACTTCAATATTTAATGTGAAGCATATTGTACACTGTAGGTACTGATAAGTAGGTACATAAACCCAGTGGAGTATATAAATAACCAACGTACTGTAATGTATAATAATTCATTATTTTGAGTTAGTGTAACTACCAGGAAAATTAAACATTATTAGCTCTGTCTGACCTATTTGTTTCTTGAGTCCTTACCGCACGGGTATTCAAACAATTCAAAGTTCACGGTGCGCATAATATAGGTATCTATAATAAAGTCACAATATAATTATCTTATTAGCTATTTCTTAAAAATAGGTACAACCAGATGTCGTTTGGAAAATTTTGGTCTAGCGTTACTACATTAGAATTTGTGGTTCATCCACATCAGACCACTTATCTATATCTTTGTTATTTTACGTACCAATAGCAACTAGCCACCTCTGAGACTGATTTGAAAATAGGTTTGGTCCATTGATGTCCATAGCATGTGACGAACTCGTTCACATTTCAAAAAACATTCATTTTGGCTTCATTTTTGTCATTGTCTTTTGCCTTATATATGTCGAGGCCAATTTCAAAAATTTTCCGTTTCGGCCATCAATCATTAATTTTCCATTTCACGTAGCGGGTTAAGCAAGGTTTGTCTATATCAATGATATGATCAGAGATAGCATGGCCATGTTATGAAGTGATTATTAAGTGATCATTGACATAGGTCTCTCCATGATGTACCTAGTCCTAAATAAGGCATCAAATAATAACCATGTTAGAATTACGAGTCGCATGTCTGCTATGTGTCGCTAGCAGCAAATTGTAGTATTCCCATTGGTAACTGCGCGCAGGCGAGCAATGGAGTAGGTAGAGTAACTGTGACCTAGATCCATACAATACAATTGTACTACACCCATTCAGTGATAACAGTAATGCTAGAAGCCTCAAGCGATCGCTCGCTTGTGGCTGGCACGCAAAGAGAACAACAGCCTAGGCTGGCTCTAATGGCATGGGCGCCGCGACGATTGCCGACCTCCAGCTAACGACTCAGCACATTAGTAACAACTCATTTACACCTTTAAATAATAACAAAATTTGTTTTTCTCAATCAGTTACAAAATCTTCCACTTTCATTCGTAATCTGGACTGTAACATTACTATCTCCTACCTGACGCATTTGTTTTCATCATTACGTGAAAATTTATTAATATTAATGTCAATAGTAACCATTCTAGTAGAAATTTAATAAATACATACATATTTATTATGTTTAATCACTAAAATAAATAATAGTAATGTACCTATAAGTAAGTACGTGAACCTTCGATCCTTATCTCCATAACAACAATTAGATTAGGAACGCAAAATTACTTTACTGCAGTTTAGCACGAACGAAGTTAGTAAATTATACAATGCAATGACATCGGTATACTATAAAACAATGCATATCAATCAAGAAGCGGTAAAAATAACCTTATTGTTGTACCTCGTATTTAATTAAGTACCGTACAACTTCAATACGATCAGTGCTGTAGCTATTTCTTAGGAGGACGTTGTGATAATTTACTGCACTACGTTTTAGTTTTTTTTTTATTTTATAAAAAAAATATTTTAGTGTTTCTCATGTAACAGCCCCGGATCCGGGTATGTTATTAAACTACGTCTAACACTTGGGCACAGCGATCATCGCCACGCTTGAATCTGGAATAGCCTGACTGGTGTTACCTCCTCTCTACTGAAGACCATCAGCAATAATAACCCTACCACTATATTTTTTGGTATGCAGTGTTGAGATCTCTCTGCAGTTGTTGCAGGTTAATTATGTAAGTAAGAAAATTTCATAAACACGATTGCTTGTTTGTGCTTCCATAAGATGTATCCGAATTATGAAAGTGATTGTGAGCTCGGTGTTCAGCGTGCGTCGCCTGGTCACGTGCGACGACGCGCTACGTGCCCGCGCTGGCGCTCGGCGTGTTGTGACACATTGTGCGGACATGGTTGCAACACGACACAACGAAAACATTCCAACATTGTATTTATACACGGACACGTGACTTTGACATCTGCCCAAAATAATGACGATCATACCATAACCAATCAATTTATGTTTAACAACAAACTCCCATCTCACATTTCTTAGTAACCATAAGCGTAATTACCGTCACTTCCTTCCTACTTAATGACTTTTTTTATTATAGTTCAAACCATGGTGTTCCTACAGTTGTCCAATATAAATTTTCATTCTTTAGATGGATGCTTAATAATATTTCAAAGTGTGAAATTAGGTAGGTACGATTTATTCAATTCTCTCTTAGGGCCTGGGCACACTAGCGGCGACGACTCTGCGTTTTCCTGGCGATTCCATAGTAATAGGCACGTCGCGTGAACGCGGCATCTCCGCAGCGTGCATTTTTGTATGGGAATGCCGAGAAAACGCGGAAGTAATACGCTCGTTCGTTCGTAAACAATCGTTCTAGCGGCAAACAACATAAAGTGTAAAACATATCCAATTCATTAAAATAAGTACAGAAAAACTTAACTTGCAATGAAATAAAAAACATTTAAGCTACGCATTACAAAAACCACTTAACTATTCAAGATTAAATCTAAAAAAGGGCCTCGAGGCATTGAACCAAGGATGCTGGCGGCATTTCCTCGATGTATCGCAATGCCGATACCTACGAGATTACTACTTGTGAGAGAAAGCCGCCAGCTCTTCGATCACCCGTTACGGCAACCAGACGCTTCGCGATTACTGCAAAAAGTACTTCACTTGGATGAAGATATTTGGCTATTTCTCAATATTACTTATCATAGTTATATAGCTTCGTATCGTACATGCCGCGTGCGCGGCCGCAACGGCTGCCCGGCTAGACTGCGGTCTGTTTAATAGCTTATTTAATTTACGGATAACCATTTAATGTGTATTAATTCATTTAAGCAAAGAGTTGAAATACTCATCTTCATTTAAAGGAATTTTGTTGTCTGATTTATCTGTCATTAGAGAATTACTACTACATTTCCGAAAAGATTTTTTTAATTAAGTATTGGATTAAGGGTGTTATACAACTTTAATAATCATATGTATACAACATCAAAATAAACTTAAGAATTTGTAATCAGAGGCCATTATGACACGGTAATTTAAGTTCATTAGAATTAAAGGAGCGTGAAAGCATGTTGAGACATTTAGGTACAATAGTTGAGAAGGTTTATCTAACTGAAAGTATTATTGTTTTTACTGAAATCAACATAATTGAGTGGCTTGCAGAAACATCATATATTATGGCAATAATTACTGACGTGACGAAACAAAATAGGAACATTCTTTGCTACTCGTATTGTGAATACGTAACTCTAAAAAGACACTTGGCATAAAATGTTGGTGGTAGCGTGGAACGGATACCAATTATCCTTTTCCATTACGCGTCGGTTCATTGTGTGGTGTTCAATTATTAGAGCTTGTATGTGTCAGGTATACAATGTGTATACATATGTGTAGATGGCATGTGCGGGTGTGTGCGGGTTGTAGGTATCGACCTATCAAGCGCAGAAATCAACTGAACTGTGTGTTCGACGCTACGTGCTCTATATGTACATAACTGGGTATATTGGTACTGGTACTTCGCCATCATTGCAATAATACGTTTTTTAATTGCGGTCTCGAACATCCGTCGTTAGGTCCACACGAGCTCGCTACACATACACACTTACACCACACATGCTCCCGCACTCTCCGACTGCAAGTAATAATAATGATTACTTGAATAAAAATATAATACTTATGCTCAGTGCCAGATTGATATTAAAATAAACTCACGATCTAAGTGTACTACTGTTTCGGCTTTGTGGTGCCATAACAGGGCTCAGAGTTACTTGAACCTAAGACTTAATTGCAGCTTTATTGGGATTCGTCGCGTGAAAATGAGAATTACGAGCATATGTTATGCATGAGATGAAGTTGTTACATGACCTTTGTTGTCGAGCTGTAGAACTCTGCGGCCGCAGTTATTTTATAATATTGCTTGCTTAGACACACTAGAACCGTCCAATATCCAACGAACTAATGTAAAAGCGGGTACAGCAGCGAAATGTTTAAACGAAACAAATTTAAGAACCCGGGCAGAGAATGCCATTTTGTACGCCAGTGGTCACAAAGTTTTTGTAGAAATCAAGAAGCGTCGTAACTGGTGACCAAAGAGCTGGCCGCTTCCTCGCACATCGTATCAGCATTATAATACAGAGGAAATCTCGCCAGCATCCTTGGTATAATGCCTCAAGGACCTCTTTAGATTTAATGTAGTGGTTAAGTACTATAATATTGTAATGATTATAAATAAATATATTTTATAATATTTATATTGTTACCCATGCCTATAAACGTACGAATAGAAATATACATCGTTAATTATTGTCAGGGTAAGTATTTTGTCAATGAAATACCAAAATTAATTCAATTTACTGGCGATATACTAAATTTAAATAGGTACCAAAACACTATTATACTACTATTACGGTACCACACTTAAAACCCTTAAAGTTGCTCACTTCGTCTAATGACGTATGCCATTACGAGACCAACCTTTACGTACCTACCTATTCTAGACGACAAAGAATTCATATGTATTTCTTACACACGTTTCAAGTATAGTCGACGTCAAAGATATATTTACACTTTTGCACCTTATTACAAAGGATTAAGGTGAAAAAGTGTAAGCATACCTTTGACATCGACTAAGTTTTTTCTGGTTTGGTAGGTACCTACGCGCAGAGCTATAAACGGTACCCGATTATTAAGCCTGTACATGCCGGCATCTTTTACAAGTTGTTTTGCAATTGAATCCTAGACAATATTTATATAAATGTATTTATTGTGTGTCAGTTTTACTACAATTATTGAAAAGTAATCGTAAATTATGTTATCCTACTACAAACGTCAGCCAAGGCAAATCCTAATTTATTAATTTTATTTAAAACTTGGCGTTCATGAGAAAGTTTTTGATATTATGTTTTTGAAAGGTGGTGCTAATTGGTGGCGATACCAAACGACAAATTCCTACGTACAGTTACAGTCGCCCGGCTAAACGATTATATATTTAGATATACTTATTTCTCCTGAAGACCATCGGTTAAATCGTTGTCTTTAATATCTAAAACCTTAAATCTGCTGGTAAAGTAAGATTTAGCAAGTCTCTAGTAATATGATTAGTTTTGTAATAACAATAACTATTTATCTTGTGAGTATCTCGCTTCGTGGTAGTGGGCAGATTCAGAAGGCGCTAAACCTAGACACGGCGCGCATTAGTCTGGCGGTTCCTCTTTCTTCAGCCCTAACCACCGGAACCCTGGGCTCTGCCCCTTTGCCGGTGGCACTGTAGCTAGGTTAGGTTTTTATAATGTGTTTGTATTTTTTTGTATATTGTATCTTTTTATTTAACGAATTTACTTTGATATTCACAAATTGTCGATAAATAATTACTGAAAATAAACGTTAAAGAAGAAGAAAGAAGCTATTGTCTACAAAATCAAGATTTGACAGACTTATGTCATTCTCATTAAATGTAAATTTTTAACCATGTAACACATTTAATGCTTGATAAAAACCGTTTAAGGTTTTGCATTAAATTGTTTGTTTACTTACTTTCTACTAATCGGTAGCGAAGTTTTCAGTAGATACTAATTTACAGTTTAGCTGTACCCTCACCATGAGTTGTGGTCACGCTCTACGATTTCTATAGGTGGTGTGGTGGATAGGTCACCTTTTTATATTAATTGCTGTTAGGCCATCGTAACAGCAAAACACTGGTGTCTAATAAGACGAATTTATTATTAGAACATAAATTAGTTCCTCATTAGGTACCACACACAGTTCATTAGTAACCGGAACCTCTTCCTTGTTAATAGTTGTTTATAAGAGAGAAACCTAAATAAATCTCAAAAGTGCTTATTTTATGTTTACTATCGACTAATATAATATAGCATCATTATGATATACTTGTACTTCGTGAACCGAAAATTTGATCGTATTGTTATATTCTAAAGCATTTTCTTATGATTTGTGTATATCTATTTACAAAAAATAAGATAGTGATAATGTCCTAGGATGTATATATAGATAGTGATGATGTCAGATACACAGTACACTCAGTCAGGTTTAAGTTATAACTTGTTATCAGTACCCAAGGATTAGAAGAATCTACTTTGCAAAGCGAATGTATTGTTAAATATGCCAAAGCGAATGTAATGCTAATGCGATTTACACTAACGAATAATACGTTCATGCACATAGGTATACATTTGAATAGTGAACAAATGTAGTACCAAAGATATGAGATTTATTTTTATGATGTTATAATATGTGCGTAAATGATGTTATAATTAACCGAACAAATTAAGCTAAATTTAAGAGTCCAAAAGGCAATATGATGTAATAAGTATTTATTAGTGAGTAGTCACATTGTGGTTTCTACGAAAATATAATTATGGTATGGGCTTCCGGTGCTGTGGTCCTGCACATACCTACCGCCTCCGACGACACAAACGCGCCAGCTCGACAGGCAGCTCGCCTCACACGCACACACGTCTCACGACCCATGCTCACATTCATTTATAGCAAACATTCTAAAACTAAAAGCAAACGGTACCTTTAAATAAAGTCAATTGGTTATGCAAATATTGTGTTGGCCCAGGCGTTTGAGCTTGGTATAATATAGGCTCGGGACATTTTTTTTTATTTGTCACAAACAGGGAAGAAACTCCAAACTCCAACGGAAGAATGTAAAAAATGGGGTTGTTTACATGATGCGGAGAGAGGTTGTTTATACAACAAAAGTGTGTTTGCGAAAAAGTTGTAACAGCTTGGAGCATATTAAAAATAATAGGTCCGCAAATAGCGGGATAATCACCAGTAAATTTAGACACAAATTAGCTGAAGAAATGATAATATTTCACAATGAGTGGGTGATAAAATTATAATGATAATAATGTGTGTGTATGTGTGTGGTTGACCGCATGACGTCAGATCTGGATGGGAGTGTGCCGGCGGTGTCGGGTCGCGTGGTGAGTGCGCACGTGAGAACCAGACGACATTCAATGAAATCTGCTACAATAACGATATATAACACTGGAATTATTTCCTATACGCTCCTGGTGAATGACCTGCACCATGAATGGGTATATTATACGCGGATCAAGCAAGATAAAAATATTGACTTTCACTGTTTTTGGCAGGAACAAAGTAGTGCAACATAATGAAGGCTTCACAAACGCATAATTTGTATTTGTAATAAATATTATATGCTCATTTAACTAGAATTTAACGAGCATACCATACTTTGAAGTTTACAATATGGACACAGTCATCAACATGAAGTGATTGCGTACACTACATTCTATTTAGGTATGCCTGCATATTTTGTTACGCTGTGGTTACCGTCCTTCGCTACAGTTCAACTTTTAGCAATTATGCATTTAATTAAATCACTTTGTACCATAATAATTGCTACATAATTAATTAGCTTTTCCTTCAGAGTCCGTTTAAGGATTTTAAATATTATGTTTGCAACATGCATTTAGTTTAATGTTAACGTGTTTGCTTACAGTAGGTATATCGACGGGACACTTGTGGGTTTTAACAACTATCTTATACTTATTGCATTGTCAGCGAAAGTGATAAAGAAGTTAAGACTTCACCAGTTGACTTATTAATTTACTGTTATTTCGAAAAGTATTTCAGTTTAGGTACCTGCGCAGGAACGAAGACATATTATGTGCCTGTAACGATATACACTGGTACATAGACACATCTCAACATAGGTTCATAACATTCTATCAATTCACTATTGTATTTTATACCAAAGTATTATATAAGTTATACCAATACTTATATAATACTATATTGTATTTTATAAGTTATACCTACCAAAACTTTTTTATGAGTTGATTGTCAATCTTAGTAATTTCCCAGTTGTAAAACAAATATATTTATAGGTACTTCTTATGACAAAATGAAAGTTATTAACAGCTAAAGTTAGAAAACAGCTTGTAGAATTTTTTACATCGACCCTACCTGTTGGCTTATTTACAGCATTTGTTTGCAAGATTTTTACGCTATATGAAAAAAGTTAAGTATATTTCAGAAAACATGTTCTCATGTGCTCAATTAAAGTGCTTAATATTTCGTGAAATAATGTTGTTACGTTTTTAACGTTCGTCTTTGCTAAAATTATATTCAGCTTTTATTTAGAGAACTCGATAACACGAAGAGTGAATAAGAAACCAAGTTAGAGTCTCGTTCGAAAAGCCACTTACTGTGAAGTACTAAATATATGTAACGGTTGATTAAAATTGCCATGATTTCGCAAAGGTACCTAATGTTCTAGGATTCTGGCACGAGGTACTGCCAGTACGCTGCGCCGGCGCTCGTTAGTTTACCGCGCCACCCCTCGCTTCTGGCCCCTTGACAACATAACCACACTTTTTGTTCTCATCTGCCTTTATCGCGCCATTTTACACGTTTTAAGAGCCCTTAGATCGTTTCAAAATTTGTACACTCATTTTTTGTTCTCGTCGAATGACGGGTCGAGTGTCTTGAAATGATTTATTTGTACAGGCACTTAACGTTCTGGTGTGAATCCTGGGTGATGATGCGCAAATAACGGCAATCTTATGTAAGATTAGATCCTTATTATAATGAAGTATATGGGAAACTTTAATAGCGAAAATAAAAGCTTCACCTTTCCCTGGTAAAGGTTAGTTTAGGCTCTCGGGTCCATCGGAAGTAAAGACACCTGAGATTAGATCGGGGAAACCCGAGTAATGAGTCGTGCCTGATGTGGTCCAGTGGCTCCATTAGTAAGTACACGCGCGCTCCGCGAGCTGCCCTGCGGGCGCCCGCGCTCCGGCACCCGCCAGGGCTGTCTGCGGGCGATACTGTTCTGCTTCGAGTGCGTACAGCTACATGAACTGGATATATGGCTTTTCCGTACCCTGATGCGGGCTAGCGTCAATTATAGATGGCTACCTTAACTTACGTATTTTTTGGTATTTATTAGACTTCATTAATTCAGACACGTGCCGAAGAAAATACGTGAATATACAGATTTAAAAATATATCAGTATTATATTTATTGATAGCTACCCTACTATATGCAATAAGTTAGGTTCAAAGACCACGTTTCACTATACTTGACATGAGCCGGTGTTTAGTTTCTGTAAATATCCGTGTTTCCTTATGTTAGTTTCCTCATAAGGCATAGGTACGTACGCCGCCGCCGGCCGTTACGGTTTATCTTCGCTGAGTAAGCTATTGCTTTAGGTACCTATCAGGACGCATGTGTTCGTCTTAAATAATTAGATCAATGCGTGCGATATTCCGTTTGCTAAAGCTAACCAACGTTAAAATATTAAGAAGTCTCGACCAAGTTGGATTTTTTAAGGGTTGTCAATATCTTATAGATATCACTCCGGTTTGTATTCGTTATCAGCATCGGTACGGCACAAGGCCCCCTTGTGTTGGTGCAACGGTAGCTCCGTCACCACACGGTAATGAATGCAAACGGGTCGAGGGCGCAGGCGGTGCGCGGGGAAGGGCAGGACCGATAAGCGCAGCAATACAGGGCACTTCCGAGACGTTCCGAGCCATTAGCCTCCGCGACTGCGTTCCACTTTACCTACCGTCACTTCATACTCATAGTACCTACCTTTGTTTCAGCCGATGTAGCGTAGATCGGTTAGCGGCAAAAGTAATGAATTTCAACTATGCGTTTTTATTTCTAGTGGTCATAATTCGTATGAGAACTATCATATGTTCATATACGAATTATGACCACTAAATAACATTGAAACACGGAATTTGACAGTTACCTGGTGCGCGTAGGCGTTTGAAGGCAAAGCTGTGGTATGATCGCCATAAGCCACAATAACAAACAGTTACACTAGAATGATCTGAAACTTACGTAATTATGAAAGTTTTGTCCGTAGCTCGTATATTACTAACCACTTAGACATCCCACTGGCATAAAGAGACAGATATTTTACGCCAGTTACCAGTTCAGTTGCCAATGCGCCTCAGCGACGAAGTGCACGGTCGACGTTCGTCTATCAAATAAAAATGTTCTTTTCTTTTTTCAAAGCTCTAAACTCCTTTCGGGCTGTCAGTGCGGGCCGACTGTGTACGGAGAAGGTAACCTGGAAAAAATCCGGGACCTTTCCGCACCATACTTTATATTTACTACTGGAATACTCCCACTGAGTTTACGTTTCCAGTGAGGTCCCGACCGAATCTGACGTGTTATATAAAGGAGAACATTAATTAAAATGTTTGCGTGTGCAGGGGCGGTGGAGGCAGCAGTGTCTACTCGCGCTGCGCATACCCTGGCGGAGCGCCCTACTTTGGCAACGGAGCCGACCTATCGTCGCAGCCGCAGATCTGGACTTCTAGTGCAGGTATAATTTCACATTATGCTAATAATGCATATATTTACTGTATGATAGAATATAATATCCTTCTAAGCATTTGGCGAATATAAATAAGCAATGCCTTTGATATGCGCTATGCGATTGAATAAACTTAAAATATGTGTGATAATCACATTTGGCATTTGCAGGTCATTATCTTATCAAAAAATATATTTAGACGTGAAGGAATGTAACCAATAATTTACAATTTGGCAAAAACCTTGATTCATATTATAGTTAGCACCAGCATTTCAATATTGTGGAACAGTTTAAAACAAGCTTTTGCTTTGTTGTTGAGTATTGTGGTAAGACCTCGGCTGACCATGGTGCCTTTATCGTAGGCGCGTCGCCTTCGTACGGCGGATCGAGTGGCAGCGCGCCCGGCGCGGTGCTGGAGGAGTACGGCGACGGCGCCGGCTCGGCCCAGGCGGTGCCGGCGGCTCGCCCGGCAGCGGCGGCGCGTTGCCCGCCTTTAACACTCGTTTCGGAGGAACTCCTTTTGCTTGCGCCACTTCTCGCCCTTCCACTGTTTACGGAACCACAGCTTTGCCTTCCAACGCCTACTTGCACCAGGTAACTTTTATTTATGTTTGTATAACTATATGTTCTTAAAACATTAGTATGTATTACATGGTGTTCAGAACTAATCTACTACTTATAATACATGCAACAACACATAAAAAGAGAAAGGTGCCTAAATATGCAATAAGGAGACGTATTACCACCATTTTCTGAGCCTTTCTTTTGTTGATGAGAATTGCAATTTGTGCCTTGTGATGAAGTCAACATTTTCAATGTTTTCAGGAAGTATGGTTAGAAGGCAGTCGTCGACAGTACTCCGCCGCCGCCAATCTGTCAGCAAGTAAGAACCTTTTTTTTCACCGTTCCCTCGCTTAGAGATCACGTTTATAGACATGTCCTGTATTCATGTTGTATATAGCTATCAATAGCGACAAGGGATTTTAAATTAGAATAATTTGAGGTGGAGTAAGCAGGTATAACAAGCACTATAATTTTTTTAATAGCTATGGCACTATAATAATAACAATTATATCTTTTGAACAAAAACAAAACTCGTTACACGACTGCACAAAAGAAGTTTGTACAAATATTTTACAACGATTATTCGACACCGTATAATTTCGTAAGCTGTCCCTCTTGTTCACCAGACATTCAAAGCCATTTGTAACAATTTGAGTAAAAATAATGACAATTTATTATTATACACCTACCTTCTAGTGAATCATAACTACACATATGAATGAACTTGATATCAAGTTTCTATCTCGCATTTGGTTTAGATTTGTATCTGGTAGTCTTTTAGGTATATGTACACACATGCTGGAAATAAAAAGCCTACAAATACACATTGTTATTTTAAGAAGTAACGACATGACGACGGAGATTGAGCCGAAAAACTGGCCATCTAGTCTGAGGCTGTTGGAAGCAGGCCGGGAGCTGGCCATCAAGTAAACCAGTATAAATAAACCAATATACCAATTAAAAAAAATACTTGGACAGGGCGAAACAAAATGATTTGTAAATGAGATAATGGTAGCTGCTAGCAATACACCCATCACATTTTAGTATTGATCGAGTAAGCACTCGTGTCTTTGAGCCAGTGTGTTATTTTTTGCTGCGGGTCGCCGCGATAACCCCGACCGACTGTCAAAACTATAAAATATTCTTCTCTAAATAACATCGGGGATGAATTGTCATTGTGATAAACAAGAATTGAGATAAGAGTAGTTCTTTTTTAATATAAAAAGTTATAACATATTTAATTATAATTTCTTAGTTGTAAGTTTAGCCATTCTCCGGACAACTTAAACATAGAGGTATTTTGGGTGTTTTTGGGATTATTGTAGGTACTTTAGGCTGCGACAGGATAGACTTGAAAGACTGGAATGATTATATTTTAGATGGTTAATACCTGCATACCTACTGAAATACAGGACCTAGACTACGTTAAATAAACATCAATTAAACCAACATCTACGTAAGAAATGTTTCTCGTAAGTAGATGATATAAATAGATTTCCAATGCAAACCTACTAAAATTATATTTTTTGCGATCGAACCCACACTTGAAATTTTTTATTTACATAAAAGTTTTGACGAGCGGCACTTAAACCTTCTTCAAAGTTTAGAGTGATCCTTCCATCCGTTTTTGTTTTGAAGTTTGTCGTTTGCAATAAGAATTACTGTTACTTAGGCCACCAGCATAAATGTCAGGTTAATTTATTAATTATAAGTACCTAAGTATGTGTACCATACAGTAAACAGTACTCTCGCTTTAAACTCTCGTGGTACCTAAATCCAATCGACATAAACTAGCTCTGGATAGGAAAATAGTCGTTTTCCGGTCTCGGAAGCTAAGATCTTTTCTGATCCAATGTAGATAGGCAAGTGCCTATCTAATAACCCACTAGGGTACGTTTAGTAGATAGCATGTTAATCAATAGTACTTAGTGTTATACTTTGGGCAAATGATAAACTTACCACCCTATCACTGCAAGTACAACTTAAACTTACTTACTGTCCTGTATAAATACCAATATGTATTTACCAAGGATTTATCATTTCCCTTTAATCACAATAGTATTTAACTCAATCGAAAATAATGGTGGCATGAAGTTATAAATTTCCGTTTCGTTGTTTTTTTTTATACCTATTTTTCCTTCGTTATTATTTTCAACTGCTGAACAAAATAAGAATGATAAAAATTGTGCAAATAGGTTAAAATGAAAAACCTTTTATATGACCTTAGTATTTTTCACGGATATTGATTTAATATAATAACTTAATACACACATTGACACATTCTATAATTGGCTGAGTCATCAAGACATAAAGTTAAACGAAACAAAGGACCAACTTTAAAAAAAATAAATGAAATAGGCAACAAAGCGCCTTGTACGTTGCATCAGACAAGTGACGAACGAGCCGCGTGTTTGCATAGGTCCCGACAAAAAACGATGTCTCCTTTTAAAATAAAGTCGTTCCCTTTTAAGCGCATTAAAATCGCATTCCGTAAATGGTATCGGATAAGGCACGTGCCGCGCGCAAACAGCGCGTCGCGTCCGGCCCGGCGAGCGGCGGGCCGGCCCGGGCGCTGCAAACAGAGCAGCCGCGGCAGAACAAACTGGCACACGATATCTACACGACTCTCCGCATACATATTTGCTTACTAATACTAAAATGTCTCGAATGTGTTGCACTTCTTATCTGTATTGGAACGCGCGGTCCGTATTACTCATAATATTCTTTCTTAGGGATTTAAGAAAGGAAAGCTTCCTTAATGATGTCTGTTGCATAGTCGAACCATGACGCAACCCGCACGCGCCCCTACCGGCTGACAATGCACTTACCATCATCTTTGTTCTACTTAGTTAGCTAGCTACCAACAAATATTACCAATCGATTAGTGTGTAGTGGTGTGTAAAAAAATAGCGCCTAGGAATTCAGCTATTCTTTTAATTGTTACCATCAGCCTTTAAAAATAAATATCACGCTATCGTTAACTATCAAGCCAGTATGAATGGTTTTGTATGGGCTACCCGCCACTGATAACGACACAAACGCAATAGTAGTTACTTCAGGGTTACCTGAGGCCTATGTTATTTTAGGCTATATCTATTAGGTATTGTTAAATATTTCATAATCATTGTATGATTGTATATTTCATAATCATTGTGATCAGGGCCCGACATAACTAAACGGTTATTAGTACCTACCTAGGGGTAAATTAAATATAAAAGCAAAGATTCGGGACATAACAGCGATATGTGCGCGAGCGCAAGCTGGGCGGCGACGCACATGGCCTCGGTTCCCGTTACAGCACTCATAACATAATACACCTAATGACAACCACATTCGCCCAGCACTCAACTGCCAACGCTATTATGAGTAATTGGAGACGCCAGAACCCATTCCGGTTAAAATCTCTGCGACCAGAGCAGTGTCCTGCGTACTCGTGTAATTTAACACCAACGGTTCATGTCTGCACCAATGTGCGTTTAACTGGTGAAAAATCTACAACATTAATCCTAATAACCAAATGGCGTAATATTTGTAAACATACTTATTATAAAAATAAGATTATTATAACAGCCCATAGATTTGTGGGTTCAATACCAATTTGTAAAACGTTTAACATGTCTCATTCTGCAGAGCTTTATTATATTATTTTCAATAGAATAATCCTGCAGCAAGTACGGAAATAAAACGTATGTGGTCATTATTATATTTCGTAGCGTTCTAGGTCTTGGGTGTACTTACAACGGTTAGTTATTTTTACTTGGGATATTCACAAAATAAACATGATTTAGTGCAGTAGTAGTATTTGTGCATATATAAATTGACGAAACAGGTTAAATAAATAGTTGACCTCATAATTAAATACATAATCATAACTAGCTAAGTGCTTGCAATACCAATCATTAGTTTTTTAATTTTATGTTCAAATTGTGCCTACATATAATAAACCAAAAGCCAAATTTACTAGGTCATAAACGATTAGCGTATTGAAGGCGAACTAATGCGATCTTGTGAAGCCTCGTGTTATTCCTGTAAGTTCATGTTACACCTTCCGGTCACTAGAAATAATAATACATGTGACAGGATAGTATGAATTGTCATTCAAAAGAATAATATGAGGAGTCACGCGCGCACTCGTTGAGGCAGGCGCGACCTTGGCGAGACGTGCTCTCACGGCGCGACAGCGTCGCGGCAGCCTCGCGGCGCGGCGACTCAGCGATTTGTGGCGATCAATGAATCGATTTGAACAAAGTCACTGCCAAGGACGGAGACTAGCAGCGCATCGACTATTGTTAATTGATCATATTTTATGTGCAATAATATTGAGAAAATTACATCAAGAACCTATTAATTAAAATTTGTGCAAACGTAGTATTTTACACCTCGCCATGTCATTGTTTACACTGTCAGATAGGATCAGATGGCCGAATAAGTATTATGTGAATTTTATTACTTTACATATCTGCCGATTTGGAATACTGTCAATATTATTCGTATATGCACATAGTATTTCAAAATGGACGCTCGGCTGACGTGGATAAGTTGTATAGTTGAGTGAGTCAGGGATTGGTGTGTGGTGAGCGTGGTGAGCTAACGAACGGTGTGTTGACGCAGTCGAGATGGCAGAGATTTTCACGGAGGGGCGCGAGTGCGTGAACTGCGGCGCCATCGACACGCCGCTGTGGCGGCGCGACGGCACCGGCCACTACTTGTGCAACGCGTGCGGCCTCTACAACAAGATGAACGGCATGAACCGGCCGCCAAAGCAGCCCCGCCGGCTGGTACGTCAGCGGCACGCGGCGCACGCCGTGCCCGCGCCCGCCAACGACGTACGCAGACATTCCTCCGCTCGACACTGCTAACACTCGCCCTGCGCCACCTTTCACACCGCCACCGATATCGTCCCTCGCCCATCAGAAATCCGCGCCCCGTCGAGCGTCCACTTCCCCAACTCGTAGTGACAGTTGTATTAGTTGCAGTGGCCGCGGAGGGGACCCCGCCGGGCGCGGATTTCTACAAAGGCTTCCTGTATAACGGCGTCGCGTCGCCGCACGCGCACCCTATGCCTGCGCCTGCGCCGCTGTGTGCGTCGTCGCACCTCCCTCCCCCCTCTGACTACAAAACGAAGAAAGGGGTACGTCCTCCCCTAATCTTGATCCGTCCAATCCCTGCTTCTAATCCCGCATCTGCATTGGCTTTTTAACAAATGTTGCTATATCATAAAGCTTTAATCATCACGCATGAAATAATAACTAAAATTAATTTATTTGACTTTAAAATCGTTTATACTTTCCCTGGAGGTTAGGGTAACATAAAATTAACACACTATCAACAGTTGAAAATTACCAAATAATAATAAGCTAAAATATTTGGTTATAAAAAATATTGAAATGTAGCCCGACACTGAGTTTTGCATTCAATTTTACTAGCAGACATTTTTGCTTCGAACTAAATAATTTAGTACAGAGTAGCATATTGTTATCGTTCAATTTCCAACATAACTTGGATCTTCTATTCCGTCGAAGTGTATATAGACTAACGGTAGATGTCGCTAAGCTTTTCCCTTCGGCATTAAAGTAATGAAGGAAGATAGAATCATTCACCAGGGTCCAGCAGGTAAGCTTCGATAGTTCAGTCGGTTGGAGCGTTCGGATCGGTATTCCGAAAGGTCGCAAGATGATATCAAGCTTGATGCAATATTTTAATATTATTAATGACAACCCTCCAAGGCAAAGTTAAGACGGTTTGACGAGACTCTTACCGTACCTGGTCGGTTATAGTTTTGTTAGCAAAATATCATTACCTATCAAAACACAAAAAATCCTAACACACATTTATAACAGTTTTTTAAGCTTATTGAACAATATTGATATCTGAATAAGTTTACATATTACACTTTTGTAAAATGTCTAGTATCTTTCGGGGAAAGTAATTAAAATGACTACAAGGAACATATCAATCTCATTCATAAGCTCTATTACTTTTGATAAGTTTAAAATATATTTTCAATTCTATTCATTTGTTAGTTTTTGTTGAATTTTTAAACACAAAACTATCGTGAGATTGAAACATATTAATTGTAATATTGCTCGACATGTTTCACTCCGTAACGAGTATGATTATGCTCCTCGTTATAGAGTGAAACATGTCGAGCAATATTCGCCTTATAAAACGTGAGTTACCCGCTTTTATACAATTAATAGTTTTTGTTGAATTTTATCAGACAAAAACCTGGCATAGCAGAACTAATAACCGACTTAGGTAGTTTTAATGGACTTTAGACTTTGTAAAAAATCTAAAATTAGGAAATGAATAGAAATAAACAGTAAATCAGGGGAGACAACAACAAGGAATGTGTATGTACAGATGGGAACAAAGAGGCCCGGCCTCTCGTGCAGCAACTGTCACACGACCATGACGTCCCTGTGGCGCCGCAACGCGCACGGCGAGACCGTGTGCAACGCCTGCGGCCTGTACTTCAAGCTGCACAACATTAACCGTCCTATGGCCATGAAGAAAGACTCTATACAGGTACATTTTTCACAACCTACCCGACGATCTTAACCTAACTTGTCCTTCCACTACAGAGTCGCCACACTAATATTTTTTTAGCCGTCTGTGAGTAGTGACTCTGCCTACGAAGCAGGATGTCCTGGGTTCGAATCCTGGCAGGGCATTTGTTTGTGAGTTCAAACTCGGAAAAATCCACTTTGCTAAGGTTGATTATCTAAAAAAAATTGTAAGATAATGAAACTTAGCGCAGAATTGATTTACCTGAGTTGAAGTTAAGCGACTCATACCTATGAACTTATCGTGCCTTCAATACGAGTCTTATTGAGCTTTAGCGATTGATTAAGGCTAGTTATTTATTGGTATCCATTTCTAATTCATATATTTAGTCAATTTTGGTTGACCCCAAATGATTCGTTTTGAAATTTATACATGCAACTATTTTAGTTGTGACCTTTGACCGCACAGCTTAGATCTCTTGCATGTGGCCACTGTAATAAAGCCAAATCAGCATTAGCATTTTAAGACCCGAGGTATATATATATACCTGAAGTATACCAATTACTTCAATAAAATAAGTTTTTTTTATCGGACCTAAGTTTCTTATCTTTTGTTTCGTTTATTCGGATTGCATACATTAAATGTTACTTTCTACCTAACACTTTGGAAACAAATGCTACTGGCATATTTCTTTGTACTATTTATTTTCTTACTTAATGGTATTCTCGAATACAGGTGTTAAGACAAAACCCATTATCCAAAATATTCACTCAATTTAATAGTTCCTCTACCGTTTTTCAGACGAGAAAGAGAAAACCTAAAAATAGCATGAAAGCAGAGCGCAGCTTGAAGAATATAACCCAACACTCGCATTCCACTGCAGTCAAAATGGAAAGATTATGTAAGTATCAGTCAACTTGAACCCTTATTAAAACTATTTTTGATTTTTAACTAACCAATCCGTTGTGAAGGTACTAGTCACAATAATTTATGCACGAATTATGATGACAGAATACTTTTAACCCTAAATAGGCACCTTTTAAAATTTGAAAGTATATAAACTAAACGACAAAATTTACAAAGGTACTTACATAGCTCGATTAAAGAAATGATTTATGTAGGTACATATTAATAATAAGAAATTGTAGGGATATGATTCCCTCGGTATAAAGTATTGTACAACTCTTGACCTGAGTTTTTGTCATCAAAGGTCGGTTGTGTGCGGTAATAAGAGCTGCTTTGTATTCAAACTATCGAATTTTTTTTTACTTTTCTCAAAATAAGTATACCTACGAGAAATTTAGATAGACATTATTTTGTATATTATGAATTGAATTGTTTGCTTATTGAAGTAACTCCCTAAATGACACTTTGTTATGCCTGCAAAAAAAATTAAGCAAATTATTTTGCATTTTCATATTTCTTAGAGGGATAAAGATTTATTTATAGATACATAATAAAGGATGTATTTAGGTAGTCAGTCGCAAAAGTAATTGTAATATTGTGTATGGTGATTGTTTAGTGGATGCGGGAGCAGTGTCCGCGTCAACAGTGGGCGAGAGCAGTCGGGCGTTGTCGCTGGGTTACTACGTGCAGCAGCAGCTGAAGCGCGAGGAACCGCCACCGGCGCACGGCGGCGCGCTGGCGCACCACGCGCACGCGCACTCGCCCGCGCTGCTGCACCACGTGCACGCGCAGCAGCTCTACGAGGACGAGTTCCGGCGCGCGCCGGAGCCCGCCGACCGCCTCGAACGCCCCACCGTCGTCTCCATCGGCAGCTGAGCCCGCGTCCTGCGCTGACACCTCCGACGTGTCGCTGGACGCGAACCATTCGAGGAACGCAACAACGACTACGGGAATCTTTCAATGATGTTTACGTGATCGTTTACATCTTCTAGTGCTAAACTCAAATCAGGGTACAAAAGTACAATGTCATAAATATTTGCTGTTGTTATACGTATAAGTAGCGATTCATTAACGCGTCGTCAATGTGACACTGCGGCGGAACAAACTGGAGTTAGCTAGGAAGACTCACCGACTCCTTGCGTAAAGTAATATATTTTAAACGTTGAGAATAATAATGTAGAATCTCACTTAGTTAAGCGATTACCTTATTTAGTAGTTTAGGTTAGGGATGTGAGCGAGTTCGACCAAAGAGTCGTAGCTAGTTGACCAAATATTCAATGTGTACAGTCGGATGTTATAATTTTGTAAATACTTACATCTTTCGTATTCGCGTAATATTTACCAGAAAAATTAAGTACACAAGTCTTTTAATATATGTATGTTGTTTTACCTAAACATTTAAGACGAAAATGATCTGCAAGGTCAATGCATCTGAAGGTCACGGTTTATGTAACCCGGGGCGATATAATCATTATGTAGTGTAGATTATTAAGTGAATGTATATGTACCTACAGTTACATTTAAAAAGATTTTTATTGACAACGTATGCGAGACGAATTTAAGTTAAACTACTGAGCGTCACATTTAGCTTAATTGTTTGTGTTTATTTTTGTTACCAAATATTTTTCTCGTAAATAGTACGAGACGACTGCCACGAAGCGTTCGTCTCGCACGCGCTAGGCGACGGTCCTACCACTCGAACCTACTCGTGAAAAACGCCGCAAGGAGGCTATTGTCATGTTTTATATAAGCGACTTTTCGTTGTAGTATGTATCAAACTCCATGACTTTGTTAAACATTCCTTAAATTACATAGCATAGTAGAAATGATAAGATAGGTTATTATTCGACTGATAATTAACGGTTTAAATGGAGATTGATTGTGTTAGAACTACCTTCAACGATGTGCTTCACTACGTTTCCGAACTCGCACTGAGGATGGAGATCAATGTCGTAGTCGTCATGTACACGATGAAGTCGGTCAACTGTGTATTTAGTAGGAAGAAGCGTTCGTCACTTCCATGCGAATAGATACCTCCGAAGAAATTGAATTTCATGCTCAATAATATAGTACCTAGTAGTCCGACAATTTAAATCGGTAAAAACGCGCGCCTTACACATAAGTGCCATGGTCAAGTAAAGGGTAACTAAGTAGTCAGTTACATTATAGCGTTTCTGCTATAGCTATGATATCCGGTATGTTGTAAACCATCAGTTATTAATAGTATTTGTTCAGACCGAAATTATAAGTTAAATAATACATAATCCTGTACTTATCGACTACCGACAGCATAATACCTTTAGTATAAAAAGTTCACACATGAATTCTGAGAAACTTCATATGTAACTACTATTTTTACATTATTACATTTTTCAGAGACCTTTATTGCCTGATTAACTTAACATTAAGCTAGGGTTATATATAATTATGGCGATTACATTGCCCTTGAAGTATGAAATGAAATATATTTATACATTTGATCGGAACCACACTATAATTTGCCTACTTTTTCACATCGATAGGTCTCAAAGACTGTATTAGGCATATTAGATTTTACGACAGATCTGACTCTAACCTCTCTGAAGTGTCTTTTATTGTGCCTTATATAATATGTTCCTTACTTTGTTAATTTAATTCGTTCGAGTTTTATTCGTGTAGTACGCAACTACATGTTAAATGAAAATATTAATATTATATACGGCGTTAAATGATTTTTTATTGACATTTGATTTAATTTGAATGAGATGTATGTGAAAGAAGTGGTTTTTGTTGGCATAGACTTGTAAAAAAGATTTGTTTTTCATGTTTGTTGGGTAACTTTTAAATAAAAAACGTACACATATTTTAGCAGTTGCCAACAACAGCCATCCCTTCTTTATGGTAAACACACCATGTAAATATTATGTTAGCAATGCTTTCAATAAAATAACTACATACAATAAGTTGCTTACATTATTATTTTATCGCCACCGTGTACTTTAAGTTAAATTTATTTTGCTATAATATCAATATTACTGCTGATATATAGCTAATAGAAGAGGACACTGCCACTTAACGAAACCCAGAAATAGTGTAGTGCCGGCGACGTGGGAATGGAGCCCTGTGCTCTTTGGAATGCGCGAATTTCACTAAACGTGAGTGAAATCGTATTTTAAATCAATTTTCAGTTAAATAATATTCAATAACTAGTATCAACATAAAGAAATAATTTAAAATTGAAGGGCCCTTTATCCTGCGGTTTATAGTTTCATTTTGAGATGAGTCATTTGCAAAAAAATTACAACTGGTTATCGATTTCCGATCAAGCGTTACTGCTAAATCATCACAATCCTTGTTACTTATATAGTATATCGTTAAATGTTGACCCTTAACTTGGCAATTTAAAATAAATCGTATGTATGGTTTAATCTTTTTTGCACTTTATAGAGCCAAAAATTCTGAACCCGAAAAATAGGCAAAACCAGTGTGCAGTCTTATGTATTATAGAGTAGACAACATATTAAAATACAGTGAAAAAAAAAAAGAAAAATATACTCGCTTTCTAAATATTCAATGTTAAATGTTTCACTGAATATTTTCCTTTATGGTGAAATAATGGAACCAACCAATTGGGACCCTAATATTGCATGGTTCTTTTATTTTACGACAAGAAGATTTAATAACTACATATTTTAAATATTCCTCGACTGGAAGGTAAGGGGCTACTTTATGTTGTATAAAGAAATATCTGAAGCAAGTGGAACAAGCCACCTCGTCATACTCGTTTATCGTTACTTCAGCGGCGTCCACATTCTTAACGCGTAGGTAATCATGTAAATAAAAACAAATGAATAAATAAATATTTTTGTGGAACAAATAAATACTTACATTAATATAATAGATGAAATGGTTTAAATGGTATTTTTCAGAAAAAGGTGTACTTCTGTAAGCGTTACAAGTAAAAAGTTAAACTAAGGTCAGTTTTGTTACGATAATTAGGTAAGCATGAAATCTACATATGGAAATTGAAATTTTGTCTTTATTTGCGTTGTAATATAATAATTTTAATGCTTAAAGACCTTACAACGTTATACTTGTCACGCTAATTGAATATACTTTTTTTTAAAGTACAATTCACACTATTATCTATTATATTAATTTAAGTAGAAGAGTATAAATTAAATAGAAGTCACCTACGTTGTTGTATTATACTTAAGTAATTGGGGTATACGGACAGTTAACACGTAGGCCGGTATTATAAGGTCGGTCGCTAGTTAGACATAAGTAATTTAAGTATAAAAACGAGATACGTGGTAGATGAAGACGTTTTGACTTTGTATTCAAAGCTTCAAGCTATCACGGTTAGGGCGCATGATTTCGACGAAGAGCCCAATTAGAGTACTTAAGCATGTATATGCAACATTGTCGTCCAAACGTGCTCATTTCAGGCGAACGCTAGTTTTGCGGTGCGGGCGGGCGGAGGGGGCTCGCTGAAACAATATGGCGCAGGGCTTATCAGCGGCCATCGCGCGTCACGTGCGAAGCTCCCCCCTCCTCGCCCCGCTCAGCCGCCAGCAACGCGTTTTATTAGCTTTTCACGGAAAACATTCGACAAAAAACAACTGATAAGATCGCGATGAAGGTGAGCGGCGCCCATCAATAATCCGTCGATGTGTTTAGCTATCAGATCCGCGCCAAGGATTAGGCGCGCGACGGCCGCCGCCCGGTGACGCAAACGACCACACCGCAGCCACAATATTACACTTCACCACTGCACTGACACTGTTAGACATGCTTAAAATGTCCTCTGTCACAGCCAGTTCTATGCTTGCGTGATTAGCAAAAGCATGCATAAATAAATTTTAACTTTTTCCTGATGGTTTATCTTAACAGTGGATGCGCGAGCGCCGTGTTAAGTGTAATGAGGCGGACGGTGCAGATACGAGTACTCCTAATCAAATCTGTAGGTCTCTATCTGATAATTACTCCGTATCGGGGATGCTATCGCGATATCTTGGGATACGGAGATACGGCGATGCGCCACCAGCGTCACCCTACTAGACACACGCCCTATTAGTGACGCAACGAAATCAGAACAATTTTAAAGCGGAGGATAGAGGTCCTGGTGTCGAGGAGACCTAGGACGACGAAGGAGGAGCAGGGTGCGGCGGGGCGACGGCCCCTACAAATATTTGCTGTTGGCGTTGTTTGCTTACCTTATCACGTCACTCGCGAACACACCTAACGCAGAGCGGCGCGTCCGCAATGTTAGAACCCTCACTTGCACAATACTCATCATTACTTACTCCCTACGAGGGTTATACTGAACATAATTAAATTATTCTTTATATATTTACGTACATAGTTCTTGGATGATAAATTTTGAAATCCATTTCATGTTTACTGTATCTGTACTCATTAACATAACTATTGGGATTGTTTTTACTATACAACAGAGCATACTCGATGTGACTTTTGTTACATTGTTCTGAGACTGATTAGGTGCCGTTCTTACCCTTAAAATATAGTTTGAAATCTACATTTACTGTTTGTTTTATACTCCAAAACATAAAATTGTTTTGGCCTGGCCCTCGTATGTTTGCATCTTAACATTGCTTAGCAAACGATAACTATCTTCAAATAGTCTACTCACTTGTGGTGCGCATGCATTTGTTTTGCTCCACTTTTACTTCTCGAAACAACTTCGGTGATTCAGCGATGACTTGAGTGCGAGTACATCCACGTGTTTTACGATCTTATTGTTTAGGACTATCGACATTGTTGCAACTCTTGCATGTGCATTATGGCCGCAGTATAACGATGCAACTATGGAGGGCGTCGCCTACGCGCGATGCGGGGTGCTACGGCCGTTCGACTAGGCTGTATCTGTTAGATACGATTATCAAAAGTTTAAGATAACCAGTCTCACATTAGCGCATAGTTAAGATAAACGAGATAACGTTTTGCATATCTAACGAAACCAGCGATAAATCTATTTCAAGGGTCAATGCTCTACAACCGATATAAGATCGATAAAAGTTAGTGTATCTTTAAACCCATACCAACAACGCAAGTATCTAAATTTCAAATACTTAATTTTGATCATCTTACACCTGGGAATTTAAATATTCTATAAATATGAAAACATCGGTGTACAACAATTATGTACAATTACGTACCTAAGTAAAAGCAAACCGTTTAATCAACAAAATGTAAAATAAAAAATCAATATTATAGAATAATGTGAGATACGGTACAATTAGGTATTCGGTACCTTGGTATTAATTTAAAAATAATCAATTGGGAGGTTTGATATCCAAAGTGGAGTTAGGCTTTGCATTTATTATCGCGTTACTTTCGCTCAAAGGGACGACCGTTACCACGTGAATGTTTCTTTGTTTGTTAAGGTTTTCCAAACAGTATGTAGTTACAAAAACGTTATCTATAGTAAAATTAAAAAATCTTTTCCATGTCAAGTAATATTGAAGACATCAGTTGCTCTGCCGTATTAGAAAATATTTATATTGATATCAAACGAGCAAGAATGTATTTAACTATTTACAGGATCATGATAGGCAAGGGTTGGGCGAGCCGCGGGCGGTCACAGGCGCGGTGAGGCGGGGGAGCGGGCGGTGCGCGCCGATAACGCGATAACAAATAAATATCTACGCGTTATCGGATCTCCAACTATTATTACAAAATTTCCACCAAAAATTGTATGATTGAAACGGATAAAGCTTACAAGTCGATTTAGCTCTAAAGGTTTAGGGTTACTGAGTTACATTAGATAATTCCATTTTTCAAATTACTTACCATGGCTGAAACATATGACAGAGTTCGGTTCGAACACTTTGCTTTACTATACAAGTAAAACAAAGAAATAAAGCTAGAGCATAAATTTGTCGAATTTATAAGCCTAGGTGTACCTATGAAGGATGACGTCCACACAAGACGGCTCTAAGCTTCGGATTCCGCTCTCAGCTACCAACCCATCGGGTCAATTGGGTACAAAATATCAAAATATTTATTGGTCGCTTATCGTTAAAGATATATTGGATAGCACCATATTGATACGGCTTTAAGAAGTAGGTTAAAATCGAAGTGCAAGAGTTTTGTAAGTATAAATTGTTACTACTTTAATAAGTTATGATGAAACATGTTTATACATTTGTCTGATAAAATAAATAATTACAACAAGACATCCGTACACAAATTTAATAAGCCCGAAGGTAAGTTCAAGAAGATTTGTGTTGTGGATACCCAGCCAACGACTTATACATACTCGTATAATATACAAATACTTAAATACATAGAAAACACCGATGACTCATGAAATATCTGTGCTCATCACACAAATAAATGGCCACTACTACTGCCTGTCTAAAAAAACTTTAACGAACGCCTAACTTCATCATGCTGTTTGGGCATGATTGCCAATGCACATTTTTAGACAAAACCCTTGCCTTTAAACATTTTCTTGCACAAAAGCGTTACGTCTTAGCTCGAATTATATTTTAGATGATTTTTCACCCAAGAATAAGGCACATTCAAAAATCATGTGATCGTTTTTTTGGTCCTTATTTTGCCCAATTGGTGATATTTGGTGATCTTAACGCTATCAAGTCAAGATCACGTGTAGTTTTCAAGTGATTTTTGAGTCGACACTTTTCACTACAAAGTCAACGAAATTATATTACATCATACCAAAAACAGTACTACTAAAACTAAACTAAGGGAATATTTACCTCTCAATTCTCAAGATTTCACTCGCTATGCTCGTTATTTTGGAATCTGTCGCTACCTCGGGTCTCAATATTAGCACGAGAAGGTAAACAGTAACTTCACTCCCTTGTATAACGAACAACTATTTGTTTGTGTTACCGACAGCTTTAAAAAAAATAGACAGTATAGGTACCTACAGATCTTTCTGTCTATGTTCTAAGTGAGAAAGTCTCTGGCCTGAAATGCAATTTAAAAAACCATGTTAGCTGATTTCAACATCAAATGTGTGTGCATCGTATCAAGTAGGAATAGAGTTGCTATACACATGTTAACTAATAAGCTTACTTATTGAAAAATATATTTTATTTAGATATACCTACTGAAATGTCCAATATTAATCATTTTATGATTATGGATCTTAACAATAAAAATGCTGATAAAAGACTTGGTAATGCGCTCAGGCCATTATCTTATCAATTAACGGCTTACTTGAGGCATCGATCATCGTTCTAACTGCGTACCTATTGTCGATAATGTTGTCGTGATCGTATTTATGCCCTTCAATATTTCTAGTAAAACTTACCCACACCTCTGGCAATTTTTATATATTATATGTAAATATGTATAAAAGCGGTGTTGCCAGGCCAGCGTGTAGCGGCAAGAGCGTGCGATTTGCAATCCGGAGGTCGCAAGTTCAAACCCTGGCTCCCACCAATATATTTTTTGGAACTTATGTACGACATCATTCAATATTTGCCAGTCCCTTTTCAGTAGAGGCAAACATCGTGACGAAACCAGACTAATCCCAATAAGGCTTAGTTCACCCTCGGGGTTGGAAGGTTAGATGGCATTTGCTTTCGTAAAACTAGTGCTTACTCCAATTCCTAGGATTCGTTGGGCCCCAGGCTCCCATGAACCATGGTAAATGTGCAATAACAAATTGAGGACGATGATGATATGTTTTTATATTAAATAAATAAATAAATAATAAATAATAAATAAATAAATATTTCGGGACATTCTTACACAAATCGACCTAGTCCCACGGTAAGCTCAATAAGGCTTGTGTTGCAGGTACTAGGCGACGATATATATAATAAATAGATACATATAAATACTTAAATACATAGAAAACACCCATGACTCAGGAACAAATATCTGTGCTCATCACACAAATAAATGCCCTGACTGGGAATCGAACCCAGGACCTTCGGCTTCATAGGCAGGGTCACTACCCACTAGGCCAGACCGGTCGTCAAATAATCATAAGTAAAATATTCATAAAGCTCTTCACTAAATTCAATCATTACAAACCTAGAAGTTCTTTTAGAAATATTTACCTCAATCAAACTCAAATAAGGCCATTAAAAATTAGGTAGGTAAGTATTATTTTACGCTTATGAATATTTGTAGGTATGTATGTATAATTAATACCACAGTACATATTTCATAAATGTAAATAATAACAGAAAAGTTAGTTTTCCTGTCCAATAGCTCCAAATTGCGATTATTTCTTCACTGTGCGATTAATCAAAAGCTTGAATTAATTTAAAAATCTTTTTGGTGCAACCGTACTTTTATTTGTCATTTACAGGTTCGTGCAAATATATTTAAAACCTTATAGATGTCAAGTAAATGGACTATTCCCCAAAAACACATATCAGCTTTACCTACTCGCAGTAACTTTTTGCACATTTGTAAATTGCGTGCAAAAACCATTTCAAAAAGATTACATTGCTATTATCTTAACAAATCGCAAAATTCGATTCAGGGGCCGATTATTGAGAGTCGTGCACACACAATACAAAATCCTTTGGGGATGAAAATAATCTTACACAAAAGTTGCTCGCCATTAACAATTTCTATCATTCATGTTTCTAAAATACCGTTACCTCGTGTTTGACAGAGTTTAAAATGTGACGAGTCGAGTGCTTGACGGTCAAAAATCTGGGCCCCCTGAATCGGAATTCACTACAGAATTTTTTTATATTGTACCCAAATACATTGTCGCCAACCTTATTTTAAATGTTATATTTGTCAAATGAAGGTACCAGTTACTCCACCAGAAGACTAAACATATTTTCACACCACCAGCTCGTATGTGGCACTTTTCTTCCCCGCTCTGAGGTAACAAAGTGGAGCTTTTCTGTTCTAGGACATTTGCTTGCAGCCAGTGTATCATTGCAAATGTGTAAAAATAATGAAATCGATTTTCTTTACAATCAATTAAGCGCATACGTTTTTTTTTTTACTATCACGTAGTTATTCCTCCTCTTTCTAACAGAGTAATTAATATAGTGTGTTGACAAATTAGATTTTATTGATATCAATGGATAATTTATTTGAACAAGGTGAATAATTATCATAAGTTTTATCAAGAAATAAAATAAAATAAAAAATTACGTTTCGGTACAGCTGTCTCGCTCGCAGTTATGATTAATAGTGAAATACAATTCAAACAAATTCAATGTGAAAAAAATGACAATAATGTCCCTTGTCCCTGTAGTGTCCGGTATAAACTGTTTTCTTGAGAGGTGGCGTGACACATGGTAGCTAAATTTATTCTTCGGGCCTTTAGTCTTGAATCCGACACTACGCGCAGGCGTCTATTTTGTCTACTATTCTCTCTCTAATCTAGTACTCACATCATCATAATAGGTACTTTCTTTATTTTCTATTGTTAAATTTACAACTTTATTTCAAAGTATGTATGTGGATGGTCGTAGAAAAAGTATTGTATGCAACGTTATTTAACTTTATTATAAATTTTTGGCTTCGTACATAAATTGTTACCTACGCCACTTACCTCTCTTAAACAACGGTTACATAAATTACTATAAAATTATAGCTTTTTACTTTTACTATAGTAATTGTTTAGTTAAACAAACCTTGAGTCATAATGCTAGTTTTCAGTAATATAAAATATCAAGTATGACCCATACTCTTATCTATACAGGTAGGTTTTCTATAAATAAACACTGATACCTAATACATAGGCATGCAAAATCCGTGTTTTTATACAAGTACGGCAGATTTAGGAGGAAGACTACGAATGCACCGTATGTGACGTATAGGCGGTCAAATTCCTATAAAATCTTAGTATATTTGGGGAGTGTAGGTAATTTATAACATTTCTATCCTCTTGTTTTTACCGTGCCGCACTAAGCACTAAGTACGATAACACTCTTCAAAAAAATTAAGAAAATAATCGTATAATTTAAAAGATCGCATCGATTCAAGTTAAAGGTATTAGGGGTATTATAGTAAAGTGCAAAACTGTAATTTATTTCCTTACAGCACAAATACAATAAAATTGTTTTTTTTTCCCAAGGTTCTGATCCCTATCCTGTCTGCCCAACATCTAGGTACATATTTTAAAATTTCGCATACATAAATCTAGTGATACGGCCTAATATCACACAAAGTCACAAAACTTAAAAATTAGAGATTTTAATTGAACACAATATCGTAATTACATATTTAAAGGTATATACCGTAAGCAGCTGCATTAGTATATATTGTGTAGTAGCTGTTTACGACCACCTTACCTCAGGACATAGGGGATTTATGTTCCACAGAGGTACTTAAGTTAATTAGTGATTACTTTAAGAGATATTTTTTTACTGAATTTAAATTATTCCTAAAACGTACTAAAATATTAAGATACTACAAATTGCTAATATCCCAGTATAATTAAGATTTTGTAAAAACTTAATTATTTTATTTCTGCATTGCCAATACGAGTATGTTTGTATTTTACAGTTTAGCTGAAGGGTAGTCATGGTGATGTGTGACAAGAATCATTCGAATAGGTTTAAGGTTGCAAATAATATTAAGGATAAACAGTTGTCTAGCAGGAACCTTAGCATTTGGTAGGAAAGCAAATCAGGTTGCAAAACATAACTTTAACCACAGTCCTTTGAGCTCTTTCTAATCGAAATTTGGTTTTCCTTGTTCGGCCCAGGCTATCAAGCAGTAAGTTAACTCAGATTGTTCCAATTAGATATTTTCATCCTTGTTCTCGTGTAATATAATTAATAAATAATAAACAAGGAGTAGGTATTAGTGAATTTACACTTTCAGCAACAAAAAACATCTGTATTAACACAATTTATTTCGTTGGACATTTATTATTTCTCTTTTATTTTTGTAAATGAACTTTCATTTTGTGTGTCCACGAATAAATATATTTATTTCTAATTTCTATTTCTATAATTTCACTCCCTTCACACTACCATCGCTACGCCCCATGAACAATATATGCTGAACAAATGCAAAAAGAACTGTAATCGCAATTTATAGATTTAATCATGAAATCGTAATCAGGTCAGTAATAACATTTATACGAATAATATCTTAAAAATACTGAGTGTTCGGGTGAGCGGTGTCAGGCTGGTCCGTGCACAAACAGGGCTTGTCTTATCTTACTACACTTGACGCCTTCGCGATAAATATTTCAGGATAGCTCCACTCCATCTCGCTGATATATCACACATAAACTATGTCCCGTAACGTGATGACTCATAGCACCTATTGTTTGTTTGATTTTGCTATCATTATACATATGTATCTATATCATTCAAAGTCGACTACACATGTCAGGATTTTACCAGTTCTCTATTACGAAGACTATCCTACCTACCATATCGTGTTTAATTTTAGTTACCAAAAATTACAAGTTATACTTATCCATCTAAAACAGACCTAGGCCCCTTGACAGGGTGCCCATTACGCAGGCAGCATTACCACGCTGAATTGTAATTGCAATCCTTTGAGCGAGAAAGCTGCCTGCGCGAGTGTTGCCTGTAGCCCCTCGTAAACGCTTGCTTAGTTTCTTGTGGAGCCCGAGCGCACCCTTATCCCAAAGACCAAGTGTCTTAACGCCAAATGGCGAGTTCTCGTATAAGGCGCCGAGACAACTGTACTTAAAAGACGGTTATTGTGTACATATGTTAACTAATTTTCTCATATGACCCGATAGCGTCCAATTCATGCAAAATTTAAATAAAAAAAATATATAAAAATATATAATTGCTGCTGTTGTTTCACTATGTTTACACTGACTGTATCATATAACTAATAATTAGCTACTACGTTTCAATATTTTTTCCATTGTGAATTTCATAAAATATGTTTTACGAATAAAGTAAATCAATGCTGTTTTTCGATAAAGATTTTTTTGTAATCCTTGATTTACACACAACTTTCTATTATTAATATAAGAATAATATACTAATTAATACAGTGCTTAAAATACAGAATACATTTTATGGCGGATTTTATCAATGACACAGTGATTCAATAAAATAATGTAAGCAAGAAATAATCATACATTAAACGTTGTATTACTGAAATATATAATTACATTAATTTACCTAATACTTATTAAAAATAAATAATGAACATACAAATGAGAACATTTATTGTGACATAAGATTATAAGTCGAGTATTTAAATTGGCTAGTTATCACTAGAAGCGAGATACACCAAACCGCCCGCTAACGTCATAATCATGGTTAATTTTTGTGTGAAATGCATAACAATTTCTATGAGTCAATAGCTAAGTAATTGCTGTGTAAATATTATAATTTAATAACAAACAATGATGTATATAAACCAACTTTTTGTATGTTAATTGATCAGTCCGAATTATTTTGATTCTTATGTAGACATAGGTATTTGTACTTGTAACAGAAATATTTACGCCATAACATAAATGATTGAAGTCAGCATCGTCTGCATTCGCCACATACTATACCCACTTAAAAATATACCTACTGTAATTTTGAAACCCGCCTGCCAAGCGTGACGACTATGGCGACATCCCCCAAGACGATACAAGTCATATTCGGAAGAGGCCTTTATCCATCAGTGGACGTCCTACGGCTGAAATTATTTCCTATTTGGTACACCATAATTTACTCATTTATCTCAGAATTCGAATACAACAAGAACTTTTTTTTTTTTTTTAATTATATCCACAACCTAGTTTTGCGTTTCGTAATAGGGTAAAATGTCTCTCGGATCTACGTGAGGTTATATTGTTATCAAAGATTGAAGGAAAGCAATAGCGACAGGTTTCTGGCGACTTCAGGTATTCTAGACAGATGTGTACTTTAATACATTGATAATATGTGTCATTTTAGGCAAATATTTAGTTATTTTATGTGACACGCTACTTGCTGTACTATCTACGAGATGACAGGGCACTTGACATTCTCCTCGATGTTGATACATCGACTAGGTAGATCTTGAATCGTCGATAAGAGAAAAACATGGACTCATTTTCACATTAAAAAATATATCAGCAACTTCTTACTTCATTTTTATTCTGTATTCTATGGAACACTGAAGTTAAGAGTAGTGCAAATTACAATTGTTTTCGTCGCTGGATTTGCTCTAATAATGGAAAACCCTGTGCTTTTAGGTCCCGATGTAACAATACTTCAGCCTAAAATTTGATTAACTATTATACTATTCCAAGAGGCTTTTACTTTAGACCTAAGAAATACTTTTATGATACCAAAAAATATTGGAGCTAAAAGATTCTCCAAGCGGCGGAAAACTATTTAGCTAACAATCTTAGAGAGGTATAAATAATTTTTGACGAGGTTTTGAAGAAGAAACTACGCCCCGGACTGCGGTTTTTTTAATAGATTGAGTAAATGACAAAGGTGGGTAGGGGCCGGATGCTACTGCTATAGTAAGGTAAACTTCGATTATGCTCGACATGCTGATGCCTAAAAGCAGGTCACCTTTCTTACTAACGACTTATTTGTGTTTGAAGATGACATATAATGGGGCAGCAATAATGACATAAGCAATAATATAAGTTTAGTTTAGCTTTCTGAACTAACTTACGATTTCAGGTGCTAAATCTAAGGAATGGGACGTGAGTTCTCTACACGCTCCATTATTATACAATTGCAGATTTAATAAGATGCTTAATAAAGCTAATGCTAATGTATTAGTACTTATTACTACGTGCAATGGAAAACAGTTACAATGATCTTCCTGATTAGTAATTTACTGTATTGTTTACCAGAAATGTTTATTAATGAATGGTTTACATATTTTTTTTATTTCGTAGTTACTTTAATCAATGAAATGAGTCTTTTAAACGGCCATGCTGCAAATTAGATCAAATATATAAAATTAAATAATGTGCAATTTATTGCTAGTTTCGAGTAGGTATACAAAATTATGAAATTTTGACTAACCCTTCTGTCTACGTGCTGAAAAACGATAGAGTGACGTGAGGCGGACGCGGCCGGCCAATCACGCGCACGCACACACACCGACGCGGCGCGCACTCCCCGCGCCCCTCTCCGTCGACGCCGTCACCTCGGAAAGCTCCGCGCACCTGGAAAACTGACATAGATCACAGCGCCCGAGACCAGAGCATCGCCCGCGCCGCGCCCTACTCCTTGACTATCTGTCGGATAATAGATTCGACGATTTTGTGAAGTGATAGTGATATCGTACACAATGCTGTACTAGATTTAAAGTTGCGCTAACAAATAAATAAATTTGTGGGCAATTGAGAATTTTCTACTTAGATCCAGGTATGTACATAAATATACTAGCTGTTTATGAAACATATGTAATCTAATCATAATTAATAAAAATTATGTGCGCTCTCTATCGATCTAACTGTTCAGGTATAAAATCATGGTGAAACCTATACATTTGTAACTTCACGGATATGACTTTAACTTAACGAGTGTGATAGTTTTGTTTCTATCACAATTTAATTAGAATATTTTTCTACACTATTATATAGGTAAAGTAACGTTAACGATATTGAGTTTATCACCATAGTTCTTTATAAGTTATTTGTAAACGACTCAATAAATATGTAACGAAAAAACATTTTTTTTACAAATTTAGATTTAAATATGTAGTTTAGAGAATACAAAAAATATAATATATGTATAAGATATCTTATTTATAAGTTACTTCGTTCATACATGTACATATTTATGTAGTCCTTTTGCCGTATAGCGAATGAGTCCGTGCTATAGCGATATTGCAAATTGCGAATTGTCTTGGCGTTTTATTTTTTTATTAATAAACATCTTATTTCTTACAATTCAATTAAGTCAGAAACCACTTCGGTTATGTTGGGTACATGACCAGCTATAAATCATGTATCTTAAATAAGTGAAAGTTATAAAACATATTGTACCTATATAATAAATAATAAATAAATATTGCAGGATATTATTGAAATGTAATAGTTACTTTTACGTGACCTGAGGTGTTCATACACAAAGCTACTGTTTATGGTAATAATTTAAAAGAGAGTGATGGGTACTCTGTAAATGTATACCACATACACGTAGTATCATTACTTGTCTTGGCATACTTCTAACTACAAAAATGTACCCGTAGTTACAACAACACCTATTATTTTCGTGCCTATTAGAACTGAACAATGAAATATAATATTTATACAGCGAGCTTAGCAGAAACTAGAGCTAGTGGCTAGCTAGTGGCTTATTTTTCGCGTATTCCTTTTAAAGTTACATTACGCCATTCGTACACCATACGGACATTTACCCTTTTTTAGATGGCTAAATGCGTGTTAGCTAACAAGAGCAATATGGAAGGCTTAACATTTAATGACCATATAGATATATTTTTCTTTGTTGTTATACAAACTGTAAAGTGACGGATATACTCGTAGGATGAAAATCACAAGGAGCAGTTACAGTTTAACAACAGAATTTGATTTTTAAACCCTTTTTATTATTATTTTATTTGGTTGCGGTCTAGTTATGAGCTAGCCTGAGGCGGTCGGGCTTTTCTCGTCTGTCACTTTAGCTAAATATCAAGGCGACAAATTGCCAATCATCCTCTACCTTCAGTTCTACTTAGAAGACGATTATTTATCGCATGCTTATGTTAATTACATAATTACTAAAGTAGCTGTGATTCCACCCAAATTAATTTATTTACACGCAATTTCGTAAATAAAAAAAAAAAATCAGCAAGTTCAGTGATAAATTTGGTACTAACTCAGTTTAAGTGTTCTGTTTCCATATATCCTGGCCTGCATCTTCACAAAACCTTAATCCATAAGAATCTTTGATACATGAGTTTCGATTAAATTCATTTCATCATTTTGATTGCTCAAAATAATGCATTCAATTCTTATTGTTTATTGTCAAACCACTGCGTTCAATTCGTCCTGCAATTAAATCTATAGAATATTGAGAAATTTATTTTCTATAATTATATTCAATCTGATATATGCATTCTAAAGTTTTGAATTAAAATTACTTTTTTCCCTGGTTAAACCAGGACACTTCATCTGATCAATCCTGTGGATATATAAGTATCAACGATAGCTACACTACCATATACAAATTTTATAGTTTTGTTTAAATTTATTTAGTTTATTTGACTGTAACTGAGTGACATGTGTATTTTTATTATTAACTTATTGAAATATGGACATTTTAATGAACAAATTAAAAACACAAGGAAACTTAAATAAAATAAAATACTAAAACTATAAATAACTAAAAACTAAAACTAAAATACCCCCGTAAATCCCCCCGTGGCATGGTGCCGTAAACGCTGGCAGCATTTCCTCGCTGTATCGCAATGCTTATGCGTTGAGCGAGGAAGCTGCCAGCTCTCCGGTCACCAGTAACGTCGATAAGACGTTTGGCCAAATCTTTGAAAAAGGCATGGGCACTTGGTCCCCACGGTATTCACGGTATTCGGCCGCGAGATCCTTATATTTTGCCTTTTTCAAAGATTCAGCCGTCTCTGCAGCTGCCCCGGGCTTAACTGCCGTTATTGAAATACATCAATAAATATCTATTAAGTAATAATATAACGATCCACATAATATTGAGTACACTATTTTGTTATACGAGTAACATGTTTCTTGTATGTGTAAATGTTATAATTTCATCATTAGGCACTATATCAATATCGATATAATAATTATATTAAATTACGAACGTCTCTGCAAAACAAGCAATTGGTTACTAACTATATAACTATGTGTAAATATTAGGTATACCCTTGGTATTTGGATCCTTTGGTTTTTACTGCAAACATTTTTTTTATTACATTTATTTATATGTTTTGTACTTAAAATCACGTGCTATTTTGATCCCGATGTAAGAAAACAAGTATTTCATAATTTTCATACATTTATATGTATAACTTTAAAATAGAATGGCCCTAATTGCAAGCAATAAAGTGTGACTAAAGAAACTATTCAACGCATGCACCTATAAATAGATACATGGTGAGATGTGAAGCAACTTGCGACACGCCATATAGTTAGTAAATATGATGAAGCACTAATAAACAGTTGTTATCAGAAGATGTAGTCCTGGTGTGGTTATCGCACCATCAGTGTGTCGAGCAAACATAGCGTCGCCATGAACCACAGAGCAAGAGGGTTCCACCGGGAGCGGAAATACCGCAACCAAATTTAAAACACTAATATGTCATATTATGAATAAATGTAGGTACCTACTATAGCATAAAAAACCTGGCTCATCTAATTGTCGTCATATATATTAACGAAAGATAGCGCTATTGTTTAATTATCACTTGTCCTTAAAAGCATTTGTCCTCTATTTTCCGTTATGTCGGATAATATAATATTTTATTTTTCATGCACCTTAATTTGACAGCGTTATTGCATCTTAATAATTGAATAAAATAAGGGGTTTCATTATGATTCTTGGTGAAAACGGTAGAGTGGTAAAATTAGTTTGACATTTACTTTTATGAACAGGAAATGTCTTAACTCGCTACTACACCTGCATTACCCTTAAATAATATTTGACTCAATCTCATTTTTAGGATATAATAGCTTTATTAAGGCGTTTGGGACCTTCATTGTCCAAGTGATTAGGGATATTTTTTTACTTTGGAAAGCTGCGCATGTAGTAAAAGAAAATAAAATATCCATGAGTAAATAATAATGAATCCAGTTCAAAACCGTAAACCGTAACTACTATTTAGGCTAAAGTCGGTGACACTCTGATGTCAACAAGGGCCCTCGCCTGCGCCGGCGCCGCGGAGCCCCGCGCTGTTTGCATTTCCGCGCCGGCGGAATATCCGGCCGAACGCTTTAAAACAAATTCAAACACACACCTCCTTGTCTGACGTAGAGAAAAAGGAAACTTGGAATAACCAAAATTATTCTTACAGTATTAGAATGGAGACGGAAACAAACACGACCATGGGCGACGGCGAAAATCAGCAGGAGTTACAAGCCACAGCTGAGGCACTACAACTCGTAAAACATGAGGAAAGGATTGAACAAGATCAATCTACAAACAAGGGTACGAATTCTCCTGTGGACACGGCTGCCGACACACAGCAGTCCCCGCACCCGCAGTCGCAGTCGGTGATAACATCTCGGCGTGTCTTACGCACAATCACTACTACGGGGCAGATCACCACTGACGACGTCGACGTAAATCCCGAGGACGGCGTCAAGGATGAACCGCCTGAGCCACCGCCAGTAGAACATGAACAGCACTCCATGCACCAATATACACCAAAACTGGAAGAAAGCGAAGCACGGAATGTTACTCAGCAGCAATATGACGAAGAAAGGCTACGTTTAGCTGAAGCTGAAACGGCTCGATACTTAGCTTTCAAACCAGAATCATATAGATCACTACCATCCCCAGACAAACGTATGCAAGTTCAATACGCCCGAGCTCCACAACGGCCCCCATACAGCAGAGGACTGTCATTACGGTACGGTGCGCCGCATCACGTTATAGTCGCGCAGGATAGCAATGCAGAAGAACATGACCCGGATGCCTTCCTGGGACCCAAAGACAAACCCGATCAGTTACATTACACCCAAAGTGATGACCTAAGCACGCCGGGTACCAGTGATGGCAGGCAATACGGAGCAGTTTTAAGCGATCAGGTACCAGCGTCTACTTCTCTCGAAATGATCCAAACAACTTCGTTAAACAGCCAGCAGTCAATTGGTGTTGCGTACCAACAAGTGAAATATGAGACCAGAGGTGAACCTGAATTACGACCTACGACGTATGCTAGTCTGCAACCCGTTACTTCTGTACATGGAGGTTATGCATACGCTGGACAGAGCCCACAATACGGTGGCGCTGGAGGTTACGGAGCGTACGGAGGTGGTGGCAAGGAGCTGCTTACGCTTTACGGTGCGGCGGGTGCTGCGGCTTCCGGCGCGAGAGGAGATGAGTCCCCGCCAAGCCAACTTCTCTACCGGAGCGATCCCACATTATCATCGTCGTCGCTAACCTCACGCGGAACGCATGTTGTATATGGATCAGTTGTACCGCAAACACAGGCAGTTTACGAAGCGCCGGCTAGTCCAAACTCACAGCAGGTAATTATTGTATACCATGTACCTATTCAAATATATTTTTATTATCATTTAAACAACATGTACTTGATATTTCAGGTGACATTATACACGCATGGTAATGCTGTGCAATACAAAGTTGCCGGGGAACACTACCTAGGTCAGGGCGGCGGTGTGGAGTACGTTCCCGTGTCCGGATACGACGGCGGCTTGCTGGTGGAGGGCTACGCGACACCGGCTCAGCCGTGGCCTGCTCACAATATGCTGCCCATTGATGACGGTTTTGATGCCAGTGAGTTGAAAATATTTTAAACAATTATTGTACTATTTAAAATTGTTTTATGTGTTCTTTGTATGATAAGGATACCCAATTAACTATATATGCGTATAACTCCTAGGTATGGCAGGGATGGGAGAAGTGAAAGAATGCGTGAACTGCGCTGCAGCGACCACCCCTTTGTGGCGACGCGACGGTACGGGACACTACCTGTGCAACGCATGCGGTCTCTACACTCGCATCAACGGTGTAAATCGACCCCCTCTTAAAGGCCAGAAGGCAAAACCTCAGCAAGCTTTGGTAAATCTTTGAAAATGCATTGTACTTATCCGTCCCTATCATTGAGTCACCACTTAAAATATTAGTCATTAACAGAAGGTATGGCAAATTTTCCGACATTGTACGTACAAAAAGTGGACATTAGTACTAACGGTTTTTCTTTGATGCTAATACAATCATCACGTACAATAATTAAACCTAACATTTGTATTATTAGATATAAAAACAGTACATAGGTACTATATGCATCTCGAAAACCGTTCGGTGATATAATCAGACCAAACTAAACGTGCACAGTTATAATATAAAAGTGATATCGAATTCGCGATGACACTGCATCTGCGCCATCGCTCGGTAGGTAGATGGTTTTTTACGGATGAGGACTTAAGAAACTATATAATCCCTTGGTCTCTAGCCAACAAACGGCAACCGGCGCGTGGGCGTGACGTGCGCGAATTGCCGCACCTCCAACACCACGCTGTGGCGGCGCAACAACAACGGCGAGCCCGTCTGCAACGCCTGCGGACTCTACTACAAGCTGCACAACGTGAGTCTTAATTCGAAAACTATTAAATACAATGCTATACATACCTGAGAAATCACCTGGTTACATATGTATTATTCAATTTAAGCTATGTATACCTACACTTCATAGATAGGACACAGGTAATCTTTCCGCATTGCACATTTCTCGTATTGCCAAATATTTTTTTCTTGGCCCATATACGATTTTTTTTTATAACCAGATCTTGTCTCGTACGTGTACTCGCACGATTATTTTGACACTAGCGTGGTTACTCCGATGTAAGCTAAACGTACCCCTACTCAAGTGTTTTATTATATGTTCACGCTAAAATTCTGATGCTGCGATATAAATAGAGGTGCCTGTCGCTACTATTAAAAACCGATTATGTACGCGGGATCAGCGCTAGATTGGAGAGCGCGCGTATGGACCGGCGTGTATTGATTACGGGGCGATACGCAGGCAACAGGTATCTAATCGCAGCCCAGTGCAGTCGCAGTTATCAGGGAACTCCTCGGCAAATATTGGTTTGTGTAAAAAATCAAAACACAGGGTATCATCTAATCTCGCGAGATAAAACGGCCGGGGCTACCGACTGATAGAGAATTATCATCGTACGACCACGAATATTCATAATGAGATAAATAATCTTTTATCAATTATCTCTTCGCATGTAGATACGCTTGTTTAAAGGATGATAGGACCGCGTGGCGGCAGATTACGAGGAGTTCCCCCGTCTGGAAATGGCAGTTGTTCTGAAGAAGGCACTCAGCTCACAGTGTCGGCGTCATTAGCAAGTGCGGCATAGTAAATAAGTCATTATTTAAAAAAATATAAAAAAAACGTTGTTAGTGTTATCAATATTTCACCCTGGGGGTGCCCAAATGGAGCTGTATTTTCAGTATAATTTTTGATTCGCTTTAGGTCCCCTTGGTAGCTCACTATCGATAGTCTATCTGACAATAGTTGTACTCTTTAATTCGCACGGTTTTCATGAAAAGGAAGCAAAGTGATTTCTGCTATGAATTCGTGTCGTTTGTGACAATGTATCGTATAATTGTCCAACAATGCACCCTGATCCCCGTTGGCTACAAATGGGTGGTTATGTAGCATCTGTATCTCGATTTTCATAACATTTTTTTAAGTACCGTCAAATACCGAGTGGAGTACTGTGGTCGACAAGCTCCAACTATGGTTATAAACTAATTCAATTAAATTCATCTGCTTTTTTCATCACTCATTTGATATATGAATAACGCATGTTTGTCAATGGTTACTCAGACTTATTCTAACCAAACGTTAGTATCAATATGAAACTACGGCTTGAAATTGTGGGCCTTAGTTGCAGCGCTGGACTAGAGCTAGGTGGTTTATGGTAACTATATTTAATAATTACAGGTAAACCGGCCACTGAGTATGAAGAAGGACGGTATCCAAACGCGCAAACGGAAGCCGAAGAGCATGGGCGGAGGGCACGGCGTGCCGCGGCCCGGCTCCGGCGCGCTTCCCGGTACGTGGCGCTAGTACCGCGACCGTCCAGCCAGAGGTGTGGATATGTCGCACCTTGCTTCTTATTTATTTGGTATAAGTGCTTGCTGAAATGTGGCTGACGTTGCGTCGCCCAAAAGCAGTGATATATGTCTTAAAATTGCGTTGCCTACTGCCGAAAATCATTGCCTACCAATATTTTAAAGAACATTAACTAATGCGCATTTAAATGGAATACGGGTAATATATTTAACAGACATCATAGTCGTGATATTCACTTGTTGTACTTGCGTATACTTGAAATTATTCATAAACAATTAAGGATTACCTAAAATACTTGAAAATGAAAGATTGAAAAGATACTCCGTTCAAACTCGTATTTCATTTAATTCCATGTTACGAGTAGAGGCACAGATTTATATGTGATTTTGTCCGCGCTCAGTTTTCGTGCACGGCTAGTTGTAAGGCTAACTGTGGTGTGTGGTGGTCCGCAGTGGAGGCACACTCGCACAAGGTGCTGCCTCCGCTGTACGCGGCGGTGGAGGGCGGAGGCGGCGCGGGGCTGCTGCTGCTTCCTCCGGCGCGCCATCATCCAGACATGTGAGTACCATTTTTCCCCATCGCGTCATACATTAGCCAGCCAGTCATCAAACACAATATAACGGTGTATTTATTATTTTATTTCCGACACCTGTTTATATAATACTAAAATATTCGGGTACACTTTAACAAAGGTAAATAAAATAAAAAGCCTTTTATTATTCCTTAAAACTTAAACAAGTACACAGATTTTATAGTAAATTCATGCACATTATTTCAATAAATACATATTTTAAAATACTAAGAAACATTAAAAAATTGCATACAATTTCAAAATAATTTAAATTATGTCTTAAATATTAACAGTATTTGTATATGTACACAGGTAACTGCGTATAAAAAACTGAATACAAGTACTGGTATATGAAGTAAAAATGTCTAGGTTATATCAGTGACAGTGGCTAAGTTCAGTATAGTAGGATACATAATATTACGAGTATATTACGTAACAGTTTGTGTGTGCTACTGTCAGATTCAGTTTTTTCTATATTTTTAATATAATTGTAATGTATTTTGTACAATCCCATAGTTTATTTTTATTTAGTTCGTTTCTAATAAGTAATTGACGGTAATGATTATAAGATTACTTATTTAATGGTTTATAACGCCATAAGCAATAGGTATGTCAAATAAAGTTTTCGGGAATACTTAAGTCTCTGATACTAAAAGTAACTGAGAAGTATGAATTGATATTTACCTACTTTACATGTGCCTACGTCCATTCTTGCAGTGCACTTTTGGTTGTATGTATAGAACTAAAAAAAAAGGATTTTCATGGAAGCATTGCTTAGGTCTACCTAGATTGTGGTCCATATACTTACCGTAATTAGTCTTCGGATATGAGTGAATATTTTGTAATTATGAACTTTCATCTTAACTGTACACTGGATAACCAATGATTGTGTCGTACTTTATTATATACGTTCTTGTTTATTACCGAGATGTAATCCATTTTAGAAATTCTGTTAACTACTCTGTTATTTGCATTATTCTTGTTTCTATTTGTATCTGTCTTATGTTATCTCAAGGTTGTGGTTTGCTTATGCTTTGTTTCAGTGTGTGATTCTTTTCTGCCTTCATTCTGTAAATCTTTCCAAAACACTTTTTTAAATGATACGACTGTAAATGCATTATAGAGATACTGACGATCTAGTAAATATATGATCAATAATTAATACCTCCGATATTTAAATCGAAAGAAAAATATAAAAATATGACTCGACCGGGACTCGTACCCACAACACAAAGACAACACAAAGGGCTGTGGGTAGGAGTCCCAAATCGAGTCATATTTTTATATTTTTCTTTCGATTTAAATATCGATGATATTCGCTAGCAGACGTTTCTGCATAATAAAAAATAATTAATACCTGCTAATAAAATCATTAATAACGTTTAATCAAATATAATTAAAAAGAAAATTACATTGATAACGCGAATTGCTACTACTGACTTTCAAGAAAGGTTAAATTATCTGTAGACATTTTTTTTTATGTATTTTGTTTAAGGGCCTTTGCCTCTAAGACCATGTTGACTATTACATATAAAATTATGTCATATGAGATGCATTACAGTCATACATTTATTAATCACCTACGACAAGTTTCTGCGAACTTGACAACGATAAAGTGTAGAAACGCCATTTTTGTATTGTAGTGGACATACCATAAACTAATTCAACCATTTTGTACCATCGGATGGTAACATCTACAATAATAATAAAAAAAACACTCTTTCTGGTCACACTTTTTTGCTTTATCATTAGTATCGTAATATACATTGAAGATTTTTTTAAATGTAAGATTAAGAACAAAGTTCTCAGAGACTTGTCTTTGACTAACACCATCGCTGCGTCATGAGGCCGAATCGAACTCAAACAAGTATGCTTAGTTACGATGTTAACTAATTGCCGCAACGAAGGTGTGCAATAGGCAACTTGCAATTTTAGACGCAAGATCTTGAACACTATTATGTTCTTTTTTATTATTTGCATTTTTACTTGACAGCCTTCTTTGCTTCGTGGTGTAAATAGATATAAACAAGCAAAAAAAAATTCGTATTGAATTATCTAAAAAAATCAGCTGAGAGCATGTCGGGTTTGACCCATCAAGTTCAAAATAATTTTCCTTTAAAGTCTTCATTAGGTGAATAAGACTCTTATTAACGTAATTAAGATGATCTATCCATATTTTTTGACTTACGGTTCCTAATATTTATCTTTGGAAAGTAACCCTCCTCCCCTTTATCTTAACTCCCAGAGCCATCATTTCCGAAACTATTCACTTTATCACAAGAGGTACTTACATGCAAAAAAAAAAAATTATGGTCAAACCGAACTGTTAACCAAAGTTGGTAGAATTAGGGCGATGGTCTGACTTGGATGTGGACTGACTTTGTTAACCATTTCAGGATACCACCGCTAGACCGGACGGCAGCGAGCATGGCGCCGGCGCACTACCGCCCGCCCTAACCACGCAGTGCCGCCCTTATACGACTACGTGACTAATACAAGTTGTTAGTAAACTGCGACATATAAGGATATATATTTAAGATAATAAATTATTGCAGATAAATTTACTTATACATACTTAAAATTTACTAAAATAAGTAGCGTAAAATGGTCCAAAAATAGCCTGTAATGATTTGCCACATAAAAATTAAGTTTTTTTTTACCAAAAAGGATTATGATTAGGGATTATAAGTAATTTATCTTCCAGATAGTACCTAAGTTTTGTTTAGATAATATTCTGTAACATTAAACTATCCTAAAATGCTAAGTTATTTTCCGTGGGTGTTCTGTAAGCTGAGTAGAAATATTTTAATTATTTTATTACTATTTAAGTATAATACAAACATATTGTTCAATATTACAATGAAATGACAAGTTTTGTACTAGCGCGGCCCAACGTGAACTATTAGGGAATTATAGGTACGATCTCTAAAACATATCGGTAAATGTTTAAAGAGCATAATAATTACGAGGAGTGGTAGGTGTGTTTACCCGCGGCGTCGCTTGTGTAAAGAGCTTCGCCCCTTATCACGCCGTTGGTTCAATTCCAAAGCCCGTGTGTACTTTAGAACGGAGTTACAACATCTCTTAATAGTGGTATGTACCTATGTAAATGCACTCATCGAAAAAGTGAATATTTAGAACATTTTATCCGCATACATATTACATACCTATTATAATAATAAATAGGAACTAATTATAATACTACGACGAATTTAAGTGCTAGAGACTTTTTGTAATATTAAGTTAATTCCGTTTATAAAATCAATCTGAGTATTTTATTCCAATGGTTCCTATAAGAACCAGCTATTACCATTTGTTATAAGAGTTTTATTATATACGAAGTAGGGTTCTACACTTAAGGTTATTCCTAAATACATAATAGTATATATTGTTCTCATGTTTTATTTTGATTGATGACTATATAGATGATAGTTCAAGGAAATGTTAACATAATATATGGCATTCTGCCTAAGGGCTTGTTTGCACATTAATTAGTGTTTAGTGCGAATTTGTAAATTTATATCTAAATATAAACATCAAATGTATGATATTGCTCTATTTATACGCTAATCAATGTGTTAACAACTAGGATTCCTACACCTTAGCAGCCAGATTTTGTGCCAAAAAATCGAAGACACCAGTACAAGCTGCATCAGTGTTGTGCAAGTAGTTAAATTAATATAAGGATATGATAATGTTTCATACAGTTTCAATTGCCATACTTGTTGCTTAAGCTTGTTGCTCCATACCAGAGGTTCTTAAACGAAGGACAATTAAACGGGTAGGTAACATCCGCCCCACAAACCACGCGCCCGGAAAAAATTAAGTAACCAAACGATTTTACACTCGTAGCCACGTTTCTAATGTACCGTGTAGATTTACTGTGGAATGCTTAATCTAGCTATACAATGAAATAGATAGTCAATAAAACGTTAACATTAAGGGAAGGTTTTTAATATATTCATCATTTCAGCCGTCCAAAAGTAATTAAAGCGACAAAATAAATAAGAAAAAACTCTGAGAAGATACTTGTTTATATGCGTACTAATTCGTACTGTCAAATATATTTTTATCACTTCATATAGATGCAAGGGCAATGAGGTGAAATTTGGCATAGGTAAGTACTTATTTAATGTACAGTTTTGTATCCAATCAAAGTTATTATTAATGAAGGATTAACTACCGAGATAGAAACACCTGAGAAATTCTATAATATTTTTGAAAGGAGCGTAATTTTTTTTTAATACTTTATGACAGTACAGGTAAAGGCATAAAAAAGGATACAGGCTAATGTATCAACGCGTATCTCAAGTAAAACTAAAGAACCATAATGAGAGACACATTTGTTAAAGCTTAGAATCTCCACGCATCTAAAAATCGGGAATGAGGTTCAGTCACGTGACAGACCTTTACAATTATGCCTCCTCAGTCAAACCGTACATAGAGCTTATTACGTTACAAGATCTATCCATGTAAATATAAAATGAAATCTTGATGTTTCAGTCGAGTATAAAGAAATAATTCGTACTCTAGAAAATAACTGTGCTATATGTTCACAAGTAAACAGGCCGCTGTGATGACGATGTGCAAGGCTGTATTTTGGATTCAAATATTAATTTCATTAATGAAATGAAACGCCCCCTACTTGGTCTAACTATACTCAGTGTATGGTCTAATAATTGGCGGCATCTACAATAATATAGACACACCCATCACATGATGTGCAAGGCTGCATTTGTGATTCAAATATTTATTTCATTAATGAAATGAAACGCCCCCTACTTGGTCTATACTCAGTGTATGGTCTAATAATTGGCGGCATCTACAATAATAGAGACACACCCATCACATAATGTGCAAGGCTGCATTTGTGATTCAAATATTTATTTCATTAATGAAATGAAACGCCCCCTACTTGGTCTATACTCAGTGTATGGCCTAATAATTGGCGCCATCTACAATAATATAGACACACCCATCACATGATTATCTTAACACACCTCTTCTTATTTGGCACCACGTATCGTAATGTTACACACATCATGGTTTTTAATAGTAACGCCATCTAGGCAAAATGCGATGAACTAAAGGTTTTACTGTGCACGCATAGATGGCACCACGAGTTCTGTTAGTGAATAGGATAATTTTGATTCAACGTTTTTAGAACACTAATATTATGTTACATACCAACTTTACCTCGCTTCACATTTCAGAAACATTTAGTCGTTTGAGTTTGTTATGTATTTATATGAATATACTCAAAATATCTACGAGTATCGATCGTATCGAGTATCTACTCAAGAAAGTTTGTTTGTATTAATATGTAATCGAATATTTTTGTAAAATATCGTACCTAAATTACTATTGGGTTAATTTCTTAGCCCTTATTTTGGACAGGTCATTTTTAACCAAAGTAACTACATATACTTATTTATACTGTAGTTATCTATATTTATTAGGTCAGGAAAAGTGGAATAGGAAGTACCGAGGTAACTGCAGCAGGGCGTGTCTATGAAAGCCGATTCCCGCTGAAATAATTTACTTACCCACAGTCAAACAGTTACCATTGGACTCTTAAAGATAGATTGCATTCATTGAGATATCCATACTAATATTAATATAAATGCGAAAGTAAGTCTGTCTGTTTCTTACCTCTTCATGAAATAATTGGAGTGAAATTTAGTAAGGAGAGTTTGAGCTACGAGAAAGGACATAGGATATTTTTTATCCCGCAAACATACTTAAAAGACGGGCATGGTTAGCCGACGAAGTCGCGAGGAAAAGCTAGTATATTCACTCTTAGAAAGAGGCGGATTTACTAAGTCAAAATTAATACTATATGTATAATCGGTTGTAATAAAAATGTAATCGATTACTTTCAAACTCAAAAAAAAACTTAGAAAAAAAAATTATCACTCCTCTTTGCGGAGCTAAGGAAGTGGTCACAAATATCTAAACAACGCTTCTATTGTCAAGGCGATAAAGTGCATGTTCAGATATTTGTGACCACCTCCACAGCTCCGATATATCTGATGGCGACTGTACGTACAGGTAAGCTCGATCTCTATGAATTTTTATGAGTGAACAACGCATTCAATCTCTTCGGTCTCGTCTACAGCATTTGTGTGTTTATCATATTCCGCAGTTTATCATACGGAAACTCATAATAATCTTCTCATTTTACCATATTTTTATTTTTATTTTTGGCAGTTTATTAAGTACTTGGGATCCGATGTTTATACTTTTGTGTTCAATAAAGAGTGTTATAGAACCTGAGTGCTTATGACATGTGACTATATTAATGACAGCAGTAGGTACAGAAAAAATCGTGGAGATAAACTACCGTTAAACTGTCAGATAACTTACGTATTTGACGTAAAGTATATACCTAAACATACTTTTATTTTTGTCAATTACGTATGTACTACGTTAACCTAATTTACTACGTTAGACATCTTAACCCGCTTACCGGAACCGTAGAAAAAAAACTTTGTTTATATTATTTCTGTTGTATAAACTAACCTCTGTTGTGCAGACTATACTTTTTAAGTTGTTTATTTCTATTATTTTTATATTGTTTGAAATTCCTTGGTTACTTCGTTCTAATAAACACTCGTGTCAACACGCATCTTTAATATATTTTTCTCTTATATTTATATTTATTTACAACACGTTATCAGCACGAAGCTCTAAAATAGAAATAGAAAGCTTAGTTTTAATGTGAATTTAGTGAAAAATAATTAAATTTGTTTATTTGTGACTAAATAATAGATACATTTAAAAATGTCACTTGAACAAGGAGATGCTACGTGTGTGAAAAATTCCCCTACGACCAGCTCATCTGTTCCATTCTTCTGCTTAAAAGGAAAAGATGGATACCCTACGTGGAAATTTAAGATGCGCAATTACCTTGTACATGAGGACCTGTGGGAAACAATAGGTGGCTACCCCGAAGGTGATAAAACTCTTGCCTCTACCAAGGTACGTCGTGATTCTAAAGCACTCGCAAAAATATGTTTAACAGTAGACGGCGCAGCTATTACTCACGTGAGATGTGCGAAAATTGCGGCTGAAGCATGGAAATCTTTGCAGAACGCTTTTGAAGACAAGGGAATGGGACGAAGGTTAGTTTTAGAGCGTAAGCTGTACAGGTTGAGTCTGTCGGACTTTGATGACATGGAACTGTACATTAACGCAGTAATGTCAACCGCACAGGATCTAGCGGATATTGATGTAGTCATAAAAGATAACTCTATTGCTGCGATACTTTTGGGAGGTCTTACTCCAAAATACGAGCCTCTCATTATGGCTTTAGAAAACAGTAATGTCGAAGTGACTACAGAACTTGTTAAGACAAAACTGCTGAACGAAATGTCCAAATCTGCAACTTCATCTTTAGATTCCGTTTTTCATACTAAAAAGAAGCCGAAAATATTATGTTACGAATGCAAAAAGCCTGGTCATAAGAGACCAGACTGTCCATTGAAGAACAAAAAGAAGGAAGCCAATGCGGTAACTGTCAATAATACTACAATTACATCGCTCAACACTTCTAGTAGCTCCTGCAAGGACATCTTCTATATTGATTCGGGCTGTACTAGGCACATGGTTTCTAGACGTGATTGGTTTGAAAATATAACGATGCGAAATGAAGGCACCGTTACTGTCGCAAACGGAGAACAGATAAAGTGCTGTGGAGTTGGAAATATTTCTATAAATACACCAGAAAACGTTGTAAACAAGATTAGTGATGTTGCTTTTGTACCAGATTTAAAAGCTAATTTACTATCTGTACATAAAACTGTTGAAAAGGGTTTTGTATGTGTTTTTGATATAAATGGATGTAACTTTTATAAATCTGATAATTTTCGTTTTACAGGTGAATCTGTTGCTCATGCCTCGCCCTGCGGTGGACTGTATGTTTTAGACGGTACAGTCAACGATCACGTAAATTCGGCGGACAATTATTTGACACACGATGTGCACTCTGACTGTCAAGATAGTTATAAACTTTGGCACGCGAGGTTAGGCCATTTGTGTCGTATAGGTATGAGACAACTGAAGAATCACGAGGTAGGCGTAAAATTTACAGTTGTAGATAAAAATAGTTGCATCGCTTGCGTGGAAGGTAAACAAGCGCGAAAACCTTTCAAGAAAGTAGCTTCCAATAAGACTACGTCCCCGTTGGAGTTAATTCATATGGATCTCATGGGACCGGTCTCTACAACCTCTTTTCAAGGTAATAAGTATATGTTAACGGTAGTAGACGATTATACACGAAAGGTATTCGCTTATTTTATTTCTTCCAAAAATGAAGTTAAAAATCAATTCTGTCTGTTTCAATCCTTTGTTGAAAATCAATTAGACAAGAAAATAAAAGCTGTCAGGACTGACGGAGGCAAAGAATTTGTTAATAAAGAGTTCATTGATTATCTTGCTTCTAAAGGTATCGAGCATCAAACGACGACGCCTTACAGTCCTCAACAGTGTGGAGTTGCGGAACGTACGCATCGCTCGGTTACAGAGAAGGGAAGAACGTTGCTGGCTGATAGCTCACTGTCGAAAGCATACTGGGAAGATGCATTTAAAGTTGCCGTATATCTGAAGAATCGGTCTCCTCACAGAGCCTTGGGTGGAAATATTCCTTATGACAGATGGTATGGTCGAAAAGGTGATCTAAGTCACCTGAAAGTTTTCGGATGTAGAGCACTTGTCCATATACCCTCGTGTCATAGGAGGAAGTTAGATGCTAAGGCGCAGGAGGCGATATTCGTGGGATACTCAGAAATTACAGGTACTTATATTTTTAGAGATCCTGTTAATCCACGAAAAGTACTTATATCCAGAGATGCAACCTTTTTCGAGAATAGGTTTACAGCCTTAAAGCAGTGGCAATCTGAGCCAGTAGTACAATCTGACTCTATCTTACTGTTTGATACAAATACAAAGAAAGCTGAGATTGAGAATAGCCAGCCTGTGGTACAGTCAGACTGTACGCCTCTATTTGCAGAAAGAATAGAGCCTGACCCTGATAATAATCATGAAGTTGAATTCTATGATTGTGATGAGAGTACTGATCCTGTGGCTGAAGCGTCTTCATCAATAAATCTAGAGCCAGTGATATTGGAAGAGCAAAAGCCTCCCAATGATTCGAGGCTATCTTGTGAAGAAAAAGAGCCTGAAAATGTGGAAGAAGAAATTATTTCTGAACGTCGGTACCCATCAAGAAATAGGAAACCACCTGACTTCCTTACTTACAATATTTCTATGGCTGATTCTAGAGAACCTACAACTTTTAACGAAGCTACTCATGCCGATGATGCTGACAAGTGGCACCATGCTATGGCTGATGAGTACAGTTCACTGAAAAAACTCCATACATGGGATTTAGTAGATAGACCTAACAAAAAGGTTATACCATGTAAATGGGTTTATAAGATTAAGAAAGACGCATATGGTAATATCACAAAGTATAAAGCGAGACTCGTCGTCAAAGGTTTTCATCAAGTCGAGGGAATAGACTACGTGGAAACGTTCGCGCCGGTGATTCGTCATTCTTCCCTCCGCACGTTGTTTGCATTAGCTGCAGAGTTGGACCTACGAATGAAGCATTTAGACGTGGATACTGCGTTTCTTAATGGAGATTTAGAAGAAGAAGTTTTCATGGAGCAACCACTTGGTTTTATAGAAAAAGGCAAGGAAAACAAGGTTTGTTTGCTCAAAAAATCTCTTTACGGTCTTAAACAGGCACCGCGAGCGTGGAACAAAAAGTTAAACGATACGCTGTTAAAAATAGGTTTTAAAGGAACTCCTTCCGAGCCTTGCGTATATACGAAACTTTTTGATAAAGAACTCGTAATATTGGGTATATTTGTCGATGACATAATAGTCTTCTATAAGTCCGAGTTGACATTTGACATTGTCAAGAATGATTTGTCGAAATATTTTTCATTAAAGGATCTCGGAATATTAAAATGTTATTTGGGACTACAAATTGAATACGATTCCGACTGTATTAAAGTAAACCAGCGTAATTATATTCTTTCTATATTGGAAAAGTTTAATATGAAGGAGTGTAAGGATGTCAATACTCCATTAGTTAAAAAACATATGGAACGGAGACCTGATGGTCAAACTGGTGAGTGTTATCCTTATCAGAATTTAATAGGATGTCTGATGTATCTGTCAGTTAACTCACGACCTGACATCACGTACGCAACGAGTTATTTAAGTCAGTTTAATACGTGTTTTACTAAAGAACACTGGAATGCTGCAAAAAGGGTTCTGCAGTACCTAAAGGGTACTTTAAACTATTCATTGGTTTACAGAAAGAGTGGAAAACCTTTGAAAGGTTTTTGCGACGCGGACTGGGCAAATTGTCCGTTTGACAGAAGGTCATACACTGGTTATGCCTTTATGTTGAGTAGAGGTCCAGTATCCTGGGAGTCCAAGATGCAACCTACCATTGCCCTTAGCTCAGCAGAATCGGAGTACATGGCATTAGCCTCTGCTGCGAAGGAAGCGTGTTATTTACGACGGTTTATCTACGAAATAACAGGTAAACTCTATCCAGTTAACTTAGCTTCTGACAGTCAGAGTGCCATTAACCTCGTGCATAATCCGGTACACCATTGCAGGACGAAGCATATAGATACCAGATTCCATTTTATAAGAGAAAAAGTATCTAATAATATTATTAATGTAACATGTATTAAAACTTGCGATATGCCTGCAGATGTACTTACGAAGCCACTTGGGCCTATAGCACATAAAAGGTGTACGATTAATTTAGGGATAGAAACTTAAGTTGTATATTTTTTGTTTGTTTGTCTGTCACAACTTCGATTAAGGGCGGCTGTTGTATAAACTAACCTCTGTTGTGCAGACTATACTTTTTAAGTTGTTTATTTCTATTATTTTTATATTGTTTGAAATTCCTTGGTTACTTCGTTCTAATAAACACTCGTGTCAACACGCATCTTTAATATATTTTTCTCTTATATTTATATTTATTTACAACAATTTCCCTACACAATATGTATTTGTTACACAAGGGGGCGAAGTTAGTGTTCGCCTTCTCGTGCTAATATTAAACTAAAACCCGAGCTAGCGAATAATTCCAAAATTGAACGATTGATTCGGAAGTTGGTTCAAAGAGTGGAATCTTTAGCATTGGGAGAGATTCAAAGCACGATAACAGAACACACTTTGCTATTGAGTGAAACACACAATTTTTCACCTCACTGCCGCGAGTAATAAAAATTATGACATCCATCATTTATATATATATTAACATTCATTAAAAGCACATCCAACCAGCTAACGTCACAAAACACTCCATTAGTACTAAACAACTGAAATAAATAAATAATTAAATATTTCCGGACAATCGACACAAATCGACCTAGTCCTACAGTAAGTTCAGTAAGGCTTATGTTGTAAGTACTAGACGATGCTATATATAATAAATAGATACATATAATCACTTAAATACATAGAAAACCCATGACACAGGAACAAATATCTGTGCTCATCACAAATAAATGCCTCGACTGGGAACCGAACCCAGGACCAACTTGTACGTAAAGAATTTATTTTGCACTCTTGTGAATAAAATGGAATTTTGCTGATTACAGAAAATAACAGTTCTTTCCGAGCTAGTGAGGTGAAAATAATATTTCCCTAAAGTTTCTCAAACAATCAATAAGGTTTATAGTCTGGCATACATGACATCCATGGTCGCTAGTATTTAGTACAAGGACTTTAATTGACACGCATTACCTATACGAGTAACTGTGCACTTACAAGTAGCTTATTACAAGTGACTTTATAGTTCACTTGTATGTATATATTTTTTTTACTTTAAATTACTATTTACTATGAAGATTGAAGATGGTTCCCTAACAGCGCTCAAAAACTGTTACTACACTTATTTCATAATTTTAACTAAATTGAGTTCTTTTATCTTAGGTTTATTATTTTTACACATTTTTGTTATTAACTATTATGTTTTGATCGTTTTCTTCATACGTACTGATTATTATTGTTTTAATGTGTTTTGGCAATTTAACTTCTGCAGCTCATCATCTTCCTCGCGTTTTCCCGACATTTTGCCCCGGTTCGTGTTAGCCAGGGTCCGCTTGGAAACTAATCCCAGGAATTTGCGAAGGCACTAGTTTTTACGAAAGCAACTTCTACCTGACCTTCCACCCAGAGGGTAAGCTAGGCTTTATTGGGCTCAATAGCAGGCTTAGTAGTTATATTCCTTCACCGAAAAGCGACTGGTGAATGTCAAATGATATTTCGTACATCGTTTTGTTTAACTTCTGCAGGTGATACAAATAAAATGTTGGTCCTAACCTACTCTAAATGGTCGAACCATAGCAAGTGCTTTAATCCCGGGGAAGGTTGTGATTCCTTATGTAGCTGAAGTTTAACTTCGACAGTTGGTTTTCCATATAATAAAACTAATTAAAAAAATAAACAGATCATGGTATAAACCTTATAAATAAAATTGTCAAAAAAATAACCCTTTTACTGTAAAATAACCGATCACAGAAATACCCCTAATGCCTGGCCCGGTAACGCGAACGTCGACGTTCGTATATTTTACGCATCTTTCTCTTTTACTCCAATTACGGCGTCATGAGAGTGACAGAGCCAATCCGTTCGAAAGTAATGAATATCGTTTTTCGCGGTAGCACCGCTGACTTTACAATTTAATTGCTACTTTTATATCTACAGCACATTAAATACGACCTGGAACGTAGCCAAAATATGGCAAAAGGTCAAAAAGAAATGAAAATGAAATTAAAAATGTTTTTCCCCTCACTAGCTCGTAAAGCGCTTGTTTATCCTTTAATACGAGAGGGTAAAAACGCATTTAATCCACTAGTGATTAAAGTAAGTTGACTTCTCATAGCTCTAATTGCTATGGTTTTAAAGTCTAAATTCGCGAAGTACAGCTCACTTGCCCCCGCGGCGGCGGCGGTAAGTCGCACACGCACCGAGTTGAAAATCGAATTAGAACATTCGAAAATCGTACTGGCCACCACAAGCTAACCAAACTAAAGGCACCTTTTGTAAAAATGTTGAATGTATCTAAACGCAAAGAAAAATTCAATGCGATTTCAAAACGTTTTTTGCATGTTTCACTTTCCTCGCTGTAGTGAGGGGAAAAGTTTTGTGTTACACACGGGTGCAATTGTAATTTAATTCTCGTGTATTGAAACACTCGCTACGCTCAGGATTCTATTTTAAAACCACTCGCTTTGCTCGTGGTTAAACTATAGAATCCATTCGCTTGTTCGAGTTTCAATCCCACACTCGCAATTAAAATACAATTTTGCACCCGTGTATAACAAATAACTATTATTTGTTAAAAAATAATGAACTTAAAATAATTACATCTGATACTAAGGTCGATAACAACAAAATGTCCAAAATGGATATGCCGATGAGTAAAGTTTTAGCCATGGCGCTGATTTTCAGGGCATGTCGAAGAAATAGTTCACCAAAAACAAGAGGCTATTATTAACAGGTAAAATAAAATAATCACACAAACCAAAATATCTAATGTGTACGACGTACACATAAAAGTAATTATTATAAATGTATGCCATATTTTTAATGTAGTTAGTGCTAGTAGTAACCCGTATAGTTAATGTTTATTTATGTTCTTATCTTTTCAGCTTGACTGCAACAGAAAAAAATGATTTTATGTTCCCTTTGTCTTCAAGCACCGCATATTGTTGTAAATGTTCGTAAAAACTAATAAATTTAATATTTTCTTGAACGGTTTAGATTGACAATACTAACTGCAACATTTGGGTATTTTCGCTGATGATGCTACAGATTGTTTCTACATACTTAAAACCATCTTAAAACTTATTGTTATGTACGTTTCTTTATTGCGTATTTACATAACTATGGCATATTAGTGTTATTCAAATCAATTTCAAATTTTTATGTTTTATTCAGGTAGGCCAAGCAACAAGCACTTTCGAATAGACAAATACAAATATAGTCTTAAGCTAATAATTAATTAATACAGGGCATTTCATTGGTTAAATTATTACAATATAATACTTATATGTATAACAATAATAATGTCACAATAATATTAAAAATAAAATAAAACATATTTTAAACATTAAAAATCTTGTATATGAATACTAGTCTAGAATTGTCTAGAATAAAATCTAAATGTCAAAAGTTAACACATAAGGACTATCATTATAATTCAATTTTAATCCCACGTTGTATTATCATTCATGTAGTCATGTGTGCTATAATAGGCTTTAGAAATAAGTTGTGTTTTTACATAATTCTTGAATTTAATAAGTGACAGTCACTTTCATTGGTAGCTTTTTTTTATGACATAGGCATATTATAAAACCTTACAAAATTACCCATAAATGATTTTTTAATTTTATGGAGTCGGCTGAAGGGTACCTACTGCGAGTTTATGCTTATTTCTAGTATTTATGTTATGAATATCACAATTCTTTCTAAAATAACTATATTTTTATGTACATACACCATATTCTCATATATATATTGGCAATGCACTATCATTATATTAATATCCTTAAACTTATCTCTAAGTGAAGCTCTATACTTCACCTTATATATCCCTCGAATAGCCCTCTTCTGCAAATTAAAAATTGTATTGATCTCTGAAGCACTGCCCCATAGCAAAATACCATAGGACATAATACTATGGAAATAACTGAAATATACTAAACGAGCTGTTTTTACGTTTGTTAACTGACGGATCATGCTTACGGCAAAACCTGCAAAACTCAGTCTATTCGAAAGATAACCAATATGGGGACCCCATTGGAGTTTTAAATCTAATGTAATACCAAGAAAAACTGTGCTATCAACTAGTTCCAATTCCTCGCCCTTCACAATGACACTTGCTAGCTCGTTCTTTACATTACTGGTTAGAAGGAATTTAATGCACTTTGTCTTATTTTCATTTAATAGCAAATTATTAACATTGAACCAATTAACTACTTTAGAAATAGCATTGTTTACATCATTGTCATGACGACCGGTCTGGCCTAGTGGGTAGTGACCCTGCCTATGAAGCCGATGGTCCTGGGTTCGATTCCCAGTCAGGGCATTTATTTGTGGAATGAGCACAAATATGTGTTCCTGAGTCATGGGTGTTTTCTATGTATTTAAGTATTTATATGTATCTATCTATTATATATATCGTCGTCTAGTACCTACAACACTAGCCTTACTGGGCTTACCGTAGGATTAGGTCGATTTGTGTCAGATTGTCCCGAAATTATTTATTATTATTTGTTTCTCCTTTATGGGTACTCGGGCCTATACATCCCGGTCTTTTTATTATTATTGTAAGCTCGTTGCTGTCTTTTGATTTTAAATACAAGCGAGGTGTCATCTGCAAACAATACTACATCATGGTGGGTATCTGTGAGGTATGGCAAGTAATTTATGTAGAGAAGGAAGAGGAACGGATAATCCCAGTGCCCGTTAGCACTAGAAAAGCAAAGCTGAAATTTGGTACTAATATGTATATCAATCACGCCGACAAAGTGGTAAAATAAAAAGTGGAAAAAAATGTTTTATTAGGGTACCTATACGTAAAGTGGGGAGTGATTTTTTTTTTCATTCTAATTCTAACGTGTGATATATAGTTGGATAGGTATTTAAAAATAAATAGGGGTTAACTAACATCATGTTTTGATAATGTAAATATTTTCGGAATTAATCGCTCCAGAAGTAAAAAAAAATGCGTCCCAGCCCTCTAACTTTTGAACCATAAATTTTAAAAATATTAAAAAATCTCAAAAGTAGAACCTTACAAAAACTTTCTAGGAATATATTTTGAACTTGATAGAACCAATAGTTTTTGAAAAAAAATCAAGATAATTTTTGAAATTAGTTTGTAATTTAACCGTATAAGCAGGTATTTATTGTACCTGTAATTTGCACAAAATCACAATGAAATGGCGTGATTTCAAATAAAGTAAAAATGGTGAAAATCGGTTCACGCAATAAAGAATTATCCCATAAAAATCATCTTCCATTCTCTACGCTCGCGCGCAATAGCTTTTACTCAATTTGCCGATAGATGTCACTGTACGTGGAACATATATCCTACATCGCGGTGTTATTATTTTTTCTATTTTAATGGGTAGTTTTAATCGGAGCAGGTGCGCCCATACATTATGTCGAAAATTTGTCGTGCCCGAACTGTCGTAATTGTCTCTGGTCGTTCATTGTCTAATAAGTAATAATATTTATAATAATTGTTCGCTAATCATGGCTCCGGTATTAAAATGTTCTCATGTAGAGGACGACGCTGTGTGACAAATCATGAAAGGCGCTCAACGCACATCGTTTCGGCCTAGGGAAGTATCTTTATTTCTTCACCCGGAAGGAATAGACCCTGTGTCTCAAGACAAATCTGATTTACAAAGTATATATATGTTTGTAGGGCATGGGATTTGCATTTATTACATCACTGGAATATTACGGGTCTATGATAGTTTATATAATAATTTAAGTCACTCGCAGCACGTTTACGTTAAGGCATTATTCCTATATTTGGAGAGTAATAAAATACAATTCCCTAGTGTTCAACGCTAACCAAATAATAGTATTGACTGTGGGTTATTTGCCATTTGTTTTGCCACCGCTTTAGCTTTGAGAGTAAATCCATCCTGTTTCAATTAAATTGCCGAGGACATGCGACGTCATTTGTTTAGTATGTTATCTCGAGGTGTATAAGAGCTTTTTACATCAACTAACACCGAAAGAAGAGCGGGCCGGCCACCAGCAAATTGAATCCTTGATGTTCTAGAAAAAAAAGGAAAAAAATTAAATTAAAGATGCCAACAAGAAAAAAACAAAAGGTGTCAAAAGACACAGTCTCAAGAAACTGAAAGTCAAAACTTTAATGACAAGAAAAATATTGAAAGCCCAACATTTATAGATAATACGCAGATAATTAAAAGGCCAACATTTACAGGCATTACGCAGATAATTGAAAGTCCAACATTTACAGGCTTTATCCACATAATTGAAACTCCAACATTTACAGATGAATCAAAGAAAACCAAAAGTCCGACTAATGTTATCCAAACCATTGGGTGTTTAACACTTGCGAATAGTAATCAAGAAAATCCAAGTCCAACATTAGATTTAGAACATACCGACAACCAACATACTGGATCCGGCCAAGCCAAACGTAGAAGAAATAATACTGATTACACACAGACAAAGCAAATACGAAACACTGAGAGACGCAGGGCCACTCGTCAAATTCCCGTCATTACACAGGCAGAACAACAACGCAACACGGAGGCTCACCTCGCAGTTCGTGAAAATCCTATCTTCCGAGATATAGAACAGCAGCGAAACACGCAGGCTCACCGCATATCTCTTGAAAGCTCTACCTTCCGGGCTGCCGAGCAACAGCGCAATACACAGGCTCACCGCATAGCTCGAGAAAACCCTATCTTCCGGGTTACAGAACAGCAGCAAAACACGCAGGCTCACCAAATAGCTCGCCAAGATCCACATTATTCACAAATTGAACGAGCTAGAGACACTAGAGCTCGACAATCGTCGCGTTGTAATTATATTAATTATTGGGATAATATTAAACGAAAATATTTTGATAACACCAAGGAAGGATACAATCATCCTTGTTCATGTTGTGGTAGATTATGGCATAAAAATTCTGTAAGACAACTAATAAAACATGCTATTTCGACTAAATATAATGCAGAATTAAATGTATTTAATTTAAATCCATTTGATGAGTCAGCAGAGTTTTGCTATACGTGTGCTAAATATATTATGCAAGGGCGAATGCCCCGAGTAAGTCCCCGCCACGTATTTTTGAAAATATCTCGTAGAGGCCAGGGATTAGGATATCAGCATAGTTTATCAGGAAATGTTATTAATGTACCTGTAAAAATAAATAACATTGTAAATGCTTTACCTCGGTCGATAAATGATGATAATATCTTTACTATAGTGTTGAAGCGTAAATTCTGTTATAAACATGGTCGAAAGAACAAGTCCGGCCGGAAATAATACGAAGAGCAGCAGAATATTTAGTAACGTATGATTTGTTTCGGAGATATGGTATAGAACTCATGTTCATGGACGAATAATGAACCTGAACACACTGTAGAATGTACCTGTTATTCACTTGAGCAGGAAAACGATTTTGATGAGTTCCTTGAATTAAATCCTGGTGGCACAGAAACTTTGTTAGATGAAAACCAATACAAAACAATAGTTATGGCTCCAGGAGAAGATGAACGGCGAATTTCCTTGCTTTTTGATCAACATCTGGAAGAGCTTGCCTTCATAATCCTATATCCTAATAATTGTTCGCTAATCATTGCTCCGGTATTAAAATGTTCTCTTATATTTTGAACAGTAATAATCATGTTGAGGACGACGCTGTGTGACAAATCATGAAAGGCGCTCAACGCACATCGTTTCGGCCTAGAGAAGTATCTTTATTTCTTCATCCGGAAGGAATAGACCCTGTGTCTCAAGACGAGTCTGATTTACAAAGTATATATATGTTTGTAGGGCATTGGATTTGCATTTATTACATCACTGGAATATTACGGGTCTATGATAGTTTATATAATAATTTAAGTCACTCGCAGCACGTTTACGTTAAGGCATTATTCCCATATTTTGAGAGTAATAAAATACAATTCCCTAGTGTTCAACGTCAACAAAAAAATAGTATTGACTGTGGGTTATTTGCCATTTGTTTTGCCACCGCTTTAGCTTTGAGAGTAAATCCATCCTGTTTCAATTACATTGCCGAGGACATGCGACGTCATTTGTTTAATATGTTATCTCGAGGTGTATTAGAGCTTTTTACATCAACTAACACCGAAAGAAGAGCGGGCCGGCCACCAGCAAATTTATTCCTTAATGTTCTAGAAAAAAAAAGAAAAAAATAAAATTAAAGATGCCAACAAGAAAAAAACAAAAGGTGTCAAAAGACACAGTCTCAAGAAACTGAAAGACATAACTTTAATGACAAGAAAAATATTGAAAGCCCAACATTTATAGATAATACGCAGATAATTAAAAGGCCAACATTTACAGGCATTACGCAGATAATTGAAAGTCCAACATTTACAGGCTTTATGCACATAATTGAAACTCCAACATTTACAGATGAATCAAAGAAAACCAAAAGTCCGACTAATGTTATCCAAACCATTGGGTGTTTAACACTTGCGAATAGTACTCAAGAAAATCCAAGTCCGACATTAGATTTAGGACATACCGACAACCAACATACTGGATCCGGCCAAGCCAAACGTAGAAGAAATAATGCTGATTACACACAGATAAATCAAATACGAAACACTGAGAGACGCATGGCCACTCGTCAAATTCCCGTCATTAGACAAGGAGAACAACAACGCAACACGGAGGCTTACCTCGCAGCTCGTGAAAATCCTATCTTCCGAGATATAGAATAGCAGCGAAACACGCAGGCTCACCGCATAGCTCGTGAAAGCTCTACCTTCCGGGCTGCCGAGCAACAGCGCAATACACAGGCTCACCGCATAGCTCGAGAAAACCCTATCTTCCGGGTTACAGAACAGCAGCGAAACACGCAGGCTCACCAAATAGCTCGCCAAGATCCACATTATTCACAAATTGAACGAGCTAGAGACACTAGAGCTCGACAATCGTCGCGTTGTAATTATATTAATTATTGGGATAATATTAAACGAAAATATTTTGATAACACCAAGGAAGGATATAATCATCCTTGTTCATGTTGTGGTAGATTATGGCATAAAAATTCTGTAAGACAACTAATAAAACATGCTATTTCGACTAAATATAATGCAGAATTAAATGTATTTAATTTAAATCCATTTGATGAATCAGCAGAGTTTTGCTATACGTGTGTTAAATATATTATGTATGGGCGAATGCCGCGAGTAAGTCCCCGACACGTATATTTGATGAGATCCTTGAATTAAATCCTGGTTACACAGAAACTTTGTTAGATTAAAACCAATACAAAACAATAGTTATGGCTCCAGGAGAAGATTAACGGCCAATTTCCTTGCTTTTTGATCAACATCTGGAAGAGCTCGCCTTCATAAAAGTACATTGCGCTATTGAGCGAAAATTTCTGGTAAACTTAGAGTTGAAAAAACCGGAAGAATTCCCGATTTTTTCTAAAAGCTATGTTTTTTTAAATTTTATTCGGAAAAAACATTGTCACTTCGTTTATATATTTTTCCGAAACAAACAAAAAGAACGGAATAAAATGAAAAAAAAACGCACTTTGAAAAGAACTTGTGAATTTTTCCATTTATAACTAATCCATAGTTTAGGTAACTACACCTGCTTAGTCGTGCGTTATGTTATCAAAATACTGGCGATCGTTTGTGAAAATGTCTATTGACTTTGCCCCTATCGTTAGTGGCATAATTATTGCAATTTTATCATAAAATTTCTCTGTTCTTATCGCATTTCTAAAAAAATTCTAATGAAATCTTTGATTTGATTATTTGTGGTCTCAATCAAAAGTTACAGAGATATGTTGTTACCCATTTCGACTGCGATTCATAACATAGAGTCCGACAATGCACTTCTTTCAGAGATTCCCGCTGCATTTTTGATCATACAAAAATAAAATTAAAAAAATGGATTTTCCAGATGACTGTCTCGAATTTGTAAAAAGCAAAAATGCTATTGTAACATACCTAAAGAACCGCAAAGAATTTTGCATACAACTTACGCATTTAGCCGCATATATGTTGGACCCCAGATTTCACAAATCAGTCTTCACCGAATATGAAACGTTAACTGACAATGTTTTTTTTGAAAATGACACAATATTTAACAAAATTAGCAAACTGTACGCACATTAATACTTGTGACTTAATTAATGGGTCTGTTTGCTGAATACCAAGCAGAGGGCGGTTTCTGGGCCAACGAATACATATGGCAGCCTGTTATGACCATAAGTCCTCTGAATTAGTGGAAAGGATTGTGTGCAACAAAACTCCTACCAACTATTGCCGTAAGGTTACTTAGTGTCCCTCCGTCATCTGCTGCATCAGAGAGGAACTAGTTGTTGTTTGGTCACACTCACACCAAGGATAGAAACCGGCTTTTGCCAGGACGGCTGAATAAACTGATTTATATTAGATATAATTTGCACTTGCAAATTAATTGTTTCAGTGTCTATGATTCGGGTATTTTAGACTTAGATGATGGCAGTGACAGTGATTAATAAACATAGTAATTAGTGTAAGAGTTTTTTTTTTCTTTCCCAATAAAACTGAAAAATACGGAAAAAAACAAAAATTTCAAAACGTCCTGCAAAAAACGATTTGATTATTTCGAGAATTTTCAACCCTAGGTGAACTTTAGTCATTCTGAAGTCACACGTTCAGAAATATCCAGTAATGATAGGCGAGCTGTAAGACCTGACTATCTATTTACTGCCATGAAAAAACCACAAACTAATGCCGTCAAAAATAATGTTACGACCTGTTTACGCAATGCATGCATGTAATGTGCTTCAGAATAATTTTGTTGACAATTTAGTTCAACATGACGATGGATATCGTGTTTTTGATGGAAGGAGAAAAAAAAAGTTGTTGGCAGTGGTTTGACTGTTCGGTGTTCCCACTTTGTTTTTAACTTTATCTGCTGCTGAAGTGCAATGGACTCCATTATTAATCTTGCTTAGTGAAGTAGTTGATAAGGAAAGACCTACTGAGCCCGAAGCGGAAAATTTGCCATACGATACAAAAGCTCGCTGTATACAATGCGATCCGATCACATATTTTGAAATAAAATTAAAAGGAATAAAAAAAACCTGATCTTGTTCATCTGGACCTTTCTTAAATTACAACATCACCCACTTTTATTATCGCATTGAGTTTCAGTATACAGGATCGCCTCATGCTCATATGATGTTATGGTTAGACGAGGCGCCCACTTTTATAGCCGGTGATACAGCATCTGCTCGTGATATTTCCAAATTTATTGACAATATTATTTCCTAGAACTGAAGTACCTGAAAAACTTAGACGTCTACAACTACATAAACATACACATACATGCCAGCCTACATCAGATAGACCATGTCGCTTTGGATTACCATTTTTCTCCATGGATGAATCGAAAGTATTAGTAAAACTTTCAAAAGACGATCTAGATTTCAAAAAGTCAAAAAAAGTGGCAAAAGACATCAACCAAAAAAGACAAGATATTCCTCCAGAAATATACACTTTCGTTGAATTTTTGAACTGGATTGCAGTTGGTTTTGAAGATTACATATTAGCTATTAGAAGCAACTTAAAACGACCAACGGTTGTTCTTAAACGTAGACGTCAGAATGTATTCATTAATCCTTTTCGTAAAAAAATATTAGCTTTACATAAAGCAAACATGGATATTCAATTTATATCAGACCCATTTGCGTGCCCAGTATACATTGTTGACTACATTAAGAAGGCTGACCGAGTAATGTCACGCCTTTTGCGTGAAATATCAAATGGATTCTTAAATTCTAGTGAGATTTCTGCTCAAGAAGCAAACTATGTTTTGACTCGTTTACCGCTGCGCGCTGTCACGAGCTAGTGAAGCTGAAATGTACATAAACACTAGTTTGCCACAAGAGCGAGTGCATATTTAAAAAAGTCATCTTGAATTACAAAGGCTCGAACCTACGGATTATTCGACGCTCATGCCATTATTGTTTCTTCCTAGTCGCGATTCTGCACAATATGGATTTCATACAGTTGCTTTTGATCACATTCATTATTCTTCGCAGGTAGTAGTTTGATGTACCTCGACGAAAATCAGTTAAAAAGCTATCAATTTATTTCCCATGTAGGTACAGTCAGCGTTAGAGATATGTGACTCCCCCCCCCCCCCTGCGTACAACCAATCTATGTAGGGGGGGCCACATATCTCGGACGCTGACTGTACATAACTATTCAGCGAGTTTTACTAGTTTTTTCGTAGATATAGATCATATTAGTCGGAATGGCGTTTCTTACTATTTTAACTATTAGCACGACGTACCCAGACTTTTCCATTATATATGTATAGAAACTGTTTCTTTATCAAAAATGAATCACTTCACTGGCCACTTGACGGAGCCATTGTTATAATTGACATAATCAGAATTGTTATATGGTTTCAATTTCTCAGTACAATAATTATATGTTTATACAATTTTGAGTGCTCTAAGTGATAATAAACTGAAAGATGGAGGAAAACGACGATAGAGTCGTATTTATAAAAAGCGAGAGGGGGAAGGATATTCTTCTCAAAAGTGGACACAAGTATTATTTTCGAGGTAATCGTGCCAATGGATCAAACTGGCGATGCGTTAATATGATATCGTGCAGTGCATCAATCACCATTGGCAAAGATAATAATGTGCTAAAACTGAGTAAACATATGTGTAAGCCAAATAATTTTCAAAATAAAGTCGATGTTTGCTTAGACAATTGTAGGTCAGAAGTGACCAAAACCATGAAACCCGTTCAAAAAGTATTTGAAAAGGAGTTTGAGCTTATAAAGGAGAAAGCGTTCGTGATTGTATCTAAACAGATTCCTGAGTTTAAAACGGTAAGAGACTCCTTATACAAACGACGGTATAAAGCGTTAATGGTCAACAAAAGTTCTTTTCAAGATATTGACGACATAACACTGCCCGAAATTCTTGTAGAGGATTTTTTGGTTAGTGACGAGTTCAATATTTATGTGTTTGCTACCACTCTAGGCAGGGAAACGATTCAGAAGACAACAAGTTTTTTAGGGGACGGAACTTTTAAAGTAATACCTACACCATTTTTTCAATTGTATACGCTGCATGCAGATTTAAAAAGATACTTGGATAAGGCTACTACTATCGTACCTGTAATTTACGTTCTACTCCCAAACAAATCACACAATACGTACGAGCTGTTGTTTTCAATATTGAAAGAAAAATTGTTACTGAATGTATTACAGTTTAAAAGTGACTATGAATTAGCCGCTACAAATGCGTTAAAAACCGTATTCAAAAATGTGATTATAAAAGGATGTTTCTTCCATTATCAACAATCAATTTGGAGACAGGCTGAAGAACTTGAAGTAACTGGACATCGCCTTGGTAAAAACATAACAAGACAATTATGTAAATTAGCATTATTTCCGCCAGCTGATTTACCGGATGGTTTCGGTATCATTACTGAACTTATGCGTCAAACACCGGTATTTAATCTGTTCAAAAAATACTACAAAAAATAGTGAATAAATAAAATAAAACCAGAGATGTTTAGTTGCCACAACAAGCTGAATAAAACTTCCAATTTTCTAGAAGGTTGGCATAATCGACTTGGTATCGGATTTGGTCGCCACCCTAAACTATTTTTGTTTCTGAGTCTATTAAAAAAAGAAGCTAAACACCAAGATTTCTTGATTAAACGCAGTCTTGCTGGATGTAAAAAACAATATCCCAAAAGACGAAGAATAGATCATTATACAGGTGCAGATATAATTGAGAAGTTTGAAAACCACGAAATATCAATGGCAGAACTTGGAGCACTCAAAATTGTATAAACATATAATTATTGTACTAAGAAATTGAAACCATATAACCACAAAACAGAAAAAACAGTAGAAGTGGCACAAGCGGTGATTAGTATGGGAACCGATGTCGCCAAAACGCACACCAGCTCACGCACAAACACAACAATTTCTGATAGGTGGTTGGCTCTGTCAACTTAATAAAAAAGTCATTTGTACCACGACTGGGTACGATAGTTCAAACTTTAACATAAGTGGCGTCTAGCGTCAAGTAGTGGAACTACAATAATTATGGCATAGCAATTTGACAATAGAAGTCAGGATTAGCGCATATGTTCTTTCTCCCTTAGACTTTTGTAGTCTTAGCAAGAGTGAGTAAGATACCATGTAGGTAGTACATTACGGTAGAAAGATGCCATAGTGATGTCCAAGTGTCGGTGTGATATCGATAAAATATATATACGTGGGTAATGTATGTAGGTACGTAAATGCATATTACAAAAATCATATTGATCACGCCTCTTATATATTATACGAATAGATAGTACTTAGATATATTAGATAACAAAATCAGTAGTGTAAGAGATCTCGAAATTAAACCAAAAATAAAGAGTATTGTATGATTTAGCTAGAAGAAAAAAAGAGTAAAGGGAAGTATTAAAACTTTGTTAGGATGATTTTGAATATAATAATGTATACACTGGAAATATTTTTCTAAAGTAAGATGTGACATAATAAAGGTACAATATAGTTAATTTAATCAGGTAAACGTTACATCAAGGTTGTTATTCAATATTTTTTAACGGAAAAAGGGGGTAACTAATTACATAATAACTGACCCCGCCTCATCACGGAAAGCCCAGTACCCTTTATTAAGAAGTGTACTACAACACTACACGGAAATCAGACTGTAGAAATATTGTGAACATATTTTTGAAGTTTCTTCATTTGTATTCATCATCATCTTCCTCGAGTTGTCCCGGCATTATTCCCCGGATTACGGACAAACTAACCTAGAGAGTTGGCGTAGGTACTAGTTTTTACAAAAGCGACTGCCATCTGACCTTCCAACCGAAGGTAAACTAGGCTTTATTGGGATTAGTCCTATTTCGTCACTGAAAAGCGCCTGATCAAATGATATTTCGTACATAAGTTCCGACAAACTCATCGATACAAGCAATACTTCGAAACCTCATTCATATGGATAAATAAAATAATCGTAAAAAATATTAATAGAAGTAAAACTTATGGGCCTCCTAAACAAATATTGATATTCAGAAACTCGGACATTTTCCTCGCACTAGTTCGAGAATGTTCTGCTGTTTGATGGTAGTTGGATTTCAACCTTATTTCTTAAGAGTAAAGTTGGAATTTAAATTACGCGTACGAAAATATTTTTCCGAAGGAGAAATATGTCAATAAATTATTAAAATAATAATGAAATAAGATTAACTGATAGTAAATGATACCTTTGTGATCAAAATTTAAACGCGATCTTTGGTTTACGTTCTCTAAAATAGCGAAATAAGCCATATTTCTATGATTATTGTCACTTTTCCTGCTGATCAGTTACGCTTAGCCGCTCGTGACTAACTGAGCGCAGTCTGTGGTACGACTGCGCGCTTCTGCGCGCACTGTTGCCACACGCGCCACGCCCACATTACACTTCTATAGTTTTTATTTTTCTGTGCATATAACAATTCTGATTATGTCAATTGTGACAATGGCTCCGTCAAGTGGCCAGTGAAGTGATTCATTTTTGATAAAGAAACAGTTTCTATACATATATAATGGAAAAGTCTGGGCACGTCTGCTAATAGTTAAAATAGTAAGAAACGCCATTCCTACTAATATGATCTATATCTACTAAAAAACTAGTCAAACTCGCTGAATAGGTATGAACAGTCAGCGTCAGAGATATGTGGCCGCCCCTACATAGATTGGTTGTATGTAGGGGGGTCACATATCTCTAACGCTGACTGTACAATGTACCTACATGGGAAATAAATTGATAGCTTTTTAACTGATTTTCGTCGAGGTACATCAAACTACTACCTGCGAAGAATAATGAATGTGATCAAAAGCAACTGTGTGAAATCCATATTGTGCAGAATCGCGACTAGGAAGAAACCGGATTGTATAAAACTACTGACTGCAAAGAATAAGGAATGTGATCAAAAGCAACTGTGTGGAATCCATATTGTGCAGAATCGCGACTAGGAACAAAACCGGATTGTATAAAACTAATGACTGCGAAGAATAAAGAATGTGATCAAAAGCAAATGTGTGGAATCCATATTGTGCAGAATCGCGACTAGGAAGAAACCGGATTGTATAAAACCAATGACTGCGAAGAATAAAGAATGTGATCAAAAGCAAATGTGTGGAATCCATATTGTGCAGAATCGCGACTAGGAAGAAACAATAATGGCATGAGCGTCGAATAATCCGAACCTAATTCGTCCGATATATTTCAAAAAGGTATTATTGATTATTACTCAACGCGACCACTATCGTTAGAAAACATAAGTCTTTCCCATTTTGTAGCATATTACACCTATTCCAAAAAAAATCATTCGGATAGATCAATAGACACTCTCAATGATAGTTCTCAAGCAATGGATTTTTGCCAGGCTGTTGAAGAAGTTGAAGCGGAAGGGAACTGGATTCCTCTGCAAGATAAATTAGGATATATACGGAAAAGAACGAAGGCTCGAATTATACGATTTTGCCGGTACAGTTATATTGATGATCCAGATAATTTCTATAGGGAACAAGTAATACTGTAAATCTGTTGGCGAAGCGAGGAAGAAAAATTACTAAATCCCAACATAAATATATACGAGTAGGACATATTTGACGAGTATACAGAAAGAATAAAGGCCAAAAGTAAACAATTCAATAAGTTAGGTGACGCTGAAATGTTTTTTGAAGATAGCAACAGAAATTTTCTGTTACCATCTTCAAAAAACATACTTATTTAATAAGAAATGTAGAATTAATAAACGAAAACGAAGACTTGCAAAGAAGAGAAGTCAACGTGGATGTATTTGAAGGCTTTGAATTTGAGACACAAACAGTAGATGTAGCAGAAGATCTCATTCAAGGTGTAAAACCCGGGCCGCAGTTGTATGGTGAACCCACAATATACACAATGAGTGATTATTGTGTTATTTTTATTGGAGAGGCAGATTTCAAAAAATCTTAAAATTATTAATAAATGTTTTCTTTTATTAAAACATGCCTTGAGAAAATTGATCATACCAATATGATTGTATGTGTAACTTATAGATGTTTTAATTACTATGGTATTACTACTCGTACCATAACTATGCATATTTTTTTACTGTAATTGTAATTTATCTTATGAAATGTTGACATTTATACAAAAAATTAATTGTGTTTTCACGCCAAACAAAAATAATAATTCTGACCCCTTACTCCATTCAACACCTGATGATTTTTTTCGTATAGACTACTAGTAATAATGTTAATGTAAACCCTCTTACTAAATTTATGATTTTGCAAAATTGTGGTTTATTGAATAAGCTAAATATACTAGAAATAACACTAAATGAATTCCAAAATAAGCATCAAAACATTGATGTTATGTTTCAGTGAAAGTTTTGTTAAAATAGGTTCAGAACAAAATATAAAACTTAATCATTTTAAATTAGCTTCATCTTACTGTAGAGAGGTGGGACTGCAATAATGGTTAGAAAGACATTGGAGGTAAAGTCAATTTAGTTTATAGAGAAGTTATCGACTGACTGCTATTTTGAGTGTTGTGGTGTTGAAATTGCAAACATTAATCTACTGGTAATTACAATTTATAGAATACCAAAACAAGTGCAATTTCATGTCAATGTCTTTCTCCACAAATTAGAGAGTTTGCTGCAATATTTAGCATTTAAGTTCCCTAAGAAAAGGATTGTGGTATGTGGTGACTGGAACTTAGATACATTAAAAGAAAACTCAGTCACAAAGGAGTTAGTTAGTCTACTTAGAACTCATAATTTTAAGTTGCACATAAAATCACCGACTAGAATTAATACCTCTATTGACCAAATAGCCAGCAATATTCACCAAGTTAAATCTGACACCCACAGACTCAATTTGTCTGATCACGAAATGGCACAGTCTGTTATTTTAAACATAAACAATGTTAAATCCTATGTGGCGTGGTTTGAGTTTAGAAAAGACTATAGTAGGGATAACGTGCGGAAGTTTTGTGGCTGCATTAAGCCCCTATCTTTTTACGAAGTGCTTAACTCCCATGATGCCCAAGACTCGTTAAATTTTTGTCTCTACTATGACTTATGTTTCCCTCTAATAAAATTCAAAATTAATAACCAACAAAAAAATGTTAACTGGCTGTCAAGAGGCATACGTACATCATGTCAGATGAAACGTCACTTGTTGTATCAGTTCAGAAATAATAAAAGTAAATCGATCACTGACAAATTTTCCTGAAAAAATATAGCTTTTTACTTAGAAAATTTATAAATAAATCGCAGCAAATTAGCAATAGTAAATATATATCTACTAACAAAAATAAGTTAAGGCGACCTGGAATATTATAAATTATCAGACTAGTAATTTAGATCGTACAACTAATATAAACAATTTAAAAATTAAGGACAAATCCTATACTGACCCAATTGACATTTGTAATATGTTAAATAACCATTTATAGAAGCAAGTAATGTTAAGATAAACAAGAGAAATGGGGCAGCGACACCCTTTGAGCACCATCAATTCACTATGTTCCTTATGCCTGTCAGTGACATTGAAGTGCTCAAATTTATTAAATCTCTAAAAAATAGCAATACTTGTGGGGTGGATGGTATTTCAACTAGAATAATAAAGGAAACAGGAGTGCTTCTATGTCACCCTCTTGCTTATATAATATATTTATCATTTAGTCAAGGCCATTATTTAGCTGTAGAAACTTGGAGTTGCCTTCAAGAATCATTCAACATGAATCATTTTGAAGAAATAGTCCGAACAAATGGCATGAAAGAGTATTCTGCAAACCCCTGCTTCGGTGTATGTGCAATGGTAAAACATAATGAGCGAAGTCTGAAAAACTATCACATAAAATGAAAACATACAAATATGAAACACCCTACTACACATGGAAAGTTCGAAAAAATATGGTCTATTTGACTCCCACCACGAGTAGTGGGAAGGGGTTGTAACATAGAGTGATATCCAGCGTCATTTAGTAATTTAAATACTGCAGTATTACTGTTACTAAGATAGTTTTCGTTAAAATCTCCAAATATAATATAATAACTGTTACATGTCAATAAATTATTTATTATTTCATATTTCAATTTTACTTATTTCATATTCGAACCCGTGATCATACAGTGAAATTACCGGAACTGGACACTGTGATGCAGTATCTATTGAAGTAAACAATGTGAAGATAGTAAGTAGCCTTGTATAATCATGCAAATGCCCCAACAGCTTCGCAGTGGGTTTTATAAATAATTTATTGACATATAACAGTTATTGTATTATATTTGGAGATTTTAACGAAAACTATCTTAGTAACAGTAATACTGCAGTATTTGAATTACTAAATGACGCTGGATATCACTCTATGTTACAACCCATTCCCACTACTCGGTGTGGGAGTCAAATAGACATTATTTTTTCGAACTTTCCATGTGTAGTAGGGTTTTTCATACTTGTATGTTTTTTTTTGTGTGATAGTTTTTCAGACTTCGCTCATTTTCTTGTTCTATGTGTTATTAATAGTATATTTGCCAAATTTCAAGACAATTAGACCACGTTTAGGGGTCGCACACTTTGATCAGTTATAAAAAAAGTCACAAAACTGTTATGTCAGATATGTTTACTTCAAAAGAGCACAATACACTAGTCAAATGTTAATTTTAAACCAAACGAAATGGAATCATAAATGAGTACAATATGAATAACAAAAAAGTTACCACTTAATTAGCCTCATAAGCTGCTACTACATCTTTAGTCCTCTTGGTGACGCATTTTCTATGATGCTCGACGACTCTTAACAAGAATTGTTTCTGCTGTTCGTCCTTGACTGAGTTATTGAACTGTTTTATTAAAGCTATGCCACTTTCCGCTGTAGTGTATTACAACTTTAGCCATAAGCTCTCCGGTCCGGTTAGGGGTGTAGTAGATGTTCAAAATGTTTGCCAGTTACAAGAATAGCTACCCTATCTTCTAGGATCTTGCTGGATGCGACTGATGGCAACAATTTACTGTCCCAATGCAACACTAAAGGTGGGGGATCATTAAATAACGTCGCTTCAATTTTTTGAGCCATTTCACTTCTGTTGGCCACCCGAGCTCGATAAACAGTGGACGGTGATATTGAAATGTCAGTGACATCGTGACCAAGGCTTTTAGCAGCTGCAATGTACGAAGAGCTAGCTTGCGGAGCGGAGAGTCCTTCTCAATCCCATGTAGATATAAGTGTCAAATTGAGAGTGTTTCGTTTACATACTGAACGCGGTAGTTTTGCTGGTAGTGCAGAAAATCCATCATCAAGTGACGAAGAAGAATCTGCGTCCAAGGTCAATATAGGATTGGTATTTGCGTTATCTTCATAATATTTTGTCTTATAAGTATCCTCTTTTTCTTGTCTCTTAAGCTTTCGGGCAAGCTTTGAGGAAAACAGTTGATCTACCCCACTCATAGAGGAATCCATGCGGTCCTCCCTCTGTGATGTAAGAAACTCTTTATCTTCTTCTATCACATTTTTCATTGACATGACATTTTGGTTCGCAATATCAAACAGCTCTTCAAGATCACCTTTCCATATTTGGCGTCTCATATTTGCCCCGTCCGTATTTCTTGATTTCTCTTTTATTAAATTTGTATATTCCTTATAGAGTTTTTGTATGCTGGCTCGAATATTTACCTCTGTTTTAACAGGAATATTAGCTTTCTTCCACACCTCTTGCAGTTTAACACTTGTCGACTTAGTGGAGTCCGAATGTGTCTCATTTTTTTTCTTTATGGTAGTGTAAAAACACTAACAACACATGTTCCTTGGTTGGAAGACGAGCTCCTAGAAACTCCTCACAAGGAACCTTCTCGAGTAACCAAATTCCTCGTCTACAACTCATTTTTATATTACAATATACTTGAATGTTAAACAACAACACAATTAAATCACTTTCTACCCTCCACTTCAAATAATAACATGACACATTTGCTACCCGCCACCATACAGTTATGAAATTACTTAACTCAGAACTGATTAAAGTGTGCGACCTTTAAAACTTAATCGATTTTTCTGATTTTGCCTATGTGCCCATCCATGCCTTTACTGTGACGCCGGAAGACTACACTGAGCGTGGCCCGACACGCTCTTGGCCGGTTTTTTAAGTTATATACAATTCTTAAAATTCGTAACAAGATGTTACCACAAGACGTAACGCATCTTGAGAGGATGGCATTCAATAATTTGTTTTAGATTGGATTATAACATAAGCAAAAAAAGGGTATCATTAATAGATGCTATAGTAACCTGTTGCCATAGAACTATTACTTAAATATCTAATTTAAAAAGGAAATCCGGAACCAGCGAGGTCTAGGTATATTTGAGTATCAAATCGGAGGACATAGGTACAGTCAGTAACGCAACGAAGGTATCTGCCATCCCGTATATTCTTAATACAAATGTGATATTTTCTACAGTTCTGGTTTTAAAGTTTCTATTACAAATGGTAAATACTTTTTAGGTGCGCTGTTTCATACAGTATGCTACTATTGATGCTGACTGTACCTACATAATAAATAAATACGACGGTAAAAATAATAAGAAACCTACTAGTTAATAAAACTAGCGTATTGCAAGTCGCCTACCATTGACTTTATAATAATATTAAATCACATTTGCTTTATAGGTATACATATGAGGAGTGTCTTTTCAAAAAGGCTTATTTCTTTATGTAAGTAGAGGTTATTTTTCTAAGAAAATCGTACAAAAATTAGCATCTCAGCTAAGTAATATAGTTTAGTTTAAATTCATTCAGTAACATGATACTTTTTTGTTTCAATATTTGGTTCTTAAACTGGTAAATAAATAATTTAATCTAGCTCACTGTGTTGATAGATTTCTTCTGTAAGTCGCGACGTTGTGCTAGCTACTAGGTGCTTTTACTTAAGTAGGTACTTAAGAATGTTTGTGAACTAGTTACACGCAACCCCACAAGAGTTATTTGTTAGAACGCAACCAAAACATATTGGTAAACCAGCACGATTGGCATAAAAAAACACAGGAAATTTTACTACACTATAAGTACTAAAGTTTGTATTTTTATTATATTGCCAAATGCCTCTTATGCCTCTAATAATTTTGGTAAATTATTGAATCGAGCCTTATTCGGTGTCTAGGGGAATGTTAAGTAGAGTGGCGTACTCTGACGCCACAAGCTGCAATTAATGGCACGATATTCATTAGCCGACGCGACAGACGGACGGACGGACGGCAGCCGCAACAACTGATATATTACACGTACACACGTATTGGGAGAATTGTTCGATCGATAAATGGGCGTCCGCCCGCTCCACTAGTGACCACATGCCGGCACACCGTTTTCGACCATAACGGCTTTAATCAGCCCAGCGTTCGAATTGAATTTCATTAGTCTTACGTTTTCATTACAACGTTCTGTTGTAAGGCTGTATACTCGAGCATGATGCTTAAAGGTAAGATAGCTAATGACGACAGATTTCAATGTGAGCTTATGAGTTTAGAGCATTAAGTTTAAATTCGCTCACACAGAAATGGGTATAGTTTGGATCACAACCAAGCTAGTCAGTTGCGAGGGGCTAATGTGTAAGTGTTGTCGCGGCGAGCGGGCACTAATGCGCCCGGCGCCGGCGCCGTCTAAAACGGAATCTACAACATTCCTGCGTTTAGGCTGCGACTCTTTATTCCTTTTTTATCGGATCACGAAATAATAGAATAGGTACAAAGCAGCCGCCGAGCTGACGGGACATCAGGACACGCATCTATGTGCCAGACACTGGTTTGATACTATCTTTTTTAATAACATGGATTGAAATGAAACAAATCGTAATGTAATTAGATGCATTAGTTGATACGTATCCTCCGTATTAACAAAAAAACATCAATTTTTGAAACTGCACGTGTTTTAATGGTACTTCAAATGGTACGGTAGGTAGGTCTTACCTTTGTAAATACTTACCTTACCACTCAGTAAGATAATTAAAACTTATGGTAGGCATAATCTAGTAGACTGTGATAATATAAATAAATACGATTAAATAATATTATTAATAAACACACTAAGTTGATCATGCTTGATTGCCCAACATGCTTGTCGATTTCACCGTCCCATGTGATAAGAACCTCGTGAAGGCCGAGCAAGTACCTAGACTTGGCTCACGAGGTAACCGCAATTTGGGACAACCATCGTTCTGCGATTATTGTACCGATAGTTGTTAGTGAAGAGTCATAACCAATATCTTCAGAGACTCGCTACTTGGTTGGATCCAGATAAAAAATATACAAATTGGTACTTATTTACAAACTTAGAAATATTCATACACGATTGCAAAGTCTGTTATCTCTCTATCAAATATACTTTCCACCACTTATGCTCGTAAAGTTCGATTTTAAGTTACGTGTAGACGACATAAAATCGCTGTTTAAACTCTAGTGAATAAAGTAAAATTGTCTTCTAAGACTAAGAATATGAGGCTCAACAGCCTAAAACAGTCAAACTATATTGCACAATTTAAGTAAACATTTGGAGAATATTGAATATAGTTGTTATACATATTTTTTCTTACTATAATAATTTTAATTTAGTGTTTTCTATAATTAATTAATAATATAAATGAGGAGTTAATTAAAACTGGGACGAAATGTTTTATGACTTAGCAGAAAACAAGTATCTAAGTCTAAATTCTGTATTGGTGGTTTACTATAAGAGCAGAAGCAGCAGTAGAACGCACAAAAAGTAGCAGAACAAATATTACCGTCGAAATCAAAGCACCTTTATCAACACATATCACAATTGCATGCGTCGGAATTCCGTTAAGCAGGTAAATACATTAACTGAGGGTATATTTCTTACATATTTAGACGAATATTTAGTTAAAAATACAGCCGACTACAAGGTGTAGATTCTATTCTGAGGGCTACTGTGCTGGTGAAAAATGATGTGAACATAAAGGACTAATACACTGCTGATGACAATCCCCTTAGATCGAGGAAAATCATAACGTACCATTTTCTCAATTAAACACCGTGAATATGCCAGGGAAACCGTTTTCTGTTTAATTTCCCAGTTGTACCTACCAATTTTTCTTTACACTTTAATTAAATACTTTTTTGTCATTGTTTTACTCACTTACAACCGAAAATTTCCTCTGAGCCTTACAGACGAGTGTACAAACACTCAGGCATAAGTGATCATTTTGTTCCTCAACTTTATTTATATATATTGCCTCAGTTAAAAATGGATCAATTAATCACACCACCAGCTGAAATTTGGTAATTTTCTCTACTAAGATGGAACAACAGCCAGCCAGTTTTTTCAGCCAGTAAGTACGTCATAGCAAATGTATTAAAATAATCGATTACAATTTTATTTTAATTAACTACTTATGTATAGAAAAGGTAAAAGATATCGACTCAACCAAAGTGCCAAAATGTGTATACATATACCTTCATTATTTTTTTATCACACAAAAAGGTACAATTTAAGGGTAACTTGAGTCCCACCAAACTATTTGCACAGTTTGAATTTTGAGTCATGGTAAGACAATAAGAGGTATGTATACAAATTAAGGCTCTTTGACCGCATCTATGTATATCTTTGACCTAGATTGTACATAGTACTTTTTTACAATTTGACGTAGTGATTCCGCCTCTTCCCAAGGATGAAATTAACTAAGTACCTCAGGTAGGTATATGGAAAACGGAGACGAATAAATATAGATAGATCAATTATTGCAATAGTTAATTTGAACAAGGCAATTGACAGAGGTTTAAAAAAAATGGTAACTAATGATATAAGAGTGAAATCAGATTTAATGTAAAACAAATGTCAATTGAAGTGTCGGTCTCAAAATAGGAAGTCGGGTATTTATTTATTCAAATGTCGCGTGAAAAGCAGTATGTGTCACATGGTAGGAAAAATATTTTTACCTCAGGCTTTAAAATCAGACGTCTATTTCAGAAACCCTCGTTGTGCTCGGAATTTTATTGTAGTCGTTTTCCCTTCGTTTAGGATTCACTATAAGCCCTCGCCGTAAATATTTCCTTTTGCTGTCTTGTGACACAAGCTAATATTCAGTACGAGTACCTATAGTGTTTGATTCTGGTGAATTTGCCCATTATACCCCTTAGTTATCTACGATTTTCTCGTCGTTTTCCTAATGCCTAAGTATAGGCTAAGACCTCAAAAGATCCTAGCTGTCTCACTTACCTTCGCTTTCTACTTGAAAGGTAATTTTATTAAACACACAAAAAGATAAACATATACCGTTCAATTATAAATAGTCTTTAAAATTACTAAAACTAAATCTTACCTACTTAAATAAATAAATATTTACGAATAAAAAACTGGCTCCAGCTCGGAGCCTGACGGAAGGGTGCCCAGAAGGCTGGCGGCATTGCCACGCTGAATGGCGATGCCAATGCGCTGGGCAAGGAATGAACCAGCCCTCTGGGCACCCGTAGCGTCTTATAGACGTTTGCTCAGCTGTTTGAAAATTGCGTGTGCTCCGGGTCCCCAGGGTCCAAGGGTCTCCACCTCAAAAGGCACAAATATGTAGCTGGAATCCAATGCTGAATGAGGTTCCTGGGAAATAGGACGGGCCAAGGGTATCTACGCAACCAATTGTCGAATACCTTGAATTGAAGAAAGAAAAGCGGATAGAGACACTATTGATACTTTGCGGATCCCAATGCCTCCATACCTGGTGAAAGGTGAATTTAAACGGCTCCAAACGATATTCGTAAATTTCGGACGACTGTCTCTGTCACTCCCATGACGTCTTAATTGGGATAAAAGAGAAAGATGCCCGAAATTTACGAATATCGCTTTTAGCGGTAGCACCTCAGGCTCGGCTCGTGTGTTTGCGCGCCGTTTAAATACACCTATGCCTGTACCTACCTACCACACTTATAATAAATTTTTCTTAGACAATACGGAGTCAGAGTCAGAGTATGGCTTTCCCTTGTCTTAGTCAGCCCAAGGTAACAGGTAAAGTGCGGGAAACTTAGTGAAGCCCGCGGGATTAGGCTTTTATGGACGCGCCGCCGGTATTATTTAGCTATTTTGCGATTTAGTTCTGACCATAGTTCGGGAGCTGAATATAATAAAGTTCCCGAGAGATTTTTTTAATGAGGATAAACGCATAAAGCCAATAAGACTAGATAGCTTTTTAGTGGTTTAAAGATATATTTTATGGTTCGGAAGTTAGAAACCGAATAAGGTCTGTGGAGTCAAATACGACACAAGTTCTGAAGATAAGGAAGTATAAGGTCTACTAGAGCCTCATACGACCGATAAGATTATTATTATTATTTACTGGTCCCTAAATTAAAGATTTGATCCGGCAGCTTCAGTTAAACACTAGGTACTGGCATTGTTCATAATAGTTCATAATTTGTACAAGTTTTGGCAAAAAAAAATATTATTTTTTTCAATTTAGGCACATTACAATGCATTTATGGAAGTAAAAAATAAAAAATAGGTATCGGTTCTAACCCTACACCTCTGACCTGAGAATATTATTTTACCTCCAAGATTTTTCTTTTAAATACAGTAAGTAGGTACATAGCCTTAACATGGTGTTGATTACCATTCGTATTTTTTTCATTTTTCTTTGTTGGAAATGGACAACTTATGTCTACGGTTTGGTTTGATTAACGAAAATGTAACACTACGGATTGGACGGAAATAGCGAGAAAATAAATATCTATTGAAATAATCTTTCTGCCTATCTTATGGCATATTTAATATGTTGGAATATTGCCGTCACTTGAAGAACCCTTTGTTACGTGTTGAGCCAAACATTCTGTTAGTAAAAAAAACAGCTATTTTCAATATACATACATACTGTTAGTATTATTTACGCTTCGTTCCAACCTGGCAAGTTTAAGATTAAATATACAAAATCATGACCTGACATTTAGAAAGGCAACTCCCTAAATTCAACCCCCGAGATGCTTAATTGCCGAGCTTACCTATGACTAAAAGTATTTTAGCTACGCTGCTGAGCTATACGAATAATAAAAGGTCCCACAGCACGGCAGCACCCGTCGACTATACGTCTATCTATATGGCATAAATGTGAGTAAAATTATTCCACTGAGGCATTGAAAAACTAATCTCACGAAACGGTCAATATATTTTAACGGGTTTGTTTCAAGGCCCAATTATTCCCTGTTGTTACCACTTGGTGCTATTTACTAGGATAAATATCATATTATTCAATCTCTTTTGACAACTGTTTTTTTTATATAATAATTAATAGCATATATGATTATAATTGTACATATATAATTTTCGTGAAAACGTTAGCACCTATTTCCTGTACCCTCACCATGAGTTGTGACATTGAGGTTTTCGATAACGAGTATCAAGTTTACTATCTGTGCATCTCGCTTGTAGTATATTAGTGCGAACGAAATGCACAGATAGTAAACTCGATACTCGTTATCGAAAACCTCAAAGTCACAACTCATGGTAAGGGTACTGGTTACCAAAATGGTAACAAGTAATAAGTAGTCGTTTAGTCCCTGTAGAACACTGTTGTCGTACAAAGACTACTTACAATAGTACCTAACAAGTGACTAGTTTATTCTCCCTCGAACTGATGTGCCGGGCCGATTGGTATTATTAGGTTCCCGAAACTAATAATATAAAATTTTTCTTCACTCAATATAGTTCCGCGGAATGCAACCTTTAAGACTTTACAAAATAATTCCCACGCTACAAGTGTTGTTGAACTAAGGGACTCACTTTTCATTGTTCTAAGTACCAGCGGATTAATTTAAGCAGGTCAACCTATTAAGGAAAGGGTCTCACTTTCCTTGTAAGCAACTTAAATATTTGGGTATCGGTAAATGGTTTTCCACAAATCCTTTTATTCTATTGTTAAAGCTTTTGTTCTCGGTTACATGTAGTCACTCAGTGGTCTTTTTGCGGCATTGACAACAAAGGAACTTGAATGGGGAGTAATTGTCGAAGCCGTGTTACGGTGATAACGATAAGGCAAGAATGCTCCCAGCGGCCGCTGCCGGTTGCAACCACTAATTAGGTACTTACATACGTGTAGGTACACGCGAGTAAATCGATGACTTTTTGTAACTTAACTGCTCTTTTTTGTATTAGCAGGTATTGTTAACAGCTTGTGTTCCAATAAATTACGAAATTACTTAGAATGAATAAAACAAATATTTGTAATTCTAATATGACTCATAACTGAAACATGAACCAATTGCATCTGTTATCGATTGCTTGGATTACACAAGAAATACTAGCTATTTGTAACTAGCTATGAACCTGTGTTCGCTGGCGTGATTTGACTATTACTAGGTACGCTAGGTACGTACAGCGGATTGGTGACAGGCAGACCAAGTCTAATTTCCTTCAGACCAATACCGAGTGTGTCTTTCATATCGACACTAATTTTAAGGGCTGAAAGTATAAGTCCTAATGAAGTGAAATTAGCATATTTAGTAAAAAAAAAACATACAAATTAATTGGGCACGCAATGTATCAGTAATAATAATAAATTAAACTTAACAATTAACATGTGATTTCAAATGTTTGCATAAATGTTTGCATTACATTGCTGCTCGAGATTTTTTTTTTATTAATTAGTCTTAAAAGGTAATAGTTATATTATTTTGATTTAACTGTTAACAGCACTTTAAACTATCGTTACTTAAAACCAATGTCGTTATGAAAGAGACACGCAGTATATCCATAGACATTATGCTCTTGGATTCTGCAAAAAATTTGGCTTAGATATTAATAGTTATTTTCCTAACTAGTGCTTAAAAAGTGCACTTTTCGCACGCTTAGCGTGCGTAATTTTTCACTTTTTAAGGCACTTGCTATGAAAAATTTGGTTCGATACTCGTGTAAAAACTTCTTTAAGACTCGGGTGATTGTCACCCTCGTTTCACTCGGGCTCCAACGTTCACCCTCGTCGAAAAAAATTTTTTTTTCACTAGTATCGAAATGTACTATTTTATCAAACGCACATACGTGGAAATACCTTTGGCTTTGTTCTAAAAGTGAGACTATGCCACGGAATAGGTTACTTACATTCAACATTTGGCGCAAGTAGTTATGGATTGAATTTCGACAACTGTTCACGTTCCAGCAGGACGTTCATATGTTGTAGGTAAGTTTTGGGTAAACAAATTGCCGGTTTTGAGATTTTACTTAATATGGTCACGCAATTCTTGTGTTGTTTGAAAACGTCAGTCAAAATATCAAAAATGTAGCGGACGAATAAAAGTTCAATCAAAAAGTCATGCGAACTTTTCTATCCGTTTTTTTATAAATTATTGTCATCTTGGCTACGCCCCAGCTGTCTATAAAATAGGTATAATATGGCATTAATTAAGCACTGACGTGTGGCAAGTGGTTGACCAGGGGGCTGAATTTTGAGAGTTTATTAACATAGGTATTGTAACAGATATTTACTAAAGGCTAAAATTAAAGGTAAAAGTTTAAAGTGTTACATTTTGTAATAGGCAAAACGTTGGCGGGTATTATCATGCCGCGATCAGAAAGTGATTAGAAGTTACATACATATCACATTATATTCCATACACTTATTTAAAAATGTATGGAATATAATGTGATGTGTCTGAATCTCGATCCTTTTGTAATTGCGTTTCAGTAATACTTATTAATGCCTGTGCACCATGTCATTTTACCTTAAAGAGAAGATTATTTAGGTAAAGTGGAGTATAATTTTTAAGTAAATACTACTTTTACTCTTACTAGAGGTAGTTATGAGACATTTTGATAATTTTGGTCATTAAACCAATATTCAAAGTTTTTCTTTAGATGGGTATGTATTATATGTTCTCAAAGATAGGTACTATAATGTGTTATTTCAATGTCATAAACTCCTAAATGAGATAATAGTAAACATTGACAATGGAAGGAACTCTAAAACATCTTTTATAACATTATTAATGTAAGAATTTTTTTGTCATTATAAACATATTTTCAAATTTTACTAAAAAGAAAGCATTTAGTATCTAATTTAACGGACCTCAAATGAATCTAAGTTAATACCCAATGACAATGGAGTTTTCCCACCACAGGCATGTACCTATACATACCTACCGACGTGTACATGCTCGTATTACACAAATAATAGCCCATATGTAGTTGTACATACGGTCGCGTGCATTTTATTTGTGACCCACTTAAGGTTGACAGTTCTGTCAGGAATAATTTGCGAAATGGGTTGCAATATAACGCATGTGTCTGTACGCATATTAACTATACGCATATTTACCAAAGTATGATCTAGGTACCTAATACGAGTATAGGCACTGAAGGATAAACGTGTTTGCTTTTGTTTATGAAGGTAATAGGTACAATTTTAATATTCCGGAATCAACAAAAGTCCCAACCGAAATGATATAGGTACTTATTCTTCTTTAATGCTTTAACGCTACTGAGGCGTGCAAACCAAATAATTATATATGGACCCCACTAAATTTCAAGACAAACGTTGCGGCACCCGTCTAATAGGTAATTATACTATCAACTACGGGCATCGTCGGCGTCTTGGACAACCACTGCTGCTGTCGCTCCGCCGCGGAACCGTTGGATTAATGCTGGCCGTCTATTATCCTCCGGATTGATTTAGAGCAATTGCGCCTCTAATTAATTAAAGAACCAATACATCCGCCTCCGCCGGGCAGAGGTGGGGAGCGAGGATTAATTACAGCGCCGGGCCGCGTGCCCATAAACAAAAAGCCAGCAATAATTCCATTAAGGCCTAAAACTAACCCCGCCGTAATAAATCTGTGTGCGGCGCCCATTACTCGCGGCCGATAACGCGCCGCCCATCGGCCGCGCCGCCCGGTGCCGAGCGCGACGCCGCCACCCCGCGCACCTCGACGTCTCCTGACTACATCGGCGTTGCGTCACCAAATTGGAACTTGCAATCTATGAAAACAACTTTTCCTATTTTCCTCGGCGCACCGTTACAAGAGGGAGGATATGGCGGCGATGCCGGCCCCGCCCCGGGGCGGCACGGATGGGCGCGTGCCGCAACGGCAAGCCCCACGCCTCTGCCAGTGCTCCCGTACGCTTCGGCCTCGACGCACGCGTTCGTTATCTCACCTGTGCCGCTATCTAATATACTGATCTCACTCGATCAGATTCAGCGTATTATAGTGATAGAGTCGTGTGTGCTTGGTGATTCCAACATATTTCAGAAGACGTTTAAGCGATTTCTGTCAAGCGGATCAATAAATATTTAGGTGAGTGACAGAAAAATAAACTTTCTTAATAGCACAGGTAAGCCAAGCATCCTACTTTCCCTTCCAATGTTCTTTGTAAAGTTTATTACCAAGTAAATTCTTAGTTATATGAGAGTAGGTCACTAACGTAATCTACTTGTGAAATATAACAAATTATATTTTTTTGATGGAAAACAGCTTTATTTCATCTAGGCTGATAATAGAGGAACTATGTACTCGTATTGTACACCACTGAAAACGGGCCGCATTTCGACACATTAAGTTTCTTAGAATTACGTAAACATTGCTTAGGGCATATATAAAAAAGTAATATATACGTAACATTATAAGTATAAATATGATTCCCTTATATAAATTAAACGCCTCTCCATAACGGGAATTAAAATACGTTTAAAAAATTAAACATCTAGTCAACTTGTTACCCCCTGTACATTAGCCACCTCTCGCCCGTCTATCTACCCGCGGCTTAACAAAGAACTTGTTGGCACTAGAAAGCTGACTATAGGCACGAGGCATACATTTAAAACCACGCCGACTAAGTAGTGGAATAAAAACGAGAAAAATTTAGGTTATCTAAGTAAGTACTCGTACTCTCACATAAAAAGAGGGTATTGCGCTTCCATTCCAGCTTGTAGTTTTTAGTGATCAGTCGTTGGAAACATATTTCAAAAATAGTTTAGATTTTAGATCCTGAGTTTGATTGTCCCCCTTAAGTACCTCTTATTTGTTACTCTTTACCTTACTCAATTTTCCACGTTTATTTTTATAATCGACCAGATAAAAATACTTATTCAAAAAGGCTTAATACGTAAATAAAGTTTGTATCGCAATATTTTGAGCCGATAGTTTGAAATAACAGTTTAAGTTAAAGTACTTTGCTATTACGAGTATCTAAAAGTAGGAACTAGCTCTTAACGAAATTTTCAATTCGGATGTTCGCGGCAGGCCCTCTGTGTTTTAGCGCGGAACGGAGATGTTGCTTGTATGTTTCTCCAGTAATTAAGTGTTTCCCAGCTCCTGGTAAAAAACTACGGCACTCAATTAGACCGCTCCTGCGTGGTGCCTGCTCACACAGTAGCTATTAATGAACGTTCACACTATTTCTGTTATTTACATAAGCGATAATCAATGTTACTAGGGACAGCTATTAATAAAAAACACATGTTCTTTTTTTACATAATCAAGCTAAAAGAACAAGTGACTAAACTATGGTAACTAAATAGGAAATTGAAATAGAATAGGAATTAACGAGCACATCTGCATTAGCAGAGGTGGCTTCTAGTTGTACAAAAATACTCTCACACTTCCTATAAAAATATATATGAGAAATATAAAGTATACATCAGCGGCGGCGCGTAAATACAAGCCAACTCCCGCCGGCTTAACTAACTTTCGGACAGTTCTACTGTTTTCCTTGGGGCTATGAAGAAAAGGTAAAGCCGTATCTGCTCGGTCCTGCCCATAGAGTAGTCTTGCCTAAAGCCCCATTTAGACCCGACAAGAACTGGTATACGATTTTCATTACATTGCGGGCTATCGGCGTGCGACTAATTCAGTCGCTTTATATAACCCCGCAATGTAATGAAAATCGTATACAAGTTCTTGCATGGTCTAAATGGAGCTTAAGTAAAAAATTGCACCGCCGCCACTGGTACACACACATAATTATGTTTACTTAATCTATACAATAATGATATTGACGACAGCTTTGGCCTAATGTGTAGTGACCGCGTCTATGAAGCCGGTGTCCTGGGTTCAATACCCCGTATGTACTGATATTTGGCTCATGGGTGTTTTATGTGTATATTTAAGTATTTGTATATCCTTGGCTGAGTACCCACAATACAAGCCTTCTTGAGCTTACCTCGAGGCTCAGTCAATTTGTGTAACAAATTTGTGTAAGAATGTCCTGTACAATTTATTTATTTATAATGAGCTATGCAAGACAGACAACAGATGAAATAAAAAAAAATAAAAACAAATAAACAACTGGTGATTATTTAACATTCTAATACATACTCGTACATTATTAGCGCACTTTTACAAATTTTGGGTTAGTTTTTGAAGACTGACTGTATGTCTCCTACTCTTAAGTCCCTATCACGTATTGACAGTAGTTACCTACTCGTGTTTATATAATACAGTGTGATACGTATCTAGTGCAGACACAGCAAGCAGTTGCACATGGTTATACCTACCTTATCTAGTAGAATCTCTAAGATTACCAAAATGAAAGTGAGAAAGTAAAATTACTCACTAATAATTATTTGAAAATAGGTAATGCGTAAAATTACAGAGTTCATATTTTCGAGAGATTATAAGTACCTTAGATTAAAGTGGACACATATTAAACAACAATACCTACAAACCAAATAAATATTTTATTGCATTGAGGTATTATTTGATCAAACAGTATTAATAAAAGGTGAAGGTTGATATAGGTATGTTTACTAATTTAAGCCATAGGCTCGTAAACAAAATACGATTTTAATTACATGGCTAGGTAATGGTGAAATTCATAAACATAACTTTGATTCCTATGATTTTTGTACACATTAATAAGATGAACACCTTATTAATGTGTACAAAAAAACACATTTTATTAGATAAATGATAATACATGATAGCTTTTTAAACAATGCAGTATCACGACGTGTGACAGTGTTGACAGATTGTACGATTTCAGAATTTGAACCGTTAACCGTTAAATATATATCAATGTCAAACAAATAAGTTTCTCTAATGGTATTCATTAGATTACTTTGTATTAAATTTAATTATTTAATGTCTTAAAAAAGGAGGAGGCTCCCTATTCATATTTTTTATATATATATGTACCCCGGTTACTCGTAGACGCCTAGATCGATTAGGATATTTTTTGTTTATGTTTCCTACGTGTCTTATTGGCAGCAATTTAGAATTTAGACATGGAAATGAGTCGTATGTTACTAGATAATTCTTCAAATAATGTATTACAACATATATAACTTTATGTTCATTCAAGTTACTCATTCAGGTGAAATGATGATGGAAGGTGCAACCCCTAGTTGCTTACGATATAGGGGAAAACCATTTAAAATCCGTTAGTGTAGAACGTTTTTTGGGTACAATTGGAAAGCTGATGATTTTCAAGTGACCCCAGTTGATCCTTTATAATGCCTGTGCACATGAAATCAGATCTTTTTTATTTTGATTATTTCGACCCGGGTATGTACATAAACTGCGACTAAGAATCACTAGAGGACGGGCCGCAGCGTCGCTTAGACCGGTGCAGCATACTAAGATTGCCAAGCCGCCTACCGAACGTGGCAATTGTGGCAAATAACCCATCATGATGGTAACAATATAAATATTAAATATACATATCCCGAGGAACTCTGGGAAATCTTCTCAAACGATTCCTAGCAGACAGACAGCGATAGCTTAGTATCTAATCTCTAGGATGTATATTCAACACCCTTTGCTTACAGAATCCATAAATTGAAAAAGTCTTATAAAAGAGATTTGTGTATGCATTTTTATTGTATTACGAACAGATTATTACTAGGTAGTAATGCCCGCTGTTACAGATATCCCATTTCGATTGCCCTTTTCTTCTTCTCAAAGTTCTGGCATTTACCGCTTGTATTTAGTAAGTAAAACAACACATACAAGCAACAATGACAAGGTCCTGTACCTACACATAGGGCAGCGTTTGTCAGCGATGACGCGTCGCTGGCGCCGGTGCGGGCGAGTCTTCCGCGCCGAGCTCAGGTACTGCGCACAAATACCTCCACTTTTCACATTGTTGTGGTGAAACCATTGCGCTCATCTAGGTATCACTTGTTTTTCATCTTAATCAAGTTGCCCTATTTGTAGGTACCCTTAAGGTTTAGGAAAGGACAAAAATTTGGGTTTTATAATTTTTGTGTTTACTTTAAATTTTAATGTTATTTGTTTTTCATATACGAGATATGAAAAACAAACTATGATGGCTTCAAAAATACTTAGATAAGTATAAGTGTACATATGTATAAAATACATACGACCTCAAGTTATGATTCTTTAGACCCCTTAGAAAAATCGTGACAAGCTTTATATATTCGTATATATCTAAAATAACTTCGCGGAAGTACCTATCTAAGTAATATATTAAAAGCTAAAAAATAGTAACGTTTAGATACTAACAGGCCATAGTGTATATATTTGCTTTATATGGTGATCGTAGATAGCCTAGGTGGAAGTTATTATTAGTGCAGGGATTGGTGCTGAATAAAGGCTGTTAGGCTAACCAGGGAGGTCGTGATCTATGGTCGCAATCAGATGGCATTTTTGTAGACAAGTCTCATTAGAAAACAATAAATATAACGGCGAGATAGTATCTCAGGAAGCAAGCGGCGGGCGCCGGCCTGCCGCCACGTATCCCGGACACTTTTAAAGGTTCGCTAAAAAACACACTAACAAATTTACGAGCTCACCTAAGTTCCGGATCGTTATTATCCGATCGCAAATGCTTTGCGTTAGAAGCATTCTGATGTAATTAATCCGGTTTTGGTGACTAATTGTTACAACATATGGACATTTATGAATTAACGATCGATCTAGCTGAGTAGTATCTATTATTTATAAACATTTCGACTTCCACATGTCGCCTGGGGTTTGATTGTGCAGTATGAAGGCATTGACTACTGTTAAATGGTAAATATTTAACTAAATAACTACTAATAATTTTCTCTTTTGTCAGATTAACAGTAACAGCTCAGATGAGAGGCGTGAGTCATCCTTGGATCGCTCTACTACCCGTCATTGCCTCGTCTTATGTTTTGCCTACGATTTTTTTTGTTGACTGAAGTTGTAAAACCAAATTGTAATACTTGTCTTAACTATAAACTTAAGTCGATGAGCAAAGTCAAAATGCTATTTATTTTCAGTCCTTAAGGACCTGTCTTAATACAAACTTACAACTAGATTTCTAACCTTCACAACACTACATTTCTACATAGATATACTTAACAAATGTAAAAAGCGTCCACTCTTGCCTTCTTGTAAACAGAGGCTCATAAGAGTCATGAGCAATAATTAATTTATAAAAAAAAAAACATGTACGGTCAGCAGCAAAAGTGGCTCAGCGAGCGAAGTGTTCAAAATGACCCGGTCTTCGTTAAAAAGACGCGCTCTTGACTAGAACTCATTTTGAATACCTCAAACGCTTAGCTATCTCTGCTGCTGAATGTACAGGAAACTGCAAAATGCAATGAGTAGTGCAATATAAAAATAGTGGTACATTTTTTAAACAACTACAACTGTGAGTTACTTCAATTCTCTTCATACAGTTGAATATAGTTGGTTGCGGCTTTCGATAACACTTAAATAAGCTGTTTCACTTTTGAATGAAAAAAAAAACGAATGTGATATACTTTGCTCGTGCACCCCATCTAAAACTACTCGCTTATGTAGGTAATTATTAGGATGAAATAATTAGGATAAAAAATGTTAACACGACTATTTAAGGTTACGCAAAAGTACAAAAATACCAAATAGAGCAATAATTCCCTACAATTGGCAAACTTTTTGTTTTTTCGAACATAACGAAACATAAGGGGCCGACACAAAAAATAATACAACACTTGTCTATTAGTAGACGCTGCCAATTCTTGACAAGTATAAGGCAATTTTCGAGTAACCAAATTCACATTATTCTAATAATCTTAATATTTAAGGAAGGTTTAGTAATACACTACTCTACATTGTAGGTACTTCACTGTAGAACCGCCATCGTCATCTTGGTTCTCTAGGTATAAAAGATTAATTGATGTTGCGGCATATCTAAAGTAATTAAAGGTTTTTAATTTCTGCATATAAAAATACATTCAACGCGAATGTAATCAAGAATTAAAGTGAAGTCAAATGACATAAAATTTTCGGAATAAATAAAGGAACGAAAATATAATAAAGTCGAACTAAGTCAACACCATACACCCGCACTATAAAATTATGACGACAACTAATTTGGATCATTTTAGAACTACCCTATTAATTAGGTATGCCAAACCTTGGTCTATCGGTGGTACTTAGTAAATCCGTCTTACTGCTTTGTTATCTTGCTGAGCTCACTATATGTAGTGAATTGTAAGCGATAAATTGCTGCCAACCCAAATTGCGCATCAATAACTGACATCTGCCATCGAATTTATAAGTTGAATTTCCTTACAGCGAGACCTGTGTACGATGATATAAAAAAAATTAAAAGTATTTATTGACTCCACCACAAAGTATACCTACATGCTGTATAGTAGTTTTTTTATAGTATTTTTTATACTATGTGTAAGTCTAATACGGGCGAAGAATTAAACCACACATAGAATTTACCAGTATAAATACTAACCAAAAGGTTTTTCTTTAATTATACCTATTATACACATGTAATAAATTTTTGTAAAATTTCTGAGCAGTAATGTACTGCGAACATTACGCGATATGAGCTTTTGAAACGAACTGTCAACGAGTGTTTAACTCGAGTGTGTAGCATTACATTGCGGGCCGAATTTTTTTATATGGATAAAATTTCAACTGTATACTTCTAAGCAAAAGTTATGTAAATCTATTTCTTATGTCCTATTCTACCCTCCGTTAAGAGATTCGCCCATATAAGATTTACACACTGTATAGGTAGTACATATAATAATGCAGTATGACCGAATTACCCATTATCACGGATAGGTAAGCCATTATTTTTTTGCCCTACTTACTCCTGCTTTTATTTTACCGAAATATGCCTATTTATCATAAATTTGCTTCTTTTTATATATTTCAAGCAAAGTTTACTTCATCACAAAATGTTAGTTAATAAGTACTTTTCATAATGTTACGACGTAAACTAAAAATAATTTGCAGAGTAAAAAGTAATTCGTTCTACTAAATGTGGCCAGCGTTTAGAGGGAATAAGTCGGGTGATACTTTCAGTGTAATTAGGTATATTATAATTATGAGTACGTACAATTGATGGCGAGTTTTATTAATCATATAACTTAGACGCTGTTGCTGTTACACTAAACTAAAATATAGGTAAATAAATTCATATTTATTATATGCAGGTCATGCTATGTGAAACTATAAAATATCCATTATTACAAAAGAATACCTCGTTCTAAAAAAAGGTCGTAATAATAAATGCTATTATTACTTTATTACATTTCAACCCACTTGGCTGTGAATTATAAAAAAGATCACAGTGGTGTTAACTGCATGTTTGTATATCAAATTGATCTCCGCCCAGCCAATTTTCTGTAATCGATACATCACATCTTGGCGGCCCATTAACTTTTTTCTTCGTCATCATCCGACTAAGCAGCATAGCTAAGTACTCCTAAAATCGGCACAAAAAACAAGACGGTGAAGGTTTTGGAAATATTTCGCACTTAGCGCAGGGTCCGTGCGGGCAGGGCGACCGACACTTCTTGATAGGTAACATTAGTTTAATTCAAAAAGTATCGGGCATCGAAATGATACTTATTTGAATTTTTAAACTGCAACAAAATAAGCATTGTTTCTAAATATGTATATTATTCATTGCAATTGTGTGCCACCAGGCGCTGTAATAAATTAAATGTTATTATATTAAGAACTAATAAATACATCATGAAGAATAGGTAACTATTACAATATTTTAAGGACACATGTTTACGTATGTTACAATAAGTATACAATTCATTCTCTTAAATACGCTAAATAAAATAAAGCGTTTCTTGTCTTTGGATTCAAATGCTAAACGTTTTAAAAGCTAACACTGTGGTTTTGGAGTTATTTACTAATAGCTTATAGGTATGGTTACGTGTGTTTTTAATATATGTATTTAATAAGGAAGGGCGATATTTTACTTATTTACACATTTCTTCATTTGAGAATTTTAAATAATTGTCCATAATCCACCAAAAAGGTTTTTCAGTTTATTTGTAACCTGTTATCGGAACTCCTATTTAAATGCACTGATTATTTCGCCGCCTATTATTCGCAAGTATCAAGACCGAAGGGCGACTGTTGAAAACAAAGGTAAAAACGCGTGGCGCCTGCGCATTAGGAGCCTGGTTATTTATAGTGGGATTATTGGTTGCGTTGCGTCTTTGTCTTGCAAAGGACAGGCGGTGGTCCCGCTTCCTCGGACAATTAGCTGACGCCGGCCCCGCCCGGGCTGTCATGGATAGCTCAATATTTGTGTGAAGACAATGTGTTAGTTTTTGCCCCGTGTTGTGTCCCTTCGTGCAAGGCGATGCGCTGGCTCGTGCCCGACGTGTAATTTATGGCATTCCACAAATTGTTGGAATCAAATTTAATGTCGCCGCAGTATCTCTGTGGTGACGTCACATCTGGATTCCAATTCTGTACCTATTGTAAGAAAAATAATGACTAATTTAGGTTTTTATAATTTTATTCATATACAATATACATAATAAGTAGTTATTCTTATTTATATAGAAATGAAAAAAAAAATAGAAAAACACTATAGTGTAAGTTTTTTAATAAAACAAAAAGTTGGCGTCTTTCATTTTCGTTACTTCGACGATTTTCTTTTTGGAAGTGTGTATCAATTAGAGATAAAAATGACTCAAATTTAGTCGAATTCCAAATGTTCGGCAGCCCGTCTCTCCACCGGCGGTGGAGTACTTGACAATTTATGCATAAGTACAGTCGACGTTAAAAAGAAAAAACGTTTGTGATAAGATGGAAAAATGAAAACATATTTTTGACCCCAACTGTAGGTACATATTGCTTAAATGTTATTAAGTATCATATATCATCTATTTCAATTCAGGTAATACTAGTTATGTAGGTATATTATGTAGGCACACGTTTCACTTAGACGCGTTGGAAAAGGTACCTATGTACTTATAAAGAAGTAATTTCCAATGCGAGCTATGACGTAAAGTAAAACTTCACGTTACCAAATAATGCCAAACTTAATATTATACTAAATTTTAAACGAAAATGGGTTCACGGTTCTCGGAGATATCGAGTATCATACATACAAAAAAAAATAGTTCGAATTGAGAACCTCCTCCTTTTTTTTAAGTCGGTTAAAAACAGAATCCATGGAAGTGGTTCTAAAGGAATTAAAATGTATTATCAAAACGTGTAATAAAAACATCAAAAAGCACATCGTCGCGAACTGTGCCTCGGTGAAACAGCTCCGGGGCCGTTTGCAGCGGCGAGTGCGGCGCGGCGCGCTCGGAGTGGGCTGCCCGATAAAATGCGCCACAGACTAATACTAATAAACGCAATTATTTTACGACCTGCACTATATCTGGATTATTTTAGTAAAACTGGATGCATAAACTATGCATGCGTGAAATGCGTTTTATATTTCATCATTATTTGTATTATGTAAAGATAATTATTACGAGTAACTACATATAGATTGCTGTGCGAGCCATTAGTATTTTAATGTATATTGCATAGTTAAAACATTATTTGCTATAAAACACCTTTTAACATAACTACGCTATACAATCAAAAATAGTTAAATTATTCCATAATATGAAGACAAACGAAAATACATCTAGGTTAACAGGCGGTTTAATTTTTCGATTTAAGATTTAATTGTTTTCCTTTCATTTAATTTATCAAGTTTGTTAGAGAGATTTCATCCTTATAATTGACCCTATCGATCGATGCAATAAAAGTACAGGGTGCAACTTTTAGAAATTTTAGTCGGTTCGATTACCGGGTGCGGCAAGCGAATTTTTAAAAATCTTCGAATGCAGTTATCTTTCTTAAAAAAATAAAGGAATGTTTTCTTTGAGTACAATTTTCTATCTTCAGTATTAAGAGTACTTCCCCTTCAGGTGGCATTACAAAATTCCACCCTGTATACTGTTAGGGGACCAAGCAACAATGTAAAACCAGTGTAAAACACTAATTGAAGAGTTAGGTGGTTGTCACACTGCTGCCGCGTGTCGTTGCTAGGGCAACGGACTCGCATGCGGAGACAACGCACCAACGGCCGAGTTTTCTCTGCATTTCCGTCCGGAGCTGCGATGCACAACATCCCACGTTACTTCTAAGTTACGTTAAGGCAAAATCAATTATTATTTGTTGATAAAATGGATACGGAGCTCATTCAGAACGCTGCGGTGATACTTTCAGATTGTTTTTTGTACAATCGAGTAATAAAACGCAGAAGACACTGGGTACATTCCTATTTACAAACCGGACCTATAAATGAGTTTATTGCTAGAGATTAGGTACCAAAATTTAAGGCAACATGAACATTATTTTTAAATTACACCCGTATGTCAACCGCGTCATTTGATTATTTGCTAAGCAAAATTGGAGTGATATTATTGGCGCAGACACATATTTTTGTCGTTTTATTACAGCGGAAGAAAATCTTTGACTTACCTACACTCAAGTACCTAAGTAATAATCTACTACTTCTTCAATTAAACTTTTATGAAATCTCATTATTTTTAAATTATGTTTAGGTATAACAGATATTATAAAACTAAATAGATTTAGAATGATATAAAAACAATATTTCGAATAAGTAAATTGCTGGACGACTTGCAATTTTAAAAATTAACTTAACGTCGATATCCATTGCGCCTATGTCCTTGTTGCACTAAACGTACGGCACTGCGGAGCTAGGTGCGAATATCGAGGCGGAACCGGTGTGTCGAACCATGCGATTTTTCTATACAAAATTAATATTCTACGTACAAAGTAAAAAAAACGCATCAACGGACGTCGCTGCGAGATCCGGAGCTGTTGACGACCGCCATACCAAGTCGCCTTTATTCGTGATTCCCGTGAATATCTACAAACCAGCGACTGAATACATATTTAGACTTCATTTCCAGTACAAAAGATACTAGTACTAGAATTATCAGATAGCTTCTTTGATTGTTTGCAATTATACTGTTTTATTTTTGTACAGTCATAATAGTTTATAAGTTTACTTAAATAATTATTGTGTCTTAAAATATTCATTTAAGTTGAAATGGGTATCACTTTTTATGGCAATAATAATAAGCATTGTGCATTTTTATTTTCATATATTGAGTAATAGGGTGAAACACAAGTTGCCGTTCGCGCCTTTCTTGTGGACATGATCAAAGTTAAGGGATTCCAGCCCTATTTGATGTGATAAAAACATAACCTATATGATCACTATCAGTTAATTAATTGACCACTGAAGAGACAAAAATAAAGGACAATAAAACGTGTTTGACATAATACATAGTGTCATAACTTGGGATTTGGTCACTCTTGTATACCAGTAGTGCCAGTAGTAACACAATGCGGTCTTGTGATGGATGAAAAGCCACGAAGGGCAATAGGTACCCAATCAAGTATTGTAAAAGATTGTTGAAATGAAAACATTAGAAATTCACGTTAACTTTATCGTGGTCCACTTTTGGATTCTTAGAACAAGTAGATATTGCACGTAAAATGATGCCTAAATATAAAATATTTATGGAAAGTAAAAATACGACGACATATGTTAAAATGGTGGATATCATATAATATATTTTTGTAGAGGATTAAATCCGTCCAGGTTGACATCTACTTACCTACCAGACTTTCGAAGACTCGGACGGATCGTTCACATGCAATACCACTTACTTACACAGTTAAGAAATATTTCGTGACACTTAATTACTGTTGGTAAACAGGTCAACGGAAAATGTGCACGTGATTTAGTACTAATACAGAAAATAAATAAATAATATACCTGCGATAACGGTCACGAAGCCAAGGTACATGCAGTATTTTCCAAACAACACACGAACAAAAAAATTCAACTAATATAGGGCGTTTTGTGTTCATAAACTACAAATAAAAACTAGATAGTGTTTATTCCGTAGGGTTGACAATTATGAAAGCAAGTATACCCTTCTACAGCGACTTAGAGTCATAGTTCGGAGCATATTACAGATCAGTGCCTGTTTTAGGAGCCCTAGTGAGGACAAGTACAAACTTAAGTATACTTGAATATAGGTACAAAGTAAAAAAAAATGGCTACTATCCATATGTATATTACCCATCGCACTTTTTACTTGGCATCTTTTAGGCATCAACTCGATTTAGGTACGTAGGAGCAATGATCGGTTGATTACAGCGTGCAAAGTGCTCCTAAATAAAATTAATAGTATGGAACTGTACAACGTCCTCAACTGCAGTCGTCCTCATTGGCGGACGGCTCCGAGCCGCGCGCGACTTCTGCTCGCAGGCACTAACTCTTGCGCGTAACGGACTCAATAATTACAGGTACTCGTACCAGCGCTCTCCCAGCAAACAAAATTACTTAGAAGAACTTTATTAATTTTACGTCTAATACATTTACCACTTAGCACTAGGTATATCCCTAAATTTTTTTGGCCTGAATTTTATGTAAATCCCCCATGACAAGGTAGTTTATTCGGACAAAAAAGTTCTGTGGACTCCATTTCCCTGAATATACTTATTGGATATTAACTACCGGCATGCAAATAGATTAATGATTACATGTGACTTACAGTTGCCGTGACTTTCCATTGAATATGGCGTCTATGTTTTCGATGTCAAAGGAACTTAAAAGTCATAGGTAGTATTTTTCCTCAGTGGTAGATAGATAGTTACATCTTAATTTATGTATTTCCCATACATGTAACAATGGAATCTCAAACATTTGGAAGGTATAGGTACACGGTTGCCGTGTATTATGCTTGCAGCGGTACTAAGTATTCACAGTAATTGGACATATATTGCGACATAACTTCATCAATCACAAAAGATCCGAGAGCCTTAGAAGAAACACAACATGCTGTCACTCAATTTCATGGCAAACCCAATTAATAAAACACATTCTGATCTAAATGAAGCATTAATAAATTAACACGTAACACCTTCTACTCACGTCGCTTAACAGACTTTTAAGAATTCCCGCTAACAAACTTTTTTAGCAACCTGATCACTTTTGTGTAGCCGCCATTTGGCTTGGAATAGACCGGTATAAAAAATGTCCAGCTAAACCAGATTTCTTTCTTGTTTTATAGCATAGGTAATGTTAGTAACTTATAAACGATTAATACTTTTTATAATAAATATCTAATATATTTTTCTTCGTTTTCAAGAGACGTTCATTGAAAAACCATTCTGTAATGGATTGATTACCTTTAGTAAATTAGTCGGTATAATGTTGTTTTAAATTTAGAAACTTTTTGTACAGAGTTTTACTCACATGCATATTTTTTCGTTGTCGGTGTGACCACTGTGACCAGCCTTACAACAGGCGTGTGTAGCCTTTGTTTATGCCTAATTAGCCTTTTGGATGCGAGTGCGTTTCCAACACTTGCTAATGCCCGTACAGCAGCAGAACGTCATGTACAAAAAGGAATTAGAATGTGGAAGGTCATTAAGTAATATGGTAGACACGGAGGCATGTGCCGGGCCCGCGGCAGGCTTATCCGTGGAGATCAGCGCTATCTTATCAGGCGCTTGTAAATCGCGCGTCGCATCTGTTTCGGCGCGCCCTTCTATTTTTAACACGGCTGTCAAATTAGAATACAAACTGTCTGCGAGCATAAAAACTACAGCCGAAACAAGATGAAAGTATTGCCTAAACTTTATTCATATACAAATGAAAAAACTGTAACACAATTATGTCTGGAACCAGTTGCATCATAAGATGAGTAAATATATTGTTTAAACCGTATTAATTCCATTTAGGTACCTACCTACTATACCCGTTCAATGAAAACAGTCATATCAATGAATCAATACTGGGTAGGTAGCTATTATTGTTGCCGCCATGTTTCATTAAACGTATTCAAATAATCCATCACAATTTAATTTTCATATTTGTTACTAACAAAAAGTTACTTTTTCTAGAGGCGAATAAACAAATCAATGCACCATCTCAAAGAATATAGGAGGTTTTATAATACCCTGTAAAATCTAACACCAAAATGATAATGCACTGGGGTCATAAATAGAATATATTATATGCTTCAAGAAAAGCTTTCCCATGCGTAGTGCTGCATTAATAGAGTGACTAAGAAAGAGCAGTGCAGTAAAGTCACGTGGTTTTTGGTACTTGTTAGTTAATACTTACTTACGAGACGAATATTTATTTATGATATCAATCAATTTGTTTAGTTGTGGAGAACAAATATCGCTATGGGATCAATTGATAAAAGGTAAATTAGAGTTAAAGTCTGAATCTCGCCCTGTCCGCTCAAAGTCTTCTAACCAAATGATGCTTAACTATGACGTCACGCCTAGGTCGTCGCCCAATCTAAAGTATGGAAAAATAATGCAATTTTTATTTTGATCGTAGAATCATGCGCTTATGTATATAGTTACCGTACATTTATTTTTCAGAAAAATGTAAGGAGCCGACTGAATATCCTTATTTTAATTAATTTCTCAATTTTTTTAAACCTTAAAGTTCATAATTTTAGGGTCAAATATCTTTGAAACTTATTAACTTTGAATATCGTCGTTATTAAGATAAGTTGCTCATAAAATATCTATTTAACTTAAATTTGTTAGAATGTGTGGTCATGCCTATTATGTACACTCTAGTGGAAAATGCCTAGACCGATTCGGGAGATTTTTTTAGCGTAAAAGGGTATATACACTCTCTAGATGGCCCCGTTGATACCATAATTGGATCAGATGATAGAATCGCATGCTGTGACGCATAATGTGTTTTATATATTTATAAAAATTCTACGATGCTAAGCTGATGATGGTTTTTTTTTAAATAAGCAACGGACCGATACTCACATATATTTCTTTATTCATTCAAGTCATCTAATAACGTAATACACAACGATTGTAAGTTAGAAGTTCAGTAATAATTATTGAAAGTGCGGACCTTCAAGATTCTATTCTTCTATAAGGATAGATAGCTAGTTTTTAATTTTATATTTATACTGGAAAGTGGTGCTTCTTATGTGATCCCATTTGTTAGTAGTTTTTAAGTTATCTTTTGTAATGTACAAGTAGGTAGACGGTTCTTTTTTGTTAAATGTTACTATTTATGAATATTTTTATGAAAGCAAGAAGCAAATATTTCTGCATTATATGATTAGTTGAAATCTTTATACCACATGTAGGTTTAAACATGTGTGTATACTCGTAGAGGGTTGATTAGTTGATTATTAACGAGATAAGAAATCTTTCTCATCTACTCGTAGGACAATTTATATTCTCATAAATATATAAATAATAGTAACTTAATCATTTCTGTTAACATAGATGTAAAATATTTAAAATTTATATCAATGTTACGTATTGGCTGTTTAACCCTTTGACCGCCATCGTCTCATATATGAGACAAAGTGACAACGTAAATAACACCATCATATATTATGACAGAGTTCAAAATTGAACTTTACATTTTTGACGTTTGGCGGTCAAAAGGTTAATTTGTAAATTTGTTATTTATATGAGATTGAATTTAACTGTGTGCTCAAACGTTTTTGCTACAAAAGCGACCTTAAATATGAGGCTCTTATAATGGCTTAAGAAAAAAAATACTAAAAGTAATTGCCTTTTTTACCTGACTTATGGGATGTTAAGGCAGGTGAACCGTGTGTGGGGAAAGTAGCCAAGGCAAATACAGGACATTTCCGAAACAGACTTGATTACTCCTACTGAGTTTTCGCTTCCAGCGAGATCTAGAGATATGCTTTGTAGAACTATTCGATCAACGAGAATCAGAATGTTAATGGATGGAAAATATACTTCTTCTTCTTCAGGGTTCTGTAGCCGAAAGGTGACAAATGGAACACATTATTACTAATTACTTCCGGTGACTGACAACTTATTAGAACAAAAATAGAGGCACAGAAGCAACACACAAGTACATGAAACCATTTTACTTGTTTTAGTTTAACAAAAAACCTACCCTACAGACTTTAGTGTGTGCTAATGCTGGGATATAATTAGTGTGTAGATAAATATTAAGATGGTGTAAGCGTGTAGGTACTGCTTTAAAAAGGACGTAACATAAAATGTGTTATACGTAACCCTTACTGCGCAATTTCATTTTGTCTAGTATTTTAAACATAATTAACAGTAATGATTAAAAATCTCTTGACAAATACGGTAAAATAGATACATACTTGTAAGGTACCATTACATTCGTGATAATTATATAATATACGAGTAGGTACAATTTGTACTAAACATCGGCTCAAGTGTAATTCAAAAACGACGCGGAAATGTGCATTTTGCTATATTTTTTAAAATACCTTGTTCGGAATCTGTTTAGTTGTTAAGCATCCTTGACGAGATGTAATAAGTAATAGTATATTTTTAAAACTGGCGTTGTACATTAAGCTGTATCAAATATTCGAAATATATTGCGCGCCGATGAATTTGGGGCGCCGGCGCTATCGAACCGTCGCTAGGCTGCGGTCACACAGAAAACAGCTGGGGAGGAATTCATATCATGTTGCGTGAGTGACTAAATAAACTTGAGTGAATCTTTTTCTTAAAATATTAAAATGACTCACGCAAGAGTCATTAATAAAAGCAACTAATACAATATTTTTTGGAAAATCAAAATAATGTATTCAATAAAGTAACGCCGTTAGGATTTAGTTAATTAAAGCTTGCTTGGCCTCTGATTTAATAAAAAAACTTCTGTGGGGTATCGCCTTTAACCACTTTACACGTTCAGCCCCGACGACACAACGTCTGAGATCATGTTAAACCTTCTACAATGCCAGTGACACAATAGCTGTGATCAAAAAATATTTAACTCCTATGCTAGTAACAAGTATTTGTGTTTAAAAAGATCGTTCTCCTATATATAAAATGTTCAAATACATTTACTGGCAACACCGGTGACACAACAATTGTGTTAAAAATGTTAGTATTTCTAAATATACAACTGTTATAGGAGTATGAACTTGACTTATGACACGAGATAATTTCTACCGATATATTGGAATCATTTAGTATAAACAGTACCGGGGCGAATGTGTTATCTTGTGTAGTGATTTTAGGAAGGCCAGTGAATTTATTTTTTGCTATAAATTTATCAGAATTACAGCTGCGGGTTGAAAAGCTGTGTGTCAGGGGCACAAACAGCCAGGCGAGCCTGTAAAGTGCCGCCGCGAAAGCCTTTCCGTGTTGCCCCTGCGCCCGCGCCCCGCGCCGCGCCCCGCTCGGGACGGCGGCATTAAGGCCGCACCGCGCCGCGCCACAATTAGAAGGATCCAATGAATGTGGAAGTGGATTTACTGATGTTTAGTCTATCGGCTTAATTTGCTTTAAATTCGTTTTTATGACTTCGAAACGAACTTACTCAGATTATGCGGGTATCTACTTACCTATAAATGTGTAAAATTATCTCAGTTACGTTTTGTTCTAAGTTCTAAGTTTGTTCTACCTGATACTAAAAAAGTACAAAAATATTTTGGTCCGCCTTTCTTAACCCTGTAATGAAATTCATTTTTAACAGATTTAGTTAGTACAGAGTTAGTTAGTTAAGAGATTAACAGATTTAAGTTAGTTATGTGCCGATACCTGTATGTACCTCTACGTCACATTTTACCAGAAAAGATAAATAATATCCTTTGTTTGCGTTTTCAAATGTACTGATGAGTAACCACTTCGAAGATCGGGAATAAAACAAAAGACGTCTTATGATAGCGTAATATGGTGAGTACCATTGTAAAACAATAATTTGAGATGTAACATAGCAAGTAAACAATAAGTGTTTTCCTTAAGCATGTACATTTTATGGTCTACATACTTGGTAAAGTTTGAGGTAAATACTGAAGGGTGATTCAGATATTAATTAGAACAACATGATTATAAAATTACTTATGTTCACTTGGCCCGGCAGCCCGGCGTCCTCGGCCCATAAACCGAACGCACTCCATGGATTTCAGTTTTTTTTTAAACTATTCTAAGCAAATGACCGAATAAAGATTACTTAGAAATTTTGTACCCTTACACTATTAGGCAATAATCGAATTTAGCAGATAATGTAGGTTTTGTACGAGTAATACCCTGTACTAATGCACCTGCACAATTTACCAGTGTGTGTAGAAAAGAACATAATTATTCAATCCTAAGCAAGTTTTTTGGCCTATTGATATTAATATCATTTAAATGTATTTTATCGTATCTTGCTTTTTAACGTTGTTATCCTGGGGCTAGTTACACACTTCAATTGATCAACCACCTGATTATTCTAGGCTCACAAGCTACTAGATACACAAAACATGTTAATAAGCCTTCGAAAAACCTAACGTCGTTTATTTTACTATCATCATTCATTTCAGTCGAATCCATTGCTGGACTTAGGCCTCCCCCATAAAGGACCACGGGGAGGGATCTCTGACCATGTGGGGCCGTCTATGCCGTCATCAATGCCGTAAATGCCAGTCTTGGCAGACAGGTTGGCGAACGCAGTGTGTTCTACCGCACTAGACGGAAGGTGATATTATATCACGAATTCATTTTCTAGTCTGACGACAGGTTTGGTCTAGTGGGTAGTAACCCTGTCTATGAATCCGATGGTCCTGTATTCAAAACCAAGTAAGGGAATTTACTATTTGTGTGATGAGCACAGATGTTTGTTCCTGACTCATGAGTGTTTTATGTATTTATTTAAGTATTTGTTTAATATATTAAACACTCATGATATACCGTTCTGACCATCTGTTTAAGAATGTCCGGTAATTATTTATTTATGTAACTCAGGAATCAGGTAATCATAGGTAGAAGTCAAATTAGAAGGAACCAAAAATTAATTGATTGCCATCGTATTTATAAAGACATTGTATAGACTGTTACAATTACAGAATATTATTGCACTTTAAATAGCACTTTTTCTATTAACTAACTAGACATCTAACTATAGGTAGATGAAACTAATTAGATGAGACCCCCGTTTCTTGCGAACTAGTTTTTCGTTTAATATCTCAGTAAAATATAATATTATATTATAGGACTACGTCACAATTAATAAATACGATGAAGATGTCACTTTTAAATGAAATATCAACATTCTTAATATTGTCTGGTCTGGTCTTAGTCTCTTATTTTAAGTATAGAATTAGAAGGTAAAAATAGGTAATACTTATTTATTACGGTAAATGACAGCACTACATAGCTGGAATAACGCAACGCCTTTTGAGGATACGAAGTACTTACCTACACTATTCGTACATTAAGCTGAAACTAGTTCGTCAAAATAACATTATATGGTATTCGCCCAAAGCACCTAATGATAATTGTATTCAGTGATTAGACTAAATAGGCCAGCAAAATAATTGGTTCCCAAAAGATATTTCTTTTGGGAACCAATTATTTTAAATATTAATTAAAAAAATGCTTTTAAGCAAAGTTCTAACGGCTCGGCTTTATTTATTTCTCGACAATACATTACTATTTTTAATTTTAACGAATATGAGGGGGCATTGTTACATACAAAAGTTGTGTCACATAAATGTGTGGGTAAAAAACCTGAGGACTCTCAACAAACGCCGGCGCGTCGGGGCCAGTGGCGCCCGCTAATACGACTTACAAGCTTTACTCATTTTATTGATACCCTCTACCCCGTCGTCTGACTCTGTTACCAATTTTTTTCGTTTGAGGCTCTTGCCTGAATGCTTTTATTCTGGTGACAGTGAACCTTTTAATGTGTTAATTTACTCCAATCGGTTCGGTTATTAATAGCTAACGAACAAAAGGGGGTCGTAAGCCGTCCGTTCAGGGCAGGTCCAATAATTTAGCAATTACTTAAAAGTAGGTATCATTTTTATGATGGAAAATCAAATAGTGTTATAAAGTTAATGTTTTTTTCTGTGTCTTCTCAGCTCCCGAACAAATGATAGCGCGGTTTTTTAAATTCTTAGTCCCGGAAGTTTGTGCCGGTGCAATATATGAATACTTAATTTTAAAATAATATAAAAGCTGAGCTTAATAATTAGCTCTTGTCTAATCACTGGACATGGACTGCCCATTATCTTGATTTTTAGAAGTTGTCAAGTCATCCCTTGTAAGGGATTACAATGTAGGTACAGCCAAAACTAACGCCATAAAAAGAACTTTCTTATTAGACTTTTTTTTTGTTTAATGTATTTTTACGCAGCGTCTTTAGTGTTGTTATTCGGTGAGGCGAACGGGTACATGTGTCATGTTTTTTTATTATTTTAAATACATCTGAAAATTTCAAATGTATATGGCGGACTGACAAATGAATATCTAAGTAAAAATCATAATTTTACACTAGACACATGACAAAATATTATTATATAAATTAGTTTTCATTGAATGTAGGTAATTATCACATGTTTGAACTAAACAACAATGTAAGTAACGAATTGATGTATTAAATTTATTTTACTTATTTACAATGACAATGAAACCATGGTTGGTTTTTAAAAGTGCGCAATTGCGTAGCTTTTTGCTATGAAGGTAAATGAGTTTATTTACATTTTTTGTTTTCTATTGACCCCGAATATAGTTATAGGGCTTACAGTTTCATATATACTCGTAAAATAGTGTAATGCTTTTGAAAATCATTATAGAACTAACTTTAATATACAATAAACAATAATATATTATGTATACCTAGGTTTTACTTGTTACTCGCTTACTCGCATCGTATTGTATGGAAATATGTAAATGTGACATGTGTGCATGATCCATTTCTCAACCCACGTAAGTAACTTAACCACTTATTTGATTTGAAGTTTTTCATTGAATTTCATTACATGGGACTAGGTACTACAAGGGGTTTTTAACTGTAGTTAAAACCCCCTATATCTATAGGTAGGGCTACCAAATTGGTAAATCCTTTATGTAAACTTAGTCGACTGCGACTCTGGATATTCATATTAATGTTATGGTTGTATGCGACATTTTTTAAATACTTGTATATATTTGTTACCATGCGTACGGACACCATGTGATCGCGAATCGCTCCACGATTTGAAGTCAAGTGTCTTCTTTCTCACAGAGGGCCCGCGGCCTCATTAATTACCTTCCACATCGAGAGCTGACAAAAAAAAACTAAAAAATGTTGTCGCGGCTTAAGAGCGGCGGCGCCGGCGCCGGACAGCAGAGGAGAGCGCTGGCGCGGGGCCGGGGGACTGCGGGCCACTAATGCAGGCGCCACGCGATAAGCAACTCCCAGCTGACGTATGGGAAAGTGTCCCCTCGAACCTCCAATATCTGAATCGGGCTCATCATTACCATAATAATTCGACCGGGCGGGATAAGTACGAGCAGACGTATTTCTGTTTTCGGATGATATCTTATAGCTTATATGGCGATATAGATTGAATAATAAAATACTTATAGGTACCTAGTTATAGCCGGACCGGCTCTTCCTATCTTCAGAGCGAGTAAAAAGCAAGTTATGTCACGACGGAGACTATTAATACTGTTATTACTATACAACCTGTATGTTGTAAGTTTCTATTATAAAATGATTTTCGTGAGATGTACTTATAATTTATAGTCAATAGGTTCAAGTTAGGTATATAATACATTATACTTCCTGTCTGTCTGTAGCCCACCTATACCTACTCGTACCAAGGCGATCGGATAATGTACATATATAATCAGACAAAAAAAATGGTAAAAAAAACGCACTTAGGTATTTGTTACATAAAATGTGTCAGGTACCTAGTAGTTTTAGCTACCTTTATAACTATTTTCCGGCTGACTTCATCCAGTCATGTAACGTATGTTACATATGCATAATAATTTACTTCTCTTGTCTTTACTTTTTAAATTGTTTATTTATAATTATTTCTAAGGGACAAACGTCTACTTTTCAAAATAACATGTAGACATAAGTTAATATACGTAGGTAGCTTTTCAGCTCTTTAGGTACCCAAACATTTCCGATCTTAGTCCATTTGCAATTGGTACATAAATACTCGTAACTAGTAATTTACTTGTACCTATGCCTGCATAAAGGCTTACCGTGGCATTATACCAAATCAAACATTTTTTTCGCAATAACTACATATTATAATGTTAGTGCATAATTTTCATCGCCACATGGCATAATGTATTTTTTACCGGTCAATTCTTTGAGCCTTATGCCGTTCAATATTTTAAGCCCTGGTGTATTTTGCTAAAGGAAGCGATGAGCACAAGGCCTTACTGGGTTTAACTTCAGATTTGGTTAAGACTAGTTTATTGTAAAGATGAACAGACAACTGTAACTACATCGTTTTCGAGTTATCCGAAGCAGATTATGATCAATCAATACCCCGATGCCGATGTGAACAGCTCACAGTCGTCGAGAGTTTCTGGAATATAATATAATTCCGACTATTCTAGAAATTCTCGACGACTGTAAGCTGTTCACAACAGCATCGGGGTGCCAGTTAAGGCAAACCGAAGCTAGAAGTTTTGGACATCTTCCGGAAAATCATGTCTAGATTGACAACGCGGAAGTGGAGATTCTTGTAATCGCCTATCGCATTCCAGTTTTTGTAAATCTTTCCTGTAGATGGACAATGGTTTCGCGCACATTTAGAATGTGTACGCGGAGCCGCCAAGTAGAGCCGTTTCGGCAATTAAATTTCGGAAATGTAATGAAGTTAGTAACTACGTATGCACACTACGCGGATATACGATATATAATTTTATTAAAAGTAGTATGGCCTGCACATACATTTCGTCTAGTTAATCACTTTATAAATTATCACAATAATTCCATTGCTCGACGTGTCTATTATTTTAAACGCTTCGAAATAGAATAGAGCAGGTATTAAGTGTGTTGCGTAGGTGATACCTAAATGCTGGTACATTAACCTAGATAATAATTTGTAGAGGTAAAGAGTAAGTACTTGAAGTAGGATTGAATGAGTCGTTGCGGGTGGCGTCTTGGTAAGGGTCAGTTGAAGGGGAGAGGGAAGGCGAGACAATCCCGGGCCGCGGGCGGCGCTCGGGCGGCGGCGGGCGTGGCCGCGGCAGGAGGCTTTCCCGACCCGCGACCCGCCGACTCGCACGCACACTAAACTGCACCTTAAGTGCACTTCGTTAAAATACTAAAACATACCAATACACGACTCCAATCGAAGTTTACGATTTCTATTTCTACAAACAAATCATGACAATATATCATACCTTCTTGAAAACGAAACAGACATAACCAACATTAATATATTTTTAATTAATACGAATACTAAAAGTTTTATAAAACCTTACCCATTTTTATATTAAACTAAAAATCAACGACTGAAACGACTTGTCATTAAACAAATAATTTAGCAATTTAATTAACACTTTTATAGCTAAAGTAGACGTGGGTATTTGACGTGACGAGCTTAGTACATTTGTTAAACTTTATTCGTCTTTTATTGACACCGAGAGCGGCCCAATTAGGGCGCTCGTTATTAAAAAATCTTGAAAATTTAATGAGAAGAAAAATCTATGTTGTATTCTGATATGTATTTTATATATCCCACAGGATATTAATTTTCTCACAAAACTATCCATAAACGTAGTAAAATAGTTTATGAGTATAGTGGTTTATGTCATTTGTCTTATTTCTTTATTTTTAATTGCTATAGAAGGTCGAGGGTAATTAACCGGAAGATAAGCTAGCGAGTCAAGGTTTCAGCTAATGGAGTTGGTGTTAACGGAAAAAACGGCGAGTTGGGCGCCCGCATGCCCCGGCGCAGCGCAGGGCGAGCGGTAATTTAATTGGTGTCGGCGGCAATATTTCAGCATTTATCTAATCGGCGCGGGCGGCGGGCGGCGCACGGCGCGGGGCGCAGCACGCGCCGGCACTCTTGCAAAAACTCTTCCCAAATTTCACTATCACCAGTTTATGACTCTATTATCAGTTTCGTTATGTACGAATTACCAAAACTCATTAAACACAGTCTGCTTTCTAATTTCACACCTTCAGTGGTATAAAACAAATTATAGTATAGTTGAATTACCTATTACGAGCAGGTATAACTAAGACGCTACACAGGATGGTGAAAAGTTTTTAAATATATGAATTAAGGGTTAAAACCGGGCAGATCGGTTTCTATAGTCAAGGCAGTAATAGTTCTCGAAACCAAAACACACTATTTCGGCTAATAGCAAGCCACTGTATCTAACTGCTGTGTGCCGTAATGTGATATGCAGACGCAGTAAGAAATCGTAAAAGAGTAGCTCGTACGGTGACAGTTACGGGAGAAGTCACATGGGTGATGGAGAGGAAAGTATGTGCACCTCTTGAAAAAAAGAGAAGAATCTACTTGCTGCTTACAAAAACAAGTACAGAAACGTAGGTAAGATAGTAATAACAATAAGTATAAAACTTACATAAATGTGTCTGTTAAATTATATTAAATGCACGCAGCAGAAGAACATACTTGTATTGTATCACCAAACACAATTGTATGTGAAAATATATAGAAAATTATAATGTGCCTCAGATATGAAACTCAGAATCAGAATCATGAGTAACCTGGTTGATCAGCAGAAATGTCAAATTTAGAATTAGGTGTTAACTAAGTATGTCTAAACTAAGTAGAATTCTGAACTTGATTACAAAGTAGCCAGTCGGTTTGATAGAACGAGGTTCTTCGTCACAGTTAGACCACAAGTGATAATAGCTAATGCAACTTTGCCAAAATTTCGATATCGATGAATAGTTGATTAAATTATTAGGAACAAATTATTTGTATTTCAAGTTTCTTTTCTATACCTATTAGTTAGTTTTTAAATAACTGTAAATCGGCGGTCGTTTTACTTCAACCAGCCTCCACTGTTAATTGAATTGGCAATTAAAAAATGAAACAAAAAACGGTGATATGAAGTGGTGGAGTCACATGTCGGCGCTGGAGTGGCTGCACCTGCACTCCACGCACTCGGCGCCACATGCCCGCGGGCCCGCTATAATGTGGGAACTGTGTCTTATGCATTTTTATGACCTTTGTTTCTCATCATCGCCTATTAGCTAGGTGTGGCATGGCTCCTTTCTTGTCGTTACAAATCAGACTTGGTAGAAATCGGTATTAGGAAACCAATACCCTCACCATGAGTTGTGACATTGAGGTTTTCGATAACGAGTATCGAGTTCACTATTTGTGCATCTCGGTGGTACTGTTTTAGTGCGAACGAGATGCACAGTTAGTAAACTCGATACTCGTTATCGAAAACCTCAGTCACAACTCATGGTAAGGGTACAAGTCTGGTGCGTCCTCTCTCCAAAGTTGGCATCATAAATTATTCGCTTGGTTAAGTTTAGGCATACAAATTTACTGGTTTATCTAATCCCAACTTCATGATTCTGTGTTATATTGATTTGTAAAATAAGTATGAAAGTAGGTATGTACTAAAATATAAATTCAGACGAATATATGACCACTTTATAATTTATAGTATAAGTAGATCTGATACCTAAATATTTTTGGAGGTAAATATGAGTTAATATCTAATGTTGGTTCTGAAATTCAACTCCCCGCATTATAACTCAAATTTACAGTTTCAACCGGCAAGCTTGTCAACTCAACGTGACAAATTGGAACATATGGAACGTTATTTTGATGACATCTGACACGGGCGTTTATTTATTAGTATTTAAATAGAAAAGAAATAAATATGGCAATGAAAGCGTTCTATAATTACTCAATTAAATATTCGCCACAATTTTATATTAATTTATTATAACATTATTATTGAGATATTCGATAGAACCAGAGTGAAAGGTTTTTCATTAATATGTCCAAATGTTATTCGAGTAAATGTGTTATAGATGAAAAACTTAACTAAAGGACCATGTCTATGTAGTTGTGCAGAGGATTAATATAGAGCTCACGTCAGAATTTGAATATAGAACGCCGATTCACGTGTACAGACACGTTACTACTACATACACCAGGTCCTTTGGCTAAGTTTTTCACCTATACCTACTTCAATTAGAGTACTTAACTAGGCTTTTAAAATTTGATATAATTTTTGATTTATGGAAAACAATACATTAAAAATAGACATTCCTATTGTAAAGTACTTTATTTATATTGATACTAATGTATTCTTCTCTGACAATATACCGGGTGTGGCCTGTAATAAGAGCACTAAATTAAACCAGACACCCCACTCCTCAATGTGAACAATATTTGTTCAACGACTTATGAAAATTGCTTGTATTTTGGTTTTTAAATAACTTCTAATTTTGTAAGAAGACGCAATGTACTGCGACATTTGTCATGATTGTAAGGTGGCAGGCGATGCCAATGAGACTGATATTAACGTACCTACATTGAAAGTACTATTTAATTTGTATGAAAGAGAGAATAACTGAAGATAATTTAATTTTTGAAAATTGTAAAACTTAAGTTGTTTCGTTTGAGGGGTAAAGCCTACCTTTAAATTTATTGCTCCTATTACAGGCCACACCCGGTATGAGTCGCGGCGAGTACGAGCCGTTTATTCTGATTATAAAAACCAAATAGAATTATTTACTTCTACTTTCTACTTAATTGCTGTAAGACTCATATATAAAACTAGCTATGTTTTTATCACATAACTTAACCCACTTAAGTCGTTAACTATTGTCCACAGGAAAGCCCATTTTGTATTTGATAACTACTGCTTAGCAAAACAAGTTATAAGCACTCAAATAACTAGGTACAGGCAGTGCTACACATAAGTAAGTGATTAGCAGTCAAAGGAGCCCAATATATCGTACAGATCCTCGTGCTACATTAATAAAGATCTGTACCGATGGTTGCCTATCTATTTAATGCTGAGTGTACATAACACAATACAGTTAAAATGGTATATAATTAATATATTTTACTTGTAAAGTATTTAACTACTTACTTACTTTAAATTTCACTCTGTCATAAACATAATGTGCCGCCAGGAGTAATTCGGGCACACAGACATGGTGGATATATTTAACATTTATCAATGTGCACTGAACATTGATTGATTGATTATCGATACAAGATACGCCAGATACAGGGTCACGTCACCTATTCTCGGTCAGGGATGCCACTGCAGTTTATTTTTGATGCTTGCGACTGTGCAAAACATGTTATCAATGCCATGGTAATCACTATAAGAAAGGATCAACACGATCAAGAACCACGCTTGTTCATTTTAACTAGTTACATGGTAGATCAATGAAATAGATGATAAACATATATCTACAGGTGAGTTATAGGTACAACCTTGTGTGGTTTATAGTTGTGTTAAAACTATACACCTATCCGTATAGGATAGTTCAAGGGCCGTAATTAGCAGGCTTGGGTTTTACAAACTGTCATTCCTATGTCAATAATTTACCGTCTATATACCTACTATTCCTTTTTTGCAAATGTTTTTTTAATTCAATGTATTTTAGCTATGTTTGGTATGACTTTAGCGAAATTATTAATAGAATCGATATAGCCATTTCTACATACGTACTACGTTACCTTAAGTTGAAAAACTGTTTTGGTCTAATGTTAATCTGATTTTGAAAGGAAAGATAATTTCATGAAAAACAACGATTTTAAACTATGTAATATAGTTTAATGCCGGATATATTTTGGAATGATTCAAAACAACAATAAAAAAATGTAATTGCTAAAGAGTTTAGTGGCAACCCTAGCTGAGAATAGTATTATTAGGAGTTGCAGTGTTGGTTAAGTGGCGGCGCCTGGCGGTCGCAGCAGACGCTGCGCAGAGATCTCAAGTGCGTCTAAAAGCGCCGCCTTCGCCGCCGGCTCCCTGCACGTTGGCCTAGGTCGGCCCGAGGGTTCATAATGTACATTCCCTAATAAATTAAGGTTTATTCATCGATAAACACTGCGAATTTTCATTTCTTAAAGGTACGACGTAGACATGAAGCTGAAAAAAGTATAAAAAATAAAATATTTAGATACTTACTGAAAATGTCATACGGCCCTTTTCGTACACCTAATAAATGCTCTGTTTATTGTTGGTTTATTTTACTGCCACGGACTAATTTGTTTTGTCACCCTACAAATTGATTGCCAGATTATCACCTACCCATACTTATCTACTCTCTAGGTAATGATTGATCTCAACTTAATTTTATCCGCACGATTGAAATTCTATGCAAGCTATAAGGTCGAATAAATGATATCAATTTCTAATAACTAAGAATTTCTAATTGTTCTAATTAAATCATAATTAGATTAAAATAATTTGAATACTTACTGAAATACTTACTGTTTTAACGTTGCATTTAATCCATGTTTTATAACAAATGTAACATCGCAATATTATGATGTTTTTTGCCATGGGCATCTTCAACTTTTTCTATTATTAATTACTACGGCATTTATTATTTGTATATGAACCGCCTCAACGGAGGATTTTAAAATAAATTCTATGCATAATTTTTTGGTTTGCAGTCATAAATCGCGGAGAGCAGAGCGCGCATGCACCGGCCGCTAATGTATCGCATAAATCAAGACTCGCGATCGCCACGGCCGCGCGGTCCGCGGCGCCTTGTTGCTAAGCCTTTAGGTCTATAATCCGCCATTTTGGCGTTTGTCCCGTTTAATAGCACAAACTAGAGACGTAGGAGTGACGTCTACGGGCTATTGATTCTTAGGTAGGACAGGATGATGTTTTTAATCCATTTGGGTTCTCGGTTGGTAATAAAGGTTAGTATTACTTATCGTATTAAATGGCTCCACACACGCAACTCATAGGACTGCTGGTTCTTCTTTGTTCCCGCTTCGCGTAAAGAAATAAGCTTCGTGTTTTAATTTTTAAGATTATTAGAAATCATACTAGGAATTCCTAATACTTGTAAAAATAGTTAAGTCTTCTTTAGTTCATTCAAGTTATTTTTCAGTTATAGAAAGAAATAATCAAAAGTAAGTTTTCCAAACTGAAGAAATTCCGTGACTAGCTGATTAAAATTCACGGAAATAACAAAATTTATCAACTCACATGAGCAAATTCCCGGATAGTCCTTATTTTAGTAAAGCATAAACATGTAGTTTAAACTATTATACCTACTTTAAGGTACGCGAATTGCTCGATATGCATTAAGAGCCGGCGGTAAGACATTGAACATACAATCCTCATGCTTACTTACATTATGTACAATATAATGTTTAGTATTAAAGTATTAGCCGTTTTTCTAGGTGAAAAATATAGGAAAACCTGCAAACCACAATCTGGAATATTACAAAAATATTACAGTTTAACGCTAGCTTTACGATGACCAAAAAATATTGTTTACATAATATGTGTACTTAATACTCTAAGAAAGAGAAACTCGAAATTGGCAGCTGGATTAGAACTCTCATTGCTGATTTTCGTATAACGCAATTGATATCATGACTGTAAAAATCGTACATTTAATCCTCACAAAGGAACACGAATCCATTGTTACCATAAACAATGAAAACTCCTACTCTGTGTGGCCCTGCATCTTTGGAAGTTTCGACTCTGGCGCCGTCCCAACTTCTACGGACCTCAGGTCAGGCCACGGTCAAGGCAAATACCGACGCGACTTACCATTTCAAGAGACGCGAATTGGCATTGGTTATATATGATCTATCGGGTATAAGCTTGGGCCGAGGTGACAGTATAATTAAAGCAAAAACATTACAGTATTCTTAAAAAAAAAAGCTTTATTGATTCGACATGTGAAGGCATAGCTGTTGGAATATGTTATTTTTCCTAAACTGTAATTTCCACTATTAGACTTAGATTATTCATCAGGCTCGTGAAAAATATTCATATGCGAAAATATTTCCATCGATTAATATAAAAAAAGTTGCGGCTGATTTTTTTATTAACTTCATTTCTTGGCCCTTTCATTTAAATCTCCTTTGGGAATAGGAATATGTTTTATCCACCTTTATTATTTAATGAATGTTTATAGTCTATTACAGGACCGCAAATCCACCTTATAATTATAAATAAAAATACCAAAAAATCCACCATAAATTATAAACAGAAAAGTTTTTCCTTCGACATAATTACTACGACTAAGTATATATTTCAATTCTACACCATTATAAAATAAACAGGCCATTCAGTATTAAGGTGTGTTACAGCTATACTAGAAAGTTGCTAACATCATTTTAAACCATTAATTGAACTGTAGGAATTTAGGTCTCACGGGATTTTTAATCTTCTTGCAAATACCTAGTGAAGTATCTCACTCTACAAGTCTACAACTATTTCAAAAAAATTACTATATAACATATATTTAGGGAATAATGAGTCTTCGGAATACGTAAAGTAGAATTAATATAAAAAAAAAAATATTCCTCAAATAAATGAAATAGTCAGTGGATTATTACATTGACAAATAGATAGTTATTTGAGATCAGAATCATTTTCCCTACTTAAGATGATTAGCGCTCCAGATAGCAGCGAGCAGGAACTCTTTGAACGTTCATAAACAACACATAAACGAACATATTATATCTTGCATAACAAAATGTTCGGGTCCTTTTGTATAGGCACCACTAATATAAGTACGACTGTCTTCTTAACCTTTTGAACGCCAAGCACCACTAAGGTGGTCGCGGATGTCGTGCCTGCCACGCCACCGACCACTACTAAAGACGCTGTCAAAGCAATTGTCCTGCTGACAGATAAGGTTTATATTTGTTCTTCACAAGTCATACCATGGCGTACACGTCACATTTTGACGCGAGAGGAAAAGCGTGGTCAAAGAAACGATCGCATTATAAGGATTATATATTTATTTATTTATTTATAAGTTTCTAAACACCAGTGGCGACGACAGGTCAATTTTTGCCTTAGGCGGTACCGCGTATTTCGAGCATCTTTCTCTTTTACTCCAATTACGGCCTCATGAGAGTGACAGAAACAATCGTCCAAAATTTACGAATATCGTTTTTTGCGGTAGCAGCGAAGGATCCAATATGAGTTATCCGTTTGTTACTTAAGCTAGTTTACTTAACTAAACTTAGTTAAGCCAGCGGGAATGGGCTTGTATGGTATCTTGTACGCGCCGCCGCTTCTAACCACCAACAAGAACGACACACTTTGCAATCGGCGACATCTGATAACGACTCGCAACAAGCTTTTTGCATAAAAATAAGCAGAGAATATATGAGCTCCATCTAGACGTGATCCAAAGTAGGTATGTTGTTACTCCTGATATCCAATCATAATAAACATCATATTATCATGGGAGGGATCATTTAAAACATAAGAATTGCATTCAACTTGTACTTATTAAAGCAATAAAATCATACATCTAACTAACACTTTAGCTTAGTAAAGTCGATTAAAGTGGTAAAACTGATAAGTATTGTGGGTAAGTTTAGGACTTTTTTATTAAATAGTTGTTTCGATACAACATGTTTTTCAACGGATTCAGGTTGGTGCTCAGAACACAACTAAATGCCTTTACTGGGATCCTCAACCCTGATAGGGCCGGTCTACAGATCTGTAATTTAGTATGAATATATAAATCAATCACGCGGGCAAAGCGGTGAAATACAAAATGGAGAAATTTTTTGGTACCTAATTCTTTGTTCGATTCAACCCTTAAGTGCGAGGTATCTTTAGATAGGTATTTGAAAAAGAATCGGGGTTTGCTTCAAACATTTTTCGATAAAGTAAATGTTTTCAAAAATATTCGCGATGGATGTTTAAAAAGAATGTGTAAGCCCATCTGACTTTTGAACCTTAAGTCCAACAAATATGAGTCCGATTTTGTAGTATTGGTCTAGGGCAGAGGTTCCCAAAGTGTGCGCCGCGGCGCCCTGGTGCGCCGTGGAAAGTTCCGAGGGGCGCCGTGAGTCGATCATCTATTATTATCTAACTACAACGACGATAGATTCATGTTGTGGATGTTTCATTTTCTTCCTACCTCCCTTTAACTAAACTAACCTAACCCGACTACTATTATTGTAGGTAATGTAGGTAATTATTTCTTTCTACTATATCTTTTTGCTACTTTAGCTAGGACAGGGCGCCGTGACAAAATACTAATTTTGTAACTGCGCCGCAGGTTGAAAAAGATTGGGAATCCCTGGTCTAGGGTATAATAAATCGAATTGAGGCGTCTCTTCTGTGGCCTTTGTTTCCGAGAAGGATTTTTATAGTAAATATTTAAATAATTGCTGATTACGATATTTTGAGTAAAACTCAGTAAGAAAAAAAAGTTCCTATTTTTTTGAAAACTAACACACATTAGTTTAATCTTATCCGCTAATAATTATGAACATGTATTCAGCCAATTTATTTTGATTCTTGTGTTCAGGGACATTCGCTCGTAGAGCATAGATACAATTATATTTACACTGTATTTTTTTTTTGCTAGTGCCTATTATCACTGTAGCAAAAGGATATATTTTGTTCTATTTTCTAGTATTATGAACTGATTTTGGTTTGGCCTTTACCCTCTATGTTATAAATATTATTTATATGTCTCTTCCGTACACGGAACAATGGTGTTCCGGACATTTGGGAGGCGTACGCGGAGCCAGATCGAGCCAACGCGCAGAGGCCCTTTCGACAATTTATTGAAATGTAAGGGGTACACTAAGCGAATGTTGCCCCTGTCCGTATCATGGGACGCGCACAGAGACAGCACCCGCCATGGTGTAAGGACTATTGAGTTATAATGGAATCTAGAATGTACTAGGCTATTGGGTGGAAAGGATGAACTAGCTACTGGGTTATTGGATAAAAAACCGGACGTCTGCCTAATAAAATGGTATTCAATTTTATTTCCGGCAGACGGTGACTCGCTCTATGCGAGATGGGCCCCCACAAAAAGCGACATCAAAGATGGCTCAAGGGCAACACCGGTGCATAGGGCTAAGGATAGAGAGGTGTCACTGGACTTTAAACATATAGCCAACTCGCCACTTAGGTTTCCACATCTATCCACGAGAACGCAGCTCTCGCGACCCCACTCTGGACGGCCGATGAAGGCAAGCCAGAGGCAGGGGACCTGCCCACCTGTCCGACAGGGCACCCCAGGGGCACTCAGGTACGTGGAGTCGCTACTCTCCAACAGCTCGCCACAAGCTGCCCTGCGTTGACTGATTGCACTAGAGAAAACCAGTGGGCGATGGGGTCGTCACATCCCTACGCCATATATATTATTATTAATTTTCAGCCTTATATTTAGATATTATTTTATTATAATATTTACATGCGTCTATGTGTCCATTCGGCTTATGCATCAGGCTAAGGATTTATTTAGGCGTAAAAGGGTGACAACATAAGACTTTAGCTGACAAATATCTTCAACAATAATTTATTTCCATTTTGGTGCTATTATATACACGAATATAAAATATAATAATACCTAATCAATTCCACATGTAAAGATAAGTTTCCAATACTTGTTGATATTAGGTAACGAAGTCACTGTGGCAAGTAGTGAACTAGGTTATGCTTGCCGTTGAAAATTAAAATACAGAGGGTTATAGCCTTTATTGTATAGACACAAGAGTGGTTCCACCAAAACGTGTCTACGCGAAGTGCGCGGTTAAGAAAGCCAGGAGTGCGTGCTGTATCGCCAGTTGGCCACACGCCGGCCTATCGGCGCATATTGCATGCCGTAGGTATGATACGTGCACTTGCTAACTATAATCACTTGCTCTGATTTACTAAGCGCTAACGCTGTTCACTTTACTGTTGTAAGTGCATTACGTTATCTGTTTAACCCAAAAGTTGACAAAGCGATAAGGTCTGCACGGAACAATGGGTCCACGTGACAGAGAACTTTGTGCTATCAATATCGATATTGATGGAATAATAGTTCTAAGTCCTGGTCTCAATTGAAACTAATCTTTATCTATCTAGAATAAAGAACAAAGAGTTCATATAGACGTATAATTACAACGTAAGTACTTAAACATAATTAGGAGTCAACATTTTTTTTTTGTTACAGATCGCGGAATAGAATGGTAATAGATTGAACCAATTTGGTGCGGGAACAATGTTCGGCGGCAACGGTGGCGGATACGCGGGCGGCAGCGACTGCGCCGAGGGTTACGGGCTGGGCTACGTGGCGGGCGGCAGCCGGCTGCAGCAGTACGCACACTTCCCACACCAGAACGTCTGGCACCACCACCACACGCCGCATCATGACACTTATGGTGCGTACCCCTACTAGCCGACCTGTTCTTCTGACCGTCTGCAACTCTGCACCGTCAGTCAGTCAGGCTGTACTTTCTAAACGCTGAGGCGAACAAGTCTAGGTACAAATATAATATTACGCATTAGTCGAATGCCGGTCTGTGCACAGTAAGTGAAAACAATAGGTGGAATAGGACATACAATACAGACCTAGCACAAGTTAAAAGTGCACATTATAATAATGCTCTTGCGAAATGAATATGTCTTACGCAATGCGACGTTATGCGAATAAATAGTTACTATTGTATTTAAATAAAATTATTAAGTATATCCATATATCCACATTAACTACAACGAATAGATGCTTTCTGTAAACCATTGGTAAGTGAGAAGTTCTTATGTCTCGGCCTACTTCCTGTACGCACTTAATGACAAGCGGGTAAAGTATAGGTACTAGAAAACCGTCATCGGAAAACCTGGAGATTCATAATAATTGTAACCATCAACTCAAGTTGATTTATAAGCAAGAAACTTGATATATATTCTTTTTATAACATCATTTTCTAACTTGTAAGATCAACTTGTTATATTTAAAGAATACTCAGTCATAAAAGCTATTTACGTACCTTATTTCGCTAGTTAGTACGTTATTTCCACTTATTATTTTTAGGCAGTCTTCGATTACGGAACGCTAGGTTTACTTCAACTATTGCGTAGTCACGTGAATCAGTTACTGTTTAAAATATAATTGGCTCTATATAGTTTCATAATTTAAAAAAAAATTAACAAAGGAAATGTATTCGTTTTCTATATTCATAGAGGCCCATTTACATCTTTAAAAACGTATCTAGCGGAGATAAATCTAAATGGGTTATTATACTTGTTAAAAAATATCTACAGCTAAACAGTACATATTCATCATTGGCGTTAAAGTAGGTAATTAGTCGTTCGCGTGAATCAGGAGCGATAAGCAGCCGTAGGTAGCGCGATCAGGCCGCGGCAGATGTCAGTCCGCGCCCCGACCTCTGACCGCCGAGTCGCGCTATCGGTCACACAGCCTTCAGGTCGTTTGTTCCTATACCTGCACAATGGATACAATCTCTGTACTACCTACAATGGATACGATCCCATTGCTGCCTCCGAGCTGGTTACAAAATATTATAATGACAGGTTAGTTACCTATTTAAATACATTTTTATAAGTCATAATATGACGTGCGTAATCCTAATAAACAAGCCGAAATAATTTATCGTTGTGCATTTAATTCGAATTATTTGGGTAATACACAATATTATTACACGAAATACCTATGTATCAGAAAAACAAGGTTCAATATTGAGAATATTGTTGACAGGCAGTAGCAGCGTAGGCGGAGTCGGATCTATGGCCGGCGGCCTGTATCCCCAGAACATGGTGATGGGTTCCTGGTGCGCCCCGTACGATGCTCTCCAGCGCCCACCGGCATACGGTAACATTCCTGCTATATATTACAATTTTAACCTTATTATTAAACACCCACTTACGTGTAGTCTTCGATAATAGCAATAATTGGTTAAAAAAGTCAATTTTTTATTTCGCTTCCAGTGCATACACAACGGATTCGTTTTTGTATTGTTCTTACATTGTACCTTGGGTTTTGTACCTGGACCTGATTACCTTCTGACAACGTATCCGAACAGTGCCACTGGAGTTCCTTTGGGCTTCCCCAAAGTACATGCACTAATACTAATTTGTGGTCCACATTTGAATCGAGTCAAAGTTTCCTCGATATAACATTAAGCACTCCACACACCCAGGCATTGGTGCTTAGTCTTTACTATTATCTAACGATTCTGAAATTACATATACACAGGTGCCAAGGTTTACCATAGTTTAAGATGAATGCTGGGACATAGAGGGCATGTTATTATGTTTCTTCCTGAATATACTATGAAATTAACAAATTAGTAATACTTAGATACTACGCGATAAGAGTGATTAGTAGGTAGTATACCTACAACTATCTGGATCTGGGATTCGTCATTGCAATACAAAAGTATGTTCAGTGGGCAAAGTGGAAAACTTGAACTCAATAGATACTTTCGTGGAAATATGAACTTCTGTATTGGTCACGTGATAATTAAACGAATGAAACCTTCCTAAGTTGCGGAACTAAACCAAAATAATTTTAGCACAGATTCTTTAATAACCAGTTTAACCAGGTTAAGTTTTAGAGTCTAAGTAATTAATAACGTTTAAAATCAGTCACTTGAAATTCCACATCAAAATAAAATAATGCGCATTGGGTACAAAACCACTAGTGATGAATCAGTCACTTATCAGCTATCCTTTTAAAGTGACATCAATTCTGTATTATAATTCATAGGTACCTATTACAATCATTATTATTCATACTGAAAATATAAAAATGACGTCTAATCACAAAGATACTTTTTCCTATGTTCATGTTATTTTCCCAAGAGTAGACCATACACACAATGGATTTTTAGGACTTAAATTTGTAACTGCAATACAGTCATATTATTAACACCCTCACTTTCCTTTGGAATGACAAACAAATAATGAATACTAAATATGTACTATTGAAACTTACATTCTGATTTGATGAATACCCGCTTAAGAAAGAGCGGTGAGTACGAGTATATACCTACGCTTTATCTCAAGCATTATTATAAAGCATGTTCACGAAAAAAAGTAGCCACGGTTGTATGAGTCTCCACCGTTAACTGGTGGGTCCATGTAGTGGAAACAGTCATAGAATTCCGAATTAGCTTGTCTATTTTACGTTTAGGATGGCAGAATCGAAAAAATCTAGCCTCAATGGTCTAAAAATGTTAATAACGCCAAGTAGTGCTAAAACAAAAATGAACGTTACAAAAATATGTCATTTTCTGAGTCAAATTACAAATATATCTGGCTTGTTTACGATAGTAAATTCTAGTACCTATTGATAATTTGTTTGAGTACCGAGCATAGTGCAAGCTTAATGGTTCAAATTAGAAAAAACTTTGCATTTTGGGAGATTTTTTTCTAATTTTAACATTTGGAACATTAAGCTCGTAAACAAGCCAGATATATTTGTAATTTGACTGACAGAAACCAAAATATACAAATACGAATATGATAAGTATGGTTAGGTACATTTTCCTTTTGATTAGTAATAATATTTATTCTGTCATTTTATGTGACAGTCTCACAACTTTGGCACGGAATCGGGATAAGGATACTATTGTTTTTTCCTTAATTACTGGAATCTGTGGTTCCCCGATCACAGCATAATAATCTTTACCGCTTCAGTTACGCTGAGTCCAACCTACAATAATAAGGAAACTTTTCAAAGCGTAGCTAGACGCGTAAGTTTTTGCTCATCGACAATAATTCACATCAAGGGTAAAGATCATGCGTAAGTTAGTGTTTCGTTTTAATTCGAACGCTAGGAATTATTAAAGTAGCGTACCTATCATATTCTTGTATTTGACGTTTTTTGTAGGTATTTTTTTTTTTTAAGTCTAACTAATATAAACGAACCTTTTACTTAATTTAAATCCTGGACATAGAACAATGGGATTAACAATATTTATACAAAGTCGCGTTCCTTGTAAATTTAAGTTATTCCGATTATCCCGACACAGACTATAAATTTAATTTCCTTACATATGTGGTATAGAACTGCGGTAAAACGCGATTGGTGTTTTCCTGAGTAGGCGAAACTGGAAAATTTGAATACACATTATCAATCCCTATGTTCCTTGATTTTAATTAAATATAGATTTTGCCAAATGTTTCCTAAGCATGTCTGTGTTTTTTTTTACAAAGAATACTTACTTACAACGTAATGTCTAAGAAATAATGAAGAGTCCGACAGCTTTACTGATTGGCGCTGTAATTTTGATAACGGATAGCGTAATTACGAATCATTGAATTATGACAGGTCCATCTAGTCTTGCTATGAAGCTCGTGGCCCATGTTTTCTTAGACAGTACACATCTTATTAAATTAGGCATATAAAAATAGGTTTTAATAGTACATTGGCGAACAGATGGCGGTCTGGAATCTTACGAAGAGGGCCGTGAGTGTGTTAACTGCGGCGCTAATAACACCCCGCTGTGGCGCAGAGACTCCACGGGGCACTACCTGTGCAACGCGTGCGGCTTGTACCACAAGATCAACGGCGTGAACCGGCCGCTCGTGAAGCCCAGCAAGCGGCTGGTAAGTGCAACGAACACATAGTAACGCGCTCTGTTTTGGAACAGGTGCGGACGCGGAGCTACTGACACGCTTCTATAAGGACGGCTCCGTGCAGAGATGGATGAGTGTGGAGGGCATGGCCAGGGGCATGAAGAAGGTGAGTCGGTGGCGTGTAGACTAGTGCATGCTCCCTGTCCATATCCTTTTGACACCAACTACACTCCTCGCACGCGCTATCAACTTCTTTTTCTCACATTTTTTTGGCTTTAGCGAGTGATAGGAAACTACACGCCTCCGCTCCCTTCCTGGTAGCCACGTCAGTACTTAGTTACATGCGAGATCCAATTGTTTGTCATTCCGTATTCCAAATAACGCGGTATGTAACGTTAAATTGGTTCAGTAAAAAGTATAGTATCTTTAATGAATCCTAAGAAATGTCCAGTCGTATCTCAGCACGCTCCGCGTCGCCCACGAGTGCGGTTGATAGCAAAGTGCTTCGTTTTGCACTCTCGCGATCATAAACATAAACATCACAGTTCAACAACACGTGCCAAGATAATCCAGATACCTAACGTTGACCCTAACTAGGGTTCCTTAAACAAATAAAATTAAAAACAAATATTTCAGCAACGAGTACCTACAGATGGTGATATTATTGAATCCATACATTTGAAGATACAGATTATTTATTTTGGAAGTAGTATACTAAATATTTCTAATCAGAACCACGAGCTCATTTCATTATAATGAAGAAAACGTAACTTTAAAGACTGAGTCACTGATAATTAGATTGATAGTAGATATATTTTTTGTAAATACCATTTGAAATTTTCTGGCTACACTAAAAGCAGCCTAACTACGAGTCATGTACCATATAACATAACATTAAGCAAACTCAGTCACTACTAGGACCAACGCGATTACCACGACGGGTATAGATAATGGAACTTACCTACATGATAACGCTGCAGAGCCATACACAGGGAGCACTTACCGGGAGACACATTTGCCGATTGCAGGACATTATCGGCATTGAATATTGAATCTTGACTAGCAACCATCAATGGCTTATCTTGATGAAAATAGGCGACGTTCACAATGCGTCGATAGAGATAGCCATTATATACACACATGGTGATGATAGAATCAGAACGTCGACCTATAGCGAGCGAGTCCATTTGCACCAATCCGCGCGGCGCGTTCGGTAGCTCGTACGGCGGAACCGTTTAGTAGCCGTAGATTCACACTCACTTCGACTCACCTCACGGTCGACTATACAATTGCTTGAGTAGGCGTTTCTAGACAGATATTTTTTTCTTTAATAGCTCAATCATTATAGGGCATTTTTGTACTGTTCCACAACGACGCGTTTTATTGTGACAAAAGCAGGTGCCTATATGTATGGAATGTAAGATATAACAAGAACATAAACTAAAAGCGATCATATAGTGTCTTGTCCTGCTTTTATTGTTAAGACTGGTGATGGGAAATAGTCACAAGAAACGGATAAGATATCTAATGATGGATGATAATAATTTAATATTAAAATATAGGTTGGTAAAAAGTTTATTGTTGTTACTTTATGAACTATATATACATAATCATACCACTATTTATATTATTTAATTCTTACCCTTTACGGGTTACAGAAATTATATACCTGTCTCCAAGATCCATACAAAATGGCGTTCCCAACATTCAAACAAACACACTGACGCCATCTACCGCGTTTTATCGGAGTCTCGGTTCGATTACTAAGAAGATCTATCGTTTTTTAAATAACTCGGCGCTACGTAAATGGCGCTACATTGTACCATATGTCACATTGTATCAAAAACTGAAAAATTGCCTAAAGTATTAAGGAAGTGAAATTAAACTAGGCATTGTCGATCTCTGTCTTCTATGATCTTCTCTACCAAAAGAGCGTAGAAAGTCAAATAAGTTATTTGTCCAGTCCACAAACACTAAAGTCCTTCGCAGTATTGCAAAGAGAGGATGTAGGTATGTTTAAAATAGTATTAGCAAGGCTTATTGGTGTGTCTGCGTTGGATTTTAGGTTGTACCCGCAGCATGTACCTTTAGGCTTCAAGGTGTTTTCCGCTACTAAAGTGACTTGACGCTTGACAGCTTCTAATTTGAGGATTATAATAGAAGAATGTATAGAAAACTTTTTTTTTGTTGTTATAGACTTATTAGTTATAGTAAATGGGCAAATTCCATAATAAATACGACGACTGGTCTGGCCTAGTGGGTAGTGAAACCGATGGTCCTGGGTTCGATTCCCAGTCGGGGCATTTATTTGTGTGATGAGCATAGATTCATGTTCCTGAGTCATGGGTGTTTTCTATGTATTTATGTATATGTATCTATCTATTATATATGTCGTCGTCTAGTACCTACAACACAAGCCTTACTGAGACTTACCGTAGGGCTAGGTCGATTTGTGTAATATTGTCCCAAAAATATTTTAAAAAAATAGGGTACGTTACTACGTGTATGTATAAGTATTTATGACATCCGTGATTAAAACTCGAATAAAGAACCTGACGGTCTCAGCAATGAAATAAATTATGTCTTGTATTGTCTTAAAACGTCTGATCCATTTTGAGTTCAAATCTTTTAGCTCATCTGTTTTTAAATAATAATATTTCTACATGACCTAGCCTTTTATTTATTTAATTGCAGATAGAAGTAATACCCTAACAACCAATATGGAATTTTGTATATTGGTATTTCACTCTATTATTGCTTGGGTAGTAATGGGAAATAATGTTCTTGCATGTCAGTTATAGGTAAGGTGATGAGTGCTAATCTTTACTCTAAATACTAATTGATAAATTAAATCTTTCACAATGGTAATATTACATATTCCCATTTCAAAAGTTTGCCTTTTTTATTTCAATGCTGCCTTTATAGTGCTGTAATGCCTATATTTAACTGTTTATTGGTTACTTGAAATATAAAGAAAAATGTCGTGAGTGTAATTTGGTAGTTATGGTGATTATATCAAGAAAAGCTAAATTAACTATATACCTAGAGCTTTACTAGTTTGCCCTGGTCCGCTACAAACCGCTACGAGGTCGTAGCCCGTAGCGGGCAAACTTTCTTGAATAAAATTGAAGGCGCGCGATATTGCCGCTGTGAACCTATTGTTATATCTAAAACCGGCCAAGAGCGTGTCGGCCCACGCTCAGCGTAGAGTTCCATAGTTTTCCGTCCGTCACAGTAAGTCACTTAAGAGTTTAATAAAATGTGACAGTGCCATGTAGGACATTAGCGTTCCATGTACAGCGACATCCATCGGCAAATTGTTAACTGCCGATGGATGTCGCTGTACATGGAACGTAAACTATTGCGCGCGACCTTAAAGTATAGAAGTTGAGTTTTATGGGATAATTCTTTATTGCGTGAACCGATTTTCACCGTCTTTACTTTATTTGAAAGCACGTCGTTTCATTGTGATTTTGTAGAAATTACAGCTACAGTAAACACCTAATTATACGGTTAAATTACAAACTTAGTTCAGAAATTATTTTGTATGCTTTTTCAAAAATTATTCAACCTATCAATTTCAAAATAATTTTCCTAGAAAGTTTTTATAAAGTTCTACTTCTGACTTTTTTTTCATATTTCTAAAATTTATGGTTCAAAAGTTAGAGGGGGGGAAGAGACACATTTTGTTTTACTTCTGGAGCGGTTATTTCCAAAAATATTTACAATATCAAAATATTATTGCAGTAAACCCCAAGTCTTTTTTAAATACCATTTAACAATATATCACACGTTAGGGTTGCAATGAAAAAAAATCACCCCCCACTTTACGTATAGGGGAGGTACCCTAATAAAACTGTTTTTCCACTTCTTATTTTACCACTTTGTCAGCGTGATTGATATACATATAAGTATCAAATTTTAGCTTTCTAGTGCTAACGATCACTGAGATTATCCGCTGACGGACACACATAGCGAAACTATAAGGGTTCCTAGTTGACCACGGAACCCTAAAAATGAATGCCAAAGTTCCTTTAAATGTGGTATGGGAAGGTAAGTGTAACGGATTGCGTTGCGCGTTGCAGTCTGCGGCGCGGCGCCACGGGCAGTGCTGCACCAACTGCGGCTCGCGCAACACCACGCTGTGGCGGCGCAACAACGAAGGCGAGCCCGTCTGCAACGCCTGCGGACTCTATTACAAGCTGCATGGGATCAACCGGTATTTATATATTTCCTTATAGTTATTCTTAAAGCAATAATACCTTTTTTTTTCAGAATTTCAGTCTACAACCAACCTATTAATCCAACCGATTGAACCTTAATGACGACCGGTCTGGCCTAGTGGGCAGTGACCCTGCCTATGAAGCCGATGGTCCTGGGTTCGATTCCCAGTCTGGGCATTTATTTGTGTGATGAGCACAAATATTTATTCCTAAGTCATGGGTGTTTTCTATGTATGTAAGTATTTATATGTATCTATCTATTATATATATATCGTCGTCTAGTAACACAAGCCTTACTGAGCGAGTACTGAGCTTACCATAGGACTAGGTCGATTTGTGTAAAATTGTCCTGAAATATTTATTTATTTAGTTATTTAATGAAGCCGCAATGTTTAAAGTCTATTGTTTGGCTATCTAAATCATCAAATCAACCCTGTCTCACAAACTATTGCATTGTCTCCAGTCTGTTAATAAGCATGTCAATAGTTTTAGCGACATACCAAAAAATGGTCGAAATATTGTATTCTCAAAGATAACGTAACCCTGCGTTACCTTTAGTTCTTGGTTTATTTGGTTTCACGTTGTACATATATACACAGTTCTTGCATAATATGGTAAAATATTTTAAACAGCAGCTCTGCGAGGGCATAGCGTCTTCTTATGATAGGTTTGTTTAAGTAAGTATTCCCACCTTCCCGGAACAAATAAACAAGCAGGTGCGGCGGCTAAAGCGGCCGAAAAGGCGAAGCACCAAAAATACTCGGGTCTCGGTTCCGAATACATTTTTATGCCATTTGGTGTCGAGACCCTCGGTCCGCGGGGACCCAGCGCGCTCCAATTTTCAAAGAGCTCGCTAAGAGACTTATGGACTCGACAAATGACCGAAGAGCTGGCAGCTTCCTCGCCCAACGAATAAGCTTAGCTATTCAGCGGGGAAATGCTGCCAGCATCCTTCGCACGATACCGAAGGGGCCCAATTTTTTAGATTTATTTTAGTATTATATTGGTTTAATTTTTGTTTAGTTTAAATTTAATTATAGTAGGTTAGTTTTAGATGTAATTTAATTATATAAAGAGTCATTTGTTATTCAATAAATAAATTAATAAAAATATATACATTATATAGTAAGTAGTGGAAACATTAAAACGTGTATTCTAAATATTTTACAGAAAAATCATTCATTTACATTCTTTACTTGTTCTAGTACGAGTAGTATATTATTTGTATAGGCGTTGATATTATTTTTGTACTGTATCTGAGCACATAAGTTATTTATTCTTCTTTTCTTTACGCTTCCGCTTCCGTACGTCTAACAGAACGGATAACATGGTTGCCATTACGAGGATACGTTCTATCGTCTACATATACCATATAGCTCTGAGTATTTGCGGAGAAACTTACATATATCTAGATATAAATACTAGTAAATACTAGAATTTACAGAACTATAGGCTAATTGGTACAGTCAGCAGTAGAAGTATCCAAAAGTAGACGAGGTGTTGTGACTCGACTTTATTGTTAAGAGAACAAGGGGATCATTTTGAATACCTGGCCCGCTTAGCAACTTCTGCTGCTGACTGTGCGGTACCTATTTTGTATTCTACGAAGAAGGCTTTAGCTTACTTAGTTATGTTTAAGTTTTGATACCTACTTTTTCCTAAATCCATATACCTATAGCTTATAATAATAGATACCTAAGGTCCTCTCCTAATAATTTTATAATTTAACTGTTACAGGCCATTAGCAATGAGAAAAGACGGAATTCAAACAAGGAAAAGGAAACCCAAAAAGTCTACTAATGGAGCTAAGTCCGCGCAAGAAAGTTCCAAAAAAGAAGGACAATGTTCACCCGGCATTGATGGTAAGTTTCGAGTACTAAATAGCTACGACATTTTCAAAATAAATGATCTAACTTTTCATTCGTAAATAAAACACTACTTAAAAACATAACATATGCAATTTTCAGAAAGCAAGCCGAGCGTTTCTGAAGTGCCATTGCCTTTAACGGCATCCATGTCTAGTCACGGATCTCTGTCGAAGGCGCGCGCCGAGGCGCACTCCTCGGAGACCTCCCCTCACGCGCACGCCCATGCCCAAGGGCACGGACACGCGCAGTACCCCCTCGGCCTGCCCACTACTCCTGGCTTTCTCTCCAATCCGTCCATCTTCAACATCAAGAGTGAGCCGAACGCGCCCAACGGCTATGAAGGATATGCCACCCACTCCGGTAGCCATTACCACTCACAGCAACATTACTTACATGCCTTACAGGTAATTATTATAAGTTTCTTTTTTTACTACTCCATCATCTATTTCAGCGCATGTATGTGACCAACATAAATAAATAGATAGAATTTGTATAGGTATGTAGGAGTATTAATATCTTTAGGAACATGAAACAAAAAAGGTTTACTGATTTCTTTAACAATACAAATAAAATTGCCAACAGTACGGACTCGGGAACAGCGAAGAAGAGGAAGGCAGCGGGTTTCTCCACCAGCGCAACGTGACCGCGCACGCCAAGCTCATGGCCTCCACGTAGCGCCTCCCCACGCATGTCCACTGGACAACTACACTAATTCATAGCTACACATGAAAAAATATGTCGTTTAGGTACGTTTCACATAACAACTGTTTAAGCTACGCTTACAAATCTGCAAGTAATTCCTATTGTTTAATATTGTATTAAATATAATGTGTATAGATGTTAGGTACTTTCATACTACTTTTTATTTTAGATATATATGTAGAAAATAGTATAAGTACTGTTTAGTTTACACAACATCGACGGTCGACCTAAGACACACTATCGGATAACGGAGTAAAATAAGAGAAGTGTCTTTATGACTAACTACCGAGGGAAAGAATATCAAAACCAGTATTAATTAAGGACATAATGTGGGTATTCTTTTATATTGCAACTGGTACTGTAAAACTCAGGCATATCATAATAAATATCTGAGCAAACAAGTCATTTAAAAATAATTACAGAACTAGATAGCATGGCTGCCAATTTATCGTCTATCGCGCTATGCGTCACTTTCGCACTCACATACCTACTCGTTGGAGCGTGAGAGATGTTGTGTGACAAATGATAAAAACCCGATCATATTGGGCTAACAGAACACATCATATACGATTTAGCGTTAATTAATTGTTTTAAGGTGCTTCTACAAGCAGTGACTAATATGATGACGATGATCATAAAAGGGCGGCAAACAAAATCGCTACGCCACTGTTTACAAAGTGCCACCAAAAACAGACGAATAACACGTAACATAAACCATAAAAAACACGGACAGCAGATTGCAAATTGTTTCTCATTAGTATCAGTGAAGCGAAAATGTTCTATTTTTCGGAATATGTCACTATATTACTATTTCCCAAAATACTGACTAAGTATACGAGTCTAAATTTGAAGTATTCTGCACTATGGCATTACAAGGACGCATTAGACATAGCTACCTAAAGGCATTTCTTAGGCCAATACAAGGATATTGTCACCAGTAAGGAGCATACAATTATGCTATGATTCACGCTGTTGCCAAAATTCTGGTTCAACTCTAAACTACACCAAGTCCGTACAAAGCTACACAGACAGAGATTAGCAGACGTTTCTTCTAAGTACAATATTATATCCTTTCACAGGGATAAATAATAAAACTGTTTTTGGATGCATGACTAATGGGCGTTGTGTAAAGCTACATTATTTAAGATTTTGGTTTTAGCAGCATACCGTCTCTATGCACTAACCTGTTTAGATTAGTGTAAATTTTATTCGTGAATAGGGGCAACTGCGCCTGACTAGATAAGTAGGTATGTATATATATAAGACTAGGTAACCGTAAATACAAGGTTAGATGTCCGAACGTATATTTACTGTAAACGCACTGTTCTCAGCGAATGAAGAATAGGATACGCACATTGGAAGAACCTGTAATCTAAATAATTTATATTGGGGTTACATTTCCAGAGTGGGCTCTTGGCCTATGGTCCCACTTGTGCCGGCTGACGTGCGGCATTTAATTAGAATTAAGTTAATGTAAGCTACTACTTTGTGAAATATAGATATGTTACTACTTTACAAAACTATATGGCTGTATGTACCTATATTCAAGAATATTGTTTCTGTCTTGTACATTAGGTTGGAGAAATGAGCGAAAACATTTTTTACTGTACTATCAATGATGCAAGGTCACGAGATTATTTTGAATAATTTCTGCATTTTAATTTGACATGAACAGGTAGCGTATTGAGTTATAAGTATAAGACTTAGAAGGTTTGGAACACTGGAACAAAATTAGGAATTTAAATTATTAATAGATTATTTTTTTTACTTGCATTTGAATTATAGCGAATTATGCTACCCAAAATTTGTATTTGAACTGCATCCTGACTGCACCATTCTTATAGAAATTGCAGTTGGGTTGCAGTCCGTCTGTATTTGCCCTTATATATTTAAGAATAATATTTCTTAGTCACGGTGAAAAAAATCTATATAAAAGAAACAGAATACAAACATTTTATTAATGGGTTTTATAGCATTTTAAAATGACAGCCGTATCTCTAAAATTAACCGTGCATTTTTTAAAGCGACAAGTAACTAATATACTTACTACAATGAGTGTTTAAGAAAAAATATGTCGATAGATATTTAATATACTTGTTCCGCAATTTAAAATTTCACCCTGAGGATGTCTATTAAAAATGCCGCAATTCTTAATATTAAATTATGAAACTATAGTATGTATGTACAGTCGCCATCAGATATATCGGAGCTGTGGAAGTAGTCACAAATATCTGAACAACGCCTCTATTCTCAAGGCGATAAAGTGCATGTTCAGATATTTGTCACTACCTCCGCAGCTCCGATATAGATATGTGATGGCGACCGTACATGGAGATCATTGATTGATGACGTACCTAAAGGAATAATGAGGAAATACTGTTTTCGCTCCTCCCTGCTACAAACAGAACAAGTTATTGCTAATATATGTTTTTGTAATAAGCTGCTTTGCGATGGTTTATCATTTATGATGTCAGAATACCTATATGATAACTTTCTTTGTTTCCTTTCTATCTATGATGTTTAGGAGCCTGAATCTAAGATAATATCAGTACTGTGTTACCTCACTTCATTTATACGTAATTATGAACCTACACAGTTAATAAAATATCCAGTTAATAAACCCAAAAATTCGTTTTTGGAATGATGACCCAATTTTGCGAAGCTAAGAGAAGCTGCATTAGCCATCTACTTACTTCTTTGAGTTGATTAAGTAATATTCATGTTACTTTCAATCATACACGTACCTAAAATAATTTAGTTTACTTTCAGTTTAACTGTAGCACTATTTGTACTATTTACGAAGTCTCAAATACACATAAATGAAGTGTATGGATGATGTTATCGATTTAACTATTCTGCCACAATCGACCATTTTGGAATTAGATCTCATTCAGGGAGGCTTCTAAGAACATAGAAAGCTACCCTCTGATGCTCTTTAATGTTGTAGCGATACAGGAACATATGAAAATATCTATTTTAAGGGTTTATCGCTCAGGCTACAGTTGTATAGGCGGCACTAAAACTAAACTGATAGACCTGATAGACCATATACTTATTATAATAATAGAATGCATCGACACTAACATTATTATAACTTAAATACTTACATAAGATTTTAAATGTATGTGCACAAGCGAATGATAATATTGATAATCATATTGGCCAGACAATTTAAAAAAATATTTATACAATGTTAAGGTAATCCTTAAGCAAGTGGAAACTGTGCGGGATGACAGTGGCGTGGCCGGAGTGTGGGCGGCGCGGCGCGGCGAGCGCGGGCTGGCACTACAGGACCCCACCTATGCATTCCACTGACTAGATAACGAAAAATGCCAAGGAATCTGTCTTAATTATAAGTCTTTGACTTTAGTTCATTAAGTTATGTATATAACAAATATTTATAAATATCCTGATTCGCTTACAGGTTATAGACCAGCACTATTTTAGGAATAGTAAACCATGTAGATAGATACTCTAGAACATCACTTCAGAGTTGTGTAAAAATTAATCATGTATGACTGACTAGATTATCTCTATATACTGGAAAGAAAATTAACTTGTGACACTAGTCATGAAGCTGTAATATAGAGTTCACCTTTACTAGTGGTGCTGGAACACTAGCTGTTACAAATGTCATAAAACATTTGCTTCGAAACGGTAACACAAATTGCAATAGAATTCATATGTTATGTAACGATATACATATATGCAAGGAAAACACATAATAAGTTGTAACAAAATATTGTGGAGTGTTAGTGGCTTAACGTAGTTGCGTTTGAAAACGTTACATAACATTTAAATCAGCTAGTGTGGATGCACCATAAGTATCACGCCAAGTATGGCTCGCTTATAAGTTGAAAATACCATGTTAATGCAAATTTATCGAAGCCGAACGATAAGATATTGGGAAGTTTGTACTCTACATATATTTATGTGTAAGTATAAATGTTGAAGCGTGACTCCAATAAATCTTAATTTATCAAATTTCAAGTAACACTCATAAGCGTGATTCTAATCTGAATTCCAATGAAAATAGATAATTAACGTGAACAAAGTAGTATTATATATAGTCTAAGTAAAAATGGCATTTATTATTATTTGTACATAGTTTGGTTGATCAACATAAAAGTTATTAGATATAGATAAGTATACATTATTCTATAATGAAATTATATTATTTCAGTAACAGGTATTGTCTTTGTCAATACATTGGCAATATTACACTAACTTTAAGCTAAATAACACCACAACAGACAACAGACTTATGTAAAGTTGTAGCAACATTACTTACACAATAAATTCTGCTGTGTAATATAATATTACATTACAAAAATATACCCATAATGGTTGATCAATTTGATGCTTTTATTTTATACCCTATACCATCATAAACGTTCTGATTAACGGCACTTCGAAATGCGTCCCCAGACAGACGATAAAGGCACCATTGCTCAGCTTTAGTCAGGTTTACAGCTCCACTTGACTCATAAAATGATCTTGCTTTATTCCATTCCAACACATGGAAATCTAGTCGTGAACAATTGGCCAGGGCTGCTTGCTGAAAAGTAAGGTACATATATTTAATACAATAAAATTTCGAATGGTCAATTTCTACTAGATTATGTTTCTTCGCCACAATCTTTATATAGTGAGCGGTAAATGCCAAATTGTGTATTTACGACCTTTTGCAACATTTTATTTTCCTATTGCATTATTACACTGTTTTATTTCACAGTTTGACTAAGAAAAAAACAAACACTTTGTAATTATTTACCTTAGCAACTGCATTGAAGAGCCTTTTCCCTATGCCTTGCCTCCTAAGAGCAGGTTTCACATATAAATCTTCTAGCATCATCGCCCGACCCTCCCAAGTTGAATATGTTGGAAAATATAAAGCATAGCCAACAATGGCATCATTTTTTGTGGTCTGTGCTACAAGAAGCAGAAATGCTGGGGGCGCTGTCTCAAAACCATCTCGCTGCAAATCTAAAATAAATGTATTATTAAGTATTATTTTATTATTCATACTACCCTGACAAACGAATAATAATAAATAAAATATTACAGGACACTTAGGACAGCTTCACACACCCTTGTCTCGACATACAAAGCAATTTTAGGATGATCATACCCAATTATAAAATAAGATTAGGTACTTGAAAACTCAAAGAAATTTTGCCAATTCTGCCCACATAAACCAATTAGTGCTATCTAACTACCTATATAATCTGGTAAGGAAATACACCCCATGTATTATACTATTGATTATTTAAATTTTGCCTGATAACTATAATATCCATTACAATTATAATTGGAGAATTTAGAAAATAAATTGATTAGACATATAGAAAAATTAGGTAGGTACTAAGTTAATTATTATTTCAAGCAAAATTGTTATATTTGAATAACATATAATGGTGATACTGTTCATCATACTTGTTATCACCTTTGATTTATAAATGTCTATTGTCTACTATTGATCAGATCATAATTGCTCATCAAGTCAATTTAATTTTTTGTTCAACCCGGCCCTGCAACAACCACTTTTGAATAGTCTGATACAAATATCATCCAGGCTGAGTACATTTTATTCTACTTAAACTTGTATAGGCAAATCTGTTTTAAGACAAGGATATTTTGAATTCTGAGTTTACAAAAAAACTTCTCATTTTGTTTTACTGCAGATGGCATGACAGGAGAGTCATCAATGTTTTTAACCTATGGGGTAAGGCATGTCTGTTGTGTCACTAATTATTGTTTGCCGCCACAGTCCAGTTTTTAAAAATTGAAAATGCAAAGTATTGGTTAAGAGAGTCCATCTTGTGGGCTGTACATTTTGAAATCATAAAAAATGCCCCTAGGGCATATAAGGTTAATAAAGTTTATATTAATGTCCATTATATACTATACACCATACTTGTTGATAAATTAGAAAATATCGTATTTTTTTATGTTTCATACATAAGAAATTAATACTACATCATAGTCGGCTGCAGAGAAAAGGTACCACCCTGTCATACGAGTTTGTAGGGCATGGTGGTACCTTTTCTCTACAGCTGACTGTACAGTTATGCAACTTACTTTTACATTGATGTACTGTAAACTTCCTTGTAGGATACAGTTAGGTATCAATTGAAAACTTGACTTATCACTTGAAACTAAAATGATTTAAATTATGAATTTCAATCATTTTAATATGTAAGTAATCTAAATCAAGTCACTTAAAGCACTGGTTCAGTGATAAGTTATTTCTCGGAAACAAAAGAGTAAAACACTAGTACATACCTTAAACAAATTAACTCTTTTACTGTTAATGGAAAAATAAAAATTTGGTGTATTAAGCACATTGTATGGAATGATCGAACATTTACCAAATCAGAATAGATTCAAAATTTATACATAAACAAATATTTTACTAAATACTGTAAGAAAATACTGACCTTTAGCGCTTAATTTCGGACCATTTGGGAAGTTTTGAAAATCGGCTAGTTCCTGTGAACCCCAAGTAAGTAATATTTTAATATTTATTTAATCACTATTTTTCCAAGAAGCCATAAGTAAGGTTATTAAAACACCTGTATTAGACTCGCAACAGCAGGCATATCTTCTTTCTTGGCTGGTCGAATATCCACATCAACATTTTCAATTTCCATTTTTATTACAAGTAAGATGGTTTCTTTTTTCTCAAGAAAATCATCAAACACACCAAAACTATGTCCTATGTGTTCTATCGACGAAATATGCAACTACAACTAGTCAACTACTGTGTAATCAATCAATCACAATCGTTTGACGTCAATGTCATTGTCAATTTGTCATTTGCGTTATGAGCAGTCTTCTTCTTCTTCTTTTAAAAAAATATGGCTTCCATCAATAAATCAATCGATGATTTCGCCAGTGTCAAGTAGAATAACAAATAAGTATAATAACATATAAGTTTGCTCTTAGAGCATGACGTTGTTCGGTAGTAGGCCTTGCGTTTTGTAAAGTGGTAGCTGGACTTTACAGAAAGCTAAGAGGCGGCCGTGACCCCGGGATTGCCGGGTGATGTCCAAAATAGTGGTGAAACACGTTTTGAAATCTATTCTTCATTAGCTGCACAATTCTGCGTTAGATCACTGCATAATGCGCTATCAATATTACACACTAAACTACGTTTGAACAAAAAACAAAAAATATATTTTCAAGACGACTTCGCCATTTTGAGGTTCAACCGTCAATCCGTTATGAGCAGTGTTGCCCGAGGTTCCTGACGGATGACGGAATAGCACCAGAGGATAGACAGAAAAGCACGAAATCCTAGACGAAAAAAAAAAAATTAAATGGAAATAGTAATTTGTTATACATGGGAGCAAACTTAGTGTATGTTCGAATCCAGACAAGGACAGTTATTTTATTTGTGTTCACGAGTATGTCTACCGGCCCAGTCTGTCATATTATTACTAGCAACCGAAGTAGCCAAACAAATCGGTAAATAAATATTACTACCTATAGGAGTACGGATTTGTTACGACATACCCATATATTTGGCTACTCTGAGAAAGCTGGTGGCCTAGCGGTAAGAACGTGTGACTTGCAATCCGGAGGTGCAGGTTCAAATCCTGGCTTGTACAAATGAGTTTTTCGGAACTTATGTACGAAATATCATTTGATAGTCGCGCAACAGTCGCTTTTCGGTGAAGGAAAATATCGTGAGGAAACCGGACTAATCCCAATAAGGGCTAGTTTACCCACCGGGTTGGAAGGTCAGATGGCTTTCGCTTCGATGGTGGTCGCTTTCGTAAAACTAAGCGCCTACTCCAAATCCTGAAATTAGTTGTAGGCTCCCAGAAATTAGTTGGGAGCCGTGACAAAATGCCGAGACAATGCGAATGTGATCATATTTGGCTACTTTTACTGCTCTCTAAATATAAAGGTAATGCTGAGTGTACCAAATGGAGAGGAAGAGGAGGAAATATGAAGATTAAGAAACAAGATCCTGCGCCATGCGCCATACAACATTGAGGAGGACAACGCAGGATTATTTTAGGAAATTAATAACACAATAAAAAACGGATCAACACGTCGTGTAAATGACAACACCTACTAACCAAACCCGTACCGAAAGAACCAAAACAAAATTTATTTCAAAAATATAATATAAATATTGAGATATATTCTGTATCTTTGAGCGTGTCGATGAACATGTACACGAGAATCGAAATCTATTATATAGCATTTTGTGTACCTAACGTGAAAAGGAAAAGATGTTGTAACCTATCAATTTCTTTACAATCGGCAGGTAAAACTCGTAGGTAACCTGAAAGGAGACTAAATACCATATCAAACTAATCAAGAAAGAGTGAATATATACCTATGACTACTCTTGCGCTCGCTTGTAACGTCTGGATAAATAATTTATTAACCTGAGATACAATCTCGCAAATAAATCGTAATTAAAAAACATGTTATATATCTTTTTAGCTTTTATTGGGTTGTTGTTTATTATTTAATTCATATTCTACAAGTTCGTAAATTATTTCACTTGCAAATCCTGCACATATTGTGTGCATTGTCAAATTATAAAATGAAAAATTCTAAAAACAATACTGCAGGATTTTTAACTGCCGATCGACGCGGCTGTACACATTATTTAATTAATTATAACATAGAGCCTAACGAGACTAAATATAATTAAATTACTGCACTTTTTGTACAGTGCCATTCAGTAACAGTATAAAAATATAATTTTAATTAACATATATTCCAGTAAACTAGAATAATTTATAACTACACGTAGAAGAAATTTAATATCAATAACTATTTACAATTTAGTGAAGGCTTAGTACAGTCATAGCCATCAAATTTTGTCTAGATACCTAGTCATATTTACATTATTTAATAAAATTATGTATTTTCTAGGCAACCAGTGCAGTAAGTTAACTAACCTGTAAACTAACTAGTTACAATTGCATGTTCAAAATTAGAAGGTACGTAGCGGTAATAGTCCACTGGTTATACTTAGGTACCTAAGCCAAAGTAAAACGTTCTAAAATCTTTTTGTGGACCTTGGTAATACAACAGTAAAAACATTTACTTCAGAACGGTTGACTTTAAAGTATTGTTGTTGATCGTCCTGTTATAAGTACCTACTATTATTTATTTACATGAACAGTACAGAACTGCCCGGCTCTAGTGTGGCAGACAGATTGACTAGCTCTGTCCGCTCACAAAGAATTAACAATCAATGTTGATATTCCGGTCGTAATCCAAATTCCTGAACATAAGCGTTGGTCCACGCACTGCTGGAGGTCGGTATTTTTTCTACGGTGTCTGGACTCGGTTCTTCTTTAGTAGTCGTTTCGTTAGATGAGTGAGTTGGCGATCGCCTAGCCTGCGCTTGTGCCTTAAGCATTTTGCTCATGGTGTTGCGTGGGGTGGGTGGCGGTCTCTCGAGGGTCCGACCGTGAACGACAGATACGTGTCTTTCAAGCATATACCGGCGCTCGAATCTCTCCTGGCAAAAGTTACAGCGGAACAGACGTCGGCGCGGTGGTGGTGTCGCGGGTGCTGCCGGCGCCTGCGCACCCTCGCCGGAATGCGATTTGCTGTGAGCCACTAAATTGTACCTGCAATATAAGATTGAAGAAGATTAGATGGTTAAAAGGATTTGTTATATATGTTGAATTTAGTCTATCGTTTGAGTACCTATTGCGGACGCTTTTAATCGTGCAAATTTTAAAATTGTAATGATTGTTAGATAACATACGGCGTAACCTACAAGCTCATCAATTTCTCGTGTCTATAAATATTTGAACAAATATCATCACGTGGCACTGCAAAAAATACATAAGTTAGCAAAAAACTATATAAATATACTAGATACTTTTTAAATTTTCCGTGACTTCCACTCAAAAACATTGATTTTGGTTTACATGTCATTCTAACACTTCAATTTCAGATAAAATTTTGGTCTTGTGTCCGTTGATAAGGTTAATATTTTTATTTATGTTATATTAAATGGCATGCTTTATTGATGCGAAGGAATTTCATAGTTCTCGAATGGAATTTATGATAATTAGAAATTATTCAAAATCGTCAAGGAAATGCCAATTACGGTAAGATAAAAAAAGAAATAATAATTATTATAAAAAAAAACCTAAAAAGGATATGTTATTATTGTACGTGTTTATTTATGACACAGTTCAATTTATTTTGCCGTCTGATAAAATTTCGGAAGAGGTGCCTGAAGGTTATGTTCAAGCAAATACACTTTTTATATTTCGACAATTATCGGGAACAAGTGATGGAAGTATTTCGAAAACACCAAGAAACTGGTCTGAGAGTCTACATTAGTATGTAAATATTACGAGAACATATTCAGCAATGAAGACTTTTTGTGTTCGTACGGTACTGATCGCCAGGATTCAAATTTGATAGAAATTTAACAGCTAAAAAGTCTACAGATGTGGAGGATAAAATTAGCATTCAGATGTACAAACATCGGCTACTAGCTTAAGCATAATAGAACATGATTATTTAGAGCCAAACATTGTATTAAGTAAAATTAAATATAAGCCCACCATTAATAACTCCAGAGTTTATAAAACCCTTTCGAGAAGCAGGACCAATTAATTTAATTGAACCCATTAACATGGGAGAAAACCAGGAAAAAATAGAATAGAAAAAATCAAACATACTCCTACTCATTTCAGAACTGAAATCTGAAGCGTAAGCCGTGAATTTTTCCATAATGCAAAATGAAGTGCGGCCTGACATATTCCGCAAAAGGAATAAATAATATAAAGGCTGTCCCAGAAGTAAACAGACATTTTTCAGATTTCGAACTGGTTGAAAAAACTTTATTTTTTTAAGAAACATAACTGTAAGTATTATATGTTATATCTCTCAAATTAAGCGGGAATTACGAACGTGTTTTGTGGTATAATAATGAAAAGAGCTGAATATGAGGTATTTGCTAAAAAGAGTTATTCAGTATTATGAATGTCATGAAAAAACGGACACGCTACGTCATTTTTGTGTAGAGGGAGTCAGGAGAACTAGTTTGTATCGCATAATAAATCGTGTTGAAGAAACACATAAACATACTTTCAAAAAATTCCGGGAAGAAAACGTCCTATTTAGACTACTAAGAATATGAATAAAGTAAAAAAAGTTGCGGATAAATTGAACGTATCAAAGTCTAGTCTAGCTCGAATGAAAACACGTGACCTACAGATTAAAGTGTTTGCTAAATGATGTGCCCCTAAGTATGTAAAAGACCAGGAAATGCGATCTAAAAAGGGATGCCGAAGTGTATTTTTTTTTAACGATATAGGAGGCAAACGAGCAGACGGATTGCCTGATGGTAAGCAACTACCGCCGCCCATGGACACTCGCAACACCAGAGGAGTCACAAGTACGTTGCCGGCCTTTAAGATCCCTATACGCTCTTTTCTTAAAGGTTTGGATGTCATATCGGTCCGGAAATACTTCACACGACAATTTATTCCAGAGTTTTGCTGTGCGAGGCAGGAAGTTTCTAGAAAAACGCACAGTTGAGGACTGCCAACCATCTAAGTGGTGATGATGGAAATGTTGTCGTGTAGAGCGCTGGCGGAAGGAAGCAGCTGGGATTAACCCGAACAATTCCTCAATGAAAAAACACTGAAAAAAGTTCTTATAATTGATGACGAGACTTACATACCCGTGGACCCAACGGATGTACTTCAGAAGCAGTACTACCACGCTACCAATCTAGAAGCTGTAGATTATTCTCATAAAATCATATCAAGGCTATTTTTTTCAATAAGTAGCTCGTTTGGCAAGCCATAGACCAAACGGGTAATACTTCTGATCCATATGTTTGTACTGGCTCTATGAACGCACGTATTTATTTGAAAGAATGCATAATAAAGCGATTGATTCCGTTTATAGATAAATATTATAATAGGGAAGAAATTATATTCTGGCCGGATATGGCGTCATGCCACTACGCCATGCCAAAATAAATTGTCATTGCAATATGACAGGTAAAGGAACGATATTTAAAATATACTCTTATTTTAACTTGCATTTATTATTGCACTTGCAAAGTCCTATGGCTCACAGTAGATCGAAATGAAGAAAAAATGGACATTCGCATTTTTTTCCAAAAATCCTATTTAAAAAAATGTTTTTCGGTTGGAAATGATATAAGAAATAAAAAATGTTAAATAAAAATTTTCAAAATAAGGCTTATTTTAAGCAGAAAAAAATAAAATGTGTTTTTTTACCCTTCGGCCGCGTACGAAACCGGATATTCGTAACCAATTGCGACAGAAGAAAAAATCTACTTTTTATGATACTAGTTACTAAGCAATAGATTTTTTTCCTTACACGTTACTAGTATCGACGTAGGAATTTCTATTGAAATAATGAATTACGTAAGCGTACTTTACATTCTTAATACGGAACTAAAATAGACTTTCAAAATGATATCAGAACCTCTTTATATATTGATAGCATTAAACCCTCTCTAGATTGTTGGCCGGTTATACTGTCAATGTCTCGTTTATTTCTTTATCGATGTCAATTGCCTGTGTTGAATGTGCATTTAGTTTAATTCTGATATTTCATCTACAAAACCTTTAAAATAGCTGATTACAGTTTAAGTAAAGTGAAGATAAATAAGAGGACGGAACAAACAGAATTAATATGGAATTAGACTTCATTTCCACAAAGAGGGGTGGGAGATCATTATTGAATAATGGTCGTAGATATCATAGAAAAAAATTCTACGCAAACGGTGGCACTTTTTGGCTTTGTTTTAATAATAGTAGCCTGGGTTGTAAAGGCAGTGTCTCTCTCAATAACAGGAATGAAGTGGTGAAAACTAAAATTCATATTGAAGTAAAGAAGATTTTTGTGCCAATAAGATTCTGAAAGAACTGGATACTTTGAAGAGGAACTGTTCTCATAATTTCGAGAGTATTCAGAAACAATACGGATACATGGTATTTCATTTTGAGGATGAAGGACTTGACTTTTTACAATCGGTCCCCAGTTTTCAAAACGTTAAGACTGGGCTTTATAATGAAAGGAATAGGGTTCTTGGAGCACCTAAATTACGATTTACATCATGTAAAGAAGCCACAATACCTGAAAAATTCAAAACATTCCTGCTGGCCGAATATGAGGATGACGATAAAAAAATTTTGCTGTTTTGCAGTAAAAAAATTGTACCATTAATCAAAGAAGGAAGATTTATGCACATTTTGGGCGATGGTACGTTTAGTTCGAGCCCTAAAGGCTTCAAACAATTATACACCATTCACGGAGTTGATGGACATACGTCAAATATAATACCATTGATTTATTGCTTACTTCCTGATAAAAAATTTGAAACTTACACCATTGTATTTAGATTAATACAATCTCAATTCAAAGACTGGCAACCAGAAAAAATTACCGTTGACTTTGAAATAGCACCAATGAAAGCAATTCGAAAAGTCTTTCCTTCTGTGGTCATCAAGGGATGTTTCTATCACCTTAACAGGTGTTTGTTCAAAAAAGCCAAATTCTTGAAGATTACTACAAGGGTGAGAAGGCACGTAGCAAGATGTGCTAGCCTTGCTCGATTGCCAAAAGAGTACATTCAAACAGGTATAGCTTATGTGATGTGTAAAAGTCCACATGGGGATGACGTAAAGAAATTTAATGAATATTTCAATAAGCAATGGATGAATAGAACTGACTTTGTTAGAGTCTGTAATTGTTCTGAGGAAAAAATAAGAACAACAAATAATGTCGAAGGTTGGCACAGCCGTTTAAATAGATTTATTGGGCGAAAGAATCCGACGCTAGCACAACTGCTTGATATATTATCCAAAGAAACCAAATTATTCAACATATTTAAGAAACAAACGAAAATGTCAAAGGAGTACCAAGAGATCGAGGCTGAAATAAAGCAATCAATTGCACAACTAAACCGAAACGAAATATCGGTGGGTCATTGTATAGAACTGATAGCTCCTTTTCGATTTTTTTTTTTTTTACTTTTGTTCTGTTTTTAGTTAAGCTATTTAAGCGTAGATGTTTACTTTACCAAAGGCAAAGCTTTGCTGTTTGACCGTGTGTTTAAGTAATTACTAGCCCAATGCGAGAATGTATTTTTTTTTCTGACTGTGATTACATACACATACGTTATGATATAAATTCATGGACTAAATAAAAATATTAAAATTACTATTTTAATTATCACTGATTCACTGAACTTTTTTACTTGTAAAAAAGTCTGAATCTCTATACTGTGACATATATAAATTATATCTATGGTATGGTATATGTCAACAATGACGTACTTCTATTATTAGAACCATTATAATTAGATTACGGCAGGAATCTTTCCTAGTGTTAGATTTTCGTAAAAGGAAGTCTGAATTATCGTGAAAATAAAAGTAGCAAGAACTGGATACTATGAATTTCGAAATGAACCCAGTCGGCGAGCCGTTGATAATTATCAGAGCTGCGGAAAACATTGAAAAATGTATTTTTAAAAGATGCAACATTCTGTCGCTGCAAGAAATTCCAAACATGATAAGAATAAAACTTTTATGTGATTTCGATTTCTATATTCCTCAGCGTACACGTGTGTGCCGGGAGCATTTAGAAACAGGTGCCTGGGAGGAGTTGATCGAAGCTTCAGACGTTATAGAAGATTTTAATAGAGTGCATACTCAAGATATAGTTCGTCTTATGAGACAAGCGTTGCTGAAAATTAACTGTATTGCCTCATCTTTTCTTTTTTATTCATAAATTGTTATAAAAGATCTCTACATTGTGACGAATTGTGAATTAATAACATGTAAAGACAAATACATAACATTTACCAGTTTTAACGGTATTTTATTTATAAAAAAAACAACCAGTTAAATGCACATACAATATAGATATTAAGAGACATAGAATATACAATTATACATATTCATTATTTACATTGAGTGTTCGTTCCTGACTATCCCGCGTACCCTCGTTCGAAACTAGTTTCGGAAAAAACATAAAAATTGTCGCTCGAAACCAGTTACGAAAGAATTACGTGGTTTCGTTTGAGTAAAAAAAAGCCTTGAGTTGCAACTAGTATCGTAAAAAGTAGATTTTTTCTTCTGTCGCAATTGGTTACGAATCTCCGGTTTCGTACGCGGCCGAAGGGTTTTTTTATATGAAACTGAAAAATAGATATCTTATTGTAAGAAAACCGAAACCGATCCAGCTTTCAAACCTTTAGAATATCATTGGCCTACTTTAGGACAGTGGAAAATAGTAAACAGTTTATCTCAGTAGGTGCCCGTTTTTTAGGGTTCCGTACCTCAAAAGGAAAAAACGGAACCCTTATAGGATCACTTTGTTGTCCGTCTGTCCGTCCGTCCGTCTGTCAAGACCCTTTTTCTCAGGAACGCGTGGAGGTATGAAGCTGAAATTTATATCAATTACTCAGGTCTACTGTCCCTTGAAGCTGTGAAAAAATCAAACTTCTAAGCCAACGCAATCAAAAGATACAGCCGTTTATGCCGCAAATTTTCGACACTTGCAAGGGAATCAAAACCTACAGGGTGCTTCCCGTGAACTCAGAATCTTGAAATTTGGTACGAAGCAACGTCTTATAGCATAGATAAAGGAAAAATTACGAAAACCATAAATTTTTAGTTACATCACATAATATTTTTTTAATAATTTTAAACTTACTACCCATTTCCTCATAAACGCGTAGAGGTATTAAATTGAAATTCATACCAAATACTCAGGTCTATAATACCTTTAAGCTGTAGCAAAATCAAACTTCTATGTCAACGCAATCAAAAGAAACAGCAATTTAAGCTGCATATTTTGAAACTCGCAAGTACTCGCAAGGGAATCAAAACCTAAAGGGTACTTCCAGTCGACCTAGAATCTTGAAATTTGGCATGAAGCAACGTTTTATAGCACACATAAAGGAAAAATTCCGAAAACCTTAAATTTTTAGTTACATTACAAAATATATATTTTTTAATAAATATAAACTTTGTAAACCTTGCAGGTTTGTACGGAACCCTCGGTGCGCGAGTCCGACTCGCACTTGGCCGGTTTTTTTTTATAGTCCAGTCGAAAGTCAGTAAATACAAAATTTTTCTTAGTTCTTTATTTTTTTATTTTCACTAAAAAAACGGTATATTCATGACAATTTAGTATAAAAACAACATAAGTTTGACATTTTGATAAAGATAAAAACACTATTTACAAGGAAATAGTTAAAAAAGTGTAGAAGAAAGTGGTGAATGAAATGAATTTTTTACAAAGCATTTTTTTCATTAACTAACATTGTTATTGTTGATTTCAAGTATATTTTAACTTTTTGTTACTATCATAGTTACTAAAACATCGCAATAAATGTTTCAATTTCAATGCAATTTTTAACTATTTCCTTGTAAAAAAATGTTTTTACCTTTATGTCCAAAATGTCAAACTAATGTGGTAAAAATAAAAAAATAAAGAACTTAGAAAAATGTTATATTTACTGACTTTCGACTGGACTATAAAAAAAAACGGGCACCTACTGAGATAAGCTGTTTACTATTTTCCACTGTCCTAAAATAGGACAACGATATTCTAAAGATTTGAAAGCTGGATCGTTTTCGGTTTTCTTACAATAAGACATTTTTTTTTTAGTTTCATATAAAAAAACACATTTAATTTTTTTCTGCTTAAAATAAGCCTTATTTTGAAAAATATTATATAACATTTTTTATTCCTTACATCAATTCCAACCGAAAACCATTTTTTTAAATAGGATTTTTGGAAAAATTGCGAATGTCCATTTTTTCTTCATTTCGATCCACTGTGTGGCTGCTCAAGCATGCCTAGAATTGATAAGATGTCGGTGCGTGAAATTTTGCAGTTCCAGATGCAATTGTTTGAAACGCCTGCTCAAATATACTGAGTTGTGTAATTGTGGAGGTAGTTGTAAATAAAATTAATTCACAAACGTTCTATTATTATTTGTGTTTATTTTTAAAGCTTGTCCCAGAAAAAAATGACGTTTATACAAGCAGCGATTACGTTAAAAGTTTCAATCAAAAAGGTTAAAAAAATACTTTAGTTTGTAAAATACTGGCTATTATTTATATTTCATAAAAAAAGAAACACAAAATTAAAGACGTTTCTAAAAATGTCGTCTGCCCAAGAAAAGTTGCATGAACATATATTGTACAAATACGTCGAATATGGAGGCAATTCGACAAAAAAAATAGCGTTGGAGCTGAATACTTCTATTAGAATCGTTCAAAGGGTGCTTAAACTATTCAGGACTACTTGTGGAGTTCGGCGACGGCCTGGAAGTGGTCGTAAGAGGGGGTTTGTAGATAAAGAAATTGAGAAGAAAGTCATAGCCGCTTTGAAAAGGAAGCTAACCCTCATGGTTCATGGCAGGCCATTTGTTCATGTGGCAAACGCAGTACCCCGTATTTTGCAAATGGTACTGTTAATGGCAACATATACCTAAACGAGTATCTGAAAAAACGACTGCTACCGTTTATAAAACGACATAAGAAGCCTGTTCTGTTTTGGCCTGATTTGGCCACTTGCCACTACACAAAGAAAGCTATAGTGTGGTATGAGACCAACAACATCGAATTTGTGGAAAAAACCATAATCCTCCCAATTGTCCTGACTTGCGGCCCATTGAAAAATATTGGGCTAATGTGAAACAAAAACTTCTAAAACATAAAACTAATGCAACGTCAGTTGATAACTTCAAGCGAAAGTGGAACGAAGCTTCTAAACTAATCACAGATTCAGATGTACAAGTCTTGATGGCAGGAGTGAAGCGTAAACTAAGAAGTTTATGGATGAAAAAAACTTTGTAAAAAATTTTTTTTATAATTTTGCATATATAATGTCTTTTTAATTACAATACGTCCAGAAAATTAGGTACATTCTTTAAATTTACCATATTTTTAGGCAAATTAATAAAAGTAATTTTTTTCTGGGACAAGCTTTGTGTTACCTCTGACTACGTTTATAAATTGAAGTTGTTTAAAAATCACACTAATATTACAAAGGCGAAAGTTTTTGAGTGTTGGCCGGGCCCTACTAGTACCTACTACTCCTACTAGTTACTTAAGATGGGATGGGATAAGTAAACATTTGTATGGAATGCTCGGTGCGCGAGTCAGACTTGCACTAGGCTATTTTTTTTGTTAGTAGTGCTTGGTTTTTGGCCGTCCCCTACACTGCGCCGACGAACGTCGCAGTACTTTTATCCTTTTATTTTACACTGGGAATTTTAGTCAAATTTATATTTATTGTTAATGTTTTTGGAATCTCCATTAAATGGGCTTTCGGGTAGTATATTTTATAATCCAAGTTTCATACAAAAATATGAAAATACGAGGATTTGTTGGCATTTCGTTACTGCTAAAAGTTTATTGTTTTAAGTATTATGTCATATTTTGCTAAGGAACTCTAAAAAAACTAGTATGGGGAATGAATGTGGCATCATCTAGTTACCTTATAACGACACCAAACTTGACTTAAATGTCGAAAAGAATCTGCCAGATTTATTTTTCTGAGCGCCGGGAGCTCTGTTCTTTGACCAACCCCCATACCCCCCAACCCCACCTGTCGCGGAGTTGAGACTGGCTACCGGGCGTTTTGGGCTCAGGTGGATGTGTATAACATTCGTACCAAATGGTATTGCTTTACTCAAAATTGTATACCTCTCCATACAAGCATTCCCAATAGAAAACGGACTATCCATAGTGTGATCATTTGATCAATATAAAATATTATGACAGCATGTCACTTCGTTCATTTGTTTTCACGATGGCGAGTCTTGAACTTCATCAGCGTGAAATGATTTTGCTCAAACACACAGAAAATCCCCTTCTAAGCTACAGAGCACAGCGAAGTTATTGAAATAACCGCAATCCCAGTGGTTTGCGGATATTTCAATAACTGTTTTTATTCTGTTTTAAAAAAGTTTCGGGAACTGTTGACTGTAGAACGGAAGTCAGGTACTGGCGGTAAGCAAGGCGTAAGACATAAAAACGAAGCCAAGGTTGTGTTTGTGTTTTTTTAACACAAATCCGAAGATCTCATGAGGCGATGTCGCTAAAAAGGTACAAATGTCACAATTGTATGTACAAAAACTAAAGGCAGCTGGATTAAGGTCGTACAAAGCTAAAGCTGCGCCTGACCGCAATACAAGGCAAGCCAAGAGTTAAGCCAAGTTATACGATAATTTTATAACAAAATTTAAATGCATCGTGTTGGACGACGAAGCGTACATAAAAGCTGACTTCGAACAGATACCAAGGCCAGGAGTTTTATACTAGTACGAGTCGCAAAAATGCTCCTGAGGACTGCAAGTTAAAAAAAGAGTTCCAAGTTTCCCAAGAAGTACTTGCTTTGGCAAGCTATTTGCAGCTGCCAAAAAAAAGTCAATCATTTATCACTACAGACACTGTAAACAGCGAAATTTTCAAAAAAGAATGTTTGGAGAAGCGACTATTACCCTTTCTAAAAAATCATATTTCGCAACCATTGTTTTGGCCTGATCTAGCAAGCTGCCACTATGCCAAAGCTGTGTTAGACTGTACAGTCACCACATAGGAATGTTGAGCCACTTGACAATGGATGCAATTTGTTCGTGTAATAATAATGGGTTCGGTATTTTTCGTTGGTAGGCACGATCGCGACATGACCCATCAGCCATTACCCGATGATATTTCAATTAAATACGAATCTTTGTTGCTTTGATGCGTCAAAATTTCACTATGTCAAAACTAGTTGACATAGTAAAAATTCCTTCGAAAAAAATTTCTTTTGAATTTGAAGTTAGATGTCGTTGTTCCTAGCGGAAACTGGATAACGACAGTTCTTCATGGATTCGTCTAAAACCGTTTAGTAATCTATAAGTATTTCTTTATAGGCGAGATTTTTTTTTAAGTCAAGATATTTATATAAATAGCATTTTTTTCATTGACAAATGCTGTCTTTATTATCATTAAATGTGTCACAGCTCCTAGTTGACGTTTAGTTGAATACTTATGTAACCTTTGTGGAAATATGGTAAATAACCTCTGTTAGTCTATACAGGGCGTCCCACGGCCATGCCACTTGGAGGGAAATTACCTTAAATATTGTAGATAGAACATTTTATTGAAAGAAGACATTATTTTCATTTTAAAAACAATTTTAACTGCATTAATAGATTTTTGAATAATTATACGTTTGAACCGGGTATCGAACCAGCTACGCGAGAAAAAAATCATCCTGTAGCTTTATCATACCGATCGAAAGGGTTCATTAGAAGGATTATTTTTTGCTAAATAACATAGTGACAGAAATAAAAGGAAGACCATGAATTTTAACATTTGATGTGGAATTTCGTTCAGATTAATGAAAAGCTAACATTGTCGTAAGGACATACAACTGACATTATCATAAGTACCTATTACTAATCAATGTACCCACTTGAGAAATATGCATCATTTCCCTATTATAATTTAAGTGCATGATAAAATGATAAAGAGATACGTAATTAGCAGGTACCTGGTTGTATGCAACAAATCGAGCCGTATTCTGAGCCGAAAGACACGTAAATTATTTTGTTCATCGCAATGCGGCGGCGGAAATAATTCAAATGTGTTCCATTTTAAAACTTGTATTCTTTTGTTTCTGTGATTTTCATTGTGGAATTTTTGCATTGTATTGTGAATTTTTCACATAGACATGGCGTTTCAAAATAATTTTGACTTAATGGAAGCATACTTTTTGAATCACAAAAACATAACATTAGCCTTACAATGGCACCGCGAAAGATATCCTGATAGAAATACACCATCTCGATTAGGGTTTCTGCTCGAGACTTCTCGAACTCGAGACAACTCGAGAGTTTCATCTCCATTCGAGACGAGAAATAAATAGCTGACTCTCGAGACTCTCGAGTTCCGGCGAAAACGAAATAAGGGCTAAAGTCAGGCTCGCCATTTTTTGGCTTTTAACAATGATGACGTCGCCCGCGCACTTTAAACGCGTGCAGCGGACTTCTCACTCGCACGTAGTATATTTTTTATTTTAATTGTTGATTTTGTGTAAGATTTTAATTTTATGTTTGATCAAAAAGACTGAAAAAGTAGATTAAGTATATTGTTTTATTTTCATTGTTGATTTAGTTTTTATATGTTTGTACAGTTTTTTTTTATCTCAATCTTGTACTGCAAAGTGCAGTGTAATGCAAAATAATTCCGAGTTTTATTTGTTTTTATAAGGCTAGTTCACGAAAATAAGTAGCCTTATAATTTCTTTTATTCATATGAAATTATCGTTTTTTTTTTTAAGTTATCATAAAGACCAACTTTCTTTCGTTTTAGGTAATGTTGTGGATATTTCTATCAGGTGTTCTAAATGTATGGCCCATTAAAAAAACTTTGCATTTTGGGAGACTTTTTTCTAATTTGAACATTTGGATCATTAAGCTTGCACTATGCTCTGTACTCAAACAAATTATCAATACATACATTCTATGTCCCGTGAATAATTTCTCGTAGATTTTACTATCGCAAACAAGCCTGATATATTTGTAATTTGACTCAGAAAATGACGTATTTTTGTAAAGTTCATTTTTGTTTTAGCGTTATTAACATTTTTAGACGGTTGAGGCTAGATTTTTTCGATTCTGACATCCTAAACGTAAGATAGACAAGCAAATTCGTAATTCTATGACTGTTTCTACTACATGGACCCAACAGCTAATGGTGGAGACTCATACAACGGTGGCTACATTTTTTCGTGAACATGTTTTAATTTACAATTTATTACTAAAGAAGTAAAGACTCGAGAGTCGAGACAACTCGAGAAATTGGAGTCGAGATTTCTCGAAACTCGAGAAAAAAATGAGGCGAGAAACCAGAAACCCTAATCTCGATTTAATATGAAACGGTTGGCGGATAATCTGCAAAATTTGGGACGTTTCGATCATCGCGTACCACAACCGCGGCACCAAATTATAAACACTGACGATGAACTCGACATTTTGATTTACTTTGAGGCAAATCCTAAAAGTTCAGTGAGGGAAGGTGAAGAAGTAATCGGAATTTCGAAAAGCAAAATACACCGTGTACTAAAAAAAATACAAATTCAAAAGTTACATTGAAGGGCGACTAGTGCAAAAATTACTGCCGGGTGATGATGAAAGACGACGTATTTCCAGCAATGAAATCGAAAGGCTCATCCGAGAGGATCAGTATTTTCTAAATAATATTATCTGGTCAGACGAGACAAACTTCAGCAACAATGGTATGTACAACCGACACAATAATCGCATTTGGTCTAGAGAGAATCCCTTACGTATCGGCGAGACTAATAATCAAGTGCGTTTTTCGTTCAACTGTTGGTGTGGAATTGTAAATAACCGGGTCCTCTTAGTACATTTTTACGAAGGGCATTTGAATACGGAAAGATACCTTCCGGTTGCAGAACGACAAAACCTTATTTTTCAACAAGATGGGCTCATAACAGTCACAGAACAAGGGACTATCTCAATGAACGCTTTCGTCCCTGGATCGGGACAAATGGACAAACAAAATGGCCGCCAAGAGATCCCCAAATCTAACCCCGTTAGATTTTTTTTATGGGGTTATGTTAAAAATTTAGTTTACAAGAACACGTATGAAAGTGTCAACGAGCTACAAACAGAACTTAGACGTATTATTCTGAATATCCACCACAACAAGATAAAAAAATGTTAAAATTCATGGTCTTCCTTTTATTTCTGACACTATGTCATTTAGCAAAAATAATCCTTCTGGTGAACCCTTTCGATCGGTATGATAAAGCTACAGGATGATTTTTTTCTCGTGTAGCGGGTTCGATTCCCGGTTCAAACGTATAATTATTCAAAAATCTATGAATTCAGTTAAAATTGTTTTAAAATTAAAATAATGTCTTCTTTCAGTAAAATGTTCTATCATCCAATATTTAAGGTACTTTCCCTCCATGTGGCATGGCCGTGGGACGCCCTGTATAATACTATAATCTGTCAGTAGCCATAGAAATGTTTAATAGACTTGACAGTTTCTGACTGAAATACTTTGAATAAAAATCTGACAATGGGTATTGTCAATTTTTTATCGCTGTAACATTAATTCCGGAAATAAGTAGCTATCTAATCTAGTGAAAAAAAAATCAAATATGCCACCGGCAATTAACGACAAAAGTAGACTTAAAATTATGTTTTTGCACCAGCAAGGTTTAAGAATGCGTGCAATAGCAAACAAGTTAAATGTGCAGGTATAAGGTTCTACAAAATAATAATTTCCAAACAATTTGATTTTACTAACAAAATATCTAACCTATTGATATCATTCTAATGAAATACTGTCAGTTTGTGGGTAAATAGATATGCCGCAGAAGGAGCTATAAATGATCACCGTTAACGCAATCATCATACTCTCAATAGAACAACGCAATGAAATACAGCGTGTTACAGGAAAGCATGTTTCATGTGTAAGGGCATTTTATCCACGGGAAGAACTGCCACATTTTCATTTCGTGCACAACAAGTGTACGATACACAGGGCCAGGATTGTAAAAGACTGGCTCCATCAACGTCGACAGGAAATAACGGTCATACCTTGGCCTGCTAAGTCTGCGGATCTAAACCCCATAGAGAATCTGTGGGGTTTAATGGTCCAAAGATGGGAAAACCGAAATGAACTATCAAGACAAGCTGTTGAGAATCATTGCCAAGAAGTTTGGGAAGTCTTGCGAGGAACTGATTATTGCATTCGATTTGTGGAGTCCATGCCTTCGCGTCTCCGAGCTGTAATTGATAACGATGGGGCATATACCAGTTAGTGGTTTTTAGATATCGCTTATTTTAGATTACTTTGCTTTTTCATATTTTTCTTTAATAATTAATTAATTATAGATATCTTGACATAGATCTTTAAGAGACAGCAATGACAACATTAAACATTGACACATAAAAATAACACACAAAAATAATCGGAAAATAATGAACTTCTGCTTATTTATAATAGTATTTTTCGTTCTTTCCTTTTGACAGCTGTCATCTACATACATATTTATGGGTTTTGTTTATTAATTATATGGAAATGACAGCCGTCAAAAGGAAAGTAAACGAAATTTTCTACATAGCAGCTTAGCAATCAAGTCGTCACTCACAGTAGTCAAAAGATAAAATTACGCAAGTGAAAAATTTGGAGAGTTTTGGATAAAAATTGTAAATGTAATACAAAAATTGACCATTAAACTGTAATAGTAACATTAAACTGAGATTCAGATCCTGTTCAGTTATATTTATTTGTATTATTTTAGTATAATATTTTAGTTCATTAATTTAGAACCATTGCCTTCCCTAACTGGTTGTCATAAGCCTGGAAACCAGCTTGAATATCGTTTAAAAGTTGAAAGTGCACTTGTCAAGATTACGTTTACATCCTCAAGGTAAAGTTATTCACAATAAATATCAGAATATGTTGAAGAAAAGCGTTGGCGTGTTAACTTTCAACATCTTAAATAAATTGATATCTGCTAAAAAAGCTAACTATCGCAATTGAATGACAATAGGGCTAGCTTTGTGAAATTTTAAGTTTTCGACGATGGAAATCGAAATTAGGAAACAAATCGTGAACAAGTACGGTCAAGGAATTTAATTTCCAACCCATTTAGTACTTTGTCATATTAACAACCAATATAAAATCCAATAGAGATTTCCTCAAACATTCACTATGACAAGGTACCAAATGGGTCGGAAATTAAATTCTTTGACTGTACCTAGAAAACCCGTATAGGTCCGGAACCAAGATAGCCAAGTTTCTAAAAATTCCAAAAACCACCGTCTGCAGGGTTATAAAACGATACAAGGAGACGATATCTATTGAGAGGAAGACTCAAACCAATCGAAGGTCTGGTACTCAAGACAAGAATCTGGAGAAGAAAGTTATAAGGTCAGTAAAGCAAAACCCAGGTCTATCCGAGTATGAATTGGCCAGAAAATGTAAGAAAAATCGCAGTACGGTTAGAAGAATTCGCCTTCGAGCTGGCTACAAGAGTTACCGAGCCGTGAAACAGTCAAATCGGACCGAGAAACAGAACTGAACAGCCAAAACTCGAGCTCGACGACTGTACGACCAAGTTTAGACAAAATTTTACGGGAGCCTGTTGTTGGACGACGAGACATATGTAAAACTCGATTTTAACCAATTACCGGGCACTAAATATCATATGGCCGACGCATGAGGAAATGTTGCTGAAAAATATAAGTTCATCAAACATGAAAAATTTGCATATATCATTACAACGTCAAATATGAATTCGAATACATACATGAAAGAGTGTCTGCAGAAAAGAGTTTTACCTTTCATTAAAAACCACGACAGTCCTGTGAAATTTTGGCCCGATTTAGCCAGCTGCCCCTATTCAAAAATAGTTTTAGAGTGGTATGGTGAAAACCAAGTGGACTTCATACCCAAAGAGCTGAATCCCCCTAATTGCCCGAAAATTATTGGACAATTATGAAAAAAAAAGTTAAACAAGACATGTAGAGTTGTCCAAAATATCGATTCGTTACGATCTACGTGGAACCAGCAGGCCAAGAAAGTGGACGTAACAACTCGATGATGAAGTCCATCACGGCCAAATTTCGATTTTTTTTTACATAATAAATAGAAAACTAATAATTATAGTTTAATCTAATAAAAATATACATATTCTTTTTCATTTTTAGAGCTTGACTAACCAAATTTTGTTGACAGATATTTCGTTGTTGTATCACTAATTGTCTATGATTAAAAAAAAAAGCTAAGTCTGTTGTCAATTTATGTCATTCGTTTAAATTGTTCGCGGTGGCTACAGGATTATTTAAAAATATTAATAATGACGATACCAAGAGAGGTCCGCAACCTATTATTTAAGATAATAAACAATTACGAAAATGTGCGAAGTAGGCAAGAAGCGTTTTTCAAGGAAAAACTGCAATGTTTACAATTCGTAAACAATGTAGTAGGTTGGTACTCAATTAATCTTTTGATACTTTAAGTAAGACTTCTAACATTTGCACATAAAATATTGTCTTCGGTTTCCGCTATTATAGTCATTCATTAAATAAAACGACTAAAACGGATTATATCGATTAGTCGACCCGTTGACCACGAACGCGGTAGTGTTCGAAACGTCGGGACGTAATTTAAGACGAGTACACGAGATATAATCCATTTTTAGTAGTTTTATTTCATTTGCCTATACCTTTGATTTAAGTACAGTCAGCTGCAGAGATAAGTATATAAATCCCCCTTCATATAAACTTTGTATGCAGGGGGTATACTTGTCTCTGCAGCTGTCTGTACGTGTATGTATTACTCTCATAAACAGGACAAGTGTGTAATGACACGGATAAATTAAAAGTTCTCGAAAATTCTGTTGGTGCAACCCATTTATTAAAACAATTGGTAAGGACCCCACGTTAGCGTAACTGTTTGCCTACATTAGCAGATGGTTTGGTGCAATTCGCCCTTAGTTCCTTACGTACCTTACGTGTGGACAGAAAATCAAAAACATTTGCTAGTATCAAAACTATACGTCCTACTATACAAGGTTTATTATTATTTCAAAACATTGATTATTATTTCAATAGCCATACTCTACCTAAGTTACCTTGTTTCATTAAAAACTTAAAAATTACGAGATCTTAAACTTTAATCCCGTCATCCGGGCTTTGCTAGTCAAATAAGCCCCCGCAAGTTGCTCTTGGCGCAAAGGTGCCCATTACACTAACTGCGTTTCCACTTTGTATAGCGATGGATAACCTTTGCACCAAAAAATAAGTCGCACGGGCATTAAATTACATTGATTTTGTCTATATGAAAATTTCTTAAAAATTATCATTGATTTAAAAAAAACTTACTTCACGAAGTTACGAGTTACAAACTTGAAGTGGAAGTTCCTTTTCAACTTCTTATATAATTAGAAAGTAAAAATATCTGTCCTAACTGGTGACTGTCGTATGTGGCATATAGAAAAACTGTCCTAGCTGGAAAGTGACATAAAGACTTCTGTCGTAACTGGACCTGACGAAATTGGGATTAAAACATTCCACATCATGATGATGATGATGACAGTCAAACAACAAAATTAAATTGAGCAGTAAAATTTCGTAGAACACTGAAAATTGTTGTTTAATTTTATTCTAGGTAATTATAATTATTCAAATTTCGTGTTTACTATAACTAAATAAATAAAATCAGATATAACCATACCTCGAACAAATCATGCGGATGACGTCTAACCAATCATAGGATGATTTCAAAAATATTTTCATAAACAATTACTACTTATCAATTATCAACCTCTTTAATAAAACGACATCGCCACTTGACATGAGCCGAGTAGGTACATAACATCTTTGACTGACATTGTCATTCAGTTGAACAATAAAGTGACTTCGTAATTATTTACAATTTTTTCAAAAGACGCAAAAGAATAATAATAATTATAGACTTGTTGGAGAAATAGTTGTATACATAATGTCATTAAATATTTTTAATAACATATTGACTTTCATTATCAATTATCGTACTTACGTAAACAAATCTCGTAATATTTATTTTATTCACTAAGTACATCATCCTATCATTCAGTTAATTCTGTATAGATTTCTTGAAATTATACGCGGTTAATCTGTTACTTCGTGCAATATGTCATACGGATGTTGCAATACAGACATCATCCTGTGTGCAAAATTAGCTACGTCATTTTTACGTCATCCGCATGATTTGTTCGAGGTATGGATATAACAGGATTTAATTTTTACGAGTTGGCCAAAATATGAGTATCTACGTACTAACTCTATGTTCAAATAAGTTGTTAGCGGGATTTGTATGTTTTTCCTTAACGATGATTTTCTTGTTGAAGTAGGAACGAAATCAACGAAAATGTATTATTTCCCATAATTATTAACGATTAGACATACTTAAATAATGACGTCGAGTGAAGACGAAATTGCACTGTCACCTAATATGATAATGGAGCAGAGCTCACAAAAAGTAGTAGAAGGAATATTGGCGCCAAAATCATAGCATCTCTATCTTGACGCATATGAAAAATTCATGGGTTGGAGATCTGAAAACCAGGTGAATACTTTAACGGAGAGTGTGATTCTCAAATTTTTTGACAATTCGTCAAAATACAGCCATCTGTCTACAAAAGAGTGCTTAGGTATTCGATGTTGAGGGCTACTGCGCTGATGAAAAATAATATTGTTTTATTAAAATTGTATTACAACTGAAAATTACATCGAAATGAAAAGCAGAGTGTATAACTCAGGCATAAGTATCTATTTATATCCTCGGCTATAAAATGCTTCGGATATAAGATAGATCACTTTATTCCCTTGTTGTACAATCTACTATTTACATAAAGGCAGTCGCTTTCATATTGAACACACTTTATAACAGTGGTGATGGTGAATCGCTTTGCAGGCACGGCAGCTAAAAACTTAACAGTTTGGTACTTGGTATTCAAGTAGATTGGTATATAGATAGATATCAACATATTAACAGATATCAATTGCTTTTACAAGACATGTTATGTCCAGTTTAGGGAAATAACTCTTAATTCAACAGTTACATTATAGTTAACGGTGTTCTTGCTAATACTGCTAGCAAATTCAGCGTAAAATTGTTTCTTAATTTTTCGGGTCTACTGCAGATTATTACCAAAAGGAATTAGTGCTAGAAAGTAGCTTTTTTTATGAAACAAGATTAAAAATATAAAACAATATCAGTATAATATTTTACGACAATGTAATTAAAAAAGCAAAAACAGATAATGAATTTCGCAAAGCAATATAATTGTTTAACTATGGGACTATACGACACAGATGCAAAATCTGTCTGACACAGGGAAACGGTTTAATTATAAAGTTATATTTTGCTTTCGCAGAACGCATTAAAGATGTATTAATTTTTTATAATCAATTCTTATTACAAACCCCTAAATAATTATAAAATATTTAAGAATCACATCATAAAACATAGACATCATTCAAGTAAGATCAACGATAAGGTTTTAAGATATCTGAATTTTACTGAGCTGTTAGACATTTAGACAACTTAAAAAAAATAACTATACTTTTTCGAAGAACTTTATCTTTTACTATATCTTCAGTAACCACTACAATTACAAAACATACTAATAGAGATTTGGCGTTTTTGAGAACGTTCTCCACTTAGCATGAGAATATGTTGTAGAATATTTCACATAGTAAAGGCAGAATGTTCTAGAAAACGGCACAACTCTATTGATACAGGTTTTTGGATACACTTATAAAATTGATAGATGTACACACATGGCATAGGTAACATTTGTTATCTACGTGTGTTCACATCGATCAATTTTCTTCAATGTAAACACCAATTCGCTACCGTGCTTTTAATTTTTATTCCCACACATTTATAAACTCATATCTTCTAATAAACACCTATTTCCTTGTATTAAAATCTGAACGGGCGCTAATGTTTTATACAACAACGACTGGGATTCGCTCAGAGATGGAGCCAAGCAAAATAACTAAAATTGCAGAACTCACATATCAACTAAAACGCAAATGTTAGCTCGCCTACAAATGTAAAATCTTCAATCGCTCTATAACAACTACTAAAGCCGTCAAGAACTACCATTCTATAATCAGTCAATCACTATTAATGTGAGTTGGTACAATATGAAAGCAACTTACATTTAGGTAAAATGTTTACAATTAAGTAAAGGAAGTCTCCTTCACCTTAACTGTTACGGCTCTTGCAAAAAATCAATTATTGCCCTTAGATTTCGATTCACAGCGTTATGTTCAATCAAAAGCCGTGGAATCGATCCCCAACTCGTACAGTCAGCATCATACCTATAGTTAGTTGTAGTCGAAGTGGCCAAATATGTCGATATCGATCTTTATTTATATTTGTCTACTTTAACTGCTACTAACTGTATAACTGCTGACTGTACCACTAAATTCGTCGAAGTTTTATACGTTTACCACGGAAAACCGGATCTTAGGTTTACCTTTCGTCCGTATTTAAAGGTCAGAAGCAGTCTTATATTTGTGCATTACGGAGAAAATTCATGTCTATGTTATCGATATCTAAATTTAGATCTATTAGTGAATTAGTCGGTCCAATTATTTTTTGAATTTTGATTGTTATGGTTGGTTTAAGAATAGATTGTACGAGAAAAATGTCACTTGTCACAGTGAGGAGTATATTAGTATGATTGCCGTTCTTATACAAAGCCTCCTAAAATTTGAAAATATGTTTAGATTATTAAAGAAAACAAAAAATATTTAATTATATGTACATTCGTATCTTGTTAATTTTGTTACTAAAGGAATCAAGAGATGACAACTAGAACAATTATAAAAAAAGCCTAAAAAGGAAGCATCTACAATTACTACATTAGTGAGTTATTATTAAGTCCATCTTTAATATACTTTTTATTTAATTTATATTAGCCTGTATTTAATCATTTATTGATGCACACATAGATCTTATCATTCACTCATTCAATCCATTCGAGCCAGTTCTCGTGAATCCACCTATACAGCGTAAGTTTAATGTTTGACATTTCAGTTACCGCTTAACAAGTGGCGCAGTATATGCAGGAAAGCTATAAAACTTGCCTTGGCACGTACAATTAAAAACTGTAATCCTCTATTCCCATTAGCATGATATAGCATAAATTGTTTATGCATTTAAAAACAGGGCATTTACATATTATAAAGTTTGTTTTAGGTACCACAAGAAAAAACATTCATAGTATCAACAAGGATAGACTAGAGCTCATATAAACACCAACAAACAACGAAAACGATCAAATTTTGCTGTACAACGACCTATGGTTACTATCATATCGAGGGTTGCGTGGTCAAATTATGATAAAATTAAAATATTTTTATTACACTATTGCGAATTTTGATATATAAATATAAAAATTCACAGTAGTGTATTAGGAGTACAGTGGACTTTGGAGTCCAGTGTACTTCTTTATTGGTTGGCTACACTTAGGTATGTGAATTTCGCCAAAGAAATGACAATAGCGTTTTAATTGTAGCTGACATTCAAACCTTGCCCCCAATCCTCATCAGCGAGAGTTATAGGCGAATAGTACAAACTACTTATACAAAGTCTATATTACACACACAGCGCATATTGCAGATAATACTGCTTAAAGTCCAGAAGAAAGATAGAGGAGTCAGTCGGAACAAATGTATTACCAATTTGATTTATTGACACTCTTCGTCCAAGCTTTTTCAATCAAGCATGACTCATGAGTACTTTAGGTGCCTTTGCGCTCACAGACTCACAACCCCCACTAAAGCGGTGGTCTGTAACACATATCAGAGACGTAATAAGAAAAAACAAAAAAAAAGCGATAGGGAGAAATAACGAGATCACAACAAGACGACGGATTTGACAACAAAAACGAGTAAAACATCAACACGTCAGTAAATCAACATATACGATTTGGAATACTTGAGACAACTCGACAAGATGCCTAACCAACGCACCAAACAAATTTTAAATGATAGTGTAATTTCACACGAGTTCCAAACTTGGGAGATGTATGATCATCATACATCTCCCAACACTATTATGGACATAAATTGCATCATACTATGATGCAATTTATGTCCATAATAGTAGATTGCTTGACAAGGGGCTAAAGTAGGATATAGAACCACGAAATGGTTAACGAGATCGTTCGGGAAAATTGTTCGAGGGGTAATATGGCGTTTAGACCCGATTTATACATTCTAGTTTTCACTTCGATTGCGACAAAATAAAAAAGTAACATTTTAAGAATTGACAAATACAATTTTATTCGCCCGCAATGAATTCTGACACAAAAACGTTTAATTTGGCAGTCTTTGTATTTTTTCACTGCTATGATACAGATAGGATATATCTACGCCGTGAATAAATGCCATAGACAACGTATAATTGGGGCTTCAAAGAGTTTGCCAACGATTTAAATTTTTTTTTTAATGCTTGTAAAGTAGGAACTTAAAAGGACCTAATGCTTTGAGAATTTGATTTCGTTTCCTCGTTGGTCGATTTTAATATTGCGGTATTCTGATTGGTTGATACTTTATACAAAGTTTTGTTTAATGATTTCACATTTTTAAACAGTATTCGCACCAAAAAAAAAACTAGAGTTGCGATTAACTTCCATATGTGTCGTGATTCGTGGATTTAAAAGGTGAAGTGTTCTGGTTGGTCAATTTAAAACGTTTTGTATATCATAAATATGTATACATATTTTCCCTAAAGGCTATATGCTTTAGCCCGCCTTGGCAAGCATAATATGACACACTTTTAGAGCATGAGAAGTGAAAAATCAATTTGAACATATAAGTAATTATTTATTGGAAGTTTGAAAGCCTAAATGAATTTCATAATTAATTAGGTGAGTAGTGTAGTATTGGACGGGTGAAGGGGTGGAATGCAACCCGACTAAATTGCGTCTAGGACACTAGCACCGTCACAACTCCGTCGAACCTCCTTGAGAGCAGCTGCAGCAGCAGAGGCGGCCGATAAGGCCAAGTTGGGGAAATACAGTGGTCTCGGCGCTGAATATAATTTTATACCTTTCGGAGTCGAAACTCTCGGTCCGCGCAGCCCTGGCGCTCTGAGTCTTTTTAACTTTTAAAGAGATTCGAGATGCTACAGGAGCCCGAAGAGCTGGCAGCTACTTACAACGTTCAGCGTAACAACTTCAAGATTCAGCGAGGAAATGCTGCCAGCGTCTTCGCTACAGTCGCCATCAGATATCGGAGTTGTTGAGGTGGTGACTAATATCTGAACACCGCCTCTGTTGTCAAGGCGATAAAGTGAACGTTCAGGTACAGTACTTATACTTGAATATACTGTTACATAAACAACGTGGACCATGGTAGAATTATTTCAACACTGCCTCGTGTAAGTACATGTCTTCTAATACAACGTTAAAACAAAAGCCTTACGTGGTTTCCGACTAATATGTAAGTAAAATAAGCAATGTGTATATTACCTTTCAGAAAAGCGTTTCCCGCAGATTGGGCATTCGTGGCGCTTCTCGCCGCTGTGCACTCGTTTGTGCCGCTTGAGGTGCGAGCGCGTCATCAGCGCGAGCCCGCACACGTCGCAAGCGTGCGGCTTCACCCCCGAGTGTGACAGCTTGTGCATCTTGAATGACGACGTGTGGATGAACGACTTCCCGCATAGGTCGCACTGTAATGCGATAAACTCACCGTTTACTGCCGTGGTAACTATTGATGTTCACTTACCTACCCGGCATAATGGGGATCACCTTTGTTTCGGTGGCGACCAAACCACTTACGTCCGAGAGTTTACGTCAAGTGTTAAACATCGTAATTGAAATTTATTGAAATGTGCTCGTCCACTTGTCTGTTCATACACCGGCATTGTATTATTACAAATCTATCTCTCTTTGTTCTCTCCTTTTGTTCTTTTAACCGACCAGTTACTTACAAAAGGTTGGAGAAACATTGCATGTGTACTGAATTTTCAACCTCATTTCTTGTTGAATGGGTTTGAATTGAAAAGAGCAGTACTGGGTACTATGAACATTTTATCTTAATTTGAGTCTGGTTATTCAATGGTATTATAGTAATTATAGATAAGTACGTCAGTTAAGTCAAAAATACCGGGACATATTTAGAGTCCCAATAAAATCGAAAAGTTCCCGAAACATTCATAATACTGGATTGCCTTCTGAAATAGCTCACTTACCTGATAATTGGGTTTTCCTGTGTGTATATTATTGTGTCTATGTAGCGCACCTTTCGATGGGAACAGCTTATTGCACTCCTCACACTTCCAGTCGCTAATACCTGTAAGCAAGTTTGCCAACTGGTAATCAGTGTCAGTTTAGAAAACTGGGATAACTTCATTGTAACTGAATAAAGAATGTGCCAATTCCCTTTTTACCGCGTTATACGTGACAACAAGTTAAGGCTAACGAAATGCCTCTGATACCTTCAGATAGCGTTTTTCTATAGGTATTAGTAATTCCGTGGAGAGGTGCGGTAGTCCCGAACGAAATGGTATTCAAATAAAAGAGCGTAAAAAATTAAGGTTTTTAATTGAAGATATACATCGGCAAAATTCGCATTGTCGCGTATGTTGCGTTTATTAATTTAATGACATATTCGGTCCGCCATATTTAATTTATTGTTTTACAACTTGGCAGTGACGGGTGCGCGGGGCGCGTTCAGAAAATGTTTAGTTGACCCGTGAAGGTTTATTGCCCAAGCGAAGCAGGGTTCTCGTCTAGTATACAACAAAATTGAGACCAATGATTTGCCTAAAAGAAATTGAATTCGGTACTTGTCTTATTTGATCACGAGTTTCTACTCGAGTAGTAGGTACCTTTGTGAAGGGCGACGTGTATGTCGCACGCGCGCTTGTGCTTGTAATGCGCGCCGCAGACCTCGCAGATGTACGGAGGCTTCGAGTCGTCGTGCTTGCGTTTGTGCTGCTGAAGCCTCACTGGAAGCACACCCATTAACTAATATACTTCATAGTCAAACCCATCAGTAGTCTATAGTAGCAGCGTAGACAAAAATCTGCACGCAACGCCTTCTTTGCGGTAATAGAGCTACAAGCAAGATAAGGTGTCTAATGCCCTGTGCCCTTGGTTTGTGATACTAACTGTCATATAATATGGTTTGTAACCATTGTATCTACAATTCGTAAAACCGATATTATATTTAGGATTTAAGACAAAACAAATATCCTAAATACGTGGCTTTACTAAATATTTATACACATACGAGTATAAAACCAATAACATTATTTAGACTGTTTTTTTATTTTGCTAATCCCTATAAGAAAATGTAAACGATTTTCAATGTACAAAGAATTGCGTTTTTTATAAGTGGGATTCTAAAAGTACAGCCAATCAAATTAGTTTCATACTGTCGCGTGCGTTAATTTGTAACCCATTTCGCAAAAAATCCTTTGTACTTCAATTCAGTTTGACTATCAACCTTAAGTGGGTCACAAATAAATGCATGCGATCGCACGTGATGGAACCAATGTTGGACACTTTAAGCTGACAGGCACCAATGGACATTCACCATTCAAAGGGTAGTAGTAAATTTATTGTTTACCAATATATGCACAACAATTGACTTCTTTGAAATTAGAACTAATGTGATAATGATTGGCTCCTTGTCCATAATTGGCGCGGTCAATCTATTATTGAACTATTGTGTCTATTGTGTCATACGTCCGACCACGCCATTTTAATAAGCATTTATTCTTGGGTTTCTTAACACCTAATTACACAATAAAAATGAAGATTTCAATAGAACAAGTGGAGATGCCGAGAGATGTATTGAAAACATTTAAATAAAACTTCACATACCCATAGATGAGTATTTCAGGTCACACTGATCACACTGATGCATGACTTTATCTTCGCGCCTTTTTCTCTTTTTTGACGACAGCATTCGCGATCTTTTACGTGTCAACTCTGCAGTGCTAATGTCATCCGGAATATAATTGTCACTATCTTCATCATCTTCTTCAAAATCACCCAATTCTATTTTGAATAAACTGTCACTAGCGGTATCAAACCCGTTGCTGTAATCTGGACTGTGGGTTCTGAAAACATTGTACATGGTTGGCTAGTTAATTGTAAAAATTTACAACTCCAATAACAGCGCGAAGGCGCCTCTTACACTTTATTATGTTGGCCAGATCATTAAAAACTGTTCGGAGAATATTCACATACTATTCTGTCTTGCACTAGGCTGTTTTAGCAATACCTTTATAAACAACACCAACTTATAAAAATATTTATAGGTAAATACATGTACTGATATTATTAAATGGTGGTAGTGCAAGAAAATAGTAATATAAAAAGCATGTCTACAGTATAAGTCTAGTCCAAATTACATTTGTAAAATTAATACGACAAATTGCCAGTAATTGGCCACCTTTAAATAGTGGCCTTGTTATATTGAAAATCAATTCTGTTTACCTATAAATACAACCTGTTTTAGTATTAGGTAACCAGTTATTGAAGGGTGGCCAATAATAGAAATCCCTTTTGAAAATGTGTTCTATTTGTAGATAAACAAAATTCCTTTTCAGTATAAGGTGGGCAGTTATTTAAAGGTGGTCAGCTACTGGTGATTTAACTTATACATATTTTTGCTGTATCTTAAGGAGTAAATCTACTTGTATATGACTTGTATCATGAGATGATTCTACTATAGATATTATGCAAATTGTTGAAGAATTAACCATCTAAGTCCGGTGTTTTTTTTTTTAATACTTTCAAAAGCTAATTAGAACCATAAAATGTAGTATAAATGGATTCAGGAATATTAGGACATATTTATGTCAATATCCTAGTAAAATCCATAGTGCCCTAATTCCACATTTGACCAAAAGTGCTTCAAAATCTGAATATCCTAGAACTACAACTAACCAAAGAATATTACTACTAAATACCATGGTTTAACTATGCTATGTCATTCATATGCATAGGACTTCTCATAGTGTACACAGTTCTAAGGTCCATCGAGCTCCTAGTTGTAAAATAATAATCAAAATCAAAAGAACTTGTTTTACATGTAATATACAAGTATAAAATGCATTGAACAATGGTGTGATAATAATAAAAAAACTTCGAAAATATGACATGAACTTTTAGTAGACGCAATTTAGCAAACACAATTGGTTAATACAAAAGCTATAACTCGATATGCTTTCCTCAAGAAAACAAACTTAACCTGAAACATTTTAGTGCCTAATATAAGCAAAATTCTTCAATTGTCAGTTATAAATATTACTTTTAAATATGACTCTGAGGAAATAACCCTGCCAATAAAGGTGATGGTCTTTGGGACAAATCCCAGTAAGGGCATTCATTTGTGTGATGAGCGGAGATATTTGTTCCTGAGGCATGGGTGTTTGACATATGTATTTGTATATCATATATATATTGTCGGCTGAGTACTCACAACACAAGCCTTCTTGAGCTTACCCTGGGCCTAAGTCAATTGTGTAATTCTGTAATATTAATTTATTTATTCTGAAATTATTATATATCACAATAAGTCCATGGTATTTAGAACCATGGTAAACTATGAGAAGTCTTAGGCCTAGTTATAGCATTTAATTAGGTATGTCAGATGAGTAAAATTGGTGGACTTATAAAATCCAAAACAAGTACTGATCCGGAATTAATCAATCTCCAACAGTCTCCAAGCCAACCATTACATTATATTACCAATTGAAATTTCAGTAGCCTACTTTGGGTCATTCTTAAAGATGGTTATAATAAGACACTGAGAACATAGAAATCACATAAATCAAATTTATTAATTTACCCATCTGTTGAATCTTCTCTCTTAACATTTTCTAGGGTGGGCGCTGCAGTTGCAACCAAGCTGTGAACAGTCAGCTTGTGGGCGGCCTCTGCAATAATGCCCCCAGTTTCTCCTTTCTTACCGCACACATTGCACTGCCAACTAAAATCAAGTATATTTTATTAACATACTATTGTACTATAGTATAAAATAAATTGAACCCAAGAATCAAACAATAGTCTACTTTCTAATGTTTTTACTAGGTAAATGAAGTTATTATAATAGCATGGCATACATATAACCTATCAAAATGAATAGGATAACTTAGCAACAAAATTAAAGTACACTTTAATTATAACCAAAATTATGAAATATTATTTAAATAATATAGCCACAGACCTCTCAGTACTGTCTGCGCATTTAGGCTTTCGTTTAGGTGTGCTTTTAGATATCTTCTTTTTTGCTTTTTCTGGTTTTCTGTGTCTCTTCTTTTTAGTGACAGCAAGAGGTTCATCTTCAGAGTCCTGTCCAAGATCTCTAGTTTTGTTGTATATCTCATCAAACACTTCTGTCTTTACTGCGCCAAGCTCTACAGGATGCGTTGTAGTATCGAATAAGGGGTTTCTACTAATAATGTCCTCAAAGGCTTGCTTAAGCTTGAGATATTCTAGTTCAGCTGCTTCCAAGACATTAATAAGTTCAAAACAAGTTTTACACATATATTTAGGACAATTTTCAGCTGAGGAGATGTCTACGCGTGTGAACTTGTAAAGGAAGTCGTACAATGAGATGCCGGAAGCCGTATTAATGTTGTAGATATCATGTCCGTCGCGGCCCCGGCTCGAGCAAGTTACGCATTCGAGTGGCTCGGGTTTAATTCTTATTTCAACTTCCTTTTTTATATTCAATTCCACATCAACCTTGCTAACATACTCAATGGTTCCGACACGACCGTCGGGGTTCAAAGATTCCAGATCTGCCATCGCGATGGCTTTTCATAGAAGCAAAAAAAAACAAGAATTAAGAATTCTAGGCGAATCACCAGACTATCCTAATCAACAGCTTAAGAATAACCTTCATATTCCTGTATTTGACTTAGCAACTGCACCCCATCACAAATAAAAAACAAGAAACAACCACCAAGCGAAGTTGAAAATTAAGTAGTGACATTTTGAAGGCAGGGTTGTCATTATTCTTAGTTAATATAAATTGGTAATGGCAATAATTTGTCTAACAGACTACAGAACCAATTGAAATATAATAGAACACAAATAAAATAAATATATGCCTAATTATACAGTCGCACGTATAACTTTTACTACTACATACATTAGCATAAGTTTTCTTCAATATGTGTATTTCAAATGCCTGACGTTTATAATTTTTAAATTTGTAAACATCTTGAGTTTAATCTGCGGCTACCGCGAAAATCGATATTCGTGAATTACAAAAGATTGTCTCTGTCACTCTCAAGACGCCTTAATTGGAGTAAAACGAACTTCGATGTTCGCGGTATCGCTCCTATATCGATTACTAAGTCGATTGATATTCATAATTTAAAAAATGTGAGATCTAAAATAGTGATGTTGACTGAGACAACGTGAAATAAATTACAATTTTTTATTATTTTTTCAAAGTATTGTTACATAACTAAAATGGGTACATATATTTTACATCCATATTCATATCTATATTGGTAAATGATAGTCACGTCAAGTCTTGAACGTTAGGGGGGTTAATAGTTATTTGTACAACAAGAGAGGAAAGTTGGTTTTCCTTGAGAGGGACTCAAAACACGAGATGTAAAATAACTTTTCTCAAAGATGCAATGAAATATCGTCTTTACATTCCTTATAATAGACTCGGAAGTATGTTTTTTGGGCGCGGCAACTGAAGGGGACGGAAATGGAATTAAAGATGGCGGGTGGCATAGCAAACAGCTGATGTTAATTTTTAATACATTTCGATTTCATTGTTAGTTGTGATTTTGTAAATTTAATTTTTCGAAGCATTTCTTTTATTTCATTGTATGTTTGAGAAAAGCACTATACTTATACATGCCTCGTCGTGAAAACTGATTCCCGGCCTCGTATCACACTATTCTCGTTTTCCCGGCCTCTGGTGTAAAGTACTATTGATTGTGACAATCGTGACACATACCTTCAACCAAGGAATTTTTAATATGCATACAACTTTTCACCATAGTAGTGAGAACATATTAAAGGTTTAAAAAATGAACATCAAGTAAAGTTAACCACATTCATTTACGTGTTTTATCAGCAACGGCACTGGCTTCAAAACTAAATAATTAGTGTAAGAATTTTTCATTTTAAAAATACTTTTGAAACTATTTCTTAACAATTGTATAATATGTGTTTGGTTAATTTGTGAGTTTCCGAACGTGTTAGTTGTGTTTAGGGGGTCTATTTTCAAATTTGGATGTCGAAATATGAATCGACGAATCGACCTATTCCCTATCGCTTTGTTTCTTAACGAATAGAAAGGGGTATCGAATAAAGTTCATGGTTGGTTCATCACTAAATTAAAAATCTACTTTACCACACTCCCTGGAGTGACGATAGTGGCACTTACCTCAGTTTTTCACAGGGAAGTAGGCCTGTTCGAACTGCCGAGGTGAAAATAACTATTTCTTAAACTTGCAATGAAATTTTGACATTACTTACTTCTAATTAGGTTCGGAAATACTACATGTATGAAATACTACATACATGAACTACTACTATGACTATGAAATACTACATACATGTCATGTCCGGCGCGGTGAGTGAAGATGATATGTAAAGGGATTTCATATAACCTTCTCACACCCAAGACTACAAAGCAACTTTCTTTTGTTTTTAACTTCAAATTGACATCATCTTGACGTTCAGCATTAAAAAGACATAAGAATGAATGAAAAACTGTAACCCTTTTTTACAATGTTTTATTTTATTGCCAGTTTGAGAAAAGCACTATACAAGTCTCGGCGAGAAACAGGGTTGCCGGCTGCGTCCCCTATCCATCTACTTGTATACATCTACCTGGCCTGCAACCTCTCCTTTCCTGGCCTCTACAGTACTATAATATTGATGGTCATTGCTACTATTCCACGTTTCTTAATGTTGCTTTAATTAGTTTAATATACACTTTGCTGATACGCTTGTTGTCAGGTAAAACTACAAAATTATACAAGAATTGACAAATAGGGCAATTGGAAAGCCTTGTGTATTCAAGTTGTCGCTTATTATTGGTGAACATAAAATATTCACTAGATAGTCTAATTTTTAAGCTACCGCGATAAACAATATTCGTAAATTTTACCCTATTAGCGCCGCTGATTTCGATGATTATGTCGATAATGTCCGTAACTTTCATGGTTTCGAGAGGAAAGCAAACAACCAGAACCCTCCTCTGGGTACTCCCCTGTCCTGTGGTAGTTAGTTTTAGGCTAGGCCAAGGGCGTCGCATCAAAACAAAAAAAAATGGGAAGCCCTGTATTAGAAGCCCTTTATTATTTTCCAAAACTATAAGCCAGTTCGGTCATTCATATGCGCTCCTTTGCCTCGGGAGAGCAAATTGTCTTCGAAACCACAAAACCACTGTATACCCCATATTCGTACAATATCCGGTTTTTGGGAAAAGTTAGCTTGTAAGTGGACTATTTCTACAAGGCCTAGAGAAAGAGTGTACGAGATTACGAATCCACCCGCCTTCCCCTATACATACATAGAGCTATAGTTTATGTAGATTTGTAGGCCCATAATGTGAGTGGTTGCAATTGCAGCTCGGACAATGGCCCGAGGCGACCCCACCCTCGCAAAGCTCGCCCTCTCGCCACCACCGCAGAGCCTACCGAGGTCAGTCTTGCCTCACGCCGAGCTGCACGTTGCCGTACTCACGTAACGACGCGAGTGTGACCTGCGACGTTTTCCGCCGTTCGCTCAAATTTAAAATAACGAACTTTTCTCGTGAACGACCATTTACTTTATTTCCAATTGGCAAAACTACCCGAGTGGTAATTGTGATACAATTTGAAGATAAGTTACGATTTGACAAAGTACGAAGGAACTGCTCAACAAATTACTATTTCAGTTATTGGTAAGTACGATAAGAGTATAAATAAATATAAGTTCTTGACCCACGCTCCGGGTCATTTCTTTTGCAAAGGTTGTCCTGTCCATTCAGTCCATTGCGATTCAACGCGGCAACGCAGCGAGCGTGATGGGCACCTTTACACCGAGAGCGGCTCGGAGTGGTTTATTTTAAATAGTTTTATTTTGCATAGGTACATTATTATAACTTATACGTCATTCTCATTTAAAATTAAGTTTATTTATATTTAAGTTTGTTACATATTTATTACTTTTAAGATTGTTTATTATATTGAATAAATATAATTTGTATTATTAGTTGTATTCGGTACAAATATTAATACATATTAGAAGTGAGAGCTACAACCTGAAATAATCTAAATAGAGCAAGAGTAAGTATTTTAGGAAAAGAGTAGGTACCTATATTGTAATAAAATTCTATCCAAAATGCTGGCGGCAGGTGTGTGTTTCATCGTGATTTATGAGAGAAATCGTTAAATATTTATTGAATACTCACGAGTTATGCAAACGGTCCTTTTTCCTTTGCTTTCGTGTGTATATAAAAGCATCAAATATCCCGTTTCGTTGCCTTGAAAAGAAAGTAGGTACCTATCTTTTGATATTAAAGCTACTACTTCTACCCAAGAGAGTCCATTAACTCGATTGCCACCGGTTTCATTCTCTCCTATTTTCTACATTTTTAGTATTTCTTCAGATCTTTAGTGTTCACAATGGCTCTTGAAAAACAGGGATTTAGGTAACTAGGCTTTTAAGTGCGTACCAATATTTTACTTAAGTAATTTATTATTTTTCCTCATTGAGATCCTCATTGAGGTGTCTGACTTAGCCAATAACCTGAGAAATTATATAGGGCACATATATGATTTTTATGTTCCATTACAGCACACAACATTAATTAACTATGATGATGATAATTATAGTGAAGCAAATGTGTAGTGGGATACTTATTATATGTATTTGTTGGGTGGATCATAGATAAGAGCAATGCGGTGCAGCAGCAAAAAAGCGAAGTTAACCTATTATAGTATATTGCATTGTAACTACAGCCCGAGGTATTACTCTTGGGCCTGATATTATACTCGAGGATTAATCAGGCGTAGAACTAAAGTAATATATTGTTAACTACGAAAGAGACTTATTTTCGACAAGATACTTACCTAAATTGTCGCGTGTATTCGGAGGTGCTCGGCAGCAAGACTTTCGAGTGCATTGGCGTGCGTTTAAGCCGAGCCTAGATTAATTTTCTATAATTACATAATTATGTACATTTCGTTTCGTACAAATATTATTTTATTAAAATAAAGTTAGCATAATCTAAAAAAATTAAACTTTCTATTGGCGACTCGGATCAATTTTTTCTCAGTTTGCTTCGCTTGTTGCAACCCTCCCAAGCAAACTCTTAGGTACATATAAAAAAAAACGCTTACGCATCATTATAAATTAACATTTCGCAAAAGGATTTTCTTAATTCTTCATGGTATTTATGTTGTAGTATACCTATATTGAAATTTAAATCTTTGGTGATTTGGATATTTCTTATAGATGGCAACGAGAGTGCATCCACATGCAAAATTTATTCCAATGGAAATGGCGCTTTGTCAACGTAAAGATAACGAGCATAGTCTTTCGTTATTACTTATGATACAGAGGTTGACTGTACATGTAGGTGGTGTGTTGGTAGTGCGATGGTCGTGGCTGCGGTCCCGTAGCGTATAAAAAGTCGGCGCACCATGACGAGCCAACGGGGAGACCCAGTTAGGCACGCGCCAATACATGCCAAATGGAAGCGAATGAGGAACTGCTTTTGTCTCTCAATTTAACGTACTAACTATGTCTCTTTAACATTGTATTGCATATTCTAAGTAACATTACAAAAGGAATGAGAGGGAGACTAATTTATACTGTATTCATACAAGTATAATGTACCACTTAGGTACGGTATTTTAAGAACATGTCTTTTTGTAATTAGTGCAATACATCAGAGGCCGGGAAAATGAGGATTTCCGGCTAAGTAAAGACGGATGTAGTGATATCAGGCCGGTATCAAATCAATAAAAATCCAATGGACAATATATTATGAAGATTAAAATTATCTAGCCTAAGTTTCACCAAATTGATAATAACAATATTTATTGGTTATTAGAGCAACGTTAGGTATACTTGCTGTAGAATTTCACTTGCAATTAATATTCAACGGAAAAAGACTTACTAGTTCCTAAATATTAAGTAATATTAGTTTCTAAACAAATCGATAAGAATAAACTCAAATACAGATTATTAATTTCAGTTCGTGTGTAAAAATACTTGTAGCCTTATCCCAATGAACCACACCTGTTTAATAAATGAACCAGCCGTCATCTTCGACCAATAAACAAAATATTTCATTGTGTGTTTGAGAATACTTATCCAGACACCACTATTACAGCTACGTAACACTGCATATTTTTTGCGGGAGTCAGCTAGAACACTTTGAATTAAATTGCTTTGGTTGGTTAATCATGATTTGGGGAAGGAAATACGACTTATACCAACTTAATAAATACTTCTCACATAAATAGTAGCCTAGCTCCTATTACGTTACGTTATATATGAATGTATTTCATATGTCGATACCTATACTCTGAGTAGTTCCATGCTTTACAATACCGACTGCAAATTCCTATTAGAAGCGTAGGTACATATATCGCAACTCGATAAAAAACATAATACGTGATTATTACAGTCTCTTCATATTTAATTGACTTAGATCGTTAAAATACTCGTAGCTATTAGTATTTTTTGCACCCATTCTTTGTCTGTTAATTAGTAGATTTACCAAACTCGGCTAGAGTTCAAGAATGTTTACATCATATTTCTAGAGTTACATGAATACATATGTAAACCTAAATATTCACAACGTTACTTACTCCTACAGGAGTTGTTGACGCTGAGTATGCTCATTGAATACTGGAGTTACTTTTAAGGATTCTGACCAGAGTATTGATATGTACCTACCCATAGGTCGACTTTAAGACGCATTCCGCGTATTTTCAATTATATTTCACGTTGATAAATTTTTGGTATTAGCAATTTTTTTTTTAGAAATATTAGTACACTTAAAAAAGGGGTTTTGTAGGTAGAGGATAATTAAAGTTTGTTTCGACGACATAAAATGAACTCAGATAATTACGTACATAGTAGTATTGGAATATATCGGTGTCGGTAGTCAGTTGAAAACTTAGCATCCGTGACGCCCCTCGACGTTACCTGATCGCGGTCTGTGCAGTCATGTGCGTCAAATTGTAAGGGCAGGTTTTATTTCCTCTATCCGTTCCCAACTCTTTATCATGCAGTCACAGATGCCACTTGCCAACGATTGTGACACAGGCACAATCGGAATACGGATTCAACTCTATTCATGTTCATTCTTCTACAAATATATACATACATATTTACAACATATGTGACTTACAAAATTATTTGTAATTTTTATTTCGAATATTTAACACTGAACAATTTACTCGTAGAATGCGCAAAAAACTAAAATAGAAAGGTCTATCATCAAATAGTAAGTAGCTCTCTGCATCTTCATAATGACATGGTCAGATTAAACCTAATCACAGCATCTTATCGGTACCACTTCACCTTGTTTGTCCTACCCTTTGTAATATTTTTTTGTAAATGCGAAGTGCCGCTGCCGCCCGGTGCCCTATGAAACAAAAAGGAAATAAATCGAAAAAAGATTTTCTCCTAAGAGGTCCCTAATTTGAGGTCGTCTATAAACAGAAAGTGAGAAATTACTTCAACCTCTCTCCGTAGCCGGCATCCTATTATTATTATTTAACTTTAATTAGATATAACATTGAAAATAGAACTTCGTTTGGTATTGTTTCCATATTTTGGTATACTTAACCAAAGTAGTACGAAACCAGCGGAAATGTGGTTGCTACAGCCCGCGCAACGGCTTGAATGTACTGAAGTATTTAACGTTGTGTGTGCTTTTATATATTTGTGACCGATAGATAGCCTGAACTAGGTATTTGATCGAATTAGCTGCGATAATGTTTAAGACTATTTTGGATATGACAAAGTACTTAGTGATCTTGGCTGTTGCATAGTATATATGAATCTGACTGTGCAAATGATCGCTGAATCAACTTCCCACATAGCGGTTACCTCGTAATCTAAGTCTATAGGTACTTGCTGGATTTGTCCTTCTCGGCCTTCACGAGGTTCTCGTCACATAGGACGGTGATGTAGAGGAGCTTTTCCGGCGTTGCGATCGATCTATCACCACGATATCAGGCTAATTGGCTACAATAGTCCGTGATAACAGATCAATCCCAATAGAGCGTGGCATGACTATTTGCGAGAACCGGCGCAGGTGTGTACTCGTAGTACGGCACTTCGTGATCCGCAAGTCTGTAAAGGCAAGCTGGAGTGCGACAATATAGATCCGGTCTGGATTACAATATACATATATATATAGATAATAGTCGTAATCGGCGTGCGCGTGCTAAAATTAATGTATAACCTTATTAGGAATCAAATCAAATCACGCTTACTCTTTACTTTGTCTCGAACTCGATACCAGTAACATAATGATCATTTCGGAAACAATGCTCCGAATGGTTTAATACATGTAAATGAATCTCGATTCGCAGCGCAAGAAAGCGAAATCAGCCCGTGATGGTTGCAGCGATTTTGATGTTTTTTCCGCTTTCTAAATACAGCCTGGTGCTATATGTATGACTTAGACCAACATGAACAGTGCAATCACCTCATAGTAGAATGTATTCAGTCTCGAAGGAACTAATAAACCAGTTATTAAGGTATGGTGGGAGAATATGACGAAGAAAGAAAAAAGAAGTAAGATAAGATGTTTACTAGGGGATAAGATGAAATACCGCCTATAATGTTTACGAATATGGAAGATATTTTATCTTATCCCTCGTAGAAAGTCAACATATCTTGCTCCAATTTGCCTTACTTAGTAATTTGCGTTTAGAGCTTTATTTCGACAGATCGGGTTTGGGCCGTCGTCGTGATGTGGTCGTGCGTCGCATCACGCGAACTTTGAGTCGGTGAACAAAATGACCGCTGATCCGGTGACCTCTCATGTATCAAGCAACTCTTCTCACGGCATGTTGTTAATGTTCCAATTTTGACTAATAAAGTAATAATTCACGCTCTCTATTCGGTGAAACGTATCATGAATTACCTACCTACGTACATGAAAAAAGTTAGCGCGTAATTACTTTTGCATGTAAGATGAGTATCTACATAGAAGTTTTCACTTGGTGTCTCTACATGTGTATAAGTAACATTACATTTAGTATAGCAGAACTAAAAACAATACGAACAATTAGACATATTTATGGTAGTTAATCGCCTCATTTTGATCTAGAAAATTGTCATGTTTACTCGTACTAGACCGTGACCAAACAATAGTGCAAATAGAACATCCTTTCCTACCTATATAGGTATAAAACGGTGAGGTGATCAGTAGAAATAAACGTTTTCTTAACTGTGTACTGATCTACTGATATAAAAATCGGTCTATCAGATTTTCTTTTGATGAGGCTATACCCAAGCACCGGCCTAGCCGCTAGAATATCATAAAAAATGTTTATTTTTTACAGGGCGCTTGTGCAGAGAGTCCGCTTCGATCATCGGCATGCGGCTAAAGCGGTAGCGGCAGAATGGCCGCCGCAGCGTTGGGTCTGGGGCTGCTTATATTGGCCGCGCCCATATCAACTCATGCGCAAGGTATCTGCCAATGTTGCTTTGAAACCTAAAAGGTTGTTTTATAACGAGCTAACTTTTAATAGCGTAATACAATGCACAGCTGAATAGCCCTTCCGTTAACATAATGTTTTTCAAACTGCGCGGTTTCAACTCCCACAGTGGTGGCGACTCACAGAGTTTTATGACTTCATCGAGGTCGGTCTTATTTAAATAACGTGTTCGTAGGTAAAAATGAATAAATAAAACAAATATAATTATATTTATTTAACAAGCTCTTCGTAATAACGTGTAATAAATTTGCACATAAAAGATATAAAATTTTTCTTGTATAAAAGCTGCAAAATGTTAAAAAACTTTAGAAATATTTCCTTTGTCTGTATTTTTTTTACTGTTCATGACATTTTACTGGTCAAAAATATCTGCAATTGATGCAATTTTCATACTCAAATAAATTAATAAGAGAATTACTCGAATTCAGTATCGAATATGAATAATATGAGTTATATGATGAAAACATTTTTTTTCAGGAACCATCTCTTTATTCAGTATCATATTATAAAGTAGGCTTTGATAAAATTCAACGCAACGCAGCCAGAACTATCTCTTTCTGTTCTTGTGTATTGTTACGAGTATGTATCTAAATTTTATTGAAGCGTATTATCTGAGGCTCTAGTGTAAGTTTCTTTTGGCGTCAAAAACGTTTACGAACGCGTAAGTGATAATATTATTTATATGGGAAACGCAAACGCGTTCGTGACGTAAACTTACGTTAAAAACTTACACTCAGGGCTCTGAACAGAAAAAAATTACCCCCAAACTTCACTTGTTATCCACCACTAGCCACTGAGTTAAGGGTAGATGTAGATATCCACTTGTGTGTCTATTATATTTAGTGTACCTCTCTCATACCAAATTACAGCTTTCTAGGACTAACTAACATTGAGCATAGCCGGGGATAGACAAACAAACATGGTGTAACCCAAAAGAGGGGATTTTGGGGGTCGTTATGTTTGACACCGTAAATACCTTTAAGATTTACTTTTTACCGAACGGTCTTTATACAACTTTAATTCTGGCTCTTACTTCACCACACCGACAATTGTCACGATTCGCTACATATGTAAATTTCTGAGGTTGCAGGTGTCTATTTGTTACATTGACCGCTTGCAATGGGGTGGGATGTGTGCTTGTTAGCCACCAACACATTACTTTTAATAAAACACCGATTATGATAACATCACTCAATAGGTAGTAATTTAGTGAACTCTTTAGAATTATCAGGATACTCAGAAGAATTTTGCTGTCACAAGAGCAATTGTCACAAAGTAGGCGTTACGTTATTGTGGATATGAAGTTTTTTCTCATTTTTCATCACATTGGTGGCAAACAAACAGACCGCATGTAGACGCCTATTACGCCAGAAGCAATGATGCTGACATATGTCGCACCTGTCAGTTTGGTGAAATAGATAGAGCCCTGTAGTTACCCACCATACGCAACTAAAATAATCATTAACAGTCTGTGGTCAATAGAGCGTGAAATCTAATGTTCTGGTTCTGTTCCATTCAAGTCTGTTCCATTTATCGATATTATTGGTTCGCGTGCTCAAATATATTATAAAACCAAGGAACTGATTCGCGTGATGAAGTGTAGTACCTAACTACATTGAGTCAGTTTCATGAGAAATAACTGACAGTGTTTTCTAACCGATCAAGAGCTAAGCACACGCCATAGCAAGACTGACCCGGATTAATAAATTGCAATCGTTGTTGTTTCAACTTAAATTCTGCGAAATATACGGAATCACTTAAACATGGTGAGACCGCCGAGAGTTACGATGTACAATTAGCTATTTAATTGTTGTATTAGGTCGACGACCTATATTGCATGGTAAGGTGCAGGTACCTGGAGTGACGGATAATGGGTACGTACCCGGTGGGCAGTACGGCTAGAATGGTTCTAGTCCAACACGCCATGTCATTTGCATAGCGCACCGGCAGTTCTGTGTGGTAACTTCTACCTACCTGCTGTAAATTAATATCAGTACATACGGTTCCAGTTGACGTAGATAAGGAGCATAATTATTAATTAATTGGATTGTGCTCAATCCAATGCGTTTCGATTGCACAAAAATATTCTAAGCTAGTTTAGTGTGATGTGTGATGTGTAAAATAAATAAAAATAAAAAAATGCTGTAGGGCGAACTATGGCAGTAGCAACCTCTGGCGGACCTTTGACGACCGTTCGGGCCTAGTGGGTAGTGACCCTGCCTAATTGCCTTTTTTTATGACATAGGCGGCAAACGAGCAGACGGATTGCCTGGTGTTAAGCAATTACCGTCGCCCATGGGCACTCCCAACACCAGGGGAGTCACAAGCGCGTTGCCGGCCTTTAAGGGGGGTTGGAGCACTGGGAACCTTACTCACCATGAGGAACACAACACTACATACCTGAAAGGTGGCAGTGCTATTATGGCTGTGGTTTTCTGTAAGGAGGAGGTACTTCCCCAGTTGGGCTGCCCCAGATTCAAGCGTGATGGTTAACGCTGTGCCCTACCTCTCATTGTTGGACGTAGTTTCAGGACATACCCGGGTCCAATTGCCTATGAAGCTGATGGTCCTGGATTCGATTCCCAGTCGGGGTATTTATTTGTGTGATGAGCACAGATATTGGTTCCTGAGTCATGGGTCTTTTCTATGTATTTAAGTATTTATATGTATCTATCTATTATATATATCGTCGTTTAGTACCTACAACACAAGCCTTACTGAGCTTACCATAGGACTAGGTAGATTTGTGTAAGATTGTTCCGAAATATTTATTATTATTTATTTATTACTGGCATTGGCAGAGACAATAAGTAGGCAGCTCATACTTAAGTATTTCCTTTGCTTACCAAGCACAGACAAGCCAAACCCTTAACACGGCGGTGAACTCAAGATCAGTAGCCGCTGTGCGTAATTAGAGAAACCATGCAGCTATACTGCTTCGACTAACCGTTCGTCTCGCCTGCACCCGCGATTGGAAAATGTAGCCCCTGTTGCGTGGACTGCCCATTGTTGCGGACACCGGCAGGGTCGTCACTTCCTTCCATTTAAACACAGTTAACGCTAAATGCAATAACACCAAATAACTGTCTTAGGATCGTGCCAATATTTACAACCGAGGACTTCTATTACCCACTTGTCCGAATTCGGTGTCTAGAGGGCATCAATTAATGATATATTAGCTATCACATCTACTCTGTTTGTATTGGTACGTAACTGTAAGAGTATCCTTTAAAGTTATTTCCGTTACAACAATAAACACACGTGTTCCTATAACATTTTCGATGAAGGTTGCCCTTGTTTTTCATCGGATCAAATCCTAACTCGACTTCAAAGAGACCACCAGGGAAGTAAAATAATAATGGTAATTAATTTAATTCGGTAACATACATTTAAAAAGACTTCCGGTAAATTTAGAACCATACTCCCTAAAGTATTTCTAGGCATAGAGGCCACCCCCATAGACCGCCATTAGGAGCGATATAGTATACATATTTATTCATAGCATTGTTCCTTTAGCCAGCCTAGGATTGTACTCGTAAGCTATATGATAATATGGTATGAGTACGTACATTGTATTGTAATTATAAAGTCGGAAATACATTGTTGGCTAAATTCGTTTTATTTCGTTCCTTTTATTGTACCAACCGGCCGATGTTTCCTTTTTCCTATTACACTACCTTTGTAGGCGTAAAAAACCTTTTACAGTTATATATGCATTTAAACTCTTTAAGTTAGGTCTTTTATACTAATTTACTATAAAAATAGAATATATAAATACATCTAAAACGTATCAAAACAATAAAAGATTATAAAAAAAAACCTAACCTAGAGTGCCACCGATGCACAGGCAACGGGACAGGGCCCGGGCTGCCGTTGGTTTGGGCTGCAGAGAGAAACCGCCTTCTGAATCTAACCCTTGGTCCAACCACAACCACGTAGCGAGTCTCTCAAGATGTTGGCCGGGACTTTTCGCTGGTGTAACACCTCGGGAGCCAAGTCTAAGTAGGCACTTGCTGGACTTGTCCTTCTCGGCCTTCATGAGGTTCTCATCACAAAACCAAACTAAATCATTTATATATTATTATGCGACTAAGTAAAGAAAAATATACTTGAAGATAAAGATTCTTCTTACAAAAGGCCAACGTCAAAGTCATACAAGTCGTAGTCGGCATGCTATTGGGACAGTGGGACAGCACAGCACTCGTATGTGTCTACCTTACCCACATTCATCACTAATCCTCTACAGCAACACCGTAATTAAATAATCTTTATAGGTACAGTCGAGGTCAAAAATATGTACACGACCGACCAAACTGCCAAAATATGTATACGTCCACCTTATTTTCTCAGCTTTAAGCTGCACATATATATTTTGGCACTTTGGTCAGATCGATATCTTGACTGTACTTGATAGGATTCACGCAATTATGTCAAATTTGTTTGCCAATAATGACGCTATCTTTTGATGAGATCGAATTAATTATTTGATCTAGTCGGTCACACTCTCTCCGTGAAGATGATACGGTCAGAAACGATTATGTACGAAAAGTGTAATCGAAGTCAAAACTATCTATAGCGAAGACACGGCTCATTGTTGACATTAATTGCTCCTCCGCTATGTAGAGCAGAAACATTTTGTAATACAACGTGACTAAATCTTTGTTTTCATAAAATCGATCTTTGTATTGAGGAAGAATAGGGTAGCGGATAGCTACCATATTTTTTTAGATAGGGTATGTAGCTAGCTACCTAGATAGGTAGGGCTAGGGCTAGCTAAATAGGGTAGCGGGTATACGGATGTTTACCTTTAGCTATTAATGAACTACAAGTACATGTCTTTCGAATAAGTTGTCGAGGTTCGGAACTTTGGAACATTTTTTTGGAACACGTCAGATTAGATGGATACGGTTGGTAGGTATCTTTAATTAATCGAAATAACAAAGTAGGACTTACGAGTGCAAAGTAGGACTTGATTAATATACATAATAAACAGATAGTTAATTGCGGGTCTTCGATTCTATTGATTACTTAAGCTTATCCGGAAGTGTACTAGTTTACAATTAGCAAGAGGAACTGTTTCTTTAGTTACGTGCGAACAAGCCTATTTACCTATAATTTGTTTAGTCTTTGATGAGTTTAGACATCGTAAAATTAGGTTATTTCGTGCCAAATCTTGAAACCAACACTTAAATTCGTGTCTCGAGGTTGGTATAGTTCTGTTATAATGTATGCATCGGGAACAGGTGTTGTTTATCAATATGTAAGGCAGTTTTTAGTTTTGGTATATTTAGCCCGAGCGGCGCGCAGAGAGCGAAGTGAGGTGAGCTGTGACCGGAATCACGCATGGCGGACCCGACCTGCGGACCCCCTCGCTTGCCTGTCGACACTTACGACTCCGTCTTGCCTTACGCTTCACAGCAAAATATACTACTTGAATATTATGAATCATAAAACGATTGACCTTTGGTCATAGACGTATAGAATACATAAACACCATCCTAAACAAAATTACACTAACGTCGAAAATATACTCTAACATATATATCTCCTTATATTACTTACTTAGTTATATAGTTGGTAACACATTGCTCAGTAAGTATATGATTACATTGATTACTTACTGATACTTAGTTCACTTTCACTGATTTGATTAACGATATTTTAAATCATTCAGTATTATTGATTAGTCAGCACTATAATTTTAGCACCGCTAGAGTGATATATCTATCACCAATAAAAAAGTATAAAAATAATCAATTGATAAATGCATAAAAGAACACATGGTCAGGCAAGTTACGTAGGCAACTTAATAAGAACAATGTTAGGTTGTCAATAAATGAAATCGGAAATGACTTTCATTTCGTCTAACAAATTGAGTAGGTAATACTTATAGGAAAGGTAGTCTATATTAGATTAGGTAAGTTTTATATTGTAGTTCAGCGTTCAATTGATTACAGGAAGTATATCCATTATCTAACCCATGAACAGATGTATTTACCTACAGTCAGCGACAAATACTCGTGGTAAGGTGCACCAAAGTAGTCAAATATATATATCTGTAGAGATCTTTACTTGTACAGCAGTTAGGATTTTTTACTATATATTTGGCCACTTTAACCTTTGACTTACTATGTACTTATACGATGCCGACTGTACCGTCTGTACCTATACATTAACTTGTTACTTAAAATATAAACAAGTATCTATAGATATTTTACCGTGAGACTTAGCAACAGCGTATATGTTCACTAATTTAATGAATGAGAATGTAGTGTTAAAACGGTTATTAAGAACTATTAAGAAGCGATATCTTAAAAAAATCTCGTGCTTTTTTTATATTATAGTATTTATTGTCGTATTCGTTGGTAAAAACAATACAGAAATAAAATAATGAAAGTGTTTATCAATGGAATAACTCTATCTACACCTACTGCTTATGTGGTTAACGAAACCGACGCTATACATATTGAAATTCAAATGCGCCGGAAGTAGCGAGGGGGATTTATTGCGAGTCTGTCTTCCGGTGCCCCACTTGTCTCTGCGGTAAATATGCTATGCAATAAACAGAAAATAGAAATTTCTTACTTAGTCTGACGTCTGGCATAATTTCCGTAACGTTTCCGTAACTTTGAACTAATAGTTTACTCCGTTTGGAAATAGAAAAATATGGTTTTGATGACCAAGAACTTATTACTAGTTTATGGTATCCAGTGCAAGCCCGCACGGCACAGGCGGTGACACCAGCCCGGCCTGCCACCATCGCCGCCATAGCGCTCTCTATCAAGTCCCGGGGTGAGTTCACACCCTACACATATGTGTCGGATTATCCACATTGGCAATGTTGGCATCTATAAGTATCTATAGGGACAGTAAGTACAGACCTATTTTCCAACAATAAGGATACCGTCATTGCCATTATGCCTATGGACAACAGGTGGGGATCACATTAAGTAATTAGTATTAGTGCACTTTCACATTCGGCATTAGCTAGTTTGGTGCTTACTCCGTTTATTTTTTTGTAGCTGTAGCTGTAGTTGCATCATAGAGGTAATAGGAAAATTTGAAGGTTTCCGGTCAAGATTTTTACGAGTGTACACCGAGAGCAACCTACTATATACTTAAACTTTGTTAGAACATTGACCGAACATTTATATAATATGATGATAATTTATATAAAATGGTAATTTGATTCCACGATAGCAATAAGGTAGACAATTGTCTACCTTATTACAGTGACCATTCTATTATGACAGACGCATTCCCTACACACTGTGTAATATGAGGAAACCGAATAATTTTAACAGCGTATTCCTGAGGCCAAAAGAATATAAGTTTTGGTCAAATCCGGCAAAAAAAATATATTTTGTTCCGTATTTCATGTTTTGCGACATAAAAAATACATTTTATTAAGGAAAATAAAATAAATAGAAATAGGCCTGAAAACAAACAATGAGTTCAATAGTGGTCAAATCGCCCTTAAGAAAGCAAATGGTGTTGAGTTATAATCATTTTTTTTTGTAACTGGTTGTAATAACTCCATACGAGGTGAATTTCTAAAAGGTTCGATTTTCTCATGTTACGCGGTATATAGTATTTTTTTTAATTTTTTAGTATGCTATATACTTTAGGAGTTATTCATAAACACTTGTCAAAACTAACATGCCTTTGATAATCGGTTGACCCTTTACGTCTTTATGTTTGATAAAATAAATATATTTCATTTCATTTCACTGTACATAAAAATAGGGAACATAAGCTTTACTGGGACCGGACAATTATCACCGATAAAACTATTCATTACAACTCAAGACGATCGGTATCACATATTGTATAAAAGAAAAATTAGCTAAATACAAAGACTTGGCTATAGAACTTCAGCTTTAGAGGCAGGCTAGCACGGTACACATAGTCCCCATAGTAGTGTCTACACTGGGAGTAATTCACAAAACATTAAACACCAGTTTAGAAACCCTACACCCGACATAATATCTTATTTACCTTTTTTAATTTAATAAGAAAAATATATTAAATAAGATAATAATAATAATTGCCCATGACCTAACTTTGATGTCGATTTTTGTGGGGGCCCATCTCGCGGAGGGCGACTCACCATCTGCCGGAATTGTACCTATACCATTTTATTAGGTAGGCGTCCGGTTTTTTATCCAATAGTAGCAGTAGCAGTAGTAGTAGCCCAGTAGCTAGTTCATCTTTTCCACCCAATAGCCTAGTACATTTTAGATTTCATTAAAACTCAATAGTCCTTACACCATGGCGGGTGCTGCCACTGTGCGCGTCCCATGACACAGTGTACCCCTTACATATCATTACATTTTCGAAAGGGCCTGTACGCGTTAGCTCGATTCGGCTCCGCATAAGCCTCTCTCAAATGTCCGGAACACCAATTGTTCCGTGTACGGAAAAAACATACAAATAATAATAAAAAAATACATATAAGGTTCCCATACGTGATTGATTTGCTCGATATTAATAATAACGGCATATCCATAGTATATTTATAGAGAATGTGGTGGTGCGAGTCCGACTCACACTTGGTCGGTTTTTCATCTCCTAATTACAGACAATTTCACAGGTTTTCTTATGCTTTTGAAACAAAAGGCGGTCACGACATTAAAGTGGATATGCTTTGAGCATTTGTTAATGGTTAAACAAACAGTGTTCGAATATTGAGCGATTTAGTTGCTTCTAGTATTTATTCACTATTTGCGAGTTGTACAAAATCATATTTTTACTTTCTTAAAACTAATTATTTTTATTTATTGCACGGATGAATCCAAATACCCCACTTTACTTGAGAACATAGTAACAGTTTTTCCATTACTTCGCCTAGTTAAGTTGACCGCATAATTTATGGCAATCTTAAGTCTTTTTAGCAATAGATTATAACGAAAATCATAGAAAGCATAATCAACGAAGCGGAGACTTATGGGTAATTTTATCATTAGGATTCGGCGGCAAATTGCTTGTAGGTATCTAATTTTATTTTATTTATTTCTTATTTTTTACAACTTTTGTGCAAGATTTTAATATTTTTATATGGAAGTGTTTAGTTTGCATATATTTAGTGAAATGTTAACCAAGCACCATACGAGAAAGTATTAAATATGTCCATAGTGATACATGCTTAGACTACTACCTAATTTATTTGCCATCGCTTTGATAAATGCCCACGTTTCATGAATAAAACAAATCAAATCAGGCTTAACAAGCAATCTCCGCTAACATTTTTAGTCGTTCCCTTATAGGGGTGAAATGAAAAACTTAAACGCAATTTCAAACAAAGCGGAAAATGTTCTATTTCCCGTGGCATGCGGAGGGAATAACCTCGCGCCCACCACCCCATGTCCTGGCCTGGATAGATAAGTGCCGGACTCGTACTAATGGCGCGTCAGCGTCCTCATTGCCTTGCTATTAAACTTATTGACGACATCAAACTTATTACACAGTGTTATTCCGATTTTCATGAGTCATGTTTATTTGATTAAATAAATTGACTACTTGTCAATTTTTTTTACTGATGTCAATAGTTTTTGTTTTTTGTGAGGAACAAATGTCTGTATACAACCAATTACACAAAAGTAATCACAAATAAGAACTTATCAAAGTTTTCCGCCTCTAACTAAATCATGATACGATGACGACGTCACATTCAGGAATTCACCAGTCCTACGTGTGAAAAAAAATTAGGTAGGTACTTATATATATTTTGACCAATTGCGAAGTTTGGTTCTTACTTTGCTTTGCTATAGCACAGTTTTAAGCGTGACGAATGAATTAATTATCTTAACCGATTTAGAAATTCGGATTCTGTAATTCTCATTATGTTCTCATTGACAAGAGCTCAAACCAAATTGCATGCATTCTACTTGTGTACAGGGTGAAATCGTTATGTAAGTATAGCCATGCGGTTATTCCGTAAATATCACATAACTTTAACGGTACGGAATAATCGCCTAGCTAACGATTACATACTGTATACACATTTTTATTGTTGGTTCGCTTCAAATTGTTTCGTTAAGCAGACGAAAAAAAAAGACAGGTTCGTATATTTCGGGCATCTTTCTCATTTACTCCAATTCAGGCGTCATGAGTTTGACAGAGACAATCGTCCGAAATTTACGAATATCGTTGTTCGAGGTAGCGCTGCAGTTGCTTTTCTACTGACGTACCGCAGCGGTACCGTACCAATCTTCTATCAACAATATAAATATAAATAGTTAATATAAATATTAATTATAATATAAATTAGTTTTTCATCGGCGGGGAATGGGAAAATAAAATTTTCCAACACGTACCTATATTAAATTTAACAGCAAAGAAGTAGGATGGAACAATGAACTTGGAATAAACAAAGTTATTAACAAATTGCGACATGAACAACAATAAATTAGGATAAAATATTTGCAAGATTTTCGTATTCTTCTTGGACCTACTAAATACTAGTAATATATGGGAGCCTTAGGAAGGAACACGATAGGTGTCCGGTAAGATTGACCACTTACACTTCCTAATTAGGAATAAGACGCAAATCCAAGACAAGATAACAAATCTAAAGATGTAAATGGAAAAAAAATGGATTAACCTATTTACCCAGTGGTACACAAGAAAAGGAAAAATTAAGGTATGCAGAAAACCCCCTAATAAGATGGAATGAAGACAACGCGCACCCTGAGCAGACTGAGACCAGGCCGTTAGGCTGTAGGGAAAAAAAATAGATGAGAAATAGTACAAAGTACAAAGATAATTTTGTTCCTTGATTCTAAAAATAATTTTATACAATTATATAAATAGGCTTTCCTATAATATCATGGCCAATAAAATTGTGACATTCTTGTCATAAAAGCGACCAATATAGTGAATAAAGTATGTGCACGATTTTACGTCCAGGGTAATTCAAAATTTTAAAAACAACTCTGTACTATTCCATAGAAATTCCTGTGACAATATTGTCAACATTATGTTTTATTTATAATGCTCTGTCGAGACGAACACAACCGTATTGAAAATATTGAAATACATGACATGAGTCTGTGAATTTTCTTTAAAAAAAAAAAACATTTTTCTGAAGGTATACCGCGAAAATATAAATTTGCAAATTTCTCCTACCGCTCCTGACCTATAAAAATTAATTTTTTTTTTTTTTTTTTTTCGTCCATCTGGACAGGCTAAAGCTCTAAGCCATACTGCCTCTATAAAAATTAATACAGATTTTCTTGACTCGTTGAGTCCGATTCGCGTTTTGATGAGCACGCTAACAGTAGTTCGTTGGTCCGATTCATTATTTCTGGACTGAACTGAACTGTCAGCAACTCGCAATTCACTTGTTTCCTTATCACCAACTTACCACTGTTAGCTTGATAGAGTTATCGCTTTGTTATTACTTTTTAATTTTCTCTTTAGTGGCAATTTTATTATCAAGAAAATATCACTGTTAAGAATGCTACTATTACTGTGTGGGTATAACATATGTAAGATCTTTTACAGCTATTCAAGACAGCCGTTGCTACTTAATGAATGGTGGCGCTGTAGAAAGTTTCTTTATCAGCGAAGATACACCGGTCGGAAGTGTTATTGGTAGGTATTCACAGGAATATTTTACAACTCTAACATTATTTACCATTTTGTTCTTTATAAGACTCTTTTTTAATTGTTACGTCTTGCCATAACGTCAATGTTACTTTGAACGTACTTTCACTATCTACAAGTTTTTCAAAAATATGTTTTAGTTTCAAGTTATTTTATTAATAAGTAATGAAATTTCAGGCACTTTGAGTGTAAATGGCGACCCAAGTGAAGAGGATGGCAATATATCACTCAAATTACAGGAAAAAGGTGCAGCATTGGGCATTGCTCCTGGCACCAAAAACCTGACCTTATTACGCTTCCTTGACCGGGAGGAACGGCTAGGCCCTTCAAATATTTATGTGAATGTGAGATGTGATCGGAGAAAAACCACTGATCCTGTAAGATTTCATTCTTTCCATATATCTACTATAATTGCTAACCTAATATAAACAGAGGATTTTAACAATGTATAAATTAAAAGCCAAAAAGATAAAATCTCAAAAATATTGACGGAAGAGAAAATTTATGTTTGCAATAAAAAATGACCCCAAATGATTTTATTAGTACTAATTGTTATGCTGGTCTAAATTTATATAAGCTACTTTTGGATCTTTCAGAGTTTTATCATACCAGTGTCTGTGAGGGTGTGGGATGTGAATGATAATGCTCCAGTCTGGGTTGGCTCTCCGTACCGTGTTAGGTTGTCAGAGTTGACAGCTGTAGGTTCACGGGTTTTGCCTGCCTTACGGGCCACTGATGCTGACCAGCCAGGACCCCATGCTACTATACATTATTCAGTTATGCCAGGACCCAATTCAGTATGTGTTTTTTTTATAACCTACATAATTATAAAAAGGTGTAAATCTTTTGCATATGGGGTCAATAACATAGCATAGAAATAGACATATTGGGACAGAATTTCATTTGTCACACAGAAGAAACTGCTGAATTTTGACAATGCCATAATTGCCACCCATATGTAAAGGGTTTATTTAATTCAGTATTTTTATTGACAATAAGAGAATACATAATTATGATAGTAAATTTTATATCTGTACCTTCCTAAACATATTGTAATGTAATAAACAAATGATTGTTTTTCATCATGTTATGCAGCTAGCTATGCGTAAGGCTATATAACTATGCTCAAATTCCTATCATTTAATTAAATGATAAATATTATCACTTTGCTAAGCGATTTTGCATTGATATTCAAGTACAATTCCTTCTACACATGTTTATGTTTCTTCAGCAATTTATATAATTTACTTGCCAAAGCGAATTAAGGATTGCATTAATTTATGTTTGAATAATAAAAAAATAAATCACCAGTTAATTCATATTAACAATTTTATTGCTTGCACATTGCACATGCTCTTTGTTGTTTATGTAAAAATGTTTAGTTTTAAGGATGGCAAATGTACAGTTGCCATCAGATATATCAGAGCTGTGGACGTAATCACAAATATCGGTACAACATCTCTAGTGTCAAGGCGGTAAAGTGCATGTTCTGATATTTATGTCCACCTCCACAGCCAATATATCTGATAGTGACTGTACAAAAAGTAATATACTAGAAAGTAGTAATATATTTTTAATACTTGTTGCACTGAGTGAGCAATGCTGACTATTTTATAAAGGTAATGTACCTGATGCGAAATTAATATTCATAATTAAGAAGGGAATCTTATTAAACATAACCAGTGTGTACTTTATTTCACAGGAATATTTTGGGTTTGCAAATGAACTTGACAGCATACTGATAGTCAAACAACCTTTAGACTATGAGACCCTAAGCAACTTCACAGTGACACTGAGAGCCCAGGATCAGGGCCGGCCACCCCTACACAATGACACCACCTTGTTTGTAGAGGTGCTGGATGCTGATGATCAGAATCCAAAGTTTACTCATGACCATTACACTGCACTTCTGCCTGATGAAGCTGTCGAGGTAATTTAACACAATATATAATCATTTACTTGAACATGCACTACAGTATTATTAACTTTATGTGCATTATAATAGACTGCAAAGTATCTTGTGGGTTTGGCTAGATGTGACATTGTTAATAGAATTTCATACAAGGTCCTCTTTGGTAACCACCTATTTGTAACACATGGCATATTGCCATTAAAATAAACTGCTGCTAAAATTTGCTGGTTGGTTTGATCACATTTACACCAATACGACTATTATATTTGTATGTATATTTTGCAGTTTCATTTACAAATTACCTAAGATGAAAATCTACACTAATATTATAAAGGCGAAGGTTTGTGAGTGTCAGACATCGGATTCCGTGGGGCGAAACTTCTTGACAGCTAGGGACTTCCTATATCGATAAACTCATTTTTCGATACTAGTTCTATATACTAGTGACCGACACCAATTGTGTGTGTTTTTCATAACTATTGTTCTAAAGACCAGTATGAAATTCATACATAGCGTCTAAAATAATCGGTAGGTTACACATAGATAAGGCTAATACCGATTGCATTATAAAATAGTTGATACCCATTAATAGATAATTGAGTTCTTATTTTATTATATACTACTCTTTTAATAAAAAAATATTTTATAAGCAAACCTTTGTGTGATTTTAATAAAATTTGGCATGGAGACAATGTGTTAATCCAGGACATCAGCTAGATGTCCTGGATTAACATATTGTCTACGTTTTGCCCTAATAAACCGCAGGCAACGGCGCGGGGCAGAGCTAGTATCAAAAAACACATTGTTTATTGTCTTAATTGCTAATTTAACTACACAAATACAAACATTAGTAGTTTTCATTGTGCCTGTGTAAAGTGTTTGTAAAAAATATTACTACAATTATTATATTACTACAAGACTCACCTCAACCTTGTTCCAACCTAGTTTATTTTTATTAGAGCTTCATAAAATTCTTGAATGTTCCATATTTTAAAAATATCCCTTCAATGTTTGAGGTTGTGCATTTTCTGTTAGAATTTATGTAATGCAAATGTATATTCAGATAAAAATATTCAGAAAATGAAAAATATAAATTTGTTGCATAATTTAAATAAATATGATGTACAAATTGTAGGGTACAATCCTCGATACGGCGCCCGGTCCGATTGCAGCCATGGACCAGGACGTTGGCATTAACGCCCCGCTCTACTACTCGGTGACCGGCGACAAGCGGGAGATGGTGGCGGTGGACAGGGAGACTGGCACCGTCGCGGCCACGAGGCAGCTGCTGGAGGCCAACGCTCCCGTCACCGTCGTTATACGAGTAAGTCATCAAGGAAAACCAACTTATGTGTAAATAACTTGGAATTTGTGAGATAAGAAGCCAAAGAAAGATTGTATCATCTAAAAGGAGTTCAATCAAGTTTTCCACTTTTTAGGGTTCCATACCCAAAGGGTAAAAGATGGGACCCTATTACTAACTGTTTATCTGTCTGTCACCAGGTCGTATCTTATGAACTGTAATTGAAATTTCACAGATGATACATTTATTTTACCGATATCACAACAAACACAAAAAACATAACCCAGCTTAATACAGAAAAGTTTTATTGTAGCCGTTTTTTTTTTCTCTTAGTAACCAGTCGTGAGTTGTTTTATATTAATTGCATTCTATAAAAATATCTGTTCCAAAGTGAAGGCGTGCCTGTGCTCACTAGATTTTGTTTCCGAAAGGCTACTCAAGTGGACAATGCGGACCGCTACGCGCTGGCGACGCTGGCCGTGAGCCGGCGCTCGGGCGCGCTCAGCCGGCGGCCCGTGCGGTTCACGAGGCGCGCGTTCGCCGCGCGCGTGCCCGAGCATGCGCCGCTCGGCACGGCGCTGCTCACTCTGCACACAGAGCCGTTGGCTGATCACCAGTCGGTATGGACCTAATTAGTACTTTACCACAGAGGCCGGGATGTAAGGGTTTGTCGGTCGAGTACATGTTGTTACGAGTCCGACAATCCGTTTTCACGGAGAGTTATGTATAGTGCATCAAAATATCAAAACAAATAATTCTCATAATGTTTAAAGCTTGAAATGACTTACGCCTACTTCTCAAATTACCCCATTCATAATATTACCATATTAGACTGAATCGCGTTTCGATACCTAAATTTTCAATTCAACTATTTCCCAAAATATCTAAAACTTTACTTGATCATGTTTTCATAAATTTTCTAGAATTCGAATTATGTTCAAGTTTACAGTTCTTAAATATGAATGTTAAATTAATTATTAATGGCACGGCAACCAGATTTTAGTCTTATTAGTATTTTTATTCTGAAAACTGTACAATCGCGATTACAGATTTGGCTCCATTGAAAAAGTTACTCAGTATAGCCTACCTAATAATACCTAGGAAGAATTTGGCAGGTTCTTAAAATTTCACCCCGTATAGAACTCTTCTTCAGTTTACGGAACCGACTTTAATTATATAGATTTATAAGTACGTTGCACTCATACGAATTAAAACTGCGTGGTTAAAATATTAGGTATTATGAGACAGTGTTATTCAAATCTTTGAACCTGTCTACAAAAGGCATTTTTGACTTTTAGTATTATGAAACTAATGCATTTTCACTTTCTCTCTTAATAATAATTTGGTATTGAAGTATTGTCCATCATACCAACTAACATTTTGGATAACGGATGTAATGTGCAAATGTTATTTGACATTAATTAGTTATTTATTATGTTATTGAATACAAGTCATTTTAAGATATTAGGCTTTTTGGAACTAAAGAAATGTGAGATTTAGTAAAATAGAAAAAAAGGCATCATGATATTTGGCTGTAACGAACCGGAATCAAGTAATTTATGTCCAACAGCCACCTCTTCAATTCTACGTGTCGGACCGGAGCTTCCTGGATAAGTTCGCCATAAACAACGCGGGTGAGGTGCTGCTGCGGCGGGCGCTAGACTACGAGGTCACGCCCGAGTATTCCTACCAAGTTATGGTCACCGACGGAGTAGATGTAAGTAACAATGATGAAATAATAGCATCATTTGCAAACGAGCTCTCAGCTCATAAGTTCGTGCGAGAAAGAAAGGGATCCCGTTACAGTAGGAATTGTGAACTACTACCGCTAATTATCGATGCTTCTATGTAGAAAGAGTCAGTGTTAAGTTCCTATACTATTAGCCACTGACGTCCATTCCTGGACATAGTACTCGATTCAATGCCATGATCGCCTCGCTATACCGCTCATTACGCAGGAATACTATTCCGATTCGAGCTTGCAACTAACTAGCATAAAATGAATAATAATATATTTTATGGCAAAATATATTATTGCTTTCATGCAACTGAGTATGCACAAGAGAGTCACATCCCTGATGGGCCGGGTGCGGGCCAGCCGCAACATCATCTTGCAGTCGAAAGCTGAGAGGTTCGACTGCCCATATTTAAGGGATTGATTGTGAGGATATCCACGTTTCTAGAAATCCTTATTATATTGAAGCCCTGCATGGGTGTGTATAGTCATTGACGTGACATAACTAGTAAATAAGTAGTTAGTTTTTTATAAATATATAGTAACTTAGCTGTAAGTTATACTAATTATACCTATGAGTCTGTAAGTTACTCGAATAAATTTTATTTATTATTATTAAAAGACCGCGAAAAGAATAGGAATTTTACATTTGATTAATTTTCAAATATAAATATAACATTGTAATTAAGAGATCCACACGGCGTTGCGTGTCTTCAATAAATCGTCCTATAAAATTGGATACGTCCAGGCAACACAGGTCTGTTCTAGTGGGTATTAGTAACTGCCTGTGAAACCGGCGGTCCTGGGATCAAACTTCAGTCAGGGCATATCTTAAGTGTGATGAGTGATATAAAAAACACTCATAACTCAGGAACCAATATTTGTATATTGGTTCCTGAGTTATGAGTGTTTTTTATATCGCTGGCAGAGTACCCACAACACAAGGTATCTAGAATAGTACAGTTCCCAAACAAATGAGTTATCTGTTTTGTTTTAATAAAAGAGACAGACTACTCCTATTTTAACTGTGAAGGGCACTAAGCGCAATTTTTAAATTTCAGAACGACACGGCATCGATAAATATAACGGTGTTGAACGTGAACGAGTGGGAGCCGCGCTTCAAGTACCCGCAGTACGAGTTCAGCGTGGAGGCGGGCGCGGCGGGCGCGGGCGGGCTGCTGCCCGTGGGCCGGCTCGACGTGTTCGACGGCGACGCGGGCGACAACGTCACGCTCACGCTGCGCGGCTCCGACGCCAGGTCCGACAACAGCTTTCCCCATTACTATTTTTAGGACACAACAACTGACCACAGCTGTACTGAAAGCGTGCGGACAATGTAGCCATTCTACCTGCTATACAAAAAAAATATCGGACCGATATATTAGGCTACTTTGAATGCTACGAATTATTTGACGCTGTACGTGGCTCAATCAACTATTCTTTGTCCCTCGTTGCCATGGTTACGTTCCACTGGGTAACTCTTCAAACCACAGCCTAATTGCATGTAAATACACAAAACATAGATAGTTAAATAGATGGTTGTAGAAACTATATGTCCCTTCCATAATGGATCACCTACCAAGCGCGTCAGTAGTACGCGGAGCCACATTCTTGTAATAAATTATGCTTCATTTGTCCCCTGGCTGATAGGACAGTATAACAACAACAAATAGATTTAACTCACGTATAACGATGATATATATAAATATTTATTTAGGTACATAAATAATATAAATACTTAAATATACAGATCATGTCTATGATGAATACAAAATAAATTCCCTTATATTGCGTACCAACCCATGGTTAATGCAGTATTTATTTAAGTAAATACTGCATTAACGTGTTAGTACGACACAGTGGGAGTTTTACTATGTATTTATACATTTATTTTAATCATAGAGCTCACAGTATTAGTTGTTACAAATTTAAATAGAATATAAAGTGACCAAGCCCACCGATGTCCAAGAAAAGATTGAGCTTTCAGTATTTGCAGCTGACGCCTATACCAACTATACATTTCTCAACCCTATACAATCTAGTATTGATTTTAGGCATAGTTAATAGCCCAAGGCAAAGCAGGACCTCATAAAATAAATGTTCTATCTGCTGTTGTCCCCGCGGGTACTTAATCGAAAGTCCTGTACGTGCTTGTACCTTATATTTGTATCACGTCCATACTCTGATATGGCGAGAAAATTATAAAGGTATTGAATTTTTGTTGCAGCATGTTCTATATAAACGACGCGGGAGAGATGTTCATGCGGCAGAACGCGCTGTCGGCGCTGAACACGAGCGTGCTGCACGTCGTGGCCACCGCCGTCGACTCGGGCTCCCCGCCGAGACAGGTAACCACCTAAAATTAGTGCTACAGATACCTTCATAACTTGTAATTCACATCGGTGAGTCGAATTGTACAATGCCCTCTTTAAATCGCTAAAAAGGGCATTTTACAATCCTGCTACATCGATTTGTTAACGTTAATAGTTTAAATTCTCTTGTGTATGTAAGGATCAACTAAGGAACTGGACTAAGGTCCAGAAATACACAATTTACTGAAAAACGGATGATTACAAACGAGATTTTATGTCGAAGAGAATAAAAGCGAATGTGGTTAGATTATGGGCAGCAATTGTTTATTAGACAAAAAATTGTAAATGATGTCAATCATTCCTGTTTTTTGTGAGGGTAAAATGTCTGTATCGGTCCAATTACGTAAATACTTTTAGATACATATAAATACTATACAAATGGTTAGAAGTAAGTTTGTCGTTCTGGCGCAATAATCTAAACGCTTCTAGCTAAATGCCATGGTGTTATGACATCACAACACGAAAGTCACATCCCAAAATGTATGGTAAGTCACAGTGGCGGCGAGTCAGTTTTTTTGTTAGGCAAGACGGAGCCCATATGGATTTGCCTTCTATTCACGATCCCAAGGAAAACTGTAGGACTGCTTGAATGTTAGTCAAGCCGTCAGGAATCGGCTTGCAATGACACGCCGCCGCTGTTTCATGAAAATTGGTATTATGACGTTGCGTTTAAGTGTGTAGTGGAAATTCAAATTTAATGAAATTTTATAGACTTAGTTAAATATCCATATAAATATGTGGCTGTGGAATTAACTCCCTGCCGAGGTTTTCCCTAGGGACTTTACAGTATGAGGTACTTCAAAAAAGTAGTGTATAGGTTCTTAAATGGTATGCAACGCGGTGAATCCTCTGGTGTTGGAGTTCCATAGGCAACGGTAACTTTTTTTTTATAAAATCCAACACGTGTCAAGTCGCTAATAGCGAACACGTTGCATCGCCAGACGTCGGTGCCGGTGATCGTGCACGTGGGCGCGCGGCTGCTGGCCCGCGAGCGCGGCGGCGGCGCGCTCGTGTTCGCGGGCGCGCTCGCGCTCGGCGCTCTCGTGCTGCTGGCGCTGCTCGCGCTGGCGCTCGCCTACATCTACCGCAAGTGAGTGACCTGTGTTCACAGTTCACTGCATACGACGCCAGTAAGCTGATAAATACATATATAAATAACACAAACGCTGCAAGCGATTGTGTTAATGTTTACATAACCTACCTGACATGTACAAAAACCTGAATATAAATGAATTTAAAATTAAGATAACCACAATGCCCATAGAAAAACGTTTATCTACACACATATCACAAGTCCTCTATAACCTGTTCAAAAACCTTATGCAATGCAAAGGAAACCAATAGTACAGCAAACAATTAAAAATCGTCAATTTACTGTCTATAGCAGCACTACGTCTTCCAAATCATGGCGTAATGAATTTCATATTTGGAATATCTCCCAAGCCTAAACAAACATTAGATTGACGCTAATTTCTATAGGTTGGTATCATTAGTATTCATTAGTCTTAAAAAATAAAACGTGTCGCAATTTTGATAGCCGCGTTTGTTTGCAGTGCCGTTTTGTTGCTTAAGGAAAATCCTACTCTTGGGTTCATACTAATCGTACATACTAGAAGTTTTCAGTGTTTTATTTTGCCGCACTTCGAATAAAATGCGGAACCCTTATAGTATCACTTTGTTTTTCGTCCGTCTGTCAAGAACCTTTTTCTCAGTTGAGGTATCAAGCTGAAATTTATATTAAATACTCAGGTCTACTGTCCCTTGAAGCTGCGATAAAAATCAAAGTTCTAAGGCAATTAACACACTGCTTCGCTCCACGCAGCATAGCGCGTGAACTAACGGTGCTTGTAATGTATCTCCGTTTGTATAGAAAATATGCACAGTCCACACGCAAAATAGACCTATCATGCAGCGTGGTGTGTGGCAGTGTGTTAATCGCCTAAGCCAACGATATCAAAATTTACAGCCGTTTATTCCGCAAAATAAGCTAAGCAACATCTCATAGCACAGATAAAGGAAAAATTGCGAATTTTAGTTACATCATTTTCTTTTTTATAAATTTAAAGTTACTAAAGGTAAAAAACTTAACTAAAGGCTTATAATATTGGTTGGCGATGAAACAGTAACCATGGTGACATTTTGGTGTACAGTCGGCGTTCGAAATCATCCCCAAGTGCGGCCCCCAGCAAGAGCAACTTCGTGGTGCCGGAGAAGCCGTCGCCGGCGGCGGGCGCGCTCGGCGCCGCCAACTCCGGCTCGCTGCTCAGCGTCAGCGCCGGCGCCAGCACCATCCTCGCCAACTCCACCAGCAGCCTCGACCTGCGCGACCCTGCCGCCACACACTCCAGAAGTCAGTATAGTACCGAATTTCAGCTACAGATTGCTCATCTACTTGATGAGGCATGCACCACAAATAGTGGTTATCGAGTACGGAGTACCTAGTGCAATTGCTTATTTAACATAAAAAAATGTTATATGGTGTCAGATATGTTAACCACACGCAAAATAGACCTATCATGCAGCATAATCGCTCTCGTGCCTATATATCGGATTATATTTTTACGATTGGCTGTTTGTCGATTAAACGCACAAAAAAACTTAAAAAATACAGTCGCCATCACATATAGTATCGGAGCTGTAGAGGTGGTCACAAATATCTGACCAGTATCAAGGCAATAAAGTGCATGCTTATATAACATTCTAAGCCAGTAAATGATAACCCAACCTTGCAATAAGAACTAATCGTATTGTGTAACCAGATGCAACTGTGACGCGGCACTCGGCCCGGTTCCCGAAGGCCAAGGTGGCGCCGGCGCCGCCCGAGGCGCCGAGCGTGGCGCTCATGTCCGACCACTTGCAGCGCGCCGGCGGCCGCTCCGGCGTGGCCTGGCCCAGCGCCACCATACCGGCGCGCGTCAAGAAGCTCAGCTGGGACGACGGAGACCAGGTCATTATACCATTCACTTATTTGGAGAACAATAGGTACTATTGTTTTTGATTTGGGATTTCATCCTTTACTTAATCTCAACACTACTTAAAATTGACAATCTGACAAAAGATAAAAGCCAGATGACCAGTACTGATTATTAAGAAACAGAGCTTAATTAGAATTGTAATTTATGTAGTATGTATCGTATGTCATAATTTCTGCGCCAGCGGCATGAAAAATACGCTCACTGCTTATTTCTAATTAGAAGTAGTTTTAAAACTTACCAATATCTTGACTATGCTCCGAATATTACAACTGAGCAAAATTGTACCCCACAGAGTTTATTTTTTTGGTATATGGATTTAACAAATAAATGGTATATGAAAGTTTTATGTATGCAGGTCGATTCACTAAATTCAGATGAATGTAATTAGTTATTATTTCTTAGATCAACCTAATCGCGTTTTTACTTAAATACATAATCATCCCAACTTCTATTAGACTGATTCATGACTTCGGTGAATCATACTAGAGTGTACAATCTCCATGAATTATGTTAACTTTTCAGGGCGGCGGTGAAGCGGAAGTTAACGAAGCCACCAACCCGGCCGTAGCAGAGCACATGAACTTGACGGTCTACTTTTGAGTCTTTTGACCTACCTGCGTAATCCTACCAGTGTACCTATTCTCTAATTCGGTATTGAATCTTTTTTGCAACGAGTAAATATTTTCAATAATACAGAAAGAAAACAAAAGCAATTATTTACTATTGTGAATACATCCGTCTTCCATAACACTCAAACATGTTAACCTAAAAAAATATGTTGGGTATGTACTCAACCTACCAACTTAAGAGCTAACAAAAAAAATACAAACCAGAATTTTATCAGAACGGCTTGAAATCCTCATTGCTTGCTAGATAGGAAAATATTGGTTCGGATCTTAACATTTTAGTTAATTTTAAATCGGGTACTTGCGCAATACCAATACACCAGTAGAATTACGTAAACACTGTGATATACGTATATATTCTCAGAGTATATAAGTTTCTATGCGCTTAGGAAATATTTCGACGTAACTCCTCAGAAATGTCTCTGGGTTGATGATTCATCTTGTATCCAATTCAACAAGTACCCTATTTTATTTAAATATTTAATAACGATTACCTCTAACCAAATATTTATGTAAGATATTGTTTTTATTATTCATTTATGATGTACTTTTACCTTTTTTGTCTGCACATATAAACTCTAAATAATCATTTCAAACACCGCATAATCTTAAAAACAACTCAGAAATACAAAACAATTTGTAACTTACTATAGAAACAATTGAGAAATTGGTCTAACTGTAGTTATAAAACTATAGTTGCTTAGCTATTGTTATAAATAACATATAAAAAAAATATTTATAAGGATTGCTGGATTGCTTTAGGGCTACATACCCCGTATAACGTTGAGACATTCAATACATATATTATTTATATTTACCTTTCTATTCATATGGCAGTCAAGTACATTTGAACGATGCAGGAAATATAGTTTATTTTAAAGAAAAGGAAATCTAACCCAAAAATATGACGGCTAGGTTGTATGGCACGAGAGTAAACATGTTTCAAAGTCTAGTACCTAACAATTTGTTTCCATGGTTACGACCCTCAACCATAATCCTATGATTTATTATGTATTACACACCTGGGCACTCCAGAAAGCCGAGTACACCTATGCTGATATTTTTTTGGGTTGCAAGTATAATTTGCATCTGTCGGGATCAACTATATCTAGTATGTTTTGTTGCAACTTTATTCCATTAGGCAATTTTAATAAGTAAAGTTAGAATAAGTGTAACTTCACGTATGACTAACATGTTCGGAAAGTGTTTGCTATACCATTAGGTATAGCAAAACAATCACAACAACGAGTGATTTATTAAATTAGTTGATATTTCTTAGACCTGGTTGGTACAGGTCGATTCACGAGAGTTGGCACGAACGGATTGAACGAAACTTTCATTGTATGAGTGACACTTGTATCGGTATACAATCGAGCCACTATTTTATTGGTTAATGTGGCACACACATAGACATTTTCATTCAGTCATTCATTCCATTCGTGCCAACTCTCGTGAATCGACCTGTAGGTATACGAATGAACTTATCGGTAAATAAAGTAACAAAAAAATAAACTGTATGAATACTCACTAGCATAACACTACCAAGCAAGGAACATGACAAGACATGGAATGATAATGTCACAAAATCGCAATCTCCTCATCCTGGCAAACGCATTAGCGACATCTATCATGTTTACCAGCAGTACGTCTCGGGCACAAAATGCCGCAGGGAAAAATAGCCAGCATGTCAGTGGAACACGACTTTGTCATCCCATTCCTTATATATGTTCCTTGCTATCAAGTAAGTGTGAGATCATACACATATCGTCAACAATGTGCTCGCACCTCGAACTTAAAAAGCGGACCGAACAAAACAAGTAACTGTATCTCTTAGGGGTACCAGCCTGCTCTCTTTCGTACCATTTCTTCCAATATTAAATTCTATTCGGTGGTACGGTCTATTTATAAACAGCTATTGTGGTTCACATCGAAGTGTGAAGCTTTACATGTCTCGTAATGGCTAGTGCGCTGAATTGACCGATATAAATGTGCCACCCAGTATATTAAGAATCAGTGATATTTCAGTATTAGGTACTTTCTTCACTAATTGTTTTGTTCCACCAACTTTCTACTGTGAAGTCTTAATAGATAAACTAGGGTATTTAGTTCTGCAAATGTAAATAATATTTGCAAGTTTCTTTTTTAATATTCCAATTTTCTATTGCCAATCTAAGATATATGTCACTCGATATGCTATTGCAGTAGTATTATAGTTCGCATTTTATATTGTGAGAAATAAATAATGAAAGTTAATACCAATTATTGTCCTCAAAGAAACATCACCCAATACGTCAGACTTCAATATAACCACCACATTATATATAAACATTTATTTATATTTTGCGTTTATTGCAGACAGGTCAATAAACATTATATTATTACTAGCTATATTTTATTCATCTTACTTCTTTATTAGATTATTATGTTTTACATTAAGTAAATATAAAAATAGGTACATATAAATTGTAAAACACAGCAAAACACAACAAAAACATTGTAAAAATAACTAACGTAGGATACCGCCGACAAAGAGGCCGAGCCCCGACGGCGGGTGGACAGGGCAGCAGACAGAGGAACTGTCGGACTATGCGCGCCGTGTCCAGGATTACCGCCTTCTGAACTTGATCATTGATTCAACAACAAACCGCATAGCGAGATTCCTCCGAGACTCCCCGCTCTGAGATTGGTCGCGGGAACAACTATCAGTACAATGGTATTGTTCTAATTAATATCATTACCCGATTTAGTGAACAACTATTGAAATGAGAAAATCATCTTTTGTCATTAAAAAGTACAATGGTATTTTAATAAATCCAAGACTTAGATTTAAACATTGTTATTTAGTACTTATCTGTAGTATGTATTCATTACTGAAATATTTAATGTATTAATTAAATATTTGAGACATTAAAGTGTATTGATGTATATAACATGTAGAACATCGATTTTAATTCAGAAGTGTTTTGACTGTTATTAAAATATTATGTTGAAGTAAATTGCTCTTATTATTCCCTTTAAACCTATTCTAGTTCTAAGCCTATAAATTAATTATTACCATTGGCCTTGACGTTATTTAAGTAAAAATAAAAATATTTCGCCTAAGTGCTTAAACTCGGCGCATTTATGCATTACTTACATATCTTTCCACTGAATGAACGTATTAACAATACATTAATATGTGTATCTTTCTGGCCGTTTAGCAGTAAAAGTTTTCAAGTAAAATACTTTAATATAAAGCCAAACATTACATTGGTCTAACAGTTAGGTACCTATATCTTTAGTGAAAGCATTGTGACATCGAAGCCTAGACACATATATATCGCACTTACCCATTATCCTCTTTTACGCCAGTCGTCAAACTGGTCTGACGTCGTTGTTCTGGAGCAGTTATGAAGAAAGAGTTCTTGAAGTTGACTATTCATTGCGGATTCGCCTGACATGACATTTAACTTTCAAAATAATTTCTTCGTTAAGATGTTATGATGTTAAATTTTTACCCCCTCTCACGAACAATACCGGAGCCGCACGTATATGATAAGTCTTCAAATATAACGAGAGAGTGGTGCACATCGCACGATACCTACGTATCGTAACTTCTCCCATTCACGGTAAAAGTCGTTTGTGATCCGACGCCGATCGCACGCTCGTCTGTAGCCAGCAGAGAGATCCGCTTATTGGAATAAATTATAAGGTAAGTGCAAGTGATAAATACTTTCTAATATCGATTAAAGACATTTGCGCATTATAACCTGATCTTAATTAAAACATGAAGCTGATTAAGGGTAACTTTCAGTATTTTTGTTTTAAAGTAAATTTTGTTACATTATTTATGTTTCTTCTTTCGTAAGTGACGTGCTTATATGCTTATAACTAATCTTGTTATTACTTTGATTTTTGGGGTGCCATATCATATTTCTATTAAAATACATACCCTATTTACATTTTAAAATATGTTTGATAAGTAAGTACCTACTAAGTGTTCAATATTGTACCTACAAGATACATCCCTGTTAAAAGTACCTACGCACTATAATGTAATGACTCTAGTAGGCATCTAGTGTTTTTATTTGAACATGTCGTAGTAGGTCAGTTCTAACTTACTAATGCAAGTCAGTCTTTCCAGTATCAGTAACTTAACCCGACTAATATATGATATGTTTTTGTTTACACGCTTCTAAATTTTACATATTGTGTTCACGCAATATCATAAATAAAATTTTCATTTTATTATAATCTATAACTCATAATAATTACTTACATATTAACTATTTTTACTACGCCGTCTGGGTGGCGTGAATTTCGGGTGATTGTCTCTGTCACTCTCATAACGCTTTATTTGGAATAAAAGAGAAACATGTTCGAAATTTATTATCTCGATGTTCGCGGTACCAGACATATTTGACGACAGGCCTGACCTAGGTGACCCTGCCTATGAAGCCGACGGTCCTTCATATCTCGGTAAGGGCATCTATTTGTGTAAGGAGCAAAGACATTTGATCCTGAGTCATAGGTGTTTTCTATGTATTTAAGTATTGGTATATCGTTTGCTGAGTAACACAAACCTTGAGCTTAACGTCGGGTTCAGTCAATTTATGTAAGTAATATTTATATTCATCACCATCATTATTTCAGCCGTAATTCGTGGTCCACTGCTGGACATATGCCTTTCCCAAATAGGACTAGGATTTGTATCATCTTGGGAGGTAGGTAGTTGCCATAGTCGCCACGTCCGTCGGTTTTTGTGATCCGAGGCATAAAATCATCTTATACGAGTATAGGTATATTTATTAAAGAAAACACTTACCACAAGGTATAATGTATTAGGTACCTACCTCTACTACCTATAACGATGTACCAAATTGCAGTTTGCGGGCAAAAAAAGAGTATAATAACATCATAATAACACGGTACGAACTTAACTTTCTAATATTTTCTTACATGTTACATAAGTATAAAACATGCAATTACGAAAGGTACATCCCTACTTTTGTTTCCCTGCTTGTTAATCCGTATTCTTGGAAATGCCAAACCGCAATTGGCGTAAAGCGGATATCGTGAAATCCAGTCCTTGTTTACACCGGCGCGCGCAGGCGGATGCCCTGCCACTTTCACCGCGCGCCCGCGCCGCAAGTTACATAACATTACGCCACGCGGATGGACGTGACCGCTTGCCATGACCTCGACGTGACGCTTCTACTAGAACCAATGATGCAACTTGCTCAAAACTGTTCCCTAATAGGTAGGTACACATACCTAAATTGCGATGAGTTACAAAACATTTGTATGCACATTTTTAACCTTGGAATGCTTGTCTTTGTTACTTAAGTACTTCTATTATTATTACTCACGTAGAGCACAGTTTCAATTATTGTTTAATTTAAACAAACGTTGTAATGTTCCTTCTGCATAGGTACGTCAATTTCATTTTCTTAAATTAGATTGTTCAATTGGTCTAACATTTGTACATCCTGAAAGATACATTTCCCAATCGACTACAAACCTTATTGTCACTGGTGTTCCTACCTTTTAGTGTTTCGCGTACCTATCTGACAAATAAAATAAAATAACTACTGCGCTATTGGTATACTTTAATACCGTTTACCTTAGTTAAACATTTTTTAGACAAATTGTAAATACAATAATAGGTTTTAAGTACCTAAGCCCTAACAAGGTACCTGGGTTTTGGTAAGAAGGATTTTTATATATTTTCAGACAAAATGAGGCTGTTGTTGCTAACAGTCATTGTAGCTATCGTAGGCTACGTACGCGCCACGAATTCGACTGCTTCCGATGATACGTGCGATGTCGATGGTCCTGGCCCGTGGAGCGCTCTGCTCGAGGAATGGGCCACGTCCGCCGGAGAACGCCCCGGCAGGCAAGGTGTGTGCGACATCTATTAATTGCTTCTGACATGAATTGCACTCCAGAAAAAACAAAAGCTGCCTTCTATGGCGCAAATTGTTGTTGTGAACTTTCTTAAATTTGACTTGCACGACTATAGGTAGAATAATGGCGCTCCCGCCATCGTCGGGCTACTACATCACGGACCGCATCGATACGCCGCTGGTGCCGCCGCCTGCGCCCGCGCCGCGCCCTATGGGCGCGCGGCCCTACGAGGAGTGGGCAGCCACGCCGCCGCCATCGCCCGGACCCGGAAAGATTGTCAATAGGCCTCCTAACCCCTATAAGGATAAGTTCAAACCGAGCTATGAGTATGTACGTAACAGCAGTGACTGAGGAAGTGTTACAAGTGAAAATGAAAAGATTATTTAAAATTACCTCATTAAATTTGATTTTTTCCTACAGGCGCCTCAACAACAAAACAAACCGATCCCCGCTTACCAACAGCATCCACAACGACCAAATTCCATAGATAGGTTAGACGATCCGCCTCGAAAGCAGGTTACAGAGACTGACCTATACTTACTCTCGGCCATTGAAAAACTGGTATACAGAGCGGATATAATGGAGAAGAGATTGAGGAAATTAGAGGAGTCGATGCACGTATTAGTAGCTGGTTCTAATTATCACGCAGGTAAATTACTCTTTTTTGTCTAGGTCTAATATTAATTAAGGTATAGGTTATTAGGTTAGTCACGCTGTCCGTCCTAAAAGATTTCAGTCGCTACTCTACACTACATAGGTAGATATACGAGTACGTTAGCATGGGCAGACCAACTTAGTGCCTTTTTCTTAGGTTTGAGTACCTGTGGTCCCAACCACAGGGACTCAAACCTAAGAACCTTGATGAGATTTTCCATCGCTATGTCATACAAATTCAAAAAATTTTTTTCTTATTATGGGACCGACGAGTCATGAAACGATTGTAGTAAATACATCGCTTTCGTTGAGCAACGATACAGTAACTGAACGAGGAGTACCCATACCTAGGTACCTACTGAAGTGTTGTTATTTTGCAGAGCCCTGTGTAGCAGATTTTACCCGCGTGGGCGAAACGTGTTACCATTTCTCGGCGGCGGCGGCGGACTGGAAGACGGCCAACCTGGCGTGTCGCAAGCTGCGCTCCAACCTGCTGGAGCTGGAGGCTGAGCCTGAGCGCCGGCAGCTGTTTGCGCACTTACTTAGCGATATCAAAATAAGAGGTAGTAAACTTATATTTTAACAAAAAAAGTTATTAAATGCATTGCAATATTCGCTCTTAATGCACTGTAAATTTGGCCATACAGGACCTAACCATTACATTATATATTTAACAAGATTTTTTTTGATTTTTTGCTTTTAACGATAGAAAACTTTAGTTAAATTAGTTAAGTCCCCTAAGCTTAGTAGTACGCAAAACTAAAATGAAGAATTCCAAACATAGCTCTGGACTGGTGGACCGGCGGGCTGAATCCCGGTCTTCTCTGGATCTGGTCCAACTCAGCGCGGCCCGTGGCGGGCAGCACGAGCGGCGACGCCAGCAACGTGACTGTGGTCGGCGAAGGACGCTGCCTTGCCCTCATACACGACCCTGCGGCGCGCGCTTACGTCTACAGAGGCCAGGACTGCGGACTCAAACACAGATACGTCTGCGAGAAAGGAGCAGACAAGGCTAAACTCAGTAATGAGATAGAGGCGGTTTCTAAGAGCAAAATCACCCCGGAAACCACTACTCACACCTCTAATAAGTCTTCAACATAATCATAATTTATTAAAAAAACATAATATGTTCGAAATCTACGATAACGTTTTAAATGTTTATGTTAAATTTAAACTAAAAAGACTGAATTATCATAATTGTATTGTAACGAACACGGGCCTATTTATTATTTGTAAATAAAACATATTAGTTATTATAATGACTTATTATTCTATAATATTTACAAAGTTAAAAGAATCACAACAAAATAACATATATAAAATAAATTATTACTTAGGCCCAGTTGCACCAACTATAATCGACAATTTGGTGTCTCCGTACCGATCTTGCTTATTATACCGACACAGGTAAATGGAAAAACTATTGATTTTCGCGTGAGGCTTTCTTGGTAACCTTACTAACTCGGCAGAGAACTGAGCAAAATGAATCCCAAACATTGCAATTCTCGCGAGATAAATGACGATTATAGAAGTTTTGGTGCAACCAGCCCTACTGTTACAGACCGTTAGGACCTCACCTAGCATATGTTGAGATCGGTATCCTTTCCTACAATGCTAACTAAGTTTATCATTATCAGCCAAAAATATTTCCAGTACGTGTGCCGAGTTATGTTACCGCTGTACAGCCTACTTAATAAGTCTGTCCAGCATTGTGAACAGCTCCGAACTGGAGATCAACGTAGACATGAAGCTAGCAGTTTAAGATGGGATGAACCAAAATAGGCTGGTTTACAACATATACATATGTATAGTATTATAACCTAAATTTTTGTACATATAACAATTACGAGTATCATAATAATACATGTAAACAAATTCCGTCGATTTTAGTTATTTTTGTATGCGTCTAAATGTAACGTAATGGAATTTGGAATAATTACAATATGTGGTGACGTTGTGATACGTTAATAGTAATCTCTATGGTAAATAATATTATGAATGTGGTTTGTAAACCAGCCTATAGAAATTGATTCCAGTAAGTAGGCATCTAGATTGCCGCCAGTTAATCGCCCCTAAGGGTCTCTAAAAATATGTCTCTATGTCTAACACGTAGAGCCAAGCGTGCGCGACTCGTCGCCGGCTAAATCGTTCGCTCCTTTTGCGTAGACACAAGTTTTGTTGAGGCCCTAAATAGTAAGGCTTGTGACATTATATTACGAAGATATTACACAGCAACTCAGTCACAAGTTCTATGTGGTCGAGTAGCGTAGAAGCTTCGCTTTAAATATATGGGCCGTATCGTATTACTTCACATGTTTACAAGATAGCGTCTCGCATCGCGTAGTAGTTTTTGTTACGTTACCGATGAGAGAAAACCCTAAGTTAAGACGAATTGTATACGAAAATCGTAAAGAAATAAATAAACATAATCGCAAAAATACCTAATACAAAAATAGCCGACTATGACAGTCATCATGATCATCTCGATAATAGTTACACTCGTACTTAATGTTTAGTTATACACTTTATTATTGCTGGTGTCATCGTTAGGGCCACACCGAAGTGTTAAGGTTGACTTTGAATTGACTGAAACCCATTTTTCACTCTACAATAAAAAAATCTTAACATAAGTAAACGTCCGGGTGCCTGACAACGTCCCAATGGATGCCACATCAATGTTAAGTCATCGTCAATAGAGATGCCAGAAAGTTATCATCTATTGAGCATTCGTGTGTCAAGCATATTTACTCTATATGGTTTCATTACAGCTTTTTAAAATTGACAAATCGATAACGAAATGTAGATCAATCACAAATTTCGTCGAGGTTTACCACATGATGAAGGTCTAAACGAGATTGATTCTTTATATGACGTGGAGGGAACTACACAAACGACAATATATATGATATGTGGAGCTTCGACGGGGCCATGCAGGCGTGCACATGTGTCTAATGTAGGTACGAGGGCGGAGTGATAAGTCTGGTAAAATTATTAGTTAAGGTAATATGTTCACAAATTCAATGATGTCTACTTGTAGTCGAACCTTTTTGAGCCTAAATGGTATATTTTCAGCCAGTTCGCACGACTACTTTTTTTTTGGCAGCGAAGAAAAAAAAACAATTGCTTTGATGTTTGCGAACATGGAGAAAAGTGAGTTTCGGGTTCTGATCAAACATTATTTTATTCGAAAAAAAACTATTACCGAAACAAAAAAAAGCCTAGAAAAATATTACGGGGACTCTGCCCCTTCGATCAAAATGATTCACAAGTGGTTTACTGAGTTTCGTTGTGGTCGTACAAGCACTAATGACGCCGACCGACCTGGACGGCCAGTTGAGGTCACTACACCGGAGATGATCAAGAAAATCCATGATATCGTATTGGATGACCGAAGAGTAAAAGTCAGAGAGATAGCTGATATTGTAAGCATTTCCGACGAACGGGTTCGTAATATCCTACACACTCATTTGGACATGAAGAAGCTATCCGCCCGTTGGGTGCCGCGATTGCTTACAGTGGATCAAAAGCGTACTAGAGTGACCATTTCACAAGAATGTTTGGCAAAGTTTAGGCGTAATAAAAAGGACTTCATCCGTCGTTTCATAACTGTAGACGAAACCTGGATCCATCATCATACACCAGAAACCAAGGCGCAGTCAAAACAATGGATTGCTTCAGGTGAACCTGCACCGAAGAAGGCCAAAGCAGTTTTATCGGCAAATAAAGTTATGGCTACCGTCTTCTGGGATGCGCGTGGTGTAATATACATTGATTACCTTCAAAAAGGCAAAACAATCAACGGCGAATATTATGCCAATTTATTGCAACGATTTCATCAAGTTTTGATGGAAAAGAGACCCCATTTGGCGAAGAAGAAAATTCTTTTTCACCAAGACAACGCACGGGTGCACACTTGTGCAGTTGCTATGGCTAAGATTCACGAATTGCATTACGAATTGGTCCCGCACCCACCTTATTCTCCAGATTTAGCCCCTTGCGATTATTTTCTTTTTCCTAATTTGAAGAAATGGCTTGGCGGAAAAAGATTTAGGTCCAATGAAGAAGTGATTGAAGAAACCAATGCTTATTTTGAAGGGTTGGAGCAATCGTATTATACGGAGGGAATAGAAAAGCTAGAAAAACGTTGGAATAAGTGTTTTGAGCTAGATGGAAACTACGTTGAAAAATAAATATAAACTTTGCCTATAACATAACAAATAGTTTATTTTTTACCAGACTTATCACTCCGCCCTCGTACCTTCTAAAGTTCAACTTGGAATTAAAGTTATCGCGGCTGTGTTAAAAATGATTGAAGATGACAGTGTGCTCCACGTATTGTTTTCGCATATCTGTAAATAACGCGATTTGTAAAACTAGATTCAAAATGCGATTTTGTACTTTAGAAATAAAATAGAATAAATTAATTATGTTACGAAAAAACCAAACGCATAACGATTAATAACGCCTTTAGAAACAAGATAATACATTGAAGTAAAACCGTGTTAACAATAATGACGTGATTCACAATCACAAAATATAATTTCCGACAGAGCAGCGTTAAGAGTACAAAAGTTACGAGTCATGGCGAGAACTAATAAAATTCGTCACTGTGTTTAACATAGGAACTGTCCTGCGACAAGGCAAGTGGTGCTACAAATGCAGAATGCAGTTCACAACCACAAGCACTCGGTGGCAAAACATTGTTCTCGTAATTAAACGAATATTATATGTACTTTAAATTTATATAATGCTTTTGGATTTGTACGAACTTTTACAGAAATAGGACTAGTATGCCAAACAAATGATGTATATATTTATGGCTTAAATCCAGCAAGCACCCCCGAAAATGGTTGTTACAGTTAGAGGTAGACTATGTAGTCTAAGGTGCGGCCTGGAGCATCGGGGCTACTTAATTCATCTAATTGAATTAGTATGAAACCAAATAAAGAAGTCAATAACGATTCGCCATTGTATAGACTCTTCGTCAAAATAAAATAAGCATCTAGAAAAGTGTTGGCGTAACGTGGAGTCTTCTTTGTAGGGTTTCGTGATTGGCAGCGATATGTTTAGTTGAAGTGGAACTTGAACTGGAAGGGGGAGCCGCCCTGCTGGAAGTGGTGGAAGGGGTTGTTGAAGGGGCCGCCGCCGCCGCCGCGCTGCGCCTCGGGGTCGAGCGGGTCCACGCCCGCGTCGAACTGCGCGCGCTTCTCCGGGTCCGTCAGCACCTGTCACACACACGTCACTCCATCAAACATTACGGCATTCTTTGTATTTAACTGATTATAAAAAAAAAACCGGCCAAGAGCATGTCAGGCCATGATCACTGTAGGGTTACGTACTTTTCGATCCGTATTGTATAACCGATCAATTTCAAGAAAAAATCTTTAAAAGTTGTTATTAAGCTGTATTATGGCTAATTTTTTTTCATATTTTATGGACTTACGGTGCAATTATATACGAAACTTAACCAATAAAAGCCACTTTAATCCCTACTACCTGGTAAGAAAAGCGCCTTACATCAGCGGTGTGTAAATGTAATTAACCCACTTGTATTAGTGGAGAAGAGCTACACTGACTAGAAAATAAAGCGGGGATTGTACCTCTTTCGCTGCGGCGATATCGATGAACTTCTTTTCGGCCACCTTCTTTTCATCTCCCTGGTAGTTGTCGGGGTGCCACTTCTGCGCCGCCTTTCGGTACGCCTTTGTTATTTCCTGCTTATTTGCTGTCCTGTGGTAAATGTACATTTGTTATATAAACTATACATAACACCTACTCATCTCGTAAAATAAAAACAGAAGAAAATAAAATGACAGAATTCTATGTATTTCTTTGTAATATAACTACTTAATTTAGCACTTACGAAAGACAATAATTTTGAACTTGCCTCTTAACACCTAAAATCTTATAGTAATCTCTTTGTTCAGACTGTTTCTGCAGCTTTTGTGCGCGGCTGAGGCCGTCCTTCGCTCTCTGGAACCCTTCGTCTAGTTCTAAAGCTTCTTTGTACATATGTATGGCTGGAATAAAGATACATCTAGCGTTAGACAACTATATAACATAAATCTCAATGGTGACAGTGTGTTTAAATCGACTAAGAGTACTTTATCTAATAGTTACAAAGTACTTTTAGTCGATTTGCGAAATAGCTTTATTTAAGAGGTTTATAAAGTTACTTATAAAACTTGTAAATAAAAAGGCGTCTTGTTAGATTCCGTATAAAAGTGTATAAAGTATCGAACTGTCTAAGGTTATTCTGAACTTAGTCAATGAATGTAGTTCCAGAAAAACAAATTCTAATTTATGAAACATTTGGCAAGATTAATGGAGAACTTTTAAAGTAGATATAGATCAAAGTTAAATTTGATCTACTGTCCCCTCCTCCGGACCGAGTGTCCCCTTCCCCCTGCCCCCTGCACAATCTGCCACCAGATACGAACGTTTTGAATAATCAATCGATTTTTCTGCTAAAAGGTCGGATCTCTCAAAAACAGCGAAAAGGTCAATAAAGGCGAGTGACCTGTAAGTGATGACGCTACAAGCATGTTTTGACTCAGTTATACAGCCAGAATTAAAAACAGTTATATAACAATTTCGTTAAATTAATAAAAAAAACTTTCCTGGATTGCAGTATGCTCTACCTTAGCACGGCGTCTTATACGAAAAAGCCGTGGCGGCCAAAAGGCTAATGGCTGACTACCTATTTCGCTATCGGGATTTCGTTGTTAGTTTATATTAGGAGGCTGGGCGGGCTCACCGTCGTCGAACATGTCGAGGCCGAGCATGGCGTCGGCGCGGTCGCAGAGCACCCGCGCGTCCTGTTTGATGGCCAGCGCCGCCGCGCAGTGTCCCAGGGCCTCTGTGTACCGTTCCTCCTGCAACACACTCCACATTACCGTTTGTAGTTTTCCTGCCTTAGATCTCCAATAATAATAATTTTATTAGTTACCTGTGTATTACTATTATTTGACATAAAGCGAGGCAAGGATGCGTGTACTCTAACGTTTTCTTTATTAAATATGTTTGTAGTGTGTTATGTTTATAAATGTACAACGGTGTTATGCTACTTTTATAAAGGGATATCATGTCCACCTATGTATATGTGGAATTTTATGATTCCATAGCTTTGGTATCAATGAAAAAAAGACAATAGTATAAGTATACATACATAACATTAAATATTTTAAACTTGTGTTAATATATGCAACTAAAAGCCTTTTCAAATGACATTGTTGTCAGTAGCCGGTCTCCCTCGCAAGATAGGCCATGACTACTCGAGGATCGACAAAAGTTTAAAACTATTTTTGTTTTTGGAATAAACTTTTTGTACGTCCATAAGGAACAATACATACAGATTTAACTAAAGTGGTAAAAAGCGATATATAATATTATTAACCTTGGTAGCACAGCTGCAGAGCCACCGCTTGGCCTCGAACACGACCAAGGAGACCTCGTCCTCAATCTTGAGCACCTTCTCCGCGCTGCTCATGCACTTGATGTAGTCGCGGGCCTCGCTCAGCTCCTCGCAGTCCAGTAGCAGCTTGTCCACTTTCTTGATCTTCTTGTACAACGGGAAGCACTTCTTGTGTTCGGGGTCTAGTTTAAGGCACTCGCGGACTTCCTGTTAATATAAATCGACGCTGTTGTTTAGCAGTAGATATTGTTTACAAAACCTAATACGAATATCGGTTACAAAATGATAGATGTAATTTGTTTAGTAAATTATATTCACAGCTATGATGAAATAATCTATAATCTAAACACCAAAGAAGCTAAAAAAAAACATGTGTAGCTGAGGATAAGCAATTGTGATGTGCCCTTGATACGCTAAATGTTTTTGTATGCTATTGTGATAACATTATTATTTACCTTTAAAGCATCACTGACATGGCCCAGTTGATACAACAAGGTTGCGAGCCGGTAGTATCCATCAGTTGAGTCTTGTTGAAGACGATTGACAGACCGGATATCAGACACAGCGGAGAATAAATCATTCTAGAAGGTAAAAACAATAGTTAGAGATACAACCATAATATAGAAACCATGGAGTTACATTATGATTTCCAAAAGGAATCGCCTTTGTAATAAAACCTCCTATATTAGCCAATCGACCGTTAGTTAGTCACTCTCAGTTGATTCTGTGTTTTTTTGTTGAAGTATAAGTTATTTGTAACTGACCAGGGCTATGTAGCTCTCGGCGCGCAGTTGGCGCAGCTGCGCGGACCACGGCGACACCTCGAGCAGCCGCGTGGCCAGCTCGGCGGCAGCGCGGTGGTCGCCGCCGCGGTAGTACGCCTCCACGAGCCTGAAGTCCTCCATGTACTCGTCGATCTTGTGGTACTGCGCAACTGCTTCACTGTTGTACGGGTCTGCATATGTCTGTCGAGAGACCCACACCATTAATAACATCACTGATAATACAACACAGTATACCAAGGCCTAATCTTTCGGTTTATGGGAAACATTTCGACTGCAAACTTTTACCACTACAAATTATAATATTGTGTAGGCCAGTTGTAGGACATCAAAAATAGGTTAGGCTAGGGAATAATATCAAGTTATAGTCATAATTGCCAAACAAGCTTGAAGTAGTGCTTTAATAAAGCCGCCAGTAGCAGAAGAACAGTATAGTGCTACTACTGCGAGATTGTATTGGAAAAATAGAACTGCCACTTCATAAGTAATGTTCTTTAACCCTTTATAAAGCCCCATTGACTGAGACGTGGTATCGCGGAATTCTATTTTAAGAGCAAGTAAAATTTCAAACAAGTAGAAGCATTATTGTGCCATAATAGTAAGACATATGTAGTCGATATATCGCTTCTGCCTTATAAAGGGTTAAGGATAATCTACATACTTGTTGGGTATCCACTCATCCATCTCACTTTACAATAAATTCGACCCCATATGCGGCATGGGCAAGCGTCAACCATGCGCATTATGCGGCATGGGCAAGCGTCAACCATGCGCATTATTGTTAAACTTCTTAACAATAATGCGTCGCTATTGTTAACTGTTTGTCTTAATAATGGACTATTGAATAGTTCATTATTAAGACAAACAGGAGCATTACAATAGTAGCCGAAAATTTAACTACGATATTTTACGATGGAAAAACATAATTCACTACGTCCTCACTTTACTCATCATATCAGCCGAAGAAGCAGTTCCTTGCATGGGGGTAAAAGCCATAATCGGCACGCTTGGCAAGCGGGTTGGTGATTGCAGCGTTGAACTGCATTCCAGGGATGCTGCTGCCATCACCCTTGGTGTTTGTTTTTGCCGTAGTTTTAGGACTTACCTCTGGGTCCATAATAAGCATAATTTAATTTAATTGATAATATGGAACCAGCATAGCAATCGCAGCCATCGTTGCGACAGACGATACAATACTAAACTAGTATGTTACAAAATATTACATGCTTTATCAGTATCACTGTTATGTACACATTTTTCATGCCAACAATTAAATTACTTTTTGCTGATATTTAATGTCTAGAGTGCTTTGCATAACCTAAAAACCCACCATATCAAAGGATTAAATAACTTGGGAAAATATACATGTAACTGTTTAGCTAAAATATTTTTTGATAATACTTACTAAGTAATGCAACTTTGAGTTAAGTTAGCAGTAATACTTACAACTTGCAAAAAGTCTTCTTTAGCCTCTCTGTACTGAGCTAGTTTGAGGTAGACATTAGCACGCTGCACTTGGGCCGAGGTGAAGTCAGCTTTTAACTCAAGGACCTGACAAAACACACTATGATATAGGATAAAACAGTATATTATAAATGGTGTCACATGATCAATGAAAATTTTATAGACATTACTTAACAAGAAATAAAAACAAATATTTAACAATAATTATTAACATGCTTTAATATATTTTCTAAACATTAATAATACCTTAGTAAAGTCTTGAAGAGCAAACTTGGCTTTACCCAGGGCGTAGTACACTGTACCACGCTTGAAATATGTGAGGTAGTTGTGTGGGTCACCCTCTAAAAAATAAAGAAATTTATCAGTAATTGTATATACCTTAAACAAGTAAGAAAGTAAGTTTATACTTAAGAGTGCCACCTCACTAAATTGCAGTAATTACATTGATGATTGAAAGACAGTCTTATACTTTTTCTATGATTTGTATATATTTAAAAAAAATACATGATTTTTTAAAATCATATAATTTTTAAAATACCTATGTGGCACTAGATTAACATAAAAATGTAATATTTGTTTCTTAGCTGATATTCAACAATCACAAGAAATACAATATAGGTACAGATAACACAAGTCCCAGTGTGCCAAAAACTCAGTGTTAGTTTTTTAATGAAATCAGTTAATAATAAACGCATGTAGCTATAATGAGGCCACCAACTGTATTTCTAACTTCAGGAAATAATCTTGGCAAGGTGTCCATTGTGGAGTGCATAAAATTGTTTGTATTGCTCTATTAAGTGCAAGCAGAGCTCTGTAGACATAGTACGTGAAGCTGTTTCCCAAAAATTTGATGACATATCTTAGCTTGGACTCCACTAAAGCATAATACACTGGCTTAAGCTGTTCGATCGTAAATTCCTCGAAGAGGCTCCTAAGCTCGTAACAGGCTGAAATAATGGTGTTCACATTCCTTACCTCCTATTTCTAGTTCAATGCATCATCAATACGAATCGTATAGTAGTAGATATTTGGGAATGATCACTCACCGACTGCTGCATGATAGTGCGTCAGCGCGTCCGAAAGCTGCCCTCGAGCCAGGAAGTCACGACCCAGCTCCAGGTGCTTGTTCACCTCTGTAGGCGTCGCACAATCTGAAACTGTCACACCAAAAATACTTATAAGCCCTAATGCAAAAGTACCGAAAAAATCAGGCCAATTGCAGTCCGGTCAATGATAAACTTACATTCTAACACTATTTCTAGCACTAATAAAACAAGGCATGGTGTTATTTTGTTCCAATTAATATTTACTAAGTAGTCCATAATTATATTTAATTTTAAATGTAGATGTTCTTAGAGTGTATTACATTTAATTTCAATACAAACTAATTAGTTGACAGAGCCACAATCCATCTTTCCTACGGCACTTTTCGTGGTCTGTCCTGATTGGTCCAAATCAGACATTTCAAAGCCAACAGCTCGGAAGAGAATAAGCCAAGTATAAGTTTTATAGTTTAATTTTTTGAGTTTTTAATTTGGAACAAAGGCATACTGATGAACGGAGCGAATTATACTATCGTTCGCTGGTATTATAACAAGCATATAGTTTTTTCTTCTACTGCTACACATAAATTTGGATTACATCAACAGGAGCCGTCTATAGCAAAATATTTTATAACTACTTACTCCCCAATTACCTTCTAAGAATACACGGTGATTTCGGGGTCGTGGAGGTAGTATAAGTTTTATAGTTTGATTTTTAGAGTTTTTAATTTGGAACAAAGGCATATGGACGGATAGAGTGAATTATACTATCGTTAGCTGGTAAAAGCACTCATATAGTTTTTTCTTCTACTGCTACAGACAAATTTGGATTACAGGTCTATAGCAAAATAATATTTTATAAATATTTACTCCCCAATCACCTTCTAAGAATACACGGTGATTTCGACTTCCTGGAGAAAATAAAACAAGAAATGGCACAGAGATGATAGGTGAAACTAATTATGTTAATCACTGTTTTGTGATCAGCAATAATCATAATTATTTTGGAGATGCTAAATATGTAGAAAAATATATATAATTTGCATACAATTTGGTCACCCTGCTCAATGTGACTTCCCATACGTCGTATGTAAAAAGGCATAAGGTTATTATGTGGAGCATAATTATATTATTACAACAATCCAATATCGAACATCGGAAGCAGTGATATCAGTAAACAGTAGATGTTTATTTTAAAACAATTTTTAAAACAGTTTAATAATTCTCTTAAGCTCCTGCTATACATTTAATAAGTTTTTAATATGTCTCACTTTTGCAAACATATCACAGTCAATAGGTTACTTATTTACTTTATAGGATGAATTAGTTTCCTCAGAGAGACATAACTACAATTCATTGTGGTTTTTTTACAAAGGGAAATATAAAGGAGAAATACGCTGCAAAATAGAAAAGTGTAATTTTGCTAAGATCCTTAAAAAAAATTCATGAACCTTAGGGATTTGCTATGGCATGGGACCTTAAATTATTGCTTCTTTGGTTGGAGAAAAAGTCTCATTTGCATGAACTTGGACTAATTTCGATAACACAAAATGTTATCTATTATTGCCAGACTCTATGTGGCCAGCGTAATAAATTTACATCAAAATAATAAATACATCGAATGTATATGGTAAATTAATGACTTTCTGATAGGGCCGCAAATAAGTTGTTAAGTATATTAAGTATCACAAAATATTACATTGGTATTATTTCTAAATGATATCACTCGAAAATTCATATTTACAAACTGTGACAAACAGAAAAATATTAAAATGCATTTTGAGCGAAACGAAATGGTTAGGGTGGCCAGCCTCAAATATTACAGTAACGAATGGGTAATATATGTATAAAAATGAAAAAATAAAATAAAATGTCTTTATTTCAGGCATTCTAAACAATAAAATTTTAACAATTAAATACAATTATAAAAAAAACAGGAGACTATGTGTACAGTAAAATAAAATCAGAGTACAATAGAATTAAGATTATCCATAATACGCTCTGATCCAGAGCTGGCATGTGTAAAAACATGAACAGAATACCCTAAACAATTTCAGCTTTACTGAGGAACTATGTGGAATCTTCACACGAGTATGTTGCATCGAACTCCGGTAGCCCGGCGCTCACGTTCTACATCTAAATCATCTTGGAGACTTTTCGTCATCATATGTTCCAAGTGTCGATACAGCACCGCTTTCTCTACCTCAGTGCCCTTCAACCATACTGGAGGAACTCTACCCGGGCCCTTCCCTACCCTAAATACAAGAAACTGGGTCTTTTTAATATTATACTGCAGCATGGGCTGTAGAACATGGGTTCTGCAACATATTTTTCACAGATGCCGAGAAGTTACCGTAAATCCGAATTGAGGGGCTGAGAAGTACCATGTCGTCTGCGTAGGTTATGTTATCCACACGCGTTGAGCCAACATGACATCTAAACTTTGTTCCTCGCAACTCCTTAATCAGGTCGTTTTCATACAAGCTAAATAGGTCCGATGAGGTTTCTCTCATAATAATTTGTCATATACCATGTTTCACCAGGCTGGCAATTGTTTATTTATTTATTCTGTTTACCACCACACTTGCAACTTTCATTACAGGTACCTATATACTAAGCCTAAGACATTTATATGTATTATGAGCTTTCTAATTTTAAATCAACTTATAACATATTACGTCCAACATCGTCTTTGTGAATTCATTCAGAAAACAGGACAACAAATCAATGCTTTCCGCTATTACCTACATTAAGAGTAAGCAAGCGAAGCAGGTTGGTGATCATCATGACGTCCATTGATGTAAAACTGATCTCAATAAATAAAACGGCAACGTGGCTCAAAATGTTTGTGACTACATTATTCGAAACTAGTTACTGTAATTTATTTACAGCATACTGATTAGATTACTCAGCATATTTACACAGAAGACACCTATTTTATTGTGGCGAACCTTATTTGTATGTCTATTACCTGCCGGTGGATCGCTGGCAGCTAGGCTGTCAATTTAATTTGAGGTGATGTGTTACTTTTAGTTTGTCAAATAATTGATTTTTATGTTATGTAAATAAATATATTGTTCAAATTCTCCCAATAAGTTCCTGGTTGTTATTTACGTGTTAAGTCCCACAACTGGTGACCCCGACGTTTATACGACATCAGAAGTTTTCATTAAAAAATAGTTTCTCAAGTTATAAAGCATGACTGATACGGAGAGGGAATCCAACCAGGCAGTTTGTCGCGTTAGCGTTAAAATTCCTCCGTTTTGGCCAGATAACCCGACATTATGGTTTTCGCAAGTAGAAGGACAGTTTGAAGTCGCAGGGATTACTACGGATTCTACCAAATTTTATCATGTGATCTCAGTGTTAGAAGCAAAATATGCCACGGAAATTCAAGACGTAATAGTAAGTCCGCCGTCAGAAAAAAAGTACGACACTCTTAAACGAGAACTGATTGCTCGCACATCGGCATCGCAACGTGAAAAATTCAAACAACTCATGTCGGCAGAGGAACTCGGAGACAGAAAGCCTAGCCAGTTACTGCGGTACCTACGCAATCTGGTCGGTTCTGAGTATCCCGATGAATTTATACGCACGGTATGGTCAAATCGTCTACCGTTGTTGCTGCAAGGCCTTATTGCTATGCAAGAAGATAGTGTATCTTTAGATAAATTAGCTCAAATGGCAGACAGAGCTTACGAAACTGACCCACAAATGGTTACACCTCAGTCAGTGGCTTCGACATCTTCAGTACCACCATCGGTCGTCGACGAGTTAAGTCAAAAAATTGAAGCCTTGGCTTCGAGAGTCGATGCTATGTCGAAATTAAATCCACGCCGTGATTCACGATCGAGGACATGGTACCGGCCTAGTCAGCGGAACCAGTCAAGGAGCCGACGCCGTGCCGATAGCGGCAGACCGTACTGCTGGTATCATTCTACATTCGCCGATCGAGCAGCTAAGTGTATCCCTCCTTGTAGCTATTCAAAAAACTAGCTCAACAGTCGCACGATGCGGCTGCTAAGTATAATGTTAGAAACAGTGAATGTCATTCAATGTCTATCCGTTTATTCGTCACAGATGCTAAATCTAAACTACAGTTTTGATTGACACCGGGTCAGATTTGTGTGTTTTCCCAGTGTGTTACTTGCGTGGACAAAAACGTAGTCGGACGGACTACGAACTTTTGCTGCTAATAATACTGTTATTTCTACTTATGGTTATTTAAGTTTGACACTTGATTTTGGTTTACGTCGCGATTTTGTGTGGCGTTTCGTAGTTGCGGATGTGAGTAAACCAATCATAGGAGTAGATTTTCTATCTTATTATAATTTATTAGTTGACATACGAAATTCTCGATTAATAGACAACAGTACCTCGCTCACATCAGCAGGTTTTGCGACACCAGCTCCTTCTTGTCCTCAAATTAAGGTAATTTCGGGTAAATCTTCGTACCATAAACTTCTGGCCGAGTTTCCTGATATATTGCGACCAATGGGTAGTCCGCAAGAGCGAATTTGTAAACACAACACACAACATTATATTAGGACAACTCCAGGTCCGCCAGTATTCGCACGACCTAGACGACTAGCGCCGGACCGTTTGAAAATTGCACGGCAGGAATTCGAGGATATGGAACGTTCGGGTATAGCACGACGATCTGAAAGTGCGTGGTCATCTCCTCTTCATTTGGTACCCAAGAAGGACAAAGGCTGGCGTCCTTGTGGTGATTACCGTGCGCTTAACGCACGCACTATACCAGACCGATATCCAGTACGCAACATTGCAGATTTTTCTCATAATCTCTTCAATTGCAAGATATTTAGTAAGTTAGATTTAGTGAAAGCTTATAATCAAATTCCTGTTGCGCCAGAGGACATTCCCAAAACAGCCATTACAACCCCTTTCGGCCTTTTCGAGTTCCCTTATATGAGTTTCGGGTTAAGAAATGCTGCCCAGTCATTCCAGCGCTTCATGGACGAAGTTTTGCGTGGACTAGATTTCTGTTTTTCGTACATTGACGATGTCTTAGTTGCATCGACAAACGAGGCAGAGCACGAAAAACATTTACGTGCGATTTTTGAACGTTTCAGTGAACATGGCATTTTATTAAATCCTAATAAATGTTTGTTCGCAGTACCAGAAATTGAATTTTTAGGATATCAAGTTTCGTCCGAAGGTTCCAAACCTATTGGTGACAGGGTAAGAGCAATTCAAAATTACTCGCAACCTAAAACATTAAAGGACCTTAGACGCTTTCTTGGAGCCATTAATTTCTATAGGCGATTTATAACTAAAGCTGCCAAAATTCAAGCTCCTTTGCATGCATTACTTAGTGGGACTTCTGTCAAAAGCAACAACACTATAATTTGGACCTCAGAATTAGAAAAAGCGTTTAATTCGTGTAAGCAGAGTATTGCTAGTGCTGCTCTTTTGGCTCACCCTGATCCGCATGCACCGTTGGCTATTGTTTCTGACGCGTCTGACTTTGCCTTGGGTTCAGTCTTACAGCAAAAGTGCGCGGTTATTGGCAACCGCTTGGTTTCTTTTCCAGGAAGTTAACCTTAGCTCAAAGAAAATATAGTGCCTACGACAGGGAATTGCTGTCCATTTATGAATCAGTTAAGTACTTCCGTCATATGATCGAATTAAAAACGTTTTTATTATGACCGATCATAAGCCAATAATATCTGCCTTCAAAAAATCCCATGACGCCTGTTCGCCTCGACAGTTTCGATACCTAGATTTTATTTCACAATTCACAACGGATATACGGTACATCGCAGGCGAGGATAACGTTGTGGCGGACGCTCTATCAAGAGCTGATGCTATAACAGACGGGATTAATCTAGATGATTTAGCTACGTTGCAAGCAACCGATACAGAACTTAGAAATTTAATCAAAACTGGTTCTTCTCTAAATCTTCAACAAGTATTGTTTGATAGAGTTAAACTGTTTTGTGACATGTCAGGTCCGGTTAAACGACTTTATTTAACACCAGAATTCAGAAAATCTGTCTTTGATTCTCTACATCGACTAAGTCACCCTAGTGCAAGAGCTACTCTTAAGTTGGTTACTGAGCGTTATGTTTGGCCAGGAGTTAGAAAGGACTGTCGAATTTGGGCTCGAACATGTATTCCGTGTCAAAAGTCAAAATTTCTAGACACGTTCACGCTCCAATTCATGACTTTAAGCCACCTTCAGCGAGATTTTCGCATGTTCATTTGGATTTGGTTGGACCTTTACCTAGTTCAGAAGGTTATAAATATTGTTTTACCGCAGTCGATAGGTTTACTCGTTGGCCAGAAGCTGTACCTATCGTTGATATTACGGCGGAAAGCGTGGCTAAAGCGTTTATTTCAACATGGATAGCGCGTTTCGGTTGTCCTGACAGAGTCACTACAGACAGAGGCAAACAGTTTGAATCCAATTTGTTTCGTCAAATTTCAGTGTTAAGCGGTTTTAATCATCTAAAAACTACTGCATATCATCCAGCCGCCAATGGACTTGTAGAGCGTTTTCATCGACAGCTGAAATCAGCAATAATGTGCCATGCCAACGATACTTGGACAGAATCTCTTCCACTTGTACTGCTAGGCATACGCAGTGCCTGGAAAGATGATTTATCCGCTTCTACCGCTGAACTTGTTTATGGAGAATCAATTAAACTCCCAGGCGATTTCTTCAACAGTGTGACATTTGATCGACTTACTGACTATACTGATTTTTAGGAAGGTTACGTTTGCACATCAAGAAGTTGCAACCTTCCCCTGTAGCGCGTCATGGAACTCCCAAAATATTTGTATTTAAGGACCTTGCTACCGTTTCACATGTTTTTGTAAGACAAGATCTCGTACGGAAATCACTTCAGGCGCCTTATGCTGGCCCGTACAAGGTTCTGGTGAGACATGGTAAATATTTTGTTATCGAAATTTCTGGAAAAGCTGTTTCTGTGTCGATTGACAGATTGAAACCAGCGTATATCTTGTCAGAGGAACCCGGCAGCTCTGCTGCTACACCTGTTCCTGTGGGCCCGGCGTCGCCCGAAACAGTTCTTCCTGTTCCTTTCGTCGCTGAACCTAGGGAAACTCGTTCTGGTCGTCAGGTTAGGTTACCTGCTCGTTATCGACCTTAAGGTCTGAGGGGGGCTGATGTGGCGAACCTTATTTGTATGTCTATTACCTGCCGGTGGATCGCTGGCAGCTAGGCTGTCAATTTAATTTGAGGTGATGTGTTACTTTTAGTTTGTCAAATAATTGATTTTTATGTTATGTAAATAAATATATTGTTCAAATTCTCCCAATAAGTTCCTGGTTGTTATTTACGTGTTAAGTCCCACATTATTGTTAAAAAACCTTTATTAAAAATCAACTATAAAAATCAATGTTATACCGATTACCGACCTGTGGAGGCTCAATGGTGAGTATTATAATTTTTGGATGCAGGTGTCAAGTCCGTTTACTTACCACCAAAATATTAGGAAATAAATCAATATGAATATAGCTGTATTACCAAATAAAGCCAACTTAATTATGAAAAAAAAATAAAAAAAAATGAGGTAAAATATTCACAATAGGGTAAATGTTAACTTAACTTGTCATTTAGTGAATTTTTGTTGAGTAAATCTTGGCAACACCGGCACTCTTTCTTTCCACAATTGATATCCGGTTAGTGGACATTACTTTTAAGTTTTCTTTTAAAAAATAAGGTGCGGATTTAAAATATAATCATAGATTGCTCGTAAAACTTTATTAAAGTCGTTTGTTATTAGTTGAAACATTGGATTATTCGTTTAAAAGCAGATTATTACTGATTATTTTTTGTTTAAATGTCAACATAACCTAGACGTAAATTGTGAGTAGTTGAGTTCAGTGCTTAACAGTACAATCCTGTTTTAGGAATGGCTGACACGCCGGCACCTACGCCAAAGGCGAAAGCGCCTAAGACCAAGGCACCCAAGGAGAAGCCCGCTAAGGCAGCTCCTGCGGCTCCCGCCGAGCCCCCGAAGGCGATCCGTAAAGTGTCGTCCAAACCACGACATGGCAGACTTTACGCGAAGGCTGTCTTCGCTGGCTACAAACGTGGTTTGAGAAACCAACATGAGAACACAGCGCTTTTAAAGGTAAGTTCGTTTTGCTATACAATTACTAGATCTTGTAAATTAATGCTGTTGCGATGTTTGGTTAGGACACGCTAATATAGGTTATAGGTTACATGTTCGTTGATAGACTGAACTTGTTATGAAAATGAAAATGTTATTCTTTATCGATATCAAAAGCAATGCGAGTGTTTTAACCCAGCGATTACTCATTACTAATTTTATTGCTGGATATTTGTTAGCTCAATATTCATAAGGAAGATTTTCTAGATGATGCCTTCAGACATTTGAAACCTGAACCAAACCATGTGGTTTTACTTTAACTGATACAAATCATAGTGCTACGAAGCATTAGATGTTAGCTGCATCACCATTGACACCTATGTCAACATGGGTTTCAGATTGAAGGTGCTCGTGATCGTGATGATGCCAACTTCTACGCTGGCAAACGTTGCGTCTATGTGTACCGCGCTAAGAAGAGGACGCCCATCGCTGGTGGACCCCGTGGCAAGAAGACTAAGCTGCGTGCTATCTGGGGCAAGGTGACCCGTCCCCATGGCAACTCCGGTGGCGTTCGTGCGCGCTTCAAGTCCAACCTTCCCGCGCACGCCATGGGACATAGAATAAGAGTGGTATGTGTTGTTTCTAGTTAAGAATGCTGTATAGCAATAGTGATACATAGATACATCTCTAACATTTCCACAAACATCATATTACCTTCATATTTTACTTACCTGCAACTCAACAAACATAAGCAACAGGATTTTAAACTATCATGGTCACTGCAATTTTCAAAATGATACTATTTCAATCCAAGTAAGGGCATTTATTTGTGTGGTAAGCACAGGTATTTGTTCCTGAGTCATGGATGTTTTCTATGTATATGAGTATGTTATTGTTCATTATATATATTGCTGACTGAGTACCCACAAAAGCTTTTTTGAGCTTACTGTGGGGTTCAGTTAATCCGTGTAAGGGTGGCCTAATATACAGGGTGATCAATTCAAATGGGTCAGTAGGGCGAAGTCTGAAACTATGAGAGAGAGCGAAATATTGTCTTAGGAACCATGGCTTTGATTTTAAATTTAATAATAATGGTATTCAAACTTTTTAAGAAGAATTAATTTTTGCACCCAGGAAAATGGTTACTATTTTGAAAATAAATAAAATAATTATCCGTTTTTGGGTTTTTTAGTCAATTATTTGGATTAATCATCAAAAAGTTATGGATTGCCTGGTTTTTGACAAAAAGTACAAATATTACTGCAATAACAAATTGGATATTGCACTCTAAACTTTGTCCTTTGATCTAGCAAAACAATTCAAAAATGTATGATATTTAAGTATTTTTGTATTTCAATAGCCTATCCCATACTGAATCAACTACTAGAAAACAGGATGTCATACTGGTTTTACATCCTGTCCTAGCCAGGATGGAAACACATATTAGGATTATTATTACTAATATTTGTTCTTTGTTTATAGACATCTATTTAAGTATGTATATTATGGATATATATCCATGCTATCCCAGCTTTATGGACATTACTATAAAGCCAGAGACCGTATAGAGAGAAGTTAGTTGTTAGATTTCATTTTTATTAACCCAAAACCTAAAAAAACCTTGTCAGTTATGGTTTTTGAATGGAAGCCAAATAAAATGTAATTTACACACTTCTAGTACTTTCAATGTTATATCATGCACAATGCATTTGATTCAACACAATAGCCAAAACTTCCGATACAAATTCTAATGCAGCCCATGATGGCCGAGGGAAAAAGAGTTACATTCCTATAAAACCCTATCAAATCCTCATTCTTGTCGGGGTTGGGTAGGCTTAACTGGTGTGGGTGTGTTAAGGTTATTAGTTTATTAGCAGCTTAAGCCAAAGAATCAAGTCCGGTAACAGGTAGACACTTTCCCAAATTCGCTAGTATAGTTCATTCACTATTTTCCCTGATTTGACACTTAAATCAATTTACTACTTTCCCTAATTGGACACTATTGAATTTGGCACATTACTTATCTTATTAGACACCATATATTTGTTGTACACATTATAATTTGTGTAGGATATTTTCCAAAATATTTAAGTTAGTTATTGCCATTGTTATATTTAAACCATATAATATGCTAGCAGCATGACTTAAAGATTTCCGAAAAATCTTTCAGTTTGTGCAATTTTTCCTCAGCAATACTCAGTCCTAGCCAGGTGGCTTATATTCACTACAAATTATAACAATCTTTCAATTTATTAACAGCATAACTCTTAAATTAACAATAAGTCGAAAATGACAAATTGCTATTATTTAATCAGCAATTTATGCATATTTTATAATACTGCTTCAAAGCACTGGAGTTACAGACCGATCCGAGACCTCTTGCATTTGGTGCCTCTTGAGGACTTGAAAAACCCTAAGAAATTTGAATCATAGTATTTTTTTTTGTTGTGTGTTTTCACCCGCTATCAAATAGATTACAAGGACTTGTTGTAGTTGTGCAAAAGCGTTTTTTAATTTCCCCTATGGGAACATTTCGAATGTATGTTGTACTTAGGTGCTTCATAGGGTTTTGGGAGAGTTTAGAAGATTATTAACCATGCAGTTGGATCCTATTTTTTCAATTAGGTTTACGAAAACATGATATTCCATTAAACTGTTTACAGTACTTCAAAAATACCACCCATGGTTTCCAAATTGCTTAACGTTATAAATATTGTTTTTTTTTATACATCTGTTTTCTACATCAGGAAGTATATCGAAACAGTAATTTAATAAATAATTGTACTACTACATTTCATTTAATAAGATTTTATAATTTGCAAGGGAAATTATAGATTGTGCTTTATAAGTCCAAACAGGAACTAACACACATCAACATTTGTCTAAATAAAAAACAACGTTAAAAATATGCCTTAGCATCTTATCAGTAATGAAAAGTGAAGTAGTATAACTGTCAAAGCCCAAACTCATATGGATAAATACGAGTTATTAAGGATTATCGTAATCTAACATGGTTTTGGTTAAATGGACCACAGGTGAAATACTTGTAAAAACATGGTGATACTGAGAAGTCTCTCCTTAATTTGAAGTTATGAAAAGTACCATAATAAAACTAAGCGAAGGAAAAATGTGCTATTTCCTGCTATGATAATTATTTTGGGGTTGCTGGTTGATACTGATATTTCAATATGAAAAATTTAAATAATAGTTATAAATTACTAACCAGATATGCGTATCCTTATATCGTTATTAATAATTAACCACAACTGTGTTTGGGAGTTTTCTGTAAATAGTGTACCCAATTTACCGTTATATTATGTCAGTTTTGTTAATCAATACATTTTATACAAGTACTGAGATTTAGTGATCGTATCATAAAATATAAGCTGTGTATTTTACATAAATATAATTTCTATAGAGATTGACAACTCCCGATACTGCGATATTGTTGGGAATTTATTACCACATTAAAACATGAAAGTTTTTCATCAAATGCGGCTGCTGGCGTTGTAAACGCGTTCAAACATCAAGCTACTCTTTTGTTTCCTTACGTTGTTATGCAAATCAGGAATGTTTTGTTATTTGTCACTGTTTCTTTGTTTCAGATGCTGTATCCTTCCAGGATCTAAGAACCTCCTGTTATTGTAAGAGTAATAAAATCCAAAAAAACTACCTTCCTGTTTTATTTACACAGGCCATTATTTAGGTACTCACCTCCCATGCAACTACTGATATTATAAATGCGTAAGTTTGTATGTATGGACGTATGCACTGTTTGTCACGCGTTCATGGCAAAAATAATGAAGGGTTTTTCATAAATCTTTACAATAATGTAGCTTTCATATCAGAATAACACAGGCTATATTTATTTATAAAGATAATTATTGAATTGTCAATACTATTCAAAATTACTTTTTTATGATTTGTATAGTCATTGTAGGGTTCTGAAACAAAAAGGGTAAAAGTGGACTAACTAAAACTACTGTCTCCGTCTTGCCTATCTGTCTCCAGGCTGAGGCTGTTCATGAACCATCAGACGCTAGAAACTTGAAATTTTCACAATGATGTATTTATTTTGCCACTGTAACAGATATTACAGAATAAAATAAATATTTAACATTTTGATAGACAATGACTTCTGTGTCCAAAAGTCATGCCATGGACGCTAATGTTATTTTCATGTTATTTTTGTACATTTGGACAATGCAACATTTTAATTTTTAGAATTTTTTTGTTTAAAAATAACTTCCATCAGACTTTTTTTGTGTGCTTATTCATGACAACAAGATGATCTTACAAGCTTATTTTTTTTATTAAAACCGCGAATCAAACATTTCATCGAGTTTCTTATCAATGTTTCTATGTACGAGACATGAAAACAGGACATCACAGATGAGTGCGCCAAAGCGACGACGTTTCAACCGCCCGAAAATACTTGATTATTATTCCTAAGCTTAATTACTGTAATCGTGCAAGTGTTATATATTTTTCGGTTGTATAATTAGAATTCCTTATAATAAATAAACAGTTTCAATTTAAAAAATGCCCAATTGATAAAAAATAATACACATGAATTTTGAATTTACCTGTCTCCAGGAGTAAAACGCCGTTACTATGTTATTGGGGTGTAGCGTCGGCCGCAGCATTCCGACGGCTTCACCAGACCGTAACCGGCAGCGCTTGGGCAACGCATCGCCTCATGAGGGTGACCATGCGCACTGAACCTCTTAGTTATTATTCATGTCTCATATTATCCCATATTCATTATTTATGTTTGAAATAGTTTTCTCTAAACTATGATCGTTATTGCATGATGTGCTCGATTTTGATATAAATCAGTGCTAACTGAAAAACCGACCGAATTAAAATTTTGTAAGTCAACATTAGAAAATTTAACTAATTAATAGTTTTACTTATTAAGTCAGATTAAAAATAGCAGAATAAATACATTTGTGTGGAGGGATGAAGGAATCCCACATTTTAGGCCTGGAATAGCACAATGTGGAACATTTTTTGTTAGGTTACGTTAGGTCACTAAATACAAAATTAAACCTATGGTAAGTGTTCGAGGCGGGGTGGTTTCTCGCTTGATTGTTTGTTACTTTTTAATACGGAGCCGTTATAATCCGTCCCCCGAAGCGTATTCCTAAAGTTCGCTATATACAAAAAATCTCAATGTCATTTCATTAATTTCAATCATTTCTGCCGTAAGATGTCCATAGGCCACCAATAAGGTACTTAGGTACTTATTGTTTAAGTCATTTTGACGCTCAAATACTTAGCACGTTTAGATAGATCAGATAATTGCTACTCCAACTACAACGGGACAATGATATTGCGGGTTAGTTCCACGTTCGTGGACACACTTTCTGTGCAACAATTGTATGCACGCAGAATCTAACGTAATTTCGTACTATCTTCATTGCGTTTCCCCAAACGCGCGCTTGACGTCGGCGCTACCGCGGTCACATTAGATATTGTGGATACTTAACTACGTGCGGTTTAATTGTACATGTAAACTGTAATTTTAGTGAGGTTATATGTGATACATTGGAACGTATTTTACTCCGGTAAGTGGTTGATAGATTATGGTACTTAAAACGACAACAATAAAAGATAAAGAGATGCAGACATACTCATCAAATAACCAAGTCTGAATTAGTTGGATTGAACTCGCATCAAAGTAAGTAGTAATTATGTTGTTGCGCCTGTAGACCGCGTTAAGTAATATACCAGTATTAGTGTTCGAATAAACGATTAAATCTAGGGTTAATACGCTAGCACTGCTTGTCAATCCTGGGCTAATATTATTTTTTCCTTTATTAACGTGTAAGTATATCTATATATATTTTCCCTCTATAGACTCATTACAGAAATACCAGTTATGAAGTTAATGCGTCTCTATTCAAAAATAAATGATTGATAAATACATAAGGTACCTAATGACCTAGTAAATATATGTTAGCAGGTATTAACACTGTGATATAGTTCAAGACAAATAAAAAGACCACTTCACCCCGTAAACGTAGGAAAATACTACTGTATATTATTATTTACTAATTTAACGTCTGTACAGTCGCCATCAGATAGATACATCGGAACTGTGGAGGTAGTCACAAATATCTGAACAACGCTTCTATTGCCAAGGCGATAAAGTGCATGTTCAGATATTTGTGACCACCTCCACACCTTCGATATATCTGATGGCGACTACAAATAGTAATGATATCCCATCAAAAATATATCTAAATGTGAAATGATAACAAAGTTCAATATTATGATAAGTACCTTATGTGCCTTGAAGTGGTTGTTGATTTCAACGACAAAAGAAGTAAGATCCAAATGGGTGCCAATTTCAATAGCAAGTCCTGAATATACATATATGGTAATTTATTTATTTCTTATTAACACAAAAATATAAGATAAAAACATAATAAAGATACTAACTAAAAACTTAACGATAAATAAAAAAAATTACCTAGGTCCTGGTCATTAGGTAGGGTGCCCAGAAGGCTGGCCGCGTTTCCGCGCTGAATAGCAATGCTAATCCGTTTGGCGAAATAGTGTAGGTTGCAAACATAATTTTTTTATACCTTATGAATAATATATTGACGCCTAAGGTCTGACTTGGCTAGTTTACATAGATATGTAATTAAAGTCAAATTGTTATAGATTACGTTGATTAGAAGTACCTACCTAACTATGTTTTTTTTTATTTTTATAAAAAGGTAATAAAAACCTCAAAATCTATATTTATAACAAATATTATTTGTATTTATACCTAAACGATCTTCGAGAAATCATACGAGGATGACAGTTACGACAAAACAAAATAATTACATTTTGGCGTAAGTAATTTGTTTGTTATTTGGTAAATTCATTTTCTCGATACAGATGAAAACAATTAAGCACTTAACTACCTAATCTTTTTTTTTTTATTTTTCAATACAAGGTCAAGGTTCAATACTCAGGTACCTAATTCTCATTTTGCTAAATGACTTGATTTGAAAACAAAAGATAATACATACATTCGGTACGTACATTTTTTTAATCTAGTTGGTTATTTTAAATATCTAAGTAATGCTTAAAGAAAAGTAACGCTGACTTGACAGTTCGTAGTTATTACTATGTGGGTAGTTTACTCTAGTGACATGTCATTCCCTTGGTTCTGCGGCGCTACCGCGAAAAACGATATTCGTAAATTTCGGATGATTGTTTCTGTCACTCTTATGACGCCGTAAACGGAGTAAAAGAGAAAGATGCTAGAAATATATGAACTTCGATGTTCACGGTACCAGACCTGAGCCACTTAAGTTTATGAAGATTGCTCGTTGATTTATGCCATTACCAAATCATACCGCATATATAATTAAGAGTAACTGAGAACATTTCAATCTAGTTCTAACTAGTTCCGAAACATACATTCAGATATGCACCATCATTGTGATGTGTCTCGAAAAGTGCCAGATTTAATGTTTAAACGCTTCTTATAGTTACTTCTAATAATAATTATACCAGCCTGTTACACCCTCGACCTCGTCGTCACTTTCCATCAGGTGCGACTGATGTCAAACGCTGGTCAGTCTTTTATAAAAAAAAAAGATAGTTTTCTAGCAGGAACGACATTTACTTAGTGCATGCCACAATAAAAATATCGACAATCCTGTTATCGATAAGTATGTACATACTACTTCAACGACAAGACGTACATACAAATTATTACAGTCTTATTTCGGCTACCTACCTACGCGTCATGCCATCGATCTTCTACTTTTATAGTTTACAATGTATAATTTCCAAATTGTATGTAAAAAATAAATAAATTGATAGTTTCGTTATTGTTATCTATTTTAAAAACACCCTATTGCCCTATATTTGTCTTTTTATTACCTGTATGGCGTTGAAGTGGTACTTAGCGATAACAGGACTGTCGATGTTTTTATTTTGTCAATCACTTACAAATCGTGCTAGAAAAATATGTAGTTGTACTTACTAATAACTGAAATCTAGACATTGACAGAGCTATAAGACAGTTACATAGTAGTACCTAACCATATCTATAAGTACACGCAGTTTTCATAAATATAGTTAACTATTATGTATAATAGCTATCTTCTGCATTGTTACTCGTGCGAAGTCTGTTTGGACGCTAGGAAAATTTTAATAATAACGATATTTGACAAAAGAAGCGTGTACAGGAAATCGAGAGGTACCCTACAGAAAACTAGCCAATTTTCTTGTTTAGTTGTTGGATTGTTTACTTTATAAGTTAAGCGCAAATGCCTTTCTGGTTCGACCTTAATCGACGGGCAAATGATATTATTAATTCTATACACGTTTTCATTAGAAAAGCATTAGCGCTTTAACAGGCCCCTTAAATATGTAAGCAAATACGTAACACGTAGCCTAAACACAGTAAGCACTAATTGTGTTATGAAGCTTCACCTGGTGTTGTACTTATTACACATACTAAAAGTTTGCTACAAAGCGTCTTAAAACATAGAAATCGAAATTAGTAGGTTTAGGTACTAGTAGGTACCTAGCAACCGAAGACTTTCCGAAAACCGAATAAATAAACATCTAGATTTAAGATCGGCTACATACTTACAACGTCATTATTATAGGTACCTAGCACCTACATATTTTCATAGCACGAACGACTTCTTGTAAGAGATTGACAAAATAAAAACAGACAGTCCTATTATCGATAAGCACCATTTCAATGCTATACAGGTAATACAAAGACAAATATACGGTAATAGGGTTAATAAAAAATAACAATAATGCCCTTGGGCCACCTTTGATGTCGCTTATTGTGGGGATCCATCTCGCATAGGGCGAGTCACCGTCTGCCGGAAATAAAATTGAACCATTTTATTAGGCAGGCGTCCCGTTTTTTATCCAATAGCCCAGCAGCTAATCTATCCTTTACACCCAACAGCCTAGTATATTCTAGATTCCATTAAATCTAATAGTCCTTGCACCATGGCGGGTGCTTTCCCATGATACGGAGAAAGGAAACATCCGCTTAGTGTATATTTCCCCTTATATTTCATTAAATTGTCGAAAGGTCCTCTGCGCGGTGGCTCGATCCGGCTCCGTGTACGCCTCCCAAATGTCCGGAACACCACATTGTTGGACGTAGTTTAATTTAAGGACATACCCGGAACCAAATTAAAGTCGTGCTCCAATAAATAGATCGTTATTGTGACACATAAGTCATTTCATCGATTTCTAAAATAATACATGTTACCAAATTTGTATAGCAAAATAATATTAAGAACGTCTGTTAGGCACGTAGAGCAAATCCGAAAGCTCCGGAATATAATAACAACATGTATAATTTTTATGTAGAATATATTTATTATTACATACAACTGGCTATCGAGCGAAGTTTTCATAAATGCATTATGCTATAAATGTTACCGTAAGTCTGAAAATGGAGCAACAGCCATGACATGGATACTTCTGAACATATCGTGTCGAATACCCATTGATTAAGGAATCAATACTTATTAATAATGTCTTTCCAGTTGCTGAAGTAACCCGTAGAAATAGGTTATAGTACGTAGACCTTTTGTCGATGATGTAGGTGACTCAAGTATACCTATAAACAAAGTTTATGTGTGGAATAAAACGTAACAAAATAAAACTAACATAAATCACCCTGAGCGGCTCGCGATGCAAAGGTGCCCCTCACGATAGCTGCGCTGCCGCGTTGAATAACAAATGGACAACCTTTGCAGCAGAAACGACTCGGAGCGAGGGTCAAGATCCTTCTCATGCAGGCGATGACCGTTTTCGATCCCCCGATTAACGCGATATGTGAGGCAATCGTCCAAAATTTAAGAATATAGTTTTTTGCGGTAGCGCCGCAATATGTGTGTTTTTATTTTATATGAAATATTTAAGTAAACTACAATAGTTAGGTATACTTTGTAAAGGCGAACGTCTAAGGAACTGAGTGTACCGAGGTTACATAAAACACCTATTAACATTAAGTGCAAACATAAATAACACGACAGTATTCTTGTTATCGCGGTGCGGTGGTTTCACTGAATAGTGCATAGTTTGACGTCAATATTAGGTTTTCTTTGGTCCACCCACCTCTACTGCGCTGATTATACTACTACTAACCGCCAAGCTGACAGGCATTGAGCACGCTCCGGTAGGTTCGGACTCGCTCTATTTATCACGCTTTCGTACCAAACTCTGCCACAAAACATACCTTATTTATACGATTACTCAATGTTAATCCCAACTGATGCGATACAGCAGAACAAGAGCCATAAATGTTACTGCCTCTTACATAGTAGGTCAATTAATTCGTTTTACTGCATTAATAATATAAGTTTTGTAATATATCATTTTTTTTTAAATTGTCATAGCGATTATTTCCGAAAATATTCAATTCATCTAAAATGTTTATGGTACACTCCAATTATTATTCTAATGGGTATCTCAAACTGTCAAACGACACGTCATAGGTACTTTAGGGCTGAACAGAAATCGTTATCTATTGGTGCAACAAGTAACCAAAGTTCGTTATACATTTGTTACGAGTGCTAATTTATAGTCCTGAGCAAGTGAAAGATACTATAATAATTTAGAATCTTGGGCGTAGCGAGAGACTCAAAGGCACAAGATGCAAATAGGTCTAACCACGTGTAACGTGCTCATACAACTTTTCACTTCAGCAGTGAGAACAAAAAAAGTAAGTAACTACGCACAGTTCATCATTTTCTAATGTTGTTTGTTGTGTTGTGTCTTGGCTCGTCCGGAGTTAAAGCTGCTTCTTCATCGCTAGATTAACTCATTTTTTGGATCTAAAATAATGTTTCAAACGCAAAACAACATTCTCTAACCTGTGAAAAATATTTAAAGAACCAATCAGAAGTGAAACTTTTTTGACATAGCGTTCGAGTTCGTTGAGTGAGCGGTTACCTACTTACTAGAATTTTAATGCCTATTATAATTTTCAGGTACTTAAAGTCATTCATTTTGTCTCACACTCGCAGTAAAAACAAATTATCCTCACTGTTTTTAAACAATACATAAGCGTTGATCAAGCTGCTGAAGTAAAAAAAATACCCATCAATTAATATCACGTTCACTGAGCATATTCGCTGCTGAGAGATTCCTGTAGTTTACTACGGGACCCTAAACAGGAAACGACTAACATCGATATCTGATATCAATAGCAATAGAGAATTTCGATGATGTAAATAATTGACGTACAACTTAAAGATGAACAAAAATTAATATTTCTATATTAATTTATTAATTATTAATTTTAGAGCTACCTTCCTAGTGCTTGAAATGCAGTAAACACAGTTTTGATTCCAAAATACGGCAGGTATACCTACATATTGTACGTTGTTATAGTGACGACAAACACTAATTATGCTGCCTTGGATACAAACATTCTCAATTCTCGTTTTATGAAACGACAACAGTAGTAGACTACTCCTTAATTCTAATATTAACTCGGGACTAAAACAGTCTTATAGATATTGCTGATAAAAAAAAGGTGTATTTATTCTTGTTATGCCAATAGTATAAGTAACAATTTGGGTCATATGGAAGAAATGTGTCGCTTGGGAGGTATAAACAAGTCAATTTCAGAAATTGGATAATCAACTAGGCAGATTATGCGGCCCTAGCCCATCAAACACAAGGTCGCTAAACAGCTCTGCAAGGTAATTTGATTACTTCACGAGACAAGTATGTATTCTCTTGAAGTAATCAAATTGTCTTAAGTACACGTGGCATCTTTCAATTTGTTATCGTCATTTTTCTATATTACATTATGTAAAGACTTGTCAAGGAAAATTCCAAATCTAAAGTTTATTTAGTAGCTAGCTGACTTATATAATACTAGCTTTTCCTCGCGACTTCGTCGGCCAGCCATGCTCGTCTTTAAATTAGGTATGGTTCAGGTTAAAAAATATCCTATGTCCTTTCCTCGTAGGTCAAACTCTCTCCGGTTCCGCTTTTTAAGCGTGAAGAGGTAACAGACAGACATATGTACATACAGACAGAGTTACTATCGCAATTGTAATAAATTAATATGATACATAATATAGTAAATATTATATGGTAATCTTATCTACATATCTTCTATCTAATATATATATATGTATATATATAGGTATATATATATATATATAATATGTAATTTTTTACATGATACAAAATATATTTCGCAGGTATCATGTAAAAAATTACACCCTTATATAAAAAGGTGACCTTACGGACCATCAACGCAAAACCCAAAGTACTAGGCGTACAAAATTTCCACTAGAGCTATGTATCTCTACGGAGGCATGAGGTAAGAAGAGATTTCGGGAATTCCATCCCTATGGGGGTCAAAAGAGGTTGAAATTTTTATGGAGGTAATTTTTATTTATGCGATAGAGACTTAAACCTTTTTAGAATATTTCCTTATTATACAAACAAAGTGTCTTACGCGTTTTTGAATATTTCTCCTATAAGAGGGTCAAAAGGGGGATGAAAGATTGCATGCGTACGGTTTAAAATTGTAAGTTAGAAACTTAAAAATTCCTACATTTACTAACAATTAAAAAGATTCGGCCCCTAAGGGGCCTGAAAAAGGGGGATTACCCATAGTTTTTATCGAAGTAACTAAAATTTTTGCGATAGAGATTTAAATTTCTATGAAATAGTCCCTTATTAAAATAAAAGAAAACTATATTGCATTTTTTTAATTCCACCCCTGAAAGGATAAAAAAGAGGGTAGAAAATTTTTATGGGTAGGGTTTATAACTTAAATTCTAAACGTGAAACTTCGTAAGTATTTTAACTAAAAATTTGACAACAATAAAAGTAATTTCAGGGTTTTTCTAAACTCAACCCAAAACGGGGTTTATAAGGGAAATAAATTTTGTAACCGTAATTTTGTACACTATTTTATATGAAAAACTCGAAAGTTTATATTGAACTATTTATTGAAGCAAAATAATCAATTTCAGCATTTAGCGGAATCCCTCCCCAAAAGGGTTGAAATAGGTTGAACGTTCGTACGAATGCAGGACCGAAACTACTTCATCTAGAAAGTTGAGATCTTGCAGATCAAATTATATTTAATTGTGCCATTAATATGTAACAAGAAGCATCTTTGAAAAAGTGAAAAGTGGGATGAAAGTTTGTACGGACTATACATTCATTTTAAGTAACATGAAACTTCATAATATGCCTTTTCTATCTATAAAAAATACAACAGCCAAAAACCTAAAGGCCCTTGAAGGAGTGTCAGTTATAGTGACAAACACTAATTAACATTAAGAAAAACAACGTAAAAGAACTTGGATAAAATTTTACTCGAATGAAGTTGCGAGCCGCAGCTATTATAATATGGATATAATGATGAAAATGACAACTATCTATGCAGATAGTCGTCATTTTATATATGTATATAAAAACGTAATTGACCAACTATGTATGTACTTGTTACTAAGTTGTTTGGATAGTTAAATTTAAATGTACAATATTTATGTATTTACCAGTTGGTACTAATATCTACTGAAAAAATAAGTGAACGGGTTACTGGGAATAGGTACTGAGAATGGGTTGGTTGTTGGTGCTCAGAGGGACGGTAATTTTAGGGAGAACGGGGAGACCGGTTATCGGTCTTCTCTTTTGCCTTGCGTGTTATATTTATATTACTTCATGACATATTATAATGAAAATGACACATACCTACTTTACGAATGGAGTGACAGAGGGATATGTTACGCATTTTCTCGTTTATAAACAACATATTTGCTATTGTGCCGCATTGAGTGAGAATAGACCGAGAGCAGAACGTCGCAGTAAACACAGGAAGCGCTTTGTCGTTCAAACGCCGTACCCGTCACGATATAACGGTCCCCTCGTCCCAGAAACGTATCAGTATTGCTATTCATAAATTATAATTGGAATAATTGATAATATTTTGTAACTGTTATGGCATGTTAACAGTGTAAAACCGACATACCACGTCGACTGCAACTGCATATCATATGTCGCTGTGAAGATTTTACAGTGTCCTATTTAGACATCCGTCCATGGCGTTTGGATCACTAGTCATATCTGGCGTTTTTCGTCGACATCTGGGAGGTTAAAAGGTTATCATCGGGTTACAAAATCAGAAAAAATATTAACTGCAGAATGTTTCGCAATGATTGTGTAATACGAAATATTTCAGCTTTTATAGTTATCTTTATAGTTACCTACCTACAGACGCTGGTATAAGTAAATAAAGAGAACGGGTTATTACTTACCCCGAAGATAAGTTCTAGAAATATAAGTAGTGTAATCACTGTACAGTGTACTCATACGATGAGTTTAAACCGTTAATTGTCACCTACTTATAGTACGATGACTTTATCGACAAAACACCCTAACACAATTGTTTTTGAAATAATTTTGTATGGTCAACAAGTCGCCGGAAGTTAGTAAACTTAACTAATATCAGTCGAATTATCGGTTGCACATGTGCGTAATTTATGTTTTAGTTATTGGGCTATAAAAATTAAGAGTCAGCAGCTCGAAAACTAAAACAGAAATTTCAGTTTTAAATGTCTCAAAATTTTACTACAACGTCAATTTGAGGAATATCGACTATTGTTAAACACAACTTTGACCACTTGTTGATTCCTTATAAGACGTCTCATATTACGCCAGGATATTTAGCCTGGAAGAGTTATTTACAAATGTTTTCATTACTTGCAAAACTTAAAATTACATAATTTTAAGTTTTGCTTAAATAAATAAAAAAATGAATTTAATATAAATACATCTTTTGTAAATAGATGCTTGAGTTAATGTAGATAACCAATATGCCTGATTTATTGTCTTTTTTTTTCCTACTGGTCTGCCAGTGTTAATATTAACACTCAGCAAAACATGTGTAAATGGCAAGGTAGTTTGGAAGAAAAGCCCATTATTGGATAATAACTCCTGTCAGTAGGAAACGAAGAATATCTGCGAAGGCGTCCAATTGCGATGTTCCTGTTACAGCCGTACCTACGACCGTATGGCTGCACGGACACAATAAAAGTTCTATTTCTGAACGCGTAGGAGTCACTTGTTGGCCATTCTATATTCGGTACATTACAATTATGACGTTGTATATCTAAAAATGTCTACACTTGAACAATAGTCTAAAGTGATTTGTAGGTAGATACGAATAATTCAAGACAGAGTAAGTACTTACAACCCACACAAGTACATATGTATAAACAAATAAATATTTATATAAATGTACAGCGTGTACTTTTAATATTAGCTCAAATTTTAACCAGACGTAGCCATTAGTGCCTTGAACCGATGTTTCATGAAAATAACTTGTTACTAATTTATTTTTGTTTCCTTATAAAATAATTCGCAATATATCGCTACTTTGTCTTACTTGCGTGACGTCACAACTGTAGCTTCAAGTGCACGCAATACATGAAATTAATTCAAAAATTAATATCGCTTTTGTGGTTAAGACTAATTTAAGACTACCTTGCAATATATGTTCATAGTATGAAAACCTACGTTTGGTTATGGTTTGTGGTAATATTAAATATATAAATTTGAAAGTCCTGACTGACTGCTTAACCTAGATAGCTTATTTTTTCATAATAGGTAATAGTTTAAGATCAGCACTGACTCTCGGGTCAGCATTTATGCTGAGGCCGGTCCATTTCGTAGTAAACTCTTTAATTGACAGTTTTTTTTAATGAGAAATTTTTGAGCCATATGATAAATTTTCGGAGTCAAAGTCAAAATAAGGATTGTGACATATTAAATATAATGATTTACACATACAGTTACTTCGTCACTGAGTTCATTTTAATCCAACGTAAATATATTTTATCGTAAACAAATATGATTATACTAATTACTGGTCACATGTCATGCTACAATATTAATTATCTAGTTATGGATCCTCTTTAATGTTCGTGTTCAGTGAGTAGTACCAATTAATACGGAATTTAAAATTAAAAAATATTGACATAATTGGTGGACACTTTGTATTAGACTTCATGAAATTGGTTTATGATTTTATTTAACATGATTAACATGAATGATATTACAATTCCCGAGGTTAAATACTGGATAGAACCTTATAAGGAACTAAAATATAATGAATAAACGTGTAGTGTGCATTGTTTCTTATGCGATGTGTATTTTACGCCAGCAAAAAAAACTAGGACCTAGTGGGTAGTGACCCTGCCTATGAAACCGATGTTCCAAAATGGATGGATGGGTTCAAATTTCAGTATGGGCATATATTTGTGTTATGAGCACAGATATTTGTTCCTGAGTCATGGGCGTTTTATATATGCATTTAAGTATTTGTCTATTATGTATATCGTTGGCTAAGTACCCACAACACGAGCCTTCTTGAGCTTACCGTGGCGCTCAGTTAATCTGCGTAAGAATGTCCTGTAATATTTATTTATTTATTATAATAAATATAAAACTAAGAACAAATCAAATTATTTTTTATGAAATATTTTTTGATTTGCTTTGATTTTTAAGTAGTTATACTACTATATAAATTAAAAGTTGAAATAGATAACATATACTTAAGAAAAAAACGACGAGGACCTCCGGTGTTCGAGACGGGATCCCGTCTCGAACACCGGAGGTCCTCGTCGTTTTTTTTCTTACGTATATGTTATCTATTTCAACTTATAATAAATATAATTAACTACGTACTACATTATATTTAAAAAAGATCCTTGCGGCCTGGGTCTTAAGGATTTTAGACCCTGGGGTCTAGGCTGAAGAACCGTTGGACTATGCACGCCGACAAGGATTACCGCCTTCTGAATCAGACCCTCGATCCAACCAACTAACGAGAGTCTCTCAAGTCTCTCAAGAGTCGAGACTTTTAAGGGAGAGAAGAAGAACTTTACAGTATGAAATTTTTTATCATAATATAATATAATAATACTAGATGTTTTATTATAAGGAGACTGGTAAATTTTATTGGGGGTATTGTAATATAAATAGTACTGATAAAGTAGTTTAATTTCGTAAATTAAATATACGAAAAGTCATATTGCACGAGTTTAATGTAGCATTTGCTATTTTTATCTTTATAAACGAGATACGTTTGCTTACATTAGTTTTAGGGGGTGGCCTGTGATGATCTCGTCTTGCATGCCTCTGGTTTATGATTGTTAGTAAAGCTAATTCAAGATGAACTAGTCACGCGTTAGCTGGCTTCATGAGTCACACACGAACATGTGCCACGGTCGATGTAATATCGCATGTCAGGCTTGTGGTCTCCTCACACGTGACTGGGCTTACAAGCATACCTGCCACGAACTTCTCTAAGGAGGTATGCCGGAAATGGTTGGTGCAGTAAAATAATAAAAGTTTTAATCAAATGACAAAGTCAGGTTGGTGCCTCATTTAAAGAAATAAAAATAATAATGTGTAAAAATAAAAATACATGAGAGGCACCGACATTAACACCCTCACCGCGACATCACGGCAAGTATGGTTGACTGCGACGGCAATTACTTAACGTCGCAATTAACCATACTTGCACAGATTTTGTGGTTAAGGTGTTAACAGCATGACAATCCTACGGGTAAGGTGTTATTTTTACTTATATTTAATTATTATTGCTACTAGGGGAAAGAGCACATTTTAAAAGTACTAGATCCTGGCAATAACAATCATGTGGGTACTTAATTCTTAACGCAAAATGAAGACTAAAGAATGTGGTGTATGTGTAAGTGTGTGCGTGTGTACAAGTATGTGCGTGAGCATGTGTTTATGTTTTTTTGGCGCTAGAAGTGTATATACACTGGGTGAATCTAAAAGGTTAAATTAATTACTTTTAGTAGTAACATGCGGCATTGTATTAGTAACAATTATTATTTCAGAAGATTTTCTATTTCCACATAACTGTTTGTTTTAATCCAGTCCAGATTTTTCTTTTTACATTGTCTGTATGTTGTGGGATATATGTTAATATACATACTGCAGTGCAAGTATAGAGTAATTTAACATTTTTAAAATGTAGTTGCTGGTATGCATGTATTTTTGTATCTTTGTTCTTAAACATATTGCGAGTTTCGAACTGGAAAGTTAATTATTCGCTAAGTTAAATAGATTTATACAGTAATATTTAAGTCGAAAGAAAAATAGAAAAATTTGACTCGCAGCGGGACTCGAACCCACAACCACTGGATCACTAGCCCAGTGCACTACCAGTTGTGCTATACGAGCGCCGCTTAGACTTGTCAAATTTTTCTATCTTATCCTTCTTGGTATATATGTCATTACGGGTGACGTGTAGCGACATCTACCGAAGAGTATTGAACCCTTTTTTTTCTTTTTATCTTTGATATGCTAGCAGACGTTTCTGCTTAATATAAAAATGATTTATACAGTCGTAGAGACCATATTTTTGCATCGCAAGGGGGACAATCTTTTTATATCTGTACTGTAACATGTTCTGACATTTTATTAAACAGCTTCACTCCCGTTTATTAAGTCAGTCGCGCGATGTGTCGGCAAGACGAGGAAGGGAGGCACACTTAGATAATGCTTGAGCGCCACGAAGGGCGGCGTCAGAGTGACATCCGCTTTATGAAAACTTTCTGCAATGGCAAAGTTAGTTATTTGAATATTTTGAACGATGTGATATGTTACAAATACTCATTTGCAATTATTTATTTTTTATGTAATCAAGTAAGTAGGTATGTCATTTGTTTTATATGTAATATAAATTATTATGAATATGAAACATAAAAATAGCAACGTCATTTTCAGAGAATGTTCTCATGGCTTATATTAACGAATCCACAGCTAAATAATTATAATGTTGTGGCCGGTTTATTCTACATATATTTTAATTTACACTGAAAACGAAAAACAACATAAGACTTGAGTCGTTATGCGAAATTGTTAGCATTTGCGAATCGAAAAAGTTATTGATGGATTTAAATCTAAAAATGCATAAGTATTATCTGCAGACCACGTCACGAAATTTATCGACGAATATTTTCCTACCAAGATAAGAATAAGTTTGGATCTGTCCTAGGTAACCTATATATAACCTAAGTATATAAAAGAAATAAAACATATATTACTAATTGCCCCCAAACATTGATATGTTTCCTCGCATAATGCGTTGTTAAAGGAGGGAACAAAGTGGCACTTTTGTTCCAGGACATTTGCTTTTTCAGGCTGTGCGTGTTTACAACTGTAATCGTATGAAAATAACCTTTTTTTAAGATAAATGATTATAGTTAGGTATTTATATAAATTTTAACGTTACTTACCTGCTTCTTATCAACAGTGAATTTAACTAAGGTGTTTAATAGGGATTAGGGATCTATATTCATTCGCACAATTCTAATTAGCATATTTTCTAATTAGAGAATTTATTGTAGACGCCTTCCCTTTGTGTAGGCGTCTACAATAAATTCTCGAACTTTCTGTAGTATGTGTGTATGTACCCAAACCGTGGTCCGACGTTCACACTGCTCGCAGAGGTAACACAGCTAGTGCGAATCAGTTAGGGCGAACAAGGTCCCGAAATTGGCGTTTTAATCCTGATCGGCATGAGCGTGAGAGCCATTCGGACCAGCACCAGCTGTCAACATGACATTCCGTCTATGTGAATTGGAGGAATTTAATAAAGTATGTCAACTTCACGCGCTGTCTCTCTGGCGTGAGCGCTGTGAAATTACCTCATGAGACTTCTGTAAGTCCAGAAAGAACGAATCAACCCAACCGTGAGCTTGCTCAAAGTGCTCTAAGCGCAAGTTGGACCACGGCACCTGGCGTACACACTTCTTCCGCCTTTTCATTATCCCCTACCGAAACTGATGCCCAAGAACATTCATTGAAAGTTTACTATCATGTGGAGTAGCCCCAAGTTAGTGGGGGTGGAAAAAAAGTTGTAGTTTCCTCGTTCCAGTACCAATGACTTTCGACCCTGCGTCAAACTTAATACCCCGGTACATGTCATGTAAATGTTGAATGGCCTGCCAACGCAATTGTAGATGCAGAAAAATTTAGGGAACAATGGAGGTCCATTGTTCCCTAAACTGCACATCATGCGAAGGACTGTGTGAACGTTAAGCCTCGGAATGCAGCTTTTACATACACGTAGAAGACCAAAGAATCGCGGCCAGGACCTTCTAAAAGACAATCGTTCATATAATTTTTGATATTTTAAGTTTTATTTTGTTAGTCTTACCATAAAAGCTGATTTAACTTCCAGAGAAGGTATGTAAATATGTATGTATGTTCGGGAGAAATCTTGCAATTTAATTATGATTGTCACAAATAAATTTAGCACACTTATGTAACTTCCGTGACCATGCAATATTATGGTATCACTGATCTGATCTGTTTCTTGAGAGATATCTGTAGAAAATTTTGGTATTTTTTTAAACTACCTATATAGTTTTATAGTTTTAGAGTTTTAAGCAAAAGCCGGAAAGAACACAGTTTATTCTGTTTTGTTTGCGATTTTTTTAATGTTCCGTCACGAAATTTTGTCCTCAAACCTCCGATTCGGACTCAGCACTCTAAAATTTCTGAATGAAAGAAATCAGATTAATCCCTAAACTTTCCTAGTAAAAATACAATTTAACTGAACTTTGCCTGAACTGGTTAGTTATTCTAATGTGGTGCTGGGGTGTGGGGTGACTGGGGCGGGCGGGCCGACCCACGGCATGACGGCAGTACTCGCTAGAGCGGCTCCGAACCCGCCCGCGCTCTATCGCGTAGGCCCTCTCGAGTTCCTAAAACTTATCTACTTCCGTTGTGTATTGTATATTATATTTGTTCCTAAATAAACCAATAACGCCTATTTAATGGTTGCTACACTGTCAAGGGAGCAAGAGCGTGTTAGGATCATTTTGGAGACCTGGCCCGCTTTGCTACTTCTGCTGCCGACTGTACAATTTACACAGAAATGCAGTCGGATTTTCAGTTTTTTTAAAGTTTTATTGTTAAATGTGTTTGTATAGTAAACTACCTACACATGACACACAAATACATTAAGATTACCTACTCTGATTATTAACTTATTGGTTTCTGGAATAATATATTCTCCTTAACGTTGAAGCTATATGGTATTAAAGAACTCTGATCCTGAATGAATCTCTGTGGCTGTCTGTCATCTCTTCACGCTTAAACAGTTGAACCAATTGTGATGAAATTTAGTATGGAGAGAGTTTAAGTTACACGGAAGGTTATAGGACAATTTTTATCCCGCAACCATACTTTAAAGACGGGCATGGCTGGCGAGGAAAAAGCTAGTATGTAGTATATTGGATTATACCCATCACTAACGACACCTGGCCAGCTGAAATCCTTCAAGCCGTTCAGGCTGCAGAGCCAACCAGTAATCCACAGTAACAAATCTAACGGCATCTCTCCCTTAACCCTTAGTTTGCCTAAATTCCTTTGTACTAACTGTGAGTAATTAATTAGTCACTTCAGTCAGTCGGGCTATGTAAAAGATGTACCTACTCCATAAAATGAAAACGTCATAGTCTCCTTCACTACAACTTAAAGTTGAATAATCTGATGAACTTCGTTCTAAGTCGTATTCAAGGACTATCAAACAAGTCCAATAATATAAATTTGCATAACTAGAAGCAACAAAACAGTTCAGATGGGAGTTAAACTTGCTCTCGGAGCCGCGAGCATTCTCGCTTTAAAGGAAACCGGGACAACAGCCTACAATACTAGAGTGGGTATTAGTAAATAATAACACTCTATACTTGAATACGTATATCTAGCAACACACCAAGGGCAGATGCAAAACGCAGTTTAGAATCTAAACTTTAGATACATTTTGTATTTTCGTAATAGGCGATCCGCGTTGGGTACAGGAACAAGGAAGCAGCAACTAACAATAAGTAAGAAGCTGAATAATGTTATAGATTTAGAACGAATTTCTTGTATAATAAATAACAAATAACAACGTAATAAGAAAAACAGATCAGTTTTAGTTTGAGAAGTAGGTATGTCTTCGTCACCACTGATGTATATTGCATCGAGATATATCAGTTGAGGCATATCTGAATCAGTGTGTTACTTGAGAGAGTACAAAGAAAACCATAACCTTCATCTATGTATCGATATTTACTTAATGTCTTTACGAGCTTACCTAACTCTTGAAATTGTCACGGGCCTGTGCTGGTATTTCCAATAGGTAAGTCGATCTAAGAAATATTGCTACTTGACACAAACAGTTTCTTTAGTTTTATAGGAAGAAAACTGTGTCTCTTAACACAGGTTTTGTTTTACTTAATAAGAGGCACAAATAATGTAAATGTACACTGTAAATTACTGTTGACTGAATAAACATATTTTTTTTTACCTACAAGGTGTTGGGGATATTTAGATTAATAGTGTAAAATTGTTAAACCAGACAGTTGAATTAAATACAAGAACATATGTATTAGAAAGTTTTGTGGTGACCAATTTAGCCTAATCTACTTTTATCTAATATTACGGAATACTTCAATTTTGTTTGTCTGCTGCTATAGTAAAATGGGTGAGCACACCGTTCCCGACTAATAAAAATAACTCAAAAGGATCAAGATCGGAAAGTTGCACATTAAACATCACGTCGGAAAAAAGTTTAAATGGCGTGTCTTTTGCTATCACTAATACTATACTGTTATCGCCTATTTAATAACGGTCTCAAGTGGCATCGGGCCATGGTATATAAAAATGGTATCTACCTGCTATAGCACGCGCATCTTTAGCACGTGCTAGCTGCCTCCTTCCTATCTAACTATATCTCATTATTGATTTTGGACCTCATGTCTACAGATGTAAGGTTGATAATGCATTAACTTAAAAAGAATTTAAACAAATATTAAAAATGTATTTATTTATTTTATTAATATTCATTGTTTCAATCATTGTTTATTAACATCATTGTTTATTAACCAAAATGAATAGTGTGATCTTTTTTACGAGTATAATAGCGTCTATGGTTTATAAATAATTACGATAGTGAATAAGATGTAAAGTACCTAGATCAATAAGAGGTATTGAAACCAGCCGAAGACTTAGAGGGATCTATAACGTGAAAAACAAAGTCAGTAACTATACTTAACCCTGACTGTAAGTTTTTAACGTAACTTTACGTCACGAACGCGTTTGCGTTTCCCATATAAATAACATTATCACTTACGCGTTCGTAAACGTTTTTTAGGTCAAACGAAACTTACACTAGAGCCTCTTATCCCATTTTAAGATTCTTTCAGACCAATGTTGCACTCCGAAGTTCCTCCATTAAAGTATATGGCTGACTCTTGGGTAATTTTGTTCTATATTAAGTATAGTATTTAATCAGTTAACCAAATATATTTGTTATATATTCGTACAGTCACCGACTTTAATTGTTGAGCTACTTACGGTTCAAGCTATTTTCTTTTGTTTAATACTTACTCTATGAAATGCCCAACGTAAAGTGAACCCTAAATGGCTCAACAATTAAAGTCCCTGACCGTACCTATAAATGCTTACTCGGAGATAGATAGATAACATCCATAACCCAAGAACTAATATTTAAAATAAATGCACTAAAATTAAACCTCTGGCCAAAATTCGAACCAGGAACACGGATTCGCGCACATTCGAATACATATTGCGTAGGCATAGTCGTTTATGATTATATGATAAAAACTTAATTACAATTATTTTATGTGAAATTTTAATTGATTAGCCCTTTATTGCTTTATTGTATTACATCCATTATTAATCCATCCATATGTACCATACGCTTCAAATACACCGTACCCAACTACGCGTAGGGCAAAAATAAAATAATACGTTTTTAATAAGGAATAGACCCTACCCTACCAACACACATAAAGACATTTTAAAAACCAGCTTTTGAAAGGTCCTTTTAGGTAAGTAACTACGGTAATGTAAGTACATCATCATCATCTCAGCCATGAGACGTCCACTGCTGAACATAGGCCTCCCCTTGGACCTCCACATGTACCGATTGGAAGCGACCTGTATCCCGGTGACCTTAATCAGGCCCATCTTGTGTGTGGACGTCCTATGCTGCTAGCTTTTGCTAGTGCGTGGTCCCAACTCGAGCACTTTTCGACCCCATCGGCCATATTTTCTGCGTGCAATGTGGCCTCCCCATTGTCACTTCAGCTTGCTAACCCGATGGGCTATGTCGGTGACTTTAGTCCGCCTACGGATTTCCTCAATTCTGATTCGACCCCGTAGAGAAACTCTGAGCACTATAGCTCGTTTTGTGACTTTGAGCTTTGAGATGAGGCCGATAGTGAAAGACCACGTTTTAGAGCCGTAATTAAGTCATCACTGGTAAGACACATTGATTGAAGACTTTCATCTTGAGACACTGAGGTATGTCGGACGAAAAGACATTACGTAGTTCCCCGAACGATGCCCAACCGAATTGGACTCGGCGGTTGATCTCTTTCTCGAAGTTAGAGTTACCTAGTTGGACTACTTATCCTAGGTAAATGCAAGAGTCAACCACTTCCGAGTAGCGAGTTCCCAACAAAGCCTGGGGTGGGCACAACATTGGCATTTGATGTTAGTTTCGTCTTGTCCATGTTCATTTTCAAGCTCACCCGTTGTGAAACTCGGTTGAGGTCATCGAGCGTCATGCTGTGTTCCCCCATCGACTTTGCCATGACTACGATGTCGTCAAGGTAAGGTCGATAAAGTATTGATAAGGTATCGATATTCGATAGACGTGAGTGATGTATTCGCCGTTGATGATGATGCCAAGTCCTTGCCATTACACGAGCTTGAAGGCGTCTTCCATTACGGCAGTACTATACAAATACTTCAACACTTCGGTGTACCGATAGTCAATATGGCAACGCTGAAGAGACTCAAGCACCGCCATTGTTTCCACCGAATCGAAGGCTTTCTCATAACACACTTTCACAAATGCTAAGCATAATGGCAATTTTCGGTTTTCTGTATGACTTGCCGCAGCGTATCGACACATCCATCATCTGTGGTATAGGTGTAGTCTTTTCGGAAACCGGCTTGTTCGCGAGGCTGGAAGCCATCGAGTCTATCGAGATGATTCGTGAAGACTCTTGAAAACAGCTTAAATAGACATGGCTCAGAAGCGTGATGGGTCTGTAGTTCTTCAATAGTCTGCTATCACCTTTTTTGAAGACGTGCACCACCTCGCCTCTGTTCATTGTTTCAGGCGTTTAGCCTTCGGACAAGACGGAGCGAAAGAGAAGAGAATATATAAATATTCCTAATCTGAATTGAGCAATAAACATAACAAATGTATATGTTAAAGATGTTAAAGAAATTTACATTCTCAAAGTCGAGTCACAGTACCTATATATAGTCTATGGTTAATCACGTCTCACAAATAACTATTTTTAAACTAATTACTGCTACTCTCAATCTTTGACCTCGCAAATGTCAATTGTATAATCACTATGAAAACATCAGTAATTACTCTTTATGTAAGTCGAACGTACACAGAGCGGAACGCCTTTGTTCTTTAGTAGACATGTATATATTTTAAGCGTGTTTTATAACCAACGTACATTTATTTTTACCTTTTTTTGTAAGTGAGATAAGTTATAAGATCCATAATATCATAATGAGAGTAATGTATTTAGTAAGACAAGTTTATAGTGTTAGAACTAGATATTGGCAGTCGCTTTCTTAAAACTAGTATATCTACGCCTAATCCTGTGACTAGTTGCCAAGTGGATTCCAGGCTCCCATGAGCCGAGGCAAAATGGAAAGGGAAAGGGCAACGCGAGGAAGATGTTTTTAGACACATATTTCGGAAACACCTATAAATTTCGGCTACACATCGGCAATTTTACATAATTTGTCCTAGTAAATCATACCACTATTTTTAAAAAAGGGGAATAATTGCGGGTTATGCGGGTTTGATTTCTCTCAAAGCAAAAATCGCTATACAGCTCTTAGATTTACGTAATACAGCATGTATCAATACGAGAGGCAAAGCTTCAAACCCGTAAGTATAGGTAGGTGTCGATGGAGCTTACGTCGAATCGCGTTGCGTTTGTATTGCCTCGTCTTGAACAACGATATAACCGCCATCGACAATAAGGTCCCTTTTCTCAGATAATGTCACAAATAAGGTTAAAGTTTTGGTAGATGTTATTGAAATACGGGCTCATATTATTTTTAGGTTCATATAATGATAAATCTATTTTAATTGTGAAGCATTCTGTATTCATTATTTACATCTTAAGATCTGACAAGTCAAGATTAAGATCAAAACGTAACGTTAGTTGAAGAAAGTTTGTCAATGAAAATGGTAAGCCAAACTTGTTTTACAATGTTATTAAGAAAAATAAATTGACATTGACGTGACATCTAACATATTGCTGACGTATTAAAGGGCTTATTTTCACAATAATTTCAACATATTTCGGCTGGTACTTCTGATAAATTATCTAGTTTTCAAAATGATAAGTTGCACTTAAGGAAATGCCTTAATAGATGTGTTTACAGTTTTATGGAGATGTGTTTTTTGTTATGACAGTAACATACCGTTTCACAGGATGATATGGGAAGTGTTAACCGACTTACAAGTAGTTGTTAATTATAAATAAAATGATGAATCAAAAGATAATCGGTAAACACTAACAGAAAATTCGAAATAATATTACAATTTCGTCATGGCCAATAATGGGTTAAATGCTTTGCCTCTCGTATTGATACATACTATAGGTATACTCTAAGAAAAACGTAGCTCATATATTAACTCCTAAATGAATATTCTTCCATAATATGCATATAAACGAATATAAATCTTGTTAGTTACTTACTCAGAATACCAGCAAGTTTTGTAATTTAGGTTTTTTTTAATTTTAACTCGTGTAATATGTGGTATGTTTTAGGGTTCTCAAATATATTTTTGTTATTATTGTAATTTAAATGATTTTCATTTTATTCATGAAAAAGTCGACACGATTTTGAAAAAATACCAAATATAGTTCATTTCTTCATGATTACTTACAGGAAAACCTATAAGAATTCTGTCAAATGAATCTAAGGTGGTAAACTCAATATAATACGTTCACATTCGAAATAGTTTACTATAACACCACTAAGTAGCGCTAGTAGTAGTTAACTAGCATCTTAGTGGATGTAAAATGTGTGTGTGACGGGTCTACGGGACCCTCTCCACGCGAGTTTAACTAGCACTTGGTCGATTTATTTTTAATTATGCCTTAAGTTTTATGCTTAGTAACATTGTACATACATTTTTGAAGGTTATGCAGCATTAAGATATATTAAAATTAACTTTTACGGTGCGACTCTATCTATGCGCGTAATATATATGTAGTTTAAGTAAATTGGCATAAGTGACTTATATCTTATGCTAACCTAACAAATATTATGTTATGACTGCAGCTGTATGCAATATTATACCTGTATTGAGACAACAAGATTATTATTATCTCTCACGCTCTGAAAGCGAGTTATTAAGAGTTATCTAGTTAGAAAGCGGATGGGAAATTTATTTTCGCCCTTCGACGTTATAAATTTTTAAATAACAACAACAACAATCTAATATGAAGAAATTTTTCGGTTTTATAATAAACGGTGACTTTAAACATAGGTTTATATAATCACACATGTATAAGTATATGATTAATATTTTACTTGTTAGAGTTCTCGCCCACTCAGATGTAAAAAATCGTAATCATATGCGGTAGTTGTAGTTTGTAATAAGTACAGTTTCAAAATAAATAAAGATAAGATAGGCGTTGGGGAAGCACCCAAAGCTTTGCAATAGGTGGGGATCAACATGTCTTATTGTACCCTTACAATAAGTTGTGGCTTTGACGCTTTCCATAAGGGGTATCGAGTTTACTATCTGTGCATCTCGTTCTCACTAAAATAGTACAAGCGAGATGCACAGATAGTAAACTCTATACTCGTTATCGAAAACCTTAATGTCACAGTTCGTTGTAAAAACCTAGATCTTTTCAACTCGAGGGATGGCCTCGGCTTAAAAACGTACCTACTCAACACTTTTTCGACAGAGACTTGAGAGGTAGTTTAAATAAATCCAATGTATTCGTACACATAAAGAAAACATTTCTGTCTATCTATACGTCGTGCCGCGCAGGAGTCGAGGATGATAGGTATAAAAGACGGTAAATTTGCGGAGTAATAACACTTTACCTTATAAAGATCACGACACGTCTAAAACTATTATTATCAGAATAAACGTGTGTTAGTCTTTATTACACTTGAACAATTTAAGTACATACGTATCTCTTGGATAAACCTATATGCAAATAAAAATGAGTCAGTTATCATGCTCATCGAGCAAATGAGCACAAATACAGAAAACGTACAAAATATATTTTTAGTACGTTACTACAGATGCTGGGTAGTAAGGGTAAGGGGTTGCCAACCGAATAAATTATTAAATTTATAATGCGCACATAAATGCCTGTCATGTACAGTCGCATACGTAAATAACTATTCCTCTTCTTCCTCTTCATCCAATTGCCATGTAAATTTGTGATACAGCATCATGACGATTGGCAATAAAAAAAATAATAGTAGCATCTGCTGGTTGGTTTTATAACATTCTGCCACTACGCCTATAAATAAATCAAATTGCGTAAATTCTGAAGGTTTATTGGGCAAGTTTACTTTCAGTTTTTCTAAAAATAAAACTTCTTTCTTCGAGATTTTTAAAAATATTAATAGACTTATAACAATCCGTCCTTACTGCGTTCCAAATATACTGGCCGGTAACCCCTACTTAGACTACTTTTATTAGAGAAGATTAGGTACTACAGACTAATGTACTATTCTCAAACATGCAATGAAATATTCACTAGGCTGGAAACTATCACGTGACGAGCGCGGCTAGACGATGGATCTGTAATGAAATTCCATACAAAATGTAGGCCATGGCCGGGAAGTGGCTATTTTTTTAATTTCCATTTAACATACGAGTAGGTATGTTTGATTTGGGACAGAGTATTATGGCATTCAGCCATAAACTAGTGGTTCTCCTTTTTCCCCCTTTACCCCTCCCTCGAATCTTTTTTACAACAACCTTTAAGCAAGTGTGGGCTTGACCTTTTACACGAAAATGATTGAAATCCCGTCCATAAACAACGCGACAGCAATTTTCCCCCTTTTAGCCCCTCATTTTAACCCCAATCAAAAAAATGGGTCGACAATTTTTGGCAAATAAATCTAGGAACGTACATGCCAAGTTTTATAAAAATCGGATGAAAAATTCGACCTCTAGACGGACACTGGCCAACCAACCAATACACACACATCAATCTGCCTAATTGTCATACCAGTGAGAGACCTCAAACCCAACATGCACCCGCGCGCTCTTGCGGCCTCTCCGTGTGAGATAAAACGGTGACGATAATTAAAAAAAAAAAAAATTGCTTTCTTGTATAAGTTACATTTACTTACCCATCTAGTCTAGCTAAGAATAAGTATTCATAAAAAACCGGCCAAGAGCGTGTCGAGCCACGCTCAGTGTAGGGTTCCGTAGTTTTTCGTCCGACACAGTAAGTGTTCCCACTTAAGAGTTAAAAATGGGCTGTTTGATACATTGTAGTTGACATATTAATATTAAGTACAGAACCCTAAAAACGGGCCAACAAAAGACGGTGACAACTAAAGAAAGAGTTATAGCTCCCAACTATACATGGAAAATTATCACCACGAGTAGTAAGAAGGGGTTGTAACATGGAGTGACAACCAGCCAGCGTCATTTGAGACTTCTGTTCGGTTGAAACTGACGCACTTTTTTTTCCTTCAGGAGCGATTATTTCCGAAAATATTGACAGTATCAAAAAATGATGTTAGGAAACCCCAATTTATTTTTAAATACCTATCCAACAATATATCACACGTTAGGATTAGAATGAAGAAAAAAATAACTCCCCACTTTACGTATAGGGGGGTACCCTAAGATCACATTTTTTTCCACTTTTTATTTTTGCACTTTGTCGGCGTGATTGATATACATATTACTACCAAATTTCAGCTTTGTAGTGCTAACGGTCACTGAGATTATCCGCGGACGGATGGACGGACGGACGGACAGACATGGCGAAACTATAAGGGATCCTAGTTGACTACGGAACCCTAAAAAGGCGGTTAGAATTTTATAATTTTGTTTTTTATTTGTTCATAATCACAAGTATACGTCGATACTAAGGTTTCGTTCAGCAACGTGCTATTGCAATCTTATTTAGTAAAATATATCGGATTTATTTTTATGGATTATCGGTCGCTTATTCAATTTTAGTTAGAAAAGGAACTAAATAAATAGTAAGTATTAACCCTTTGGACTACTGAAGTCCGTGCTACCGTGCCTGCCACGCCACCGACCTTTATTGTGGCTATGGCGGCCGCTGGCAAAGCAATTGTCCTGCTGACAGATAAGGTTTATATTCGTTCTTCACTAGTCGATACATTGGCGTACACGACACATTTTAATGCGAGCGGAAATGCGTTCAAAAGGATAAACGTGTTAGTTAGATTTTTGTCTAGCTAACTAAAAATTTCTCTAGAAATAATATTTTGATTTAATGATTTTATATTAATTCATTTATTTTCATGAAATGTTTGAGAAAAACTCTGTACATACAACTGGAAATATGATCTGAAATGATAAATATCATTTCTACACTTTTTTGAAAACTCGAAACAAATGCCTGGCATAAGTATTCAAATTCCAAAGCAATATAGACTTTAGCAAATTTCAATTTTTCAATATTACCTATTCGAAATAAAATAAAAATTGTACAAGAATATAACATACTTTCATTTGAAAAAATTCAAGTCGTCTAAAATGGAACATATTCGATATATGAACGTTTTAACTATAGATAATTTAATTTCAACATTAGGTTACTTTGTAGGGAACCCTTATAGTTTCGCCATATATGTCTGTATATCCCCGGCTGTGCTCAGTTACCGTTAGTCCTAGAAAGCTGATTTGTTATAATAATGTAAATCAATCACTCGGACAATAAATGATCAAATAAAAATGGGAAAATAAATATTTTCAAGGTGCTTCCCCTACATGTAAAGTTGGGAGTATTTTTTGTGTGTTCAACCCTTAAGCCACGTATTCATTGTAAACATTTGTTGAGCAACAGTTGATCAATTTTGTTGATGAAATGGCACAAAGTTGCGGGAAACTTTGTTTACGGCATGAGCTGCTGTCCACACCGCAGACTGCGTGAAAATGTTGCCTGAAGAAGTCGTGTTGTTGTGCTCTCTTGTGTGTCTAGTATAACCTAAAACCCCGGAAAAAGAAAAATATCTTCTTTTTTCCCTCGTGCGTACGTAGTAGGCACATGCATTTTAGTTTCCACGTCTTTTTTTGGCAAGTTTAGGCTAGCGGAAATCTCGTCCCATGGATCGTTTTTTTTAATCTTTATATAAGGAATATAAACGAACGAATTTTGACGAATCCCATAGCACACTTTTCGATTGAAAGAGTTCTATTAATTGCATTATTTTTGTCGTTGTCGTAAAAGTTGCAAGAACTGTATGTACACATCAACATGAGTTGATCAACTGATATTTTTGATCGACAAGCGAAAACACTGCAACACGCAGTCAGCAACTCTGCAACAAGCAGTGTTGCCTGCAATATGTTGCCAGCAACTCAGCAACGTGTTGATTAAACAAGGTTGCTCAACAAATGTTTACAATGAATACGGGGCTTTAAGTGTAAGGTACCGTTAGATAGGCAAGTATTTGAAATAGGAAAATTAAATAATAGGGGTTTGCCTTTAACACGTTTTTTGACAAAGTGAATATTTTCGGAAATAATCGCTCTGGCAGTATCTCTTTCTCTACCTTTTGAACTCCAAATCCAAAACCAAAAAATCATGAAAAGCTTAGAAATTAAAATTATTTTAATCTAGATCGGTTAAACTGTTTTTTACTCACGGATTGAAAACTACGAAACATAGCCCGACAAGCTCTTGGCCGGTTTTTGTTTTTATTAATATGTTACCTGCGCCATTAGATTATAATTTCTGAATATATTGTAGAAAAGTTATTATATGAATATAGATAAAGTATATAAGTAATGTTTACCCATAACTGAACAGAGTGCTGCCTTTTGGTAATCGACTAAGAACCTGGATGTACATACAAACGAATAGACATAGTTTTTCCAAGTAAGAACTAGAAACGGTTGCGTTCTATATAATTACACAGTCGATTTAGCTTATAAACGATACCTTGTGGACAAGCACGTGTCACGCCCTCTATCGTGGGGAATTAGAAACCAGCTTTCCTTTCCAATACTAACTACGACTGTAATGGTATAAGCACGTAACGAATACAGTGGAATCTTAGTAGTACAAGTTTTCTAAGCCCAACGCATAATAAGATAAACTCAAAATTTTGGTTTTGTGTCTCAAATCCCAGTAAAGGCATTTATTTGTGTGATGAGTACAGATATATGTTCCCGAGTCATGGGTGTTTTATATCTGTATTATATATACCTATATATATATATATATATATATATATATATCAGTCAATAATATATATATATATTATTGACAGTACCATTGGTGTAAGTATTTCCTGTAATATATATTATTATTATTTATTTATTAAAAGACGAAACTCTTCCTGCAGGCGATTTGCTTTTGAAACGAGTTCTCTGCGGCGGTTTCCTCGTGTTATGTACAAAAAGGTTCTCAAAGAAGGATTTGTGGTATTTAAAAAATCAGCAACGTAAGTACATGTGTGTGCTCAACATGTGTTATCAATTATCATTATCAATATAGCTGTCGTAGCTTTTAAGGAGCCGTATGGAAACCTTTCTTTTTTTATACCACGACGGTGGAAAACAAGCATACGGCCCTCCTTTAAGGACGTTGTTGTAACACGAACAAACCAGCCATAGAACTCGTTTCAAAAGCAAATCGTCTGCAGGAAACCTAAATACACAAAAATAAGTGTTGAATCGTTGCCACTCAAAACTTAAAAGGGAATAAAAATAAGCCCGGACCCGGGAATGTCCTTAAACTACGTCCAACAATGAGAGGTAGGGCACATCGAAGTACCATCACGCTTGTGTTTGGAGAAGCCCAACTGGGGAAGTACCTCCTCCTTACAGAAGACCACAGCCATGATAGCACTGCTACCTTTCAGGTATCCAGTGTTGTGTTCCTGATGATGAGTAAGGTTCCCAGAACTCCAACTCCCCTTAAAGGCCGGCAACGCACTTGTGACTACCCTGGTGTTGCGGGTGCCCATGGCCGACGGTAAATGCTTCAGGTAATCCGTCTACTCGTTTGCCACTTACAAGTAGGTTACTAACCATCTCGAAGTGAGAGTGTGACAAGAGTAGCTATTAAAAGTTTCATAAGACCATCCTTTTAAGGCTTAGTATTATTATATTGTCAAGTCTCTTCATTAAAATTCTATTATAACTAGTAAATGTAATAAACCATATTTGGCTATATTTAATTAAGTAGGCATGTCATGAAATAATGCTTCAAGATTGCAAATTATGTTTATTTGAATTGGATGCGACCTAAATTTCATCATTACCCTTCAGAAGGACTAATCTGTCACTTACAATAGTTTATACGAATTGTCGCAATATGGACTCTTTGTTTTGGATTTGATTACTTACTTTAAAGAAAAGCGGTTCCGTGTGTCTATTTGTAGATGAAAAAGTTAAAACGGCGGCTGACTTTTGTCAACTATCTACATATGTTTGCAATAGGGATGGCTTTAACAAGGTAGAAGAGAAAATGATTCGTGATATTTAGGTTATTATTGTATGGAATCAAAACATTCTATTTTTCGTAATGTATTTTGAACCGCTTCAAAAGTAGATACTGTGTCAATGACCAACATTAACTCTTAGAAGTGATCCATATCTTGTCATACGTGTATATGATGATTAGATGATACATTTGTAAATGCCTATTGACTTAAGACGTAAAACTTTTCACCGTTTCATTTTAAAGGTGCTTCGAATTTCCACATATCAGTGTTCTGAATGACAACGTTATTAATTAATGAATACATTTTAAAACCTTTTACATGCGTCTGCATATTATGGGGTTATCTATAGACATAAAAAAATCGACACCTCCTCTTTCATTACTATCGTAATGACTGCTCTTAACAAGTGATTTTGTAATTAAAATATTGTATTTAGATTTACTCTGAAAACTTGATTAATTTTTTTTCCTGTTTTAGACGCTATAACATTGATTTTCCGCTAAGAAACTTAATTTGCATATTTAAATACCTATGTATATTAATCAGTTATGCCTTCTGGCGACCTTGGCTGATGTGAAATCATTATACGATGTTTCAGTAGCTGTTAAGATAGAGATACTTATACCTGCTTAATACCTTTTAGAAGTATATCTGGGTGGAGTGAATCATTTTTCTCGTTGCCTTGGTTACGTCTCCTGGGTTATACTGCCATGCTATAAATCTCAGCTTCAGATTCAGATTCAACAGATGTTCCATTCAATTCTTACATCATTCTGAAATTTATTTTTAAATATTTGTTAATTGCCGACCAAAGGTTAGTTTTCTTCGAACCTTTCGGCCGTGCCGAAACTTTTAGCCTTGAACATCAGATCGCATCCGGGTACCGGAAATATCAAGTTTGAGAAGATGGTTTGGTTTGTCGATCTTTATGGTTATCAGGTTGTCACGTACTTATACACTTATTACTTAACATGGATGGGACTCGCATTTTATTGTAATTTGCAAATATTACTTTAAAGACCCTGGATGGACTAACACCGTCTGGACGTCTCTTCAATTTAGAGGTTTGTTAAGAATGGGCTCAATTAGCACTTTCTTCGGGCATAGCAGACTACAAAATACTAAAATGATACATATGTCAAAAAATAATAAAAGAGATTTGTAGTCAGTCACCTTTGAATGTGATAATTATTTCTATTTCTATTTCTATAATTCTAGTCAACAATCTCGTTGCAGGTATCTAAACAATAGTTGTTCGGCACCTTAAGACTCAGTGTATTTCAAATTGTTGCAGGTCACTGTCGCTGACATCGCGATGGTTACTATGATGATAATGATAAACAAAATGGAAGCTCTGCCGGTACCGGTGTAGTGAAGCACTGCGGCCGCGCCCGCCCGCTCCGCGCCGCCCGGGCCTCCCGCGCCGTCCGTCCGCGCCGACGCATTCCGTCGCTGTCCAATGTGACCGTCGCACGCGCCGCGACTGTCGCCGCTTTTGCTATAGCGGATCAACAAACTAATAGTGACTCCTCAACTGTGCTGCAATCTTAAATACAATAGTGACAAATTGAATTTAACAGAACTGTTACATTAAACTCTGGATGTTCCATTTACATATTTGTGTCTCAACAAGCAGACAAGTGCATTGAGTAAGTGTGGAGAGGGCTGCATTCCAAACCGGTGTCGTTCTTTAACAGGCAAGGTTGGTTCTGCTCTCTGCTTATGTTTTTAAGTCATTGAAGGACACATCAGCGCTGCTTTTGTTGACGATTCTCTATGAACTGAAACCGTGTGAATACTGGCAAATGAGGTCTCCATTCAGAATGTAATAAAACGTTGCAAAAAGTGAATCTATTGAAGAGGAAAATGGCTGGTGGTGCACTCAGTGAAAACGATCGACATTGCCTAGAAACTGGTGTAAAAAGTCAATCTGAGTGTTTGCAAGATACAGAAAAAATAAGTGAATGCAAGTCCAATGGACTACGCGTCCGTTTCCTGGATGAAGAAGGTAAAACGGAGAGGACAGTTAGTGCCGATGAAACTGATGCCGTTGTGTCGCGTGTCAAAAAAATACATATACTTAAGAACAGGAGTTCAAGTGAAACAAGCATTCTTCTAAGAAACCCGTCTTTGATGAAGAGGCGATCGAGTGCCGAGAGACGCCTAAACGATGGACAAACTGGCAAACTTAATAACAATTCGCTTTTGGAAAACCTCAACGGCCGAGCAAAGGCTAAGAACAATGAAACCGAAAAAAGTGATAAGACTGAGGAAGCAGGTGACCAAACCAAAGAAATTATTGGCCAGAACTTTAAGAAAAACAGCAATGTTTACAGCGTGAACCAAGCAAAAACTTTAACACCTGAAAAGAAGAAGTCTTTGCCATTGCTTAAGCCCAAGTTAAAGGGTCATAAATCACATGATAACTCTTCAGAAAAATCTACGTTGCCAGCTGAAGGCTCCTTTGCTGAAAGTCACTCAGCGAAGGATTTCACGTCTCGCACGATTGGTAGAATATCCAAGGGCATCGGGCGCCTCCTGCGCCGCACCAACAGCGTTCGCATCAGTGAGCCCGACCCCACCTACAAGGTGGCTTACCTCGGCAATGTCCTCACCGGCTGGGCTAGAGGTAAGCTTCCTTCTTGTTTCCGTGACACAAATACAATTGCAAAATACGTTGGTATAGGACCATAATTAGTTCTAAACTTTGTTATTATGTAGTACGTACGAGTATTTCAATTGTTCTCTAACCACTATGATCCAATGACTATGGGAGCTATTGATAGGTTTCGAGCCACTTCTCGAGCAGATTCTTTGATTTTTGGGCACAACTTTGAATTCAGATATCAAACATAACAAATATGGATTTTGTATTTGTTTCCATTAATTTTTGTAGGTTAGGTACCTACAAAAATTAATGTAAATTCATAATAATATGCGAGATATTTTTGCTTATTTTGAATAGTCAAATTTATTTTATGTCAGTACGTACAGTCAGCAGCAGAAATGGCTAAGCGTTCCAGGTGTTCAAAATGAGGTCAACAAATCTCTATTTTCAACAGAATAAGAGCGCGTGTAGATAATTTTGCACACTTGAAACGCTTAGCTACTTTTGCTGCTGACTGTACCTATTTAGTAGCTATTTATTCAAGATTTTATTCGTATTTAATTCATTTCATCAAAGTTTAAAATGTCGGGCCAATATATCGGACCATTTTGGCCGAAGACGAGATTTCGGCACAAGATTCGGCCGAGAATACCGCCAACTTATCCCATTTTATTCTTGTTTTTGTTTTCTGTATAAAGTAATACTTAATACACGTGTCTCAATTTGAGTGTGACGATAAAAAATATTTTGCATAACTATAAAATTTAAAAACTGGTCTTGCGGAACCGGTATTAAGAAAAAAATGTTACATCGGCAAAAAGAAACGGGAAACCAGGTCGACTATGCGAATTAGGCGCCGACTTTATTTGTTATGATACATATATATTCATTGTCTTCTGACTAATCCGGTCGTCTAATAGGTATACCAATATCAATCTACTTACTTACTTGTATTGTGTACTACATTCCTGTATGTGAAGTTTTCCTTAGCTATGAGATATAAGATACCTATATGAGAAGCCTAGTTATCTAGTCTAGTGCTTTCAATCGACGATCTGTGGCATTCATTTGAAAGGTACTACCTATCTTTTTTTTAATTAGTATCTACTGTATGAGGGACGATAATGTCTGCCGCGACGTGTGACAATCGGTATTTTAGTAGCCCGCCGTTCTCAATCGATGCCGAGCGTTCAGTCTCGTTATTCGTCAGGTGAAAGTATATTCTATTATCGTGATGAATCCTGATGATCACTTTTATGTTAAAGAATATTTTGCTTTCTTCAGATGAACTTATACTTTCACTTAAATAGAGAATTTATCTATATATCTCAAGGTATATATGCAAGATAGGGTTCACAACCTTTAAACGTCCTTTTCTATAAGTTATGGGTCCATAGTCCATGATAATATTGGTAATCTTACGTCAGAGAGATGTTTGAGCGACATAAGCAATAACTAATTAGCTAATATGAAAAGGAAATTCTTAGCAAGATTAAAATGTGACGTGGATTACTTTGTCATGGTCAGATAAGAACAAGCAAAGCGCTAAATTTGAAGATCAAGGATGGATCGTGAAGATAATTATATTCGAAACAGGCTCTGGTTTCTGTAAGGACCTTCTTGTTGTGGTTTCTAGATATGGCAAAAAAAAAACTTTCTTCTAAAAAATGCTCATTATATTATTTTATTTTAATATATTTAATCTAATGTATAGGTCGCACCCATAAAATGAAAATATCAGCAAGAAAAAAATATTAAAATTGGGCCGTTCTCTGATAAATTCGTAGTTTTGGAAAACATTGATAAAATCAAACTATTAAATAAAACAACGAGTTTCTAACAGAAACCAATATTTAGAAAAAATCGGTGAAGTAACTATATAAAATTGATACGAGTATATCCAGTAAAATTTATTAGAAGCATTATGTACATCAATATACAATTAATTATACAAACAACCAAAACAATAAAACTAAAGAAAAATTATTTATAGCAGCCAATTTGTCGATGCAATTTCTTTACTTACTTACTTTAACATAGATAGACGGTAGACCACCATTGATTAGAATTTTGTGAAATTACTATTCTTTTTAAATTATATTGTATGGGTTCATTGTGTGTTTGTGTTTCAACTTTGTAAAATTTACGAAGATTACAAAGTTGTTTTACATTATTTTCATTTTCCATTGGATTTAGATGTATTCATACCTATGTGCGCACAGAAATGAAAAAAAATCTGGTATCAAAATATTATTCCTACTAGACCTAGTGTGACAAGCCCATGGTTTTTTTAAATTTTCCGCCAAAAATGTAGGAAATATTCAATTAGTCGGACAAACCTACAAGTTTTAAAGTAGTAAGTAAACTGAAACCGATATTTTAGTAACGGTTTATTTACATCTAATTACAGCCGGTTTTATTAAAGAGGCTCACACATGTGTATAGGAATTTCTTAACCCTCCTTTTCTAGTTCCCGTGTTTGTCAGAGCGTAAACACGGCGCCTTACAAAATAATTGTATGCCTCTCTGTTTAGTATATCTTCTCCCTCGCGCGTTTTTTCATATCGCATTCCAAACATCATTGTTTGTCTGCTCCCACGGACGGGTTTGGTTGCATGAACGAGAGTAACTATGAGTCTCCTGACTTCCATTGGCTTACCTTACCTAAAATGTATACCTATGATATCCGATTTTTTTTTCTGCAATTAAAAGATCTTTTTTTCATTTTATATGTCACAATTATATGTTTGATTATTTTCACTCGAAAATATATTGATATTGAAGGCTGCTACAAAATGCGCTAATGCGGACTTGCTTCCCCTTCGGGTTCAAATCTCAACGTTTATTGCTGACCTAGTATTTTATTGATCGCCTCGTTATCTGAATTACTGTTAACGCGTATTAAAATGTAATAATAAACAGATATACTAGTTCCTATTGGTGTTTATTTTAATTATCGTAATGAGTCTCTTGATTTTCCAATATTTTGTATGCGATGTCTGTAAATATTAGAAGTAATAGATAGTTCTAATTGAACAATAATTAATGAGGCAGTCTCGGCGCCGGTCGAACGATTAGGTGTGTTGCAGCTCGGCGATAACCACGCGACTAGCGGTTATCTGCTTGTGCCGGGACTCGGGTTGTTAACCCACATACATACTCGTATTTGTCACAGGTGCTTCTACTGAACTGATTTTGTTGAATAACTACAAATTTCTGTACAAAAACATAAAAAAAATTCTGTCACCTTTTTATTTTTACATACGTGGTAAAGAAGTTCAGCTGCCCTTTGGAAATCGGTTACCTAAGCAAGGTTTCAACACCAGAAGTCAAATTGTCAGAGTAGACGACATGTCCAGAACTGCTCCAAATCATTGCAGCTTAAGCAAGGAAATTACTACTCGAATATTACCCTGAAACCGCTTCTAAGCCTGTAAGCTCTAAGTTTATATACAGAACTCGAGAATCCAATAAACATTTGATCAATGATTCCTGTTGCGGAGCTCATCCAGACTTGTCACTATCAATGGACGGAGAAAAATGCAGCATAGGTAGTTAGATGAGTGGCATTAGTAATTCTCATAGAATAGTTGCTTTGTTCCTAGTGCAGAAGAATATTTTATTATCTTCAGTACATAGATAGTAGGTACTGGTCTTTAAAACCAGTCGTTATTTCATAACTACATTGGGTAAGATTACCCAATGTTTAACAGAAGTCACAAATCAGAGGAACCACCCTTTTCTTATGTATTCAGTGCTGCAGATGAATGGTGGCATATAAATTTAGGCTTGATTTCAATATAAATATGTTTTCGTTCTTATAAATATTCTTCAGCCTCTAGACGCCAATTATTATAAACAGTCACAAACATTCTCATACATAAATTTGCCAAGTGGCAAAACAACAGTTGTTTTATACCTACCTTTTCATTTTTATGACTTCGGTATTGCAAAATCAGATATCATCTCATCGCTTCTTAACATAATATTTTGTTCAGAGCGGACACTAAAAGTTCACTAGCACCTTGTTGTGCAACCTATATTATACTGTTGACGAAACAAGTAATGGGATGTTCTGTTTGTAAAAACTGCTAGAAAGAGACCAATCTACAGATTACATGGCTTCTATAAACCGTCTCCGAGTTTTATATTGATCAGAAGTTATAAATATTCATATTATGAAGCTTTGGCGATTGTAATTTAGTGTTATTGGTAGAAAAGCGAATGTTTGCTTGCGAATGTTGCTTCCTTGTTTTTAATTATAATCATATTTTGTACAATACTAGAATATATAAACTGAAATTAATAAAAGCTGCTATGCATCGATGCTTTTGCGAAATTATAACATATATCAAAGAAATCTCTCACGTGCGTCAACTAGATGTATCCAAAGTTCTGCACATTCATCATATGAGAATTTCTCGGACCAGTGGATAGAATTGTTCGATTTGTAAGATTTTTAGCCTCGTTCTGCCCATTCTAAAGGCCCATATGTAGCAAGTAAGGCATAAGTTTGTTTTTCGTTTTTAGAGTTATAATTTGAAACAAAGCTAAATTAACTCAATATTTCTTGTTTGTTCCTCTAACTCTCAATCCATTTTAACCTTTATTAGACTTTTAACATAGTCTTAATTATTTTTTTTCAACTTCACAACATCCTACCCCCCAATTATTATTACTATTTACGTATGAACTTCTGTTTAAAAAACATTGAATTCCTTTATTTCATATAATCTGTCTCCATAAAACTAACAAAAGACTAACTTAAAACATTAAGCCGTTTCCACTTTCTTTTAACCCTCTCAGTCTTTCCATATTTCAAGGCTGGTTTTGCTTCTTCTTTGGTTTTTATCTTCAGTAACCGAGGTTCGGCACTAATACATTTTTTTTTCGTTTCTACTTCATTGAAAATAATTGAAAATAAAAGTTTTTAATCTTTTAAATAATAAGTTTATAAACGAACATTAAACTTATTCACTTAAAATATATGCAGTCTCTATAAAAGTTCTTAACCCCATTTTTGCGTAATAAACATAATAAATTACAAATTTCTACTTAAAAAATTGAATCCCATTAACCCTACTTTAATTAAAACCTTAAGATAATTCTATCTGCAAATATCAACTTAGGTACAAGCTTTGATAGTGTCGGTTCAGCATGAAACTTTCACCCTCTTCATCCCTTTTTGAGGATATTTATTTATTTATATGTGTAGTTAAAAAAAAAACTGTTTAGCTTCTTATTCGTATAACATAACGCTTATTAAGACCACTTTTGGGTTTAATTTCAGAAAACACTGGATCCACTTTTATTGTTTTTTTTATTGTTAGTCGTAATTTTTAGTCTAAAACGTAATTATTCAAACACTATGCTCATACACAATGTTCATCCTTTTTTAAAAAGAGGGTACATAGTGCTTGTTACGAGATTAAACTAATTTGATCTATTTGATGCTATAATTAACTTTTCCTAACTACCAGAATATAAAATATAATTATGATGAAAGTAAGTATTGAGCGTACGGTAGGACTACGTAACAAAGTTTTACTGGGAAACCTTCTAATGCGACTCAGTTAATAATTATTAATTAATGTTGGCTAATTGTCTACCTAGTTACACAAGAACATTTTAAACATATGTTAGAATTGAAATATAACAACAATAAAATATGCTTATAATTAATTACTGATTTCATAACAGGTTGGGCCTAGTAGGTAGTGACTCTGCCTATGAAGCCGACGGTCCTGGGTTCAAGTCCCAGTAAGGGCATTTATTTGTGTGATGAGCACAGGTATTTGTTCCTGAGTTATGGGTGTGTTCTATGTATTTAAGTATTTGTTTATTATATATCTCGTTGGCTGAGTAGGTACCACAAGCCTTCTTGAGCTTACCTCAGCCAATTAGTAAAAGGATGCCCTATAAAATTTATTTAGATACACGACAAGAACAAAACGTGCACGGTCTTTAAATAGTTCATTTTCCCTATTCGCCAGCTCGTTGGTTTAAAATGAGTGAACATATGTTGAATACTAGTATCCAACGAGGAAAACAGTAGGTAGATACATAAGTATGTTATTCGTAATTTAGTTTTAGTTCGTTTTTACACAGTTTACATACCTACATTTTTTATTTGTGATATATGTTGAATATGACCCGAAATTAAACACCACCTACTCGTATTATCCTTAAACCATAACTATCACCTTAATGTAGTCAGTCTAGTAAGTATCACCTTACGACCCTTACGTGAACTGGCGGTTAAATGTCTTTCCGTCTGTCCCCGGCTCAGTGACCGATAGTCCTAGAGAGCTATAGTTTGGTATGAATACCTTCGAAGTTTGGAGAATATTTTTAGAAAGAATAGGGGTTTGATTGATTTTTTTTTAATAAAGGATATATTTTCGGAATTAAGTTGCCGCCGCTCTCTAAAGTTTAAATAGGTAGTCTAGTTGTAGATCAGAATTTACTATGATACCTAATCATAGAGGAAATATATGGGTGTAGGTATAAACAGATGAACAAACATTACGAAATTATAAACATTTAACGAAACCATAAACATATGTAACTATGTTTAGTGAATGATAAACCTTTTTTTTTCTGAAAACGGTAGTAAATACTTAATTATGTACACCTTAACTACTAGTTGGAATGTGTTTACCAGCTAAAATGCTAGCAATTGTCGCAGATATTAATAAATATAGTAACTACGCTTTGCCTGTACTCTATTTTAATTTTAAACATGTTTGCACCTATCTAATAACGTCAACTTCAGGAAGGAAAATGGTGTATGAAACTGTTTTATTTTATTTTACAAATCAGTGACTAATAGGTTGTATTGTATTTTATTTAAGTAATCTACGTGTACCTAATAATACGGGTCATAATAAAAATGATGGCAACATGATGAGATAATCGTTTGTATGTATAATCTTCATTTAATATACTTAATAATTAGACATGAATAAGTGTGATAAAAACAGTAGACAGCGCTAATTGCATTCTGTCAACGTCTCGGCCGCTTCCTTGTGGCCATGCGGCCGCAGAGCTTGACTCGGCACGTGACATATTTATCCCTCAGTTCTTACTTCGTGTTTCACAAACATTTAGATTGATACTATAAAAGGCCTGAAACTGTATTTCCTCTAGGCTAACAATTCTTTAACTAGTATTGTGCATCAGGTGTTGCAGGTTGCAGCTTCTGAGACTGACATGTAATTAAGGAATTGTTAAAATAGACACAATACTCGTACCTGCTTTAATTTCAGTAATTTGTGAATTTAACCTACTTTTTATATTTCCATTATTTATATTATATATTCTCTAGACAAAATGGTTTTTTTAAATAGTTCATATTTTTGTATAATTATAACCCACTAAAATTATACTTAGAAGTTATTAAATTGTTTTAATGTAATACAGTATTTTTTCCTATTATTTGCATTATGGACATATAGCTACTTTCATAAAAGTAATTAGAGCTTATTCTTTTTAATAACGTACTGTTACAATAATACAAATATATAGATAGACTGCTAAGTTAGATCAAACCCACTCTAGAAACCTAGCTCTAATAGAATAAATGTTTGCACATGAATCCGATCTCAACGTAGTGAAGTGGTTGGTCCAGTGTGCAGCGCGAGTAAGTAGGTGTTCTATTAGGCTCTCTTTCGGGCCGGGCGTCCTTGCTTCGGTCGTTCCACATACCAACGCTGCTATCGATTCGATAAATCGGATAAATCGCCTTCACACATAATTTTGGCTGAGCATCTTGAAATGTGAAGAAAGATGTTACGTTTATACTTGCAACACATTACTAAAAATCGGCCAAATCGTAGTTTCATATATTACGTTTTCACACTATCTTGTACAGTCTACAGCATAAACATGTACGTATTATAAAAAAGCGGGACATAAAACTGCAATACGAGAGTACCCTATTAAGCAGCCGGATATTTACTACCAAAGAGGGGAATTCCGAAAAAACTTTTTTTTATGCATTATAAAATTTGGCACGAGTATGGCTTATTCTTAAAGCGCAAAGTTGGGTAACATACTTGAAATAACATTAAATTGTCTAAAATTAGACATGGGAAGACTAGAAATGTTTCATAAATTATTTATATTGCATTAGAAATCATTGTTTTAAATCTACACCAATCGTCTACATCAAGCGGCTTTGTGTTTCATACGTTTTTTGTATGTTGATTAACTAGCTTAAGAAAAGGAAAAAAAAAATCTAACTAAAACCTAATACAGTTAAAGAAAACTTCGTCCGATAATGTAAATCTTAACAGATAAAAATAAAATAAGTCTTGGTCCTACCTAACCTAATTCAGTACGTATTAGATACTAATATTTTATATAATTCAAAATTCGATTAGAATAAGCATTATTTTTTTTGTTTTTAACAATGGAGGGTTGTGGTCCCCCTAGCAACTGGCGACTGGCACCCTTCATGTGGAACTAAGCGCCCCCCTCGTTATTTGGAGCCTAGATCGACTTCTGCGGTCGTACGGTCTAAGAGGAGATAAATGACAACGTATTGTTTTTGTTTTGGAAGTCAATCGAACTACTCGTACAGGATTTAGACAGCACTTTGTCTCTTTTTTTTAATTTCGTTTGCTAGATACCATAGAAAATACAAAACCCTTATCCGGTATTCTACCTAATCTGTTTGTCTATCAGATATTTCGAAGCTGTGGAGGTGGTCATAAATATCGGAACATGCACTTTACCACCTTGATAATAGAGGCGTTTTTCCGATATTTGTTACTGCCCCGACAGCTCCGATATATCCGATGGCGACTGTACCAACATGTCAACCAGATGTTTCAACCGGTTGGACGGTTAATGTTTTTTTGCTCAATCGTGTCTCTGGTTTGTTGGTTAATAGTAGTTATTCCTGACCCTCTCCCTAGTTGTCCAGGTGATATATATTTATTTCGTAACTAACCATACAAGCTGCAAACTAGATGGTCGGTTAGTACTTTATTTCTAATCAGCCAATTAAGTTGCTAATCAGATGGTCGGATAGTGCATTTCTCCCAACAGACATGCGATCTGGATGGTTAGTACATTTTCCGTACATTCCAACTAGACATGTCATCTGGTTGGACGCTTAGTATATTTTTCCGTACATTCCAACCAGAGATGACTGGCTGGCTGGAAGGTTAGTATAATCTTTCGTACCTTCCAACCAGACATGGGTGCTGGCTAGAAGGTTAACTACATATATTCGTTCGTGCAGTAGTCAAGACGTTGGCGTACAAAGTTACATTTTGAAGCGAGAGCAAAAGCGTGCAAAATGTTGACGGTTACGTTGGCAACTATCAAGTTTAATTTTACATTAAATTCTTTGCAAATTTCATCTACCTAAACAAAAAAATATTTAAAATGTACTATCATACTTTTAAATAATTACGGAAGCCCAAATCTGAAAGTAATATAATCACTGTCGTGATTGTATCAAGTTATCAACAAGGGGCGTCCATTAATTATTACGGTTCTGTGATGTCGGATTTGGCTGATTTTATATTTTTAATATTTAAACTTGGTCTCCGACGGAAGCCCAGGAGTCTCAACACAAAATTTGCCGCCGAACAATGGAGCGCAGCATACTCGGAGCCCGCAGAACCGAACCGATTAAGAATACATATAACTGAACTCCAGAACAGATATCATACATGTGGATGTTAAGGCCGTCAAGTTTAAATGGGGTTGAGCTGGACACGTCTGACCAATGATATATAATAATAAAGAGACGGCAGGACGACCTACATGTTTTTTGTAGCGACTCGCGGGAATACACACTAAACCGTAATTAGTGGTAGAAAAGAGGGGAATCCTTTTCTCAGACACAAACTACAAAAAAATGTATGTACCTACACTGTTTTGCCGAATATCACTTTCTCCTCATCGTGATATTTTAATACAGCTCTTTCCCTCTGGTATTTTATATCCTAAGAGGCTCACGTAAATAATGGACGCCACCTAAATGACAATGATAAGATTAATGATAACTTTAATCCGCAAATTCCTATTTGTAAATCGATGTCAAATTTGTAGGTATATCAAGCCAATTGATCGTGTAAAATACTCGACTGTTTACGTAAAAAAAAATATGTTTACCCGTACAGCATAACTTTCCATTATACTTTCTATCTACGACCCTATCCAAACCGAACTATTTATCTTATAAATATGTACTGAACTATAGTGACCGATGTCTTTATTTACTTTTATCTACGTACATATCATTAGTGCTCTAGTTAAAATGCGTCCAGAAACCGTAGGCAATGACCAACCATCAGAAATTAATTGAGATGTAATGTAACATTACCTCCTGAAAACCGTAGGTTATGAGTTTAAATTTGGAACAGCTGTCAAATTCAAGTGGGGTGTCTATTCTAGTATCTGTAGATATTAAAACTGTTATTGATACGAAACGCCACTTCCATGTTTTTTTAATATAAATCGAACGACATTTGAACTCGAGTGACAATAGAATAGAGAGTTCATTCGCTTGTCTATGGTTAAAAAAAAATTGACGGAGATACGAAATACGAAACGCCGTCATTCGAAGCTGTCATTTGTTTTGTTCGTTGACTTTTTAATGTTTACAAGTAGCACTAGTATCTAATAATGCAGGTCATTTCCCTACGGTTCCTGAACCCATCTTAAAACACTTATGATATGTGTGTAGATAAAGTAGTGTATGCAACTATACATAATTAGGCATTACAACACTCGTGTGATATTATTATAAAATTCGCCTTCGGCTCGTTTCATAAACCCACACTCTTATTGTAATGCCCTTCATTATGCACAGATACATAAACTACTATTACTTACAATATTATAATTACTACGGGTACTTAACTAATTACTACTCCCCCCAACGGCCGATCAAACCTGTCTCAAAATAAAAAACCACGACGTCCTTCAGGCAATTCTATCCTTTAAAACTGGTTCCGCAGCCGGTTTAGACGGGGTCTCACCCCAACACTTAAAAGACCTCATCTGTTACTCAGCTGGCGAGGCAGGTGACCAGCTCTTAAATTCCATAACCAAATTAATTAACATCATATTTTCAGGAAATATCAATGCAGAGATCGTCCCCATCCTTTTCGGTGCAAACCTCATAGCCCTATCTAAAAAAGATGGAGGGGTGAGACCCATAGCCGTTGGGTCAACACTTCGACGCCTAGCTTCAAAAATAGCAGTTCGTCATATCATTTCGAAATTACAACCCCAATTTGAACCCACGCAATTAGGCTTTGGTACGAAGGGTGGGTGCGAGGCGGCAGTACATGCCCTTCGCACCTTCCTTTCGCACAGTACGTCCGAAGTGTTACTCAAAATAGATGTTAAAAATGCATTTAACTCAGTAAATAGGGAAGCCCTGCTGACAGAAACTAAAAACATAGTCCCTGAAATATACAATTATCTCCTCCTTTCTTACGCTGAACCAACAAAGTTGCTATATCGGATGAAGTCCTTATCATCGGAGGTAGGCTGTCAGCAGGGAGATCCACTTGGGCCTGCAATTTTTTCTTTGGCGATTAACTCGGTAATTAAAAAATTGAAATCTAAATTTAACGTGTGGTATCTCGATGACGGGACTCTCGGAGGAGACTTAAATACGGTCCTTTCAGACCTTGCTCTGATCAAAACCGAATATCATAAAATTGGACTCGAATTAAATTACTCCAAATGTGAACTATATATACCCCATTCTGTACCAAATCACAACGAAATTCACCAAAAATTCAATATTTTGACGCCGAATATTAAATTAATCAAAAAGGACTCTCTTTACCTCCTAGGGTCCCCTGTTTTTGAAGATTCCTTTTCGACTTATATACAAAATTCAATATCGAAATTCAAAAACTACTCTGACCGTCTTCTGGAAATAAGTCCCCATTACGCTATAACAATCTTAAAATTCTGCCTTTTTGTCCCCAAATTGACCTACGTTCTCCGCTACAGCCCTATATTTAAATTCAAAAATATCTTATCACCATTGGACGACATTATCAAGTCAACTTTAGAATCTGTCTTAAACATCCAGCTCAGCGACCCTTCCTGGACCCAAGCTTCCTTACCTATCCGCTATGGTGGGTTGGGAATGCGCAAAATCTCTAGTGTATCCTTGCCTGCTTTTTTGTCCTCCGTCCACAGCTCAGCCAATCTCATAGGCAAAATCTTACGGGATCTCCCATTAAACTATGAGATTGCGAGCGTGGAGGAGGCCAAAAAGGCCTGGTCAAGTGCGTGCCCAAGTACGAATTTCCCTACCCATCCAAATTCTCAGAGGAGCTGGGACGACCCATTATCCAAAATTACATATGACCATCTATTAAGCCACGCCACAGGTTCGGGAAAGGCCAGGCTATTGGCGTCGGCTTCCAGGGAGTCCGGTGATTGGCTGAGGGCTTACCCTTCGCCGAACATAGGTACCTTCCTGGGCCCCGACACTCTTCGCCTGGCCACCTGTCTGCGGCTTGGAGTCCGTGTTTGTGCTCCACACAGGTGCCCCTGCGGTAGCGATGTCGACGAGTTGGGTCACCACGGGCTGTCATGTCAGAAAAGTGCAGGGCGCTTTTCCAGACATGCCGCCCTAAATGACATTATCCGCCGGTCTCTTGCCACGTCCGGCGTGCCATCGCTGCTAGAGCCTACCGGCATAGCCAGAGATGATGGCAAGAGACCGGACGGGATGTCATTAGTTCCGTGGAAGGTGGGAAGGGCCCTGGTGTGGGACGCTACGTGCGTCGACACACTGGCCCCTTCCCACATTCCCGGAACAACTAAACAAGCAGGTGCGGCGGCTAAAGCGGCCGAAAAGGTAAAGCACCAAAAATACTCGGGTCTCGGCCCCGAATACATTTTTATGCCATTCGGTGTCGAGACCCTCGGCCCGTGGGGACCCAGCGCGCTCCAGCTTTTTAAAGAGCTCGCCAAACATCTAAAGGACTCGACAAATGACCGAAGAGCTGGCAGCTTCCTCGCCCAACGAATAAGTTTAGCTATACAGCGGGGAAATGCTGCCAGCATCCTTGGCACTATGCCGAAGGGGCCCAATTTTTTAAATTTATTTTAGTTTTATATAGGTCTAATTTTTGTTTAGTTTAAATTTAATTATAATTATAGTAGTTAGTTTTATTTGCAAAATAAATAATTTTTTTTTTCTTAACTATTTACAACATTAAATCTAAATAAGGCCCTCGAGTCATTGTACTAAGGTTGCTGGCGGCATTTCCTCGTTGTATCGCAATGCTGATACGCTGAGCGAGGAAGCCGCCAGCTCTTCGGCCACCAGTTAGTTCAACCAGATGCTTCACGATTTCTGCAAAAAGTTTGTCCGTGCTGGGATCCCTTAGATCTAGCGTTTTAAAGCCAAACAGCACAAAATGGTACTCTCTGCTCAGGCTCTTAATTTGTTACGTTTATAAATTTCAGCGCTTTTCGCCGCTGCACCCGCTTTTATATTTAGTTATTTGCCCGTTGGAGATAGGACGGCGCTAGTGTGTCTACGCAGGTAGTATCCCACAACAGCATCCGTCTCAAGCTCCAAGGAACCAAAGACGGACCAAAAAACTCATCAGGCCTCTTGCCATCATCTCTGACAATCCCGGTCGGCTCAAGAAGAGCAGGTACATTGATGGTGGCAAGAGACCGACGGATTATGTCATTAAGCGATGCTTGCCTAGAAAAACCGCCTGCACTTTTTTGACAAGATAGTCCGTGGTGTCCTTGTCGGTCCACGTCCGTGCCACAAGAGCATGTATGTGGCGTACATACCGAAACTCCAAGTCGAAAACCAGTCGTCAGTCTAAGGGGAAACCATGAAAGTACCGGTACTTTTTAAAATGATAAAGGTGGCAAACGAGCAGACGGATTGCCTGATGGTAAGCAATTACCATCGCTAATGGGCACCCGCGACACCAGGGGAGTCACAAGCGCGTTGTCGGCCTTTAAGATAGGAGTACTAACTTTTCTTGAAGGTATGAGGGTCGTATTGGTCGGTATTTGATGAAGGATCTATATATCTAACTTCCCGGGCTCCGACCTCCAATAGCCTTGCACGGTTTGGAAATGTAGAGTTGTTTACAAGGGTTTCTAGGTTAAATAACTGAACTATTTTAGGTATTATGTATTAATCAATTACTTAAAACAGCTGTCTTCGCGATTTGATTGAGATTGTTCGAGATATGCGCGTATCAAGTGATTATAAAGTAGACACCTATAATATGAATAAAAATTACAGAAACTGTTTATACCTAATCTGCGCCATTTGCGTTTGCTGTAAGTGCGTTCATATCACAAGGAGATTCCGCCCGAGCCACGCCACGTGCGAGTGGCGGTAACGCGTAGTACCTAATCAACTAGTAGGTATGTTTATGTAGACACTTATTACCTAATATGTACCTAAGTATAGGAAGATCCTTTGTCAACTTATTTATCCCTTAGTTACTGTTCACACCACAATGAGATTTTTTTAGCTAAACGTATAATAACATACTAATTTGAAAGCAAAATTCAGACGCAACTGATATATCTTGATGCAAGATAGACCTTATAATAAGATAAACTCACTAACGGTTCAAGTAACATGGGACATGTATCTATCGGTGTCTTGGGATATACATTTTATTGCTAAGTTCAGGACATACTGCTACCAAAACATCAGCTGTTCTCATTAAATTATTATTTTATATTAGTAATTCGTTCTTGATTTGAAGACTTTTAATTTTTGGTGTTTCCTTATATTGATATTTATATTTAAAAACAAATTTTGAAACAATAATGCTAAAAAAAAATCTGTCCACCTTTATAGACTAGACTTGTAATAGTAATAAGATAAATAAGTATAATAAATTTTGTATACATGATAATTTTGATATTACATACGTTTATGTTGTTAGATGAGACTTAGGCCCAGCAATAAATGAGTAGGTAACTGGCCAGCGTGCTCGCCGCCGGGAGCCGGAATCCGATCCCGTTACCCTAACGGCGGGAGCGCACGCCCACCATTAACTACTTAATCGGTGTCTATTTTGTACGTATGGGATTTACAAACTTTTGCATCACATTACCTCATACTAAGATCTACAAGAAATATCTACTAATATGTCAACATAAAAAAGAGTTAGGGTTACGTACTTTGAATATTTAAAATTGCATGAGTTCACATAATTTTAGATGTGTTGGAGTTATCTTCATTCTGAATACCTGAAACCATCCATTAATATATCTTAATAGAAAATAACTCTTATATAGGCGTAACACTCTCGAGAAAATCATACAACCAAGCAAAACAAATCAATCATTCAAGCAAAATGAGCGAATGCAGAATAAAATACATATAATATAACTCTTTATACCTACGAGTACCTAAGTTCTGTTTCTCACAACATTGACTGAATCGATGTTATACCTACACACATGTTGTACCGAGTGCGGATAAGATTAATTATGGCTTTAGTATTGACACTTCAGAAAATTATGATACCTAAACTAATTAGAATCCGTAGTGTGTTTTTGAACGTTATAATACTTATAATACGTACGTATGAGCAACACACATCATGACGTGTGATCAGTGCGCTCGCGCTGCGGAGCGCCGCTCTGCGCGCTCTCGCCGCGCGGCAAGGTCGTGGCCAGCATAACATCTGTTACACGCCTCGCCATTATGGGTAAACATTATTGACTAAAGTGCGTTATTTAGTATTAACATAGTATATTCGCACGATACCAACATATTTTGCTTACTGATTATTCAGCCAGTTTTAGATAGGCTACTGAATTATTTGTAAAAGTTATCCTGTTGTGTGAAAAATGCTGGAATAATAAAACAAGTTAGGTACTTATCAAATGCAAAACTTAATACACTAAGAAATAATTCGGTTTGTAAATAAGTGTAAAACTTACGTATAAATCAATAAAAAAGTTGTCTTTTTTTAAACCTAACACACACATTATAAAGATCCATAAAGAGCTGAAAATAAAATAATCAAATGCATTTTTAATTTTGTTTACGACATAATGCTTCACTCGTCGACCTCTGGGGATGACGAGCGCAACGGCCAATGCACTTCGAGATTACTAAAATAAATTTGTTCCAATAAGTCAGACCGTGACCATGTAGGTGGTCGTTACAACTCACCTGAACCTGAAGAGAGTGTGTATCGCCCGGCCCCAGACAGTCGGGTCCTCACTTCATTCGAGATTTCTGGTAGATCCCGAGTGGCGAGCACATATTTATCATCCGAGTATCACGTCAGAACAACAACATCATTTGTGTGACACTTAAACGGGGAGTAAGCCTGAGCAATGTCGCCATGGTCGGTCCTACACCTCGTGTCCGTTACCGGAAAACGTTATGAACTATCGTAACCCATAATGAATGAGAAATAAAATGACAAATCTATATTTTCTATTAAGGTTATAACATGATGCCGTGTAAATAAAAGAGTCATATCCGGGCCATCGACGGGCGATGAGCTACAAATCTCTCTTTTATTTACAAGGGAGCGATTATCTATTGTCACTTGAAATAGCTGATAGCTCATAGCTTATTACTAGCTCGCGGTGGGACCAGTGCCTTACAGAGTCAGAAAAAGAGGTTCGGGATCACGACCCAAAAATCAACCTGTATATTAAACAACAAAATTTGTAAATTTTAACCATGAGTTGATTAATCTAAATACCTGGGTACTACGTGTGAACGTATAGTAGACGCTAAACAAAAATGAATCAAATCTTAAGAATACTGTATAAATTTAAATACTTGAAATATATAAACCAAGATGAATGGTAAGTATTCGCAAAGAGTTTTTAGGGTTCCGTAGTCAACTAGGAACCCTTATAGTTTCGCCATGTCTGTCCGTCCGTCCTCGGATAATCTCAGTGACTGTTAGCACTAGAGAGCTGAAATTTGGTAGTAATATGTATATCAATCACGCCGACAAAGTGCAAAAATAAAAAGTGGAAAAAAATGTTTTCTTAGGGTACCCCCCCTATACGTAAAGTGGGGTGTGATTTTTTTCTTGACTCTAATCCTAACGTGTGATATATTGTTGGATAGGTATTTAAAAATGAATAGGGGTTTACTAACATCATTTTTGGATAATGTAAATATTTTCGGAAATAATCGCTTCAGAAGTAAAAATAAGTGCGTCCCCCCCCCTCTAACTTTTGAACCACGAGTTTCAAAAATATGAAAAAAATCACAAAAGTAGAACTTCACATAAAATTTCTAGGAAAATTATGTTGAACTTGATAAGTTCAATAGTTTTTGAAAAAAATCTATATATATATATAAATGAACCCCTATTTCTCTTGGTCACGCTATAATTTGAGAACGGCTTTACCGATTTGGCTAATTTTGGTTTTGAAATATTTGTAGTAGCTCAGGGAAGGTTTAAATGGTGAGAAAATATGGAAAAAAATCGAGTAATATACTAAAAACCGAAAATATTCTTCCCCCATACAAATTTTATCAACTCGAAAAAACTGTAAGCGCCGCAGGATTTCATACATCTTACGCGTTTTTGGTAAAATGGTCTATGCTTTCGCTCGAGAAAGACGAAAGCGCCGCAGGATTGCATATGTCTTAGGCTTTTTTGCGAACAAAATAGGTACTTTATATTATTCCAGCAGTAAAGTCGTTAAGGCGATAGTTTCTTACAAATTGTTAATAAATTAGCCCTTATTCCCTAAGATATGGCTGTCAAAATCTCTATTGAATGACAAGACACACTTCCTCACTTCAGGCCCGGTACCGCGAACATCGAAGTTCGTATATGTCGAGCATTTCTCTTTTACTCCAATTAAGGCGTTAAGAGAGTGACAGAGACAATCGTCCGAAATTTACGAATATGGTTTACGACACCTTATTTGGAGTAAAAGAGAAAGATGTTCGAAATATGCCCACACATTAGGTTGAAACTGAGTGACTGACTTCAAATGACGCTGGATGGTTATCACTCCATGTTACAACCCCTTCTTACTACTCGTGTTGGGACTGAAGTTGGCAACATTTTTTCGAATTTTCCATGGGATCTATAACTCTTTCTTTAGTTGTCACCGTCCTTTGTGGGACCGTTTTTAGGGTTCTGTACTTAATGTTAATCAGTCAACAACAATGTATCAAATAGCCCACTTTTAAGTGAGAACACTTACTGTGACGGACGAAAAACTACGGAACCCTACACTGAGCGTGGCCCGACACGCTCTTGGCCGTTTTTTTTTTAATATGACGATATTTCCTGATACTTAATAACTAATCTTTGATTGAACTTAGGGATTAAAAAAAATACTTTTTCAAGATTTGTTGAAAAGGTGTATATTTTTTCTCATTTAGCTATGTTTTAGCGTAGTAAATGTATATGTTTTTTGATTTATACACTGTGGCAAGGTGAATTACAGTTATCAAGTATAAATTTGTACTTAAACTAACTCTTAATTTATTAATAATTAAACATTGATTTTTCTTTGATAATACACCTTTAAAACTATATCTAAGTCATAAAACATTGAATCACACCATTTACCACTATTTAGTCTTAATAAACACAGGTTTACCAGCCGAATTTTTTTGAAATCGCGTATTCGTGGTGCAGTTAGTTGTGTTGGTGTTACCAATGTTTCGGCAATATAATTCAAAATTGAAAGCATGCATGCATGTATAATTTTATACCGAAGACCAATACACAATAAAAATAATGTAAACAAATATGGTACCATTTATTGTCTATGGGTCTGTTGTAAAACAGTGATAGGCATACGTCGCACTCCAGCGGGCAGTTTGGTGGCAAGGTAAGGTTTACAAAAAAATCTTAACTCACAAGTATTATAATGTACTTAGTATTTGTAACAGTTTATTAAAATTAGTTACCGGTTATCAATTATTACGTATAGATATAATATATTAGTCTTTAACGTATAGATACTCTGCAGTGATAACTGATGGCCTATTTAAGTGGCCACTTATAAAACGAATAAATAGCTGACATGTGTCATTATGACTGTCGTTCAAACTTATATACCTGTCAATTACTTCAGTCGATGTTGACAGAACGTATTCCCATTTAAAATGGATATTTTCAAGCCGAAGAAGAACGTTGACAGCAGGGAATTTAGATAAAATATTAATAATATATTCCCATAACATAGCTGCTTAAGTAAATTAAATATTTTGCATACTTGCAATTGAATTTTTATTTAAAATTGAATGAATACTATAAAATAAACACGTAATTAACGTACAATATAAATACTAGGTACCAAGTACTAAGTACAAATACTTCTGATTATTTGAAAATGAATTGATGTATTTGTGAGACCTTATCTATCATTTGACATGCCACGAAATTGCCCGCTGGGTGCGACGTATGGTCATTATCATACGTCGCACTCCAACGGGCAGTTAATAAGGTAAGTTACAAAAAATCTTAACTCACAAGTATTATAATGTACTTAGTATTTGTAACAGTTTATTAAAATTAGTTACCGGTTATCAATTATTACGTATAGATATAATATATTAGTCTTTAACGTATAGATACTCTGCAGTGATAACTGATGGCCTATTTAAGTGGCCACTTATAAAACGAATAAATAGCTGACATGTGTCATTATGACTGTCGTTCAAACTTATATACCTGTCAATTACTTCAGTCGATGTTGACAGAACGTTCTCCCATTTAAAATGGATATTTTCAAGCCGAAGAAGAACGTTGACCGCCGGAATTTAGAAAAAATATTAATAATATATTCCCATAACATAGCTGCTTAAGTAAATTAAATATTTTGCATACTTGCAATTGAATTTTTATTTAAAATTGAATGAATACTATAAAATAAACACGTAATTAACGTACAATATAAATACTAGGTACCAAGTACTAAGTACAAATACTTCTGATTATTTGAAAATGAATTGATGTATTTGTGAACCTTATCTATCATTTTGACATGCCACGAAATTGCCCGCTGGAGTGCGACGTATGGTGATAGGAATGGTATCTGCAGATATTTAAAAGAATCTTTTTCATATAACGTCTGTCAATTGTTTTTTGAAATTTTTGGTAGATTCAGTGGGCTTATTCTCATAGCACCAGGCTCTCTTATTGCAACTTGAACCTGAACTATCAGAAAATATTGGATAAAACAATTACAATAGAAATTAATTTGTATAGCCATATAAAACCATGATATTTTTAGAACCTGCCTTACAAGCCCATATCGACTTCTTGAGAACGACCGCTGTAAAGCTCTCGAAATCAATCGTTACTCCCGAAAAGTTTAATGTCCGCATAACAAATCACACAGTTCAGATTACGTATCTGATTTGTAATTACGATTGCAATTATAAAACTCGATAATCGTAAATTTCGAACGATTGTCTCTGTCACTCTCATGACAATTGGAGTTTAAGGTCAAAATTTACGAACTTCGATGTTGGTGGTACCACACCTGTATGGGTATGCTATTTTAACTAATTGGTACAGTCAAATAATAAGTAAAAAATAATAATACAGAAAATGTAATAATTTAGGCGATATTTTTGGTTACCATAAAATTTAAGTTTATTTTTCTTCCAAATAAAGTCAACCTAATTGAGGCAGCTAAAAACTCGCGGTGCTAACACAATAAATACGAGTAGTATAAACTGAAGGCCTACAGCGATAATCAAAATTTGTGAATTTCAGACTATTGTTTCTGTCGTTCTAATTAGAAAGATATACGAAACTTTTCAAAATTCGTTGTTTTGCGGTAGGCTCTCTGTTATCTGTTTAGGACCTATGCCTTCATCTTAAATGGCCGATTAAAATATTTTTAAAACTTAGGCACTCTGCAAATAACATAGAGCTCCGTTTCACACCGCTCGGCCTCATGTACTCTGCAGCAGAATACTGCGCGCCTGGTTGGTGCGAAAGCGCGCAACTGCATGCGACACGAGACGAGAGTTCAGACAGAGACCGAACGACGCTATGAGGAGTGTTTCTGGCACGATAAGATCCACGCCTACCAGCTGGTTGCCAGTGTTCAGCCATATAGCGCCGCCCCACTTACGTAGGAAACACGCGCTCTTGAGTGAAGCTAGAAAAATAATAGCCCGTCCGAACCTGCCATTAATGCCCATCCACCGATGGACCAACGACTCAAATCGCGCCGCCCCACGAGCGATGCTGCAAGGAAGCTGACAGCTGATGGGTTTTAGCTAGAGCAAGCGTGGAAGAAAGAGTGTGTCTATGTATTAGTAACCCGACTCTGAAGCCGAAGAGCTTCCCACTTCAGAGAAAATACTGACGCCACCTCAACAGAATCCGTACGGGACGCGGCAGACACAATTACACACAAATGGAGATGGAGTAAAAGCACGATGCATGATTGAGGCTTTGAAGACCAAACCACTTAGCACAGCAGCAGGAGTCCTGCCCAAAGTGACTTAACCAAGGGGAGCTGTGTGACTTGTGACATGTAAAATACGCCATACGATTAAATAAATTGTGAAAATCAATACCGAAGTCAATACCGAGAGTAAGGTCCCACGGGTCCCTCCACGTTGATAACGCCACAAATAATTCGTAATACTTATTACGAATTATCAATCAATCCACTTGGATTGAGTGGCCTGTCAGAAGTTGGCCACGGTAGAAAGTCACTTCGCGCCCATTCGAGGCCACGTAACCAGCGCGACGTAGGTCTGCCTGGGTGGTGCGACGCGCGTGCATGGAGCATGCCTATTTATTGGCTATGTGTAAAGTGCGTGGTAAGGGAACTCGAAGAGACGATTCGAAGATGGTATAGACATACGTAATTACGAAAAAATCACCCATTCTAAGGTTGCCAGGGTTCTCCCAAAAAACTTACTCTATGTCTAAACATGCTTCCACAACAAATTCGCTTCCCGCTCTCTGTATTGAGCTTAGTTCTTTTTAACGTAACAGATATTAATGTGGTTTTTATCAGATAGAGGCTCTAAATAGAGGGAGGTTTATGTGTACCTATTATCACAATGATAATATACAAAGGACATGTATTCGAATCAGGGCCGGGTCGCTAGTACATTATACATGTGGTAGAAGTTGGTTTATAATTATAACGCTGGTCCATTCACAACCTTTTGCCTATTTCCTACTTGTCTTATGATCTAACAATCCTAACCCCTACACTGTTTTACGGTGGGAGTCTCGTCGTAAACCGACCGTTTATTATGTCATATTGTAAACATAAAACACTGACACATTGTCACAAATGCCACAATGAATCTAAAAAGCAAGGAAAAGCGTAATATGTAACTCGTGACATAACCATAACAGAAAAAATAAAGATGTAAAAAACATTATCTAAGCATTTAGGTTTGTAAGAGCCAGATGTGTTTATTAAATCAACTGTGGTGAGTAAACAGTTTGCAAATTATGTTATTAATATTAATATAATACAGGCGTTGTGGCTCAGGTGAAAGATTTTTTAAATAATTTACACAATAACAATAAAGAGCGAACGTGAAAATTGCCAATTATCAATGCCTGAATACCTATCACTAGCGCAAACTGAGAAATACTCGTAGCTCTATTTATGGACTGTCTCTTTAGGACGGAGTAAACACTTACATGCGTCGCTCTGACGGGCATCACGAAAACCGTCTACGTGCGCCATTATTTACCATTACTTCACAATAAACAATGGTAAATTTACTTCATGATGTACGGAATCAGTAGCGGTTCTGAACGTCAGGCATGTTTAATATCATGACGGATACGGCTAATTTATAGGAATTACAACGTGGTTAACTGTTCCTTCTTTATGGTCTATCACGTGTATCCAGGTACCTACGATAATTCCTGCTATTACTAAGTAAGAAGTTAAGTAACTTAATACGCTCTCGGTTGTGGTGGCATTTATAATCGAAATGACTAATGTGTACCTGAAATACGCCATCTCAAATCATTAATGTTACTATTATTTAAGTATTAAGTACAAAGTTTCTTGTTCAACGAGGACCTCCACAACTTGTGTTAAATCTTAACGTGTAAATTAATTGTGATTGACCTTTTAACTTATTTAAGCGTCCTTGTAGAATTCGCGGCTAATTAGTGGCAAGTGCTTGCAACCAGAGCACCGGGGTCAAGTGAATCATCCGCGCACTGGAACAGAGCACGAGACCAGCTGCGGTCGCTAACGTCTTCCGATAGCGTGACAATATTTACAAGACACTGAGTACCTATTTCTTGCGAATTGTGAATATCGATACCTACTTCATTTTTCGGAAATTTATGGTAGGAAGGCAAACCAGGTAGGCGTGGGAATGTTAACTTGATTAAATGTTCAAATAAAAAAATCTAATCGTATTTTTAAGCCAACTGTATTTATTTATTATCCCGAGATCGAAACATTTGCGCGCACTTTGCCGTCTAATTATTTGCCAAAAAATCCCGTATCGCCTGCAAATATGATTTTCGTAAATTTTGTCTCTATCTTCGACGTTCGCGGTACCGGGCCAGATATTTATATGAGAATATTATATCATATGTTAATAATCAGATCACATTTATACGACTTCTAAAATGCGAATGATCCATCCTCATACTCATAACTCATAAGTCATAACTAGTCATTAGAATTAGTAGGTAATTTTAGTTTGTGACGCATAGTTTACAGTTCATTGACAGATTATGATGGGTTAAGTACTTTTTCATAAAATGATGTACAAGTATGAACGGCGTCATTTACAAAGTTAACAAGAATGCTTTGGAACCAAGTTCGGAAAAGGCAGCTGTTTAATGAACCCATTGTTCCTGTAATGACGTGTCTTGTCATTGTTCAACATAATTTATGTGTAGAATCCCGGCAAAAGTTAATGCTTTTCGTTTCTGGCTGGATCGTTTTTATAATTTATTAATTTTTAACAACTTTTTAGCACTGCACCCTGTTACGAATAAAAAGAAGTAATCAACATATTGGATAGTGGATATTGTTTTTAAAACCTCATTGGCTAGCGTCATTTAAATAAAGAAGGTATATGTACGAAGCCATGATTGCATACTACAAATAGTACGAGTATCGCAATGTGGAGCTATACTTCTTTTAATGTATGCACATCCTGTTGCAAACAGTAATTCGCTAAGTGCCGCACGCGAGGTGAGGATGTTAGTATTCAAGAGACTTGCCAACGCGCCTAGTTCTCTCACTGCTTACTGAGCTCAACGTAGCGTTCAACCAAAGTTAAATCTATGTAACTATGACTTGACACTCGAATATACTTAATTGTCGTCTTACTTCTGACAATACGATAAACAACTTACTATTTCAACGGATCGTGTGCCTCATGGCACAGTAGGCAGCAGGTATCGTATATATGTATGTATGTTTTAATCTTTGGAATGCGAGTACTTGAACACTTTTGAATATACTCTATGGTTCAGAGCTGATGCCTTACCTTACTGACGTTGTTCCAAAACCCAGTATAGTAAATGAACGTTATACCTACAACCTTGAGTTACTATACTATTGCTTTTAGACATGGACTAGCAATGTATATACATTGTTAGATGATTATTCATTCAGGGCATGATTATAAATTATTCGCGTTAAACCTAAACATATTGTTACCTACATTTTTGTCGACGGTTTGCGAGTTCCATGACCCCGATTGTCGCGGCTGATGGGCAGAAGTGGTAGGCACTTCTTCATAAATAACTTTCACATCATCATTTCAATCGTAAATTACTTCAAATATAACTTGTAACATCTTGTGGGGTAGTTGCCATAATGGCCACTCTTGGCAAGCTGTAGCTGTACATTGGGTTTCGACAGACGCTGCTGACCATTCGTCGGTTTTTTTCCTGTGTCGCCTTTGTCTGTAGCGGGAGGTGAAGGAGTGGTGCCATTCTAGTCAGCCGGCACCAAACTGTGGAATAAATAATTTTCACACTAGTTTTTTTTGTTTCACTAGTTTGTAACTCTTTACCAGGTCGATACACTCACTACACCATTTATTTATTTAAGAGGGTACCTATTTGATGAATATTTACTCTTGGATAATAATTACCGAATTCCATGCGTTGAAAGATTAAAACCATCATCTTGGTCAAAAAGTTTATATTTATATTAAGCAGAAACGTCTGCTAGCATATCAAAGATATTTAAGTCGAAAGAAAAATAGAAAAATCTGACTCGCAGCGGGACTCGAACCCACAACCACTGGATCACTAGCCCAGTGCACTACCAGTTGTGCTATACGAGCGCCGCTTAGACGTGTCAAATTTTTCTATCTTATCCTTCTTGGTATATACGTCATTACGGGTGACGTGTAGCGACATCTACCGAAGAGTATTGACCCTTTTTACGGCATCGATGTCTCAAATTTAGATTGAGAATTCATCGATAACAATGTGCTACCCCTTTCTAAAATTATTTTTATATTAAGCAGAAACGTCTGCTAGCATATCAAAGATATTTAAGTCGAAAGAAAAATAGAAAAATCTGACTCGCAGCGGGACTCGAACCCACAACCACTGGATCACTAGCCCAGTGCACTACCAGTTGTGCTATACGAGCGCCGCTTAGACCGTAATGACGTATATACCAAGAAGGATAAGATAGAAAAATTTGACACGTCTAAGCGGCGCTCGTATAGCACAACTGGTAGTGCACTGGGCTAGTGATCCAGTGGTTGTGGGTTCGAGTCCCGCTGCGAGTCAGATTTTTCTATTTTTCTTTCGACTTAAATAAAAAGTTTATATGTATCCAGATTTAACAGATTCTAACAGAGGTTATTTGGCAGTATTTATGCTTCGACTACAGAAAGTGCTTGACCTATGTTCACCTGACAAAGTTTTGAAGAAATGACGCGCTTTATAACGCGATAAAGTCCTCTTTAAATCGAAATTATGTTATACGTTAATGGCATGCCAGCTTTTGGCCAGGCCTAACGACAGTCGGGTTTTGATTTTATTCATTCGATTTGTTTTCCAATATATAACAGGGGGGCGATTTTTGAGAGTCGTGTACTCGAATTCAAAAATCTTTGAGAACATTTTTAATAATTCATGTTGCTAAAACACCATTTCTTCATTTGTGACAGTTTAAAATGTCAGATCACTCGATGCTCAATAGTTGTCCCCCAGGTATTATAATTAGTTATGTCACTAAAACTGTGTATTGAAGTTATATAAAAGTTTTGAATGAAAACAAAGCAGAAGGCTATCTGGCATCCATACATATTTACATGTCCGTAACGTATCTATCAATTCCACCTCTAGAGCTGAGGCCGTATTATTGTCGCTCCGTCAGCGCATGTCATATTTTCTTTTTTTTTTTTTTATGACATAGGTGGCAAACGAGCAGACGGATTGCCTGGTATTAAGCAATTACCGTCGCCCATGGGCACCCGCAACACCAGGGGAGTCACAAGCGCGTTGCCGGCCTTTAAGGGGGTTTGGTGCTCTGGGAACCTTACTCACCATCAGGAACACAACACTACATAACTGAAAGGTAGCAGTGCTACAGATTCAAGCGTGATGGTCAACGCTGTGCCCTACCTCTCATTGTTGGACGTAGTTTAAGGACATACCCGGGTCCAAAGTCCGGGTTCTGCTCACACCAACACAACAACACGTGGTAAATTATGTTTTACTTATTACAAATTGTACAACGTCTCTTGTGCTTAAGTAACAGATTTATATTAGATCGATTTTATCTAAGTAGGTATTATTGAGTTTTAAATATCGATATACGATTATCGACTTAATCATGACAATTGAATCCCTACTTCTCCAAAGTTTTTCACTCTAGACTATACGACATATATTATCGGCTTACTTTCGGATAAGATTATAAAATTACCTCCACATTTAAAAAAATGTATATGAAGCAATTTGTGTTATTTTTATACAGGCAAAATAGTACAATAATAATATATAAAGAATAAAATACAAATTCATAAAAAAAAATTATAAAGTTATGATTCACAGAAGAATATAAATTAACAAAAAACCTAGAGACCTTCCCCTATTATATATTACACTGGCTTAAAATACTTGCACTCTCTGACGATCACTTCAAAATTCAAGTATGTTTGAAAAGTACTCAAATGTTTATTTTGATTCTGATTTGGTTAGTTTTCGGCAGTTTTTGCAAAACCAATTATAAAACATCACTCAACTAGAGGCTTTGTTTATTTAGCAGCGAAGCTACTTAACTTCCTGAATTGAATGAGAGCATATTTGGAGATGTATTTACCCAATATAGGTTTGGGAATCAAGCTATATTTTTGCGACTGGTGGAAAAGGTATTGTGACAGTTTTTAAGGTTCCCTACCCAAAGGCTAAACACGGGACCCCATTACTAAAACTCTGCTGTCCATCCTTCTGTCACAAGGCTGTGTCTCATAAACCGCTATACGGCTATAACAAGAAATACTAAACTGATTAAAATAAATATCCGGGCACATACAACAAAATGTAATACTTTTTTGCGTTTTGCTCGATACTAATAACGGCGACAGGTAGACGCTTGAAATATTCGCAGAATGTTCTGTTGCACGTACTCGTTCCATTCAAAAATAAAAGTATAATTAAATTAAAATAAAAAAACTAAGGTGAGTTCCTATTTAAAAAATGCGTCTTTTTAGTTATTTCGTCCTCGAGTACGACTCGCACTTGGTCATTTTTTACTATGCGTGTATATTTTGAATACATGACTATTTATTTATAATTTGCGCGTTGCTTTATATTACGGCGCTTTATATTTTTTATATAAATTTTATTTATTTTATTTAATGACCTAAATATAATAGAAGTTCGGTAGGTACGTATCAGTAAGTACTGTGCAAGTTAAATGCTTGTTATTTGTATGTCTTTCCTTTACACGGAACAATAGTGTTCCGGACATTAAGGAGGCATTAGCGGAGCCGGATCGAGCAAACGCGCAGAGGCCCTTTCGACAATTTAATTATATGTAATGGGTAGAGCTGTACTGTAAGCTGTTCGTGTCATGGGACGCGCAGAGGCAGCACCCGCCATGGTGTAAGGACTTTTAGTGCCGTTGTGCTTGAGCACTAACAATAAAAATAAGTAATGATTTAAGATGGATATTTATACTGAGAGAATATTTACAATGAATAATTACAATGGAATTTAGGATTTACAATTGTGCAGCTCGTGATAGGAAAATTCAGAAGTGACTGACAGTGACGCGACGTCTCTAGTGTTGTGGGCAGCTCGTAGTGTTGCGCCACAGACTATTGAGTTTTTATGAAATCTAAAATGTACTAGGCTATTGGGTGGAAAGGGTGGTCTAGCTACTGGGCTATTGGATAAAAAAACCGTATGCCTGCTTAATAAATGGGAGTTTTCAGTAAAAAGTGCCCCCAATTAACGTGATGTGAAAATTTTTAATTATGTCAGTTTAGTGAAGATAATTTAAGCATTAAATTATTATTTTTTTGTCTTTTTCTCATTGTTACACTGCTTAAGTTTTGTGCGTTGTTAATCTAAGTACTTAATTATCGCCACAAAACTGACTAAATTTTAGCTTTCATACGAGACCCCACATTACAGTTAATTCAATAATATTTGGACCGCTGTTTGTTGAACAAAAACCTAGTTTTTGTGACTTAATTAAAAATATGACAATCGATAGTATAATTACCAGTAAGTTTAAATTTATAAACGATACCTCCACGCGGTCCCGAGATAAAGGGTCTTGACCGAAGGACGGACTAATATTAAAGAAATCTTATAAGGATTTCGTTTTGAGCTACGGAACCCTAAATTAATGAGCATATAAAACAAATAACAGTAATCATTATAGTAGGTACATTATCTACATTACTTAATAATATAAATGTATCTATCCGGTAGATATAGATGTAGATGTAGTGTAGGGACGCCCGGCCGGACTCAGGCGGGCTGTCGATCGCCTGTTGCAGTCATCAGCTCAGTTCCCTGTAGTTGGAGCTGCAGGTTACTGTCCCGGCTGCGTTCCCACACATTGCTCCTCAAATCTTCCAATCTTCCTGCAGAACAGAAGGATATCTATCTATCCGGTATACCACATACATTTATATTGAATAAAGCAGTTTTTAAATCTGCATCATAGTCGCAATTTAATTTAGGTTATATTCAGATTTCACGAACTTGCATACAAACTACGATCACTAAACATTTCTAGGGCAGATGTACTTATACAGGTTCGTTCCTCTCTTTACGTGTTTCATGAGTAGGTGAAAGTGGCTTACAAACATTATGGCTATTGGCCAAGTGCCTTCTGATATAGGCAAAAGGTTGCCTGTTCCTATAACTTATGTCATCTGCCCGATAACATATCATATATAGACCTAGTGGTAAGGAGGTTTTATAATTCTAATGGTAAACACGTATTATACGAGTAGTAGAAATAGTCTTGTCATGACCGCCATTCCGTCCGTCAATAATGCAGTTGATGTTTTATTATTGTTTGTTTATTATTATTTTGATGTTATGGATAAAATAATGGTTTCGTTTGTGTTTCTATGTTCATGCCATGTAAATTGTTGGTATGAATAAAGAATTTATCTATATATCTTCTCGAAAATGTAATCGCTCGCCTTTGGTAGTGATAGGCGCCTAATGTCTAGTCAACGTAACCTAGGTACGTCTTTACATGTTTATATTTAATAACTTTAACCCTAAAATATCTTATGAGAATCACAACAAAATCGACTATAAATGATGAAAAAGTAGTATGATTAAGTCATAGCTGTGCATAGCCGGTAAAATGCTGTAGAAGCAGTTCAAATTCCATTAACTTTGTTGAGACTTGTACATCATAAGAACTTGTTGCCAATTGACAGGTTTGTCCCGGTTACATCCACGCCTTAAATAGGTAAATATCTTAATATTGTCTTTGGCTGCCGCGATAATTACTCGTAAAATAAAATAGCAAGTAATATCTTTTTTTTAAATGCTAATCCACAACATAATTAAAATGTACATTAACTAGCCAGTAGACAACTTACAAGGGCATAATTTAGTCGCCCTAGTGAAAAACGGTAGTGAAAGTTACGGTTTTATGCTAGTTGTTCGTCAATTGTACCCTTTCTCAGTAGGGTCACAGAATTATTTACTATACTTAATACTATTATTTTTTTTAATATTAAGCTGAAACGTCTGCTAGCATATCATTGTTATTTAAATCGAAAGAAAAATACAAAAAAAATACTCGCAGCGGGACTCGCACACACAGTCAAATTTTTCATATTACGAGTACCTGTATGGTGCTGTAAATTATTTATTATATTACCTGTATGATGTAATGGATTGACTATAATGTTTGCGACAATTTTATTTGATACAAATAGTCATAACGGAATGCTTAGTTTTATAAAGCTTAGGTTATATACTAGAATGATCCCTATTCATGTAAGTACTTTAATCCAACGTACCTTGTTATACTAAATATTAACATACGTCGATAACAACACAAATTTAATTTGTATGTAGGTAGGAACAGGTTAACACTTCTTACGTATATTCTAGCATAGGTATTTCACTGGAGCAGGTAAACCTTGAAACTTGTACATTTTTATTATTAAGTGTTTCTCATAAATTTACATGTTTTGGAACTGAAATAATTTATATACCTGGTACCTAGTTATATCCTAATTAATTTTTAAATAGTGTCTTGCTAGACTAGTCAGGAATTGTTTATTACCAATAAATACCATAGTATAGTCTATTGTCGCTTTTCGGTGAAGGAAAACATCGTGAGGAAACCGGACTAAATCCAGTAAGGCCTAGTTTACCCTCTGGTCAGTTGGAAGGTCAGATGGCAGTCACTTATGTAAAACTAGTGTCTACGCCAAATCCTAGGATTAGTTGCCAAGCGGAAGACGGCAGGCTCCCACGAGCCGTGGCAAATGCTGGGATAGCGCAAGGAAGATGCAGTGATGACCATCATATTGTCTAAGCATGTCAGTAGCCATAAAGAATTTCATTCAGCACTCAGAAACTAATAAGAGCGGTTGTTGGTCCGAGCACTGGCTGTACCAGGGGCGACGGGGACGCTCGCCGGTCGCTGCTTGCAGCTTTCACTCTCATCGCACACTACTAAGATTTATTTCCCTGTATTGACAGTTCAATGACTCATTGCACGAGATAAGTGAGCGTCCGTGGTATCTAGAAATTATTTGATAGTAAACTAAAAGCTTCGGTCTTACATGTATCGAAGTATTTACTATTAAATAATGCCATGTAATAATTAAATTACGTTTAAAAAATGTACCCAAGATATATCATTGATTTCTCTGCTCGTTATTTTTTCGAGTTACTATGTGATCTTGAAATAGCGCCAGCTATCTGGTAAAATAGCAACACAAATATTTATCACCTTCATTATTGAAACGACCTCTTCTATTTTCCTTCCTAAACAATGACTGTTGCTACAACGTAGGTGAAGTTCATTAGTTTTTATTCGCGGAAACAATAATGAATGCCATTTTTTGAACAAATTCGGTTTTTTCTAGGCGTTGCGTAATATTTTCTAGCTATAAATAATTAATTGAAGATATAAATAATTGAGCCTTTAGTACACCATAGAGCCTATTGGTAAAGCTAACACAATTTTATGATTTACCCTATGATATGGTTGAATTGTTGGTTCAGAAATATTATAGTGTTTTAATCAGTATTTGCAGCGTCATTCCGTCAAAGTAATTGGTATATAAAAAAATGCAAAACATAGTATTTAACTAACATACGTTTTGCTTGACACGTACAATATCTACTCAACTTTTTATTATATTTATGCCATCAAGCGATTTGTTTCGATGTGAGAATTGATTGTCTCTACGGGACTTACGATTATTGTATGAAAGTAAGTATTAGGTAAAATAAATAGACGCAAAATCTGGCATTTATACTTTCCCCTCGGAAACTTACAAAATTATACATCACTGTGACGTGACTCCCATGTAGTCACCATCTTTACCGTTGTTTGACCGTGCTATTGCGTTTAAATTCATTTTTCAGTTAAATCGGAGGTATCAAGTTAATTTTTTTCCATTCGTTCCATTTTCTCTTTTAAATAATTATCGCATTTTATTATTAAAAGTTTAGTTTGGTTTCTTGTTTGTACCATTTCAAAAGATTATAAAAATTGGTTTTTAATAAGATATTAGTCAATATGTATCCCAATTCCATCATATAATCCTTGTATTCTATCATATGCAAGTTTTGTAATTTTTTTAACGTGTATCGTTCGTCATCTCTATTGACTTGATGCTTTAATTATACGTTGAAGTCAATTTCGTAAAACGATTTTTTCATTGTGATTTCATCATATCAAAGCTGATGAACTTATAACTTCTAGTTCTCGAACCTTACAAGGAAAAGTAAACCACACCACATCACCGATGTAAGCATACGTATTTAAAAGTGGACACACGCTGCAGCAGGACATGTGGAACATAAGGCCGATGTTACACAACCGACCGAGTTGCGACGACCAGCCGGTGTGTTGCGGGCATTACACGCCAATGAGGTAACCCGTGATTACACAATATCATGTGCACACGGAAATAAAGACAACGCGACGGTTACAGAGAACTTACATTGAACCACGCTATATAATAAGTATAACTCTCTCTAAAACAGAGATAGAGACAATGCGACCGTCCTTTTCAGTCTTTACACAACGATAGCAAAATGGCGGGAAAGAGCAAAATAAGACTCATTTTCGAGGAAATGCCTGTCAGTGTCAGAGGCGAAGCATACCATGCCAATTCCCACCGGTTTAACTACTTTGGCGCATATTCGCTCCGTCTTGCCTAAGAAAAATGGTGACCCGCCACTGCTATCTATGTGGGTACTATCTAATATACGAAACGCTTGTACAGATGTATAATCATCACAAGCTTTTTTTCTAAATTAAGGAAACTAACGTCCGATTTTTACAATTATCGGAATCAGTAGGGTGGAAACGACTTAATTATAAATGTTGTTCATAACCGTTGTGGTATTTTGCATATGTCGGTCAGTTCCGTTGTTGCGAAGGACTTGTTTTTTAAGCACAGGTCTCAACATTGTTATAGTTATTAAGAGCCATAGGTGTATTAAGAGTCAAGCTTTACTAACTGTTCACTAACTTGCAGTGGTTGATGGACTTGCAAATGTTGATGTGAGGTTTATTGTAAATCAAACCCTCGAAACAATCTAGCAAATCCATTTAATCAATTTGATTTACTACGAACATCCACTGCTGGATGGGCTTCCCCCATAAACTGCGATAAGACGCATGGTTTAATACCATAATCGCTACGCTTGGCAGGCGGGTTGGCGATCTTAGTATGTCCCGCCGCTCTAAGGGACACTGTTTCCCGTCCTATAGTGGTTTCTGGACGCCGTTTAGGGACACTACCCGGGCCTGGGTAGGTACTATGGTATTACAATTTAATTAATTAATTACCCTTAAATACCTACCGGGATATCCTGCACCTTATTAACGTAACCACGGACAGTTTAGTATGAACGTTTAGCTAAGTTGGACAATATTTTATTTAGAAAACTAGTACATACCTCTTAATTTATTACAAAATTTATAATGTAAGAATAAGGTGTAAACTCCTCTTCTTCGTACAATATTTGCGAGTAGAGATACTAAATATAATATTTACACAAATAAGGAAAATTATTTCATTATTTTGAACTTATTAGTCATAGAAAAGAACATGCCCGTAACGTATACATGTATGCTACTCCATCTCAAAGCGAAACGGAAAACATTTATTAATACATACATGAATCAGAAGAGGCATTCAGTAGTCAGATGATTTACCATACAATATTGTTCAGTGATGTGGATAACGAAGTTGTTGGGGACACAGAGGGATCGTTCAAGCGGAAGCTTCTGTGTGAATTAACAGCACAAGCTTGATCTGTGCTTCAACGCCGACTGATCCTGTTCTATCAATCGAAATTGTTAGTAAATACATTAAATTTAATCAAAATTATTCCTAAGAATGCAAATTATAATTAATTATCTGTGCATGGTGAAAAACAGTATAATTTTACACTGTTATTCGTCACTCGTACCCTTTTTGACTTGGGCAACAGATATTATAGATATCATTTTATTAGGCAGACTTTTTACCAATTCAATTTATCATCCAATTGCCCAGATAAACACTTCATATAGAATACCACCATATAACTCGATATGGAATAATTCTTTGTCCGGAAACGGACAGGGAGAGTGTTCGTTTAGTATACGTCATCTAACCCTTTGATCGCTCAGCGACGGAAGACTGAGTCCCAAACGCTAGGATCATTCCTTAAATGTCCGTAGATTTTCTGTGCATACCAACTATTCAATGAATGTACAAATAGACGGTTTATATTTTCGCTAAAACTATACTATAAACATAAATTACCGACATTATTTATTTGACACATATAATTTTAACAAATGTACTTGCAAGTAACGCTTTATAATATGAAGTCAATAAAATTTAAATTAAAACTCAATCGTCATCAAAACGACTAAACTCATAAAATCTAATGGTACCATGCTTCCCCGAAACAGGTCGCCTTGTCTAATTACAGTCTAATAGTAATCAGTGGACTAATTACACGTGATTTAATCTATTTTAACTTAATATCAACGATACATGCGTTAGTAAAGAGAATGACTAAGTAACTGAATCTCTTTACTAACGCATATATCGTCCAAACCCACGGTACGCGTGTCCGTATCGTATCTGTCGTATTGAAACGAAAGGTGTCCTTTATTCATACTATTTGCCATGTACCTATGATACTATCTACAGTGTTATGATTATAACGTAGTATTTTCTTCTATTGCAGGAGAAAGCTGTGTCGAGAAACCTTTGGCAACCTTGTGGCGGAACTACCAACAATCTTCAAAGCCTGACGTCATTATGAAATTGTCCGTTTCTAATTCCGGCCTAAAAGGCGCAACCAAAGAACACGGTCTCACTGAATACTGGTCCCACCGAATCACATACTGCGCCAGTCCCCCACATTATCCTAAACTTTTTTGCTGGGTTTACCGCCACGAGGGGAAAAAACTGAAGCACGAACTACGCTGCCATGCCGTTCTATGCACCAAAGAAATTGTGTCAAAAAAGATCACTGAAGAACTCCAAATAAAAGTAAAACAAGCACTTCTTGAATTCAAAAAAGATCGGATATCGAAACAGAATGCCAGATTAAGCCTTGCTAATAGTGTATATGATAATCCAAGTATGCCTAGAAGAAAAATTCTCTTAAGCGTTGGAGCAATGAACTATCGTCCACCTCTAGAGAGATCTAAATCTGCTCCAAAACTCGGTGCTATTGAAGAACTCTGTTCGGAGGAAGACGAGGAGGAAGCAGAAATGAATGCTAAACAAAACATTTGTAACGCTTGGGCAAGAAATTCCCTATCGGATGATACTGCCTCAAATTTCTGTTCTTCCCCAATGTTTCAACGGCTAATATCTCCGCGTAAATTGTCGTGTCCGAGCGTCATGCATCGGACGCGGTCGCATTCAGATAGTGGCCCTGTTACAGACCAACTCATAGATCGTCTTGTGCCGGAAAGCCAAACAAAAGTGGACGATAATTTAAGCTATAACGATGCTAGTCAAGACGCAGCCAAGAAACAAGACCCAAGAACGCATGCTTTAGAATCGATTTCTGAATCGAGCGAACTATCTGATAACCCGACTTACATTGGGCCGCTCAGAAATTTGCAGTTACTATCTCAAAGTAACTTCCTCGTCACGGATAGCGACGATGGATCGGTTTCTTCGGGTTGCGAGACTGCCAGCACGGTGAACTCCGACGCCGAGCCATCTTCATTGCCTTCACATTACGTTCTCGATGAGCTGAAGGAAGCATCAGAAACAGTACAGAAAAAAACTGCTGTCTCAGAAAAAATAAACTTTGAATGCATTGAAAGCGAGGGCAGCAGCAGTTCGAGTGCAGCTGATCCTCAAAATGAAGTAAACCTTGTGCCGATTGGAGAAAAAAGCTCATTCCGGCGTAGATCAACATATCCACCACTTCGCATGGATGCTGTGTTTAATGAGTTCGAGGGAAAATTTGAGTCGCTTATTGGTAATGGCGCCGATATGGACAGTTTAAATTCTAGTTCGGAAACAGACGTTTTTAAAAATTCAGGGGACAATGACAGTGCCTGCTCTGATGAGTCTGGATACTCAGAATTACTTGAAAATGGTAAAAATAGTATCATTGGTAATACTATTATGGTTTAATTTAATAAGTAATATTAAATGGATTATATTTGTCGGTGACTGTATAAATAAATAAACTCTTATTTAAAAAGGATAGGTCAAAATGCACCGTAATGTAGATAAAGGTTACTAGTTAATTTCTAAGCTATTGAATATGGGTGTATAGAAAATTTTACATATAATGATAGTGGAATATATCGTAACTTAGCTTTTAATTCTCAAATAATAATAAGACGATTTTTTCTGTGCAAAGCTGGGTTGCGGATGACCAGCAGTCAGTTTTTGTTAGTACCTATTTGTATTAGCCAATGAAATAGCCTCGTAGGACCACATTTACCTGTCAAGGTTCACCTAACCACAGACATCTTCAATATCCACACGGCATTGGGGTGATCATTATAAGTAGCGGATAGATGGAACAATACAGTGAAATTAGAGGATTTATTAATATTATTTAATAATTGTACCTTTGAGATTGTACTTAGACATTCCATAAAAAATGAAACAGTAATATTGGATATTCATTATTGTTTATCGTATTATTGTACGAAACATAAAGAAAAATAAAGATGTGAATAGACGTATGTTTCTTATTAGATAACCTATGTAACTTATATTACTTCTTAATAGCATCTTCTTTCAGTTCTTCTCAAGGTATTAAACCTTTACTAAAAATTTCGGAAAAACCAAACTTTTCGGTGTGATTTAGGAGACACGAGCAGAGCCGGCTCTACACATAGTTTAATAGATTTTAATAGATTTCTGACGGTTTGTTTATTTTTAAAATAATTTGTACCTTAACCCTTAATTTGGCACTGTTAGAATTAACCCTAATATTTAACCCACTTTTGCCTTTTTGCGGCGAAAGCCGACCATCCCCTTTTTCTGCCAAATTAAATAAGTAAAGTAGTATAAGTACTGCTACGTGGGCAAAAATTGAGATTACCTATCCTACTTAATTATTTTAATAATAACACATAGTCACCATTACTCGTAGATATATCAATAACTTTTACCTACATGTACTTTATCGCCTTCACAATAGAGGCGTTCTTCAGATATTTATGAGCACCTCCACAGCTCCGATATATCGGCGAATGTACAAGCCGAAAGAGCACAACAAGAAAGACTGAAAGCGGTGTATTATAAATCAAAAACTAATCATATAATAGACCTCAACTCATATATTATGTAAATTACACTACTTCAAAAACAAAACATATTTTCATAATCATAATCTGATACGGGTACCTACGAGTACCCGTATCAGACCCGCGTACCCGCGTCGCTGAACGTCTCGTAAAACCCAAAAATCTGCTTGAGCTCATGCTGATGATAAATATTTCTCAGCCCGCTTTCGTAAACAAAATATATTGCCGTTTTTATTGGCACACATGTTGAACAAACATTCAACATTCTCGTGTATGTTTTCCAACTCCAACTCTGGCACACACGTTGTATGTACCTATCTGTAAACGATTAGAGGTAGCTATAATACGTTTTTAGGATAGGAGACAATGTCACAAATGATAGTTCTATTATGTTTTCATCAAGATTAATTTGCGGTAAAGGTGTCAAACAACCTTAACTCGTATTTAAAAAAAATATTCAAGTAAACTATTGACAAAATACCTACAATAAGTACCTAAGACAGGGTTACTAGGGATTATTTTTACAATAAAACCGTACTGGCTTCATGTGCTATTCCTTCCCCTCTCCGCTCGCCTCTGGAATAATCTACCTGTTAAAGTTAGATAGTTTCAAAATGGGGTTGCTTTCAAATAATCTTTATATGACTACTTTGCTGGTAGATCTGAAAAAATTATGTATGTATGTAGGTATGTTTATGCATGTATATAATATTAATATATATATATATATATATGATTGTTTAATCTATTCTAAATTAAATCAATATTAAATGTGTTTTGGTTTATGTTGATTTAAAGTTATTTTGTTATGAACCGCCTTCAATTTCTCTGCTTTGCCTAAAGGTTGACTGGCAGAGACTGCTTTGTAGTATTAAGGCCGCCTTTTGTACTTTTGTGTTTTGTGCAATAAAGCATTACGATAAAATAAATAAATAAAAACCTACAAAAGCTGGCATTGTTTATCGAGGGTTCTATTTTAAATATTCCATATATCATTGTCAGTTATTTGTATTTAACTGGCTTTAAAATGATAATTGAAGTCATATATACATTTTTTGTTCTTTGGATTCTTATTGAATTATTATAAAAGTGAATGTTTGATCTTCCATCGTTTTGTGGCGCGCGCATGGTAAGTATATTTAGAACGTTATATATGTAATCGGTAGGTACTGGGTGGCAACTACTAATTTTACGTAATTACTATAACGTAAGCTTTGCCTTCGATCGCTGCCAATTGGCTGCCAAGAAACAATTACTTGTGTTTTATAGATGCTCCCTGAAGAATTTAAAATAATTAAGTCTAATAATACTAAATCGTGATCTAGATATTAGGTATGAAAATATTGTAATAAAAATAAGGCTTTATTATGGTCGGACACATCACAAAAATATAATAATTAAAACGCAATTAAACGTACCTACTGCTATTATAGAAATATCATAACTGCTATATACAGCTGCTGCATAACTGCTATATACAGTCAGCGTCATATAGTTAGTTCAACAGGTGCTTAAAATCGTAGCTGTATTTATACTGCATCTACAGGGTAAGGAATTTTTCTTTAGCGTCTTTCCATTCCTACACTGATAGCCCGCTCTCATACCAACCACACCTTAGCATCTACATCCTATCCATGCGAAGACTGTGCCGAATTTACCAGGACTTGAAAGTTCTATTGCAAAAGTGTCTCTCGAGGGGGAACGACAGGATGAATAATAATATTAGAAAGGATAAAGCTGTTACCGAATTAAAGCATACAACATAGGTCGTAGTCAAGATGACAATCGATTATAGAAACCTTGTACGACACAAAAATAATGTATCATCGTGACAAATCGAACGATAACGTGATCAGTTGATTATTTCCATACATTATTTTCGTAAGTGACATTTATTACTTATCCACGAAATCCTACATTTATATGCATTTTTTTTTTAATCGGGCTAGTAGTAACCTACCTATGAAGTAACCGGTCAATAGTATGAGATTAAGGTTCCCCTTTTGAGGTCACAACCCAAATCAGGTCGTAGCTATGACGACTGATTTCAAAACAATTCCATAGCATCTTCACCTGTATACGAGGGGCAAACCAAAGTGACTATAAAACTACATTAACTGGTAAGGTGTGCACCACATTTCGAAACCAGGACATAAAAATCGATACCTTCTGAAATTACCACCAAAATACATGAGGAGGGAGGGTTGTCAGGAAGATTTTATCGGTCATAGTTATAAGGAAAAAGAGTCGTTACCTAATAGTTTCGCGTTTATACAGAGTGTTCCACCATTTGCCTGTACCATCGAAAGAAATCCTTTAAGTGTGAAAAAGAATAACTAAATGGTACAAAAAAATATCGGAATATTTTTGATAGTCTGCATGGTCGATTTGAATAGATAGATGTTCATAAGCATAACTCCTCTCTAGTTTACTACAAAACCCTAAAAGTAATTGTATAACGAGCTAGTGAGGAGAAAATATGAAAAATAAGTAAAAAGCAAAGCCGTGTTCTTCTGTGAAGTAAGTAAGAAGATGTAACGCCCTCCTTCATTAGTTTGTTTTTCAAAATGGTACCTATGATCTGTTTTTAGTCGTATCTCTTTACACGTAATGAAAGTATGTAATACTACCGCCACCTTTGGTCTTCTGTAGGAACTAATTTGAACTAAATGTTGCACAATTTATTTATCAAACAGAGGACTGCCGCTAGGTGTCGCCAGCTAGCTCCTACGTTCACCGTTCCATCGCGTGTACGATAGATAAAGCACCCAGCTACAGATAGATGGCAGCAGTACACAATAAAAAGCAAAGTGATATTAAACTAAAGGGTTTTGTCTAAAATTTGGATATTTAAGCATTTGGCGCTGACTGTAAAAAAAAAGTACTTTTCTGCCAATATTCAACTACTACTCGTCGAACACATAAAGATTATTTTATTTACAGAAATTACAATCGTATTATGATAACTACAAGTACTTAACTGGTTACAGTATAAGCTGGCAAGCATTTCCTCGTTGTATCGCATTGCTGATACGTTGTGCGAGGAAGCCGCCAGCTCTTCGGTCACCAGTTACATCAACCAGACGCTTCGCGATGTCTGCAAATTTCGCGATTTTCGTCGAGCTACTATGAATCACGTTATTTGATGGTAGCATGAGTATACAATAGTTTTCAAATGCAAAAGTAGTCGAAAAATGTAAATTTAGTTTATGAATTACTATGTAGTTTGTGAATAAATAGTGTAATGTCAATGCTATGCGATAAATAAAATATATAATTAAGTTTCGGGGGAAGCAACTTCCCTGCCGAGTGAAACACAAGTTTTTTTATCTCACTACCGTGAGAAAAATACTAACGTTTAAGCATATTCAATCCAAATTATTGGTATCATTCGAAATCAACATTAAAAAGTCCATCCAACCAGCTAATGAAACATAATAAATTTATTTGCACTGTTGTGAATAAGATATTGTTATCTGTTTAATAAAATCGGCTAAGAGCATGATGATGGGCCATGCTCAGTGCTCAGTTCCATAATTTTAGATCCGTAGCTCGAAAACGGTACAACCGATTAAGTTTAAATATTTTTCTCTTGAAAGTCTTTATGTTGTAGTTTCATGATATCTTTCATATTTTTGGACTTGCGGTTCTAAAGTTAGAGCGGACATACACACACACATATTTGACTTTCTGAGTGGTTCAGATATACGAAAATGTTCTATTTCTTATTTCTATTTAATTTTCTTTCTTTCTTTCTGTCTTTCACTATATCAAAAAATGTTTAAGGCAAACCCCCTACTCTTTTTGAAGCCGGTTGAATCGAGAAAAAAAATATGCCCCACTTCACTATTTAAACTGCTAATGAAAAAAATGTTTGAATACTTTTCACCGGAATATTGCGAAATTACAACTAGGTTTATTCTTAGTCTCAATCTCTCGAAACTAAACTTTTAAACAAATATGTCGCATGAGAATTCTACGAGTCACTTACATAAGGTACCTTAAATGTCAAATACATATTAGATACCTTAACTAAAAAAAAACAATGTACTTAAAATTAAAGGGAAATACCAGTAGCAGTTCAATTTCACGCTGTTTTTTGTGTAAGTGTGTATCAAGACGTGTAATTTTCCAAGAAGAGCAAGGTGGTCACTACCTTACCTTTGTTCTAATATTGCAGCGATATTGAACAATACTATGTTCCCTACTAAAATTATAGGCGGTCATAAATTTACCTTAGTGTAGAGTTACTTCGGTGTTGACAAAAGATAGGGAAATAAAGGAGGCGACGTGAGCAGTAGCTCATAAAGGTGATGTTTTGGTTGACAATTGTGTTCGAGAACAGAGGAAGCAACAGGTTGCTTTGTTGACATTTTAGAACTAAAAAAAGCATGAATTTCAGAAAAAAAACAATAGGGTAGGTAAAATAGGTACCTAGTTGCGTGATGGCGCTCAGGTTGAAATGTCATTATTAAAATTCTGTAGTTAGAATTTAAAAAAACGAAGACCTTATAATTTTTGAACTAGAGAATTAAATATTTATTAAAATAACTAAGTCTCGACAAAAAATATTTTAAGTCATACAGAATTTTAAAAGCGTAAAAGTACTGCGTGGTCAGACACGCACTTGAACAATTACAAGCGAATTTATTGTACAACTTTGGGCCATGAACTACGAATATGACGTGTTTCCCGATTAACATATGTATCTACAGAGTAAGTTCATAGTCACTATGTAGGGTATATGTCGTATCCGTCTGGTAAAATTAGCCATCAAATCCACCCTGGCTAGCATAATCACTTGACGTTTAACAGTTTGGCAGGAGCTCTTTCAAGAGGACTGACCAAGACTCAGTGGAGTTATTCAGTTCTCCAATGCACTTAATGATTTTTTATATACGACCCTAACCTAACCTAAGTTTACTTAATTTGATTGGTTCCTGGCGTAACGCCGTGCTGACTAATTTAACTAAATGGCTCTCACATATCCTACAAGACACATAACCACCACCAAGAAAACTGATTCAATAGTCTATCTTTTGTTAAGTGCAATAAATTTCAAATGAAACCTGCCTGATAACCGTGGTACGCGTATGTCTAGTCATGAAACGAATGAGTAATGACGTCATTCAAAATTTTTCACCTGCCTTAGTAACTTTGTGAATATCGCTCAACACGCACGGACAAAAATAAAAATAATACTTTATATGTACATAGCAAAATGAGGGTAATTACATCAAATCATAACTGTCTAACCACCTACTACTTGTAGAAACAGAAGTAACTAAATCATAAGTTCTCCGTTGCCCTAGGAACTCAATTAATAAGCAACAAACAGTATTTACACTGGGGGGTGTAAGTAGGAAAGTGAGGCGAGGAGGAGGGCCGGGGCGGGTAATGGATGCCGCGCTCTGCTTTGTCGCCGCGGCCAATCGGCCCGCTCTCGTTTTCGGCAGAACTAGCAAAGGTCGGGGGCACACCAGTTTCCTGAATATAGTAGTTTATACACCCGGTAGCTACAACTAACTGTCTAATCATTATTAAACGATAAAATTAAAACCCAATCTCAATAAGATTTCCTTTTTTGTTGCCCGTTACCGGTCACAGCTGAATATGATACAACATTATTCCCGGCCTTTTGTAAATAAGACAAACTCAAGCTTGCTTGGATACCTACGTACGTACGTTCATTTTACACCCAAGAGCAGTGAAAACCATTAGTAAATCAACCTACTCGCGTGTAAATACGTCACGTAATATTCAGTATATATCCTGATAAATTAAACATTAACACGGCTCTACTCACGTTTCGCGACACTCAGCACTCTTAGTGCTTGATAATGGAGGCCTATGTTCTCCGAAACATGTCGCGCGAGTGACTAAATAAACGTGAGTAGAGCCGGGTTAATGTTTAATTTATCAGATATGTCTCACGAAAGTTTAAATACAAGTATATATCCTGTTTCAGTTTTGAAGGGGTTTGTGATAGCTTGCTTGCTTGCACACCGTTATGATTTAACCTAATATTCTAGTTTAGTAAAAGCTGGCGCAGACGTCTAATCGAAATAGGTGACGACCTAGATAATAGATAATTAAGAGAGATCGCTCTGTCTCTTCTTATAATATTGTAAGTAATAGTATGTGCCCCCTTATAATAGTATAATATACTCTAATAAAATATATATTTTATTTTTCTACCGTTACCTACGAATTTAGTCGTCACGATGTATGCAGCAATAAAGTGATTGACGAAATCAAAACCAAAGATTAATCATTAACGAACAATCTAGCTGTAAAGCAAATGTTCCAGTACAGTTAAAGATTATACCTAAGAGTGAGACGGGCAAGGTGGCCTAGAAGGCAATGATGGAACCCGCTGTGCAACGCGCTGGCTACCCCCGGTGTACCCCGGTGTCACCGGCGCCGCGATTCCGAATTGTCGGAAACGGTGTCGCGCGCTCCACTTCCATTTTGGGTTAGCTTCCTCTGCTGATTACTCGCGGCCGACTAATTGTTGGCATTCTTATTTGCTATGATTACCGAGGCTCTTATGGTCATAGTACCCTACACTCATAAATCTTTTCAGTTATACTATTAACTACGTAAATATTGCTTCAAACGGTACCTATTATATTAGACAAAGAAAAAGTGCCGATGAGATTAATGAAACAATTACCAAAAAAAGTAAAGGACGCCTTTCTTGTCACACATGTTTCATTCTTTGTAGTAACTAATTACTTGTAATAACGTTTCAAAACAGTACTGTTGTCTATTTTGACCATCGTTTCATTATTCAACAAATTTGCAATTTCACGCGCTTTTGTACTTAATCATACGGCTATATTTGAGAGAAACATTTGGTGCGTTGTTTCATATCTTCCTGTTGATGCTGACCGTACAAGTGAATGTACAGTAAACTGCATTTTAAGGGTTAATTAGTAAAACCTAATGATTCTTACAGGAGTGTTAAACCTTCATGATTACAAATCTTAATACGTGTATATGTATACCTACTGGCCATGGCGTGCTGACAAACTTTTGTTAGTTAACACGTGTTAGCTACCTACCTATCTGCCAGCGTAAGGAAACATTTCAGCCGGCGTCATCGGTTCATTATCTGAGCTGTAAGCTAAAAAGTATATATAGGCCGTTTGGTATTCATTATAAATATCTGATTCGTTCTTTACACATAAGTATGTTGATTTCAACTATTAACCAATGTATCGTTCATTACCTATACAATAACATCAAATCATACTTTGAACCGTCAATCGCGTACAGTTATTTACTCGTATGATTAACTCCTTTTGTTAGAAAGAAGTGTGTCAATTGTCATGTAACGACGTATCGTGAGCCTTACCGCCATACCGCGCGCGCCGCGGAGCGCGACCGGCGAGATGCCTCTGATCTGCGATAAACTGCCGGCCGCCACTAGCCAATCCTGCCGCCGCCGGCACCTCGCGACCACTTACGTCTAACATTTACTCGATTCCCACGGATCTATCGAGCTAGTAAACATGTTACATACCTTCATATTAAGACATTGTTAAAATAATTAAAACAAGACACCAAGTACCATTTCAGCATATGATATTATTGTTATGAACTAAATTATGAGTAACAGAAGTTCAGACTGATTGCCATTTGATTTACCAATTTTCTTATCACTTTCGCCCAGGTACTCCCGAAGCTTAAATTTTCTAAATCTCTTGGGTGTTTTCAGAAAATAGTGTACCTACCCAATTAGGATGAGTTGTTAAGAAACGTTAAATTAAGTCACTTTTGTGACGCCAATTAAACAATTGTATAGATATATTTAAATATAAATTCCTTCTTTTTTACACATTTCGTTAATTTTTCCAATTTCTCTTGAAATTGACGCTTATAGCTTATGAAATAAGCACCAAAACCAAATGTTACTTGAAAATTAATGCTTAATTGTCGTCGTGAAACTGACATAAATTAACTTTTCTTAACAACTCACGTTCATTGGGAGCCTTCTACGTCACGGGATAACACTAGCGAGCACACGGGTAAGTAGCAAGTCATATGTTTTTGTGTTATCTAGTTAATAAAAAGGAATGTCTGAATTACTGTTCGTTTATAATACTTTTTAACACTTAGTTACGACCTTATGCGTTAGTCGTTGTAAAAGGTTTGCACGGTTAACTGTCGATTGTCCGCTTGGACACGGTACTACCTAAATTGCAGGTGTTATAAACAAATAAACAACCAAGTCCATCCGACCGCTATTTGTGTTTCTATCGGCGAAAGGTAAAGGCTGGTGGTCACATTTCTTTATTTTTGTGAATAGTCGGTCTTTGTTTGTAAAGTGCCGCTTTGAAGAAAGTTGTAAAACATGGGTTTATTGCGCTTTACTTACTTACCTACCTCTGCATACCGCTACACAAATAAACAAGGTAATTCGTTGGGATAAATTAACAAATTCTATTTTTTTTTGTAATTTATGGGAGACCTTTTCCTTTCTCACTTTTCTCTCTTAGAACTGAAGATATCTCCAGGAAGATGTAAACTGGTTCTACCAGTGAGTGGGCGAGTAATCCAAACTTCTTCAGTAACCCTATAATGAAAGCGATGAGTTATTGAGGTGTACCGCAATTATTATCGTTAATCTGATAATTGTACTTAATAACCTTATGACCTTATCCACAGATAATAATGCCTTTCAGGATAGTGATTAGTCCATATTTTGTATAGGCCAATCCTTATAATAGTTTCATAATATCTCACTAATTCAGGGTGCTGCCAGCTGCCAGCCCTATTTCTTACTTGTTTGTGGCTTCATAATATTAATTTATTGAGATCAAAGCTCTCAAAGAACTTGGTAGCTGAGAAGTCGTAAGGGGTGACATTAATATAATAAAGTTTTCAAGAAGTTGAGATAATTAGAACAATGTGCTATCGCGCGTTGAAATCTTTTGTGTCTCGCCGCGGAGCTACGAAACAAGTGTAACGGTAAAATGTAATAGGTAATGGTTTGACACTGATTATTATAATTAAACTTCAGTTAAACAGTTAAGTACAACATTTGTGGCATAAGTACTTCGATGTGCTTGATGTATACACTACACCTATAACGAAAAGTCCTCTTGTAAAAAAAACTGAGTAAAAATTAACTTCAGATTGCAACATAATAATTTGCCGGGATATTAATTCTTGGATTTACAATAGACGGCATCCTGCACTCGTAAAATCGAAGGAATGTAACACTAGTTAAAGAATGCTACGGAACACGGTCACGAGTATATATCTCATTGGTAATTATTTTCTCAGTCCACATTTTTTTATTAACTCATAGAGTTCATCTGCTCTGAGTAAACTGAGTAGGGACGCTGCGTAGGTACTACATATCATCCCTGTTTAATATAAGTAGATATTTTCGTTTTCGACAAACCCTAAACCTTCGTGTTTACCGTCTATTAATGATAAGGTGTTAGCGTTAACATTATCAGCCATGTCAATGAAAAGACGCAAGTACTCTTCAAATTCTTACGTAAGTATACAGTATATAAAGTAACTAAAACCATCTCTTTAAACCTTTCCATGCTTACGTTGTGCTTAGTGTTTTATCACATATTTTGATTGTATTTGTGTAATATTTATAATTTTATCATTGTAGAAAAATTAATCTATCATACCTTTTCATATCAATCCATCATACAGTACAAGATGATACTATTAAGCTTTTAGAGTATCATCCTGTAATGTAATTTTACGCAAATCCATTGTTAATAGTTTCATTAGAATAATTCAGTTTTCACCCAGGTTTACGATCTTGTTAAAGTAAATAAAAGTGGTAACTAAATTATTTTCAATTTATCATGTAAACAGCAGCAATCCATGCCATTTATGTCATTTAAGTTTCACTGATGTCACTTTATTGTCATATTTTATTTTCTTAATTAAAGTAACAAAGTTTGGTTACCTATCAGATGTCAAGATTCATTTTCAATGTGACGTTTGTTGATTGTAAACAAATAATACAGGTTCGTATGGAATTAAAAGTATATCAAATTATTTTTTTTGTATTTGTATTATAAATTCGAAAAGTCTATAAGATTTTAATAATTTGTATACCACTACTTTATTTATCGCCTAGCCATGCCCGGATTTAAATAAATGGTTTTAGTAACTTGACATATACTGTACATTTAGTTGACAGCAAAGCGAGTGTGAGGCAGAGGTAGCGCAGGCCGCGCCGGCGCTCGCGGGGTGTCAAGTCGTTGTGCAATCGTGATCAGCTACATGGTTGTAGTTGGGGCATTAAAACGGAACCGTTATGATGACACAAATCTTACCCATAAATGACTTACAGTTTTTCACTTAATTAGGAAAACTGTAAGGAACGGTAGTTTTTAAAAATAGGATCACGGAGTAACTGTACATCTTTGTCTCTCGTTCGTGTGTAACCTCAAATACGGACTATCAGTAGATATAATAACTACTAGGTAAGTATCAACATCATAATTCTTACAGAAGGTGACAGTTAAGGAAGCACTTAACTACATTAACATTTGTTATTTATATATAGGTACATTATGCGAAATGACAAATACTTGTAATGCTTGCGTACATTTAACCAGATTTGCTACTTATATACATATATAAATTAAGGCAGACCATAGGTAAACGAGCTTTGAGCACGGTAGATGGCTAAGTGGCTTCGTTAAAGAGTGAGTGAACATTCCTTGACGACTCGAACATCGAGCAATGACGCCAGGAAAACGTAACCACACGTCACATTACATGATGCAGACAATCCAGATGCAGTTCTGCCGATCATCCAATTAATCCGGAGCTGATGCTGAAGAGTTAGGGAACCGGTAAGTGATCGATCTCAACATATTTACTGTCTTTGAGTTTTTTACCATTGTGGGTTTACCGTTGCGATAACCAAGGAATATTTTTTACGATTTTTTTATTGTTCGAGATTGGGACCATAACTGTGGGTGAATAAACCATTTTTTATCGTAATATTGATCTGTCAGTCAGGCGGTAATGAGTTGAATGCCCAGTTGTTAGAAACTAAATTCACGTTTAACTAACATGCTTGGCTGATGGCGTTTTATAGGATAGCAGTAGGTATTAGTGAGTGACCTAACAGACTGAACTGTGGCAACGAATGACATGAAATACTACATTGGCCTATATTCCTTTAGGTCTTAAGTCTTAAGTAAACTTCGCCCAACTTGACTGCAACGGAGTGTGGTAGTGCCAATATAAACCACATAAGTAATTGTATTAACTATCTTAAGTGTTCTTAGATGATCGATGCATACATAATAATGGGGCTTCAACAGTGAGGCTCTTCGAGTCAGAGTGAATTCGGCTTAGACGAATTACACTATTGGATTGCGCACGCCGTGGTGGCTGCGATATTTTAGCTTTTATAAGTATCGTTGATTTCAAGTTCATGTTAGTTGTCATCTTGGCGCATAATACTTTTTATAAAAAAGACGAATTGCGAGCAATGACAAGTGAGACAAACAATACAAAGGAATAAATCAAAATAAAACAATAAAGCAACGAGCGAAGCAGGTTAGTGTGCCGCTCTTGGGGCATCAACAAGCGGAGCGGCGCTGGCGTCGAGTCGGCCGCGAGTCGCACTCGCTGAGGACAGGTTACTGCAAACTCCTTGGGCTATAGCCATGTTAAGAATCGTTTATTTAATTTGGTTGTTGCAATCGAACTGAAAATGTATGTACTGGAATGATAGTTCCAACGGAAAGTCACTGGATCTCTCCCACAAGCACTTTTTTTCGTTATGATAGCGTTCCATTGCGATACATGCGGTTCTAGGAACGATTATCATGACAGCCACGATCCCTGGTCTCGAAAGTCATAAATTTTGCGAGATTTTTTGGGCTCTATGACCATTGCGGTGCATTAGAGCAGGACTGTATGGGGGGAAGGTAGCCTGGGGAAAAACGCTCCAGACTTGATTTGTACTACTGGAACATTCCCACTGAGTCTACGCTTGCAGCGACATGGTTGAGAGGGCCTCCAGGCGGCATGTACTGTCCGCCAGTGTTAAGGTAAAGCATAATGAAAAAAGTATAGCAATGCTTTAGCATATTTAAATCCTTTAACATAATAGGTACTCTGAAGTTACCCTACACAAAATGATCGATTAGTAATAACCTCTCAAATTAATTAACTTTACTCGTTAGTTTAATGTTTAAGGCATAATTATGCTTATTTATTGTACAATTTTAGGCATACGAGTCGTTAGCTTGATTATGGTGACTAATTCATTAATTATCTAATTTGGTTATCTGTAATACATTATTAGTGGGTATTAAGTGTTTGTAGATTTTACGAATTAGGTACTACTTTCAATAATTGCGTATAATGATTTATCGTTAGAGATGATGTTATAAATTATTAAACCTTGGATCACTGATATTATCTTAATACATAGGAAAAATATATTCTTGAAATCCGCCAAATGTACTAAATGTATATGGATTAAAACCTTCAAAGACCAGCGGCTAAATAAATCTGTCCGTAAATTTATGGCTGATCCGAGTTTGGCTTTTTAGGAATTAACAGCAAGTACCTACCTACCATTATTAGAAGCCTCCGACGCTCCTCGTTGAATATTAACCATTATAGTCGAAGTACACATAAGATATGCTTACAACTATGTTGCAGGTATAATTTGAGGTTATTTAAACTATTTTTTTTAAACCGTCAACGACGCATCATTTTATATTACAGCACAGCACAGGGACCCTAACGAATCTTACCGATAGGAATGTAAACACATGTCATATTTAATTTTATTAAATGATTTAGTACAATACATACACGTATATAAAAAAATAATTTGAGACAATTTAACGCAACTCAACCTACTTGTAAAGTACGCTCAATGAGGCTCATGCTGTAGGGACGTACCAACCGACGAAGTATACCTGTAACTATCTATTATTGGTATACGTACAATTACATAGATAACGTCTTTACACCAGAATCAAATATTTGTATAAATACAAGGGTATTTACCAGGATTCGTATACGAGATTTCCAACTTCGTAGACAGGGTCTCTACTCTCTACCAACTGAGGTACTAAAAATATGGTATAACTATATGAGGGAATTTAACTCAAGATGTCAATGTCATACGAATATAATAATACTTAACATTATTTAGATTATTTTAATAGAAAATGTAAATTTTATTTCTAATGGGGTCATCTCAATAACCAAAGAATAACTGCGCTTCCAAAAACCAGTGTAGAAGACCAGTTTCTTCGGCATACTAAATTAAATATTAAAATTAAACGCGAACGAATGATTCTCCCTTTGAAGCATCAGCTTAGGAGGACCAGCCTCTGAAGGGCCAATAAAGAAAATCACTCGATGTGCCACTTACCGAGTAGCTGCAATTTTGCACAACGATTATACAAGCAAAAATCATGTCTAAACGGATGGTGTTAACGGTTAGACAGAGTGAAAGCATCGTTTGTAGGTCTGTAGGCTGTCAACTGCTGGAAGTAGGCGTCGCGGCGTGCGCGAGCGAGTGCCCGTACGCAACGGAGATAGCTGCCCGCAGGGGCTTCCAACTTAAAGAGAAATGCGTCGCTGGCCATTTCTGTACATTTTTATTTTACGGGGTGTAAAAATAACTACGTAATCCCCGTGAAATAAGCAGTTGTTTTTACAAATGATTTGATTATCTTAACTAAAATAATTTTCTCCACCTTTCTACAATTCGATACGCAATACGCATAATAACAATAACGTAATGAACAATCGCTGAAACCTGAACCCATCCACGACACCAAATTATTGCTTTTAAAAATGTACGCGTAGATAATACGATAAGTACCCATTTGGAGTAGATAATACGACTGAATACAAAACTTGGAATTGAATACAACGTAAGATTAATTTCTGGTTAGTTTCATTACCCAAATGTTTAAAAGTTTTGTATAATATACCTTTGATAAATGCCTGTTAACACTAAACCTGTGCCTATTAGTAGAATGAAATGAAAACGTAGCATATCTGCGCTAATGCCCGTTGACGATGCGCCGAGCACCGACGTAAGCCGTAGCGGAGTGAGCCGCAGTTGAGCCGCCCTGGCCGCTCGGTGGTGGTAGAAAATTTTGGTGGGAAGCAAGTAGGGTGCGCCCGCGCCACAGTCCGTCGGTGCTACGCGCGGTACGCGCCCGTCTTTTACTCGTGCAGTGCGTTTATACTCCCGCTCAAAATTGGACCACAAACTTTAACAGTGTCACTACAGCGACTTTTAAACCAGTGTACGTTAAAAAAATATGAAACACGGTTTTGTTCCATTTTCGAAAAAAAAAAATCATGTTGTACAAAATGGAGCAAATATCGGGTGTTTTGGGAAATGTTTGTAATTGGCATTTATAAAGTGACGTGACAGTGCCGCGGATTGTTGGAGTACACAGTGGATAAGCACTCTGGACGCCGTTTACTTTTCTCATTATTTTTTCTTTCTTCCTTGTAAATAATCGAGGGAAATTTTGTTATTTAATTTTTATTTATGCCAATCACACTTTTCCTCTTTCTTTTCTTTATTAACGTTCGTATACACTCATTATATCTTTATACTAACCGCATGTTGCCCTGTATAGATAATGAAGTACTAATTAATAAATTACTGTAATGACATCGAAAAGGTGAAGTGGAAAATTCGTGAGTCCGTAACGTGTTCAGTTTTCGGCGGCCCGGGCCGCGACTGGTTTTTTACAGTTCTAACGGCGCGCGCGCTGGTCCGCAGCGACACTATTTTTTATGAATTTGTTTAAATTTATTTATTCCACTTAATATTAACTGGTTATAATCTCTAAAATATATACTTAAAATGAAGTATATATAATAAAATAGGTATTTTTATTAAACATTTCGGTTCATAATTACTAATGAAAAACAACGCGTCTACCCACATAACGGCACAATTAATATCGCATATTCATTACATGTTCTCGATCTACCGATTGTATGAAGCGAAATAGCTTTTTATGTGTGATGTACGTACATCCGACGAATTATTTTATGATGCAACTAAAAATGTAGATTACTTACTCTATTAAAGTCTGTCATTCTTGTTTTCTAGTTTCCACCCCGATCCCGTGCTTGTTGCCCAATTTTCGACTCTGGGTTCTCCCTCGCTCGCTGTAGAAGGCACACAAGTGACTGCTGTGACATTAGACTAGTGCCCCGACGCGGTCTCGAGGAACTGTTGTACAAGTGCGGTGTATGATGTCGGCGCGCGCCTGACACGGACTCGCTGCGCCGCGGTCCAGCTCTCGCTCAACTTCAACCTGGTAAGTTTCAGTATCTTCTTATTACAATCAGAAACCCGGCCTGCCGTGCAATGAAACATAACTATTTTTTGGCCCTTAATATACATATTATGTGTTATTTTGTGTCACCAGTGACATTTTCAGTTCAATGAACGACAGGCTTGTGTTAATATTAAATATGCAACTTAATTACTTAAGCTTTGTGTGCTTATGTGTATTTAATGTGTTGTTATATATACAAATATATACATACCTTGTAAGGAAATAATTGCGAATTAGATGCTTATTTTAGCTTTCGTGTACCTATAGTGAAATAAGACGCTTGTTCGACGCTCGATAATCTAACTTCCTTTTTAATTAACTAAAATATTTTTACATAATCTGTTGCGCAGACCCGACCTAACTGTTGAGTTATTTATTTGCAAAATCAAAAGTAACCTGATATGACATAACGTGGCAATGGATTCTTATATTTGTTCCATATTTAGATATTTCTCTATAATTCATTTTAAAAAGTTTTTGACGCATTCCAGTTGTTTAATTTACTTAATGGTTGACTCACGTTAATACATACCTACTTGTTAAAGTATCTTATTAAAAAAATATTTTAACCAAAAATAAGTTTTATGTGTTACTTATTTAAATGTATCTATTTGGTAAGTTCAAGGAACAACAAGGAGCGTATTATTTTGACATCTGTTGGTTTTGCGCTGATTGAGCAATAGACTAGGAATAATACTAGAGTGATATTTTAGTAGGTTTGGCTTCTTGAGCTTCTCTGTGCCGATCTCACCGCCATAGAAATTCACGCATACATAGAAGAGTACACACGTAGAATATTGTAGAGCCCTAATACCTACATCACGGATATTAAGAATTTGTTTACTAGGTTTAATGTCCTTAATTAAGCTTATTTTCGCTTTACACCAAAAACAATGTCCTATTCATAGGTCAATGTACCTACTTATGCATGTTTAAGTCGAAAGGGTATTTTTTGTGCGTTGGTTAGTGATTAGACTTATTATTGCGCCGGTTTAGATTACAGCTTCTGAATTTAGCTATTCTGAAATAGATGTTCGTATCACAACGCAGCGTAAATGCAACGGCATTTCGTTTGGAGTGGACACACTTTTAGAAAAATATTGTACGATTAAAACGATTTAATTAATATTATTTACAACTAATGGCCAGTAAACTGATTAAAATACACATGTTGACGTAAAGTAGGCAAACTGTACTGGAGTAATATATCTGTTGGTTTACTGTCGCCGTGGAATAAAGACGTGCATCTGCAGGCCAGCAGTAGTGGAGCCGCACGCCGCCCACCGCGCCTCGGATTGCTTCACACCGAGTATACTGTGACTCATTAAGCTTAACTTTACAAGCGAAGGATGAATGTATCATCTACGACCTCTAGATAGTAATAGACTAAGAGGTCATTTGGATTTTTACGTGACACATACGTCTTAAACTGTGTTAATAATCACCGCATACGGTTCACATTTCATTGCCACTCGTTGGTAAACATTTCGTTTTTAAATTTCAAATATAACATAAGTAGATACACTGCCCACCCATACCCACAGCTATTGCAGGTAGAGGATTAGGTCGTTTCTTGGCGCTAATGTGCAAGCACTACTGATCTACCATTGTCGTATTAAAGTTTAACTAAATTCTAAACTAAATGGATTAGCCCACTCATGTGCATCGTGTATATATGTAATAAGGAGACTTGGTTAATAAACGAAATCTCTAGAGATAGATGAATTCGAAAGTCGGCAATCCAACCAATCTCAAATAAATGCAAGAGTACATAGTCCGGTAGTTATATACTCATAGCATGGTCACGCCACACACAAACAGATGGACACAACAAATATATGCAGTAAAATACAGTGGAAAGCTAAAACTGTTAATAGCGAGTCGTCAATAGTATTTAACATTGGCAAGCCGCTAAGGTCTATGTCTACTAGTGACACATATTTTGCGGGACGCGCGCGCGCGGGCGGCGGGTGCTGCGCAACTTTCACTCGCGCGCCGGAGATGTGCGCCGCACCCGCACACGCTAGATCCGCGGCAATGACCACGCGAACTGGCAACAAGGCGACATGTCAAGTGCAACACAGCTGCGAGAACCGCCCCTGCACCTAACCTACTCCAAATACACGGGCGACACGCAAATTAGAACATTTACCAGACCTGATAAAAGTATTTAGCAAAAACCGCTGATTCGGTAATCTAAATAAGAAAATCAAATCAATGTGTGCATATTTTATTACAAGGCTCCGTAAGTCTATATTAATTCTTAAAATTTGCACAGATAATTGGAAAACGAATGACAAGTTTTTTTCGTAGAGTAGGATTGTGGCGATCAGCTGATCCCGACGGCCGAGCCTGCGGTGCGCTTTCACCACGGCGCGATGGCCATTGGCCGCCCGATCGTTGTTATTGATTTAAACGTCGCGTGCGCCGTTTGTTTCTATGTACCTACAAGCCAACTTGCCTGCCTACTCGTTTTGCAAGGGTAAAAGATAATATTCGTATATATAACAAGTGTATCCTAATCGCAATAAGACCAGGTTGATAACAAAAATAAGTCCTCATTGGTACTCCAGCTAACCTCTGACGTTTTCATGAACAAATAATTAATTTTGTACTCGTAAGTAAGCCATCAACTAGAGTTGTAATTCTTATTGTTGTTGAGTATGGTAAATCATCAATAATAATAAACGGAGTGGTAGGGTGTAGCTGCAGCGGCAGAGATGCAGGCGGCAGGCCGGGCGCGGGAGAAAGCTGCTCATCTGTAGTCGCCGCGCCGCGACTTGCCGGCTGCACCTGACTCTGAGCACTGATGATGATGACGCGCTCCGCTCGATTGACCTAATACCTAAATAATAATTCAGGGTATTGGCGTCCGTTTATTCGACGTTGACTTTACTTGTATATAATATCCATTCCATACATCGTATACAAATCATACAAATAAAAGTAACACGCTACAGAAAATCTGCGCCTTTTTAAATACGGAATAATAACGAAACTTTTTAAATATTTCGAGAATTTAAGGACACATGCCATGTCTAACAGGACAATACGGCTCCGCAACACATGGTGCCCAAAATACACGTTAAGGAAGGCTTTCCCATCGCGTGAGGCTTTCTCCGTGGCGCAAGATAAAGGGCTGCGACAGATGTACCTCGAACCCTTCAATCAGTCAATATTTGAATGAAATTTGGAACGGCAGGTAGAAAAAAAGAACATGTGCATGTATGGTGTGGGAACATTGTGTTCGGGCACCCAGTCATTTAACTATTACACTTATTTTGTACAAGTACTTATTTAGAAATGTATCTACAGGTACATTAATAACAACTTGTAATTTTAGATGAATTTAATTCTTCAGTAGGTATATAAATATGTAAATAATAAACAAACCAATTCCAGTTTAGGTTATCTGAAATAGATCATAGGTCCAAGTCTTCATTTACACGACCCATGTTTTATATATGTAACAATCCAGTGAAACATGCATAAGGGTAATTTTTACATTTCAATATTAAATTTTATTAAATTTATAGCTCAATTGTGTTTACATCCGCAACACAGGCATCGTCAGGTGGCTACAAATGCAAATCCGCAACAGGGTTCGTCTCATACAAACCAATAATGAAATTCGCAACATGCTCCGTCAAATCTATTAACAATTAATATAGGGTAATTATATATATACACGCAAAATCAAGTAAAGTTAATGGTCGCATTTTATTTATTAAATACCGGAACTAGAAGAAGGGAAGGCAGGATTGTCGGGACACCTGACGAGCTCTAGCGTCAATGGGTTAGTGGGCTAGCGTCGGGTTACCCGGCACATGATCCAACATCCTGCACTTATTAAAACGATTTCCGGTTCGTTCCGGATTATGGCCGATGTAAATAAAGGGCTGATCACAATAGGCTGCCTCTAATGATGGGTTTAACCGTTTAAGATAACTACAGGGGCAAGTAATCCGAGATTCGAACGCTTGAAATTATCTACCTATTTATCTTATACTTATTAATCCATGAGGCATATAATTAATTAAACAATAAATACAGATGCTATTTTTTTACATCTGTTTTATCTATTGCAACATTATACGAGTTAATTTACCTGCCAGGCATTTCTATTGATTATTAAATCCTGATATAATCTTAGTTCCGAGCTGACCGCGAAGACCTTGTGTGAGCGACCGGTCTACTACCAATTAACTTGCGCGAGAGAGACAGCGCACGGCCATTGTCCTGATTTGTCAATAAACTTGACCCACTTTTAATTCAGGATGGCTATAAGAGAAGAATTTTCATAAATAAATCTGTATTTATTTTTTATTAAAATTGTGTGTACATACTCCTATGTACTAAATATTACCAGATTACGTTGTAACATTTTCAAAATTCTAAGGAAGCTTTGCATGCATAAGATGCTTACAAAATACAAATTTATGTACACAAAAGTAATACGAGCGTATTATACAAACAAGGTTACTTTTTAGTTAGTAGTAATGAAGAATATTACTTATAGGACTTTCCATACATATTAACATTAACATTATAAACGCGTAAGTTTGTGGGCGATGTATGGATGTTTCGTATTCTTTCACACAAAAAAATACTGAATGGATAAAAAAAAATAATGAATCTTACCTATACATCAGAATAACACATTGGCTATAATTTACAAATATATTTGGTGAATTGTCCAAAATATAGTGATATAGTAAGTTTCTCATGCGCATAGTAATTCGCGGAATTTAAGAAATGTATAGGTATCCGGCCATTTTCCATTCCATTATTAGTTTTGTACTTTATTTGTCTTAGTAACTAACTTATTTCAAGAAAAATGTAAAATACGTAGAACAATATTAGGTATATTGTGTTACTTTTTCTTTGACAATTACGGTTACAAAATTAACGTACATAATAAATAAGGGACGCATGGGCAAATTGATATCTAGTCACCAGTAATATCTGAACAACGACTCTGTTGTCAAAGTGCCTGTTCCGATCGTTGGCCGCCCCGGTAGATTTTATGGCGATTGTACCAGTGTTTGATGCCGAGTGCAGACGTTTTTGCAAGTAGAGGTTTCAATATTCCCAAGCCCATGTCGAACTTAATGTACCATGATGTCATCATTATTTGTGCCACGCTTGGAAACCAAAACACAACTAAAACATCAATTATAGCCTAGTCGACAATAAAAGGTTTCATGAGTATTTGATATCTCATAGAGAAATCGGCAACAGCGAGAATGATATGCCAGCGCCAACGATGGCTAATGCGGGTTGTTATTTTAACAACCGTATACTTACGCACTATATTCATATATTCGCATATGTACTACTTGAAGTGAGTACCCGCGCGGCAACATCATTCATCCGAGCTAAATAGGCATGTTTTCTTGAAATTCGTAGTAAAAGTGACCTTGCGCCGGTACACCTATCACTGCTAAATTGTTATTATTTTATCATTTTGACGGGGTTCACGAATATAGAAGAAACAGGAAACATCTATGTATTAAAATATCTCAAAATTTTTAATGAAAAAGGTATAACACGATATATAGTTGAATAACTAAGTACAGCCGTTAATTAAAAATTCGAGTCCCCATTAGCAAACAAAAATGAATTTTGTCTCACATATCTACTAGCTACTACAACGTATACATATGCGTACATGCGAGTCGGAGTCCCGGAGGGCGTACGGTTCCCTAGCACGTGGAGAGCGCTGGCCGGCGCCGGCGAACGGCCTTGTTCGCGGTGAAGCGTGCGCGCAGTTAGCTACGTCACGCGGTCCGTACGCTAACTGTACCCGCACGTGGTCGCCAACGCGGGGACGATTCGATGATCATTACTAACTACGAGTATGCAACTAATTTGCTACTATATGTAAAGGGGACTTCTTGTCCTGCATTTTTACTCTTTAATTTTGTAGTATATTGAGGTAACTACTTAATTAATTAATTAATTCTAAATAAAGGTTTCAAAATATCGACAAAATGTCGGTGAAAAGTGGACAGTAAATGCAACTTTGCCACTCCTGCCGGTGCATGAGCATTTCGAGTTCTTCAGTGTCGCCTAAAGCAGCGAATGAATCTCGCGCTAGTTGCCGCGCGCCGGCGGGGGAAAGGTCTCGCCCCTCACGTAGGCTGTACTTGACTTTGAAACGAGGTTTCGCGGACACGGCGGGCGGCGCGGGGGCCGTCTCTCTAAAAGTGAAACGTCCATAACAGTATCCGACTGATTCACAGATTGGTTCTCCAGGTTAATTGCGGCGAATTTGTGTTTATCATTGATCTCGCAAGTCTTTAAGACATGTACGCGTCCTCTGCACTGCACGGTGGACAAATCAACGTTTGCTCATAATGATAGGCGATTGTGACTCCGTTGATTTAATAGTAATGTAGGTCAAATTATACGTAGTTCTAACTTTGTTCAAATTGTTAAAGGTCAATCTGTACGAGGGTTTTTTTCTAGAAATTGATAACACCTTAACCCATTCGCAGCCAAGCGTCTGCTGTCTGCTGGGTTTGGCAATAGCTCTGATGGGCACAAAACAAATTAGCACGTTCAGGTTGTAATGTAACCTTTATTAGCCAACTTTTACAAACTAACTTAACTAAAAAGATCGCGATTACACTGGTATAGATTATGTATATATGTATTTATGTGTAAAATGATTAAATCGCTGATTTTATTCGATTGCTATTTAAAATACAGATGCCACAGACTTTCTTGTCATGAATTTCTCTTAAATGGCGTCGTGACCCACTGATCGTGGCTGGTGAGCATCAAACAGGATTTTCTCAATAAAATTTTGTTTATAATTAGGTCGCATATAAACCGGTTAAAGTCTAACGCATTGACGGAGAAAGGCTTTTATATTATTCTTATTTACTAGTTATTTCTCCTTCTTCAATAAACTAGACAGAAGGGTGGCATCCATCGGGCATACGCGTGTCGATCACTTGTACGCTTACCTTACTCGTTGTTTACGTATGTATATAGTACAGAGCAAATATGGCATTCTTATATCACAACTCTATTTCTAAAGTTTTAATAAAAGAAGGAATCACATTAATAATTTAGAGTAAGTAATCAACAAATGAAATACTTTAGATTTAGTTATGATTTGACCTGAATTAGGAAAACTTAAATTGTTATAACGCCTATCACTAGACGATCTTAAAAATTGAACTCTTTTGAGCTCTCCGGTGTTGCTAACTCCACGCTATAGCATTTAGTAATCTCAGGCATCTCGCGCAACAATTCAACAGACATACCTAATCCTTAAATAAATCGAAGTAGTTTCACGGCAACGTGTAGTTTAAGATCCGTAATGTCCTATTGTAGGCGTGGTATGGTATGGGATACAGCCGGTTTCCAAAAAGCCGTTATTGAGGTCATGCGCTGGTCCCGTTACCCCGGGACGAGGGACGGACCTGTTTGTTGAAGCACTTTTGGCAGGACTCCATTTCGAACACCAACATTATAAGTACCATAAACATTAAACTTTTTTTAAACACTTATTGTACAGCTGCCCTGTTAAGCTCAGGCATTACTTTTTACTCCAGTCCTGCATGAAGCTACTTTAGTCACTTAATGTTTACTTTAAAACTATTATATACTGTTATATAGAAAATCACTCGTATAAACTCAAACTCAAACGTTTATTCAGTAAGTAGGCCACAAGGGCACTTTTACACGTCGGGTATACAAAAGTAAAAGACAAAAATAAAAACTACATCGGTTCTAACCCTACACCTCTGACCCGAGAAGTGTTTTGAATTTTATGACCGCCAAGAAACTCGGCGGGACTTATTTTTTCAAAACTGTATACAAAAAATTTAAACATACATGCGTAATTCTGTAAGAGAACACATCAAACCATTTCAGTAATTAAATACCACAAAAAATATATATAGATATAATTACCTACAAGTCCAAATATGACTGCTTAGAATTAAATTAACATAACGTTTTGTATGCTTTCTTATCTGAACTGTGTCCTACACTCTAATATAAAAAATAAAAGTAATAGTAAAATAATTTTTAAATGATGTTAACTATATATGGAATGTTTGAATTAATGCCATAATACCTGCTAATCTGTACCGTATTTGTACAATGTTATTTCGACTGACTCGTAAAATAATACAGATTCTTGTATAACTGTCCTTTAATTAGCAATTGTAAATGGTATATGGTCGGTGACGTTACACACGTATCGACTTCTGATCTAACGGGGTGTTAGTTTAGTCAAAATATAAATAGTGTTCTAACTAGCTGTAATTTTTCTATTGATGTTAAATAGTATTTTATATTGGTAGTCAGGTTGTAATGAGCAAATCATTTTAGTAATGTAGGCAACTGTGAAGTCTTTAGTATGTTGATTGGTCTATATGGTGTAAAGTGGAAAACAAGTATTTATTCATAAAAAGAAATAATTATAAAGTGTAAAAAAACAAATTAAAATAATTCACATCTTGGCAATACATACTACAATACTATGAGTAATAAGTAGGTGAAGTTTAGCTGGTGTTGGGAATAGCTGCTCCGTCGTCAATCCCCAACAATTTCGCTGCAGGTTTGAATTTGTGTAAAGTTATGTATCTCCAGCAAAATCTCCACAAAATATATCAGTACTATAGCTAAAAATATAAATCAAATACGTCTATATGATTAAAATATAAAAACGATACGTCTATACAAAAATGTAGTCTATTAATTGGTAAATTTCGTCTCCAACATAACAATAAGTGACACCCTGTAACGACTTAACGTGTTAATTGAAATTGGATCTCTGCGGTGCGTGTTGCGGAATAAGTGACGCCCGAAATACACGACAATGATGCGACTAACTCAATGACGTCACATTTAAGTAGTTCGGGCGGCCGCCATTTGGTTATGTCCATACGTGGCTTAAGAATGTGTGGTGGACCCCGTTACTTATTCTACCTACAGCACCAGTCGCTGCCCACCGCGGTCCGAGGTCCTCAAAATTACGATATTGTTTTGGTATATCAGAAATATAAACGCATAGATTATTTATCAGTTTTAGCGAAAGTCGATTCTGACATAAATAAAAATTATCCACGTAAATACTTAAATAAAAAATATGTAATATTATAAAAAAAAATCACAACTACAAATTAAAAATGTTTCAGTGTACTCGTATTAATGTCAATTTATTTTAGCAAGTTATTGGCAATAACATTTTTTTTTGTATTAACTATCGAGTGTCGTTTCTTTGTGCCCCCATACTCGTATTTACTCCGTTTTTCATCGGCCTCAGCCACCGGTTAACAATTATCGTTTATAAAAAAATCACATAATGAAAGACATTTAGAAACTCACTCTGATGTGGATTTGTGTGGCAGGAACTGTAGGAAGAGTTAATTGATATATTTGTTTTTGAGGAATAAAATCTTACCGTACTGCTCACCTCACTCGAAGCTCAAAGGCGCGCGCGCACGCCAGTGGGTCAGTGTACCGCGCGTTGATGTCTTTACATCCACGGCTCTCGGAGCGGCGCGGAGTTGCCCGCCGTTAAAAATCAATAAAAAATAAAAATCATTTTTCACCAAGTGTAAACTGTGAAAGAAACGTGTGTGTAAACACGTACGACTATCATCTAATATTTACATGACTGTTCGTGATTCGGAATTGTTATTTATTAATTGGCTAGGTAAGTATACGTAGTTATACATCAAATAACTCAATAGTAGAAAATAATATGACAAACTGTTTTAACATAAATGATTTATCTTAAATGAGAAGGTTCATAGTACAGTTCTAGATTGAGTACATTTGATATTTTTTATCAAATCGGTGGCGAAGTCGGAATACAGATAGAAACACAAAAGTGTCTTAATGTCTTATCTCGTGACCAAACTGGCGGCTTCCTCGCACAGCGTATCAGCGATACAACGAGGAAATGCCGCCAGTATCCATGGTACAATGCCTCAAGGGCCTTTTTTAGATTTAATGTACTAACAGTTAAGTACTCGTAGTTTTCATAATATTGTAATTATTGTAAATTAACATTTATGTTAAATAAATAGTGTATAGTACTTCCTTATTTCGAATAAAACCTGCCATTCAAATGTTTTGTACAAGCGTGTCAGGAAATATTAGCGCCGAAATTTAAACTTTTTTTAAGAATCATGATTATTTGCTGCTAAAGTAAATTCTCTCTAAATATAAAAATGCCTGTTACTTCACACGAAGAGCTGTAGTAATGACCCAAAAATCTAACCCGTGTATTAAACGTCAAAAGAAATAAATTATTAAGTTTTAACCATTATCTATTCAAAGTAGGATCTAAAGTAGGTCGTGCAAGTTGTGCTAAGAGTAAGTCGCGCGCAGGACACAGATCATATGTACCAAGGAGATGCAGCTCCGTCGGGCGGAATAAAATAATTACGCGTTATGTTTGGTTAGGGTGCTTGACCTCCGCGGCGCGGGCGGCGCTCAGGAACAATCCGTGACGGACGTGAACTATGATATTGATACTGGATTGCGAATACTAATTACTTAATGGCAAAGCTGAACTTTTGAGAATCGAGGACTCAATTTTTTTTTTATCTTTTTTGTTTAGGAGCCAGTCTTTAAGACGATTTCGGCTCCGTCAGGTCTCTACATCCTATGGTATCCTCGTTTTATTATTATACAATACAAAAATATAAAAATAAAATTACAAAAACAAATCAGCAAGTTATCAAAAAAACTATAAATAAATATTAAAATAAATATATCGACAGGAATACTCCTATATCGGTCACAAACGCCAACGTGGAAATAGCTGTTCCCTCTTTGCTCGACTTTTGACAAATCCCATTAAGAAGTGCTGCACATCCTCAATCGTTCCGCAGTCATCGCAGTTTGGGGATTCTGATTTGTTCATGAGGTGAGCAAACTTGTTTAATGGAATGTGTCCGGACCGAAGTCTGTGGGCACATATAATATTTTTACGGTCAACTTTACATTCCCACCAAGGAACCCGAGGAGGCTCGCACTGTATGGTCCTGTACCGAGCACTCGATATATACATATTAACCTCTGTCAGCCACGAAGATGTGGTATTTTAGAAACATGAATATCAGGAATTAATAAATAAACTCACAGTAACTAGTACATAATTTTATAATTAGTCTTCTGTTTAGTTGCTAAATTTTTCTAGAATAAAACTTTAGGCGATTGATACGTACTCATACTCGTACCATAAGCTATTTGTATTTTTTTTTGTTGCATACAAAATGCGTGCCCAATTTATACGAAATACATACATTATTGGCATCGATTTTGAATATAACAAAGTTATGCATGAGTAGAGTAGTTACAGGCATTTTTTGTGACGTTTGTATTTTTAATAATTTTACATTAATTCGTAGTGATGCCAAGCGAGATTGACTGCTATGCGATCGAATGTTATAACTGTTTTGTTTCTGCTTGTGCGAATTATTAACTTTGACTAATAATGTTTGTCAGTTTGGCGATGGTATGACTTAAGCACAAATATGAAGGTAACCCATTTTTACTGTTTATAAGCATATTTGTAGCATGCATTGCGAGGAACCTAGCTTGTTAAGTTATATTACTCTGCCCTGCGAGCTAAGCTATGGAAATCATTCTGTCTAAATGGCAAAGCCAAGCAAGACCGTACTGGTTTGAAACTGATATTGGCTAACGGATTGCACTGAAATATATTCCAGTGCAGTTGGTACAATTAGCAGCAGTCCGTGTGTCTGTCTGTGAGCCAAGTTTTCTAGTTTTGCGAATGTTAATGGTGCTTTAGACCCGTCGATATTTACCTAAAAGTTTACATTTGAAGAGTTGAATGCGAAGACAGGACAAAAATATGTAAAATGAAAACTCCTCAAATTGTAAATCGGAGATATTAATTTAAAAAATAGCTAGGTTCAAGTTAAACTAGCATGGAGAGGTTTTTGTACGTTGAGTTCATAAATATATGAGCAATTCCAAGGCATCAAAAATAAATGTACATATGAAATTAGATATTACGCACAAAAAATCTGTTCATCAATAAGTTTCTCTCAAAAATTACATTCTCGGTACAAGCTATTATTTCAGACTGTACTTTTACAACAATCATGAACTACTCATAGATGATCCTAAAGAGCCTAAACACCACGACGTATCTTGTATATTTTAGGAGTCCCTATGCCCACCCTGAGGCGCCAGCATTAGATCAGATGAGTGGTACTATAAGTATTGCATTGTCATCAAACTTTCATAAGTGTGCTAAATTTCAGCTCAATCTGTTAAAAATATCTGCTTCAAAATTGAATAACAAGATTTTACACGAACATGTGAACATACATACAAATTTACATTGAGTATGATTGAGTTAAACATAAATAAAATGTTGCAAAAATGTGTACTCTTGTACTCATATCACCTGTCATTTAAATCTCAATTATATGTGAGCAACCGAAAACTAATAAAGATCTATATCTACAAATCTTTTTCAAGTATTTGACCTTAAATAAATATAATTACACCTAGTTCGATATTGCACGTGAGTTTATCCATTTGTAACTAATTAGTTTTTTTTTCAAGTTAATATGTGAACATTTGATATTCAGTATAATAGGTATTTACACACTTTATGAATCATTGGCTCCTTAGCATGATATCCATACAACATAGAAAAACATAAGTTAACTACCAACAAGTAAAGTAGCAATTTAATAAAAAAATCTATTTTAACTTTAAATAAGTCATTCGACAATTATCATAGTTTCGCGTTTTGCTATTTAAATCTGTTGAAATGAGTTGTTGCTATATATGTAACGAATCTTTTATTCATTATAAACAATTCCTTAATATAGAATTCTATGACTTCTGTAACATTACAAAGCGAAAGTGACAATAATATCAATTGATTACAATTCCCCTCTAGGGGATTGTATTTTTCGTATAGGTTATGTTTTCCAAGGATTTATATGATGTTCTACGTGTTCAAATAAAATTGAAAAACGACACAGTACAGTTAGTACAGATATCTTTCTGCAAATACATGTTTACAATTGAAAAGCCCTTGAGTAGCTATATGCATTTACTTTTGAAAGAGATTTGTAAAGATATTTATCAGTTTCTGTTTTCTCACAATTTATAGAGGCGCATTTTTTTAATAACAGAAGTATATATTTTATGAACTCGACTGTACATCCTCTAAACAAATAAGAAAATAAATACAAACTATCATTTTTGTAATCCGCAAGGCAAGACGCGAGTTAACTACTACTAGCGCTATCTATAGAGCTCTTATAGAAAACTATTCCGAATGTGAACGTATTAAATTGAGTTTAAGACCTTATTTGATAGAATTCTTATAGGGTTTCCTGTTATCTACAAGCAATGAACAATATTAGGTATTTTTTTAAATAATTATAGACTCAGAAGTTTTGGAGCTCAGGGGGAATCAATTTTCGTCTTTATTAAATAACACAAATATGTTTGATATCCTCATAACGAGCCCTTTCATTTAATATATGACCCAGTAAGGTTACCAAAAATTTGTTGTTTAGGTTGTAATCAATTCCCCGAAAATAAGCCCGTATAATACTTATTTACCCTGCACATCTGTGTTAGGGTCATAAGAACAGCTTCCTATCAAATTTCACCTTATTTAACTGAAAATTAGCTGTGACAGACAGACGTACAGACAGCCGCACGTGTAATCCTATAAGGGTTCCGTTATTACATTTTTTGTACGGAACCCTAAAAACAGTTAAGAGCATGTCGGGCAATGCTCAAGATTCTTTTATAACTTCCAGAGCGCCTATTTCCGAAACTAGACACTTTATCAAGAAATGTTTAAGGCAAACCCCTATGCTTTTTCGAAATTTTATCTAACAACAACTCGCACTTCAACAGAAAAAACGATCCAATATTTTTAATTTTTATTCCTATACGCGTGATTGATTTACATTTTTATACCAAATTACAGTTCTCTAGGACTAACCGTCACTGAGTATAGCCGGGGACAGACAAACCGACAGATATGGCAAAAAAGGCAACACTTTAACTGGTTGTCACCGGTTAAAGTGATGCGTTTTTGGGAGATTTATTTCGATTTTTAAAATAATCGAGCGCATGAATATAATTTCATATTTTTTTGTTATACCTTTGTTTTATTACACACAGTAATGAAATATCCATTCTGGAGGTATACCATGGTATCAGTTATATAAGTTATAACGATAACCACTATAATAACTATACAATCGTTCATATTACACTAAATAAAATAATATAAAAAACACATTCCTGCGTTTCACGTACCTACAAATTTACTACTATGTAGAGGCAAAATATTATTTACAGTCAGCGCGTCTTGCTCGTACGGTATTTCATTATAGGATGCTACCGATACCGATCGATTATTATTATCAAATTATATAACCAAAGTATTCTTAATTTTCGTTGATTAAGTTTACTAACTGCTAAATTTAATTATTTCTATTATGTAATTAATATCAAGGAAAATAAAATAAAATAAAAATAACAAGGACATTGAGAAAACAAAACACTAGTACCGCTAAAAGTAAATGAACACTCGTATTACCTTATTGGTAATAAAATGTAAAGATAAGCGCCGTACCACGAAAATAAAACGGTACGTTCGGAGCGGAGAATCCTCAAGGCCAAGTGCGCGCAGTGGGTCGTTCCCGGCCACGTGGGCGACGACCTCTCTCCGGGAACGATAACTGTAAACGCGGTGTAAATAGTCCTTCCCCAGGCAATCCCAGAAGAATACGGGCCGTTGACCGCGGGAAACGGACTGGTGCGGTCGCTCAGTCGTAGTCGGAAGGATGTTACAATTATCTCTGGCCTGCTCGAAACCATCTTAATAGGCTGACCGTGCCAGATGACTTTACCTGAAATTCTATTTGAGATATAAATAGCTAAAATAGGTATAGGTGTAATGAGGAGATAGTAAATGGGCTATTTAAAACCAAATTCAACACCTATAAGTATCCGATTTTCTGCATTGTGTGTTTGTGTGTGTACCTATGTATATTTATTTATAAAAGTTCATGCTAATACAACCAGTGCAGATATTTTATAAGATTAATTGATACCAATACTTGATGTGCGCTGATCGTTAGGAAAGCTTAACATCTATTAGTTTTCACAACGTTCTTTAGGTAAATATCTCTAGGTAGGTCTAGGTTCATAGTCATAAGTAACAGATTTTTCTAACAGGTTCTTTTTTAAATCATGAGGCTTTACTAAGACACAAAGGCTATCCCTATTTATAGTTACCTACTTAGTATTTTAACATTCCATGACACTCCTACCGGACCGACATGAAAGTTTTTTTGTTCCTCGGTACTCACGACTCTAAGTAGGTTAACCAAAAATGTCTCAGAATCTGAACGCAGTGAATTCAAATATTTCTAATAAAATAAAGCACATTGATTAAATCACAAAATGTTTCCTTGACTGGGTAAAGATTTTAGACTTGTATAATCAAAATATTACTAGGACTCCGGATTGTCAAGTACTATAATAATACCACGAAAGATTGCTGTAGGTAGCAAGCGTTCACCGGAGCCGCGGACAGCGTCTACGGTCCACTCCCAAAAACCCGTTGTAGGCTCGTAACGGTACGCGCCGTTACCGAGCCTTGACAAACCGACGGACAAATACTTCATATTAGGCAATCAGGATGAGAGGATTCTCAAACGTGCCGCCGCTTTGTGTTAACTAAGTCGATGCTTAATTGTTTTACGTCACCCACCTTGATGCTATGCAGGTACTCCTTGCTGGCTCGCCGTCATAAAACTCTATTGTGCTGTATAAATAATGAGATAAAGTTGCTATAATATAACGTTATGGTATTCACCAAACATATTTCATTTAAGTTTAATAATAAGATTTATAATATTTCTTCAAGGCGAAACTAACATACCTAACTATGCTTTCTTTACTATTTCTACCGCTATTCCTAGGACCATGCGATGAACTGAATCGTGAATTATAACAGTATGCAGCTACTGGACTGTTTATTTTTAAATACACTTATTAGAAAAAAAATGTTTTGTACTGAATTGTATTTGTGTCAATATGAAAAGGGAATATGGTTTTCTTAGTGGCAATTATTTGTACACCAAATTTTGATGAATTGGATAAACAAAATTGTATTGGCCAGTGCAACATTCGCCCATAAACGTTATGTTGGGCGAAACTTAATAAAACTGTATTTTGTACCAAGTTTGTTGATAAATATTGTTACTAAAATCTGACGTCGTGGCTTTTTATAATGTAATAATAAGTTAATTAAGAAAATCGTAAACAGCGGTGGCAAATTCAAAAAATCACAATTGATACAAGTCGTGCGAAACCCTCCTATAAAATTAATGTATGTAGGTATTCATTGCGCCAATTAAACGTTTGTAACCTTTAGGGACTATTCCTTACCCTATGGATTACCGTATAAAACTGCCACCTCGCGACTACCACGTCCTTGTTCAACACAATCGTATAATACTTAGTTAATAACAGAACATACAAAGATTTTATAAATTTAGAACACAGATTACTTGTTTGTAAAAAATGACAAAAACTATAACAATGGAGTAAACACTAAATACGCGTAGGATGCCATTCAGCATTAGTCGTAAAATTTATGAGCCCTTTGACGACGGATATCGTACAATTTATGCCTGAAAGTCTAAAGCATATGCTTCTTTTGTTTAGGTTAACCTTAAATGATCCTAGTTAAGATTCGATTTGATATTGAATGATCTTGTGCTCTCTAATGTGTAATGTCTAATGCCCCAAATTCTTAACATATGGAAATGGAAAATAATTCAAGGTGGCGTTTCTACCACTTACAGATTTAAATGGAATATATGTATTAGTCCACTATTCTCAATACAGATGTCAGTCAATACTGAATCTTCACTGAACATCTCAAGCATTGACACTGTGCGCATTTATAGAGCCCGTCTACACTAAACTTGCATCGACTTGACTGTGACAATGTATGGGAGAGCCATACTTTGCGTAGCATATGTGTGGCATAGCGGCTACAGGAGTCCAATTCTCATCAAACAAGTTTTTTTTGGGACGGTACTATAGTTAACACAAGGGAAATAACAAAAGATTTCGTTTAGATATTTTTTTTAAAGTTGGTAAAACTAAAAACATGCTAGTTACTTGCCAAAATAGATCGTCTTGATATTTTGAGTACCGTATAGCCAGTGACTGAATATAGACTTCGTTTCTAGTACACAATGGCTCCCAAAAAATACCCCAATAGGTATTCTACTGACAGTTATCCCCTAACTCTTTCCTCGTCTTTAGAAATTATCCAATACGCAATCCCACTATTTAAAAAAAAGTTGTAATTGGTCTATCAAAGTATTGATTTCTTATTAACTTTATTTAAAATATTTACCCTGTTAAAGGCCCTTGAGGCATTGTACAGTCGACGTCAAAGATATGTTTACACTTTTGCACCTTATTACAAAGCATTAAGGTAAATAAGTGTAAACATATATCTTTGACGTCGATTGTACCAAGGATTGCCTCGTTGTGTCACAATGCTGATACGTTGTGCGAGGAAGCCGCCATTGATTAAATTAAAATGTCATACGTCGAGGTTTGAACCTCATGCGCGGTGGTACAATATTGTGCGATTGCAAACTAGACTTGAGGGACGCTTTTTTAAACTCCGCCTTCTGAGGAAACATTTTTGTGGGGTCATTATGCAGATTTAATTCGTCAAATAAAAAAAAGTAAAATGAATCTAAAGTATAGTTATTTAATTTTTTTCCTATAGATTAGGTAAAACCATGTAAATTAATACTTCTACATCCGGCTGACCGACTGTTGAAAGTCCATAACATCCACCTAAACCTTCGCTGAAACTAAAATTCACAAATAATCGTATCACTAAATTAATTTTGAGGCCAGCCCACACGCTATGCCCGCATCGAAAATTTGTCGCACATTAAGCGAGAAGGTAGATATAATCTAAACGAGAGTGAAAGAGAAGGGTATAAGAAAAACAGGGCCGGCTAACGGTACACACACGGAAGTGTGTCAGTAGCGTAAAGCAAGTTTCAAAAGCGATAGGCAGCAAGCGGCTGCATCGTCGCAACACAATACCAACCTTGACCTGTTACAATTGATTCGGAACTTCTGTGAAAAGTTATCTGGTTTTCGATTTTCACGGTGCTGATTCACAACAATAGAGCGTTCTCCGCTTCTGTTTTAATACCTACATAGACAGCCTACTTTGAAACCTACCTCAAGGATGAACTAATAATTCAGAAATTACAACCTATTTGATTTTCGTATTTATCTCACATACATAAATTATACTTAAATGGCTTAAGTAGGTATGCTAGGCATAGGTAATTAGTAGAATTATTTTAAACGACTGAAACAAGGCTCTGTCGTTATTAAGCTGACACTCTATTTATAAAACTAACGATAAAATGTATTTTTGTTAATATATAAAATAAAAATTACAATTAAAATTTGTGTCTTGCATTTTATCAAGCTAGGAAATAAAAAGTAGTTACCTATCTATATCTATACCTCTCCTAGGTAGAGAACATGAAATATATGGTCTTCGGTTGGCACATAATTAATAGCACGAAATAAAAAGCACTAATAACGGATTACGCGTATACTAAATTTGATGGAATATGAAATATCGTTAATATCACGAACTGTCTAGATTAGACTAAACTATTAGTTACATTTTTAAAATATACATAAGTAATGATTTAATGAAGTTAAATAAGCAAATATCTTTTGTTATGTTTTATGGAACTCAGAACCCAAACTACTAGAGAGACTTATCATACGGTGTAAGGAGATTTATAAATTACAATCGTTAACAATCGCGCTAAAAAAAAGCGTTAAAAAGAGTGATCATTATTTTTCTTAAAATGTGAAAAAGAAAAATTATCTACTTACATATCTATCTCTAATTTTAAAGCTAAAGTACAACATTTTTTTTCTATATTGGAAAAATATAATACATACAAAACTAAAAATACCCAATATCATGGAAATGCAAAATAATTGTTTCAATAACTTCAAGTACTTAACAAGTTACAGTATAAAATCTAAAAAAGGATGTATCAACTATATTTACGGTGCATTTCCATCTGGTTCATTTTATTGCAGCAACTGTTTTGCAGGCTGCAGTAATATTTGTTAGCGTAATTTAGAACATACTCATTCACATGGACGCATGAGTGCAATTTCTTCTAAAGTGCTTTAATAGAATATGTTTACCCCTTTGGGATGTTCTGCCGGAGTATCTTGTAGTTAGTGTGTAGTAGTTTAGGTATCTTCGCCCCACTTACGATATTTCACTAATAATACGGGTTTAAGAACCATCGCTAGAATACTTGCTTATTTATGAAAAAGAAGCATCAAAATCGCTCCGCCCGTTTAAGAGCTACGGCGCCACGGATAGATACATAGACAGACATAGCGACCAAACTTATAATCGCCCCCTTTTAGCGTCGGGGGTTAAATAGAGCAAACAAGTAATAAAAATAACTTAATTGCAAAGTAAATAACATATAATATTAAATAAATTAATAATAAAGTTAAATTAGAATTTAAGTTGGAGAGGAGCAATGCTGTTGCTAAAAATATTTATTGGACTGATGTGAATATACAACATGTCACATTTCATTTAATAGTGCCAAAAATCTACTAGGCCAGACGGATTTCAACTATTCTTTTGAAATATAATAGCTAAAAGTTAGTTGCTAAAGAAACGATATTTTAGCTTACCACTGATACTCATTGTCATTATAGATCTTGGTTGAATATGTAATAATATATAATAGTTACTGTAGGTAATTAACATTATAAGTTCATTCGTTTCGATGGACCTACATCATACTCCATCCTATATTTTGAATATAGTTATAGACGAGTCCTGATTAAAACATAAGTATGATATGGTACGACTACATACTACCTAAAGTCTACCTACTCTATCTTATTCAATGGTTAATACATTTATTTACAGAAATTACAATAAATAAATAAATAAATAAATAAATATTTCGGGACAATCTTACACAAACCGACCTAGTCCTACGGTAAGCTCAGAAAGGCTTGTGTTGTAGGTACTAGACGACTATATATATAATAGATAGATACATATAAATACTTAAATACATAGAAAACACCCATGACTCAGGAACAAATAACTGTGCTCATCACACAAATAAATGCCCTGACTGGGAATCGAACCCAGGACCTTCGGCTTCATAGGCAGGGTCACTACCCACTAGGCCAGACCGGTCGTCGTAATCGTATTATGATAACTACAAGTACTTTACTAGTTACAGTATAAAATCTAAAAAAGGTTCTTGAGGCATTGTACCAAGAATGCTGGTGGCATTTCCTCGTTGTATCGCAATGCTGATACGTTGTGCGAGGAAGCCGCCAGCTCTTTGGTCACCAATTACATTAACCAGACGCTTCGCGATTTCTGCAAAAAGTTTATGGTTAATTGATTATGGTTATATATATATATATTTATGGTTAGATTACAATTGATATGTATTCAAATGAAAATGCCGCTGTGCATTTATATTCGTTTCTTTTCTATTTTTCTGTTTAAGACAGTCAGCGTAATTTTAATCCTATTGATCCACATAAGCATTATAATATAAGTCCCGACTCTTTATACAAACTGGAATGTAAAGTTATCAACACGGCTCACGTGTAACTTTTTCTTTTTCAAATATTGTATGAATACTTATTGTATTATTTCCACATAAAGATAATATCAAAAAGAGTTTATTAATTTATTTTTATTTTTGCAAATCTGGTCCGTAGGTTAGCAACTTTATATACTTCTTAGAGGGCGTATTCAATATTTTAGCATACAAAATAATAATAAATATTTTAGCATGCAAAATCCTGTAAGTGGACAAAGGACTGAATTAAAATTAAGTTTGAATAATTACCTTGTATAAATAGAAAATTGACGATTTTTATATTAACATAGATATTAAAAATAAATCGTAGCTTAATTTTTTACCTAAATATTAGCCAACATAACAATATAATGTTGAACTTGAGTAATAATAAATACAATATCTCCTAATTTAGATATTATATGTAAGCTATATTTCGTCAAAATAATAAATATCAACAAAAAGTGCATACAAAAGCCAGTTTTTCTGTCACCGCTCAAGTCACGTTTCGTTCCGAGGTTCGGAACGCAATCGTAGTCTTGTAATTCAGTATTTTTTACAACGATGTATTGCGCTAAGTGGCCGCCGTCGCCACGGGCCATTGACCCGTGCAATCGGGCTTTATTCACACTCGGCCATTTTGCGAAAAATCACTCAAGGCCGCGCTCTTAGCCGAAACAAATCTATATTTTAATAGCATTTTTTTGGTCCGATATTGCAAATTGCGTGCCGCAGTTACCTTGTTGGTCAACTAATTGCATGATGCCATGGATATTGTGAAGTGTTTTTTCGAACTGGTATCTATTTGTAGTATTTGTCCCTTCTATTTTGTAGGTTTACGGAATTAAAAAAAGTGAAAACTGACTGCTTTGTATGAAGATTTATTTACTAACTTCATTGCTTTTAATTGATATATATATATATTTTAGAGGACCTTAAACAACAATAAATGGTCAGATTTGCGCAATTTTACAATAGAATATATCTTGCAAATTGTTGTTGTTGCTTTACAAATTACACGAAAAAATTAGGTACTTTAATGTTCATAGGAACATTATGGTAGACCTTTACTGGTGTGCGCATATTAATATCCTTGTGCCTATGAGAATCCCTCACAATCCAACCAGTACATTACACCTACATGTTACCAACCGTTACATGCAATCTATGTACTGAATTAATATGTACACATTTATTTACAGAAATTACAATCGTATAATGATAACTACAAGTACTAACTAGTTACAGTATAAAATCTAAAAAAGGCCTGAATCTAATATATGTACTGAATTTAGCTACTTAACCAAAAAGTGAAACTTGAAGACTTCTAGTTTCAAGACATATGCTCTTTGCCTGATCTCATATCATAATATTTTATTTAAAAATAATAATAATATAAAAAGTAACAACGAGTAATAAAAGTACTATAGAAACCGCTAAAAATAACTTAAAACTACACTTAAAAATAAATTCTTACATATAACCTAAATATGGACCCTTAGGTAGGGTTTTTATCACGCAGGCAGCGTTCCCGCGCTGGATTGCGATGGCTATCCTTTGTGCGAGAAAGCTGCCTGCGCGAGGATCGCTTGTTGCCTCCCTGAGCCGCTTGCTAAGCGTTTTGTGGAGCCCACACGCACCTTTGCCCCACGAGCCGAGAGTCTCGGTATTTCGAGATTTTGGTATGATATAATATAATATACAAATATCTAAATAGATTAATATCTTAAGGGTCGATTTTTCAATCGTCAGATAAGCCCTATTCGTTGAATTACTCTACGGGTATCTGTCAGATATGTGCCTATCTGACGATTGAAAAATCATCCCTAAGTTTCTTACGACCTATGTGTTTCTTATATTGCAGTTTATATTCTCGTGTACAAACTGAAATAATATTTCCAAGTATGCCTCTATTATCCGCATCCTGATTTCGCTGCGATTGGCAGCAGATTGTTGCAAAGAACACGGTCAGCTAACTTGAATAACTCGGTTAATTGTTCATGTGTGCGCTCAGCGCCCACGGTGCCCACCACCCGCCGATACTAATTAGGCGCTAGCTCTGCTCATAGGTGGATTCCTTCCGTTTTTTAACTTACTATCTGAAAATCATTGTCGACCAAACAACGAAATATTTAATTCCATTATGTGCGCCGACGAAACATTATAACAAAATTGATTTGATCACTGATATGTTTTATATTTCTTATTCCCTTTCGTAGTGTTTGTCATGCCTCGTTTACCTATATGAAGCGCGTTTCAATTCTTTTTACTACATTTAGCCTCTAAATATTATTATACAGAATTTGCTGTGTCCAGTTAAATTTTCCTAAAAATGACCTATGGTTTTGTTTGACTGTAAAATCAGTTTTGCTCCTGAATTTGTGTGAATTTCAATACCTATGTATATTTTTTTTTATTTGTATTTATTTCTATGTATTATCCATAGAATACGTTCAATAGTAAATGTACAAACAATGTGCTCCCCTGAAAATATGATTGTAATCTTAGTAAGTGTTACCGTAGCAACAAGGACTATCTGCCGTCCATAGTTGGGTTAGGCGGTTACGTCATGTTGTTGAACAAAGCGCAGATGCTCTTTAAGTCACTGAACTGAAAATTTGTTTGCGAAACTGTATCCATTTGAAAATGCTATGAACAAAATTTTGCAAACTTCAGTGAATAAATTCGGGTCGATATAGGTTAAATCAGCAGCTACCCGCATTAATCTGAAAAGAAGGATGGAGGAAGGCACATAACATTCTTGAATTCCGAGTCAAAAACAAGCATTAACCATTGTTTATTAGAACAAATAGAGTTTAATACCTAACCGCACGTACCTAAGGTTAATCATTCGAAATGAGGTCCGCACAATTTTGTTGTAGGAATAGTTCACCTTCAACTGGGTTTTTAATTAGATTATTTTTGATTTATCTAGTTTTATTTTATTTTAGTATTAATTTAGTGTTATAGGCATAGCTCTAATTGTATGTTCATGTTATATATATTTTTTATATCAATATCGATTTATTCCTTCAACATAGCCATGCAAAGTTAATAAAAGACATAAATAATTTTGATCACATTAATAGATAGGATTAGGATTCTGTTACGCACACGATGCTAATTATGAAGTATTTAAAAAAATAATACGCTTCTGCTTTTTAAATAATTTTAATGTTCTGATCTATTCCGGTAGTAAAGTAAATAACGTAATATAATATTGTTTTACTTACTAACTGCAGTTAACACACTAAATCGAACCTCCTCATGTAAGAAGTCGGACAAACGGTATAAAACATGTGAGCCATATACGAATTAATTTACACATTAACTCATTCGACGCTATAGTGGAACACATGTCACCAAGATATACATACTACTATATGTTACTGTTAAAACCATAGCTCTTCCAGCCGATACGTTAATGTATGAATTAAATAATATAGGAGTAAGGAGTATTTGCATAAAGTAGTGTTGCTATTGCTATCCGCAGCCACGGCAACAACACCGATAGCTACTGAAGCGAAACGGCTAAATGGAAGCGATTATTTCGCGCCTACATCTTGATTGCGTACGCGCCGAGAACCTACATTAACAATCCTTATAAAAAATAATGATTGAAAGCCATCATCAAATAATTTAATACAGTGTTCATCACCAGATTTTGAATTCAATATCCTCTGTTATACTCCTAATGTTCTACATGTACCCGACCAACACCCGTTCAACACGGTGTGAGTTATATTTGTTATTATGCTAAATATGTATGTTATATATTTTGAATAATTGTTGCAGATAATACGACAGGGTGGCGGCGTCTAAGTATGGCAGTGGTGGGATCTCGCTGGGTTCTGGGGTCGCGGTAAGACGCGGCATGAAGTGCGCAGGGGTCACCGGCAGCGGGGGCGGCGACGAGCTCCTTCTCGGCGCGTGCTGGCTCGACCCCAAGCTGGACGCCTCTTCGCCCCCTCCGACCTGCCATGAACTGTTGGATTCTCTACTAGCTCCACCTCCACTGGCAGAACTAAAACCATTGCCTCCTTTTACTGGCTATACTGGCCATCTTTCGATAAATGGCATTTCTGGTCACCATTACCATGCCATCGCTCAACGTCTTCCAGAAGAAAATAATAACTACCCCACACAAAGTGGTTATGGTGCTGATCATGACGTTGTTTCATCATCCACATGCGCCACTGAAACTGAACCTCCTGATCTCGAAGATGTTAAGCCATTCCCGTTAGACGCTGATACTAAACCATTCTCAGCTGAAAATTCCGCTCCCGGTGCACCAGATTCATGCGCCACATCTTGTTCGCCACCCGCAAAAATGTTTGATGAAGGTCACAAACAAGACATGTACGACATTAGCTCGATTGAGGACATAGCGGCCATAATTGGATCGGCAATAGCTGACACAACTGTTCCCTCCCAACCAGAAGACCCTGAAAGAAATGATTCAAGAGACAGCTGGATGGATATCGACGCATGGATAGCCGGAGCTTGCAGTCAACATAGTGATAAAATAGTACCACAGGACCTGGCAGAGTTTTTGCCAAGTTCTCCTCCTCAGTCACTTCCGAATTCTCACCACCCAGGATTAGATTTTCCATGTAAACCGGGTCAGGAATTTTCTAAAAGTCAAGAATTCTTGCACAAGATATCATCACACGGACAAGCTGGTTCTACTTTGCAGACTCTGCTCACACATGGTTACATGCCCTTGCTTCAAAACAGATTACAAAATGGCCCACCGGTGAAACAAGAAGCACCCAGTTCTACTAGTTTTGGTATGGATGTAATCTCCACTTCTTCTCCTCCAGGCAACGCTGTGTCAACTACAGATGGCGTAGGTGGCCTATTAAACGGTCGGTATCCACCTCATTATGCTCTCAGTTTAAAACCAGATGGGCTTTGTAGTCCAGATCGGCTATTGGGTTATCCTCACGCCCATACGACAACTTCCACTCCTTCCAGCAAAAGTAAAAGAAGCAGAGCAAAGGCGAAACAATCAAGTAATGGAGGAAATATTCACGGTAGCTCTTTGGCCTTCCCTACTGCGACGGCCGCCGAACTGAGCGGCCTTCTCGGGAAAGAAAAACCAGTTCATCGATGCGGTATATGTAATAGAGGCTTCCTCAACAAATCTAATATAAAGGTGCACCTTCGAACTCACACTGGTGAAAAGCCCTTCAGGTGCGATGTGTGCGCCAAAGCGTTTCGCCAGAAAGCGCACCTCATCAAACATCAGCAAATACATAAGAGGATCGGGAGAGACTAATAGAAGAGCAAAGACTAACGGGATCACACCCGCCACTAGCTCAAAATGAAGCATTTTGTAGATCGTAGATATGTGTGTGTGGTTGATGTATGTGGACGGACGTATTATTGTGTGCTGCTAGTACCTCAATTTGAGCGGAATCTCACTTTTTAGGTTATTGTTCATGAGTACTTCAAAACTGAATGTATGTTTATGTCTTTATTTTCTAACTTAGTTATGAGGGATAGTCTTGTATAATGTTTATATTAACCCTTTAGGTTATACTCCTCCTAAGGACAAGTGCAATGTTAACTAGTTTTAAGATGTCTCCAGAATTAATTTGGTGTAGATAATATTATTTATGTTAATTTTAGTGGAAATTTAATTTGATTGGTTATTTTTTGTACTTATTCGCTATATTCACTAAATTCCATCTCATTAGATATTTAGAACTTATTTCGTATTGTTCTTATGACAATTATTTTGACGTTCTTAATTTTTACTAATAATATTGTATGTACGTTAATAAGTCGTCTCCAGAATACAATTGAAATAATTATAATGCCTAAAATGTGAATGGTTACTCCGATTACCTATTTATAGTCAATTCTAACGAATATATTATTTAGTAAAATTCTATTAAATTAGGTGCACGAATCTTTTATATGACTTAAAAAGACAAACCTCACGAGGCTAGCGCATAGGTAGGTACTGTAACTCTATAGAAAAATCTTGCTTACATTAAAATCTTTCTAATTGATGACCTCTTTCCGTCAATTTTTCATATAACTTCTTATGAGGCATTCCATGAAAACGTTTTACGTAAGCGACACCACATTTTTAATACCTCCGAGAAGAAAATTTAGAAAGCTAATTATCAACAATGCAATATAATAACTCTGCTTTAAGATTTATGGTGTTTCTTAAAGGCTAATACGTTCTATTCTGGTAGCTGCCATAGCGTTACGTAAGCGACAAAAAGTTTATGTTTTCATGAAATGCTCCTAGATACGAAGGTCGGGACTGTTTCATGTCAAACATCATAAATCATAACAATGTCAGAGATACTGAAACTATCGAACACTATAAAGTAAATAAAATAGATTGAAATATAATACAATCACAATATATCGTAGGTGAACTATGTAAACGCTCGCTGTGTGGCGTTGTGAGTTGATCGATTCCTTCATATTGCGCGGGCGCACGCGAGCTCCGGAACTGGCCGCGTCCGGGAAGCGGATGGAAAAAATATTTAAAAAAATTGTTCTAATAACGATGTTGCGCAATAGTGCATTCGACTCATGTTACTTTAATCAAAAATAGTTTTCTACATTAAGATTTGCTTAATGGTGTCTACAACCTAACTATCGATAGTCGAAAGTAAACGAGTTGGGTAATTTTTCATATCCCTTTCTGTATTTCCCAAGTGCGACCTTTACTTGCTATGCGTCGATCAGCCCATTTAGTTGAAAATGTTATTATTTAGTTGTGCAAAATAAAATATTCCTGAGATTGTAAATATTACTTATTTCATTTTTTTTTCTTTCATATCATGAGAATGGTCTAATTTTCTTCTCTACTATGAACTACTTGTCCTACCAAATATTGAATGCTGTATCGTGATCTATTTTGTTATTGCTTTCTTATTATTAGTAGTTTTTTATTTTATTTGGAATGAAGTAAGTACAGCGTTCAGGTGCGCTCTTGCCGCTAGTACGGACTACACGTACAGCGATCGTACAGTTCGCAAATGACTCGACAGTTATTTATTTAATATTTTGTATATAGGTTGGTGAAGTTATGACTAAATATATTAAATGAAAAATCATGTGATTATCAGGATGCTCTATCTCTATCTATTTCCGTACGCTGTATGGCTATAGATTACCTGGACAAATATAGTTTCGAGTCTCATTTCAGATATATAATTCATATTACCAAAGCCATTCATGACCTTTTTGATCACGTGTGTCACATCCCAGCTTATAATAGAGTCATAATGTTTATCAAGTACCTTTTATTTAGTAGCTAAGTGATTAATAGTTAAGTATTTATTGGTAACTTTAGTTATGTAATTATTTTTGTATTGTAAATCCTTTTCAATACGGTAATTCAACACCGATACTTTCTTTGTAGATATATAATGTAATTTTGTAAGAAACACTGTTATATTTTTCGAGAGGTTTTCCAAGTATAAGTACTTACGTAAATTGTAAATTAATGTAAAATGAAAGAAGATTTTTTCGTTAACTAAACCTATGTTTTACTTTCCTCCAGCATTTCCTCTGTCATGCGAGTCATACACACCAAAACTCACTCCTACTACGAAACTTTTCCATTTCTGCTCACTACTAACATAAGTAGGTCATGCAAGACGTCAATGTCGCAAACAAAGGTGTGAAACAGACAAAGTGAAAGATTCCACTAAAAGTTCACACAATAAGGCACGTAATGTTCCCGTGAGTCGGAAGAAAGTCGGATGTGAAAATTGTCATAATGCACATACTGCTGAGCAGTTGGTTTTTTGCGATGACTGCGCAAGTGCAGGGCACACGAGAGAAAACGGCAGCCGCAGCGGGGCGGCGGCGCGGCGGCGCGGCGCGGGGCGCCTACGGAGCGCGCCGTACCGCCAGCAAATTATCCGCAATTAGGAGTTCGCTGATTACACGCCATCGAATACTAATTGACGCTGATTAGGGATATACATTTATTAGTAATTATAGTCAAATTAGTACAGAAATTAAATTATTATTAATATGGTTTATTAAAATTAAACGTGTGAATAACACCTACTTAAATTTTTATTATTTATGGCAACACAATATCATCAGTCAATGCAGTATACAAAGTAGTGCAACTAATTTTGAAATGAAACCTACATTTCAATACTACAAAACTCAAATAGTCTCTTTAATGGTCAAATGTAAAACCAATCTTGCAACCTCTATGAGATGACCCTATGAGAGGTTGAAAGATTGGTGTTACATTTACCCGACTACATAATAATATTATTTGAGTGAGCAAGTAAGCAGTGTATGGATCTACGGTGTCGTGCTGACGGTACCAGCGGCGGCGCGCGGCTCAACACGGCGGAGAAATTCTTTCACCAACCCACTTACATAGAGAGGTTTGATTTCACCGACGACGCCACCTCTACGCGACCGATATTGCGTATAAAAACTGACGCCTCGCCACTCCTTTTTAAATTTTTATATAAATAAGGCTTGGAACCGATGGTAAGTAAACTGGCTGGAACAAGGAATATACTTTCAGTAAACATGAGTATGGTAAGTATGAGTAAAGTAATGTAGGGAAACAGTTACAGGAGTGGGACGCCTATGATGAAGTAGGTTTCTGTAGGTTGATAAATCTGCTTTTATCAACCTACAGACATATAAAAATAAATTTTGTGAAATATATGAAATGACCAATTTTTGACCAGAATTCGTTTGCCTGAAAATAAATATATCACATTTACAGCTTTAGTATAGTGATCTCGAGAACAATCTGATATAAACAAATCTAGGTTGTACGTCACCAAAATATAAACCAGATTAAGATTACAGTTGATTTTAACATGTAATTTAGTATCTAATAATTAATGCTGCGATTTTGCGATATTACAAGCATGATAAAAATAAATACCGTGGGTAAAGTTTCATTTTATAAGTAAACTTAGCGGTTTGCCTGGGCACAAGACTTTCAACAGAATCCTAATTTAATTACTTTGTCCGGATCTGACTTATCAATTATTAAAAATGTGTTCATTAAACCACATTGATTTTAATCGTTGTAGTGACGGATATGATATGTTGATTTGGTAATGAACGTCAGTGAATCGAACAGTTTTTTTTTTAACTATATGGAGACCGATTTTGTCCATACAATTGGCCTTGCACTTTTAACTCCTAACAGGTGACTGGTGAAATTATGATATAAAAAGTCAACAATGCAGTACATATGCGAAAAGTTGTTAGGTATACTTGGTCTGAATCTGGGATATATTACTCGTAGACCATTTTGAAGTTTTACCCGTTTAATTGATTAATTTCTATTAGATTTAGGAATATATATAGTTTTACGAATATAAATAATGAAATAGTATAATCCCATTATCTTGATTGGTTGCTTTTGATCCTGACAATGTACCTAATAACTAAAAAATGTATCAGACATACCCTAGACCCAAGTAGGTACCTATATAAGTAAGTAATTCGGTGTTCGAGGTATCAAATACACTTTAGGACTATCGCTATCGATGTTAGTTATGGGGAAGGACGGGCACCCGTGCGGTCACGCCTGCAAGGATGGGTACGTCGTACGTCTAATGCGACATAATTAAAAGTAGCCACGGCTCTTTTTAACGTTACGTAAAGTCCTATGTACGTGTTTGTGTTACAATAAATGTATCCATACTTTCAGACGTGACCGTACGAGTAGTATCTAAGGTCGAGTATAAAGTAACTTTTTTTTTATACTTGATATATGTAAGAAAAAATGGAGAGCTGATATATGATTTACAATAAATAGTGACGAATACTAATTGTAGTAAGTAAATAGTAAAGTATAAACAAAACATCAGTAGGTATAGGATGGTCGCAATTATATCAAGTATCGCGTCATGCGTCACTCTTCTCACTTTCACACTTAAATTCTTGTTAGAACGTGACAGCTTAGGCTAGCTGGTAATAGGTTAATAAAGAGAAGAGTCCGAAGAGCCGTTGTCCCAAATAATGATCACTGTGTGAATCAAAGATGTAGGTACCTATTACATAATATGTTAATACTATTAAGTAGTAAAGAATACCCTCACTGATCTCAGTTAAAGGATAGTACTTGGATAGTACCTAACGAATTACATAACAAACGTCAGATAAATTTTGGGGTTTTCTAAAAACAGTAGAATAACTATTGTCAACGTCATATTATGTCTGACAATTATTTATAAACCTCCCATGGTCCTATTTATTATTCGAGTTTGCCTTTTTACCCCTAAATTCTCATAAGTATCTACTGCGGTGCTTCCCTGCATGGAAATACCCTGCAATCCTTTTTGACATTGACAAAATTCTTCAGGCAACTTCATCCAAGATTCTAAACATTAACTTTGATGCAAGATCATGGTCGCAAGCCGTTCTACCTGTGAGATTTGGTGGTCTAGGGGTCCGCTCCTTGGCGACAGTGGCTTTGCCTGCCTTCTTATCATCCGCTTATGGTTCGTTCTCTTTCGTCGGAACTATCTTAAATCTCCCACAGATTTCCGTCTCAGAGATTGCGTACCTGGCGGAGGCTGAGAAGGCTTGGTGAAGTCATGCCCGTGTGCGACTGTCCCTGCAACTAAACACATTCAGCGGGCCTGGGACAACCCGCACTTTAGAAGATTCTAAACGTTGTGAAGAGTTAGAATGTACTGTTAAGTTTTGTTCATTTTAATATATTACATTTATATTAATTATACAATTAAGACGGTGCTATAATGCGTTAGGTTACTTTACCTCACTTAAAATTAATCTCAATAGATATAAGTAATAATTAATATATGTATGACAGATTTTTTGACTGCTATACTTACAGAATAGTAGAAACTATTTGTGTTTACAAAAAAATATGAATAATGAATTATCTTGAGTAAAAAAACTACTTATCCTATCAGATCAATAATGCATCTATTGTAATAAACTGATACATAATTATAATGCAATGAATGTAATGTACTTTAAAATGTTTACGTGTAAATTGTTATTTACTGTTTATAAAACACCTTGTATTGATCCTTGTGTCTGTCTGCTGCGCCGTGCTTCAACACACAAGATTAGGTAAGTTATCATGTTTTGGAAGTCTACAATACGTTTCTACAACTGATAGGCACCTTGGCGACGGCCTTAGTTGTCCGACGATGAGCTAGGTCGACAAAGTACTTCATAGTAAAATACAGTAGAGGTAGAAGGCATGGACAGAATTTATCTCTTTTCACCTCAAGGTATGCGATTCTCAAACATAATAATATAAATAATACAAATTTATATAAATAAAATGCTGTTTAAGACACTGATTAATTCACCGGAAAAACTCCCGAAAACATACATTATATGTAATGTATTGTGTATTTATCAAAAGTAATAAATAATAAATAAATAAACAAAACAAATAAATATTACAAGACATTCTTACACGGATTGACTGAGCCCCAAGGTAAGCTCAAGAAGATTTGTGTTGTGGATACGCAGCCAACGATAAATATAATATACAAATACTTATATAGATACACATATAAAACACCCGTGACTCAGGTTCAAATATCTGTTCTCATCACACAAATAAATGCCCATACTGGGATTTTAACCCAGGACCATCGGCTTCATAGTGTCACTACCACTAGGCCAAACTTGTCGTCAAACAAACAACTGATAAAAACTTATTAAGCTACTATAGTTTCGAAATGGTTGTAACCATTACTGGTTGTAATCAATTGTCATATCTGTCAATATATTCAATCTTGTACCGTGTATTACTTATTTTTAAACTCTAGAGTTAGTACAGCTAAGGGCGGGCAATCAACAGAAAAAATCTAGACGCACTATAATTTACAACATTTACGCTACATGAATGATAAAATAGTTATTATTATAACCACAGCGACAATATTTAATTTATTGTTTGTGAAAATCTGTCTCAATATAAGTTAATCACGCTAAGCCACGTTCACAATAAGTTAATGTTAAATGAATATAAAACTGATTGGCATTTCATATTTCTGGTTGGGATATACCGACGCACAGACTTTTAGCAAGAGTTACTTGTATTTCGGTAATTTGTATTTAATAAGTAGAATTATAACTGACCACACCGACAAAAGTTTGTGTGGAGCTTCACATAGTGTATAGTCACAAAAAGTAACACGGGTAAGTTTAAGTGAGAATGAGAATAAGTAAAAGCAGAAGATGTACTCCCAAATAAGCGAAGAAAAGGTCAGTGTGACCTTTAGAACATGCGCGGCGATCAGGTGAAATGCCTGCCGATAGCAAGCGTGCGCTGCGCCGCGCCGCGCCCTTCATACTTGAACTTGCGCGGCGACCTTCCGCGCGAGACACGGGCGACGGCGAGGCGCGACGCTGGTCCTTACGCAACCGGCAAGTACTAACTCATATTTGTGTCTCATATACTGAAAATTATGCTAATATGAAAAGCACATACTACTTAAAAACTGTTCTACGAAGTAATAAATCCTGCAGCTACTTTCGGAGATTTCAGTTGCTGTATAATTCATCCCAACAGCTTTTTTATTAGTTTGAATTACATACCTAAGGAAATCCTTGAACACACAAAAAGATAAACATATACAATTCAATTAAAACTAAATCTAACTTAAAAATTAAATATTTACAAATAAAAAACTGGCTCTAGCTCGGAGCCTGACGGAAGGGTGCCCAGAAGGCTGGCGGAGTTGCCACGCTGAATAGCGATGCCAATGCGCTGGGCAAGAAATGAACCAGCCCTCTGGTCACCCGTAGCGTCTTTTAGACGTTTGCTCAGCTGTTTGTAGCTTAGTACTTCTATTTATCTGAAAGGCAGCATACATATTTATTGTTTAAGTAAATTTTTTAAAAAATAACAGTCAAATTTATTTAGTTTACATAGTAGTAATTATTTACAGTAATAAGTTAACAGAACCTCGCCCGTGCTAGTTAGCAAAGTACGCTAAGTTGTACTCATTTGGAATGTGCTGCCGCTAGTAACTTGGACGGAGCTGCGTAACCTTTACATATAGAGTGTGATTTTAGGTCACTAAATGAATTGTAACGAAATAATTTACATGTTCATTTCCATCACAATAAGAATCTATGAGTACCAACGTAATAATTGTTAATAATTAACAATTTAGAATATTTAGTTATAAGATTGTACCGATACAGTACCGGCCAATAATATATCACCTTTGTGTTTTTTTAAGTAAACATGTTTATAGTAACATATATTGTTAAGATTGCAGAGTGTAAATATTACTCTGAGCTTTACCAAACAAATATAATACATATTTCAATAAAATAATGTGCAAGTACAGTTATACTCATTAAATACTTAAAACCTGCACAACATAACTAAGTGCAGTCTATCTTTGTCTACCTATTATAAATCAAAGGAAGTGATAGGTTAACATAATATATGTTTATAAAAGTGTAACAACATTAATACTTTGTAGCAAAGCCTTTTGATTCAATAACTGCTTTACAGCGTCTAGGCATAGAGTCCACGAAAGCACCAATAGTTGATTGAGGGATTTTATACCATTCCTCCTCTAGCTGAGAGAACTTTTGACTGGCATTAGTGGTTGTTTTACCTTTCAAGCGTCTTTCTAGTTCATCCCATAGCGGCTCTATTATGTTTAAGTCAGAGGATTGACTTGGTCAGTCCATTAGAGTAACGCGACGCCGCTTAAACCATTCTGTGACACGTTTTGCACGATGGTTTGGATCGTTGTCCTGCTGGAACACAAACCCGCGGCCCAGAAATTGTCGCGCATACATTACATTGTCCAGAATATCTAGGTACATATTCTGGTCCATGATACCTTCAATTTTATGTAGACGGCCCATGCCTTTAGCGGCAAAGACAGCCCACACCATTACAGAATCTCCACCGTGTTTTACCATGGGAAGTTGGTACTCGGACTTATATTCGATACCAGTAGAACAACGTACCATCTTCATACCATCGCTCTCAAACAAAAGAAACTTGTTGGAATTGAATTGAATTGCTCTCATCGCTCCAGAGTGTATCAGACCATTGTCGCGGTGTCCAGTGTTCGCGTGCTTTACACTAAGCTACTCTTATTTTTCGGTTCTTCTCAGATATAAGCGGTTTCTTTAAAGGGCCGTTTCCGTTTAATCCTGCGTTCTGCAAACGACGTCGGATAGTCCGTAAAGATGGAGTACGCTGTCCTGGGGTCGATATTTCTTTAACTATATCCGTCGCCGTTAACCGAGGATTCTGACGTGAGACTCGCAAAATATTTCGGTCGGTTACATATGACCTACATATGAGGTAAAACGCGGTCTGGCACGTCTTTTATTGCCAATGGAACTTTTTGGTAGCTTTAATCGCTTCAGCAACTTAGTAATCGTGGTTCTCGACACACTAGACTGCTGCGAAAGCTGTTTGTGAGTACGCCCTTGCTTGTAGCCGGCAAATATAGCTTGTTGTTAAGAAGCATTCAAATTTTTCGCCCCACGAGTCTTTGTCATCTTCACCTCGTTAACCACCTATCGTTTTTTGAATTTTTTAGGCAATAATTTCACATTTACACGCAACCGTAGGAAAACTGCCCTGTAGTGATTTTGCAGAAAATAAACAAAAAACTAAATAAAAACTTTTATATGTGGTCAGGTTTTCATATCGCTCGTCCAAAGAGTCTAAATACTACCCCTTACATGATGAGGTAAGGTAAAAACATGTAGAGGTATGTAAAAAAAAGTTTCGTCCTAAATACCTCAAGGTGATATATTATTGGCCGGTACTGTACCTGTAAATTAGACATTTTATACCGTGTTCCTTATAGTATGTAAGCCTACGGGTACAACTATGTATTTATTCTGATGAAGGCATAAATTTTTCACCTTATTTTTTTCAAACCCAGTTTTCGTTCAATCCCTTTTTAATACCCCCGACATTTAAGTCATTGCCGGCTGTATATTATAGAATAGACTACGCCAGTTACACTGATCGGCATTTAGGTATCTCACATGTCTTCGTTGTTGCTGAGCATCATTGACTCTGTAGGTCTGTGGGTGACACCGTCAGCATCAATGCTTGATCTTTAAATTGGGATACAGTTAGAACCTGCTTCAGTATAATTATTGCTGGGGATGATGCTTTCCTTGACACAGTCTTGAGTACCTATACTTCTGGGGATACAATATAATCGTATTTCTAGAGCTTGTTTTCCGGTGAAGGCAACTAGAGCCAATTTCAGTTGTTGCGTGTTGTATGCAATTAATACTATGTATCAGGGATTCTGCAAAACCTTAGTGACAAGTCCAGTAAAGAAATGTATAATTATTAATATAGGTTTGGCCTAGTGACCCAGCTTATGAAGCCGATGGTTCTGTGTTCAAATCTCAGTAAGGGCATTGATTTGTGTGATGAACACAGATATTTGTTCTTGAGTCATGGGTATTTATATATGTATGTAAGTATTCATATATTATATGTATATATCGTTGACTGAGTACCCACAACATAAGCCTTCTTGAGCTTACCTTGGGGCTCAATCAATTTGTGTAAGAATGTCATGTTATATTTATTTGTAGGTAGGTACCAATTGATGATTGTTCTATAAGTACGTACTCGAAATTCTCACACACACATTTTCCTAAAGATAAGACAAACTGTATAATTGTATATGAACCGGGTATGGGACGTGAAAGGTCACTAAGCACCTACCTTCATATACCTATCTAGCAAGTGTTGTAAGTCAGTATATGTACATGAATTCGGAGAAATTATGTTTTAGAGATGTCATTATGGAATTGTTACGAGAGAACATTTGAATTTAATGGATCAAATAATACGTGGCGGTGGACTATCGCGGGGGATGCAGCGGATTGCAGGTTTATGACAATCATTGGGAAGACGCTATAGCTAAGAGTAAAGCACGCTCTGTTATTCTAAGTAATACTCATTATACCAAGTACCCGTACCTAAATCCGAGAAAATCCAAACCCTATAGTTTTCACTTGACTCGTCCATTCGATCAGAGCGTATCGATCTCAGGCTTATAAGTAGAAATACTGTTTTATATTGTTTAATACCACAATAAATAATATATTTACAAGTAAATCCTTTTATTATGGAGGTACCGTTTGTTTTTTGGATTGACCCCACGGTGTATGTTATTCTTTCCTACACCTCAACGGTCACAAACGGTTGGTGTCACTGCTTTTTTCCATTGAGATGGGCCTGGGCCGGCCTAGATACAAACCCTATACGTTAAAGATAATAATAAAATATGGCATTCCACATGGAAAGGGATCTTGTGACGGAAACGAGTTAGAGAGACTGACTAATATATTCCAAGAATGAGCCTCCTAGCTTTTTTATTTATTTTATTATATATCGGAATCAATGCAAAAGAAATATATTTTATTGACTATACGTAATTACTAGTTGTTAATAAGGATCTTTAAAAAATTATATTGTGAAATAAGTGATCCCGCCGTAATGTCTCTTTTCTACCAATCTTAACACGGATTTGAACCCATAATACATCGATGTATATATAAGTGAGTTAATTGAAAACATAAAATAAATTACGTTCTTTTCATTAGATCAATCAAATGCAATTTTCTGTCACATTTCACAAAACTTAGATTATCTATGAAACTAAATGCCGCCCTGTAAACCGCTACAACGGACAGCGAAATTCGTATATTTCGGGCATATTTCTCTTTTACTCCAATTAAGGTGTCATAAGAATGACAGAGATAATCGTCCGAAATTTACGAATATCGTTGTTCGCAGTAGTGCCGCTGTTGATTTGGATCGTCACAAATGCTGCTTGAGATAGATGTGTGGATTTGTCAGCCGGATTATTAAGTAAGCACTTCGTTTGTTATGCACTTTTATTTTAATCAAATACTTGTATCTAAACTGATTTTATGTTATCTTAAACGCTGCTCTTACAACATAAATTTGCAGTCTTTAAACGTAAGGTAAACGTAATTAAGGTATCAAATAGTTATTCTAAATGTTGACTTTTCCATATGCACCCTGAGATACATTATTTCAATCGAAGTTGCATTTCATGCATATAATGACGTGAAAGATGTAAACGCTAACCCATAACCTTGACCATAACCGACCTTAAATGGCACTTCCGTTTGCGCGGCGAAGCTGCGCCGGCGGCGGCGTGCGAGCGAGCGAGCAGGACAACATCACTGGAAAGTGTGCTAGTGACACAGTTTGAGTTCCGACGCTAGCCGTGGGTACCACATCCGTAAACATGGTCTTGACAGCTTGGGAATTAGATTGCACCTTCTCATATACGTATGCATCTTTATAAGCCACTATATACGAATACATACATGGTATTATAATAGTAATAGACATGCCTAGTATTCCTAAATAAGAACTGGTTCCAAAAGGAGGAGAAATTAGTGTAGAGATTAGTTATGTACAGTCAGCATCAATAGTAACGTATGAAACAACGCACCAAAAGTATCTGACATCCTGTGTATTTACAAATGAGATACTTTCTACAGTTCGCGTTCCAAAGTTTCTATCGCAATAGATAAACACGCTGACTGTACCCTGATACCTATGTACTTCATAATGGGTGTGCTGAAATCGATATTTAGGTCCAGGGACAAAAGTTATCTAAGTATGAACAGGGTTACTTTAGGCAATGAGTAGAAATAAACGTGTCATTTAATGTTTCTGGTGCGTGTACGTCCCTGGCATTCATTTGTAAAAACATCCCAGAGAAACTTAAAGAGAAACATTATTCGTTCCTTAAAAGCACCATTTATATGAAAGAAGTCTAAGTTTTAGTACTATTTATGTTTTAAACATACCGTGATACTCTGCAAAGGGTAACCAGGACTGGTGGGTACAGTCAGCAGCAGAAGTAGCTAAGCATTTGAGGTGTTCAAAATGAGGTCAACACTTCTCTATTGTCAAGAGAATAAGAGCGCGTGTAGGTCATTTTGAACACTTCAAACGAGGAGCAACTTTTGCTGCTGACTGTACATGACAAGATTTTTTTAATAATAGTTTATTTTATTAAAAGTACCACCAAACTACAAATCCATAGCTTATATTATACATGTTCTGAATGACTATGTATAAAGACACCTCTGTCATATTTTTATAGTAACATCTCAGTTTAGTTTATGCAATTAACGAAATTATATATTATATTTATTAATTAGTCATTATTCCACGGGCCCCAGATATACCCACCAGCCGCAGGACAAATACAAGGACCAATGAAGACCGAAAATGTCATTGCCGACGTTGTCGGTACTCGTATGTAGGTATAATAAGTGACAATAGACGAAAATCATTAGTAATTACAAAAGTACTCAATAACAATACTAGGTAGACCCAGATATGTTTTATTTTGAGCTTACACCTTGTACCTCATTAGTCTCATTGTAAATTATTTATATAATTTGACGACTAAATTTCCAAAACTAAATAAAACATTTATTTCTAGAAAAGAAAATAAAATAGTCAGTAGTGCGCCGACTACGAAAAGAACCCCTTGAGAGCAGGTGTATTAGGGATTATATGTGCGCGTATGGAACTACCTACATTAAAGCTTTTAATATGCTGCAGGATACTATACTCAACACGCAATACGGATTCGCTAGAGTTTGTTATCCTAGTCATAACGTTTTAGTGGTACTAAATATCTACGTTTCTAGTTAAAAGAGCGAATTTACGGTGTCCTTGTCTCATAGATAAAATACATAAAGCGAGTACCTATACATTGTGTCGAAGCTTACAAAACTGACCACGCTAGAGAGAAGTAGCGGAAGAGTGAAATACAAAAGTAAAAGTCATGGTAGAATCTAACTGTACCTACTCGCGTTCGCTCTCGACGCGCGCTCGCGCAATCAAGACACACTCACTAACGGCTTGTTAGCAAATTACCCCAACTATACAGAGGTCAGAGAATTGGTACCTTACAAATGTAGCGTATGTGTACCTATGTAGACCCGAAAAAATACCCTCGCTTCGGTAAAAAGCTAAAACTTTATTAGGTGAAGATGAAGATAGGAGTCCGGTACTACTAATAAATGAGACCGTTTATAATTATAATTTAATTTGTTACAATTTGGCCCAGATCGCGCGTAGCGGACCCTTTTTGAACCACATTTACATGAATACGTCCCTTTGTAAGTAAATTTGTACTTTAGGTAAATAGGTATATACCGACCTAAACAATCTATTTCTTATATTAAACAACCGCTACTATAAGAACTCTCTGTTAATTGATTCCTTGCGGTCATTTTAGTAAGCTATTTAGCGTTGAAAATAACAAAGGACCTATAAACATTTTCTGACCCCATTCCAAAGTATTTTTTTCTAAATATATTAAGATCTAAGCGTCATCTGTTATGGATATTGCTTTATAACTACAGGATAAATTACATGTATTTTACGTTTTCGGCATAACATTACAAATAGAAATCGCTAGTTTTCCGAATACCGATCGCTGGCACTAGATGAATTATCTATCAGGTACCTATATCATGATCTCCATTATAAGTGTATACGGTTGCCGTGATAATAATTCATTAAATAAAACACCTGGAAATAGATTATATCGTGTATACTGAATTTCGAACCCTTTAGGCCCACATGCATCACCTTGGTTAACCAGTTAAGTCCATATACATCACTAGCTCTTTATTCTGGGTTAGCGGCTAACTCGGGAAGGCGCAAGTAAGCAAGGTTCCATGATTTGATTTCATTTTTATTATTGACTAGTCGACTCGCCATGTTCTTTCTTATTTATTTAAAAAGAAGCCTGTTTTGCATAAGTTAATTACGCCCAAATCCTCTAGGTTCAAAATGATACTTATTGTAAATCCGTATCAGGCATTCATTTTTTTTGTGTTTTTGACCAACAGAATGGTATTGAAACGTTTATACTTTAACACTGTTTTAAGTGATTAAGAAGACCATTCTGTTTACGGCTCGTTGTGTTGGACGGGTTAAAGCCGAAAAACAAAACGTACAGGCAATTTCTAAACAATTTGGTACTGAGCTACGCTGAGGGCACACTGACGGATCGTGCGAAATAATAAGGGTTTATAGCATTGGCTACGAAACGGTACAAAGGGTAGCTGAAAAAGCAGTGAGAAGGTGTTTTGGGTTTACAGTTATTGCTTTTAACGCCCAATACCTACATATGATCAGGTTTCTCTGTGGAAAAAAAAAACATAAGAATATTGTATAACAATTTATTCCAAGGAATCTTGTTATAAATACGAGTGACAGCCGTCAGATCCATTAGAACTCAACGAGAAACAATTTTACCAAAAATTTGGTGTTATAACAAACTTGTTATTGTATATAGTTACATACTGGACAAAAAATATCTATGCATCTTTGTAGAACCATCTAACGATGCGAGGTTAGCAAAACTTTGGTTAAAACTAACTATAATAGATAGGTTAGCAAAACTTTGGTTAAAACTAACTTTAATAAAAACTTTCACTTTATAAAAGAAAAACTGTCAAGTTCAATTCTGCAATCATTTTCCATAACTTGCTGATATGCCGACTCTACCTCAGCGGGCCGGATGGGGATAGTTAGTTGCAGGTAGTGTCCTAATTTCCCATCATGGCTTCCCTCGGCCAGGATCTAACAATACTGCAAGCAATATCTAAATTCGTCGTCGTCTACATCAATAGTCGCTATTCTTGGTACTCGTACTCACTGCGTAATGAAGTCATAAAAATAAAGCTAGATTTCAAGCCCGTGTTGGTATGGACATTGTTGGTTTGTGAGAGTGCTGTGAGTGTGTGCGTGGCGCATGGCCGCGACGTCGGCAGTGGGTCAAGAAACAAGGTCACGCCATTTCTCTTGCGCGGCGCTCCTCAGTGGGGGGAAGGAGGGCAAAGGCTGTGTAGGCGCAGATTTAGATTGAGTGTTTTTGATTGCTAAACTTTACACCTAGCTACATACAGATGCATAGCTGTAGAATCGTATATTCCTGTGTTTAGTTCAATTCAAATAACCGCCCTGAAAATTTTAAAATAGAGTTCTGAGCCGTAAATATAGGTAGGAAAAACATAATAAATAAATAGTACAGGACATCCTTGCGCAAATTGATTGAGCCCAAAGCTAAGGTCAAACGCTTGTATTGTGGATACTCAGCCAACGATACACCTAAATAATGTATATATAGAAAACACACATGAGGAACAAATATCTGTGCTCATCACGTCACACAAATAAATGCCCCGACTGGGATTTGAGCCTAGGACCGTCGGCTTCATGAAGGGTCACTAACACCCACTAGGCCAGACCTGTGTCGTCAAAACGTTGGATAAGTTAATATAAAGCAAAGGAATGTCTGAAATTAAATATCTGTATTGTGCTCCGATATCGACTGTGACCATTTGACGAAGATAGAGGTACACAGGAGATCTGATGGGATGATATAGCTGAGAAAGCAATTTATGAGTATGAACTCAATGTATTTAGTACTAGACTTTTTACTGGCTATTTACTACAGGTGTATTACTATACATCGCGTACTTATAATTACGTAGTCCAGCGTGGTAACGAACGCAGCCAGGGTGTTCGGCACCGTACCGCAGGGACCTTTTTTATTTAATATATGTATAACAGAATATGACTAAAAACTACCTAGTAGTAGTAGTAGTTTTTAGTCTTATTAATTAACTATCAAAAATTTTGAGTTAATGTTTATATCCTGTTTTGTACTATTTATTAATTCATAAAGTAATCTACTCTAAATTACGTTGACTCCATGACAACATTTATATGAGAAAGTAAATCTGATCCCGACTACCGACTAGCTCATAACATTATGAAGTTTTAAATAGATGCAAACAAAATACTTGATTATATTTTTATTTTGGTGTGGGTGTAATTAAACTGTTGACCCGAAAATTAATGTCGCGCAATGACATTTGGTTACTATGCTAATGTAGGCAGCTTTGATATAACGTTATCGTGGCACGGGACTGCGTAGTCGCTATGCGTAGACGAAATCTGGGACTCCTGCAGCGACAAACCAATGACTCTTCAATTCAATCTGATAGTAAGAGCAAAAGATAAACAAAAATCGATCAAGAGCCAGTCGGGCCATGCTCAGTGTAGGGTTCCGTAATTTTCTATCCCTAACTCAAAAACGTTTCAACCGATCAAGTTCTAAATAATTTTCCTGGCAAGTATTTATTAAGCTTTTCATACTTTAAGGACCTGCGGTCAAAACTTATAAGGGGACACACATTTGTATTATTTCTGAAAAGATTTACTTTATCAAAAAATATATAAGTAAGGCAAATACTAATTGCTTTTCATATACCTATCCACCGATACCCCAACTTTAATGTGAAACCGAAAAAAATAATTACTCCCCTTCTTAAATGTAGGCAAGGCCTACACTAAAAATATATTTCCCATTTTTATTTGATCACTTCGTTATCGTGGTTGATTTAGGGCCTGATTACACTTTGATTAGTGTTTAGTGAGAGTTCATACATTTGCCACTTGTGTTTAGGAATAAATGTACCAAATCGCACTAAACACTAATCAGGCCCTTATACATTCATACCAACTAATATATTACAGCTCTCGAGGACTAACGGTCACTGTGCATAGCTGGAGACACACAGACAAACAGACCTGTCTGTCGGTCTGACCTGTGTGTGGCGAAACTTTAAGGGTTCCTAGTTGACTACGGAACCTTAAAAACATGACTTATGTAGTAACGTTACAATTGCAATATAGAACGCAAAAATACTTACCAGTTTAGGAGATATAGTTTTTTTACTCTACTTCACTAAATTGAGCTTACATATTCGATTTTATTAAAATTAGTACTTATACTACACGTTAGAAACTGTTACTATTAGCTACATAGAAGATAGTGCTTTAGTTATGTTTTCCACGTGTAAATAAAATTGGATAGACGCACAGGTGAACTATGTAGTGATGTTGAATCGTCACGACACGATATAACATTCGTAGGTACATCGGTACGTTCTGAGAGCTGAGTCTTATACATACCTATAAGTAATTCCTGGGTCGATTGCGGGACGTGGGATATTTTATGTTTAAATTTGAGGCTTTTTTTAAAGTAAGAAGATAATGTGACCACTAAAACCACTATTTATTTTAGTTTTTGTAAGTTTGGTTTTCACTAATAAAAGTGTATACAAATTACTGGCTTGTGGTATCCTTAACATGTTTTCTTTGTATGAAAAGTGTTTTGAACATTATCGGCTAAGCCGGTTATAAATTTTTGACATATAACAATTATTTACCTATTCTCACAAAAAAAACCTGTGGGTAGCTCCGACGTAAATAGGTACTATACTGATACAGCTATGGAACCCTTCATTTAGTTATGCTACACGCGCATGTCCGCAATTTTTTTTTATTTAGTCTACGTTACTATGTTCAGAAATAAAGGACATGATTATTATTATTATTCACTAGCAGGTTTCTATTTTTTTTACACAAACAATCCGTGTGTATTTTCATAATAAAATAATATAAAGAATAAAAAAATAGAGGTGCAGAAACGAATCCACGTTAGGTATAATTCTGCAGAGTGCATAATCTTAATTGTTAACTAAGTCCCCCGCCCCTTTCACCTGCCTCCGTACCCCGCGATGTGCCACTTCCGCGACACACATTCCCAATCAACCGGATTGGGGCCTAGATATTTTGGAGCTTGCATTCCCAAGCCAATATGAACTCTGAATATCGCTACGGTAAGCTCTTTAGAGATTGACGTATTTCATACAATCGAAAATAAGACCTAAGTACAGGCAACGAAGGTTAATTCTACAATGATGTAAAAAATTACTCGATGAATTAAAACGGTATGCAGAGTTGAGGTGCGTGAGTTTAATTTTGGTTGATTTTTAAAAGGCTTCACGAAATTCGGTGTATTGAATTTGAATCATGCCGTATTATTTTAAGGTCGAAATTTCAGCTGTAGTGTTTGTAGGTTCTTGAGCAAAAAGGTATGTCACAGCAGGGTCTGCATACTGAAATCTTCGATTTGTGCGACTTTTTTTAAAGTGCACGGTTGTTTGGCGAGCTAAGTATTGAGTGGCAATAGAGTCGAGCACAGTTATGTACACTTACTTTTACTATCTTTCTGTTATATTTGGGGGCTAATTGGTTATTTATGCTAATTCTCTACTCACTGCCTATTCACGTAAGCCCATGCTATTCACGTGAGAACATTATTTTAATGAATGCGTAATTTATATACTTAGGTACATTCACATTTTATATATAAAAATAATACCTATATAATATTTATAGGTACAATTAGAAGCAAATATCTAACTGAGGCTCTCGGCATTTTTATCATGAACGGAAATATCCCACACTTTAAAGGAAAGCCTTTTGTTTGACCTCTTTCATAGTTAGACAAACTTATTGGAACACATACCTACATACATTACATACATACGTACATTTTAATACTAGAACTTGTTAAACTTTCACGGTTTTTACATATTATTTACAAATAAAAGGACTTAACCGCGTATAGTAATTCTAAAAATGACCTACGACATTTGGAGAACGACATTGTCCTCGTGGTCTTCACCAGATACGTGATTCACTAACACCAGATACGTGGTTTATACTTACGAGTAGGTTCTACATAGGTAAACAAAACAAATTAAAAAAATGCTAATAAATGACCGGTTAATATTATATGTCGGGCCACGCTGTGTGGAGTTAAGTAATTTTCGATACGTAATTCAAAAACGGTTCAAACGAACCGAAGTTGAAAATAATTTACTTGAAAATTTTATTATTTTGTGCTTTAATAGTTATGTATTTACAGTTTTATTTATTAGTTATGTATTTATAGGCCAGTAAAAATCGACAATAAATTAACAAAGCATGATGCATCTGTGGTTTTTAAGTATGTTGTTTGGACCCTTATACACAATAAACCGCAAACATTTGGGGAGTATTTATATTCAGCGGTGTATCTCCTAACCCATGCATTTTTTGTCAAAAGCTTCTGTAAAAGTTTTGAAAAACATTGAATTTGTGACAAGTTAAGCCTAATTGGACATCTAGTATAGTTACAAACGTCAGTTGGTTGCGGAATTACGACCAATTGAAAATAAGTAATTTTTTCCACAAGTCGATGATTTAACTATTATATTTGAATCAAAATCGTTAGCCCTATGAAGAAATTTTTAATCAAAATTGATTGAGCTTTAAGTTAAGTGTAAAACGGGGTCTGTAAACCTCGAACCCTTCTCTTAATATTTCAGAAAAACCCATACAAGGTGGAATCGCATTTTTCTAGGAATGTTCCATGAACTTTCCTGTTTTTAGTGTTTTGCATTGGTAATAACAGACAATGAAATGTACCTATTGTAATATAAATCAAATATATTAATCAAATGTACACACATACTAACTTTATTAATCAATCAGTCAATCAAATTAGACACATAGGTAGTCTACCTAGACGTCTTGTTTTTTGATGGCCCTGAGGGGTAATTTTTGAGAGGCGAATACGAGTACTAGCTATCCATAATGTAGTAGGTACTTCATGAGATACAAAGATATGGTGTTTTAAAAACATGAGTGCTGAAAATTAACCTTCGGATATGACGAGTGCACGCATTTTATAAATTGGCCTACTGGGTCGTCATTTTCGTTGTTCTATTCAATAAATAGGTCTCCAATTGGTGGGTCGTTAGAGTTGGAGTTTGTCATAATACTATCATCATAAAGTCCTCTTGAATAATAGAAGGAGCAACTTTCTGGCTAGTTTCTCTAGAATCATCCATCAGTTCATTTGCAAGAGAGGAGTCCTTATAACGGTTGAATAACATTATTATTACTTATTTTGTTATAGTCTTTTTATAAAATTTAAATATATAAATATGTAGGTACATCTAAACCATGAGATCAAAAACTTCGGGCGCGCCGTGTTAGAGCTTTCTGAATCTGAGTCGTGATCCTTTACACAACCTTGAAGCGTGAGTTCCTCAAATGTCTTCGGTATGAGATCGTTCGCCGAAACAACTATCAAAACAATAATCACCTTATCAACTTCCCACATGCCGGTTTCGTCAGCCAAACCTAGGTACTTGCTGGACTTGTCCTTTTCTGCCTTTGCAAGGTTCTCATTAAACGGGATGGTCATTGACAAATGAACATTGCTCGGCGTAGCCATCGAATTTCAGCACCGATATTACAACAACAGCGCTTATTGGCTCAAATATTAGTCCTGTCCACGATAACAGAGCTGGAACTGGCGCAGGCGAGGGCGGTACATGAATTATGTCACCTTGCGGTCCAGACGACTTAAGAACAAACTGCTGGTGTATATCCCTGAGTACGACGTTTTCTGTTCAAAGTATTAGCCGTTAGCAAGATGAGAACGACCGGAAAGACATGATAGGCGTCTGCGAAGCCGATGCCAATGATACGAAAATATGCGTGGTACACTAAGCGCATGTTGTCCCTGTTCGTGGCATACTCATGCCATGTTGTCCCTGTCTGTGTCGTATAGGAATATACAGAACTAGCACGGTGTTAATGACTAGTGAGATTTAATGGAATCCATAATGTATGCTATTTGTTGAAAAAGATACATCCATCATTAACTACTGGGATTCCTTATCCTTACTCTGAAATGTTTTACTTTATTTAATAATAAAGATAGGTATATCCTATTATTTATAGATAGGTATAGTACTATTAGAGGTATCTGAGATAGATGGGTATATTATATGAATTGTATAGAAGCGGGTAACTTACGTTTTATAAGTCTGCTACCTAGTAATATTCTACTTATAAAACGTGAATGACCCGCTTCTACTTATACAATTAACATGTCTAAATACATTACTTTTCACATGCGCCTTTATTCCAGACACCTAAAGAAATGTGTAGTTTTCCTAAGTAGTTCTGTAGTTGTCCTAAAAGTAGCCTTAGTAACGTTTGCTATATACCTAACTAGAAAAACTTTGTCTGAATAAAACGTTTTTTGTACTAAAGTTATATTTTTTGTCAAATTTTGAGAAAACTACGAAGCTTTCAGAGCCCGCCCCGACAGAGATGAATCTAAAAAAATGGTATTTTATTAAGTATTTATTTTCCACAACTTTTTGGGAATTGCAAACTTGTGTGTACCCCTATAGCCCTAATGGGTCCAAATAGGTAACATACTTACTAAAAATTCAGAGATACATCAGTTACATTATGCTTTGCGAATTTATCTAGGTATATTGTGTACTTACTTATACTCTCTATTTATACGTTGTAGGTTCTTATTATTCGTTATGACAATAACATAATATTTAACAGGATGACATGGGAATTGTTAACAGACTTATATAAAAGGTACAACTTGTCAATTATAAATATTTATAAAGTAGGTCATGAAATTTGATAAGGATAACTTTGCTACTTACAAACTTATTCATTTCGAATATGCGATAAATAGGTATGTTCAGGCAAACAAATTATATACCAAATAATATTTTTTCGTGTGTCAAATGATTTTTTTTATTATTTAGAAATTCAGTTGTCAGTCAGTCATAATTTGATTATCCTTATTTTATTTTTATACGCTGAGAGACACGAAGTACCAAAAAGAAAGATAAGAATAAAGAATATATTGTAGTATAGCGACTTTGTATAGGCATTATCACTTCCTGTGTTGGTAAATTAATACAATTTTGCGTGCGTATTATTATTGATGAAGTATTTCTAATAGGGGCGCTGGTGTGGTTTGAGTGTAAGGTTTTGTATCATTGGCAGTCATGTTAGTCAGGGTGGCTATAGCTAGATGGCATTATTGTAGTATGTTGCAATACACTTTTATAGGTGGCGCTGTTATCAGTTATTGAATCAGTGTTTGTTAGTTTATTAGTTGTCGTATAAATGCAGGCTTCTATCACTAGATAACGTTATGTGACGTATTGTTAGTTTATTGGTTGTCGTATAAATGCAGGCTTCTGACGCTAGATGTCGTTACGAGAGGTATTATCACAGGATGTCTAAAGGTGGCGCTGTTATCAATGGTTTGGTAGCTCATCGGTTGTCATTTTAATGCAGGTTTTTGTCGCTAGATGTCAGTTCAAATTAGTGGTTGAGTCACCAAGAGATGGCACTGTTTGTAAATGGTTGATTGAGATATTACATCATTGGCAGTCATATTAGTTTGAGATGACGTCGCTAGATGTCTTAATTTTAGTATGTGTTGCCGATGGTTGTGATGGTGCTGTTATATCGAATCCAAGAAATGAGCTCTCTCATAGTCATTATTCGTCATGGTTTCCGCAAGATATAGTTTTTGTACAATTTATCCATGTTTTTATAAGAGTGGCGTTATTATCATTATCACCGATTAACAAACATTTCAGATAATTGGAGCACGAAGTGGAATAAATGTTAATATTTAAACGAAGTAACAGATTTCGGTTTTTTATATACATATATTGAAATGCCGTGGATCACAGGCTTGTAACATGTCGGATAGTAAAAAAATCTCTGGACTCCAGTTTTTATCAGACGTAATTTAATTTTGAACAATCATACAATATAAATAAACGCGTATAAGATGCAAATTTGTTATTCCCTTATTAGAAGTACACACTGTTGGTATAATAACATAATATTATTGTATAAGGTGACGGCACCAATGTTGGACAGTTTAAGCTGACAAGCACCAATGATGGACACTTAGTTCTTAATTCAAAAACCATAACGTTATAAATTGAATATGTACCAACAAATGAACAACACTTGACTCCTTTGAAATAAGCACTAATGCTCATGATTGGTTTCTTGTCCATTACTGACGCCTTCACCCTATAACTATATAATCGTTATCAGGTAGGAGAATGCAGACAAGGTCTTTAAAGGAAACATTTTGTGTAGTTTAGCACAGCACAGTTTATTTATAACAGCCTCGAGTGATTCTATTAACATATTACTATAGGATCTCTGTAAATACTGATGGGTTAACTACAATGCTATTTTTCACTACCAAGACTGTCTTAAGATACATTAAATTATAAATCATATGTAAATTTGATAATTGCAATTAGTTAAGTCTTCGTGCTATGAATGTGGGCTAGAAACGAGGATGACTGATACATCAATTTTGTACCCGCTATGTAACTGTGGAAATAATTTGCGCAGTGTTAGGACTTTTCGCTACATTTCACGATGACCTTCATAAAAGTTACTACGGAGATTCACATACGTAACCGTGATAATATACCATATCAGCACTCAGAATTTTATAAGAAAAAGCGAAAACTGCTATCATTGCAATCATCGCCCAAAATATATCAATACAAAAAATAAGTAATAAAAACGCTAAGATGTTAAATAGGTTTGGCTAATCGCTCATGTTCCGCTATTTTATAACAGTTCAGTTACACGACGCCAGGACCTATACGATTGTCATAATTTTGATGCATTATTTGCAAATCACCTAAGCGTTTTTATTCGCTCCGATAAATCGGCTCATAATTAGTTGGCGTCCACGAAGTACTCCTGCGCAGCCTTGGTGTCCGGCTTGATGGTTTTGGAGCCTGGTTTCCAGTTGGCCGGGCACACCTCGCCGTGCTTGTCAGTGAACTGGAAGGCTTGCACCAGACGAAGAGTCTCCTCCACAGACCTGTTCATAAAAAATATGGTTTATGATTGCATACCTAATACTTGCCTAAAAATACATGATTCGTTACAAGAAACGAATAAAGTTGGAGCCAAATGTGCCGTGGTACTTCAATATTAATTTCTAATTCATATGTGTCTTTTAATTTTAAATTTAAATCACTCATGAAACAAACATTCATCTTTTTTTAGCCTTTTTCTCCACTCAACCCTGTCATTTGTGTGATCCCACTACACTACGCAGAACGCGTCCAAGTCGTTCCACCATTTCCTTTTTGATCTGCCTGCACATCGGTGTGTATCCTCAATGGTGCTTTGTGGCTCTCACACCCTGTAACCAATTTGACCCACCTTTCCAGCCCAGTCCTACATTAACTTGGCGGTCTTGACACCCACAACTACAGTATTACGCTTCATCGCTTGCTGGCTAACGTTGAGTTTGGACTTTACACTCAGTTAATGACCATGTTTGCGCGCCGTAGGGTTAGGATGGGCAGGATGCACATGTCAATGAGTTTGCGCTTGAGACACAGTAGCGACTTCATGAACCAGAAGATCTTCCAGGCAATTTCGATGTGTCTATTGATTTCCTTTGTGTGTCTGTTTTCGAAGGAAGCTATTTGGCTCAGGTAAATGTACTCATTAACATATTGTACATCCTGTCCATCGACCATTACTCTACGTCTTGTCCTATTGGTCCTGTGTCTTTTCTTTTGAGTCCTTATTTTGAGCCCATCCTTAAGGCTCGCCGTGCTAAGGTCTTGTAGTATTTGTTGTAGTTGTGATGCCGTGTGGGAAAAGAGGACAATGTCGTCGGCAAAGCGCAATACCTATCTGATACAAGAAATTCATTGAGTGATTTTGGTTTGCGTAATGTAGTTAGTTTTATCTTTGCCGTTTTAAGTAAAGAAACAATATGAATGTTCGAGCGAATCCCTGTTTGATACAAAAACATTATCAATTTATCATGCCAAGCAGACAATTGTGTTTATAGGAAAAAGAACACGAAGTATGAAAATGTTCATTTGTATGCATGACCCAAATGCTTCTTTAGTCTGGAATGATTTTATGTAGGAATATAACGGCACACGTGGATTATATATATTTTTTTAATTTTTATCATATACGTTCCAGACATGTAGCATTACTCACACAGGTTGTATATTTGGATCACATATTCGGTTTTGTTGTTGAAATTATATTAGATAACGAATAATACATATTAGTTATAGATATCAATTCATTATCAAATAAGTCCAGTCTAGAATAGTCTAGTCATTGTTACGTAACTACAGTCGATTGGTATAATGCGAACTAATTTCTGACAATATGTATTTATACACGAGTATTTAGTAATGATCATATACTATGAACTTCTGGCCCTAACGATTCATTTTTAAAAGCAACAGATTATTTTACAAGCATCTTTGTTGATTAGTATAATTACATGGAATTATGTCTGGTATACCGAGACAATGGAATATGAAACAATGCTGTTTATGTGGCGGTTAGCTTTGTATGTTAACAAACACCACACATGACATGCCTCGTCGGTCCCAGGACGTGTACACACCACAGATGCTTACTTATTTTTTTACAATTATAGTTTAGGGATCCACCCTTTAAAAATCCGACTTATTATTAAGACAGAAAATTAGTTCTCGAGCACTTGTGCCCACCGGCATTATCTTATACTAAATTACATAGGGACGTAGTAATGCGAAAACGTTCCAATCCACATGCATTTGCCAATAAAATTCATCATTCATTTCAATGACAGTTTCATATGGGTTGGAACGTTTTCGCGTAACTACGTCCATAAATAAACGCCACTAGAATTACGTAGGAAATTTGTATTTAATTGATCCGACTAATCCGCTCTTTAGCTATAACTATTAACTACACTGATAAAAAAAAATGTAAACTGAATAGAACGTGAAGAATCTAGAAATTCCTAAAACTTAGGACTTTCTAGATTCTTCGCGTTCTATTCGCGGTCTAGGAAAAAGTTTTAATAATTGCACATAATCATTGTTTCTAAACAATGTTATTATAGTTTTAAATATACTAATGGGGTCTTTCAAATATATAACTACCTAACTAGTATGCAGATGAGAAGTTGAACTTTGTAACTGCTTATCGGAATATGTAACCGGTTCCGATCACACGTGTTATTAGATGACGTTCACTAGCATACTTAAAGAGTTAATATAATCAGAGGAATTGAACTTCACACTGACGCTGTCGCGAAGTACACGAGCAGGAAGTAGTGCGTCACCTCGACCAGACCACCACCTGGTAACGTAACCCTACGCCCCCGTGCAAATAAAAAGCTTCTATGATAATTTATAATGGGAGCGCGACCGCTGATAATATCGTACTTATTATAAATTTAGTATTATAAAAATTCAATGTATTTATAATACTAATAACAATACAACTGTACTATTATTCCTAGAATAGATGGCACGTGGTTTTGCTATTTATTAAGTATTACCAAGATTCCTTCAGTTGTCGCTAATTTGCGGCTTCTATTTAGAACAACAGATTGTATGCACCTTTCGTAAGTCTAATAGGAAATAATATTTAGATGATGGCGAAGCCGTATCATCTTTACACATCTGTCATCATAAGTAATAAGTGATGATATGCAATTATGTAAAAAGTACATAAGGCTATCATTTATCCAAGTAATACATCAATATGTAGTAGATTAATACACGGCCAGTGATAATGTCAGTTAGTTTAAACCTCTTTGGGTTATAAAAAAATAGCGTTATATCGAGGTTGAAAAAAAAAGCGTTAATAAGATACGCACCGTCCGACGGGCAGGTCGTTGACGGTGATCTGACGCAGGTTCTGGCGGTCATCGATGATGAAGAGCCCGCGGAACGGGATGCCGGTGTCCTCGTTCAGCACGCCGTAGTCGCGCGCGATGCGGTGCGACTTGTCGCTGATGATGGGGATGTTCATCGGTCCGAGACCACCTGGCAATTCAAGCAGTTCATAAATAGCCCAGCCTATCATCAAAGTAAATAAAAAAGTTAAAGTTGACTACTTTCCTAACTGGAAAATGGATTTAGTATTGACTTTCAGACGTTACTTTATTTATGTTTTAGACTGATTTCGTCCCAAGGGACTTGATAAAGGGGATTTATAAAAACTACATGTTTTTCTGTACACTGAGCCAAAACAGGTTGGGTGTTAAATCAATGAATATATAGTTTACTTTAATACTCACCTCTCTTAGTCTCTAGTGAAAACGGATCACACAAAAATGTCTTATCACTTACTAGTCGGAACAGTTTGTGAAGTAAGTAATTATTCTTTCTCAGTTCTCCAGTGTCAATGTGTGTAAAACTCCGGCTAGAGTATAACGAGTATTTCAAGTAACTTATGCCTATATTATATTGCCTTTATACATAGGAGTTTTCTGAAAATAGTATCCCTATTTACGTGAGTTTGTATGGATATATTGCTAATAGATTATTAACAGTGATCGGTTATTTGGATTCTCCCTCGCGGGATATCATGTAGAAAAGTTAATATAGATACGACAGTTTGCCGCGATACCGAACAAATCGTTCAAAAATAAAACAATTTAAATTGTCTGTAAGGGATTTTTTACTTACTCGTCGAATTTTTATCCAAACTGTACAAAATGAGCTGCTTTGGTGGCAGCAAATGAGCTGTCAGTGTGAGCACTTGTGCTCATTATTTGTTCGATTTGGACAAAAGAACGGCGAGTAACTACGCATGTCTATCAGCTACTTAGATATTTTAAAGTGTAATAAAATAAACACATTGCCTTTTCTAACAACATGAAGCCCGGATTCCCAGGGCATATCCATACTAACACAATGATTGAGGTCGTTCACCCTTTGTCGAATCCAAAAAACCGATCACTGGTTATTAAAGATCACCAAATCTTAATGAAACTTAATGCTTAATCAGCGTCACAAAACTGATATACCTACTTTTTTTCTGTAAGCTCGCCGCTCAAATTAATTACATATTTTTCTGAAAACTCCCACATACGGTCAGCAGCAAACGTGGCTAATAAGCGAGTGAAATGTTCAAAATTAGCTTGACATGACTTATTGTTAACAGAATAAGAGCGTGCCAAGATCATACTGAACACCTGGCCCGCGTAGCAACTTCTGCTGCTTACTTTAGGTACATCTTAGTGAAGACAAATCATTTATGATTTTCTAGTTGGACAGTGGATAAACACAAGTTATAAATAGTACAGTTAGCAGCCACGTTAAGGGGCGGAACGCGTGAGGTCCATTGTAAGAGAATAAGAGCGCTTGTTAAAACTAACTTTGAATACAAACTACGGCGCTGACTGTACCCCCTGTTCGTTTCATGACAGATCCATACCCTGCTTGCGTGGCGTGTTGATCCAAGCCAAGTGAGTGAAGTGCGAGTCGGTGGAGGCGGCGATGACCTCGCATCCAATTTTGCGGAAGTCATCAGCGTGCTCGGAGAACGCGATGATCTCGGTAGGGCACACGAAAGTGCTAAAAAATAATTTACGTTTAATATACAAACTTATTAAAATTTTCCGCTAACTTTAAGATGATGAAAAGTTGAAATAGATGACATATACTTAAGAAAAAAGAAAAAAAAAAAAAACAAGATTACATATACTTGATTAATTTCGACGGGTTGCACTGTGTACAGGTGGCCGCAATGGTTAAGGCGTCAGCGGCGATAGCTGGAGATGCGGGTTCGAGTCCCGTCTCGAGCGCTGGAGGCCCTCGTCGCTTTTTTCTTAAGTATATGTCATTTATTTCAACTTTTAATTTATATAGTAGTATTCCTATTTCAAAATCAAAGCAAATCAAAATATTTAATAAAAAATAATTTCATTTGTTCTTAGTTTTAAGATGATTAGACATATTGAATTGTCTCGAAATTAGGATAATTAGTGTTAATATTTTGTGATACATAAATATTAAATAATTTTGCCGGCTCTAATTGTGTGGTTATTATATATTTTAGTAAACGGTTAGACTTAAGAGGTCACTAAGGGTTGTCTCAGTATGTTTGCTTTGATTCAATGTGTGTCGACATAATCATATGTTATACAAGTTGGCATGTTCTGGAGTTGTCTACTACCGATACGTTTCGACATTTAACCTTTCCACCATAAATATGTGTTTATCGATGTCATCCGACCACGACCACGTTTAGTATAAACATCTAAATGCCGTAATAATATAATGACGTAGTGAAACCAGTTCTCAACTGGTTAGAGACAGAAAAAGAATTTTTAAATTTAAACGTTATATATATTTTATTTTATTGGTACTGTCTGGTCTTGTCAACTTTCAGTAACCACATACTATCCAGTGTATTTGTCAGTAGTTTTCTTTAATATTGAGAAAGGAATGTACGTATTTTGACATATATATCATCAATATAATAAGGATAAAAGTGATCTCTTTAGATATATTAACAGCACTTGCACTCTGTGTAAAACTCTTAAGTAAAACTTATAAAAATAAGGCAGTAGGAACCAGTGGGATTTTTAAGCTCATCAGTTTCATTAAATAATAGCAAACTTCTCAGTTTAAAGGGTCGTTAAATTCCACTCGGCAACGTTGTACCTAAGTCACTAAACCTTCCCACTGACTTTATGGAAAAAAAACTGACGTCATGTTTTTCTGAATAACGTTAGATTAATACTACTACCGGTGCAGCGCACACACCTACTTAGAAAGAAAGTAAATTATAGTTACTTACAAATCAAGCGGGTAGAAGAAGAGGACCACGTATTTGCCCTTGTAGTCAGACAGAGCTACGTCCTTGAACTCGCCGTTGACGACGGCGGTGGTCTTGAACTGGGGGGCGGGCTTGGTCAGCTGCAGAGGCATCTTGTTAAAGCTGCGGCATATAAACGTGGCTCAGTACTTCCTAGATATAGATAACGTATAGTTTAACTACTAAATACACTATTGTTTAGTTATCTATCAGCTCAAAACATACCTACATTATTACGACTATTAGGTACCGAAAAATATCGCAGCTGTAATAAGATAAGATACTGATCATGACCAAGCAATTTCTTTTTGAAACACTGTAAATGTAATAAGTATAACAAAATTTTTAACTAAGTACAAATTAATACATAAATATGTAAGTAGGTGGAAAAATATAAAACTGTTATGTGTGCAGCTGAGCACCAACATGTATATCTATTAATAAGACTAAACAAGTAAAATACCTACATACTTAAATTTACCTTAACTATTTCTATCAATCTATTTTGTATCAAAAGCGGTCAACATATTATCTGAAACTTTTATCTGTAACGAAATATAAATACGTAACTAATAGAAATATATTGCACAATAGTATTCAACATCACGTAACAAACATATATATCTCTCGCCGTCTTTTTAACTGCCGACAAGTGTAACATAAAATCATCAGTTACTATATAGATGACTAAAAGGACTTATAGTACACAATCGCAAATCCGCTATTCCTCTGTACTGTATAAGGTGCACATATGCTAATGGTTGGTCAGAGTTGTTTTGTTGTATCATATTAGGCCACCCTTATAAACATTACCATAAGATTTAGGTACTTTCGGTCGCCCAACAACCCGCCCAAGGGAAAAAAAAAACGAGCCGAGGGACGGGTTCAACACAGACCTCCGTCCCTTTCTAAATGTTACTAAAATCAAATCATTAGGTATATTTGGTAACCTATTGCATACCTAGTAAGTGTAAAAAAAAAAACTACTAATGTGCTTAACCTACTATTTTTTATTTCACACAATTAAAAATAGTAAATTAATTAAGCGAATTGATAAATAAACCCGTCAAAATACCGTCAAAATAATTTAACAAACGTCTATCTGGTACCAAATAAAGCCTAACTGTGGCAACCCAAACTACCCAAAGCAAACTAAGATGCTAGGTTAATCATGCTTGTATATGAGGACAATGAGAAAATTAAAACCATTCATGAGTACATGTAAAATAAAGTTATTTTGTTCAGTAATATATAGTCGGTACGCTTAGTAGTGGTAGACTATAAATAAATCAAAATTTGATAATTCACAGTCACGTGCTTTGTTTTATTAAAAATATTTTTGTTTTACGCAATGTAGAAAATAAGAGACATAAATACCGTCGGCAACATTCCGCATGCCATGTCATTATTGCACATAAAAGGTATATATAAAAAAACAAGTGCTGTCAACTTAAAATAGCGTTAATAAAGTCTAAGTAACAAAAGACGTAGATCATAAGTACCTCTTTAGTTAGACTTTATTAACCCTATTATAAGTTGACAGCGCTGATTAGTTCCTTTTCAAATGTACGTAGGTTCTTAGAATAATTTATACTATTTGTGTATTTTACCTATGTGTGTGTATTTTACTAAAATAAAAGTTGATACAAGCAGTTCACGTAAGAAATTAAACGTGTGACGTGGTCACTCTAATAGAAAGAGATAAAGGTCTGTCTGGTAGCTACTTCACTAGGCTCGCTTTTTTCGGGCTACTGTTCTGTCTTTTTATACGTAATTTAAATCATTGGCCATCAGATATATCGAAGCTATGGAGGTGGTCACAAATATCTGTACATGTTGTCTTGACAATAGAGGCGTTGTTCAGATATTTGTAACCACCTCCACAGCAACGATATATCTGATGGCGACTGTACCTGTCTAGTCAATGTAGGTATTGAATGTAATGATTCAACCGATTAGCGGCTATCTATCTACATGTAGATACGGAGGTAGATAGTCAATTCAATTAATAAAATCATTGATCGAGATATAATACGATTAATGACAAGCTGATACAAATGGTATTTATTGCCGATCTACGTCATACCGTTGTCTAAGTATAGTACTAACGTATGCGGAGTGAAATTTGGACAAAGTGCAATGTTGTTTTAAATAAAAAAAACACCATTATTTTTTTAAATAGTTATGTTTTTATAATAAAGTACCTAATAATGATTAATGTAAAAAAAAGTTTACTCCCATGCGAGATGCTTTACGGTAGTTCTGAGGAACTTTGTCCATCCCTGTCGAAAACATAGATGTGGGCATTTTATACAACTCCAATTTTATTTTACGAATCAAGCTTTGCACATTTTTGGACCGAAAATTATCGCAATATACTCGCCTCTTCAGATTTGCCCAAAAATCTTCAATAGGGCGAAGTTGCGGAACATTAGGTGGATTTGATGTCTTCGGTACGTGTGGGGTGTTTAGCTCCGCCATTTTGCTAAGTGTTTTTGGAATAATAGCTTGAGGCTAAGTCTGGCCAAAACACAGCATTTTCTCCTCTATGACTCGTATTTATGAAATCTCGCACTAATGGCAAACAACGCTCTATGTAGCGATCGGCGTTCACAGCTAAACCTGATTCAAAGAACACCGCCTTGGACATTCCGCGTTCCTGATGGCAAGCCATAGCAAAACTTTTTTAGGAAACTTGGTATGCTCAATATATTTCACGTTCTCATCAGTTGGACCATTGGTCTTCTCAAAACAGTAATTGCCTTGCCACTAGTTTCCATCTAACGTGAAATATGACTCGTCATCCATGACGCAACTCACATTGTTTTGGCGTAAAATATTTCTTTGACCAATTTACGCAGCCGTATTTTCTGAGTGGATTTTTGATTTTCGGAGACGGTGGATTTAAATTTTCTACACCGCTTATCGATGCCCATGTCTTCAAGATATTTTTGACAGTTTTTCGTCACATTTAAATTTTCTTTCGAGCTCTCTGTAAGATTTAGCAACACGGCCGGCGGTAATTTTCTTTAGTCGAGCTCTCTCAGAAAACTTGCTCAAGCTGGGATAATTTCCAGAACCAGGCTTTCTAGCAGTGGTTGTTTTTTAAGGTCAAAGACGCTAAAATATTATAAATGATGCTTCGACTCTCACCCATTTGTACAAAATGTTCCACCACCTTCGATTTCGGCCATAGGGGATGTATACTGTAGAAATTACATACAGTTTTACGACGGCGTTCTTGGTTATTTACCATAATTACAAAATCAAACATCCAATTCTTATGAAACTTACCAGATTGATTGACAGATATATAGACTTGATATTGACATACACACATATTTTTTTTAGATTTTTATTTTTTACATTTTATATATTCAAACTTTGTCCAAATTTCACTCCGCATACGTTACGGCTGACCGTTTACGTAATAGGTACAAATAATAATCCAAGTGAAAATCAAAGTTTTTTTATAACATTTCGCAGGGACGATAACTTACTAATTGTAAGTCAGATAGATAATGTATATATTATAGTTGCAAGTAACGTCGCGATCAAAGAAGAGTTTAGTATGAATTGCGATATTTACGACTAAAAAGCTTTACAAAATATTGTAATAAATAGTTGTACGGCGGAAAACGAACCTAACATGTGTCGGTTCGAAGAGTCGTATGTAATGTTCTGGGGGCACAATATAAACTTCGTTTAATGTTCTCGAAGTCTTCCAAAGCTGGGTGAGTAACATGCCATCGCCGCGGTACAAGTGCTCGGTGAGGATCCCGCACGTTAGCATGTTAGTCAAGATTGCTTCGAGTTTATTGACCCTGGGAACGGACGGCGTTTGACAATGCAACAAGTTTCAAGGTAACTGTTCGTTAAAAAAGTATATACTTTGTTTAAAATTTAAAGGTATTGATGTCATCCGGCTTATTATAGGAAACTATATTTAATTACCAAACAAAATCACGTAATCCCAGACAAAACTTGAGCTATGAGTCTTGGAATACCCAACCTTCATAGGTAGGTACCAACATTAATAGCTAGACCTAGTTTAGGTATCTATACCTACAATACGATGGAGCAAATGCGTCTTGCTCCATAAGTTACCTGCGCTGATAAGAGTTATAATCTCTACACTATCAGGTAACTCTGTATTTCAAATTCTAGTATTCAAATCAGTATTTACCACGGTGTAAATAAATTGAATGGATAACCAATATAAACAACGTTTTAATCAAATAAACTATTTATTGCCAAATTTAAGTAAGAACTTATGAACTTCATTAAAACATTGTGTCAATGTGTTCGACTACGATGAAGTGGCTACAGCCGGGTATAATATATTGTCTATAACATAATTGTACTTGACTTGAGTGAAATTTCACGATATAGGTAGGTACTTAAATAAACATGAGCATACGTCGCACTCCAGCGGGCAATTTGGTGGCATGTCAAAATGATAGATAAGGTTCACAAATACATCAATAATTCATTTTCCAATAATCAGAAGTATTTGTACTTAGTACTTGGTATCTAGTATTTATAATTTACAATTCTAAATATCTTAGCAACTAAGGTTGTACGTTAATTACGTGTTTATTTTTTAGTATTCATTCAATTTTAAAAAAATACAATTGTGACTTAAGTTCGGAGTGCTGTCGTAGTATCCTATCCATTGCAAATTTGCAATAAATAGATATGCAATTTAACAAATAAAGCAAATCTTTCTATTAAATAGACGGCACTGCAACAACAAATATAAGTTTGAACGACAGTCATAATGACACATGTCAGCTATTTATTCGTTTTATAAGTGGCCACTGAAATAGGTATCAGTTATCACTGCAGAGTATCTATACGTTAAAGACTAATAAAAGTAATAATTGATAACCGGTAACTAATTTTAATAAACTGTTACAAATACTAAGTACATTAGAATACTTGTAAGTTAAGATTTTTTTGTAAACCTTACCTTGCCACCAAACTGCCCGCTGGAGTGCGACGTATGAACATGAGTATAGATTTTTTGGACCCTCGGCACGTGAATAAAATATAAATATGTAGTACAAATTGAAAATGTCACGTTTGTATGCGTTTGTATGAAAAATAATATTGTCATTTATTATCTGGCTACGACTTTACTGGGTATAGGTGCTTGAAGAGTTAATTCGTTGTATTGTTTTTCTGAAAAAACATGTCCTGCGTAGTGTGTTCTTTTGTAAACATAATTTTAATTGTATTGGCTAATAGGTATAAATTAATTAAAGGTGACCACACCGTTGCTTAACCTTTTGACAGCCAAAGGCGGTTGTTGCCGCCATGCAGCGCCAACAGCATTTTCTTTTATTGGAAATCAATGCAAAACCGATTAGTTAGGTACTACTGCATGCTTAATAATCGCTTTCCAACGAAAGCAATATACCTATACTATTGAACATAGTTAACTTAGGATGGAATTATAGCACCGGATACCTATTTGGCTAACCATCTAAGAGTGACCATCAGTGAGCAGTATTTTGAAGATGGAATATTCTTTGACCCATGATAAACATTTCAACAATGAACAAAGTGAAACATTTACATATGCATGTGTATTTTATGAAACATGGATTTACATTATCACGTTACGATATATGTTAAGGGGCCTGGGGCACAATCTGGGGCCCGGTTAAGCGTTATGTAGTAGATATGGTTATTCTTTTTTAAATAAACTGTATATATCATATAACACTTTATAGTCATCTATCTATGTTTATAGTTATCAACATGTCATCATAAGTTAGTGATAAAACTAAACTTAGTATAGTAAACATTACAATCCGTGGCCACAATAATGATTAGTTTAATCTTTATGGAATTTTTAAATGTTGCTGTTACTTTTACGTACACTTTGCAGTTTTCACAACCTGTCTGTATCAATAGTACCTATGGCAACATTAATGCTCACTAAATTCTATACAAAGTCAGACAATCAAATATGGGGAGAGAGCATTGATCAAGAGTTCTAATTTTTTGTGGATAAAGAAAATATCCCATAAAGGCAGTTCTAATTAACACAGGTAGGTATCTGTATACCAAATTTCAGGGTTGTCCAACAACACATCCCATCTTAACTTAATAGTTATCTCTTGACATGCAACACCTCTCAATATAGGCTATGAATTTTATAATTATCATATTTTTTTTTGCTGTATAGCTATTCTGTTGCATTTACAAGATTTGTGGCAAACATTAAAATATTGGGAATTAAATAATTATATTAATCTACTTAGATATGTCTAACCTACAAGAATTACCTACATACTACACCGTAATATTAGATCTAAAATGAGGTATGTCATAAAAATCAATCTATCATCTAACTACAAGTATTGCAACATAATTATGATAGGAATAGGAACCTCATTGAAAATGGTCTCATCATGGGCATGAGGTGCTCCGGTCTGTTCAGGTCTAAGCTGGACACCTCATCACCCCGACAATAACATTTGTGCTCCATAGACATTGTGGCTGCTAACACTTTTACTGTAAGAAGTGTGAGGAAGTTAAAATAACTCCATAACTAAAAAATACAAATATAGGTATTTGTATTTCATGTTTTACCTACATTAATTGAAAATAGGCAATTGTTTAGTGTTAAATGCAAAACTGAAAATCGGGGGCCTGTTGCATAACAATTTGTGACTTATAATATTACCTAAACTCTTTTCCAATAAACAAAATAAGCAAGGGACTTCCACAAATATTACAAGTTGTTATCCAACAGGCATTAGATTTTACAATATTATTATGATTTCTGTTGTAATAGGGTTCATTGATGCTTGGAAAACATATTTTGATGTAAGCAGAATGACTTTAAAAAACAAACACATGAATATGTGTTGGTATGTTGTTGGTGGGTGTTTTAACATGCATTTAAATATCAAATTGACTGTGTATCCTTTTATCATACAAGGTTTGTGCTACAACAATTTTAATAAGTAGTCACCCTTTAAATAATTTTAAACAAATTACAATTCTGTAGATAAAAATATGTACAGCTATTGTTTAGCTAAACATATTTTTTTCTACAACAGTAACAGGCACAAACATAGGGCATTATAATATTGTAAACTAGTAATATTAAACAGATATTTGCAATATTATAAAAATACATATATAGCATTTTAACAAGTAAACCATTTGCACCACAATCGAGCCCGACATTAAGCCACCATAAAGAAATGTCCACATAATTCAATCAAGTAAAAGAAGTATTGAAAAACTTACTTATAAGCTTAGAAGAATTTCAAAAAGTTTGAAAATACATTTATTTTTATTTAACCCTACATCTTGAATATTTGGAATTACATCATTACAGACTAATAAAAATAATAGTAGCATGAAATAAACCTACATAAAATAAAAATTAAAAGTAAAATTTCTTATGGAGCACTCATTATTAGTGTAGATGTACCTACATAATTCATACTTATTCAGTCACTTAAACATGTTTTAGTAAAAAGCAAATAATTATTCTATATAATAACATGCTACCCCCTAAACCATAAGCCTACCTTGATGTCATAATTTTTTTTGCCACATTGCTACTGGATTCCATGTCAGATTCACTTCGCTGTCGTTTCCTATCATTAGATTTGGAAGGCATCATGAACATTGTCTTTTTTAAACTTAAAAACTTACAGTATTAGGTACAATGATTATTCAATTCGTTAAATCTCCTTACAGTCGCATGGATTAACAGTTAGTTCTGAGGGTAACAAGTACATCTAAAATACACGAACCGCAAGACCAATATGTCTTCTAGACAAGAAATAACTTCTTAGCTTGACTCAAGGTTGCATCATTTTACACCTAGATTATTTTAAAGGTAAGTATAAAACGTTTTTCTAAAATGTACTTAACAATACATTTAGCATGACTGCACAAGTACTTAGATATATATACCAAATCCACACGAAACAGTTAATGTTCTAAATTAATCTACAATCAAATAATCAAAATTACTCACATGAGGTTGTGGGAAATATACTAGAACTCTCCAAACAATTCAGACGATCTTCGCTTCAGAAGTCGGCGTGCAAGTGACAAACGCAACGAACGCCGAACACATGGACAGACTAGAAACGTAACGTGAATAACGTGATAACGTCAACTCGTCACTCATTCATTAAGGGATCTACAGATTAATGCGACTTATCTTATCTGCACAACTGAACACCGCTAGAAATTGTATTATCCTCTAGCCATCCAGTGGCTTAAAAAAGATCTAACAATGCATGTATCAATTTCAATTTGTATTATTTAAATCGTTTACATTTTATTTGGAAGATTTTGACCTCTGGTGTGGCCAGAAAATAAAGAGATGGAAACGGTAAAATAGTAAACCGTATTTTTATAATTAACCTTAGAGTAGTACATATATAACAGAAGCAGCCTTTACGTTATTTTCCTCACTATGCAAACTTCATAAAAAAACTATTTTCGATTATCGATTATCGATTATTTGCAGCCTTGTAATGGTTTTCGGCAGATAAAACATGTTTTAATGGAACATTAATAAATTATTAGTTTGTTTGGATTGTTGTAATTATTTGTTTGGATTAATGGTCATTATTGACACACTAAACACTTTATTGCAATTTCCTTTGACTCATCACTCCACGCGACATGCTTGCTCGCTTGCTCGTCACTCGAATAGGAATCGCGCACGAATATTAGAACTCGTACAACTCGTATTGTACATGAATAAGAAGTTTGGAATATAATATGTCAATGTCAAAAGAAAACGCTGGCTCGTCACTCGCCTCGCTATTCGTCGAAACGTTCGACGAATCTTTTCCCATACTACGAGAGGAATAGCGAGACATCCGCATACACATGCGTGCTCGGTGTTTCGCCTCGCTACTCGTGCGAATGTGTGGCTGTAGCATTTCTCTGCGTTTACTCCGCGTTTAGACATGCCGGCTCGTCACTCGCCTCGCTATTCGTCGAAACGTTCGACGAAACTTTGTCTTAACCGAGATGTCCGCGTAGACATTCGTTAACTCGCCAATGAATAGAAATCACGCACGAATAGTGGCACTCGTACGTGAATGGGAAGTTTTAGGTGTATTGTGAAGTCAAAACAAACTTAAATTACCTACATTCCCGCCGCTACCTAATTGATGTTCTACCTTTCTTGATCTTGCTGTTTATATTATAAATCCGTCTTATTTAAATTATAGTTGAGCACGAGCATAAACAGAAACGTGTTGAGGTTTAAAAATGGACAACGTAGAAATAATAGTCTTAGGGGCCTGTGCTCTGCATTTGTTGAGCATTTATAATTATCTGGAAGTTCTAAAAAAGAAGTTGCATAAAAGGCATAAAGACGGAAGGAAGACGATGGTGGATGATAGCGTGCCATCGCAATAGGACTGTGTAATTTTACAAAATAAGCCCATACACCTTCAGGTGGTTAGAGAACTGACAATCAAGTTGCCAGATCACTACAAAACCTAAATTGAAAATAAGATCTGCTTTCCCCTGCACGGCTTGGTAAATCAGGTCGCAATACTTAAATATATCAATGAACTGGGTATAATAAATTGTATGTGTTCATAGGAGTTAAATATTGTATATAATTCTTCACATTGATATAATTCTAAAACCTTCATCACTTTCCTATTGCTGTCCATTTTATAATTGTGTCGCTTAACTTCAAACTCAGATAAATCCATTCGACCCTCTCTGCAAATATCTACCCTATTACCTTTTCATAATACCAAAATCGCATGATCTGACAGATGGATTTACCTGAGTTTGAATTTAAGTGACTCAATTAACGCGCGCGCTTAACTGTCACTGCCAAAATCACGACACTCGCCCGGCGTGACAGGCGAATATATGAACATTTCGTTCGTCTCACTGCTCGTTTCCTTTGACTCGCGCCCGAAACACCGCCTCCGACGCGAGCGTGCGAGTGGCGATGCGAGGGACGAGACGAATAGCGAGGCGTCCGCGTACACATGTGTGCTCGTGTTTTGTCTCGTTATTCGCCTCGCTACTAGTGCGAATGTGTGGCCGCAGCATTACACATGCTGGCTCGTTACTCGTCTCGCTAGTCGTCGAAACTTTCGACGCGACTTTTCCTAACTCCGCGTTTAGACATGATGGCTCGTCACTCGCCTCGCTATGTCTCTGTCCCTCTCATGACCCCTCAATTGGAGTAAAAGAAAAAGATGCCCGAAATATACGAGCTTCGATGTTCAAAATTTTTTTTTGAAGCTCAGGCCCGGTACCGCGAACATCGAAGTTCGTATATTTCGGGCATCTATCTCTTTTACTCCAATTGAGGCGTTATGAGAGTGACAGAGACAATCGTCCGAAATTTACGAATATATTATTATGCCCGGAATACACGAGGCTAGTTTTTCAAGCCAGTATAGTAAGCTAGTGCTAGTAAGCTAGCAAGCTAGTGCGTCTATCTTCGTGTATACAAAACTAGCTTAACTTTCAGGCTAGTAAGCTAGTGCTGAAGCCAGGATAGTTTTAATAGCTTCCCGTTCTATTTTTTGAGCTAGTAGCGCCCCCCACCACCGATTTCGCTAGCCTGGCTTGTGTACTATCTTCGTGCGGCCGGTGAAGCTTGTATCCGTCCAGCTAGTGCCATGTGTCCATACACGTTTTTCTAATATATCTTCAAGTAATTCATGTAGTACACATTTATATAGTTTTTTAAGTAATTGTTTCATTCATGCTATGTTATTTTTTACGAATTACGTTCATATTTACGTTTTTTTTAACGACACTTTGCAAATGTACTGGCACTCGAACTGACTTAAAATTACTGGCATCATGTAGACAGCACTAGCCTGGGTTCAAGCCAGGACAGTTTTACTAGCTTACTAGCTTATTAACTAGCTTACTATACTGGCTTGAAAAACTAGCCTCGTGTATTCCGGGCATAAATGCCTAATGCGGCCATTGCGGCCGGGATCCATTTTGTGTTCTTGTCAGTTAATAGTAATTGAACTGTCAAAACACCGTGGTTGTTTTAAAAAATAAATGATTATTCGCGTTTTACGGAATTTGGCTGTGAAAAAACTTTAAAATGAATTGAAGAAACATTTAATAATAATGCCAAAGTGTAGTGTAGTGGGCTGTGGTATAACAAAAACCAAAAACCAAGGATCTTTATCATTGCACCGGTATGTAACATTTATTTATTGAAATATTGGTTACTATCAACATTATTGAGTGTTTAAAGTACAAATTGCAATATTATTATTGTAAAGATTAAGATGTGTTACGTATTAATGTAATATTTAGCTAATTTATGGATATTTTTACATGTAATATGTCGGTCAGAAGATGGCTAGTGTTGTTTTATAATTATAAATATCGAGTTTACTGTTAAGCTCATATTTAGGTCGGCAATTCCTTAACTTTTAACCTATTCCTTCTTGTATTAGTCTAAAAGAAGCAATAAATTCTAAGCTCTCGCCACAAACGTTAAGTATATGTACTGAAAGATGAATGTTGATCATTTTAAGTTATAATAATTATACAAGTTACAAGTAAGGAAAGGTAAATTGATTTAAAACTGCATCTTAACATTTTTTTTTATCTTTTCAGCCTACCAAGAAGCAACTTTATGAAGAAGAAGTGGTTGGAAGCAATTGGTACAGAAAATATCCGGCCTAATTTGCATTTTCATCTGCTCCTTGCATTTACATGAAGATTCGATTCCGAGATGCAGATGATGCAGTGCCATCATTACAACCATCACGCACCAGAAAAGATCAAACATCAAGTATAGGAGGATACCCACATACTTTACTTTTTTTAGTAAAGAAATTAATAAAGCGATTTAAGTAATCACTAATTTGTTTCATTCTATATGTGATCTAAGTAACCCCGCGTAATAAAAATATAAATAACTTAAAAAGTACTGAACCGATTTTTGTTTTTCTATTTATACCTATACCTATATACATTTACCTATTCGTACCCGCACTCCGTGATCTTTGTAACACCTCTGTACACAGGACCCTCACCATGAGTTGTGACATTGAGGTTTTCGATAATGAGTATCGAGTTTACTATCTGTGCATCTCGCTTGTTCTATTTTAGTGCGAACGAAATGCACAAATTAAACTCGATACTCGTTATCCAAAACTACAACATCGAAAACCTCATTATCGAAAGTCGTAACTCATGGTAAGGCTACAGGTTCTCGCTCTATGCCTATTAGGGTGGATCGCTCATGTATGGAGATTTTTTTTTTCGAATGCTAGATCCCGGAATGTACAGCCGATCAATTGGTGACCCATGATGTATTTGGATTGCAGGGTCGTCAATTCTCGTGTTGCGCTTTTTCGGTCCGTAAATAGGCGTCACGGGGCAGCAATCCGAAGCCACGTTTTATACACGGCAGCAATGCTCGACCCATCAATCTGCGTACGAAAAAGTGGTCGGCAATTGATAGGTCGTTATTTGCTGGGTTGCGTATTACCCGGACTCCTTTACTGTACTGTCACTGTCATTGCATATTATTATAATATGTAGTCACCAACGTCAAAGATCACGTGACCTCCCGTTTACGGGCGTAATTTTAAAATAATTACAATAAAATGAGTTTTTTTCTTAAATTAGGTTTCTTTGAAGAAAAATCTAGATGTAGTTGATATGAATATGCACACGCTTCTAAATACTATTCCAAAAATTGACAAATAGTCAATTCGGGTTTTCTCTCTGAAACTTAGTATGGTTTTAGCAAGGGTAAAAGTGTTTCTGATAGCCATGCTTTGTTGTCTACAGATGTCAGATTAGCAGTCTCAGAAAAGAAATCTGTCGTTGCTATTTTCCTAGATATATCATTTGCCTGTGACAATGTTTAATTTAACTCTCGCTGCTCCGCAATTAACTACAATGAGTATTCCTGAGAAAGTAGTTCTTTTTGTAAATAATCTTTTAACTGGCAGGCAAATCTCTTTAAAAGTATGGTATGGGTGATAATTCTAAACTTTTTTGGAGAGGCCTCCCTCAGGGCTCAGTGTTGAGTCCTCTACTATACAGTATATTACACTTCTGACTTGGATCATTGTATTGACCAGCATTGTAATGTGCTTCAGTATCCTGACGACATTGCTATACACAGTTCATAAGAATATTTTTGTTGAGTCTCATTACATTAACAAAGTTATTAGTATTCTTTAGGTAGTTGGTGACAAATTCATGTTGATGTAAATCGCTTATGGTTTAACAAAAGTACCCCAAATGTTGTTACCAGCTTAGCTAGATTAAATAATGTCAATTTCCTATAAACCAGATTTTTAAAAATCCCTATATAAACAGTTTCTTTCGCAGCCCTTGCTTACCAGCAGAAATCGGACATCGTCTGATATCAATGATAGGTTCTTGGCAACAGTAAGAAACAAATGGTAAGGCTGGGATTTACCTTTCTCGGGTACTTCAGAATCTCCTAATTGTCTAGTGTGGGGTGTGCTTTTATCCATGATAATTTAGATCTTATCACAAATTCCAATTGCCATAAATTTGCTTCATCTTCACGGGTAGATGTGTGGCAATTTTGAAGACAGTAAAATACATTATAATGTATAAGATACCTAAAAATCAGTCATATTTTCTGATAGTCTTCGTTCTGTCCAGGATATTACACATACTATCAACTCTACAAAAAATTGTGCTAAGTCTCCGATAATATGTCTTATCGAAGAAGCTTTATTTTTCTGTCATTTACTAAATTTTGAAGTGTGGGCTTGGGATCTTGGACCCCAAGCCATACAAGGATTGGGATCTAGATCCCAAGCCATACAAGGTATAAATGGCAATGAAAAGGCTGATGAAGCTGCCAAAATGGCGTTCCAGACATTGGGGAGGCGTACGTGGCGCCGGATCGAGCCAACGCGATGAGGCCCTTTCGACAATTTAATGAAATGTATGGGGACACTAAACGGCTGTTGCCTCTGTCCGTATTGAGTTTTAATGGAATCTAGAATGTACCAGGTTATTGGGTGGAAAGGATGGACTACCTACTGGGTTATTGGATTTTAAAAAAAAAACCGGACGCCTGTTTTATAAAATTGTATACAATTATTATTTTCGGCAGGCGGTGACTCGCCCTAAAAGAGATGGACCCCCATAAAAAGCGACATCAAGTCTGGCTCAAGGGCAACACCGGTGCAAAGGGCCAAGGGTAGAGAGGTGCCACTGGACTTTAAACATCTATATGTCCAACTCACCACTTAGGTTTCCGCATCTACCTTCAAGAACGCATCTCTAGCGACCCCACTCTGAACGGCCGATTGGCAAGCCAGAGGCAGGGGACCTGCCCCATCTGTCGAACCGGGCACCCCAGGGGCACTCAGGTACGTGGAATCACTATCCTCCAACAGTTCGCCACAAGCTGCCTTGATTGACTTGAGTTGACTGATTGCACTGGAGAAAACCAATATAACTAGATATTAATTATTATGTTTTTTTTACATATACAAAAAAAACATAATATTTATACAAAAAATATTATTTCTAAATTTGGGTCAAAATTTGTAGGTGCACCCCTTAGGCAAACCTAAACCACTTGCCTTTGGCAAAGTGCCCTGACAGCATACCTAACCCAATTTTTAGAAAAAAAAACGTAGAAAATTTAATTCTCTTTTAACGTATTACCGATATCCATAGATAGTTAGGTGTAGGTAACAGGGACTCAAAGATACGAGGTGCAAATAAGTAACTTTTGGTCTGAAGTTGTACTTATAACTAACAGTGACCGAACAGCGGGCGGTTCCCTCGCACAACGTATCAGGATCGCAATATTTATAACGAATGGTCCAGTAATGCTTCAAGGGCCTTTTTTAGATTTAGTTGAGTACCTACTCTTATTTTAATGAATGTAATTATTGTAAATAAGGTACCTAAGGTATACAAATTTAGGCACTTTTGTTGAGTTAATATCTTTGACCTTGACTGTACAAGAGGCTTCTCTTTACTCGCATTCTAGGCATTTTGCCATTTTAGGTAGCTGTACATTTCCAGACATGTCTAAGCTAATAGCGACATCTATGAAAACACGACTTACATAGGCAGAGACATAGCTACAGTTCATAAACGTCACTTCTCGTATCTCGTGCATAGTATATAGTTCACATTAATATCAAAAGATGGCACTGAAAGCTCTGCAGCTTCAGCGCCATCTTTTGTTAGTAATGTAAACTACAAACTAGTACTAACTAGCTAGTTACCAGGCAAGACAATGGAAATTTTATTCAGTAAGTTCTGTTTCTTGGTCGATACCAAAGATATTTTAATTGGCTGTACACAGGGTGGCTCATTTAAATCGGTCAGTATGGGGAAATCTAGAACTATAAGACATAAAAAAATCTGTTCTTAGGAACCATATATTATCATCGGTGTTAGGGGCAACTTTCTGGTCGATACTAGATAGTTTACTACGGATCCGCTAAATGAGTTCTACCGGTCATATCAAATTAGACATAAAGTAAGTGTAAGTTTACAAATTGACAAAATATACAGAGACATCATCATTCATCATCATATCAGCCGAAAGACGTCTACTGCTGGACATAGGAGTCCCCCAAGCGACCCACATAATAACCGGTTTTACGTTACCCGCCGCATACTAGTACATTCCCGCGATCGCTATTACCAGGTCCTCGGTCCACCAGCTTCGACACACCCTTTCTTCCAATAAATATTCCGCAGTGTTTCAAGACGAAAGTCTTTGACCAGTGTGTGTTGCCGGTGATGATATATTATAAAACTGAAGCCTGGTCGCTTAGTATGGATATAAGAAGGCTCAATGTCTTTCAAATGGCAAGAGATAAACAAGGCTCGTACAAATGCCTGTCAGTTTGAAAAAATAAGCCTGTTCCGTGCAACGGAGACTTCCTTATGTTGTAAAATATGTGAACAAAAATTATGCCTATTCCGCACAAGTTGGGTTATGTTTTCAAAATGACGGGCGATTGTCCGAGTCTTTCAGATAACGTAACTTTTAACCTAATTAACGCTTTAACCAGGATATCAGGAGACCGAATTTTGTAGAGTTCTATACACATGGTTTAAGATTAAGTTCTCCATCAACGGTAGGTCAGATGTAAAAGACTATTACTTTCTATATAACTTGCTTTTCCTCGCGACCTTCTCGGTCAGTCATGGCCATCTTTAAAATATTGTTGCGAGATATAAAAATATCCTATGTCCATTACCGTAGCTCAAACTATCTCCATACCGAATTACCTACATCCGAATCGGTTCAGCGGTTTATGCATGAAGAGGTAACAGACAGACAGGCAGACGGAGTTTTTTTCATATTTATAATATTAGTATGGACTAGCCTTATTTGTTACAACTTATTTAAACATGTGTTTAACGGATTTTACTCATGTGCACGTATTTTGTATACGAAAGAATGTGTCTAATAGTAAAAAAAAATACGCATTACTTTTTGATTCAACATAGTGTTCCTCTTATACCGTGTTAGATTGGCTCTTTCGCCTGTAATGTACCCACTCTATGATCAGGCATCAAGGGCACATGAACACTAAATATATGGTATTTACCAGGTACATCTCGCAAATTTGTCTTAGAACTCCGTTTTAACTTTTTTTTATAAGCAAATCATCAATTTCAAGAAATACGAAAGACCAGCAGTGCCTCTACATGCCGCTGTGACAAGGGGATGCTTTTTAAGACTTTCGAAGACCATTAATACCCTTGAGCGTATGTACTTACAAGACCAAATTCATTTTCAGTCCTCCGCGAGTTGTATTTATTCGGGAGTTACTTCGCCTTCCTGTTCTAACTTTATTTATTTAACTGAGGATATAATATCATTTTTATAATTTAAATACAAGTTTATGCAAAGTCGCCTGTAAATATTATCTTAGAACATAAAATGTCCATGCGTTATTAGGTCCGAACAGTCAGTTCACGTTGGTACAACCATATGCAAATATTAGTCTTTCTGCACAGTTAATTATAATAGTAGATTCTTAACCAAGGGCTGAAAGTCACCAATTCCTGACGAGCTAGTTTGGCGCTCGAAAGAAATGCGAGCGCTAATTCTTCTAGTCGGATATGGTTGACATTTACCCGAGTTAGCAGTAGTAGTCTAGTTTCCATTTCGAATACGAGGAAAGTAAAACAAGAGCAAGAAGAAAGTTAAAAAATGTCTCTTAGATAATAAAGTAACTGTCAATAATCTGCACACTTTTTGACAAAGATTTCACTTATTTCTCGGATCTTCATTTCATAAAAAATTGTATATTTAAAGAATCTTTCTATTGAAACCTGCGGTAGGAGGTCTTGCAGTATAAGTTGAGCTTTTTTTTTCTAATTGCGTCAGGTGTCGGGTCCAATTTAGAATCGCCATAATTATAAATTTTAACATTATAACGCCGCCGTGTGATGCCGGCTGACTACGCCTTGTGATGCCGGCTGACTAGAATAGCACCACCCCATCTCCTCCCGCGGGTGTCGTAAGAGGTGACAGGGAGGAAAATCCTACGGACGGGTAGCAGCGTCCGTCGAAACCCAATCTACAGCTACTGCGGTCGCCAACCCACCTGCCAAGCGTGGCGACTATGGCAACTGCCCCCAAAATGATACGGGTCATGTTTGTGGGAATGCCTATGTCCAGCAGTGGACTGCATACGGCTGAAATGTATAACTATTCTTTGATTACTTTCCAAGTATTTTCATTTTTCAAATGCTATTTCACTATTTTAAAGAAAATGTCCTTCAAAGTACCTACTGAAAATTTACCAAACCTTCTAATTGCTGTAGAGAAATTTGTTTAAGTAAATTGATAATTAACTACTGGTTTCGTTATATGTTGAAGAACATGAAAAAATAACGTGTTTTGTCATTTCACCACAAACTCATCTATATACATATGTATAATCGTTAGTCCTGATTGACCGAATGACTGACTGACCATCATCAACCCTGAGCAGAAACCACTGAAGTTAGAGAAACTCTTTTCTCCTTGACTTGACTTTGGGCAGCTAAAAAAAACGTAACCGTTATTTTAGACTCCTCTATAACATATATCAAAATGAATCAAATCGGAGTTGAACAGTTGGGTACCCCTCTTAGTAGGTACCTTCGATAAACAACGATATCTTTATGAGGTTCGACGGTGGCTCAATAACAAGCAATAAAACGAGTATAGTTTACCCTGAATAAGTAAGTAAAGCTAACCTATGTATACCTATAATTAAATAACCCCCAAATCTGTAAATTTTCCTTCCAAATCTCACAGCCTGTGTATTAAGCAATTGTTTGTAACTACACAGTATAAGTAACCTTTTGCGTACGTGTATTTAGCGGTGACAAAAAGAATACTATCTTTTTAAGGGTTAAATAAAATATCTCTTGTTGGACAGTTGAATTCTGGCATAACTGAAACATTTTGTCGTAAAGCCTTTATTTTTCGTACCCTCTGTATTCCGAAAACTCGCTAACCCGATCAGTTTTGTTCTCCCCTCGAGAATCAAGTTATGGAGGTTCTACTTTACCACTAGAGAATAAACCACGCTTCTGAAACTTGTATGAAGGTAAATAAATATTGGGTATTGGATTTATTTTGTTGGTGGTTGCTTGACATTCCGTGCGCGCAACCTTAATTCTATAGTAGGTACTGAGAGCGGCCCTTAGTTTAAATAGAGTTTAGCTTATTTATGAGCTAATTAGCAATATACCTCCAATAGTAACTTATATTCTAAAGTTTAACTAACTGTAATGTACTTATTTCGAGATAAACAGGTCAATCGATTTCTATCGAACTTAGAAAAATTACCTCTATATGGATTGGGCTATGCGTGTTTGTCTGTCAAATAATCGTCTACCAGGTAAGCCCTCTGCCCCCCTAAAATATTGCCTCTAACATCATTTTTTTAAAGTAATACCTAAGAGCTGTAATTTCAACGTATCATTAGATTCATTAGGTAACTGGTTATACGAATGAATAGATTATCCCAAATAGATGCCTACTTCACGGACACATTACTTCTTGCACTACCTACAAGAATTGGTGATCACTCACTAATACATTATACCGTTGTTAGCAATGTTTTCGAATAGGAATTTTGTTTGAGCGATGTTAAGAGTCATCAAGTTGTTAGTTAACCAGTAATTCACAACCACCATTCTTTGTTCTGCAAAGCTAACTATACGTAAGTCCAGAGTGCTGAGTGTAATTTTTTAAGGTAACTTTACGTCACGAACGCGTTTGCGTTTCCCATATAAATAACATTATCACTTACGCGTTCTTAAACGTTTTTTTACGTCAAAAGTAACTTACACTAGAGCCTCAGAGCGCTGAGTGTAAATTTTACTTCACCATCGCGTTAAGAGTTTCCCATATAAATAATATTATCACTTACGCGTTCGAGACATTTTACGTCAAAAGAAACTTACACTGGAGCCTCAGATTCTTCCATGAAAGAGGTTGACTGTGGCGTCAGCGTAACGTTTGAGGTTATGGCAGTTTGGGCTAAACTCAAGCCTGACGATTAAGATGGTTTAGAGAGAAAGAGACGAGATACCTTAGAAAAGATCATTTGTAATCTAAAGCATTAAACTTAGGGAGCTGAGTTAGCACGCCTCAAAGTAATATCAGTCTCAATCGGTTGCGTGGTTCCCTGAAATATGTGTCAAAAAATAAACAAAACATAATTATATGTATTTTGATGACATGTTTGACAGGTGACAGGTGTTCCAGGACCATCGGCAGTATGGGCATATATTTGCGTGATGAGCACAGATATTTGTTCCTGAGCCATGGGTGTTTTATATATGTATTTAAATATTTGTATATTACAGGTAGATATACATCGTTGACTGAGTATCCAAAACACAAGCCTTCTTAAGCTTACCGTGGGGCTCAGGCATTCTGTGTAAGAATCTCATGTAATATTTATTTATTAAACTACGCTAAATGAGAACCCCCTACCCCTATTAACTTTAAATCTAACTGTAACTTAATAAGTAATTACAAATTAAATGGGACGAAATCACGTTAAAACTAAACGTATTTTTAAAAATCTTTTTGCCGACGTATTGGAAGTAAGTTCCTATGAGTTCCATGTTTGCTGCTGGACTGAGGAGGCGGGCAACACGTCTTCTTGCTGTGCGAGTTCTTTCAACTACCCGCACTTTGGTCTTCATTAATGACTTGCACCCTACGGTTGTACCCAGACCGACACACAACACTCGTGACATCGTTTACTTTACAGAAAGTATTCGGTGTGGCTTACACTTATTAATTACCGGTTTCCAACCCTGGAAGGATTGAAATTGAACCTTTCAACATCCTCTCTGATGAACTGATTATATTTTCTAATTTCAACGGCTTGACGTACTATTTTCGGTTGTACTGTACGCAACAATATATATAACGCGTTTTAACGCTAATTAACTCCAGTTTTATTTGTAATTATGTGTGTTTGTATTTGTAAATCGTAACAGTTTAAATCATTATATTTGTAACTTAAGTATTCGTGACTTATATGTAGCTAACTTAATAAATTTTTCATTTGAGATATTGCTATATGAGTCATATTGCTAGGACTTTTTCGAATTATTGAGAAAATATTGTAGATAATTAGTAGAGTTTGAGATGCCAACTCTTGATATGGGTAATACCCGCTGTAATTCCCGCGCTATTCATATGATATTATATCCTGTATGCGAGTTGATTGAAAGTGGTAGGGGTTTCGTCCGACGGGTCCTCGTAAATCTGAGCCTAATGTGACCGCTTGACCGCTAACTGATTTGAGCGGAACGTTTTATTACCTATTTCTGCTTACGTACACCTCTGTGTTAATTTTCCTCAAGTTCCGGGATACTTATATAAAGATCGACATACTTTTATTTACTTTATTTAACAGACCCTATAGGTATTATTCTGGCATTAGAAGTAGCATTGCAGTGAGCTAAATATTTTTTTATACATTATTAAAGACCTCATTAATACCTTCTTCTTAGTTGTAAATAGGATAATAAAATTAAGGTACTTTTTGAAATCGATATCCATATATATATATATATATATATGTTAAGTCATATTCTATAAATTCAGCCTGGCCACCTACAAAACGAAATTACATCTAGTACCACTCGTTTCAGGATCTAGAAATACGCCAATTCTGTCATTTCATTCACTCGGAAAATTCTCAATTTAAAGTTCAATTGATTTGAAAGCAAGCACCGTGTGATCCAATTTCCATTCCATTGGCTACCGCTTCATATACAGTAAGAGGCTTCTACGTCCTAGTATACAGCGACAAGCAATTATGTCCAATTGAAATGTCTTGTTTCTCTGCATTGGCAGTTTGGGCTGTACTTAGTGTACGTGCTGACACCTATGTACAAAACCTCGATATCCTAATTGTAACGATACGTAGGTTGATGCATTCATGGCACCCGAAACTATACTACTATAGTTGAGACGTTTAAGGTTTTAGATTTAACCAATGTAGGCAAAATACATATTTCATTAGCCAGACTCTAACAGCTTTTATCTCCTGGCTGATAGGGCAGAATGATAACAAGAATACCTTTAGTTTTTTTTTTATAAAACATAAAATTACAATATTATAGGTACGTAATATGAAACTTAATAGTAGTTTATGTATCTGTGCATTGCAACGAATTACATTACAACTAGAGTGTGGGTTTATAATATCACACGATTGTTGTAATGCCTAATTATGTATAGTTGCATACACTACTTTATCTACACACATATCATAAATGTTTTAAGATGGGTTCAAGAACCGTAGGGAAATGACCTGCAGTATTACTAGTGTTACTTGAAACATTAAAAAGTCAACGGACAAAACAAATGACAGCTTGGAATGGCGCTGTTGCGTATTGCATATCTCAGTCAAATATTTTTTTAAACCATAGACAAGCGAATGAACTCCCTATTCTATTGTCACTCGAGTTCTAATGTCGTTCGATTTATATTTAAAAAAAAACATAACGAATTGGCGTTTCGTATCAATGACTGTTTTAATATCTATACTGGCCCCCCCTACATAGATTGGTTGTATGCAGGGGGGGTCACATATCTCTGACGCTGACTGTACATGTGACTAAATTTGTTAATTGATAGAGCCTGCCAGCCTGAACATGTCATGCTCACTTAAAAGTCTTTGCTTATGGTGGCGTCGTTGATCGGGTCGCCACTTTCCCGAAGAAAGGTTGAGGGAGGCGATGGCTGAGATACGCGTCATACTCGTGAACGGGTGCTGTTTGTGGAGACCGGTCTGTTTTGGCTTTTTGGGGCTATGTTTTAGGTAGTTTTCTTCTTGTTTATTTACGTGATACACTTCATTCGGTGCTTGTTTATCTTTAAAAAACAAAAAGTGTTAGTATATTGAAATCATGACACCTGGAGACCTTATACATCTCTGAGGTTTATTTGTAATAAGCATGTATTTCTATTTTTGTGTATATTTTGAAAACAAAATAACTATAGATATAATATTTTTTGAAAATTTTGATTACTAATTTTGTAATTTCTAAATTAGAATAAAGGACACAATTCAGATAAGAAAGCATATCGAACGTTTTGTTAACTTCGTTCTTAGCAGTCAGATTTGGACTTTTAAGTAATTAATAATTATTTTTATTTTTCCTTTGGCAGAATTTTTTTGTAATTGTTGGATATGTTTTCTTAAAGAATAACGCATTTTTATGTAATTTGTATAAGATATCTTTTGTAATACTGTTTTGAAAAAATAAGTCCCGCCGAGTTTCTTGCCGGTCATAAAAGTCAAAATACTTCTCGGGTCAGAGGTGTAGGGTTAGAACCGGTGTAGTTTTTATTTTTATTTTTCTCTTTTACTTTTGTATACTCGACGTGTAAAAGTGCCCTTGTGGCCTACTTACTGAATAAACGTTTGAGTTTGAGTTTGAGTTTATAGATACTAGAATAGACACCCCACTTGAATTTGACAGCTGTTCCAAATTTAAACTCATAACCTACGGATTTCAGTAGGTAATGTTAACATTACATCTCCATTCATTTCTGATGGTTGGTAATGCTGGTCATTGCCTACGGTTTCTGGACGCATTTTAGAGCACTTATGATATGTACGTAGGTAAATAAATTAAAGTACTAAAACTATAAAAAACTTTTAGTTACCTTTAGTTACTTATATGTCATTTTTTACTTTATCTTGCAAGTATATTTTTCCAATTAAAAAAAAATATATTAACTAAAGCCATGTTCTAGTATAAAAAAAACTTTATACAAATATTTTATGTTGTTGTATTTAACTATTTTTAGTTAATAAGCATAATATTAAAATAGACTCTTCTAGCGAGGTTACTGACATGGATACGGCGCCCACAGTTATACAGGAAACAGCAAAATCAGTAATTGATCATTTCAGGTCAGCAAAATGATAAGAAAAATATTAAAAACTTTATGAGAATTTTTTGTTATAGGGTAATAACCAGAAAACTATTTTTTCTTGAAAAATGGTACTTAATATACTCGTATTCTATGTTGAACGCAACGATAAATACTAAGCATAATTTAAACATTAAAAATGATTCCTAAGGGACCATGTTATTTATTTATTATTTATTTAAGGAGTACCAACAGCTATTACATGAACAATAAGCATTAAAAATAAGAAAACAAAAAGGCTTATCTCATCATAACATAGACACTTTAATATGGAGGGTCCGAATGAGATTTACGTAGCTACAAAAGTAGGTAAGTTTAATGTTAAGCACTCTACTACATAAATATATAATTGACATTTTCAATAAAAAATACTATTGTGTCTGATGATAAGGCTTATTTTTTAACGATTTTGAAAAGCTTGACAACTGGCAATATGGTACCCCTAAATTTAGAACGTCAAAAATATAACCCGAATGTCTTACAGCTAAGCTGATATGGTCGGGATTTTGTCATTTCTCAGAATATCTCTCACGCTCGAACAAGTATGTCAGTGCGAAAGTGACGGATAGCACGATAGACTTTAAAATGGCAATCGATTCAGGTTGCTTTAATATTTGTAGTACCTAAATGGTGCTTGCAGGACAACTGAGTTGATTAATGTAAAAACATTCATCATTGCTGCATGTAGGGTTCGGTAGTTGCCCGTCTTTCACTATAGGAGGGCGTAAAGATGAAAGGTTTTTAGTGTTTAGGTCCGTCACAGTACATTCTCTGAAAAGATCGTATTTTACAGTGTATTAAACGGCAAATAGGTTTCTTCTGACTACAACATTTTATACGATAACTCTAAAATGGCTTAACCGATTTCATTGAATACCTATAGTTTTAATTGAAAATTATTATTATTAAGCCTCCCATACGCGAATGTTATCCGATTTTTCAGACCCACGGTTCAAAGGTTAGATAGCGCGACGCCGACGTTTATTTTTTTTACTTTGGACCAATTCTTTACGAAACAAAAATTTATCCACTAAAACTCCTACAAAATTTCAGTTTTCTACTACGGATCACTGAGCTAGGCTGCAGACGGAGACATGGATAGACAGACAGACATAGCTAAACTTAAGGGTTAGTTAACTACGGAATCCTAATAAATGGTGATACCGAAAATAAAAAGTATATGGTTGTGATAAACCTGCTCAATACAAAGATAAAAATAGGTCGGTCGCTCGAAATCCGTGGAGAATTTCTTAGGATATTAAACAATACTAAAACCTCCAACCGGTAAATGTGGAAAATGATAGATCTTTTTTTAATTAGTTAATGCAAATGTACAACCAATGGGCAAATTAGTTGTAAGAAAGTTCCTGAAAAATGTATATTGTCCAGGGTGGCGGAAGTTAAAACAATTTATTTGTACAAACAGCTGCAGAAGTGACAAAGTGGGTGAAGTTTTAAAAATTACCTACGCTCGCTCTCATTTTCTCATTTTCTTGATATATCTGTAGATTTAATTCTGAAGATACCCCTAAGCCATTTCTACTGCTGACTGTAATATAATAGCCCAGACGTGTTCTCAGTACTCGTATTGGTTGGAGCAGAAATTTCTTAAGTGTACTGGTTATGTTTGAAGTATAGTATTATACTTTTATGAACATATAATAGAAGAAGTAAGCGTGTTAACCGAAACGGTAGTATCCTTTGGCGGTGCGTACATAGAGACATGTGTACTGCATCTCTCTCCAGCGACTCTAAGTACACCGTTCTTTGACAGTCGCCACACGTTTGTGAACTCGATGAGGATGGAGATATAATATTTATAGCTATGAATAAAGTTGAAAAAGATGCCTGCGAGGAATTGGGTTCCATCCAGCAAAGTTTTGAGGATCATTTTTTAAACATTCATCCAGCTTCTGCGCTAACTTTTGCGTCATAATAGAACACAATTTGCAGTTCCATAAAAAATATCTCTTCGATCTTGACTCTGATGGACAGTTAACAAATGTTGTTCTAGTGATATATGCTCTAATGGCCAATAAGAACCAATGCTCCAAAAGCTATACAAGAATGTTTAGCGTTATAAGACTTCTGCCACTATAAGACTGAATGAATGTTAACGACGCCGTTCACAATTAGGAAAACCTGGAAGCTAAAACGACGGGATCAGAAAGAATAACTATTCAAAAGTGCTCTATTCTCCCATTACTGCCAGCAAATACATTTCACAAGCTTGGTACCTATCAAATTTCTGAGTCGGCTTCAAACACCAATGGGCTTTATTTGAATTATTTTTTTTTAAAACCTGGTATCCACAATTTAGTCCAAATGTTATAAGATGTGCGAACCACTACAAATGCTGTGGAGGGATGGCATCGGAATCTTAAGACGAAGATCTCTAAAAAACTAAATTGGTTTGGCATTATTCCTAAACTGCGAAAAGAGGCGAATTTCGCAGATCGCAAAATCACGAGGAGTATTTATAGACCACTAAACAAAAATCAAAGACGGCATCTTGTGGTATTCGACCGGAAATCCACAGCAACCAAATAACCATGGACCAATTTTTAACAAAAATGTCATACGTGCGATTAGTAGCGTAATATGTTCTTGTGTGATTTGGTTTGAAGAAGAATAAAGTATTTAATATGGTGATGATTTTGTTATATAACCAAAATGATGTAATATAATTAAACGCCGTGCAGGGCAGCGGACAGCAGTGAGCGATACACCCACAACGCGATCGGTGTGTCCTGACTCTGCTTGAAGATGGGTACCAGAGCTTACCCGAAACATGTCGCTTAGTGTGATATAATTACACGTGAGTTTATGAGTATCCGTTTGTAGCTAAGTAGCAAAATGATGTATTTTGTATTGTTATGATTCTGTTTAAGCAGAATTAAATGTATTTTTATTTAGTTAAACAATTTAATTAACTATACTTGTAATAAAATAAAAGAACCTATTAAGTACCTTAACTGTTTTTTTAACACAATCAGCAGGTACTACAGACCCGTCTGGCGGGCGCTCGTAAACTATATGTCATCATCGTCGTGGCTATCATACAGGCTGTTTCCATTGGTGCAATAAATGAAAATGTACATTATCTTCCTCAAACTAAACAACATTTGTTTAGCGACTTTTGGTTTGATTTTTAATTCACTTGTATGTTTGTTTGAACGAGCAATGTATTGCGAATCTAATTATTTTAGTGGACTGACTCTTGTCAAATTATGGCAGCACACTGATACATTGACAATAACATTTCGTTTGTTTGTTAATTTAAAAAAGTAGCTGAACAAAAGTTGTATTGTTTTGGGAGTAGAATCCATGATTCAATGTATTGCTCGTGTTGCAGGAAACACCCGGTATGACAGAGGATTGACAATAGCAGAAAAAAAAATAGTATGTCATTATTATTACTGCACATTTTGCGTGTAAGCCGATTTGCATGTTGCACATTTTGCGTATTGTACGTTTTGATAGTAGTGCACGTTTTCTGATTTGTTACATTTTGCTTTTTTTATATTTTGCGAATTGTGCACTCTACCGGTTGTTATACATTTTACGTGTATTTATAGTGTACATTTTGCTCCAGAAGGGCACTAGTTGTGTATAAATATCAAAATTTGAATGTACGCATTCCAATTAGCCCGGCAACTTATAGGTACTTATGTAATTTCTTTAAGCCTGTTTTGTATAATATTCCTTATGTATATAAATAATGTCAATTGTTACTCCACCATTTCAACTGATGAAAAACAATCCCGCAGCCCATTGCATCAGTAACAAACAGCTCAAACAATAAAGCAGGGAATGAACGAGGCAACTTCCGGTGCGGGGTGCACGATTACGCCGTTTCCGGTCGGCGGGCACAATGGTCCGGGGCCGAGGAATATATACCGGACGTCGGACTATACTCGGACGTGAGGACTCCGCTATTATTAACAAATTACCGTCTTACTATTGCAAGACTCATTTAACCAACACTAATTTATTGATGATAATAAAAATACACTTTTATGCTTTTTGTTAACGTCCTTAAAATTAATGTAATAAGGCTAAATTCTAAATGTTTGATGAAGAATCCAGCATCCAAATATACACTAATATTATAAAAGCGAAAGTTTGAGAGCGTATGAGTGTGTATGTTTCTTACTTCTTCACGTCCAAAGGGCTGGAGTGATTTTAATTAAATTTCGTATGGAGTTAGCTGACATTAATACCTGGATTAATACCTACATAGGCTACGTTTTTAAGTTCATAGATATAAACCATACAATTGTGAACGATTTAAGAAAAAATACTTGTTTGTTATACAAACTCAATACTTGTAATAAACAATCGGCCTCTGTATCGGTGCCCTTTTATGGAATTTGTTTTAATTTTTTTCTCGTAATTATTCGCAAAGCTGACTTTGCAAGGCCAAATAAAATATTACTTAACTATAAGTTACCTGAAATCATCGATATAACATAAGTTTATATGAAAGACTAACGACTAACAAACTTGACAATAATATTAATAAAGACCCTTTCGGTTGGTGACGATCACTTCCTGATATTACCACTTTGTAAAATGCAGTATTTTGGGTATGAGCGGAATAGCACATCGGGAGCGGACATACGAGGAAGTGATAATGAATAATTAACACAAAACATGTTCCTTTGAAGTTGCTTATTATTATTTTATTTTTCTTTATTATGTCATAATTGACACTAATTTGTAAAAAGGACGGGCATTAGGGACGGGACCGGTCTGGTCTAGTGGGTAGTGACCCTGCCTATGAAGCCGAAGGTCCTGGGTTCGATTCCCAGTCAGGGCATTTGTTTGTGTGATGAGCACAGATATTTGTTCCTGAGTCATGGATGTTTTCTATGTATTTAAGTATTTATATGTATCTATTTATTATATATATCGTCGTCTAGTAACCTGCAACACAAGCCTTATTGAGCTTACCGTGGGACTAGGTCGATTTGTGTAAGAATGTCCGAAATATTTATTTATTATTTATTTATTTATTATATTTGCTCTACTATCTTTGCTAACTAAAATAATTGCCAATGGTTACATGGGCAATAAAACAGTTTTCCCACATTTTTTTCAGCAAGTGGTCATGTAGCTACAATTTCTTTGGATGACCAAAAGACTGTGAATGCTCAGTGGTATACTGAAGTGTGCTTACTTGCTGTGTTTAAAAATTTGATTGAAAAACGACCTAAATCTGGTTTGAGGGGGCTATTTCTGCATGATGACAATGCGTCGCCGCACAAAGCCATTCTCTCTAAAGACTTTTTGAAGCGTATGAATATCGAAGAGTTGTGTCATCCTTCATATAGCCCCGATTTAGCTCCTTGCGATTTCTTTCTCTACCCAAAAATCAAACTTGGACTTCGTGACACGCGATTCAAAAGTCCTGAGGATGCTCGGAATGCGTACTTGAAGGCCGTAGAAGATGTTCCTAAAGAAGAGTGCCGGTAATGCTGCAAATCATGGTTTAGGCGGATGAACCGTTGCATAGAAGCTAATGGACAGTATTTTGAGAAACTGTAATAAAAAATATTTAAATAGCTTTAATAGTTTTTTTGTATCTCAAAACTTTCGTAGTGACCTAAGGTACTCTTCTACAACTCGCGTCTGCGCTGTGTCTGATGGGTAAGCAAAAGGGGACACTACCGTAAGAGAGGTTGTTTCTATTGCCTTTGTCTTATTTTAGTTGATTGTATCATTATATTACCTATTGAAGTTATAATGATTGTATTTTACACGGATATTTAATACCTCCGTAACTTACTTAAACCACATAGCAAGTTATTTTTACGGATACAGCAATCACAGTAAGAAAATAATAATCTCTCACGATTTTCACACATAATTACAAATGAAACTAGACTTAAATCTTAAATCTAGGTAATAAAAAGACTACACCCCGTTTAAGTTGTAATTATGTAGAAATCCATGAAATTTTGTTTGTTATAAATAATGCAGAATACCTACTATGTCCATAGTTCATACATGAAATTATTTACGAAGCCCATATTAAGATGAAAGGCGGAACTTTGTAAGGGTTAACAATATCAGCAACGCAAATAATTGTCTGATTAATAAGCATTACTACAGCAAAAAAGTTTGTTCAGGAAAATACCTACTCTAAATTCGAACTTCGTTACTTTGAAAACAACAGCAATATTATCCAAGCTCTCAATATAGCTTCGTTTAATTGCGGTTTATTTTAAACAACTTTATGGAATCAGCCCGTGGTTGCTTCGTTTTCATTTTATTGAATATATTAGTGTATGTGTCGGCGGACGATCGTAAAATCCGCCATATCACGAATTTCCTTGTCATATTGGCTAAAAGTTGAACAGGCATATCATGATGTACCTGATAAAAAACGGCAGATCGATTAGAGCAACGCATTCGTCGATATTCCTGTCTTTATACTGGGCATATCGTAAAATAGTTTTCACCTCACTCGCTCGGAAAACCTTAGTTTATAGCGCGAAATCTGCGTGGAAAAGCCTATTTTATCCGCTAGCGTGCAAAAGTCATTCGAATTTCGAAGCCGATGATTGTAGTTCTTTGTGGTGCATGTAACTTTTTTTTAAGTATAAAACTCCTTCAACGCGTGACTGGGGCGCTACCGCGATATACAATATTCGTAAATTTCGGACGATTGTCTCTGTCACTCTCATTGGAGTAAGAGAGAAAGATGCTCGCAACATACGAACTGAGATGTTCGCAGTCCCGCGGTGAGTTCATAATAACCATAGATAATAACATTAATAACCAATCAGAAACATGTTTATGATTGCAGATTTTTAATTATTTTATTTTTACTTACACTTTATTTCATGTCAAATAGGTTTTATTATATATACTAATAGTGTTTCAGTTTACTTTACTTATTTTGACTAATTAATTCATTAAATAAAATACGATTTCAATGTTTATTTCATAAATAAATTGAAATATAGGTTTATTACTATTGTAATTTCTGAACGCAACCGCAATTTTGTTTTTTAAGTTTTAAGTTTTTACAATTCAATTTCAACACTAGCGCCAAATAACCACTTTGCAGCCTTGCATAACAAATAACTATTCTTTCTTAGCCACGTTGGCGCTGCGTATGCAATGGCGGTCGCTACCCATGTTTGTTCGGTGTTACAAAATAATTATTATTGTACCGAAAACAGTGATTCTATTCAAAACAGAAGTGCAAAAGAAATTTTTCAACATCAGCTCGATTGTATTTATGTGAATCACATGGATTCTGTGCACAAAATGAAAAAACCATGGACGTCTACCCATATTTTGGTGGTTAGTATTTTGTTGATAATGATAAATAAAGTGTTCGTTCACTATTTATTTGTTATTTTTTTCTCTCAAATCAAAAATGGCCGAAATAATTAACCCCAGTTTGTAAAATTTTAACACGTAGAAAAAAGTTCAATAAACGTTGTATTATGGCTCTGGAACTGTGTTTATTTATAGCGAGTCGGGTGTGTTGTGAACGCAAGAAACCTAACACTCCTCCTCGCTTCGCTCGACGTCGTACCTACCTATCGGTGGCTCTGGGACTGAATCTTTCTTTTGATAGCGAGTCAGGTGGATTTTACGATCGTCCGCCGACATATGTATAGTTACCAACAAAAATATCTGATTTTACATTGGGGGCATAAATATATGATGACATTAGGTCAGTAAAAATATGGGATGATTTGTGGCCGGCAAAAACATCATCACTCTCAATAAAATAAATATTGGATGAAGACCGCATAAAAATATTTATTTACTCTTAAAATTCGAAATTATATCTCACCTGGCATAAGTATTTAAGATTCACTGTGCAAGCAAATGCATCGGATATATATATATATAGGTATATACCTATATATATATATATACCGGGTGATTAATCCAAATGGGTCAGTGGGGGGCAGTCAGAAACTATGACTTATGAGAGATAGCGAAATCTTTTCTTAGGAACCATGGCTTCGATTTTGAGTTTCTGACTTCCCCCCAATGACCCATTTGGATTGATCACGCTGTATATATAATATATATATGTCTGACACATTACGAGTAATTTGGGAACCCGCAGAATCTCCAATATCGCTTTGCCGGCATTCCTGTCCTCCATCCATAGCACGTCAGATCTTGAAGGTAAGATCGTAAAAGCCATTGAATTCACTTTTAGGGTCTTCGTCAGGCAGAGATCTTGCAAGTCTGTTAGCAGTGGCAAAGCTGCAGTCGGGTCACTGACTACGTACCTTTCCCTCGCTGGCTATAGGAACCTTCAAAGATCCTGAATCACTCCGAATAACTGTTGGTCTCCGGCTCGGAGTTGGGAGTATAATATATTTTATATTATAAAGTACGCGACTCGGTTACCATACTCGTACTGTAGTCGAATTACTTGTAGGTACTACATATTGTATTTTTAACACCATATCATATGATACGTTCTTGATTCGTCTTATCACTAAGAGAGAGCCATTTATCTTACACAACGTAAACAATGTTTAAGAAAAGAAAATCCTTAAATATTACTCAAATAGTAAACTTTTTTACGAAACAAAGCGGTAGGTGCCAGCCTTTAAGAAATTGTACGACGATAAATCTCTGAAAGCTCACACCTTTTCAATAAAACATGGGCCGAGGGCTTACAGACTTGTTTTGTGAATACAATTACCCTACATTTTGCTTTTATTTTCTTGTTTACATCAATATGTCCATAACTTGTTACTTAGGTACAATATATTATACAATAACTCGATGATCTATATTTTTACCAAGTTTCATGATATTTTCTTGCACTGTTAACAAATTGGGCATGATCTGTTAACAAACCTTAATCGTATATCATTACTGATGTATTTTATGAACTTATAGGACTGTGCCATAATATTGTTTTATTACGAATACTTCTGTTCACCTTTTTCCAAAGGTATGTAATTAATTTTCTATAGTATAAATTCAAATTTAAATGGCTAGAGAGAATAAAAAAGCTGCTTTAAACGCATTTTCAAATTGCTTAAAAACGATTGTAATGAGACAAAAACCCTGCAACGCGAATGGTAGTCCAACATTTATACGGTTCAACAGATTTTTTAAACCTGATATATTTCTGGGATTTTTTAGAATACTGAACCTAAAATTGTGCCCTATAGCGAAATAAAATACTAAAGTTTGTGAGTAAGTAAAAAAATGTTTTTTTAAGACTACACAAATCAATTGTTTTAATTATTTTTTTATAATTGCCTAACTTTTCAGCCTTAAACAGCTGAACTGAACTGAAACCTGGTACATAGACTATATGAATCACAAAGAAAGAAGATATGATAGTTTAGAACTAGTGAGGGGTGACAGTCTGGTGAGAGTTTGACAGACGAACTTGAGGTCAAAAGCTAGCACAAACCGCATTCACTGACGAAAATGCGCAAGCTGTAGAAAAAAAAATCGTGACAACAGGCAAATAACATAAATAGAGCTTGGGCGACAATAGGGAATTGGATCAGCAGCATAACAAACAATTATCACGAACAGCTTCGTGATGTCTCACAAACATACCGACTTACAGAAAAGCATCGCATAGACTGGTGTAAAAATATGATAGACAAATTCGGAGGCAGATAGAAAAAAACGTGTACGAAACAGCAAGGTTTTAACAGAGGCTCTAGTGTAAGTTTCCTTTGACGTAAAAAAACGTTTACGAACGCGTAAGTGATAATGTTATATATATAGTTCGGTTAAAAACTTACACTCAGAGCTCACGTGCCGAAACATGGCTACTTTGACTGGTGCTTTGAAGATTAACCAACTCCTATGAACTTTCATCGAGCTCGCAGCACACAAAAATGGTTGCCTCGTTTTTTTGCAAGACGGGTCAAATTGCTACTGTGGCACTGGAAGATCAAAAAACTGTTCATTCGGAATGGTATGTCAGCATGGTGTGACAAGCAGTCGAAGTCAGGGGCCCGGCACCTACTGTAGCACCATGACAACGCCACTCCGCACACATCAGCAAGAATGGTTGATTATTTCGCCTCAAAAAATATTCGGCCTCATCCACCATAAATATTTTCCTGACCTTGTGATTTTACTTGTTTCAGAAAATTAAGGTATGAGAGTAAAGAAGATACACTCGCTGCTTATTTGGAACAATGAAATTTTGGAGGTGTATACTGAAGAGCGGTCATCGGTATTTTACAAGTGGTTTAAACGGATGGGCAAATGTACGCGTTTTTGGTGAATACTTTAAGAAAAAGTAAGTAAGAAATAATAAACATATAAGTAAAGAATAAACATTATAGTTATTGAGTACATATCTACATTCTTTTGGCATAACCATTGGCATTAGAACTAATTCTAATCGATCCGAATGAAAAGTAACCGCCAAGTTGAATACCAGGATGTCTACCGTCCATCGCGTTAAGAAGTCTGCTGGACTGAAAACCTCTGAAAAATAGCTGGAGAAAGTACCAGACCGGAATCCCAATAATATAAATCGCCCACGATACGAACCAGGAAATTATACAAAAACTTTTTTTTAAAGTTTCATTGCAGCGTAAAATGTTTCGTTGTAAACATATGTGGCTCCTGACTTTAATCGAATTCTAGGGCAATAATATTTCGTTGCTGACAACAGCGACTATGTCAAAAAAAATACAATAACTATAGCCGGCATATCCTCAAAAATACGTGATTTGGCAGGCTACCTGCACTTGCGTACGAAAAGACTGGGAGGAGTTCGTCGCGACGGGAACGGCAAATGGAGAAATTTGCGTAAGAGAGTGTCTTGAGAAACGTTTGTCGCCTATATTACAACAGCATAACACATTAGTATTCTTTTCGCCGATTTGGCTAGATGACGTTATGGAAAAATTGGACCATAATGTAACACACAGTACCAAAAGAGGCAAATCCAATCAAATGGTTCATATGAAGAGACATTAGAAGAATACAAAAAATAAAGCCGTGAATATGTAAGACTTAAAAAAAAAATGGAGGAAACAGCCAGAAAAGATTGCTAAAGCCTATGTTCGAACTCTTATGAAGAGGATGAAAGGTAAAGTCTGAACATTCTGGGATGGATTGTTTTATACGTAACTGTAAAAATAATTACTTGTGCCACCTTTGGCGGTCGCCATCAAATTTGTCGAGGCAGCCAATGCGGTCACAAAAATCAGAACGACGCCTCTATTATGAAGGCTTTAAAGTGCATATTCCGATATTTTTGACTAACTTGGCTGCGACGTTTTACGTTGTGCACACACAAACACTACCGTAATTAAAATATAAATGTTTGGGCTCACGTTTTTGGTATTATATTATACTCTCATTTCCTCTAATGTTGCTACACATTTTTACTAGTATTAGAAAGTTTGTTAGGAAGTATGGATTTTTCTTATATTAAAATTATTAATTTTTATGGGATGAGTTGACTGGAGGACAAAATGATGTTTGCTATGGACATGGTTTAGACAGGAACAGTTAAGGACCTAAAAATACAAAAGCAGTGATATATCGTCCGATATACGGGTTCTCTGTCGTTCAAATCACGTCTAAAATTGTAAGTAGAGCGATAAAATGTGGAGATTAGTTTCACTTAGTGTTACTTATAAAATATTCTGTCTGGACTACAGTCCACCAGAGTATCTATCCTATCAATTTTATGACCAAGTTCCTCGTCCAGGGAAGAGGTAGAGAAATTAAGGGTAAATTTGCTAGTTACCGGCAGAAACGGAATTCCACATTCAAATGTAGGTAATACTTTGATAGAGTACTTTGCATAAAGTCTATTTTATGCATTTTCTAAATGTGATAACTTTTAATTGGATCACTATTTATATGTTTTTGTATCTTTCTTGTGATTGTAGCTTTATTGTGATTTTTTTTATGACAAGGTGGCAAACGTGCAGACGGATTGCCTGATGGTAAGCAATTACCGTTGCCCATGGGCACTCGCAACACCAGGGGAGTCACAAGCGCGTTGCGGAACAAAACGCGTCGTTTTGATATCCTATAAAATAAAATAAATAAATTATTAACCTTAATCTTAAAATTCATTTATGATCGCTATTTTCCTGGTATAGCTGTCTAGGATTGAAATTATATGGGGTTTTTATATAAGCCTCTTTTTTTACTACCTTCATGGTCATTTTCGCCGATACACATTAATTAATTTAAAACTCATATTGCAAAATCTTTTTTCATCTTCGACAAACCTTTTGTTTGGCAGAAAGGGAAGTTCGTGAGGTTAGGCCTCTGTTGCGCTAAATAGTCCCAATAATTAAGATAAAAATATAAAAAAGAGAGGTTATAATTTTATGCGGAGAACGTAAATCATGTAAAATTAAGTTATACATTACGAGTTAATCAGGTTTACATATCTAGTTACTTCCAATAGTGTTTTTTTTTTATAACTTTCGTAGCATACTGTTCTTCCCTTAAAAAGATAATTTTCTAACATAGAGGTATTTTTCTGGAAAAAGCGTCAGTATTTTTATTCATTGATATTAACTAAAACCCTTTTAATGATACAAAATACGATATAAAGCCACATACTTAATGAATTTATTACGGCTTGTACAAAATTTATTTTATACTCGTAAATCTTGAAGAGGACATATATTACGCCCACTTTAATGATATATCGGTCATGTTCCAAGATAAACGATATCATGGACTGTCAAAAAAGTCGAATAGCTGCGAGCGACACTACAATTTTCATCTACCCTCACCACTCCATCACGTTTTTTCCTCATCGGCAAAACACAGCAGCTAGTGACGAACTCTCCTCGCTTTACTTGTCATCCGGTGTCATCCATCATGGCGGCCGGTAACCGCTAAAATGAAACGTGCTTTGTCCGCCCGCGTAATCACCATAAATATGCATGTATAAATAAATAAATATTAGAGGATGTTGTGGGTACTCGGCCCACGATATATATATAATATACAAATACCTAAATACTGAAGAACTGGAAGACGCAGCGTAGGTAGGCCTCCTACAAGGTGGACCGACGACCTAGTTAGAGTCGCGGGATACCGCTGGATGTGGAAGGCGCAGGATCGTTCTTCTTGGGTCGTTCTGGGGGAGGCCTATGTCCAGCAGTGGACGTCTTCCGGCTGACATGATGATGATGATGACCTAAATACTAGAATACACCCATGACTCAGGAACAAATCCACGCAAAGAAATGCCCATACTGGGGTTTGAATCCATGACCATCGGCTTCATAGGTTCACTACCCACTAGGCCAAACTTGTCATATGTAAGGGTTAACTTTAGTCGCAATATCGCAATAAATGTACTATGATGATGGTTTATGGTACTTTAAGAACAAGGGGGCTGTTTTTGGAGCGTCGAATACTCGACTTGTGACATTTTTAACTCTGCCAGACACGAAGACATGGTATTTCAAAAATATGAATGATATCATTATGTATTCCCGGAAATTAATAATTTGGGTCTTTTCAAGGTAAGAGTGTAGGTATAGGCTGTTACTGAACCAGCGTGCTACACCCCCGACGTCGTCGACACTTAGGTAAAGCCATGTATAACAAAAAAAAAATCGTGGGCTGATCTAAAATATAATTCTCAGTAAAAATAACGGTGAGAAACTTTTGTGTCCGAATATTTTCATCTCAAAGTATTTTGAATTCGGACCGAATCTCAAAAATCGGCCTTCAGATCGTTTTAACTTTTAACTACTCAAAAATTAAATACACTAATATTATAACTCCTAGGTACTGCTGAATCATGTGTACCTAGTGAATTGTTCCAGGAAACTTTACCGCGTGAATACTATTAGGTAGCTACCACGATTTCATTGTAGGAAATGGAAGGCCTATTAAGTAATCTGTGGAAGTGTTAATATTCTCTTGACTCAAACCTATCTCGCAAGTGGCATGCAAGACCGGTAAAAAATGTTCCTTAGAAATATCGCGTTCCTCGCATAGCCTTCTTGCCATGCTCACTGATAAGAGAGAGTTAAAAAATTAGGCTCCCCTTTATTTGTAAATAAAACGGAAAATGCAAGAAAAGAAGACTAATTTGACTATCTTACACAAATTGTTTGCAGGATGACAAGTTTCCCTAATTAAGCTACGGTCTAATATGGTAGACAGTTTATATATGGAAATAACATTACCGGTCTATTGCATATCGACATACATGTGGCTTTTTTTTTTAATTTTATGTAGACATGGCGTCTGTGTTTATGATGCCTGTTCAAACTGACGAATTATAATTTTTATCATTTTTAGTGGCCGAATGATTATCATATTACCAAAAATAATCTTATGACGCCTATTACAGAGGATATGATATGAAGGCATTGAAGGGTGTGTGCACACTAGCGTTTCTGTCCCGTGTTTTCTCTGCGTTTGCTCGCCGCGGAGACGCTGCATTCGCAAAAAGAAACGCAACGCAAGAAACACTGTAGTGTGCGCACACCCTAAGATCGTGTCTCTTTTACTCTCTATATGATTCAAGGTGTTGATTAATAAATTAAAAATATTATCTTTATCTATATCTACTTAAGTCACCAGAGACCATAGAGAATATTTTAAATCCTCTGCATTTATTTTAAGATTCTTATTTTCAGATTCTATATTACGGCTCTAATACTGACGACTTAAAACATTATGGAAGGTGTGCATTATACATGCTCTCAATTTTGAAATCCAAATCAACACAAACGAAAAATTGGCAACTCCAAACACTGCACCACGCATGCGCAAACACTGCACCACACTGCAAATGCATCACGCTTCGAGTCAACCAATCAGAAGACACGACAGTAGTTGTTTTGATAATGGCGGAATGAAAAAGTTTCTCGGAGTGTATAACGTAAATTTATTAAGACTAGACTGACTCTGACAGTGTTAAAGGTAAATAATGATTATTGAATCTACCAGGGCCCGGTTTTATGTATGGTGGTGGACCAAAGGCGGACGCCGTGTCGCCAAGTTTTAAAAGGTACTTATGTAGATTATTTTTTGGTGGTTAATTTAATGTTGTATATGGTAAATGTAGCCAGACTATTTTAATTATTACATCAAAGGCAAAAAAGTCTACACAGAGGGCTTGGGGAAAATAAAATAAAAACTTTGGTCGTCTAGCTGTTGAGTGGTGTTTGTTAATTTATTTCATTACATAATGTTATGTTTGAGAAATAGTACATTTCGATGCTAGTGCGGAAAGTATGTTATTACTTCACGAGGCCCGAGATATTTTGCCACGAGCCGAAGGCGAGTGGCAATACTCGGGCCGAGTGAAGAATTAAATTTCCGCGCGTGTATCGAACGACGTTTTTTAATACAGTTGCGAAAAAACAAATAAGAAATAAAATAAAAAAACAACTACACGTTCAACAACAAGTTCGATATCGCAGTGACAATTTTTGACATTATAAAGAGGTGTCTTTTTTATCTTAAATTCGACTAGAGTGGAATTTTTTAAGTATTACTATTAATCCATTTCCATGAAAGTTTTTAAATGTATGTATAAAATACATACATACTTGTAAATATACAATATTTTACTTAAACACTACGTTTTTTACTATTATTTGTGTATATTTATAAAAACAATATCGAATGCTACCTTTGGAAACATAACCAGTAACCAGTAGGAAAAACGCCTCTTGTTTGACAGGCGTTTCGGCAGCTGTTCCGTTTCATTCTAACAACTTTTTAAGAATGGTTTTTCAATATTAAAAATAAACTTGTTATAATGATGATTGATGAAGAGGTAAGTAATAAAATATGACATGTTTATGTTATTTCTTATTCTTACATTAACAGTAGGTTATTTGTTTATTAAGATGTTTAAAGGAGACTTATAGTATTAACACCAGTAATCCTTGAATTGGAACAAGTGTAAATAAAAAAAAAACTGGAAAAGTAAAAAGCACTAGTGCGCGAAATCCAACTTTCCGCACGTTAAACAGCTACGAAAAGTACCCATTTTTGAGCACCTGTATTAAAAAGTACTATACATACCTGGCCGTGAAAAGAACTTGCCGGCTTTGTATCACTATACCACTTAACTGGCAAGCACATGTACTACGACTAGATCCGTGATACGTGACTTGAGAATAGTAGCATTACCTTGTTTAGTCCCGCGGGTTAGTAAGAGTCTACAAAGGACCCCGATGTTTAATTATTTGTGATTTTCGTTTTCAAATCGACTACGGTTCTATATTGGTGTAACTGATATACATATTTCTAAACATTTTTCTTACGTTTTCAGACACTGAAACGCTTGAAACTTGTTCAAAGATGTCACATCACTACCGAATGTCATCTGGATATTGTATGTTTTTTTGATACACTGCCAAGAAAACGTGAGCTTTGTGCGAAACTTGATATAGGCGGAATAATCCACATTAACCCGAATGACGTAATCAAACCAATATTTCAACTTACTTACTAAGCACTTAAGTACGACCTTTGTTTAATAAAATAAAAGGCTTGAAATACACAATTTTCAACCTATACCTTCTACATTTTCAATAACCAGGACATACGTTGGTTCCCACAGCTCGTCCAAAATTTTTATATTTTTAGGGTTCACTCACTATACATTTTCAAATGACACATGTCCTTAAGAAAAATATTTACACTATTTACATTCGATGTTCGCGCGGCTGCGCGTGCTCGCGTATGTGGGTGTACTTTTGACAATATTTGGTTACGTATGTTTCTTCGTCGGAGAGTTTGAAAGGCATCCGTCAACCTATGACTCATCTCTTCTGCGGTGTTGCACACATCTTTGTACGCCATGTCTTTGAAAGTGCCCAATTAAAAAAATCGATTGGCTTATTGGATTGGATATAAAAAAATACCACTCAACAGCTACACGATCAGTTTTTTTTTTCCCTCCAATTCCTCTGTATTGTATTTTTGCCTTTAATGTAATAATTAATGACTATTATAAATAGTCTGGCCTATACACAACATTAACCAAACCACCAAAAAAGAATCCACATAAGTACACTCCGAGAAACTTTTGCATTCCGCCATTATCAAAACAACTGCTTTCATGTCCTCTGATTGGTTGACTCGAAGCGTGCATTTGAAAACGCTCATGCGTGGAGCAGTGTTTGGTGTTGCCAATGTTTCGGTAATGGTTTCAAATTTAAGAGCATGTATTATGCAGGTATATCCTCCATAATGAGTGAGAGTAAAAGAGAAAAATGGTGGGTGTGTGCACACTAGTGCTTCTCGCGTGTTTTTTTAGCGAACGCGTCGTCTCCGCGGCGAGCAAATTTGTATGGGACAGCGGAGAAAACACGGGACAGAAACGCTAGTGTGCACACACCCTTCATATGATATCATCTGTAATAGGCGTCAACGAGATTATTTTTGGTAATCTGATAATCATTCAGCCACTAAAATGATAAAAAAATATAATTCTTCCAAATTCCAACCAATTCGCCAATGTGACATGCATACCCTACTTCAAGCGACAAGATCGTGTGACTAACATTAAAGTACTGCGTCGATCTAGAATGTCTGGCATGGAGGCAATACGAGTACAAATAAAAATGCAGCTGAGATGGATTGGACACGTTACCAGCATGGAAGACCGCAGACTCCGTAAATCCTTGTTGTACTCGGAGCTTGCGGATGGCAAGCGCAACCAAGGGGGACAATTTCTCCGTTTGAAGGATGTCTTAAAACGACATATATCTTAAAGTGTGCTGCAGCCCACATGAAGAGCTTGCTTAGCTGAGGCCGGAATGGCGCAAAAGAGTTAGACTCGGTGCGGCTTCATTTGAATAAGCCCGGCATGAACACCTCCTATATGCCGTCCTCTATGTACACCTTGAACGGGGACAGCCTTTCTGTTCTCTGTGCAACAGGACTTTCAAAACTAAGTTTGGTTTTGCAAGCAACATACGGGCTCACCAGAGGAAGTAAACGTCGCCGTTGTCGTATACGACTTGGAGAACTATAAGAAGTTCATATAATCAGAGACTTGTAGAATATGTATAGTACCGTTTGTAGAAAAATTATGCTGAACTGCTCTCGAAACCGGTATTTTGTCACTATTTTGTCCATAAAAATACCGGTTTAACTTACCAGTATTATTTCGTTCTTTTTTGTTTTTTTTTTACTTTTTTATTCCATGTTTAGTTGGAAAATGTATTTTTTGGAGCAATAACATAAATTACCTTTACATAAAAAACCGGGACTAATAAACATTAGCCTATTTCGATTTTTTTTTGAGTACCTGTTAAGAGTCCTGCGTTGCTATAGCCGTTGTTGCCGACATGCAGAGACCTCCGAATAAAAAACAATACAATACTTACAACAATATACTCAATGTTAACAGCTTAACTCTGTATTTGAATTCGAAGTTCGCCTCAATACCGAAAATTATAACGGCCATAAATGACTGTAAAGAGTTAAAAATCCAGTGTTTTATTTCGATCTTGCTCTAGTTTTTGATGGTATTCTCCAGAGAGTGAGTGAATAACTGACTCTGACTGAACTGACTGACTGTGACAATTTTTGTTCGTAAATTTGTCATATCAAACTTATCTTATAGGTTTAACACAGTAAAACGTTAGGAACATGTGTAAACATGACCATCTTGACGACGTTTAGCTGCTCTTATTCAGCACCTACATTGTACATAACTTTCTCATCTGCCTCAGGACTTTGACCCGCTAATCGCTGTCATTGAAACTCAAATTTATAACTGATTTGCAAAGTTGTGCCGCGAACTACTGTAGGAGAGAGGTTGTGACAAGAGTACAGCAGGCGGAGAGGAGTAATGATGGCTAAAGCTTAAACGAAGCAGCTGCTGCTGGATAGGTGTAATTTTAATATAGCAAATGTAATATGTACCTTTTTGTATAATAAACTAATAATAAATAATAATAAAGTACAGTGTACCCCTTACATTTCATTAAATTGTCGAAAGGGCCTCTGCGCGTTGGCTCGATCTGGCTCCGCTTACGCCTCCCAAATGTCCGGTACACCATTGTTCCGTGTACGGAAGAGACATACAAATAATAATAAAGTAGTTCGATTTTAGATCGGTGCAGTTTGAGCCAATAATTGTTGCAACCGTCAGTGTAGTCGTTGGATATCAGCAAGCTTTCATTACTCGAAGCTTGCAGTTTCAACCGGAAGACTGACTTTATTGACCTGCTTCATGCTTCACCTGTACACCTGACCTGTATTGTTGCTGACTGTACTTCTTAAATATGCCAGGTTGTTGGTGATGCTCATTACTCATTACATACCAATCCTGTTGAATTTACTTACATATTCGCTAACGACTGTTTACGACCAAAAGGGTTTAGCATGGTTCCGGAAAGCACCTTTATGCAAGACAGACGAAGAGCGAATATTCACTACCTCGCTTTAGTTCTTTTGCAAAATAAACATACTTTTTTCAGTCAACAGAATGACGAAGCAAAGTCCCGAATAAGCACAAATTGTTAACGTACCCCAGCACAGTCGGGGGAAAAGCAAAACATGGTTAATCTTTAGTACAAGTATAAAGAAACAAGCGATGAAAAGGGAAGTTTTTTTGTATATTACAGACAAGCACCGCCAATTAACAAATGTTATAAATACAAGTCTTTTGTAAAATCATGCATTCAATAAGATACTCTATAATCTCCAAAGCTACTATGCCCGTTTGATTGTAATTTTCGGTAAATATCCGATGGTTTTGCTGAATTAGTATTTTAATTACTACCTATCTATTGATTTGGGCTCCGTAGTTGTAATGTACGCACATGGCAGCGTGACATTCCATTTGCATGACATTCGATTCACATTCAGCCCCGACTACACAACGTCTGCGATCTTATTAAACCTTTTCCAATGCCAGTGACACAATGTCTAAGATCAAAAAATATCGAACTCTTATGCCAGTGACACGTATATTGTGCCTAAAAAGATCGTTCTACTATCGTATTACGTAAACGTGTTAAAATATATTTACCGGCCAATGCCGGCGACACAACAGTTGTGTTAAAAACGTTCGTATTCCTATACCGCTGACATAAATTTAAGTATTATAGATTTATGACTGCAAATTGTAAGCATACCTATAATAAAACAGTACCTGGCACGAACGTGTTAAGTAAACTAGAAAAACTCGCGTAATGAATTGTGTGGTCATGCTTTATTTCATTTTCCATTTCAACTTAAACAGCACAGCTTAGCAGCTTGTTAGCAAATGGCTGTTAATCAATGGAGAATTCGATTATCGGTCGATAAAAATATAATCACGTCGTCTTTTATCTACGACGACATCGACAAATTTATTGACTGTACATATAAAATATGTTACAGCTGTTATTTACACTCTACCGTCCGATCTCTAAACACATTAATCTATAAAATAGCTAACAATATTTTTATTACTGATGGAAGTCTTTATACGGAGCACGGTTATGTTTTTAAAAAATGATTTTAACTGGCGGAAGATTTCGTGCATTGGTTTATGATGACAATGAATAGTATTAATTTTTTTAACAATTCTATCTACATTTTAAACAATATATTTATGTTTTTCGTTCACGAAAGTGACACAGTCCCAAATCGGTAAATTAGTTTCAGTGAAAATTTTACATAGGTAACTACTACACTACTTATGACTTGTGGGCCTATAACTAATTTTATGTGGACGTTACGATTTATAGTTTTGTCAAAACTAAACTAAGTAAATATACAATAATCTCACTTGTACCACGGAATAATTGTGAAGCGGCTGCGAATCTCATATGAAGAAAGTTTGTGGACTTTCCAAAGTTAGCCTCTGAGTGGAACTTGAATGGATCTTTTGCTAGGAAGAGAATTCTTTCCAACATAGTTGTCGTCCGGTGGCAGTTATTTTGCTATAAATAATTATGACATCTACTCACTATCACTATGTTGTTACTCCATTACATTTAACTGATGACTTCCCAAATTAGTAACAAACATATATTTTCCATTACCTACTTACACTCTTTATGTGCGCGCCAAGAGGATCAATAAGGGCCGACTAAGCGTAGGTAATATTCTGCTCCGTGTAAGTACATCGTAAAGAGAACCAATGTAACCTTCTAATATTGATGTTTATTATTTTAATTACATACTTAACCTTACCTAAATATAAACGAAATAAACCTCCAATTGATTTACCAGAGGATTTAAATTCCTAACCTTCATACCGAAGAACGTAATGAAATAAACGCATTTCTATTCGTAATGTAAATTTATAAGAAGTCTTTCTGCAGCACAACCACCAAATGGCTGAAACGTACTCGCCAGCGTCTCCGTCTGGATGGAGAAATTGAAGGGTTGTTTACAAAGACTTTAGTTTATATTAACTTATATTTATATCGAATCCCAGTAAGGGCATTCGATTTGTGTGATGAGCACAGGACTCCCGAGTCACGGAGCAGTCGCTTCACGGAAACTTATTTGATAAGATAACGCTCAAACAGTATGTACCTATCAATACGAGGGCAAAAGCATTAAACCCGAAACGAACGTAGCAATATTTGTTCTACAACTTTAAAAATTGTGTAATTTATTACTTGTGATTATTTCGAACAAACTTAATATTTTTTTATACAAGCATACGTCCCGCCTGATGGTAAGCAGTTACCGTAGCCTATAAACGCCTGCAACTCCAGACGAATCACAAGCGCGTTGCCTACCCTAAAACTTGTTGGGAGCTCTGGGACCTGTTTCATATACGTGACAATGACATGCGACAGGTGACAGGTGACAATTCGACATTTTGACAATTTTTCGTTACATAATAGTAGTTTATGTATCTGTGCATAATGAAGGGCATTACAACAAGAGTGTGGGTTTATGAAACGAGCCGAAGGCGAGTTTCATAATAATATCACACGAGTGTTGTAATGCCTAATTATGTATAGATGCATACACTACTTTATCTACACACATATCATAAGTGTTTTAAGATGGGTTCAGGAACCGTAGGAACATGACCTGCAGTATTACTAGTGTTACTTGAAACATCAAAAAGTCAACGAACAAAACAAATGACAGCTTGGAATGGCGGCGTTGCGTATTTCGTATCTCAGTCAATTTTTTTAAAACCATAGACAAGTGTATGGACTCCCTATTCTACTGTCACTCGAGTTCAAATGTCGTTCGATTTATAATAAAAAAACATAACGAATTGGCGTTTCGTATCAATGACTGTTTTAATATCTATAGATACTAGAATAGAAACCCCACTTGAATTTGACAGCTGTTCCAAATTTAAATTCATAACCTACGGATTTCAGTAGGTAATGTTAACATTACCTACTGAAATCTTTCTGATGGTTGGTAATGCTGGTCATTGCCTACGGTTTCTGGACGCATTTTAGAGCACTTATGATATGTACGTAGATAAACATTATTTATGACAAATAAGTCGTGGTGGAAAAATTACAATTATGTCAAATTGTCGCGACATTTTGACATATTTCTGTTTCATAAAAATTTTCCCTTGACAGGTGACAGGTGACAATTTGTCGCGAAAAACTTGACATATTTGTTTTATGAAATACAAAATTGTAATTACAAGTTGACAAATTTGTAGACTTGTCAAAGATTTCTGACAGGCGAACTCACCCAATGTCAGCGGCTACTTCACACTAACTAATTACTTATTACCAGTGAAATGGTGCTAACATCGACAGACAATAGTAGCAACAGCGATGAAGAATATTTAGTTCAACCAATACGTCGTCGTCGTCGAGCATTTAGGACAAGGGCAAACTTTACTTTTGACGTGGTTGACTCCACATTTATAAAAAAAATTCGAGTTTGTAAAACTACCGTCAAATATTTAATGCATCGGGCCAGGGTTTAGACTGGGGTTTATTTCCGTTATTTTAGTTTTTACCAGTTTGTGTTTATTTATTTTTTATGACGATGCGTGTTGTGGATGACTGTTGTTTTAATATAATTAAGTACTTATGTTGTTAATTAAATAAGATGTTCTATTCAATAATTTAAGCGAAATTTAAGAGTATTTATGTTATGTTATGTAATTTAAAAGGCGCACAAAAAACCCTTACGAAGACCACTCACTTGATAATAATAATAACAATAGGAACTTACAAAAGTCCCTTTTCTCCAATTTTGCCATGTTGTATCACGCAAATACTTCCAATCTTTGCTAAATTTACCCAATCCCTTTAATTGCCTTCCATTGCGTTGTTTAATTGTTTCGTGCGTTAAGCACTCACTAAATTTGCCAAACAATATTTCTCGGTTGTCGTGTATAAGGCTCAAAATTATTATTTTCGTGTCCATTTTACTTATTGCATGTACTAATATCGAACAAATCCTAGAATACTAATCAAAACTAATGTAGGACAAACAATTTTATTGCTACCCTTATACCGCATATCATTTTAACAAAAATGTATGTTGTGACATATTTGTCGCAACTTACGACAATTATGTCGATTACCGTGACAAAAAAGTCTTGACAATTTTCTTAATTAGTGACATTTAAAACTGACAATTGTAGACCTTTTTGAAACGTGATTGCCACTGACAATTTTGTCAACTATTTACCTGTCGCAATTGGACATATTTGTCACGTTTATGAAACAGAATTAGTAGCTACAAATCGTCAATTTTGTCAAAACCTGACATATTGTCAACTTGTCACGTATATGAAACAGGGCCCTGAAAGGTAGCAGTGCTATTATGGCTGTGGTCTTCTGTAAAGAGGGGTTACTTCCCCAGTTGGGCTTCTCCAGATTCGAGCGTGATGGTACTTCGCTGTGATCTACCTCTCATATAGTATTTTCTAGTAGACCTGTACTGTAAGCATAATACTTCATAATTTTCACAACACATTGCTTGCTTGGAAAATCATTTCATTTTCATTTCTCATGCTCGGAAAGTGGGTCATTGTTTATCTACCATGCGGGTTGAAAGAGATACGTTTCCGCCCTAGGATCGCAATTTGGCATGTTCCTATTAGTTCTCCCCTTGTGAGCACTCAGTAGAACAAAATGACAAAAATAACCTTATTTGCTAAGGCCAGAAGCAAATACATGAATAGTTCTTTCTCTTAAATTATAGGAATTAATTGTAGATTATCATACATTAAATATGTCAATTAATTCAAATATTTGTATTATTCGGTTCAAACTTTAAAGTGTCTTGGTTCTATATTACAGTAACAAGAAGGAATAAACCTACGAAGTTATTTTTTAACTTTAATATGCACAGGTAAGCAATGGCAGTAACTTAATATACACCCAAACATGAATATACTTTCGATATTTAAATCGAAAGAAAAATAGAAAAATTTGACTCGCAGCGGGAACCCACAACCACTGGATCACTAGCCCAGTGCACTTCCAATTGTGCTATACGAGTACCGCTGGGACTTGTCGAATTTTTCTATCTATCCCGTATACGTCATCATGGGTGACGTGTAAAAAAAATTTTTCTATTTTACTTTCGATTTAAATATCGAAGATATTCGCTAGCAGGCGTTTCTGCATAATAAAAAATAATTATGAATATACTTACTTATTGGAAATATTACCTTCTTATTAGTCATTATTACAAATAATAGGACCGTTTTATTACTAATTCTATTACTTTTTATATTAAACAAGCCTTCCATTTGAAAAATAAAGGGTAGCGTTTTTTGATAAAACTAAAATGCTGTTTCAGACACCCATAAATTCGCCAATAATGCGCGTGAAAAAAAAAAAAAGATTCTGTGCGTTATGTCAATTATGCTGCAAGAAAAAAAATAGAGGCCGAATTCCGCGCAACTATTGAAAACAGTTTGATAGTAAACAAAGTATCGTTATATTTTGAAATTAATAATTACGGGTAACTGACAGGGTCAATAACGGTTAACATATTTAAAATGGACCTAACACTTGACGGAATTAGACATAAAGCTCAAGTTATCATGGAAAGCCTCCTACCGCAAGATTCAATAGAAAATCTACAACTTCTATGAAATGGCGGTCCGAGAAATAAGTGAAATATTTGTCAGAATGTGTGCTGATTCTTTATATATTTCAATGATTTATCGATACAACTTAAACTGTCAACTACCTGCTTTAACTTAAACAAGCTGATGCCGTAAGATTAGGGTTTTAGTCAGTCAGTTTATTATCTAGGCTAAGAGACATTTGTTTTACTTTCTTCTTGCTCTTATTTAATTTCCTCGCATTCGAAATGAAAAATAGTATGCCTAACTTGGGTAAAAGTAAAAAAAAAAACTGACTCGCACTATTAGCGCTCTCACTTCGTTCGAGCGCCAAACTACCTCGTCGTCAATCAGTGACTTTCTACCCTTGGTTAACAATCCACTATTAACAAATAGGTATGTAGGTACAATAATAATCACTTAATTACATTTATTTTCTAAAATATTTAAACCCTAATCGAGAAATTTATTTTTAACTGGCAACACTCTGAAATACGCACACATGTAAAAAGACTCAACAGTGAACAGTAGTAGTATTTAAAATTACAGGCAAACAGAGAAAATTCTCACGTAACTACGCTACGCAGCATACATCTTAAGAATGAGTCAAATTAGTTTGATGAACTGAAACATTTAACATTTATTAATGATTAAATAAAAGGTAAGGTGCTACATAAAATTAAATCTACCTATAAATGTAAGTAACTTAAAAAGACTTCAGTAAATGAACTGAAATGCTTTATATAATTTTGAATTTATTAAAAAATGTTAAAGTGAAAATGCAGTATATTGAAAAAATCCTCCATAAAAATGACTGTTGGTATGTATATCTGTCTGTATTTATGTGTATTTATGTCCTTAGCCCTCTCGCACAGCTAATCTGCGGAATGAACTATTTTCCGCCGTTTATTCGGGATAATACATAGGTAAAAATATTAAAGTAGATAGTAGGAGCCAAAAATAATCCGTAAATGTACAGTTGACGTCAAGAATATTTTTATAGTTAAAGTGTTAAAAATAATGTCTTAATATTAACTATCATCATCAGCAGTCGTTCCCTCAATGCTGAGGATCGTGACATCATGTCCTAAGGTTGCAGACCAGTCTCCTCCATTGGCTTCTGTATATATATTAACTATACTGGGTGTTATAAAAACGTGATACAAGATCATCAAACCAGCATCTGTTCATGATTTTGAACATATTTTACAATGGGGTCAACTTTGTAAATTGTAAAAAAAAACAACTCTCTCATACATTTTCGTCAACTTGACGTTTTCTATGGAACTCCTTTGCGATTGCTGCAAAAAGCTTGTGCGCGCTGGGACCCCATGGACCTAGAGTTTCTACGCCAAACGTTACAAAATGGTTCTCTCTGTCGAGGATCTAATATTTGTAGCTTTCCGAAGTGCTCCGAACAGATAACACTTTGATAACTTTATACGTGTAGGTTTCCAAGAATCATTTTCGATAATACAAAATTTTCTCCATTACTCCTTTTTATCTATTCAAATAAACGGGGCTTCATTCGTATTTGTTAAAGTTGATATACGCGGTTGTTCGGTTTATTTGTAATAAATAACGTGTAAAAACCGCGAAAGGTATCAGTATATAGGGATCTTTTGGAAATCTGAAAGGACATACAATAATATTAAGTAGGTACATAAATCATAGTATGTGCCTCTCACATAAACTTATGGCCCGCACTTTATGTATTCCCCTTACGCGCTTGTGACTCCCTTGGTGTTGCGGGTGCCCATGGTCAACGGGAATTGGTTACCATCAGGCAATCTATCTGCTTTTGCCACATTTGTCATAAAAAACCTGGATATGTTTTTAAGCAACTTCATAAGACAACGAATGGCCTTCTTCTTCTTTTAAAATATGGCTTCCATCAATATATCAATCCATGATTTCGCCAATGTCATTAAGTAAAGTTAACACACTTCAGTAAAATAATATAATATGTCAAGTTTGCTCTTAGAGGATGACGTTCGGTGGTAGGTAGTAGGCGTCTAATTAATGGAAGTACAGCAGAATAACAGCAGTGGGTTTTATTAAATGTAAATATTTAATAATATTATAAAATTAACATGACATGTTTTTACATTAAAAATCTAGACAGATGTCACAACACAGAACACTAGCCTATTACAATTTTAAATTACATAATTGTAGATGGCCAGCGTTACACTTCCAATACTAATATTTGATTCAGTGTATTAAAAAAAAAAGAATATTAAATAAATTTCAGTAGAGTTAGAGAATGAATGAATGATTAATTCAGAGTTTGGTCCGCTTTTTTGACCATGTCAAATCCCTAAACGCCGATTCGCTCTCTCGTACCACTGTATTCATGTTTACATTTTTCTGTCGTTTACATATCGCGATGGCTTTTTCTTTGAATGGAGATTGTACTTCAATAAACATTTTATAGTTAGTATAAATACTTACCTATGATAGGAAACACCATCTTGTTGCTAATTTGATCTGTCAGATCGCCTTTTACATGATAATACTTATATGTCATTCCGTAGTTTGTCTATTTCGTGACACGACCGGTGACACGACACTTCGGAGTTCGTCCATTTTGGCAATCGTCCTGACGTAGTTCGCCCACAAAGGTACTCTTTTACCTATTCAGAACAGAGCGGAAGAATGAAATCTCATTGAAAGAGGGAGCGGACCAAGAGACTTGAGTTTATTGAAACAATTCGACGTTGCGTTAGTAGGTGTAGGTATACTTGTATTTTTTTGAAAGAACATCGGACATGAGCAAGGTAATGTACTCGTAATTTATATATACCTATAAGTACATTGCGTAAGTTTGTTGATCATCGATATAATTACATTGCCTAAGTTTGTTGATCATCGAATGAGCGAGGGAATCGAGTAAGTTCTTCCAGTCTACTTAGATAATCCATCGTTTGTATGTTTGTTCGACGATAAGTCGATTATACTCGTAGTTGATCGAATCGTCAAGAAAGGCTGTAGAAGGATAAGGGAAGAAAATATGCCCTTTTGTAATTCAACGCTGTTTTTTTTTCTATAATTACTTACATCTAGTAGTACAATTGTGCAAAGTTTTATCAAAAAAAATCAAGTGGTTCAGCAGGAAAAAAATAAAATCCGAATTTATTAAAAAATATATTTCTCTAAAAGTATCGAACTTTATCATACTATCTTTATTTCATTTTAGTCAACTTAAAAGTAAATATTTTCTCAAAAATCATTGAGTCTCCATCTTTAACATTTCTGTAAAAACGCGTAAGTCAAAATTTCTTCAATTTTTTTTTTACTCCTGAAGGCGTGACCACTCTAAGTGGCATTGCTATAAAAACCTTATTTAATGATCATAATGTCAGTCACATAAATATACTAACATAACTTGATCGAGTACTAGCCCGAAAAAAGCGAGCCTAGTGAGATAGCTATCAGCTACCACGCAGAGCTTTGTCTCTTTCTGTAGGGTGACCACGTTAATTTTAGAAGTTAGGAAAATTCCATTATATACAATAGTGTTCTGATGTACTAGATCGGTGTAGAGACCACGCCGGCAGCTCTGTATCTATTTGACATACTACATGCGTTTTTTGCTACCCAAAAATTTTAACTTCGAATACTTATAAAATTTATTAAAAATCGTCACATTTCACATTGGGTATCTAACGATTTGACATACTACATGCGTTTTTTTGTTTCCCAAAAATTTTAACTTCGAATACTTATAAAATTTATTAAAAATCGTCTGTGGTATCAAATTACAAGAAATTAAATGTAAAAGAGGTTATGACGATGATTTCTAAAATTAAAAATAAATAACCAGATGGTGAAAGAATAAAAATTAGCTTTATTAAATTAGTTCAAATTTAAGAGTGTCGGTGGAGTAAACACCAATCTTCTTTTCTCTCCGACAGCCTTATAGGTTATTTATATATTATGATACGACAACAACCTTCTTCATATTTTTTAGATATATAAATCGGTAATGTCGGACATCAACAATCCAGATCGACCGATGACCGGTCGCTGGTAGTCGGTGGCCGCAGTATGTTAAAGTGTTCTCCATGTGTGTGCTCCATGTGGCAGTCTATGGGAGAGGCCTATATTTTGTCGTGTTGATTAAAATACAGCCTATACTTTTATAAAATATAATATAATCGGAAATATTTATGTATAAAATATGGTTTTCTTATTACAACGTACATTAATGTGTAAAACAATAAAATGTTACATTCAGTTTTCGATGTTCAGATTTTCATTTTACATGAAAAATATTTTTGTTCTTCAACCACCACAGGAAAGGATTATTCACTACATCTGAGCCCCGAATTTATGTTTTTAACGTAACGAAACGTCACCATTATAGTTAGTTACCCATATTATATCAGTATCACTTACGCATTCGAGACATTTTTTACGTCAAAAGAAACTTACACTAGAGCCTCTGTACTTTAAGCTCGCGCGCATAGTTTACTTAATTTGCCGATAGATGTCGCTGTAGGTGGAACGCTCATACCCTACATGGCGGTTTTAAGATTCTTTCTGACTTACTGACTTCAAATGACGCTGGCTGGTTATCACTCCATGTTACAACCCATTCTTACTACTTGTGGTGGGACTGATATTGACAACATTTTTTCGAATTTTCCATGTATAGTTGGGATCTATAACTCTTTCTTTAGTTGTCAGCGTCCTTTGTGGGCCCGTTTTTAGGGTTCTGTACTTAATATTAATATGTCAACAACGTGGTTAAATTATCAAAAATGGATACATGTAATATGTATATGAAGCCGCGTCGACTGATCTAGGAAGACAATTCGACAGATGACATATTATTATGACAAATTGAAAACCTAAAGCCAGCCTGCTGTAACGTTATCCGCAGATTGTGCGCCCGTTCCGATCCAGTAATCATGTCGACTGGCATTGACTCGTCTATTTATTCGTTATTATATGGGGTATAATTATTATCATTATCACCGTCGACAATATTGGCTTAGCACTTTGAATTGGAAATTGTTAGGAACATGAAAATATCAGCTTGTAGAGATATTTTTAAACGCCCGACTTGCTTTGTTATTGTTGTTGCGGGCGTGATGTGACAAAACAGATGTTTGTCAGTTTTTTTTTTATATATCGTGCGATTGATAGAGATGGTCACGTAGACAATTATCGGCCATGACTGTATCAAATAGCTAATTTTTAACTCTTAACTGGGAACACCTACTGTGACGGACGAAAAACTACGGAACCCTACACTGAGCGTGGCCCGACACGCTCTTGGCCAGTTTTATAGGCCGTACAAAGTGTCATCACCCTTTATGTTCCTAAAAAGGATGAAAATAGTGATAATTTATAGCCTATGTCCTATTCTGATATGTAAGCTACTTAACTGGAAAGTTTCATAAAGATTCGTTTAGTAGTTTCTGAGATTAAGTGGAACGTACATCTATCCATCCATCCATCCATCCATCGAAACTTTCACGTTTATAATATTAGTAGGATATCTAAAGCTGAGAAAATTGTCCGTAGAATATTGGGGTCATTTTTGGGAGCCAGTTTGTACTGGAAACAATTAAAGTCTACCTATTTGTATTCAGTCGTTGCGCCAGCCCATGGGTCTAAGGACGTTAGGACTGTAAAAAGCTGTACAGGGTTGTTTTAGATAAGCTGCATATATTAAAAGGTACAGATTTTTGCGCCTATCCAGGTACTTGCGATTATAAGTTGTAATGCATGGACACCTCTAGTTTGACTCTCGTATGCAGTTGCGTGTGCTCTGATTGTAAGGTTGTAAACGAACAAGATGGCGCTGCTGGCAAAGTGTATACCAATATTCAGAATAATTAATATATTTTCGGGTGATTATTAATATTGAGTACGCCAAAAATTTGAAGGCACATGACTGTTTCGAAAATCTTCCAGCTATGTAAAGAAGAAGCAATGGAAGCTGCAATGAGAATTTTGTCGTTACTTACTTACAAAGGGATAAAATCACGTGTAATTATATCGCACTAGGCGACATGTTTCGGGTAAGCTCTAGTACCCATCTTCAAGCCAAGTCAGGACGCACCGATCGCGTTGAGGGTGTAGAGTGAGCGATATAATTACACGTAAGTTTATCCGTTTGTAACTAAGTAGTAGTAACATGGCTCACAACAGTTTTAATTGTATAATTTTGTCGTTATCGAAAATAAACAAAATATTTCTGGCTACTTTTAATTTACGCACCAAACCCTTAAAAAAAGACACGAATGTGACTCATTCCACAGTAAAATGCTAACTGCATCGGACGAAGAAAAATCTGATATTGACTTAAAAGGACAGCACAGCAAAACCTTGCAAATCGCTTGCAAAACCAATTAAAAATGGATATGAAACTGGCAAAAGACGATCTTTCAGTGGAAACAATTACTTTCGACTTAGAAAAAACGCTGCTCTTACTTCTAGTTCAACCTCATTGACACACACACATTATAGGTGGAGCGCAGATGCCTTAGGCGTTTACTATTGTCTATGTCTCAGAAGATTTGACATTATAGAATTTAGAAATTTGAATTCGTTTGGAATTGCGAGAAGATAGAAATGGGCTTCTAGAGATTCTTGGTGGAGATTTCCCCCGCGACGAACGTCTGCCAAGTCCGAAAGTGTTAAGAAGGTTCTACTGCGACGCTAGTTATCATCATTCCAGTTACTCCAAGGATCAGTTCGCTGGATCGTCATAGCTCGGAGAAGCGGGAAGAGTGATTTGTGTCATAGTGTTGTTCTTTGGACCTTCCCTAATGGGAGCAGTAAGTCGAGAAGTCTTAGGTACAAGTTACTCGCGGGTCTGGCTTCGCCCACCAGCTTAGCATAGGGCCACATTGCAGGTTTAATCGTTAGAGCTTTCCCTCTAACTTGCATTTAGTTAGCGGATAGATTTTCAATTTATCCCCACGCCATATAATCTAGTCATTGCTTAAGACTTGTATTAGGTAGAAACAATTTGGCCAGGCCCTAACTATTGTCTAGGGCTTCGCCTGAGTTCGTCGGAACTTGGCGCTTCCTCCACGAACTTCCGCGGTTTCCGGAGCGTTGGTAGATTCAATAGTGATTGCGTTGACATGACATTAATTCATTATATATTCCGAGATTTCCTGAGGGTTAGGAAACTCCTACCTCTCAAGCTTCTCAGTCCTCCTCGCTTTTAGGAATCTGTCAGCTCTGTGTCAGACAAGGCCCTGTGTTTTCAGATGTTCTTCTGATGCCAGAAAGGGTCAGGTTTTGCCTTCTTAGAATTGCTAAAACAGAATTCTATTCTTCTTTACTTCTGATACTATAAGGGTCAGATTTGCCTACTTAGAATTGCTAAAATAGAATTCTACTCTTCCTTACTTCTGATACTAAAAGGGTCAGATTTTGTCTACTTACTCGTAGAATTGCTAAAACGAAATTCTTTTCTTCCTTACTTCTGATGCCAGAAAGGGTCTGATTTTGTCTTAGAATCACTAGAACAGGATTCTCTTCTTCCAGCCAAGGCGAGGATTCTCTGGACGCCAAGACGAGATGTAAGAGTTCATACTTGACCCTACGGAAAACTCCTTGACTAAAATAACAAGTAACTTCTCCCTGTATAAAATTACATTCATTTGATAAAAAACACCATTTATAATAACTAGGCATATTTAGGAAATATTATCTACCCGGTATCTACCCTGTTCGAGTTAGTTCCATTTTTAATCTGAAAGGAACCTGAGGTTATTTTACGTAATAAGGGTCGAGGTCCCCACTAGACGCACGAGCCATAGATCATTCAAGACAGCATACCATCATAGGGATTCTATCTAAATTTTAAGTTAAGTGGGGGTCATTACAAGGTCTAATTATGATGAGAAATTTAACGTTGTAGACATAAGAAAAAAGGTTCGCGGAAGGGTGACCAATATATCGAAGGATATAATGGAGCCCCTGTGCCCATCTGGAAAGCCTATCCCAAAAGCAATGTTGAAGGACTTGACGTGATTTTTATGTTAAATTGATCCCTGATGAAGACAATATTGTCTTCAGTTCTATAATCACTCATGAAATAAAACAACTAAAACGGATTAAATCGCGTATACTAATTTAAACTTCATCCCGACCACGCCCTATTAGTCCACCCAATGACCACGAACGCTGCTAAAGGGTTCGAAGCGTCGGGATGAAGTTTAAACTAGTACACGCGATATAATCCGTTTTAGTTGTTTTATGTCCCTGATAAATATATTGAGGATGACCTGGAAGGCTTTTCAGGTGAACCAGACTTCGAAATTGAGGAAAAAACCGCTGAGTAGTAAAAAAATTAAATTGGCAACAGCTCTCATTTTAAGTATGTCTTAAGGTAAAATTTGGTATTTTGATAGCATATAGAACTGTTTTTGAGTAAAGTATTGAATAATTAAGTTTCTTTGTGTAAAGTACGAGTATTGAGTACTATTTAGTGTTGTACTATAATAATACTCATTGTATGTTCTTTGAAATAAAACAAGTAAAACATAGCTTAATATGATTTTTTTTATAACCTACTAGTAACAAGGAACCAACCCTCACTGAATCTTTTTTGTTAACAGGAACCATATACTTTTTAAAGAAAACGATATGCGTTTTGTTTTTTGAGCAAGTTACCAGTAAAAACTGTAAAAAGTAAGGATTTATTCGGTATTTATATATAACTTTTTTATTTAACTTTAGCATGTTTTTTGTTTACACATTTTAAACAAAAAATACTTTTTCTCAAAACTGCCAGCGTATGGGTTAGTGCCTGTTTGCAGAAGTACGTCCATTTATCCATTTATGTAATTTGTTATTTACTAACTGAGTTTATTTAGGAATTAAATATCTATAAAGGGGTAAGTAAACAATTACAATAATAAAACGACTCGTGTTTCTATTATATCATTTATTTATTTCATAGTCACCCTTTATCTGAAAGAAATTAGGTTTAAAGTTCTTTAAAGGTATCTTGCCCCTCTACACGCATAGCAACTAAATCGCAAAAAGCGAACGCACGCGTTTTGTTGTACATATGTACATATCCAACTACGCAAAATTCCAATTTGGCAAAGTACCAAGTTAGTATATTGGTAAACCCGGAAGACACCAACTACGATAGTTGCCAAGTGGTTACCAACCTGTATTACACATAGTAACTAAATCTATTTACCGAAACTTAACACTCAAAGTTAAATACGCTAGTTACCCAAAATGTGCATCAGATGGAGTTGGCCACCTCTTATTTTTAGCTCCTTCCCCTGAAACCTACCAAAAGATAGTGTGTAATATTTTCACAGCCTAAGAAGTCATACTAAAATATATATAAAAACGGGTCACTCACGTATTTTAAGGTCGAATAACGCTCGACATATGTTTCGGTCCAATTCGTGAACCATATTCATAAGCTCCGTGCTGCGCCGTCGCTGCTCTGCTGGCCCGGTTGCTTGTCACTGGCGGTGACGGAGACGATAAACTACCCTCATTTTCATGATCGCAAGAATTATTGTCAAATGTAGGGTTACACACAATACTAACTACGTCATTTGCTAAAGCCGCTTCCACACTAGCCACATGCGTAGTATTTAAAACTGTTTTCCAGCTAGGGGGCACTGACTATCCACAATCACGATTAAAGTTCGGGCACAGACTGAATTCAATAGCCTCCCGTACTTTACGCGGAGCGTAAAACTTCTCCCTCGCTAGTACGGTTACCTTATCAAACCTAATGTAGTGCCTCTTATCCTAATCCAGCGAATTTACCGCAAAACCCTTGCAATCCCGGTTTTTCATACTCCGAATGTGTCCCGATACCCGCATGGAAATGTTCCGGCCAGTCTCTCCTATGTAGCTCTTCCCACAGGAACACGGGGTCTTATAAACCCCGGGGAAATTCAGGGGCTCCTTGTCTTTCGGCGAACGCATCAATTCTCTCCTTTATCTCTCTCGCATATGATATCTCCTCTCGGACACAGCTACCCATCTCGCATATCATGCTCGCACCATAGATATACTATTATAACTAGATCGAGTACTAGCCCGAAAAAAGCGAGCCTAGTGAGATAGCTACCACCTTTACCTTTGTCTCTTTCTATAGGGTGACCACGTTAATTTTAGAAGTTAGGAAAATCCCATTAAATACAATAGTGTTCTGATGTACTAGATCGGTGTAGAGACCACATGCGTTTTTTTGCTTCCCAAAAATTTTAACTTCGAATACTTATAAAATTTATTAAAAATCGTCTGTGTTATCTATGTATATTATGACGATGAATCTAAAATTAAATGGGCAGTTCTCAGAGGTGGCGTTTTTACGTGTCCGAGGCTATATTTGCGTGAATTTTTGGCCTAATATTTTTGAAAAAATTCATACACATATTTCAGCGTCTGTTTTATCTCGACAATTAATAAATTATTCCATAACACCATATTCAATATTATTAAAAAAATAAAAAGTGCAGAAATTGACGTACAGTGGGCGTGTCCCGCACCCAAATTTGTTGAAACAAAAAATTATAATTCAAGTTGGGGATGTTGTATTAATTTTTAATATTGGTTCACATATTCTTAATTAGTTTAGTTCTACTATGATTTCACTGAACATAATATATGAATTACCCTTATTAAATAAAAACATATTTTCGCCATGTCCCGCGCCAACGCTTGATTTCGCTGGAGTTTACAAAACTTGGCGGTATCGCACAAAGCAATATACCAGGAACTCAATGCCGCGTCCACAGGTAGCTTCAGTTGCGCCGCGTTCACCGACGAGAGCGGACGTAGGCTCACAGTGTAATAGCAGAATTCGCAAAGGTATCTTCATCATTCGGTGGGTTTGGTTTCGTGTTTTCTTGAATTCGGTGAACAAAATTTTTCGTTCAGTGTTTGTGCTTTTCTTAGTGCAACAGTGGCTAAATCATGCCAAGAAGTATGTGATTTGGTTACTAGTGAGTCTTTTCAATACAATGGTTACTTTTTTTGTAATTGTTCAATAACGATAAAATTTGAATTCAGTGGGTGTGATTTACGTGGATTCGGTGGGGTTTTAGGCCACCGAAATCAAAAAAGGTGCCACCGTGATCAATCTTGACTATAAAAACAGGTAAATTGTTTGTTTTTAAATAATTTGTATGTTATAATTGTATTCAAAACAGTTGAATATGTTGTTAATGTTAACACCAACGTTGTTAGTATACTCGTATATTTAATCGCAAGTTTAAAAAAAAATTCGTTATGCTATCTGCGGATTTTTTTCCTATTTAATCAGTTATGATTACCGTTCACCTATATCTATCAAGTTCAGTGCCTTCTGATAAAGATTCTCCTTCTGGGCCTATAATAGACGCTTAAGATCATCAAAATCTTGGAGCCGACTCTCTATTCTTTCAAGTCTTTATAGTTCCGTCTGATGAAATTTTGGGTCCTAAATTATGAAGTTTAAAGTTCACACTAACTAAAAGCATACTAGTTTAAAGACACATGATAATGAAACCCTCTTTCTTTTTAGTTAATCTTCAAAATACCTCGACAATCCCAGAAAAAATTGGCCATCAACTTTCCAGCCATTTTGTATTCAATGATGTTTAGGCTCTGGTTCAAAATTATAAGCCCGGGTTTCATCTTCTTCAAAATTGATGTGCTGTGTTCACCACACCGCTATAAAAACCTCCTCGATGCGTCGGTGTGCGCATTCTCGGCACTCATCTTGCATATAAAAGCTCCAGAAGGCTTGTGTTGCGGATGCGGGTGCTCGACCAGCGATATATTAAGTACAAATAAGCTGTTTCTTTAAGAATAAAGATTTCATTGCGGCCTGGCATCACTACTATAAACAACTTCTAAACCCTACGCTTGCTGTTACACAGCTTCCGGAAATGGCAGAAAATGTAGGTCTCATACCACCGATACAGCCACATGAGGTTAAGAAAGCGCTGCAAAAATAAGCCCCGTAGGTATCCAAGTGGAAGCTTGGAAATGCCTGCAAGAAACTGGTGTGTTGCTACTTTCTAATCTCTTCAGTCAGGTGTTGCTCTCTTCCAAAATGCCAGAGGCATGGAGATTGCGCACTATCGTTCCGATTTACAAGGAAAGGGAAGCAAATACGAGAGCAACAACTACCGAGGCATCAAGCTCTTAAGCCATACTATGAAGTTTTACGAAAGAGTAATCGACAACGGAATGAGGTCAGAGTACTCACTATCTAGACATTATTATGGCTTCGTACCTGGTTTATGAACTACCGATCCTAATGTGTTTGCTCTGTCCACAATTGCCGAAAAATATCGCTCGAAGATAAAACCGCTGTTCGTTGCATTCCTGGACATGAAAAAGGCATTTGACCGTGCTCCAAGGGATACTATTTGGTGGAGCCTTCGAAAGAAAAATGTCCTAGAGCAATATGTCAAGACCATTGCTGACATGTATAGGGATGCACGATCAGTGGTCCGGACATCGGTGGGTGAGACCAAAGCAATAGCCGTCAAAAAAGATGTTCATCAGGGCTCAGTACTCAGCCCCTTCCTGTTTTGCTTAGTTTTTGGACTCGCTTACTAAAGAAGCACAAGATTGTGGACATTTATATACGTTGACGATGTAGCCATATGCACTGGAAGCCATACCAAGCTGCAGAAAGCGCTCGCTTCATGGAAGCACCAGTTGCAATCCGGAGGCCTGGTGTTGAGTGTTGCCAAAACACAATTCATGTCCCTGAACGAACCAGATCCATGTGACGACAGTCCGATACCCATCGATGGGCAATTAGTCCAAATACCTGGGTGGTATAATGCACATGTCCGGAGACATCGAATGCAATGCAACATTCATCACCGAATAGCCGCTACATGGCAAAAATGGCGAGAAGTGACTGGTGTGACCTGACTGTGGATTAGACCAGTATTAACCTATGGCAGCGAGACGTGGGCGATGACGCAGAAGCTCTTGCGTACCATCTAAGTTGCTGAAATGAAGATGCTGAGGTGGATGTGCGGCGTTACCAAGCTCGATAAAATCCGCAACGAGTACGTGCGAGGAAGCCTGGGCGTGCGTGACATCGCCGACAAAATGCAAGAGAGTTAGGCTGCGATTCTTCCGAATTGACTAGTTTGCTTGCTAAAATCAGCTCGTTGGCCTGAAAATGTGAAACTAAGTATATACTTTATAGTTAACGAGTTTCCAATGCAAGATTTTTCTGAATTTAATAAGAAAACTTTATATGGACAAGTATTTTTTGATAAAAACTTAAAGACATAAACACTTTTAAAGTGATTTTAACACCAATTTTAAACTTTTTTATGAATATTGATTTCGGTGGGCGGACTTGATTTCGGTGATTTAAAAAACTAAAATACCTTAAAAACCGTTAAGTCTACAAGAGGGCCTTTCCCGGCAATATTTTTTAAATTTAAGCCTGAATCTAGGCTTTAATGTTTCACATTAAAAAAGTTAAAAAAAAATTGTTCCACCGAAGTCACGCAAAACAGCTCGGCTCGGAGAATCGCCCAAATATAAATAACCAGATGGTGAAAGAATAAAAATAAGCTCTTGCTGTGTTCAAATTTAAGAGTGTCGGTGGAGTAAACACCAATCTTCTTTTCTCTCCGACAGCCTTGTTCATATTTTTTAGATACGTAAATCGGTAATGTCGGACATCAACAAACCAGTCGGACCGATGACCGGGTCGCTGGTAGTCGGTGGCCGCAGTATGTTAAAGTGTTCTCCATGTGTGTGCTCCATGTGGAAGTCTATGGCAGAGGCCTATATTTTGTCGTGTTGATTAAATTACAGCCTATACTTTTACATCATATAATATAATCGGAAATATTTATGTATTACATATGGTTTTCTTATTACAACGTATATTAATGTGTAAATCAATAAAATGTTACGTTCAGTTTTCTATGTTCAGATTTTCATTTCACTTGAAAATTATTTTTGTTCTTCAACCACCATTTTGTTATTTACGATTCTTATTTTATAAAATTAACCTCATAACCATTTTTGTGTGTAATTTCCTGTAATTGACACACACGATTTGAGTTTTACATGTTGATTTTTTTAAATCTTTACCGGGTGAAAATTCACATTTTGCACACTTATATATTCTATATGTTTAGATAAGATAAGATAAGATAAGATAATTTATTTGATATATTTATTGTTTATTAGGTATATCAAAAAAATACACGGAAGGAAATTAAATTACTATAACCCCGCTTCTGTGGGAATTACTTTGCCCCAATTGCTATATTCCCTCTACTATAATATACAATGACAATGAAACCACATTTTACAAATTTTAATAAATATGTTTAATGTACTTTATCTCAACACCAACATTAATGTTGTCCTGTTGTGTAATTGTCCTAGTCCATGTACAAGCATGGTTACCCTAGCATCTAGTTGACTTTGGGTTGCCATAGATCTAATATTATTCTAGGAATAGCATCATTCAGAAAGGGACGGAGGTCTGTGTACCAGCTGTCCTACTCGGCTCGTTTTTTTTCTTCATATTCGGCGAGCGAAACTAAACCTTAACTAGATGCGTATAAAGCACGTTTCACTTATTGGTATTTTTCACAGGGCTTATTCCAGTTATCCTAAAAATTCCTTGGCTCGCACACTATAACAATATCGCTCGGACTCTACAGAAACTGTCAATGGCGATAAGGAAACTTGAAACCTCTTTAAGTAGTATATGTATCCTCTAAATATCCTCTATGTAATTTAATGGAAGTGTGTTTGTTACTCACTTGTTACTGGCCACATCATTAGACATTTGCTTTGAAGTCGCAATACAAAATACGATTGTCAATTGTGACGGACCCAAATAAGATATTATTTACGACATTTCAATTAAATAAACTTTGTATAATATTTATACAACAATTACCGGTATAATCAGCATTATTCGAATAATTATATTACTACCTGGAGGTGTGTGAACGGTCAAAAAAACTGTAACTCTTCAATAACGATAGACTTGGAAGAAATGTTCATTAGTGCCTCCCAGAGCCCGACAAATTAAAAATATTTCTTGCTATGAATAAATGCAAAAAAGACGTAAGTGAATATGCCCCGGTACCGCATATTTTCGAATCGACAATCAATGAGCTTTAAAAACAGAAATTTTCGGTGATCAATTTGCCTACAATTAAACAAAAACAGGCCTAGCGGCCTGTCTGGAGCCAGAAAGGTGTTTTTGGAAAAAAGAGCACCACATGTACAATAAAAAGTAGGTACTTACGGTCAAGGAAATTGATTTGTGTACCATTTTGTACCTTGTCACAGTGAAAATAATATGACTAGATATTTCATATCTAGCGGCTAGAATCCAGCCGCTAGATGTTGGTTATCAATGTGACAAGGTACGAAATGGTAGCCAAATCAATTTACTTTACTGTACCTACAATAAAATTTTAATTAAGTTTATTAATGGAGAAATAGTTTTAAGTTAAATGTTCTGAAATTAATTAAATACCTCATTAAGAAAACAACCGTTGTTTTGTACATCAGGCTTTTTGTCAATTGGGAAGACTGGCTACTGGCTATGGTTAATAATTCCTTTTTAATTTAGCTTAACGTTTTTGTTAGGTACTAACCATAAAAACTGTTGAGGTGGGTTAGGAATCAGTAGAATTGGGAATCCGCAGAGTTAAGAATCAGTAGTATTAGCAAACTGTGGTATTGAGAATTTGTTGAATTGGTAATCCGAAGAGTTAAGAATCTGTAGCATTGGGAATCTGTAGACATGGAAACCTGAAGAATTGGGAATCTGGAGACATGGAAGTCTGTACAACTGTGAATCTGTAGTATTGGGAATCAATAGTATTGGAAATCTTTAGTATTAGGAAGCTCTGGTATTGGGAAGCTCTGGTATTGGGAGTCTGTAGAACTGGGAATCAGTAGTATTGGGAATCAGTAGACGTGGATATAATTCTCGGGCAAGATTTTAATACTTTACTCAAATATTCCAAAGCGATTCATGAAACATTTCTTCTTAATCGCCTCCGCTGAGGATCGTAACTCCACTTGCGCTTTATGAATTGCCTCTAACTATATCGGCCTGTGGCTTGATGGAGGGCGTTGGTAACAGGTAGCTTCAGCTGTTCGAAGATCAATAAACTTTATATCTGCTGTATACTTAGGCTGTATAGAACCGAAATCAGCTGATATTTTTGCCTTGCAAGAGTTGAATGCAATGTCGAATGTAGGTATTTCTGGAGTGATAAGGTTCACGGGTATGATTCTCGTCCCGTAGGACTGTCACGTCTTGTCTATTGCTGCACCGCCACAATGAAGTATTTTATAAGTGAAGTATTTATGTGAGATGCATATGGTTTCAAAAATAAGTGAGCCTTTAACCTAAGCTCTCAGTGAAACTTGTAAAGGTAGTAAATTTTAGGGGTAGTGGTTATAAAGGGTAGTCGGGGTATCAGACTGCGTTTCAAGCCAATGAAGTATCCGGCAGTGTTGCCCACGGACCCTGACTCAATAGCACGAACGGATAGACAAAAAAAAATAGATTTCAAACAAAATACGAAGTGTAAATATTATGAAAAATATCAGAATAAAAATACAAAAGTAGTAAATAACTATTATGTAACAAAAATTTCTTCTGACACTTACTTTACCGGTAGTCTACAAAAGAGATTGAGGTGATATGCGAGAGAGAGAGAGAGGAGCGTATTTTTTTTTTTTTTCCCTTGCTGATAAAATATTCACTGTATTTTAGAGGTTTTAGGAGTGCCTATAAATAAATAAGAGGTGGTCAAATTGATCTGAGGCACAGTTTTGGTAACAAGGTAGAACTTTGAGTGTTAAGTTTTGGTAAACAGAGAATTAGGTACTATGAGTATTAGATTTACAAGTTGGTAAGTATTGTAGTTGGTATTTTGCGTGTATTTCACTTTACGAACTTGGTAGTTTGTCAAATTGGAGTTATGCACATTTGGATATATGCGAGTGTTAGCACTTTGCGAATTTGGTACTATGCTACTGAAGGATTATGCGATTTGATTCTTCTGTAAAACGAAAATATAAAGTTTTTTTGGATATACAGTCTTCGAAACAAGTTTTACATAAACAAAATATTGTAAGGAATAATAATATATGATCCTAAATATTATTTACTGAAATCCGATATATTAAACTTTCTATAATATAAATATTCGGCTTGTTGATCGTTCTATGAAATGATAATATGAGAATCATTTTAAGTGCAACAAAATTCTATAAAAGTGTAGTGTATGAAATGGCGTACACCCCATGAAATGCCTTTACGTACGATTCTCCTTAGTATCCTTTTCGGAACGTGGTGTCCGTTTCCCAAAAAACCCGTTCCCATAATATCAGTTTCTTTATATGAACGTAGGCCAAAATAACCGTTTTTTATCGAATATCCTCCCGCGGGTGTCGTAAGAGGCGACAAAGGGAAAAATCCTACGGACGGGCAGCAGCGTCCGTTGAAACCCAATCTACAGCTACTGCGGTCGCGAACCCGCCTGCCAAGCGTGGCGACTATGGCAACTACCCCCAAGATGATACAAGTCATATTTTTGGGATGCCTATGTCCAGCAGTAGACTGCATACGACTGAAATGTATGTATGTAGGTCATCTCTGACCTAATTGGATTCCAATGAGGACAAAAAAACCAAACCTACCTGGACTGCAGTTATGACAGCATGTTGACAGTTAGACTCCCGTTAACCCGTTCTACTGGCGTCAGAAGTAGCGGAAAAGTGACATGAAATTTAAGTGAAATTCACTCGGTAACATTACTCTCAGAAACGTTTCTTGTCAATAACGTAATTTTCAAAAGTTGAAATATGTCACAGTTAAGGTAATACGTGAAATGTTTCAGAAAATGCCCATCGCTAATACCTACGTACAACTTACGCCCTTTGAATTTTATTCAAGATCAATTTTAACAATACAGTCGGCATCAGCATGAGTAAAATATTTATCGGGAATCGGATTATTTGGGAAAAGGTGGTGACGGGATCGAATGTTTTGGGAACGTGTTTTTTGGGAAACACATATCAAGACAAACGTGTCTTTCGGGAGAATCAAATTTTGGTAATCGGATTATTTAGGAAACGGTAGTGATGGGAACGGTCATTTCGGGATTAGGTGTTTTTGGGAAACGGATACCAAGCCAAACCCATCTTTTGGGAGAAGTATATTATATCGAAACACTTATATCGGAAAACGGATTATTTGGGATAAGGTGGTGACGGGAACGGATGTATTGGGAACGGGTGTTTTGGGAAACGGATAGCACGTTCCGAAAGGGTCAAAATATTTGCACAATTGTTGATACTATTGGTAGGACTGACTCTATCTGACATGTCTAATACTATGTAGCATACGAATAGATAAGGGCAGCGTAAAATTTATGTAACATGATATAAATTGGCTGTACTACGTGTTGCACTAACTCTATGTTATACCAAAGAACTGGGCGTCAATTAGATACGTAGCTGCTGAATTTTTATAAAGTTGGTTTTCTATGTAACGTTGCCCTACGCAGAGCGCGCGTGCTGCATGAAAATTTAACTTATCCGAGGATTAAAGGGTGGCCACGACATCAACGTTCATTAGACGCATCTTTTTAGACGCGAATACCGACCTTATCTCCATGATACACCAAATTATGTTGTGTTTAAAATCGCAATGTTCACCAACGTGGTACTTGTAACATGTAGCGAGTTTATTGTATGGTCGGTCACTATGGCACTTTTAAATTTGTAATCTACACTATCGGTTTGGTTGTTTAGATAAAAAAAAAGAAAACCAGTAATTCAGGTGTTGTTTTTTAAATGAAAAAACATGTTACACCGGGGTGTATTAAATGCCCAAACGGCAATCGATTTGGCTTCTGGGGCCAACGTCCCATATAAACACGGCTAAGCCCTTTGCCAAGAAAGTTCTCGTATGGCAGGCCATTTGTTCATGTGGCCATTTGTCAAAAGGTACTGTTAATGGCAAGGTATACCTAAATGAGTGTCTGAAAAAACGACTGTAACCGTTTATGAAACGACATATGAAGCCTGTTCTGTTGTAGCCTGATTTAGCCACTTGCTACTTCACAAAGAAAGCTATGTTGGTATGATACCAACAAAATCGAATTTGAAGAAAAATACCATAATCCTCCCAATTGCCTTGCGTTGTGGTCCGTTGAAAAATATTGGGCTAACGTGAAACAAAAACTTCTAAAACATAAAACTAATGCGACGTCAGTTGATAACTTTATCACAGTTTAAGAGGTACAAGTGTTGATGGTAGAAGTGAAGCGTAAACTAAGAAGTTTCTGGATAAATAAAACGTTGTAATTTTTTTTTATAATTTTGGATATTTTTTAATGGCACTTTGATAACAATACGTCCAAAAATTCCCTTCGGCCGCGTACGAAACCAAAATTCGAAACCAGATCTTAAATAAGAATTATTTTTCTTCTTTCGAAATTGGTTTCGGTAAAAGAATAATATTTCTTATTTCAAATCCATTTCGATAAAAGAATATGGTTTCGTCTTACGAAACTATAAAATCAGAATTGAATCCAATCTCTTTAGATGTGTATGAAGTAATTTACTGACCATTAACACGTCAGGAAGTTATCTTTAAAATAAAATGACATATATTGTCACTATCTTTAATGTTATACGTCAAGTGCTGAATAGTAATTGGATAGTACGTACGGAAGTGCAACTAAGCAATTTAAATTGCATTCATTTACTAGATACAGTACGAATAGCAGTATTTACAATGAATACAACACAAATCGAGTTTATAAGTACTAAAAGGGGAGGGGTGGCAGCTCTGTATCAGGGGCGTAAATACCATAGAAAGAAAATTTACAAAAACGGCAACACATTTTATTATTGCGAAAATGAACATTTGGGATGCAAAGGTAACTTTAATATTAATTGTAAGAATGAAATTATGAATCACAACCCCCACGAGAATCACTGTAAAGGGGATATTGTTAAAACAGGATATCTTAAAAACTTGGATAATTTGAAGCAAAAAGTGAGTACTAATTCTGTCTCAATAAAAAAACAATATGATGATATGATGCTGATATGGAAAATAATGGATTTGATATGATTAATGAATTGCGAAGTTATAGTAATATTCAAGGATCGGACAAACGCACGTCATTTTGAAAATATAACCCTGTTCCGTACAGGAGAGACTTCTTTATGTTGTTAAAAAAATAGTATTTTATACATTTATTGGACCATAATTTATCCAGAGACTATTCCAATATTTACTTTCGCCAATAAAATAGAATGACCAAATTTTTTTCTAAATTTTCAGTTGTGAGCCTATAACGATGTGAACCCATTTATGCGTTGAAAAAGTCCGTTCACAGTATTAGATTGTTATTTAATAAATCTTATAAAATGATAAAATAAGGAAGTCTCTGCTTTACGGAACAGGGTTATATTTTCGAAATGACGGGCGTTTGTCCGATACTTGGTAATATTAAAAGTGGACTACACAACGAACGCAACAAAGTATTAGGTGTCACGAAACAGAGATTTACACTACTGAGCGAAGTAATCGTTCCCGAAAAATATGAAAAATTGATCTTAGTTGATTTCATTGATGATGGCAATCGTATTTTAGTATTTTGCACAGCAAATGCAAGACGCAAAATCACAAATTATACAAGCAGTTATATTCCATACACGGCTATGATGAAAAGACTCTGTCATTAACCCCTCTAATTTTTGCCTTTCTGGAAAACAAGAAAAAGGTAACTTACCAACTATTATTCCGATTAATAAAATCACAAATTCCATCATTCGAACCCCAGAAGATTACTTTGGATTTTGAGAAAGCAGCAATGCTAGGAATCAGAGATGTCTTTCCATTGATCGAAATAAAGTTGTGCTATTTCCATTTCAATAGGGCATTGTTCCGAAAGGCAAAAAAACTGAACATAAAATCTATTGAGTGTCAAAAAGAGACACGTAGCTCACTGGCTGGCTTAGCCCGATTACCATAACAGTTTATAAATAAAGGATATAGCTATGTAATGAACAAGGAGCGGAAAAGCCATAGCAAAAACTAGAGGTCGAACAAATGACCATTATTTCTATCGACTTATCAATATCACGGAATATTATCGCATTAGGTATTCATAATCAGCTTAAAAGATTATTCTGTAACATTTGACCTCTTTGATAAGCAACTTGCATCTCCATATTAAAGTAAAGCATGTCAACGTCACATATGTCATTTATGTCACTTAAGTTTTCATGCGTGATTTTCGTGCCGTGTTACTAAAATGGTTAATCCGAAAAGAAAAACCATAAACAAATGGATACAGAAAGATGCTGCTCTTAGTTACAAAGAAGATTCTTCCACAATATATTGCTCTAAATGTGACGTTCATTTACATCAGCTGAAGAACATTGTGTTGAAAGTCACTTAGTGAGTACGAGTCACTCAAAAAGTACGAGTTTAGACACTTTCTATATAGATTTAATCATATTTTTAGTTTTATGCAATATTCCATAGAAAAAAATTAACAAATATTTCTCGATAAGTCGATAAAACAGTTAGTGATTTATGCTATGACAAATTCCGCTTCTTGTTTATAAGACTTTATTTATTATCTACACAAAATTACCTTATCGATAGTCGATAGAAATAATAGTCATTTGTTCGACCTCTAGTTTTTGCTATGACTTTTCCGCTCCTTGGACTAATGAATAAAAGCCCAAATGGCATAGAAGTACAAAAATTTAACGAATATTTTAAAAGGCAATGGTTTGAGCAAAACAATTTTCACAAAGTTTGCTGCTGCAGTGACGAAGAAATAAGAACAACGAACCACTTAGAGGGGTGGCATTCCAAGATAAAAAGATTCATCGGCCGTACGAATCCAACATTAGCTCAAGTCCTGGATGTTTTAAAAAATGAAACCGCCGTTAGCAACCAAAAATCCAAAAAGAATAAAAATTACATGGAGATAGACGAAGAAATAAAATTAACAATCCAACAGCTTAAAGAAAAAAAAATCTCTGTTGGCCATTGCCTCGAAATTATTGCACCTTTTTCGTTGCATTATTAAGTGTTTTTTGTAACAATTACTACAAACTAATTATATAACTAAAATATCTCGACCTATTCCATGAATACTATTTAGAGCTAATTTGTTTTTTTCGTTGTTTTGTATTTTTATAAAAGTACGAAGTTATTATTTGTTTGTTGAAAATTGTACAAAATTGATGTTGTTTTTTATTATTAAGAATTAAATATCAGAGATGAACTTTTTGCTGATTTAAACCTGTAGCGTCTGTATAAAACTGGCCAGAATACAATACGTTACAATATTTTCTGTGTTTTAATTTTTTTATTAAATTCAATGTCATTGTCAAAACTTCGACGTTGATCCGTCCTATAACCAAAGAAGTAAGGTTATTTATGAGAATAATACAATTAAAAAATTAATAATTTTGGGAACTTTGTAATAACCGAAAATTCTGAACATGAAGAGACGTATCGGGTGTCTGACGATGGAAGCAGTTGCATTTTTCTAGGTTGTTTCAATGAACCGCTCTCTCACCCGCCCCATTTCCAAAGAGCGAATGTATTACTCAGCAAGAAACTATATATATCTCCCAGCAGCCTTGTGTGCGATTACCATTTAACACTGCAGTGCTGGAATCTGTTGAGGGAAGGCCCCTCAGTTCAAGATTTTGACCAAGAACACGTTGAAGATATAGTGGACTTGTTTAAACAGGTTGTTTTTTTATGAACTACTGTACATCTCAAAAAAATGTAAAGGAAAATAAAAATAATGTTCGTGTACGATTTTTCTTCTTATTTCCGTAATAAATATGTTGTTTGCTCTATGGTTCCACAATTATTATTTTTTTATGACAAAGGTGGCAAAGGAGCAGACGGATTGCCTGACCGTAAGCAATTACCGTCGCCCATAGGCACTCGCAACACCAAGGGAGTCACAAGCGCGTTGCCGACCTATAAGTGGGTTGGAGCTCTGGCAACCTTATTCACCATCAGGAACACAACACTACATATCTGAAAGGTAGCAGTGTTATTATGGCTGTGGTCTTCTGTAAGGAGGAGGTACTTCCCCAGTTGGGCTTCTCCAGATTCAAGCGTGATGGTACTTCGCTGTGCCCTACCTCTCATTGTTGGACGTAGTTTAAGGACATACCCTGGTCTAAATAATATTCCATAGTACCGATCGAACCATCGGGAATAAAATAAGTTGTGTGGTCGGAGAACGACGAATTTTAAAGGTCTCATGGTTCGATCGATCGGTCGGCACAAACATTGAAAATCCCATTAGTTCGATTAGTAGGACTTTGAGAAATCCTCATTATCTGATCAATCGAATCAACAGTAAAAACAAAATTTCGTCGTCTGATCGATCGGACAAGCCGATCGGACCAGGGGGCCTAAGGGATATTTTTTGATTTTATAGTAAGACGATATCATATTCTTTTATCGAAATGGATTTCGAAATAAGAAATATCATTCTTTTACCGAAACCAATTCCGAAAGAAGAAAAGTAATTCTTATTTAATATCTGGTTTCGAATTTTGGTTTCGTACGCGGCCGAAGGGCAAAAATTAGGTATTTTCTTTTAATTTACCATTTTTGAGGCAAATTTATAAACGTCATTTTTTTCTGGGACAAGCTTTAATATTCCTTGACTTGTAGAGTATTGTACTGGTTTTTTTCTTTACATTTATCACTTACTTCTTCGCTATGAGGCCTAGGCCTCACCGGTTCGTTGTTGGTCTGAAGGCACTAATATCGTATATTGCGTATCAGTAGTTAAAGGTAACAGTTTTATACACATTCTTAAAAATGCCTTGCTGAGTAAACAACTTACCCTTAATCTAATGCTCATGGACTGGTCTAATGGCAATTTGAAATTAGAATATGTTCGGTTTCTGTCAGACGATGAATGTTGGTTTTTGATGCAGTGTGTGAGATCTTAGAAGAACCTTGGTAATTTAGAAAAAGACTTCAGTTATCGGTGGTAACGTACGAAGTTGATACTGCTGTTCTGCTTTCTTAAAAGCTGATAAAACTTTTTGAAGTTATCGTAAAAAGTTAAGTGGACAATAAGCATCAACATAAAATAAACCCTAATCTAAAGGCACTTAAATTAAATTTCGCTACATAACTATATTGCGATTAGACTTATTGTCATAATTTAAATATTATGGAATCAGAATTTGAATTTCGAACTGAGTTAAATTTGAAAACAGAATGTCATCTCACCATATAAATACCTATCGATTTTACATATGATCATACAATCAAACGTGGTACGCACACGCATTAAAAGACGTATTATTACTGGGAGTGTCGATGGACGAATGAGTAGAGGGCGTGCACCCAGAAGATGGACAGATGTGGTCCAAGACGTTACTAGGACTTCACTCTTGGCAACTATAGAAATGGCTAAAGATCGAACGGCCTGGATAGCAGTGACAGATAAAATAGCCCAATAAAGTCACGACCAAGAAGAAGGAGAAGAAGATTTGAATTTATAATGTAAAAGTAAAACTTCAAGATTAGAAATTGCGTTAATATTACCATTTTTAATGCTATGGTGTGAGCCTATTATCATCACTTTCGGAATCATGTGTATCAATTATAAATTGGTCACTGTAGTGATCAATTTTATTTTCGTATTTACGGAAATTTTCTTCACATTTAACTGCGTGCTGACAAACTTTTCGCTAGTCTTCCGGACCGATCATATTCACCTTTTCTTGGAGAAGATTCCTGATACTTGTCATGTTCATATCAACATCACGCTGGGCTACATATTGTTTTATTTGAGCCCATATATTTCCGATAGGGTTAAAATCTGCATGATACGGAGGTAACCGCAGAACAGAATGACCATGTTCAGCCATTATTTTATCTATTGAATATGTTTTGGTTTGTGTTTTGAGATAATTTCGTAAATATCGGGTTTGTTTAGTCGGGTGTTTACTAGAATGTTCCGAGTTTTTAACCAATCTATCATATCTTGTTTCTGGGTATTAGTATTTGGCATCTTTTCGGTATGTTTGTTGTGATATGGGGCATTATCAACAACTAGCACGGAGTTTCGTGCCAAATTTGGAATGAGCTTATTTTTAAACCATCATCTCCTTATGATAATCTCCCGTTGTGTCCGTAGATTTGTACATAAGCAACGCACCAAGTATAAAACCATTTTCACTGCCGGCATAAGCTATAATAAGACGTTGCCCTTTGGAAATTGGTTGTTTAATCCATGCGTCTGACCAGCCTTTGCCATTAACGTGCGAGGTGTGTATGTACAATTCATCCATATACACTTTTTCTTTTTCTTCTTCTCTACATTTTTTATTTTAGATAAAAATTGCGTCCTTTTAAGTCGCACATCATGTTGTTCATTAAAGGTTTTCGGTTATCTTTGATTTTGCAATACCAAAATCACAATTTTCGTAAAATGTTTAGTAGCGTGAACATAGAACCCTTGAAATTTATCGCTTGTATTAATTTCAATCACATTTTTTCCAAATTAGGGAGTTCTTTGAATCTATAAAGAAAGTTATGTACTAAGCTCCTCATTACGTCGTAATCAAAACTGTCTAAATATAATAAATAATCTTTTTTCGGTCTCTTTCTCTGTGACGTTTCAAAAGGCATAGATGGGAGATTTTTGGTTGGCTTCGTTAAAAATTCTTTTTAAAATGCCTGTTGCTTTTATCACCCGGTCTTGAAGTTTATTAAAATATTTACAAGTATCTTCTTAAAAGTTGCCGTTTCCTTCGCACAATATTTATATACAATTTCCCGCGATTGACTATTTACAGATATACCCTTTTTGAAATGGACGAATGGAGAGATCCATTAATATCATTTTTTAAAATATCTAATGAAATAATAACGAATATATTATGCTGGTATTAACTGCTCTATATAGTTCAAGACGAGAAAAACGTCTGCACTCTTTGGGTGTTGGCTGCCACCAATTCGTCAACCAAAGTAATTGAAACTGTCATTTTCTATTACACGATTACGTCCGATTATAGCCGAGACCCGAAGGTTCTTCTAAGATCTCACGGACTGTACATTCATTGAGATGCAATATAGACTGTTGGTCGAATGTATTTATAAAATAAAATAGAAAAAAAGGAGAATATAAAGAATAAGAGTATTATACTCTTGTGATTCACGCAGGCACATCCCCTTATCTCACAATACTATATTTGACAACACCTGGCGATACCAGCTGTTGAATTCAAACTAGTTAAGAAATATAAGGAGAGGCCCTATTTTATAATGAATTTAGTTGTTTAATCAAGACACCCATGACATGTTTTTTTTTAACATTTGACAGAAAGTAATTTAAGTAGTTTTTTTACTCGCCGACTTTAATCTGCCAATTACGACTACATAGACAGAACTATAAGTTCATACTTTTCGATATCAGATTGTCTATGATACATCCAACTCAACTCTAATGTTCATAACGATACGTTCCAGACAACTGTAATAATTTCAAAAGTAGAACTTCATACAATTTGTATACTTATTTGCTAGACCTGGCAAATATTTTGGTATGTGAACATATTTTATTCTATCTGTCACGTTATCGGTCTATCAGAGACAGTTTAACTAGACTGAGCGTGGTAATAATAATACCACGATCAAAAGGGATGGTCTTATGTAACTTTCCGTAGGTATGGCAGAGACGGCGCTATTTTCGTCCGTCCTTGTCATAGTCTCACATATTTTTGTTCCCCTCCAAACTGGACCTGGAGTAATTTTTATTGAACTAAAATCAGTCAGAGTGTGAGTGCTTGTTCGTCCTGGACAAGGGTAGGTTTTATTAGGGTGTGTCAGAATCCGTTACTTATTACCTACATATATTGTATATGTAGACTGTAAGTTCTGATCCCATAATGTTCTTTGTATCTATTAAAAAGTGGCTGGGTATTGATGCACGTAACATTGATGTATTTTTTACGAAATGTTCGAACGGAAGGTAGGAAATTTACGAACGTGGCCACGTGCAATGACGACCTTAAACACGATTCATTTTTCACGTGAACGCGCAAAAGGGTTAACGTGTTACTGGATCGCCATTGATTACCCATGGATGATAACACCCGCACGTTTTGATCGGCTCCAATCGGGATTATTGATCCGAGCGGGTTACGTCGCGTGACAGAGGGAATATTACATTCTACCCGTAACACCACGGTTACTTTACCGGCCTGGGTTTAGGTTGTTATATATATATTTTATTATTGAACATACCTGTTCATTTTAAATAAGGCATTCAGAAAACATTTTGCTGTTTTTTCAGTTTATATAGTTGCCATTAGATATATCGGAGCTGTGGAGGTGGTCACAAATATCTAAACAACGCCTCTATTATCATCGGAAAAAAGTGTGACCACCTCTGCGGCTCCGATATATCTGCGATGGCGAAATTCATTAAAGAAATATTTTAATTGCCATACAATAAGAAATCATAACTTGAATAGATTTTGTTCTTGTTTGGTTTGTACAAATTAGAAAATTAAAAGGCTTAGAACTTTATAGTGCCAAGTACGAATTGTCAGACCACTGACGTTGTATTGTTGGCTGTTGTACCGACTTTAATCTAAAAATAAGGTGCTATGATTGTGTAGGTATTTCTATAATACCTGGCTATAGAAAACAAAACGGGTGCAAGAAAACTCCGCAAAATTTATATAAATACTCGTATTAATAGTTGACCCCGCGAACTACGTACCGTATGGAAGGACTGACATAGTTCATACTAAAGTCTACTACGTCTTTGCGTGGTATTTTACGCCAACGAAGTTATTTATTATTTATTACTTTATTAATAAATAATAATAATAAAACATGTGACAAAGACTAACAAAACTAACATTAAAACCGCTAAAAATAACTTAAAACTAGACTTAAAAATGAACTCCTAGAAATAACCTAAATTGCTTCTGCCTTGCTGCTTGCTGCTGCCTGTCGCTTGTTGATAAGTGAGTTTATGATAGAGGTACAGGCGATAGTATCCCAGGCCTTTTGTAGTTTGGGTCGAGATGGCAAATTTGGACTCGGTCCAGCGAGCCAGGCATTCGAGGCCTCAGCCGAGCAAGCAATCTCGCAGTTTGTAGCCGATGGGGCTTTAGGTATTTTACCTGCGAGATCTGCAGTGGTATTAACCGAAGCCAAGAATGCCGGCAAGGCGATGCTAGAAACTTTTCTTGTTCCTAAACCACCGAACCTAATAGGTAAGGTGGCTTGTGCCCATGCCTGCTCGCTAAAACGTATGTTAAGTATTGACTCAATTTGGGATTTTAACAGACGATCGATAGGTTGAACCAAAAGAGGGTACTTCCAAATGGGACAGCAGCGGAGCAGGTAATTAAATCTAGGAACTAGTAAACAAAACTTGAGAATAAATAGGGCAGAATGACTACTAATTTTAGTTAGGCGGTCCGAATGATTATTGAATTTAGATATTGATTTACTTACAAGAACAGGAATGGTTTCATCAAAAATTTGGCAAGAATAAGTAGTATATATTTATATACTGGCTTATATATATATATATATATATATATATATATATATATATATATATATATAAGCCAGTATATAAATATATACTACTATACATATATATATATATATATATATATATATATATATATATATATACTAAATCGGGTTAGGTATAGTCAAAATTTTCTAAGCTAAGCTCATCCACTTACCTGCATTCACAATGGCATTGTGTCTAATACCATTCTATTATCTGCTTTTGCTATAGTTACCGCCAACCAGTTACTTACAAAAAAAGGTTAGAACTACATTGCGTGGATATTGAAATTTCAACCCTATTCCTTGTTAAATAGATTTAAAATGGTTTAAGAGGACAATGGCATTTTCAACACTTGGGTATTTCATGACCAAGTGTTGAAAATGCCATTGTCCTCTTAAACCATTTGACTATACACCATTTACACATTTATATAACAAATAATAATGAAAATTACGACTATCCACAAATAAGGGTAAATATGGCGAGTACAGAAGTAACGACGTAGACTTAAGAATAACTTGGAACTAATGCTTTTCCACCATTGCTAAGACTAACGCAAAGTGAACCCCTAACATTGCATTAAATTGTCGTAAGGAGCTGTGCGCATTGGCTTCGGCTCCGCGTGCGCTTCCCAAATGTCTGGAACACCAATATTCCGTGTACGAGAAATACAACCGAAATATTAATTCTGCGGAGACGTTGTCGTGAGCAGAAGCTAGTATCTATATACAACAGAGTCAGGTTGGTTACACACAGCCAATAGTCTTGTGAAATCACTCTAAGGCTCAATACAAACAGATACAACGTTTTATCTATCATACTTGAAAATATTCTTTAGAATTGCCAGCACTAACCCAATTTGATTTTGTTTTCCACAAAGATTTTCATCAGGAGTTTAAATACTTATCTCATCGATATTTAAATCGAAAGAAAAATAGAATTTTTTGTCTCGCAGTGGGACTCGAACCCACAACCACTTAGCACAATCGTTTAGCACAATTGGTAGTGCACTGGTCTAGTGATTCAGTGGTTGTAGGTTCGAGTCCCGCTTCGAGTCAATTTTTTCTTTCTTTCGATTTAAATATCGAAGATATTCGCTAGCAGACGTTTGTCAATAATAAAAAAAAAAAACACTCATTTCATGTAATTCTGATTTCATTGTTCAGATTTTGAGCTTCCCATACAAAATTTTCTATCGATGGAATTTTTATTTGTTACTTTCTTAACTTATTTGTCTAAATCTGTTTTGATGATGTTATGTTACAAATCGGTTAATTGAGGTTTTAAGGTAGGTACATTTGTTTTGCCTCTGGCTGCCCCCTATTAACTTTAAAATGTTTTCTTCTAGCTATAAACAGCATCAAGGCATGAAACAGCTTTGTAATGATTTATAAAAGGACAGTACATAAAGTATAAAGTATTCCAACAATCAAATTTGTATCTCGTGTACTCGCCCAGTAGGACTGCAAGATTACATTTTGTTTTGTACTCATTCGAGGAATAAACAGCATATATGGTATTCAATATCTCGTGGTATCGCGGGTAGTGGCACCGCGAGAGTATGCTTGTTGTTATTGTTTTTGGTACGTTTTCGTTCACACTATATTATAAAAAGTAATGTCCAATAATTCCAATAAATAGGTATTTGGTCAAGAATGTTAGGTCAGTAATAGTAATTCATTAACTTCTATATCTGTATGCAAGTAATTCTTTTGCTTGTGAATCAAGTCGTGATTCCGCAAGCAGAATATTTTAGAAATAACAAAATAAATTCCAACCGTAAAAACTGTCTGCAACGCAAATGAGATTTTTTTGCTTTTGAAGCTGGTTGATTCCGCAGGCAATGTAATTTAAGTAAATAAGGCTATAATTATAAGTGAATTCATCTTGTTTTATAAACGAACATTTAACCTTAATTCTTCTTTTCTCCATTGCATTGCGTAGTTGCAATTCAAAAACTGCCAAGTAAATACCTTCATCCGAATCGGTGTCTAGTAACCTAACCCTCTTTATCTACTTTCTGTTCATTCTTGATCCTATTTTATATTGAAAACACAAATTCTTTTTCGTAACAAGCCGTATCGTACCGCCCAAAAAAACATAATAATGCATAGTTAAGACAGAGGAGGCGCCAATGAATATAATTTTGATCGAAGGTGCCTTTTTATTATAAGGTTACTTTTATCAATTAATTAATACAAGGACTGTTGGACAGAAAATTATGAAAATTAGTATGAAGGTATCTAACACCGACGCCGAACCGACTGTCCTAGAATAAGGATAAGGTTCTTAATGTTAATACTGTAAGGCGGTACGACGTTCGCAGGGTCAGCTAGTTGGTTATATTTTATGGCATTTGGTTAATCAATCAATAGTCATACTGATGAGTTTAATGAATTCAGAGCTCTATTTTGATATAATTAACGAACCTTGTATTTACACCTCGCATTGAATTTTGTAGACGCTTCTGGCACCGATATAGATGATTTGTTACTTTAAATCCTTAATATTTTAATATTTTCAGCTGCTTTCTTAATTTCCGGCTTGGACTAGTGACAGGGTGCTATTTAAGTTCGGTCTAAAGACTTAAAGGTTTTCACGGCTTCCTAAAGATGGCAAAAGTCATAGCTGAAGATAATCGTTTAGATAAATTTCGATATTGACAGTACTATCCTCCATCCACCCATCCATTGACAGTGCCATCGCTTGACAGTGTCAGTTCAGTTTGGCAGTTCAGGCAATGTCAGTTTTGGTTTGGGACGTTAATATTACTTTTTTACTTAAATTCTACTGTGGCCCATTATTGTCCCTTCCAGTAAAATACTCTTGTCCAGGCAAATGTTTAAAATCCGCCGGCACATAAGTTACGTCATCTATAACCAATTGTTTTCTGGTATAGTTTAGCTGTAAAGTTTTCGAGCAAGTCTTTTTACAGTGCAATTTTGCTTTTCTTTGAGATTTTTGTCTTTGAGACTATTTGAACTTTTATAACCTCCAAAGCTGCCAGTTTCTTAACCAACTTTACATAAAATGGGGACTTATTCCCTTTATTTGACATATTTAGTTCACAGAGAGGTGCTCGGGTGTCTTTTAAAAGTAGACAACATTGTGTGGATACATTGGATCACGACTTTACCACATTTTAGTTTCCTTTAGTAGTTAATTCCTTATAACATTTTTAATGTAATCGGTAAGAGGATTTAGGTATTTTTACCAATTTTGCTATGGCTTTAGTCGAATTTCATAGTGATTTTTTTCTGTCTACTGTTTTCATTGGATGAAATAATGTGTTATTATGAAATAAAATGTAAATAAAATCCTAGGCAATATTCTACGGATCAAAAAAAATAACAAAAAAAATACATAAATAAGGTTTAATATTCAACAACCAAATTCATCTGGTCGGATTTAACATCTATTACTAGCCGATCAACAAGTGACCACTAGTAGTAGTAGGTGGACGGTTAGTATTTTTTTTTCGTAACCAACAACCCAGTTTCTTTGTTGTCAGTTTTTTTCCTTACTGTCTACCTGGTTGCTCGTTGATACTTTTTTTCGCTTGATTGACTACCTGGTGGGTATTTTAATATAATTTATTCTTAACTGACTACCTACTTAGTTGTTTCTTAACCGGGATCCGATCACTCGTCACTTAGAAATGTAATGGTTATTATCATTACTAACATCAAACCGTTAAATTGGACATAAAAAATAGAAAAATATAATTTAAAAAAAATATACGTAGCATTTTTATAGTTATTTATGCAATAGTATTGTATAAGAGGATTCAAAAAAGGTGAGTGGCGTGTGTAATTGTTAATATAGACGCTATGAGCCTTTCTTGACCTCTTTATACAACGTTGCATACAATACTTTTTCTACGACTAGGGATAAAATAAAACGCAAAATATAACTATTCCAAGAATGCTAACCAAACACAGCAATGTAGCATAAAAAAGAGCGGGAAATTGGATAGTGACAAATGACAGCCGACTGAACATAAGCATAGACACGGTAACATATATCGTTTTTTCACTCTCATTTACTTACTTGTGTTTTTCCTTATGTTGGCAGCAATTATTTTAGTTCTGTTTCTGCTTCAAATCATATAAATTCAGTTATTTGTTAGCTTAGCAGTTTTGATTTTCGTTGTAAATTTAATGTTTTCTTATTATTTTTATCTGTTGGATTCACCGCGGTCCTACCGCGAAAAACGTCATTCGTAAATTTTGGACGATTGTTTCTGTCACTCTCATGAGCTCATGACGCCTTAATTGAAGTAAAAGAGATAGACGCTCGAAACATACGAACTTCGATGTTTGCGGTACCGGGCCTAGATACCTCTGTTAGCAGTTACATTTTATCACATAATCACTCTAAGGTCTTTTTGAAGTATAGACTAGATAGACTTTTGAGAAATTGTATAAGACATGCTTTTATATTCGTTCGCGGGACCATATAATTTACAGATAAAAGTACCGGAGTAGAAAAAGAATATAATAAAATTGTATGTTCGTTCATTTTATTGTTATAATTTAATCTAAGACAGTTAAAACCATAAACTTTACAATTTACATTGGCGATTTCATGTTATTAACAATGTCTTGTATGTGGTACAAAAATCAGTTAAATTATCTTCGGCATCCGTTACTTCTTCCCAAGTTTGTTCTGGGTGAAGGTGAAAGTCGCAGGCTCGTGTTTCAGGCGACAAATATTTGTAAAGAATTTGAGCCTTAAATAGGTAGTTTATGGTTTGAGCTTCGTTTGGACACCCACCGAAAATACATGAATCATTTTCAGGCGTTCTTTTTATCGACATTTCGAGAGATGAGTCTGGTTCTTGAATGTAGTCCATATCAATCGCACTCAAAATTCTTAAATGACAGAACCTTGATAGATGCGAGACGGGCATTTCATTTCTCTATCTATTCGATTGTCATTGTGTGTTGAAATCACAGAAATCGGCCAGCCATAAGATGTATGCTAATCTTGTTTTTGTACACGTGCATATTTCTCAAGTGTCTGGTTGTTTTGAATTCTTATCGACTTTGTCTAATACATCATATTATATTAATGACGTACTTAACCATTATCTGTTAGGTATTTTCCTCTTTTCATAATGTACAAATAATATCTTTCTGTAATAGATTTGAACTGGTTCCCAAGAAACGTTCTAATAAATATTTTGAATGTTCCTTTTTTGACTATTTTTTGTGTTTTCGTTTGTCAATATTACACTTATTTTAATATCGCATTTTGCATCGCAAATCATGAACGAAACACAATAGGTATATTTATATAAACGGCGAGAGAGTGTTGCTTCATAATAACCAATACTACAAACAGAAGGTGTATGGAAACCAAAGTACATTTTGGATCTGTTCCCAACGGAGAAACAAGAGATGTATTACAACTTCGGTAAGTTATTAAATTTTCCTTATTATTTTATTACGAATGTTTTCACATAATTTTAATAACCTTTATTCCGTTAAGGAATGATTAAATTGTTCAAAAATCGACCCATTTTAAGTAAGCTAATATTACTTACATTGGTTTCAGAATAAAACTATCACAAACGAAAAAGAACATATTTGCCCTGTAGATTTTAACAAAAATGGGGTGGATATACAACTAGATTTGTGTGTAAAAAAATGTACACAGTCTGATGAAGTTCCAGTACCTCAAATTTATCAAACAACCGTTGGCTCACTAAAGGATAGAGGAATAGATATGTTATGCAAGATCCCTCGATTCCCTAATATAAAGTCACTCTGTATTATAATAGGAACAAAGAAGCAGGATTGGCTAAAGTTGTATGTAAAGAGGTGGAAGTGCCTAAAAAATATATGTCATTTTTATCGGAAGACTATGCTGACGAGGTCGAAGGCGTACGCGTATAAATATTTTGCTCAAAAGAATCAAGGCTTCTTATGGAGACAGTCACCTCGTATCTCAGTGACAGCACCTTTAAAAGCTGCCCTAAACCTTTCGCTCAATTGTATGTTGTACACGGCGATCTAGGGAGCACCGAAGATCGTAAAAATATAATACCACTTGTTTACGCTCTACTTCCTGACAAGACGAAACGTAGTTATGAAACATTTTTTCAGTTGTTGCAACGTAAATACCTAAGTGGAAGCCACGGAAATATAAGACGGATTATGCCCTCATAAGCTAGTTGCATAGCAGCTAGAAGCTGTATCAAACGTTTTCCCAGGAGTGGATCAGGATGGTTGCTATTATCATTTTAATAAATGTATATGGAGCAAAGGTGAGGAACTAAAACTTAAATCGGGTAAGCTTACTCGACGCATTATTGATCTGTCTGCAGTACTAACTTTGTTGCCTCAGGATAAAGTACTTGAGGGCTGGGACTACAAAAAAACTGAATCGACTGAATTGAAGGACGAAAACAACTTGGAGAAGTTCTTAAAGTAGGTACTTCGAGAATTTCTGGCTCCGTGTTTGGAGAACGTCACCGTACAACGAATTTCCTTGAAGGCTGGTATTTAAAGCTCAACAGTAATATAGGAAAGAAAAGAGTAAACATTTTCCAATTACTCAATTTTTTGGTCCGAGATGCGGCATTTTATACGGTATGCGGTAAGCAAATAAATAATGGCAAAGCTCTTCCAAAAAGACAAATTTCCTATATAAATAATGATATGTAATAGGCACATCTTAAGATGCCAGATGCAACTTTTAAATGATGAAATTAGTGTCGGTCATTTTTTACATAAAGTTAAGTAGCACTGTAATCAATTATTTCTTAAATAAACTGTTTATAATAAAAGCTGATGCTTCACCTTTAGCTCTTTAATAAGTATGTTCCCTGTCCGAGTGCTCCCATGAACTCGTGACTCAGTTTTAGCACTAATCGTTTTATATGTGAACAGTCAATATATTATGTATTAACGAATAGCGTGTCAAGCGGTTTTTCGGTTGGTATCTTTTACAATTACCTAATGGCAAACCAATCATAAAGAATTGGTCAGCTATAACTAAAAGTTTTTATTTCTAACCAACCAACTAAGCCGATTGTAGGTTACGAACAAAAAAATACTAACCGTCCACCTAGGTGGACGGAATGGTTGGTCGGCTAGTAATAGACGGGATTTCAACGTGTACAGTCGTTACTTTGTGACTTTGGTACGTTAAATGGTCGCAAAGAGGTAGGGCAACGCCAACGTGTTGGTGCAAGTGCGTCCCAGAACAGCGTGCGACCCATCGTCCGGGGTATCAACCACATCCCGTCAGGTTGCTAGCCATCGCTTCGCACGACCTCAGGTTCCAGAGCAGCTGGGTTGTTTGCTCTGACAAGCTCTCCTTTCAGAGGAAGTCGTCTAATAGGTGGACGGCGCCCGAGGAACACACGAATCCATGGTGGTCTACAGACAGGTGGGCTACTCAAGAGGCATAACTATGGTCTATACAAACATCAACCCCGAGTTGGAGACCAATGGCTGCACGAAGTGTAAAATGTGTCTATAAATGTGACGGTTAGGCATGGAGCCAGTGCCCTGACTCAGGACTCACTTGTAAACGATACTAAAACGGATGTTAAGTACAATTCAAATTGAGATTTTAATAGAAGATCTGAAGAAGATTGAACTAGAAGAGGGTATTTCCAGATGGGGCAGCAGCGAATCATTTAAGTGAATTTATGAACTAAATAGCAAACAGAACTTGAGACCAAATGGAGCCGAATCACTACACATTTTGGTAGGCGGTCTGAATAAACATTACATTTTGGAATCGATTATGTTAAAATGAAAGAGATAGCTTCACAATCCTTGGAGCTGAAGATTATCTTTAATGGTGATGTTAATTTGTGGTTCAATATTATATATTATTAAAATTTTGGATGATTTGTGATGTCGAGGATGGATTTACTTTGTCAGAAATAAATAGCTCGCACTTGGAGAATTTAGTTCCAACTCGATGTCTAATAATACCATTTAATTTTTTATTTTGCCAGAAAAGTCTGTGGGTTGTCTCCTTAGGTGAATGATTGAATTAAAGGCCAAACATGTAACTGGACCGAGGGAATCACCTTGCTGACAACCCACGGCCATTATTTCAATATCTTTGTACATTAGTTTGGAAGGCATAATAGTTTATGACGGGCAGTAGGATTCCAATTTTCATGAGGTAAATGATGTCCTCACAATGCCCTCTATTAAAATCAGTCAAATTATCGTCTGCTTCCACGATTTTTTCCCAACTTTGGTCAGGACTAAGATGAATTCGATAAGCCCGTGTCCTCGGGGAAGCATATAAATTCATTTTAATTAGCAATTTACTTCTCAATCATCTGAAACTATTTCAATTGTTTCACTGCATCCTCCAAAGATGACTTGATGAAGATGAAGATGAATGTATAAAATACTATTAGAATTTTGCCGGTTTGTCTTGTATTTTTCGTTTCTATTGACTTTATTAATTCTTTAGGCTGTTTATTTAATACTAGCTTTTGCCCCCGGCTTCGCACGCGCAGAAGAACCCTCTTTTTGACCTCTTCGGGGATGAATATCAAAAATGCTGAAATTACTTTTCTTGTGTTTGGATAAGGAGTGTTTACACAAAATTTCAAGTTTCTAGCCTTAAATTTAACACAACCTCTTTTCATACACTTTCAACCCCTTTTTTACCCCCTTAATGGTAAAATTTCCAAAAATCACTTCTTAGTGGGTGCTTACGGTATATAAACTGGGCTGGGCGTTGATCAGTCAGTCAGGACTTTCACGTTTATATATATAGATTTTGTACCCAGGGTGGTGCGTACATAGTTTTACGTCTTCATCTGGGTGTAAAGTGAGATTTTTCGTCGCGCCCTGGGGCGGCAAATCTCTCTTACCGCCCAGTGTGACGTAAAAAATATAATAGTTGAGTTGGAGGTATCATAGACAGTCTGATATTGAAAAGTATGTGCTTATATTTAGTTTCGTCCATGTTATAGTAATTAACACATTAAAGTATGCGAGTATAAAAAAGGTATTTGAAAACGACCGATATAGGTACGAGAAAATATGTAAACAAATGAAATAAATAAACATACGACTATTATACTTAAACTAAGTTGTTCATACCTAATTTATAAACAGATGTTATACTTTGTACCTACACAAACGAGAAAAGTAACCGTAAACATAATCTCACAAAGAGATTTACAAATATTTTTCGTTACCATATAAATATGTGGTATATAATAATATATATATAAACGATAATTAATTTGACATTAAGGCACGGGTCCTACCGCGAGCTAGTAAGCTATGAGCTATCATCTATTTCAAGGGACAAAAGATAATCGATCCCGTGTAAATAAAAGAGACATATATGTAGCTGGGCGATCGTAGTTCATCGCCGGGCGATGAGCTATAAATATATATCTCTCCCTTTTATTTACCCGGGAGCGATTATCTTTTGTCCCTTGAAATTTAGCATCCCACGCGTTTCGTTTTTCATTAGGACTGTGTGGTGTGATCCCTTTGTTCAATGTTAATTCAAAAAATATTTTTAACTTAAATTTTCTATTACTGTTCACATATTTTACTCATTGCCTTTTAATATGTATAACATGATGTTGTTCTTTCGATTAACAGGTAAAAAGTAAAATGTTATTGGAAGGTACTGATTGTAAAAAAAATAGTTTTATTTCATACATATCCCACTTTTCAATAGTCAAATTAACTTAAGCAGTAAAGGACAATGGAAATAGAATATAAAATTGTATTCTACATAGATTTATCGCATTGATTTTTTTTTTCACCATAATTAAGTAAAACTTAAAAGGCTTCATTTCATTTAGCTGGCAAGGGAACAAGTGGTTAATAGAGTGTTTAAGGCAGCTAGAAGATTAAAAACATACAACCGAACGCACCTCGTTCTAAAATAGTTACTAATATTTCTTTAACCTCATAGTCACGAAACAAACCGTCGCGTAACTTATTCCAAGACTAATTAATAATCGCCAAGATTAATATACAAAAAAGGTTTTTAAGCTAAAAGATTTCAGCAAAACCTATCTTCGGTGAAGCGACAATCGAGCCTACGTAATATAAGACGACGTCGTGCCTTAGGTACTATGGAAATCAATATTCACCGAGAGTTTTAATTTCCGTTTTAGCTTAACTGAATATTTGCTTTTATAACTGAAGATTTCTCGAATAACACTTAAAGATTCCTTGTAGTTTATTACTAACAGTTGCCGTTTAGAATTTTACTTTGTCTGTGAATATCTTAGTGCTCTAATAATTGAAGTGACAAAATGCAAAAATAACGTGGGTAAAGTTATCTTGCTTTTTAATAAATAGTGTTCTACGTATTAAAATATGTAATTAGACGTATAGTTAGTCAAAACAAAACAATTTTAACGTTATCCCAATAAATTGATTTCTGATAATGTAGATTCAACAGCATAGAAATATTTACAAATTACAATATTAAGACAAGAAACTGCCTATACTAAATTTAAAAAGGCACTATATGAAATTACATCGATCCATCCATGTCATTCTTCATGTATATCCAAAAAGTTCCAGATAGGACCCCTGAGAAAGAGAAAGTGGCTAAAGCGAGGGATATAATGTTCATACATGAATTTCTTTAGTTAAAAAGATGATGTCAACTAACCCTAAACACAAATGTAAAATGGTCAGTAAATTACCCTTAAAAATGTATGATCTGGCAAGCCATATACATATGGTCTAAAAAGTGAAGAATACATTACTACCGGCATAGTTATCTACTGGCGATATCTACGTAGAAGAATGTCTGCAGAAGCGGTTATTACCACTTCTATGTAAACATAATATACCTCTGTGTTATTTTGGATATATACCTCTGTGTTATTTTGGCCATATGGCCAAAATAACACACCTACTTGCCAGTATGGAAATAAAATTAATAAATTTTACTGTAACTGAAAAATACAAAATTTATGACTAGAAATGTGCGATATTTCAGAAAAAAAATGGAGAAACCAAGCCAAAAACATCGATGCAGCATCGATAGCAGATTGGTTTTGGTATCGCGCGGAGATGCGAGGCAGCAATACACGCTGCAAGGTCTTTTGTTTCGGAGTGTGATAATACGGATAGTGTCGTTGTCAAAGTTGATTTAAAGAATGCTTTTAATTACCTTGATATGGGCACTATGTTAAAGGAGACCTTGGAGCTTGTGCCGGCTCTCTATCCTTTTATGTACCAGTACTACTGTATCAGTACTACTGTACCAGTACTCTGATTTTTTGGCTGGCCATTCAGCGGACCATTGTAACACTTAAGTCTCCACTAAATGTTTGTTACTTGGACGATGGGACCATTGGGGGTAGGCCGGTCGAAGTCGTTGAGGACTTAAAGAAACTGATACCGGCTTTGAAAGATGTCGGCCTGGACGTTAACCCCACAAAGTGCGAGCTTTTCACGTGCGGGCTCGTCTCAGTGTCTTGTTTGGGTGATCTGAGAAGTATTTTACCTGGCGTTAAAATGTTAGACAAAGCGAAAGTTTCTTTGTGTTTCCGCTGCTCGTATGTGTTATCTTCGGGAGCTTCCTCGGGGTCTATAAAGTAAGGATTGTAGACGTCCTCTCCCAGGTATGTAACGTCATCATCACTATCTCTATAAAAGCTCATTTGCTGCTGAAAATCTAAAACTAACCGAAAAGTACAAACGGAAACAAAACAATTTTGAAATTGACCAAAAATGTGAGAAACGATTGATTTATTTGATTAAACAATTTTGCTATTTATTTCTAAGTCATTGTAATTATACCAGAGCCCTGAGTGTAAGTTTTTAACGTAACTTTACGTCACGAGCGCGTTTGCGTTTCCCATATAAATAACATTATCTTTACGTTTTTTTACGTCAAAAGAAACTTACACTAGAGCCTCAGTATGCCAAGAAATATACAAAAGTTTGACTATTCACAGGGCAACGAACTTTTGTCACTTTCAATTCAATTATCTATATTTCATAGCAAGGGTGGTATTGGCTCAAGAGCCCTGTGGATTGTCTTCCGCGAACAATAATTGCATGAATCCCAACGAGTTCGACTGCATTGAATCTGGCACATTGTTGTTCGCGATTGTAGCAAATTACTCCATCTGAACGAACTGTTGTATTGTTTTATAAAGACAATAACGTTGTTTTGTCTCTGTTCAACAACTTAAGTACTTATTACTCTATAGGCACAATGTTGACAAACACGAGGAGCTAGTTGACTCGAGTGCCTAATTGTCCGTATTGAAGACAGTTTGAGCCCGTTATAGGACAACCGTGCATGCATTATTCAATAAGTAAGCATAATTGTTATTGTCTGAGAGAGGGTATATAGATTTAATATGGAATAAAACAACTGAAAAGGATTATATCCCGTATATTTTTAACTTTCACTTAATTCGATTAATGTCATCACGGAAATTAACATTGTGCCAAATACGTATTATAATAACACATTTTTCTCAAACATGCAATGAAATATCGTCCTTACGTGTCTCATACGCGATCGGGAAATTAGGAAATATGTCATTGCAGGCCTAGGCCGGGAAGTATTTTTTTTTAAATAATTTTATGTATACCTGGCGTCTGTGTTCATGAAGCCTGTTCAAACAGCTGAATTGTATTTTTTTATCATTTATAGAGACTAAATGATTAGCGGGCTAAAATATACTCGTAATCTTGCCTATTTCAGACGAAATGATATGAATAGATTTATTTTATTTATCATAAAAATGAAGATTCATATCATCAGGTTATAACATTATTATACATGCTTTCAATTTTAAAATCAATTGCCGAAATATTGGCAACACCAAACATTACTCCACGTATGCGCGTTTTCGAACTCACGTTTGAGTCAACCAATCACAGGACACGACAGCAGTTGTTTTACTTGTTTTAATAATGGCGGGATGGAAAAGTTTCTCGGCGTGTAAAACTCTGTTTATTAAGACTACATAGTGGTAAACGTTGTGATTCAATGCTTTTGTGACTTAGATATAGTGTTACGCGTGTATAAAAACTAAATAATTCACTACATCAACTGCCTTTGATCTACCTTCTGTGCCTGATCCACCTTTTGTGTCTGCTCCACTTGCAGTGTCTGATCCACCATCTGTGTCTAATCCAGCTCAAGTTGACAGTATGATTCCTTACTTTTCTCTATGAATATGATATCTCTGCATTGAAAAATATTTTCTTTATAGGATCATAGATCTGTATCCTTTAACACCTTCAGGGTATGCCATTAAAATACATCTTTAGACTTTTTTTGCCATTTCAACCTTTTTTCTTTAGGAATATGGACTATGACAGTACTACCGAATATTCTTAGGTGACTTATGTCTGGCTTTGTCCCTGTCCACATTTCAAAAGGAGTCTTGTTGTTCAAACCTGAAGCTATTGTTCTGTTCCTTAAGTAAACTGCATAACTACATGCTTCTGCCCAGAATGCTGTGGGAAGCTCAGCATCAAATAATAATCATCTAGCCTTCGCACAAACCGAACGGTTCTGGTTCGCAGATGCCATTTTGTTTGCTCGAATATGGGTTGGTTCTGTGATGCAGTATGCCATTTACCTTCAGGAACTCCGTGAACTTCTTGCTTGCAGTTACTGACATCGATCCTGTCGCTAACATTTAAACCTCGCACTGCATCTTTCATTTCCTTCATATATGATCCACACACATGGCCAAACCGACGATGCCAGATGTCAGCAGACACTCCCATTGCAACAGTCGTATTTTCTGGCATATTTAATTTGTAAACTCCGTTTATCAAACCAGCAGTAGCAACTAACTGTCCTTTTCTATTATAAATTTTACAATCTTCCTCAGTGAATTCTACTTTGTTACCTTTTTGATGAGTTGACTTAATGATAACAAGTTCGTAGTTAAAGTATAGTTTACTTAGAATTGGCACGCTATTATCATTAAAAACAAATAGCGTTAGAAAAACAAAAATTGACAATCACAATTCTCTGTCAATATATTAAAGACTGAATACTAGAAATTCTACGTTTGTAAATTATCGATGATGGAAGTTGCACGGTGAAAATCTATTGTGGACAAATACTTGGAAAATCCCTCATGGTCTTGGTCGATGATGGCTAAATCGTAAAAAATTCCCAAAAGTACTGTGTGTAGCGTCATAAAAACATACAAGGATTCTCTGTCCTTCGATGGGAAGCCTCCAATCAACCGACGATTGGGGACTACAGATAAAATTTTGGAGAAGAATGTTTTAAAGTCAGTGGCACAGAATCCAGGGCTCTCAGATTATGATTTATCTCGAAAATTAAAAAAAAAACCGAAGTACTGTAAGACGAATTCGCCTTCGAGCAGGTTATAAGAGCTATATAGAGCCGTCAAGCAGCCAAATCGAACCTTAAAACAGAATGAAGCAGCTAAAAATCGAGCACGTCGAATGTACGACCAAATTCTCACCAAATACAAAGGCTGCCTCTTGATGGATGATGAGACGTACGTAAAGCTCGACTTTAACCAACTCCCAGGTTCAAAGTCTTACAAGGCATCGGCTAGAGGGAATGTTGAGGAAAAATACAAGTTTCACAAACTGGAGAAATTTCCAAAAAATCAACACATGATTTGGCAGGGTATATGTAGTTGCGGTCTTAAGACCAAAGTTTTCGTCACTAAGGCAACAATGACATCAGATGTTTAATGTGAACGAGTGTCTGCAAAAACGAATTTTGCCTTTCATTCAAAACCATAATGGTCCTGTTAAATTCTGGCCCGATTCGGCTAGCTGCCATTACTCCAAAAAGGTTTTGAACTGGTATGCAGCAAATTACATTGATTTCATACCACGTGAGATGAACCCACCCAACTGTCCCCAGTTTCGGCCTAAAGAGAACGACTGGGCGATTATGAAAGGAAAATTAAATAAAACTGGCAGAATAGTCCAAGACATCAACTCTTTGCGGTCTACATGGAATCTACAGGCAGAAAAGGTGGACAGTGACCTTGTTCATAGGATGATGAAGACTATTTCGAAAAGAGTCCGTAATTTTATACATAACAAAAGTAAATAATTGAAGTTTATGTATCTAACATGCGTATCAGTTTAGATTACATATACTTGATTAATTTCAACGGATTCCGCTGTGGTGCGGAACCCGTTGGGTGGCCCAATTGGTTAAGGTGTCAGCCGCGATAGCTCTAGATGCGGGTTCGAATCCCGTCTCGGACACCCAAGGTCGTCGTCGCTTTTTCTTAAGTATATGTAATCTATTTCAATTTATAATTAATATAGTATGAGTATTACTATTTAAAAATCAAAGTAAATCAAAATATTTCACAAATAAAGAATATATTTGTAGTTTCATTTATCATTAACTACATTATGAATACTAGCGATGCGAGGGATGAGACGAATAGCGCGACTTCCGCGTACACATACGTGCTCGTGTTTCGCCTCGTTATTCGCCTTGCTGTGACCATAGCATAAAGTCTTAATAAAGGTGTGATCACACTGCTGCTTAAAAAACGGCGACGGTACGGGATCGCAAGGACGCATCGTACCCGCACCGTTTTTATCGTACGCTCCCACACCGCTGGTCAAAATACGCAGCCACAAATAGTACGCCATGACGTGCATTCACACGGTATGGGTATTTTGAGCAGCGGTGTCACCGCTATACACATTTGACTATATTATATACGGGGGAGAAACAACTTGAACGATGCGAATATAATACTAGTGTGATATCCCGTTCTGGCATTTTACATTTTATACATATAATAGAAAGAATAGTTTTTATTTAAAGCTTAAAACTATCTACTGTAAATATGATACAAAACTATATTATTTATGTTTGAAATACAGGATAAGGAAGTTTCTCAGGGTTGTCTAATAGCTCAGACCTGATTCGCTACCGATCCGCTGTCAGTGGGAATAAATGGAAATTAATGGAGTCTGCCGTCCTTTCAAGCCCCTTCACACGCGCCAAACGTGATCGTTTGATCGGCTGCTATTTCTCCGAGTACATTGCCATCATCGCCCGACGCCGAGCAGAGATGAAGAGGTCTCATACAATTAAAAGCCGATTGACAGTTGAATCGTTACCGAACTTCCAACTGAGCAGTGATTCTAGCGCTATTACGTTAATCTTGTAGCAGGTGAGGTAGGCATTCTATTTCAAGGTCTCAACTCGATATTACGGTTCACATTATACTTAGTTACGTTACGCTACCGGTAACATTCTCATCGAAGACGTTGAATATATTTCGGAGACACATAAAATAGGTAATTAACTTACGTAAATACGTGACCGAGTGAAGGTGTAATAGGGATCGAAACCAGACATGTAGACAGAAACAATATGTAGGTAGAAAGAGTATTCTTCTAAATACACAATCTACACTATTGTTATTATTATTTTATACAACAACGACAGTGGCAAACAAGCATACTGCCCGCCTGGTGGCAACTCCAGAGGATTCACATGCGCGTTGCCTACCCTTTAAGAACCTATACACTCCTTTTTAGAAGAACCTCATACTGTAGTCCCTAAGGAAAACCTCTGCAGGGAGTTCATTCCAAAGCCTTATGTTATTAGTTATTAGGCTAGAATGTAGAAAAAATATCGAAATTTATTAATCTATCTATATATTATATAAACGTGAAAGTCCTGACTGGCTGACTGATCAACGCACAGCCCAAACCGCTTAAGTTAGCTGATTTATTCACAATATGTAGTTTATATACCACATAAGCACCTACTAAGAAGGGATTTTTGGAAATTCTACCATTAAGGGGGTAAAAAAGGAGTTGAAAGTGTGTATGGGGATTGTGTCAAAATTAAAGCCAGGGACTTGAAATTTTGTGTAAACACTCCTTATTTAAGTACAAGAAAAGTGTTTTCCGCGTTTTTTTTTAATTCATCCCTTAAGGGGTCAAGTTTGTATGAAGATTATATAAAATTTAAAGCGAGACACTTGAAACTTTGGGTAAACACTGCTTATTTGAATAAAAGAAAAATGATTCCGGCGTTTTTTGAAATTCATCCCTTAAAGGGTCAAGATGGAGATAGAGTCAAATGTCAATTATGAGACTTTAAGCGTTGTGTTGAAACTCCTTATTAAATGAAAAGTAAAGTAATTTCAGCGTTCTTTGAAAGTCATCCCTTAAACGGTCAAAAAGGGGGTTAATAATTTGTATGGAGATGGAGTCAAATGTCAATTATGAGACTTTAAACGTTATGTTTAAACTCCTTATTTAATGAAAAGTAAATTAATTTCAGCATTCTTTGAAATTCATCCCTGAACCGATTCGTTGCGTGTTCCATTTTCGAAAACTTTAGTCTGTGGCGGCGAACAATTTTTTCATGGCACGACAGGCGTGCCTTACGCCATAGAATATGATGGCACGCCTATCGTGTCATCCGCCATGTGTATAAAATTCGGAATTAATTTCGTTTTTTTCATTGATTTTGACTTGATTGAGTTCAGTTGACATCTAACCAAGGAAGTGAACTGATCAAAAGATTGTTTTAAACTGTTAGTAGCTTTTAAACTACGAGTTTTACTCGAAATGGATGGTAAGTGACTTTCAAAATTCAGATATCACAAACATTTTCTACTAAGTATAATGTTTATACTTTCCTAATTATCAGAGCCCGGAAAATCTATAGCAAAACAAAAGACTGTCGTAATCAAACTAGTGATAGAAACATTTTTTATCGACATCGAGTTAGTTTCGTCTAAAAATCATACCGATATGTTTAGGTACATTACTTATTTTATAATCATTCACGCCAAACGCAAAAGAAGTGGTAAAGTTAGGGTTTGTTTTATTGTTATTTCATCTAAAACGCAACGTAATCATCAACGTTATTTATATTTCATATTAAGTAATAACCCTTCCCTTTTGGCTTGGCCGTAGTCTGGTGACAAAGAGGTAATCAATCTCATTGAAAATAATAAACTTCAGAGAATCAGTACTCCATAAGACATCAATAAACTCGATATCGATAAAAAAATGTTTCTAACACTAGTTTGATTACGACAGTGTTTTGTTTTGCTATGGATTTTCCGGGCTCTGCTAATTATGTATAGTGGGGTAACGGAATGGGTAATTATTTTTATAGTGCGACGTATTTAAACCTATGCATTTACTATCTTCGACATTTCTCCTTGAACTATTCATTTGAGTCTTATAGGTAACAAACTTAGAGGATTTAAGTAGTAACTGGAGACGCCTTGGCTGTCATTTTTCGTACAAAATAGACTGACGGTTCTTGCGGGCAAGGGGAGTGTCAAATGCATTGCTAAAACGTCAGTCTATACAACAATCTGCACAATTGTGCAAGTTTTTTGGCAGAAGGGTAAACTTATAAAGGCGTCTCCAGTCATTAAATGCTCTAAGGTAACAAATCATTTATCTGGAATTACAAAAAATAATATAGGTATTCATTCTATAATATGATGACACGCCTGTAGTGTTATCCGCACTGAAACGCTAAGTAGTAAAATTAGTGCTGCATGAAAAGGTTGTTAACAACTGAATTTGAAAAAAAATCTTAAAATTTTGAATATTTAAGAAACGAAGGCTACTAGCTTGTTCTACACGACAAACAATAATAGTTTTGTTCGGGGTGAACCTTTCTGAAACTTAATTTGGTGAAGTTTTAATCGATTTTAAAATGAAACTCCTCTCGTGTCATACGCCATTCGTTAAAAACATTGATGACACGCCTGTCGTGTCATCCGCACTGAAACGGTTAAGGGGTCAAAAAAGGGGTTATATAAACGTGAATGTCCTGGCTGACTGACTGATCAACGCACAGCCCAAACCGCTTAACCTAGATGGCTGATTTCTTCACAATAGGTAGTTTAAATACCGTGAGCACCCACTAAGAAGGGATTTTTGGAAATTCTACCATCAAAGAAGTAAAATTTAAAGCTTGAAAGACACTCCTTATTCGAATACATGAAAAGCGATTTCAGCGTTTTTTGAAATATACCCATATTTAAATTGTCCATCAATCCTGTTTCATTGTTGTGTTATAATCATAATAATAGGTAATTATATCACGCGTATAGTACGCGTTAGAACCTAACAAATTGTCTTCAGCGTTTGCTATTTCTTCCCAATCTTCCGTAGTTTTCCCCAAATGGAATACATACACTTTCGTCATAGGTGAAATGTTTAAATGGTATTTGACCGAAGAGCCTCGCCTTTAGCATTATGGGAGCATCATTTAGATAGGTGTAGGGGCAGCCGCCGAATATACATGTATTCCACTCAGGCGTTCTCCGAAGTGGCACTGCGTTTTCATTTTCTAGGGGAGCTGGAATTTCACCACTCATCATGAAAACAGTTTATCAGTCTTATCTATTACTTTTAATCAATGGCACGACTTACTGACGTTGATAAACGTCAAAAACTTAAATAGATATAGATTTTAATATTTGTGACGTAAGTCATGTCATTCCTACATGCACACGTTACTAAAATACAGATTGCCTCAAAATTTAGGCTTTTGTGGTTTGAGCTAGTGTGGGGTTACGTCGACCAATGGATTTATTTATTTTTGCATACCACCCCTCGAGATGATTTGTGGTCCTGATCAGTTCATCACTGCAGCAACAAACTTTCGAGAATTGTTCATTTTGTTCAAAACAATTTTTTTTTTTTTTTTATAATATATCATTTCCTTTTGGGTTTCGATTAATAACATATTCAAATCCCTTATTTATACATTCCGAGGGTAAGCGTGCTAGGCCAGCACAACGTACTGCGTGTCTTTTTTCACTGGAATTTTTTTCTGCTTTCTTAAACAAACACCTATTAAAATGGTAGTAGCATAACTTTATTTGAATTGTGTTGAAAACTTTTTTTAATGCCTTTAATCGCTGCTTTCTCGAAGTCTAATGTCACTTTTTCGGGAGACCACGATGGAAACTGTTTTTTAATTAATTTATTACAATAATGCGTACGTTTTGAATCTTCCTATTTTTAAGCACTGCAAAAATTAACGGCACTATACTGACTATGTTTCATCGCCATGTCCATGAATAGTATAAAGTTGGTTGAAAGAGTGCGGGCAAGATTTGAACGTATCGCCGTACAAAATATGTTGAAAGTCATAAATCTTCTTTTGTGAATTTTTGTAACAAAATAATATCATTCTATTTCCATCATAAATGTAATCGGCCAAAACCATATATTGCAATTTTGCTGGAACTAAAACTTCACCAGGCAACTTAAATCTCAATTTGGGAGCACCCAATGGGCGAAATAAGGAATTGGGTGCACCCAAACCTTCTCAAATTTCGGTAGTTCATGTAATAAACAGGCTCTTGAATCGTCTATGCGAAATATCATGTCTTCATACTGCTTTTTGACGGATTCAAAATTGGTACTAACTTTCTCTTTGATGCAGTCTTTGAGAAATTTGCTTCACTTTTAACTTCGTGGAACTTCTGCCTGATAATCTGATTTTTAATATTTAACGTGAAACTTCCCTTCCAGTTGCTATTATTGTCACAATACCAGAAATAGAAATATAAATGTTTATTTGCTCGAATTCGTAACAATGATCTTATAAAATAATTTTAGACACAGTATTCAGTTAACATTACATTAACATGCAAAATATTATCAAAATTGTACATTGAGGTACTAGTCTACTATTTATAACACTTTAATATCAAGTATGTAAATTAGAGATTAAATATCAAATTATGTCATAATATGTCAAAAAATGTCTAAAAATAAGGTTATAGCTATGTCAGATACAGCTCTCGTTTTGATCATTAGGTACATTTAAAATTAAAATATTCCTTGATAGTATAAAAAAAAGAATGAGTTACCATTAGCATATTTTTTATTTCTATGATATTTACGGCCACCGTACAACGCTGCTACACCACCCTTTTGTATTAATAAATTCTATTATGGTTGAGGACATTTCCGAAAGATTTATTTAGCAAACATTATTTTTCTAGACAACTAAACAAAATAATCAACTTATTCAAGATGAAATGACCGCCATTCATCAATAGTGATATGAGTATGACGTCTTGTCATAGACGTCTTGAACAAGTCTTGAACCTCATTAGTTTTACCGTGTCCGAAGTTATAAAATGATAAAAGTTACAAATAAGTTACGTCTTTGAATTGAAACAAAAATGTAAGTATTCATCTTGACATGACATTGCAAAATACGACGACTAAAGTCTCTAGCACTTGTTCATTGTTTTATTGTTTAGGACACAGCTGTCGTAAGTATTGATTACCACACGAATTTATTAGCAGTTATTTGATAAGGGAAAATGGAAATAAATAAATAGTGTTAATTAGCGTTTTTGCGATGATCAGTCCGATCATTGTCCATTACCTACACTCATCGCGGTTTAAATTGAGGTTTCGAAAGCAGATTTAACATTCCGTATTCGGTAGGAGTTACTAAAACAGACTGTGTGTTTATTTTTAGGAAACCTAGCTGGTTTTCAAACAAGACGAATGATTTCGTTTTCTCTACTGGTTTCGAAAATTTGGCTTCGAAAAGTGGCCGAAAGGAAATTGCCAGTTTCCTTAAACTAAAAAAAAAATATGGTAGAGATTGTAAGAGATAGATATATGTTATATTATCTATCTTAATAGTTACATACTAAACATTGGATGATAAAGCGTTTCCTCCTACCTTGAACTTAAAACTAGACCCATCGGCTACCTAACGAGAGTCTCTGGGTTTTACTACGGCTTCATTAAGTCTGGGGTCTGCTCGGCGACGTGCAATTCCATTATTTAACGTAATTACATTTTTTGTTAAAGCGACTACCATCAAATCTTAAAACTGAAAGGGAACATTATTAAAGTCCTTATTGGCATCCGAAGGTCCACTTACCTGACGAAGTTTTGATTCATCTAAAAGTACGTACATAAGTATCTACAAACCCGTAACAATCGAATTTAAATTAGCACGTCTAACAAATTAAAGTACCAGCGCTTTTTACACACAATTAGAAACCAGACGGGACCAAAGTACATATATATAAACTTAAGTTGATACTCTGTCCTCTCAGTACGAGTACTTTACCCTCGTCAGCATTAAGTTAATCTACAAAGCTGTCAAGTAATAATAACATCACTATAACTATTGGTGGATTTACATCTCGTATTCTATTTATCATTATCATAAGGATATGTTTAAGCGGCGTGTAACAATTTGATTAAATCTGCTCTTAGTCCTAAATGCCACCGTGATTGACATAGTGTCAGAGACCACTTCCAATTAACCTATAGCACGTTTGCAAATTAATTTCGGGCCTTGTGGTCTCCCTTTGTATGAAGTTATATCGCATACAAGAACTTAGGGTGAAGCCTGAAGTGGCTAATGGCAAGCTTAAAATGTTAGATAAATAACTATTGATAATAATTAACTTGATAATTTTAGATTATCTCGTTTATATATTCGCGAAACAGCTTGTGAACGTGGATTAAGCGCTTTTGTATTGAGGGCGCGCGCGTTTCCAATCGGATGTTGCGCGCCCGTAAGTCAAAAATAGCAAATTAGCACTAAATATCATACCGCGCTTTTGTCTGCAGTATGTGCCTGGCTGTCGTACTGATGACTGCCGTACATGTACGACTCCGCGCCTAGTATTGCTTTAGGCATGTGTTTAACTATAAACCGCTTATGGTTCTTCCGCCTTCCGTGGTAGTTTTCGGTTAAAAGCCACAAAACGCTGAGATGATCTGCCTCCTCCGATCAGAAACTGTAGGTCCAAGCTAGCTTAGCTTCCAGCGTAAATTATTGAATTATTATTAAGTGTCCAAAAGTCCGAGGTCTATGGAACCGTTGTTCAACGGTCATGCTGTTAATCCATTCCCACGTGTTTATAAAATCATTTTATTTACAATTTCTCCACACAGTTGTCAAATGTATGGAATTCACTTATTTCTAATGCCCGTATTGTAATTTTGGTCTGGTCCGCCCAAACTTAAAACTAGTAGATACTTTCGGTATCTGAACATACATTATCTGTCACGTTACCGGCCAATCAGAAATAGTTTTGTCATCATTGATTGATTGTTGTAATCAGAGACACTTGGTCACCAGAAACTTCTGTGTTGATACAACGCTACTTATTGAGTTTTGTTTCTGGAATGATTACTAGAACGTAATATTAAATAAAACAACAATGTGTAGGGGGAGTGACGAATGTTTAACTCTGCAAGAAATCACAAATATGGCTAAGAAAGCCACACTATCATTGTTGCCGGAAATCACAGACCAGTAAACCTATAGACAAGTATTGCAGGGCACTGACGATCATCAGTCCGTATGGCATACAAGGCTTATATAATTCCCGGTCGCGCGCAGTGCCGTTCAGTTGCGTCCAAGTATCTGACCTGCGCGCAGTGCACATTGTTACTACACTAAAAAATAGATAATTATAATAAAAACGTTGACATCATGTGTCATTGTACTGTAAGATGGTGTGGTAAAACTTCTAAGACATCAAATTACAAGAAAGATGGTATAACATTCTACAGATAAGTCAAAATGATTATATTATTGAAAAATTATTTGTTCCTAGCGGAGTTCATTTATACTGGTCGCTTACAGAAGTAGATAGTTGTTCGTCTCTTTTCATCATATTGTAAATACAGTGTGCTATTCCTGTCTTACGAAGCCACGTGTAGCTCTAGTGATGTGCTGATGTCGTTACCGTATTAACCGTAATCGTGTGCTTAGGATTACCGAAGGTGTACCGAATTCACAAAATATAATAGAAATCAGGGATACGCACTAAATATATATATATATATATATATACGAGTATATATTTATATTTCAGTAGTAAATATAGTATATTATATTTAATACTAACTAGTAGTAGTAGAATATGTATGTACGCATACTTAGTTTTATGTAGAGTTATGTAGTGGACTAGAGGGGGTTGGTGAGTACTTGGGTCCAGTGTCATTGAATGGGTCTGATGATGAACTTCGAAGAAGTCCCAGGGCATTCATAGCTGGATTGAGATAGAGGTATGTTATGGGGGCTTTTTAGAATCCACTTGGTGAGTACTTGGGTCCAGTGTCATAGAATTGGCCTGATGATGAACTTCGAAGAAGTCCCAGGGCACTCATAGCTGGTTTGAGATAAAGGTATGTTATGGGGGCTTTTTAGAATCCACTTGGTGAGTACTTGGGTCCAGTGTCATAGAATTGGCCTGATGATGAACTTCGAAGAAGTCCCAGGGCACTCATAGCTGGTTTGAGATAGAGGTATGTTATGGGGCTTTTAGAATCCACTTGATGAGTCCTTGGGTCCAGTGTCATAGAATGCGCCTGATGATGAACTTCGAAGAAGTCCCAGGGCACTCATAGCTGGTTTGAGATAGAGGTATGTTATGGGGGCTTTTTAGAATCCACTTGGTGAGTACTTGGGTCCAGTGTCATTGAATGGGCCTGATGATGAACTTCGAAGAAGTCCCAGGGCACTCATAGTTGGTTTGAGATAGAGGTATGTTATGGGGGCTTTTTGGAATCCACTTCGTAAGTACTTGTGTCCAGTATCATAGAATGGCCCTGATGATGAACTTCGAGGAAGTCCCAGGGCACTCATAGCTGGTTTGAGATAGAGGTATGTTATGGGGGCTTTTTAGAATCCACTTGGTGAGTCCTTGGGTCTAGTGTCATAGAATAGCACACCAGTGCGCGACCCATTCTCCAACAACGGGTATTAACGACATCTGAACCCGCACAATCTGGTGTACCAGAGTGGCGGGGATGTTCGCGCTGATAAGCGCCCTTCTGAGAATATAGTTTAACTTAACGTAGCATGGCGGGACAAGCGGCCAGCGCCCGAAGAACACGGGAGTCCATGGTGGCCGAGGTGGTCTACAGAGAATCCTTAGGGGGCACAGCTATGGTCTACATCTACACAAACAACATACGAATAATGTATCTCTAGTGATTAAATATGTATTTTATTTGAAACCCTTGTATTTTTATAAAAATACAAATAACGTATTAACTTTAATATATTTGCAAGATTCCATTCATACAATTTGTCCTATTTTTGAATTAGGGACTGTTTAGACAGCAAGTGATATTCTGGCCTCGTTCCTCACCTTCAGTCCGGTCGCCTAACTGATACTCATCCAGGATAACTAGTATTTGCAGTAATGCACTATTTACATACAATAACAATTTAATTAATAACTAATTAATTAATTCAAAAAGACATTTTTTAAAATAGGCTGTTAATTATAGAAGTTATTCCAACCCACATTATGATATGTACGAGAGTGGTTTATGAACAAACAAACCACTCTCGTACATAATATTATAATCGATATTTTGATCAAAAAAATTGTACCATTTCGCATCGTAATTTGTACTCTTTTCTGGAGCTCTTATTACTGTCATACACATATAATTTTTAGATTATTACACCCTTAGTATTTTAACTTATACTTTTGAAGTAAGTTAAAATAATATTACTATACCTACTGGTTTATATTTATAGTTACTTTTGTTTACCAAACATAAATGACTACCGGTTAGGCTTCCGGTAAAAAACATGTCCCATCACTACACGCTCAAGCGGCCGCGCGTCGTCCTTGAGACAACCAATCGCAGCGACGTTAACGCCCTCCCGCCCCTCACGTTTCACCTCTTGTGTTGGCAGCTTGTATCGCGAACAAAATGAACAACATTGCGACTCTATAGGTAGTTCTCTGTGCCGGAAATTCAAAGGGTCAACAACAAAACTTATAGTAATTTTATGGCATAGCGGACCAAGAACGAGATTTATAATTCTTATATTCTTACAATATTGACTTTTTTTGTTACTTTAATTAGAAGTAGAAAAGTATTGTATACAATCGTGTTATAATCAAGCGTTTCAATCTCGTACCTTACTTAGTCCACTCAGCAAGCTTCGTGGCCTATACAATCGTGTTATAAACTTATAATAGATAGCTTTTTAGTCGAGAACCGGACTAAAAAACTCTCTATTATAACACGATTGTATAAAATACTATTATACACTAACGTTTTTCTTTTGTTCAATTTCTTTTTCTACTTTTAAGTTACTGTCACTCCGCAAAGCTGAGACAGAATAACAGCGTTGCTAATTGCAAACATGCGATTTTCAATATCATGCTGAGCTTTGCCTGTTCTTACTGTACACATGGTGGAACTGGATAAAATTTTAGCTCCATTTGTCCTTTATATTGTATGATTGCTTTTTTTTCCTTCACCATCCATTTGATGTGTATATTTCTTAAGTCAATTCAGTATTAGTGTTGTTTTTGTTCTGTAATGTTTCTCAGTCTCTCTCTTTCTCATTCAGTAGCATTTTAAAAAAGTTGTTAAAGTTGCACGATCCTTAGCTAACCCATTGTACCTCGTATGCCATAGTGGGCGAGTTTGACAGCTAGTAGTTCATGATATACCGCTTTGAAACTGCGTAACAAACAATCCTATTATCGCCCGCCGTTAAGAAGTAAATCCTGACACATGTCAAAGTCCAACCTCGTGGTGGTGAAACGATCGATCAATGTATCGATAAAATTTGAGTCGAGCGTGAGTCGTGTGAAAGCAGTTCATTACGTTACGAGAATATTATTTTTCAGCAGTAGATGAAGAGATCTTTGCTCTTTTTCTCTTGTTGGGAGAACGTAGCAAAGTTTCGTTTGGCCGCTATCAACCAATTTTTCCTTTGTGATTTTTATGATTATTTTTTACTAATATCCAGAGCAGCTAAAACTCGATCCAACATCAATGTCACTGGTAATAGGTTCACCATTTTGAGCTTCTCGTTCAAAATAGTCTCTAATTCGTGGGACAAGCTCACGAGACTGACTCGCAAGAATAAACTTCTTCGATACTTTCGGCATTTTAACTATTTATTATAAGTATCCAATACGCGAAACCAAAAAAATAACAGTAATCCGTTGTAAGCAATGCCAGAGCAATACTAGACAAAAATAAAATCATATTAACGTAAATAGGTTCCCCTTAAAAAGAGTTTTCTTTTAGAAGTAATAACTTCTTTCGGTGAGAGTCGTTCTAAAATACATACTAGTAACTATTATTATTAAAAAAAAAAAAGATAAAAGATCTTTATTTTTCAATTTAGGCACATTACATGCACTTATGAACGTCAAAAAAAAAAAAATCTACACCGGTTCAAACCTTACACCTCTGACCCGTGAAGATACCGGCAAGAAACTACGGCGGGACTTATTTTTTCAAAACAGTGATACATCAAATCTTAAAGTAGGTACTTACATAATTATGCGTAGTCCGATAAGAAAACATATCAAACAGTCTATTACAAGATAAGAAAATATTAAAATATAAAAGTAAAAATAATAATGTATAAATAAATTCGACTTCACAAAATAGACATACTTTAATATGCTTTCTTATCTGAACTGTGTCATTTACATTATCTGGCAGTACATACAATTGTTGAAATAATTGCTAGGCGGTTTTGTTAGTTTCTGGTTTGGGCCATGCATGTTTGTCTGTTAAATGAAAAACAACAGTTATTATTAATATACTATTATTAATACCTATAGACAATATTTTGGGTTATACAAACTGTATACGTGAATCGACGTATTGTATATTGATATATTATTACTCTTTACTATTCTGCCAACCGCAACAAGTAATTACACTTTTTTTCTCCTATGACCAACATTGTCAATTTTAAGAAAATCATAGTGGTGGAATGTCAAACGATGTGACAGGAATTACTTCTTAACGGCGGGCGACTATATGTATAAGAAGGAGGCCTATGTTCAGCGGTGGACGTCTTGTGGTTGAGATGATGATGATGAATAAACAATCGTTGCTATCTCGCCTAGCGTGCGCGAACTGCTACACAACACTTCTCGCACGTGGCCGGATCGGATTTGTCATGGCGATAGGCTTATTGGCTTATCGGACAGTATTTTTTGGGGTGAAGAAACTGAACATCATTACACTAGGGTAGTTGATGGTACCTTTAGGGTAGGGTAAACCTATATTTTAAAGGTAAATATAGTACTTTCCATTTCTGATATTACGAGTGTTCAAAAGAAGTAGATTAGTACGTTGATCTTAATTTATCGTCACTCGTGAATGCAGCATATGATGAATTACTTTGTTATGCCTTAGTATATTATATACTTATGTAATACTCTGGCACATTTCGCGATTTTTCTTTATATGACACAGGGAATGCATTTACGCATGCCGCCGGGCTTTAGTGTCACTTGATTCGTTTAACACTCCAAGTCATGCTATGCTGATAAAATTGTAGGTGATGTAGTTAAATGTAGCTTGCTTTGTGGCAATTATTACAAGTATATATCAGTGGTTTTTATAATAATTACTTGAACAATGTTATCGCCCATGAATAAAATAAGCGGCGTGCATGATCAGATCCTAAAGCTTTAATGTTTCTGTAATGAAGTCATAAGGAATGTGGAGGAGACGTTAATTTCACGGTGAACGTGAAACTGATTTCGTTAGGACGCGTGCGCTAAAAGTGCAGTTGAAAGCGTTCCTCATTTTCCGCACCGAAGGCTTCGCAATCACACGCCCCTCCGCTCTGACGTATCTACACCTAATTTCATTTAGAATTATTGCGTGCGTTTTTATATTAATCCGTAACTTAAACAGTTTTTTATTTCCTGCAATTGACGCCATAGTACTTATAACTACCTAAACTAAAGGTACTCGCAGACTCATTGGCGATCCTGAATTAGTGAGTGTAAGGTTACAGAGCCATGAGAACTGTCGCAGGGTTGCTACTTTGTCTGTGTTTTACGGGATACATTTTGGAGAGTGTGCACAGGAATTGCATGATTTCATTCCGTCAGGTTCCACCACCTGATCGGACTGGTTCGAACGAATGGAATAGTGTATTAAATATTGCGGAGAATTGATTGAACAACAATAAATGGTAATAATCTATTAGTTTGTCTATTATTTATTTCAAACGACACAACTTTAAAGGCAGCCCTCATAATCCTTCCTTCCCAATAATACAAGTATTACGTGTCACTCATTAGTATAGTACCGATTCTACGGACAACTGTTTAAGACCAGGTTATATTGCATTAAAGTTTACAAAACAACATGCATTTTCGTGATCATTTTAAGCACTTAACTGTTAAAGACCCTACTAAGCTTATAAGTAGTAATGCCCGCTGGACAACGGGACTGAAACGTTGAAACATGAAAAGTTGAGCCTCCCACCTAATTCAAGCCTGGTTATTATTATAAAAAACCCACGCGGAACTTGTATTTTTGCTCCTTAAGATATGAAAAACTTAACAAAGCTTTCCAGGTAAAACAACAGAGCGTCTAAGCAGTTTTTATGTGGGTGGTTTTCTTTTTTAATATCAGATTTCGTCTTGGAATTTATACACTTATTACGCAATATACGTAAATATCGCTAAGAGGGTAGTTCATCTTACCATAGATTCATACATTGACTGGCATTCTGAAAAATGCTTAAATTATTACTTGGCAAAAACTTAAACTTACCTTTATACGATATATTTGATTGAAGGTCACCTAGTATTACTATTTAAAACAGTATGTAAGTATGAAATATAACAACTAAAACGGATTAAATCGCGTATACTAATTTAAACTTCATCCCGACGTTTCGAACCCTTTAGCAGCGTTCGTGGTCATCGGGTAGTCCACCCGAACGCTGCTAAAGGGTTCGAAACGTCGGGATGAAGTTTAAATTAGTATACGTGATTTAATCCGTTTTAGTTGTTTTATTTCATGAGTAATTATCGCGACACAGAAAATTTCACTTAACGATAGACTTATATGAGTATGGGTTATATATAGTAGTATATGATAACCAGAAACCGGAATTTTCGTGGCACATTGAATTGTCATTGAGTAGGTGACTGGCATGATACTTACGAGAAGAGCATACAATCTTCTTACTCAGTTTCTATTTTTTTTTTCTGAACAAATTTAAATTTGTATCAGAAAGGTAACTTTGTCTTGGCCCGATGTTCGTGATTTGGTTAGGTCCGAACCAAATTATCCGGCCTAGGAAGCAGATGTCTGCCGACAATAATATTGATTTAAGTTAAAATTGGTGGTACCTAACCGCATAATTCAGGACTTCTTCAACTTGGAACTTTTCTAGACGTAGTCGGGCTTTAATACCTTCCATCAATAATACTGATTCAATTATGGTGTGAAGACAGACCTATATACTATTAGTATAGCTTGTTTTTCTAAGGTTGCTAGCTTACGTTTGTTTTTTTGATGTGGTGTTCTATCTATCTTATCATCATCATCATCATCATCATGTCAGCCGAAAGACGTCCACTGCTGGACATAGGCCACCCCCAAAAAGACCGGTCCTGCGCCTTCCACGTCCAAGCGGCATTCCGCGACCTTAACCAGGTCGTCGGTCCACCTTGTCTTATCACTTAAATAAAAAACAAATTAAAGTATTTACATAAGAATACCGAATATATTAATTTATTAATGTACATTGTATATTTCCGCCACATAAGTGAACTCAATTAAAACTTCACAGTCTCGATTGTGATTATATTGGTTAGACAGTGATTGATGCTCTTTTCTAAGCAATAAGCGATTATAACAAAGAAATTGTATCCGTTTCAATATAGGTATTGGAGTTTAAGCAACACTAAATATACTCGAGTATTAAAACATCATATATATATAGACATCTCTGCGAGCGAAATATGTATCCATTCAGATCTTATAAATATATCTATTATTGTAACACACCATTAAAAATTAAAAAAAAAACAGGTTTTATTACTTTTCAACAAAATATTTAATTAATGAAAGTAAATAAGTCATATGTTTATGTTATACGACCAATGACTAACTTGATTTGTCTTAATAAGTACAGTCAAGTGTAAAAATTCGTTATCTGCCAAAGTTTCAAAAATATGTACCGAGCAACTCTATTGTACAGTAAATAAGGTTGTACGACGTATTTATGATTGTACTTAAATGGAAAACCATAATAATTATATGTTTTACGTATGGTGTAGTTAGTTGATCGTGGGCCATGTTAATTTGCCACAAATTAATTTGATGCACATTTTGCCTAGCCTGGCCTGGATATTTAGGACAGAAGGAAAAAACTACAATTGGCATTGCGTTGAAACGAATGAACCTTACATGAACAGTGAACTTGTTTCAGAGAATAACCTGGTGCACTAAGCATCATACGTTGTGTGTAAAAATCTCAAACAGCGTAAATATACAGAGCTGTATATTCTGGCCCTACGGAGAGGAGCTCTAGAGGGCTGGCCCGTACATAGAACTTGCTATAACGGCAACTCCACCATTATTCTCAACACCTTGCAGTGGGTTTAAAACTCGAACTCATTTTTAGGATTCCGTAGTCAACTAGGAACTCTTATAGTTTCGCCATGTCTGTCTGTCCTTCCGTACGTCCGCGGATAATCTCAGTGACCGTTACACTAGAAAACTGAAATTCGGTACTAATATATCAGTAACGCCAACAAAGTGGTAAAATAAAAAGTGGAAAAAATATGCTTAACCCTTTCGAAACCATAGAATAGACTTGATATGAAGTCCAAAACTTGCGTGTCCCACACGCCTCGACTCGATATCAAGTCGAGGCCTTGGACCTACGTACTGAGAAGTAAGGTTAATTTTCGCTTGTAAGCCTTTGGCGTTATTATAATCCTTCAAAACTTCAAAAGTCTAAAAAGAATAATGCCTCAAAAGAAGCAAACTGAAAAGCGCTATATGTATATTGGCATTCAAGTGCCATCCCAAGTATATCTATCTATACGTAACGTAGGGAGTAATTTTTTTTTTCATTTTAATCCTAACGTGTGATAGGTACGTATTTAAAAAAGAATAGGGGTTTACTAATATCATCTTTTCATAATGTCGTATTGTACCTGTAATTTCTACAAAATCACAATGACGTGCTTTCAAAGAAAAAAAAACGGTGAAAATCGGTTAGCGCAATAAAGAATTATCCCATAAAAATCATCTTCCATACTTTAAGCTCGCGTGCTATGGTTATAGTTATAGTTACTAGTACCATGTAGATTGTAGTTAGTATACTTAATTTTCCGATAGATGTCGTTGTACGTAGAATGCTCATATCCTTCATGGTGCTGTTAAGATTTTTCTGAATCAATGGGGTCGGAACAGGCGCGCCCATATATTAGGCTAAAACTGACTGACTTGAAATGACGCTGGTTATCACTCCATGTCACAACCCCTTCCCACTACGCATGACGGGACTGAAATAGACAACCTTTTTTCAAATTTTTCAGTTGGAATCTATAACTCTTTCTTTAGCTGTCACCGTCCTTTGTGGGCCCATTTTTAGGATTCCGTACTTAATACGTCAACTCAATGTTTTTTTTTATACACGACTAACCAGCGTGTGACCTCAGTTGCACCTGACGGTAAGTGACGACGAGGTCGAAGGTGTAGCACGCTGGTTCAGTAACAGTCTATTCACTCTTGCCTTGAAGAGACCCAAATTATATCTTTCCGGGAATACAGACAAAGGGAGCGAATTCCATTCCTTAGCAGTCCGCATTAGGAAGGTAGAAGCGAATCGCTTCGTGCGAATGAATGGAATATTCACAACGTAAGGATGAAATTGCTCTGCTCGCCTGGACGTCCGGTGAATAAATAAATAAATAAATAAATAAAAAAGGGGGGAAAATACGCAACTCTACACTGAGCGTGGCCCGGCAAGCTCTTGGCCGGTTTTTTATTTGTAATTGTACGTATTTTAACTATCAAACTTGTAACTAATTTAACGTGCTTGTTACGTTGGCTGATCGTAATGCGTCAAATGAGCCACATCAATGATATGCCGGCGGCATTTCGTATTTTTTTTTATTTGACTACTCAGGGCAGAGCCGGCTATATTTGGGCAAACGGCAAAATTATATCTTAAAAAAAAGTATCCTTTAGATTTAACTGGTGACCGGAGAGCTGGGGGCTTTCTCGCACAACGTATCAGCATTGCGATACAACGAGAAAATGCCGCCAGCATTTTTGGTACAACGCCTCAAGTGCCTTTTTTGGCGAAAACGGCAAGTATTTCTATCATCTTTTCGTAATTCTCGCTGATAACTCAAAGCATTTATTTCATCAGTACAATCTACTGATGAAGTAATGTAGGGAGATAGCATGAAAAATAAAATAATGTCTGCGACTATAACTTTTTAAATTACCTAATAAGATTAGACTGACAAAGGAAAAGTTATATACAGCCAACTACCACTGTCACTGTAAGCATACTTTCAACATTAAAATTTAAAAAGAAAAGAAAATCTGTGGATTTTGCAAACTGCCCAACTACCCCGCGTCTGCAATTCTGCATCGATGCTAACGCGCGTCTGTATCGATGCTGTCGCGCGTGTGTATCGATGCTAACGCGCTACTGTATCGATACTAACGCGCGACAGCATCGATGCAAAATTGCTGGTGTCGCGATGCAGTCGCGCGTTTTAAAAACGCGCGACTGCATCGCTGCTAAAAGTCGCAGTGTGTAAGGGGCCTAAGGAGTTAAAAATGGTGCTCGAATAGCTTTTTCAAATGACAAGTTTAACAAATGGTCGCCAATTTAAACTATTATTTAGGTACTTAATTATTTAGTAGTTATTTTAATATGAATACTTATGAAAAACACTATATACATCTATACAATCCTCGGTCGGAAATGAGATTGCAGGATCCGCAATCTGGTCCTGCAATCCCTTACTTAATCGGACTCTGTAGTAACGTGTCATTGCTTATTCTTATTTTGAACGGGAGTAAATCAGAAGTTTATCGATAATAGCTTGCATTTGTTTCGCATTATTATTTATCAAGGACCAATAAAAGATTTCAAAAATGCGCTCGACTCGTGATTATGAATCTGTAGATATTATTATTAGAAGATAAAAGCGCATGATGCAGTCCCCTGGATTTTAACGATGAAAGTAGTATGAAAATGATATTGTTACTCTTTTAACCAATCTCGTGCTCTGAGTCCTTGCCTGCCGCGTATGACTTCCTGCCCCTGCCCCAAGAGGCAGGGAGCCAAAAACTTGCCTCTCATATATATCTTTTAGTTTTATTTCCTCTCAATGTTTCAGATTACTTTCAGTACATGAAGCGAGAGTCGTTACGAGTTTCCTTAAGTTACGCTGGAAAGTACCTACTATAAACATAATTGCTAAATTTGCGCCTATTAGGTAGATAATAAAACAAACGTGTTATGGTTTTGCTCCCCATGTAAGTTTACTTCGAATATAACTAGCCAGTGTGAGATTTTTCTCCAAACGAATTGTAACAGACAATTATGAAAACATTATATTATTATTACAGACGTTTCCTGACTTGTGTTTAGCCTAAACTAAATGATGTGTACATAATATTATGTTACTTTTCATTTCTCATGCTCGGAAAGTGGGTCATTATTTATCTACTATGCGGGTGGAAAGTGATACGTTTCCGATGAAATACTAGTTCCAATATGTTACCAAAGTCGCCGATAGGTGGCGCAATTGCCTTGATTACTGCAGCGCTACCGCGAAAAACGATATTCGTAAATTTCGTCTCATGACTCCTTCATTGGAGTAAAAGAGAAAGATGTTCGAAATATACGAATTTCGATATTCCCTGTTGCCTAGTTCATGTTGTTAATATTCTGCGAACGTATACTATGTGCAACGCAACGGTGCACGAGTCCGACTCGCATTTGGCTGGCTTTTTAAACTGTCTTAAACAATATAATACATTTGCTATATACGCTGCGATCCCTTCGGCCGTCTACAGAACCGGAGTGTCGGAACTGGTTCCGTACGAGGCTTTTAAATTACTTGTATGGAACTGGTTCCCTACGAGACTTAGTTTTTTACCTGTATGGAACTTTTTTTTTTTTTTTTTTTTATGCAAGACTGACCAACGTTTGACTTCAGTCGCACCTGGTTCCGATCAAGTAATTATTATATTTCATCAGCCGTGTACGAAACTCATGAGTAAAGACACAGCGAGCGGACGCAAAAGCGAAAGGAACATTGACTGTACTATACAAATTAGTAGGACCAATGCCCATACATAAATTATGATTTTCTTTTTACAGTTCTACCGGTAGAACCACGGACAAAAAGAATTGCACACGGGCAACAAATGGTCGAAGACTAGTGCAACGGTGAGCACTAGTCATTTTACCTTACTAAGTCTACACGGAGCGGAAAAAACCGCGGGCAAACTCGCTTAGAAATAAGTTAACAACTTTAAATTCAACAAAACTTTATTTCTGTTAACTTTGGATCTGACATTCCATTATTCAATATCCAGAAAATCTAAATGAAAATAACCTTCTAACTTTGCTTATTACCTTGAATATCCGCTTTACTTCTACAATCTTAAAATTTAAAAGCATGAGGGCAAATTAACTCAGCGCAGTGGCCTGCTGTAATTAATCCATTATTTAAATCGTTTACTGCACTATTAATTTCCTGGTCTATTTCAAGATAGATTTTTGCCTTCTTTGTGTTTTTTTTGAAAATATTATTAGTTTTCGTTTCCTTGATCAGTATGTCTAGTAAATATGCAACTGTTGGGTTGGTTTTCGCAATAAAACGATTGATCCGGCTGTGCCATCCTGCTAAATTGTTTGTTGTCCGTATTTGCTCCTCACTACAGCAACAGGTTTTGTTGAGGTTAGAGTTCTCTAGCCATTGGGATTCGAAGTATGCGTTAAATTTTTTTATAGCTTCACCAGGCGGGGTTTTACGCATTACATATTGGATACCACTCTTTGTAAATCCGGTGCAAAGCGTGACACGTGCCGTTGCATGACAGGTGTGGTAATTTTTAATTTTTTGGCTTTTCGAATTAGGCATCGATTGAAATGAAAGTAGCATCCTTTGATTTTAATGCCAGTAAATACTTTGGCTACTGCATTCATTGCAGCCTGTTCATAATCCATTGTAATTTTTAATGGCTTCCAGTCAGGAAAGACTGATTGGATTAGTCGAAACAGAATCTCATATGTTTCTTGTCTTTTATCAGGTAGCAAACAAAAAATTATCGGAGTCACGGATCTATTTTCCTCGTTATAACCATGGATCGAATATAGCTGCTTGAAAAGCTTTGGGCTGGATTTGAAAGTGCCATCAGACAATATATGTCTGATGCTTTTAACCACGGATCTCACATTTTCACGACAGAATATAAGAATTATTTTTCCATCAGTTGCACGATTGTAATCAGCTAGCAGGAAATCTTGAAACATTTTTGGAACTACTGCATCACTACATGATGGAAAGCGTATCCTGGGTGCACCCAATATTTTGTTTCGGTTATTAATTAAACCTGTTTTTTTAATTTTCGAAAGCCGGTATTTCCGCCATCAAATGCACGCCCTCATTTTCTAGATTGTATACCATCTCATCGTTTTGTTTATGGATAGAATCAAAATTGGAGCCAGTGTTGTCTTTGAGCTTGTCAAGTTCTTTTAATATTTTATTTTGGGCTTGGTTTAGTAAACAGTTCGCATGGTGTGTTTTGGTTTTATCATGTACCACTTCGTTCTTCTTGTTTAAATTAATACTACCTTTGCAGCCATCATTGTAATTTAAACATAGAAATATAGTGTTACCGTCTGTGTATGTCTTCTTACGATGATATTTCCGACCTTCAAATAATAGAGCAATACCTCCTCTTCGCGTTGAAATAAATTCAATGTGTCTTAAAGACATTTCAATGACGAGTATAAAAAGAAAACACTCCTATTATTTATGTTATAATATAAGCAATAGAAATAAATACTTTCTCAAATAAACATGAATTGACCTATTGCACTACATATCAATATTATAGCTGTCATAAAATCATTTCACGTACCTATGACGTCTTATTTATTCATCTAACTGGCCAGTTACTTATCATGAAAGCGTTTTACGGAGAAAATTCTGCATACCCAGTGACACGGCCTTCATGCCAAACCTTTGTTGCGAATAAGAACTTCTTAAAGTAATGAAGTTGTAATGGAAGAAAAGCGTCTCTTAATTCGCAACGATTTATTCATCTTACGCTTGAAAACAATGACATAACATGTGTGACAGTACAATAAAGGTTTTTGTGATTTAGTAACATGGATTTTGCCAATTTGCAAATTAACCCAGTAAACCATAACGATATCAGACGAACGCCCGAATGTGAGACTTGTGTTTTTCAAGGATGTCCTATGGATACAAGACCAATACCGGACGACTTCTATGTTTCACCGCATACGAGAGCTTGCGAATACCATCTTCGTGCGGAGCAAGATTGGTCTGAAATAGTGGATGCAGACGACAACCTGGTCGACTTTACCAGGCAACATGCAGCAGACATAGTACGGATCATGAAGCTACCATTGCAAATACTAAATCTTATGGGTAACATGTTTGAATAATGATAAACATAATTATACTTATAATAACACTATTCATCGAGTCGTTAATCAAGAGATACGTTTTTTGTTTTCTTATGCTTTGTGAATTATTAAGTTTTTAAGAGGTGCGAGAAAAGGCGGGGAGAAGGATTTGTGCAAACATGCGGCCGATGAACCAAACATGAAAGTGTATAAAAAAATGTTTTTACGTTTTAAATAAAACAAATACATTTAAAAATGGGTTTAACTTAAAAACATTTTATAAACTTAACAAAACAAAACAGCTAGGTACATAATATTCTTTTGTATACAATTTAATAAAACGACCGGAAGGATACCTTGTTCGCAACCAAGTTCCGGTAAAAAAAAAATCTCTTGATTCTCAACTGGTTGTGAACAAAAAATAAACATTCTTTATTCACACCTGGTTGCGAATCGCAGTTGTGAAAACGATCGGAAGGCCTTTTTCGGTGAACAAGGTCTCACAGTTATATACAAGTAAATTAAAAGCCATGTACAGAACCAGTTCCATACAGGTAAAAAAAAAGCCTGGTAGGGAACCTGTTCCATATAAGTAATTTAAAAGCCTCTTACGGAACCAGTTCTGAAACTCCGGTTCTGTAGACGGCCGAAGGAGCTGCGATTCCATGATGAGTACAAAATAACATGAAATCCGACGTAATAAGATCATAAGGTATCTATAAAAACAATTGCCCCAAAGTAAAGTCTACTATCCACATAAAGAAAGTTTTATCTGACAAGTACCTACCTACATCTTCGGCTAATGTTACAAATAAATCTGGTGCGACAAAAGACCAGATTCCAGACGAGCACGACTCATAATTTACTTTTATAGCTTGCCCGAGGAGCATTAGAGGGAGGTAGTTGTAAAATGTCCCTAAAAGATAATGCCATAGGTGGTTCGATGCCTACTTTACTTAGTCAACACAATAGCGCTCGCCTTCATGATTAGTTTAATAATGATGCATTAGATATATTATGTATTGTAATATTATTTACATCATGAAAAGCAGTATTCATTGTAACAAGATAGTGCATTTTACTTTGTTTAGTAATTCATATTTTGATGGTAAGATGGATTATTCAAACAACATTTTAAATGATATATATTTAATAGGACCTAATATAACAATGACAAAAAGATTTACGGAGGGATAGAGAACGGAATTGAACATTTTGTCTAAATAAGCAGTAAATAGCATTAATGGAATAACATTTCTATATATTTAGGTATGACCAGGGTATTACTTACCTATCTTTCTCATGCCGATGCGAATAAATAATAGCACTTATAGTATATTACTGCAGGCGCCGGGAAAGAAGGGCTTGCCGGATGACTGGTATAGATGGCCGACCGTAGGGAGTCCGGATAGAAATACGACGCCGGCAAGGCCTTTTCACGGCCAGGCATGTATAGTGCTTTTCATATACAATGAAAAAAAATACCACTCAAAACACAGCTTCACTACAAAAGGTTTTTAATTTTCCCTCCAATCCCGATGTGTGAGTATTTTTCCTTCGATGCAATAGTTAATGTCTAGGTATCATAAATAGTTTGGCTATAAATATTATATACAACATTAAACAAATCACTAATAATAATCCACGTACCTTTTAAATGTTGGCGACACGGCTTCTGCCTTTGGTGGTACACAACAACAAATATAGATACATACACACAACCGGGCCCGGGTAGATTCTTCAATTATTATACGCCTTTAACACTAAACTAAGTCACAAAAGCATTGAATCACACCATTTACCACTATTTAGTCTTAATAAACAGAATTTTACAAGCCGACAAACTTTTGCATTCCGCCATTATCAAAAGAACTGCTGTCGTGTCCTCTGACTGGTTGACTCGAAGCGTGCGTTTGAAAATGCGCATGCGTGGTGCAGTGTTTGTTGCCAATATTTCGGGAATGGATTTAAAAATTGAGAGCATGTATAATGTTTATACGACCTACATAATGTTTTAAGATGATAATAAAAATCTTAATTGTTATTATAAATAAAATGAATGCAGAGGATTTTAAATATTGTATAACGTAATAATAAGATGGCCTACCGTGAACATCAAAAATCGTAAATTTCGAACGTGACAAACGTTCTGTCAGTCTAATTTGGTACCGATGCTTTAATTGAAGTAAAAGATATAAGTTGTCCAAAGTTTTCGAATTTCGCTCTCAGATTCGTATTCTTAATATCATTTCTGGTGTAATAAGCATTAACGCGACTATTTTTAGGCTAAATCAGCCACAAAAAAAAATCGATGTTAAACCTGTTCCTGAACACAGACGCCATGTTTAAAAATAATACTTCGCGGCCTAGGCCTGCAACGACATATTTCCTGGCCGTTTATGACACACGTTATGACGATATTTTATTGCTTGTTTGAGAAAAGTTTGTTAACCTCCGGTTTTCTTAAAACCTTTGTAACGCTGAAGTTCTAAACTTTCACGCCTCTCATGGATTTTTCGATATTTCGCTTGCTCAAACCTGAATGTGTACCACGATAACTAAACATCTTAACTCGCTTATATATTATCGTGTGGCTTAACTTAACACCACAGAACTTGTAATGTATTTAGTCCGAAGTAAAGGTAATATTTTTGAAATTTGGAATAGCTCCAATCCATATACATTCATGCGGTCAACGTGCCAGATTTTGTTTCGCTTCTTGTTGAGTTTACACAAGTTTATGTCATATTTTTTAAACCGTTTATGTTTTCTGACTGTACGTACTTTTCTTTGTATTAAATTGATGCTTTTCGGCTTGAAAGTAGTGGATTTTCTAACTCCTGGATTATCGTATTTCGGGACGGGGAAGTCCGAACCGTGAGTGTTAACCATAGCGAGAGTAGCGGGTAGCAGATAAATATTTACAAACCAGTAAGATGGCTGTAACTCAAGCGGCAAGAATTTACACTTAACGAAGCTATTTCTAATACTACTATTTAAGCCATGGACGTCCACTTCAAGGTATGGGCCTCCCCACAGGCTGCGATAAGTAGCACGAGGGGCTTAATGCCATAATAGCCACACTTGGCAGACGGGTTGGCGTTCGCAGAATGTTCCAGCGCTATAAGGGACGCTGATGTAATGTACAAATATCACTAAATGAACTTAAATTAAAGAAATTATCAAATCAAGTTGATGCAATGTGAAATCTCCAGCGATAAAAATTCACATTCCAAAAAATGCTATCTTCTCATGACCACTCGTCACAACATGTGCCCTCACGTGTTGGCTTCCTCACTGTCTCACTGACATTAACTTCTATTCGTGAACGCTCGGAATATTCCGGCTAAAAAGCATATAACGCGCGCACGCTTTACGTAATTGATTAATTTACTGGTTTGGCGCCAACTCTTAATTACTTTGGTGTAAGTACTTACATTCGCTTAAAAACTTGGTTATTATTAAGGTTAATTAAAAACTCAAACTATTCACATAAATATATGTTTAGGTACTTAGTTATTAGGTTACAATAAAAAAACCTTTTTTATTATTTTTTGCTTTGCAGTTTTATGGCAGTTTTTCTGTTAAAAGTTTTTGTGGGATTGAATTCAAGTTGTGAATTTGAAAGCTAAAATAATATATTAAGAACAAAATATTATTTCCAATGTACAATGTACTAGTATTATAAGGATATTTAATTGTAAAATAGTTCTACATTCTAATATTGGTGGGTCACTTTTAATATGATAAATACCATAATAAATAAGATATTTAATGTAAATTTATGATTTTATAATTAATAACACTTTTATGGGGTAAAATACACATTTAAATAATATTGATATGTCTCTTCCGTACACGGGACAATGGTGTTCCGGACATTTGGGAGGCGTACGCGGAGCCAGATCGAGCCAACGCGCAGAGGCCCTTTCGACAATTTAATGAAATGTAAGGGGTACACTAAGCGGATGTTGCCCCTGTCCGTATCATGGGACGCGCACAGAGACAGCACCTGCCATGGTGTAAGGACTATTGAGTTATAATGGAATCTAGAATGTACTAAGCTATTGGGTGGAAAGGATGGACTAGCAACTGGGCTATTGGATAAAAAACCGGACGTCTGCCTAATAAAATGGTATTCAATTTTATTTCCGGCAGACGGTGACTCGCCCTATGCGAGATGGGCCCCCACAAAAAGCGACATCAAAGATGGCTCAAGGGCAACACCGGTGCATAGGGCTAAGGGTAGAGAGGTGTCACTGGACTTTAAACATATAGCCAACTCGCCACTTAGGTTTCCACATCTACCCTCGAGAACGCAGCTCTCGCGACCCCACTCTGGACGGCCGGTGAAGGCAAGCCAGAGGCAGGGGACCTGTCCCACCTAATATTGATTATTGTTAGTCGTATTTTTGCACGTTGACGCAAAAATACGCTATCGGATTACTGACTGTTTAGTCTCCTAATGCAGTTAAAGAACAAGGTGTTTATTGTAATGCGTATATATATTAAACAAAATGAAACCAAACATTGTCAAACTTATAAATTCTTAATATAACGTTATTCATTTTTAGCTTACGATGAATGAAGAACTCTTAAATGCCGGGTGATGATACTTAAGATGAAAAGGAAGTGTCCCAACGACGTTATCTGAATAATGAGAGGTAATTTCGTTACTGATTTAATAGTCTTTGCTTTTGTCTACCAAAATACAGATTGTACCTACCTTCCCATATTTTTATTTAGCACAAGTATAAAACGTAAATTACGTATTAATGAAAAACTATGCGTAACGCTAGCTTTAATTTCTGTAATCTACACCTCAATTAGGCACCTCTTACCAACTAGCTAAGCTGGGCTAGCATGTCTGCCTTGTGCTATCGGAAATCCCTGTCTGAAATTATTACATACGTTATGTCAATGTAAAGTTTTATGTGTCGTTGAACAAATTGGTTATCAAATCTCTGTGTACATTGAAGAATTTAAAAAGTTAGTAGACAATATTTTATCAAAAGTGGCTGTACAAAACACCTGCACAATGTATGTTCCATATGTCGCTTAACAAATTGTTGATCGAATCTGCTGTCAGTACAATGTTCATCAAAAAAACACCTGCACATTAATTTTTCGTGAACAGACAGTGACCAATTTGAGTAATTTTGAATGGTAAACGAAGACAATCACGATCAATTGTTTTGGGAATGAAGTCATCAGTGTCATTATTTTAACAAAAAAAAAAAATAGTTTTTATTTAATTAGGTCGGTTACTCTATAAATAGTTGATAGCTAGTAGTTGATAGCCGCGGCTTTTACTAAAATCAGACAATACAGACCACACTATTCATTCCTGATGAAAAATTCATTCCTGATGAAAATCCCTAATAAATCCTATCCTATTATCGCTCGAGATTCAAATTGTCTTTACACCTTTTATTTAAATTGCTTCAGTGGTTTAAGCATGAATAGGTAAAAGACAAAAAGACAGGCACACTTTAATATGAATTTAATAAATATTTCTCGAGTATCAAAATTATTTACATTCTTAATTCAAGTAAGATAAAATTATTTATTATCATAACAATATAATATAAAAGCAACTATTTTTCACGTACACACGTGACATATTAAGGCCATCATGGTTTGTTCGAAGTAGCGGTGAGCGCGGCGCTCGGCCTAAAAATCTGGGTCATTACGTATTCGAGACTCGATTACCGAGCCGTACACTCGGGACCTGCTCGGATAAATCTACTCCTACCCTGTCTATGTATACAAAGCGTATGTTATAAAAATTTATAATTACACTTGTCACAATGGTATCTGTCATCAATATGTCGGACCAAAGGGCATACCGCGAACATCGGAGCTCGCAAATTTCGTGCAACTTTCTTTTTTACTCCACTTATTAAAGTGATTCTTGCCATTCCAAAATAAAATAAATTATCACAAAAGGTAAGTGTTTATTGTGGGACGCCACTTGCGTAAGCTCTTTCTCTCAGCCTACCACCTCAGCCGAACAGTACCGGACAGTAAAGGAGCTGGCGCTGCCGCGGATTTTGCCGCAATCAAGAAGCGGGATAATATTATGCACTGAGTGGTAATGACTACTTTGTGCCCCTTGCGTTTGAGACTATTGGATGCTGGGGGTCGGAGGCTATTGCCGTTATTAGGGAAGTGGGACGTCGAATTGGGGAGAGGAGATCTGATGCCTGTGGGGGTTGGTACCTGGTGCAACGGTTGTCCATCGCCATTCAATGCGTTAATGCCGCTAGTGCGATGAGATCTGGAGGGAGACTTGTTAATTAGGCTTTAGCTAGTCTTTTTTGTATATTTGAATATTTTGATGTATTTTGGTGACAATAAATAAAAAGAAGAATCGACTTGGGCAAAAAAATATATACAGGGAGGAAGAAAACTGTGGACCTTCCTGAAAGTATTTAACGACATTTGGTGGTAACATTTTAATCACATTCTGCATCACACATCAAGGAATCGTTGTCGGAGAACCTCGGAACTACGCTTATTTCCGAGCGTCATTGGACAGAGTAGTTGCAGGTTTAGTAAATTGCGATATAGTTAAATAATAACCTAATGTACATAGGCTGGTAGGCACGTGTTTCGTTATGACGTAATAAGGTCTCATTTCGGGCGCACGGCTTCCCAAAAGTACGAGTAATTGCTCTATAAATAATAATTTTGAATGGCATCCACGGCATACGGATACGTATGGTGAGCTATAATTTCATACGAAAGCACTTTTCTCTCTCCCTGTTTCAGAAATAACGCGTAACATTGAATAAATACGCTTGACATTTGTTTAAGGCAAATTTGATCAGACATCTCCCTAAATCATTTTACCCTATATTCGCCGAGATTTTTACGAGTTCACCGTAGATTAAAAATACCGAGTTTTAGTTATAGGTTGTAAATATGGTGCTTTATGTGGTAACATATTTGACTATAGACAATTAATACTGTCTCATTTTTATAACTAACTACACATAATATAAGTGATAAATTACTTAAACTATTTTGTTTAAAACTGTGATATGAAAGCATAAGAATTGGTTAGCGAAGTCTTACAAAACCGCCTCGTAGTAACATATCTACAGCTCAGAGGCTCTAGTGTAAGTTTCTTTTGACGTAAAAAAACGTTTACGAACGCGTAAGTGATAATGTTATTTATATGGGAAACGCAAACTCGTCCGTGACGTAAAGATACGTTAAAAACTTACACTCAGGGCTCTGAGTGTAAGTTTTTAACGTACGTACCATATAAATAACATTATCACTTACGCGTTCGTAAACGTTTTTTTAAGATAAAAGTAAATTACACTAGAGCCTCTGGGCTCGGTATCTAAAACTTATCTTTAACCTTTGTTAATTGATTAATATGATTATCTACTTAATTTTGCATTATTTTGTTTTGAAATAAATATTGATGTCGTTTTGGTGGTTATTTGTGAAGCTCAAAAGTACAATGCCATACATTTTAGTAACAAATAATCAAATAGTGAAAAATATCTCTATATTTAAATTTTACTAAAACAGATACTTGCATGATATACGACGTAAGATTTTGAAAACCGATAGACAGAGATAATAATAAGTTTTAATAATAAAAACTGTTCTGAACTAGTGGGCAATGCCTGCCAAGTAGAAGAAAATATAATTTGTATACCTATAGGTACTAGAATATTCTTACAGAAGTAATAGGCAGCAGCATATTTATAGTATAACATATGGTCCTAACAAATATTTTTAGTGCGAATAAACATATTGCTATTGCGAATTAACTAATTGTTAATATCCCAAATTGTCCAAGGTACATTTGTGATTGCCACAAAAACGTCCGTCAGTCCAAATTGTAGGCCGGTTAGTAGTCTGCCGTTAATTACGCGGGGTTTTAGAAAGTGGTGTGTGTCACGAGTGAATATACTCCTAGTATTTACTAAGTTGTTGTTACTTACTTAGGAACAAAAAAAGGAGACGAAAAAAAGAATAAAAGGAAGAATAGACATTATAATATACTTACTTTAGTAAATATAACTTAAACCTATAAGAAAATGCATACATAACACAAAAATAAACACTGCTCAAAATAAATATACAAAAAAGACATCGCCCAACATAACACATATGAGTTGTGTTAAAACTAAGTCCAAGGCTTTAGAAACGCAACAGACAAGTATAATTAAAAAAGAAATGAATTATGAGAAAAATATTGAGGTGAAATAGCTTGCACGCAGTTCCAGACATCTCAGACGTTTGAAGGTACGTACTTAAATGTTCACGTAATTTACGACTGATGCTATGCTTGGATCTACAGTTTATAATCGGAGGTGAAAAATCAGTCTAGAATTTGCTCTGCTGCCGCGAAATGCTGCTTTTGTATATAGAGAACATAAGTAGGTAGCTGTTTTGTTTGCCTGACTTAAAAACTATCAGTCGTTTGTTAGCGTATAATTGATTTTACTGCTTTTGATGCACTAGCTTATATTAGAAGAAGAAGTGCAATTTGTTACATCTCGGGAATCATTGAAGCTGTGATTGCCTTATTATTCATTAATTATATATTATGCCCGCGATGGTTGCGTTACGGCCCCAAAATGCATTATATCTAGAGATATAAACTGTAATCGTTTCATAAATCTTTAGGTAGGTATTGTTTATGTGTTGCACCCAATTGCTCATATTCTGTTCTCTTCTCTGTCTTGCTCAATTTACGGACAGACACGTTCCCGTCGCTTTGTAAAAATACCGACGACGTTGTTCCTTCGCCGTGACGGTCAGGTGTTTCTACGACTACCTTCCAATTTCTATCCTCCATAAATCCACTTTAATTGCCTATCATGGACTATGCTGACATCTGCTACGTTGATCTTTATGCCTTTAAGCAACAAAGATTGGCTCTTTTTAATGTATAACTTAAATCAGGTGTATCTGTTAGTAAAGTGTTTCAAGGAATTAATATTTTGTCACTATATATGTTAAATTTATATTTTCACTATAGCTTGCCAATATATATAAGAAAATATGATTTATGTTCAAAAACCTGCGGTTGTTAATCTAAAATTGTGAGAAACCCGAACTTTAACACTAGAATTAAGAACAAGCTTGCTTTCTGAATGTGTCGTGTGCATAAAGAATGTAATTATTTTTTTGGACAATATATTCATTAATATAACAATATGGGGACCGAGTACGCGTAGGATGTACAAGGCTTTGGCGTCCCTGTTGATTGAAACTACAGGTGACCAGAAAGCTGGCCTATATTTTGCTCAACGAATAAGTATTGCCATCCAACGAGGCAATGCGGCCAGCCTTCTGGGCACTTTGCCCATTGGCAGCGATTTGGGGGATATTTTTTATTTGTAATTTTAGTTTATCCTTTCTTTATAACATTGTTGTAATTGTGTTTCTTTTAAAATGTATTTTATGTAATTCTGATTTTAGGGGCTGAACTTCTTAATAGAACATTTTTTTTATGACATAGGCGGTAAACGAGCAGACGGATTGCCTGGTGGTAAGCAATTACCGTCGCCCATGGGCACCCGCAACACCAGATGAGTCACAAGCGCGTTACCGGCCTTTAAGGGGGGTTGGAGCTCTGGGAACCCTACTCACCATCAGGAACACAGCACTACATACCTGAAAGGTAGGAGTGCTATTATGGCACTGGTCTTCTGTAAGGAAAGTTGAACATGGCTCAAAGTTGAACCTGTCATGTAACTAAACAACTTTAATTCATATTGTCTTTGTATGATTAACGACACAGTTTATCTAAGAAAGCATATCAAAAACCTATTTATGTAGTGAAGTTGTTTATATCATCTTATATTTTACTTAACTGTTTTGATATGTTTTCTTGTAGGACTACGCATAACCATGTACTTTATTTAATGTATTACGAGTACTGTCTTGAGAAAATATAAGTCTCGTTGAGTTTCTCGCCGGTAATTATTTTCTCGGGTCGGAGTGTGGGGTTAAATAGAAACCCGTGGTGGTTTTTTATTTCACGTCTAAATTAAATTAAAAATGAGTTTTAATTTTTTAATTTATATCGTTCACAGGCAAACTTTAAAAAAGGATTGCTTAACTCAAAGTCATTGTTTGAAAATGAAATGTTTATTATTAATTTAATAAACTTTCACTTCCTACAAACTTGACTTGTAAAAAATAGTTTTTTTAAAGGTCGTTGCTGTGCTGAGTATCGTCACGTACAAAGTCATAATTGATAATAACAACCGTCGCGGTTAAAAAAATATGGCGTAACTGTATGGATTTAGTTCGACTAAGAAAATACCTGGAAATGTATGTAAAAGGATGCCACGTTGCGCATTAGACTACCTTTGCCTGGTCTCTGAAAGCAATCTACAGACAAGTTATACACTATGGCACCACAAAGCTTTGATTGCTCAGCTGTGAGATTGATGGATTGGAAGTTATTTGTTTATGCCTCAATAGGTATAGGTTCATAACATTAAGTCAATAAATAAAACGCCACAAGCTTCCCGAATGAAGTAAAATCAATAATTTATTTGTCCATTTACTAATACGTCTATAAATATTAATCTACGTATAATTTTTAGGGGGTTATAGGAAGTCTATAGCCCGGGAACTCGACCGTGTAACTTGAGTTCTCCATCTCATGACTTGTACCGCATTGAAAAGGTTACCAATATTTGCACAGTTCAGACCCAAATCAATTAGTGTGGAAGCGTGGTTTTCCGATCGACACCTTAGCCGACAAGTTTGCGGACGTCGCTATTGTTTCAGGATCGGGGTTGTCGTTATTATGATATGACTTTTCGGCCTGAAACCTAGAAAATTCTCGCGAGAATTCCACTATGGTACTAAATATAACGCTATTTTGAAGGCACGGTTGTATTTAACGAATAAAAACATCCACAATTACGTAATTCGATTAATTTATTCTGCTACTCGGGTTATTATATTATTGAGTAAGTTAATGTTGAATTTTAGATTGAAAGCTTGTTATAATAGTTCATTGTTGTAGAGGCCGGAAAGTAACCAATAGATGGACGAGTGATGAACGGTAACAAGTCATCAAACACTGATTTTACTGTTTCCTGTACATCTGTGGGCGTTGTATCCATGTCAGTATCCTCACTAGAACAGTGCATTTTAACACATCATAAAAATAACCATTATTGATTAACCTAAAATATTTAAAAACAATAAATAAAACAGTCGTGTAAATATACGAGCACTTTTCAGTGGCTGGTGTACCAACTTCCAGCGATAGTTTCAGAATAGGATTATTCCAGGACATTACTAATAACACTAATTTTAGTTTGTAGTGCAACTAAATCCGGTCTACGCTTTTTAACCTATTTATAAGCTAAAATAAACTACTGAATAAAATAACATATTATGTACACATCATTTAGTCTAGGCTAAATACAAGTCAGAAAGCTTCAGTAATAAATCCGACGGCTTCATTCACCAAACCTTCCTCCGTAGGATTTCAACAAAATTTTGGTAACCATACTTAAATGACAGCTGCTTGTTGCGAATCCACTGGTTTTGTTGACATTATTTGGTAGTAAGTAAGTTGTAAGTATAATTTGATATTTAACGTTTGAAAACATTGTGAGGAAACCGGACTAATCCCAATAAGGCCTAGTCCAACCCAGAGGTTCGACGGTAAGATGGCAGTCGCTTTTGTAAAACTAGTGCTCACGTCAATTCCTGGGGTTACTATCCAAGCGGCTTATGAGCCATGGCAAAATGCCAGGACAACGCAAGGAAGATGACAGAAGTAAATTGTCTAGTAGATTTTTGTTTAAATTTAACAAATACTTTTGCTGTCCTTTTATTTAATATTGTACAGGTTTTGTCTTTACTGTGTACAACGTCAATGAAGGCAGTAAGAAACATTTGTAGGAAAACCTGGAAGAATCGTATTTAGCTTACATTTTCTCCGTGACTGGAATCCAGTGGGAATTCAGTTCTATAGGCCCTCCGCTATGGTTAACTATGTTCACTTGCCTCAAATTGCGGTAGTCGAAGGTCCTTTTAAAGTCTCGCTTTTGCTATTCAGTGACAGTCAAATATTAACTACTTCCTCTTAAAGGGGACCAAAAATTAAGTTTGCCTATTAATTTATTACCTCTAATTTGACGTAGCCTAAGTAAGCCAAACTCGTCGGTTCTGCTATAGCGCAGCTCGTACGCTATCGGGCGGCGGTCGTAGAGGCGTAATTTAGCGTCGGAATGTTCTGGAAATTCAAAATTGATTTCTTGCCGCAACGCCCTTTTGCTGTAAGCAGGTATTCGGTTAAGAGAAATTAAGCGCTACTGTGGCTACTGAGATACACTTACTAGAACTGTTCCAAAATAAATAAGAATTATATTATTTCATACTGATTTCATCCGCTTTTAAATACATATCATAAATTATACTCTTTGAATTGTAAATTAATTTTGTCTTAACAGCTAAATAGTTGTGAATTTGCGTCTTGATGGTCAGTCGGTGCAGGATAAACCATTCAGTAGGCTAAAGAGAACTAATGAAAAAAATTAAAAATAATTATAATAAAAATACAATTAAATATTGTATACACCTGTGTTTAAAGATACACCAAAAACCACCAGGTGTAAAACTCGACCTAGTGAATACTAACGAAAAATAGCTTCGGTAACCTGGAGTAGGTAAAAGATGTTAATAAATTCCATAAATATTGTCTAAACACCATTTTTGCCATTACCGTTAATATTTCCTAGTCTGTGATCGTGAACAAAAACTACTAAATAATTTATTTTACTAGCATTAATTACAGCTAAAATGTCCAGGAATATTTAACTACTACTTATCGTTATAACAATTAGAAAAAAATCATGCTTTTTATAAGTACCTACCGCAATGCAAAAATGTATATGGGGTGTACTGAAAATCGCTGGAAATGTGTGCCCATTTCCAGTTACTTTCAGTATAACCCATATATATATATATATATATGTATTGTATTAAACAAACAGCCTATACAACCTTTTTTAAAATGTGGATACATTTAAATTTAAAATTTGAACTCTCTCACAACTGTTGAATCTTGGATACAATCATTTGTTTTTTCATTGTAGCGTCCTCTCTGATAAAATAGTCTGCCATGCGATGTACCATTTTAAAGGATATTTTCCATATTGAGGAATTCGTGCATTTTATAGACCAATAACACACATAATGAAACATTTAACAACTCATCACAGATCTAATGACAACATTTAATATCTGATGAAGATTTGAAGGAAAATCTTAACATCCCGAAGTATACGGCTTAACAGCGCAGTGCCATCCACTGTGTATTTGGGCAACTATTAAACTACACAACACATCATTTAACAGTCATATTTATTTAGTTTTTTCCTTGATTCATACCTATACATTTTAACGACCGATCTTATTTAGAAAACCTGTTAATATTAATAATAAGGATGTTCTCGAACGGGTCGGTACTATCTACCTACCTTCATCGCTGCGCCCATCAGGGTTTCATCTATCATTTATTCATATTATTGTGTTGTATCCCAATACCTTACATTATAAATGTATTTAAATATAAAATAGGCGATACTGAAAGTTCCTGGATAAAAAAAAAATACATTAACATTGTTGGCGTATTGCTTGCAGACGTTGGAAACATTGCGTGAAAGAGTGTGAATAGGAAGGAGAGGACTTCAGTAGGAATTCCATCATGTTGCTTCCTGTCGCTCCATCGCTTATTATTTTTGGAAAAAGTCGCAAGTTATAAGGTAAAAATGACATGGTAGATGAGTCATCAGTTCTACATTTGTAGCCTTCAAATACGCAGGTGCTTTTTTAGCGGAATGGGAGGACGCTGTAGCGTAATAAAAGGTTATCTATACTGATGGTGGGAATTTTTTCACGAACGTTTTCTAATGTTACAGGCAAGCAAGTGTTTACATAACCAAGCGGGATTAACCTCCTTTCCTGCCTTTCATTTTGAAGAGATAATGTAGTGTAATATTCTGATTTTCCACATAAAGAAGTCACCATTTTCTTACCAGTGCATCGTTTTTTCTTTACTTTAGTTAACAACTCTTTTCTTGTTTCGTCACTTTTCACGATATTACAGACAGTCAAAGATTGGCCTCAGTCAAACGTTTTCCAATTTTATGGCATCATACGCTGTCGTTTTTGTTCTTCTGTTAAAGAGTGCGATGTTCATTGAGTGCAAATCTTGTACTGTACAATCAAGTCAACTACAAAGAGATGTATCCTTGTTAGTATTACAAAATGAAGGAACTTTTAGTATTCAAAAATTATTAACCCTTGCTTCGTGACATTTTCAGTAGCCACCAAATCTATCATCGATTCGTATTAAATGCTATTATTATGTATCCAACCAAAGTTCCTATGAATGTACTCCTGCAGCAATCTTCATTTATTACCAATCAATATATTATTACAAATATAAGTCATATTACAATTTTTTTTAATGGCTTTGAATCATTAGCCAGCGTCACGTTGTAAGAAATAAATAAAAAATCGATTCCGAAACTATTGCTTTTTCCATTACAATAATGAATTAATCTTACCTTATAATTTCAGCTTATTTAACTTACAAAAAGAAACTAAACATGTCAAAATATCTTTACTTTCAATTCGCAACAGTAGACCTACTGAAGTAGGGAGTGGAACTTTACAATTAATTAGATCACGAAACAAATTTGAATGGTTAAGTAATGGACATGAAAAAAATATATGGTTTAAGTCCCCTTCCTCCAGTCCACACTCACTTGTCCCGCGCTTGAATTCTTTTTAAATGAACCGGAGAGCTGCAGTGGCCCAGTCTCATTCTAATAATAATTGAACAGAATTGTTTTTCAACAAAAAATTTGGAAAACCACGGTTTTGACATTATAGATGGTTGCACATAGAAATAATGATTGGTACGATTCCGATTACAGGCCGCTCAATCAGCAGACCAAGTCTGGAAAAGGCACTTGGACGCTAGAGGGATCAAGTCAACGCAGTAGTTTATAAAAGCGACCTTATCACCAAAGATAACTGCCTCCTTGGCAATCTGGTCGGCTCGTTCGTTTCCTGAGACACCTGAGTGACTCGGGATCCAAGCAAGAGCGACCTCAAATCCTCTCCTTTTACAAATTAGAAGATTTTCCTTTATTTGGAATATAATTGGGTTATGAAATCTAATTGAAAAGGGATGAGATAATAAAGCTTGCAAGCAGCTACGAGAGTCGGAAAAAAATATGGTTTTCTTTAGTTTAAACAGGAGAATAAATTTTACACTTTCTAATATTCCTATGCAGTCTCCAGTAAATACTGATGTTTCGGGAGGGCATTTAATTTTTTGGACTATGTTAAACTGGGAGTGATAAATACCTACTGCAACACAACCAGCTGGGGAGAACTTAGACGCATCACAATAAATAGAATTCCAATTATGCCATTCGCGTGAAAGGATCTGACGGAGGTATTCATCTGCATGGAGGTCATGGCGACAAATGACAAAGCTGAGGATTACACGAGGTTGATGTATAATGGTCTCATATTTAAATTCAAACAGGGGAAAGTCTTGGGGAATGAAAAACCGGATCTTTGAGAGATTGGAATCTTGATAAGCTATTGACGAGACAAGGTTGATTATGAAAGTTTAAGGGGGAAGCAGCTTTAAGGTCATATAACCGATGAATAATAAGATGATATGAAAATTGCATACAACGAAAAAAGTAACAGTAAGATAGAAATTGACGGCGTAGATTAAGGGGAGGTACAACGCATTCCACCTGTATTACTTTTATAGGGCTGGATCTCATAGCACCTAAAATGATTCTTAAAGCTTCGCATTGGATTTGATCTAATGTTCTTAGTCCAGCTTTGTTCCCCGGCACCAACAAGTGACAACCATAGTCTAGAATACTACGGACAGTTGCATTATACAGTAATCTGAGGGCAGTAGGGTGAGCTCCCCACCAGACACCCGCAAGGCACCTAAGGGTATTAAGTCCACGTTCACATTTCTTAACTAAATACTCAAAGTGCAAATCTCCGCTTAATTTGGAGTCTAGAATAATACCCAGAAATTTATACGAAGAATGGAACGGAATATTAGATTTATTAATGGACACGCTCAAAGCAGGAAGGGACCTTTTACGAGAATAGACGACGGCACAGCATTTTGATGGCGAGAGTGACAATCCGTTATAAAGGAGCCAATTGTTTAATGATTGAAAGGAGTTGTTAACAGAAGAGCATGCTAATTCTATATTTTTATTGGCGGAGTAAATCAATAGGTCGTCTGCGTATTGAATCACTTGGCAGTCAGTCACAGCGCCTTCCAGATCATGAGTATATAGGTTGTAGAGTAAAGGGCTTATGACAGAGCCGATCATTGGGATCTTTACCTCGAAAGGAAATTTGTCTTTCAGAGAGGAGGTTATCTACAAGGCAAGCTAATCTAGGGGGGCACATTGTGATGGGGTTTTATTCTCTATATTCCCAGAATCAAGTATCAAATGAGCTGGGGGAGATTTGGAAGAAGACTGGGCCATGGAAGTTTGGCCAGGAGGAATCAACGTATCCTCCGAACTACTAGATGACCGGCTTAAATCCATAATCGAGTCATCTGACCACCTATCGTGTGGACTGGAGGACCTAGACCGTGCCCGTTTAGTGAATTTTACATTGGGGTTGGAGTTCATTTGTTGCTCCTTGCGTTTCAATCTATCTCTCTCTTTAGCATGCACCAAAGAGGAGGTGGAAGAATCATGCCTATGTTCATTCTCAAAACGTTCATGTTGATATAGACTACAAGTGGTTTAAATCCGTACACTCATTCATGAGGAAATTGATTTGGTTGCCATGGGCAACCTAACAAATTTAAAGAACTATTTACAAATTTATAATATACAACTATTTACACTTATTTATTATGGCTTACCCATAAATTGGAAAAAGCAACTAAGAGGAAATTTGGCTTTTACCCAAAAATATAATGTAGACGCTGAAAATCAAAATTATTTTTAACCAAACCCGATACGTCGGATGACCCGTTGGGCTATTTTTTTTCTGCGGCGCCTCTTGTCTCGAGAACTGTATCCATTTTGAATAGTTTGCCACACGCTAACAATAGTAGATTGTGTCACAAGGGATCAAAATGGTATATTTCCGGCGAGGGCGTACATTGAATCCCGAATGAAGCGAAGGATTCTACAATAGAATCCCGAACGTAGTGAGGGATTCTAAAGTAGAATCCTGAGCATAATGAGGGATTCAAGCATTAGCGCCCAAGACGAAATAATTTTGATACCGTGTGACACATACTGCTTTTCACATCACCTATGAGGAAAATAAAAAAATGTTATTGTTGAAACAAATTTAATTATATTCTGTGCCGGCATTGTCAAAATTACATTACAAATATTTAATTACCTATTTGTTTCTTTATTTTCAATTAAAGAAGTTATTAAAAGTGAAGTGTGATATTAGAACAATTTTCAAAATTTAACGTTATATTTTTATTTGGAAGGGATATTCTACTTTTATTTATTTGAGTGGTTGTAGTTTGGCTATTTTGTATGGGTATATGGATGTTGGAAGAGGATGACATTTCACCAGATAATCTTCCCGAGCATCCTGGCGAAGGTGAAGCAGGTCTTGATTTTGCATCAAATGAGCATCCTGGAAATGATGAAGCAGGCTTTGGGGTTACTTGAGACAAGCATCCCGCTGAATGTGAAGCTGGTTTTCGGATTCCATCGGATGAGCATCCTGCCATGGGTGAAGTAGGTCTTGGTTTTATAATAGATGAGCATCCTGGCAAAAGTCCAGATGGTCCTGGATTTACATCATATGAACAGCCCGGCAAAGGTGAACTTGGTCTTAGTTTAATATTATTGGTTAGTTTCTCACTTATCTTAGACTTGTTTTCTACTGATTCTTCTATGTAGCCTTCTGCTACAGCACTGGATTTCCAACCCCCATGTCGCTTTAGTAGGGTTAGGTCCGCCCCAGAATCGGCCAGAATAGTAGCGGATGTACGTCTAAAACAGTGGCCTGTGTACATTTCTGGATTGTCCAATTTCAAAAATCTTGCTATATCTCCTGGGATTGAGCTTAATTTATTCTTTCCGATAACCTGCCTAATAAATTTTCCATCTCGATATTGGATAAAGTAGCGATTATTAGTGTAGTCAGCCGGCCTAAGTGCTTGGTATTTTTCAACAATATTTTTATGTTCTCCTTTTATTACAAATGACCGTTCCCTCTTTGTCTTTGTATCCGGCAAAACCACCAAGATTGTGTCTTCGGAGTGTTTTTGTACATTGTCTATTGTTAAGTTTATTAGTTCACTTCCACGGCAGGCACCATTGAGTCCAAAGATAAGAACCACCTGTAATAAAAGTTATATGTTTTAAAAACTGATTACATTATATTTTATGTTGCTATGAATCTAAACAGATAACACAAGCATTGCATTTTAATACTTACTTTCATTAACAAAAACATGTAGTCAGGTGCTTCGTTTAAAAACGTCTCGACGTTACTTGTTGTTAGTGTTTTAGACTTCTTTGGCTTGTGTCCTTCAGAAAGCCTTTTTAAAAACGTCAGTAATTTTGTGTAAACCTCGAGATGAATGTTGTGTTTTAAGCTGATGGTGGCCTTTAACATTGAATAAATGCTCCAGAGTGTAGAAGGTTGCATGGTCGATGATAATTCTTCAAAATACACTAGAAGCACAGATTCTGAGAACGATTTTACGCGTTTAGATGATCTCCATTTTAAGAAGTTTTCATATGCTTTTTCATATTTATGCTTTGATTTACTGGGCAGCAAATTGTCAACAACCGACGTCGCTTTTTTCTTGATATATTCCGGTGTTAATTGGAATTAACATTCATCGCTTGACGACGACATTTTTTCGTTTCATTCATTTCAAATTTAGAACACATCATAGGTACTACAGTCATATTCTTCTAGGTTAGTTTTTCTTGATGCGTTTTCTTTTTGATTTTCTCAGAAAATGTATAAAATTCATGCTGTTTCCTTTTCGCATGTTTCTTGTGATTGCAGAACTTCTTGGAAGGTTTTATTTTATAAATAGATAAATTAAATATTTGCAACGTAATTTTGACAATGCCGGCACTACAGACAACGTATAGTATAGGTTCCTTAAGGTCTGGCAACATTGAAATCGATAGCTGTGACTGTTCCATTATACATTGATTGTATCGATTATGAAATATCGTTAGAGAGATAGATATTGTTAGCTGTTTAAAATTATTTATTTATAATTTAGATTTCACGATATTTTATGTTATTTTATGCATATAACAGCTATTTGTGATGTTTCATAAATGTTGCATAGATAAAAGTAGGTACAAACGTAATCGATTATAACGAAACTATGATCGATAGTATAAGATTGTTCGCTGTTTTTAATTATATATTTAGACTCTACCTCTGTAGAGTATTCAATCCTAAGATTTTATATTATATTAATGTATTTTGTTACATTTTAGTATAATCGACTACGTTACGTTCACACTTTTTTTCATACTAGAACTCCATATATTCATATCGAATTCTATTAATATTTTACACTGGCAATGAAATGTCCTTGAACAGAAAAGTGCCACTTTGATCCCTCCCAGGAGGGAAGAAAAGTCCCCTTTACGAATGGGTGATGTGAAAAGAAGCATTATTTCTCTAATAACCTGAGATAGATGTATGCAATGGGAAGTAAGCACTGCTTTCGTGAGTTGTCAGTGTCTGTCAGACGTCAAAGCCTTGTAATCGCATATGGGTCAAAAATATTATTTGTAACAGATTACATAAACATAGTCGAAAGGAAGATACTAGACTAAGAGCTGGCCACGGGAAAAGGCATGCACGAAATCTGTCTTGTTAATACACCTTACTATCATTATCAATAAATCCGGGCGACTGGCATCTGTTAAGCGGTGGGTGTGGAAGCTAGCTAGGAAAATAGGTTTGCAATTTGTATTGCAATGTTTTCATTTCTTGGCTTTATAAATTGCAAACTTATTTTTGTAGCTAGCTCTCACGCCGACCGCTGAACACACCGCCAGGCTTAGACCAGACTTACTAGTTCGCGGTGGGACCAGTGCTTTACACTAACTGGATAGATTCCGTGGGTCTATAAATTGCGTACCCTTTTCCTACTAAAACGGATTATATCGCGTATACTAATTTAAACATAACCCGTGTGGTTCATTTAATAAAACAGCAGGCAAGACTGTGAGGACATAGGGTTGGACAGTGTAGTGGACATTGTATTTTGTAGTTAATAAATTTTTTTTTGTACTTTAATTTCTATTAAGCCCCTCTGGCGTGTGCAATTATCATGTGCAAGCACCAACATTGTTTTATAATTTTATATGTGGGTAGGTTTGCATATTGTATTTATGGGATGGAAGTAGGTTAATATCCTCCTCAGTGACCACGAACGCAGATAAAGGGTTCATAATGTCGGGTGATGTTTAAATTATTATACGCGATATAATCCGTTTTAGTTGTTTTATTTCATGAGTAATTATCGCGGCAACCGTAGACAATATTAGTTTATATTAGGTAAAGATTACTTTACTTATATCGTTATATAAGTTTATTCTTAAATGACGGAATAAAAAAGCAACGAAAAGCTTGCAAGAAGAGGAAGATATTGATTTATATCAACATTGTTTCTTTAACAATCAAATCAACAAAAAGTCAAATTATTAAAATAAAACTTAATATAATGTCTTCTTAATTCCGATATAAAAACTCAATATCTTGTATTGAACGAACACATATGATAAGCAATGGCGAACTGAAGTACCTATCAAATGATATAAAGAAGAATATTTTATTTTCAAATTTTAAAATGTTTTGTTCGGATTCTGATCTGAATTTATGTATATTGGTTACATTTTTTTGAAACATTAGGAGTTTACCTTAATTTGTCAATACATATAGATAGATAATAATTAATAAAACAGTGTAAATTAAGAGGAAACATAGTGGGATACATCATTATTTCATATTAAACGAATCGGTGATAGTGTAAGATTTGGTGGATACTGAAAATGTCACGAAGCAAGGATAAATATTTTTTGCATTTTAAAAGTTCCTTCATTTTGTAACACTAACATGGATACATATCTTTGTAGTTGACTGTACTTATACTTACAAGCGTATTTATTAACACAAATTGGCCTGATAATGAGTTTTAGTTTGCAGCGAAAATAAGTAGTTTTTCGATTGAAAGGCGGCTTGCAATTTCATTTTATCACTTTCCTGAAAACAAATTATGAAGGATGGGTGAAATTAAAAGTTTCTTTATTCCAGGATATAGAACCCACCAAGTATCAAGAGCGACTCAAATAAAAAAATGTTCGAGTTCAGAAACTTTATGATTCTAGTGTTTTGGAATTTATCCCCTAGAGTGAGCTAATCTCTTGACAATTCTTATAAAGGATGGATTTGAAATTTTGTGCCTTAACTAATCTCTGTAGCATAAAAACCTGAACATCCTTTCCCGGAGGGATAGAAGCGGGTTGACAGGTTGTATTAAAGCCGGGATACAATTATTTAACTATATAATTGATATTGAAGTCAGAGATTCAAATAAATAACACGAAAGAGGAGAGCGCACCTGTACCTCAAAAGCTCCACGTCAAAAAATCGAAGTTAGTATTAAACTTTATAAGTACGAGTAGGTTACAGAGTGTCATCGGTAGGTATATTACCATTAAATAAAATAAATGAACTTGAACTTCATATTATGTGTTCTACTTCTGATATACCTCTTATAATCTCAATCAATTACTAATAATGACTAACCTTACAACAGCCGCGGTGCGTCTATACATGCCGATTCCCGCCGGTTTTACTAACTCTCCTGCAAGTCAACTACTTTCCTCGGGTTCACTAAGAAAAGGCAAATCTATATGGCCTCTGTCTTGCCTAAGAAGAATTATTGACCTGCCGCCACTGCCTCACAATGGTTATTGTATAATTTATTACATATTTCGAAGGGCCCAAGGTATCCATGTTCATACTAGGACCAATCCACAAAATTCGCGATTGAGAGGTTTAGTCCCTACTTAACATTGGGATTTGGTACATTATAATTGTTGCCTATTATTCTGATCAACATTTTTTTTGTTATTTTATAACAAATCCTTTGCCGTTTTTAATAACAGGACATTCACAGAGCGAAAACAATATTCAACTTGCTTCAGGAACGAAAAAAAAAACGGAATTATATGAACAAACCGCAACAAAATGAGAACAAAACTCCAATGGGTCCATCCCGTGAGACTTTCCGTTCATCCAATAATCTGAGGATGAAATTCAGGCTTTAGCTGAATTATGAAATCTAACGTATTAGATACTACCCCAACCCTACGCACACGAGTCTTAACTTAATTCATTGATGGAATGTTTATCGTCTAATAAATATTGAAATGGTTGAATATTTATTAGATTGAAGTTATGTCACGAGACCCGCTAGTTAAAATTCACAATAGAATCACTACGTTCGAAACGTTTCGTTCTACATCGTTTATTATGGAATTATGATAACCTTAGCAATGCCCTATTCAAATTTTTTAAGATTTTGTGGTTTCTTACAATTTGTAAAGCAAGTGTATCTTTGACAGTAACTTATATTTATTAAAAAGTTTAGTAAATAACGATTTCATTTGTTTTGTTATTTTACAATAAAACTAATTTTGGTTGAATGTACGTTTGTACGTACGTAATGAATGCATTGATTTATGATTTGTGGGACGTCGTCATCAACTCCTGTTTAAATTTGCATAAATGAAATACCCTAAAACTTTTCGTAGTTTCAGACCACGCTGTATTGCTTCATTAAACTGCTTCCACATATGAAGTTAAAAGTTAGTAACATTTAGAAAAACGTTTAGAGCGACGTCAAGCAGAGCCGTTTTCTAAATGACTGCGCTTGGCGGTGAATCTCGAGCGGGCAAGTCTGGAGACAAAGAACGCTCCCACTTTTTATATCATGATTTATTAAAAGGTTCCATTGTTAGCTCTGTTTTAGAAAGTTTAATGTTCTGTAATCATTGAGTTTGAGAATAAAATAAGAATAAATAAAACATAAGAAGCAAGATTTCTACCTGTTTTCGAGTTTGTATCTTTTATTACGAATTTATTATAGAATAACTAGACATTAAGTACTAGATTAAACAAATAATGTTTGTCAAAAATTATCCATGGACCAAGAAGTACCTAAGCACGTTTGTAATACAGCATTATCATTTGATATTTACCAGTTACTTTTCGGTAAAGGAAAACATCGTGAGGAAACCGGACTAATCCCAATTAGGCCTAGTTTACCCTGTCGGTTGGAAGGACAGATGGCAGTCGCTTTCGTAAAACTAGTGCCTACGCTAAATCTGGGATTACTTAGTTGCCAAACCGACTCCCGGCTCCCATGAGCCGTGCCAAGTTATGGCCGTTATGGGACAATGCGAGGAAAATGATGGTGGGGGATAGTATACAACCTTGTCTGACTCCCTTTCAGGAAACCGGACTAATGCCAATTAAGCCCCATTTAGACCAGGCAAGAACTTGTATACGATTTTCATTACATGGCGGGTTTTCGGCGTACGGCGAATTCGGTCGCTTTATATAACCCCGCAATGTAATGAAAATCGTATACAAGTTCTTCCATGGTCTAAATGGGGCTTTAGGCCTAGTTTACCCTGTAGGTTGGAAGGACAGATGGCAGGTGCTTTCGTAAAACTAGTGCGTACGCTAAAATCTGGGTTTACTTAGTAGCGAAACGGACTCCAGGGTCCCATGAGCCGTGCCAAATTACGGGACAACGCGAGGAAAATGATGGCGGGGGAAAGTATACAACCTTGTCTGACTCCCTTTTTCAAAGTAAATGGTCTAGAAATAGTTAAGTCGTTGCTAATTTGGACAATATCTTCCACAGGACTTACTAATGAACACAGTCAAATACCTTGCTACAGTCAATAAAGCACATTTACGAAATAAATGTTGAATTCGAAAGACTTTTCAATCATTTTTAAATCAGCGCGGAAATTCGGCCAATATGTTTGGGACGTTTGCGCCGGGTACTTGCACGTTGCACCGTGCCGGGGTTTAGACTCGGGTTTATTTCCGTGATAGGCTTATGCTAATTATTATGTGTTCAAGTGTATTGTTTTTTTAATTAAAAACACATACAAATACTACTTTATTCATAAGTTATTACTATATAATATGAGGTTCGCGGAATACACCTACTTGGGGCAGACCTTGAGTCTCGGGAAGAGCGAGCAAGATCGCGAAATTTAGCGTCGCTTTGGCTTAGGTTGGGGAGCTTTTAGGAACCTCTCAGACGTGCTTAAGGCCAAGCGTGTACCTATGAACCTCAGATGTCGCATGTTTGACCAATGTGTCCTCCCTGTGATGATTTATGGATCTGAGCCATGGACGCTCACCCGAAACGTAATCCAACGACTACAGATTAAACAGAGGGCTATGGAGAGAGCTATGTTAGGTGATCAGATACGAAATACCGAAATCCGTCGTAGAACAGGGCTCTACGACATAGCAGAAATAGTAACTAAGCGGAAGTGGAGGTGGGCGTGGGGTGGGAGTGGAGACCATGGACCGGGTGTAGAAATGTAGGTAGACAGCCTGCCAGGTGGACTGACGATCTTGGACGGATAGCTGGGAAAAAGTGGATGCAGAATGCACAGGACCGGACAGAATGGCGTGAATTCGAAGAAGCCTACAGTGGGTAGATAATAAAGGCTGAAGGAGAAGAAGATATAACATTATATTATTTGTGAAATTATTTGTCTTATATTGAGAATTTGTTCTCGAAATCCTCTACCCTTTCGGAATCCAGCTTGCTCTTGAAGGATGTGCCAGTCGAGGAAGTGCCTTATGTGGTTGTTTATAAAATGCAGGAGGATTTTGGTGCTGTGAAAGATGAGAGCCAAGGTCCAATAGTTGTCGCAATCTCTGGTAGTCTTTCTTATGCAGAGGTAAAATAATCGATTCAGTGCAATCTCTGGACTATTTTCCAGTTTGTCACTTGCACCCAAGGCCCAATATTTCGGCCGTTATTTGGTCTGGTCTGAGGGCTTCCCTGGTTTTATAATGTCGCAGTGGCCGCAGTTACTTCGTATCGCAGTATTGATGGCTTCAACTCCAAGGTCTAAGCTACTCCAAATAAGTCTTGGCGCTATTACGGCGCTTGGATGATCGCTATGCAGCTTTTCACATTATACGCGCCACCTCTATGCTACGATGGTAGTCCCAGAAGTGACTGACCTGAGTTACTTAAAGAGGTTTTTATTTGGATTAAATACTCTTTTTTAAAAGAATACTCTTACTCAAGTTTAAATTTGAAATTCACACATAGCGTCGTTTGTCTTTTGTTTAGTAGCCATCAATAATGGACGATGTGAACAAAATTTCAGACATGGAGCAAATTGGCCATCGTTACGTGATACAATACTTTCATTTTAAAGGTTTTAGTCCAACTAGTATTAAAGCGGAGCTAGATTCTACTTTGGGGGAATCTGTTCCATCTTTTACAACAGTAAAATATTGAGTGGCAGAGTTTAAACGAGGTCACTCTAGTTGCGAAGAAGAACATCGATGTGGTACACCAAATGAAGTGACTACGCCAGAAACTGTAAAAAAATACCACAAAATGGTATTAGACGACCGTCGATTGAAAGTACTCGAGTTAGCAGATTTCAAAAAGTGCTGTTCATCGCATATTAACTGAAAATTTGGACATGAAAAAGATGTGCGCTAGGTGGGTGCCGCGATTGCTCACGGACGACCAAATACTACATCGCGAAAATATTTCGACCGAGTGTTTGGCAAAATTTCACGGAGTTTTTTCGGCGTTTTATCACTATGGATGAAACGTGGGAGCATTATTTCACACCAGAGACGAAAGAACAGTCTCGAAGCAATGGACTCGAAGAGGACGTCCCAAAGAAAGCCAAAACAGTTCCATCAGCAGGAAAGGTCATGGTTTCCGTTTTTTGGGATTGCCGTGGGATAATCTTCAGAAAGCAAAAACTATAAATGGCGAGTATTACGCTAACCTTTTGCATCAATGGACTGAAAATCTGTCAAATACGATCGCATCCAGCAAAAAAAAAAAAATTTTTTTACCAAGACAATGCACCAGTACACACCTGCACCAAGGGTATGACCAAAATCCGCCAGTTAGGGTTCGAATTACTTCCTCATGCACCCTATTCGCCCGATATGGCCCCTTCCGATTATTACTTGTTTCCAAATTTGAGGGTATTTTGACGAGCTCGACAAATCTCACTACAAACAAGGTGTTGAAGCATCGAATATCGCTGGGCCAAGTGCATAGAACTAAAAGGAGATTACGAAGAAAAAAAAAATAGATTTTTTTTGTTTTCTTTGTCAGGTCGGTTACTTCTGGGACTACCCTCGTATCGCTTCTAGGTCGTTGGCTTGAACTGTCTGAATATAAGGCGATTTTTCTTGAATAGGTCTGAAGTCTGGAATTTCAAGGAGTGAATAAAAAGCATAACACTAATATCAAATATGTGTACAGATACCTCTCCTCATATATTCGTGAACCTTCTCGTGTGTATTTGTATTATTAATGTATGTTTCATTTACATTTTGAGAACAACGAACTTTAAAACATTTGGCAACACCCATCTGTCCGCGACCTTGGAGAGGCCGCCGTGTGCTCGGATAATAATTTACGCTTCGATGAGCAGTCAGTCGAGTAAGAGCTGGCAAGTCACTGTGCTGGCGAAGCCATGCATGTCCTTGCACTCGCCGGGAAGTCTCCATTACTACTGGATGAAGCATAATTATAATGATAAGTTTTTTATATAAAAATAATGAATAGTGCTTAAAATAGTGTATAACTGTACGGCTGATGTTTGGAAATATATAAAAAATCATTATTTATTGATTTTGCAATCAATATACCCACTTTAAATTGCTATTCTGAAGTAAACGTGTACGTTTAATAAAAATAAATCTTTCTTCTCTTGTTTTCTAAATATCCTTTACTACTTTTAAAATTTTGCATGTTAATTGGTCTCATTTTTTTAATAACATAAGTGGCAAACGAGCAGACGGATTGCCTGATGGTAAGCAATTAGCGTCGCCCATGGGCACCCGCAACACCAGGGGGTCCCAAGCGCGTTGCCAGCCTTTAAGGGGGATTGGAGCCTTACTCACCATCAGGAACACACCACGACAGACCTAAAACTGGGGAAGTACCTCCTGTGAGGAGGTGCTTCCCCAGTTTGGCTACTCCAGATTCAAGCGTGATAGTCATCGCTGCGCCCTACCTCTCATTGTTGGACGTAGTTTAAGGACATACCCGGGTCCAAAACTTGAACGTATCTCAACGTAACGTGTCTCATAACTCTGTATGTTTTGGTTGGAAGTTATATTTCCGCAACAAATGTAGAGTAAGTGAAGCCGTATACGAGCATGCCTTGAATTTTCCGTGCAGTTATGGTAGATAGGTATTAAAAATGGCTAAACTACAGTCATACGTATTATTTAGGTTCGTGTATATCCTGTAGACAGTAAAAGTTAAGGGTTTTAAAGCAAAGCATTAGATTTTTTATGATACGTTAACATAAACCGCACCCCCTCTTACGTAACACTGTACTTACCACGAAAACAACTTGTATTTTAACTACGAGTATATCAGTCTATATGACTCAATATGGACCTCGTTAGAAACAAAGGCGTTGCATTGCAATAAACGCTTAGAACCTATATAAATTACTTTTCACAATAATATCACTTTTTTTTAAGTAAAATATAAAATAAACCCAACTTTAGAAGTGTTCATGTTTTGACACTATAAAGTAAGAAATATGTTGTCATCGATTTTTATTCATACCCGCTTCCTGACCAAGTTTTGATTAGGTATGTTTCAAGGTATAAATATATTGACAAGACTGAGCAGACTCCATCTTTATACTAGATGATTTCCTTTAACCATCTAAGCAGAAAAGTCCTTCTAGATTTTATACCTCCTCGTGCCTACATTCACTCGCAGGATGCAGAGGCATTTCTCACGTAAACATTGAATAATTTTATGCTAAGAAAATGGCAAAATAAATTGTGAAAAGTCTTGAAAATGTGATTAAATTGGAAGTACCTACATTACTCAGTATATAATACTGCCGCTGAAGAACCCGGATTACAGACCGCCAGGCTGAAATGCGAATGTGCTGACCACGTCTGCCGCATTCATCCACAAAGGTGGGCCAAAATAGCCACAGAGTGGGTACCTCACGATGGGCGACGACGACGTGGTAGGCGATGACGGAGGTGGCGGGACGACTTGGATTCATTCCACAACGAATGGCCAGAGATTGCACATGACAGGAAAGAGTGGAAATCAAGAGGAGAGGCCTTTTCCCAGCAGTGGGACACTCTATAGACTTATAACAAAATTAGAATTACAATTAAAATTTTATCCATACATAATAATTTGGCCCGCAATGTAATGACACATTTGTCGAGTGCGTAGACGGTTTGCAGATAGGAGTTTTAAGCAGGCCACTGACGAGCCTTCCAAATGGATGCCGTTACAATGGACTGATCCAAATGGAAGGCGTCCAATTATTTAGCACACTGACGATGCATCCATTTCATAAGTCCAGAGATGTCATTGCGTTGTGGTGTGCTTTATCCGTGCCGTACAAATGGATTTGTTACTAATGGGAAACTGTGGTAGCCATTTACGTAAAAAGGCTGAAAAAACCAAAGGGGACGTGGACGAAGAAAGTTAAGAAAATGGTAAAGCTACACTCATAAGTACTGAGCGTTTGTAACTTGCCATAAACAGCTAGTTTCATTATTTGTTTGTTATACTATTGTTTAGTATAGGTACTAAGTCTATTCTAATTTATAAATATATCGAAATTAATAGTATGTTAAAGTTAAGGGGCAGGACGAATTTACTATGAAGCGCCATTATAAGGACAGACTTTAAACGCAATAATATATTGTATTTAGTAAAATTACATTTTTTTTCACTGGATCTGTATGTAACCCTATGTTATATCATGCGTGCGATTCTTTTTCACGGAATATATTAGTAGCAGATATATTTTGCTCGTAGACGTATGGCTTAAGATAAATAATATAAATAAACTTATAAAAAATACAAATAATGTACCTACAACTTTAAGAAATACAAGAAAAATAGAAAAATCAACTGCACCGGGCGAGACTCGAACTCGCGGCTATGGGATACATGCCCATTGCTCTACCGACTGAGCTACCGAGGCGTGCTCAAACAATGCGAATTTCTCCACCATATTTTTCAACGCGCTCAGGAGGCGCCCAGCGACATCTACCATAAATGTATTGACACTTTATTTTAGCCGCATCGGAATCTCAAATCATATCGAGTATTCACTGATATCGATGCGCTACCCCGTAACTAAATTATATTTTCAAACAGAAGCGTCTGCTAACGAAACCATAATCATCGCATAAACAATTCTTCATAATTCTTCCAAACTAAAATACAATTTTGACACATCTTATTAAGAATCAATAGGCCTTAGGGGGCATTTCACGTGAAGCGGACAGGGAAAAAAAAGTGACATCTTGGATTTCGCTCATATTTAGGTCAATTACAGTATTTGAGAATATAAAAAAGTAATTTCATTTTTTTTATTCTACGGCACTTAGTTTAGGAATTACGGACTACCAAAAAATTGACCCACTATGAAAAGCCATTATTTTAAATCAGTGCTGTAGGTATTAGATATAAAGTAAAAATATATTGTAGGTATGTTTTAACAAGAAAAAATGTGTATTATTTTTGTGATATAGTCGGTGCAAAAAAAATTTTTTTTTTTCTTGCTCAAAACCGGAAGTAAAGTTTTCAAAGTAAAATTTCAGTAACTTCGACCATTTTTTTTAATTTTTTTCTGCAAAATAAAAGATAAAACTATGTAGATATTACATAAAAGTTTCAAAATGGAGACTTAAGTCGTTTTAGAGATATGGAACATTATGTCCCACAGAGCGTATTGCACGCGTAGCCAGGTTGGGGCGGTTGGACGAAATTTACGTTCCTATATTTGTTAATTTATTCGAAACATTGATACGTTTTTAACTAACTTTCAATTCTTAGTTGTACATACGTTTTTGTGCGTGATAACGTTTACTTTGTGGTTTAGATAAAATAGTTATTTACGATACTAGTGTGGTAAAACAGAAAAAGGCCGAGATCACAGAATTTTAAGGCCCGAGCCGCAGGCGAGGGTCGTTAATATGTGATCGAGGGCTTTTTCTATTACCTCACGTGTATCGTACGCAGTGGCGTGCATTCCCACCCAGTCTGGAAAATGGAAACCACAACACATGGGACATACATTTCTCTTCTATTTGGTAAAAATACTATAGTTTTATAGAATAGATATATGTGTGCCATGTGTTGCAGTTTTGTTTTCCCAGGGTAGAAAGGCAGGAACTGCGTACCCTGTAGGCACGCCACTAATCGTACGTCATCTTACGTACATCGATACGTACGACATCGTACGTCACCCGTACAGCGGTTTTGGGACGAACCTTTATGCCGCAAAATACAGCTTGATCTGCTTGCCTCCGCCGATTCCACGGTGGACAGGGCCCGTCTGCTTGCTGCGGTCGAGAAAGAGTCAGGGTTTTGGTTGCACTCTTTCCCTTCCAGGAACTGCGCAACTCTTTTGGATGACAATTCTCTGAGGTTGGCAGTCGGGCTTCGTTTGGGTGCTGAGATAGTTGTCCCCCACCGTTGCCCTTGTGGTGCTGAGGTGGACTCTTTGGGCGTCCATGGTCTCTCCTGCCGCCGAAGTGCTGGCCGTTTGTCCCGCCACGCTAGCCTTAACGATGTGATCCGTCGGGCTTTTGTCAGTGTGGGCGTGCCGGCGACTTTAGAGCCGCCCGGTTTGGCCAGGATGATGGCAAAAGACCCGATGGAATGACGCTTATCCCATGGCAACTGGGACGGCCGCTTGTTTGGGATGCTACGTGTGTGGATACCCTCGCGCCGTCTCATTTGGCCTCCTCATCTGTCAGGGCTGGCGGGGCGGCATCGGTGGCGGAGGCTTTGAAGCGGCGCAAATATGCTGACCTGCCTAACAGCCTGGAGTTTTCTGCGTTTGCGGTAGAAACCCTCGGCCCGTGGGGTCCGGATGCCATCAGGCTTTTTGGAATGTTGAAGAAGAGGTTGGTGGAATTGACGGGTGATCTTCGGGCTGGCTCATTTCTTGGACAAAGGTTGAGTATCGCTATCCAGAGGGGAAATGCGGCCAGTGTCATGGGCACTCTTCCACACGGTAGCGATTTGGGAGACGTCTGGGGGTCAGGTATTTGACCAAACACTTACGCGGCGCATACGTAGTTTTAAGTGTCCTTTGTAGTTAATTTAGTATAATATTGTAATTCTTGTGTACCTTTTTTTAATGTGTTTGCAATAATAATAAATTTACTGTATATTTAAAATCAAATAACAAGATTAAAACATTTTTATAAATGACGTACGATCAGTGGCGTGCCTACAGGGTACGCAGTTCCTACCTTTCTACCCTGGGAAAACAAAACTGCAACACATGGCACACATATATCTATTCTATAAAACTATAGTATTTTTACCAAATAGAAGAGAAATGTATGTCCCATGTGGTTTCCATTTTCCAGACTGGGTTGGGAATGCACGCCACTGCGTACGATACACGTGAGGTAATAGAAAAAGCCCTCGATCACATATTAACGACCCTCGCCTGCGGCTCGGGCCTTAAAATTCTGTGATCTCGGCCTTTTTCTGTTTTACCACACTAGTATCGTAAATAACTATTTTATCTAAATTACAAAGTAAATGTTATCACGCAAAAAACGTATGTACAATTAAGAATTGAAAGTTAGTTAAAAACGTATGAATGTTTCGAATAAATTAACAAATATAGGAAAGTAAATTTCGTCCAACCGCCCCAACCTGGCTACGCGTGCAATACGCTCTGTGGGACATAATGTTCCATATCTCTAAAACGACTTAAGTCTCCATTTTGAAACTTTTTATGTAATATCTACATAGTTTTATCTTTATTTTGCAGAAAAAAAAATTTAAAAAAAAATGGTCGAAGTTACTGAAATTTTACTTTGAAAACTTTACTTCCGGTTTTGAGCAAGAAAAAAAAAAATTTTTTTGCACCGACTTTATCACAAAAATAATACACATTTTTTCTTGTTAAAACATACCTACAATATATTTTTACTTTATATCTAATACCTACAGCACTGATTTAAAATAATGGCTTTTCATAGTGGGTCAATTTTTTGGTAGTCCGTAAGTCCTAAACTAAGTGCCGTAGAATAAAAAAAATGAAATTACTTTTTTATATTCTCAAATACTGTAATTGACCTAAATATGAGCGAAATCCAAGATGTCACTTTTTTTTCCCTGTCCGCTTCACGTGAAATGCCCCTTAGGTAGGATCAAGACATGCCAAGCGCTCTGTGTAAATAAGTTTAATTCGGGAAGTTCATATTTAAATGCAATTATTTTATAACTATAAAGTATTGTAAGAAAGAAATAAAGTGTCCTAAGGTTGGGTTATAGCTCGTTTTTAACCATCCAAAATTCTCGCCATCAAGGAGGGATGTTTGAATCCTCTCCATGCAATCATGCGTAAAAAAAAAGAGTTGTTGGAAAAAGCCAGATTATTTAAAATTTCACATGACCATTGCGGCACATTAGAGAGGTAAAAATTTCACAGTAGTATCTCATTCTTTCGCATTGAATTGAAATCACCTTTTTATGTATGAAATATTGATAAATTCGCGTTATTTAAAGGAAATATCTCATCAAATAATTGACATCAACTACGGGGCCTAACATTCGTTGACAATCAGTGTAAAAAGCTCATGTCGAGTAGATAATGTTTGCAGTATTGTCACTGCTCGGAAATCACAAGAATGGTGCTAAAAATGTAAGTAACCAAAATTATACAGATTTAAGAGAATTTCATCATGAATATTAGCTAAAATCGATTTGATCTGATAAAAAATAAAGGAAATAATATACCCGATAGTTATATGTACTTTATGATAATCAGTTACTTGCAAATCAATTTATTAAATTCATATAACTGGATCAACTTCCACAATTAAAGACAACTGGCAATACTATATTATAATAAAAACAGTCACCATCAAATATCTCAAGGTCCTCAAAAAGATTGAAACATGCACTTAATCGCCTTGAGAACAGAGGCGTTGACTACCTTGACTACTCCGACATATATGATGGAAAATGAAGTTATTCAACTTATTTAATAACTTTATAAAATGGCTGATCTAATGAAAAATGGCCAAGTGGAATCTAACCGTCTTTAAAATCTCACATTTTTTTAAATAACAGCAATTGTTATAGGTATCCAATCAAGCAAATAAATAGAGTTTAATACTTGTTCATTATGTTATTTTGTTCTCTCCCCTAATTTATATTTATGTTTTTGGTGGGATATCAGGTAATTATTCAATACTACTCTTGATAATGTAGGTGTTTGCACTTTTTGAACTTAGACTTCGTTGCGCACAAGAAATTATGATCTTTAGGTACCTATTTATAGGTTAAGAAACTTATTTTTTTTATTTTGGAAGCGGTGCCGGCTACACTTTTCATTTACACAAGCATCAGGATGTCGTGAATCAATTAATCAATTGAATGAATACTAGTACAATTTAGTTAAAACAAATTATTTGATACTTTTTAGTTTATGTTCACATATTGTCACTGACTTTTTTGACAACTATGGATGGAGCAAATAAATACACTGATCATAATGAGTCAACATCGTTTAAACAAGACAAGTGAATAAAATGATAAACGTGAGGCACGTTCAGCTAATGACATTTCGCACAAATATGGAGCGGAACCCAACTGGATAAGTACCTCCAACTTACAGAAAGCCACAGCCAGAAAGCATCGAAACTTTACTCATAGTATCGTTTTTCTTCCTGTGTCTAAGGTCGCCAGACGTCAGAGCCTTAAAGGAATCCTCTGAAGTTACAGGCATCCATATACTACGATGACAGCTTACAATTTCCACAGTAATGGTATTTAAAAAACGTAATTTCCAATAAGTTACTGAATAATAAAAATCTATTAAAATTAATTAAAACACTAAAAGACGTGCTCACTGTCTAGGCTTAATTAATTATCGCCTTTCTAATGACACAAAAAAGCAACATGCTCACCATCTGAATACACGAACGGCTATTCAACGAGACAGAGGTGTCTCTCTGTGTCGTTGGATAGCCGTTCGGTAATATCAAAAAATACTAAATTGGTGTACCTAGGTGTGCCTATAATATATGAAGAATTCCCTCGATTGCTACAGGATTAAATGATCAGGCACTGTCTTGATAATAATGGCATCAATCTGTAGCCATATTATTGCGATTTATAACATAGTTTTACACATCTGTTTACTAAGGGCAGAGTTTTGAGCTAACAAACATTTTTAACAAAGCTCGATAAATCGAGAATCTTTATAAGGCGATGCTTTTACGGACTGTAGTATTTATATGATTCCGTAATCGCGACCAGGAAGACGCCGAAGGACGTAAGAGCTCGTCACTATCGTTAATAGACCGGTCGCCTGAACCAGCTAAATTAATTAGCCAGTACATATATCAAGCTGTCATAGTTCCGTTGACGGGCGTTATCTCAATGATGAAATGTCAATAATTGATCTCGGGTAGCTTAGATGTTGCCTTAGCGAATTAGTGCAGCGAAACTGACATTAATTTAACCAGCTTACATAGTTTTTTATTACTTATCTCAATGGCTTAAATATTTGTTTTATATATTATAATAACAGAAGCTCTAGTGTAAGTTACTTTTGACGTAAAACAACGTCTCGAACGCGTAAGTGATAATGTTATTTATATAGGTAACACTTACGCGATGGTGAAGTAATGTTTCGTTAAAAACTTACACTCAGAGCTCAGAGTCAACGAAAAGGAAAGTAAATAGTTCCTCGCTAATTATTTTCACACACCACACCACATTGTAATAACTTACATAAGACCATTGTATTTTACAGAATTTATATATTTAGCATTATTTTAATAGGATTAATCTATTTGAACATATAAATAAATTAGTATTTCAGTTGTGAGGTGTAAAAAGATAATGGCAAAACTTAGTAGTGAAATAAGCAAATAAGCGAATCCTGTTTCAGCAAGGGTACGAAGTAACGTGTTTTCAATTAAGGAGACAAGATATAACCAGAACAGACCGTATAAAGCAACCTCACAATAAAAATAAAGTAACACAGAAGATAACAAGAGATTTTCAACAATGGGATAGCAGTAACAGCGACCGGTAAAAAGGTTGTAAGGGGAAAAAATATTTTCTCTGAGTGTTATGCTCTCGTTTAGCTTCCATTGTGGTTGTCGGGAACGTGTTGTGCTCGCAATTTTCTGAGGTAAATAAGTTTTGGGAGGCCGGGAGGCCAAAGTTACGAGCATATTCCAAACTTAAAGTTACATTAATTTTCATCACAGACTTAACAGCTGAATGAATGAATGGAACTAAATAAGTCTGTACACGGTTTAGCGGTACCATTTTCTTTTAAATTCAAAGGACATATCGGTTGGGAGGTACAAGATTTTTTAAAGTCCGTGGGGAATTTAAAAAATCTTTTGCATAGTTGGCGGTTCGTCTTCATTATTTACACAGTCAATAGATTTTAATAAATGCAGAGTACCATCTATAAAATTCTGTATTGAAAGGTTTAAGTCTTCCACAAGAAGTGAAATCAATCCACTCGATTTGACAAGCAGAACACGGCAAATATCAATAGTCAGGAATTGTTTGGAGAAATCTTCAGCAGCCGGATAGTTCATCAGTGTAACTCGCTTGTTTGCTACTAACTGAGGTTTCTTCACATTGTGCCATAAAATGGATGGTCTGAGGCCAGAGTTAATTAATTCGGCAGCAGGTTATCTTATGTTAGCAACAATCGCTGGAAAGTAAAGCCCTCCAAAACATCTAAAGTCTTTGCGCAGATCTTTCAGTTCCCTGTCTAAATATAGTGCTTCTAATGCGCCTTTATGCGCCATTCATTATGCACGTGCATTTGTCCCAGATTATGATTTTAGCCGCTACTGAAATTTTGGCCATTACGCTGAATCAGCTGCACGTCATGACATCATACATTGATTCCAGCTACATATATTAAATAGTTACTGATGTTTGTCGGCGAGCATACTATTGTCATTCTAGCTGAATAATTTATCTTTACTATAAATACGATCAAAACTTACAGATAAAATTTTGTTGTAGCAGTAGGCACTATTACACATTTTATATCTTTAGTTCGGGCTCGGTTAAATCAACTGAGGGCTTATTCACGGGCACTTTGAATATCTTACTGTTGAGTCTCATTCAATATTCAATCTGCCTTTATTTAGTATCTGGCAAGCAGAAAAGACTAACATTGGAATACCTAGTACTTAGCACATTGGCACAAACATATTTAGTCCATTTTATAAGGATTCCTATTTTAGGAAAAAAAAACAGAGAACATATATCGAGGCTTTAGGCATCGTTTCTACACCACAAACGTGGCAAAATTTGTTCTACGCCTTTAGAAAATCACTTATAGTTTACTACATTATTATAAAAAAGATTTTCTAAGCAAGTTTTTAGGCTGACACTAAATTGGATGATGTTCATTGAAAATACAATTTAGTTTGTTCGGAAAAACCCCAAGTAATTAATTACACGATATTTTTAAGTAGTAGATCAAATGTTCCTACTACGTTTGTAGTGTACGCGTAGAAAAGATTCCTAAAGTTATTACTTCTATTATAGGCCTCACTCGGTATATCTAAACACGTTTATGACTGTTTCGAAAATATGAAAGCACTTGAATTAGCCAGACCAAACAATCACCGAATAATAACGGAATATTGAATTAATACTTGTATCACTTTCAATGTTTGCGTCTTAACAATTTCCACCACTTTCGATTTTCTATCGACGCAAAAGAGGTTTGTAATATATTGCAACAGGCTTAAGACAGAGTGACTGTTAGTAAGACAAAGTTAAGATTTTGGCACGGTTATATCAAGCACCCCAAAAGCGTTATAAAATTTCTCACACACGTGATCGAAATTCATTATTTTAGCCTTAACCGTACGAAGTAGGTTGTTAAGAATAAATAGCTTGATGGTCATGTTATGGAATGATAGTAAGAATGAAATCCCTCCCGGTTCGTCATGCCGGGTTAGGAATACGCCGTCGGAAGTCGGGGTGGTAGCGTTCCTTGCTTCTGCTCCGGTACCGTTTGTGGCGGAGGCACCAGCCAGGTTGAGCTGAGGCTCAAACATGGCTGGTCTCGAGGCTATAGATAAGGTCGAGTCATGCAGGAGCACGGCTACACGCGCTGGCTTCCCCATCGCTAGGCACACTTTTGCTTTACATTAGGGATGTAAGGCGTGCAAAACGCATTTGTGCCATTTGTGGTGGAAGAAGATAGTCACCTTAGCCTAAGCTGTCAGAAAATTAAATGCGCAAAGCGTATGTCACGGCATCATACTATAAATTATGTTATTCGTTGGGCTTTGGTGTCAGCAAACATTTCTTGCATTCATGAGCCACCAGGGTTGTACACAACGGATGGCGACAGGCCTGAAGGTCTAATATTGGTTCCATGGTAGTAGGGTCGGTGCCTATTAGTTTTCAATGACAAGGCCTTTATCTCATCATTGTTTTGGTCGAACGATGCCTTTGGTGAATTTATTATGAGTATGTAGGTAACCACTTGACGAATACTGCGTTGGAGATATTTTTGGGGTGTAGCAGAGTGTTCTAAAATATTAACCTCTGTAATCTCTTTCTTAGTGGCCCCGGTAACCACGTTAGTGGGCTAAACCTAGGAAAGGGGACTACTTCCACGAACAGCTGTGGAGTAGTTAACGGAAGATTCCAGTGAATAAAAAGTATATGTCGATATGTAACTATAGTTCTAAATATGTATCGACCTAGCACGGTAACGTGGAAAACCTTAAGGGCGCTCGTCAGAATCAATTTAGTGACCTGCGGCCTTTCCGCTGCATCCCACCCTCTGCCAATCGTACTGGTCTACCGGTCCATTGGACCACGGAGGAGGGACGAGTGAAGTAGGCTTGCACCTGCGCAAACGCTGGCCCACTATAAATAAGTTCACGCGCAGATGACCTTAGCAACTCAGTCTGGATTAGAGCTAAAAAGCCCTGCGGCGATGGGGGGTCGGCGGTGGGGTTTAGGTATCGATGTACCGGAGCCTTAGTTGACACTCTACACGTGGGCGGCCAGGGGAGAGTAGTCGCTCCCGGAGTCGACCGAGGCGGGACTCTGAGTTTGGCAGCACAACTGGTGACTTGTCGCCGTCATCGAAATCGATGTGGAGGACTATATATGTGGAGATATTTTATGTTATCTACATATATAATTGTTTATAATTATTACAGCACATGTATTCCGTCACATGCAAGCGATCATGCTATTAAATAAATAATAAATAATATAAATAAATAAATATTTCGGGACAATCTTACACAAATCGACCTAGTCCTACGGTAAGCTCAGTAAGGCTTGTGTTGTAGGTACTAGACGACGATATACATACATACTTAAATACATAGAAAACACCCATGACTCAGGAACAAATATCTGTACTCATCACACAAATAAATGCCCCGACTGGGAATCGAACCCAGGACCATCGTCTTCAGAGGCAAGGTCACTACCCACTAGGCCAGACCGGTCGTCACTACTACTATCATAAATAGTTTGGCTATAAATATAATATAAAAATACCCTTTTGATAAAAAAAAAATAAAATCGGTTCACGGTTTTAACAACCAAGCCCAACTATAGTTTTAAAACAAAGCAGTGCCTATTTTTTACAACCGTATAAGTAGATATTTAATAAGAGATTACAATAAGCGAGAAGATGAAGACAATAAGCGTTTCGCTTCAATAAGGTTACTGATACTGATGATATTGATTAAAAATGCAAAAACATTTTAAGGTACCGAACCTACATTGTTAGTCATACACGCTAAGTAAAGCCTATATGCGGGGCTGGCTTCATACAATAAATACATTAGAAACGTCTCGCGCAGAGCCGTTCCGCATTAATCAGTGTCAGTGAGCGGCACCGCAAATTAGTTACGAATTTATCTACGTCGCGTAATGAGCGGATTGTACTTTATAAACGACATAATAGCGATATTTGTGATAAACCACTGAACACAATCAACCGGGACTGTTTCAAGTGAATATGTATAAGCACAAATCATTAAACCAAAAAAGGACTTACGCTCAAAATATATTTTATTAAGTAGGTATGCTGGTTTAGCTATTAAAGGGAAAGAGAAGGTTAGAAGGAAAATGCTATTTACAACAAAGAACAACTTCATTACAATCTGCTCGACGTGATTTAATTTGAAAAAGTAACTGACGAGTAAGATACAATAATTACGTTTTTCACAACTCTAGATTATTTTAACCACGCGGTAAGATACAGTGCACCTTACTGTCGCGGACGCCCTGTATACACATGTGATTTAAATACAGGGTTGTCTTAAATCATATTGTATGCACGACACCATAACCGATTAAAAAGGGGATACAGGAAATGTCACACCGTGCACCACAACAGCTTGTATACTTTTTTTAACAATGATTTTTTTCTTTACATCCTACCTACTCACAGTATAAGTCCTTAATAAAGTACAGATGACACGTATCTATAATAAGTAGCCAGGGCGACTTCGTCTTAAAACCGTGTTACTTAGTCTACGGAGATTATATTAAGATAGGCACAGGCATTACTTTGCTGGTGGAAAACATGTGTATTAAAAGTAAACATAAAAGCAGGTCGTTGTAGTAGTCACGCTAGTTCAACACCATGGAAATATACAATACAGTTATTTTATATTAAATTTCCATGTATCACAACAATACAAGATGAACTACATAGGAATTCTATATCTACTGGGACCATACGTCACTCATCTTTAAAAGTTTTAACTTATCGACTTTACTGGCCACTTATCATCAATGTTATCTCTACCTATAATTGACATAAAAAGTGTGTGTACGTGACAATTAGTGCCTTTCCCTTTTTATATTCTTGAAATAATGTCTGAAAACAAAAAAGAACTTAGTTTTTACTGTTAATAAAAAAACTATCCTACATTATTGTATGGTGATCATCGTTACAATCAAAGTGGTTCGAATCAAACTATTTCTTTAGTTGTCATCGTCCTGTGTGGGCCCGTTTTTAGGGTTCTATTTATAATACGTCAACTCAATGTATCAAATAGCCCATTTTTTTACTCTTAAAGTACTGCGTCGGACGGAAAACTCCGGAACCCTACACTGAGCGTGGCCCGACACGCTCTTGGCCGGTTTTATTTTAATAAGTATATATTATATAAGGAGAAATTTTCTTTCCGATCTGTGAGATATGACATGGCATTTAAATCTATTGTTTTTATCGCATTAGTCTGATTGCTAATAAGCTAAATACGCTCCATACGATCTAATATTCGCTTTGATATTTTTTGCAACAGTGTCAGTCAATAGCTTTTTAAAACTTCTGGATACGGATGCTGTTCCAATTTAATTTTAAATTTATGAGATCAGTATGTGCCAGTTTTTGTCATTACCTAGGTCAGATTTAAAATTCAGTGAATAACATATTTTGCATTTGGCATCCATGGGTCCTCGACTATTTAAAAGACGAGATTTAACTTGGAATTTTCTGTTCAACAAGTAAGTCTTCAGTACCATGTAGTGGGAGTTGTGAATTTACTCAGGTACTCGAGCTTTCTCTTTTCCTATCTGCCGCTTTTAGAGTCCGCGAGACGACTGCGAGGGATGGACTCTAAAAGCGGCAGATAGAAAAAGAGTCGACGCGTTCGAGATGTGGTGCTGGCGAAGAATGCTTCGGATTCCCTGGACAGCACGCCGCACTAACGTCTCAATACTGAAGGAACTCAAGCTAGAAAAACAGGCAAAACAGACCGGCCGGACGGAGAAAGTTAAGAGATAAGAGATCTTTATTTGCAACCCATAATACATAAATATGTACATGGACCCTGACAGGGTGTAGCAACATAGGTGTAGTGTAACAAGTGCAGATAATTTAATTTTAAGTATACATACCTAGTCGACTCATAAGTTCTGTCATATACATACTATCAAATAAAAACAAAAGTTTAAGTTTATTCCGTATAATTTGTACAGCGTTTGAAAGCTTATAAACTAGAGAATCTAAATGTATAACATTTATTCAAAATGGCCGCCATAATTATCTACACAGGCTTGAAGTCTTCGTGGCCAGTCGTCAATGGATTAACGCACCACTTTCATGTCGATATTGGCCACTGCCGTAGCAAGGGATTTTTTCAGCGAGTCTAGATTTGCATGAGGTTTTGAGCACACCTTTTCCTCTAAATAGTGCCATATTTTATAGTCTAAAAGATTAAGATCTGGGCTAAAGGAGGGCCAATCTTCATGCCGTATAAAGTCGATTTTATTGGAGGCGAGCCAGGCTTGTGTAGACTTTGCCTTATGGGCTGGAGCAGAGTCCTGCTGGAAAACCCAATGCTGGTTTAGAAACATCGTATGGGATAGTGGTTTCACAATATTAGTCAACACCGTGTCTTGGTACACTTTGGCACTAGTTTTTACTCCTTTCTCAAAAAAATGCATACTAGTGACGCCCGCATAAGGAACTCCCAGCCAAACCATCACAGATGAAGGGTGATGACCTCTTTGAATACGGGGAATGCTATTAGACGGTTCTTTACTATTGCAAGCGTACACTCCATCATTTTGTTTATTACAGTTTTCTTCTATGTCAAAAATTTTCTCGTCCGAAAACAGTATACAACGGTTCTTATTTTTAGCGTGTACTTCTTCAATAAAGCTTTAGATCTTTTAAGCCTTAAAGCTTTAAGCCGACCATTGAGAAGATGGCAAGTTTTTCGTTTATAAGCACGAAGTCTCAGGTCTTGATTAAGCACTCTTTTCACCGTGTTTCTGCTCAAACCCATCTGGAGGGTCATAACTTTTTGTTTCGTAGCGGGATTTCTGGCAATGCGTGCCCTAATTGCTTGTACAACCGCTGGAGTCCTAGCTGTACGCGGACGACCGCTTCTTTTCTTGTCATTTAAACTAGAGACCTCACTGTATCTTTCTATAGTACGATACACAAATCTTAGAGAGAATTTTAAATTTTCAAATAGCTTTAAAATTTTAGTCGGCGAGTGACCACAACGATATAGTGCAATTATTGCGGTACGGCTATCTTTAAGCGTCCACACCATGTTGAAGAAAACAGAAAATTGCAAAATTATACTACTCAAATATTTAAAAAAGATCCGAAATTCAAATGCACAACGGTTTTTGTTTTAGGAGTTCCAAATTTAAATTTTAAAGGCCAGTGACAGAACTTATGAGGCGACTAGGTAGGTATATCGACTGTCCAGTCTATTCTGGCTAGTTTTCATTAGTTTTTTCGGTTAGTTTTGTTTATTTATTATAAAAATAAGTTCTTATTTTTCGTTAATGAATATCAGCGATCTTGGCATGGTGGTGACATTCTTAGGCTTTTCCGGTTTGTTCAGTTCCGATCATATGAAAAAAAAAAAGACTACTTACATGAATAACGAATAAAGATTTTTGTGAAGAAAGATAGGTATGAAAGCTTATGATTCTGAAGTAGGTATGTACTACTGACTATTTAGCCGTTTAACGCAAAACATAGCATCTGATAAATTCAAATTAACCGAAATATAAATATGCCACCGCCATTTTGACTTTCTTTCCGAAGGTCCCCCCGCGATATCCACTCCGCACACCAGTGACAGTGTTTGCCGTAGCCGTGGTGGTCAATCTGAATAAAACCGTAATGGTCAATCGATCAAACTACACTCACAAAATACAAATTAACAACATGATCAGTTAATGTTTACAATCATCGGCATTTAAATATTATTCTGGGTTTAATTGCGTATTGGCACACAACATTCCATGACATGCTGATGTCATTTTGTTCCACAGAGAAAACAAATTAAGTAAATGAAAAAGTGCTTTCATTATGCGTAATCGTATGAGCAAAGAGAGTAGTCATTAAATTTCGAGTAAAATACATCGATATAACGGCATACCAACGGCATTTCACATAACGTGAAAAATTTTTGTTACATAAACTTGAGTTTAGCAGAAAGGACCGAGGATGGAGAATGAAGAATTTTATGAAGATATCTTTAGCTGATTGTGAAGGAAACACTTTGAGAAAATGGTAGTTTTTACGCTCTTGTTCTGTTCTCATATTTAGACTATACATCTAAATCGTGTTTTTTGAGGATACGTGCGTCGTATTGGAGAAACGTGATTCTTGCTTTCTCCCTAGTGTGTAATCCCGTTCTAGAATTTTCAATTTTATATGATAGATACAGTGATTTTAATAATAGTAAAGCTTAGTTTTTATTACATCTAGAAAAGAGAGAGAAAGGGAGCATTCGAACGGGGGTCATAATCATAACTAACGCTATGAATAGTTTTACAATAGCTTTTCTCCACATCCGTCCTTTCAAAACATTGTGCAAAATAGTAGGTAGTTTATTCTTTAGCAGGGAAATTAGTTTGGTGCAAGTTGTAACTTGTTTCTTCAAATTTCAGACTAGGATTTCAGTTAATCTAATAATTGTAAGTGATAAATAGTCAGTGGTATTATTTGGATTAAAATTACACTATTTCACACATAGTATTTTCTCGCTGCGGTGTGGTGTGGAAAGAAATGTTGTATTGCACGGACACCAAAGGTGTTCAGCCCTCGTGCCTTTTAAAACTCTCACAAACTTAAGTCTCTCGGTACGCTCGTGGTTAAATTTTCGATATATTCAAATATTCGTGTGAAAAGTGTTCGAATCTTACATTGATCCTACATGCTTTCCTGTCTAGAATGAAAAAAAAAACTTCATCCAACAACATAGTCTATGATTATATCATAACTATTGTTCTTCATTTGCGACTTTTATGAGTTATAAGAACTTATTCGTATTTACTATGGTCACATATGTATAGCAAAGCCTTATAGAAGGCTTTTTCAAATTGCCACCTCCATCCATTGAGGTAAAATGCCCGCATTAAGAAGAACGCCAGAGCAAAACCATCCGTGCGGTTTTGGCGGATGTTGGTATGAACCACAGCCTATCAACAACCTACTCAAAGGAAACATTCCCCTTAAATACAATATTTATATTTTTCCGGGCATCAAACCCTGCCTATGCCAGGAGTGCGTCGGTATGGCGTTAGGACAAGATTGGCTTGAGATTGCCGAAGTCGATGATAACCTTGATGATTTCAACTACATAAAGAACATGAAAAATATAATTAATATTATTTTAGAAAACATACATGGTTTGATTTATGCTTTGTCATTGACACCGTTATGCTGTATGTTATTACGTATCTTATTTTAGTACATAAAGATAAGTAATAAAATAAAAACAATACTATAATCAAATATAAGTCCTTAAAAACGTATTTCTCTCTGTAGTTTATTTTGTTCCATGTGGTCTAATTCCTGCATAAGGTTACCATAAATATCGTCATTTTCATCGTTCTTCGGAACAGCATTCCACAGTAGAACAGGTGCACCATCTGGTGAACAAGATAAGGCGATCCCTTGAAAAGAAGGAGTTCTATGCTGCAGTGTTCCTGGAAATTCAACAAGCATTTGATAGAGTGTGAAATTAGGGAATATTGTGTAAGCTTAAAATTTTACTTCCAAACTTCCACTACATGGCACTGAAGTCTTACTTGTTGAACAGAAAATTTCAAGATAAATTTGATGACGAGCTATATCAAGCTATCAGATGCGTCCGTACCCCAGAGGTCTGTGCTTGGACCTGTCCTATACTCAATAAATACAAGTGATCTGCCTTGCAGCGATGATGTAGTTGCAGCAACACATGCAGATGATACTGCCTGTTTAGCATGCTACAAAAGACCCTTTTTTTTTGTTTATGGGGGGAAAATGCGTTACGCATACCATGCAGGGGGGACCCGGGTGGTTATGTGGGACTCCCGGGCTGATGAGACCCGGTTTACCCACTAAACCCCCCCATTTGCCGCCTCGCCGCCTTGGTGGCATGATCACGGGAACGTTTTCGCATACACACCCGCAACCCCGCCGGCGGCTCCGGCGCGGTAGCCCGAAGGCCCACCACGTCAGGCGCGCCTTCCTCCTCTTTTTTGTTTATGGGGGGAAAATGCGTTACGCATACCATGCAGGGGGGACCCGGGTGGTTATGTGGGACTCCCGGGCTGATGAGACCCGGTTTACCCACTAAAAACCCCCCCATTTGCCGCCTCGCCGCCTTGGTGGCATGATCACGGGAACGTTTTCGCATACACACCCGCAACCCCGCCGGCGGCTCCGGCGCGGTAGCCCGAAGGCCCACCACGTCAGGCGCGCCTTCCTCCTCGGCCTCCTTGGTGTGTTGTGATGGGTCCCTTCGAACTCGCCACAAGGACGCCATGGGTGCCAGAAAACCTCCCGGCACCCAGCGGCGGATCTGGTCTGTGGCTACGCCGCCAAACCACAAGACGGCTGCAGGAGATGAGAAGAGCGACGTCCCATACCGCCGACACTTCCCTCCCTCTGCAGCCCCACCGCAACCGTTTCCGCGGAACGGCCCCGCCAACATCGCGGGGGGTAGAGAGAATGGCGTCCCATTCCACCACCGAACCCCTCCCCCGCGACCCCACCTCGGCCACAGAGGATAGGGAGAGCGGCGCACCGTGATATACCGGCACTCCTCTTTTTTTTTTTTTTTATTTAATACATGTGTTTTTTCTTAGTTACTAAAACATTGCCCCACAAAACTCATAAGTGAAGTTTGACTGTGGGATCAGCAGTCTGTCTCTGTGGTCGCTTCGCCGCGGCGGACCAGACCGCGGGTACGGAGCCCCCCCACCACAACAAGGTGGACACCCTCCGGGGGGGAAGCTACAAAGACCCAGCTTTAGCAGCAGAAATACTACAAGTGTCGAATACCGATGTGGCCTCGGCATTTGAAGATTACTTTTCCAACGTGACTCTAAATACAACACAGTGCCTACAATCATCACATTCCTTACTTTGCGCTAATATTAAGAAATGTAAAAATATCTTTGACTATGTAGACTCAGAAAAAATTGTAAAGATATTCAAGTCACTCAACTTAAAGAAAACAGAAGACTTGTGGGGAACGTCAGTTGCGGTCATTAGTGATGTTATAGAAGTTTTAGCGCCTTATTTAGCTTTAACTTACAATAATTCCATTTCAGAAGGCGTCTTTCCAGATCTTATGAAATGTAGTAAAGTCATTCCTCTAAGTATAAAGTTTATGAAAAGTTAATGTTAAATAGTCTGCTGAGTCACTTTAATAGACAAAGATTACTTACAAGTAATCAATTCGGTTTTACAAAAGGACGTTCCACTACCGATGCTGCTTCGGTGCTTATTCAACACATTTACAGTATTTGGGAAAATTCTTGCGATGCCATTGGAATATTTTGTGATCTTTCTAAAGCTTTTGATTGTGTGTGGAACTCTCAGTCTTAAACAAGAACATCATGGCATATCAGAAAATGCCTTTAACCTCATGTCCTCAAATATTTAGCAATAGACACCAAACAGTCTTTGCAATTAACACCCAGTCTAGAGGAGCTTTAGTAAAATTAGGAGTACCACAGGGTTCTATATTAGGCCCGTTCCTGTTTTTGGTTTATATAAATGATTTACCATGTATTTCCTACTATACAAGGTAAACACCGTTGTGATATAGTTTTATTTGCCGATGATACATCATTAATTATCAAGGTTGACCGGCAATCTACAGATTTTAATGTAATTAATAACACACTAGCTAATGTTCTCAACTGGTTTACTACTAACAATTTGTTGCTTAATGCTAACAAAATAAAATGTGTTAGAATTGCTTTGCCGAATGTTACACCGGTGGATACTAGAGTACTTTAAAAAAAATAATGCTTATAGAGTAGATAAAACATTGTTCCTTGGTTTATCATTGGACAAAAGTCTACAGTGGAGTCCTCATATAACAAAACTCGCACATAGATTAAGTTCGGCCGCTTCGCCGTTAGGAGAATTAGGCAACTGTCGAATATTGAGACAGCTCGATTAGTTTATCATAGTTATTTCCATAGTGTAATGTCATATAGTATTCTGGTTTGGGGCAAAGCAGCTGACATACAGACTATATTTGTATTAAAAAGAGCCATTCGTTTTATGTATAACTTTAAAGTAGGTGCATCTGTTAGAAAGCTTTTTATAGAAGTAGATTGTTAACCAAGGGTAGGAAGTCACCCATTGACGACGAGGTAGTTTGGCGCTCGAACGAAGTGAGAGCGCTAATAGTTCGAGTTGGAAATGGGTGACTTTTACCCGAGTTTTAAGCATACTATTTTTCACTTAGAATGCGAGGAAATAAAATAAGAACAAGAAGCAAGAAAAAATGTCTCTTAGATAATAGACTGACTGACTAAAACACTAATCTTACCGCATCAGCTTGTTTAAGTTGAAGCATGTAGCTGAACATTTAAGTTGTATCGATAAATCATTGAACTATATAAAGAATCAGCACACATTCTGACAAAGATTTTACTTAATTGTCTGACCGCCATTTCATACAAGTTGTAGATTTTCTATTGAAACTTGCGGTAGGAGGCTCTCCTCCATGATAACTTGAGCTTTATTTCTAATTCCGTCCGGTGTTAGGTCCATTTTAGAATGGTTTGTAACCCGTAATTATTAATTTAATTGTATTTTGTTTACTATTGAAGTATTTTCAATAGTTGCGCGAAATCCGACATCTAACTTATTTCTTGCAGCATAATTGTCATAACGCACAGTATCTTTTTTTTCGCGCGCGTTATTGGTGAATTAATCAGCATTTTAGTTTTATCGAAAAACGCGACCCTTTATTTTTAATATTCAAGGCTTGTTTTATGTGTAAAGTAATAGAATTTGTAATAAAATGGTCCTATTCAATGTAATAATGACTAATAAGAAGGTAATATTTGCAATAAGTAATTAATAATTATACATTCATGTTTGGCTGTATAAGTTACTACCGTTACTTAGCTGCGCATATTAAAGTTAAAAAAAAAACTTAGTAGGTTTATTCTTTTTTGTTACTGTAATAGAGACACTTAAAAATTTGAACCGAATAATATAAATATTTGAATTATTTGACATATTTCATGCATGATAATCGCTACAATAAATCCCTGTAATTTAAGAGAAAGAACTATTCTCATGTATTTGTTTCTGGCGTCGGTAAATAAGGTTATTTTCGCCACTTTGTTCTACTGAGTGCTCACAAGGGGAGAACTAATAGGAACATGCCAAATTGCGACCCTAGGGCGGAAACGTATCACTTTCCACCCGCATAGTAGATAATCAATGACCCATTTTCCGAGCCTGAGACATGAAAATTAATATATTAACTGTACGTTATTAAAAACCTTCAGTTGTTTACCAAAAATTGTGACATCCATACCTATAACACTAGAAATAAAAATAAACTTGATATCAGAAAGTGTCTTCTGCGTAAAGTGTATAAATATTTTTTTGGGCAATGTATTCATTTATATAACAAGTTACCTGATGATGCCTTAAAATTACTTAAAAAAGTCTTGTCTAAGGGCTATTACATAGTAGAGGATTATTTGTCAGACAAAAATGCATGGCCCAAACCAGAAACTAATCAAACCGCCTAGCAATTTATTCAACAATTGTATGTACTGCCAGATTATGTAAATGACGCAGTTCAGATAAGAAAGCATATTAAATTATGTCTATTTTGTGAAGTAATATCACTGTATTGAAAAAAATAGTCCCGCCGTAGTTTCTTGCCGGTATATTCTCGGATCAGAGGTGTAGGTTTGAACCGGTGTAGTTTTTCTTTGACGTTTATAAGTGCATGTAATGTGCCTAAATTGAAAAATAAAGATCTTTTATCTTTTTTAAATTTTTTTTTACTGCAAAAACACACTACTTCGTTGCAACTAAGTTTCGCAACCAGTGGCGATGAAGGATTTATTTGTCTTGGTCGGCAACTAGTAGCAATACAAGATTTTTTTTTACTTTCTACGCAACTAGTTTCTGAGAAATACTAATTACGATAGAATAATGTTTTTTCTTGATGGTATTTCTAATGTAACATTCGAGTTGGCAATGTCATCATTCACAGTTGTATCAAGGTGGTTGTAGGCTTTTATGTTCATGCTGTTCATAAGCGTTACACAAATATTCATATAAATCTTCCACAACATTGTTACCAAGCAGGACAAGATATCTGCTCTTAAAATAAATTTTATAATAGGTAGTTGTTGAAATGAGTGACCGGCACATTGGGTATCTGAGGCGCGCGTATGACGATCCTAGTAGATGCCTGTACAATGACTGTATAAACCAAAATTTTGTAGCCATACCCGACATGGTAAAAGAAAAAGTACTATTGGAACTTATAAAGATATATGTTAGCCCGATGTAGATGGCAACTTCGATAAAAGACGCTGATGCCCGATCGAATGCCTTTGCTATGTCAAATTTAACTGCCTATGCCTCTCCTTTACTATCGCTGATGCCCAGCGGTGAGTGAGATACACCAGAAGATCACCAGTGACCATGGCGGAAGACATATTGACGATCATTGATCAAGTTGTGCAAGGTAAGGTAAGTAGCTATTCACATGCGTCACCTACAAAATGAGAAGTTAAATGTTTTTAATGTTGGGGCAACATTCCGTTCAAACCGGCCGGTTTTGAAGGAATTACGTCTTTGCCTTCGATGAATTATAACAGCTATTCCATGCAACACAATATGTAGAACAAATATTTAAATAGATTCAAGTCATTTCTCATGGAATTTTATAAAAAGATTAGCCCATCTAACAGGTACGCTTGTGACATAGTGCCCATTACAGTGACGGCGTTACCCCTTTGAATGGGGAGACACAGGCATTGCCACGAATATGAGCTCATAGTTCTAATTATATTGTAATTTAATAAAAAATAAACATAACAGAATAACAAATATATTTATATATTTTTATTTTCTTTATTATGTTTTTATACTTAATTGTAATTGTTTTTGAATGAAAATTAATCATTGTCTTTTATTTAGTTAACATTACATTTCATTCAGACTGTTTTGGGTTTTCATTGTAGTTATACTTGTTATTGCAATTAATAAAAAAAAAACAGGATTATTTTATTTAAGGTAATAAACATAATTATATTTTATTAATTTGATGGTTGTGGGCATTGTCTCTATTTTTTCTGTATAAATAACTAACCTAAACCTTATAATAGAGATACACATATAGGTTTTGAGGCAGAATATTAAATAAATACCATGGGACAGATAGCATCAAACTTGTGTTTAAACTGTGCACTCGCCATTCGCCAAGTCATTTGGCCGGCTTGTGAGTTAATTTAGAGAATAATGTGGGTAAACTAACGAGACTTTTATTTTTAATTTCAGGTATATTTACTGCTAGCACAGCCCCCACTACAGCGCGTAATATCTTCTGAAAGCCGTGGCAGTGACGAGTATATAATGAGGTTTTTTAAGTTGTGATAATAAAATTACAAACTAATCATTCGGTTATATCTATGTCACTTTTCACGGGTCAATAATGCTTTTTATTGATGTTAATTTTGCATGTAGGTTATATGAGATGATCAATCATTAGTCCAAGCTCACAATCGGCGAACGATCCATTGTCAACGCCCACAGGGACAGGAGTGAAGGTCGGAAGGTTTAATTAAAAGCTGCCGATTCGCAGTTCTTTTATTGGGCGGTGAGATGGGCCTGACTGATCGCTTCTTTTGTCCTCAGGTAGGAAGCATCGTTTAATTAACCTGATTTTTACTTATCTGTCACTAGCAATAGGCAATTTCTGGGATCTTTTACATTTCCTAGACTACGAAACATTTCAACTTTATTATATTTATTATTGACAATTTTACTTATAAATTTTAAGTTCAGCTAGCAAAATTTTTCTTCTAAATCCAAATATTAAGAACACGTATTCGTTATATTTACTACCAACTTCAAACCCAATATATCATATAAACGACCAGGAATCGGAACCGGTTTAAAAAAAACCGTTCAATTTTGTTCGTGAACCGTTCGAATTTTCGTTCATTTGTAAACCTGTATACTACAGTAACGTTTTCATAGAGAACGAATTTATTTCGGTTAAGTATCGCTATTCAAAAAGAACAAAATTTAAAACGTTCCGTGTAACTTTATTGCACTGGTAAATTGTCGAAAGGGCCTCTGCGCGTTGGCTCGATCCGGCTCCGTGTACGCCTCCCAAATGTACGGAACACCATTGCAATCGCAATTTTCAAAATTGTCAAAGAATTTTACCGAACTGCATCATAGCAATATGTCTGATTTGCAGACTGTAGTTGAATGATAGTTCTGAGATACCGGAAACATATTTTTCAGACGTTAGTGGTGTAGCGCAAACCCGTAAAACACTAAAAAAAATTAAAAATGAGACAAAAAAAAATGTCTCATAGCAATACGTCAGAAAATCTTTTTTATTAGTAAATTTTGGTTATTTGATGCGAACAAAACAATTTTCAGACGGAAATGTGAACGCATTAAATTTTGAGACCGTTTTGAAAATGTTAAAATATTTTACCGATCGGTATCATAGCAATTTGTCTGAAAATTGTTGGACATGATAAAATAAGTTGTCCACATGTGCAAAAAATTTATATCAGACAAATTAAGTGTAACACCTTCTCTATCAGACAACTTTTCGATACTCAGATATCATTTAAAAATCGTATTGAGGCATCTTGAATTTTCTGTTACAAACCAATGAATACGTTACGACCCTGAATTTATTAGATGATAATTAACAAAGAATTTACCCGAAACCGTAACATTGAAGTTGAAGGACTGAAATAAATTGCACAAAAGGAAAGTGGGATGAAGTTGAAAAAAAAAAACGGTTTATTCAAAGTTGCAAAATATTCTCGTATTCAATCGCTGTCGGATTCGAAATCGTCGTCTTCGAAATCACTCTCGACGTCGCTCGGGTGAGTGAGCTGTATAATAGTAAGAAAGGGGCAGGAGCGTAACAAGCGCTGAGGCTGTTGAAATTAAATACTGATTGATTTGATAGTTTTGGTTTTATTTAAAGCACACTTGAGTAACTTTTACAAAAGAAATAAGTAATGACTAATGACATCTGTCATCTGTCAAAGTACATATAATAGACAAGGGAGATTCTTGAATATCTATGAAGGCTGTAAATTAAAAAAAAACATTTAACAGAGGCGTCGGCCAGGCGACTCCGAAACGTTATTTTCGTTTTTGGCAGTATATGCTACACTTAAAGTGTCTGAAAACAGGTTTTTGGTAACCATGGCAGCAATACGAAAAGTTGAAAAAAAAAATTATCCGTATTGCTATGATACAGGTCGGCTAAATTTGTTGACATTTTCAAAAATGCGCTCAGGCTATATGCTACGCGCAAAATGTCTGAAAACAAACTTTTTCGTAATACAATTATAAAATCGATGTACATTTTCACTATCAGACGTATTGCTATAATACCAACTGTCTTTTTTTTTGACACAGCAGAAATGGCCTCCCACGCAGTTGCTACACCTTCGACCGTTACTACACACCTAGTCGGGTTCAGAATCATACAATCTAACGATTTTATAGGGTTTTTGCCGTATTGCTATGAGACATGGTTTTGGTCGTGGGCTCTCGTACTTTATACAGGGATTTTCGTGATGACAAGTTCCACATTGGGCGGCAACTGTAAATCCTGCGGAATGTTCATGCAAAAGACGCACTGACCAACCAACACGACAAAAAACAAATGTTTTTTAAAAGCTTTTGGTAATGGTAATACAAAAATAGCTGTTGTTGTACGTTCCACCTAAAAATAACAAATAGGTACTTACAACCAACGTCAACAAAAATAAAATATAACAATACAATTACAAATAAATACCACTTACAGCATTAAAGTTCCCGATTTGGAGATAATGAGTAAATTTTAAACAATGCTGCGCATAGTAAGGTTACATAATGTTTCATCTTTATTTACATGAATCCTATGGAATGTCGAAAATTCTTCAAAAATAACTGCCATCTTAGAATTTATTTTAAAACCTTAATTTACATATTACATTAATATTAAATAATCATTAATATATTTAAATAACTAAATAAAGTAATAAAATAACTTATGAATAAATACTAACTACTAATATTTAAAAAAAAAAAAAGACACTTGAACATAATTTATAATAGTAATAGAAATAAACCCCCGTCTAAACTCTGGCCCGGTTCACCGTGCAAGTACCCGGGGCAAACGTTCCAAATATAATGGCCGAATTTCCGGTCTGTATGGCCAGTGAGATGCGCTGGACCAGGTACGAACCAGCCCTCGCATCGCCATCCCTATCCCTCAAACGCTTACCTAGGTCCCTAATAAATACCTTCGCCTCGGAGCACCAAGGCCCAGCCGTCTCCACAGCAAGAGGAAAAAAGTCGTTACAACACTCGTAAACGTTGTGAGTGTTAGCGTTCACTGGACCGAATGACCTCCTGTAGGATAGCCACATCAGGAAGGTTAAACTTAACTTCTTCACCTGTTACAGTGGTAGTGTTGCCAATGTTAGTAATGTAGTGATAGAGATTGTCCGGAATACACAAATCTTCGGGCAATAGATGTTGACATCGGGTGACTTTCTCTCACCGTTATTCAAGGTAACATCAATAGCACAGCAGTTTAGTACTGTACACATGGAAGGTTGGAACATGGAAAAAGGAAGTCTTTTGTCCAACCGAGGGCCAACTCCTCATACGTTCGCTCGACTTGGTCAATAAAACCAGAAAATTCGAAATTCTGCAAGTATAATTCTTGCACCGGTATAGAACTCGAGTGCGGACCTAAGTCATAGAGTGGTTCATCCACTGGTGCTGATTCATCCTTAGCACGAAAATCGTAAGAGGCAGCTGCATCGTCCTTTGGAACGGAATTTTTCTTCTCTTGATTTCTTGGTGCTGTATTTCTTTTCCAATTCTGGCTGCGGTTCGTAAGACGAGTCTTAGATGGTCTATCTTCCTCGAATTCACGAACTTGGTTCCAGTCAGTCTCGAGTGCATTTCTTTGTTGAAATCGTACGTACGTCTAGCACTGCGGTTGTCTCCTCGTCTAGCGGGCTGTCCACGCTGCACTGAGGTTCCTCCGTTTTCACGGGAATTGGTTGGCATCCTGCCTGCAAACATTGCAATTGTAGTTTAGTTTTAAAACGTCACATAAAAACGAGATCTTGAAATGAAAGTACTTATTTAGTAAGTACTATTTTTGAAGTTTATGGAAAAAATAAAACATAATTTTAAAATAGTAGCGTAAAAAAAGTAGCCAGTACGAAACAATTTCGAAAGTATGTAGAGGTATACATATATGGACTCATTGCTGTTTTAGCTCTGCAAAGCAAATTATGATTTGTTCTAAAATTTTTGAAGTCATGCTGCGGCTCCTATTTGAAAAGATCCATTTTAAGAATGAAAAACTTCTTTCCACTGCGACAGATGTGACAGGAGCGTACTTAAATAAAGAGAAGTATTGAAGGTTGGATTTGCATGGATCTTCGTCCATTACTTCTACTACTTCTACTTCTTAGCCTCTGTTAAGCGTATCAATGTATTATATCCAACATTTTTTTTTATGTTAAAGATAGCTTTTCATAAATATGCCATCCCTATTTCATGCAACACTAACTTCGACAACTGCTTCTTGACGTCGTTTACTACAGCAATTGATTCTGGAATCTCAATTGATTGTCATTCTAATTTTGTGATTGCTTGTGATAAAATTGACATGTTGTCCTTAATAAACAGCAATTCTCTTTGGATGTTACCTTTCAACAAGTTTCTTTTTGCTTCTTTAACTATTCCGTTTTGATCTGGCAGTGCCTTGATAACATTTGTTACCTCATCAAAATTCTCCGAATAATAGAAACAGGCTTCTAACCATGTATTCCATCTATTTAAAATAGGTTCAGGGGGTAAAGCAAGATTTGGGAAAATTTCTTTAACTTGGCAATCCTAGATATCCTTTCAGTAATATTTTTTTGACATTTTTAATCAATTCATTGACATTTGGAAATTGCTTCTGCCCAACATCAACTACTCTGTTTAGTTGACACGACAACGCAGGTTGAATGAATCATGTTTGTATATATTTGTTTTAGTTCTCTTCCGGCTTTTAACATATATGCAGCTCCGTCTGTACTCAAAAGCAGAACTTTTTCTTGATAATTATTGACGCCTTTATAAAAACAGTCTATGGAATTAGTTATCAGTTTAGAAATGGTCTTGCTGTCAGTTTTGTTCTAGAACTTGGCTGGCAATAATATCGTCGCTATACTTACTCAAACTCGTATCTGCAGAAACTGATGTTTTCAGTAGAGTTAAAAAACTATTTATTTCATAAATTATTCATTACCAAAGTTTTTCTGTAATCAAATTATCTTATTAACAATACAAAATGATTATTTGGAAGCAACAGCTCATAGTTTATCCTTGAACTTCAAAAGTTATGTATAAATTTGGAGATACGAGTTTACAGTACTAAAGTGAACATATTATTAGGTTACTGAAAGAGTTGCTTACGAGGTTTTAAAGTCTATATTTCACATATCTTTAATTCGTAAAAACTAACTCAAACTAAACAAAAATAATTCTCGATGTAATAAAAACAATATTTTTATTATTCATGGCGTAAAAGGTCATAGAAACTATGGTAATCTTGAGGAATCACTGCTTTTAAGCTTTGCAGATCATTGTATTTTCTTTTAGTGATCGTCAAAGATCCGCGGTATAGTTTTCGGAGGTCATGGGACGAAGGCAACCGTCGGTTCAAGCGTTGAGGTAACAGTTTCCAGTCGTTATCAAAGTGCAGTTTATAATTAATTCCCGATTGGGAATATTGTAGTGCTCTTATATTGATAACGCAGGGATCACCAGACGTTGCCTGGTCTTATGGATTTGTAATATCCTAGACTTGAAAAGTCTTTGAAAAATTTGTGGTCAACGTATTTAACTTGGTATGGCTGTTTCGCTCTAGCATCTTTTATGATCTGAATGAAATCCGCTGGAACATAAAGCTCCCTATTTTTTTTTCGTCTTTCAATAGTTGAATGTACAGAGTCACATTCCATTTGTGTGTGTCCAACGACCAGATACTTTTGGTAAATTTTTATGTTATATCTAATAGCATAATCGAGTAGAGCGTTTGCAAGCGTGACGTTGCGATTTTGTGCGGCACAACCGTCACTGAATATAACGATAGGTTTATCTTTATCTTCAATACTTTCTAGGTAGTCTAAAAGACAAGACGTAAATATGTTTGCATCCATACCGCCTTCTGCTTCATGCCAGACATAGCAAGACACGCTTCCATCTTTTTCATTATAAATTGTGAACTGGTGAACACACAATTTTAACTTGAAATACTGGGCTCCTGCAGAGAGACTAGGTATTGTTTGCACTGCTTGTAAATCAATAGTAAGCATGTGAATGTTTCCTTCTAAACAGTTCTTTTTATCTTCCTGTTTTTCAGTTCTGGCTCTATCTTTTTCTTGTATGTGAGAACGATAAATTTCCTCTTCAACATTTTTATTTTTATAGCCATAGCACAGATCACATTGATCTTTCTTGGGTCTGTATATTCCTAAATTTGATTTTTTTACAACACCTAGGAAAGTTTTATACGTAGCTTTGAACTTACGTGGGATGCTTGTTTCAATTAAATATTTTTCATAGACGCGATATAAATCAGCCCATGATTTGTAATCCACCTCTACAAATATTTTGTCACAGTCTTGTCGACAATAATGAGACGGCATCTTAGGGATTGAGTTCAGAAACTTGTTGAGGTGTTCAATTTTGCAATCATTTACAGGTTTCCGTTTTTTCGCAAGACGAGCCTTTTTGTTCATACCGATATTGTTTTTAGCATTGTTCGTCCAATTTAAAACGCTCCATTCCCCAAGGCACAATGTACCCAGAAACATTTTTTTACATACAGGTTTTAGTACTCCGTCAATTTTCAAAAAATATTCCAAGTTACGGGATCTTTTAGTGGGAATACCTTGAGTTTGTCTCGATACCGGCTTAACTGTAACCATTGAATTCACGAATGATTTTCGTTGATCCCACGAAAGATCATTCCAAAATGTTTCAAAAATATCACGTCTCTCAGGTTCAGAAATTTCATTACATTTTTTTATTTTACTGGTATAACATTTTTTTGATTCGCATTTAGGTTGCATTACTCTTGGTTTACGAAGTGTCATATCAACTATACCGGTGCCTTTCTTTCTTTTGACAGAAGTATATGCCTTTCCTCTTTTTCTTAAACGTTTTACTTCATTTCTTTTCCATTTTCTAGGATTGCCTTCGCCTTTTTTCGCTCGTTTTGTGCACCAGTGCTTTCATCAAGAGTAATAAAGCAATTTTTCGTACTTGTAGATGAGCTGTCACTATAGTTACTGGGACAATATTCGGACCCGGTGTCTGAGAAATGTGAATCGGAGCTAGCAACATTTTCACATTCAGGTGTGGAGGAAATCTGAACAAAATACCCAGTTTTCTCGTCCAGGATGTGATTTAAGGGGCGATATGTGCTAGTGCAAGGCACATCTTCAAAATAGTCGTTTTCGTGTGATAACTGAATTATCTGTCCATTTGTTTCGTCTAATATATAGTTGACTGCCAGGGAAGTGGTCATTGTAAGCTTCTAGACTGGACACGAAGCCTTTTTTCGTAGTTTAAAGTAACCCAGGTTCTTCATTTATAGTATCTATCACGAGTAATATGTATTTTAATGCAATAATCACATGCAGTTAGAACAGTTACTATTGACAGTGACATGATAATTATTGTTTTTTCTTATCTGACACTTATCTTAGTATCTAAGTGGCCAAGTACCTAATGAAATAAATAAGTTTAATACCGATAACCAAGTTTATCCTATTTATGTATTTACGAGGTTATTGCAGTTACGAAAATTGTGTCTATAAGATACGAGGAAACCATATCACGATTTACTCTTAACTCTTAGCTGCGATCAAGATAGGAGTTATTTTTTACGATTTATCAAAAATAAACGAAGTCATACACTTAAAAAACTAAAATAGGTAAAAACTCAGATACGATAAGTAAGTACAGCGACGATATGCAACTTACTCTCTTTATTTTTGTACATACCACCTATTATAACATTTGCTATTTTTCTTTTGATAGCATCTTGTGTTTCATCAACAGAAATACAGATGTATGCGTCACGCAGTTCATCTTGAATTGCTTTGTATGTATTTGGATATGCTTTGGGTAATTAAAATTTGAATTGGGTAACTGCAATCGGAGTGTAGATTCAGAAGGAACCTACTACCTACTGATTCTACATATTTACCTTTCATGATTTTTTTGTTAAACAATCGGAAAATCGGAAAATTCTGTGTTATCTAATTTACTCCAAGGCATCATAAACTTTGCAAGAAATCATAAACTTTGTCAGATCCATATTAAAATCTCCTTGGTTTGCTTTTCCGCCTACTGTCTCATTGTGTTTCATGGAATTTAGACGTTTTCTTATGGTGTATTTTTTTTGAGTGATTTGTAAATTGCACCATGTGCAAAGCAATTCCTATCCTACTTTTATCAAGTAGGAAATACTTTTAGTGTATTTTGTTTTTAAATCTTCCATTGTAGCATATTAAAAATGATATACGTACACACCAAGCAATTCAATAAATTCCACGCCAATATTAAACTAACATTATTCCAAAGAACTGCAAGTTATAGTATCAGTCAATGTGACATGCAATTGCAAGTAGGTAAATCATTTATATCGGGATTGCATTATCAAAACATCGATATTAAGAAGGTTGATAAAAACAAACATTCACACTCTACTGAAAAACAATATTTATGCGACAAAATAACGGGGTCTAAAAATAAATTCTCCCGACGAGAACAATCAGTCCCACTATTGACAACATAACGCTAAAGGCGTTTTTTCGTAAAAAAATTACTTTAATTCTGAGCCGGGCGGAAGGGTGGCCAGAAAGCTGGCGGAGTTGCCACGCTGAATGCAATTGAAATGCATTGAGCTAGAAAAGGGCCGGCCCTCTGGTCACCCTTAACGTCGGCAAGTCGTTTTGCCAACTTTTTAAAGTGTTGGTGAGCTCTAGGTCCCCATGACCCAAGTGTCTCCACCCCAGAAAAGAAGTCCGGCAGCTTTTTAAACACGAATTTAAGTTAGTGTTCTTTTGGTCGGATAAAATGCATGACTTTTAATGATACTGATGGTTGAATAAAAAACATGTCAAACCCATATTTGCGCCAAATACTATATTTCTCATAAATGAATTCCTCGTCCCCGATTTACCAGAAAATCGTACCACATTCGTTAAATAAAAGCTGGTATGTTATTTATTCTGAAGCGCGGCGGCGTGTAACTTTGAACAACTCCCCCTACCTACCCGCCAAGACAAAATTAGTTTAACTTTAGTTACATCATAGATGTGAGCCATTTGATACCAAATTTTACCTTCCATATAATGGGTGACACTTTTTCCTGAATAAATATGGTAACAATTGCTTTCATGACCAACATTTTTGCAAATTACACAATTTTCTACCTTCTGGGCACTTTCGTATGGAACCTTAGCAGACATTCCTTGATATGTCTACTCCCCCGTCCTCCATATCCTCCACGTTTGCAACCACAATGCGTACCTACTGGAGAGTCTGCTGAAGGTAAATGGTTGGGTGGAACTTTTAATTTTACTAATAAGTGCTCATGCTGCTCATGAAATGCATGTATTTAATTATAACTCGAAATGAAAGTACCCGACTCGGTATGTGTGAGACAGCATTTAGAAATGATAACACGAAATTTTAATGGCCTTTGTGTTTGCCTTCCAAGTTGTGTCGGGTTTTGAAAGAACACGAACCTCGAACAAACTTTACTTTCGTCCAAGCATTTCACAACTGTAAAAATAGATTCATGAACCCATTCGAGGGCCCAATGAGCTATCCAAAACTGATTTAGTAACAGCACCTAATAAGCATACAAAATTGACAGGTCCCAAATCTACACTAGAACTCGTATATGCATGTCAGTAGTCCAAATTATTAGTGCTACGAGTAACTACTACTTGGCAACAATGCTTAGGTATGATTTTGGCGCCGTAAAAACAGGTTAAGATCTTACTTCATTAATTTAATTTAGAAAAGCTCAGTTTTATAATCGCGTGAATATCATATATTACTTGCAGAGACGAGTTCCATAAAATCAAGTGTAATCGTCGATTCTCACCGAATTCTGATCCATTGTGCGGCCGTACATTTCGAATTCGATGGCAGCCTTAATGGGGCCAATAAATAAAACATGCCCCCTTACGATCTCTCGACAATGATAGATAGCATTTATAAGCTTAGAGCAGTTGTTGAACATCCACTATGTCGAAACAAAAGTAATGTTATCATTGTTTTGCTTTATTGTTAGCGATGATTAGAATTCAAATCCATATATGTAACAGGATAATAAGTTATTTTGTGAGTATTGTATTAATCTTCCTGGTTTGCTAAAGGTATTTTTATAAAATAATAGAATAGAGATAAACAATAAATACATACAAATAGTATAAATAAAATTTAAATAGTTTCAATTGAAGTAAATATTAATTTTAAAACTACGCTTGTGATATGAATTTACCTATATAGATTCTGTTTACCAAACATTTGCCAGCTCGAAAATATTTGTTTTGCTTTCAAAAGACGAACATGATTATTGCCAGCATGATTTTTTGCCCTTAGTTTTTTTGTACGGGCTTATGAAGGTAAGTGTGCGATTCGCAAAGAAGTTTATACAGTTCTTGTTCAGAATATTTTTACGCACACCATGTCTAACTACATACCTACAGGTATAAAATTGATTGCACTGTAAACCAGTGCATTGGTCCAGTCAGGCTGCTGTGCAGAGTGGTTGATATTGTCTAAAATAGTACTTCACATCAGAGACCGAGAATATGACGATTTCCGGCCAAGTACGGATTGTGATACGAGGCCGGGAATCCGTTTTCACGACGATGTATAGTGCTTTTCTCAAACATACAATGAAATAAAAGAAATGCTTCAAAAAATGATTTGCTAAATCACAACTAACATTGAAACAGAAATGTATTATATTTATATTTTCCCATCAAAAGTTTTGTTTTTAATTATTCATGGCACACATGTAGTGCATCGTTCGAGTAGTAGCTTTTAAGGATATTATTCACAAACTGAAACTAAAAAGAAGTTATATGGTGACTAAATTAGTTTTAATCGTTAAAATATTGTTTTGGTTTTCTGTTATAAATAATTGTAAATAGTATTCAAAAGAATCATAACCTATCAAATTCATTTCGTAACATAGCGATTTAGATTCTTTTTATACGTACATATCGACGGTGGAAATTTCAAATGTCGTAAGGGACATACTTTTATATGCGACTTACGACATTTGAAATTTCCACTGTCGATATGATTAGTGCTCTAAAATGCGTCCATAAACCGTAGGCAATGACCAGCATTACCAACCATCAGAAATTAATGGAGATGTAAAGTTAACATTACCGCCTGAAAACAGAAGGTTATGAGTTTAAATTTGGAACAGCTGTCAAAAATCCTACGGACGGGCAGCAGCGTCCGTCGAAACCTAATCTACAGCTACTGCGGTCGCCAACCAGCCTGCCAAGCGTGGCGACTATAGCAACTACCCCCAAGATGATACAGGTCATATTTGTGGGAGGGCTATGTCCAGCAGTGGGCTGAAATGTATATTTTTGTAATATTTTCAGCATAAACATTATGTATCCAATATATGCTAGTCTATCATATTTATATATCATATATAACATCGTAATTTTCGCAGTTGACCAAAAAGTTTCGAAAAGTTATTTAGAAGAAAAATGATGTCGTAATTACAAGTTTTAAAGAGTCAATTTAGAAAGCAGTAGGAGAGTGCCGCTCGGTTTTAATTAAGAGACGGAACGAACGCTCCCGAGGGCAAAAAACATTCAATGAAATAGCCTCTCATTTGAAACGAAAATAAAATCCTTTTGACGGATTGACAAACCTAGTGTTACTGATGATGAGATTCCGCCATAAGAATTTTGCATACATCACGTAAAAATCAATTAAAAGAGCAAGTTTTTCTAACCTTACCGTACCTACGTCACCGCACCACATAAGTGTTCAATTAAAGTTCATGTCATAATTATAGAAAGTCTAAATTAGCGCATGACTGGCAATTCTAACACTGCCAGTGTCACTATCGCAAGTGTGAAATTGAGTACCCGCTGTAAAGCTATATCGCTCTATTGTTCTGGAGCGTTATAGTCTAGAGAGCAAAAGTGAACGTGACATGCACTAGGTGGGACTAGATGATTCTGATTCATATTCAAGCATAGAAAGTTCTATATAAAAATATATTTCACAAACTATGCTATGTCCCTAACCTGTTAAGATAGTTAGTACTTAGTATCTACTATAAAATCATCAAAAGCGTGTTAAATGTTAGTGCTCAGAGGAAAGGTAGGTAATTTTTAGGGGGGGTCGGTGGTCGGCTTGTCGGTCTGCTCCTTTGTATTGCTTGTTATAGTAGTATTTATGTTATCATTTCTGACATATGATAATAGATATATTTTTGTAATTTAAAATTCAAAATATTATCATAAATACGTAAATTATTCTATTACGCACACGACTGCTGCATAGCCGATTAGGGAGTCAACGGACACTTTATTTTAGGATTTTGTCAACCCAGGGGGCATGGGCTTATATGCCAGTTAGGAATTAAACAGTTACTAAAATTTAATTTGCTACCTTCGCATGGTATCCTTTAATTACAATCAAATGTAATGAATGTACTTACCTAATAGAATTCTGATAATCACACAATTAGTACATTTCGATACTAGTGAAAAAAAATGTTTTTTCGACGAGGGTGAAAGTTGGAGCCCGAGTAAAACGAGGGTGACAATCACCCGAGTCTTGAAGAAGTTTTTACACGAGTATCGAACCTAATTTTTCATAGCAAGTGCCTTAAAAAGTGAAATTTACGCACTAGTTAGGAAATAGTTATTTATGCAATAGTTGTATGGGGTTCAAAATGGTGAGTGACGTGACCCTTTTTTGACCTCTTTATACAACGTTGCATACAATACTTTGTCTACGACTACGGATTAAATAAAACGCAATATGTAACTATTCCAAGAATGCTAACCAAACACAGCATAAAAAAGAGCGGGAAGTTGGATAGTGACAAATGACAGCCGACAGTAATAAACACGGTAAAATATATCATTTTTTCAACTGTTATTTTTACTAACTTGTGTTTTTCATTATGTTGGCATCAATTATTTTAATTCTGTTACTGCTTCAAATCAAATAAATTCAGTTGTTTGTTAGGTTGGCAGTTTAGATTTTCGTTGTAAATTTAATGTTTTCTTATTCTTTTTATCTGTTGGATTCACCGCGGTCCTACCGCAAAAAACGATATTCATAAATTTTCGACGATTGTTTCTGTCATTCTCATGACGAGTTAATTGGAGTAAAAAGATAAACGCTCGAAACATACGAACTTCGATGTTTGCGGTACTAGGCCTAGATACTTCTGTTAGCAGTTGCATTTTGTCACATAATCACTCAAGGGTCTTTTAAAAGTAGGTATAGACTAGATAGACTTTTGAGAAACTGTATAAGACATGCTTTTATATTCGTCCGCGGGACAATATAATTTACAGATAAAAGTACCGGAGTAGACAAAATCGTTTAAAATACTCTGCGAGAGTATGATATTATAGGCGTTATGTTATACTAATTTCACATACCCATATTCGTGTCTATTCTCTATTGTAAATTTTAGAAGCATTAGTCACTCCGAGCGCTGTTTCATATTTATTGCACTGATGGTAACTTTTGAAAGGTAGATAATATCTCTGATTTGAATAACTCAAAATGTGATTATGTAGGCTACTGATATATGCCTTGAATACGAAGTGATACATTTTTTGGTTTAAAACAAAGGTAAACGAACAATGCGTTTGCAGTAGGTATGAGCATTTCAAGTAGTATCTAACTTGTATAGTTTTTTACATTTTGACCGGTTTTTATGTAACCAACATAGAAATAGTAAATTATACACAAGAACCAATCTTTGTAATTCAGGAATCGATGGCGATCAGCGATCACATATGTAGCACTTTCACGGAACTATTTTCTTATCGTTGTTAATTTGAGAGGCGAAATAAAACATTTTTTTAAGAGTTTTGAACCCTTTTTCGCAAGTAACTCATAGCTGTAAAAATCTAAAAACAAAGAAGAAATAAGCTGTCAATTTGTCAACGCGGTGGCACTTGATGTACACTAATTCCCTTCATAAAATTAAGTACAGATTGACGGTTGAACCTCAAAATGGCGAAATTGTCTTGAAAATATATTTATTGTTTTTTGTTCAAACGTAGTTTAGTGTGTAATATTGATAGCCTATTTATTATGCATGTGATCTAACGCAGAATTGTGCAGCTAGTGAAGAAATGATTTCAAAACGTGTTTCACCACTATTTTGGTCATCATCCGGCAGTCCCGGGGTCACGGCCGCCTCTTAGCTTTCTGTAAAGTCCAGCTACCACTTTACAAAACGCAAGGCCTACTACCGAACAACGTCATGCTCTAAGGGCAAACTTACATGTTATTTTACTTATTTATTGATGGAAGTCATATTTTTATTAAAGAAGAAGAAAATTAACCAGGGTGTCCATGTATCCAGTGGTTATTAATTTCAACGATCAATATTAACTGTTAGTTAGTAGCATCAATTAGGTAGTGAAGTGAATTCCATCAGATCTAACGTATTGAATTCTATTTAGGTTAATAATTAATATTTTGCAATTCCTGATTACCGATTAAATTTCACAGTGTAGGTATAAACATAGAAACATAAAAACAGGAATTTATATAAAAACGAAATATATGACATGGCATAGTAGTAGATTTTTTGTAAAGGGGCTAACGTAGGCCATATTACCCCGAGATGGTTATTTTTTTCTTCATAGTCCTATAGTGATAAATAGTTGTATGTATATGTGCTAACGTAGTTTTTAAGTCTCGGTTTGCCTTTCCTTACATACTCTAATACTAATATGGGTTCTGTTGCCTGCAATAAAGAATTTTTTTTTTAATTTTATTTACCTATGGTGTAAAAAGTGAACGTGACATGCGCTAGATAATTATGATTCATATACAAGCATAGAAACTTGGATATGATTGAAAAAGTTAAAAGCTACATTTTATTGCCGCAGGCATATAACGTACTGCGAATTGATATGTACTGATTGAGTAAGTGCCTAATAAATTTCAAATAATAACATATTCATGCATACAGGGTATTCAATGGTTTACTTTATGATTATGAGTTGTATGAGTTGTTGTTGTCTACCTAAATTTGTAAAAAATAATGCAAGTACAATACTAACGCAGACCATATTTTGAAGGCGACCTTATGTCTATAATAATAAGGTTCGTATACGTATAGGTAATATTTTCTGAAATATCAATATTAATCACTAACCAAATATACTTTAACGACTCCTAATTGCTTTGCCAGTTGCTTGTTCGGCTTTAATAATCCTACACGTCGACAAACTTCGGGTCGTAACGTATTACCATTACCTCGACGCACCTACACAAACTATTAATAGCATTTAGGCGTACTTAAAAACATGGTTTATTTTAGAAAATGATGTGGGATACAAAAAGTAAACACTAGAATTAACCATAAAATCGTAGTGCCCTTCAGTCGATTCCATAATAATATCATTTATAGGTAATTGTGTAAGATTTTGTAATGAAATTAAATGAAATGTATTTATTCCAGAAACTATAATTCCATCATCATCACCATCATCATGTCAGCCGAAAGACGTCCACTGCTTGACATAGGCCTCCCCCAGAACGACCCAAGAAGACCGATCCTGCGCCTTCCACATACAGCGGTATCCCGCGACTCTAACTAGGTCGTCGCTCCACCTTGTGGGAGGCCTACCTACGCTGCGTCTTCCAGTTCGTGGTCGGCACTCCAGAACCTTTCCGCCCCAACGGCTATCGGTTCTGCGCGCAATGTGCCCAGCCCACTGCCACTTAAGTTTGGCGATCCGGAGGGCTATATCGGTAACCTTGGTTCTACTGCGGATGAAATCATTCCTGATGCGATCACGCAGGGACACTCCCAACATAGCCCTCTCCATTGCTCTTTGGGTGACTTTGAGCCTTCTTATGAGGCCCATAGTAAGCGACCACGTTTCAGCAGCATATGTCATCATCATCACTGGCAACACACACTGGTCGAAGATCTTCGTCTTAAGACACTGCGGGATATTGGAGGAAAAGATGTGTTGTAGCTTCCCGAACGCTGCCCAGCCGAGTCGGATTCGACGATTGACCTCCTTCTCGAAGTTGGATTTTCCTAACTGGATAGTTTGACCTAGGTATATATACTCATCTACAACTTCGAGTGTAACGTCTCTGATTACAATGGGAGTTGGTACGACATGGGCATTCGACATGATTTTTAACTCCATAATGCTTTATATATAATACAATAAAATATCAAAGAAAGAAGTTGTAAGAAACTACCAATTGAAGTAACTTAATAATCAATTAAGAAATTCAAAAAATTGTTAAGCAATAACCTACGAGTATTCTAAAAGCCTATTATAATACAATGAATGACAATACACAACCATGTACTAATAGTCGCTACTGCTGTCAAGAAATGTTATTCAAAAAAATATAATATTATTTACTAATGACTTTAATTTTGACATTTAGATTTCAGTTCTAAACTAGTGCTATTGTCAGTGATCGGTTTTTTGGATTCGACATGGGGTGAACGACCTCAAACATTATGTTAGTATGGAAATGCCCCGGGAATCCGGGATTTAGGTTGTTAGAAAAGACAAAAAAATACATTGTGTTTATTTTATTATACATTAAAACATCTAAATAGCTGATATACAAGCGACTTACTCGCCGTTATTTCGTCCAAATTGAACAAATGAGCACAAGTTTTCACACTGACAGCTCATTTGCTGCCACCAAATCGGCATATGTTGTACCGTTTGTACAAAAGTTCGACGAGTAAGTAAAAAATCCTTTTCACACAATTTAAATTGTTTTATTTTTGATTAATTTGTTCGGTATCGCGGGAAACTGTCGTATCTATATTAACTTTTCTACATGATATCCCGCGAGGGTGAATCCAAAAAACCGATCACTGGTTACCTATTGTACAAGATTTATTATTTGTTATACTGTGGATGGTCTTATTGTAAAATTGATATTCTGATTGACATTATCGCTACAACATATACTTGTTGTACGAGCTTAATTGGGCTTAAATTAACTACTAACCTCGGTGCCACTATTGAGGCCGAATCGAAGTCCGCTGCTAAAAAACTTGGTGTCTTAAACAGGGTGAAGCGGTACTTCAAGCCGGAACAGCTCAGTAAGTATCAGCTGGCCTTTGGATTCAATAGAGCACCGTGCTCACAGACTCAATGGCGATCCTAAATTAGTGAGTGTAAGGTTACAGAACCTTTAGGACCGTCGCTGGGTTGCTAGTTTGTCTATTTTACAGGATACATTTTGGAGAGTGTGCACAGGAATTGCACGATTTAATTCGTTACACCAACGGAAGTCCAGGCGAGGGGAGCGGTTTCATCCTTACGTTGTGAATATTCCATTTATTCGCACGAAGCGATTCGTAATACCTAATGCGGATTGATAAGGAATGGAATTCGCTCCCTTCGTCTGTATTCCAGGAAAAAATATATGATTTCGGCACTGACAAAGAAATGGACTCCTACTCGCGATCAAATTATGTAGAAAAATATGGCACTTATAATCTTCTTTTAGATAATATAATCAAACAAAAAAGAGCTCATAACTAATTATTAACTATCAAACTTGACTATTGAAAAAGTCAACTTTTTAGTCATTGTTGACACTCTCAATGACAGCGGTTCAAAGAAGACTAACTAAATGTATCGCCCAAGTTGTTCGAGCCGTTTTTTTTAGAGCCATTTTTTGGGTCTGATTGTGAATCTACCTTTATTATACATCGATAGATTTGGGTCTTTTCAAGGCAAGAGTGAATATGTTGTTAATGAGCCAGCGAGCTACACCCTCGACCTCGTCGTCACTTACCATGAGGTGAGACTGAGATCAAACGCCGGTCAGTCTTGTGTATATATAATAATCGCACCAATGAATTGCGCTGGATTAAGTATTTCCGCGTCCGGTGACAAGAAGTGAATCTCGTACTGTAGGTACTAGTCCTTTTTTTATGATACAGGAGACAAACGAGTAGACTGGATTGCCTGATGGTAAGCAACTATCGCCGCCCATGGACACACGCAACACCAGGGGAGTCGCAAGTACGTTGGTCCTGTGTTAATAAAAAATATATCGTGTTTATAATTCCCGAACCTAAGTATAACCGAAAAATAAGGAGAAAGTCCACGTGTTCAAATAAAAACGCTAAAGAATAAAAGTAAAGAAGTCGAAACAAAATACTCTAACATTCAATTTGAGGTACAGTCGGGGAATGAAAAGGTTTACCAGCAGGGACTGGACAACCCTTTCCGCGGCAAAACCCATTAAAAGGGCGTCCCTTAAACACGGCTAACACATTGAATGACTTACCAGTTTGAACTGCTAGCCCACATATTTGACTATTCCTTACCGTACGACTAAGCCAAAAATAAAACTAGCCCTTTACAATCACTAACTGCTATCTTTTATGCCTTGCTATCCCTTAAAAAGGGTTACCCTTATTACTTAGCGCTTTTTATAAAGCTTTCCCTTTAGTAATGTCGTAGTTAAGCCTTGCGTGAAAGAGACAGGTTTAGTATATGTCTACGCCAAGAACCGGACAACCCTTTCCGCGGCAAAAGCCAATAAAAGGGCAACCCTTAAACACGGCTATCACATTGAAAGACAAGACAAGATAAGGATTTAAAGTTTTTAATTTACAAGGAAATAAGGCAAGACAATAATACAAAGCTTGTGATATAAAGGTGGCTGCAACTGTCGAGGGAAGAATGCAGCTGAATTGAGTTAGGGCTCATTAGAAGGGAACAAAATTTAAATATTTGTCTCAATGTGACAGCAATACGACTGTGAACTATAAATGATGTATAGGCACTGTCTGACTTGTGGCTGTGTTATGGATAATTATACTGTCTTTTTCTGATTCAAATACTTTCTAAAAAAAGGATTAGAATATATGGTAGAAATAGAAATAGTTTATTCATGACAAATACAAATACAGATAAAAACACAAAGTACAATTTGGACATAAACGACTTGTCATGAAAGGGTCGCAACTCAGCGTAATGCTGGCAACACCAGCGCTGATCTTCCGTTCCGACCCCTTGGTGAAGACACGGCGCAGTAACGCCACGATCGCACATACTTAATTTAATAAGCTTAACAGCTTTATTAAGCAGGCGTCTGGTATTTTCAACTGCTAGCCCATATATTTGACCATCCCTTACCGTACGACTCACTATCACTAACTGCTGTCCTTTATGCCTTGCTATCCCTTAAAAAGGTTTACCCTTATTACTTAACGCTTTTTATAAAGCTTTCCCTTTAGTAATGTCGTAGTGAATCCTTGCGTGAAAGAGACAGAGGTTTAGTATATGTCTACGCTAGTGTTCGAAAAGCGCGCGTACATCAAATCAAAGAAGTCAAAGAAAACGCCAGATCAGAGCAATGTGTGCTTTATGAACAAGGCAGACTATTTCAATTAGCACGCTTGTATGTAAAAGAGAAGCCCTCTTATAAGGCTAACCCTTATAAGCGATACGTAAGGTTTCGGTGAGCGGATGATTAGGGGTTTGTTAGGGTATTGTGATAGCGCTATAGCGCTCGATAAGGGTTAGCGCTTTTATAAAAGCTTTAAAAGTAAAATAAAAGGGTATTGTCGAATAAGGGTATGGTGAGTAAAGCCTTATGTAAAACCCATACAAAACAATTTATAAGAGATAGCGGGCTCGGTATTGTAAACGTCCATAGGCTGAGGTGACCGCCTACCATCAAGCGGGCCGCATGCTTGTTTGCCACCTTTGTGGTATATAAAAAAAATTGTACAATGATTAAAGTAATTTATGTTTTATATTGTAAAATTAAAACAGTGAAGCTAAAAACACGACAGAATAATGATAATATTAAAATATCTTTCGCTCGAGAATAAATTCATTTGCTCGGTGGGTACTCAAAATTAGCACTCATATAAAATACGAACTGTGGTCCCTTGTTGCACAAATAACTATTTTACTTGCACTAAGTAGATACAAAATCATACAACTAAACGGATGTTGATATAGTACGATCAAATCATTAACAATCATTTCATCTTCGAGGTCTCTCAGGCATCGTGGGTGCTGTCGAACGCACATGTTGAGCTAGTTTCTCACCAGATTCATGAATAATTTGTTGTATTAGAATCAGTATATCCTGTTGAGAATTACAATAGTTTAGTTAATATACAGTCTTACGCAGAACCGACACTCAATATTAGTTAAGTATTTCCTCGGATTTTTATTAAGTTAATGATCTGAGATTATCCGTTTTGTTTATACATTTACTACTATATTTTCCATAGCGTCTAGAGGTTGTAAGTGTATGATTTTTATTGATGCAGCCCCCCGAAATGTAGTTGTTTTGATTTTATTTCTATAACCAAATAGTAATAGGTAAATAACGTCTTATATGGTGTTAAGTCCGGTATTCGTATTTTTTGTACTAAATTGTGTAGCAAAGTATAACAAAATAAGTAAATATTAAGTCACACATTATCATCTTAAGTACTGATTAGTGATACATATACAAAGCCAATTATAGGAACTCACTGATAGATAACAGAGAATAATATATGGTAACACTTAGCATACTATGTTACAAAATCACATAAAGCAAACAATTTGGACTTAAGTAAGAAAAAATAAATATGAAAAATAATTTTCTTTTAATTAAGGTAGGTAACTACAAAGAAGGTTAAAATAAAACAACATAAATATAAATCAAGAAAAACAACTAGAATTAATTTGAAACCAAAGTTAAAATAAAAGAAAACTAAATCAAGGTATATACAGGTGTTTATAAATAAAAAATAGGAGCCAACTCAGCGCCGCCGCATGGAAGGGGTATCCTGAAAACTAGCAGAATTCCCGCGCTGAATAGCAATGCAAATTGTCTGTGCAAGGATTGAACCATCCCTTTGGTCACCCGCGTTATCCACGAGGCGCTAGCTCTTTAAAAATTATTTGTGCACGGGCCAAGGGATCCAAATTGCTTATATATGCAACAAGGATCAATAACTGCATGTTTGTGCCGCTTGAGTTGTTCCGCTGCCTCTGCTGCCGCCGCAGCGTTGACCGAGGTCTTTGGAAGATGGAAAGGCGCAAAAGTATCAACACATATGGCGCACCAGAAAAAAAGCCTTTCCAACTTTCTAGGAACGATGCATGCAATCTGACCGCTTACTTTCGTTTCTGGTCATACAGCTGCATTAGTGTGGCGCTATACAAAGCATGCCAAGACATAGCGCGAGTGCTAACCGAAATCTCTTCTTACTCTTAACGGTACCTAGATTTATGGACTTCCCGATTTCCAACTGGAACAGGCAAGGATACGAGCACGCTCTGTGGGGCTGGTAAACGTTTCGTACAGGTGATCCCGTACCAGCACGTACATCAGTGGCTCGTCCCATTGTCGCTGCAATGAGAGCTGCGAGCAAATCGGAGCTAGGGCAAATTGCCTTCTAAATATTGACGACATCAGCTAAAAAAAAAAAGATTAAACATTTTCAGAATTTTAATGTTACTAAATTTTTGGTACTATTTATTGATGAAATGAAAGTAGGTAAAGAGATGATAGAAATTGTTCTGATCTCAATGATGCAGATGCAGATGAAAGAGTTATTTTGATTATGTCATCGAGTTTCTCTAAAAGGCCAGGGTACTGTAACTCAGTGCATATGTAAATTTTGGGATGAAGAGACAGTATTTCATGATAGTGCCTACCATATGGGCATTAATTTGCCGCAAACTGTCTGAAAAAGTACAACATTTTTGGTAATTTTGAGTCCAACAAAGTGTGGCAAGAATTCATCTAAAACAGGTGAACCGGACAAATAAAGAGATGTGCTGTCAATAATTTTGATGTTTGGCGCTTTTGTACGAAATTGTGATAATGCAATTCCTGTATATTGTAAACGTATTGTGGAAAAATAACTCGCATTTTGAGAAATGGAAAACAGACCAATATTAGCAAATTATTGAATGAGTAATTGCAGATCGTTTAGTGCGGAGTACCATCGTCAAAATAATAGACATTAAAATTTGAATTTAGAATTTCGATTACAGATATGTATTGTATGGATAAACTAAAAAGATGACGCAACTGAACAGATGAGAGTGAAATAGTAGATTGTTTGATAAGTAGGCCATAGTAACACGAGGTGGTTATTTTAAAATTTGGTTAAGAAATTGGTTAAAATTGTTCGAGGGGTAATATGGTGTTTAGACCCGAGTTATACATACTAGTTTTCACTTCGATTGCGAGAAAAAAAAACATTTCAACAGTTAACAAATATAATTTTATTCGCCCGCAATGAATTCTGAGTCAAAAATGTTTAATTTGGCAGGCTTTGTATTTTTTTCACTGCTTTGATACAGATAGGATATATCTACGCCGTGAAGAGATGGCATAGACAACGTATAATTGGGGCTCAAAAGTATGCCAATGATTTAAACTTTTTAAATGCTTGTGAAGTAGGAACTAAAAAGCACCTAATGCTTTGAGACTTTGATTGCGTTTCCTCGTTGGTCGATTTTAATATTGCGGTATTTTGATTATGAATTTAATATGCGATACTTTATACAAATTTTTGTTTAATGGTTTCACATTTTTAAACAGTATTCGCACCAAAAAAAAAGCTAGAGTTGTGATTATCGTCGACATGTGTCGTGATTAGTGGATTTAATAAGGTGTTCTGGTTTGTCAATTTTAAACGTTGTGTATATCATAAATATATATACATATTTTCCCAAGAGGCTAAATTTACTACTTTAGTCCGCCTTGGCAAGCATAATATGACACACTTTTAGAGCATGAGAAGTGAAAAATTATTTTTGTATGGATGGCGTACTGTAGGACGAGGACGGTAGGTCGTCCCGATTGCTATGTTTAGTCTAGTTAGTCTTTCCTATCGCCTTTTTTTACCAATGCGGGAACCAGAAGGAACTAAAATTGTATACTTACCATTTTATTAAGCAGGCGTCTGGTATTTATCCCATAGCCCAGTAGCTATGTCCATCCTTTCCACCCAATAGTCAAGTACATTTTAGATTCCATTAAAACTCAACAGTCCTTACACCATGGCGGCTGCTGTCTCTTTGCGCGTGTCATGACACAGACAGGGGCAACATCCGCATAGCGTACTCTTTATATTTCATGAATTTGTCGAGAGGACCTCTGCGCGTTGGTCCGCCTCCGCATACGCCTCTTAAATGACCAAAACACCATTGTTCCATGTACGGCAGAGACAAAAATAAAACAAAGTAATAAAGTAAAAGAAGGTATATGAAATATGAATTTTACATGTCGGGGCCGAATAAATAGCTTCACTGCCTTTAAATCGGCTGTCTGGGTATAAATAGTTGAAACAAGCTGTTGATTTATGTATGCCGCAGGAATACAAGGAAACGTAGAAAGGGACTGGCATAAGGCCAAACAGCTAACTGCGACCAAACACGGGATCTAGTAATTTGAGAGCTCGACCACATTAGGAAGTTGGCCTAAAGTTGGCAGAAAAGGCGACTTAGTTTCAAACAAAATATCTAAAACGTTACATGTCTTTATAGTTACCAAATAGTAGGCGTCAGAATTTTACGGGAAATAAGTTTTTTTATATATTACAACGGTGGACAAGCACACAGCCCGCCTGATGGTAAACAGTCAACGTTGCCTGTGGACCCCCGGAACTCTAGAGGATTCACACGCGCACAATCTATCTATTCTTTTTTAATTAAAGAACCTCATTTTGTGTAGGTATGTTCAATAAGCACTAGAACGATTTGTATCAATTTTAATGTGATATGCAATAATTACAATATTATAATCATGACTTAACTACTTACTTCAAAAAAAACTAATAAAGGCCCTTGAGGCATTGTACCAAGGACAGTTGCGGCATTTCCTCGTTTTATCACAATGCTGATATGTTGTTTGAGGAGGCCGCCAGCTCTACGGTCACCATAACTTACGTCAACCAAACGCTTCGCGATTTCTGCAACAAGTTATAGGTAAAATATAGGCACAGTTCACAAGAGCATGTACTAAATTTTAGTAAATAGACAAACCTCAGTCTAATTTTATTTTAATAACACTCTTTTAAAAGAAGTCTCAGAATGGGGCCGACTGAACTTGGTTCAATTTAACCCCAGGAAGACACAGGTTTGCGCATTCACGGCAAAGAAACTCCCGTTTGTCGTATCGCCTCGCTTTGAGGGCACTCTCCTAACAGCCACAGCGAGTATTGCAATTCTGGGTGTCGACATCTCTAGCTCAGTCCAGTTCCGCAGCCATTTAGAGGGAAAGGCCAAGTTGGCCTCGAAGAAGCTTGGTGTGCTCAACAGATCGAGGCAGTATTTCATTTCGGTCCACCGCCTACAACTTTACAAGGCGTAAGGCGTTTAATAAGTGTTATTTGTCTTAAACGGGATCTATATCTAAGTTTTAAAAATATTGCGTTTGCTAACGAGGAAACCTCCTTAGTCTGAAATTACGTACTTTGTACTAAAGTTATTATAGCTTCTTCGGTAAAAAAAAAAAAAACACTATTCTAACTCCCAAGGGACTAATGAAAGCTACTGTTATTTTAGATACAAAATCTCCATTACAGATAAAGATTTTTATTCAGAGAAAAAATACTTAGTCTAATTACATGCTTTCTGCCATACCACAAAGTGGTTTCATATTGTTTACTTATTTTTAATATTAATTCTACACTAACTTACACTCAAGCAAGCAAGTTTAAACCTAGCAACAACATATCAAGCAGGTATTATAAGTTCAGGTGTGCATCTTATTCAATAGAAAAGATCAGCTGTTATCACCGAGCACACCGGGGCGAGTACCTACGAGTACCTATGCATGCAGGTATAAATACCTACCACGGCGCGCCCGGCGGCAACAACCATCTTTGTTTTGATATATTTATTTATTTACTTATTTTATTACACTTTGATTTTTATTTAATAAAATATTGTTTAACTTCTTTTTAAATGAATTTTTTGTTAAGCACTTGTTTTTTACATCTGCTGGAAGGTCATTATATATTTTTGGAATTAAATATTTTCTACCTCTATGGCCATAATAATTTGTATGACTAGGTAAAATTAACTTCTCAGCGGGCCTATTTCATATCAATCTATGTATAACAGCGTAGTTTTTTAATTCATTACTTGGAGCTGCACTTGGCTCCTCGGATCACTCTACCTGACCCGGAGTTCAGTGTCCCTCACATGTCCACTTCGTCGGCGAGTTGCCTGTAGGCGCCGTGTGTGCAAAATGAGTAGATTGGGACGTAAAGTGATCCTTCTTTGCTAACCTACCCCCGGAGGCAAGTATACTTTACGCCAGATGATCCCAATGTGACTGCTGAATCTGTTGCTGATGTTGTGCTGCAGGGAACAAGGGTATGGAACATATTTCAAATTTCACTGAAAAAAAAAAAATACTCTAAAACATTAAAAATGTAATCGAAATTATTGAAAAGCATCATTAAAATTCAAAAACATTAAATAAAAGAACTTTCAACCAGCTAACGTCAAAAAAACAGTTGAGTAGTAGTAAATTAGTAGTAAATTCATACAGAATTTACTTTGCACGCATGTGATTAAAATGCATTTTTGCTATCTGTTTTGAAGTAATAAAACAGTTCTTTCCGAGCTAGTGAGGAAAAAATATATTTTTTACTGGGGTTATATCTTTTAATCGTTATAATATACTAATTATAACGCAATATTAAAACAAAAGACGTTAACATGTCATGGAAGTGAAAATCCGCAGGTGGTCGCTTCATACCGTTACTGCATATATATTTAAATAGTACTCATAAAACAAATATTACTATCATTCTTGATTAAAAGACAGAAATAATAAACAGTAATAGAAGCATAAAACAAAAACGATTTCGTCGAGATTCTATAATGGAATACGCACGAATCTAATAAGAAATCCATAAAAAAATGTCGTAAAAACAAACGAAATTACTTGGCAATAAAAATACGTTTAGGTGCTTGACTTCCGAGGAGTGAGATATTCCCGAAAAGATTTTCAGTTCCAGGTATATAGGCACTAGCATGTTATGCAAAGCATATCTATAACATATAAAGCAAAGCATATGTATAACTAGTCGCTGACTTCTATTACATACCTGGTATTTATCCATCCAAATTCTGATACAGAAACTGATTTTTGGCACTGGACCCACCGCGAGCTAGTAAGCTATGAGCTATTAGCTTTTCAAGGGACAAAAGATAATCGATCCCGTGTAAACAAACAAGACATATATGTCATTGCCGGGCGATCAGCTATAAATATATATATATATCTCTTTTACTTACACGGGAGCGATTATCTTTTGTCCCTTGAAATAGGTGGCTGATGATAGCTCATAGCTTACTAGCTCGGGGTGGGACCAGTGCTTTTAACTCGTAATTAATGCATTTTTTATCGCAAGTGTGATGTAATATATTTTTATTTCATTAATATTACGCAAACATACCTTGTGGCATCGGTGATAGGTCTGGCCTAGTGGGATGTGACCCCGCCTATGAAGCCGACGGTCTTGGGTTCGAATGCCAGGTAAGGGCGTTATTTGTGTGATGACCACAGATATTTGTTCCTGAGTCATGGGTGTTTTCTTTTTATTTAAGTATTTGTATATTATACATATATATCGTTGGCTGAGAACACAACAACACAAATATTCTTAAGCTTACCGTAGGGCTCAGGCAATTTGTGTATATGATGTGAATGTCTTGTAATATTTATTTATTTATCTTCTATTGCACGTAAATACTATTACTTTTTAACACCTTCGCTGCGGCAATTAGTTAACATCGCAAATGATCATACTTGTACGGGGCGAATCTGAATCGTACCGCACTGAACGTATACCTACTAGAAAGGAAACGATAATTGCTGCAGTTCAGTCACGTTCATAATTTTAGCGTAAAATGTCCCTACTGCTTTTTATCTTTTATTGTGTGATGAGGTTGGGCAAGCGCCGAAGAATTACTTTGAAACTTTATCGTTGAATTTTAATATGAGAGTTTTACGTGTCACCGGCTGAGCTCCGACGACAGTTTCAGGAATAAAATATATTCACAGACGGTTCGACGAGTTTCCGAAACTGTTGAATAAATTTTGGATTTGTAGTTATTACAAGCTTTCGCAGAAACGGAAGTAATAATTTAGTAAACAATTAAGAATTATCATTTTTATCAAACAGATTTAATTTACTACTTATATAAAGAAGAAAGCTATGTAGTTTCTCTGCACAGCTCAACTTTAGCTAGTCTATCGCGAGTTAGTGTAAGAATATAAAACAATTAATTTCCTAGTAAATACGTCCGAGTTATTAGTTATTAGTATACTTTCACCATGTCCGACTGCCTGTGCCTGCCTGCCCTTAAAATCACGATTTCCACTTGAAGCTTATCTGCCCGATGAATGGCATTGTTACCTTTTGTTAAACCCTATAGTAACTAGTTATAGTAACTATTAAAAACATAAACCTTGTCAACAATATGAGATCAGTTAACTACCCGCGCTGAATAGCGATGCTAATTCTCTGCGCAAGGCATGAGCCAGCCCTCTGGTCACCCGTGGCATCCACGAGGCGCTTAGCAAGCTCCTTAAATGTTGTGAGCTCCGGGTCCGCATGAGCCAAGGGTTTCAACTCCAAATGTTTGAGTTGTTCTGCTGCCTGAGCTCCCGCAGCAGCGTTGACCGAGGTCCTTGGAAGGTGGGAAGGCGCAAAAGTGTCCACTCATGTGGCGTCCCAGACAAGAGGCCTTACCAACTTCCAAGGAACGAGAGTCATGCCATCCGGCCGCATGCCATCGTTTCTGGCCACGCTCGCAGTGACGTTCGGACCACAGCAGCATTGGTGTGGGGCAACACAAACCGTACCGAGACGTAGTGCGAGCGCAAGCCGAAAAGTTTCGTTACTCAGAAGGGTACCCAGATTTTTGGTGGGCAAAGTTTGTACATAAAATACATAGTCTTAAATATCATTTAAGTCATAAAAAACATGATCAATTAGCCATCTCTTGAATTGTTGTCCTATTAACATTTTATTCAGGATTTCAGAGGACAGGATTCAGAGCTAGGCAGAACCATAGAGGACTCAAACTGTCACCCTGGAATATTCCTCGCTCGATCCTTATGAAGTCATGTGGGCCAGGAGGGTCATCGCCACCTCCTGGTTGACGAAGGACTGTGGTCCAATACTTCATACACGCACCCAGGAAGGATCTTGAAGTTGTATTGACTCTATACAACTCTAAGATCCTCTTCAGCCATGAGTGAGGCACCGAATCATAGGCCTTCTTATAGTCAATCCAGGCGGTCGAGGGGTCCCATTGTTCCGCCGGGCCTGTTGGCAAATCGCTATGTAACCCAACATCCATTTTGAGCGGTTGCCTAAATGTTGTTCGCACTAATGTGCGCGTTAATTTTTGCTCTTAAAATGGATGTAAGGAGCTTGTAGAGTGTAGGCTAGCAGGTGATGGGTTAATAGTTTTTAGCTTCCGTGGTACTACCGGACTTATAGAGCAGGAAGGTCGCACCTGTTGTTAAGGAACGACCCTATCTAGGGCCACTTCCACAATGGTATATCTATCTGTTCAACCATAAATTGTCCATGAATTAGAGTTGTCCAAATGAGCAAATAAACATTATTTATACTCCTTCATCAGCATCTTAATCATAACAAATCTACCTACATAGTCATTTTCTGATTCATTAAGTAAAACATCGTTTTTGATACACAATAATATTTATTAAAACATATTTAGAATTTAGAGACTGGAACTTGACATTTTGTTCTCAACTTCTCACTTAAACCCGGAATTGTAAATCAAGAACGATAAATGAACCGACATTTTTCTTAGAATCGAGGTTTTTAAGTAAGTGATAATTATAATAATCAATTATTGTTATTCTTCTTACATGGAATAAGAAGCAGAATACAAATGGTTGTTTATTTTGATGATGATTTGCTTAAAAGCCTCTACTGTAACTAGATAGTAGATTGTTTTATAAGTATTTAATTATAATTCCGGGTTTAAGCAGTCTCTGCTTTGTATGACTAATAAAACTAAAATAAATTTATGCTTGTGTAACTGAACTTTTCTAAGTTTTTCCAAGAAATTTCCGATACTTATATCCCCATTTATTAATTGCATTTGAGCCTCCAAAATGCGATCATCATTGTCTATGACGCGTTTGCGACGATTAGGTCCCGATCTCTTTTAAAATTTTTAAAGACGATGATTTCGAAAATCACAAAATCTTGCCTCTTGGTGTAAAACATGCCGGACCTGCACTAATTGGCCCTCGTTTTTATTGATATGTAGGTACATTAAGGCAGTGGTGGCCAGCCCTCGCAACTGTTATTGGTAATGTGCTGTTGTCCGTACATGCACCATAAACGGTCATTTGGAAAACTTGGCCATTTCTACACTGGCGTCCATTTCGTTTTTAATGTAGCTCCAACCATCGGGTATTAAATAGTCGGGCAATAGGGCAAGCTTGCCGCAAATGGATATAATACGGTTGGTGTTTTTAGTCCTTTTTATGCCTAGTATTATTTTTAAATAAGTATTTGTATATATTTATAGAAAAATAGGTACGATTAAGGAATGTTCTAATGGAATGTGAGAAAAAAATGTTATAAAATGGGAAACGTGAGATACAGAGGCAAAGGTAGCGCTTGTATCTCCCTTGCAGACTAAGTTATTTTACTGGTGAGCAAATATAATAATATTGATATAACCAGATATGGTTTTATAAATATTATTATATGATGACCGATGACCACGAACGCTGCTAAAGGGTTCGAAACGTCGGGATGAAGTTTAAATTAGTATACGCGATTTAATCCGTTTTAGTTGTTTTATTTCATGAGTAATTATCGCGGCAACCGAAGACAATATCAGATATGGTTTCCAAGAAAAATGTCCTATTATAAAAAAAATAATGTTTTCAGTACTGAAATCTTACTGCAACAACTCGAAACAATCTTAATTTATAAAATTTTGGCGTAATTATCACTTGGAAAAATTTATTTGTATTTTCTACCGGAAATGCGTATATGTACAGTTAAAAAATGCACATACACAATCGTATGATCGTTGTCAGACTAAAACGCACATTTAATATAAGTTAGCGCGTCCAATTAAATAATAAATACACAGAGTTTACTTCATTAGCGTTATTGGGTAGGTATATACGAGCAGGTACTTTTATATTATAAATGTATATGAGAAATGATGCATTTAATTAGTGGTAGCTAGTTCCTACCTTAAACACTCAATCACTTCACCAGTCTTACTCGTATTAGCTAACTTGACAAAACAAAAACAAATATCATATTTAATCTAGTGCTTGCAATTTATAATTTTAACATTCCACTCGGAATATTCACCGAGGTTTTATCTTTGGTGGATACAAAATGTTTTGTATAAAGCAATAGCAGCGAATTCATGCGTGCGAGTTGTTCCATGCATAAGCGAGCGACACACGTTCTTAATTTATTGTGAAAACATTTCGGCGCTACACCGAGGACATTGTTTCGCTAGGGAGTATAGCGAGATTTGGAGATTTCAGTTTTATTGAAAATGTATCTATGTAATAACAGCAGCCATCTTGTGTCTATTTACCTTTTTTATTTTAGAAATGTTGTATGTTTAGGGATGCTAAGTAAAAACTTGTTATAAGTGGTAATGTCTATACCCCAAGTTTAATTATATACAGGCTGATTCGAGTCGACGGGCTCGAAAAGAAATATGATATATTCATGTGTGAAGTTAATTATGTTTATCATGAACTTATTTGTCACCAAAATTTATAATTAATTTTCTCACGATGTTAATGCTGTGTTAATCAAATAGGTATCACACTATATTATTGACCACTTACAGAGCCAGAAACTCTGGTTCAGGAGTACGAACTACCAACGTATAGGTACGACCACTAGTCTCAGGTTATGAAAGAATAAAAGTGCGCGGGGACTTTTTAGTAGAAGGTAGATTTGTATTAGGACTAAATTTACTGTAGGTAGCTGTTTGGTAAACATTTCTCTTGACGTACGAGTAGATAGCAAATACAAATCAATTTTATAAAGCCGAGTCTTCAAACAACTCGTAGTTGACTTAAATGTAACAAAAAAAATATTTAAATTGACAACGAGATAAAGAAGTCGCATGACGGACCGAGAATGCCTGGAGGAGCTTTTGGTCCATGAAGGAGTATATGAAGGGAAACCTTCCTATATCACTCAAAAGAAAACTCATGGACATGTGCATTCTCCCCGTCTTTACCTACGGCGCACAGACTTGGTCTTTGACAAAGGTTCAAAAAACCAAACTCAGGGTTTGTCAGCGAGCCATGGAGCGTAGTATTCTGAACGTGAAGTTAACCGATCGCATTAAAAACTCAATACTACGCTCCAAAACTGGAATAAGCGATGTAGCTGAAGCTGCCGCCAAACTCAAATGGGACTGGGCAGGACACGTCTGTCGTATGCCCGATAACCTGTAGGCCAAAACATCTACCCGTTGGATCCCACAAACTGTAAGGCGCTGCGGCAGACCTCGTCGGAGATGGCGGGACGAGCTTGACGCCTTTGACAGAGACTGGTGGCAAACTGCCGAAGATCGGGATACGTGGAAGAGCAAGAGGGAGGCCTTTGCCCAACAGTGGGACAACATGGGCTCGTAATAATAATAATAATATACATATAACCTCCTAAGTTACAAGAAAAATAAGTAGAAAATAGATTTATTTAGGACGTTAAAACATCAACAGTTAAATGGATGACGTACATTTGTGACTCCTTACGTTTTGGATGGGTTCTAACTAAAAACCAAAATATATTTTAAAATTACGACAATTTTAAGTTAATTTAGTACCAAGTCATTTTATTTAAAAAAAATCAGCACGTTAAGTATGCGCAAACTGGGATTTGACTAGGATTCTTTATAGTAAAATATCTGAAATTATGAAATTAGGTATACATTCAGTTCAACCCATACCTCGGACAGTGTCGATCGAATGTATGAAACAAACGCGTTGCTACGCACACAGTCTAAGCTCGTGTAGGTGAGCGCGTACCATGCCTACGTGAGTGAGATAAGACACGCCAGGGTTGCCGCTATTTTGCGTAGTGAGTTCGCGAATCGGGAACGTGATGTAAGATGACCTTGTTATAGCGGCGGCGAATTTATTTGTGTCGAGTTAGTATGGTGTGTAATCAATTATAAACGAAAACGTTTTTAACATGCGCAGAAACCGCCTTAACTCTTTATTATACCTACTGTGCCGCCGCGCGCCGCGCCGCCCGCGTTCAAGTTCGATGACCTAAATGATTCAAAACTATTCCGTGAAAGAAATAAGAACCATATGATGCTGTAAGATGGGTATCAAAGCTCGATTTATACAATAGTGTCCTGTTTTGAATCAGTATAAAACGAAGTAACAAAATTATTGTAAGGGAATTCAGCCCACCAAAATATTACGTAACTTGAAAACATGATTTTTTGTTTATATAGGTATTGTGTTGTTTCCAGTGTGATGGGTTTATGTTTAAAACGGATAGGGTAATAGAAGTACTAAACATACGTACCTGGTGTAAGTAGATTTTCTACTATAACATAAAAAATAAATAACTGGGTATGTAGGTATTTGCCTTGATTCATCGAATCTGTAGAAATTTCTATTAATTTTGTCGTTTATAGAGCTTAAACAACCATACACAGCACAACACACGCCCATTACAAAAGGATTTATAAATATTTTGGCGTAATTATCACTTGGAAAAATTTTGTTTGTATTTTCTACCGGAAATGCATATATGTACAGTTAAAAAATGCACATACACAATCGTATGATCGTTGTCAGACTAAAACGCACATTTAATATAAGTTAGCGTGTCCAATTAAATAATAAATACACAGAGTTTACTTCATTAGCGTTATTGGGTAGGTATATACGAGCAGGTACTTTTTATAAATGTATATGAGAAATGATGCATTTAATTAGTGGTAGCTAGTTCCTACCTTAAAGACTCAATCACTTCACCAGTCTTATTCGTACTTACTCGAAATTCAGCCCACCAAAATATTACGTAAGTTGAAAACATGATTTTTTGTTTATATAGGTATTGTGTTGTTTCCAGTGTGATGGGTTTATGTCTAAAACGGATAGGGTAATAGAAATACTAAACATACGTACCTGGTGTAAGTAGATTTTCTACTATAACATAAAAAATAAATAAATAAATAAATAACTGGGTATGTAGGTATTTGCCTTGATTCATCGAATCTGTAGAAATTTCTATTAATTTTGTCGTTTATAGAGCTTAAACAACCATACACAGCACAACACACGCCCATTACAAAAGGATTTATAAATATTTTGAATAATCTGCGCACAACGTCGTCGCGTCCTTGCCATCCGGTAACAGTGAGGTAACCGAGAGCGGGTGGGCGGAACTTTCAACGGGGGGCAGGGAGTGGCCATACTGTACGTTAGTACTCTTTATTATACTGTTCAAACTATCTTTTCTTACTAGTCGTGGACAAAACGCGTTTTCCTTTATTATGGAAACATGTCCGATCGTCTTTTGAAAGTCTGGTTACAAATATGTTGCATGTTGTCCCCCTGACAGAAAAATCGTTGTGCGGAATTACTTGGGGTATTAATTTGTAGGCAAACTTAAACCTCTATTTTATATGGTTGATTAATACAATGGTGGTATAATGGTAATTCGAAGAATAATGTTATAATCGAATAATTGTCTCGCCAAATATAGTGTCGCATATTATATAGTCAGCATACTGTCATTTCGCACAATACTCTAAAGCAGAATAATAGATTAGCATAAGTAATTATCTCGCTGGAACTTGAATCAATTATTATTAAGTTGTCATAAAATAATTAAGCTTACAACATAATTACAAATGTAATCTAACCTGACAGTCCTGGCAGATGTTCCTATTGTGTAAGGGATCTAACCTAACCCACAGTTCTGGCAGCGATTTCTTCTGTGTGGGAGTCACAACAGTTCCTCATCTGCAATCTAATGCATCAATTCCAACCTTTTGTTCTGCTAAATAAAATTCTGCATAACTTAGAAATGAAAATATTAATATTAAGCCATAACAAATTCGGTGGTATTTATATTTTACTACGTAAAATCCTGCGTAATCAAAATTGGCCATATTAGGATTGTGCTACAAAAAAATTTGCCACTTGAATATTATGCGACAAGGACGCGGTAAGTATGCGGTGATGCTAACTAAGTATGCAATTAAATGCTAAAGTAACATTAGGCTAAAAAAAACTGCGATAACTACGCAAAGTGTTTTTCAGACAATGAAATGCATGATAATATATAGGGAACCCTTGAAAAGCATTTCGTAAACATACAACGCACAGATTTGACTGTCAGTATAACTTCATAAGTAATATGGAAAAAGTTATCTGTGGTGAAATTCTTCTACAATGTTTTTATGTAAGGGTTTAGTAAAAGTTTTTTTTAATTCAATTATAAAGAGGCAAAACGGGATTGGGAAGGTCTAACCCAGTACAATAATAGTACATTACTATAGAGGCAGGGAAGTTAGGGGTTGCCGGCCGAAAAGAATAGGTGTGAGGCGGGCAACCCCATATTTCCCGCCGAGTATGAATAAACAACAAAAAATATCAATGTTTTGAGTAAGTTCCTAAAGAAATTATAAGTAAAAAAGACAAAAACTAAAACTACCGTGTGTATATATATCGCTATATTTTATCTCGGTTTTAACTTTAATGTAGAAAACAGATACTTCTTACATATTTATTATCATGTTACTTTAAAATACTTCAAAGCACTTTTCTGAACGAACCTGTAGAATTGACACTTGTTATTGTTGTCAATTTGTTGCAACCAAAATTAAATTATAACCTGGCTTTCCGGTTAAAACTCAAAATGGCGAGAATATACATTTTTGTTTTTTTTGTTCAATAACGTTATTTAGTTCGATTTATTTAGTGTGTAATATTGATAGCTTATTATTGCAACGATCTAACGCAGAACTGTGCATCTAATGTAGAATTGACTTTAAAACGCGTTTTACCACTATTTTGGTCATCACCCGGCAGTCCCGGGATCACGGCCGCCTCTTGGCTTTCTGTAAAGTCCAGCTACCACTTAATAAAACGCAAGGCCTACTAACGTGGATATGTAAATAACAGCACTATTTGCACTAAGTACATATCGTTTATTGTTTTTTTTTTTTATACGCTTACATAGTTGGGTAATTCCATGACAGAGATCAAAATTTTTCAATTTCTAAATATAGGTTTATCAATACTATTTGCAGCTCAATCGTTTGTCTATAGTCTGGAGTAACGTAGTATGACCTTTTCGGTCACTTCAGTCAATGTATTTTCGCATATTACGTGTCGTTTATTACACTTGAAAACTCAAGTTCAATGTGAATAGAAAACGGACCAAAAGATCAGTAAATTTTAAAGTTGTTTAAGAAGTGATCGGTAAGTATTTCTTTACGATTTTTAGTCCTGTTATTACTTTATATAAAACTACAAACAAAGTAACATTTTACGAAACGTAGCCAAAGTTATTGGAAATCAAAAATACATACTTGTTAATTGAAATGTAAGTTACGATTTTGTATTATTTTTCCAGTATATCAAAAATACTAAAATTAGTTAAGTGATTCTGGTGATTCTCTTTAATATTGTTATAGCGAGTTATATAGCGTTATTGTTTTTTTCTCAGAATAAAACCTTTCTTTTTAATTAGCCATCAAAATTTGAAATGTAAGTTACCGGTAACTTACGTTACACGCATGTAACAACAGTTACCCTTATAAATCTTATAATGTAATATGAATTGCAGTTGAAGTGCCACTCAGTGCTGCTGAAAAGATGAGAAGAAGGGAGTAGTTAAAGGAGAACAGAAAATATGAGGAATACAAAGAAAAAGCGAAACTTGCATCTCGAAAAAAAAACGTTAGGGAGGTGCTCTTGTGGTCGAATGGGCCATCTTCTCAGTTTAAAAACAAATACGTTGTGGAATGTATTAAACAGCTGAAAAAAAAGCATAACCTTCACCTAAAATGGAACTATTTTGCTACGTCGCATGGTAAAGGCCCGGTCGATGGAATCGGAGGAGCATTGAAACGGTTGGTACGAGGGCAAGTTTTAAAAAGAAAAGCAATCGTATTAGATGCCGAACAATTTGCTTCCGCAGCACAAACATCGACTGTGAGAGTAGTTGTAGTTCCAACAGAAGAAATTGAAGAAAGAGCACAACTTCTTCTATTGGATGAGTGCTTTTCAAAAGCTCACTGTTCCTGGAGTATCTAAGTGCCATGTTATATGCTGGAAAAATGATAAACTTCAGAAGAGCATGATTTCAAAAGACTTCGAAGAGTAAACAGAAAAAATATTGGCTTTTTATGCAAGAAAATGTGCAAATCGAATTATCTTGTTCGGAGGTAATGTAAGTTACTATTTGCATGTAACGAAAGTGACCACTGTATTATTTTTTTAATTAATTCTGTAAGAGAAGTTGACTATTTGTTGTAGCATTAAATAATTTGATTCTTGACTTAATTGTTTTTATTAGTGTAAAAAAAATCCTCTGATATTATCAGAGAAATGTCCACTTACAAAAAGGTCTTAAAACGTCGTGTCCTTTTTATGTAACGTAAGTTACCAGTACATTACATTGTGTTGGCGTGAGACTATAAGTTGGTTTCGTCTGATCTTAAGTTTAATATACAGGACTCACAGTGTTGTATTTAAATGCACAAAAAAAGAACAAGGATTGCTTATTGTTATAAATATAAAATGAGTATATTTTATAGTGAAAAGTTCTGATTGTAATGTAAGTTAATTATAATTGTAACTGCTGAATGTCATAGTAAACGTGATGCCTGTGTTATAAATTTATTTATTTAAAATCTATTTCACAAAATGTAAAAATAATGTATAAATGGCGGACTTAATGCCCAATAATGCATTCTCTACCAGTCGTTAACATCCCTGCGACGTAGGAGATCGTGGAGGATAATGGCAAGCGGCCTGATGGAATAAAACGTTGAACAGATAAATATAACCGTGTTACCTCAAAGCCCGTTTAACTAAACTGCAGAGGAACAATTAACGGTATGGATGTTACAAAATGAGCTGAACCCTATGAAAGTTACTCGTGCAAAGAGTACATTAAAACTAAGGGGGCTTGCTTCTTTGATATCTATGGGCATGTGACTAATCTGCCACTAGAAAAACGGTAATTTGTAGTGGTGCACGACCATTTGCCTGCCGTAAGTATTATAAGAGATCATCAAAGATAATACTTAAAAAAACAATAAAACCTTGAAATCTGGAAGATTACTGTTTGAAAAGAGGTTTCTCAACCTTTTTTTCATATATTAATTTTGAATTCAAAAGAATGAAATCTTGACACCGTCAATCACTTTTGCTAAAAAAGAAGACCTTGTAAACAGTGCAATCTGATTTATTTCTGTTAATTTTGTATATTATATTAATAATCTAATAATAATATACATGTGCTAGATTTATACCCATTGTGCTTATTCACGAACCACACTCTGCTGACCCCATGCTTCATCAGGGTTATGGGCAAATTAAATTCAGCTCGAATGTGAAAAATGTCAACGGGTTCCGGAGATTCTTCTAGCAACGTGAGTAACGGAACTGGAACTATGAATAATATTGTGTCTTTCGATAAACTGGATGGCTGTTCAAATTATTCGACATGGAAGTTCCAGATGGAACTATTTCTAATAGATGTAGACTTGTGGGAATACACGAGCGTAACTCCCGCAGCTACCGATGCTGCAGGCACGAGAAAAGACCAGAAAGAAAAAGCTAAGATATGCTTAATGATCAAGCCGCATTGCCTAGTGCACGTCAAACACGTGAAGACAGCAAAAGAAGCATGGCATGCGTTGAAAGAGGCATTTGAAGATAAAGGATTGAATAACCGTTGTAGAGTACTCTCAAGACTAGTGGGTTATAAACTAGAGAAGTTTATGACAGTAAGAGAATATGTGACAGCGATAATGTCGACGTCTCAGGAGCTGTCAGACCTTGGTAAGGAGATAGACGATGAGCTGTTGGCTGCTTTTATGCTCCAAGGACTCACTAATGAGTTCCAACCGATGCGTCTGGCTGAAGAAAACAGCAACATAGTCTTGACAACGAATTATGTCAAATCTAAATTATTCCAAATAGAAGATGTGTATACGTCACCGAGTACTAGTGGACCTACAACTTCTGCATTGCTTTTAAAGCAAAAAGGCAAGAAACCGCCGACATCTAGACAGAAGAAAATAAAATGTTTTATTTGTGATGGTCCACATAAGGCATCAATATGTCCAGAAAAACCAAAGAAACAGAAGGAAGTCTTTAGTGCTTTTGCATTTGCCATGGCTGGAGACCGTCAAGAGGAATGGATCTTGGATTCGGGCGCGTCCACGCATATGACGAGTAAAAGAAGGTGGTTTAGAGACTTTAAGGTTACGGATCGTGTTCCTGTAACATGTGCTAATGGTGACAAAGTATATGGAGAAGGACGAGGTACGGTGCTTTGTAAGTCAACTGGAATGACTGTAAGTAACGTAATGTACGTTCCTAAATTATCAGCTAACTTGATGAGTGTAAGTGCTATTGCACGGAAGGGGTACGTAATAGTATTTGGTCCCGAAAGGTGTGAAATTTATAGAAGTGACGAATGCAATATAAGTGGTACGGTTCTTGTAAAAGGTATAGAAGATAGAGGTGTGTACAAGCTAAATGAGTGTTGTTTACAGAATACGGCGTTCAATACTGCGTCGGAACGCAGTGATTCACTGGAATTATGGCATCGCCGTATGGGACACTTAGGTATACGAAACCTTTTACTTCTGAGTAACAAGATGGCGACTGGGGTAAGTTTTTCCAACAGCGATTCAAAACTGGAATGTGTATCCTGCCTGGTGGGAAAACAAACCAAACAACCCATGAAGAGAAACCGTGTAACACGAGCAACTGAAGTGTTGGGACTAGTGCACTCCGATGTGTGTGGGCCGATTAACGTCGAATCCTTTGGTAAGTGTCTTTATTTTCTTACGTTTATAGACGACCTTACGCGCAAAACTTTTGTTTACTTCTTAAAAAATAAGACTGAAGTATTTCAGTATTTTGTTCAATTCAAAGCACTAGTTGAAACGCAAACCGGTCGAAAACTGAAAGCACTAAGAACGGACAACGGGACAGAGTACGTCAACAAACGGATGGGAGATTTTCTCAAGCAACACGGTATTAAGCATCAGCTCACGGTTGAATACACCCCTGAACAAAACGGAGTCGCAGAAAGAGCGAATCGTACGATTTGTGAGAAGAGCAGATCGATGCTACACGAATCAGGTCTGGACAAACGTTTTTGGGCCGAAGCCGTTCACCATGCGGTGTTTCTAAAAAATAGATCACCAACGATTGCAGTCAAAGACAAAACACCAGAAGAGGCATGGACGGGAAAGCAATGTAATTTGGCCAGTATAAAAGTGTTTGGTTGCAGAGCTTTTATGCACGTTCCTGACCAGAAACGGACAAAGTTTGATCCCAAAAGTGTAGAACTTGTCTACACGGGACATGCAGATGATGCGAAGGCATACAGACTGATAGATCCAAAGACTGGAAAGGCATGTAAAGCAAAGGATGTGGTATTTTTTGAAAACCAGATGTACCAATCCCAGAGGCAAGAAACACCAACCAGAGAAGCCCCGGTTAGCCAAATATATAACAATGAGGAAGATCGAATTACTGCAGAAATAGGAGCCGGACAACCACCTGTCGAATTTCTACCTAATGTTCCTCTTCCCGTAGAAGATGAAATAAGGGTAGAATCTCCTATAAATGACTTCTCACCGACTCTTGAGGAGAGTCAACCCTCCTGCATTGAATTGGAGGTAGAAAAGCCCGAAGATAATGGAGCAGAACCGACAGTGGAACCCATCGTGCAAGGAGTAGAATTTCCTTGTGTCGAAATTGAAGAGGTTGGTTACGAATCTGATGATTTTATGACACCGGACGAAGAATATATGGAAAAAACTGAGGAAACAAGAAAGTATCCTCTAAGAGATAGAAAACCCAAGGAGTTTCCGGATTATGAACTATATCAGACCATCGAGCATGATAAGGACCCGATTACCGTGAAAGAAGCCTTGTCAGGTAGAGATACTGACAAGTGGAGAGCTGCGATTCAGGAGGAGTTACACGCTCTCAAGAAAAACAACACATGGACTCTCGTGAAGCCTCCTAAAAACTGTAATGTCGTTGATTCTAAATGGTTATTTAGAATCAAAGAAGAGGCGGGAAATAGGCGCAGATACAAAGCCCGACTGGTGGCAAGAGGCTTCAGTCAAAGGTGGGGCATAGATTATAATGAGACGTTTGCACCTGTTGTACGTCACAGTTCACTGAGGTTGCTGATTGCTTTAGCAAGCAAGATTGGACTAAACATAGACCAGATGGACGTTAAAACCGCTTTCTTGAATGGAAACCTAAACGAAACTGTATACATGAAGCAACCTGAAGGTTTTGAGGTTAAAGAGAAGAAGGACTATGTATGTCAGCTTAACCGCTCGCTTTATGGGCTAAAACAATCACCTCGAGAATGGAATAATAAGCTTGATGCTGAATTGAAAAAACTTCAATTTCAACAATCCAAAAATGAACCACGTATTTACACAAAATTAGAGGGAAACAAGATTATCATATTGGCAGTTTATGTGGATGATTTGTTGATATTTTGGAATGACAACGAGCAGCTTCGTAAGGTCAAGGGTGACCTACTGTCTAAATTTGAAATGAAGGATCTTGGGGAAGCTGATCTCATTCTAGGAATGCAGATCACTCAGACAAAAGATGCAATTAAGGTTGATCAGGAGAAGTATGTTGACAAACTTCTCAAGACTTTTAAGATGGAGGACTGTAAGATAGCAGCAACTCCGGCAGTTGCTGGCAGTCATTTAAAGAAGTCAGAGGACAAACCTGACGACAGGATCCCATATCAGAACTTAATTGGATCGCTAATGTATTTATCGGTGTGTACGAGGCCAGACATAACCCATGCAGTGAGTACTCTGAGTCAATTCAACACCTGTTACAGTGAAGAACACTGGATAGCAGCCAAGCGTGTGCTCCGCTATCTCAAAGGAACTAAATCACGTGGAATAGTATACTCTAAGAGCTACAGTGCTGACAGATTTATACAAGGATATTCAGACGCAAGTCACGGAGGTGATGAAGATAGAAAATCCTGGACTGGTTATGTCTTTACAGCTCAAGGTGCAGCTGTCTGCTGGCAAAGCATCAAGCAGAGGACAATAGCTCTGTCTACTGCTGAAGCTATGTCAGAAGCTGCAAGAGAGGCCATATTTCTCAAAAGGCTAGTTGCAGAGATCACTGGGAAGGGCGAGAATATGATCTCTATTCTCAGCGATAGCCAATCTGCAATAGCTATTGCTAAGAATCCAGTGCATCACCAGCGGACGAAACATATTGACGTACGTTATCATTTTGTCAGAGAGGCTATAATGAATGGACAGATCATTGTCACGTATGTTGCAACTGATCGTATGGTTGCAGATGCTCTAACTAAACCTTTGGCAAAAGGTAAGTTTGTATGGTGTACAAGCAATATGATGGGAGTAAGGTATATGTAAGGTGAACTTCCTTGATGCCTGTATATTCAAAGTTAAGGAGGAGTGTTTGAAAAGAGGTTTCTCAACCTTTTTTCATATATTAATTTTGAATTCAAAAGAATGAAATCTTGACACCGTCAATCACTTTTGCTAAAAAAGAAAATCTTGTAAACAGTGCAGTCTGATTTATTTCTGTTAATTTTGTATATTATATTAATAATCTAATAATAATATACATGTGCTAGATTTATACCCATTGTGCTTATTCACGAACCACACTCTGCTGACCCCATGCTTCATCAATTACGGGAACAGCCTGGCTGTAAATATGTGTATAGTGATGAACGCTGCTGGCGTGATTGTGCTGGGTGTCGTACAGACTCATTAGTCTCGGCTGAGCTATTTTGGGATTCCTAAACAATCTTTTTTGCGATGTTTTTTGTAATTTCCTGGAATGCAATCCTCTAGATTACCTCCTGCCATTTTTTTGGAGGCCGGCCCCTATGCCTTCAGGACAAGTAGACTGACTCTAGCGTCAGAAGTGTCACAGATGTACGGAAGAAGCAATGTCCAGTATAAAGCTCTGGAGTGTCTTATTTCAAGAATGTGGAGGCTTTTGTTTTGGTAACGATAACATTTTATGGGTTGTTCTGCCTTGGTACATTTTTCTAATTTGAAAATAATTTTACATAAAAAAATAGTTTTAATATTTAAAGTTAGCAATATTTATTTATTATTATTAATATTTATTGTTTATTTCATGATTTTGTAAAACATTACATTAACCTTTGTTTTATTATGGTTTGCTTTATTTAACTAGAAACATTAATGAATTATTCTTTATCAACTATTTATCTAGGTACTTGTAGAAGAAATATTTAGTATCTATATTGTTATACGAACCAGGCATTTCAATTTCACAAATTAGCAGATACATAGATGGATGGAATCACCCTCGTATTAATTCGCGACGTAAATGGAACGCAACCACATGGAAACTGAGCAAATGGCTTCGCATATTTGCTTTACAAATATAGATTCCACTTGGTCTTAAGCAGATACTGCACGCTGTCTGTTTGTTCCAGAGTTCGCGAGTTCTCTTGTTGATGTTTAGCTTCCGGTACCACAAAGTTTTCAGGTTTCATTGTTCTATTTGTTAAGTTATAAAAACTTGGGCTGGCTACTACGGGACTTTCTTTTTAGGGTACTATTGGAGTTTTGATTCATCGTTGGTAGGATAGGAGTCTGTAAAAAATTAAATCATGGTATTATTATCACTTTCTGGGAGCTATCTCAATTAAGTTGTAGTAAAGTATAGTCAAAAGACGTTACTCACTTGAAAGGGTTAAGTACAACATTTAAAAAAGAATGGGACGATACCCTTTAATTGTTGCCCGTTGATTGATAATGTGATTTAAATTTTCACAGTTCTTATTGTTGTTATTACTAAACTATTATGCCCAGCGTGGCGGGACGGCGGCACCACGCCGAACTGATTGAAAATCGAGTTTATTCCGAACATGACGCCACAAATAGAATACATTTTAAGTACCTACCTAAAACTACTGGCACATTGAAGGACATAGTGGAAAAATCGCAGCTAATGGGTGTGTCATTTTATTATAACGAAATCCATCGTGCAATAAACTAATTCCATTTCTCTATATTTTTGTAAAAAATATTTTTTTATCCATTGTGTGAATACTCATATCCATACTGACTGACAAGATAGCAAGAGGTTCTTGACAGTATTTAATATATGTATAAGTAGATAAATGTCATAATCATTTGAATTTTATTTTAAGTGGCTAGTATTTTTCCAGTGTATTTTAAACATCTTGAATGTTTTACTGCTATCGATTGAGGTGAGTTAACACGAGATAAGTAAATTAAAGAAAATCAATTCGATAAAATGAAGAAATTGGCCTTTTTTGTTTTTGGTCAATAACTAAACATGGCCATTGAAGAACTGTCGAGTTCGAGAAAAATGCCGATTTGGCCTATTGTGTTCTTGATAATATACAAACATGGTATTTCACAAATTGGCAAAATTAAACACGCGATTGACCAAAAATTTCGAATTGGTCTTTTGTATTTTTGGTTATACGCGTCGGAAAGACCGCATCTATGAACGCTTGCAACTTCAGAGTCGACTGAGGCGACGAGTCACTGAAAAAATACAAAATTTTGCTCGGCTAAATCAGTGTTTCAACTCACGTAGGTAAAACCTATTAATTAAAAAAATATAATATAACTGTAATTGTGCCATTATTATAATCTATTATTCGTCAAATTTTCTAAATATGATAATAAAAATTTGGTAAACTGCGTATATGGCACCTTACTTATTTACGTTTTGGTCATTAGCGTTTATGGTATATTGTTTACTAAGATGAGAACATTTGAGTTTTAGGTTTAGATAGAGATTTGTTAATTCACGTATTTGATATATTTTGGTACCACGTTTTTTGTTATTTGGTACTACGCGAGTAAGGTCTTTGGAGTTTATTGTCCTTTTGAGTTTATGGTCATACGCGTCGGAAGGGATGCGGTGGCTGCTAAACGTCAGGTTAATTGTAATTTGTTTGCTTTATATACTGATTTTATGGACTGAGAAATTCTCATCTTGCAGTTAGTTTCTATTTATACGCATTAATTATTGGTGTTTGAATGATTGTTAATTCTACGGAAGCATTTTTCAAAAATATGAACAATCAGAACATTGTGGTGAGCATCAGAATAATTGACCAAAATAGCAGATCTATGCTAGACTACCATCTGCATTTACGCCATTTACTATCTATTTGCGACTATTTACTACCTATGTTGACATATTTGCTACCTAAGTTTTAAAAAACAAATGTATTAAATAAAGTGGGCAGTCATTAGACGGTTGGATGGCAAAGCAATACAACAGTAGCATTTATTTGCTACTATTTACTACCTATATTAAGATATTTGCTACAACATAGATAAATGCTGATCATATTCTAATATTGATCTGCCATTTTGGTTAGTCCTTCTGATGCTCATAACATTGTGTTTTGTGATTTTAAATAAGTGTGTACCTACTAACAACACAATGACTTATTTCCTAGATTTTGCTTGTGTATACAGCAACAGCCAAGAAGGCCTTGCAATAAATTAGGACACGTGTACGTAATGCATGAACTCGCCTCTGTTGCCAAATTTATGAGGCAACGTTTATAATTGCCAGCTTTGCAGGTACCTTAGTAAATGAATGGAGTCTAAAAGCGCTGTACTTAATAGGTAAGTTTATATCATGTAAGAATTAAAATATATATTTTAGTATCAATAATGGTATGTACAGGTTATAGGCTATTGATGGAATATCCTAACAGGTATAAATAGTATAATAAACTTGAGTCTAAAGGACCTAAATGTAAAGTCTACCATACTAGTAATGAGCACTTGAGCAGGTGCAGTTTTAGATACGTCAACTATGAAACTAAATGATTTAAGAAAATCTATTCTTAGCAACCATATCATCGATGGCAGGTGTATGAAAAAATATATTTATAGGCTAGGAAAGATTAGGATCCACAGTAGGGCTAAAAAGGCTTTTTTATTCTTTCTCCATATAGTTCATTTTTGTCCAATAGCTATCAAAAGTTTCTACATCATTTTTTTTTACATTCGAGTGATATTTAGAGGTCGCACAAAGTAAAACATTGTGTATTAATAAAATGTATGAAAGAAAAACAAATAGTTTACTCATTAAAACTTAAAACTTTTACAGGAACTCAGGTTGGCATCTCTTTTTAAGTGTCCAATATACCTGTGTCAAGAGACACCATTTTTTTTTACCTCTGGAGCGAATATTACGGACGGACAGACATGGCGAAACTATAAGGGTTCCTAGTTGACTACGGAACCCTAAAAATGATATCGGTTTATTACCATTTGGATTTAGTTAAAGTAAACTGTAACGGTATATTACACTGTATCATTAAATTGACATACAAGAATTTAATCGCTTTGGAGCAAACCCGAGTCGGTTTAGTCGTACTACGAAGGCGGTGTGCACTTAAGTTATTAGTAAATGTAGGCACCAAGTTACTAATTGGTTTAGTAACTGCGGTCATGACTCGAGTACAACCTTTATCGTACCACATCCATCTCAATATACAAGTAGAGGGGCCATATGTAGTGGTAGCGTTAATAAAATAAAATAAATATATACATTATTGGTATGAATACAGATTAAAGTTTAATGTTAATACTAGTAAAGAAAAAACCTTTTTCAATTCGGACTCTAGCAGCGGTCCGACCGCAGGTCATTGTTAATTAATAATGCAAGGCTCTTAGTAGTTAGGATGTTTTTTTTTTTTACAATAATTTAAATTGTTCTTACATATGTGCTATACCCAGTAACCAAATTTATTATAACCTCAGCAGTATAATATGGGTTGTTGTAGAAAGCAATGTATTCATTTATATAACAAGTTACCTGATGATGCCTTAAAATTACCCTTCCCAGTACTTAAGAATTACTTAAAAAATTCTTTGATGTCTAAGAGCTATTACAGAGTAGAGGATTATTTGACAGACAAACATGCATGGCCCAAACCAGAAACTAACTAAACCACCTAGCAATTAATTCAACAATAGTATGTACTGCTAGACCATGTAAATGACACAGTTCAGGTAAGAGAGCATATTAAAGTATGTCTATTTTTACTTTTATATTTTAGTAGTTTCAGTTATATCTTGTAATAAACTGTTTGGTATGTTTTATTATCGGACTACGCATAATTATGTAAGATTTGATGTATCACTGTATTCAAGAAATAAGTCCCGCCGTAGTTTCTTGCCGGTATCTTCTCGGGTCAGAGGTGTAGGGTTGGAACCGGTGTAGATTTTTCTTTGACGTTCATAAGTGCATGTAATGTGCCTAAATTGAAAAATAAAGATCTTTTATCTTTTTTTTTATCTTTTTAAAGTTCCACAAACGAGATTTTTACCAAAGAATCCTAAATTCTATCTCCCTAAAATAAATTTTAATGTTCTCAATTTTCATGTATCAATTTATTCAACTCAGCTAATTTACTTTTAAGTAGTCATGTATTTATCTAATAAAACTTGCATTGGACCGACCTCAGCATGTCGCTAATGTCCTTGATACTTGCACTTCGATCGCTTCAGGATACTTCCGGAAGCAGACAGGCTCGGTACACACCATCAGTATGCATCCAGATTCCAAGAAGACTATAAAGCAATGTTCGAATGGAAAGTGGAAACTACCTCTACTGGTGTTAGGTCCATTCTAGAATCGCTTGAGTAACCCGTAATTATTAATTTCAAAATATAATTATACACTGTTTACTATCCGAGGGTTTTCAATAGTTGCGCGGAATCCGACCTCAAACATTTTTCTTGCAGCATAATTGTCATAAGTCATAACGCACAGATTCTTTTTCTTTCGCGCGCGTTATTGGTGAATTAATGGGTGTCTTAAGAGGAATAGGGAGTATGCAATTTTCCATACAAACGCTCTCGACTGTTTCCTCCCTGGTTTTTAACCCTAGAGCAGTGATTTTTTCAGCACAGATTGATAAGTATCATCGATATCTGTGTCGGTATGTTTTTTTTTTTTTTTTTTAAGTTATATAGCTCTGTAAACACGGGTTTACAGCGGCTCACTCAACTATCTCGCAAACAGTCACTTATTATTCAAATAATGTTGCATAAAACACAAAAAGCAAAACGGTCCGACACAGAATAACTCTTCATCGTTCTGTTCCAAAAAAATTATTCAGATTGGTTAAGTTTTGGAGGAGGAAAACGTTGAGAGCCAAACCTCGATTGTGGATATTTTTCGCCTGAGCTGCAGTTGTCCCTATCGCACTGTATTTGGAGGGGTAGGCAATCTACTAAATATGTTCACAGTCAAATAGTCATGAGCAATAGACGACATTGAATGTCAATGATCTAGTGATGTAATGAGTTATCGATAAACCTAATTTTGGTATAGTTAATGCCATCGGAATAACTGTTCTGAAGAACAGTAACACGTAAATGTTACTGAAGTAACAATGTCAATTGTATTGCATGTAGTAGTGAGAAGTATATAAAATATACTATACTAGCTATTCCCCGCGGCTTCACACGCGCAGAAGAATACCTGTAACAGTTGACATTTGACTCCATCTCCATACAAACTTTTAACCCCCGTTTTTGACCCCTTAGGAGACGAATTTAAAAAAACGCTGATATGACTTTTCTTGTATTTAAATAATTGACATTGAATGAATGTCAATGATCTAGTGATGTAATGAGTTATCGATAAACCTAATTTTGGTACAGTTAATGCCATCGGAATAACTGTTCTGAAGAACAGTAACATGTAAATGTTACTGAAGTAACAATGTCAATTGTATTGCATGTAGTAGTGAGAAGTATATAAAATATACTATACTAGCTATTCCCCGCGGCTTCACACGCGCAGAAGAATACCTGTAACAGTTGACATTTGACTCCAATCTCCATACAAACTTTTAACCCCCGTTTTTGACCACTTAGGAGACGAATTTAAAAAAACGCTGATATGACTTTTCTTGTATTTAAATAAGGAGTGTTTACACAAAATTTTAAGTCTCTCGCTTAAAATTTTACACATTCCCCATACAAACTTTCAACCCCCTTTTTACTCCATCAATGGTGTCATTTACGAAAATCCCTTCTAAGTGAGTCCTTGCGATACAGAATCTACCTATTATAAATAAATCAGCTATCTACTCGTAAGTTAAGTAGTTTAGGCTAGGCGTCGATCAGCCAGTCAGGACTTTAACGTTTATATACAGGATGTCTCATTCAGATCGGTCAGTATGGGGAAATCTGGAACTACCTATAAAACATACAAAAATTTGTACTAAGGAACCATGTCATCGATTTAAGGGACAAGAAAATATATTTTAAATCTATTTTAGCTTAAAGAAAAAAAGCTTATAATATTCTTTCCCGTACAGCTCTTTTCTTTGGAATGCGGCCGTCAATTATTTCCGGTAGCAGACATTGGTGGTAAAACCGTTCCAATATTGATTCCATCTTTGCCTAGAAAGTATTATCTTTCTTAATTTTCTGATATAAGATTAACTTAGGGCTGCACAAAACAAAATAACAATTAATCCATACTCCACTACATTAACACCCGTTTCTTCAGAGAACTGTTGTATTGCCTTTGATTCATTTTCTTTGCCATAATTTGTGTTGTCCCTTAAATTCAGAGTATAGTAATGACTCTATTATTTTTTGTACCGATGTTTTAGGTCGCATTTTACATATTCTACCAAAGTTTGATGCCGTGAGCCTTTTGCGTCTCTCAATCACCCACGTATTGTTTTCGCTTTGCCCTATGGTTTTTAACTCTATGTCTGTCGTGGAATCTAATACCTTTAGAAATTCTTTTTCCTTTATGCTTTATAATTCGGCAGACATGTTTTTTTCCAAATCTAGGCGGCCATAATTTTCATCAGGGCCTGTAGGCTTTTTGGTCTTATTAATTTTTTCCTCGGTATATGTAAGCTTTCTTTTACGGCATGTTCCCAATACTTCCATCGAGCGTTGGATACGATCAATATACTTTTTTGTATATATTCTAGGACTCATGCCTTGTATTTTTTTTGGATTCGAGAGTGAACAGCAGTTTTGCTGTTCCACGACGTGACTGCTCCTAAACATCTGGATATGACCCTCTTTTAGTAAAATTTACTCTCTTACCACCAATAAATTTTGCGATAACGTTATTGAATTGTTACACCGAGTTATTTGTGACATCTATTATGAGACTCTGCGTAAAACCTGCTAAATCTATCAATTGTTTTTGTATGTCTGTCCATAAACCACAAGATATAAAACCATGATTTTGGTTTATTTCGTCTACGCGGTTTTCTGGTTGGCAAAAGTATAACGCACAATTTGTGTGGTCACCGAAGACATGGTTTGAAGCATTTTTTATATCGGTTTTTAAATTTTTATCCTGTCACACTGTGATATGTTTTCTTCGTTCTTCCTGTGTTTAACAGCAATAACCACAGCGCCTCTTAGACGTGTAACTTGAGAGTCCACCACTTTTCGTAAACTCACAGGTACAAAACCTACATTGTTATTTGTTTTTTTTTGCCTAGGCCTTCATTTCGTGGCAAAAATTTTGCAATAAATGATTTTTGCATTCAATCTTGTTCTTGCATAAAACCTATCCCATATGGATTTTTTAGCTTTAGCTTTTTCATTACACTGGAGTCGCCATCTCCTACCAAATTGTTGTATTTTACGATATGCATATCCATGCTTCTTGCAAAACCTTCTGCTATTATATCAGCCTCCATGGCGTTAGTTAGACCAATAGTAAACAAAGACTTTAAGGTACCTATATAGTTATTTATTTAATAAAGTTGTCATATGGTTTCACATTTTTAGCCATGAGTAATAACGCCAGAATAGGGTCTGAATGGTAATGCTGACTATAACTTTGTGTTCATGATTAATTTGCCGTAGACAGTCATGTGTAGGCAAAAAATGGGGTGGTTCGCTGTCACCGATTTCCAAAGCCACATTGACTATTTTTTTGTAAACTGTAATTGGAGCTTTGTTCTTTAGCTCTTTTAGCAAATCTTTACGCTTTATGGATGACATTTCCATTTTTTTTTCAAATCCTGTTACTGCTCGTTAAATAACACACAACAACTTCGATTATCGCAGTGACAATTTTTGACATTATAAAGAGGTGTCTTTTTTAGCTTAAATTCGACAAGAGTGGAATTTTTTAAGTATTACTATTAAACCATTTCAATGAAAGTTTTTTAAATGTATGTTCTATAAAATACATACATACTTGTGAATATAAAATATTTTACTTAAACACTACGTTTTTTACTATTATTTGTGTATATTTATAAAAACAATATCGAACGCTACCTTTGGAAACATAACCTTTGGAAAAGTAACCAGTAGGAAAAACGCCTCTTGTTTGACAGCTGTTCCGTTTCATTCTAACAACTTTTTAAGAACGGTTTTTCAATATTCAAAATAAACTTGTTATAATGATGAAGAGGTAGGTAAGTAATAAAATATGACATGTTTTTGTTTCTTATTCTTACATTAACAGTAGGTTTTTTTGTTTATTAAGATGTTTAAAGGAGACTAATTAACACTCATTAGTATACCTATTCATGAATTGGAACAAGTGTAAATAAATAAAAAGTTGGAAAAGTAAAAAGCACTCGTGCGCAGATACCAACTTTTTGCACGTTAAACAGTTATGTAAAGTACTCATTTTTGAGCACCTGTATTAAAAAAATCTTTATACACCTTCTCGAATTAATCCTTCGATTTTTCTGCCAATAAGTTGTTTGTTACCATCGTGACTGCATTACCGATGTCCGGCGGAGTGTTTATATCGAACTCGGACTGATCGGACTCACTAATATTTATTTTGTGAGTATTATAACCAGCTTTTCACAATTTTACGTTTCGTAAAAGCAAAAACTTAACAAGAAACAAATGACAATTCCGTCAAGACAAATGTTTTTTTGTTTTTATTTTAAATCATACTATATGAGACTTATTTGAGTTTTGACAGCTGCTCCAAATTTAAACTCATTAATCTCATTATGCACTGACTTGAGCTAAAATTTGCACTACAATGTTAACATTAAAGTGCAGATTTTAGCTCAAGAAATTGCATAGTAAAACTCGTTATGGTAATGCTGCCTATGGTTTATGAACGCATTATACGCACTTCCGGTATGGGTGTAGATAAAAATATTTCATATGTGTGCACACATTCACCAAAAATCATCATTATTTTCTGATCACCAGAGATCAGAAAATAAGGTTATGTGAAATTCCATTAACTAAAAAAGTTATTAACGGCGACTTTCCAATTGCAACAACAATAATAGCACTAATAAATATGGACTACACTATTCAACTGTTTGTTGTTTGAATATTTTTTAATATGTACTAAGTAGTAATACTTCCTGTTAAACGATTAATTGGCGCTATCTTGGTTGAGGAAGTACGTTTCCCTTCGTAAGAAAGCTTAGCAATTCAAGTCACGTCATTATGAATCTTTTCAATGGAATAGGTTGATTGAATTATCCAAAATTCCATAAAATGTTTATAATTTTTCTCCATTCGAATGTTTAGAAATACATAATAATGACCATTATGTATTTCTAAAACTTTTCATGCTTGACACTTTTTTATGTATCTTGTAAGCGTACTAGTTTTTTTTTCCACGTATTTTCTGCGATTTTATTTATCGTCTTTATGGTAATTGAACTAGTACCACCATACATTTAATCTTATACCCGCATTTACTTCTATTAGATTATGTAAGTACATATTGTTGCATTAGTAAATAAGCATTTGAAAAAAAAAAAATAGTATACAAATGTAGTGAATAATACTTTCCGATCGTAAAAACTCGGTACATACGACTACTTCCGAATTGTGCCAATGTGTCTATGAATTATTGTATTATTAAGTGAGGTGCAGGTAGCAAATAATTTAAGTACTTTATTTATCCATGTCAAATGTCAAACTAACCGTTTGAAGTATATCACACTGAGATATTAAAACCACCACGATTCTATCATATAAAGAATTCGTTAGGTAAACAAAAATATAACTAGTTACCGCGGATTTTTTTAAAGAATAGTACATTACATCAGAGGCCAGGAAAAGGAGGATTTCCGGCAGAGTGGGTATATGCGGCCGAGCGAGCGTGCGAGCAAGGTGGGCTGAGGGTGGCATACGAAGCCTGCAAGACCCTTTCACGGCTAGGCATGTATAGTGCTTTTCTCAAACTAATGCAATGAAAAAAGAAAATACCACTCATAAAACAGGTTCACGACAAAAGTTTTTTAATTTTCCCTCCAATCCCGCTTTGTAGTATTTTTGCCTTTGATGTAATAATAAATTACTACTTCTCATAAATAGTCTGGCTATAATTACTATATACAACATAAAAAAAACCACCAAACAAGAATCCACTTACATTTTAAATGTTGACGCTACGGCATCTGCCTTTGGCGGTACACAATAACTAAATATAGATATATAAAACCGGGCTCGGTTAGATTATTCAATTTGTATACACCCGTAACACTATATCTGAGTCACAAAGCATTGAATCATACCATTTACCACTATTTAGTCTTAATAAACAGAGTTTTACACGCCGAAAAACTTTTCCATTCCGCCATTATTAAAACAAGTAAAACTACTGCTGTCGTGTCCTGTGATTGGTTGACTCAAACGTGCGTTCGAAAACGCGCATGCGTGGAGTAGTGTTTGGTGTTGCCGACATTTCGGCAATTAATTTTAAAATTAAGAGCATGTATAATAAAAATTTAATAACCTGATGATATGAATCTTCATTTTTATGGTAAATAAAATAAATTTCTTATACCATTTCGTCTGAAATAGGCGAGATTATTTTTTAGCCCGCTAATCATTAAGTCAATAAAAATGATAAAATTCAGCTGTTTGAACAGGCTTTATGAACACAGACGCCAGGTATACATAAAAATTAATAAAATATTACTTCCCGACCTAGGCCTGCAACGACATATTTCCGGCCACGTATAAGACACGTAAGGACGATATTTCATTGCATGTTTGAGAAAACAAATTTTATTTAAAAAAACGCACTGATAAAAACCACAATTCCGGTCTTGATGATGCTCTGTCATCCAAACCGGATGGAAGGTAGATGGAGGCGGCGGTTTTGTGTTAATTATGACTGTTTTTAATGAATCAATAAGGATTGGGACCTCAACTCAAAAGTCTAACCATAAGTCAAAACTACAGTAGAGCTTTGCAGACCTTCTTTATAACATTTAACAGTTTTTGGACTTTACAAAAATTATCAGTACTGTTGGTATGTTTGAATTTGTCAATTTCAGTTAAGAAATATAAATAAATATTGAAAATAATTTCACGTCTTAGTGCTTTTGTCATGTCTATTAAAAATTACTTGACAAAAATTACAATCTGGTATCGATACTTCATCTCGCAATGCGACCATACCCTGCGTTATCTTGATGGGTACTGAGTGTGAGTGAAGTAGTAAGACAAATACGAACATTTCCCAGAAAATACGATAGAAAAGGATTATTCACTACATCGGTACATACTGCTATAATCACTTATGATATTATATTATTTATCAACATGCATATCTAAACTTTTTAGACACCATTAACATTTCGTTTGAATTTTCGTATACATTTCCAGAATTTATTATTAGGGTTCCGTAGTCAAACTTGGCATCCTTATAGTTAAAAAAAAATAGTTTCGCTACAGAAGTTAAGATAAAAAAAAACCATTTTAGTTTTTATTTATTTTCTTTAAAACCTGCTGCAGCAATTTAGGTTTATGTTTGCTGAAATAATATCTTACATCTGGGGTAGTCAATAGACAAAACGGTAATCAATTTGGCTTCTGGGGCCGATGCCCCATACATAGCTACACCCTTCTAATAAAATATATTTATAAAAAAACTGAAATTAACCAAACAGTACCTACCTTAAATGACAATAAGGCGTTAATCGATTCTTTGTAAATTATATTTTGTACTTGGCCAACAGTTGTATTTTTAAGCTGGGTCGGCTAAATATACGAAGAAACTTTTGAATCTCGCCGTAAAATTTAATTTAAAGTGTAGCCCCTGATTCTCAGCCTAGTTAAAAATTCTTTGGGCCCGGCTGCAAAGCGTTGCACATTTAAAATTTGATAAGTTAGACACAACTTAGGAGCTTTCTCATCGTTAAAAATGTCGTCGTAATTTTGTAGAAAAAGTTTATTTATGATACAATTTAAATATAACAGATTATATAGTAGGTACGAACAAGAAATGTTGTATTTGGTATATTATGTTAATAAATTTATAAGCCCTTTCAGCAATTAATAAGAACTTAGGTTGAATATCACAAATAATTCGTTTTTGTAGTAAATAATATTCTAAGATAGTGTTCTGATCGTTTTAACAGATATTTAAACAATCTTATCAAGAAACCACGCAATTATTGGATGTAGGTATAATAAAAATTATATTAATTTGCTCACATACCCGTAGATGTCATCGGTAATTTAGGAATAAACATTAGTGCCTCCACACAAATAAATATACCTGGCTACCCAGTCATATTACGGTATTTCGAACCCAGGTTACGGAGGCGGGATTACTACCATTACTATCGATCATGCCTGCATCTATGTAAAACCCGATCAATCCATGCGGTGACTCATGTAGTGTAAGTTTCCGCACTAAGTTATGTCACAGGCGTAAATCGAGGCGTAGAGGACCTAGCGAGGAATATTCCAGGCCGACAGTTTGAGTTCCCTTTGGTTCTGCCTAGCTCTGAATCCGCTCAGTACTATACTGAAGGATTTGGGACTAGGTTGCCGGCTTCGGAGAGAGGGTGAAGTCATTTCTCACCTTCTGTATATGGACGACCTCAAATTATATTAATTATTAATTATACTCCAAATAGCCGAGTCTTGTTGGAGCTACTGAAAACCACACATCACTACAAGTACACACCTGCGCCGGTTCTCGAAAATTGTCATGCCACGCTCTATTGTAGCCATCCATGACTATTGTAGTCAATAAGCCTGATACCGTGGTGATAGATCAATCGCAACGCCATGCAATGCCCATCGACATCACCGTCCCATGTGACGAGAACCTCGTGAAGGCCGAGAAGGACAAGTCCAGCAAGTTTAGACTTGGTTCACTAGGTAACCGCCATGTGGGAAGTTGATTCGGCGATCATTGTACCGATAGTTGTTTCCGCGAACGGTCTCATAGCGAAGAGTCTCTACCACCATCTTGAGAGACTCTCGCTACGTGGTTGTGGTTGGATCAAGGGTCAGATTCAGAAGGCGGTAATCCTGGACACGGCGCGCATAGTCCGACGGTTCCTCTCGCTGCAGCCCTAACCACCGGCAGCCTGGGCCTCCGTCAGTTTTTTATAATGTTTTTATTGTATTGATACGTTTTAGATGTATTTTTATATTTTACTTTTATAAAAATGTTATAAAAACCTAGCCTAAAATACGAAATGAATAAAGAGAATAATAATAAAATATTTGAAGAAGTCAGTATTACTTTATCTATTGATACAACAACAAAAAAAAACTTGAGAGTGTACGGTTAACTTTGTAACTGTCATCACTTTATAAAGAAAAGTAGGTAGATATATCTTTAGCAAGCTACTGAAATTGTTGCTTTTTGTGTTGCCCGGCCCTTTTGCAACTAGTCTTCCCTAAGTCCTCATGTGTAGTTTATCCATTTAGTTCTATCAAATAATTGCTAATTAATGCATTTTAAACTGTCATGAGCAGTGAGAACCGGTAGCTAAGGAAATACCATTGTACTTTTACTTACCTCTTGGATACTCTTACTGAGATTACTGAGCGTAATAAAATCATTTTTGTCATTCAATGACTTGTTGGTTTTGCAACCAAGAGCTAGAGCTACTTGAAACTGAAATCGCATAGTGTATTTTTAATGGAGATGTCGAGTTTTGCATAATGAGGTCCTGTGCCTGATTACGTTTTAACGATGATGACTTCCTTCCAAATGTATGTTGCCTTATATAAGTACAGGATAATTTAGACCTTATTTTTATCGTTATAGAGTCTGCAATATATTTAATTCAGCCAACGAGATTTGCCTTCTAATTTGTATTCTTCAGGCTTCTAAAGGCGTCATGCTTGGTAGACCAAAATAATGTATTCCGCTTAGATCTTGTTCCGTAGATTAAAATAAGCAAAAATAAAATCTTTTTATGTCTACAATATTTAATAAATCAATTTTTGAATACAATTACGATTACATTATTTGAAACGTCAAAATTTATAGTCAGTTCAGAGGCTCTAGTGTAAGTTTCTTTTGACGTAAAAAAACGTTTACGAACGCGTAAGTGATAATGTTATTTATATGCAAAACGCAAACGCGTTCGTGACGTAAAGTTACGTTAAAAACTTACACTCAGGGCTCTGTTAAAGGTGGCCACTGACGAGCCTTCCAACAGTCCAAATGGCGTGGCTGCATTCCAAAATCGGTCCTAGAATGTCAAAAACATATAATATTTTTTAAACGGCATCCTGATCGTGGATTTCAGTTTGGATTGAAATCCACCATGCCACGCCATTTGGACGTATCGGCGTGGCGACTTTGGAGTGACCGTGAGTGCTAGGATACGTACACAAAAAGCGCGTCACGCCACCTGGAGGCACTCCAAACGCTCCGTTAATGTGCAAAACTACGTCCATCTTTATTCAGTCTGCACGGCGCTGCCGCCAAATAAAGACATGAACACCATGATCGGTAAAAATGTCAGGCCGAGAATTCGTTTTATCTATAAGTAATAGAAGTATTGTAATCATCCATGTTTATGGCAAGTTACAAACGCTCAGTATGAGTGTAGCTTTGCCTTTTTCTTAACTTTCTTCGTCCACGTCCTGTTTGGTTTTTTAATTTTAAGCTTTTTTACGAAATGGCTACCACAGTTCTGAGTAGTAACAAATCCATTTGTACGGCACGGATAAAGGACACACAATCATCACCTGGCAATAAAATCTCTGGACTTATGAAATGGATGGATCGTCAGTGTGCTAAATAATTGGACGCCTTCCATTTGGATATCCATTGTAACAGCATCCATTTGGAAGGCACGTCAGTGGCCTGCTTTAGAATACTATTGTAACAGGGCCACTCAGTGCACATTAACCTTTTCAATGCCATGTCAAACGGCTTGGCATTGAAAAGGTGGCTGCCGCTTAGACGCCACGTCTCCAAAATGTCGCACCTCCCAGTGGTTTATTCACCTTTTCTTAGGTAGGTATATGATATTCAATTAAATTCAGATTTTTTAAGTGTTGTTATAAGTACATAGTAGTTTTACTACTTACTAATAGTAGTTATTTATTAGAATAATTTGAAATTAGTAACAATTTTATCAGGAAGACCATATACTCTAAAAATACTTCTTATAGAAATATTAGTTCGTATTTGTTATTGACACTGTTTAAACATTTGCAATCCCTGTACTAATGAACCTGCACAATTTACCTGTGTGTGTAGAAAAGAACATAATTATTAAATCCTAAGCAATATTTTATCGTATGTTGCTTTTTAACGTTGTTAGCCTGGGGCTAGTTACACACTTCAATTGATCAACCACCTGATTATTCTAGGCTCACAAGCTACTAGATAGACAAAACATTAATGACTGTTTTAAATAACAGTCATATTGGCATATTTAATCATAATTCAATATCATTATACTAACAAAAATAATATTATTTCTACTACACAAATGTACAGGTTTATATAATATTAGGTACATTGAGGTATCGCTTTAATAAACTCAGCTTATACTACAAATCAAGTATTTATTATCCTATTAACCCGAGTATCTACCGCACGCGCATCCAATACAACAAAAATATAAATAGTTACACATTTCCATAGGCAATATTCGATAAAACCAATCTAGATAGCAGTTGGGGGTCCGACCGACCCACTACAGTTTATGGCCAAACAACCTTAGGAGGGTTGAATTTATCGTAGTGCCTTACGCAAACTAAAGTTCAGCGATTACAAGGCTGATTTCTAACGCTACCATGGAACCTGTTGTGGTATCGCCAAATCCTTTCGGTTAAGATGTCTGGCAGTCCACTCTACATTATTTCATAATATTATCATAAGCCTCTTAGGTTACAAAATAGCTATGAAATAATTGATTATTTTAGCTCACACCCATAATTTTAATTATAACCATTTTCTCAACTGCGATGCGTAATCAGTGGCTACGTAAGAATTTTCCCTCTTTTTCGTAACCAGTAGCGAACGGAAAAGTTATATTATTTGGAATAAATAATGCAAGTATGAAACAATAGGTAGATTATGTTTTTAAGGTAGCTTTAAATGCCCGGAGAGCATACCGAGCAGAAATAGCCACTGGTTGCAAATCGCAGTTGCGAAAACGGCCGGAGTGTTTTTTCCTTCCGGACGCCATGGCAACTAGGTTTCGCAATCTGGTGAAGTATTTTTTTAAGCTTCTGTTTGTCGTATCAGTTTTGAGAACACTCTCCTAACTGCTACAGCCAGTATCGGTATCCCTGGCGTCGATATCTCGAACGAGGTCCAGTTCCGCGGTCATTTAGAGGGTAAAGCCAAGTTGGCTTCGATGAAGACTGGTGTGCTTAATAGATCGAGACAGTCTTTCACTCCGGGCCATCGCCATCAGCTTTATAAGGCGCATGTGCGCCCGCACATGAAATACAGTTCTCATCTGTGGGCAGAGTCTTATCCAGTAACAGCTTCTTCCGCTGGACCGCATCCAATGGAGAGTAGTTTAAATCTCGGTGGCCAGGATTTATCAGATCGACTTGATCCTTTAGCGCTACGTAGAGATGTAGCCTCGCTCTGCATCTTCTATCGCAGTTACAACGGAGAGTGTGTTCGGATTAATAGCTGCCGCCTTCTTCCATTAGCGTTCTACGCGCCAACATTTCCAACCCCACTGCCTGAATAGATGGAAATCCTCTACTGTGCGTTTGTCTAGAAACTTCCTGCCTCGCACATCAAAACTGTGGAATGATTTGCCGTCAGCGGTAATTCCGGACAGATACAATCCTCACACCTTCAAAAAAAGCGTACTCTTATCTTAAAGGCCAGCAACACGCTTGTGAATCCCTTGGTGTTGCGGGTGCCAATCGGCGACGGTAATTGCTTACCATCAGGCAATCCGTCTGCTCGTTTGCCATCTGTATGTATAGGTATATAAAGACTCAAATTTAGATTTAATATTTATTGAACACGATGTTGATTTTTAATATTTATTGTCTTACATATTTCTGACTAACATTACTTACCAAACTGAACGAACGACTTATTTTGAATTAAATGAAGTAAAAATTGTATGGGTTCGATCCAGCATAAATGTCGGTTTGGGCGGATTGACACTTATGTATGAGATGGGGCGAATTTTCGGTATTCGGTATAACCGGCAAGTTTTTCGGTGTTCGTATTTGGCCGAATATGTAGGTTTCCTTGTGTAGATATTTACCGGATAAGCAAAGTAAATAACTAGCAAAGATAGTTTGATAATCATTCGGCTTGACATCCTATTCCCACATTCTAAGCTCATTATTGCATCAATATTTGCATTAAATAAATATAAAATCAGGGTTGTTTTGATTAGGTAATTCTTTTAACCAGTTTAATCACCGGTTGGTCGTGCTCGAACGGGAGAGGGGAAACACCCGACCCTGACCTATCAAAACCTGTTCGGTTCGGTAAGAGCACTTTAATTATAAAATTAGAGTAAGTTACTTATGTTGATATTAACGATGTCACTAACCACGGAGTCTTTGTTAGATTTATTCTCATTTGAATTATGTAGTGTATAATTTAAGCTAAAGACGAATAAAGTGTAAGACTCAATTGTAAACGTAATTTGTAACTACATTTGTTATTTCCACAAATTTGTCCCAGTTTGAAACCCGGATAAGATGTACCCAACCAAAATGAGCCAAAAGGGAATTTCGTCCAAACGATAATCGAATTTATAACGCGTAATAACGATATATTATTTTTTATGACGATTTGAAAGCATTCAGGTCGGACCCCAAAGACATATTTCACGACAACTGGTTTACTATCACCTACCTTTTTCTCACCATATTCTCGATCATTGTAACAATGTGTAATTTTTTTTAAAGCGAGGATGCTCTTTTGTTATGAGCGATTTTATGTCAAACAATGTAAATATGGAGTAATATTTGTATCCTTTTGATGGAAATTAAGTTATTCCTTGTAAAATGTTGTTAATTAAAGTAAACTAACACCGTGCAAAAATGTATAAACTTTCAAAGTATATTTATTTACATCGCGTTATCGCACATAGTTTTTAATTGAATAAAAAAGAAATGAAAATGAAAAAGTTGTGACTTTCATATGAGACGATTCGAACAGTAGTTCGGGAGAAATGAATGAGATGACACCTTTTCCGGGGACGTTTTGTCTGTTTGAAATATACATAGGACCAAAAAAGGATTTGTTCGCGATATGTTCAGGTGATGTTTTACTATTTGTGTTGCAAATAGTAAAACAAAGGTGAGATATTGCTTTAGGCTTCCGCAAGATCACATCTTCAAAATGTCCTATTCAATGAATATTAGTTTCCATTGTTGTGAAAAGCAAAGTCAAAACTGTCATTTAATCATTACAGAGCTCATTGTTTAATAACCATAAATTCCTAAGAAATAAAACGCAAACTAATCAACGAATACTATTTAGTCAAGCATACCAAGCAAGCAATATCGTGAGGATCGTGACGCTGTTGTTGGCGTCCAGTGTTTTAAGGCTATGGTTTCCTATAAGCGCCATCAGCCGCGTACGGCGCGGCGTCTGCGTCACAATGCTTGTAGTTGTACTGTTGTGGTCTCATTCACACGTCGACGTTGGCGACTTTTTTGTTCAGGAACGTTCACCGTCGTCGCCGTCGATATGGCTAGACTACGGGTAGCCGGCCGCGGCTTAAAGCTCACAAACTTGCAACAGCAGTTGCCTCAATATCATTGTCTATGAATCTGGACTCCTGGTGACGTGGTGCTTATTTATATTATACACATGTACTGCCGCAACGTTGCAATCGTAAGAATTTATTTGTTATACAAGGCTGCAAAGTTGTAGAACTGCGAGTGTGGATCTGAGACACGGTTAAGTCCCGTTTATGTATAATTAAATATGTGTAAAAACCGTAAAAGTTTAAATCAGTATATTGTATATATATTTTAAATTAACAAGTATTTTCAAATTACCATTAATGGGTGGTAATAAATATAGAATAAATGGATTATTGTGTGATAGAAAATACTTATGTATACTTAAAATGCCTAAAACTGTAAAAACGTCTACAGTAGCGTAATGTTACAAAACTTGTTCTAATTTTGCATATTAATGTAGGGGTCACAGCGGAACGGTAGGCCTCCTGTAACATGATCTCAATTATAAATTGTATATTTGTTATCTATTTCAACTTTTAATTTATATAGTAGTATTACTACTTAAAAAATCAAAGCAAATCAAAAAAAAAAAAAAAATATTTCATAAAAAATAATTTGATTTGTACTTAGTTTGTATATTTGTCTTAATTTATTTTGTTCTTACAATACATGTTTAAACAAAAAGCTTGCAAAGTAGAACAAACATTTGTGTCAATAAACTGGGAGAGTTTTACTGAAAGTTTAAAAATATGTGTGTAAGTACTTATTCACATCTAAAAGGTTTACAGCCCTAACACCAAGTGGAGTCAAGTTAAAATGGTTTGAAAATGAAAAGTTTTTACAATTAGACAATTAATTGTTACAGTAGTTAGGTTACAGTAGTTAGGTACTTTACAATAGAACAAAACAATATTTACATTTGGAAAAATTTGGACGGCTAGAAACTTTTGAACGTTTGAACACGGAACTGAGGATACAATTGGGACACACCGGAACGGCAGTTAGCATATTTACCGACAACATTCATTAGTGAGGGTTTCCTGACCATCAACTTTAATATCCGAGATGATTATTCCTTGAAGTGGAATGACTTCGGATTATTAGTTAAAGCGATCATTGTTTCCGTCTTTGATTAATTATATTTCATGCTATGGTGTCCTGCACCGAACGATAATTCCCGCAGAAGGTTAGCATTTTCAATGAAACAAAGCAATTGCATATAAAGATCCAGAAAACCGCGTCCTTAAAAAAAAAGAAACAAAAGAGAAATCGAAATTTTCACGCATTTGTACAAGCCTTGAGGGATGAATGTGTACATTATGATTTGACTATTCGCTGCAACAATTTCTATGACAGATAACAACAATTGAAAGACAGGGTTACGGATGAAAGAGTTTCGAAAATTACGGAACTTTATTTGCTGACAATGATTTAAAGACATGCTTAGAAAGGCTATCTAAAGTTCGGTAATTCAATAAGTTTTCAAGTTTATTAACTTTTTAAGACAAAAATATAACACACAGATAAATATGTTATTTATTTAGCGGAAGAAATATAATATGTATTTTCTGTTTTATTGGTAAATAAATAAACGCCAATAAATTTCAAATTTGTTATTTCACTTTTATCTACGACTGTCTATAGATTGGTCAACAGAGACTGTCAATGGGTTGATTTAATAACATTGGCAAATAAGGAAAAATAAAGTTAAATAACATCATGTTGGCGAAATGTAACCATCAGTATAGATAAGTTGAAAAGTTAAACCTAGTTACATTAATTCTTCGAAATGTAGGCAAAATTACGTAACAGCTTCGAATAATAACCGACTTTCCGAGCTAGTGAGATGAAGAATACCGTTAGGTAACTACTGAAAGAAAATGATCGTAGTACTTAAAAAAATCTAGACATATCTACTTAATGTGTAACGACAACCTAAGTCCTAAGATTTAATTATGGTCTCGTCTGGCAGAGTACGTGAAACCTTGCATGCAAGGAAAATAGGGTTACATGAATCTTAAACAGGAATGAAGTTAATAATTGTTTGCTTTTCCTATTGTTACCTCATGTTTGGTTTAACGCATTAAAGTGGATTTGAATCGAAGTAAATAGCCAGCTGTCATTAATATTCCGGCTATATTTTATTTTCGCAATTTTCTATTAAGTGTAATTTAAAAAAAACACGCAATTAATTTATAAAGATGTGAATAAGTACTTACACACATATTTTTTAAACTTTCAGTAAAACTCTCCCAGTTTATTGACACAAATGTTTGTTCAACTTTGCAAACTTTTTGCAGAAATCGCGAAGCGTCTGGTTGATGTAACTGGTGACCGAAGAGCTGGCGGCTTCCTAGCACAACGTATCAGCATTGCGATACAACGAGGAAATGTCGCCAGCATCCTTGGTACAATGCCTCAAGGGCATTTTTTAGATTTAATTCTGTAACTAGTTAAGTAGGTACTTGTATCATAATACGATTGTAATTTCTGTAACTAAATGATTCTTAAAAAATTATAAAGACAAGGAAACTGGGTGCTCTAGCGCTGATATATAGAAAGAGTAAACTGCTGAACTATAAATGGTATGAACAAACTCATGTCGATATTCAATTTCTGCAAACGTAAGCCTTTCAATTCAGAATATCAATATATAAAATTAAACGTTGATTCAATGCAAATACTGATGTTTGTGACTCGATTACGTGGTTGAATGATGTGTTGTTTCACTCATAAATAATAAAATATTCAATATCTATCCCGCTACTATCTTCACAGCTATGTTCAGGTCGTGTGAAGTAATCTCATGGTTTACGGCATTCTACAAAATAAAACGAGGCAAACTCCTGTCGCCTAGTACAAAGAGCTTTATCTCAGAAGAAAGGGGAGCGCCTTGCATGTTCCCACAGGTCGGCCTAGGGCTATGCACGAGCCTAGTGTTGACATTTCTAACATGTTTCACTATACTAACATAGCTAGAGCGACTTTGTTCGGATATTTATTAATAGTTTACCATTCTATAATTTCTAATTTTAAGTCATACCTAGCTATAGTTGAACTGTATGAACTCGATATACGCATTATAAATACATTATTTTATGATTATAAGTATTATATATAAATGTTGTATTTAAGACAACATATAGCAGTGACATTATTGAAAAGCCAACTGTCCCATGGCTAGAAAAAATATCCAAAGACCAATAAAAATAATGTAACAAATATGGCCGATTCACACTTCCATTCATTGTCAATTTTTTTCCCAAGAGATCCTCTTGGAAAAAATATAGGAATATATATATATATATCTATTCATAATGTGCGTTTCCATTGAGGATCCACATTGATTTAGCAGAAAGGAGTCACAATTAATGAAATAAGTTTTACAAAACTTATACTAGAGGAGTTGTAAGTTTTAAGCAGAGTATTAAATATAGATACCTGACAGTCACGACTGAGGGTCCACTTTTAACCGTTTGTAATTTTTGAGTGCCGACTTACACTTACAATCGTTTGAGACCTTTTACTGGAGACTGATACATTTAAAAGCTCGAAATTCCTACGTGGACCCTCAGTGGGAATGCACATCTTTTCATATATTCTTTCTATCAATTAATATTTCAAAATGTTACTAGTTTCAGTGTTCTTATTAGCATCAGGCTCTTAGGCAAAATAAACGTAAACTATCAGCAAATATTGGATAAAACAAATAGCATTAAAGTTATTGTGTACAACCATATATTAATACAGTATGTATCAAGACGAGAGGCCAAGCTTTAAACCCGTAAAAGTGTAACTAAGAAATAAGGTTTTGGTAGATATATTATTGAAATACTAGCTCGTATTTTTTTTTTTTGCTTCAGATAATGATAAATCCATTTTGATTGTGAAGCATCCTGTATTAAATATTTACAATTTTAAGATCTGACAAGTCAAGGTTAAGATCAAAACGAAATGTCAGTTGAAGAAAGTTTGTCAATGAAAATGGTAAGCCAACCTTGTTTGTCAATGTTATTAAGAAAAATAAATTGTCATTGACGTGACATCTAAGATATTGATAACATATTAGTGCGCACTGTTTTCACGATAGCTTCCACATAAATCGGCTGGTACTTTTGTTAAATTATCTAGTTTGAAAAATGACAAGTTGCACTTAATGAAATGCCTTAATAGTTGCGTTTACAGTTTTATCGAGATGTGTTTTTTGTTATGAGAATAACATTACATTTCACAGTATGTATGGGAAGTGTTAACCGACTTAAAAAAGGTACAACTTTTCAATTATAAATTAAATGATGAATCAATAAATAATCGGTAAACACTAACAGAAAGTGCGAAATAGTATTACATTCGTCATGGCCATTAACGGGCTCAAAACTTGGCCTCTCGTCTTGATACATACTGTGTATGGCTAAACATACCACGATATTTCTAGAAGTTGCCTTACAAACCCCTATCGATGTCTATAGTTACATTGAAATTCCGCATACATAACATAATAATCAGGCAATAAAATGTAAAGGTCAATCGAAATGGCCCAGCTTCAAATATGAACTAAAAATCATGATTATGCTGTGTGTTATGTCCATTATGTACTTAAAAAAAAACATTTACGCGCCTTTTTGCAATTCAGGAATATTTTAGTGTAGTGGAGTCGTAATCTCAAACTGGAATAAAAAAATCTAACCTAAGTAATCTTTTAAATAAAGTGAATATATTAAAAAAGAGAATTTTGACGCAGTATGATTTTTCAGTTCTTCTTCAAGCTGGACCATTTCGATTGACCTTTACATTTTGTAATGTTGCTATTAACTTTTCATAGGCGCTCGTACGCAAATAGTTTAAGCTATGAAAAAAAAAACGTATAAAGCATTTTCTTTACAAAAAATGGTATATTCAGAAGATACATGATAGGTACATTATTTTGTTACTGACATTCATATTTTGAAGTGGCGGATTTCGTCTGTTTCGGGCGGGGGCCGGCTACGGAATACATTCTACAGCCGGCCAACCTTTAATGGCCAATATCTTCTAAACTAAAGAGGTACATACAATTTTCCGACCTGGTACATAAAGTACATAACTGGTACATTAAAGTACTGCAATTCCAGCCAAAACGGGCTTGGGGGGCCGGCCAGGGAGGAACACGCCTCGAAAATTACGCGTTTAAATTTTCAAAGGGCGTGTGATTTTTAACGAATTGGTGCAGTCAAACAATAATCGGTACCTTGAAAATACCTTTTTACAGGAAATGCAATAATTTTGGCGTTTTAATGATTTTGTTTTTCATATACCACGCAGAGGCATAGTAAACTGACGTTTGAACTATAAAGTCGATCCTCTATGATGTGGTACGAAGTTCATGGGGTCAGTCAGTATCAAATATACTTGATATTGAATATCAAGTTTTTTTAGGCAGTATCTTCTGTTTCGCGGAAGCCCTGTACTTATCGTACCTAAAGTACCTGCCCTGTATCGATACTGACAAAAATAGTAATTGCAGTAAAACCATTCCGCTAAAAAGTTAAGCTCCAGGAAATACAGAAAGATGTGAATTTCTATTTAGCCGCGAAGGCATTTATACACGGTCGCGAGCTAAACGGCTAGCTATCAGTGACAGGGTTGTAATGGAGAGCGCTGCCGCCGTGGCTTATTAAAATGCTAATTACGATTACACCACGCGTGGCTTTCTTTTTTGATAAAAAATTTAAATTACTTTTAACCCAATTTCAATGAACTGGCAGAGTTACCAGAGCGTTAAGATTAAGTCGTGAAATGAAATGAAAATAAATTTATTTATATATGCCATGTATGACGAGCTATAATTAGCATTTATACAGCATGAAACCTAAGCCGTACACAGAAATTTCTGTTTCTATCGCAGTTTTTTAAGGCAAATACATAAAATTGACTCTAAAAGCGAACATTTACATTTTATTGAATAATAATTTAAAACACCAACAAAAAATGTAGCTTAAAGTACCTAATTCAATGTTCTGTAGGATTACTTCATCTTATCAAGCGAGTACTCAAGCTATCAAATAAGATCATAATAATTATGTCCATGTAATGTAAACACGGTTATTGTATTTTCATTATTTTATTTTAAAATAATTTGCTCATAGTTCAGTAATTGTTCAGAATGTTCGCCTCTCCTTAGTTTTTACACTGTGTCGGATACCTGCTCGTTAACCCTTTTCTTGATTTCACCTCATAGGTGAAAGTCCAAAGGCGTAAAGTCAGATCTACGCGGTGGCCATTTTATGGGTCCACTTTGTTCTATCCAGCGTTCAGGGTATTCATTTTACAAGTGATTAAGGACGCAACGCTGAACACGAGCTGAGCTCCATCCTGCTGATAATGTAAGTTCACTAAATCCTGCTCAGGCACCCCTCATAAAAGTTAGAAAATTTTGACGAAGGAAATTGAGAGAGTTCAGCCCATTCTGACGTTCTTCAAATAGTGACGCCCAATCACTGTACTTATCATTGACGATAGTTACCCGCCCAAACATTCAGGCTGAATCTTACTTGATACGCAGTCTTTCACAAAACGCGTGGGTTTTGGGTTTGGTTCACCAATGTTCGTTGTGCTTATTGAACAGTCCGATCCTAGTAAAAGTTGCATCGTCAGTCCATAAGATGTTTGTATCTTGGTTTTGCGACACCCACCGACAATGTTCTGAACTTTTCGCGTAATCTGCGAACACGAGATCCTGTACGGGTTAAAAATGAAAAGGATGTTGGCCAGAGGCATTAAGCAAACGCCACACATAAATCTGGCAGCTTGTCTTGTACTCGCTTGTGGATTTCTGTTAAAGAAGTTACGTATCCGTGAGCTGAAAAAGTAAGCTGTCCGTAGTCCCGGAGATTCTGAACCGGCACTGGTGACTCGGGGTAACATTCTTCTGGTGTTAGCTCTGTACTATCTGTTCGAGCGTAAACTCGTAGCATATCGAATAGTTCAATAAAAATATAAGGATACGTAGTTGGCATTATAAACGCGAAGTATTATTTGTCAATTCAAATTCGATTCGTAATGTTATGACTTTTCAATGTTTCATTGTCACTTTCATCTGTTTTTCAACGTTTTACAAGCCAATAGAAATAGGTTAACTTAAAGTTAATTTACCATTATCTATGACAGGTTTATGTAGCAATGATTGAGACCAAGAGGCACAGTAAATTTAAGAAATTTTTCAATTAACTATTTAACTAACAATGTTTTTATATTACTGCCCGTTAACACAGCCACATGTTTAGACTGAAGTTAAACAGTACGATAAACACATTTCTGTTGAATACCCAAATAGGTTTCACCCTGTATTTATACTTTTAATTGACGACAGGTGCTAAAGTATTATTAAGGATTATGACATTTAAATATTATTGTACGTGTATTTATTGTACTCGATGAATTTTTACGTACGTATATTTTTTGTTTATCATTTGTTAGTTACTATATTATTTTTTATTTTCTGGGGTAAACGAAATTTTACGTGATAATATATTCTCGACCTTATATACACTTTTAAGGGATTATGTATGTAAGTACGTATAAAACGAGAGTGCTTTAGTGTTAAGTGTTCTGGCTAAATTAATAATAACATTACTGTGGGCGTAGGGATGTGACGACCCCATAGCCCACTGGTTTTCTCCAGTGCAATCAGTCAACGCAGGGCAGCTTGTGGCGAGCTGTTGGAGAGTAGCGACTCCACGTACCTGAGTGCCCCTGGGGTGCCCTGTCGGACAGGTGGGACAGGTCCCCTGCCTCTGGCTTGCCTTCACCGGCCGTCCAGAGTGGGGTCGCGAGAGCTGCGTTCTCGAGGGTAGATGTGGAAACCTAAGTGGCGAGTTGGCTATATGTTTAAAGTCCAGTGACACCTCTCTACCCTTAGCCCTATACACCGGTGTTGCCCTTGAGCCATCTTTGATGTCGCTTTTTGTGGGGGCCCATCTCGCATAGGGCGAGTCACCGTCTGCCGGAAATAAAATTGAGTACCATTTTATTAGGCAGACATCCGGTTTTTTATCCAATAGCCCGGTAGCTAGTCCATCCTTTCCACCCAATAGCCTAGTACATTCTAGATTCCATTATAACTCAATAGTCCTTACACCATGGCGGGTGCTGTCTCTGTGCACGTCCCATAATACGGACAGGGGCAACATCCGCTTAGTGTACCCCTTACATTTCATTAAATTGTCGAAAGGGCCTCTGCGCGTTGACTCGATCTGGCTCCGCGTACGCCTCCCAAATGTCCGGAACAGCATTGTTCCGTGTACGGAAGAGACATTACTGTCAACGCAGGTCAGCTTGTGCGGAGCTGTTGGAGAGTAGCGACTCCACGTACCTGAGTGCCCCTGGGGTGCCCTGTCGGACAGGTGGGACAGGTCCCCTGCCTCTGGCTTGCCTTAACCGGCCGTCCAGAGTGGGGTCGCAAGAGCTGCGTTCTCAAGGGTAGATGTGGAAACCTAAGTGGCTAGTTGGCTATATGTTTAAAGTCCAGTGACACCTCTCTACTCTACCCTTAGCCCTATGCATCGGTGTTGCCCTTGAGCCATTTTTGATGTCGCTTTTTCTGGGGGCCCATCTTGCACAGGGCGAATCACCGTTTGACGGAAATAAAATTGGATACCATTTTATTAGGTAGACGTCCGGTTTCTTATCCAATAGCCCAGCAGTAGCTAGTCCGTCCTTTCTACCCAATAACCTGGTACATTCTAGATTCCATTAAAACTCAATAGTCCTTACACCATGGCGGGTGCTGTCTCTATACGCGTCCCATGATACGGACAGGGGCAACATCCGCTTAGTGTACCCCTTACATATTTCATTAAATTGTCGAAATGGCCTCTGCGCGTTGGCCCCGCGTACGCCTCCCAAATGTCCGGAACACCATTGTTCCGTGTACGGAAGAGACATTACTGAATATTACGAGCCCATATTGTCCCACTGTTGGGCAAAGGCCTCCCTCTTGCTTTTCCACGTATCCCGATCTTCGGCAGTTTTCCACCAGTCTCTGTCAAAGGCGTCAAGCTCGTCCCGCCATCTCCGACGAGGTCTGCCGCAGCGCCTTACAGTTTGTGGGATCCAACGGGTAGATGTTTTGGCCCACAGGTTATCGGGCATACGACAGACGTGTCCTGCCCAGTCCCATTTGAGTTTGGCGGCAGCTTCAGCTACATCGCTAATTCCAGTTTTGGAGCGTAGTATTGAGTTTTTAATGCGATCGGTTAACTTCACGTTCAGAATACTACGCTCCATGGCTCGCTGACAAACCCTGAGTCTGGTTTTTTGAACCTTTGTCAAAGACCAAGTCTGTGCGCCGTAGGTAAAGACGGGGAGAATGCACATTACTGAAACATCTTAATTAAATTAGCATTAACAGTAGTAAATGAATACATAAATACTACAGGATAATAAAATCCTTACATAAATTGATTGACCCACACTGTAAGCTCTAATAAATATCAAAATTAAAATATGGGTTACGCCTTTTCCCTAATTGATCGCTAATTGGTAGATAGGCGTTTCTATAGAAACATCTATTGCGAATGAAATCTGGAATCCGGAATTGGAAGAAAGGCAGTATTTATGTATAAATATCCGAATGTATTATAAACGGATTAATTATGTGATTATGATTACTATATTTAAAGCCAAGCAAGTTAGTTTTCAAATGATTGCAGAATCAAAATTTCAAATGGAGCACCTAGGTCAGGCTTAGGTAATAATAGTGATTGGTTGTTAACCCTTTAACAGACGTGTAATTTATCTATATATACCGCATATAACAAAATATATATTGTTTTATGTGATGTTTGGTGAAAGGTGTGGCCTAGAGACCTTGTCCTAATTTAGACCTACTTGAAAATAGGGTAGACTGGGTACGGTTGTAACAATTTTGTTTTTATCGCTCGTAAAATTGATACCATACCTCTAAAAGTTATAAAAAACGTTACAAATTGAAGAATGCTCTCTTAGGTTCACTTATAATTTAAGAAAAGTAGCATATGTGCTATAGTTATTCGTCAGTAAGGCATTCTTTCATGTGTGTGCCTCTGTTACAACCGTGCCCATACCAGGGTCGGTTGAAACAGTGATGGGGGACGGTTGTAACATACTAAAATAAAACAAAAAACAAGTATTTCCAATGACTTTAATCAAAAAAAACAATCAAATTTAACAGTGTTGTAACCGTATACCATTCTGATCTGGAATACGGTACATTTTTTACAGTAGTAACTACAATACTTATTATTTTAAGCAGTCTTTCACAGTCTTATAAGTAAATTAGTTTTTAACAGCAGATAAAATAATTATGACAAAAATAAACATTGTTTAAACTTTAAACAAAAACTACTTATCACAACAAAAAGATATTATTATTCATCTAAAAAAGATATAATGATTCATCTCAAAAAAAAAAACAACAAAATTAGCATATATTTACTTTTTAGACAGAATCATCACAGTTATGGCAAACATAATTTCGTCCACCACCAGTGCAGTCTAAGTGAGACCATAACTTACAGCTCCCTTGACATTGCACCCATTTTTCGCCAGACCTACTATCTGAATAAGATTCCACACAAACGAGACAGTAAAAGTCTTCACCTTCTGACGATTCCGGTGTTGTTTCAGTCTTTTTTCTCTTTCCTTTCATTGTCACCTTTTTTACAGCTTTGGTTTTTCCTTTACCTTTTTTCTGTTCTCCAGTTTCTGGCCCTAGAACTTTCTTCTTCACTCCTTTTTCTTTCAATCGTTTCTGTCTATCTTCATATTCCTTTCTTATTGCTTCCTTCTCAGGTGTATCAGTGTAAATTGCAGACTTTTTTTGTTTTGCGGCCTCTGTTTGTAGTTTTTCTGGGAGGAGCTTTAGGATAGGGTCTTATTTCTTCCGGTGAAAACACGTCGCTTTCTTTCGGATGCATTGACAGGGCAAATCCACTTGAAGGACCAGGATCAGACGCTAAGGCAAATGAATCATCTCGCTCACTAATATTATTCTGTCTGGGTGGTGTCACCGTCATCGTCAATTCATGGGTAGTCTGTGAACTAGGGATCTCGATATTCTGTGCAGGAGCTTCAATTGCAGAATCACTGTCTTCTGCGGTATTCGTTAAGGCATTGTCCAATTGGGGTGCGGTTCCTGTTGTCTCTGGCATGTTGTCAAGAGGAAAGGTCACGTTATCCGCATTCGGAACAAGGAAACTGTTAATGTTGTCTGGATTTGGATTTGGCCTGTCGGTTACGAATGAGGGTGCAAAATCTATTTCTTGAAATATATCGCGGTTGAATGGGTAAATTCCCGTCTTTTGAAACCCAGCCTGTATGTTAGTTGTTGTAAGAGCCAGCGGCATTGCATTTTTGACAACACTTGGTATGTCATAGATGGTCATCGTTTTCCCTGGATGGTTCCGCATCCAGGCATCACATGCTGTATTTATAGCTTTTTTAAATGGCCCGTACACAGATCTATCTAAAGGCTGGAGCTTGTGCGAACAATGGGGCGGGAATGAAAGCAATATTATTCCATTTTGTTTGCAGAAGTCTAGTGAATTTATATGAACGTGTGACGAATGATTGTCTAGCACAAGCAATACTTTATGGGATACAGAGGCGTTACTATACCTTTGGAAATGCTGCAGATATAAGGAATATTTCTTCCTGCATCCAGCCTGATGGATTCCCCGCTCCAATCGAACCCGTTGGCCCATCTCTGACAAAATGCTCTTGATATCGAATGCGGGGAAAAACAAACATTGGTGGCATAGCATGTCCCAATGCATTTGCTGCGAATGCAAGTGTAACTAAAGTGCCACGTTCAGCGGAGGTAATCGCTCCTACTTGCCTTGTTCCTCGTCTTGCCACTACTCTATCAGGTTTCTGCACCGTGGTGACTCCTGTTTCATCCATATTGTAGATATCTTGTGGACCAAAACTGTCACGGTCCATAACAGTTTGCAAGTTGTTAAAAAAGCTATCTACGTTTGTCCGGTTAAAACTAGTAGCCCTCGATAGACTTGTAGCTTGAGCTGCGCGGACCGATAATTCTGGGTTTCTTTTCATATATGACCGGAACCATTCTTCTCCAGCCATTTGATTGTTGATCCAAGTAGCAGGTATCTTTGAATTGTATTTCAAAGCAAGTTCTAGCGCCAATTTCCTTACCTCTTTAGGTGCTAAGCCGAAATAAATGTCTGCACAACGCATGAGGTATTTAGCAAGAGTTCGCTCTTGTACTTGTGTAAAAACTCTGTTATGAGCAACATACCCCATATTAACATTGTCTGGCGCACCGTCTTCTCTTGCAGCTTCAATATCTCTCTTTTTAATGTAGCGGGACAAAGTCACATAATTGAGATTATACATTTCTGCAGCTAGCCGCAAAGACTTTCCACTCTTGACTTCATCGTACGCGTCTTTGAAGCGGTGCTTGTCAATTTCACCTCTTGACGTCGTCCTAATACGTTTCCTTGGCATCTAAAGAAAAAAAAAACTTGTTACAACCGCACCCATAAAAATTGTTACAACCGTACCCAACCCATATTGGGCCAGTAAAATAAAACCACGCTCAAAACAAAATGGCCTACACTAAAACTAATAATTCGATACACACCGTAAACCATAAGCAAATAATAATAAAAATCAGTGAAACATAAGTTGCATGATGAATAAAGATATTTTGAAAAGAAATTGTCTAAAAATACTTACTTTTGATGCACGAAATACAATATACCGTTCTACACACGTAATAGTCACGCGGGTGACGCGGCGACACTGGTAATCATGTTCATACCCGTCCGCCGCGTCCCTTTCCCCTCGAGCCCCCCACTCTCCTGTAGATAGTTTAGGAAATATTCGAGCTGTTACAACCGTACCCAGTTACATCCGTACCCAGTCTACCCTATAGCACATTTGTAATAACTTTCTTAAATTCCATAAATAAGTACTCGACAATTGGTTGCCAAAATTCTAAAAACTCATCATAATTTGGAAATCCCTTTTTTGCAGGATGCCAAAGATTTCTGGAGGCTCAACTGCCCTAAAGCTGACCTGCCAACGGCTCCCTATTCGCAGCGTCAATGGGACGAGCCGCTCTGCGAGCTGGTGCGGAATCACTTGTACGAAACGTCTACCAGCCTTGCGGAGCGCGCTCGCCTCCTTGCTTGTTGCGAATGGGTGTCGGGGTTGGCTAAATGCACCTTACTGACCAACGATAACTTTAGGGTCTCCTTAGCCCTACGTCTAGGTGCACCTTGTGTTGTACTACATAGGTGCCAATGTGGCACCCATGTTAATAACACAGGTGTGCATGGTCTTTCCTGCAGCAGGAGAGCTGGGCGTATCACGAGACAGTCACTATAAAGTCTATAAATTACATCTTACGCCATGCCTTTACAAGTGGCGGAACCACGGCCTTTGGTATGGAATGCTACATCGTCCACGCGTCCTATCTCCCAGGAACCTCATTCAAGTCTGGACAAAGCAGCTGAGTGCCTCAAGAGGCGCAAATATGCAGCATTAGATTCCAGCTACATATTTGTGCCTTTTGGGGTGGAGACCCTTGGACCCTGGGGACCCGGAGCACACGCAACTTTCAAACAGCTGAGCAAACGTCTAAAAGACGCTACGGGTGACCAGAGGGCTGGTTCATTCCATAATAATATTTAATTTTTTGAGTGAGGTTTTGTTTTAGTAATTTAAATGACTATTTTTTATTGAATTGTATATGTTTATCTTTTTTTGTGTTTAATAAAATTACCCCATCACTTTTAACTGTAGTTCTAGATAAATTTTCATACTTTAAAATAAACTTCAAAGTAAACCTTAAGAGAACTTTACAATAAATTTCATGTAATCATTATGAAAAATTATTAAAACGGTAAGTTCAAATCGACTGACTGAAAAGAAAACATTGTGCACTTCTTTAGTAAATATAAACAAACATTAGTTAATTTAAACCTTAATTTCGCTTGCTAGCGCGCGCAGCGTTGAACTACTTTGAGACGCGGACTTACCGTTGTCATAAGATTCTTTTTTCTCAAAAAGAAACGTATTTTTCTGTCTACCTTAGTCTCGTACTTAGCCTTTTTTACTGATTCTGAAAAACGTGAAAATTGAAAACTGTGAAACGTTTTCTGGCAGATGGCATGATAGCCATGCTGCACACCATTGCTCTTATGGCTCATTTTTGCGTTTTAAATGGTTTGCATATACGTATTGCTCTACATTTGAATACTATGTCGCAGTTTCGACTTTCGACTCGACGAGAAATAATATATATACCTGCCTTAGCTGCTTATAAATTTAAACAAGTTATAACAGACAAAAAAGCATAACAGACTGACCTAACTGCATTTCCAATTGAGTCAAGTCAAAACATTCAAAATGAAACCAAATTATTGGTATTCATAATTTATCATAAATATCTTTTTCATCTCACTAGCTTGAAAGGTCCATTTTTATTGAAGCAGATAATAGCAATTCTGTATTTTATTCATAAGGGAGCAAAATCATTTCTATTTTAATGACTAAAAAAGGGCTTTCCAAGCTAGTGCGGTGAAAAAAAAAATGTAATGTATAAGGCTTCAGTTGAAACTGAAGACTGGCAAACTAGTACGTAAACGTTGTTCAAATTAAATTATTAAGATGTCACTGGAAACGCTTTATGATGTATATGAGGGTTACACTAAAATAATCCTAAATAACTAAAATAAACGAAAAAAAAAACGATTAAGCGGGTTATCCTTAAATTATTGTTTTCTTGTTTGTTAAATTAATTAGTTTGATAGAATCCATTTGCATTATATTAAATTAGTCAATAAAGCAGTAATTCCAGTACGTATGAAGCAGATGCTGCCAAAATGGCCGACTTGTATGTTCCAAGTGGCGGCTTCTGGGTCATTAAACCATTGCCCACGCAGTACATCCTTAATGCTTAAATAAATCGTTTGGATTCAGATCAGCGCTATACGGAAGATGAGTCATCAACTCAACGATTTGCTGGTCCATACAATCTTTTGTCTTACGGGAGATGTGAAAACTCGCATTTTGAGACCAAGATGATGCCGCGACTCGGTTAGTCTGCGAAGTCATCTCAGGTGAATAACCGAAGTTTACTAATCAGCGGTAACGGTTTATGGTTTTCTGTATGGGAACTGTGAAAAATGCCCTTTTTTAATGAACGAGGCGATCATTTTCTTGGAAACACTGCGTGAACGCACCACTGTCATTGATTTGACCTCGTCTTAAAAGACGAAACTGCCAATTGATGCTTTATTTCATGCTTATATGAATAAATCCACGATTCGTAATCGAGATCCATTGAAGCGTTTCAAACTAGACACAGCCATCTCTTGCTCTTCTGTAAAAAATATGGGGTTCCCCCACTGGGAAACTAGTTGTCTGCCCGTTCGGCACATTAGAGCGATCGGACTGTGTGGGGGTAAGGTAGCCTGGGGAAAATCCAAGACCCTTCCCCAACAGACTTGACTTGTACTACTGGAATACTCCTACTGAGTTTTCGCTTCGAGCGATATTGGTTGAGACAGTATCAACCGAATCTGGGAGTTCTCTCGTAATTACTTAACAATAGATTTCATAACCTACCATACAATCGCCTGGCGGTCATCGCGCCGCTCTACGTACTCCATTTATTTAGTTAAGACTTTAAGCAGTGTAACAAAATTACATTCAAATTGCTTTCGTAATTTCCTTGCAATCGAAGTGAATAGAAGAGTGTATATTATGTTTAATTTAACTCGGGCATAAATGTTCATTTTTATCCTCGAAATTGATCGAATTATGCCCTTGTTGTGCAATATTACTATTACACAATAATAATCACAAACGCAATGAATGTATATGATGAATATAATCATTTGCTTTTGTCGCGTCAAGAGAACCGTGTTATAATCGTTACTAGCCAATGGAATATGTAGCATGCCGCAACACGAAAGCGCGAGTTCTTGTATGGCAAAGGTTAAACACTGGAGGACGATTAAGACCGCCATAAATAAAATTATGCTGCATTTATAGTTAACGCTGCTGGGGAAAATATTGTTTATATCCACTTGCACATTTGCAGAACATTTAGTTATTGGCAAACAAGGACAATAGAAGTAGAGCATAGTATGTATGAAAAGCGATCAAAATGGTATCCCGAACCAGCAGACGTCCGGACTCCACATTATGACTACGTCACATTATGAGTTACTTAATGAAAATATGCTTACGTTTGTGGTAGGTAGCTATCAAGACGATAATATAATAGACATACGGGTGATTGATATATGTATTCTATTTGTTATCAGTATTATTTTATTTCCATTGACTCGTGTCTTAACCTATTTATAAATGTTAATAATGAAATAGATTTACAAGTATTTTTTCCAAGTCACGTTTTGATTCAGTTACAATTCAATTGATTTGAAGCGTCTAACACTACAACTAACCAGTCGGACCTTCTTCTTTTTAAGAATAACCATCATTGCTGCTCTCTTCATATTACATTATTAATTATTTGAGTGCGCGGCTGTCGCAGTGTCCGGTACTGAGGCACTTCATGGGTTTTTAATATTATGACTAGGTATTGTTAGAGATCTCATAAGAGTTTATCACACATGTCAAATGTAGGAACGTCTAAAGTCTGGCGAAGAGAGAAGTTGTATTGACTACAATTCGTTGGTTAACGCTCTTTTGGCAATTTTACTTTACTTTTTTTATCATACCGAAGGGTAAACCATAGAATGACTAAATGGTAAGTTCTAAGGAAAAGTCACGACCCACAGCGACCTTGCTAAGAGCCGGGAAGTTTGCCAATTTATAAAACTGAGTTATATACTAAATTAAATAACGCTATATCGATAGAAACTTTGGTAATAATTTCTTGAACGCCCTAAAGTTGGCCCACGGCCCCCGGTTCCACTTCCCGTAATTAATAGGATTGGTTTTGATTAAGCAAATAAATGATTCCTTTACGATTTTAAACATTGAAGTTGAAACTGTTTCGGACAAGCAATTAAATAGTCTGTATAACTTGACTAATGGATCTTAGCAAGAAAACGCCGAAAGACTTTTTTGATTTTTGACAATATAGATAATTATTTAATACTAGCTGACCCCGCGAACTTCGTACCACCCTACAGTGGAACGACTTCATAGTTCATTCTAAAGTCTACTACGCCTCTGCGCGGTATCTCACGCCAATGAAGTCTAGCAACTTACTCATTTACTCCAAGTAAGTAATCATGCGAGTGACAGAGGCAATCGTTCATAATTTACGAATATCGATTTTCGCGGTAGCTTCGCTGCCGCTGATTGGTACCCAGGTATGTCTGATTTTAATAACTCAAAAAGTAATTATTCAGGCAACTGATATACAGGGTGGCCCATTTACATTGATCAGTAACTATGGGGAAATCTAGAACCGTAAGACATTATCTATTCAGTTTTTCTTATTCCTAAAATCGATGACTTGGTTCCTAAGAACAAATCTTTGTAGGTATGTCTTATAGTTTCAGATTTTCCCATACTGACCGATCTGATTGGGCCATCCTGTATACGCTTTGAATATGAAGTGATGTGGATACATTTTTAGATTGAAACTAAGGTATACGAATAATGTGGCTTTGTCACAGACAAGTAAACCTCAAAATGTAGCTTTAAACAACTATTTGATTAAAACAAATTCTGCTAAAACTGCAAAGGTGCGGGCGGGGTAACATGTACTTCACCGTGCTGTGATTGCAACGTGGACTATATGGACGTTTCAAGGTCACGTGGGCGTCACAAAATTATGACAAATATACCCAGCGTCTATCACTGTCACAATTAAATATTTGTTGACGAGTTACAGACAAAAACGCAAATATCATATCTCTCCTGTAGAAATAAATAAAACAACCTAGAATTTCAATATTATATTTCTTAATTTTCAATGTTTTAAATTATGATTACTATTATTTTATCTTTCCCGTGCACGTAAAAAAAGTGTTCCGGACATTTGGAAGGCGTATGAGGAGCCAGATCGAGCCAACGCGCAGAGGCTCTATTGACAATTTAATGACATATCATTAAATTGTCAATAGAGCCTCTGCGCGTACATTAACCGGATGTTGCCCCTATCCGTGTCATGGGACACGCACAGAAAAAGCACCCACCACGGTGTAAGGACTATTGAGTTTTAATGAAATATAAAATGTTCTAGGCTATTGGGTGGAAAGAATGGACTATAGCTACAGGGCTAATGGATAAAAAACTGGATGATGCCTGCCTAATAAAATGTATATACATTTTATTTTCGGCAGACGGTGACTCGTCCTCTGCGAGAAGGGCCTCTACAAAAAGTGACATCAAATGGCTCAAAGGTGACACTGGTACAGAGGTCTAAGAGAGATAGTCTGTACAGAGGTAGTGTCACTGGACTTTAAACTTATAGCCAGAATGCCATATATATAAATATCTTTTTTACTATGCTTCTAGTGAAAAGTGGCCTCTCATCTCTATTTTTGTAAATCATTCATATGTTGCTCGCCTTTAAAAGTTTATTATCGCCAAACACCCCGGATCTAATTTAAGGGTAAAATTATTAATAAATCCATTAATTTATTATAGGTAGCGTACACATACACATCTAGTCCTACATTACCTGAATAAAACAACTGGCGTGAGCGTGTCGGGCTACGCTCAGTGAAGGGTTCCGTAGTTTTCCGTCCGTCACACTAAATGTCCCCACTTAATAGTAAAAAATGGGCTATTTGTTACATTGGACAATTTTATTATTAATATTAGACAACGAATGACCTAAGACAACTAAAACGATTCGAGCACAACAAATTTTCGAACATTGTGTGGGCGGCTGCTCTGACTCCATTAACTCAGGAAAAATCTTAACACCGACATGTAGGATATGAACTTTCCACGTACATCTATCGACAAATTAAGTAAACTGTTGCGCGAGCGCTTAAAGTATGGAAGATGAATTTTATGGGATAATTCTTTATTGCGTGAACTGATTTTCACTGTTTTTACTTTATTTGAAATAACGTTATTTCATTGTGATTTTGTAGAAATTACAGATACAATAAACACGTGCTAATACGGTTAAATTACAAACTTAGTTCAGAAATTATTTATGTATTTTTTTCAAAAACCATTCAACCTAATATATAGTTCAAAATAAATTATCTAGTAAGTTTTTATAAAGTTCTATTTATGTTATTTGTTTCATATCTTTTGCAATATCTTATTTTGTTATATTATCAAAAAATGATTTTAGTAAACCTGTATTGATTTTTAAATAAATAACATTATAACAATATATCGTACGTATCGTACGTTAGGGTTGAACTGAAAAAAAAAACACTCCCCACTTCACGTTTATATAGGGAAACAATAAAAAAAATTGCCACTTTTTATTTTACCACTTTGTCGGCGTGATTGATATACATATTAGTACCAAATTTCATAGGCTACAGAACCCTAAAAATGTAAAAATTGCTTACGCTGTAATATTTAATGTTACGATAAATCACTCGTTAATCCCTTACTTGTATGTAAACAAAAATATTATATTATTTATATATATATAGTTTTTCCCGTGACTTCGCACGCGTAGAAGAATACCTGTAACCGGTTTTACACGCTGTGTATAAACTTAAAACTTTTTTAACGCATTGACATTTGACTCCATCTTCATATTATAAACTTTTAACCCCTTTTTTGCCCCTTAAGGAATGAATTTCAAAAAATGCTGAAATCACTTTTCTTGTATTCTAATAAGGAATGTTTATACAGAATTCCAAGTCTCTGACTTTTAATTTTTACACAATCTCCATACAAACTTTCAATCCCTTGTTTACTCCGTTAATGTTGGAATTTCCAAAAATCCCAAACACCGTATAGGCTCTTAAAAAATATTCAACGCGCATATGAATCCTCTGGAGTTGCAGTCGTCTATAGGCTACGTTAACTGCTTACCGTCAGATGGACCAAGTGCTTGTATGCAACCGTCGTTGTACAAAAAAAATCTCGGATTCAAATAAGGAGGGTTGACACAAAATTTGAAGTCTCTCACTTTACATTTTACACAATCCCAACACAAACTTTCCACCCCCTTTTGACCCCCTTAATGGTGAAATTTTCTAAAGTCCCCTCTTAATAGATTTTTACGGTATAAAAACTACCTACTGTGAAAAAAACAGCTTTCTAGGTTAAGTGGTTTGGGGTGGGACTTGATCAGTCAGTCAGAACTTTCACGTTTATGTAATCCCCTTTTTTAACCTTTGGGGGATGAATTTCAAAAAAGTGCTGAAATCTCTTTTCTATTTTTTAAATAAGCACAACATTTAAATTATCTCAGTTGACATTAGACTCCATCTCCATACAAACTTTTGTCCCTCTTTTTGACCCCTCAGGGGATGAATGAAAAAAAAATGCTGAAATCACTTTTCTTCTTTTCGAATAAGAAGTGTTTACACAGAATTCCAAGCCTCTCGTTTTTATTTTTTTACAATTCCCATACAAACTTTCAACCACCTTTTTACCCCCTTAATTGTGGTAATTTCAAAAATCCCTTCTTAGTGGGTCCTTATGGTACAAGTCAAGTGTAAAAATTCGTTCACTGCCAAGTTTCAAAAATATGTACCGAGCAAATCTATTGTACAGTAAATACTCGTAAGGTTGTAGGACGTATTTATGAAAGGATTCATTCCTAAATACGTGCCTTTATCGTTAACTCTTTGTTTATTATTAAAAGTTTGGTACTGGTTATTGAAATACGATTCTAAGTAAATTGTTATAAGATTGTAATTGTAATAAGAAGAAAACAAAGTGACGTTCGAGTCAGTGGTGACCACGCGTGGTGACCAGCTGTTTTTGTATGCGGTAAGTAGCAAGTACGGATTTGTCTATTGTTAGCTTACAGCTACCTATATCCCCACGGCCTTCACTTCTATGACGCTCTCTCCCGCTGGCTTGTTACCGGACCTGCACTTCTATCTCTTTCCCTCTCGCTGTAGCCCTATAGAAACTATCAATTAACAGATGTACTGGCGATTTAAGCCCGGCTTAAAGTGTGAAGTTAACTGTATAAGTACGTTCCTACCAGCGCGCAGTTACTAAACAACTTCTAGTTCATTACATTGTGTAAAGTATAATTAGAGTGCTCTGAATGTGATTTGATTATTGCTGTAGCCAGTTACGCGTTTGTGAAAGTGCGTTATTCGTAAAAAAGCTATCCCTAAACCCGATATAATCGTTCCTGTATGAGATGTCTTAGTGTAGGCAACCTATGTAAGGTTAAATTTATGTAATACGGAAAACACACTAAATTGTTGGATATTTCTACACAAAAGAGTTGCTGGTGTACATTATAATATGTCATCATGTATCTTTGTGTTGATGAGCTCTTCTCGACACGCCACGTAAGCAAAAGTATGCATTAAATAAATTCGAAGTGAGAGAATAAATAAATAAATAATACAGGACATTCTTACGCAAATTGACAGAGCCCCACGGTAAGCTCAAGAAGGCTAATGATTCGATGACCTCAGTAATGCCTCTCAGCGAGTTACAAGGATGAACATGAACAAGACGAAAATCATGTCAAATTGTTGCCTTCCACTGCCATTGCAATCCCAGTGCTAAGTACTAACTACAGTCAGCACAAGATATAAATAATAAATATTACAGTACATCTTTATACATACATACATTTCAGCCGTACCGTTACAGCAGTCCACTGCTGGACATAGGCCTCCCACACATATGAAGGGGTAGCTGCCATAGTCGCCACGCTTGGCAGCCGGGTTGGCGACCGCAGTAGCTGTATTGGGTTTTGACGGACGCTGCTGCCCGTCAGTAGGATTTTTACCTTTGTCGCCTCTTACGACACCCGCGGGAGGAGATGGGGTGGTGCTATTCTAGTCAGCCGGCACCACACGGCGGGACAAATTGACGACATCTTTATACAAATTGACTGAATCCCAATGGTAAGTTCAAGAAGGCTGTGTGTACAAATACTTAAATACTTACATAGAAAACCCCCATGACTTATTTTGCGTTGCTCTAGTTATGTTTGTCCTTAAACTATCTTTGCAGTCTTCTCGAGTTTGTATGAAGTTTTCTATTTTATATCTGTAATTTATCTAAAAATGTTTTTTATATTTATGTGTAAAATAATTTTCCCGGTTAAACATTGTAAACGAAAATGATTTTCGTATTCCAGAAACTGCCTATATTCTTGCTGTCAGAGCGCACTGGGAATAAATTTATTTCTGAGAAAGGTTTTTTGTTATTAATTTACCTACTCCTGAGAAAACTGTTGTGACGACGGTTGTGAGTATTGCGTTGCGAAATGCGACTCAGTATACGCATTTAGGATTGTTTAAAAAATAGTTTCATTTATCTTCAGAGCGGCTTGTCTGACTTGGTTGCGGTTTTCGTTATAACCTTGTTTATCTGTGGTTAAATACCAGCGATAAAGGAAAATATCAAGTTTTCTCAGCAATGTTGCAATTGATAAAAAAATATTTTCAATACTTGCACCAATATATTAACTTACTGAGTTACCTACTTAATGCTTTTTTTAATGTTTGCCGTACAATACATTAAAATCAAACCATAAACAAAGTTATTACTATATAATACCACAGAATAATACCTAATAGTGCTACCGTTGGGTGCGCGGAGTGTAAGCCAACTCGCGGAGCTCTTTGCCACAATTTAATGGAATAATCAAACGCCTGCATAAAATGTAATAGCAAACATTCAATAAGAGCACAAAGCATAGTGATATGTCATATTCACAGTGTTGCATCAATTTGATATGAGGTACTTAACTAACTGGAAAATTGTATAAAATACGTTTCGTAGTTTTTGAGATTAAGTGAAACGTACATATCCGTACATGTATCCAAACATTCAACCCTTAAATATTATTCATATTAATTAACCGTTTACTCTTAGAAACTTAAGGCGTTTCAGCGTTTAGTTTATATAAATAGCAGCGCCAGAAAGCCATACTCATTAAAACTAATGAGCACAACGTTTTGAAGTTTTTAGAGCTGGGTAATTCAAAATCTAAGGGAATTTCTCATCTGATAACAAATTTTGGATAGAGATGCAATCTTGATTTTAGGCTTCTAAGTACCGTGGTCTAAGAACATTTTATGTATTTCATCAGTACACAAGTACCAAAATATTTTTTTTTTGTGTTTTAGCTAAGTTCTATCTATGTACAGCCGAAATATTGTATCTTGATCAAATGCTTAAGGAATAATTATATTTCCCACAATAATCGGCATTATTTTGAATAGAGCAATATTCCTGCATTAAAATAACTGCTGGACACTTTGTATAAAGTTGCTTTCTATAATGCTATATTACGCTCTGTTTAGACAATGGAGTAAACTATAGTAAAACAAACCTAGAGTTCCTCAGGTTGACACACATGAACCTTTACAAAAAGAAAGGAATCAATATGTTGGAACTAAATAAATGCGGCGGGCATCTTGGGAACGGGAATGCGGCGGGGTATCTTGGGAACGTTTGAGCCGTTTGAACGTATCAGGCTAGACACTAGTTTGGAGGTTCATTTTATTTTGTTTGACTTTTTAACATTTTTAGATAACGTTGAATTGTATTGTTAGTTTTTATTATTAATTTTATGTAATTATTGTAAATAAATATTCCTAATTATATGTTAAGGTTTCATTATTTAAATCCATACTTAATATTATAAATACTAAATAAATAATTTGGCATTTCATGGTTTATATCTTCCGCGCAATTCCCTGCTTCATCTTATAAAGCCTTCCAAGAGTAAATAAATGGTAAATAGTGTAAGAAAATTAAAAACAAAGTGTAGTTGTTCATCGCTCTTGAGCGTAGAAATACTTTGTGTAAATACGTTACAAAGTTTAGTCATATTTGTGGATCTAAACAGCTTATTTCCCGAAAGTTGTTGTGTTGTTTGTAGTGCCGCGTTCGGACAATTCCGCAGCAGATCCAGTAGGGAATGAGAAAACTTAAATGTCTGTTGACTATGTTAGCAGCTTATGCACGAAAATTCATAAAAAATAAGGTATCTTGGTTTCACTATATTACATGTTTTGCACTACCTATAAAACGTATAATACGTTCGTAACGTAAACGTATAAACGTATAAAACGTACGTAACTCTAGTCTATATCCTTTCTCTATCATCTCATAGTCTAGTTGTTAGTCTACTATCTACGAGAAGATACATAAGTATCTATTACATAAATCTTCGTCTAGTACCTTAACCCAAGACAAGCTATATTAAGCTTAATACGGAAAGTGTAGGACTAAGTCGATAAGTGTAAGATAGTCCTCAAAATATTGATTACAAAAACAAAGTCGTTCAGCGTGTTATGGAAAGAGCAATGTTGGGTGTCTCTCTAAAGAACAAATTTCGTAACGAAGTGATATGTTAGAGAACCTAGGTGACCGACATAGGTCTAAAAATTAGCAGGTTGAAGCGGCAATTGGCTGGCCACATATGTCGTAGAACCTATAACAGTTGGAGCAAGCGTGTTCTGGAGTGGAGACCGCGCCTGGGCAAACGTAACGTGGAACGCTCTCTGGCCAGGCGGCGGGATGACTTACATATGAGAGCCGGCAGCGACTGGATGCATAAAGCAGCAGACCGGGCTCTGGGCTGCTGATGATGATGACTATTATTTAATTTTTGCAAGGTATTTTTTAACCCGAATTCGTTTATATCATACTATGTGTTATCCGCAACTTCGTTTGTGTAAAATTTCACCTACTTAGGTTTTTTGACTTTTTTTCTCTAACTGACAATCAACCCTCGTTTAGCTTTTCACACAACGGTTATTATCCCCTTCAACCCAACAAATTCGATAATTACCTTTTATGTACTTATTTCTAATTTTTGCAAAAAAGAAAACTTGGTTTATTAAAAGTGTACTCACCAAAATTACCATTCATTTTGATTCTTTAGGTAAAATACAGTTCAATTAAAAATTACTTTTTTATTTTTCAAAATATAATTTATTTGCCCATGCTATGCTATTTCTATTTTCAAGACTAAATTAAAAATTACCCGCCTCGGATTAACATTCTTTCTTTGTTTTTCTTTTTGACCCCTGAACGATTCAACATGTGAATGGTATTTATTATTTGCTTCTTAGCTTTTTAGATTTAGTAATTGAGTTCATGAATAATTGAATATGAATTTGCATCTCATTAACTCCTTATGGAAAAACGAGAAGGAAATACGAAAAACGAAACAGCTACGGTTATAGACACTTTTTTAACCACGTTTGGGGTTATATTAAAAAAGGTTTTAACTGTTTTTTTTCTTCCGTACACGGAACAATGGTGTTCCGGACATTTAGACGGACGCGGATTAGGACGGAGGCGTACGCGGAGCCAGAGGCTCTAATGTAAGTTTCTTTTGACGTAAAATAACGTCTCGAACGCGTAAGTGATAATGCTATTTATATGGGTAAATCTAACGCTATGGTAAAGTAATATTACCTTAAAAACGTATACTCAGGGCTCAAATCGAGCCAACGCGCAGAGGCCCTTTCAACAATTTAATGAAATGTAAGGGGTACACCAAGTGGATGTTGCCCCTGTCCGTATCATAGGACACGCACACAGACAGCACCAAGGACTATTGAGTTTTAATGGAATCTAGAATGTACCAGGCTATTGGGTGAAAAGGATGGACTAGCTACTGGGCTATTGGACAAAAAACCGGACGTCTGCCTAATAAAATAGTATCAAAATTTATTTCCGGCAGACGGTGGTTCGCCCTGTACGAGATGGGCCCCCACAAAAAGCGACATCAAAGATGGCTCAAGGGCATCACCGTTGCATAGGGCTAAGGGTAGAGAGGTGTCACTGGACTTTAAACATATAGCCGACTCGCCACTTAGGTTTCCACATCTACCCTCGATAACTTTAACTGTTTTTATTATTATCATTGCGAACTTTTCGCCAATATATTTTAAACCCTACAATGTAAATATTCAACATCATTTTACATTATTGTCTAAATCTTCTTATAAAATGTAAACGGTATGAATGTCATACAAAATTTTAAGTTTCCATATTCAGTAGTTACGTTCCTGAATTCATAGAAACTTTTAATCTGTTACAAATTTCGACGATGAATTCCGTAAAACGCTGAAATTATATTTTTTTTCAATTAGTACCCAATTTAAAAATAAATGTTTAAAGTTCCTTCTTTAAATATTTGTATAGTCTCCGTACCAACTTTCAAACGTCCGGCCTCCGTCCGTCCGTCCGCGGATAATCTCAGTGACCGTTAGCACTAAGCTGAAATTTGGTACTAATATGGTTATCAATCACACCGACAAAGTGGTAAAATAAAAAGTGGAAAAAATAGTTTTATTTCTATACTTAAAGTGTGGAGGGATTTTTTTTTTTTCATTTCAACTCTAACGTGTAATTTAAAAATGAATAGGGGTTTACTTACATCATTTTGTTGATAATGTAAATGTTTTCGTAAATAATCGCTCCAGAAGTAAATAAAAATGCGTCCCCCTTTCATTTAAATATACTAAACTTGATGAGCCACGCTATAATTAAACTTCAATTATAGTGCCAATTTTTAGGCGTTCCCATTAATTAAAGCATTGTACACCGTGTTTAACGTAACGAGATCGGTAATTAAGTATCAAACGTACATACACTCATGTCGTCAGATACATCAAAACATAATTAAGCAATTACAACTATAACAACACTAAATACGAGTAGTTGTATAATTTGAAAACTCGCTTTGAATTTGAATTGTTTACATAGTAAGATTTTTAGAGGTCAATTGTCAAATTCGCCTCGGTAGGGCAGCGCAGCGTTCGAGAAGCTATTTTAAAATCTTCCCGTCGAATTTAGGTACTGCAGTGTCTCAAGTCAAAGTCTTTGGCCTGTTTGTGTGTTTCCAATGACGACTCATGTTTCAACAAAAAGCTATAAATATAGATTTGCTCATTTAAATGTACTATAGAGTTGTGTATAAATATGTGTTTCATCTGTCTTATTCACAATATGTTCTATTTTCATCAGCGGGTAGTTGGGTTTGAATTACAAATTGTTCATCCTATCTTCGGATGGTAAGTACTTTTATAATAACTACTATCACTACTCTTTATTCTATTTATAAATAGTCCGGCTATTTTTTGTAAACCAATAGATTGGTATATAAATATTGGCGAGTTAAACATAAGCGAATTACGTCTAATACTTATAGTATGTGTAAACTGGTAATGGAACGCCAGTGATGACCTAAATATATATATATATTTTTTTTTATGACATAGGCGGCAAACGAGCAGACGGATTGCCTGATGGTAAGCAATTACCGTCGCCCATGGGCACCCGCAACACCAGGGGAGTCACAAGCGTGTTGCCGGCCTTTAAGGGGGGTTGGAGCTCTGGGAACCTTACTCACCATCAGGAACACAACACTACATACCTGAAAGGTAGCAGTGCTATTATGGCTGTGGTCTTCTGTAAGGAGGAGGTACTTCCCCAGTTGGGATGCCCGAGATTCAAGCGTGATAGTCATCGCTGTGCTCTACCTCTCATAAAATAAGAATAAGAAATCATTGATTCAGTTGTATAATAACGTTGTTGTAGTAAATAGTACAGACGTAGTAGTTGACAAGCTTTCATTAATTATCATGATCTTTTTTATTGTATGGATTTTATGAAACACGTATTTTTTATATTAGTTTAGTTTTGTAATTTTGAATAATTTTGAAACTGAGGATATTTACATAAAATCGTATACATATTAATGCAAAAACCTAAGAGGTTAATAGGAACCTCTGTTAGTCAAATGATAAAACTTCATCTAATAGTAAAAAAAAAAAAAACAAAAAGAAAAACAAATTTTCATTCAGGAACAACCAAACAGTGAATTACAGGATTTGCAAACAAACCGCAATCAATTGCACAAATCTACTAATTTCCATAACTACGTCACAATTCATCGCTACAATGCACAGTGAAACAATGAAATTAACAGCGCCCACCAAAGTTTCTGCGGAACGAATTCGTGTACTCTCCTGTCGAGTTTATAGAACAAGTTTTATCGGGTGTAAATGTAAACTAGCAAGATAAGTTTTGCTGAGTTTGAGCGCAAATCGAACCAGAATATGATGGTAATGCACAATCATATACCTGCATTTCTAATTAATACCTATTTACTTATTGAGATAAGAAAGTACAAATGTGTTATAACAGATGCCCATGTTAAAAATGATATTTCGGTATATAAACTAAACTAGGTATAATATTTCGGTCAGATGGCAGTCGCTTTCGTGAAAGTAGTGCCTACGCCAAATCCTGGGGTTAGTTGCCAAGCGGACCCCAGGCTCCCATGAGCCGTGGAAAATGCTGGGACAAAGCGAACTAGTTCCTCAAAATATGCTAAAAACACGCGTTCTGAGAAACTGTGGGCATTTTTTTTGGTTTTCCAATTTATAAAATTGTCCTAAGTAACCATATATTTCGCCTTTGATTTTGCCGGCAGCAAGTTCCCTATAGCCAATTCCGCTTCAGCTCTTAACTCAGGTGGGGTGCAATCAATAAGCATTTCTTCGTCGGTGGTTTCGTCCGAACTCATATTGAATTATTTATAACAAAACAAGTTTATAAACAACAAAATTAAATCCGATGAAACAGAATTACAGCAAAAAGTCGGAAAAAATATCACGTTTCCCGCCAAACCTTTTTTTTTCCATAGAGGCATTCGAGGCACGTTTGAGTAGACATTTTTACCAGAACCTAATATTTAGATAAAATATTAATATTTCAATGTTTTTATGTATAGTTAAGAAAAAATATTATAATAGTGTGTTATTCGTTATGTTAAAGTGGATTTTTTTATGTAAATAAAACTGCTCTAAGTACATACCAAGTCGATTATTGTTTTTTTTTATACGCATAGTGGCAGTATCGATGCCTTTGCCACAAATTTATGTGGAATCGAAATTAAAAAAGAGGACTTTGCCAGCCTAGGCCTGCAAGGTTTGTATGAAATTCCATTAAGGACGTCTGGTCCTAGCCGCGCCTGAAACGTCTTACTTCGCAGCCTATTACGAAGAACATAACGTCAATATTTCATTGCATATTAGAGAAAATGTTTACTTCTTTAATATGGAGTACGGGTACTTTACCTTAAAAACAAAGCTTTCTACACTGTACTCTGGTTGACGAGATGCAGAATGTAGACATTTGTTACTTTATCATTGTCTATGCCTTATTTTTAATTATGGTTTTATAATATAATATGGTTTTATGTTAAAATGTCAGTATTTTTTTTTATTTGCTATCGTATTCTCCAAACTGGTAATGTAACAAATTGAAATAAAATTATAATACGAACTTAAATATCAATATTAATGAAAATGCAGTTTATGTAAGATTGTTACTTAATCGACAACGTTTCAATTTTCAAGCTTGAAGTAGCTATATAGTTTTCCTTGAGATTTACATCAAAATTAAATTAAAGAAACCAAGCAGCCAAGTTACACAGACGACGCTCTGATTACAAGTTATGATAACGTCATTTCGCTCACCACTAACTTCGTCTTGGTTTCCTATGGCCTAGTTTTGGTAGAGGTTGAGAGGTGAATTGCCTGTCCCGTTTTGCCTTGCCAGTCGTCGTACTATAAATTCTAATAAACTTGCGTCACCAATGAGAAGGCAAGCTATACGGCGAAACCAGTTGCATCCTAGTTAGAAATATAATTTTTACAGTAATCTTACTTCTGTTACTTGTATGATTTCTGAAGAATTTTTTTTTCTTAATTACATATAATAAGTACATTGTCGTGAAAATAATTGGTCCCCGGATAGTAGTCGGTTCATCGATCGATATACTTCTTACAGTTCTTGGTGCTTAGTACCACTTGTTTGCGGCAGTTCTCATTTGCCAAGGAGAGCAGCGTGAAGTTCCTGTCACTGCCATCACATTACGATGCATCCTACACTCATGGTTAAAGAAGTAATTTTTGTGAGTGCACTGCACACCTTATGATTATGGACGCTTTTGGCATTTAAAAAGCCGCGGCCTTCACACTTCCGTGGGATAAACAATCCTATAACCGACGAGAGTGAGTGTAGCATGTGATGTTTGGTGAGTAGTAGCGGACCCTCTGATCCCTGATAAATTGTTTGTTGGTTATTAAATAACATTAATAAATAAAAAAAATTGTAGGTGAACTTTTTCTCTTTCATTTATTTAGGTGACTTTGACAGTCTTATTTTTTACTATTATATTTGACATATGTGTTTTATAATATAAAACTAACAAGCCATTTAGACAATTACAGTAATAAGGTTCAACAATGACTTCATCCTCTCTCCGAACCGGCAACTTAGTCCCTCATCCTAGGCAGAAGCATAGAAGACTCAAACTGTCTCCCTGAAATATTCCTCGCTCAATCCTTATGAAGTCCTACGGGCCACCTCCTGGTTGACGAAACACTGTGGTTCATTGCCTCATATAAGTACCTAGTTGGATCTTAAAGTTGCATTGACTTTATACAACTCTTAAGATGCCTCACTCATAGTTATGAGTGAGGCATCGAATGATTGGCCTTCTTATAGCCAATCCAAGCGGCCGAGAGGGCCCCCTTGTTCCATCGAAGCTATTGGCAAATAGTCACGTCTATGAGAAGGATCTCTTTAGTATCACTGGACTGTACCAGTTGTTAAGGAAGGTGGCAGGGAACCGAGCTCAACCAACCATTTAACTAGAAATTATGCAAATCTTCCGGTCCAGGACTTTTCCAGTCGGAGCTGATGGTGACAGCCCCTATACCCCATAGGCTCGCACTCACGTTTAATAACGCTCATGCACTCGCCGTCTGTGTGTTCAACAGGCATTGACCAGATACTACGCCATAAATCAGTCATGACAGTAGCAACCGGCAGCTGCCTGCTAGATACACATGGGATCAGCTTCCTCCCCCCTTCCTTTGATCACTCTGAAAGAGACGATTCTGCTAGAATCGATCCACACGTTCTCTGTAGCGACGAATACGGCTTGCCCATGCAAACACTTTCTGCTTCAGAAAGTCGATACGTTCCGTATTATTAGCCATGTAGTTGCGGGCCCCGATATCCCCGGGTTCACAAAACGAATTACTCGGGGGCGATCACTACCATTATTGGCAAGCATGCCAGTCGAGGCCTAGGGTTGTTTGTGGTGCGATACTGCGGCTTTGTCTCTTCCGGAATCCTCATTTGCTTATTAGCTGTGGTACTCACTCTTTCGGCATAAGGATCCGCCAGCGATACCCATGGTGCCAGGTCAGGTGAAGGCCGCGCGAGCGGAGAGAGCCTTCAGGCGAAGCCGTCGAGTCACCCAGTCGCTTGAGCCGTTGGATAACTCGCACCTGATCCGATAGTCGCTGTACGGTAACGTCATTGGTTGGTTCAAGGGCCAATAGAGGCAGCATCCGGACACGGTACGCGCACAGTTTCCCCCTCTGTGGCCCATAATAGGTGCGCATAAAGTTCTTAATCATTGTTTGAGTTCATCGCATTGCAGCGGGAGCCGTGGGCGGGGTAGTGTACCACGATGGCCCCCCAAGCGTGCCGGCAGCAGTGGCCGTCTTCGTCGCGCAGGTGATCGTCGCTGATCCTTGTTTGAATTTTAAATTTATTGAATTTAATGTATTTCGGCATTGTGTATGTTAATAATTATATAAAAAGAACCAAATAAGTCGTAAAATGTATTAGATATATATGTATATTACCAAAAAAAAAACGAATATTTGCAAAAGCACGTCGTCTGACTTTAACGGCGGTAATTATTTGCTACTATGTCTTTACCGTACACGTAACAAAAGTATTCCGGACATTTGAGAGGCGTATGCGGAGCCGGATCGAGCCAATGCGCATAGGCTCTTTCGACATTAATGATAATGTAAAGGGTACACTAAGCGGATGTTGCCCCTATCTATTTCATGGGATGCACACAGAAATAGCACCCGCCATGGTGGTCCTTACACCCTTTTGTCCTTATTGAGTTTTAAGGAAATCTTAAATGTACTAGGTTATTGGGTGGAAAGGATAAAGTAGCTACTGGGCTATTGGATAAAAAGCTAGACTATTTATTATTCAGTATACTTATTTGTTACAAGAACTAATATCTACATACCAATTACACTTGTAATTTTACAGTCTATAATTATGTATGTGCCATGTTTGCACTACTCGTAATGAAGTACCTATACAAACATTTCACCGTTATTACTCTAGCGTTAGTGCATTTTCCTGTTGTCGTTTTTAAAAACCAAACCTCGTTTTTAGGTTTAAGCGTATTCGACGAAAAAACGGAGGAGGTTCTCAAGTCGACGCGTATTTTTTTATTCGGGGCTTAGTCGGTAAAAATTGTAAATTAATGATGTTACAAATATTCGCGAGAGTCGGAAAGTGAGCATTTTGTAGAAAACCGACATCAGAATAGATATAATAAAGTATTATCCTTTACAAACTGAAATGATTAATGTCATGGCGGCGAGTCAAAATTCTACTTCAGCAAGCCGGTACCAATATGGCTGGCATTTTTTCCTCATCACCCGATGATAACTGCAAAAGTGTATAAAATCTTGACAAGCCGATGCTGTGAACTGAATTTATTCAAAACGAATTATAACAACTTAATGACTAAAGTAAAGGTACTCACTTAATTTTCGAAATTTTCATCCACCACAGATAGGAACATTGTAACGTAGAGAAAATTTCACATTTTCAAGATCTAGTTCTTTTATTAATAGTACATTACATCAAAGGCCGGGAAAATGGGGATTTCCGGCCAAGTGGGTATATATAATTAGCTGGATCCTAGTGATACGAGGCCGGGAATTCGTTTACATTACGAGGCATGTATAGTGCTTTTCTCAAACATACAATAAAGATTAAAAAAAATGCAGCATTAAAATAAAATTGCAAAATCACAACTAACAATGAAATCGAAATGTATTAAAGATTAAAATCAGCTGTTTGCTATGACACCCGTCATTTTTGCCTCAGTATGGATGATCGTCGAAAAAATAGACCTAGGCCTGCAAAGTTATATGAAATAATATTTCCGTCCCCTTCAGTTGCCGCGCCCAAAAAAAACATACTTCCGATTATAAGGAATATCAAGACAATATTTCATTGCATGTTTGTTATTTTTAACAACACTTGTGTTACAATTATAAGCATTATCAATCGATTAGTCTGTATTTGAAGTTTGAACGTGTAGTAAACAATTTACCGTTCAGTCCGCGTCAAAGTTAGTATTTAGCAACCAAAGTAGTTTTATTTGTATAGCAGTAAGGATGTGTTATGATATATTTAGTCAATCTAAGTCCCATTAAGTATTTGGCAGTTGTATTACAAATAAAAACATTATTCTGTCACACTAGCATATGTATAGCCACGCCTGTATTAACTGGATCGTCATAATTCTTTAAGACAGTAGTAATAAGTCTATTAAAGCTAATTCGATTTGAACAGTATTTAATTAATGTAATCTCTTCTGCTACTTACTGATTACGAATTTTACCAAGGTACCGGTAAGTTTACCCTATACGCATCATAATTCGATTTATATTTGCTAAGATTTCCATTTTAAGATAACGGCAACCTATCACATCCAATATACATCGGTTACAATAGTTAGTATGGCAATAAAGCAGAAATTACCATGACTTCAACATTAAACTAGCCTAATTAGCAGTCAACCTTCGTCTTACAGATAACACCGCATTGATATCCCGAGCCAACTCCGAGATCGGAAGATTCCCGATGGGGAACGTAGTACTTATATTTATACCTTTATTAGTAAGTGTTGTGAATTAGCTAGTTTAAAGGAATTAGTAAAATAAATATAAGAGAAAAAGTATAAAATACGTTGAAATTATAAAAGATTTTGTTTATTAGAAGTAAGTAAGGAATTTTAATATAATATCTACTACTTAAAAATAAAGTCTGCACAACAAAGTTTATACAACAGACGCCCTTAATCGAGGTTGTGTCAAATAAACAAAACATACATTAAGTTTCTATGCCTAAATTAACCGTACCGTACACCGTTTATGCGTAAGTACATCTGCAGGCATATCACAAGTTTTAATATGAATTAACAATATTATTAGATACCTTTTCCCTAACACAATGCGATATGGTTCGTCTTGATATGGTGTATCTGATTATGGATGAGGTTAATGGCACTCCATGCTAACAACCTAAGGACCTTTCAAAGAGACTTAGAGACGACACAGGAGACCGAAGAGTTGGCAGCTACCTCGTTCAGTGTATCAGTCTTACGATTAAGCGAGAAAATGCTGCGGGGGCGTTTTTTAGATTTATGTTAGTTTTAGTTACATTTTGTTGTTAGTTTTATTTAGTTTGAATTATTAATTGTTTTTCTACTTATTTAGTTGTTTTTGGTAATATATGTCAGTATTATTTTAAAGAATAAATTGGTTTTATTAATATAGGAGTCAAAAGAGATGCTAAGTTGCCAGGAAAGCTTACAAAGCGGGAGGTGCTAAAAGCTAAATGACTTCTCTAGGTAGGAACTCTTAAACCTTTTGTGTTCTATCGAGTTGGCGAGATACTTTGAGTGGCGTTGGGTACCGGGCGACCTAAACGTAGCAGAAGACGCCACGTGTCTCAAAGATTTGGGCTCTCTCCAGAATCTCGCTAGATCTCTGGACCAGCTTTTCTTCTTTCCTCGGACTGGCTCGCTGAACTACAAAATGAGGTCAGCGGATTAGGCCGCAAAGAATTCAAACATATGGTAGCTAATCACTGAAACTGATTTGCCCGCAACAGTATTCGCGAATCCGAATCGCTTTAGCTCATGGCTGAGAATGGTGCGAGTAACGGCTAGATGTATAAATTCATATCACTTTTGCGATTGCGTAATAAGCCAAGACGAGATGCCAATTTTAATCTTCCTCGTCTTGAAAGATACTTGTGTAGCTGCCTGACATCCTTAATCCTCCATATAATACGTAAAAAAATACTACCACTTCTATACGGTTAAAAACGACATTCTATAGATAAAAAACCGGGAGCCATAATCCCGAAGTAGCCGTCTTTTTAAGCTGTCGCCTTTTATAGATGACAATAACCAACTCCGAATGTCTAGTCTGATAAGTTAAATGACCTCTGATTTTGAACGCGCAATATCCGCCGGTACGGTTACCGATGGCTAGACAAGGCTGGACGTGCAAGCAAAGAACAAGTCCGGAACTAGATACATCAACAATTTTGGATTCTAGGTCTCAGAAAGGCTGTTCGATCAGTGACCCATGACTGTCAGTTATGCAACTTCGCCGCGCCAGAACCTTCCAACCACCGATGGGAAATTTGCCGGAGTCTCGTTTGGGTCGTTATTGTTTCTATTGGTCGAAGAAGGGAGAAACGCTTCGTTGCCCTACACACCAGTAAGTACACCTTGAGGTGGTGCATAGCCAGTGCCTGAGGACAGACGCGGCTATAATGTACGCTACGCCGCTTTATTACTCGTCCAAGAATACTAACAATTAGACCAGACAATGGAACAACCTTTGTTGGGGCGAACAGAGGTGTAAGCTCTTTACGGCCATTCTATTGAAGATTATGCTGCTAATGAATCAATAAATTGGCGTTTTATTCCACCAGCAGCACTTTTTATGGACAGAGCGTAGGAGCGGTTAGTACGCAGTATCAAAGAAGCCCTTAAAAGTAAGCACGTTTTTAGCGGAGTACTTTCATCGCCGTCCGCGCGCCCTATTTTCGCTACCTTGACCGAAACTGACCTGAGCAGAAACAAGTAGCGCAATTCAGTGAGACTTGCCGAACACTTTTAGCAACGCTGGGTTAAACACCTGCTCTACTTTTCCCCAAGAACAGGAGACGGCTGAAGTGGGCGATGTATTGATAGTATCCGACTCCAACTTGCCGAGAAGATCCTGGCCTAAAGGGCGCGTCACTGCTGTGTATCCAGGCAAAGATGGAGTGCTCCAAGTGGCTAATGACACCACAGTCGCCGGAGTTCTACGTAGGCCTCTTAAAAAGCTCGCAAAATCAATAATTAGCACATTTTTTTGTGCGATTTACCTTTTTTACGTTTTTATTGTCTATGTTTTATAAGCTATTTGTATTTTTTTTGAGTGAGTTTTAGTATTACATTGTCTTTAACGAAACTAGTGTTTTTTATTAAATTCCTTATAAAAAGGTTGTCTTTATGTTCTGCAGGAAAATCGGATGAGTTGAGGCGAATGGTGTGGGAGCGCGGCCAGGACAGTAACCTGCAACTCCAACTACAAGCAACTGGGCTGAAAGACTGCAATTAGCTATCGACAACCGGCTTGATCCGGCCAGGCGTCCCTACACTACATCTTTTATTTATTTATTTAGAAAACAAACAGCCAATCACAAAATAGTTTTCTAGTAAATTGTGTATGGGCCTAAAGTTCTATATTACTACGAAAACTATTGTAAGAGAAGTAAAGAAATGAAATGCAAATTACTTGTGTAGTTATGTACATGCAAATTAATAATTAATTATTAGCTGCTATGAAATAATATTTGCCGAACTTTGTTCTTAAAAACGGACAAATTATGAGGAAAATTATGGGCCTAAAGAAATATTTTTTAGCATACTGTGTGCCACAGGAGGGAATAGCAAAGGTAGGCTTAGAACGTGAGTGGAACCGAGACATTTTGAAGGAAATGTTTTGTAATAAAATGTTGTATTAGTATAGTAATTGTTGATGATTTTATATAAAATCAAAATATCCCGATATTCTCTTCTTTTATCTGAAGGAGGAAAACTATGTCTAATTGCAGATGAGAGATACTCACAGTTATAGCGGTTTATTCCAAAGAAAAGGACCCAAGTGTGTGTCTGGAGGACACCGTAGAAGTATTGAGCGATGTAATTGTAGTATCATTCACAGTTACCACTTCGACATAACTGTATAAGTCATAATGAGAGGCTCGTGTTTAAGTGTCACATCCTAAAAGTATCGCAGGAATATGACTACACGTCAATATTTGCAAGATTCGGTGCGGTTGACATCACTGTGTTAATGTAGAGTTCCATGTTTTCAAAGTCCGACAGACTCAATTTGTACTGATTACGCTCTAAAGCTAACTTGTGCCCCATTCCCTTATCCTCAAAAACTTTCTGCAAAAACTTCCAAGATTTGGTTAAGCATATCTTTGCCAGGGCTTTAGAATTACGACGTACCTTGGTGTGGAGGCAGGGGTTGTGTCTCCTTCAGGGTAGCCACCTATTATTTCCCACAGGTTTTGATGTAGAAAGTTGTCTCATTTAAGATGGTCTGTACTTACGTTCTGTTTCATGCATTGATAATATAAGATATTTTAATAACAATATAATAATATGTATAGCTGTAGGTGGCAAAATGAAATCAAAATGACGTGTTATTAATTTTAAGTAAGACGAGAAGCGCGAGTCCTCGTTAAAATTAATGGTACAAAAGGATCTGTTGTCATACGAACACTCTTTAAACAGTGGCATGGAGGTTTAATGCCGTCAATTAGTTTTGTATATTGAATATTACATGGTGAAAGAGATGCAATTATTAAAGCCGATGCTGTTTTAAATGCCGGGGACTATAGCTTTATGAAACATAAGAATTGGCCATAGGTCCTAGCATGCTCGTAAAGGCATCAAAGGATCTACACCAAGTTAATCATTAGTAATTATTAGTATTAAAGATTTATGGTTAGTTATCTCTTATTCCCTAGTATCGATAGGCAAAGCCAATAAATTACCTGATGATTACAATAAGAGCGTACCTCTTTCGTATATGACAATCCTGTTAATTTAGCAAGATTCATTATACATTTAGTCCTTTAGGCGGGCCCGGTTATATTCAGATTTCGCCAGTTAAGCTTTAGGTCAAAATCTGATTAACTACAACTCTAGGGTAGCCAGTTCCCATAATGATAATCTAAAGGCTTACCTCTCAATTTACCAATAAAATTGCAGGCCTACTAACAGTAACTTGGCAACAATAAAATAGTTTTGGCGTCCCCGTAGTAACCAAACGATATGAAGACATGATTGGCCGTGCTGACATCGGAAAAACTCGGAAGCCAGCAATTTTATTCGGATGTCGGTCAGTCATCATGAAAAGAGATGAAAATTACAAATGTTGCCAGCTCGTCCTAAGGCCTTGTTTAACTGGTGAAACAAAAATAATTTATTTACTCCTGAGGCACCGTGTATAATTATATACTATCATTGAGATGTTACAATGCTGTTTTAAAAAAAATATCCTATATGCGACTTAACATCAGAATGACGTCACCCGCACCAAAATTCCGCCCTCTGCATAGGTAAAATCCTCAAGGGTCTTGTCCCAAACTATGAGAATGAGGGCTTGAAGGAAGCCAAAAAAACTTGGTCAAGTGTTTCCCCGAAAAAAGATTTGCCGACCAATACAAATTGCCTTACGAGCAAGATCCGGAACGAAATATTATGTGTCACAATTCAATGACTCTACTACTATGTCACAGTGAAGGTTCCGAACGGGCCAGACTACTAGCATCCATGAGGAGGGAGTTCAGTGAGTGGCTCCGGGCCTATCGGTTGCCACACATATGAACTTTCCTTAGGCCCGATACTCTCCACCATGCAACCTGCCTACGACTAGGAGTACGCATCTACACTCCACATAGATTGATGTCAAGTCGATGAACTGCGACACCACGGGCTATCATGTTTCCTTGCGCAACGCATCAGTCCTACAATATAGCGGCGGAATGCTGCCAGCATCCTGAGTACCATGCCAAAGACGACGTTAAGAACGTTTTTTAATCATAACTTTTTTGTTTCATTGTTTGTATGTGTATATTGTATTAAATATTCTACCGGATCCTTCTAAACGCATAGGTATATATTATATTTATACTCGTATGTATAGACCAGGGATCCAATACCGGTATTATTTTCATACATAATAAACGGTATTACATTTTGGTATCTCAGTTGTAATTACATATTATTAAATTGTATTCACAGAAAAAAGAAAAAGAGATCAAAGAATAAACATATTAACGGCAAGATTTTAGACGATAATATATTATAATCTCAGTTATTAAAACCGATCATTAGAAACGCGGCCACTGGAAGATAGTAAAAAGCATCGAAAGTCTGAAAGAGATTTCCCAGTATATTTTATTTAACTTTACGATCAATGTTCTACGTCGTTATTCTTAGAAAGCTGTCTAGTCTGATAGTATTGGTTTGGATCAGAAATATTTAAAAATTAGTATTATTTACAAAAACACAGGCTTTATAAATACAAAAATAGATTGTCAGATCTTGTGTCAACTTGTATACATTTCCCGCTAGTCTCGTCTAAAAAGTCCTGACAACATTTGACACGTCAGTGTTTGTTTTAACGGGTTCAGCAATTTGAAGGCCTAACGGGCACTAACCTTAGACATGTCCAATTAGCCATTAATTATTTCATTTAGCGTTTCTTTACAAACATATCTCTAGCTAGCTGTTACTGTTTCACTCGTCGTTTTTCAAGAATTATATTTTTCACCTTAATCACATTTTCTTCGGTGATGCAGAAACTGGTCATTCACTACGAAGATCATCTTCAAGGTTTCCACCACGCCGCGGCACCAACTTAATTGTGAAATCGGACAAGAGTCACCAAACTCGGGCAACATTAGTTGTTTTATCTGGATAGGTGTATTTAATCACTGAACGCTGCCCAATTTCCAGCAAATTATTATTCTCTAGCGACATGTTGAAGAATTCTAGTGTAAAAACAAATGACGCGTAACTGACGAATAAAAGTTTGATATTTTGAAAAAAGAATAATCAAGGAACACGAAATCTTAGCGTTTTATTTAATAATTCTTGGTGTTTTTTATTGTTATTTGTAGGCTACTTAAATTACTTTTCGGCCAACGGCGAGTATAACAATTGCCGACTGTGATACAAATAACTGGCATTCATTTTTTGTGTGTTTTCTTTCAACAAGTCACCAAAACAAGGCACAAACTTGTTTCAAGTATTTTTTTTATTTTAAACGACACAATATGTTTAGACCAATTGCTCATAATAACTTTGCAACCCTGATAGCACCTTTGATACAATGTTTTGGGAAATTTAAAAATTTTCTTATTGACTACCGATATGTGAACAATCGTATTATTATTTTTCTCTTTTTCAAACACTTGTATAAAGTAATATGAAACCGTAAAAGAAAGTTCGGATCAACAAATTTAAGTGCCAAATATTTAAAACAAGTCCTAATCGGCCATTACTATTCGTCCCTCGAAACGTCACTGTATTTTATGTCGATCGATGAGGCATTAATCTCGCAAGGTCAGGAGGTAATCAACTTTTATGTGGACACATGGCAGTTTATGGTGACCCAATAAGCTGGCACCAAGCAACACTATTGTTTCTATAGAATAGGGACAAATTGGCTTAATAGCTTACTATTAGTTTAACTATTAGTTTTGTTTTATACATACATTTTATTAAATGGTATTGATATTGTTGCCACATTTCAATAGTTACGTAGAAAACAAATTTCCTCTTTAATTTAATGCAAGACGGATGGCGATCGATCATACTTGCATTCATTTCCACGCAGAGCAAAATCTAAATATTCCTGTTCACATGTTATATTATATTCATAAAATCCTTTTGTTTTGTTATCGCATTTATTTTGTTATGTCACTGATTTGGTTAATTTTTCTAAATTTTGACAGAGGTAAAGTGTTTAAAAATAATGCTTTAAGATATTCCAGCAAAATCCGATTCTGACGGTAAGTGTTGTTGTCAAAATAAAGCAGGTCTGATGACTTTTAAGATACAAAGAAGCCCCAAATTTCTACACTCGCTCCAAAACCAGAACTCGTAAACTATATGAGCAAATTTTGACAACAAACGATGGCGTCGTAATGGATGACGAAACATTAAGTAGTTGCTGACTATAAACAGTTACCTGGCCAAGAGTTCTACGAGGAAATTATTAGAATAAAGTATTCCTGGCATACGAGAGCTTAAAATAAGAGGTTTTTTAATTTCTTTTTAAGAACTACGTAAATGTATTTTGAGTTATGCTATTTTTAGGTGGTTTTCAAAAAGCAACTTAAGAAAGTAATGTTATGTGATAATTCTGATCGTCAAAAGTTAACGTTTGACAATAAGTACCTTGGAAGTAAGTTTAAGCTCTTTAAACTATAAACATGAAGTGACATTAAAAACATCTCAACTCAAATACTCATGCTTCTAGTTTAAAGAGCATAAGTTTAGTTCCAAGGAGGTAGAGGAGTTATTGCCAAACGTTAACTTTTGAGAATAAGAAAGAATGCATTTCTTTTTAAACAAAGGTCTGATTTGGTGTTTGTAAGACCACCAATATCACGAACATTATTTTATACTGATCTTAGTAGTAATTTTGTGTACAATTAAAGTGTCCGATAAAAAACGTTTGCATCAAAGTAATTAAAATATTCTCTTATTGACAAAACAGAAAATAAAGCGAAGGCACAATAAATAAACAAACAGAATGAGATTGGAAATCGTATTTTTACTAGAACTCAAGCCATTGTTACCGTAAATAACCGGCTCGCTTCATTGTCCGAGGAAATTAGTTTCTTTCTATACCACTGGGAACGGATTGTTGCGAAATGACTTTTTTTATGTCAAGGCAGATGAATCATATTAAATGTAACAAGCCAACAGGTAAGTCAAAAACGGGTAATAAAAAGTCTTTCTTTGGTAAAAAAACTTAAACGGATCATTAATTAAGGGTTTCTTATTTATATGTATAATTATTTTTGATTTTGTATTGGGTCTGATCGGATGCTTTGGCAGCCTTCTGAACCGCGGGGCTTTCATTATCTACGATCTGAAGGGTCTGAGTTTCCTCAAAGGTCTTGGCAGCTCTTTGAGATGCATGGGGCTCGGCATCTAAAGCTCGGCGGGCTTGAGAAACTATTCTGTGTCCTTTCTCGTTGCTCAAACTCTCTCCTTACAAATTTAATCCCAATTGGTTCAACGGTTTAAGCGTGAAGAAGGAACAGACACACGGTTATTTGGGATCCCTTTCCAAAGAAAGTAACAAAATTCGGAATAATAAATATATGGCAAACCATATATTTATTATTCCGAATTTTGTTAGTCAGAAATTGATATCCATATCATTTACTGACATAAGCATCAATAGTCATAATTTTTGTTAAGTATAACGCTTAATAGATCTAACATTGATAACCTATAACATTAAAAATACTCTTATCACAAAAGTTATAAAATTGCTGACTATAACATTCAAAGGTCTATCAATAATTTTTCAGAAATATGTTAAGGCATATATTATAATTATAACCTACTAATGGTTCTTTCTCATATCGTTTTAATAACTAACCGAATTACATCCAAAAAACTGAATGTTCATTACGAATTTATGACTTTCCTTAATTTAACTTAACAAATTTATGAACCATGATGCAACTTAGAAAACTTCCCTACCTACTCGACTCTAAGGCAGGTCAGTACAGTAGGAACGACGACGAGCGAAGCCAGCGTGCCGCGGCAGCGGCCGGCGAAACGCCAGAACTGACTTTTAAAATAATAATAATATTTTTTTACTATTTATTTGTCAACTAAGTGTATCAGGTGGTGTAAAAAAAACATGAACATTTAATGCATTTAATAAGTCTAGCAATTTAATAAATTGCTAAACTTATTAAATGACGTAATCACGCGACGACCAATCATTACAACTTGCGAATATAGACGTTGTAACAATTATAACAAGGAAGGTTATTGCTTTTAACATTCTGGAAACGATGCTGTATGGATATTAAATGTTACGGGCATCGACTTTTATGACTAACAACAATTATGACCTTCAAAAATCTGACCACCGATTTATACTGTTAATTTTTATGACTATGATTTCTGATTATGACAATATGACAAAAAAAAATCTGACGTGCAACGTTATTCACTTCAAAATTCGAACTTCAAACTTCATGGGAATTAATAGACACCCACAATATTTCTTTGAATAGATGTATATTCATCCCATCCATTGGGTCTAAAATTTACACACTTATAAAAAACTGCAATATTAATGATGACAGACCCTGATCGGGTGATCCAAAACTGTACTAAGTGGCCAGCTGGCCAAGGGTTCTGAAGTAAAAAACTTTAGAGCCCTTGGCCCTTTTCACTATATTTTTTTTTTGTATTGTTTTAGCAGTAATCTTATTAGGTCCAAACTTATCCTGCGCGTTGTTCAGATAGGTACAATTTCAGATAGGTTTCTCTAGGCATATTTTTTCACGTTACATATCAATCACAAATTTCTTATGTTTGTGACACGAATTTTTCAAGTATTTGTTTGCCGGACCGGCTACAGCTGCTTTTTGGTTACAAATATCTGTCTTTGTTCGCGAGCTCGTATCTAGACACGCGGCAGCGTGTCAAGCCAAGTTCAAGTAAAGGAACTGGCTAGCCAGCGCCGAGTGTAATATTACACTAATCACTTTTGACCCTTCTATAACTCAAAACCTCTTTTACGTAAACACTAAATTACGTGTGTTAATTTATATCCATAAGGACATCTAGAAGCACAAATTTCATCAATATAGCACAAACGGTGATAAAGATATGGAGGTCAGAAAGTCGTTCATTTTAGCACTGAGTGACTGACATATAGTACCTTAATCTAACCTAATTAAAGCTGACCTAGAAGTATGAAATTTGGAATCCAGCTCGGTAATTGTGGGTATATAACAATTATTTTCCTTTAACATCACATCATCAGCCTATCGCAGTCCACTGCTGCACATAGGCCTCCCCAATTTCACGCCATCGTGTTCGATCTTCGGCCGTTCGCATCCAGCTCTTGTCAGCCATTTTACGCAAGTCATCAATCCACCTTGGCTGAGGGCGTCCTACACTACGCTTGCCGAGACGCGATCTTCACTCAAAAACTCGTTTACCCTATGGGTTATCGGTTTTACACTGCCACTTTAACTTGGTAATACGGTGGGCTATGTCGATGACTTTGGTTCTCTGCCGGATTATCTTATTTCTGATTCGATCCCGCAGAGAAACGCCGATCATAGCCATAACTCGCTGAGCGACATTTAACTTGTGGACCAGCCGTACCGTCAGTGTCCACGTTTCGGCTCCATATGATTGAAGACTTTCGTCTTTAGGCACTGTGGGATAGACGATGTGAAGACTCGACGTAACTTCCCAAATGCTGCTCAACCTAGCTGAATTCTTCTATTCACCTCGTCCTTGAAGTTGTTTCTACCCAACTGCAATGTCTGCCCGAGGTATACATATTTTTGAACAACTTCGAGAACGGCGCCGTGTACTGCGATCGTTTCCGGTAATACATGCTCATTAAACATGACCTTGGTTTTCTCCGAAATCGTCAGTAGGCCGATACGCACAGAAGAGTCAGCAAGGTCGTTCAGCATCCGTTGTAGGTCCTGCAGCGTTTCTGCCACGATGACGATGTCATCAGCAAATCGCAAATAAGAGATGTATTCACCATTCATGTTGATGCCACGTCCTTTCCAGCTCAGCTCCATTTCATTTGTAAACAATTTCGAGGAAGTAACGTCCCTTTGCCTGGTACCTCGATGCAATGGTATGGGACTAGTTTGCTGATTCTGTACATGAACGGATATGGTGGCGGCTTCGTAAAGACATCTCATCACTTGGATGTATCGCCAATCTACTTGGCATCGCTGCAGGGACTCCAGAACGGACTAGATCTCAATCGACTCAAAGGCCTTCTCATAGTCCACAAATGCTAGACACAGGAGCAAACCTACTTATAACAATTGATGTTATTTAAAAAAAAAAGAGATCTTAAAGTAGATTAGATGTCACTTGGCCAGAGTTTATCAGAATTATATATATATATGTTGAATAACTGTATAAAATTACTGATGTAATAAAAACTGGCCAAGTCAAATCTAACCTACTTTAAGATCTCACATATTTTTAAATAAAAGTTATAGGTATTCAATAATGCAAAAAAAAATAGTTTAATACTTTTTCATAATGTTACCTATTATGTTCCTATAAATACATATTTGGGGTTTGCACAGAACTCGGCCCCTCATTTAGATCTCCATTCTTTTTGTGGCGAAGCCCACAGCCAAGCATAAATTTTGTATTGAACTTGGCTCTCCTTTTTTACATTTATATTTTGGGTGGGATATAAAATTCATTAATCATCCAAACAATAAGGGTCACCTGCTGCTTATTGTACAGTGTGATTTAACCATTAATATTATGTACCGTAAGTGTTATCACACGAAACATCTATATTTTTTATTTAACGACTCTCATACTATGTATTCAAGTATTTATTGTGTATTATATACATGCCTGCCTGATTATCCAAAGCTCAAACTTTCTTGAGCTTACCGTGGTCGGACCATTACAGTGGAATTTCCTGTAATTTTTATTATTTATTTATATCTAAGGTCAAACGCCGTAAAAATCAAAGGAAAAGATAACGATACGATAAATATGTAGTTAGTCCCTCTGATTACTGTTTTTATGGAAATAAATAGATAATACGATAATTTGTTAGGTATATATATACAAGGTAGCAAAAGTGACGTTCCAGTGTTGTCATTGTCTGAATCCTTGAATACAATAAACTACGAGTATTGAATCCTAACTAACATGGTTTCCTCAGAGTCAACTGCTGATGCAGCACAACAACAAATTTCATTTCTCATGTACAAGCTTGACAAAAATTGCCAACTGGTACATTTCTAGACTTGAAAAATGCTTTTAGATACTGTGTCTGTCCACTTATTAAAGAGCTAGAAAATAAAGGCATACGCAGCCACTACCACTTTTTCGGGACTACTTGACTGACTGGATTCAGGTACAGTCAGCAGCATAATTGGCTAAGCGTTTGAAGTGTTCAAAATGACCTACACGCGCTCTTATTCTCTTGACAATAGAGGTGTGTTGACCTCATTTTGAACACCTCAAACGCTTAGCCACTTCTGCTGCTGCTCACTGTACCTAGTAAGAGGACCAATATAGTACATAAGAAACTATAAATTGTGGTGCGCCTCGGGGCAGCGTCGTTGGGGCAACCCTGTTTCAAGTGTATATAGACGATCTCTAGTAGATAGATAACTTTATTAGTAAGTACTAACGTGTTCACACAATTTTGAATCTCACCTACATTATATTTTGAAGATCAGTGTGGACCTACAGTTCTGTTAGTTAGAGAACTTGGGCAATTTGTGTCATACCTACCTTTATATCAACCTTCATCATCAGATCTTAATTTAAGTTGTAAATGTGTCGCTCGCGAGTAAGTGTTTAAATAATTCTAATTGTTTGATCTGACTCATTCTCATTTACTAAATATTTAAATCGCTTAGTATCTCGCCTATCTGTATTACTTGCTCGCTTCCACAAGCGCATGTATAATAAATAGGCATGTAAAAAATATGATTTAGATCTTCTTACCAAAAAACTTCTAAAATATTTTTTAATGAACCGTAATAAGTGATGAACCGTGAAAGTCCATGAATCTGATCCCACATCCATCCATTTTCACTAATTTATGAGCAATACTTTCTTTATAAATCAATTGAGTAAAATTAGTGATACACATCTTTACAAAAGTGATACATGAATCAAAATTTTTAATATAATGATACAATTCTTGTATTTTGATAAGTATTATAAATGTTATCAACCTTACATCAAAGCAATTAGTTGGGAACTAGGTCATGTTATACAAGGTGTAATGATTTAAGATGATAATTACCTACTGTTCAATAGAAGTAGCTATATATTATACAATATCGGTAAATCATTCTCGGATTAACCCTTGTTCTAGAAATTAACTTAAGTAATTCGTAATTAATTATAATTGCAATATTATCGTCACATGGTTTGTCATTGCGTTCGTAACATTTGTCCTGGTTTTGCCACGGCTCGCTTAGAGAGACGACAAGATAAAGCGTTAGCATAAATTTTATTAGTGGCTGCCATCTGGGGCATCTGGCCTTCAATCCAAGTCAATTGCAAAACTAGGCCTTATTTGCATTAAATACGGTTTCACCACAATGTGTTACTTCACCGTAAAAGAAATGCTACCATCGGTTCATTATCAACCTAAGTGATTTTAAATATCTATCCTACTCACCCAAACCATCGAGATTAGGCAGCTTGATGCTATCTGACTGACTTTTAAATTATATAAATGTATACCTATGACTTTAATATGCATAGATATACAATTTATAAATAGATTGAGCGCTATCCCGAAAGCGAGCCTAGCGAAATACCTACCAGGCGGACCTTTGTCTCTTTCTAAAGGGTGACCACGATAATTTTAAAAGTTGGGAAAATTCCATAAAATACAATAGTGTTCTTATGTACTAAAACCGGTGTAAAGACTACGCCGGCAGGCCGAAAAGACAAAACTGGATGCGTGTTTAATTTACGGGTCCCCCTTGAAATCTCGACAAACTTATTATCAAATTTAATATCATCGAAAACGATTAATAGACTATTTAAATTAAATATTATCGCTTGGCGTATTAAGACTTCATCATGTATTCATTATATAAACTAAAACAATTATTAGAACAACGGTACATGGATTTTAAAATGCTTAATTGTTTAATACTGTGATTCTGATATTTCTCAAAATACAACGCATATAAAAATTAAAAACTCATGACAAATTAACCTAGTTTAAAGGAAAAGCGTAAAAACGCTGAAGTAACATACGAAGTGAACTTCAAAACATATAAAGATTCAGAGAAAGAAAGCTTTTACGCCCTTTCCAAACGCCCTAATGGTTAAACAAATACGAAATACGCGTTTACTTTGTCTTATTCTATTGACATTTGAACCTGTTGAAACGAAAACCATGTACCTATAAGTATGTGCAAGTAATACTTTCGAGGGTCTGATATAATTTAGTTTGATTTGTATGTATATGTCCCTATGAACATGCACAACCCGTTAATAGTTATAACATTATAATTATTTAATCATCGAATGTGTTAGGGTATCAGTCTGTGTGTTTGTTTGACCGGCCTACGCAGCCAGCGGACACTAAAGTTTTAGACACTAACTTTAGAGACGATTTTGTTTATGTTCATAGCTTCCAGTAATGATGATATTGATAATGATTCCCGCAGTCTCAAAGTGATTGCTGAATTCAAATAGAATAACATTACAATTTTGCTCTTTCAGTTATGCCGCTGTAAGTCGTTTTCGTAAAGTGGTAGCTGGACTTTAGGAAAAGCCACATAGTGGTGTAATTATAAAACGAGCTTTGAAATCATTGCATAATAAGCTATTAATATATATTACACAACTTTTAAAAATATTTATAGTATTTTTTGGTAATGAATACATTGATTATTAATTACATTTTGGAGTTAAACTAAAAAGACTAATTTCCGTGTCATCATCATCATTTATATTTCAGCAAATCGCCAAACAAACCATAATTTAACCCACCTTGAATGGCAACCCATTAATTTTGCGTTAGAAACAGGAAGTGGTTCCGGGTTCGAATCCTAGTAAGGGCATTTTTGTGTGTTTGTCATAAATGTTCTAGTCCTATAATACGGACTTTATCCATTTATTTTTAATCCATTGATTCATTGATTTTAAGTGTATACATATAAATGTATCTATTTACCAGTGGTTCTGTGAACCGTAGACTTTGGAGCATTTCCTATGAGTTAATTTACGGTATATTTTGTTTTTTTAATTGACGATTTTTCTTATCTATTAGAAAACCTATTTAGCCTTTTCGAAGCTTCATAGTACAGTCAGCAGCAAAAGTAGCTAAGCGTTTGAAGAGTTCAAAATGACCTACACGCGCTCTTATTCTCTTGACAATAAAGATGTGTTGACCTCATTTTGAGCACCTCAAACGCTTAGCCACTTCTACTGTTGACTGTACTTATCCTAATCATGTCGGTCCAAATCGAAAGGCTGCAAAGCAATGTCAGCCAGCCGTCCAGAACGGGAAAGAGCAACGTAGGGACAACCAGCTGCCAGTTCCCTAGTCCCAATATCTACAACTACCCTAGGCAAAGTCGAGCCCTGCGATTTGTGGATCGTTACCGCCCATGCTATCAAAATAGGAAAATGAATCCTAGAACAATTGACCTCACCCGAACGCCATGTCCTCGTAACTGCTGTGACTGGCACTGAGCCTCCTATCGTGGGACCTGTATCAAAAAGGGCTCTCTTTACTTGTGAAGGAAATTAATAAATTAAAATTCGCCATTGAAATCTAGACTCGGCCACCATCCTGAGGTGTTTTCAGATTATTAGGTAATTTCCTTGCTCTAGAATATTTTGGTTTAACAAAAAAGAAAAATATCCCAATGCAGTAGTCTATCACTTAAAATAAAAAGTTAAAAATAATAAAAAAGATATCAAAATGAAACGATAAAAATATAAAAATTTGTGACATTTACAATTTTTTTTCTTCACATTAACGTATTCAAGGTATGTTTCGCCCCGGCCGGGGGGCAACTCTGCCGCTCGCTGTGTGGCATGCTATCGCATGCGCTCAATGCGCTGTTCTAATGTTTACTTCGACACTCATTGTCATTGTCATCCTAAAAAGCCTTTTCACCCGAAACTGAACAAAATCGAGCAAAAAACAACTAAGTATATGTGAAGGTTCCTCCTTTTTTCCCCTTTACGACCTCGAAGCTTTTTTTTACAACAACCTCTAAAGAAGTGTGGGCTTGACCATTTACCCGAAAATTATTGAAATCCGCCCATAAATAAGGCGACAGCAAACTTCCCCCCTTTTCCCCATCATTTTAACCCCAACCAAAAAAAGGCAAGACAATTTTTGGCAAATAAATCAAAGAACGTACATGCCAAGTTTCATCGAAATCGGATTAAAAATGCGACCTCTAGACTGACACTGACCAACCAACCAATACACACACATCAATCTGCCAAATCATCGTAGAGTCAAAACGGAGACGTCATTGCTCTCAATGTACGTATGTTAAAACGGAGACGTTCGTCGCCTTGCTTCGCTCGGCTCCTCAGTCGATAAAAAGATACGAATGGTCTGCTGCATTAATACCAAAGCAGTTAGGGATGAGCGGGTTACATTGAGATATGGGGTGCATTGAATACAGTAGATATTGTAATGTTTGTAATGAGAACTGATTGTTCATGACTATTCATTCAAATATATAAATTGCTGACATAACCAATCGGCTTCCGGAGACTCCCCTCTACTCGATCGCAAATTACAGATTTCCAGGAAAACTTATCAATTTGAGGTCACTGCTAAACGTCGTTTAATTGTTGCAGTTAACACTTAGGCAATTTTGGGTTTTTGAACGAAATATAGCGATAACACAGTTTGAAATCTGGCCTTAATTTACGTATGTATTAAACCCATTTTTATTTAGATACTGCCAGTTTATAAGTAACTAGCTGACCCGGTGAACTTCGTACCGCCTAAAAAGCGACAAAAGGGTTTCAAAAATCACGGGATATTTGTGATTTTTTAGTACTTAATGTCTCAATCAGGGCTGTGACGATTCCAACCAATCCAAAATCATTTTAGTAGGTTCAGCCGTCCTCGAGTTATAAGCGGTTGAACAAACCCCAGTTTTATTTTTTTTTATATTAAGCAGAAACGTCTGCTAGCATATCAAAGATATTTAAGTCGAAAGAAAAATAGAAAAATTTTACTCGCAGCGGGACTCGAACCCACAACCACTGGATCACTAGCCCAGTGCACTAACGGGTTGGCTTAAAGTAATGAGAATTTTAATTAAATATTATTTTTAATAAAACCGGTAAGTATAGGTGAAAACAGTAATATTTTAATAAAATCTATTAAAACTAGTATTTCAATATCTAATTATAATATGCAAAAAGGACCCCCATCTTCAATTTTTCGCAACTTGGTTTTAACCCCTCTCATCATACTTTGGACTACATCCAGCTTTACTTTTTTCAATTGACTTTGTATTCTGCGTTTTAATTGTTTTGGCGATTTTGCTTCCCATCCATCACTGTAAACCAATCTACTCAGGATTGCCCAAAAATCCTCAATTGGACGAGCTTTAGGGACATTCGGAGGGTTTGACTCCTTGGGTACAAAATGTATGTCTCGTTCCGTCAGCCATTTCTGGGTACTTGTTGCATAGTGGGAGCTGGCTAAATCAGGCCAGAATATGTACTTTCCATCAGAATGGTATTTATTTATAAATTTACACACAATCGGCAAGCACTCCCGCTGATATACTTGGGCATTGATAGCTGGTCCTGATGAATCTCTGATTACTGCCTTTGAAATTCCTTTGTCAGATATTACGACCCAGACGAGTACCTTCTTTTCAAATTTGAGTTTACATTTAAATTTAACGTTGTCCGAAACAGTACTTTTATCGGCTGTGTAATATCCGTCATTACCAGGCATGTTATCGTTGGTAAATGTGAAGTACTTTTCGTCATCCATTACTATTGATATTTCTTTACCCAAATGGTTTCTTCGTAATCTCCTGCACTTGCTAGGTATTTCTTCAAGTTGTTTATCGGAATATTTGGGTGCCTTTTGTCACTTGAAATGTTGAATGTTATTTTTCTTTAAAATATTCCTAATACAACCACGGGACACCTTGTACTTTATGGCTAACTTGTTTTGTGACACGCCAACCCTATTTTGTGCAAACTTAGCCACTTTCTTCTGAACACGCGTAGGAAGGATTGGAGGTCTCCCTGTTTTTGGCAAATCTTTTGTATCAACACCAAGTTCCCATCGGCGGATCAGGCGGTAAATTGTAGACAAAGGGACATTTTCAGTTTTGAAGTGTGCAATCACCTCAGATTTTTCACGTCGTCCAAGAAGTTGATAGACACGTTCACGCAACAACTCTCTCGCAGACATTATTTATAATAGTATATTAATTTTTAGTCATAAACGAAAAAGATTGACATTTTTGACGTATATTAAAACAAATGAAAATCAATTAATACTCTTTTCTTGCGGGCCAGTAGCCACCGAATACATTCTCATTACTTTAAGCCAACCCGTTACCAGTTGTGCTATACGAGCGCCGCTTAGACGTGTCAAATTTTTCTATCTTATCCTTCTTTTTACACGTCACCCGTTAAAACCCCAGTTTCTTTTATATATATATATAGATTTAGAATTATATTTAAAAAAATATCTTGTAATATTTTCTAGATTTCAATGTATGGGCGAAACGGCAAAATTTATAATTAAAATTTATTGTTGCTGTGTTATACCTATAAGAGAGTACATTATAGAACACAAGCTCCCACTTCCCCCGCACTCCGCTTCACCTCTCATCCCCTTAAAAAGTGTCCCATTTTACAGATTTTCGAAATTTTCAGGAAAACTGTACAAGCCAGGACGAAATAGTCAAAAACTAAATTATTTGTCAATAAACAACCTACAAATACTAGTACGTACTACAATAATTTTAATGAGTGTTTTGAAATTATGGTGCATCAATGATTACTAAAAATGTTTGCTAACTAGAAATAAACTATTTAATACAAAAATAAACATTTTTTTTTTATTTACATGAAATGCGGTTCTGTAGTATTATTGCTAAGTAATATTGTTGCCGAAAGACAGCCAAGGGACTGTAAGAAAGATTCTTTATAGCACTCGAAGCTTAATAGGAAATGTGGTCGAAAATTGCATGAAATTCAAGCGTGAAGCCCTACCTCTCATTGTTGGACATAGTTTAAGGACATACTCGGGTCCAAATGTTGCTGTCCTTAATATGAATGCATATTAGGTGATATGTATATAAAATTTAATTTATTAAACGAACAAATTAAAAACACAAGGAAACTTAAATAAAATAAAATACTAAAACTATAAATAACTAAATACTAAACCTAAAATAGCTATCTAAAATAAGAGATCCCCCCGTGGCATGGTGCCGTAAACGCTGGCAGCATTTCCTCGCTGTATCGCAATGCTTATGCGTTGAGCGAGGAAGCTGCCAGCTCTTCGGTCACCAGTAACGTCGATAAGACGTTTGGCCAAATCTTTGAAAAAGGCATGGGCACTTGGTCCCCACGAGCCAAGGGTCTCGACGCCAAAAGGTACAAATTTGTATTCGGCCCCGAGACCCTTATATTTTGCCTTTTTCAAAGATTCGGCCGTCTCTGCAGCTGCCCCGGGCTTAACTGCCGTGCCATGGAGATGGGAAGGGGCCAGCGTATCGACGCAGGTGGCGTCCCACACTAGCACCCTTCCCAACTTCCATGGCCTTGAGCGACATCCCGTCCGGTCTCTTGCCGTCGTCCCGGAGAACACCAGGTGGCTCGAGAAGAGCCGGTACGTTGACGCTGGCCAAAGACCGGCGGAGGATGTCGTTGATGGCAGCGTGCCGAGAGAAGCGGCCAGCGCTCCTCTGACACGACAGCCCGTGGTGACCCAGAGAGTCAACGTTGTTGCCGCAGGGGCATCTGTGTGGAGCGCACACGCGAATACCAAGCTGCAGGCAAGTTGCGACGCGTAAGGTGTGGGGTTCAAGGAAAGTACCGGTGGTTATAGATGGAAATGCCTGTAGCCAGGCACCTGCTTCCCTTGTCCCCACAGCCAGTAGTCTAGCGCGTACGGAGCCAGCGCTGCGGCTTAGTAGTGAGTCATATATCAATTTTGATTGCATGTCGTCCCAGGTCCTTTGAGATTCTAAGATTTCCGGAAAATCCTTGCCCGGGCAGGCAATGCACCAGGCATTTTTGGCTTCCGTCAAGCCAGCAATCTCATAGTTAGAAGGGCAAGCCCTTAGGATTTTACCTACGAGAATTGCTGAACTGTGAGCTGAAGACAAAAATGCCGGTGCAGACACACAAGAAATTTTGCGGATCCCTAACCCACCAAAGCGGATGGGCAGGGATGCTTGGGTCCAGGACTCTTCGCTTAACTGTATATTTAAAATAGATTCCAAATTGGTTTTGATAATGTCGTCTAATGGAGTTAATAAATTTTGAAATTTTGAAAAAGGACAGCAGCGAAGTACATAGGTTAATTTTGGTACGAAAAGGCAAAATTTAATAATAGTCAAAGCAAAATGTGGACTGATTTCTAAAAGACTATTTTGGTAATTGACAAATTTAGACGTTGTATTCGAAAGAAAGTTAAAATAGGATTCTTCGAAGATGGGAGATCCTAGGAGGCAAAGAGAACTTTTGTCAACTATCTTTATATTTGGTGTGAGGAGATCAAATTTTTGTTTGACATCCAAGAAACTTAGGTGTTGTTATTTACAAAAAGCTCACATTTGCTATAGTTGAATTCTAGACCTAATGAATGAAATTTCGTTTTGATGGTAAAGAGATCTGATAATACGGATTCTATAACGCCTCCCAGGGTCCCATCATCAAGGTACCAGACGTTGAAAGTTGACTTTAAATTTTGAATAATAGGGTTAATGGCTAGACTGAATATTGCCGGCCCGAGAGGATCGTCTTGCTGGCAACCGACTTCTGGCGATAATAAATTGTCGTGGTACATTAAATTAGTAGGGTCGGCAACTCGGCATAGCAGTGTAAAAGATAATTATAAATTTCTGGTATGTTATTTAATTTCTGCCAGCAAGGTGTCCCTATTTACCGAGTTAAATGCATTCCGAACATCAATTTTAACCAGCACATCACAGGGAGAGTTTGAGAGGAAAGTGCGTAAGGCATGGACGGCTGCCTCACAACCTCCTTTTATGCCGAAACCGAGCTGAGTAGGTTCGAAAATGGGTTTTAATTTTGAATTTATATACCTGACTGCAATTTTGGAGGCGAGACGTCTGATAGATGAACCAACTGCAATCGGTCTTACCCCTCCGTCCTTTTTCGTGAAGGCGATGAGGTTAGCTCCGTATAGAATTGGTATGATATCCGGGTTAACGTTGCCTGTGTACATAAAATTTATTAATTTAGTGATGGACTCGACCAGGCGTTCAGCAGCATCACCCACAGAGTGACACGTGAGGTCCTTCAAATGTTGGGGCGAAAGACCGTCCAGGCCAGCAGCGGAACCGGTTTTGAAAGACAGAATGCCTTCAATAACGTCTCTATTTTTAATTTCTAGGCAGGCCTGATTTGCCATGGGGGGGTCCAAAAAGTATGGAGTTGTGGGACCTGGGGGATGTTTTGTCTGTAGAGCCAAAAGAGTGTCGAGGGTGTCCGGCGATAGCACATCACTCGAAAACAATAGGCGGGCGGCGCCTTTAAGGTCACCGTCGCTAATTTTTGTTTCAATAAGTTTTTGACGACTAAAAAATGATTTGTATTTATTTTTATAAAGTTGCGGTGGAGAAATGTTGTTTATACAATTGTTTTTAATTTTCTGGATTAATGAAATATTTTTATCATCTTTCCGGGCGTGTAGAGTATGGTACGGAAAGAGTAAAAGGTTTTGCCAGTCTGCAAAGGTGTTAGATTCGGTGCATTTGTCTATTAGTTGATGAAGATGTGAAGCGACTGTAATTCTAGCCCCACGGGGTATTCTTTTTACAACAGGAATATTGTTTTTCAAATTACTGAGGTGAATGTGAAAAGGGGTTGTACTAGTCGTAGGTTGGTCAGCTGGGGGAAGGCGGGTTGGAGGAGGAGCAGGAGCAGGGTTTCTTGTCGAATGTGTTTCATGTTGGCTTAAGCAAGGTCTGTGTACTTTTGACTTATGAATATTTAGACCTTTAATACTTTTGAAAGATTTTTGGCACAACTGGCAAACATTTACATTGGAAGTGCTATCGCCGGGTAGTGACGCGGCTGCATCCACACTTAAAAAATAAAATATAACTATAAAAGTGCTAAATTAACTTACAAATAGATTTTAAACTACCTAACAAAGCTTATAAACTAGCAAATAAAACACTGAAATAAAAAAGAAACACGAACAAGGAAATTCACAATAAGTCAGTTCCGCAGTAAGTAAGAGTATACACAAAAGAGCCGCACGGGGGAAAATAGGTACTCGTATGAAGAAATCTAGGCATAAAAAAGATGATTTCTACTTTTGGATTCTTCATAAAATAAGAATTTTCATTGTTGATGTTTTTTAGAATTTGACAAGACATTAAGTACTCAAAACTCGTCTTTGCGCATGTGTCGTTTTGGTGATAGCGTGTTGCACCAATACAATGTATATTGTATATAAAATGTGTATGACAGCAGTCTGACTTAGTCACTATAAATTTGCAGTGGATTTTACGTCTTCTGATATTTTTGATGACTGTCATAAAAATAAAGACTGTAAATCAACGCCAAAAAACGCATTTAATAGTAAATAGTATAGTAAATATAGTATTTAATCACATTTGTAAATGAAACTGGGGTCCCCAGGAATTTATCAATGTAATGTACCCGGTATACGCGGTAGTCTGAAAAGGATTTACATTTATATTATTAATTTATAGGATATCTAATACCCAATAAGTTTTCCAACTAGCCCTAATTTTTTGTATTAGATATACTATAAATTAATATAAATGTAATAATGAGCCTCCCTGGACAATGTAGTTATGGTATTAATTACTGTATTCCTGCCTTTTTAATCAGCAATGATGCATTAAATTCGTATCAAGCCTCCCTCTAATTTATGTTACTCGCTCGGCTTTAAAATAAATACTATTTTTTTATACCACAACTTGTTTGCCAAAACAAGCATGCGGCCCGCTTGATGGTAGGCGGTCATCGCAGCCTATGGACGTTTACAATACCGAGGCTTCATTCACGCGTTGCCGACCCCGTAAAAACCCCTTTACATCCTTTTTGAAGAACCCCATACTGTTGTCCTTTGGGATGACCTCAGCAGAAAGCTCATTCCACAACCTTAGCATACGCGGGAGGAAATTCCTCTGAAACCGTTGGGTACGCGACTATATTAAATACACATTAAAAATGTACACATAATTATTCAGACTCATAACCTAATAATATAGGTAGTAAAACAAAGCCGTAGAAACTTGTACGTGGTATGCTTTAAAAAAGTAACAGGCAGATTGATGTATGCGACGCCGAATTTACATATTAATATTTTACGCGCACCCGCCGATGCGAGTTGGTCGAGCAGTTAACCTTGTCATACTCTCGAAGTTTTTATCGTTCTATCTTCCTCTTTTGGCGGGGTGAAATGTGTATAAAAATGAGGATAAACGAAACGAAGTACCAACTGAAGGACACGAAATAGCTCGGCTGCGTTGTTGAAACTGGGGGCTTAGTTTTAATAAAGGTGATATCATGATTTATGAGACAGGGGGAAATTTAGGCCTCAAATGACTTTGTACTTTATTGTCTTTATTACATACTTAATTGTGTTTGATTATAACGTCGAAAATAAATACGTAAGCCTAAAGCGAAAGTGTAAGCTAAGCACTTCAATAAACATAATTTGGTTCAGCTCTCAGAGTTCCGCCGTCGAACCAATCATCACGCGCACATAAGACTTGTTCACGAAAAAAAGTAGCCACTGCCTTATAATTTCTGTTTTTCGTATGAAATCATCGTTATTTTTTAAGTTAGCATAAACACCAACTTTTTTCTTTTGTTTTAGGTAATGCTGTGGATATTTTTATCAGGTGTTCTAAATATATGGCCCTTAAAAAAAAAACTTTGCATATTGGGAGAGTTTTTTCTAATTTGTGTAATTATTAATTAATAATTAATGTAATAATTAAGCTTGCACTATGCTCTGTACTTACAACAGATTATCAATATTAGAATATCCCGAGACTAATTTCTCTTAGATTTTATTAATTTATTATCGTAAACAAGCCAGATATATTTGTAATTTGACTCAGAAAATGACGTATTTTTGTAACATTCATTTTTGTTGTAGCACTATTTTTAAAATTTTTAGACGGTTGAGGCCAGATTTTTACGATTTTGACATACTAAACGTAAAATAGACTAGCAATTTCGTAATTCTATGACTGTTTCCATTACATAGGCACACCAATTAACGGTGGAGACTCATACAACGGTGGCTTTTTCGTGAACATGCTTAACTAGGTGATTACAGTAGGGCTTTGAGTTCTATAATTATAGGGACGCTCTGCCCAGGCAAAGTCCAACAGCTGGTATAAGGGTATTGTGTTGTCAAAAAGTGTACAAAAAATACCGCTCATATTCAATAAAATATATTTTCTAGAATTTAATAGGTATACCTATTAGTTACAGCTAAGTGGATAAAAAATATAATATTAATCAAATGCACTGGAAAGCGTAATTCCAGTTTGTAACCGCTTTATAACGAGGAGAATTATCACGAGCCGTTCTCTTTGGACGACCGACGAAGACTTCTGACTGCGGCTCAGTGCGGCTTATCTTGCATCATTGTCAATATCACATAACACAATTTGTCTACTAATGGGCATTGACCAATCACCATGATAATTTATAAGTCCGATAACAACTGATAGCTTCTCGTAATTTTTGATGAGCGAGATTCGACTCGGTGACCGTAATTTAAAAGGAAAGCTTTTAAATTACGGTCACCGAGTCGAATCCGAGTCTACTATGATGTACGTTACCGCTAAAATTAGGTTGTTCCTCTTTTTTTACTCTACGTATGTGTTTAGATAACCATGTCGAATGGTTACGATCGGATTTTCCGTAGCCGTTCTGACTCGATTTCCGACAAAAATTAACTTCCTAATTTGTACAATATTCCACGTTTGTAAACAAGTGGTGACTACTTTTTTGATATTTTTATTATGTTTGTTTTACCTGCACTCTTATTCTTATTTTTTATTTTATTTAAGAATGTGTGTCCGTGGCGTCTTGTGCCGTGTCATCGAATGGTTGCAACGGAATACCAGGGCAGCGCTGGTCTTGCCAGCATTAAAACGCTGAGTTGCATCCATTTCGTGACAACATTTTTTTTCCGTTTGATTCCTTTATATGCATATGTAATGTGCAGTCCTGAATAAATATTGTCTTTCTTTCTTTCTTTCTTACTTTTATACAAAGATTAACCTTATTAAATGTTTTGAATTATATTCACCACATTTCATAATCTATGAACTACATATTAACGAATATATCACTGGCCAATTTAATTTATATGTAAAATTGTGACCGGCATATGTAAATTTGAGCTTGGATCAGCAAGAACAGTAGTATCCCACGAGGACAAACTTTCCTAATTACCTGTTCCTTGTTTATTCCGACCTCTCTGTCCACACCTTTACAGTTTATTCCCAACTATTAAATTTAAATTATTTAGGCTCTTATGTGTTACTTGATGATCAGTGATTGGTTATTTGGATTCTCCCTCGCGGGATATCATGTAGAAAAGTTAATATAGATACGACAGTTTCCTGCGATACCGAACAAATTATTCAAAAATAAAACAATTAATATTGTCTGTAAGGGATTTTTAACTTATTTCGAGCTTTTATACTAACGGTACAAAATATGCCGCTTTGGTGGCAGCAAGAGCTGTCAGTGTGAAGACTTGTGGTCATTTATTCAATTTGAACAAAAGAGCGGCGAGTAAGCCGCATGTCAGATACTTAGATGTTTTAAAGTGTAATAAAATAAACACATTGTATTTTTTTTGTCTTTTCTAATAACATAGAACCCGGATTCCGTGGCATATCCATACTAAAATTATGATTGAGGTCGTTCACCCCATATCGAATCCAAAAAGTCGATAACTGTTGATGATACATCCAGTTACTATGCTTGACAACAATAGTAGCAATACTTTCTCGCTGTACCAATTCGTAAAATCGTGTATTTCAATTGAAATGCGATAGAAAATTTGTAACGCAAACTCTAGAACATATGTCTTCGACCAGGAGGCCAATTCTCGCGCAGTCTCTGATCTCTATCTCGAAAAAAAAAATGTCAAATGAAAACTAAATTGCGTATTCTCGAAATCTCACACTCGAGATATGTCTACTCCCAGCGCTCGAGTGGAGATGCAACGAGTGGTCGTTATCACTGATTTTTGACATTTGAGTGGCGGGAATTTTGAGAGGTTAGTAGTTGGCCGAAAGTGAAATCAAGTTACGGAAAATGAATTTATGTTATTTATTAATATACTTACTAGTTAAATTATAACGCCTTACGTCATGGAGTTAGTTGAAAATGTTAGAAACGTCACCCAAGTTTTAGCGGACGATGCGGGAACGTAAAACGAGATTCACTATGGCGCGAAAATGCGTTTGAAACACGGGGCCTTTAATTGGTTAAATATTTTAGGCTCTCGAAGGAGCTCACAAGAACTTTAATAGCCTAGCTAGAACCGTAGTCCCACATACTAATTACGATCTCCAAACCAAAGTAAGCACAATGATTTTTTCCTACGTAACTAATCAATAATAATGATATTCCTCTTACCTAATCGTACACTAGAATGTTATGAAAACACAATATTTTAACTTTTACTATTTTGCTTTTTTGCCACTTTCATATTAATATTCAAACTATTCCAATACTGAACAAATATTAACATCTCGGACCCGGGTATGTCCTTAAACTACGTCCAACAATGAGAGGTAGGGCACAGCGATGACCATCACGCTTGAATCTGGGGCAGCCCAACTGGGAAAGTACCTCCTCCTTACAAAAGACCACAGCCATAATAGCACTGCTACCTTTCAGGTATGTAGTGTTGTGTTCCTGATGGTGAGTAAGGTCCCCAGAGCTCCAACCCCCCTTAAAGGCCGGCAACGCGCTTGTGACTCCCCTGGTGTTGCGGGTGCCCATGGGCGACGGTAATTGCTTACCATCAGGCAATCCGTCTGCTCGTTTGCCGCCTATGACATAAAAAAAAAAAAAATATATTAACATCTCTTTTTGTTTCAGATCGTCCTACTCGGCAACGTCGTGTCGCCTTGACGGCCCACGTCAACGCCTCTGACGAACTCTTAAATATTTATTGTATTTTCTAGTGAGATTGACGGTTGAACCTCAAAATGGCGCACTCGTCTTGGAAATATATTTTTTGTTTTTTGTTCAAACGTAGTTTAGTGTGTAATATTGATAGCGTAGTATGCAGTGATCTAACGCAGAATTGTGTAGTTAATGAAGAATTGAAGCGTGTTTCACCACTATTTTGGTCATCACCCGGCAGTCACAGGGTCACGGCCGCCTCTTAGCTTTCTGTAAAGTCGAGCTACCACTTTACAAAACGCAAGGCCTACTACCGAACAACGTCATGCTCTAAGGGTAAACTTATAATTATGTTATTTAAGTAACTTATTTGTTATCTTACTTGACATTGGCGAAATCTTCGATTGATTTATTGATGGAAGCAATTTTTTTAAAAGAAGAAGATGTATTTTCTAGTGTATTTTGTTGTTCCATCTTTAAGTGATCTTGTGTTTTTATTGGTAAGTGGATGCATGCCGCAACTCAGTCAGGCGATGGCACGTCATGTTCAAATTTTATATGTCTAAAATGTGATAACTCTTTTGAAACGCAGAGAGGCCTCAATATACATATTTCCAAAAAACACCGTCTCTGTTGTAGCCAAAATGATGTTGGCTTATATGTAGACCCATCCTTTCCAACCACCCCCCTTTCTGGCCAACTAAATTGCACCCCTTTTCATTTAAAGCTTAGTGAGCTTAAAAATGGTGTGCCCGTTGTTAAAATAGTTTCGCGCGGCGCTAGGATCACAGTCGCTAAACACCTTTCAGGCCTAATCATGAAATGTGTGGAAAACAATCAAATCGATGATTGGCATAATCTTTTCGATTGTTTTATTTAATACTCTACATGCTAAAAAAGATGAGGCAATTTCTTTAACACAAAAAAATAAAAATAATTGTCTTTCGAACACTGCTCCACACATTTCTCGACCTTCTAAAGGGTGCGCCTCACACAGCTTCAATAGAACCAAATTAATCGAAAGCGAAATTAGCGAAGGTGATCTTAAAGGTGCCGCGCGCCTTCTTTTCACAAACGACGTGCTATCGCCCGATACTGCTGTTACCCTTTCGGCCCTACGATCTAAACATCCCCCGGTTCCTCCAGTGGCGCATATGTTTGCCCCACCTGCAGCGGACCAGGCCTGCCTCCAAATTGAAGGCAAAGACGTGATTGTTGCTATCATGTCCTTTAAAACCGGTTCGGCGACCGGCTTGGACGGGATCTCACCCCAACATTTGAAAGATTCTTTGCACTCGTGTTCGGACTTAAGTTTTCTAAGGGTTCTGTAGAAATTCCTATAGCCAGTGTAAATCAACTTTTTGTACATATGATTTGGGTAATTCCAAGTGAAGCTTATCTTTGAGCTTAGAACATTCAAGCAACCCTGGGATCATGCAGGGCTGAATGACATGGTTAGATCGTCTTAATCTTAAGAGTTTTGAATTATTAGATACCGCTGTAGAGACTTTAGAGGAAAGCAATTCTACCGCTTCGGGAAGGCAGGAGCTTTGCAGGACACGGTTCCAGTCGACAGCTATCAATTCTGATCTCACTGATTCGAAATCAATAGTAACCCTAGAGCGGGCAAGTTTAAGTTGTTTATGTATTTTAGGAGAGATACTTACCTACTGATCAGTTAAATCAGCAGGGCAGATAATGGATTCAGTCTGACAGTTCTCGGAGACAAAAATGTAGTCAAGGTACGATTTATTATGAGTCACCAAATCGATGCAGGAAAGAAGACCGTGTTCTGCCAGTAAACAGAGACAGTCGGATATTTGATTATTAATACCATCAATAACGAGTATATCTAGATTTACCTCACCGCCAAAAATAAAACAAGCACTAGGGGAGATGGCTTTGAGTGCAGAGTCCAATGATGAAATGAAAGGATCGATGTTGGGGAAACTCGGGGATCTGTACACCCCCAAGGCTTGAAAAATATTGGGTACATCTACGAGTAAGTAGTTCATCAACTGGTAATTCCAAGCAAACTGGGGCCCACTTCATGTTAACATAAATGACCACCCGACCAGACTTATTTATGAATTTAGTAGGTCTGATTTTTCCATCTTATCTATCCGGTTTTCCCATCCTCTGTATTCTGCCGATATCTTCTGTTTTCAGATCCACATCGATATCTTTCATGGTTGTTGTTACGAGGGTGTTTAGTTTTTCTATCGTCTCGTCCTTCTGTTCTGGTAACCCATGTATTAATAAGTTATTTCGTTTTCCGTTGGTCTCCAAGTTTTCTATTTTTCTGCTAAGTAATTCGATTTGGTTTTTCAGTTTTCGTTTTCTTCTATAATCGGTTCAAGTTTTTCGTCTACCTTTTCCATAATTGTGGATATAATATTTTCTGTAATTGTTGTAGTTTGTAGGTTAAGTTGTTCTTTCATTTTTTCTAGTAATAGTGACATCTCCGGTGACAGTTGTGAACACATATTTTGCAGTGAAACGAAACGTTATTATTGTACAGTATAACGAAACTCGATTGTCGCGATTGCTTATGTGGGTACTGTCAATTTCAATGATAACCTCACTTTTTTTGTCGAATTGACTTTTTATTTCTGTGTTTTATTATACGACGGTTTTCACTGTATTTGAATGTATTATTTGCACATTCACACGTATTACACGGATTCACTATATTGCACCCAGGACGTAACTTTATTGCACTGTTTTTTAATTAAAATCGCGGGAGCGTTACTATAAAGCAACTGACGTTTTCGACGCCGCAACCGGAACTTCGGAAAAAACGATAATATTGTGCCCCCATACAAACTTTATCAACTCGAAAAAACTGTAAGCGTCGCAGGATTTCATACATTTTACGCGTTTTTGGTAAAAGGGTCTCTGTTTTTGCTCGAGAAAGACGGAAGCACCGCATGATTGCATATATCTTAGGCTTTTTTGCGAGCAAAATAGGTACTTTATATTATTCCAGCACTAAAGTCGTTAAGGCGATAGTTTCTTACAAATTGTTAATAAATTAGCCCATATTCCCTAAGATATGGCTGTCAAAATCTCTATTGAATGACAAAACACACTTCATCACTTCAAGCCCGGTACCGCGAACATCGAAGTTCGTATATGTCGAGCATTTCTCTTATATTCCAATTTAGGCGTTAAGAGTGACAATCAGTGAGACAATCGTCCGAAATTTACGAATATGGTTTACGACACCTTATTTGGAGTAAAAGAGAAAGATGTTCGAAATATATGCACTTCGATGTTCGCGGTACCGCTCCGCAACACTGCGGCCCTATCGCAAACATCTAAGTTCGTATATTTCGAACATCTTACTCTTTTACTCCAAATAAGGTGTCGTGACTCATGACAGAGATAATCGTCTGAAATTTACAAATATCGTTTTAATCGTAAATAAGAATCTGCACTAATATTCATCGCCCAATGCGACTGTCCCCTGCGTTGTCTTACTACTTCACTCACACTCAGTCATCTGAGTGTGAGTGAAGTAGTAAGACAAATACGAACATTTCCGAGAAAATACGATAGGAAAGGATTATTCACTACATCTGAGCCCCGAGTGTATGTTTTTAACGTAACGAAAAGTCACCATGGCGTTAGAGTTACCCATATTATATCAGTATCGCATTCGAGACATGATTTACGTCAAAAGAAACTTACACTAGAGCCCCTGTATTTTAAGCTCGCGCGCATAGTTTACTTAATTTGCCGATAGATGTCGCTGTAGGTGAAACGCTTATACCCTACATGGCGGTTTTAAGATTCTTTCTGATTTAATGGGGTCGGAGCATACATGCCCATACATTAGGTTGAAACTGACTGACTTACTTCAAATGACGCTGGCTGGTTATCACTCCATGTTACAACCCCTTCTTACTACTCGTGGTGGGACTGAAATTGACAACATTTTTTCGAATTTTCCATGTATAGTTTGGATCTAGAACTCTTTCTTTAGTTGTCACCGTCCTATGTGAGCCTGCTATAGGGTTCTATACTTAACATGAATATGTCAACAACAATGTTTCAAATAGCCCATTTTTAACTTGAAAAAATCTTGAAAACTAAGATGATATTGTAATTTATACTTAAATGGCGCTATGATAACAAATAAAGCTTTATTAAAAACAGGGAACTGAAACTTTCATAGAACATGATAATCACAATCTAGAGCACCCCTGGGAAATATACTGAAAGTGAATTTTTTATGAACATACCTGCTCGAGTTATGGGATGTATCCTTGACAACTCTATAGTAAGGAAGGTTTTGTTAGACGTAAGTACGTAGCAATTGACCTAGGTATAGTATGCTTAACACCGGCATGAAATTGGCCAAACCGTTATGCTTGGAATTTTAGGTAGGTATCTTATGATATTGTAATACTGCTCACATTAAATCTCGTTAAGTTCAAAACTCCAATATTAATCGTTTAAAAAAATTATTTATACAATACTAACAAAATTTCGACAGTCTTTCAATCCCTTTGGAGATAGTACGAGTAGGTAGTCGGTTAACTCACAGTTACCGGCTGGCAAGGACGCGACGCGACGACGTTGTGCGCAGATTATTCAAAATATTTATAAATCCTTTTGTAATGGGCGTGTTTTGTGCTGTGTATGGTGGTTTAAGCTATATAAACGACAAAACTAATAGAAATTTCTATAGATTCCCATTGGATGGAGGTACCCCTACATACCTAGTTTTTTTTTATGTTTTAGTAGAAAATCAACTTACACCAGGTACCAGGTACGTATGTTAGTATTTATGTTACCCTATACGTTTTAGACATAAACCCATAAGTTCAGTTATGTTTTCAACTTACGTAATATTTTGGTGTCCTGAATTTCCTTACAATAATTTTGTTACTTCGTTTTATACTGATTCAAAACAGGAAACTATTGTATAAATCGAGCTTAGATACCCACCTTACAGCATAATATGGTTCTTGTTTCTTTCACATAATGAGTTTTGAATCATTGAGGTCATCGAACTTAAACGCGGGCGACGCGGCGCGCAGCGGCACAGTAGGTATAATAAAGAGTTTTCGTTTATAAATAATTGATTACACACAATCTAACTCGACACAAATAAATTCGACGCCGCTATAACAAGGTCATCTTACATTGCGTTCCCGATTCGCGAACGCACTACACACAATAGCGGTAACCCTAGCATGTCTTATCTCACTCACACAGGCATGGTACGCGCTCACGTACACGAGCTTAGACTGTTTGCGTAGCAACGCGTTTGTTTCATATATTTGATCGCCACCTTCCGGGGTGTGGCATTACTACAAATTTTTGTTTCTAGTTTAACGTGTGAGCTGGAAATTAAATATCTTGAATTTGATTACATTGTTTTTAATATTGTAAACCTAAATTTATGCACGCTTTCTTAAAACATTGAGAATTTATTACCTGTTTTTTATTAGCAAAATTACTTACCTTCAAATATGGGTGTTTAATATTTGATGATAAGTAACAAAACTGTTTATTAAACGCTATTGGCGGTGTAGCATTATAAAATGTAAATGGTTCTGCCTCAAAACAAATCTTGTACCCTTTCCATTCGTTATTTTAGTTTTTGGGTTTTTACAAAGTAGTCATTAAACGTCAAGTCCTTCATTAATTAAGGTCAAGTTGCATTAAAACTTACTTATTAATGTCCTCTTATTTAATTATAGGTGAGAGAAAAAAGGCCTTATGAATTCGCTCGTATAAGTGCATAAAAGCTAAACTACTTTTTAAAATATGCTACTATAATGTGAAACTACCGAACAGCCCAGTAAACTAAAAATAATATCAAACTGTGTGATCATTCCTACAGAAATCTCTACAGAGTAATAAGAACGGTTCAAACGCCCGAATAATCACCCTACCATGACATGAGTATCGAGTTTAAGTACTAATTGTGCATCTCGCTTGTACTATTTTAGTGCGAACGACATGCACAGATAGTAAACTCGATACTCGTTATCTAAAACCTCAAAGTCACAACTCATGGTAAGGGTACTGGTAGCAGCTATTTCTTATTTTTCAGTTTCTTTTTTTAATTATATTGATGACCTACCACATTTTAGGTGCTAACGCAAATTCTTTAAATCATAGTTGTCTTTTAAACTTGCGTAATTGTGAACTTTCTAAGGTAAATGGGTTTGTTTACATTTCATGTATGTATGACATAAATAATTTTATGAACTACTGATTGAATCGCGTATATTTGGAATATAATCAATTAATCATATCCCCTGAACAATGCTATATGTTTGCTTATATGAAAAGTCGCGGAAAAGAAGAGTTACATAATGAATAAGTCTTGGCCTGCCTGCCTCTGAATCGTATGTTATTAGTTCAGACGGTTAAAGAGTTTTCCTAATTGATTTTACGCGAAGCAACAGAAATCACTTACTTAAGCCGATTTGAAGACAAAATCATTTACCGTTGTTACGTCTTAATACAATTTTGCTCCACCTTATATTGTTGTTCTTGTCGTACTTCCCTAACATAATAGAGATAGCAGCATAAGACCCTTGTCAGTGTCGGCTGACGCTATATCAAGCGTTATTTTTCGCCTGCAACTAACTTGAGGTATTATGTGAGCTTATGGGTAACAGCGATCGTTTATCAAAACAGTGAAGTTGTGAAAGTTATGTTATTTATGTAAGCACAAACTCGTAACACTATGACATTACAGAATAAAAATTTGGATTGTATCTATATAGTTCAAGGTAAAAATAACAGGAATGGTTAGTAATTGAAAAATAAATTGTTTTAATAAAAGCTCACATTTAGACCACAGCCATAATAGCACTGCTACCTTTCAGGTATGTAGTGTTGTGTTCCTGATGGTGAGTAAGGTTCCCAGAGCTCCTACTCCCCTTAAAGGCCGCCAACGCGCTTGTGACTCCCCTGGTGTTGCGGGTGCCCATGGGCGACGGTAATTTCTTATCACCAGGCAATCCGTCTGCTCGTTTGCCGCCTTTGCCATAAAAAAAAAACTCAAAAGAATTAACATATTTTAAATTTGCCTACCGTAATACCTATAATTCCGATGAGAATGTAATAGGGTAAATCGCCAGTTACTGGCCACCTTTCAATAACTGGCCACCATGTACTGAAAATGGACTCTATTTACCTATAAATAGTATTAATTTAAGTATAAGGAAACCAGTTTTTGAAGGGTGGCCAGTAATTGAAACCCCATTTGAAAATGTGTTCTATTTATAGGTAAACAGAATTAATTTTCAGTATAAGGTGGCCAGTTATTGAAAGGTGGCCAGTAACTGGCGATTTACCCTACTCAAGATACAAAGTATACATAGGTACATGTAAGCTGTTAGCCGCCGAAGCCTTATTTTAAGTTTTGATCACATATTATTATACACGACATCCAAATAATTATATTACAGAATAATGTACAGCTTTGCCTGTTTGTAACAAGATATATTTTTTTTAATAAAATTTATTGATACGCGACAGTGTTGTCTTCAATTACACAAAGTTTTAAAACTGCTTTTTTTATCTCAAAACTCCTAACTTCAAATCGGTAAACACTAAATACCTTTTCATTTCTCATGCTCAGAAAGTGGGGCATTGTTTATCTACTATGCGGGTGGAAAGTGATACGTTTCCGACCCAGGGTCGCAATATGGCATGTTCCTAGTAGTTCTCCCCTTGTGAGCACCCAGTAGAAAAAAGTGGCGAAAATTATAAATGCTAATTTATAAGTGTCTTGCTTCTATATTACAGTAACAAGAAGGAATAAACCTACGAAGATTTTTTGTAACTTTGATATGAGCAGGTAAGCAACGGCAGTAACTTATACAGCCAAACATGAATGTATACTTACTTATTGGAAATATTACCTTTTAGTTTTATCAAAAAACGCAACCTTATTTTTGAATTTGAGGCTTATGTAATATGTAATGATTAGTAGGTATTACATATTACATTTAATAGGACCATTTTATTGCTAATTTTATTACATTGTATATATACTAAGCCTCAAATTAAAAAAAAAGGTTGCGTATTTTGATAATACTAAAATGTTGTTTATACATGTATAGTTGGGATCTATAACTCTCTCTTTAATTGTCAGCGTCCTTTGTGGGCCCGTTTTTAGGGTTCTGTACTTAATATTAATATGTCAACAACAATGTATCAAATAGCCCATTTTTAAATATTAAGTGGGAACACTTACTGTGACGGACGAAAAACTACGGAACCCTACACTGAACGTGGCCCGATACGCTCATTGCCGGTTTTTTTAACTGTCTTCTTGCTCTTATTTTACTTTACTTGCTTTCGAAATTCGTTCGAGCGCCAAACTACCTCATCGTCAATGGCTAACTTTCTACCTTGGTTAACAATCTACTATTAATCAATCGGATCTATTACTAGTCTTTATTATGGGACTCAGAAAGCTATAGATTACAAAGTGGTATTTTCAAATATGTTCCCCATGTTTGCCTTTCAGGCACCCTCTCCCATAGAATGTACGGAATATTAATTGATCACGTCAAATGCAACATACATACCAATTTATTAGCTTTACGTGATTTTAAACAATAGGTTAATAAAGATGCCTTTTGTTATTTCCCAGCCTTTTCATATAGTAAAGCGTAGCCTAAAAACAACTTAAATTGTATGCACACACACCGTTATCGATTAAATGTGATGTAATTATAAGCGAAATAGAAATTCTTCGTCTAAAATGTAGTGTTTACTACTGTTAGTAAGTAATCAAAAAATCATTATTTCCAAACATGCAATGAAATATTATTGTCCTCTAGATCATCTTTATATTTTACTAGCTTTTGCCCGCGGCTTCGCTCGCGTTAGAAAGTAGCCTTTGTCACTCTCCATCCTTTCAAGTACCTCCACTTAAAAAATCACGTCAGTTCATCGCTCCGTTTTGTAGTGAAGCCGGACAAACAAACAGACAGCCAGACAGACACACTTTCGCATTTATAATTTAGCTTTTACCTGCGGCTTCACTCGAGTTAATTCGGGATAACACGGTTCCCCTTTCCTGATGTAGAAATCGCAACAGATTATTATTTTAATACGCTTCTGTAGACGATATTATATGTCTTACCATTTGGGGATAGAATGTAAAGAATTTGGGCATTGGATACACGCGAACATGCTACATACAATTGACCATAGGAGAAGCACGGCTTTTCTAAGTTTCTAACCTTTAATGTTTGTCCTTGCGCTTTGTTGATAGTCATTGCGAAACTAAGTTTAAGAGGAAATTGTAGTCTTTTAAATTGGAACGGGAGATCTGTAGGAATTATTGGGATTCGTGGGATCATCACATTTTCACTACACCGGTTAAGATAGTGGCGCTAATGATATTGCGGCCAAGTTGTGTGACACGAAGTCTCGTCCCATTACGAGTACATAATCCAATACAAATGGTAAGACATATAATATCGTCTACAGAAGCGTATTAAAATAATAATCTGTTGCGATTTCTACATCAGGAAAGGGGAACCGTGTTACCCCGAATTAACTCGAGTGAAGCCGCAGGTAAAAGCTAAATTATAAATGCGAAAGTGTGTCTGTCTGTCTGTCTGGCTGTCTGTTTGGTTAAATAAATGTAATGTTGATATTTTTAAACTAAATAGTTAGCGCGAGAGACACTTCCAAAGTGGAAATAAGAGTCCCCCCCCCCCCTTTGCGGAAAGCTCCATACAATCTTCCACCCCCCATTTTAGGAAAGTGGGCTGTTACAAAGGGACAAAAAGTTGCCTATGTCACTCTCCATCCCTTCATCTACCTCCAGTTTAAAAATCACGTCAATTCGTCGCCCCGTTAGACCGTGAAAGACGGACAAACAAACAGACAGACAGACACACTTTCACATTTATAATATTATAAGTATGGATAATGTTCGTTAGTAGTTTTTTTTAATTCAAAAAATTCAAATAAATATTTATTTTCAACAACGCTTTTACATTCAGTGTTCGTTTCCTCCTTTTAAGTTAAACACTTGTATTACGATAGAAGGAAGCGCTTCTTCATGCAGGCTGCATGTTAAAAATAAGACTAAACATAGTTTGCTTTCAGCTTACTGCTAAATGACAGTTTTATCTATCTTATTACTATATTACTATACTTAGATTGGAAAGGTCTTAAGAATTAAGTGAATTTAAACAAATGTAATCTAAATGAATGCAATGAAATGATTGAATGGAACGTGCAAATACAATTATAGTTACGAGTTAGTTAACTACCTCAAACGAGAATCGAACCACTCATGACTAACTATTAGTCACAACTAATATGTCATAACTATCGTCGTAATTTTGGCTTTTAAGCCAGTTAGAAATAAGTTTTATACATTCTTTATAGGTGTTGCTGTACATTTTAGTTTTTCTATTTATTTTATTATAAAGAGTTACAGATGCTACTTTAAATTGTCGTTTAGCAAAATTAGTCCTAGTTCTTGATAAAAGCTTTATTACTTCATAGGGATTACGTTTTTTTTATTATATCTGGGATCTCGTTTTAGATTTTTATGAATTTTCCGAATACCACTTAGGGTGTAAAACTTTCTTACTGTAAGAACATTAGAATCTCTATAAACATCAGTAGTGCTGTATCTTTTGTTTCTACCTAAAAGTATTTTAAGAGTGGACCTTTGGGCCCGCTCGAGAACCAAGAGTTTAGTTTTGTAAGTACCCCTCATACAGGTAGACAGTAAATAACAATGGATAGAACTAGGGTTTTATAGATATACATTAATAGTCCCTTATAGGAGATGTGCCTCAAGTATTTAAATAGTCATATGAGTTTCCGTATTATATTACCAGTAATTTCGATTTGGTGGTTCCAAGAAAGTATTTTATCTATTTCGACACCTAAATACCTAGTGGAGGGGACATTTTTGAGGTCAGCAAGAACGGTTATTTGTCAAAAGATTTGAGCAAGTGTGAGCATTTAATAAATATATAGTTGCGGTTCTGAAGATGTCACAGACGTTTGAGTTTGCTACTGGGATTTTACTGGTTAAAGTGCTGACTAGACTTTCCTGGGACACCTTGTCATCTAATGGAATATTTTTTTATTTCTATCATTTTTCTATTGTTTATGCTAAAATTTTCCTCCAGCCTGTGCTCCAGCAATATTGCTGAAGAGAATAGCGAACTTAAAACGAGACTCAAATATTTGAGTCTCGTTTTAAGTTCGCTATTCTCTTCTGCGAGAAATGTAATACTGCTTCAATTTTAGTATTCGACTGTTGTATTCCGTTTAGAATAGGAAACAGCTTACTAATCTGTGCTTCATTTTGGCGAGACGAACTCATAATCAACTCCTTCATCTCTTGGCGTAACTCTAACATTTCTATGCTCTGGGTTGCTTCTAGTCTTTTTCTTTTAGAGCGAAGTGTGACATGGTCTGTGAGAGTATTGTTGTCTAGACAATTTGCCAGGTTTGGCTCCGAGTTACACTTTGAGGACGACATATTAGTTTACTTTGCTGTGCTTACGTGAATTATTATCAAATGTTGTCTCAGTGATTCTTCTGCAATCGTAGCACAGGGTTACTACGCCGTAGACGCAGCCAGCGTAGCTCGTAGCACGTATGAGTTTGGGACTAGTATACTAGACTATGCGTCGGACCGTGCTAGTGGTATGAGCGAGAGGCAAATTATGATAAAGGTCTCATTTCCTCGCGGGGGTACGCGGAGCCGCTAGCAGCAAGCGATATTCACTAGACACTGTAGGTACTCAGAATATAAACTTATAATACTGCACGCAAAACTGAATTTATTATAATTAGCACACAGCTACACACTTAGGGGCGAGTTTACACTCCAATCAATATTAATTTTTAAGATTAAATTTAGCGCACGTCTGTCCTTGGCGCTGTTTTGGACGAAAGAGGGGACGACGGGATCAGAATCTTAAGAGGACAGTTATGTGAAAAAGTTGGTGGTTTGGCGGAATTCGCTTGAAATGCGTTGTACAATATAAGTTGTGATGTTGCCAGGTAGGTCAAGCAAAGTTGCCGCTCGCTAGATATATCAAGATAATTGCTTAACTTCGCTTGGCGTGTCGGCGACCCAAATCGCGTCGCGGAACCTATGATTGAAAGCGTTGGTGGCTCGCGGTGATGTACTTGCACTTTTCAATCCGTAGGTCGAGGGTTTTATTTTACCACTCTTACTGAGTACTCCAAACGTAAGATGTTTTTTTTTTATGATATAGGAGGCAAACGAGCAGACGGATTGCCTGATGGCAAGCAACTACCGCCGCCCATGGACACTCGCAACACCAGAGGAGTCACAAGTACGTTGCCGGCCTTTAAAATCCCTATACGCTCTTTTCTTGAAGGTTTTGATGTCATATCGGTCCGGAAATACTGCACACGACAATTTATTCCAGAGTTTTGCTGTGCGAAGCAGGAAGATTCTAGAAAAACGCACAGTTGAGGACTGCCAACCATCTAAGTGGTGATGATGGAAGTGTTATCGTGTAGAGCGCTGGCGGAAGGAAGCAGCTGGGATTAACCCGAATAATTCCTCGGAGCACTCTCCGTAGTAGAAGCGGTAGAAAATGCAGAGTGAGGCCACATCTCTACGCAGTGCCAAGGAGTCAAGCCGGTCCGAGATATCCTGGCTGCCCACAATTCTAGTCGCTCTCCGCTGGATGCGGTTCAAAGGGAGAAGCTGGTATTGGGGTGCCCCTGACCAGAGATAAGAACAGTATTCCATATGTGGCCGTACTTGCGCCTTGTACAGTTATAGGCGGTGGGCCGACTTGAAATACTGCCTCGATCTTTTGAGCACACCAAGCTTCTTCGAGGCCAACTTGGGCTTTTCCTCTAAATGGCCGCGGAACTGGACTGAGCTAGAGATGTCGACACCCAGAATTTCGATACTGGCTGTGGCTGTTAGGAGAGTGCCCTCAAAGCGAGGCGATACGACAAACGCGAGTTTCTTTGCCGTGAACGCGCAAACCTGTGTCTTACTGGGGTTAAATTGAACCAAGTTCATTCGGCTCCATTCTGAGACTTCTTTAAGGGAAGTCTCAACTTCAGACACAAGCTTGTTCCGGCTCTCAATGACACTTTCCCGAGAAATGTTGGCACGGCCGGTATAGCAAGCATCACTCGTACTGTAATAAGATATATCATTTTGATAATTACTTGTCGCTTTTTTTTTCTATTTCTTTTTCTTTAAGGTGGATTACATATATTTAATTTGTTTGAAATTCGCAGGGCAAATATATTCGTTATAATACTTATTTTTATTTACTTTATTTAAATATTTTCCGAACACGGAACAATGGAGTGCCGGTCATTTGGGGAGGCATATACGGAGCAGGATTGAGCCAACACAGAGGACCTTTCTATAATTCAATAAAATTTAAGGGGTACACTAAGCGAATGTTGTCCCTGTCCATGACCAAATACAATATCCATTAAACATTATACATTATACAAGATGTTTTCAGGGTCATGGAGGAAGAAAACAATGCATGACATAGAATTAGTTGGCAAGCCAAATAATCCTGTACAGCCGCCTTCATCTCTTCATCACTGCCAAATCGCTTTCCCCGTAACTCTATTTAAATTACTGAACAGAAAATATTCGCTAGGGGCTAGGTGTGGACTGTAGGGTGGGTGGTCGTTTTTTTCGAAGCTGATTTCCTTCAGAGCCTACCTCGCAACCCGAGCGGTGTGAACGTGTGCATTTTCTTGCTAAAAGAAGATGCCTTTCCTCAATTTTCCCCTCCTTTTCTCAACTGCTGCTTCTTGCACCTGTCTCAATAGATTGGCATAATAAAGTGGATTTATTGATGAGCCTTTGGACAAATAATCTATTAAGAGAATCATCACATCACAGTCCCAAAATACGGTGGCCATTAACTTAGATGCCGATTTTTGCACTTCGGCGGCCGTTCACCCTTTTCAATCCACTGCAGTCTGAATACATAGACTTAGATTCCTGATCATATGTACTGCCTGATTGTGCCATCTTTCATCGATGCCTCTGCCATGTTGCATCAACCGTTACTATTCGGGAACAAACTTCATCTATATCATCTCCGCACAGATCAAAAACGCCCTTAAAGTTTCAACACGACGTTCTTTATCGAACGACGTCAGCATTTTTGGTACCCAGCGTGTGAGACTCAGGATGGCGTGTGTGCCCTAACAAATGTAAATAAAAACTATACCAAAATTTAGTACCTATTTGGTACCTCCATTTAAAAAATGAGTACATCTCTATATACCAGATAAAATGGCTTGAAAGTCAAGTATTGTGGGATTCGCGTCCGAGTCACAATCAAACAACTCACATTTCTCCCCATTAACCCGCAAACCAATGGAAGACAAGGCTCCCAAAAGCTTTCCAACATCACCTATAACGACATCGGGATCTCTTCCGTACGTCCACTCATCCAAGTACCAGACGTTCAAAGGTGAAGCTAAAGACTTGACAATATTATGCATAGGGAGACAAAAAATAAGTGGTCCCAGCGGGTCACCATGCGGGGCACTTAATTGTGATAAGATGGAACTAGTGTCTTAGTAGAACTTGCTGGAAAAAGAATAACACTGGTGAAGGGATATAAAGCAGGAACATGATCCTTTATCTCCTTTAAAACTGTATCCCTCTCCACAGGGTTGAATGCATTTGCAATGTCCACTTTTAAGATTACGTTTGAAGCATTCCCAGGCCCCAAAGCGTAAGACCGCATCGATCGAGTGAATAGCAGCCTCACAACCCAAAGGCGTACCTAAGCCAACCTGGAATGGCTGCAAATGGTTCGCCATCTCCTCTCTAACGGCTGGGCAGGCAACTTTGGACACAGGATACCACAAAGTATTTCCCACGGCAATAGGCCTGCTTCCACTATCCCTTTTCATCAGAGGACATAGCGACGCTCCATAAAGATAGGGACAGACCTGAGGGTTGACCATACCCCTCAAAAGAAGGTTACACAACATAGTGAGTGCCATTGTCCCCAGCTGACGAAGTGATGAGTTCATTGAAGCGCTGCTGAGGATGCAATCCATCCAATCCGGATGCAATCCATCCAATCCAATGCTTATTTATTTAATTTTTAAATACTTAACTTACCCAGTGCAAAATAAATACCAAGACCTAGTTACAAAGTTTTTTTTTATAATTATGCAACGATTTAATATAAGCATTAGGACGTAGCACTACCACCTACCCATTAAGCTTGGTAGGTAACTGTTGTACATTGTAGAGCTATTGGAATAAAAGAAAAGCTAGCGCGTTGTAAACAAATGTCAAACCATTAAGCGTAACGATGTAATTTCTGTTAGCTAGAGTTTCTATCTTGGTTTATGCGATAGAATATTAATTTATTTTTTTACGTTCAAACAAACCTTTCAATCTTATTTCTTAACTTTCAAGGAAAAGTAGCCTCCATCATCAGCTTACCTGAATTACTAACTCAATGATACATTAGTAACGGTATTAATAATTAAACATTAAAATATAAAGAATTGAATGCTTCATAAAAAGTATCCATTAAGTCATAATATTTAAAGAAAGCTACCTTTCATTTTCAGCTCAGCATAGAGTTAAGTACTGGACGCAAATACTTACATAGTTTTAAAACTATATAAAAGAACTCTCTTCTGTCCATGACTAGATCTTAGCTTCTCTTAATCTAATCCGGCAATCCTTAAACTGTATGCTACTATATGGTTCCCTCCTACGATACCATGTTATGTCATTTGGTACCATATTATGGCTGAGATAATACCGTTTCGTTGGTCATACTGTATTTCCACGTGACTCCCAGGATAGATCTTAGACATCGCATATGGAAGGCATCAAGACGACTAGAATAACAGTCACTATGAAATATCAGGTTATCAGGGAAGTCTTTTTTTTTTTGCGGGATTGCATATTTACTTATTTGGATACCGTATAGTCGTAGTATCGAGGATCTGAGTTCCTGGGCCGCTCTGAGTCGATAAGTTCTAGGTACCAACTTATCATCTGTTCACAAATTATGAGTTTATGTGTTACATAAGAAAAACATTGTGATATTTATTAATAATTAACAATGATATTAAAAAAAAATCTATATTGCTATAATTATTAATGACAATTGTAACCTTTTTTTTTTACTGGACTCCTATGAAAAAATGAAAATTGATATATTTGGGTCTCTAAGTTACAGCTTATTTATAATACACAGTTGTACAATATCATTAAAGTTAAACTTAACATAACTTAGTGTTAAACATACAGTTTGGTATTATAATAAAATAAAATTAAACATAAAAAACCTCGCCAAATCCCGCTGCTTCCGGTATGCTGCCCAGAATACTGGCGGCGTTGCCCTTCTGGATTGCCAGACTTAGTTTAAGGGCCAGGAAGGCTCCGGCACTGTAGTTCCCTGTGGCAACTATAAGCCGGCACGATATTTCATTTTACAAATTTTTTGGTGTCACTTGACCAAGGCCCTAGAATTTCTACTGCAAGCACCGCAAACTCGTAATCTTTCGATAGGAAAGGATATTTGCGGTGTTTAATTGTATGCGCTTGGTCCGCGGCAGTCCCCGGCTTCCTTGATTATGGAGTATCTAAGCAATAAAACAACATTGAATAAATTCTTAGTCCATTTTATTAAGTAACTTTGAGTTAGTGTTTCAGCAAGTATTTTATTAATATAAAGTCTTTTATTACAGGCTAAGTGGGTACCGATATAATATTGTTGATGCGTATTATACAATCATGTTCGTAAAGAAATTGACAATGCTTTATACAGAAAGAAATATTATACGTTTAAGGATTTTCATATACTACTAAACCACCCTAACTTTATATATATTAATGTAGTAGGCTGCTTATTCACGATGTTTTAGGATGATATTCCACTAGTCTCGTATGTGAAATATTCTAATTATAAAATATCTCGACCAGGTTTTGGAATGATGAGTCCAACGTTAATTTTGATAAAGAAAGGGTGAATTATATATAATCAAATTCTCATTCGTTTAATTACGAAACATCAATATAATTATGATTTTTCTTCAAACGGGGAGAAGAATTAAATCATTTGATTACATTACCGAAAACGGGTTGCGCCACTCACAGTTTACAAAGTGATACGTGATCAACGTCGTCGCAGTTATAATCCTACAAGTATAGTTTGTTGCGACCAGCTTAAAGCGGGTTGCACTATTCACATCTACCTAACAGCCGGATCCACGTTTAAGCTGATTCTTTCATTCAACTTGTTAGTGCAACCGGGATGATATCAAAAGGTCTCAGTCGTATATTTCTTACAAGGAAAGGTACCCAACTCTCCGACTCCGATGTGATTCATTTTGATATATGTTAAATATATGTTAAATTAAAATAACTGACACCTATTTTTTTAGCTGTTTGGAGAAAATCCTTTCGACGCATAGTACCAAATTCGCAATGTGCCATTTGGCGTTTCGCGGAATGTTATATTTACACACGCAAAGCACCAAATTCTCACAATACCAAATACGCTTAGTGCCAATACGCGTAGTACCAAATTCGCAATGTACCATTTGGCGTTTCGCGGAATGTTATATTTACACACGCAAAGCACCAAATTCTCACAATACCAAATACGCTTAGTGCCAATACGCGTAGTACCAAATTCGCAATGTGCCATTTGGCGTTTCGCGGAATGTTATATTTACACACGCAAAGCACCAAATTCTCACAATACCAAATACGCTGGTAGAGGTAGAGGATAGTTTGAAAGAATATGTATAGATCTGATATATGAGTAGGTATATTATTCATCCTACTCTCGGGTGGGTTAATTACAATTCAACGTCGACAGGAAAAAAATACGCTTTAAAAATAATAGTCAATATTTTATTTACTTCATCCTTATTTTTTTTAACCTTCAACAATATAACTTAAATGTTAAATGAACTCAAAATAGAACTTAAATGTTATCTTTTAATACATAATGTAAAGCCTGCCATAGATTTAAACCATGGTTTTAGATCATAGTCTTGAATATTTTTTATAAGGCTGTCACTTATACCTTCTGTATACGTTTACCTATCATAATCAATTTAAATATTATAATCTTAGTGTTAAAAATAACATCAACATGTTCGATGACATTACTTTAACAATTTCAGCAAAATTAGCTTCCGAAGGTAATTAATATTGCTAATTTTGTTTTTTTCAAGTTTTTTCAAATATTTCTTATTTAATTTGTCAAATCCGATGTCAACCCCTCTTCTTTTTGATTTTTTAGAAATGTTGTTAAGAATTTTATGATTGCTTGGTCCCGGACTGTAGCTTCTTTTTTCATTTTAAGAATAAAATCATAGAGACAAGGATGTTTCGCAATCCTAGTATTGATTCTATGATTCCAACCTTCAAGGGCGTTGTTGGTACGGTGACGCTTGTGTGCCACACTCAATATTTCCAATGAAATTTTTCTGCTTAGCCACTGATCCTCAAAATAACGTTGGAAACGACGGTTGCACGGCGATTTTGGTGACATTTCCAAGATTAACTTCCATGTGTCCTTTATACGGTCCGGCGGCAATAAAGGTAAATTAGCAGCAAATCGAACCATTATTCGGTTTTTTTTAGAAGCAATACAGTGAAGCTCTTCTGCTTTATCCCACACTGCTTTGCTGTAATGATAATAACAGTCGGACACATTGACTCGAGGGAACACGGTTTGAACTGCTTTTATAACGGCTAATTCATAGTCGCACTTATACTCTTTCATTGTAATGCCCAACTTGGATTTCAATATTTCAAACAAGCGAATGTATGTTTGTAATTGTTTGTTTGGTAGTAGAGCAAATACAAACGGGACTACATTAGTAATATTCTCATCTGAATACAGTTGGGCGAATGGTTTGGGTGCCGACTTAAATGTGCCATCGCCAAAAAATGTCCCAGAGCCGAAATGTTTCATTAAACGTTTTGAAATTTTAGAACAAAAAATTAAAATCTTGTCTGATGATCCGTCATCGCAGAGCAAAAAGTCTTTTTATATAACCTCAGGAATTAATTTTAAGTTTTATAAGTAATCAGATATTTTCAAGCACCGACCTTGTGCGACATTTATGCGGATATACGGGGTGTACAATCCAAATGGGTCAGTATGGTGAAGTCGGAAACTATGAGAGATAGCAAGATCTGTTCCTAGGAACCATGTCATCGATTTTAATAACAAAGAAAACTGCATTTATACATTAAAAATAACTTATGCTCAGCTCAGGAATCGAACCCGGACGTTTAAAAAAAATAACACTACTATTTCTATTTAGATATCCATTGTGTAGATCTTAAGCAATAAATAATGTTATGAAACATGATATCTAAAATTTATATGTATGTAGGTACGTATGTGTATGCCCGCAGGCAGAAGTATTATATTTACTATTTATGTTGTTTTGATATTGCACCGCTCTGCTTTGCTCGAAGGTTGACTGGTAGAGAATGCTTTATAGCATTAAGTCCGCCTGTTGTACGATAGTGTTTCTTTTGTGCAATAAAGATTAAATAAATAAATAAATTATGAATGCAGTTTTCTTTGTTGCTAAAATCGATGACATGGTTTCTAAGAACAGATCTTGCTATATCTCCTATTAGTTTCCGACTTCACCATACTGACCCATTTGGATTGTACACCCGGTAGAGTAACGATATTTTTGGCGATCACAAAGTGTCACTAGCGAAGTTTCTACTCCGCGTGTTACAGCTTTGGTAACTAACGTAGTTGGTGTTTTGCGAGTTGGTCACTTTACAAACTTGGTACTTTACGAAATTGGGGTTTTGCGGAATTGGACATATGAGTATGTTGGCACATTGCGTTTCTGGTACTATGGGTCTGAACGGAGAAAATGTCCTTCGAAGTACTGAAAATTGACCAAAGCTTCTAACTCCTATAGAAAGATATGCTCAAGAAATTTGCTAATTATTGGCTGATTTGAGTATATGTTTGAGAACGGGAAAAAATAATGAGCACGTATTTTATTATCAGACATCGGATTTACGGATTGATATACACCTACGGCGTCAATGGTATGGGTCGAACTCAGCTTTATTTTCGTAATAAAATTCCTGGGATTACTTATATAAGTAAAAACGCAGTTTAAGCTCATATTTGAGGGTTTAAATACGTTTATTTCTTTGTAGATATTTAATGTAATTTTCTGTGAGAAAATATTAAATCTAATTTACTTGAGTTTTATTCATCATTACTTCGTTTATCGGAACGGAACTTGCCGTGAATACTTTAAACTACTACTACTAGTGCAAAAAATAGGAAATTCGCAAAAAATACGACCGAAGGGAGTGTTTTAAATCGACGCTATTTACGATTTCCCTTTTTGCACGTACGATACACGTTTTATAGTAAGTACATGTGGACCTTTGAAGTTTTAACATAGACTTAAAAAGAGTCACTTCTGAACTAGTCCGCAAAAGTAGCACCATATGTACTATAAAAATACCACAACATAATATACTTTATTATTATTACATGAAAAATGTTTTATGATGTAATTGTTTTATTATTCTCCTGTATTACAAAACCCTTAAATCTACTATACTATAGGACTTACCAGTTGTGTAAAATAAGCATAGAGAAACGCTTACACTAATTAGCTAATTCACACTGCGGCCATATAATATTCTTGTAAGATCTTTATACCAACTTGATTCCTTACAAAAATAAAAAAATACCCATTCCTGTCAAAAATACCCATTCACTAATCATTTTACTAAATGTACTCCTTCTTATGTAATTGTGTGCGATCCCGGAGTCCCGCAGCATATTTATTAAACTGATTAAAATTAAAAAGCCGCCTCCATATTAGCCCAACATTTTCCGGAATTTTGCCAAGTTTAGGTAAATATCGATCGAAATATCCGACCCCTGTTTATTATATAGGGCAAAATTAATTTTGCATTTGATTTTTTAGAATTTTTCATCGCTAAAGATGTACATAAAACTAAAACTAAAATAAAAATAAAACAACAAATATTTTAGGAAATTTTGAGACCATGCTGATATAAAAAAAAACACGTGCCTCATTATTTTTTCCTTTCCTCAAACATATACTTAAATCAGCCAATAATTAGCAAGTTATCACTTGCTATAGGAGTTAGAAGGTTTGCTCAATTTTCAGTACATTGAAGGACATTTTCTCCAAACAGGTTAAGTTTGGGCAGCTAAAAAAATACGTGTCAGTTATTTTAATGTACTCTATAATATATATCAAAATGAACCAAATCGGATAGTTGGGTACCCTTCCTTGTTAGTCACAGAATAAACAGAACACCGGCCGGAATAATACTCCGTTTAGGAAAAAGTGTAAGTTACGTAGTTAGACTAACACGAAATTGCTTTAACTCTTCTTAGAATTAGATGTACCACGATTGTTTTTTGGATACATTGTACTGGAAATGATAACTATTTTTATTTGTATCTTGTAAAACAAAGTATAAAAAATTTTTTTGGCTTCGTTAAGCAGGCTCTACGAGAAAAAATACGAGTGTATAGAGTGAATATTCGTCTATGTTCGTATGTCATAGCAAAAGTGGGTACCTGGTCACAAAGGAGTGAGAGGAAATAAGAAAGCGGACGAGCTGGCCAGGAATGGGGCAGATAAGGAGTTCATAGGCCCGGAACCAGTTCTACTCATATCAGCTGAAGTGACAAGAGGAGTCAGTCAGACTAAAAGAGGAAGAAGCAAACAGGTAATGGAAAGAGGAAACTGGATACTGACGGTCGAAGATTTTCTTGAAGGGAATGGATGCCAGGAAAACTAGGTATCTCATAAAACTAGGTAAGTCCGGGCTAAAATTACTGACGGGGGTCATCACGGGCCACAACTCGCTGAACAGACACCTCAAGGTAATTGGTAAGACTGAAAGTGCCTCCTGCCCACACTGTGGGAAGGAGGAAACAAGCATACACGTCATAACCGAATGCGGCATGTACAAAGTATTTGCCAGAGACGCTCTAGAGGTAAGCGAACTAAAGGATGTCAACCTAAAAGATATCCTTCTGTTCTGCAGGAAAATCAAAAGATTTTAAGAGCACTGTGTGGGAACGCAGCCGGAACTGTACCTCCAACAACAGGGAACTGGGCTGAATGACTGCAACAAGCGATCAACGCCTGAGTCCGGCCGGGGGTCCTTACACTACATATACATCTACATCATTTCATAGCAAATAAAATGTAGAGTACACAAGTATGTCCAAGAAAGACGGAATGACATGCAATGCGACTACTAATTTCAAATCACACGCTATCAACAAGAACGGAGACAACACGAATACGCGGGACCGACGGCTGAGAAACCGACTAAATTATCTTTTATTACTCCAGCACTTAAATCTGTCAATTAGATTATTGTCAGTGGTATCCAAATGAACTTCATTTGAGTAATGATAAGAAAGTCTATTTGTCTATAGGTTCATATGATAACTGAACTGCTGAACAGTAATCATATGAATATAGAAGTAGGTATTGTAATTTTTTTTTAATGCACAACTTCCAATTAACAGGTTTGTGTTCATTTGCAGTAATAAGTAGCTTTTTAAATAATATAATATTTAGCTCCATAAATTTAGATCAAGATGAAAAAATAAACTGAAATGCGTTTTACATATTACATAGGTATTTGAGAACAAAGGTAAAAACCATAATTCTATCATATCATTTTACATTCGACATTTAAATATTCTTGAACGTAACCACATTTTTCGTAATTGAGAACCGGCTTATTTTATATCTCTCTTGTCTATGACATGTTCGGCGTGTGTTGTGTTCGAAATTTGTACACATTCGCGAAACTATTTCAGTGTTTTGTAGTTTATCGGTCGTAGTTATTGTGCAAAGACTTAAGTTATTATTAGTGATGCTATTAAATAATATATTCCCGAAGAAATCAAGGCTATGGCGCTCAAAATGACTGATAATTTATTATCTAATAAGTCGGAAAAAGCGTACCAAAAATGTTATGAAGTAGGTAAGTAACCCATTTTATTGTTCTCGAATAAGTATGTATTTGGCTGTCGTAGTAAAGGTATAGTACTTATACAATCGTAACATTATGAAGGCTAAAAGTCTCGTACCTTACTTAGGCCACTCGGCAATTATTATAATTGTGTACTACCACTTTCCATAGTAAATACTTATATGTGAGACTATGAGAAGGAAGAATGATGATAACAATGCCTATTAAAACATGAATAGGACCATCCCGTTCCGTCTTCGTACTATTATTAGTATGGCGCGTCTATAGCTACTATGTCTATGGTTCGTATTGTCCCATGTATATTCGTGTTGTGTCCGTTAATTTCATTAGTCTCGTGTAGTTTTGTCAAGAATGTGTAGCGGGCTTTATTCAATAGCTATTTCAAGCACAATATTAGCTAGGTACACTACACATAAAATTAGGTAAAATAAAGACACCACTATGGTACTTGAAGAAGTTTTGTAATCTTAGATGATACATTATTTTCTTGTGTAGGGTATTTATAAAAATATAATTATGTGGAAGATAAAGTCATGTGGACATGAGATTTGAGTAGTTTGTAATGGAGCAGTTAGAGCAACACCTTGGTGATGCCATCAATAGGAACGGTGCTTTGTGGCATTCATAGCACATCTTTCATTAGAAAACCGTGTTTGCCATCGTTTTCTGTCTGCTAGTTCGTCTGCGACCGGGTTAATTCTCAACAATTATACACCGAGGCGTATTTAATGCTTCTATAGGTAATCATTGATCATTATAATAACCCATGTCCGGCTATGCTCAGTGCAGGGTTCCGTTGCCTTGAATCCGTAACTTAAGAACCTTTAACTGATAAAGTTCAAAATAAGTTTCCTTGAAAGGTTTTGAAGCTGTACTTTTATGATCATTTAATTTTATTGTTTTTATTATGGTTTTATACTTAATTGTAATTGTTTTCAAATTAATTTTATAATTAATTTTGTAAACTAATTGAACTAAAATATGTGACAACTATTTTTTTGACTTTCGGTTCAAAGTCAGAGGGACGGGACGGGACATATTTCTTTAACTTCCATAGCGATTATTCCATAGTGACAAAATGTATAATGCAGACCCATATTTTTTTTGAAATAGCTATGTTACGACACCTCAAACTTTATGGTTGAATAGAAAAAAAAACCTTCTAATTGACATGTACGGGAAGTACTCTTAAACAATTTTTTTCTACATTTTTAATTTGACTATTTTGTCCGCGTGATTGATTTACATATTCAGAATGTATAACATATTGGTTGCCATTTTGTCTTCTATCGCATTCCGTACTTACATACTTGTTGGAGCGTGACAGATATTGTAACATGTATAAAAACCTTACCATATTAAGCTAGCAGACCAAATTACAGCTCTCTAGAACTAACGGTTACTGAGCATAGCCGGGGACAGACAGACATGTCGAAACTATAAGGGTTCTTTGTTAACTACGGAATCCTAATAATAAAATTGCATTAAATAATATTTTATAAAAAGTTATACCTAAATGAATTGTTGTTTTTAGATCATATGGTTGGCTGTGCTGCATCGTATGAATAGTATCCAATGGCTGCTGTATTCTATAACACATAATAGGTACAAGTTTTAAATATAAATACGTATTATATGTATTAATAATTGTAATATATACTTTATAATTTGCATGTAAACACTTTTCAAATTAAATGAAATTGTAATGTGTGGTGTATTTTAGCGCCAAATAGGTATTGTAAAATAAAGCTCAGAAAACTTGAAAAAAAAAAAAAGTCTTTATAATGAATTTTGTGAAAGATTCAGAAACAGCTTCCGTTGGCACATTTCTCTTGTTTATTTTAATAAGAATCACTACATAATCTTGACGAGATAGGATCGTCATACCACAATAAATATTATTTAAGTGATAATATTTAAAAAGATTGTCTAATTAACAGATATTGAAATGATGTATAAAATGGTATATTATTGGTTTTTAATCCTGATACCAAAGAATCAATGGGATTAGATACCTGATAGTGACTGAAATGATTACCCACTAATGACAATAATAATACAGTGCATTTACATTGAATTCTAACTGATTTTAAATTTTTATTACTACTTATCGTATATATGCTTCAATTCAGTCACAATTATAGTCTATTCATCCATAGTTGCCTAAACCTGTGAACAAATACTTGTATCACAGTCTGCTACACAGTAATAATGACTTATGCATTTATATAAATACTTGAAGAGGTTTGCAAAGTATAGGAATCATCTAAACAATCATTATAAATGCTATATTCTATTTTTGTTTATCCAAATATAAAACAAATAGCATTGCGATACAACGATAAAAACTCGGCAGAATCCTTGCTACATGAAATAATTACAATACTTAAAAACATGTAAATGAATTAGATCTAGAATTTTTCAGATTCCGATGTCTGCGTTAAATATGAATTTGAAAGGTTGTTTACGCGTTTGGCCAACTAAAGACGAACAGACCTTAGGTAAACAAAAATAAAATAGAACTGGAACCCTACTGAGTGGTACAGAATGATTATCTTAAATTATTTACATATTACATATTCTATTGGTCCGTCTATGTCAGAAACTAAATAAAATTAGTTATTAACTGTAGAAACATAATATTTATGAATTTTGATGGAGTAATCAAGCGTTTGTTTGATTCAAATCACAGTCATAGTCAATTGCGTAGACAATTCTACCCCAGTGCTGATGTTTGGTCTGGCTCCTTTGCTAACTTTCTACCGATTTTTTTTATTTATTATTATGGCAAATTTACAGTATAAGGTATTTTTGGATATTTAATACTTCGTCAGCAGGCTAACAAAACGTTTTAAATTAAACACATTTAAATAAATGATTAATTATTTCATTTGGATCTGTTCACCTAGTAATGATATACAGTTCGAAATATTGTCACGAGTTTTCAAAAATACTTTCAGTGATACAAATGACAGCTCCTCAGATTCAAGTGGTTGTATGACTAATGTTGCAAAATTATTATAAAGATATATGCTATCTAATATTTTTTATGCGAAAAGGAGTAAAAAGTAGAACACATAATGTTTTGTTAAAACAGACTAACAGGACTGCCAAGCTATATGCCATTATATAGTGAAAGGCAAAATATTTAGTAGGTACAACTCTAGAAGTATCAATGGGGTACATACGAAATAAATAATCTATACAAATTTAATAACATTACAAAAATCTAGAGACCTAGTAATCGACTTATATCATATTTATTTCTGTGTTATAAACCTATGTGCTTTATTAAAAGAGTGGTGTAATATACTATTGTCAGGCCGATAAAGTGCATGTTCCGATATTTGTTACCGCCTCCACAGCTCTGTATATCTATCTGATGGCGACTCTAAGTGGTTTCAGGTTCTAATATACTAGTAGAAAATTAAGTCTTATTCATTTTTTGGAGCAACTGTACTTAATATGTAATTTGCGACCAAAACAAGATCATCCACAGTTAACAAGTTAAATATCTCTTCTGACCTTGCCGGCCGTGAACTACCCAGAATAGCTACCACGTGTACCTACGCAATCAGTAATAATAAAAGCACACTACACGCGGCAGGTTGTGGTGATATCGCTGATTGCTGACCATACAAGCCGTGAAATAAGTAGTTGTTCATCTAAGTATACAAACTTTTTTTTAGCCTCTGGTTGACGTAACTCGTAACCGAGGAGCTGGCGGCTTCCTCGGAAAAACGTATCACCATTACGATACAACGAGGAAATGCCGCCAGCATCCTTGGCACAATGCCTCAAGGGCCTTTTTTAGATTTAATGTAATACCTAACTAGTATAATACTAGTAATATAAGTAATCGTAGTTTTCATAAAATTGTAATTATTGTAAATAAAGATTTATAAATAAATGTAGAATAAAGTTTAAGTACTATTGTATATTGTAATTTTATTGTAAATAAAGATACTACCATACAATAAGTTTAAGAAAGTATTGGTTTAAAAGTAGCTTTATAGCTCACTGGCTCTTTTTTTTTAAATATTAATGAAATCCTGAGAACCATGTAAACCTACAATTTATTTACCACCAGCAATGCCGACCGTTTTCAATATTAATTTTACTGCGACGTTAACTTTTCGTTAATTTTATCATGGGAAAATTTATATCGACTGCGCCGTCATTTGAGAACATTTAATTGTAAGGAACATTAGGTATGTTCCGTTTGTTGTTGTTAAGCGTCAGAACGTAAGATACATTTCAGCACCTCACTTAACACTCGTGATACGCTCAATTAAGTTAGACTTTGATACTACTATACCGGTTTGAACATTTTAACGATTATTGGTCTCAGGTTCGTCGGACTATTCAGTTCTGAAGCTACTATTTCATATACGTTTCTCCCGCCCGCGTAACAGTGTTTAAAAACGCAATTTGCAGCTACAAACTCTGCCGTCCGGACTGTAGTAGTGGTAATATGTATATGTCATAAGGAATTTGACGTAATGGTAATAGAGTATAAGACATTTAATTACAGACCGAATATAAAAACGTTCGCAGGATCCAACGACGAATATTTCGTTCGATTTAAGATACCTACTTAAGTTTATAAATTCCACTGTCTTTCTCGTTAACATTTCAAATTTGCTAAAAAATGTCTACTGCAATATTATTTTGGGTTGCATAGTCAATAAACTAAATGTACACCATGGCCCCTACGTATAAAGGCCAACATAAATTACTAAAAAAATGTTTCCACAGTTGATATCTAATTTAGTCTATATATCTTAAAAGGATTACACAACTATTACATTAACTTAGTAGTGACAGATCGATTACAGCTTCTACTTATTAGTTTACAGCAAAAATAAGTTGGTGTTCTGTAATATTACATAATGTTTAGTTAATGATCAAGTCAATAAATTTTATTATTAATTTATTAAATTCACTGAAACGTTATTTCAGTCATCTATTAAATTTTTGCCTTAAAACATATGTTATTCGTTAATTCGAATTGCATTGTAGGATTTATTTAATAAAAGACTGAAATTAACACTATAACACACGCCATAATAATTAGTACTAACCCGCCCTATTATATGTTAAATAGTTGTTACAAGGATGGATATGCCACTGAGCTGACTACTACATATATATACACCAATAGTTTTTGATATTTACATATATATACAGACTTATATACTAATTACTTTTACCTTATACTAGCGCCAAAGTACTTTTATGAACTTAGTCTTACTCCGCTGTCTTGTATTTCCGTTTTTGTGTGTAACCGTACATACTACACGAGTGTATTACTTTACACTTTTTCCGGGTTCATTTCACAGTCTATCTAGTTAAACGAATACCTTCAAAGTTCAAGTGGCACAGAGATAATCTCGGTAGACTATATGTAATCTGTGAGACACTTGAGAAGGTCCGGCTCAAGTCACACAATCTCGTCGTGATGCACCACGTCGCTGCAACTCCCGGCCCGTTGCAGTCAGGCGCGCTGGCGTCACACGCGCAGTTCCTCCATGGTCACATTTGATTTGGCGTTCAACTGCGTGTTCTTTTTGGTCAACGTACTGGTGTTAATCATTTGCATTTGATGTGCAGACAGCAAAGGCTGATTCTCAGGCAGTTGACCACTCGCTAATGTATTTATATTGCTTTTACCCAATTTGGGCGGAGGTGGTGCACGAGGTAATGTAGCCATACTTGCAACATTATTACTTGGTAAATCTGCAAACTCGGGCGGGGGCAATTGATGATGTGAATGAGTATGATGGTGGCTTAATATTGTTGCCGGGTCATTTTTGAGACTCGTTTGATAAGTAAGAGCACCTTCAAGATCCCCGCAAATATTATTAGGCATTTGACCGTTCTCAACCCGTTTTTTCAAATGCGAGCCATTTGTGTGAGCTTCTTGTCCATTCATTCTCGTTTTGTCCCTTTGGTAGTATACTCCGGCAAATATAAGGACATTAAGTATTAGTAAAGAACACCCTATAGCTATAGTCACACTTAATGCAGTTGAATATGCCGCAAAACCATCTTCTGGCGGGGAATTAGTGGGCGAGTTCGATTTATGAACATCTGCAGCACTTACCGTACTTTGTGTTGGAGCATTTATTCCGATAATATTAAAATTTAATGGCGAAGTGATATTATTTATATTAAGCATAGGTAACTTAGTTGGAACTCCTGTATCTATGAGGACTAAATCAGTCGTTTTCTTAAGCGATGGTATAAATGTTTTTATAGTGGGTTGTAGAGATGGATCGTCGTTGTCAAGCTGATGGTGAGACGACGGAACATCTTCACCCCCCGGCCGGTGAAGATCTGGTACTAGATTTAACCAGAATGATAGTCTGTTGACAAAAAATACAGTTTATTTATTACATTTCTCGCATAAAGTAATAATAAGATATTTGAGATTTTTGATACTGTAGAGATATTTTTTACTATTATAGATATATCAAAATTGCTATTAAAACTAATAAAATGTAATTAAAAAAAAAAAATAATAAAAAGCCATGCCAGGATAAGCTAAGTGAATCTGCCCCCGGCGAGTTTTAGCTTGTATTTTTTTTGACGATGTAGCTTTATATTAGTAGCAAATATGGAAAATATCGGCTATCAGCGTGTGATAGATTCTGGTAAAAAAAAAATGGCAGAATTTTCTAGCAAGTTGACTTTGAAAAAATGTTTTTTTAAATTAAAATCTGTAATACTTTGGGGGCAGATATTTTGCATACTTGCTACTAATAAAAAATCTACTTTGACAAATAAAAATTATAAGCCAAAACTCACTGGGGGCAGATTCACTTACATTATCCGGGCATGGCCTTTATAAGTAGTTGTATTAATTCATTTTAAACTTTTTTCACACGTATGTAACGTAGTTGAATGTAGAAAGTATGTTAAGTTTTTTACTGAAATATTATACATTTCGTACATGTGTTTTATAAATTATAACTTATGTCATAACTGTACGGTTGTCACTTATAATTTTGATTAATTTTGCCATAATCTGGATAGTGTCATTATAAAGTTGTTTGTTTTGTAAATATTGTGATTAATTCACATTTATTATAATACGTAAGTAATTCGAAATTATTTATTAAGTGACTTGCATATATTATATTTGATATTACCGTATGTTTAATACACGTAGACATTTAAAAAGTAAAAAAAAAATGTTAAAAAAAACTAGATGAAAAACTTACCGTTTTTATAAAATGCTCCAATATTGAAATTAAATACCGGTTAAATTTTTATGATAATTACCCGGATGCGTTCCCTAATTAAAATTATATGAATGCAATGCGCATTCATGCATAATAATACCCTGAATACTTGTAGCATTTTTTTTATCTGCTCTAATATTGATTAAATGGTTATGGTTTTTTTTTAATTTTTCAATAATATAGTGTAGTAGTGTAGACGTTTAAATAGCCAACAAAAGAGACTATTCAAGATTTAAAAACTTAAAGCGTATTTTAACGACACGAGACAAAGACTAACCGTAATTAATAGATGTAAGAAGAAAAATATATAAAACGTGTTATAATTTCATTAAAGTATGAATGTAATGTGGGCTTCGTATTTAGGATATTTAATAGTTTAGAAAAGGGAATGTTTGCGTGCAACAATATTTTTTTTAAGTAACCAACCACCAAGTACCAATTTTAAACCATCCTGCAGATAAAAATATTTGAAGTACAGCTTAATAATATAGGTAGTTAAAAGTACAACTAACGAATAATATTGTAATGAAAGTGTTATTGTGAGTTTACAATACAAATATTATCTTTATGGTAAGATTAAAAAGAAATAGGATTTATAATCATTACACTGTATTTACCTGCCGAACTATGGAGACTTTAAAAACATATGCTAGAAAGCCCGAGATTTACTATCTATAAAATTATAACTTATTATATTTATAAACTTACCTGTGTGCTCGGTAATGATTTTTCAATTTGGACTTAGTATCTATACTAATATATTTTTTGTGTACAGCTTCATAAGCAGTCCATTCAATATTCTTCATCCTAGCCCGTTCTTGCCTTCCCGCACGGATAGGATCACTTTCTTGGGCTTCATTAGGGTTTCTGAATAAAAGGCATTAAAATTAATAGAAAATGATAAATATTTCAAACTTTATAAACAATATAACTGTTTTACGGTTGACTTAATAATTATTTTACAATCAATTCGTACATAATCTATTAAATTAGCAGAGTTTATTGTCTGATACGAATTGAATTTCTATTATTGTTACAATGGTTATACTAGCATTTAATACAGGCATATTTACTTTATGTCTTACCCAGTCTTGGCGAAATTTCCCCAATATAGCATAACTGATTCGGACAATGCAACTTCAGCTTTGGTGTAATTCCTTGGGAAGTGAGCCAGTCCTCCCACGAGCGGGGCGCCGAATATGTAGGGCAGCTCTTCGCCGTGGATACAGCCTTGTCGCTATGCCGAAAAACGTGACATCGTAAATACAGGTACTAGTTAAAAGCAATAAATAAGGTGATGTAGAACAAATCCTCACACAGCGCAAGTGCATGAACCTTACGAACACAAGTTATCATTCTGAATTCCAGTCACTTTTCCAAACAATTTCCTTTCACATTTGATATATGAGATGTAGCTTATTATCTATATAATATTTATTGACATTTATTAAAAGCGGCGTTCTCCACTAATTTCCGATACCGACTCTAATTTTATAATTAATTAATCAAATTTGGTTGATGTAACTGGTGACCGAAGAGCTGGCGGCTTCCTCGCACAACGTATCAGCAATGCGATACAACGAGGAAATGCCGCCAGCATCCTTGGTACAATGCCTCAAGATTTTTTAGATTTTATACTGTAACTAGTTAAGTACTTGTAGTTATCAGAATACGATTGTAATCCAATGTGGCAAACGTACAATTTATGTAATACCAATATATAACACTTTATGCTCGACTGGCCGAATTATATCAATGTTTTATTAAAACATGTTAAAAAGAATAGCATAACATACAACTATTAAGAGTTTGGAGGATTGTCGTATAATTATACTGATAAATGCTTAAAAAACACCATGCCTGCTAACACGTTCATAACAGATACAAAATGGTGCGGCCAGCCATTCCAGTACCCTCTTTGAATAAAATTGAATTGCTTTTGGTTACTCATACTCGTCTATAGGTATTGGCAATGTACCTGGATTCATTGAGTCTGTTGATTTAAGTTATGATTTGTGTAACATACAACATATATCAAATGCCTGTACGCACATGTTTAATTATAACATTATAGAGCCTATTCTAGTGTAGTATGGATTTTGCTGCCAGAAGCCCTACCGCGAAAATCGAATTTCGTAAACTTCGAATGATTGTTTTTGTCACTCTAATTACTTACGCCTTAACTGGGTATTAGAGTATGACGCCAGAAAATTCCGAACTTTTATTTTCGCGGTAGGCCTTCAGGGCACTACGAGTATTACAATAAGGACTAAAATAGCATTCATTTGTTTTGTATGAGTAAACATAAGTATACATATACATTTTATAAAAGTATGGTTATAATATTAGCGTGTTATATTTTGATTGGTATTAATAATTAACAAACAAAATGATATGCTCCTCTACCTATGTAAAATATCCCGAACTTGGTTACGAACTCGTTAGCCTGAACATCCTTGAAGACAAATGAGGCCACTTGAGAGTTTACACCGTGTATTAATAAGAGAGCAGGCTTCGCTAACTATGCCTCAACCAATTAACATGGAACTATGATTCCTGGCACACGTTTATATACGGCGGGTATTAGGTAAGTGGCGGACGGATAATTAGTTTTCTCAAAATTAAGTTCGCTGATCGCGATGGAAATTGCATTGGTACGGAAATTGCGCAAGTTTAGTGCAAAGTACGTAGTATAAGTATATAGTTTAGTAGTTTTGTTTATGGAGTAGGTTAAATGTAATCAAATACCTAGATAATTTATGTAATTAGGACTAATTATCATATATACACTAAATACACTTAGTGAACGTACATATAATCACTGTACGTGTAACTCAATGACACAGAGGTTTTAACAAAACAAATGTATCAAAAACTCCGCATTTATAGCCCAGGAACTATACGATATTTTTGAAAAAAAAAATCGGTATCTCTTAATTTTTTTTTTATTTCACCTTTAAAAGCGATTTTAAGAACCTATATTTTTAAATCTAACGAATTCCAGTTCCGGAAAACAGTTTTAAAATATTTACGCCCAAATACATGTGATTTTTCCAGCAATTAAGGAAGCAGTAATTTTTAGCGAAAATATGTTTATAATAATCTAATTTATGAATCTTAATTTGAATCAGCTCACATATGTAATAGGAAGTAACGGTATTTTAATCAACTTCATTAATTTATATATCAGCCAACTTACGCTTGGAAAATAATGAGATAAGAGTTTTATATTCACAATTTAATATGAAAGCAGGATAAAAATATTATCCGTATAAAATCCAACTATATATATATTTGAAAACCAGAGTTTCGAATTAAGTCAATAATCTTTCCCAGTATATTTGCTTTTTCTTATTTTTTTTAGTTTAATTCGTTATAAAAAGTGCGTATGTGCGTGTGCAAATAGACATTATAAACTACAATTGTTGATTTGTTTGATTCCATTAGTACCCGAGTTGTATTTATATTTTTAAATATAATTTGAACTAAATTGTCAAGTTACTTCAACAAATATCTGTTTTATTGCTGATCTAATTTTCGCCTGATTTTTAAATAATTTATTTTTTATTATATTTGACAGTCGCGGCCATTAATATTGGTGGATTAATCAATCAATGTTTTTCGGTTAGGGTAGTATATTTTTTGATACAATAAAAACGCTGATACCTATATATTGTTTTATCTCCAGCGAAATATTATATATATATTTTTTGATACAATAAAAACGCTGATACCTATATATTGTTTTATCTCCATAGAGCGAAACCGGATAGCTCTCGGGGTATTATGTAACCACGGTTTACATCATTCATTCAAATTTCTATCAACTGATGACTTCCGCGCTAAACTACAGATTTAATAGATAGGTACAAACTTACCTGTGGATAGTCGCCGTATTTAGTTTGATAGTCAAATACATACAAATATGAATTGCGTCGCAATGCTGAATGTGTGTCAGCAGTTAATACGATCGGAGCTACTACTTGTGCGTCACTCAGTGCCTCTAACGTTTCATCCCTGCAAAAATAGTGATTTGGATTCTTAATATCATAATTTATATATCGGTAGGTACATATTACGACACATAGTACATAGGTACATAGTACGTAGGTATATAGACACCTTGTATGACGATTACATCAAGACCATCTTAGAAGAAAGAGTAGAAGGAAAGAGGATGAGAGGAAGACCCAGAAGGACGTATATTGACCAAATAAAAAGGAAAGTAAATGTCATGTTGTATCAGGATGTCAAGGAAAAGGCCCAGGACAGAACCGCATGGAAATTCCTCCACCGCAAGGGCCCAGCTCTTAAATTGAAAAGAAAAAGAAAAAGGTACATATTAGTAGTAGACTCGCAAAAGGTGGATGCTAAAGTATGTTCATATATTTTCAAGGGTCAGACTATTAGTTAACATAATTAAATTAAGTTCTAGTAATGATAAAGTGTCCTGATCTAATTGCTTAAAACTTCATATGAATATTTATTTGTATGAAGTCATTTATTTTATCTAATCTAATTGAATTCATATTCATTATATATCGATACCATAGCCTACAAGCCTTATATTTGATAAATAGTAAAATAGCATCGACTTGAATAGTGAGTTGTCTTTAACTACACACTTAAAAAATATTTATTGATGCGCGCCCGTGCTCTTAGGCAATATATTTTTTTATGTATATAGAAAAAACGCTGATATTACATTTGTCTAATGATATTTTCTATATCTTTATTTGCATTAGGCTTGAATTTAGTGCACAAGTAGGTACACTGTACAATTCCTAGATAGTTATGTAACTATGCACCGATGTTGGTGCAATAAATGAAATTAATTCTAAAGTTAAACTCAATAAAACTTTCTATGATATTTTTGATCTATAAAATTGGACTTTAACAATACTCACTGAAACATTTTTATAATATCACCTACCTTTTGTAATGGATTCAAATGACTGGATTACCTATACATGCTTGTGCCCAACATTGTTACTATTGTTAAGCTTGACTTAGTACTTATTAATAAAACAATGAGGTTTTACTTAAATATCACAAAATTGTTTTTGTTACCTATGTATAATGTTATACCGCAGGCTGTATTCCACTTGATAAAGAGGTTGAGTTTGAACCATGATATAGGTAAATATAAGTACCTTATATTGATCGGATGTTGAACTGGTCGCTCCCAATCAGTGTATTCGTTAATAATAGTAGCTAGAATCTCCGATAAGTGGTAGCTGTATGTATTTCTAACAAATGATCTCAATATTTTGGATCTTCTGTCAGCCTCTATCCCATATTGGACGTCGTCGCCGCTGAATGCGAAGTAGGCCTCGGCCTTTGTGACGCCCAGCATTAGGTCGTACCTATAGTAGACTTCAATCAATACGAATATTTCATAAATTGAATAAATGTTGCGAATAAAATTGATGATTAAAAACTATAATTTTACCAAATAAGACTATTTAAACAAAATAAATTGACACCCTATGAAATTCAAATATTTTATTATTTTACATAAGGATTTATTCAAAATATAAAACACAAACCACAAAGACACGTTGCCTTGTTTTATCAAGGTCAGTAAAACACGTATACAAATGTCCCGTTTAGATCGGACCATATGGGGAAATTTGAAACTATTAGACATACAAAGATCTCTTCTTAGGAACCATGTCATCGATTTTAAAGACAATTAAAAATGGAGACATATATATGATTGAAAACCGAACCAGGTTGTTTTAGAAAATAAAACTTTTAATTATTGATATGATTTGTGTAGGTCACATGCAGTGAATTAATACAACACGATATTAAGTTTTATTGTAAACAACTGGGTTCGATTCACGAACAGCGTACTATTTATTTTTATCTATGTATCCCGTTTATCTTGTCTCTAAAATCGATGACATAATATGGTTCCAAAGAACAGATGTTTGTAAGTCCTATAGTTTCAGATTTCCCCGTAGATACTGACCGACATAAATGGGCCACCCTGATATGAAATTATTAATTTAAAAAATAATATATACAGAAAAACAGAAGTATAACTAACTGTACAAATATTACACTAGCTTTAATGTTCTTAAACTTTTTAATAATTAATTCTCATTTTTACTACAATAATAGTATAGTTTGTAATAGTTATAAGAGTAATTACTTGGTTAGTTGAGCAACTGCGCTTTTGCGCATCAAGACGGCGTTGATTATGTTGATCGCGTTCTGGGTTTGCTTGCCCACAGGTAGCTTAGACTGTCCTCCCCAATCATAGCCATTTTCTGGGTTGATGAGAAGGTCGCCGGTATCTGTATGCAAGAGATACATCATGAATCACCTCGTTTTAAGTGTCTTAAGACTTCGGAACTGAGTGGGAATGAACTGAGACTATAATGGTGACAAATAGTACTATACCATCTATATAATCTGATACGTAAGTAAACGTTTTGTACCAAGTCGTTTTAATCGAGATATATAAAACTCTTGTTAAGGTAAATAAGTCGTTTTATGTTCTTTCAATTTATGACGAATTTGTTGTTTTAATTTAAGTGAATAAGATTATTTCACATAATTATTAAACTATTGAACATAAATAATGAAGTCGAATGACGACGAAATTGCACTGTCGCCTAATATGTTAATCGAGCAGTACGCACAAAAAGTAGAGGAACAAATATTGCCGCCAAATTAAAGTTCCTTTATCTTACGCATATGAAAATTTCAAGTCATTGATTTATATCCCTAGCAACCGAAGTGAAAAGCAGACTTTATAACTCAGGCATAAATATCCATTTTTATCCTCGACTATATTGGTCTTCTCTTCTCTATTAAGTATGGATCTATTTATGCGTATAGTTTATACGGAACAAAGATTTTTTTCCTGCTATCGTCGGCTAACCGGAACCATCAAAGGATCACATTTAAAGAATTATCTACTAACTTCTAATAGTAAGGAAAGTACATAGTTAGGATGGCAATAATGAAAAACTTAAATAATAAGATAATAATATTCTCTCTAGCTATATGCACTATTGAATAGGTACCATCTTCTGTCTGAAGCGGTAATGCACTCCAAAAAATGGGTCCTCGAAGTCGAGTCGGCTTGCAAATAATAATTTGATTCTGGCGTGAGGGTGTTGATCCTCATGTTTCATCTGTCGTAAGAAACCGATGCGAAAAATTGCTTTATTGCTCTCAATAAAGCAGATTTCTCTCAATCCATATATTTCTTAGAGTTCGCGAATAACTACACCTGAATTAGTTTTTGGTCCTGCGTAAACATTCGCGACACCCAAGGCGCGGATAACTTTTTCATGTTTAATTCCTCACTCAGAATATGATGTACCCATTCTTTTGAAATGCCTGTAGTGTTCGCTATTTCAGATAGCTTCATTCGTAGGTATGATAAACCATATCGTGAACTTTGGAGATAATGTCCGGAGAAGAGACAATATTTGGACGTCAAGGACGGCTTTCGTTTTGGACACTTGTTCGGCTGCGTTTAAACTCAGCCACGATTTTTTGTTAAAGAATAAGAAATATTTAGCACATTTACCCAAAACATTCTGTAACTAATTTTATATATCTGTCCCCTTCATGTTCCTCAGATAAAGAAACATTATCAACGCTCTTTGTTAAATTTTATCCATATTCAAAATAATTTACACAATACATTTTCATTGTCAGAAAACGAATAAAATATTCATGCTATCAAATTCCAGTTTAGAACACAAATGTCTATCATATGCATAATTCTAATAAAAACACAATATTTTTTCAATCATAACTCTTTTAAAATTACTAAAGCTAGTTACATATCATCCCGCCCTCTTATCCCAAATACTTTATGTTGTAGAAATTTGTATTATACATTATATATTATACGTACATATATTAAACTTTTGTAATGTTTCAGGGTTGACCTGCCATCGTTATCAAAATCTCACAATGGTGGTGCTTAGTTAATAGTCCTATGAGGTATAGGTATATAGGGTAAACAAAAATAAAATGTTCTATATCGGTCTAGGCTTTCGTTGAGAATCTAATATTTTTTTAATACAGGTGCTCAAAAATGGGTACTTTTCGTAGCTGTTTAACGTGCGGAAAGTTGGATTTCGCGCACTAGTGCTTTTTACTTTTCCACTTTTTTTTTTCTTTACACTTGTTCCAATTCATAGATTACTAATGGGTGTTAATACTATGAGTCTCCTTTAAACATCTTAATAAACAAATAACCTACTGTTAATGTAAGAATAACAAATAACATAAACATGTCATATTTTATTACTTACCTCTTCATCAATCATCATTATAACAAGTTTATTTTTAATATTGAAAAACCATTCTTAAAAAGTTGTTAGAATGAAACGGAACAGCTGCCGAAACGCCTGTCAAACAAGAGGCGTTTTTCCTACTGGTTACTGGTTATGTTTCCAAAGGTAGCATTCGATATTGTTTTTATAAATATACACAAAATAATAGTAAAAAACGTAGTTTTTAAGTAAAATATTATATATTTACAAGAATGTATGTATTTTATAGAACATACATTTAATAACTTTCATGGAAATGGATTAATAGTAATACTTAAAAAAATCCACTCTAGTCGAATTTAAGCTAACAAAGACACCTCTTTATAATGTCACAAATTGTCACTGCGATAATCAAACTTGTTGTTGAACGAGTAGTTGTTTTTCTTATTTTATTTCTTATTTGTTTTTTCGCAACTGTATTAAAAAAACGTCGTTCGATACACGTGCGGAAATGTCATTCTTCTGACATACTTTCCAGTAATGACATACTTTCCGCACTAGCATCGAAATGTACTATTTTAGAAAAATGACTGATGATGGTTAGCTCATGAAGGCTTTTGTAGCACTCATCCAACGATATAATATACAAAAACGTAAACATATACAAAACACCCGCAACACAGGAACAATATATCTGTTTTCATCACACAAATAAATGGCCAACCAAAACTGAGATTTGAACTCGGTATTCGGTTTCATGTCATTCAAGTCGTCACTTTTAAACTTCTTAATAGTTTTTGTCCAGGAACTCTATTATAGCTTATAGCTTAGCTTCTGTTGATCCGTGGTATTTTAAACTTTGTGCACCTCATACTAGTTCAACAATATATTTAATTATTCAATAAAACCACGTTTTTATGAATGCATTGTTTAAAATTTTCTGTTTTCAAATAATATCGTACCGACAAATTTCGTTGTATTTTGTACAAACAGGAATGTTAGCTTTTCTAATAAATCGGAGTACGAAGAGGAATAAAAAAAAAACCGTAGAACAACAGGCCGACCTAACTGGAAGCGCACACGCTCCGCGGGAGGACGAGATGAGAAAACTTCTCGGGGACAATTTAATAACGCGCCTCGGACGCGCTCTGCCTGGCAACCGGAAGAATGGTGCCAAAGTGAAAACAACAACCGAGCTATCGGCGCGAAATAACTCTGCAGCTATCCTCGCTCGAGTTACGAGTACACTGCTACTTAGGGATGTTGGACTCTTTATATCTATTTACTTACTTGTCAAACATTCCATTTTGAAATATTTATCAATTTAGGTATACCTGTCTGTGTAAAAACTCATTAAATTGCGACTAAATTCATAAACTGTTTCTACATTTCTCGTATCTAATAGTTTTGCAAAGTGCGTGCGTAGCAAGTGTTTACCACACTACGGGTTTATTTTAATATTAAATATGGGAACTCACCAATAACGACTCCATCAACACTGGGTCCGAAAGCGTATGAAAAATCCGGTGCTTGCGCTGGTGCTGACATCAGTGCGTCGAGCGGACGCTCCCGTAAACATCTTAGAAGTGCTGGAGGAGTGAGTTCTATACAGAAAGAAAAAACACTTAAAAACGCTAACCAAGCGCGTTAAATCATATCATTTCGATAGTCGAGTTTCATCTCACTGAAGTTATTTAACAATATAAAGATTTTAAGCGACCAGACGGATATCAAATCACTAGTAGGTACTAACTAAGAACTATTACCAATATTATTCAAAATATAAATACACATTCATATAAATGTATATGTAAGCGACATGATTCTGATCATAATTCTGATCTTTTCATCATCATTAGTACCTGGCGAGCAGTTTGCGTGGATAGCTACTATGGCCGCATATTTATTCGGGTCGGCTACCAGCGACCATGGACTAAGACCAGACCCTGACATGAGTATAGCCCTGTGAAATAGTAGACCTGGAACAATTGGAAAAAAAATATGTCAGATCGGCCGTAATGGTTGTGGCGGGGTGGGCCAGATTCTTCTTTAACCGATTGAGTGTTTAATCTAAATCTGATTAACTGTGATTCTGGTCTAGCCTCTAGGCAAATTTTTAATGTGTGTACTTCTGCATCTGCGAGAATATGTGAAATAAAGGGTAATTCTTAATAAACCAATTTCTGATAAGATCAGATTCGTGTGTATACAGGAAAATGAAGGAAAATTCCTTAAAAGCCATCTTTATGATTATGTCAGCGGCGACACCGGTGAAAAACACGTAAATATCATTCCCAAAGCGAAGCAATAAAGTGCCATTGATTGTTTGTAATTAGGTTATTTGTCAGTATTATTTTGTATATTTTTAGTGTAATTAGTTCTGTAATAATCACAATCTGATTAATAAACCTACTAGACTTTATATAAGTAGAACTGCCTAGACCAGAATCACACTTACTCAAATTCAGACTAATCGCTTGATCTTGATGAAATTTTTATCTAGTTTTTATCAAACAGAATACTAAGTGTACCAAGTATGACTATAAACTAATCATTATGTTAATAATTTTTATATTTTACTTTTATGATAATGTTATAAATAAAAACCTAGCCTAAGACATAAAATGAATAAAGAGAGATGTTAATTATATTTGTACATATACCGTTTTATACATATAAATACCAAGCTTTGTTAGCCTATTAATTTAAGCCTAAAGATGATTTTCCATATCATTTTCTATGCTTATATAGATCCCAGTGTGTAATTTAAACGTCAAGTTAAGGGATCTCCACCTGTTAACAACATCACGTAATAAGTCCTAATCCTTAAGATAATGTTTTTTAAGGACATACCTCGGGTGAACTGTCAAAACATAATTAAGCTTTGTGGTAGGTACCTGATGGACGCCAGTCATCCGTCAGCCAGTTCGCGAGCGCGTGAACGAGGAGCAACTACGAAACCCTCTGTTGTACATTTTTTTCTACTTTGTTTCTTTTTTTTTGTTCTTATGTTGCAAAAGTTGTTTTATGACATTCTTCTTGTACGTGTTAAAATTAACACGTACATAGAAACGAACATTCGGTAATCGAAACTTAGGTTTAAAGTTAATTTACGGGTTTATGCAAGAACTTTTTTTTATCATTTCACATAGTACTAATAATTATTATTTTTGTTGTTAAGTTGATGCTTAATTATTTCTATTTTTTTTATTTCTCTAGCTCTATTTAAGAAATGTGCATTTTATACTGTCACACATTTCTGGTATGGTTGTCGCATATTTTCTTTTTCTTTTTTGCCATACAAGAAAAAGAATGGATCTATACATTAATGTCCTCAAATACTCAAATTGATCTAGAAGTATGAGCGAAATTCAAGCCGTCACTTTTTTCTTTTGTCCGCTTTTTGTGAAAAACCCTGTAAAGGGACTAATAAGTCAAAATCATTTATTTTTTGGTTTTATTGTGATTATTTTAGTGACTGGATAATGATTTTATATTTATTTATATTTATTTTCTGATCATCAGAGGTCTATATATATTTGTACAAACATCGAAAATGTAATACTATGTTATAGTATTATCAGCTTACGAGTGCTTAACAAACCTACACGCTGTTCTCTAGATCGTTAAGATAATCTCGCATTTATACGCGGCGAACAACCATTACCTGCCTGCTTTTTTCCGCATCCACTACAACAAAAACGGAACTTTTTAGGAAAATTGTTTCTGAAACATTATATAATATGTTATACCTATATAATATATTATATAATGGTGTTTTCATGACGAAGCTATTTAAACAACCTGTTGAGCTTCCCAGTTAAGGGTTTAACGAAGTTGGTTTACTTATAGGATAAAGACAAATATACTAATTACATGTAGTTGGTAAACACAGTAAGGACTATAATTATACAGGATTGCCCAAACTTATACAGACCGATCAATTTGGGGACATCTGGAACTGTAAGACATACGAAGATTTGTTCTTAGGAATCATGTCAACGACCTTAGGAATAAGAAAAACTGCATACATAGATTAAAAAAAAGACAATCGAACCAGGTTGTATTGGAAAATATATTTTTTAGTTATATATTTGGATATGGATTGTGTAGGTTACCATTAAATGTTACCATAAAACATAATATAAATTAATAAAATGCATTGTCATTTAATTAAATTTTAAAGAACTGGGGTGAATTCCCGAACCGACTACAGTTTGTTTTAAATGTGTGTATGCAGTTTTTCTTGTCTCTAAAATCGATAACATGGTTCCTAAGAACAGATCTTTGTATGTCTTACAGTTCCAGATTTCCACAAATTGATCGGTCTACATGGGTCTGCGGTGCTCTAAGCATTGGATTTTTAAAACTTGGTGTTTAAATGTGCAGAAAACTGAATGTAGCGCGCTAGTGCTTTTTCCATTTTCACCTTTATTTCTTTTCCATTTTCAAAAAAGAAATGCAACCTTTTTTATTGCAGTTTGTTACTTATTTGTAAAATAAACTAATGTGATAAACGTAATTAATTACATTGACTCTAAATACTAATAAATAGTCATTCTTAAAGAACTATCGGTGCAGTATTAAAAATGTAAGTAACTAAGATTTGTGAAGACTGTAGAAAAACGTTTTGATGCTTGCGCGGAATTAAAATTCCTACTTTACTCGTCGCCGACAACTTGTGGCAAGTGAGGAGGAGTCTCTCTCAGGAGGCGTCAAGTACAGTTACTCTCTTTCCGCAAAGCAATGTAATGCTCTTAAACACTTTAATTAAATTATAATATGAGACTTTTCTAGCAATTGCCTTGTATATTTGTCACCGTAAAATTGTAAATTCGCGAGATTATAAACTATCGATAAATTGTGAACTATAAATAAAATATAAATAAATAAATATTTCGGGACAATCTTACACAAATCGACCTAGTCCTACGGCACAGTATAATAAAGAGTACTAACGTACAGTATGGCCACTCCCTGCCCCCCGTTGAAAGTGCCGCCCACCCGCTCTCGGTTACCTCACAGTTACCGGCTGGCAAGGACGCGACGACGTTGTGCGCAGATTATTCAAAATATTTATAAATCCTTTTGTAAAGGGCGCGTGTTGTGCTGTGTATGGCTGTTTAAGCTCTATAAACGACAAAATTGAATGAATCAAGGCAAATGTAGGTATTTGCCTTGCACCTTAGGTCAAAGGCTATAAGGCGCTGCCAGATATTATTGCGGTTTTAATATCGTAAGATATTATTGCCGGTGATTGTACAAGCGATAAAATACACATAGGGAGGAAAAGTCTCTCCTTAAACTCAAAGGCTCAATATATCTCGTGAGTTTGGGATCGTCGATGATTCGCACAGCGCGTCTCTGTACCGAGTCAAAGAGTCCAAGCTGGTATTCAGGTGCTCCTGCCCAAAGGTGACAGCAATACTCCATAATATATGGGGTCAACTTACGACTTGTATAGAAGCCGTCTCTGCCCCGAAGTAAAGTATCTCCTCGCTCTATTGAGCACACTGAGCTTCTGAGCCCCGCCTTCCCTTCAAAGTGACTACAGAATTGGACGTTACTGGAAATGTCGACGCCGAGGATCGCAATATACTCCCTGAGTATTGGGATCCTCGTTGAGACTCTCCTTAGAAAGAGCTGGAACTGAGGGACTACGTAAATGGGGTTTTCTTAGCAATAACGCGCAAACTTATGTCTTTGTGGGATTTCACCGGTATAAGTTATCCTGACACCACGCCGAGGTTCCAGAAAGAGTAATCTGGATATCGGACACAAGCTTTTCACGACTCTCTACCACAACGAATCGAGGGATATTGGTACGGCCTGTGTAACTGGTATCCCCAGTACTGTCGTCTGCATATAGCATATAAATTACAATGAGAAATTAACGCTTTTCATAATATGTGACAAAATAACAACCTATGCTTTCAGATCTCACGTTAATTAACTTGGTTTATTGAAGTAAAAACAAAATGGCACTAACTGTTAACATGTACAGAAAGTTAATCGCATACTGGAGACGGCATTCGTAAGTTATATGGCGGAGAACTAGGATAGTATGCGCTCATGCGACTGCGACAACATTTTTCGTTTTCATACTAAAACAAATAGTTACGTGTTCATTTCAGGTCAAATTAAATACCTAGTATTTGATTCCGTAAGATACATAATATCTCGGTAAAAGTTCATTTTTATACATCATTTAATTACCTCCATTACAATGTGACAATTACGAACCATTACAGTTTACGAACATTAACAGTCTGTCCGTCCGCGGCTAAGCTGTAATTTGGTATATTTCCGGAAATATTTCGTTCCCAAAAGGGCCTAGCCGTGTTTGTATGGGGCATCGGCTCCAGAAGCCAAACTGATTGCCGTTTTGCCAACTTATTTCCCCAGATGTAAGATATTATTTCACCAAATATTTCCCTAAAATGCTACAGTGTCACGTTCGAAATTGGAATATTCGTACATCCGACGCCCGCGAACGTTTAAAAATTAATAAATACAGCTGTCTTGGCGCCAACTACGAATTTGTAGCTTTTGACGTCGAGAATGTCTCGAGTGTCCCGGACACTCGAGACATTCTCGACGGGACAGAGGGCAGGGGCGCCCGCGGGCTCCACAAGACCTTAAGCAAACGTTGCGGGAGACCACTGGTGACCTTGCACAAAGAATTGCCATATTATTGCTATTCAGCGCGGAAATGCCGCCTGCGCGATGGGCACCTTGCCTAGAGGGCCTAATTTAGATTTTAATTTTACTTACGTATTTTCAAGTTAATACTTGTATGTATAGGTAGATTTAATTTTATGTAGCACCTTACCTTTTATTTAATCATTAATAAATGTTTTCGACCATGATGCCGTATGTGGTGTCGATATGAGACCGACCGGGAGATGTTGTGTGTTCACATACACATGGAATTTTTACCCTAAGCTGTTAAGCCCAGTGAATATTTTTGAAGAAAATATTTCCCTAAAATGCTACAGTGTCACGTTCGAAATTGGAATATTCGTACATCCGACGCCCGCGAACGTTTAAAAATTAATAAATACAGCTGTCTTGGCGCCAACTACGAATTTGTAGCTTTTGACGTCGAGAATGTCTCGAGTGTCCCGGACACTCGAGACATTCTCGACGGGACAGAGGGCAGGGGCGCCCGCGGGCTCCACAAGACCTTAAGCAAACGTTGCGGGAGACCACTGGTGACCTTGCACAAAGAATTGCCATATTATTGCTATTCAGCGCGGAAATGCCGCCTGCGTGATGGGCACCTTGCCTAGAGGGCCTAATTTAGATTTTAATTTTACTTACGTATTTTCAAGTTACTTGTATGTATAGGTAGATTTAATTTTATGTAGCACCTTACCTTTTATTTAATCATTAATAAATGTTTTCGACCATGATGCCGTATGTGGTGTCGATATGAGACCGACCGGGAGATGTTGTGTGTTCACATACACATGGAATTTTTACCCTAAGCTGTTAAGCCCAGTGAATATTTTTGAAGAAAATTATGTTATAGAGATACATAATATTTTATTCAAAAGAACGGTTAACATAAATAAACTTAAAAAAAATAAATAAACTAGAATTAAAATAAAACTAAGGACTAAAGAAAACTAAAACAAGGTATATACAGATATTTACAAATAAAAAATAGGAGCTAACTCAGCGCCGCATGGAAGGGTACCCAGAAGGCTAGCAGCATTCCCGCGCTGAATAGCGATGCTAATTCTTTGCGCAAGGAATGAGCCAGCCCTCTGGTCACCAGTGGTATCCACAAGGCGCTTAGCTAGCTCCTTAAAAATAATGTGAGCTCCGGGTCCCCATGAGCCAAGGGTTTCAACTCCAAAAGGCTCAAATATGCAGCCAGAATCGATAACTGCATATTTGAGCCGCTTGAGTTGTTCTGCTGCCTCAGCTGCTGCAGCAGCATTGACCGAGGTCCTTGGAAGGTGGGAAGGCGCAAAAGTGTCCACACATGTGGCGTCCCAGACAAGAGGTCTTCCCAACTTCCAAGGAACGAGGGTCATGCCGTCCGGCCGCTTGCCATCGTTTCTGGCCAGGCCCGCAGGTTCTAGGACTGCTGGTGCTCCGGCACTAGTAAAGGCCCGCCGCAGGATATCATTGAGGCTGGCGTGCCGCGAGATGCGGCCAGCGCTCCTGCTGCAAGACAGGCCGTGCAGGCCCTTACCAGTGACGTTCGCACCACAGCAGCATTGGTGTGGGGCAACACAAACCGTGCCGAGACGTAGTGCGAGCGCAAGCCGAAAAGTCTCGTTACTCAGAAGGGTACCCAGATTTTTGGAGGGCAAAGCTTGTAGCCAGGCTCCGGATTCCCACCTGGAGCAGGCAAGGATACGAGCACGCTCTGCGGGGCTGGTAAACGTTTCGTACAGGTGATCCCGTACCAGCACGCAGAGCGGCTCGTCCCATTGTCGCTGCGATGAGGGAGCTGCGGGTGAATCGGAGCCTGGGCAAAGTGCCCTCCAAAAATCCACGGCATCAGCTAAAATGAAATTTTGAGATTAACAGAGGTTTTAGAATTTTAGTTACTAAATTTTGGGTGCTGTGAATTGATGAAATGAAAGCAGGTAAAGAGATGATAGAAATTTTTCTGATCCCAATGCCTCCATGCCTGATGGGAAGGGAGGCTTGGGACCACTGATTGTTATCCAAATCAATGTTAACGACAGATGAAAGAGTGTTTTTGATTATGTTATCGAGTTTCTCCAAAAGGTCAGGGTACATCCAGAGATGGCTGCAACGCAGTGCATATGTAAATTTTGGGATGAAGAGGCAGTATTTCATGATACTGTAAGTCATATGGGCATTAATTTGGCACAAACGGTCTGAAAAAGTACAAAATGTTTGGTAATTTTGATTGACAAAGTCCGGAAAAGATTCATCTAAAACAGGTGATCCTAACAAATAGAGAGATGTGCTGTCAATAATTTTGATATTTGGCGCTAATGTACGAAACTGTGATAATGCCATTTCCTTCTGAGTAAACGTATTGTTAAAAAATAACTCACATTTTGAAAAATTTAAAACTAAACCCATATCAGCAAATTTTTGTTCCAGTACTTGCAGATCATTTAGCACCACATCCACATCACCGCCCAGGGTGCCATCGTCTAGATACCAGGCATTAAAATTTGAATTTAGAATTTCGATTACAGGTTGGATAGCTAAACTAAAAAGAGCTGGGCCTAAAGGGTCTCCCTGTTGACAACCAACAGATGAGAGTAAAGAATTATTTTTGAACTGTAATTTGGATGGTGTACTGTAGCATTGCCAAACAAAGTTAAAAATTTCGGGTATTCGGTCTTTAACTTGGGCCAAAAGGGTCCCGCGGTCGACAGAGTTAAAGGCGTTTTTTACGTCGACTTGTAAAGTGTACTTATCTAGGAACAATAAAAAAATAATTGAAAAATTAAAAGTGAAATTTTGACTACTACTTATAACTATATTAGGATCTGCATTTTTTTTTAATAAAACATCTAGACTACTTACATAAAGTTACAAATAAAATGACTTCAGTAGTTTAGAAAAAAAAAAACTAAATTTATTTATCTTTATTTTCTTAAAAACCTGCAACACTGTAGAGTTAATATTTAGTGAAATAGTGTCTTATATCACGGGTAATAAATTAGCAAAAAATTAAATAGCAAAATATAAAATTGGCCTCTGGGGCCAATTTTAAATACAATTTTGAGATTTTATATTTAACAGAGTCTCAAGTCGAAAGTCTACCAGTGTGTGTTGCCAGTATGACATATGGTAGTGAAACGTATTCGCTTACTATGGGCCTCATACGAACGCTCATAAACACCCAAGGGGCGTAAAGGTTCTCGAGTGGCGACCAGGAACCGAATGGCGCAGCGTGAGCAGACAAGCAAGGTGGACCGACGATATGGTAAAGGTTGCGGTTATCCTCTGGATGCGGGTGGCGTGAAACCGCTATGGGGGAGGCCTATGTCCACCGGTGGACGTCTTCCGGCTGATACGATGACGATGATTGAGTTTTTACATAAAAATCTAAACTTACTTTTGTTGTCATCCGGGCCGGGTTAGTTATACTAGTTTGTAAACTTAATAATAACTAATCACACTAATACTTATCTAACAAATAGTTATCTTGTAAGACGGTTGTGAATTACGGAACCTTACACTAAGCATGGTCTGATATTTTAATATAAATATTCGTACATTAACTAGTATGTATTCGTAAAGTAACAAGTATATTTTTAGGATAATATCATTATTGTACACATATCAACCTAGTCTTACGTTAAGCTCAATAAGACTTGTGGTGTAGGTACTAGAAGTCGATTAATATAATAGACAGATATATACTTAAATACTTAGATATATTATGGATATTCAACGGCGGCTGGAAAGGTAACCGCGTGCACTGTGGCGCGTGCTGCGGGACGCCGATCGCGTAGGTCAAAGGGGCTGACAAGTGAATTTTATTTTGAATTTAGCACCTGCATTTACAGGTCAGTGATCAGATACTCAGGACAAGGAACTGAAAGGATAGTATGCTATCCTTTCAGTTCCTTGTTTTTAGGTTATATTATAACACTTTTTTAAGTAAAGCGTTTCCTAAATCACAGTTTAGAATAGGTAGGTACCAACTATCGAGACTATCTCTTAGGCTAATAGTTTGTGTTTACATAATTTTGCTTCGGGGATAAGATGTTTAATGACTCCATTTGCACATTATTGCAGCGCACTTTATTACGTATTTTAAAAGTAAAAAAAATAATAATTTAAATTGTTACAAGACTTGTCTTTATGATTAGGTTTTTATTGTTTTGTAAAATAGGTATTTAGGTCAAAGCATTAAGGGTAGGTTTATAGTATGATAGCACAGAACCACAACAAAACCATAGCAAACTCGTTTACATGTTTTTCGTGTTTGTGTGTAAACGAGTGTTTAACAACTATCTACCTACATGAACTACGGATATTAGTTTTGTAAGTCTTCAGACAAATAGTAATATAGCTCTTAAAATTTTCTTTTGGACATCGGCTTAACGTTCGTGAAGACTGTTCATTTATTCATCGCTCCTCTCAAAAAAGCAAGTGGCCGGATAATACTGCGCGCTATTATAAAATGCAGTTACAACATTATAAAACTAGGAAATGCAAGGTTTTGTTGTGTTTGATCGTTGTTCTGGAAAAGTCTTGTTAATGTCTACGCGTATAATTGTTTATATAATATAATACAAGTAGTATAGTAGTAGGTAATATAATAAAATAAAAAATAAAACAAATCCCGAATATTTAATAACATCGCAAATCCTAAGAGATGCTTCTAATATTTTAATATATTAATTTCTAGTTTCTACTTTATCCGGTGATCATGATAGATAGACATAGTATAAGTATAGATGAATTAACTGAATGGCTTTAGTCGCTCTCATCATCATCATTTTATCGCGTCTGCCGAGACCACCTCCCCGGTAATCTTTTTTAACAAGACACTGTTAGATTAGCACTTGAATTATTTAAAAATAGTTACTAAAAAGATTCGATAATGTACGGATGTCCTTAAACTCCTATAAGACTACAAAAAGATTAAGCATTCCGAGATATTTTTACTTTTTAAACAAAGAAAACGTTCACGTTAAACGTTCTTTTGAATATTTAGTCTAAGTCACGTGATGGGACGTTGCATGCAGAGCATATTATCTTCACGCTCCACTAAGCTTTGTACCAAGCCCTTCATCAAGTATGCGGCAGGCTTCCACGTCATGCGTTTCGAACCCGAAATGACTTCGTCTACATCACGATAGGAGACGGTCGTAAACGAGTTTGCATATTCATACCGACGAGATTCAAACGAGAAAGATTGGTTGAAAGAATATAACGTGATGTTTTTGTTAATAAAAAAATGCCGCGTCAGGTTTTAAAGTCGCGATATATTAAATAATAAAATATAATAAGCTATGAACAATTTAGCAGTAGTATGTATCTTAATCGATATTTTGTGAAGTGAACTGTGAATGGTACTTCAATTATATAATAATTATATGTTTGATATGTATATACTACAAAAGTTGACTATCGATAAACCTTCCTTCATATGTAAGTAGCTAAACAATGTTTTTATCACAATAAGTTTATAAACCTTTATTGTATACATAACAACATTTGCTTGGAATAAAAGGGTAATATAGCTACGTACCTTCTGGAACGGCCAGAGAAGTAAGCAGAAAGTGCACACATGATGCGCCCGTCCCGTGGCCCATGAGCGTGACGTTAGTTGGGTCACCGCCGAAAACCGCTACGTTCTCTTTGATCCAGTGCAGAGCTGCGATTTGGTCCATTAATCCGTAATTTGCAGGTGAGCGTGGGTACTCGTCTGAACGTGGGTTAAGAAATCCTGAAAAATAATTTGTACGTTAACACCTGTTTTGTCTAGTGCTTTTTAACACTGCTTCCTCTAAGTTTTACATCGTATATATTATTTTAGTATGTACCATGTAAAACCATAAAAAAAAACAAGTAATGCTACGTTGTATGTATAAAAATTCTGTGTTACATAAAAAAAATATTTTACAGAAATGTACCTAATTATTTGTTTCTTCCTAAATTTCAAACTCAATGCAAAGGCACTAAACCTGCAATGGAGCTTTAAACTATTATTCTCAATGCTTTAAAATACTGTATTGAATGCCATTGCGTCGCCGACTGTAGTCGCGATAGCAGCCCTTTGCTTAGCATACAGCCTTATACTTATCGAATACAGCGTGCGACATACAGCTCTCTTAAAACAATGTCTCATCATCATGGTAATAATGATAAATCAATTTCAATTTACTTTATTAAAATAGTAAATGGCGTACGTGGGCTACACAGACCATAAATATCTATATGTCATTTTAAGGAAGACGAAACACTTAATTTTGTCATTTCATCTACGTCAAAATTTATCTACCAGGACTGCGAAGTTATGTGAGCGTTTTGTCGAAATTTTACAACAATGTTCTGAAGTTGAGGCTCAACAATCTCTTGTGTACAAAAGGATTCTTGATGGAATTCGTCAACTTTGTTTTTATTACTCATTATACAAGAATGTGCTGTTGACAGGATACACCGCTAGGTAGAAAATATCTTCATCAAAACAATAAATATATACAATAGGTACGTAATAATATTCTCTTTTTATAAACTTATAAATTGCTAATATACAGATCAGTTAAATTCTCGCAAATATAATAAATATGACTAGAGGCAGATCTTACATTACCAAAATGTTACCAACTTTCCACAGGATGATTACAGGGTCGTGGAGCAAGAGAACGAGCCATGATACAGGATTCATAGGTGAAGGTTGTTACGTGAATTATTAATTATTTATCACCGAAAATCATAATTATTTTTCAGATTGTAAGTAGAAAAAAAAAATTTGCTTACTATTTGGTCACCCTACTCAATGTGACGTCTTGTCGCTTCCCCCTACTGCGTATATCAAAAGGCATAGGGTGACCATGATTTGTTTGGTTTAAGATTATAATAATTTAAAAAATAAGAAAAGTTAATTAAAGTTGTTTTGATTGAATACTACAATAAGACAATATTGACCAGTTGTAAAACTGGTTCTGGATCATGACCCAGAAATCACTCTGTATACGTAAACTCTTTAAGTAATGCCAATTTGAAGGCCACTGGGTGTTGAAAACATTATAATACCAAATTGTAATGCTATTAAACCTTCATAACACCGGGTGTCTCATAAACGCGTAGTCATTAACAAACATCGTTAAGTGGACCCTAAAGCAAAAACACATAACTACCTACTTTAATAAAGCTGAATCATCTTGAAGGGAACTTCGAGGTGGCAAACATGCGAACTAGCGATTACAGGTTATCTACTACAGGGTGTCAACGATATTTTTATTATACAGTTAGCATAGTATCGATAATTTCCACAACTTTTATTTGATATATGGTAACGGACAGTCAAAAGGCTTCGGAAAAAAATCATAATGTTAAGAATACGGAAACACATATATGTATTTATACATATAAATAACATCAACCTACAATTAAGTAAACTTATACATACTTACCGTACCTAGAATATTTAGATATTATGAAGCGTGGAGAGATTCTATTTGGCCTTCTCCATGGTCTACTTTTAATTGGCGCTAATTTGATTCTACAGGGTTACCTATTTTAATGTAATAAAATTTGTATGTCCTACAAAGGGGTCCATATTGGCTCACATAAAATTATTTGGCATATTATTTTTCGTAATAACGTTTTGTAATCAGAATGATCATTTGTCATAATTTTTTTGGTTATAACTTTTTTTCATATAAATTTTGACTACTAATAACATTGTTCATAAAGATCTGTAGTCCGATTTTTTTAATTCATAATGTCATTACAAACTTTATCGGGACTCATAACGATGTTTTAAATAAACTTTATTTTCTGACAGCGAGTCGGGTGTGTTGTGAACGCAAGATACCTAACACTCCTCCTCGCTTCGCTCGTCGTCGTACCTACCGGTGACTCTGGCACAATATTTCGTTTTTGACAGCTATTATATTACTTAAAATCGTTATATAAAGAAAGTATATGAAAATTTATATTAGTATTATAGATATTTATATTCATTGACATTATTAACATGAATGACTCGGTGTTACGATACTTATGAGCAAAGACAGGTTATACGTAATGATCATTATGACATAAAATTTTATAAGAAACATTTTCGGACTTCCAATAATCGAAGTCGCAATTTTATGTGAACTTTGGCGCACCCCCTACTACAAAGGGCAAATTATACGACTTTGTAACCACACGGTACGGTATCCTTATTTCCAAAACTAATAATGCACCCTTGCTGCGTCATTCATTAGCAGACATCAGGACACAGACAGAGAGCTTCTATAATCTATATCGAGAAACTCAAATATAACTGCTGGTTCTATATAGTCGTGATCACTCCAGATATTTTTTCTAAAAATACATTTTTGCTAAAAGTTCATAAATGAAATAAATCAATAATGTAATATTTTTCTCCTTATTTTCAAAACGACTTACGTATGAAACTTTACTTATCACATTTTTTTCTTTATTACTGTCCCATTTAAAATTACTAAAATAAACGACTAATATATACAGTACATTTTACTCGTGTGCAAAGCAATGCTAACAAAAAACACACAATGCTGGTGGCGGTTTCTAGTTTATGAAAAAAACATCGATCATTAATGTTATCGATTTAGGAATCCTATATCTATTCAGTCTGTTTAGTTCTGCAAATCTGTTTAGTTCTGCAAATTTCATGGTAACTGACGAAAATGAAAGGAAGCAAAACTTGAAGAATGTTTTCATATTGAATATTTACAATCAGATTTTAATGAATATGTCATTATTTTAGACTTATATATTTTTTCTTCGGTTCTCTCTTATAACAGTTTTCAAATAGGTACCCACTGTATAGACACTAATAGACACTAAAAGACGTACAGCTATCTAATAGTAAGTTGTTTGTGGCGACAGTATTTCAGGGCCAAATAGAATCTTGTGAGGCTTTAATTGAAAGTAATGATATTACCCAGGATTCCGAGACGGTAGTTGATGGTGACAACAACGAGCCCAGCGTGTGACGCAAGCACAGATCCGTCGTAGGCATTGCCCGAGCTCCACTCGTAGCTCTCGCCATGCACGAACACTAACACCGGGTATCTGGCTACAGCATCGCGTACGCCGGCTGAAATTTCATTCCTGTTAGAATTTGTAACTTAACACAGGTTGTTCACAGTAAGCAAAGATATCAATGCAATGCGATGTGAATGAGATGGGCCTTGTTCTAGTTGACATGCTGTCCTATGAGACGATGGATACTGCATAATGGTGTTACAAAATAAAACTTATTTATGCTATCAAAGTCGCTATCTTACACTGATGTGCAGTGGCGGTGGGTCAACTTTTTTCTTAGGCAAGACGGAGCTAATATGGCTTTACCTTTTCTTCATGAGCCAAAGGAAAACTGTTGAACTGCGAGAAAGTTTGTAAAGCCTGCGGGAATCGGCTTGTATACACGCGCCGCCGCTGTTGGTGTGTGACATTTTTGGCGCTTTGTAATGATTTACAATGTGCCTATAAGCTTCCAGAGACTGGTCGAAAAGATTTTTACCGAAATACCCTTAATCTGCAGTCATTTATCCTAATCACGTTAATAAAAGAATAAATAGGTTCTTATACTAAGATTCATGGTCTAGGTAGTTCGGCTGCTGACGGGAAGAGGGTAAGTGACTGTTACGTTGTTTGATTCGCTCTTAATGCCATACAACAAGTCACAATAACGTAAACTCTTTTTGTATGGAGGAAGTCTTCAGATTCAAGTTCCGTTTATTTATAATACAACTTAATAAATATTTAAGTTTACATAAATAATTTAATGACTTCATGACTTGATATTTTTCCCTAGTGTCCATATCCTCCATTATAAACTTATTAGCAAAATTGTCTCTATTCACATTAATCTGTCTACATAGTAATCTATCTGTATACTATTATAGTAATAGAACATGAAAAACTATATAAGAAGTAAACTAGTTTCATTTCCCTCAAGTACTATTAAGGTGGCTATGAGAAAACTAATATGCTCTTTCGCAAGTACGTACTATAGTCTTAGCTAAGCAATATCGATATATTATTTTTATGTTGGCTTGCTAGAGAACTGGTAATAAAGGGGATTTCTACAGTTATTAGCTATGCTACAAATGGATAGGTTAATGACAGTCTAAAATATGTACTAAATCTATCTCTCTCTCTAAATGTAACGTGTCTGAAAGTCGCCAAGTCGCTATTTAATGATCAAATATTCTGTACATAATTATATAATGTAATTTTATAATGATATGTTCGTTGAATAAGTCGTTTTAAGAAATTCCATTAATTTACATATCATTATGAATTTAATGGTTTTCTTAATTAACTAATACTTAACATACTAGTCTAATTAAGTACCTACAGAAAATAAGAAAAAGAGGAAAAATAGAGTTCCACTGATTTGAGCACGTCAGTAAGACCTATAATATCAAATTTACCCATTGAGATTTAAATCTGACACATTGTCTTTAGTAACTCCCTCACAACATCGAGTAAAAAGCGTGTAAATATGTATGGATTGATTGGAGCAGTACCGGCTTTAGTATTTGAATGAGCCCAATCATGATGTACCAATGTTTTTAATTGTAATTGTAACTGGAATATCTTGGAGAATCGGGATTGTTTATTATATAAGTATTGTAAATATATATCTATGGATATTAATGTCACTTTGACTCCGTTACTTTGTATGATAGTTAAAAAGGCTGTATTTTTTTACATGATTTTGAAGAAATTGGTAATATTTTCTTAAATGGAATAATCCTGGAACGTATTTATTAATCACACATGTCTTAACACTTTATACTTAAATAGTCATGGTTATTGTTTATTCCTGCACAAAAAGCAAACTAATACGTTTATCGGTATGCCTCACAAGCCGTTTCCAATTCAGAACAAGAAGAAAAAGTATAGCACTCGTTCGAATTCAGCGTAAATTTCCAATCCTCGGGCGCTGGAGATATCCCGCCGCCTTATCTGAAACATGATGGATCGGGAAGAAACGGATAAATCAAGTTTTTTGTTCAGACGCTTATGGCGTTGAGTGCGTTAAGTCAAAAGCTTTAGCGATCACACTACAATAACGATTCGTCGATACTAAATAAATATTCGCTCTTTATTTATATAAACAAAATGTCGTTAGTTGACGGTGTTGACTATCAATATTATGCAAGACATTTATAACAAAGTCAAAAGATTAGCAACTGCATTTGAGGTTTCAGAAGTGTTTATGAATAATAATTAACGACAGTCGAATGATTTTGAAACAATCACTTTTTCCTGAACAGGTTAGATAAGCTAGATAAAAAAGTAGCCCTCATGAAATATAGTCCAATTTTCCGTAGCAAAAAAATACAGTATAAATAGTATAAATAATGCAGTACGGAGCCGAGACGTGGACGTTGGCTGCGGTCCATAAGCTTAAAGTCGCTCAGCGTTTATGGAAAGAGCAATGTTGGGTGTCTCTCTGAAGGACGAAATTCGTAACGAAGCGTCAGAGAACCAAGGCGACCGACATAGCTCTAAAAGTTAGCAGGTTACAGTGGCAATGGGCTGGCCACATATGTCGTCGAACCGATAACCGTTGGAGTAAGAAAATTCTGGAGTGGAGACCGCGTCTGGGCAAACGTAGCGTTTGACGCCCTCTGGACGACTCGAATAAGAGAGGCGGCAGCGACTGGATGCATAAAGCGATCTACTGCTTTGTGGCTCTGTGACGTAGCTTAGCAGAAACCAGCAGTGCACTGCAACATGCTGATGATGATGATGATGACTATAAATAAATTATGCCGTTCAGATGAATAATTTTACAAAATGAAACCATTCAAATTATAATTTTCCATTGGTCACAGAAAGCTACCTTTTTTATGACATAGGCGGCAAACGAGCCGAGGTGGTAAGTAATTACCTTCGCTCATGGGCACCCACAACACCAGGGGAGTCACAAGCGCGTTGCCGGCCTTTTAGGGGGGTTGAAGCTCTGGGAACCTTACTCACCATCAGGGACACAACACTACATCTGAAAGAGTGCTAGTATGGCTGTGGTCTTCTGTAAGGAGGAGGTACTTCCCCAGTTGGGCTGCCCCAGATTCAAGCGTGATGGTCATCGCGTTTATGGACATACCCGGGTCCTTTTTCCACTTTATAATCTGTACTTTATATTTTCAACCTTACTTTGAGACTTTCTATAACAGAGATTTTCTAAGAGACTACGTGCATACTTGTATGAATGAAATAATCAAGTTACTCGTAGTTACAGAGTTACTTTTCGTTATAGATCTAAATTATATTTTTAAGCAGAAACGTCTGAAAATGAAACCACAATTCGTAGAAAAAAATAGATATATTATAGGTTATAGAGCTAATATTAATATGTTTAGTCATATTGCTTCAATCAAACAATATAATTAGGTATATGCTTCCCGTGGTGTCGTTATAATAGTGTGCCTATTTATAGCAACCGAAGAAATGGGTCTAAGATTGAGATTGGTCGAGTTACATTTTCAAAGATAAAATATAGAAAGTGGAAAGTTAGGTGTTAGATTCAGAACTAAGTTTAGTCTTATCTCGATTGTTAAGTTGTTGACATAGGATCCCTGGGCAATACGATCACCCAGAATATTAAGAGAAGGTTCTCCTAACCCTCTAAGGGTGTTTTCAAAAAACGTTGTCCGAAACCTCATTCTTCCAGATCTGGACGTGCTAGGGCTCATTTTACTTAGAAACACGAGCTTTTTCAATTCTTATTATTAAAAAAAAGTGTCCCTAAGATGTCCAAGGGACAATAGACCTGAGTATTTGATATAAATTTCAGCTTGATACCTCCACGCGCTCCTGAGAAAAATGGTCGCGATGGACAGACATCAGACGGACAACAAAGTGATCCTATAAGGGTTACGTTTTTTCCTTTTGAGGTACGGAACCCTAAAAATGGGCGACTGTCTATCACCTGCTTGTACCAAAAGAATAAAATATATTAACAAAATGAAATATAGGATCAAATGTAGGATCATTGTGGTAACAGCGTGTCATGTGGGCACACTGGGTCAGCAGCGTATTGAACAGAAGGAATAGGGCAATAGCTGCGTCTCTCTTCACATCTGAAGCGCACCCGCATATGTTCCCATCGAAACTAGTCAATGTCCCGCTCGGAGCTGCGTCGAACGTTAGCGGAATGAATTTGTGTTCCACGTAAGTTTTGTTGTTTTCTACTTCCATTGCTATTGATATAATTATGTAAGCTATTATTTCTACCAAATAAGTCGTTATTCGTGTTTTACTTGAGAGTGAGAGAGATCTTGCTATCATAGTACAAGTTTTTGTTATAGCGTCATAAATTTAAAATGGCGTGGGAGGTAAACACTGGGTCGTTTTCAAAGTGGATACTGTACGGTGATTTCATGTTCATTTTAATAATTTCTTTCGATAAAAACGTTTGTTTAATATTGTTTGCTTAATTTTTTTTGAAAATAATTGCAATAATATAATAATATTAGCCGTAGAACCGATAACCGTTGGGGTAAACGAGTTCTTGAGTGGAGACCGCGTCTCGGCAAGCGTAGTGTAGGGCGCCCTCAGGCTAGGTGGAGTGACGACTTGCGCAAGATGGCTGGCAGGAGCTGGATGCGAACAGCCGAAAATCGAACACGATGGCGTGAAATTGGGGAGGCCTATGTCCAGCAGTGGACTACGATAGGCTGATGATGATGATGATGATGATGTACCTCCTTAAGGACACGGTGGGTCAAATCCCAGTTTAAAAAAAAAAAACATAACTCGATATCTGCCAAATATTATAACATTACTATAAAGAATAAAATGCACCTTAATAGTTGATCGTTACGTCGTTCGAGTTTGATAGTAATATCGTGTTTAGTTTTAGAGCCTGTGAAACTGTGCCTCTGAAAAAAAGGTGACCCACTGATACCACAACGACCCTACAGGGTGATCAATTCAAATGGGGTCAGTAGGGGGAAGTCAGAAACTATGAGAGATAGCGAAATCTGTTCTAAGGAACCATAAATTTTGGGTTGGATTTTTGATTTAATAATAATGGCATTCAAACTTTTTTTTCATCTCTCATACAAAACCGGGAATCGAAGTCTTGTAAACAATGTTAGGCGTAAATCTGAAAGATTTTTCGTAGTTATTGTTGATGGTACGAAACATAAATCCATGAGCCACAACAAGTACATTTGAAATATTGTTTAAGTAATTGACTAAAAAACCCAACAAAAAAATAATTCTTTAATTTCAATAAATGTATGTTTCCGAGATGCAAAAATTAATTCTTAAAAAGTTTGAATGCCATTAAATCTAATTATCTAAAATCGAAGCCATAATTCATAAGAACAGATTTCGCTACGTCTAATAGTTTCTGACTTTCCCCTACTGACCCATTTGAATCGATCACTATGTATAGTTGTTTTTAATCAAGATAATCTTTTGATCGCAATTCTAATCAAATAAATACTTTTATAGCCACAGTTTTGGTCGGAAAGTTGAAGGTTTAAAATGTATTTACTTTTATGTTAACATGATGATGATGAACAACCAAAATTTAATATATAAATATAATGATATTTTAAATTTAAACAAAGCGTAGTTACGATCGTGAAATTTAACTTATATGTATACAGGTATTTATTATAATTATCATTTTGATGTAAAATTCTAGGTGAGATATATTTCTGGACTTTTAATAATCTAATTAGCAATTTCACGTGAGCTTTTGCACACCACTTTTCTTGATATACATCCTTGATACACTTATTTACATTAAAAATCAGCATTACTCACCCCGACAAATTGCAAAGATAAAAACCGGCCAAGAGCGTGTCGGACCACGCTCAGTGTAGGGTTCCGTAGTTTTTAGTTCGTCACAGTAATTGTTCCCACTTAAGAGTTAAAAAATGGCCTATTTGACACATTGATGTTGACACATTAATATTGAGTACAAAACACTAAAAATGGGCCCACAGAGGACGGTGACCACTAACGAAAGAGTTATAGATCCCAACTATACATGGAAAATTCGAAAAAAATTTGTCAATTTCAGTCCTACCACGAGTAGTAAGAAGGGGTTGTATCACGGAGTGATAACCAGCCAGCGTCATTTGAAGTCACAGTGCATGCTCCGACCTCCGACCCCATTAAATCAGAAATAATCTTAAAACCGCCATGTAGGGTATAAGCGTTCCACCTACTGCGACATCTAACGGCAAATTAAGTAAACTATGCGCGCGAGCTTAAAGTACAGAGGCTCTAGTGTCAGTTTCTTTTGACGTAAAAAACGTCTCTAATGCATAAGTGTTGTGTAAGTGTTATTTATATCGTATTTTCTCGGAAATGTTCGTATTTGTCTTACTACTACTGCACTCACACTCAGATGGGTACCGCTCGAGGATAATGTATGAGGAACTTTGTACATAGATAACTTTTTCAAAAAAATGTTTTAAATAGAAAATTAAAACACGATACTTACGATACTTATGTACGTACACTCTTCGACCAATATTCAAGAGTACAGTAGACATGTTAAGATCTCAATATAAACCTACTTGCGGCCAATCGCCTGTCGTGGCCAGTTGCGGCCCGTCGTGGCCTGTAGCGGACGGCTTTTTTCATAATTTAATTTCCTTAATAAACCGTTTAGACCTGAAGAAGTAACAAACATACACACTCGCATACTTTGGCCTTTATAATATTAGTGCAGATTCTTATTTACAATTAAAACTAAACTCGGAACACACGACATGAAACGACGGCGCTACGCTACCGCAAACAATGATATTGGTAGATTTCGGACGATTGTCTTTGTCACGATTACTTCGATGTTTGCGGTACCGCTCCGGAAAACTGCGGCGCTACCGCGAAAAATCATTTTCGTAAATTTCGGACGATTGTCTCTGTCACTCTCTTAATGCCTTAATTGTAGTAAAAGAGAGATGCTCGAAATATACGAACTTCGATGTTCGCGGTACCGCTCCGGAAAACTGCGGCGCTACCGCGAAAACCCATATTCGTAAATTTCGGACGATTGTCTCTGCCACTCTCTTAACGCCTTAATTGGAGTAAAAGAGAAATGCTCGAAATATACGAACTTCGATGTTCGCGGTACCGGGCCTGAAGTGATGAAGTGTGTTTTGACATTCAAAAGAGATTATGACAGCTATATCTTAGGGAATAAGGCTAATTTATTAACAATTTGTAAGAAACTATCGCCTTAACGACTTTAGTGCTGGAATAATATAAAGTACCTATTTTGCTCGCAAAAGAGCCTAAGATATATGAAATCCTGCGGCGCTTACTGTTTTTTCGTGTTCAATATCTTCGTTTTTTAGTACTTTCTCGCCGTTTTAACCTTTCCTGAGCTACTAAAAATATTTCAAGACCAAAATTAGCCAAATCAGTAAAGCCGTTCTCAAGTTGTAGCGTGACGTGAGAAATAGGGGTTCATTTTTATATATATTCAAAAACTATTGAACCTATCAAGTTGAAAATAATTTTCCTAGAAAGTTTTTATAAAGTTCTACTTTTGAGATATTTTCATATTTTTAAAACTTATGGTTCAAAAGTTAGAGGGGGGGACACATTTTTTTTTTACTTCTGGAGCGATTATTTCCGAAAATATTTACATTATCAAAAAATTATGTTAAAAAACCCCTATTCATTTTTAAATACCTAATCAACAATATATCACACGTTAGGATTAGAACGAAGAAAAAATCCCTCCCCGCTTTACGTACAGGGGGGGTTGCCTTAATATTTTTTTTTCAGTTTTCATTTTACCACTTTGTGGGCGTGATTGATATACATATTACTACCAAATTTCAGCTTTCTGGTGCGAACGGTCACTGAGATTATCCGCGGACGGACGGACGGACGGACGGACAGACGGTCAGACATGGCGAAACTTTAAGGATTCCTAGATGACTACGGAACCCTAAAAACACCTTGTGTGCTCCGCGCTCTTGCGCTTTTAACAAAGCTGAAACCAACAAAACCAGGACGAGTGTGACAAAACGTGTTCGGGGATTTTGCGGCAGCAATATTCAAGAGAGAGTTGTTTTTCGGGAATTCTGGGCTACGCCTTTACTTTTTATGTGTCTAGGGATACACGTTACGTAGGCTTAGCACGGTCTGCTTCACTTCGTACAGAGATGCATTGTCCACAGCTAGCTTATCTGTTGAAAGAGAACATAGGTTCAGCACGTGATAGGAAATACTCCGGAGTATTTCCTAAACATTTCAAACATTCGCGATTTCAATATTGGTCCCACTGGAAAAGTTGTTAAGTATAATCGTCATTATCACTTTTTGACATTTTGAATCACGACCCAGATTTTTACATCCTGTAGAGTGGGGTTTAGCCAATAACGTTTAGTATTTTTATATATAGTAGCAATGTTGTTATATACGTCGTGTTATTATGGAACATAATAGTACGGCGTGCAAACACCACGTTACAAAAAAATATTAGTACTAACTTTACAAAATTTTATAAAATATTTTTTTTTCAAAGATGCAATGTAATCGTTTCGGGCGGAGTAACTCGAGAAAAGTGTAAACGAATTTCATACGAAATTTAAGGCCTAGGCCGGAGAGTAATGTTTTTTTAAATGTGGAGAGTGTGTTCATGAACAGGTTAAACATCGATTTTATTTTAGTGGCTTATTGGTTATCAGGCGCAGTCACAGTTACGTTAACCTTTTACCTATACACGAAATGCTATTAAGAATACGAATCTGAAAGCGAAATTCGTAAAGTTAGGACATCTATCTCTTTTACTCCAATTAAGTCATAGTTACCATATTAGAGTGACACAACGTTTGTCACGTTCGAAATGCGATTTTTGATGGCGGTACGCTTTCTTTATTAAACAATGCGTAGATGAGTAAATTTAAAATGTTTTCTATATAGATCTATGTTAGTCACCACAGGCCATAGACAATAATTAAAATCCCCTGCATTTATTATATTTTTCATAAAAATTAAAATTCTTATTATCATGTCAAAACATTATGTAGGGTGTATATATATACATTTACATGCTCTGAATTTTGAAATCCATTGCCGAAATATTGGCAACACCAAACACTGCACCACGCATGCGCGTTTCCAAATGCATGCCTCGAGTCAACCAATCAGAGGACACGACATCAGTTGTTTTGATAATGGCGGAATGCAAAAGTTTGTCGGCGTGTAAAACTGTTTATTAAGACTAAATAGTGGTAAATGATGTGATTCAATGCTTTTGTGACTTAGTTATAGTGTTAATGGCGTAAACTAGTTAAACAATTTACCCAGGCCCGTTTTACGTATCTTTATTTGTTTTTGTGTACCGCTAAAGGCAGACGCCGTGTAGCCAATATTCAAAAGGTACGTGGATTCTTTTTGGTAATTTGTTAAATTTTGTATATAGTATTTATAGCCCAACTATTTATGATAGTCATTAACTATCATATAGAAGGCAAAAATACTACACAGCGAAATTGGAGGGAAAATTAAAAACTTTTGTCGTGAAGCTATTTTTGGAGTGATATTTTTTTATAACATTGCATATGTTTGAGAAAAGCACTATTATCATGCCTGGCCGTGAAAAGGCCTTGCCGGCTTTGTATTTCTATCACCTGCCTTGCCGGCTTTGTCTATACCACTTACCCGGCGAGCCCTCCTTTCCCGGCGTCTGCAGTAATGTAATATTAATTTAAAAACAAAACGCCGGTATTACCAGAGACAAACTTTGTAGATTTACGTTTCCCGATCGTTTAGGGGCGCTACTGCACACATTGAAAATCTGTTTATACATCATTACTCAGACAGATTAGATATGTTAAAAATAACACATTACCAATACACATAAATACATATTTTACATTATGTTTCAGTTTGTGATCTACTTTATTATGAATATTGTATCAATCATACTTAGATTAAGAACTATTTTGTAAGCATTAGCTACGTTATGTTACGTGTGATTGTCGTGTTTGCCTGTTATTAGGTGGATTCTCAAGCATGCTTAGTTTATACCTACATAAATATGTTTTTTTTTTACCACACCTGCTGGCAAACTTTGAACAAATAAAATAAAATATTTCGCTCTTAGAGTGAAATCGATGTAGACATGTGTTTATTTTTTAATTTCTGCATTGTCGGATACCCATGTTCAGTTTAGATTTAGTTAAAGGTTGTAATGTGTATTGCTATGTCTTATAACGGGTTGGCTTAAAGTAATGAGAATGTATTCGGTGGATACTGGCCCGCAAGAAAAGAGTATTAATTGATTTTCATTTGTTTTAATATACGTCAAAAATGTCAATCTTTTTCGTTTATGACTAAAAATTAATATACTATTATAAATAATGTCTGCGAGAGAGTTGTTGCGTGAACGTGTCTATCAACTTCTTGGACGACGTGAAAAATCTGAGGTGATTGCACACTTCAAAACTGAAAATGTCCCTTTGTCTACAATTTACCGCCTGATCCGCCGATGGGAACTTGGTGTTGATACAAAAGATTTGCCAAAAACAGGGAGACCTCCAATCCTTCCTACGCGTGTTCAGAAGAAAGTGGCTAAGTTTGCACAAAATAGGGTTGGCGTGTCACAAAACAAGTTAGCCATAAAGTACAAGGTGTCCCGTGGTTGTATTAGGACTATTTTAAAGAAAAATAACATTCAACATTTCAAGCGACAAAAAGCACCCAAATATTCCGATAAACAACTTGAAGAAATACCTAGCAAGTGCAGGAGATTACGAAGAAACCATTTGGGTAAAGAAATATCAATAGTAATGGATGACGAAAAGTACTTCACATTTACCAACGATAACATGTCTGGTAATGACGGATATTACACAGCCGATAAAAGTACTGTTTCGGACAACGTTAAATTTAAATGTAAACTCAAATTTGAAAAGAAGGTACTCGTCTGGGTCGTAATATCTGACAAAGGAATTTCAAAGGCAGTAATCAGAGATTCATCAGGACCAGCTATCAATGCCCAAGTATATCAGCGGGAGTGCTTGCCGATTGTGTGTAAATTTATAAATAAATACCATTCTGATGGAAAGTACATATTCTGGCCTGATTTAGCCAGCTCCCACTATGCAACAAGTACCCAGAAGTGGCTGACGGAACGAGACATACATTTTGTACCCAAGGAGTCAAACCCTCCGAATGTCCCTAAAGCTCGTCCAATTGAGGATTTTTGGGCAATCCTGAGTAGATTGGTTTACAGTGATGGATGGGAAGCAAAATCGCCAAAACAATTAAAACGCAGAATACAAAGTCAATTGAAAAAAGTAAAGCTGGATGTAGTCCAAAGTATGATGAGAGGGGTTAAAACCAAGTTGCGAAAAATTGAAGATGGGGTCCTTTTGCATTTTATAATTAGATATTGAAATACTAGTTTTAATAGATTTTATTAAAATATTACTGTTTTCACCTATACTTACCGGTTTTATTAAAAATAATATTTAATTCAAAGTCTCATTACTTTAAGCCAACCCGTTATTAAGAGTTTTTAATTAAATAACGAGTGTACCTGTATGTTTTTTCTTGCTATTCAGTATATTTAAAGAACATTTTTTTTTTTAATTTCTTGTCCATGTCATTTACGAAATATCTAAATACAAGATGTGGCCGTTACTGTTTTATTCTTCAATTCTGCATGTTAGGTACTTGCATGAAAGTAAGTGTATAGTCATAGAAAAACTATTATATGCAAAGTTGCTGACTGAGTCATAAAATGCTCGTGGTGTCTTCAAATACACACGCCACTCGCCTTTTTTGACCTCTCTTATACCACTGTTGCTTTAAATACTATTATTAATCATTCATACATTACTACATAACCCAGAAAGTAAAGGGTTTCCGGCCGAAACATTATTGGCCGAGTAATGTGTCTCTTCAGTGAAGTGGAAATTCAGAAAAAGTAACTTCGTATGAAATTTCATTTCAGACCCTTCGTCTGTCCGCGCCCGACACGTGATACTTCCCAGCCTAATATAAAGAACAAAATATTAATATGTCAAAGCACGTTTGAGGACATAAAATTACAGGCGCATAAGATACCACGATTCATTTTGGACAAAATGTCACAATATGTAATACAAGCTTTCCGTCCGCTGCGAAATTTCATTGTTCCGGGCAACAGAGAAGTGGAAGCGATGTCCCTCGGCAAGAACATTACTCGTTTAGAAGTTACCTCTGTTCAGCATTCTGCTTTTTTAGCTGAAATTATAAATCATGCTTTTTGTTAAATGTTTCAGTTTAAATGTTCAAGGAAAGTTTAAACGTTTTTAATTCGTCTCTTTATTATAACAGACTTTATTTGCATACTTCTTCCATGGAAATATCCGTTTTTAATGAATAAATAATTATTTGTTTTTCGTTACACTTTATTTTGTACATTGAGTACATTGATATTACGTCTACCTATACTAGACCTATTAATTTGTCCATCACGATCAGAAAGTTTGGAAACATTTGGCCATCGCCGCCAATCGTGCTGATTACAGCATTGAGCCCCCCCATGCTCAGAGATTGCTCTTTGGGGAACCCTAGTAGCAGTGGGGAGCACTGGAAGTCCGTGGCTAATAGGACTGCTATGGATGAGTAACAAACTCACAGACCAGAATGTCGTCATCCTCGTCTTAAGCACGTCTTTATCTGTCTCAATCGAGCCCGAACGATCCTTTGCTCTGACTTGTCTTTTTTGGCTACCTGGAGATAATTCGTCAGCTAACCGCTGCGGGGGTGGTAGGGTTAACTCTGACTCGTGTTGTGTACTCTTTCTGCATATGTTTCTTACTTGCGAGTTTTTAACGAAAACAATTAAGTATAGTCAGTCATAGAGTACTCTCACGTTTGAAATCACCTATATATTTAAATTATAAGAAACTTTCAACAGTTAAGTACCTTCTATTTCATCCCTTTTAGGGACAAAAAGGAGTAAAAAAATATAATACAAAGATATAACTGTGAATACATTTGATAATTCTCTAAACAGCCAAAAAGCGTTCATGGCTGTGTGGTATTCGATGCAGCTGTTAAGCGACGTGACCGGGTTCGAATCTTGCGTGTCCATATCCTTGTTGCTTTTTTTCATGTTGATATAAAACTGATCCGATCATGAATCCCACTCCCGTAATGAAAATACTTTTTCTCCTCACTAGCTCGGAAATAACTGTTTTACTCTTTAAAAACGGATAGCAAAGTTGCATTAAAAAGTAATTTCATACAAATTGTTCACAACTAATCAAGTGTTTTTGGCTTAAACTCATTGGTGTTCTTTTATTTAATGTTTTTGAATGACAAGTTTGGATATTAATAATTTCGATAACATTTTTAAAGTTTTACTGTCAAGTTTTCCTCGCGGTAGTGAGGTGAAAAATTTTGGAATTTATCGGTAGCCCGGGTCTCAATATTAGTACGAGAAGGTAAACACTGACTTTGCCCCCTTGTATAATAATCAACTATTATCCCATTTTATTTGCTTTTTATATAAAATCCTTTTTATTCAAATTACTATGTTGGTAACAGTGTAGAAAATGTAAAAAAAAAACTATACAAGTTAGACGCTTCTTGGAATACTCATACCTACTGCAAACAAACGTACTGTCTCACCTGTACCAATACTAAAGTGATAGGTATGCTATATTATAAATGACATTTATCTACGTACATATCATAAGTGCTCCAAAATGCGTCCAGAAAACGTAGGCAATGACCAATATTACCAACCATCAGAAATGAATGGAGATGTAATGTTAACATTACCTACTGAAAGCTGTCAAATTTAAGTGGGGTGTCTATTCTAGTATCTATAGATATTAAAACAGTCATTAATACGAAACGCCAATTCGTTATGTTTTTTTAATATAAATCGAACGACATTAGAACTCGAGTGACAATAGAATAGGGAGTTCATTCGCTTGTCTATGGTTTAAAAAAATATTTGACTGAGATATGAAATACGCAACGCCACCATTCCAAGCTGTCATTTGTTTTGTTCGTTGACTTTTAGTTTCAAGTAACACTAGTAATACTACAGGTCATTACCCTACGGTTCCTGAACCCATCTTAAAACGTTTATGATATGTGTGTAGATAAAGTAGTGTATGCAACTATACATAATTAGGCATTACAACAATCGTGTGATATTATTATGAAACTCGTCTTCGGCTCGTTTCATAAACCCACACTCTTGTTGTAATGCCCTTCATTATGCACAGATACATAAACTACTATAATTTCTACCAAATACTTTGCTATACCATAATAATATATACTCAAATTCATGTCAATAACTCCAGTACAAACTAGGCCACATTATTCGGTTTTAAGCCAAAAATGTATCCAGATGACTTCGTATTCAAAGCGTATACATGTAGCCTGCATAGTTACTCTTTAAGTAATTTATACCTTCACAGTCCAGTGCATGCATGGGTCATCACGAACTATCTTTACAGTCCATGCTCCACACGTGGGTCTTTATAACCGACCAGGTTCGCACTGAAATCAAATCACTTCCAACAGCATTCAATCGTGCTCATAATGTAAAGATAATTCTGATTCTGTATTAATATTTATGTTTGATAGAAAACAGATTCAGTAATATATATTGTAGTAATCCGAGTATATAACTGGGCTTCTTTAGTGACCCATACATGGAGCAAGGACGTGCGATGTAAGTAATTTGCTTGGACGTATAAGGAAATCAATACATTTTGTATGGGGACTGTGAACGTGTAAAATTAGACATACGTACCATTCAAAGCTTACCATCAGTGCAATTGATAATTTTAATATTTAGCCTTTAACTCTCACAGACATCATTTAAATTTAAAATATTTATTTTCGTGTTTGTAGTAAAAAAGTGTACTTCCGGGTACCTAATCTAGCTATCCTCTGATGCCAGAACTTTAATTATAACATATTAGTATACCTTCGCAACCTGATCACTGACGTCTCGTCTCAGAGACGTCGCTACGCTACCAGTGCACTAGATTGATCATGAGATATACAAACTTCTGGTTAGTGTTTTTATTCAATGAGTTACTAGGCATTGAAAAACCCCGCAGTCTCATAATAACCTTACAGTCTGACCTTTTTAAGAAGTACTGGGTATTCGCCTGGAGCAGACATCGACCATATTGGTGTTTATGGGAGATGATAATCTTTTTTTGCTAATAAGTCGCAAAATTTATTAAGTCAGTGTTGAAAAAACTCATAAATGAAGTATGTGTCGGCTCCTAAATAGAGTATTCTTGTGCGGAATTGAATAATTTAATATGTCGGTAAAGATAATGAAAATATAACACGCAGGACAAAAGTGCCGACTGATGGCCGATCCCCCTGAAAATTACGTTGCCTTTGAGCACCAACAAGTAACAACCTGCTTTTTCTTTTCAGTTGATACTAACTACTAAGTAATAAATACATTATTATTGTACATTAAATTTATGTATCTATACAAACAGCTTACTAACGAAATATAGTTTGGTTTTTATATACGTAACTAGCTGATACCGTACACTTTGTACCGCCTAAGAATATGTATTTGTCTATCGACCTATTCAGAGATGGAGCTAGACCTGACATAAATCTACAGTACCCATAGGTGGCGTAAATTTGGGAGTCATGTACTTGAGGCAGAAGGTATAATGTGTTATGAGGTATGAACTCGTTGTGGTTTATGTGAGTCGTCGTATAAAAAAAACGTTTACTATTTAATACTAACAGATTGCCGAGTCTGAATTAACGTTTGTAGTGCTGTTGTTACTGGGGAAATATAGTCTAAAGTTTCCGTAAGTTCACGTATACTGCTTACTTTAATAATTTTTTGGCTATCTTTTTATTTCGTACCACTAAATAAACAGCGCTTTCATTCCATTAACCTATCCGAGATATAGCTATTCTGATAACAATGGCAAGAAGTCGCTTTGCAAAAAAACATATTATTATCTTTCCACTCTGTAGCCTAACCAACCAATAAGTCAGTTATTTGTATAACTTACTAGTGAGTTGTTATAACTGTGCTTTGCAAAAAAAATCGTTAAGATTGAAAACATACTAAATGTATGATGTGAAATAAATTTCAATATTATACCTACAGTATAGTAGACATTTTATAACAGTACCTTGCGCTGGCGCGTAGATATTCAAGTACAAACAGTCCTCTGCTTGGTTTGTCAAGAAAGGAAGAATTCTTTTCAAGTATTCCAATCTTCCTTTTGATATTCGCTTCAGTACAGCTGTCTCATTTCTTATGTCAGGAAGCACTTGAGGGCAAACAGGGCTGAATTCTTCTGCAATTTTAACTCCTGACCATTGGGCTCCGGACACAGGAGGCATAAACCTTAAGGAGCCTACGGGTGGTGATGCGTATGGAATTCCTCTAAATACTTCTACTGGTTCTAGAAACCTGGACTCAGGTGTAACTATGAACCCTCTAATGTCTCCATATTTGGTGCGTACAACTCTGGAGCTGATCATTGGTTGAGATGATTTCGAATCCATGGTTGTTTCACCTTTGACTAATCTGGTAGTCAATACGGGAAACGAAATGAAATACAATATTATCAACATTAACATTTTTCTGCGTCTAAAACCACCCTTTCAAAGACTAGACGCAACCGTGAAAAACCAATGCTATGAGTCGACCATTTTTGAGTTTCAGGCGAGGATGTTGGCACTAGCGTTGCTTTATCTGTAACAAAACAATAAAATGCGTTGAAAAATAAAACATCAATATACAAATAATTCATTTACTCTGTACCAGTTTCAAGAATAATTTGTATTTAAAAATTTTATGATTTTAAGTCTAAATTTTTTTTAATAAAACGGCTTCACTCACGTTTATTTAGATACTCGTGCGACGTGTTTCTACTAAAAATACCAAGCGTCCGTCCGCGTCGTAATTCGCGTCGCCGGTACGCACTAATGCTCTCCAAAACATGTGACCGGAATGAATAAATAAACTTGAGTAAAACCGCTTTATACATAAGATGTTTCGTTTTCCTTGCGAAGATTAAAATAAAGAAAAAAAATAAAGGTTAATAAGTAAAGCTCCTCTAATCTAAAGTAGTTTGTATTTTGTATATATGCTAATAATAAAGAAATTGCCGCAAATAATCTGCAGTTTTGATAACTGTTCCATGTTTAAACTCGTTACGCATCTGAAAATAAAATCAGAATCGTTTAGGAAAACGAAACCGACTCCCTTATGGCGTATATTTTTTTCAATATCACCATTAGTAATAAAATTCGGTAAATATTAGGGGAAAGTGATCACCATGTTCGCGGGGAACATTCGTACAGTTGATTATAACAAAACAAATAATACGGTACCTACACGAAATCGCGTTTACTAGAGAAATATCGCGCCATTCGCACTACGGTGTATCAGACAAGACGTAATGTGGTTTTACGCGCCATGAGTATTTAGTTTAGCAAAATATCATTCGTAATTGTAAGTATAGAATTGTTGTTTTTGAAAAAAAGGTAATGATTACTTATTTTAACGTTTAATATTTTTGGGACACAACCAGGGAGTACACTCATACGCATACGAATTCCTCCCTTTTAGATGAAAAACATCAACAAAACAATAAAATATAGTAACAATAACATATTTTTCCTTTTGTGAAGTATTATAGGATACATTTTGATAAAATACTTAAACCCTAGGTGGAAAGTACAGCAAAAGAAATCTAGAGGCAGAACAGTGAAAAGTAGTTTTCTCTAACATGCAATGAAATATTGACGTTATGTTCCTTATAATAGGCTGCGAAAGATGACGTTTCAGGCGCGTCTAGGACCAGAGGTCGTTAATGGAATTTCATACAAACCTTGCAAGCCTAGGTCGGCACAGTTCTCTTTTTTAATTTCGATTCCACATAAATTTGTGGCAAAGGCATCGACACTCTGCCACTATGCGTATTAAAAAAAAAACAATAAATGACTTGGTTTGTCCACACAAAAATCCACATTAACATAACGAATAACACAATATTATCAATTTTTTTCTTAACTATACATATAAGCATTGAAATATTAATATTTTATCTAAATATTGGGTTGCGGTAAAAATGTTTACTCAAACGTGCCTCGCACCGTAGGTATAGAAAAAAAGTATTTATTGCTACCGAGTTCTGGTTGATTATTTATTGAGATCGAGAAGAGGTTATAATTATAAATATCATTTGATTTAGTTGCAACAAATTAACATAACAATGATAAGTGTCACTGTCAATTCTAAAGGTACGTTCAGAAAGGTGCCTTTATACTTTATTGAAGTAACATCATAATAAACATAAATGTAAATATTTCCTGTTAAAACCAAGCAAAAAAAGGCAAAATAGTAATATACACGTGAGTTTTAGTTTTTGTCTTGTTTACTTTTCATTTCTTTAAAAATAAATCTTTAATTTTTTTGTTGTTTATTTCATTGCCTGTTAGAGAAAAGCACTATACATACCTCGGCGGGAAATATGGGGTTGCCTGCCTCAGACCTATCCGGCATCGCTTCCCTCGGCCGTCTATATGTCTTTAGCCGGTAACCCCTTTCTTTCCGGCCTCTGTAGCAGTGTAATATTAAAGGAACTTCATTCAAAAGAAAAGAAAAACAAAGCTATGCAAACAGAATGTGATGAAGAATCATAATATAAGTGTGACTCCAGAGAAAATATAATATAATTATATATTTTTGGTGTAGATTTCTATTGTTTGTTACGTCGGAAAGGGATATGAGACCATATTTGGATACAGAGCTGAAATATCTTATCTACGGAAGAAACTGCAACCACCATACTCATTATTTTTCCCTGATATACATACAAGTTGTACACATTTTGTATATAAGCAATGTCGCCATAATTCTCTCTCTCTAAAAAAAAAACGGTTTTCACCTTAGGTAACATATATACTTATTAGTTACACTCAGTATTGGCACCCCTAAAGACGCCTACTGTTAAGTACAAGCTTAAGTTGCCCATTAGTCATGCTTCATATGAAAAAAAGCTTTAAATTGTGATTGTAGCAAGCCGCTTTGCACATTGATATTTACTAGACACCAAAGAAGCTATTCCATCTAGTGTGTGTGTGTGCGTGTTAAATATAAATCTATAAACTGACGAATATCCATGAATAAATGTGATTTTTATTTACAAGCTAAATATTTATTATTTTTTTTTTTGTTAAATTTATAATCTATTTAACGTAAATAAATACTTCTTCAAACTAATAACTATGTGTAGAAAATTTAATATTATACAATGTTATTAAAAAATGTATTATAGAAAACTTAAAATAAACATTATCCTTCGAAATACGATCTAATAAATAATAATAATTCTTTTTCAACATATTTAGGAACTATGCAATATTATTGCTTTCAGCTAATAAACCGTCTAAAGGTTGCTGGCCAGTTTGGAGGTGTTGGACATTTCATTGTCCATTCCATTCGTCACAAAAGCTCGCGAAAATATTATCTTTAACAATTTTATTAAAATATAAAATTAAATTTCATTGTATGTTTTTTATTTAGCAATTTTTGCCTAAGAAGCGCATTTGGAATTCAACCCATCTCTGACCCAGCATGAATGAAATATATTATTTGTCTGGTGTAATATTTTCAGTGACACCTTTGACAGAACGGTCGAACGATTTTTTCATCTTATAGTTAAGGTGCACGACATGGACATATGTTATATGTTAGTAAATTATGAGTTTCCGTTGTTTTGGTCCGAGTTTGGTGTAAGTTAATTTCTCTACATTGTATCATTTTTTGGCTTTATGTTTATTGGACCTTTGCTTTTCAGATATTTTTTGCTTTCATATATACCTACTAGAAAGTCGTTCATATATTTTTCACATTAAATTCCTGTTTTTACTGCAATAATGTCAAATCTGTCTAAATTTTGATATTTAACATGTACGTGATATTTAATTGACTTGCTTCTTTAGTGGTACCCTTTTTAGCTAATTATTTTACTTCTGTTTTTAATTACTACAAAGATTTGAAAAACTTGAATGCTTACAAATAATTTGGTAAAATTTACCCACCAAAAACATAAATGTAAAAAAGGAGAGCTAAGTTCAACACAAAAAATATGCTTGCTTATGGGCTTATAACAACACAAAACTAAATAATAAAAAAATAATCTACTTTATAAAACTTACAATTACCTTAATCTTAACACATATATTATAACAGACCCCTTGGATCGTACCCGGCTCAAATGTCCCCGTTACTCTGCTACGTTGGCTGTCTGGACAGTAATGGAGACCTGCTGAACCAGATACGATCCAGAGCGAGGATCGCAACCCCTCTCCCGCAAACGACGCCCCAGCTCTTTAGAGAGGAAAAAGGCTTCCAATCCCGAAATAGAAAATGCGAGTGGCAAGATGCGCAGCCCTGTGAGTTGACGCAAGAAAAGCGATAAACCCCAACCCGTCGATGGCCCGTATCCCTTAACTCCCAAACCGGGCAGGAAGAGAAGCCTGAACCCACTGCGAATCACTGAGCTCGATATTCAAAATGAACTCAAAGGTCACCCTGAGCTCCCTGTCAACGTTCCTCGCTTCGCCGACAAACTGCCACGTTGGAAAAGTTCTCAAAATGTCAGTCATCTGTGGCGTGGCATATCATTTATTTTTTTATTTTTTGATAACTTTTCTTTTCTTTTTGTTTAACCACGTCTACACACAATAATTATCGAACTGGATTCCAAATTTCACCCTTCTCGGTCATCTGGAAGTAGATTAGATTTAAGTACTATATGTCAGTCAGTCCGTCAGTGCTAAAATTAACGACTATCATGACATGACCTTCATATCTTTATAACCGTTTAAGCTAGCTTCATGAAATTTGGGTTTCATGTTATAGAACGGTCAAAAGTGGCACCAAGTGGTTCGTTTAGTATTACACTCGGCGCTGGCTAGCCAGTTCCTTTGCTTGAACTTGGCTTGTCTAAATAAAAAATAAATTAAAGAAGAGGAGTTGCAGTTGAAGGGTTGGAGGGCGTATCTAAAGATGGGTAATGCATATGCAATGCCATTAGAAACAAAAAAACTGGTCATTAGCGTACCGCGCCACGCTCAGTGTAGGGTTCGGTAGTTTTCCGTCCGTCACAATAAGTGTCCCCACTTAAGAGTTAAATTATTATTAGATAACGAACGACCAAAGACAAGTAAGACAATCCGAGCACGACAATTTTCTGACAAATTGTCTGGAGTCACCTACTCCGACCCCAGGAAATCATCGTAACACCGCCATGTAGGATATGAGCATTCACTGTACATCGACATCTATCGGCACATTAAGTAAACTATTGCGCGCGAGCTTAAAATATGAAGATAATTTGATTTGAAATGACGCACCAGAATACAACATAGTGAATTTAGTTTATAACAATGTATATCAATAACTGTGTTTAATACATAAATTTGCCGTTAAAATATATTCGATAATAAATAGTATAACGACAAGGGACAAAAAATAGGGATAACCGTTGAATAGGTATTTATACTGCCAGACCGGAATAGACCACAACGAACTACCTCTATGTGCTAAATACGCATTATTAAAAATATATAAATTTATCAAGAACGTATGGTCAGGTCTCCATTCATATTACTTGGGACTACACGAGCTTTCAATTAAAAAAATAAAGAATCTGATCCACGTAAAAGGTCTGTGGTAACATACATAAAATAACTGGTAATATAAGCACCTTGTTTTATTAAAAATAGATAAAATCATATATCAGAATGGATAAAAATAAATCTAATTTATGACGTTACGCATTGATCAGATTGCTGATGAAATATAAAACTTTCGATATACGCTCTTCCTATTTGGATTACGAGGGAATATAATTATACTCTCAATAACGGCGCTGTGCAATTTGCTAATAAATAATAATCAGTTAATGTAATAGCAATTCGCCAAAGCATTCTGTTAATAAATAATCGCAATTTCGCAATGCCTTTGTTAAAAACTAAACGTACCTTCATTTCTGGTCGCATATACCTTCATTTCAAAGAAGCTGCAATTTTGTATCAAATGATTTGTATTTCATTTGACCAGTTGGGGTGAGGTGTCCTTGCTTCTCATTTAAAAGCTTGGATTTGAGTTTATTCCACTGATAAATTTTTCTTTTTACCAGCATGCTCGAATCGCGCGTTTTTTATAAAAATACTTCATAATCTGATTACCTAAAACACACCTTGCATTTAAATTAAATTAATGTTAATTTAAATGTATTTTATCTCCTCTTCTGGTGTTTTAATGGTCTAGCCATATCTATCACTAGGACATAGAGAGGAAGACTGTGTAGTGTAAACTTAAATAGGTAGAAAACAGTGCGGTTCCGGACAGGCGAACTTAAGTAAATACGGCGTACGTTAAGCACGCGGGTCTTTGGCTCAAATTGTACTTTTCTGTATTAGTTTCTTATTAAATATTTTTAAATGAGTTTGTTTCTCATCTTTTAATGTTTATAATAATTATGGTGTATTATAACATCCTAGTCTAATATTTATCGTTTATTTTAAATGTTTGTCTTGTAATGCATTTTTTTTTCATTGTTTTATTAATCTGCACTTTTTCTAATCCCACTTGACACAATGATCCCTTTTTGCCTTTGAGGGTGTTAGCTAGTTAATCAACAAATAAGAAGTCATTCTTATACCATCATAATAGGACATGTAATATTTTTCAAAATTTTATTAAGCTATAAATAGTAATTAATCGAAGTAATGTTTACGGCTGAATTAGGTACCATAATTGCGTGCGCAGTGTTGTAATTGTCCGAAGAAACGATGACGCAGCAGGTAATAGACATCAGAATCTGAAACAAAAAAGGTTTATATGAAAAGACTATCTTCAAGGTTGAATAGTTTCAAACTTTTTTGAGTGTCAGTATTTATCAACTCTTAGTTGGTCGGGACAGCTTAGAACGTTTTAGTTTGTGCTAATATGTGTGTATTTTCTGGAAAAATTAATTGTCTATCAATCCACCTTTCAGCACTGGAGATGTTTTAGGATTGTTTAATAAGTTCAGCCGAATCCGCTAATCCTACAAACTATCTATAATACCTAGTGTAAATGTTGTAAATATCGACAGGAATTGGCAACATTTTCCTTCAAGCAATGTCCTGCCACGCGTTCACACGGCCGAGTTAGGGAACTTCGAAGAAGCTGTTCGCCGAGCGATGAAATATACTTTTGCACGTAGCTATGGCCATTAGTATTGTACTTTATTTTGTGTTGTTGTTCGTAAGTACTATTGAAAATAAGAATTAAAAGCTATTTAGTAAAGAAATATTTGATTTCAAGGGTCTTCCGTATATAACAAATTTATAGTTACATTTAGCATCATACTACATATGCCACCTTGAGTATTCCCGGAGTACCCGTGCGCAGCTTACCGTAACAAACCAATAAAACCGCACAACAGTCAAAGCGCCAGTAGTATTAGATGGGAGTCATTATTTATGTGTACCTAATAAATGCGTATTAGCTGCACAGCTAAGCTCCAGGTTCAACTAGATTTTTGAAGTTCTTCTTTATGTAGATAAATCAAAATCTAGGTAGACACATGTACAGTAGGGTAGGTACAGTATTCCATAAAAAGAATTACCGACATTTTAAAAACGTCTATACCGTTTTACTTTGACAGCCCTCCAACTAATAGATTCAGATATGCAAATTTAATTTCATTTCATAGCCTGTGTAGCTTGTGAATTTAATTTTAATTTTGCCTCGCTGGTGAGCGGGTGAGGTGGGTGAACAGTTAAAGCTCATTGATCTAAATCTACCCTTGCTCCGTCTTGCTTCCATTGCTTGTGTACATCATAAATATTTCGGACATTTGACTGTGCTTACCCTCCAGATGAACAAACAATTAACCATTTTCAGAATATCTCACTGAATATGTTCTTATTTGTACAAAATTTCATGATTATATAACAAATTTCATAGTACCTGCAGTGAGTTTTAATAATAGTACATTGTTAATCAAGGGTAGTAAGTCACACTTGGCGCTCGAACGAAGTGAGAGCGCTAATAGTGCGAGTCGGAAATGGGTGTCTTTTACCCGAGTTAAGCATACTATTTTTCATTTTGAATGCGAGGAAAGTAAAATAAGAGCAAGAAAAAAGTAAAAAACAAATGTCTCTTAGATAATAAACTGATTGACTAAAACTCTAATCTTACCGCATCAGTTTGACTATAGGTAAGTTGAAGCATGGAGCTGAAACTTTATGCTGTATCGATAGTTGAAATATAAAAAGAATCAGCATACATTCTGACAAAGATTTCAATTATTTCTCGGACCGCCATTTCACACAAATTGTGCAGATTTTCTATTGAAACTTGCGGTAGGAGGCTTTCTATGATAACTTGAACTTTATTTCTAATTCTGTCAGGTGTTAGGACCATTTTACAATCGCTTGAGTAACCCGTAATTATTAATTTCAGAATTTAACTATACTTCGTTTACTATCCACCTGTTTTCAATAATTGCGCGGAATTCGGCCTCTAACTTTTTTCTTGCAACATACTTATGTGTTATTATTAGGTGTCTTAAACAGCATTTTAGTTTTATCAAAAATAAGACTTTTAATTTTTTTTAATTTAAGGCTTGTTTTATATATAAAGTAATAGAATTAGTAATAAAATGGTCCTTTTCAATTTAATAATGACCAGTGATCGGCACTATGGATGCAAAAATTTAACAATACTCGTTAAGCGGACATAAAAGAGTGTATAGAGCCATAAAACTAATTATATTCTTACACACAAATATTGGCATATAGAAATTCCGATATATAATTAAATTGAACACTAATTTGCCAAAGTTAATCGTGTTTTTCTTGATGGTAAGTATATACCTTAGTTCAACAAGTTTTGTTCAAGTTTTGCACCGTTAGTGCCGATCACTGAGAATGACTTATAAGAAGGTCATATTTCCAATAAGTAAGTATACAGTCATGTTTGGCTGTATAATTCCTTCTTGTAACTGTAATATAAAACCACGATTCTTAAAAAATTGTAGCGAATAATATAAATATTTAATTAATTGACATATTTAGAGTATGATAATCGCTACAATAAATTCCTATAATATAAGAGAAAGAACTATTCTCATGTATTTGTTTCTGGCGTAGGTAAAAAAGGTTATTTTTGTTCTACTGAGTGCTCACAAGGGGAGAACTAATAGGAAAATGCCAAATTGCGACCCTAGGGCGGAAACGTATCACTTTCCACCCGTATAGTAGATAAACAATGACCCACTTTCCGAGCATGAGAAATGATTTTTTTTTTGTATCAACTAAATTAAATATAGAATTCATAGGTACCAAAATTAGTAGGTAAAAATAAACATAAAAATGTCGACTTGAGAACCTACTTCATTTTTATTCGTCGGTTACAATACGTTCTGATTAATTCATACACAATGTTTTGAACTTGGATGCTTTGCAGCCTTAATTAGTATTTATTCTTTAAGAGTTAATGTCTGTGAAACATGGAATTGTAATGTTTTTACAGACATTTGTTTTATTGTAGTTTATTGTAGTCAAAAATGGGCTCTTAACAAGAAACCCTAATCCTAACCCAAATCGCATTGTAAATATTTATCATTGAAAATTGGTATTGGGGAAAAAGTTTACAGTAAATAATTTTGCTCTAAAGTATGTATTAGTCTCTACTGTGTTAAGAATCTTAGCATCTCATACTACAACTCGTAAAAGTGGCAGTAGCGGACCGGCAAAAAAAAATTACCAAGCATAGGCTAAACGTACTCCATATCGAGTTTTAACAATTCTGCCACCATGGGTCAGCGTGACGCAGCAAAAAAATTTAAATGCAGTCAACCATATATCTGCAAATCATTGAAGAAGGTTGGAATAGTATGCAGAAAGAAGATGAGGGCACCGGAACATACCTACTACGGAAGAACGAATTACAACCATAAAAACCCAATGTCGCTGGATGACCCAGAATTACACTACAAAAAGTTTAATTTTAGATGATGAAAATTATTTTCCCTTAAGCAAATTTGACAGCCCAGGAAATGATAGATACTACATGACTTACAGTTTCAGCTCTCCATCAGATAAAAAATACAACTTTAAACACAAGTTTGAGCAAAAAGTGATGCTGTATGTCGTAATTTCCGAAAGAGGAGTTTCAAAGCTGTGGTTTAAACTGAGCAGCTTACCTGTACCAAAACGAATTATTGTAGAAAATTTTAATGCCATTCCTTCCTAGATATCACTCTGATGGCCAGTATGTGTTTTGGTCGGATAAGGCGTCGTCGCATTGTGCAAGAAAAACACTCAGTTTTCTGGAAGCCAATAAAATGTCGTTTGTACCAAAACACCGCATCCCAACAAACCTTCCTTGATCTCGGCCAATTGAAGATTTTTTCGGATATTTGAGTTCGTTGGTGTTCAAGAACCACTGGAAAGGCCAAAATTGTGCGGAGATGATAAAGAGGATAAAAACTTGTGTACGTAAAATGGATAAAGATGCCGTTCAACGTTCATGTGCAACCATTTTGACTAAACTGCGTCAAACAGCTGACCATGGACCACATTCAAATGTTAAAAAAACAAAAATAATGCATATTCTCATAAAATTACAACATACCGGGTGTACAATCCAAATGGGTCAGTGTGGAGAAGTCGAAAACTATGAGAGATAGCGAGATCTGTTCTTAGGAACCATGAAGTGGATTTTAGATTTAATAATAATAACATTTAAACTTTTTTATTATTCTCATACATAACCGAGAATCGAACCTGGTCAAAATCAATGTCTATAAATTCTGCAAGTCGCAAGAAGCACAACACTAATGGAATTTTGTTTAAATAATTGAAAGAAAAACCCACCAATAAGCTAATTATTTTATTTCAGTAAATGTTTAAAATGGTAGCGATTCTGTGGAATGCAAAGATTAATTATTTTGGGTAACGATCTCAAGATTGCATTTCGTATTTTTATGGGGTGCACATGTGTTAATATGTTTTCTAAGGCTGTAGTTAAATCTTCTACAGTGTCGTAATTTAATTTGTAGATTTCATCTTTAATATAACCCCATAAGAAATAGTCAAATGGCGTGATGTCCGGCGATCTTGCGGGACATTTAATAGGGCCGTTTGTACCAATCCAGTTATGTTGAAAATGATCATTTAGAAAGTCTCTGGCAATTCGACTTTTGTGTGCGGGGGGGCTCCATCTTGTTGAAAAAACCTATTTTCTATGAAATCCTATGACATTACTCGTAGGATTTCAACAATGTCTTCTAAAATTTCGATGTATTTAAATCTATCTAATCGCCCGTCATAAATTTTAAACATCAAGACTCTGTTATGTACAAGCCCAACCCAACAGTTAAATGACAATCTTATTTGGCGTCGCCCTTTGTGGATCCGCAAGGGGTTTTGTCGTGACCAAAAATTATGATTTTTGCGATCGAATATACCATTATTTGAAAACTGAGTTCCGTCCGAAAAAATTATAAACTCTAAAATGTGTCGATCTGAATTTATTTTCTCCTTTAACCAGTTACAAAATTCGAGCCGTCTGATGTTATCACTTTGATGCAAGACCTGAGCCAAATGTGCATTACGGTAACACTTGTACTTGTATTTTTTCAAAACGTTTTGGATTGTACCGTGAGAAACGTCTGAGATATCGCGTACAGAGTCACGAATAGAAGCATCAAGAGTTTCTTCGAAGTAAGTCAACATAGTGATATCAACATTAACATCACATTTTCGTGGTTTCTTCTGCTTTTCCTTCTGAAACTACCGCATGTCCTCAAATTGTAAATAAGCTTTTTAAATATTTTACTTTTGGGTGCATCACGTAACGGATGCCTCTTTCGGTACCAATCTAAAGCTCGTGTGCAATTATTATCACTTTTAAAATAGGCTTCTAATAGATCTTACTGTTCTTCATTTGTTAAACGCATTTTATCTACGTACATTATCATAAGTGCACTAAAATGCGTCCAGAAATCGTAGGCAATGACCAGCATTACCAACCATCAGAAATGAATGGAGATGTAATGTTAACATTACCTACTGAAATCCGTAGGTTATGAATTTAAATTTGGAACAGCTGTCAAATTCAAGTGGGGTTTCTATTCTAGTATCTATAGATATTAAAACAGGCATTGATACGAAACGCCAATTCGTTATGTTTTTTTAATATAAATCGAACGACATTTGAACTCGAGTGACAGTAGAATAGGGAGTTCATTCGCTTGTCTGTGGTTTAAAAAAAAATTGACTTAGATACGAAATACGCAACGCCGCCGTTCCAAGCAGTCATTTGTTTTATTCGTTGACTTTTTAATGTTTACAAGTAATACTAGGAATAAGTCATTTCCCTACGGTTTCTGAACCCATCTTAAAACACTTATGATATGTGTGTAGATAAAGTAGTGTATGTAACTATACATAATTAGGCATTACAACACTCGTGTGATATTATTATGAAACTCGCCTTCGGCTCGTTTCATAAACCCACACTCTTTTTGTAATGCCCTTCATTATGCACAGATACATAAACTACTATTATATACAGTACACAACACAACACAAAAATAATGTGAAAGTTATCAAAGATCAACACGAGGTGGTTATGAAAAGCCGTGTTTCATTTGAATTTAATTCCAAAAGCAGTATTCCATTTTCAAATTTTAAATGAATTGGTACGCCCGCTAACAAATGCGTTCTAATTTTGAATAAACGCTATTTGTAATGCATAATACTGATGCAGATAAGGTATGCATAAGTGGTCTCTTTTTTGCAAATTAATAAAACTGTGGGCATTAGTCTAATTTACTGTCAGTTGTGTTTACACAAGATTTCATAGCCAAATTTGGTCGTTTTCACTTAACGCGGTTACAAAAATATTGACCAAGTTCGATTCCCGGTCATGTATGAGAATTAATAAAAAAAATTAAATGTAATTATTATTAAATTTAAAATCGACGTCATGGTTCCTAAGAACAGATCTCTCTATCTCTCATAGTTTCCGACTTCACCATACTGACCCATTTTAATTGTACACCCGGTATTTTTATTTGCTGTTGCAACGCAAATGAACGCTGTTGCACTTATTTTTCACTCCTTCTAAAATTCTCATTTTTATGTTAGCACTCGTACCTATATAATTTTGTACAATATGAATTAGTAATTATGGTAACTAGGGATATCAACATAAAGCTGTTCATTTATTTTTTGGACGAATTATTGAATCGATGGATTGCTGTATTAGGTACATTTTCTGTCCATGGTTATTGAAGTATTCATACGGTTACGTCACCGATCATCCAACATCTGATAAGTTGATAGTACCTCTTATAGTACATATTTTCCACCTATGGTCGCTAATATACTCGCTGGGATTTTAATCACGTACCTATGCTGCCTACTAATCGAGGTCTATCATTATAGATTTAGGTACATATGTATACGTAACAGATTATCATATAAATATGATTCGCAGAATGATTATTTTAACTGCCATGTTAATTCATTTTCGAAGTAATTCAGGAAGTCCGGTGGCAGATTTGCATTCCCGCCAAATGTCAAAACCTTTTTATTTTTATTTTTATGTGACTGAAAATAGAAATCTGCCACCGGACACCATATAGTATATTTTTGGTCGAGGTAGAACAAAACAACATTTTGACATTAACACACATTAGTTGAACTATTGTTCGCCCTGTGGTAAAGGTCAATTTTTATTACATCCCAAATAGACAAGCATTGCATTTGTCACATCTCACTTGTAGGCTGACTTTTTACTTATACACACTTCATAATTATATTACTTCTTGTTTATCTAATAACCTTTTTAAATAGATAAGTACAAATGAAGTTTTTTTTTTTACTTGTTTTGACTTTATATTACGATCGTTATGTTATATTTTATTACGTTCAATTATTATTAATCGTATGGCATGCACAATGTGAAGGACAATCAGAATACAGCTTTGAGGTTGTTAAGCCAGGCAATCAAGTCAGGGGGGACGGAGATTAGGTTACGTTCAATGAAGCTGCTATATCAGAAGTTAATATAAACAAAGATAGCTCTTTCAATAATACAAGCAAAAAAAAACAGATTGTCCTTAGATTCTTTGCACTGCCGTCTCTTAAGCTAACTACCACAATTCGATACGGAGATGGATGTGTGGGCTTAGATGATAACCACTCATATTCGTCATGGTCGTGGTTTAGAGAGACTGGAAATATACTTGGTCCTTACCTTTCACGTATTACAGATTAAAGGTCAATTACCCACCCAAGTAGCAAAATAGTCTTATAATTTAAGCGTTGTATAGACGTCCTATTAAAGTGTTGGCTGTGACGGGTTGTTCTATAAAAGCTTTCGGCAATACCTTTTAGCTCTATAAATTATAACGCCAAAAGGTACTATTAAAAAGTGATGTAAAGGTTTACATTACCAATTTATAGAACTGTTATAGTCAGGTACTATAACAACCACAATTGCAGCTAGTAAAGAACAAAATTGCTGTATATGAGTACTGAGAAACGCTATTATGGATCTAATTTGCGCTATAAAATCTACCTGCAAACATTTTTAGTACTCACGTTTTAGCAATGACAAAGACTCAATTATACAAGCCTTTGATGTTATAGTGTCTGCTATATCGCTTTCATCTTTAAAAGGCATAAAAACACTATAATAGAGCCGATTTGCTTTATATTCGAATTTCACATTACTTTTATAGCACATTAAGGTACTTTAATCGTTTTTAATTACTTTTATAGTCTTATTGCTATATAGTTTACTAAGAGTTTTATACGATAAAATCGTTGTATAATGGTCTCAGGTATGCTTTTAAGACACAGCAACGCTATAAATGATTATTTTATCTTTTAAAGTTGGGCAAATAGTGGTGAATTACCTTTACACATAAGTTATATTTTTATTTTTTTATTAGTTAATTATAATGTTATTGTTTCATATTTGTTATTCTATTGTTAAGAATAAACATATAAGTAACGATTTTGACCTGTAAAAGCGAATTAATTTTGCTTATAACATTATGACTTAACTCAAACATACTAGACACAATTATAGTAGTTAAAGAGTAATAAAAAAAAAACATACAAACTAATGACGTAAATAAAAAAAATATGTCTTAAGTAGCAACATTTAATATTATCAGAATACAATTTTATCCCATTCGGCGTCGAAACCCTAGGTCCGTGAGGCCCCGGCGCTCTGAGTCTCTCTAAGGACTTTTTAAAGAGACTCTGAGACCGAAGAGCTGGCAGCTACCTCGCTCAGCGTATCAGTCTTGTAATTCAGCGCCAGCATCTCCGGTACTATGCCACAGGGGCCTTTTTTAGATTTATGTGAGTTTTAGTTAAATTTATTGTTAGTTTTAATTATTAATTGTTTTTTTTTACATATTTAGTTGTTTTTGGTAATAAACATTGTATTGTTCTCAAAAAAAAAAAAGTTCTCTTTTATTATTTTACGCGCAACAAAAGCACTCACAACACGGCTTGAAAAATTATAACACACTGCGACATACAGTACTCACAAATTCTATTATAGTATAAAAAGGGAATATCATCGATTCAGTATCGCAACTATAGTCTAAAAACGCAATATAGTTGTATGGGTCGAAAAAGTCACGACTGTCACTGCTATTGTTCGACTATTTATCAACAAATGGTGAAATAAACTCGTCAAATCAACGGCACTCGACTTTATTTGGCCCTTTATAGTGCTGTTAATTAGCACTTCGGATACGTCCTATGGTCTGCTATAGGACAAGAAATTATTACTTGAGCACATCTGGGTACCGTTAACCTAAAACTAGATACCAAAGCATTGTGTAGCATCTCGATAAAAACGAATTAATAGCATCCATGTCTTAGTTGGTTTAGCCATTCCATTACTCAGTATCGAGTCGTTTCGACGCATTAATCAAATTCATTTTCCGACTATATTTGTAAACGGATTTCCATTTACGTAAAAAAAATGTTTTGTGAGAGTATTAGCAGTAACTTTAAGTGGCTATAGAAAAAGATAAATTAAAATAAATACGTATTAATAGACATTTTGTTTGGTGAGTTCTTTTGTATCTTAGTTAAAGATAAATAAATTAAGAGTTTAACCAGACGTCTTTTAAGGAAGTTGCTTTGAGTCACGATTATCTGAATGTAAAGGCTAGAATGTCCATGAAAATGGTTACTGTTAATTTTTGTACATTTAATTCCATGTTCATGTTCAAACGATTTTACTAATAGTCAATGAATGAGTTACTGTGAAAAATACGCACTCAAGCCTCTACAATCTAAATTTCAACAAAATTTTTAACAAAAAGTCGAATACATATAACGAAACCACATACAAAGTACCTAGCAGACGGTCAATATATAACTCTAAATTGAATTGTGACATTTTTACTAACGAATAATAAAAAAAGAGATTTGGAGTTGGTCCTCTATGCCACCAAAAATAAATAATGGTATGTCAGTTTTCATTAAACATCACAAAGACTAGTGAAAACTTTGAAAGCTATGGCAAACGTTCCGTAAATTGTTGGTTTAAATGTCTACTGCCGACGTACGGTATAAAGTAACAGGATGCGGTCGCGTTGAACGGCTTCAGTGCCAGGAAATTGCAACCTCAGCCGCGTATGATTTCATAGCACGGTGCGGCAGGCCCTTTGTCACCACCTAAACGTGATCTGTGAGTTTTTACCCTTTTAACCCCTAGGATTGTTTTGTGAACGTATCAAAAAGAATGAAAGATCATTTACATTGGTGTCACGCTTCACGAATATGAATATGATACAAGCGTGTTTAAATATATGTGTGTTAATATCTATCTCTATCGAATGTTAATATTAATGTTGAAATACGTGTTCATTCTTTATAATTTATAAGCTTAAGCTTATGGTGAAGTTTCTGTTTTTCGGTTTTATAAACGATGTTATAGATATATCACGTTAGTAATAAAAAATGAGTTACCTAATGTAAAAAAATAGTTGGCTATTAATACACGGTGAACATTGTCTACCGTCAAAATCAACCAAAATATTTAGTTGCTTTAGAACAATGTAAAGTGAACGAATACAAATACGGTCGCGTACATTTATCTGTGACCCACTTAAGGTTGACAGTCCTGTCAAACTGTATTCAAGTTTAAAGGATTTTTTTTTGTAAAATGGGTTACAAATTTAATTGGTTGTTTTGGTATTTTTTTATATAAGCCACCATTAATCCTAAAAGTGGTTAGTAACTTACCTTTACCTGAGACCTAATTTGTCTGACAGAAGTATGGGTCTGATAGAAGTGGCTATTTGTAAGGAAAAAATAGGATTTTCTGATGGGTAAAAGTCGCAAGGGGACGTACCTCAAACTTGATAATGAGAGTATTTTGATGTAAGTTTAACTTGCTGGTGCTTCTGATTACTTAATAAATAATACCGTTCCGTTTTGAAATAGAAAAACATTCAACTTTTTTATATTTATCCGTCTGTAGTCAAAGACAAGTCCCTTCTATCGTTCTTATCTACTTCGTTTTTCATTAGGATCACAGATTTGTTAAAAAACATAAATTTTGTGTTATGCCTTAACTTACTTAATTGGTACGCGTATAACCGCCGTTAATCAAGGTATGCAAGAAGGAAAACGCTACTATAGGGTTATAATGCAAATAGAGGAAACTGTTTGAGATCGTAAATATCGATTGGCAGGAAATGTGGAAGTAACGACCCATAGCGAACCATGATTTATGAGATGTTTGTAAGGTTTGTCATATCAAATTACTTTAACATGTTAGCTATATTAATTATGTTATTAGGTCAGCTTCATTTAGAATTCTTAGTGCTGTACTTTGTACCAAAGTCTAATCCAGTTTTTTTTGTCGTAACAACGTCACTTCATTAACTGCACAATTTGGTTTACCTTACTCGTAAAAAAAAATCTAGCTCTGTATAACGTCTTTTTTATTGTCTTTTTGGTCGGTATTAAATCTATATCATAATTCGATTCATCTTTTAGTCGAATGACAATAATTTTAGACACTTTTTTGACAGGTTAATATTTTTTGCAAACAAGTTTTTTACAAGAATCCATGACGAGATCGATGTGGTTTTGGCCATTTTTTTCTGGCAACTGTGTAATGTTGAACGTTTAATAGTCTCTTTATCCATACTTGACGTCACAAATGAGCTACATTCATTTCTATCCACGCAACGCTATGATGAAGAAGTTCCGATTTAATTCGTTTTATTGGAATTATATTTATACTCGGCATGGAAAATCGTAGTGTAGCCACGCTGACTGTGGATAACGTTTATTTTAGAATTAGTCTTTAAGTTTACCTACTTCTTCACCTTTGTTGCTATCCATATTTAATATCACTTGAATATAATGCAAATAAAGTGACACTCATTTAAAAGCTATTAACTAAATATAACAAATCTCTTCTGAGTATTAAACAACTTGTACCTCCGAATTAAATTTAAGACGAGTTGCTTTATCGACCAACTACATTTTAATCTATTTGTGAATTAAACTAGATGATCCTAAGGCAAGTAGCTAAAGTGACTAGTTACGTAGCAGACAAACCACTTATATGTCGGGTTGATTTTAGACGAGTTGGTTTCTAGGCCGTTTACGTTATAGACTATCTGCAAATTAGCCCAAATTATTTTTAGATTAGTTGACGCTGTTGATGACCTCTGTGACCATAATAACCTTAGAATATTACGTTCAAGCGAAGAAGTGGTTTATTATAACATTTTCATAGCGTACACGATGGTGTCGGAAAACAAAATTAACTGATGTTGGTTATTTTTTTTTCTCAAACATGCAATGTAATGTCATCATTACGTGCGTAATATCAGGCTTTAAAGTATCACATTTCGGGCGGTGTAACTGGAAAAACCAGTTAACGAATTTTATACTAAATTTAAGGCCTCGGCCGAGAAGTATTTTTTACTTTTTATTTTTTATGTTGATAGATGGCGTCTGTGTCCATGTAGCCTGTTAACAGCTGAATTATAAATTTTTATAATTTTTTGTGACTAAATCATTATCGGACGAAAATAGTCTCGCTAAAGCATATTTCAGACAAAATGATATCTAGAGATTTATCTTATTTATCACAAAAATTAACATTCTTACTACATTATTATATAATTAGGTCATTACATTAATATCCATGCTCTCAATTTTGAAATCTATTGCCAAAATATTGGCAACACCAAATACTGCACCACGCACGCGCGTTTTCGAACGCACGTTTGAGTCAACCAATCACAGGATACGACTGCAGTTTTTTAATAATGGCAGAATGTTAAAAATTCTCGGCGTGTAAAAATCTGCTTCCATGCTTTTGTGCAAATAACTAGCCAGTTCAGTATAACCGCACTATAAATTGTCAATACCGGTCATGTCAACAACCAACTTTAAAACATTCCTTCGTCTTTTTTAAGCTGTAAGTATTTGATTGCGTTCGCTACAATTTTTCTCGCATCATTGGCAATTGTTTTTTGGCATTTTTGTAATAAAACCGTATATATATTTGAATATATTCGTAGTATGTTCTGTTTGTTTACATCGGTGACATTCGATGACATCCAACGTTCGTTGTCAATGAGTACTTGTTGCCAGTAATAGAAATTAGCGCCATTGAAAATCCACAAAATGGTGAGGGTCAAATAAACTGTTGTCAGGCTATTCTATTATAAGACGCCATAACATTTAGTATAAATAATATTAAAAGAGAAGTTACACGTATTAACTACATGAAAATAAAACATGAAACATAAAAAGAATATTACATATCAAGTTATAAAAAATATTACAAATTCATTGAAATTACAATTACTTAAAAATATACAACAAACGTTAAAAAATCATAAAAATTGCTAATATTTAAATCCTAAAATAGAATAAAAAATGTATAATTTGATTACTTTCATTTCACAAAAAAATAAATTGTAGAAAAACTTATGAACTAAAACGTAATATTTTACGTTCAAATTAGCAATGTTCTCACACTTCCAAACATTAGGACTGGTACTTGAGTATGATGTCATCATATCATATGATTTAGTTTGAGGCGTTTCTATCGCTGGGTCGGAACCAAAATTTTGATACTTATTTCTGACCATAATTATAATATGTATTACTTTTATGTAATTGATTGTTGTTGAATGACATTTTAGTCCTACTAAAAACAGAAACAAATGACATAATTTTTAAAACTTTGTCAAGTGGCCAACTCTTCTATTTTCCAGTTCCTCTGGACAAGGTGGGACTGGCATGGCTATGTATATTTTATGTTTTAAATAAACGACGTGGTTCGTTACAATGTAAATATGTAAGTTATTAATATCATGAAATAAAACAACTAAAACGGATTAAATCTCGTATACTAATTTAAACTTCATCCCGACGTTTCGAACCCTTTAGCAGCGATCGTGGTCATAGGGTGGACTGAGGTGTTTTCTTTTTCCTCAGTCCACCCGATGACCACGAACGCTGGTTTAATTAGTATATGAGATTTAATCCGTTTTAGATGTTTTATTTCATGACTAACTATTGCGGCAACCGAAGACAATATTATTTATGTCATTTAATAATTGTGTATATTTACATAATTGCTTCTTAATTATTACGGATATCTCCATTATAAAACGACTATAATTATTTTAGTTTTATTTAATTGATCAGCCGATTTTAATTACGTTGCACGCTGCACAAGTACATAAGCACTGAAATTAATATAAAAAAAATATCTAAAAATCAATATAGACGAAAAACAATTATGCGAGTGACGATGCAATTGAGGGACATTTAAAACTAATAATATTAGCGGAACTCTATTTCTAATAAAAGGTATCGGAAAGGGACTTCCGCCAATGTTGTAAGTGAGAAGTTGGTATGCAATAGGCCCCTGGTTAGTTTTATTTGCTATTACAATAGATCACCTGAATAGCTTTTTGAGGCTCTAGTGTAAGTTTCTTTTGACGAAAAAAAAAACGTCTAGAACGCGTAAGTGATAATGTTATTTAAATGGGAAACATTAACGCGATGGTAAAGTAATTATACGTTAAAAACTTACACTTAGGGCTCTGATGTAATGATGGTAGTAACTTCTGAAATACTATTATGATATATGGCTATTTATGAATCACTTTCATATAGCTTCAAACACATGATGCATGTCGGACGATGTTGTCGTGCCATTGGGGCGATCTTCCCAAATATACCTTTTACGGAAATTAGAGATAAGCAGCAATGAATTATTTATACAGATTAGCATACATGCAATTAAATACAAGAAAGAGAGCCATTCTGTAAAAAAGTCACTGTTAAACTCAAAGTCCCGCCTCAGTTATTTGCGTTAAAAGCGATACATCCGCAGGGCACCGACACTCCATTAGCAAATCGGCGACACGATAAGTGTCTCTGTCTGAGTAAATTCGCGGAGATGGCTTGCCCCTTGTTTTGTTCAGGAAACAAAAACGTAGTATTTAAATTGTACACCTTCTTCATTTAAATACCTAAGTATACTTTAGACCTGAATAATGCAAAACTATTCATTTTAGTAGCGGCTCTCTAAAATGGCACATATATTTCTTTTTAAACATGTAATATTACAAACCACTGTATAACCAAGATGATGTGTCGACCTAAATTTGAAACGTTCAAGTTTTTCAATATAAGATGTATATCTTTTACATAGCAGCTCTTTACCTCGTTGGGGCTTAAATTTCTAAAGACGTTTTTGTAAAAGAAATATGTATTTTACAACTCATTAACTTTTAAACCCTCTCCATACAAAAATTCGACCCTCTGTTAACTTCTCTTCTCTTCTTGTTAAATATTTATTATAATTAACGTTTTTTCAGCTCATTTTTTATTGTTTTCCTGCATTCCTTTTTTACAATCAGTTATTCCGAGAAATATCTGATGTTTAATGTGCTACTCTGCGGCGGCGCCACCATAATGGAATCAAGTACCTAATTATATGGTAAAATGATGTACGCTTAACGTACAATATGTCGATACGATGTTTATGACTGTACCTATAACGGGACACGAAATATAGGGCTTTGATTGTGGCGCCGCTGGGGAGCATGCTCTGCAGCGGCGCCACTCAGAACTCATAGATAGAAATTACATTTTCTACTTTTTTTTATGGAAATTGATGTACCAATGCCGTTTATTACGTACGTATTGAAAAAATCGTTATTACTTAGTAAATTTATATAGGTACTGTTTTTGTATGGCAATGTGTCCTATAATTGATTCGTATAAAAATTGAAGAAATATTTATTTTTTTACTAAAGTCTGTATGTAACACTTTGGGGGCTGATATGTTGCATACTTGCTACGAATATAAAGCTAGATCGTCAAAATAATTACAAACCAAACTCGCTGAGGGCAGAATCACTTAGCTTATCTTGGTATGGCCTTTCAGCCAATTTTTTTATTATAACATAAACATAAGAAAGTACAAATTTCGTTTTAAATGTTATGACAAAGGTCAAGATATGATACTGATTTGGCGGCCAACAAATTCAAATTCTAATGTTAATCAAGCCGGTTGCAAAATAGTGATCTAGGAGTACATTAGTACTGTAACAAATTTGTGGGATTAGATGTAACTTTTTTCAACTTGTCCCGTTTTATTGTTCTGTATAGATGTTCCTTTTTGTATGTACAATATTTTATTACTATTGGTTTGTTTAAATACTATGCATATATTACTGATGTTAACTGGGTTGAACTTCAATTGCTGCGAACCTGCCAGTAAAAAGCTAATAAAACGTAAATATTTTTTTATATACATGTGAAGGATATCGCGATTGCAATTTAGTCATCAAATATTTTCGCTTAGCATGTTTTAGTTAGCAGTTAATGAGAATAAGTATAATATGGTCGTGATTTAGGTGTGTCGTGTTTTTATTCTATGACAAAGGTGGCAAACGATCAAACGAATTGCCTGATGGTAAGCCTATGAGCACCCGCAACACCAGGGGACTCAAAAGCACGTGATAAACAGAAAGCTTAAACTCCTCTCTTTCGTACATAGTAGCTAACATGAGTGACTCTAGGATTATTATATTTTGAATGACTAAACAGGCTACACTTCTTGTAGTCATGAATAAATATTAAATACAAGTGACTCAGGTATTCTTCAGCTGTCATACTGATTTAGAGAGCTTTTGAAATATAATGACCCAAATTAGCGTGACTTGTTAAGAAAAGTTAAATTACGTCAGTTTTGTGACGACCATTTAGTACGAAATGATTTATATATTTAACCAACTTTTTGCATTTATTTACATTGTAATTAAATTAACACAAAACTGATAGTGATTCAACTTTTCTCATATCAACTTATGCTAGTTGGATACACTATTTTCTGAAAACTCCCTTTAATAACATGGTTCTGTCATGTCATGTTGTTCTGTTTATTGCAGTAAGATGTGTAATACAATTTTATCCGTAAGTATAAATAATAACGTACCGTCAAATGTTATAAAAACGTGATACAAGATTATCAAGCCGGCATATAGTCGTGATTTGAAACAATTTGTATTATGGGGTCAACTTTGTAAATTGTAAAAAACAACAACACTCTCATTCACTTTCGTCAACTTATACTTGACCTTTTATATGGAATAGCTCAATTTTGGTTTAATTTCACGAACTTGACCCCATAGTAAAAGATGTTCAAAATCATGAACAGATGCCGATTTGATAATCTTGTAACACCGTTTTAAAATACCCAGTAGTCGTAGGTGACAGATTGACGACGAAATATACGTGTAAGAGAGTACTAGTTCTGTCTGTGTGAATACGAAAGGAGGAGGCTAAAGGTTATGACCAAATAACCAGATACGCCTATACTTACATACCAATACTTACATAAATATTTATTCTCTAAAAATAACACAGCAGTGGGCGGGCGTACTCCGCTTGAACAAATATTTCACGTAACTAAGTCTAGTAGTAATAATAATAATCCCTAAGCATAGATAAGGTAAGTACAAAGATTCTCTAGTAGTAAATTATTTGATAAGATAATAAAACATGTAAAAAAAGTTAAATAAGTTCAAATAACTAAAGAGTAAAAAAAGAGGCTCCTAGCCTTACTGTATCACAGTGACGATAAGATTAAAATGACACTGTTAGTGACGTGATAGAATATAGAAAAAAGCACTAGTGTTGAGTTCCTTGGAATCAAGGTAATCAAGTCTAAATTTTCTTTATCTACACCCATACCGTAAGTGGATGCTCTATAATGTGTTCAAAAACCGTAGGCAATGACCAGAATTACTATAACCAGTTTTACTATGCCATTTCTTGAGCTAATATCTGCACTTTAATGTTAACAATAAAGTGCGGATTTTATCTCAAGTCAGTGCATAAGAAGTTTAAATTTGAAACAGCTGTCACATCTCAAATAAGTCTTATCTAGTGTCCATAGATATCTAAGAAAGTTATCGATATGAAACAGTATGTTTTTTTTAACTGCACGAAATCTGATCTCGAGTGATATGACAATAGAGGGTTACAGAGGGTTTGACCATGATAAAACAAAAATCATAGTAACACATTACAGTACTTTGTAATCAGACTTTCCAACATTTATAAGGTTAGACGTCTCATTCAGCTATGTCTAGAGGGTAGAGACACGTTGTAAAATGATGAAATGTGACTAAGAAACTTAAATTTCTCAAGATTTTACCTTTTTTTTTTTTTGTTGAATTCTATCAAATGATTATTCACTGTACCTTAAAAGGATATAATGTTTTAAGATAAAATAATGTTAACATTGTCTGAATTCCATATCCTGAATTTCTAGGTATTTACATTTTTAATCATATTTAGAAAAAAGTATGTAAAGTATGACAGCTGAAACATAAAGCCGTCAATCAATAACGATCAAATTAGATCACAAATTACAACTAATGTAAAAACAATTCAGGGTACAGCAATAGTCATTAAGCATGAATGAAGAATGTAATGATAATGAAAAAAAGTTTGAGAAATTATATAGGTACATTTTACGTGCATTTATTGTAAGAAACATGATAATTACGAAATCAGAGTTGAACTGTTAAACAGATAGATACAGTCTTAAAAATTCGCTGTAACGGCTGGCTAATATATAGATAGAATTAATTTGTTAACCATCACTTTACCCTTCTATTTAATCAGGTAATAATTATAAAAAATATTAATTTAAAACAAATATTACATGACAGTTAACCTTAATAACGATTACTTACCAATATATTTTAATCAACGAGCGAGGTTGCAACCTCAAAGTCATAAACTCACACACGCACACTTAATTTACTTAAAGTATACAGATACACAGTAACTCACACTTAACATTAAATTTGGATATATCGTATACGTCTGCAAGGGAAAAATGGCAGATAATTGAAAAACAAATACTTAAAATAAGAAGTGTCCATTTTGACTTGTAAAATGGAAAGTGATTGGCTGTAGCCTTCAACTAATGTTCTTCTGATTGTGAAAACCGTTTATGGGCTCGAGTGAATAGGGCGCGGTTCCGCGGTGCGGCAGGGCGAGCCGCTTCACTGGCGGCGTTTGACGGGGTGTTGTTTCTGCGCATGCCTGCTCGCGCAACCTCGTCTGAAAAGAGATGAAAATGGCACGTTCCGATTGTTTCCACGATCCACGGTGGATGCCGAAGAGTGACGAATATTCTCAGCTGTGACGCAGGCCTCGTTAACGGTTCCTCGGGAATTCCGTGCGGAACGATAAATTGTCTCTAATTCTGTTATTATTTCACTTCTTGTTACTGGAAGGTTAAAAAATATTAAACGAGTACTTATAATATTAAGTTAGTATTCAACATACACCATGTTATATTAATTTGCGATACTTCACTGAATTTTTATAACATACCTTTATATTTTTATTAATTATTTTTTTGACTATTTTATGAATTGTTAGAATAGGTACACTTCAAAAAGATTACTGCCAAATTTTTAAGTAGTTGCGTAATTTATCACTTTTTAAAGGCTGACTCATGTCACTGTCATTATATTTAAGTAATAAAAGCATGTTTAGCGACCCTACCACGTACCATGAAAGGCATATACAGTCACCATCAGATATATCGTAGCTGTGGAGGTGGTCACAAATATGTGAGCAACGCCTCTATTGTCAAGGCGATAAAGTTCATGTTGAGATATTTGTGACCACCACCACAGGTTCGATATATCTGATGGCGACTGTACAAACATACGGTTATAGGTTTCGTTCGACTTCGGCAATCTTCGTATATCGTCGGCTAGCTGTAAACGGGACGCTATTTATGACTGTACGTAACATACGCCGACCATTGTAAACTTGCGCACGTAATCTACTTTAAATCGTGGTCTTAAGGTCTCTTTCACTTTGCCTTTATTTTTGCTTAGCTTGTGAGTTTGGAGAGAATCGGACCGTGATGGTCTTATCGGCATTTTTTCCGGCTATCATTCGTTGGGTAAAGGGGATAAACAAGTGCGTACAGTTTGGTTGGTTGCAGAAAGTCATTAGAATGGTTGTTTTTTTTCTATTCACAATCATCTCATTTGCATACATATCATAATTTAAAATGCATTTGTACATCAACTACATAACAGTCAATAGTCATAATAGTTGACGGATGCACAGCTAAATGAATACAGAGGTAATAATTAAATGATCAGCATAATATCAAAAACATAAAAATTGATTTTCATAGAGTATATCATATTTTTATATTAACTATATCTTTTCCGTACACGGAAGCGGGTCGAGCCAATGCGCAGAGGCTCTTTCGACAATTTGTTGCCCCAGTCCGTATCATGGGACGTTTTAGTTTTAATGGAATCTAAAATGTACAGGCTATTGGGTGGAAAGGATTGAGTAGCTACTGGGTAATTGGAAAAAAACCGGACGCCTGCCGAATAAAATAGTATACAATTTTATTTCCGGCAGACGGTAACTTGCCCTCCGCGAGATGGACCTCCACAAAAGACGACATCAAAGATGGCTAGAGAAGGGTAAGGGTAAGAGTAGAGAGGTGGCACTGGACTTAAAACATATAACCAACTCGCCATTTAGGTTTCCACATCTACCCTCGAGAACGTAGCTCTAGCAGCCCCACTCTGGACGGCCGGTTAAAACAAGCCAGAGGCAGAAGACCTGTTCCACTGTTCGACTTTAAAAAAAACATTTTTAAATTAAAATCTATACATTGAATTTCATACCGATATTGGCCATAGCATTTAATGTGGTATTTGAAATAAAAAGTAGAAATTCAAACATTATTTGAAATAAATATAACTAAACCAAAAGTAAAAAAAAAATATTAGATGACATATACTTAAGAAAGAAGCAAACGCCAGAGGTTCTAATCGCTTTTTCTTAAGTATATGTCATCTGTTTGAATTTTTAATTCATATTGTAGTATTACTACTTAAAAATCAAAGCAAATCAAAATATGAAATAAAAATATCATAATTAGTAACATTAAACACATATAAAAGACGTACACAACGCATATAATTATTCAGTTTCCTATGGGCACATGAACGGCGACCGGCTTTTGGCTCCCCCGTAGTGTTGACCAGCTGCACCGACAGATTCCTCACAAGTTGTTTCGATCAGGGGCCCAGTGTATCAACCAAACAACTAGCTGCTCCTTCGTTTGCTCGTTCTGTAATTTCATTTGCGTACGATTCAAAAGTTATTTTACTTTGTTCCTCTAACTGACAATTCTTCAACCACCTAAGTGTTTGAGATAGCCTTTATCACCCTCGGCCCCTTCCAACCCCACAACTTTCATCTCCCTAATTACGTTTTCTGTATTTATTGATTTAAAAATACACTCGCCAAAAAAGAATATGAAGAGGGATTTATGGATAATACCCATATATTGGTGGTAAGAATAAAATGCAACCGTATATATACGAGTATGAATAGACAGCAAAATATGGCCGCAGTGACTGACACATGACGTACAAAATGTCGAAATTCGTTTCTTCAACTTAACAATCTAACAAAAATAATGCGGAACGCATTGTTAACAGTACTTGACGGCTCATAAATCATAATGGAGCGTGGCTACACTAGGGTTACACATAGACAGATCTAGACTAGTATTTAGTGCCTGGCTAACCAAACATTGTAGACAGATATTTCCTTGTAGTATCAACAACTGTTTTTGATTTGAAAAATGCTAAAAGAACCAAAAAAATCAAAACATTTGAATCATTCGAAATATTTGTATAGTAATTGCTAAATGAATGCCGATAATTTAAGAGAAAGAACTATTTTCATGTATTTCTTTCTGACGTCGGCAAATAAGGTTCAAATTCAAGCACTTTATTCTACTTGGTGCTTACAAGGGGAGAACTAATAAAAACATACCATTTTGCGTCCCTAAGGCAGAAACTCATTCTTTTACCACCCGCTTCAAAGATAAACAAAGACCCACTTTCCAAACATGAAAATTTTTATAAATATTTCTTACATCCCTGTAATGTAATTGTAAATGGCGTTTAAATGCTGTTGGCATCGTACTTATCGTGAAAGAGGCCTCTAATAGATTTACATATTTATAATATGCCATTACCTTGACACGGGTTAGTTGAGATTAAATGTAACTATAAGTAATGTTCTCAGTTTACAGCGACATAGGTCTATTAAATTATCAAAAGCAGGTCATACATCAACACAAAGAGCGCAGACGAGGTGACGTGATATATGTATTGCTCAGACCTTTCCCCGCTTAAACCGCTATCATTTGAAACGTCCTCACATTAAGAGAGAACACTAAATAATTTCATAAACGACTAGCATATCCTCTTGCAACCATCTTAAGGGGCTTTCTTTATGTTGTGCCATAAGTTAGTGACGAAAAACTTTGTCACCTCATGTATTAATTCAATTTACTTTATAACGGAGGGTTCACACATTCGCGCTTTTTATTCGCGTCGTCACTTGAAGAAATAACGTTAACTTATCTATTTCCAGTAAGAATGAGTACTGAATGCAAGAAGTAAATAAAAACTAGACATGATGTACAGATTGGCACAAAACTGCTGGTGATCCGTTTAAAGGCATAACGGATAATAATATTGTATTCTGAATATTTAAACTTTAAATAGTTTTAAACATGACTCTCACGATTTGTAGCTTAACATAAGCTTAATAATGTGTAGTAAATATTCCTATTCTTCATTTTTTACAGGTTCATTGTTTATTATGTTTTATGAGATATTTTATTATTCAATTTATCCAAATGTCTATAATTTTGCCAGTTACCAACTAGTTAATTCAATCTTTTTTATATTGTATTCACTCATTTCCTCATTAAATATGTATTGGTTAGGCCTACAATAAACTTCTTAATAACACAGGTATTAATAAAATAAATAAATATCGAATAGCAAATGTAAAACGACTGTTTTTGTGGTAGTTTTCGGGGTCTGTTGGGAGGGACGGGGGACGGGGGGAAATAATTCATTTTAGTGCTTATACAATTCCTGCTGCATCTTCATACTCGAAGGCTCTTATCCTCCAGTACCTCTCACTCTTATGGAGACTGCTCTTATACCTAAAATTTGTACTAACTTTAACTGTCAACCAAAACATGATTTGGGAGTATCGCTTCTCCCATTTGGTATTTAATTTGGATGCTTTTCTTTTCAGGAAAATGTTATTATCAGTCCCTAAGGCTCCGTCCCATGAGATGAATAATGGTGTAAAGGAGGCTCTTAGATCTTCTGTAGCTCGGTCATATATTGAATGTTTTTTTCGGCTGTGCCTCTGCGCTGTTTTTTGCCAGATGACGAGGTTGCTATATCTATACATTGTTATACAACAAAAAGCGTCAGCATTAACAATGCGAACGTCGAAGAACGTTTTTCTTGCAGGTTCCCAAACACTGTTGAATAATAAATCGACTATAAGGGCTGGTTGTGTAGCACTTGCATCACGCATTATAGGTTCAATAATACCAGTACTCCAGGCTAGTTCGGCCCAATTTTTACTCTATGTTGGTCGATGTTGGTCGTGACCTTGTTTGATTAAGCTACCTTTTTTAACAATTTATTGCATGATTAAGGTCATAATTACTTTCACCGCATTCGTCGCAAACTTGAGGGAGATAACTAACCGGTGTTGCCCTTGAGCCATCTTTGATGTCGCTTTTTGTGGGGGCTCATCTCGCATATTTTTATCCAATAGCCCAGTAGCTAATCCATCCTTTCCACCCAATAGATTATTGCATTCGAAATTCCATTAAAACTAATAGTCATTACCCCATGGCGAGTGCTGTCTCTGTGCGCGTCCCATGATATGGACAGGGGCAACACTGCTGGGCGTTGGCTTGATTTGGCTAAGCCTACGCCTGCCAAATGTCCGGAACCCCATTGTTCCGTGTACGGAAGAGACATACAATAATAATTTAATAATTATTTGTTTAACAAAAGAGGAAAGTTGTTTTTTCTTGCGAGTGTTTATTTTGAGTCCCGAGTAAGCGAATGATTCTAAGTTAGAATCTTGAGCGTAGCGAGACACTCTAAAGCACGAGATGTAATAAAACTTTACTCTCGTGTGACACATACAACTTTTCACCTCAGCAGTGAGAACATATTATTAAAGGTTAAATAAGTTCCCAAAAATGTTATTTTTAGTACAAGCTTTTATTGCCAACTGTACTCTTTTCACAACCGTCATCTACTCTTCGAAAGGATTCTAATGAGCCTAAAACACCACGGGTTTATCTTGTCTTTTAGGAGTTGCTTTTGCTATCTTCTGGCGTCAGCATCAGATCAGTGTTACCATAATATTGCATTACCGAACCGAACTTACATAAGTGTGCTAAATTTCAGCTCAATCGGTTAAAGAAGTCTGCTTCAAAATTAAGTTGCAAAATTCCATCCGGATAAATATACAAATACACTGTGCTAATATGTCAAGTTAACCGAGTAGGTGCGTCTTCCATTTTCAAAAACTTGTCTGTGACAGCGAACAATTATTTTATGACTCGGCAGGCGTGCCTTACGCCATAGAATGTGATGACACTCCTCTCGTGTCATACGCCACACGTTAAAAACATTGATGACACGCCTGTCGTGCCATCCGTACTGAATCGGTTAAATAAAATCTTGTAAAAAATTAACATCAAGTTAACCACATTCATTTGAGTGTTTTATCTGCAACTGCACTGGCTTCATTACTTAATACTTTGTATAAATATTTTTCATTGTAAAATATGGACATTTCTATCATATTTGATAAATTTGTGAGGGTCCGAACGTGTTAGCGGTGTTTAGGGAGTCCATTATGTCCTATTATAATAAATAGATACATATAAATACTTAAATATCTACATAGAAGACACCCATGACTTAGGAACATAATTTATATGGCCTGACTGGGATTCGAACCCAGGACCACCGGCTTCATAGACAGTCTTTACCTACTAGGCCAGACCGGTCGTCAATTAAAAAGCTACTTTGTCTCACTCCCTGGAGTGGCGAAAGTTGCTACTTTCCTCACTCCCTGTAAGTGAGGAAAGTCGCGCTTTCCTCACTCCCTGGAGTGAGGAAAGTAGGTAGACATGTTCGAGCTGCTGGGGTGAAAATGTTTTTTTTTTTTTTTTTATAATAAGTAGTATATTGAGTCAAGTGAGTCATGGTGCAAAAAAAGTACAGTCTGCAATAAAAGCTTGTAGCAAAGAAGTCATTATGACATCTTGAGTATGTGTCATCTATTTTATTATTACCTTCTTCGCGTTGTTTCGGCTTATAGGAGCCTGGGGTTCGGATTGAAACTAATCAATTTCTTAATTTACATGTTACGTATTTCATTTAACGAAAAATAGTTTTTGGTGGGATCGCAGTTAGTCACACAGCTACGGGTGGGTATTCATGTTTATTTCTTACATCTAGGGTTATTACCTCCTTTCTATAAATGCCTCCCTTAAATCAGACCGACCTTTGATTACAGTACGCTTCAGACAGTCCCGGAGGGACGAGTGTTTAAAGCCCACTGAGTGCCCCTGTGAGAAGGCTTAAACAATTAATCGTCTTTAGCGTTTTCTTCAAGCACCGCTTCAGTAGTACCTTCCTAAACTGGGATTTTAGAACGTTAATAGCTTTTTCATACAGTGTTGTTGCTGTCAAGTAGTTGACAGCAATAACACATTATATTACATAATCAATATTATACTTAAGTATATTCAAGGAAGATTGCTCGTGTGAGAAGACTTAAAGCAAAACTAAAAAAAAAAATACTTTTGGCGAAATTGCCGAATTTTCAATGTCACTAAATAAATGACCAAATCCCATGAGTTAAGTTTTACATGGATTTAAACTTTTTTTTTTATTACGAGGCAAACCAGGAATTAGTCTCCTCTACGTGATTAAAAGCAATTACCACCGCCCATGGTTAAGTGTAACATCAGATGGCTCTTTTCTTGAAGGATTGCAGGTCAAATCGGTCTTAGTTGTATAGTTACTATTTTTACGTTAGTTACGCATACTAAATTATTTATATATTATACTTAGTAACCCCACTAACAAGTTGGCATTGTAGACGACTAAGAAGGTATATAATGAAATATTGTGCGATTATGATCTGTTTTTGTTTGTTCTAATGTTGTGTCTTATTTTTGCTGTAGATTGCGTTACAAAAATCAGCGTTTTTCAAGTTTGTAAGTACTAGCAAGCTCGTATAAGCAGCTAATATTTTCAGCCATCTTGCAAAGTCACGCGCGAAGCCGCCTTCTGCATGCATCAAATTATTAGATGAATATAAATGAATAAGGTTCTGTCCACATCATGCCAGTGTCAGAGACGTGTATAAATGTAATATAGGGAGCTTGGATATCTAACTATGAGTCGGCGGAAAAACATTAAAATGCGTGATTTATAGTGATATATGTGTAGATAACCTTGAAACAGAACACGGAATTTTGATACGCATCTACACATTAGTATTATATAAATAATACTTAACAATTTTAGCTTTTACTAAATTCCAGCAAAGGATAATATCTAACAATTTTTTTAGGATCGCGATAACATTTATTACTGATAGCCGTCAGCATTAATTGTGCGGATACTGGTACTTGTGCGGCTGCGGCCGGCGACTTCGTGCACTCGCGCGCCTCCTGCACACCCACCCGCAGAGTTGGATGGACCAGCGGTGCTACCGAAAAAAACAATATTCGTGAATGTTGTTCGGATTGACGGTTGAACCTCAAAATGGCGAAGTCGTCTTGAAAATATGTTTTTTGTTTTTTGTTCAAACGTAGTTTAGTGTGTAATATTGATAGCGTAAGTATGCAGTAATCTAACGAAAATTTGTGCAGCCAATGAAGAATTTATTTCAAAACGTGTTTCACCACTATTTTGGTCATCACCCGGCAGTCCTCAGTCCTGGGGTCACGGCCGCCTCTTAGCTTTCTGTAAAGTCTAGCTATTCGTTTGAATTTTTAATTTATTTCTGCTAGTTCAATCCATCGAGAGCAGTATTACATCTTCTAGATGTAAAGACGTAATTTCACGTTTCTATGCAACATTATAAAATAAAAACAGTAAGTTAAAAAGCGACATATGTGTTAAGTGTTTAAAAAGAGATTAAACACGGGTGAATAAACTTTGCTTCATGAAAGTAAAGAGTCATCAACAGGGTATATACTGTTCTGGATCCTAGGCGTTTCCGATGGATAGTTTCTTCCTCTTGACGGTCGTTCATTCATCGAGTTCAGACAGCGAGTACATGTCAGTCAGACTCATTCAAGCCCAATTTGCACTACACATTGACGCGTAAGCTCGCTGTGAACAAGATCGCTAGACGTAATATCTGACGGGCAAATCCTAGAAATCTTGCCAGCCTGTACAAAATTAAAATGTCCGTGACCAAGAAAGCCGCTGCCTATTGAAATAATTAGAAAAGGTTTTTTTTACTATAACTTGTATGTAACAAATTTTACTCGTGGTTCAAGACTTGTTAATTAGAATATTTATGACCTATTTCACTGCCATCACGCGTCGAGTATAATAAAGGAAAAATAATTACAGGAAAACAAAGCTCCGTCAGCTCATGAGTTGTTGAATTCGTTATTTTCAAGTGTCACTTATTACGAAATGCAACTCGGAAAATACGTAACGACTGTGTCAAGTGTCGTTGAGTCCCTTTTTCAGCAATCAGTCATCATCACCCTCCTAGTGTTTTTCCACGGCTCACTGAGCTTTTGATCCGCTTGGCAACCTAATCATACGAACCGGACATTGCAAGTTGAACAAAAATATGTTTCTAATGGGTAAGAAACAAGATGCAACATGCAGGTTCTGCCAGGAATCGGAGGAAACTGCAATGGATGTGCATTGCAGTGCTCTGCTCCTGCGGGCCACTAATGCATAAAAGAAGTATCCACCTAGGCAGGCAGGTACTGAAACCTAATGAGGTACACAACATTACAGCCCAAAGAATCTTATAATACTGTTTTTATAATACTGTTTTGAAAAAATAAGTCCCGCCGAGTTTCTTGACGGTCATAAAAGTCGAAATGCTTCTCGGGTCAGAGGTGTAGGGTTAGAACCGGTGTAGTTTTTATGTTTTTTTCTTTTGTATACTCGACGTGTAAAAGTGCCCTTGTGGCCTACTTACTGAATAAACGTTTGAGTTTTTGATTTTCGAGTTATGGTTAGACTATAACAAATCTCGGTTAGCCAATGACCGATCCTGCGAGTTGCACGGATGCTGCCGTTGCTGTGGTTACATTATTACAAATTTTATACGTTATTAACGACTTTTGCCGAACTCTGTTCACTAATGGCGCGGACGTTGCTATGGTTAGATTATAACAAACCTCGTTTAGCCAATGACCGATACTGCAAGTTGCACGGATGCTGACGTTGCTATGGTTACCTTATAACACTCCCGTCTTGCAAACTTGACACTGACACAACACATGTTTGTAATTAGAAAATCGAAATGACAGCTGTTTGCAAAGAGGTTATCATTTCATAGGTCGATTAGATAAGACATTTTATGTCTTAACTTGACATTCAACATTATTGCACTAAAGTTTCGACCTTATTGCATTACGATTGTTCTAACAAAATTTAACGGAAATGGGTCACAAATTAAAGCTCGTGACTGTATCTAGAATAAAGACGAGGTTTTTTGTGAACGTCATTTTATGTTTCAGAGTATTATAGGTACATATTTTAACAAAATTTTAATTTAATATTTCATTTACCCAATCTGAATTGTAATATTCCCTTGATTTGGGAATATTCAAGGAAATAAAGGAATATTCCCGTAGGGAATAATCCCGTTCCCGGGATTTAGTATTAACTGACTCCGCGAACTTTTCGTATTGAAGAAAGAAAATGAACATAGAAAAGAACATTACAGGATGTGACTACAAATAAAACACCAAACAGGATGCCACTCAGCATGAGTCGTTACATGACTGGCCATGCAGTGACGCTGATTTTCAGTGCACCCCAAAAAAAAAAACAGAAATATAAAATAATATACATCGTAAAAAAGTTTGCCTAACAGTGGTCTACGCCTCTGCGTGTTATCTTGCGCCGACGAAATGGGCGGGCAAAACCGAGTATGTAAACAAAACAACGTCGGGTTAGTACACCATTTATGCATTTATGTAACAGATAATGATGAAAATTACGACTATTATCAAATAAGGATGATTCGATAACAACGTTGTCAACTAGTTACCTATACAAAAATGTAATTGATAAACTATAATTTGTTAATGTAATTGATAAACTATAATAAACTAAGCTAAATATACAATTTAATAGATATGAAAATGTCACTGTCATGTCATTTAGTACGAACATTGATTGATAGTTCGGGTTAAATATTATGTAAGTACGTTACTAATCTATCGTTTAAATCACGTCAAAAAAATGGTCGAAAAAACCGCAGGACAATTTTGAGTGTAGTTTTATTAAGTCGTCATCGTCATCACCAGATCAGCCGAAGGACGTCCACTGCTGAACATAGGCCTTCCCAGAACAGCCCACAATAACCGGTTTTGAGCCACTCGCATCCAGTGGAGTCCCGCCCGATCTTTACCAGGTTTGCTCACACCGCGACTTCCGGTGTTCGTGCACTGTATGCACACTGCTACTTATGTTAAAGAATGTAACCTTTCTCTCAAGGAATGACATCATTTCTGTTGCGATCGCGCAGAGAAACTCTCAGCGTAGCCGTTTCCAGTGCCCTTTGGTTGGCTTTGAGCCTTCTTTATGAGACGAGGAGTAAGCGACCACGTTTCAGTGCCAAATGTCATAACTGGCAACGCTGGTTAAAGACATAATTATAGTGTTTAAGTACATACAGTATACAATACGTGTACTTGTACATTTGAGTAAGATTGCCCCAAATTATGTGTTTATTTATATATTTATCTTATATAATGTTAGCTAACTGTAGGACTCGATCAATTTGTTTATATTTTAAATCGAGCAATTATTTCTAGCCTATAATATAGCAACACAAGCTTTATTGAGCTTACTGTAGGAATAGGTGGATTTGTGTTAAATTGTACTGCAATATTTACTTTAATTACCTAAATATTAAATAACACTATATGTTATTACATTTTCAAGATTGATTGATTGATTCATCAGAAGCGACTGCGCTCAAATATTATTCAGTAAATGGTTACAACGAAAATAGATCTAAAACCAATCCTAAATGTAAGTAGCCTATTGCGCCCTTATAGTTTAATTATACGAAGGAGCTTCAGGCCGTGCCTTGGCCATAATAATTCAATTGGCTACTAATAGAGCGGACAACCAATACGTGTAAGTACTTCGACCGTTGGGAGCTAGGTAGTAAAATGTAATATTACTCGCTTGCCTTAGTTAATCTTATGCTGTTGTTTGCTCTGTACACACATTAATAATATAACTTTTAGTGCAACTACAAAAAAAATAATGTCCAGAATTAACAAAAGTCAATTTACAATTATTTTAATGATATCCCGCCCAGTCAGTACTCAAAATTAGCATATTCCGGCGGGTATTCTTATCCGCGAGGGGTATTATCTCTGAAGCCGGCTTTATTCGCGTTAATCCGTATCCAGCTTCGAAGACTAACACTGACTCAACCTTAAGTAGCTTTTATAATACTAATTCAGAAACAGATATTTATAATAACTTAAACACAATAAACTGTTGTAATAGCGAGAATTTCTTGAGAAACGATATGCAGTCAGTTGTGTTTTGTTTCGAAAATGAATAAACGATTACGTTTCTCGCTCTCCATTTAAAATGTAGGCATACATGCAATTCCATGCAAAGCCGGATAGTAAATCCCTAGAATAATATATAATACCTCTAGAGTGCGTTGGATAGGTCAATACACTTTATGTTAACCGTAATTCCAAAAACATGAAATGTCACTACCATTTATGTACCTAGATATATTCAGAAATATACACAGTGAAATTTAATCGGTAATCAGGAGGTAAAATTTTTAATTATTAGCCTAAATAGAATCAATACGTGAGATCTCATGGAATTCACTTCTGTTTATCAATGTTACTAACAGTTAATAAAATCGTTAAAATTAATAACCACTGGATACATGGACACCCTTAATTACTAATTTTACTAAAGGGAATAAGTTACGTCAACTACCATCGCGTTGACAAATTGATAGCTTATTTATTTTTAGTTTTTATTAGTTTTTTTTTATAGCCATGGACTTACTTGCGAATGAGGTTTTAAACTCTTTAAACTACACCGCTAGTAGGGTGTCAATAATTTTCAAATAAAATTTAATTTCACCCCTTTGTTTCACCAATTTCACCTCATTAGGTATGATAAAAAAGTCTTAGTTCCGTATAAGTGCTACATACGAGTATATTGTGATCGCCATCTATTATTAAACTAGAAAAATTGGTTCCTGATTACTTCCATTGTATAACTTCCAGAAACTATAAAACCCAAGCATCTCAATGTATTAACACTTAACATGAGACTTCATCCGTGACAATTAAATGAAATGAAATTAAATTAAATTAAATTTATTCCAGACGTGATGTCCATATGTTTGGCACAAAACATTAATTAAAATTAAAATTACAATGTAAATTTACACTAAAATGACAAAAAAATGGATTTAATAAATTTGCATTAAAAACTATTTTAATATGGAGCCAGTGTTACGGGTCACCCCGACCCTGTTGAGCCGAACAGAAGTAATATAAGTAGCCGTGCGTCCTTATTATACCGGGTGTTATAAAAAATGTGATACTAGATTAACAACAATAAATCTGTTCATCATTTTGAACATCTTTTACTTTTATGGGGTCAAGTTTCTAAAATTAAATAAAAATTGAGCTTTTCCTTAGAAAAGGTCAAGTATAAGTTGACGAAAATGTATGAGAGAATTGTTTTTTTTTTTTTACAATTTACAAAGTTGACCCCATAGTAAAAATTGTTCCAAATCATGACCAGATACCGGCTTGATAATCTTGTATCATGTTTTTTATAACACCCGGTATGTATACACATTGGAAGCTTTACCTATATAGGGCACGATAGCAATAAGTAAGTATTAAATGATACAGGAAAAGTTTATGAACACGAATGATATATCATAAACGCAGACAGCAGAACCAGCCAGCCAAAGGTTTTATTTTACTTCGCTACAAATTTATCGTTTCCCAGTTCCGGTGCTATGTTTGCGGTGTGCCGTTATACCGATGACTGCCCATGCTTATCGACTAGACTTTTTTTACTTAGGTTGAGTGTTAACCCGATTACACATTTGGGCTTGTTTGTCCAAACATTTGTGGTGTATATCTTTTTTTTTTTTAATATTGTAAAAGAAAGCAAATAGCATAGGTAATATTTATAACACGTTTCAAACACTTATTTAAGAACCCGTTGTTGATTTATAACCGGATAAAGATAATAATTGAAGATAAATTGAAGTAGGTACTTACACATATTTCAAAACTAAACCGTTTTAAGTTATTGTTATTATATAAGTAGGTACCCAAAATACAGGTCATTTGTAGCTTGTTTTGCGAAAAGGTTGATTCTTGCAAGTTTTCGCTTGATTTTTTTTTAATGTATATCCATGATTCCAACACTTTTTATAGGTACCACGGATACGCGTCGGTCTTCGGGAATTTTGTGTTTTGGAACAGAGTATACACTAATTCATTAACATTATCTCAGCCAAGTCGATCAATTCATCGTTCACAAATATACCGAAGCACATGGTTACGTGAATGACAGTCCCTTTGATAAAACATTAGTTAAATAATATTACAAAAGTTTTTCTAGAACTAAACCAATCAAACGGTACTACTTACAAACATTGACATTATAGATCACCACGATGGTTACGAGAGTATATATATATATACATGTATATATTTTATGTACCTACTCTGTTCTGTCTAAAAGAACTATACCATATATTTATAGACTATAACATATATTTATACTAACTATAACATATATTTTATATCATATACTTAATATCTGTGATAGCTTTGTCTAATGCGCAAGTTAACTATTGTAAAAATACAATATGTAAATTTCCGAATATACCTTTACTTTTATACAAATGTACATAATTAAAATGACATTAAAAATAGTTAGTACATCGTACTAACAAGATTTCCTTAATCAGAGAGTTACATGGATTTTAAATGAAGGTCCAAATTTCTCATAAAGGGTACCGTAGATGTAGGTACTTAAGCAGGTTGATTAAACTAAGTTAATGAAATTTGGACCACACTTAAATCCTTAATGCACACAAGCCCTGTCGGAGTAGGTACTGGTGGAGGCGCGTCTGACATTGTTGTTAGGAAAACCAAAGCTAATTTAGTTTGCTTTTAATTTAATAGGTATATGTTGTACACATTGCAACAAACATACATTCATTCATTAAAGGCAGCGGCCTTTAATAAATGAATGCATGTATGTAGTTACATGTAGGTAGTAAGTAGGTATCTAAGACGTAACAAAATTAATTAAAAGTTTTATAAACTGTTATCATAGTAATTGAATGCATATACTCGTATTAAACTATAAATTGTCTAGAACGCTGCGCAGGCGTCTTAAATCTCTATTTATATAATTATTAAAACATATTTTAATTGGTCATAAATATATAATAGTAAATATAATGTAAAAAATATTTTTATTTATTTATTTATATATTTAAACATTTTGGTCTGTATAAATGAATAAATAATACATGTTTTTAACATTATATTTACAATTATAAATATTTTTTTTTGTATTATTATAAATATATAATTTTTTATTCCATTAATAGATGACTTTATATAAAAAAATGTTACTTTTCGTCTGTCCATATGTTCATTTAATTACTAGTTCTTCATTCTTCGCCACCAATATCTAGTTTAAACACGTGAAAGGAATAAAGCTGAACTGTAAGAAAGAGTCGATGACGTCGAAGCTGTTTCTGGCTAAGGGTCACAATCACATTGCGCGAGCCGTATGCACATGTCCATTGGTGTGGAAAACCAGAACTTTGCTTGAATAGTAACTGCAGTTTATAAGGTTATGTACCTAACTAAATTCAACACTTTTGAAAAGAATCGCTTTAAAAGCCAAACAAAATTGAGGGTTACCATAAACTCTGGAAAAGAGCGTCCATTAACCTATGTAACCATAGCCATACAAATTCTTAGAACATAACACAGAATCAGTAACAACTGATTATATTACTGCTATGACTATGACTGCTAGGATAAACATCATATTCTGTTTATTATTGAAACGAAGTACTTTTAAATCTAATCTCTGTTTGCTTTCTCCTTCCGTAATCCCACAAATATGGTTAATTCTTGTACCGACACTGAAAATAAATATGGGAAAACAAAAGAACCAAAATTCTGATATTGACCCCTAAACCAGTCAATATATTAAAACTTCACGTGGGAACGAGTCTTCTTCAGGGAACGAGTCAAACGTAACTATGGCTTCAACTCGGGTTTGTTAAATTTCAGCTTTTTCTATAGCGATTTACCTATTTAATTGCTACCGATAGTGAAAAGCGCGGCCATTATTTATTGAATTAAATAGAATAGTTTTAAGCTTCCACAACCACTTGACGTAAACTCATAACATAAGACTTTACACGCTCTGGATTACAGTCATGAGCTTAAAATAGTCACTAAATTATAATAGGTCACTTTATTAGGTATAGTTTGGCAAAAATAAAATTTAAGAGGTAAAACCATTACTTAGGTATATTTCCAGAGATAGAAATTGGTTTTAAGTTGAGGAAGCCACTTCAGTGCCGAGCACAACGGGCTCATAACGGATCTATGGGGATTACATTTGGTTAAGTTAAACATTGTGTTTTATGGTTCAACTGGCAAGTCTCAGATTAACTGGCAACGCCCGACCCTTGACAGAATGAATAATAGAACGTTGAAGAATCGCAAAGAGTAGTAGGTAATAAAATCCAGGTAACCGGGTACCCATCTATATATAGAGTCGGGTAACACCTGGATTTTTAATTTGGAACCCGGGCTTTACCCGAAATGACAACATGTTAGTAATAATTGTAAAAACATGTACGAACTATTACATATTTTAAACTTAAATAATATTTTATTTCGGCCTCTAAATACATAAATACAATATGTATAATATGTCAGAATAATTGGGTGGTTGGTAAAATCAAATCTACTTACGTTAAAAATACCATGCGCATGACTAAATAAATATAACCCCACTGCTTACCATCAGGTACAAGTGGTAAGCAGTCACCATTAACATATAGGCTACGTTTTTTCCTAATAAACCGCAGCTAATACCGCGGGGCACAGCTTGTTTATTATAATTGTAAAATTTTTATTAATTATTATTGTATGTACGCGGACGCGGAGCCGGATCGAGCCAACGCGCAGAGGCCCTTTCGACAATTTTAAGAAAAGTAAAGGGTACACCAAGCTGATGTTGCCCCTGTACGTATCATCGGACGCGCACAGACACAGCACCCGCTATTGAGTTTTAATGGAATCTAGAAGGTACTAGGCTATTGGGTGGAAAAGATGGACTAGTTACTGGGTTATTGGATAAAAAACCGAGACGTGAATTTTAATGAAATCTAAAATATGTACTAGAGGTGTCACTGGACTTTAAACATATAGCCAACTCGCCACTTAGGATTCCACATGTACCCTCGAGAACACAGCTCTGGCGACCCCACTCTGGACGGTCGGTGAAGGCATGCCAGAGGCAGGGGACCTGTCCCACCTGTCCGACACTGGGGTGCCCACCCCAGGGGCACTCAGGTACGTGGAATCGCTATTCTCCAACAGCTCGCCACACGCTGCCCTGCGTTGACTGATTGCTCTGGAGAAAACCAGTGGGCGATGGGGTCGTTACATCCCTACGCCTTTATTTTATTTATTAATTATTATTATACCGTTGATTTCAAATAAAATATGCTAACATTGTTGAAACTAGTACTAAGAGCGCTGGTGGCCTAGCGGTAAGAGCGTGCGATTTGCAATCCGAAGGTCGCAGGTTTAAACCCCGGTTTGTACCAATAAGTTTTTCGCAACTTATGTACGAAATATCATTTGCATACCTTGGATAACTCAGGGCAAGTTCTAGAGATTTGATATCGATTAAAAAAGATGTCGATATAATTAAATTAATACATGAGCTCATTAAACATTCTCGATTACTAAAAAGAGGTTCGATGTCATATCTGATATCGAGCCTCTTAAGATAATAAAAGTATGCTTATGTCATTTCAATCAAAATGACAATTTACTGTCAATACCATTCATGTCCTAGAGTAAGAATACGGTTTTTACGAAGTCCAATTTAATCATGCCGCCCAAGAAACATCCACGCCCACGCGAATATTATATTAACTCATGGATTAGTGAATATCCTGACATACAACTACGTGAGTCAAATTTATTTTGCACTAAATGCCATGTCAGTTTTCTCCGGAAAAAATATAATGTCACGCGTCACGTTCAATCCGATAGTCATCAAAATATTGCCAAGAAAAATACAGTTTTTCTCGAGGACTTGACTAAGTTTATGATTTAATCGAATATAGCATGGCATCAACTGGAAAATCCGTCATTCTACAATGTCATCAGAAATTGTATGGATGGGAAATTTAAAAATTGTGATATACCGTCGTCTTCTTTAGTAAAGAAAAAAATTCTACCAAAGATGTATACAAAAACAATATACGCGAAGATATTGGTAATAATTATATTCATGTTTCCGTCGATGAAACCACAGATTCGAAAGGTCAACAAATTGCTAATGTACTAGTAGGAAAACTTGTCGAAGATGAGATCAGCAGGCCACACATAATTGTCAGCAAATGTTTATACAAGACAGCTCCACAATCTCTGAATTAGTTTTGGAATCACTTCAAAATTTATGGGGGCATGACAGTACGCAATACGACAAAATTTTCCTACTTAATACGGACGGGGTGGCATATATGAAAAAAACTGCAAGAATGTTGGCACCTAAGCTAATCAATATGATGCACGTTACTTGCATAGCACATGGTTTGAATCTAGTAGCAGAAAAAGTTCGGGGTTTCTTTCCAGATCTTAATAAATTAATATATGCCATGAAAAAGGTGTTCCTTAAGTCTCCGAAAAGAATAAAAACGTTCAAAAGAATGCTACCAAACACCCCCCTTCCACCAAAACCTACAATCATTCGGCGGGGCACGTGGATAGAGGCTGCAAAATATTATGCTGAACATTTCGATAATATAAAGAGAGTTATTGATATGTTACCGGGGTCAGGAAGTTTGTGTGTTTCGAAATCTAAAAGAATCTTAAAAAAACTAAATATCCAACGTGACCTAAAATTCATAGCTGAAAATATGTCTGTCATCACAAAAACTCTCAAGGAAATGCAGTCTTCTCAATTGACACTAGATGACAGCATTGCAATAATAAAAAGAGTTCAAGCTGATTTATCAAAATTGTATGTGAATAAAAATGGAAAAACTATTTACAATAAGATAAGGATGGTTCTAGAAAAAAATACTGGTTATGACACCATGAAAAAAATAAACAGTCTTATAAAAGGTGAGGAAAATTCAATAACCAACAAGAATGAGAAATTATCTTTAAGTCATCATAAACATTTTAAGAATGCCCCGTTGACTACTGTGGACGTTGAGAGAACGTTTAGCAATTTAAAGTGGATATTTTCATCAAGACGGCAATCATTAATACCGACGAATATGGAAAAAATATTGATTGTCTACTATGAAAACTATTTTAAAATAAACTTTTAAATACATGTTTTTTTTTTTATTAATTTCTACATGTCGAATAAAATGTAGATGTTGTCAATCGCATCGATATATTTTTTTGTCGATAAAATATATTGCTACATCACTTTCGTATAGATGCCCCGACTTATCCCAGGTATGATCATTTGATATTTACCAAGCGCTTTTCGGTGAAGGAAAACATCGTGAGGAACCCGGATTAATCCCAATAAGGCCTAGTTTACCATCTGGGTTGGAAGATCAGATGGCAGTCGCTTTCGTAAAACTAGTGCCTACGTCAAATCCTGGGATTAGTTGCCAAGCGGACCCAAGGCTTCCATTAGCCGTGGCAAAATGCCGGGACAACGCGGGGAAAATGAAAATGAATGTTGAAACTAGTGCTGTCATTTTTTAGTAGTTTATGTATCTGTGCACAATGCATTGGTATTACAACAAGAGCGTGGGTTTATAATATCACACGATTGTTGTAATGCCTAATTATGTATAGTTACATACACTACTTTATCTACACACATATCATAAATGTTTTAAGATGGGTTCAGAAACTGTAAGGAAATGATCTGCAGTATTACTAGTGTTACTTGAAACATTAAAAATTCAACGAACAAAACAAATGACAGCTTGGAATGGCGGGGTTGCGTATTTCATATCTCAGTCAAATATATTTTTAAACCATAGACAAGCGAATGAACTCCCTATTCTATTGTCACTCGAGTTCTTATGTCGTTCGATTTATATTAAAAAAACATAACGAATTGGCGTTTCATATCAATGACTGTTTTAATATCTATAGATACCAGAATAGACACCCCACTTGAATTTGACAGCTGTTCCATTTTTAAACTCATAACCTACGGATTTCAGTAGGTAATGTTAACATTACATCTCCATTTATTTCTGATGGTTGGTAATGCTGGTCATTGCCTACGGTTTCTGGACGCATTTTAGAGCACTTATGATATGTACGTAGATAAAGTTAGTTACGTTCTATGATTTGTATGTTTTTATATTTTACCGTTTATTATGAATTCGTGACTAGTTTGGTAAATTATTAAGCTTTAGAGTAACATTTGACACCATTTTTGTAAAACCCTGGTATTAACTTTTGATAATTAAAATCTGGTAATAGGCCAGTTACAAATTTGATCGGGTATACTATACCTAGGTGGTAACCAGAGATGTAATGGCCATCGAAGCAGGATCTCGCTCCAAAATAGTAGTTAACGCACCCGGTGCATAATGGAAGGCCTTAAAACATGAGTGTGTTTTTATCAAACGAGCGCCAGCGAGAGAAAGTACGTGACTGATGAAATATTTTATAAATCAAAAAAGTCAGTGCCGTGGATAATGTTTATGTTGTGATACGAGTATAGACCTGCGGTCATATTATCTCTGTCATTAATACTTTTATCCACGTACATATCAGGCAATGACCAGCATTACCAACCATCAGAAGTTAATTGAGATGTAACCGTAGGTTATCAGGAGAGTTTAAATTTGGAACAGCTGTCAAATTCAAGTGGGGTGTCTATTCTAGTATCTATAGATATTAAAACTATCATAATTGATACGAAACGCCAATTCGTTATGTTTAATATATATCGGACGACATTTGAACTAGAGTGACAATAGAATAGGGATTTAATTCGCTTGTCTATGGTTTAAAAAAATATTTGACTGAGATACGAAATACGAAACGACGCCATTCGAAGCTGTCATTTGTTCTGTTCGTTGATTTTTTAATGTTACAAGTAGCACTAGTAATAAAATAATGCAAGTCATTTCCCTACGGTTCCTGAACCCATCTTAAAACACTTATGATATGTGTATAGATAAAGTACTGTATGCAACTATACATAATTGGCATTACAACCCTCGTGTGATATTATTATAAAACTCACCTTATTTAAAGGTACATTAGTATAGCGATTTTAGTATATTCTGTGACAAGTCAAGCATTCATATTCAGAAAATAGTATTTGGTGAAGAAGAACTGATGAAGAAGACCATAGGTGGTCATACAAAATTCCTTGTGTTTCCTGGGTGGCGCTGAGATATTTCAATTGAAATACTTAACCGACTATGACAAAGCCAACTTTAATATTTCTGACGAAATGTTACCGTTAACCTGATCTGGTGATTGAACCCGGGAGGTAGGCAACGGAACACAGAGATAAAAAAAGTGTAGAGTGGCCGTGTTTGGACTTAATAGAGTTGTCATAAGATGCAGTCTTATAACCGTGACTAATGTTTTAACCGACTTTAAAAAAGGAGTAGGTATGTTCATTTTTTGGGTGTTACCTTAGATCATTTATGAACGTGTTGAAAAAAGTGCAACTCAAACATTTCTCTGACACTTCTACTAACCCTATCTAATCTGTGCTCGCTCTCTTTCAACATGACTTAGAAAATGGTTGTTGCTCTGTGCGTTTAAATTAAGATAAATATAAATAAAATATATAAAGTGGATCTATCTCTTTTATTATGAACAGTAAACCTGCGCCCCAATAAAATATTTTAATAGAACGAATTTGGTATTTTTTTTCGTAGTTCGACTGGATATACTACAAGGTTGGTTCAGTTGTTACCAGAATCTAGTCGGATCTGATTGTAGCCGGATAGTAGGCAACGAGTACCGTTCATAAGAACCAAAGGACGTAAATTAATGATTAACACGGTTCTACTCACGTTTATTTAGTCACTCGCGCGACATGTTTCGAAGAAAAAACCAAAAAAAACAAATATACCAAATATATAAATACAAAAAAATCAAAGGAGTCTGAACATACATCCCCTCTAAAGTGACCCACAATGACCGATTTTGCGCCAATTTTCGTGTGCCTTGCACGGAGATAAATGCCATAATCGCCACGCTTGGCAAGCGGGTTGGCGATTGCAATGTTTCACCGTATTCCAGATCCCAGTGTTGCTTGTGTCAGGCGTTGCATTACTTATGTACCACGATATGTATTAGATGACGATTTCGTCTCATCATCTCCGTTAAGTTAACGATGTGTAGTCAAGTATTCGGTGTGACAGTTTGTTAGCATCCATGCCGGTGGTAAGTTTATATATATTGCCTTTATTATAACATTTCCTCGTTTGGGATAAAGGATACTAGGTATCTCATATAAGCAGCGCGATATTAGATCTGCCCATATTCGTTTATTAAAAATCAGTGACAAAGTGAGAAACTAAAAAGCTAAAAATAAATGAACTTTTAACAAACCCGACTTCAAATATGTACTAAAAAGCAACAAATAATTGTTTTCTTTATTAGTTATTACTTAATAAGTATTTTTGGACTATACAGAACAATTAAATTTCTAAGGACAATTATATACAATTATTTTTGATTTTGGAGTCGGTGCCCGCCACTCTTTTCATTTCCAGAAGCCTTCGGCAGTTGTGAATAAATTGATTTCTGTTTCAATATTTCACTTCCCGCTCGGTGCACTCTGCACTATATATATTTACTTTATTTTTTCTTAGTCCATTTGCCCACAAATCAAAATCAAAAGAGCTGACATGCACGTGCAGCGGTGTACAAAATACGTGAATTTCGTCAATTGTATGTTGATTAACATGGCTTGCACCGACACCAAAACCAAAAATAATTGTATATGTCCTTAGAAATTTACTTGTTCTAAATAGTCCAAAAATACTTATCAAGTAATAAAGAAAACAATTATTTGTAGCTTTTTAGTATATATTTAAAGTCGGGTTTATTTTTCGTTAAAAGTTTTTTTTTTGTCTTAATTATTCCAACAATGATCCATGTCGAGAAAATCAGCGTGCACTTTTTGACAAGATAATCGACGGTGTACCACGGGTGTACTTAATGACACATTTTATTTTATTTTTGTTGACGTTTCTATATTTGTTAACATATTGTAATATATCAATAGTATTATTGCAAGTCTGAGAGCTATGGAAACGTCGGCGCGAAAAAAGGTCGTAACAACCCACTTGTCGAATACAAGTGCCATTTGTACAACCCCTTACTTCCCGGCCAATACCATGTCTCATTAACAAACATATTCTTCTATAATTATCAAAAAAAAAAGTATTAAGTGTTACCCTTTACCATAACTTTGTAATTTGGTATGTTAAATGGCAAGCTTAATTGCTAGCTCAAAGCTCAGTGCAAACTCAGTGCTGTTGTCAGAGAATTTGTCGCCGACATAACCTTTTAACAGCAAACTGTGTGGAACTGACAGTCTGGTAAAGGCAGCACCCTTACAGTTACATTTTGAATTAATTTAGCGACAAAACGCGCATTATTATTGCATATGAAAACCACAGCTACCCGAAAAGATCCTTGTTGTTGAACATTTTCTTGTTATCTTATCTCGAACAGTGAAGGGCCATCAGAGAGACCATTGGTTGATGATAAGTATCTACTAAACTATACATGTATATATGTGTCGCTTAACTTCAAACTCAGGTAAATCCATTTTGCTTTAAGGTTGATAAGCATTCAGATTATTATAGATTTTTTTTAGATAATCAACCTTAAAGCATAATATATTTACCCGAGTTTGAAGTTAAGCGACACATATAAGGTCCTAATTTATTAGTTGCAGATATTTTTACAGCTGATTGTATTCGGTATCTGGAGTATATTAAAGCATGAAACATTATAGCGTTTATGATGTCTTTGTGGAAAAAAATACATTTCTACGTAAAATCACCAATGTGATTATTAAATGAAAACTCATTGAACAGATTCTAATACCACTTTAAACTTTAACGTGCTTACCACTTACCTGTAACTGGCCACTTCACGTCGCTAAATTAAATACTTGATTGTCAATGTCATGTTATTTTCCGTTTGATTGTATTGTTTGTAAATAAATTTTATTTTAAGATGCCTTATCGTTTCACAAATGATGATTATCATAACATGGTAACATGTTATCACGATGCAAACTATCTACAACGATACAATGTACATGTGAATCCTCGCACTATCACTGGAGCACTGCGAAGATTACATGGCGAAGAAGAATTCATGACGAGAGGTGACGCCGTGAGGTAGGTATCCACCGCGTCTAGAAGTTGCAATTCTGGATTTTTTTTCAGCGCGATTCCATGAATAGTTCTAAAGATGCAGCGAATGTGTTTAATATCAGTGAAATTTACGTATGGAAACTCCTAAAACGAGAAAGTATGCACCATTATCATTTCACACATGTCCAAGTACTACAGCCTTAGGATCATGAACCACGTGTATTATTTTGTCAGTGGTTTAGAAGAAACGCCAGACGTAACATACTATGGACCGACCAGTGTACATTTACGAGGATGGGATTGTTCAACCTAAACAATTCGCACTTTTGGTCGGAAGTGAATCCCCACTTGGCTCGACCTGATCACTTTCAAACTCGCTTTAGGGTCAATGTGTGGGCAGGGTTACTTGGAGACTGTTTGTCGGGTCCAGTGTTTCTTAATCGCCTAAATGGAAGGACTTACCTACAATTCTTACAAGAAGATCTAACGTTATCTGTCGGTCTTCGTATGAGAAGGTCTTTCAACACGACGGAGCCCCCACCCGCTATGATCGTAACGTACGAAGGTACGTAACGAAACAATTCAGATTGTGTGGATAGGTCGCGGTGGAGCTTAAGCAGGTGCATTGAACTGGCCAGCTCGCTCCCCAGATTTGACAACGCTTGATTTCCATATTTGGGGACGAGCCAAAGATCTGGTGTATGGAAACGATGGTCACACGATCCGAACATCAGAAGAATTACGGGGTCGCATTATTAACGCTTTTGAAATCATGAAAAGGGGGAAAGAGTGACCTTGTTGCGTGTGAACAGAAATATCCAAAACCGAGCATTATTGTGTATTGAAAAACAGGGTCGCATTTCCAACAATTTTTGCAAAAAAATTTGATAATAAATGTTTTCTTTTGTTCATGCTTCTTTTTATTTAAAAGTACTTTAACTCACTTACGGGTGAATTTTTTGACAAGTTTTAACTTGACCGCCCAATTCTATCCAAATTACATGTGCAGTTTTCCCGCCAGACCTTTACGGCATTTACGACACAATTGTTAACATGACAGATAGTGTTATTGTGACATGTAATAATGCACATGATTTCTTTAGAATAAATATGTTTTATGCAAATGTAAACAGAAGTGAAGAGAAATATTTACTAGCTGATAGCGAGTGGAGTGGACTGTGTATAATGTTGATGGGATTAAGATGGAAACACCATAAGATTTGTAAGTTTTTTTAAATGACTAGATTAAATAATAAACAAATAAAGGTTGATACCTAGGTCGTCGCAAGTACGAGACAATTTATGGGCAGAAATTAAGATATCATAAAGGACTTTAGCTCATCTATGTAAATATACCGCTGGAATTTTAGTAAAATGGTTTCATAGATAAACGCGGCCCTTATTTCTCCACTCGTCGTTTTATTCAGTATTTGCTTCTGGAAAAAACGTAGACAAAACGGACAAAGAGACCATTTTTTATTTCAGAAAAAGTATAATGTAGATTAGTGTGAATTAAATAAAACTGTTCCACCTTTTTCAACAACAGGTACTAAATTGACTGCAACTACAACAGTAACAAACAATAAATGAAGAGATCTTTACGCAAATTGACTGAACCCACGGGAAGCTTATGAGGTCTTGTATTGTGGGTATTATATATATTATCCTAGTAAGACCCAGTGTGCATTACAATGTATACTCCCTTTCAATGGAATTTAAATCTACGTAACGTAGTATTTCTTTTGTTTCATTATTGTCCTTACAAAAAAAATCAGCCCAATTCACTGCATAATAAGATTTGAAGGTTTTAATTATTAAATATTTTAGTATGGTGGGCCTTACGAGGTTATATATAATACTAAAACACCTATTACTTAGGAAAAACTAACTGTGTTGATCAGTTGATCACACAAATAAAATTAATTTAACTGGGCTTTATCTGCAATAGCAGGGTCAATACGCACTAGACCAGACCTGTCATCAAAGGATGAAATGGTTCATTTAAACTGATTTAATATAACTTATATTTCTTTAATAATGATCTTGCAATTTTATTTTCAGAACTAGCGGACCCGGCAGACGTCGTCCTGCCTAGATAAAGACTAATTGCATGTAACGGATATATGGTATGCCATTGGCCGTTGGGTAAAACTTCTTTATTTTTGAGAACAAAGTAATAAAATTAAATAAAAAACCTTATTAATACAATACATTGTATTTTTTTATTACCTCCATAACATTTTTTTTTATTGTAATGCTTGTTGATACACAACATTATTAGTTTTCTTTCTTGGCGTGTAAATAAACAATCCTGACGGTTTTCCGACACGGCAGCAGGCGACATAGCATCTTGAGCGTATTCATACATATGCCGAGGACTTCCGATGTATGTTGCTGGGAGGATAGTTGTTCTGCCGACATTTTGTGCATTCCCAACAGCATTAATGGCATCTCGTAGATGAACGTATTCCTCAGAACGGAGTTTTGCCTGGTTTAACCTGATATGTTTCAAACGCTCTGTCTCTATTTTTACATACATATCCACAACATATTGGTGAAAAAGACGAAATAATAATTCATTGAACTATTTTTTTTATTTGTTTCGGCGCCTGTTGTCGTGTTATTATTATCGTTGTTATAAGAAAACGTAGATTGTTTATTTACCTGTCATTGGTTTTATCATCTTCATTGAAAAATCATACCCATCTTCACCTTGCCAAAATAAGATTGGATATTGTAACGCATCATATGATCGATGTGTTTCGGACACACGCAGCAGTTGATCGTTCCGACGATGTAAAACAATATCGCGATTTTTTTACTACTATTTACAGTGACCCCCACGACAACAATAGCGACTTCATCAAATGTCGGCGCATTAACACGTCTTGCGTGTTGGCCTATAGGCGTCTTATCGGCTCTGATGGCAATTTTGTGGTTATCAACTTATCAGATGGCATGCGGTCTAATGCTGTCTTGAATAGTGCAACCAATTCGTTGTTTGATGGAAAAATACTTGGGAGTTGTTCCACAATTGGTCTATTCACTGAATTATTATGTGCACAACGCTGGTTGACTTGGCTTGTTCTTATTTTTTTTATTTATTATTTAATATCACCTGTATGCGCTTTTTTTCCAATAAGCTGATACAATAAGATTGACAACAGTAAGTCACACGCTAAAAAGATAGCTAAGTGGCCAGTGTGAATATCTGTCGTTCCAATCCATTTTTTTTTGTTCTACGCATTCACCATTTCAATTTAAAGATTTTATTTAAAATTCTTATGTACGATGAAAACTGAACGCAGAATTATACTACATGAAACGGAAAACTCAGCAGTGACTTTTGTCATTCAATAGAGATTTTGACAGCCGTATCTTAGGGAATAAGGGCTAATTTATTAACAATTTGTAAGAAACTATCGCTTTAACGACTATAGTGCTGAATAAATATAAAGTACCTATTTTGCTCGCAAAAAAGCGTAAGATGTATGAAACCCTGCGGCGCTTCCGCCTTTCTCGAGCGAAAGCAAAGACCATTTTACCAAAACGCGTAAGATGTATGAAATTCTGCGGCGCTTACTGCTTTTCGGAGTTGATAAAGTTTGTATGGGAGAACAATATCTTCGTTTTTTAGTATATTACTCGTATTTTTTTATACTTTCTCACCGTTACAACCTTCCGTGTGCTACTACAAATATTTCAAGACCAAAATTAGCCAAATCGGTTAAGTCTATTGGAAGTTATGCGATCACATACATTTTGGGGGGTTTCATTTTTATTAATATATATATAATATATAATATATAGATAGATAGATAGATAGATTAACATGTTTGGGCTTACATCTAATGTAAAAAACCGGCCAAGAGTGTGTTGGGCCACGGTTCCGTAATTTTTCGTCCGCACAGTACGTGTTCCGACTTAAGAATTTAAATAATGGGCTATTTGATACATTGCGTTGACATATTAAATACAGAACCCTAAAAACGGGCCCACAATGGGCGGTAACAACTAAATGACTAAATAAACAGTTATTTGAAAAAATGTTGGCTATTTCAGTCCCATCACGAGTTACAACTCGTGATGGGACTGAAATAGCCAAAAGGAAGGAAGGGAAGGGGTTGTAACATGGAGTGATAACCAGCCAGCGTCAATTCAAGTTAGTCAGTCAGTTTCAACCTAATGTATGGGCAATTGGGCATGTATGCTACGAGCCCATTAAATCAGAAATAATCTTTAAAGCAGAAAAAATCTACCACCATGTAGGGTATGAGAGTTCCACCTACAGCGACATCTATCAGCGAACTAAGTAAACTATGCGCGCGAGCTTAAAGTACAGATCTAGTGAATAATTCTTTCCTAGCGTATTTCCTCGGAAATGTTCGTATTTGTCTTACTACTTCACTCACCTCAGTACCCATCAAGACAACGCAGGTGACGGTCGCATTGCGGGATGCGGGATATCGATATAGAGTTGTTAATACCAAAGGATTATTTTGTTAATTTAAGTTATTTTTAATAGACATGCCAAAAGTACTACGACGTGGGAAACGTTTAGATCGGCAAGCCTGTGAAATTATTTTCAATATATATTTATATTTCTTAACTGAAAATGACAATTTCAAAGATATCAACAATGCTGATTACTTTTGTCAAGTCCAAATCGAGTTTCAGAGGCCAGTGGAATTTCTAAATAAACAGTAAGTAAAATATTGCAAAAAAAATACGAAAATCAATCTACTTCCAACAATCCGAAAATGGCACGCAGCAGCGCCCAGTAAGCTATTATTTCCGAAAATATTAACAATAACAAAAAATGATGTTAGTAAACCATTTTTTTTTAATCAATTTTAAATACCTATCTAACAATATATCACACGTTAGGATTAGAATGAAGAAAAAAATCACTCCCCACTTTACGTATAGAGGGGGTACCCTAATAAAACATTTTTTTCTATATTATTTTTATCATGCAGAAACGTCTGCTAGCGAATATCTTCGATATTTAAATCGAAAGAAAAATAGAAAAAAATTACTCGAAGCGGGAATCGAACCCACAACCACTGGATCACTAGCCCAGTGCACCAATTGTGCTACCCGAGTACCGCTTAGACTTGTCAAATTTTTATCCTTCGTGGTATACGTCATCATGGGTGACGTGTAGTCACATCTACCGTCAGCGTGTTGAACATTTAACGGCATCGAAGTCTCAATTTACATTGAGAATTCACTGATAACAATGTGCTACCCCTTTTTAAAATATTATACATATTACTACTAAATTTCAGCTTTCTAGTGCTAACGGTCACTGAGATTATCTGTGGACGGACGGACGGAGAGACATGGTGAAACTATAAGGGTTCCTAGTTGACTACGGAACCCTAAAAAAGATTGTAGGTATATGTAATGAAGACAAAATGTTCCATTTCATTCCTTTTCTACATTTGCGTCTTGAAACACACGTTATTTAGAAACCACACTCCGCCAAAGAGTCCCTAATATGTCCCGCGGGCATTTTATGTAAAATAAAATAAATTGTTACTCAAACCCATGTTTCGTGATTTATGTCGCCGTATTCATCATTTTCAAACGATAAACCACGTTATTTTTTATTCTGATTCAAAGGCAAATAAGTAATTATTTTATTATATTACAAAAGAGCTTTCTTCATAAAAATATAGTTTAGGTAAGATCCCAGATATTAACGAGATGGCTAATTGCCATCATAATTGATAAGAAACAGTTCTAACTTCGTAAAAGCAAAACTTACTCGTAATGATATAACCTTTGACGTAGCTTGTAAAGTCTTTTAGTATCCACGGTCTTCAAAATTTTTAATTACTACCAAATGTCTACTTAGCATAATTTGATGGGCTATATAAATATTTTAAATCTTTAATGGACTTTATTATCGTTTTTGTTATCGATTTATGTCTCAGATATGTAATGGAAAAAACAAGGGTGGGTTTCACATATAAAGGTAGCTATTTCCTGCTGCTTCTTTTAAGCGATTTCTAACATCCATTTGGTATAAACTGTTACTTTTCATTTAAAAGATAGACACGTTCAACTATCAACCTTCTTACAAATTTCTTACAGGTTTATTTGTATTCCAGTTTTAGTTTCAGGGTCTATTAACCCTTTGAACGCCAAGCACCACTAAAGTGGTCGCGTGATGTCGTGCCTGCCACGCCACCGACCCCTAAAGTGGCTATGGCGGACGCTGTCAAAGCAATTGTCCTGCTGACAGATAAGGTTTATATTTGTTCTTCATTAGTATATACGTTAGCGTACAAGTCACATTTTGACGCGAGAGGAATAGGGTTCAAAAGGTTAAAAAAAGAAAATTTAACTACTGTACAAATAAAAAAACGTAACCTTAATAATTTTACCTTATACCCTCTGTCGGCTATCTAAAAATATCGGCTAACACGTTATTTAATTTTTAACAAAGAATGTCGTTTTAGTCAAAGAGTAAGGATAACTGAAAAAGAATAGCTCGTCTGTGGTAAAAAGTGCATGTATGGAACGTGCTGCCATCAAGCATTGGACGGGTTAACTAAGACGTCAAATATCTACTATAGCTACGTACATACATACTCGTACGTAGTATATTTTTTTGTAGGCATAGATTGGGTTTCATTTCTCGTAAATATCTTAAATTTGCTTAAATTGAATGAAAGGTATTACCGAGAACAATGGTCATTGTGGAGTATCGTGTAAACAAAAAAATCATGTCTTTATTAATAATAAACAGGAAGTCCTGTTTATTATTAAAAATAAAAACATTTTACATTATATAGCAAATTACTGCAATAACTAGATATTTTGTTAATCACAACAATTAACTATAACAACTCGATAACAATACAAAACTTAACTAACGAAAAATTACGGCTTTTTATTATTTTAGTAATCTCCTAGTCTACCTGGTGTCGCTGTCATCGATGAATTTTGAAGACAGTTCTAAGTGTGCCCTCAAGTTTTAGTTTGTACTAGTATCATGATAACAAATAATAGTATCGGATATGGCAAGGGACTCAACCATATTTACCAATGTTTCGTTTTCAGTAAAGACTATGGTGATAAACTCATTTTACTTGACTTTATAAAAGTAGCAACAATCTGATGGACTCAAGGAAGCAATTTTAATATCCTTTTAAGTCTTGGCATATGCCACAGATTTAAAGCCTTTTAATAAAATTATTTATTAAAATAGAGCCTTGGCTGACGCAAGAAATGACTGATTGAAATTTCCTCCACAACCCATAATCCCAAAGGAGCTGGACTGGCCAACCTACATCACCTTTTTAAATCAGAGCATTGGGGGCACAAGTACAGCAGCAGTACATTTAGCTCACCCTGAAAAATCTGTAGTGTCGGTTTGCGATCGGAGGCAGGACCCGTCTTTGGGAGGGCGGGGGCGTCCCCGCAGTCAGTAGAAGCTCTCAACTTCATCATCATCAGCTGCACGAGTAGGTGCATAAACTTGTATGATGTTCAGGTTCACCGGATTAGACCTTAATTTAATCGATATGATTCTGTCGCTCTAAGACATATCCCAATACGCAATTTCTGATGTTTTTGGTAACACAATTGCTACACCATTTATACTTTTTGTGTCGTGATCAGAGAAGTACACTATGTTGTGTGTAGTTTCAAAATGTCCATTTCCCTTTAGATGTGTTTCACTGAGGCCACAGATATCAATGTCCGTTCCCGTATCTATTGTGAATACTTTTATAGCAATTTAGTTGTTTAGGTTTTATATAAATTTCTGTTTCATAATTACATATAATCCTATCAGTATGTACAAAATGAACAAAAGCTATACTCCTTAGACACTACTTGAAATGCTACTGATACTGCAAACAAAATTACTGTCTCACCCAAAGAGTCTCACCTGTACGAATACCGTGAGAAAGTAGAAGAAGAAGAAATATTTATTTGAGGCATACGTACACGATTACATACTTAGACTAACACCCGTTGGCACCCTAGTTTAGTAACTAGGGTGCCACGAAACAGTCCCGACTCAGAATGGTGCTAACCTGGGGGCCAGCGCTGGTCTTCCGTCTTGGCCACATGTCAATGAAGTCATGGAGTATGACACAATAAATTAATGTAACTTATAATATATACTTATTTAAAATAATGTAAATATTACTTTGTAACTATTGTAAATAAATATTACGGATTATTTATAAATTAATTACATAAAAACATTTTAAAACTGTTAAACGGAGTATGTGAGAAAGCGTTTAATTATTTGTTGACGGCAAGCGGCTAGCAACACTATAGCCCGCGTCACTTGCGTGAACGTCAAGTGGCAAAAGTCAAAAAATTTGGTCAATTACAGTGGAAACTAAAAGCTAAAAACAGTGAAGCTAATGAATTAGGAGAAATTCAAATTATTTATTACAATGTTATCAATGAAGGAAATTATTAGTACCTTCACATTTTTTTTATAATAAAAGAGAAGATATAGAATAAGAACAAAACAAGTGGGCGATGTAAAGCAGAAGGCACATAAAAGGAAAGGTAAGTGCGTTACAGTCAAAATGGGATAAATAAATTATATATAGATAAATATAGACATCCTGTTTGCACTCGAGTGGATGTCGGCATTTCCAAAATGTACATCACTAGGTAGCATTAGATAATGTTTAAAAGCCACTTGTCCAGTCTATTTTAAATACGTTGACGGAAGAGCAACTACACCACCGTTGGGCAAGGAGTGGTATGCAGCTTTCGTAGTAGTGGGGTACGTACTTGTTTTGAAGTATGCCCTCGGGTCTCATGGCTAATTGTTTTCTGACGGATCATTTTATGAATAAACGATACGTCCCTTCTCGCTCTCCTGGCTTTAAGCGTGGACACCTTCAGTCTAGCCTTTTTTCGAAAGGCAGACATTTCAGCTTAATAGGAATCTTCGTGGCTCTTTGCTGCGCACTCTCTAAAAGATCGATGCCTTTGACAAAATAAGGATTCCATAACTGGAAAGCATAGGTACTCAAACAAACTTTTATAAAACTTCGATAGATATGCATTGAAATGAGCGTTTTCTATAAATTAGTAAATTTTCTGTAAATTAATTACATATAATAACGAAGACTTATAAGTTGGTATGAAAATTAATATAATATTAAGAATAACAGTCTAACAATTAGCAAGGTATTTTTGCTCGACCAGATTTATGTTCAGTGACTTCAGTGCTTTGAAATTTGTGCGTCACTGCGCAGAATCGAAGTTTGTTGACAGCACAACAGGAAATAAGCAAGCAAAATTACCAGCGGGCTCTTCATTTGCCGGATGGAAGTACAGTATTCCAATCATCTTTTAGTTTCCAATTTATTTTATTTAAAGTGTTAAGACGATTTTAACAACTGTAAAAATGCCATAAAAGTTGTAACTGTCAGCTATATTTATTAGAAACATTCATTAGTACACAGCAAGTATATTTAATAATCATACATATAAACAAAACTAAAAGCTATCTTAAGGATATATTATTTACAGGTTTATAAGTAGAAAATTGGCTCGAGCTCTGAGGTAGATGGTAGGGTGCCCAAAAGCCTGGCGGAGTTGCCCCGCTAGATAGCGATTTCAATTCGCTGGGCAAGGAAGAAGCCAGCCCTCGTAATCGTTTACGTAATTTATTAAAAATTGTATGGGCTCCAGGACTCCACGGACCGAGGGTGTCCACCCCAAACGGCTCAAACATGTAGCTTGAATCTGTATTTGCGCAGCTTGCGATGTTCGGCCGCATTGGCAGCCACTCCAGCCCTGGCAGAAGTTACTGTGAGTTGATCAGATGAGAAGGCGCACAGGCGCGGGAATATCCACACACGCATCCCAAACTAGAGGCGTTTCCCAGCTCCCAGGGAACCATGGTCATACCATCGGGTCGTTTCCCGTCATCCCTAGCTATGCTTCTCAGCTCTAAGATGGCAGGGATTCCGGAACTAGCTAAGGTCCGGCGCAAGGTATCATTGATGGCGGCATAGCGTGAGATTCGGCCGGCGTTCCTGCTGCATGAGAGGCCGTGGACGCCTGTGTTATTTCCACTGTCACCACAGTGATACTTATGGGTGATTACACAAGACGCACCGAGGCTTAGGGTCAAGTGGGGTAAATATATTATGGAACAAAAATAATAACTTTTAGATATTCATGTTACTAACAATTTGGTAATAATGCTATGGTAATAATCTTGGACTATCTTTCGCACACTACTATTAATTTACCTTTTACTAATTTACTAATTTACTAATTTATTATTTCAATACAAACTATGTGTCTCATTTTTTCCATCATGTTAGGGTAAATACGAGTAAGAAACAGTGTTGTTTAAAAATAAGGACAGCCCACAACTTTTTTAGTAATAGGCGTTTTTAAGCGAGTGGGTAATTTTGATACATAGTAGAGAATAAATAATTCGAAACATTTTTTTAACTTTATATATTTTTATTTTTTTATCAGTATATTTGAACATTTTTTTATGACATGGCTACAAAACTATGCTTTTTGATTATATTGTTACCGATGTTATTTTTTGGAATTACGTTCTTAAATTGCACCACGTGGAACTGTTCCAATTTCTTTGCCACTAACTCGTATCTTTAAAAAAACAATTGGAGCCAATATTTTCCAGGATATTTTTTTATTTTATTGTTTTGCAGATTATTTTGAAAAACGTAGGTATGGACGATGGATTGTGTTTGTAGTTTAGTAAGTGCCTAGCCCCATTTAGCCATTATTTTAGATTTATTTAAATTGCGAAGTTTTCTCCACAATAAAGATTTATAGATTTTGTACTTAAATTTCAACTTCTCTAAATGACATGAATGTAAATGTAACTCACTGTAAGTCTTCTGTTTTGGAACGTAATTGAGGGGCATTTTTATGCTGATCTATTAAATCTACGTTATGTCTTATATTTTCCCTTAAGCCTGCCTCATTTTTTCCCACCAAAGCAACGCAACCTTCCAGCTCACTAGCATGTCACAGACTAAAATGACCGCTCGCTAGCGCAGGTACCGCCCCGCGGAGGGCGCACTGCGGCCGTGAGGTTAGCGACTGCAACCAAAGTTGATCGACTAAGATTGAAAATATTTACGCCCTTTTTTTTACTCTACACAAACAAAACGTAACAAAAGTCTTCCATTACAGTGGTCCCTGTTAATTTAAATTTCTAACATTGAAGATTAGCGAATAAGGATTCTTTTAAATAAAATAGGAATGAATTATCAGATATATTTTGAGTGTTGACAACTCTATATTATTTTTACCAAAGTATAATATTGAGTGTCTTATATTTACCCCACTTGACCTTAGTGCTATGCAGACCCGAAACGTATCGTTGTTGAGTAAGGTGCCCAGATTCTTGGCCTGTAGCCAAGACTCCGACTCCCATTCACAACAAGCAAGGAGACGTGCGCGCTGCGGACTGGTATTCGTTTTGTAAAGGTGATTCCGTACCAGTATGCAGTGCGGCTCGTCCCATTGACGCTGCGAACGAGGAGATATAGGTGAGAAAGGTTCCGGGCAGTTCATCTCCAAAAATCTACGGCTTCTTTCAATTCTAAACGACTCTGCTGGATCTCAAATACCCTGTGTATTTGAGATCCAACAGGGTCATTTAGAATTTTGGATATAAAATTTTGGGTACTATTTAAAGGCGATAGAAAGCCGGTAGAGAAAATAAAGACATTTTGCGGATTCCAATACCTCCATGTATGATAGAGTCAGGCTTGGGATCACTGGCTGTTGTCTAAATTTATATTTAGGACGGATGACAGGGAGTTTTTAATTAAAATATCCAATTTCTCTAAACGATCGGAGTATATCACAAACTGGCTAAATTTTGGGACGAAAAGACAATAATGTATTAATGTGTAAGCCATGTGAACATTAATTTTGCGTTACCGATCCGAAAAGCTACAAAATTTTTGACAATTTTGATTAATGAAGTCCGAAAAAGATTATTTTAAAACCGGTGCTCCTAAAAGATAAAGAAAGGCGCTGTCGATAGTCTGGTGCCAAAGTTGCAAATCTTGAAAGTGTCTTTCTGAGGGAAGAGGTAAGTTGTTACATGGAGTTGGGTGTTTACTACGCTACCTATTGTATCGTTAGAAAACAACAATTGGGCAGCTCTTTTAATGTTGCTTTCCCCAACCTTAGTTTAAAATGGGACGAAAAAAGATCCCGTTTAAAAAAAGAAGTTTCCCAATCATTGAAGTTATGGAGATTGAGACAATTTTGTTTAATCATTGAACTCAACGAGTACCTCTTTGTTTGTCTTGGTTGGCATGTAAAACCCGATACGGAAAAGTTATCAGGTGCTCCCATGACTCCAGTGTATTTTCGTGTTTGGCAGTTTTATATCTTCAGTAAGTTTGAAAGCAACCTGAATCCGTGCACTACGAGGAATTCGGAAAGTTTAGCTTATGTGGTGGGGACCACATAAGCTAACCTTTTCTGTAAAAAAATGAAATCTGATTCAGCGGGCTTTGACAATAGAGACTGACATGCTTACGGCCAATTTGTATGTTTACCTACTCCTTTTTGGCCTTTAAAGAGCTCATGGCTCACTGTAAGCTCTATATTAAAAAACACAATATCATAAAAATAGAAAACTAATGTGGCAAAACCGTAAATAAAATTAATATTAATATAAGTATATACACAAATGGAAAAATATGTACTATAAGCTAATACAGTACGATATAAAGATAAATAGTATAAAATAGTCACAGAAAGAAACACAGCAAACCATCACGAAGCGTCTTTTCACAGAACTTCGTAGAATATATGAAAATTATTGGAAATCACAGGAAAATTGTATACAAACAAAATAAAACATTTTCTTATAATATATGACGACAGATGTCAGCTTGGTCCGGTGCGCAGATCGCACCGAAAAACCCAGGGTTGCGGTCTCTGCAAAGGCAAAACATTCTTGTCTACTTATTTTTAAGAGCGGTAGCCTATTTGAAGACATAAGTACTGCTACTTACATTAAATAAAATTGTATAGTATTTTAAAATACTTGCAAGAGACATGACGTCTTGTTTTGACAATTCCAATTTCAAAAGTTAACAATCATATTTTTTCCTAACTAGTGCGTAAAATGTACACTTTGCGCACGCTTCGCGTGCGTAAATTTCACATTTTCTTTTTAAGGCACTTGCTATGAAAAATTAGGTTCGATACTCGTCTAAAAACTTCTTTAAGACTCGGGTGATTGTCACCCTCGTTTCACTCGGGATCCAACTTTCACCCTCGTCGAAAAAAACATTTTTTTCACTAGTATCGAAATGTACTATTGCAGTTGTTTTAACATACAAGCACAACAAGAACTACTTAACCATATTATAAAGACTAGCATTTCATGTAAAATCGAAAATACAAACAATAACCAATCGGGCCAACACCTCGTTTTTGAATCACGCAGTCTGTTAAATGACCTATCCCACACGTAACATTGGCCACTTCCTATAGCAATAAAACTTCTGGTCCGGACACCGAGCCCGCCCATCTCTCATTACGTCGTAAAATTCATTTAAATAACGCTTAAGCTTTAATTTTGGACTGCTTTTCAGTGAGATTTATTAAGTATCAATATACAAATATAAATGGTTAAAACTACGGCTAAGACTAAGAGGAGGATGGACAGCAGCATGTCTGGAGTACGATGGATTGATTTTATACAAAGTATTTTTAATGACTTCACATATTTAAACAGTATTTGCACCAAAAAATAATCTAGCGTTGCGATTAACTTCGATTTAAGTCGTAATTTAAACAATTTAAACAGTTAAAGTTCCTTTTCTGGGGTCCATTTAGGACCTAGGTAAAAGGGCAAGGATGTTTAAAAGTGGGTAAAAGGGCAAGGATGTTATACATGAATTTCTTGACGAAGTTCGATTGCTGTGTGATGGATAACGAGGTTTATGTGACTGTCGACTTTAAACAAATACCGTGTCAAGAATTCTACGTCGCTAGTCAAAAGGATAATTAATGCCCCTCAAAAAAGAAAAGTCATATGCACATGCGGTATGAAAAGTAATGAATGTTAGACTACGGGGCACAGTTAATGGCGACATTTACGTAGAAGCATGTCTGAGGAAGCGGTTATTACCACCTCTACGTAAACATAATACCTCTGTGTTCTTTTGGCCTGATCTAGCTTCTAACCATTATGGAAAAAAAGCTAAAAAAAAATACTCTACGAATAATGTCCACATTGTTCCAAAAGAGGCGGACCGTCCTAATTACTCACGCTCTATTTAGTTAGCGTTATTGGGCTCATATGACAAAAAAACAGAAGAACACAAAACCTGTTATTAGAAATATTCATGATTTTAAATAAAAAGTGAAGAAACCAACTCAAAAACATCGATAAGCCACACGTTCAAACTCTCATGATGAGAACAAAAGCTAAAGTACTCAAAAGTTGGCACAGGTAACCTAAAATTCATATTTGTGTACGAGTACATAATGTACAAGTTACATTTAACTATATTTAATGTCAAACAAATATTTACTAAATTACCACTACTTTTATTTAAAGACAACTTAAATTACTTGCTACATTTTTTCCAAGCCACTCCTTAACAACAATCAGAGTATTTTGAAAGTAGAATGTAATTATTTTATTAGCAGTTAACCGAAATTTTAAACTAAGCTAAACCGAACAACAAAAACATTTATCCATATTCTGTTCTAAGCAACGGAATACTGTTACATATTCATTTTTCCAACGGATAGATGTTTGCGGGCTCGGGCTGTACAAATACGGATTAGGTACAATTTTCATACGCAAATAGAGAGCGCACCGGCGCCTTCACGGCAAACAGGGGTGTCCGCCGTTTAAGATTTTTTTGAAACACGCGTGTGAACATTTTCTGATAAAAACACCATACCAATAGCTTTATTTGGTTGAAAACAAATTTAAGGTACTATGGATGAATTACAGGTGCGTTCTTTTAAAACATTTAATCAATATTTTTCGGAAATAATAATATCAATGCAGTACTAATATAACAGCTACTCGTATTTTTAAATAAATATACAACAATTACAAAATCAAAATAACTAATTACTACATCTAATCTAAAAAAGGCCCTTGAGGCATTGCACTAAGGATTCTGGCGGCATTTCCTCGTTATATAGCAATGCTGATATATTATGCGAGGAAGTCGCCAGCTCTTCGGTCACTAGGTACGTCAATGAGTATAAACGAAAATTAAGGTCATTTGAGTAAGTAAAGTATAGGCTACTGCTTGTAATTGTAACCGTAAAGTTATTTCCATAGGTAAGTAACTGTAATCCAAAGATATAAAAATGAATAAATTATAATATGTTTTTTCATATCAGTGGAACGTATACGTGTTATATATGTATAACACGTATAACACGTATAAGACCAAGAGCGTGTCGGGCCACGCTCAGTGTAGGGTTCCGTAGTTGTCCATCCGTCACAGTAAGTGTTCCCACTTAAAAGTAAAAAAATGGGCTATTTCATAAATACATTGAGTTGACATATTAAGTACAGAACCTTAAAACGGGCCCACAAAGGACTATATAAGGAAACTAAAAAAAAAGTTATAGATTCCAAATATACATGGAAAGTTCGATACAAAGTGTCTATTACGTCTGTGGGTACTTCACCTGCCAGCATTAGGTTTACTAGCGATGTAAGTTGTTTTAGGAGCTCGCCACGCGTTCCATTGCAGTCGCTGCTTAAGGAGGTCTTTTAGATGTTGCGGGGTAATTCCATCAAGGCCGCCAGCCGAGCCATTAGGGAACGACATAACGGCTCCCAAAACATCAAGATGTTAAGCCCAAGGGCTGTAGCTGTAAGGGGCTCATCGGTGATTTGCGGTGTGTCAGGCAGGATGAGGTTGGCTGCTGGAGGTGGATGTTTGTGACTAAGGGCTTTTAAGGTTTCAGGGCAGTTGGGTGCTACTACATCGTTGGAAAACAGTATGAGAGCGGCTCCTCTGATGTCATCATCCGAAACCTTATTCTCCACTGTTCTGAATATATTTGCTTTGTAAAAATTACGTTGTTGGGGGATTTTCCTTGATTTTTGTGGTTAGTGATTTGCGTGACTGATCTTGTAGACTGATATGCAAAATTTTATATGAAAATGTCAAAAGTTTTTTCCATGCGTGTGCGGAGTTTTCAGGTATAATGAATTTGATTACTTCTGCTAGGCTTTTGGAAACTGCAACACGAGCACCCCTAGGTACGCGCTTAAGAATTGGTAGTGTTTTCTTCAGATTGCCAATAGTCTGCCAAAAAGGGATGTCGGAGCTAACAGATTGGTTTTAAACACACGTAGAGGAAGGTACGGAGGTTGTGGGAGCTGAACACGTGACTTGGATTTTATGCTTTCGCGCAATGTGTATGTTCAGGCCTTTGGTACCTTTGAAATAACGGGACTCGGAGCATTGTGGGCAGGGTAGGCTAATATCCAACGATGTAGTAGGGACGGCGACACGGTTTGCTGATAGAGACATTCACTTTTCTTAAACTAATTATATAGGTACAAAGGTAAACAATAAAGTAATAGGATATAAAACAAAGTAGATACAAACACTCGTGATTGCACTCGCGACGACGGCGGCACGCTCTTTAATGTTTTTGACACTTCCTTTTACGCCAAAACCGTGATCAGGATCACAGAAAAATGTGCAGCGTTGGATAAACATTTCACAATCATAGTTTTAATATTTCGATTGCGCAAAACATCCAAAAACAGAACCGCCGACGAAAGCAACCAACATAAAATATGAGCATTCGAATGTCATGAATTAGTGTCATAAAAAAGTTTGACAGCACAAAAAACCTTTTCTGTATTTACGAGTTCTGCTTTTGCACCTAATACTATACTCCTCGCGGCGAATCTTGATCCCAATTTAATTATTTTGATACCTACACGTTTCTTACAAATACAGTAATTCTAATGTGTCTATACACATCGGCCCTATTCGGAAGTAGTCGTATGTTACGACATTTTACGATCGGAAAGGATTATTGTTCACTACATCAGAGCCCTGTGTGTCAGTTTTTAACGTAACTTAACTTCACGAACGCGTTTGCGTTCTCCTATATAAATAACATTATCACTTACGCATTCGTAAACGTTTTTATACTTCAAAAGTAACTTACACTAGAGCCTCTGTATGGAAGAAGATTTTTATGGGATAGTTCTTTATTGCGTGAACCGATTCTCACCATTTTTACTCACCAAATTACAGGTACAATAAATACCTGCTTAAACGGTTAAATTACAAACTTAGTTCAGAAATTATTTTGTATTTTTTTTTCATAAACTATTGAACCTATCAAGTTCAAAATAATTTTCGTTGGTATTTTTTGTAAAGTTCTGCTGTTGAGATTTTATTCATATTTTTAAAACTTATGGTATGCATACTCTCGGTACGCATTTTTTTTAGTTCTGGACCGATTATTTCCGAAACTATTTACATTTACATTATCAATACATGATAAACCCGTATTCATTTTTAAATACCTATCCAACGATATAAAACACGTTAGGATTAGAATGAAGAAAAAATCACTCCCCACTTTACGTATCCGTAACGTTTAGGGTTACCCTAATAAAACATCTTTTTCCACTTTTTATTTTATCACTTTGTCGGCGTAATTGATATACATATTACTACCACATTTCAGCTTTCTAATGCTAACGGTCACTGAGATTATCCGCGGACGGACGGACGGACAGACAGACATGGCGAAACTATAAGGGTTCCTAGTTGACTACGGAACCCTAAAAAGTATTACTAAAAAAAAATTAAACTTTTTGGACAACAAAAAAACGTTGACTTATTTATAAGATATACAAAGATTTCTGTGTGATGGCGGCCTAAAAAGAATAAATTATTAAAAAATAAAAAAATAGCTGCGTAACTTGAAGTGATAAATCTAGTCTTTATTTTAGGGAAGAGTTAATATGTTAGTTAAAAAGTATGATAGCTAAACTAAAACTTTTAAACAAAATTACACCTAACGATATATTTATTAACATTAAATTTCTGTCTTATAATACTTACAATCATAAAATAATAATTATGTCAATTATAAATTGAAATAGATGACATGTATTTACTTAAACTTATAAAATAAACCTACACCCAGCTCTACTCCCGGCGCTAAGGCACACATCACGCTCGATGCTTTGTACATTTGAACCGCGAAGGACAACCACTGCAGCAGGAACGACCCAGAGCGCGTAGGTTGGCCAGAACTCAATTCACAGAGAGACATAACCGATGTATGGTGGTCTTGTCAACCTTTAATTCATAATCAGTGCAGTTTACAGAAACCAACTTAACAGAAAGTTGAGTCTACTAAGTGTAAAATGCATGTTTTGTGTGAACACTGTCAAAACAGATTTATATTCCAATCCATTGCATGAAAAATCGCGTGCAATCTGCAATAATAGCAAGCACTAACCTACCAACGTGACATGCAAAAACTAAAGCGATTCTGAAATAGCAGTTCAGATATACCGTCGACATTAAAATCACGTAAAATATTGTACACCTAAGTTAATACAGGTTTTATTCATGTCATAAAAGCAGTCTGCAGAGAGCTTAATTTACACTCGAATAGTCAAGTTGTTTGTATAATTTAATTTTTTATATCAACTGACTATCTTGACTATTAATATGCATTTCTTATTGTAGGGATTCGATGTAGTTTAACCTTGTAAACATGGATTTATGTGATTTTTTTGTTCAACTGGCAAGCATGGGAAGTATTCTTATATATATTCACCTTCCATCAGGTGCGACTGAGGTCAAACGCTGGTCAGTCTTTTATAAAAAAAAAAAAAAAAATTATAATATTGGTTGATACACTAGCAGCTATAAGCTGATGCGTGTATATCACTGCGCTTGTTTAGTATATAAGCAAGTTCAGTTAATATTTTTAATTTCAAATGATTGCCAAATTTGATTTTAAAACTGTTTACTGAGGGGGTACTTATTACTGTCTCTGGCAAATTATTCCATTCACGCATAACGCGGTTTAATATAAAACGTTTTCTTGGATTGCTTGCGCTGGGTAATTCATTTATTTTAGAGCTTTGGCCTCTCAAACGATGGTTCTTGCTCATAAAATATGCTCAAACATAATAAAATATACAATGCTAGTCTAAATAAATGCATAGCTAACTTAAACTAGTTGCAAGGTTTTTTTAAAACAGTTTCATTAAAACACCGTTTTTTTTACTGTCCTTAATAAAACTTCCTTTACTTATTTATGATTTAAAAGTTAGAGGATAGGAAATACAAGATTTGAAACTGTAAAAAGTTGTTTAAGTATGCAAGTAGTTTGAGAGCTGGTAGATAATCATAATTTGTATGACACTAGTTACTTATCCCAATACAACCGACATAATTTTAGACAGCTATAATTTTAAACACTTATATTCTGTAAACTAATAAGTTTATATCGGTTGGAGTCATAAAAGCTGTTAATATATTTTATGAAGTAGATCTAGATTGATTGACATAACGTCTTAAACCAAAGTTAATGCAAGCAGAAGCCAATGGCACCGGCTCAGAAATAAATCAAGTCACACTTGTCACAGACGTACCATAACTTGTAAGTTATGCGGCTATCGCGTGCGTCTGAAATGGGGGATTTATGTAGACAGGGTATGAAAGCAACGGGACTGACCGCAGTTTGATGGAAAATTAATCTATTCATTTGTTCTGACATGATCAGAATTTAACATACGTTTTATCTGTATTTTACGCTCATTCATTTTAATTCTTTTTTATTAATAGTATAATTCTCAAATACTAAAAATACATATAACTAAATACTATATTATACAAAGTGAAAAACTAAACAAATACTAATTTTAAAAATACCCGTTTGATGTCAACGGTCAAAGTGCCCATACGGCTTCATAGGTAAATTAAGTATGTAGTGTCCATACGACATTACGTCGCTGTGAACGTAGCCGCGATGCAGAATAGTAGCCAGCATTTTGCTTATCAGAAGCCTCTATTAGATACACCGAAAGGTTTCTGCATAATAAACCCCCCTCTGATCTAATTATTCAATGCCGAAGACCGCAAACATGAAGGCTTTCCCTATTGCGGCATACTTTCGGTGCTTGAGGATGCTGCATCACCAGTATCAACTTTGGTGCCGGGAATACGAGACGGCGCAAGGGTGTCGATGCAAGGGTAGCGCCCCAAAGTAGCAGTAATTACTTATAGTTAAAAATGTTGTAAAAACCGTTAAATGTATAATTTTATACCTTTCATTAGGAATACTTATAAGGAAAATCGTACTTTGATACGGATTATATGCATTGCGGATAAAAAAAGCAGATACAGTCAATACAACCGAAACTATACTATCAGACATATTTTATATTTAGGTTTACGATATTCGTATTTAAAATATATTAAAAGTAAAGAAAAAAATAGGCGGGTCTCTAATGAAATAATTTGTATCAAACTGCCACCTATACGGGGTACAACATACCTAGGACCCTTCTCATGTTTTATTTACTGATATGGTCAATAAAATAAAATTAGTCCATTTAATATATTTAGCTGCTTCTCTGCAATTAAGTATTTTTGGTGTTTCTTTTTTGGCAGTGACGTATTTAAAGTCGTGAAACACATCAGGAAACGTAAAGTTCATTGTAGGTTTATCGATAGTACTGCTGTCGGACTTATTTTTATGTATGAGCCATTTTATCTAAATAGTTCAATAGAATTTAGTAGACTAAAAATAATATCAATGTGCCTCGGTTGCATTAATGTGCTCCAAGGTAGTTAACTTTTAAAACACAAATGAAAATTACTTAACAACTGAAAGAATCTAAATGCACATTTTACTAAGTAAAGTCTCAAAGTATATTAACGATAATAAAAATATATTAGCCAAAATCTTAACTGCAAAAATTTACCGTTTAGTGATCTTCAAAAAGGAATTTGTTCCTGATAAATCTTTAATTAGCAATTCAGGGGAGATGAGTCTCCGGCAGCTGATTAGTTATCTCATGAATTTATATTTGAATAAATTACCAGTCAGTTCTCATTCCTCGGATTATAACATTCTACTGTATTTATGTACCTCGTGTATCAATAGTCCCCGCCTTCCTCTAAGTGTCTTACATGAGCAAATAATGTCAACCAAACGCTTAAAGTAACCATGAAAATATATTGTCTTCGGTTGCCACGATAATTACTCATGAAATAAAATAAATAAAACGGATTTCCTGCAAAATAATTACTATAGAATAGTAGTTAGAATAATATGCACCAGCATATACAAATTGACAGTCAAATACGGAGCGTGTAGCGTTAGTGCGAGGCGCAGGGCGTTCAACCAATCAGCGTGCGATATTCGTTTCACTGCTTGTCAGTTCACATTCTGACGGATTGTCATCGATAAATAGTTAACAATCTACTGAAAAATGCTAAAAGTTAATTAACATCAGTACGTAACGGTCCACAATATTTCGATCGAGTTAGATTATAAAATTACGGAATTTACAATTTTACGGTGACATGCAAAAGTGCAAGTTTTAAGAAAAACATCTTTACAGACATATCTCGCCCACGTGTTAGCATGATGCTTACATTTTGTTGATTATTACATTTCTAGAGCTACGGAAGATAAGATTAAATTATTTTCGATTATTTGGAGCTATGTAGCAAAATAACGCAGTTTTCATTTCGCCCAATTTCATATTTTATTACTGCCCTACTTAGCTGGTCGGAAACTTTTGTAATGGTTTTGGAACGTTGCCAGAAATGAAGTGAGCGTTGTTTTATACTATAATAGATATACATATACATTCATGTTGTATATCAGTGCAACGTATACTATGCCTTTTAAAACTACAGCCTACTGGCTTCAAGTATTGAGCACACACTTTTTTCTTCTAACTTTAAAAACCATCTCTTTCTTAAAGCAGTTAAACACTTTTCTGATATTTCAAACGTTAATATAATGATGTACATGTTTTTCCCATCAAGTTGATACCATGTTCCCATCCCGTCCGGGATTCCGTTGCATATGTATGTTCAATGGAATGGGACGGAGAATTTCTCAAATAACTTTTTTTTTAATTTGGATTTTTTGTGTGGTTTCTACTCAGAATCATGAGCTCTTTTGAGCCTGATAGTAGAAATTTCATATTTTTTTTATTACATCCGTTCCGTTACCGCCATATGTAATGTATGAAAAATAGCCACGAAATGGAATAAAAAAGCTTCAGACACATTTTTTCTTTAAATAAAAATTGCCCAAATATGACACAATTTATAGAAAATGTATCTGAACGTACATACACCCCGTCCCCGTCCCGTTTCGACCGAGTAAAATCACGTTACGTATGAAGCGACCTTAAAAAATATAATTCACTACCACGCGATCAACGAGCGATATGTCAGATGGATGGCTATTACATGCCATTGGCACGACTTATACAAATATAAGAGGATTATTTGATATATAATAAAAGCCTATTACCAAGTTCATGTAGTGCAATAATTAATTTTTCCGACCATTACCGGCCTCATCGGCTTACTGTTCATGAGTTCTCGCTTACGGAATGCTTTGCAGGCATTTCTGTGTTACAAGAGCAAGTATTAGTAGTAGTACTTGATTGCTATTTTTTGTACAGTCGCGGAATGAAAAGGTTGACGACCTTAAGATCTGTTTTTGCTTGTTCAGTATAAATTCTCAGTATCTGCTTTATAGAACGAGTTAACATAGTATGACATATTACGTCATAATGAATGTCAAGTCACTACGTGGCGTACAAATAGGTCCACTTTAAAAATTTAACTTTTTGCAATTTGGAAAGAAGAAAAACTTTGATTAATAATAATGTAAAGTCTTTGAAGAATAAACATAAAAAGATCTCATTTGTTTCAGGAAGCTGGAAAAACGACCGCATAGTATCGTACATTGGTTTTGCGAGCAAAACATTTGAAATCATGTAATGGTAAGAATGTGTAGTTTTAAATCTAATATTTGATGTTAAGATTAGAATGTAAGCTTTAAAATGTAACGTGTTTTTTTATAGGAAATAAACAGTTCGTTTTTTTATGTTTAAAGCACGTCTTAATAATTTATTATTGACTTAAACAGGAACGAGTAAATCTTACCGAGGTACTTAAATCGCTGGTGTATATCCCCACAGAAATAAAACGATTTTAATGCCAGTAAAATATATTACAACAAAACAAACAATCACTTCTGTGAACGTAATTATGTTAATTGGGATTTATTATTACTCCCCAATCTTAAATACGAGGTGTAACCACCTCCAGCATCAATTAAAATTTGTAACCTGTTTCTCATGGAATCCATAAGACGGAAGCGTTTTGTTCCTCTCATTTGTTCCCAGATCATATGACAGTGGTTTTCTATAGCTTCTTTCGTCCTTTCGTTTCTGTTTTCCCAACGTTGCACCATTAAGCCCCATAGGTTCTCAATTGGATTTATATCTGGAGATTTGGCCAGTTTTTTTTTTATATTACGATGCCGGTCGAACCAAGCACTCACAATACGAGTGGTGTGAGTGCGAGCATTGTCTTGGACAAAGCGAATCTCGCGGAAAGCGTCGTCTGACTAAACAGTTCGGACACTTGACAGAATACTCTCTCCTAGAACCGACATGTAGTGTGTTGCGTTTTTTGCCCTTGAAGGTAATAATAGAACGAGTTTGCCTACTCCATCCGCTGACATCCATCCTCATATATAAGTCGGAATTCGCCCGGTACTAAAATTGGAACAAACTTCATACATTTCTGCGAAATAAATAGTTGTCAAAAAACCGTTATCTTCATTCTGTTGTCTCATGTCAGCTCTTTGTGCAGCATTGAGGAAGGGGCGGCGACCAGAATTATGACGATGATCGATCAGTTCACCTTCGTTAGCATATTTTCGAATCCAGAATCTCACAGCATATTGTAGCCATTTTCGTGTTGATCTATAATAGCTCCTTTTTCTAAAATAGTTATATTTCTCGGCATTGTAAAATATTAACACGAGAATTAACAAGAAAATCAGTAATTACACTGACAACAACTGTTAATCACATTAATAGTTATGCATTAGAAGCAAAAGAGGCTGTGATTATTCGATTTATCAAACTTGATGGCATCACAACTAATAAAAATGTTAAAGTTAAACTTGTAATCGCGAGGAACATAAGTCTGAGTAATATTTAACTTTGTTGTCAATCAGTAAAGCATACTTTTTGATACAACACTATGGTCAGTTACACAGTTCAAAAAGGTAACATGTGCTTCCAACGCGTAAATTGAATTTATTTGAAAACTGGTCTACCTTTTCATTCCGCGACTGTACATCGACAAAGTCTTACTGTTTATCAAAAAATAAATAAAAAAGAACATCACAAACATAAACGGAGAATATATTGACTGAATAACGTGCTCTTCATAGTATTTAGATTCATAAAAAAACGGCCAATAGCGTGTCGGGCCAGGCCATTGTAGGTTTCCGTAGTTTTCCGTCCGTCACAGTAAGTGTCCCCACTTAAGAGTTAAAAAATGGGCTATTTGTTACATTGAGTTGACATATTAAGTAGCGAACTCTAAAAACGGGCCCACAAAGGACAGTGATAATGAAGAAAGAGGAATCTACAAGTTTATTATTATTATTTTATTACACAACGAACTACCAAATACAACTAAGGCCCCTTACACACTGCGACTTTTAGCAGCGATGCAGTCGCGATGCTGTCGCGATGCAGCATCGATGCAGTCGCAAATGGTCCACCTTTACACACTTGCGCTACTTTAAGCATCGATACAGTCGCGATACTGTCGCGATACAGTAGCGATGCTGTCGCGATGCAAAAGCTGGCCATTGAACTGTAGCGATGCAGTATCGATGCAATCGCGATGCAGCATCGATGCAATGGCGATGCAGCATCGCTACTGTATCGCGTTAGCATCGCGACTGTATCGATGCTAACGTGAGCCTCGACGCGATACGTATTTTGATCAGTCATTCATTGACTGCCCCAGCGCGATGAATTCGATTGAAACTGTTTTAATCACGCTCTCTGTATTATTACTTTTAAAAAAGAAACGTAAACGCAAACAGAGGAAGTATTTCGTCCACCCATTTTGGTCCCGGGTATGTCCTTAAACTACGTCCAACAATGAGAGGTAGGGCACAGCGATGACCATCACGCTTGAATCTGGGGCAGCTCAACTGGGGAAGTACCTCCTCCTTACAGAAGACAACAGCCATAATAGCACTGCTACCTTTCAGGTATGTAGTGTTGTCTTCCTGATGGTGAGTAAGGTTCCCAGATCTCCAACCCCCCTTAAAGGTCGGCAACGTGCTTGTGACTCTCCTGGTGTTACGGTTGCCTATGGGTGGCGGTAATTGCTTACCATTAGGCAATCCGTCTGCTCGTTTGCCATCTTTGTCATTAAAAAAAGTGAAAGATTAAGAAGTGGTCATTATATATCATATTATGTCAGTAGCTAGCTCTAAAATCAGATAGCTGCTTTTAGTACTGCTTTATCAGTAGATTTAGCAAACTGCCCACTACCCCGCGTCTGCAATTCTGCATCGATGCTAACGCGCGTCTGTATCGATGCTGTCGCGCGTGTGTATCGATGCAAAAAAAAATTAATTGATGATGTCGCGATACTGTCGCGCGTGTGTATCGATGCTAACGCGCAACTGTAGCGATACTAACGCGCGACAGCATCGATGCAAAATTGCTGGTGTCGCGATGCAGTCGCGCGTTTCAGAAACGCGCGACTGCATCGCTGCTAAAAGTCGCAGTGTGTAAGGGGCCTTAATGTATGGAAGATGATTTTTATGGGTTAATTCTTTATTCCGTGAACTGATTTGCACAGTTTTTACTTTATTTGAAAGCACGTCATTTCATTGTGATTTTGTAGAAATTCCTGCTTATACGGTTAAATTACAAACTTAGTTAAGAAATTATTGTGTAATATTTTTCAAAAACTATTCAATCAATTTAATCTTTTTTCAAAAAAAAAAACATTCCATCAACTTCAACATAATTTTCCTAGAAAGTGTATATAAAAACATTTTTTTTTTTTTGCATATTTTTAAAACTTATGGTTCTAAAGTTAGTGCGGGGGCACATTTTTTTACTTCCAGTGATTATTTACTTTATAAAAAAATATAAACCCCTATTCATTTTTTAATACCTATCCAACAAAAATATCACACGTTAGGGTTGAAATAATAAAAAAAAAAACATTTCCCTACTTACGTATAGGGAGTATTCCCTACCCTATAATTTTTTCCACTTTTTATTTTACCACTTTGTCGGCGTGATCGATATACATACACTGAGATTATCCGCCAACGGACGGACGTACGGACGGACGGACAGACGGACATACATGGCAAAACTATAAGGGTTCCTAGTTGATTACGGAACCCTAAAAAGTAGGTAGAGAAAGTGTAATGAAAATACGTGCGTTGCTACCGAAGACTGTTTATTAAGAGACAGATAGACATAAGTCAATCTTACATATTTGGAACATAGTTATTCCTAATTCAAATAACCACTGTAGATGGCGCAGCTATAGATATCAAACTATATCATAACAACATCCCCACTATATCTAAGCATAGCCATCAGAAATTAAAAAAACAGCTTTACGGACTAAACATACTACTTGGGTATAATACCTAACTTGTCAACAAATCTAAAATGTTTGACAGACCCAAGACTTTTTGTCAACAAGTCAGCTGGCATATCAGCTGTCGACAAATACTTCGTTTCCACTATACCTTTACCTACTATATCCCTACAAAAGTGGTAACGTATATCAACATGTTTAGACCTATTGTGAAACACGGGGTTAGCTAATAACTTCAACGCACTTTGATTGTCATTGTAAATTGTAATTAATGACAATTCATTTGTAATCTCATGGTACAACGACCTTAAATATATAGCCTCTTTGATAGATTCGGATATTCCGACATACTCCGATTCGCAACTAGATAGGGACACGCTGGTCTGCTTTTTACTGCACCATGAAACTACACACCCAGACAAAGTGAAACAAAATCCTGAGTAGGACCTCCTATCTAAAACATTACTGCCCCAGTCTGCATCAACAAACCCAGTGAGCTTTGAATCAGACTCAGCACTATACCTAAGGCAATAGTGTTTTGTTTTCTTAAGGTATCGTAAAACACGTTTGGCATGAGCCCAGTGTTCTCTACCATGACAGTTATTAAACTGGCTCAGGTACCCTACACTAAAAGAAATGTCTGGCCGCGTCAAAACTGCTAAGTACATGAGACTACCAATAAGTTGTTGATAAGGTAATTCAGTATCACAGCACTCACCTTTCTCTAAGTTTAATCTTTCCTCCATAGGAGTCTGAGCAGTGTTACAGTCTGTCATATTGAACCTATGCAACAACTTGTTTACATAATCCTCCTGATCTAGAGTTATAACATTGTTCTCTTTATCAATACAAACATTCATGCCTAGACACTGTTTGACTTGACCAAGATCTTTTAATTTAAAATGTGAAGCAAGCACCTGTTTCAAATTCTTGGTTTCCTCATTATTATTAGAAAAAACAAAGAAATCATCGACATATAGAGCAACTACAGTCAAACCATTATTGTTCTTCACATATAAGCATGGTTCAAGCTTAGACCTAGTATAACCATACTTGGTTAAGCAATCATCTACCCTCCTGTACCAAGCCCTTGAAGATTGTTTAAGGCCATATATTGCTCTTTTAATTTAAGAACCTGCCCTATGCCATCAGATGAAGGAAACCCTTCTGGCTTCTCCATATAAATATCCTCCTCAAGGTAGCCGTTCAGGAAAGCAGTAGTCACATCTAAATGACAAATATCAAAATTCAATTGCACAGATAAAGCAAATAAAAGTCTAAGAGTTGTGTGTCTTACCACTGGCGCGAAGGTTTCGTCATAGTCCACTCCGTACTTCTGAGTGAAGCCCTTGGCTACTAACCTGGCTCTGAACCGCACATTGCCCTCACTATCATACTTCTTCCTGAGTACCCACTTGCATTTGACAACACTAGAGTTCTTTGGAGCTTTGACAAGTTCCCAAGCTTGATTATCTTCAAAACTTTTTAACTCCTCTGTCATAGCTTGTCTCCATTGCTCTTTCTCTGGTCCGTGCAAAGCTTCTGATAATTAAAGACCACTGGCATCATCCATTCTGTCAACATCAGAACACAAATTTGAGATGCCATACCTCTCAGGCGCTTTTCTCTGATCTGCTGATCTTAAGACTGGTCCAACCCTCTCAGATACAGGACTTTCAGGAGCTGAAGCATTCTCAGTGGTAGTGTCAGCATCTTCATACTCACTCATATCAAAGAGTCTGTCAAAGTTCTGCTAGTCTCTGGACACTCATCCCCACTGAACTTTGGCATCCTACATCAACTGTCTGCCTTTGATCTACCTTCTGTGCCTGATCCACTTTCTGTGTCTGATCCACCTTCTGTGTCTGATCCACTTGTAGTGTCTGATCCACCATCTGTGTCTGATCTAGCTCAAGTTGACAGTATGATTCCTTACTTTTCTCAATTACTATGATATCTCTGGCATTTAAAAATATTTTCTTTATGGGATCATAGATTCTGTATCCTTTAACACCTTCAGGGTATCCCATTAAAATACATTCTTTAGACTTTTTCTGCCACTTCAACCTTTTTTCTTTGGGAATGTGGACCATGACAGTACTGCCGAATATTCTTAGGTGACTTATATCTGGCTTTGTCCCTGTCCACATTTCAAAAGGAGTCTTGTTGTTCAAACCTGAAGCTATTGTTCTGTTCCTTAAGTAAACTGCACAACTACATGCTTCTGCCCAGAACGCCGTGGGAAGCTCAGCATCAAACAATAAGCATCTAGCCTTCTCACAAACCGAACGGTTCTGGCGTTCGCAGAGCCCATTTTGTTCGCTTGAATATGGGTTGGTTCTCTGATGCAGTATGCCATTTATCTTCAGGAACTCCGTGAACTGCTTGCTGCAAAATTCAAGACCATTATCACTTCTAATAGTTTTTATCTTTTTGTCAAGTTCATTTTCAACTTTGGCTTTAAACTCTTTAAAACACTCAAAAGCTTGACTTTTTTCTTTTAAGAAATAAATAAAGGCCATACGACTAAAGTCATCTACAAATAATAAATAATATCTGGATCCACCAAAAGATCTAACTTCCATTGGACCAGCTATATCCATGTGAATCACATTCAGTAATGAATGACTTCTGTTGCAATTGTTTGGAAATGGCAATCTGCATTGTTTGCCTTCGCAACATACCTTGCAGTTACTGACATCGATCCTGTCGCTAATATTCAAACCTCGCACTGCATCTTTCATTTTCGTCATATATGATCCACACACATGACCAAACCGACGATGCCAGGTGTCAGCAGACACTGCCATTGCAACGGTCGTATTTTCTGGCATATTTAATTTGTAAACTCCGTTTATTAAAGCAGCCGTAGCAACTAACTGTCCTTTTCTATTATAAATTTTACAATCTTCCTCAGTGAAGTCTACTTTGTTACCTTTTTTGATGAGTTGACTTACTGATAACAGGTTCGTAGTTAGACTCGGTACACATAAAACTTCCTCAACGGTTATATCAAATTCACTGTCGGGCGTCACAGTCGCAATCTGTACACTGCCGCTGCACAATACTGGCAAAGATGCCTTGTTTGCTACAATAATCTCGCGAGTAGCCGGCTCGTACGATGCATTAATAACCCAACTTTCATTAGCTGTCAAGTGCATACTGCAGCCACTATCAATATAGTAATCGTTTTTCTTAAACTCGCCGCTTAAAAACACAGCACTGAATGCATTTGACTGTTTCCGTGTACCATTTTTAACAAACATAGAATTATTTTCTGAATTTGGACACTGATTTCGGTAATGACCGCTCATTTTACATTTGAAACATTTGACATTGACATTTCTGACTTTTGGAGTTACGGCGCTGTCTTGATTACCACAAACAATCTTTGTTTTATTTTTCTTGTTGTGTTGGTAACTTGACGTACTGGCGAATGCACTCTCAATCTCGTTCCCGTTCCCGGTCAAATTTGAATTTTTCTCTTCCATGTCTAAAAGCTTCGTTTTTATAGCATCTGTCGTGATGGAAATGCCGGAATGCTCTATTGCCATAATCATCGGTGAATATTTCTCTGGCAAACCTGCTAATAATAGCGAGCCAATCCATTCATCACTTATTGCAAAACCCGTACCGCTTAATTTTTGACCATTTTCAACCAACTTCGTCACGTAATCTGTCATAGACTTAGAATTTTCTAACCTGATAGAAATTAAATTTCGTAACAAAGTTATTCTTCTGGCGAAGCCTGAGTCATCAAATAAGTTTTGAGCTTTGTCCACAAATCATACGTAGTTTTTATACCTTTTACATGGACATATAGGGAAGGGTCAATTGTCAAAATCAGTTTCGCTCGGGCTTTCTCGTCTTCTGCAGCTTCTGTACTAGTCGCAACCGTAGTTTCTGGCTTACGCTTGATAAACTTTTGCGTTCCTTCTAGTATCAAAAAATTCTCTGCCGCGAAAACCCATTCACTATAATTTTCTCGGCCACGTAACTTGGGCACATTCGTCACGTAATTTGGTGACGACATCTTCGGATTTCTGTCACAGGTCACTCACAATTAAACTATATCGTATGATACACAAATAATTAGCAACCTAATTCTTGACTAGCTCCACATATTTTTCAATTAAAACATGAAACCCATAACCTGTAATGAAAATACGTGCGTTGCTACCGAAGACTGTTTATTAAGAGACAGATAGACATAAGTCAATCTTACATATTTGGAACATAGTTATTCCTAATTCAAATAACCACTGTAGATGGCGCAGCTATAGATATCAAACTATATCATAACAACAGAAAGTAACTTGTTTTTTTTTTAAATTATATTTTGAAAACCCTAGCCCTTATTATCTGACCTATATCTCCTATCGCCTTCACCTACCCATACTTTCATATTAATATTATAAATGCGAAAGTATCTGTCTGTTACTTCTTCACGCTTAAACCGGTGAACCAATTGGGAAACAATTTGATACGGAGAAAGTTTAGGCTACGAGAAAGGACATACGATATTTTTTATCCCGCAATCAGAAACGGGCATGGCTGGCCGACGAAGTCACCAAGAAAAACTAATATAATATTATAAATGTGAAAGTTGCGATAGATGTACATTTTGACCGACCGGTCTGGCCTAGTGGGTAGTGACCCTGCCTATGAAGCCGAAGGTCCTGGGTTCGATTCCCAGTCAGGGCATTTATTTGTGTGATAAGCACAGATATTTGTTCCTGAGTCATGGGTGTTTTCTATGTATTTAAGTATTTATATGTATCTATCTATTATATATATCGTCGTCTAGTACCTACAACACAAGCCTTACTGAGCTTACCGTAGGACTAGATCGATTTGTGTAAGATTGTCCCGAAATATTTATTTATTTATTTATTTATTCTGTTTCATTTCAAAAGCGAATGAATGTATTCTTATGAAACTGACCAGTAAAGTACGTTACATTATATATCTGAATAAAATATAGGCTAAATGGTTGCGTCAGTTTTCATCCCTGTTAGGGATAAAAAGGGTGAATGTAAATCAAATAGTAAATTACTATGTTAGTTACGTAACAACCAGTCTGTTAAATGTAAAAAAACTATACAAGTTAAACGCTACTTGATGTGCTCATACCTACATACTGCACACAAACGTGCTCTCTCACTCAGAGTCTCACCTATACACATCCGAAGTAATAGGTTTATAGATGACATTAACATCCAACAAAAAGTTTGCAATACCCCCATGTCTATTAAAGTTATCATAAATACTTGTTCATGTCAAAGTATGGAATGCAACGCTTGAACAAACTAGGCCACATTATTCGTTTACCTTAGTTTTGTCGTGTTTGTGTTTTACCTTATGATGCCGGCTGACCTTGCCTTGTGATGCCAGCTGACTTTGCCGTGTGATGCCAGCTGACTAGAATAGCACCACCCCATCTCCTCCCGCGACAAAGGGAAAAATCCTACGGACTGGGAAAGATGGAATGTACAACTACTGCGGTCGCCAGTCCGGCTGCCAAGTGTGGCGACTATGGCAACTACCCCAAAGATGATAGGTAGGTACAAGTCATATTTGTGGGAGGCTTTTGTCGAGCTACATAATGACTGAAAGGTATGTTATATAAATGTATAAACGATGTAACTAACCTGACTGTTTTATATACAAACTGGATGTTGCACGCGACTTCGTCAGTTTAAGATACCACGCAGAAGCGTAGTATGACATCATTCCACTGTGAGGCGGTACGAAGTACACGGGGTCAGCCTGTACTAAATATATTATTAGTTAATACAGCTCTTTAGAATGATACTATTTTATTCGTTCATTTTCTTAAGTTGCACTTTCAAAATCAGATTTGCCTGTTGTTTCTAATTTCCAAATTTAGACAATCGACCGTCACTCCCGTTGCTAAGTTTGGCAAAGACAGTTGGGCCATCAATCTTTTTCAATGCCCAAACCTCTCTAACGGTTGAACGAATAAAGGCCGAAAGGAATTTAAGGAATATAAGAAACACTATTTTGTTCTTTCACTCATGATTTAGTATATCTTTCAGTTTTGTTCTGAAGGTATATATATTTTTCTTAATAAAATAAGGTAGGTACTATTAGGAATACTATAGGAATAGCTACTGATCAATGATTTCTAAGTGCTTAAAGGAATATTTTACGAAACATTTTTTAAATTGGTTTCATTGATATACTCGTAAGAAACCATGGACATGGACGCGGCACCATATATACTTTTAATAATACAATATCATCAAATATCAGAATAGGCAATATGAGTAAATAACATAAACGTTAGGGATTTTTGAATTGAACAAGTACCTAATAAAATAATTACATAATTTAAAATATTTTTTCATTAAGGTTTCAAAAACTGATATACATAGCCATAGGTACATATATTTTCTGCTCATCAAAGAATTGAAATGCAACAAAAACTTTTAATAGGGACCTTTTAAGACATCTTTATTTGTGAATAATATACGGAGTAGGTACCGGATACTCTCGGTGCATTATTTCATAAGATGATAAGATATGTTATTAATGTTATTATGTACGTTGATTGCATTTTGAGTAGGCCCCAACAAAAGTGAGTCACAAATATAACAAACTAAAACGCCTAGTGCTCTTAAGTAGGTATGAAATGGGAAGCCAAGGATATGATTTTTACCCATTTACCTAACTCTTACACCTATTCCAAGCACAGTGTGTCAAAGAAACACACTTGAACCAGCGCCTACGTGAGCTAATGCGAGTTGAAAGCAATCGTGAAAAAAATAATTTGCGTTGCATCGCGTTGGTCGCAAATAGACTTTTGGGAGTATACTCGTTTTAGCGAAATAGTGGGGCCGTAGTTGCGCACATGTGTTGCGGCAGGGATTAATAAGAGGATGTGATTCATGCACATAAAAACGGGGACGCAATTCCACGTAGGTTAGAGCTGCTCGAAAAATTGCATGTTATTAGATTGATCATCGATTTGATAATAATTTCAATTCCTGTAACTTAATACCTTAATTTAAATATTACACAAAATTTCGTATTATAGTTTATTTTTGTTACTGATTTTTTATTAGAGGAACCCTTAGCGTAGTAACTTAACCTTTACTGCATAAAACACAATAGTACAAAAGGCGGATTAAGTCCACCTTTTGTACTACCTATTTTTCGCTTTGAAGCATTCTCTACCAGTCAACGTTGACACAGTCGCCATCAGACATATCGGAGCTCTGCTGAACAATGCCTTTATTTTCAAGGCAAAAGTGCATGTTCAGTTAATTGTAACCTCCTCCACTGCTGTGATATATCTGATGGCGACTGGACAATGCAGAAACGTTGTGGTTTATGCAAAAAAAAAAACAAAATGTACTTAGGTATTTATATAACATAAACTTGCAACACTTAAAATAGATTGAAATACGACTATAAAAACGAATATAATAGGTATACGTGCATAAAACTACACACTTACAATAGTTATTTGTTATACATGGGGGTAAAGTCAGTGTTTACCTTCTCGTGCTAATATTGAGACGCGAGCTAGCGAAAGATTCCAAAATTTAAGCACGAGCATAGCGAGTGGTTCAAAGAGTGGAATCTTGAGCATTGAGAGGGTTTCAAAGCACGAAAGGGGACACTTTGCTACCGAGTGAAACAGATAATTTTTCACTTCAGTAACGGGAGGAAAAAAAAAACTCTAAAACTTTAAAAAGATATTGAAAATCATTAGCATCCATCATTCATCATTCAAAAACATCAAATAAAAAAACATCTGACCAGATAATATCAAACACTCGATTAGTTATAAATATTTTTTATGAAATTAGTTACTTTGCACTCGTGTGAATAAAATGCAACTTTGCTAACTGTTTTAAAGAACAAAACAGTTATTTCCGAGCTAGTGAGGTGAAAAATAATAATAAGACGTACAAGTAAGTATACAGAGCGCCCCACGGCTGAGACACATGGAATAAAAGTACCTTGAATATTGTAGATGGATCATTTTTCCGAAAAAATACATTCTTTCTTTGTTATGAAAGTCTACCGTTATAATTTAACCGTACAATAAGTTATGTACATTAATGGTCGGTATTATGATTTATGATATAGGTAATTAGTATATGTGGTTGAGTCCCGTTTATTTGTATTTAATTATAAAGCAGTCAGAAGAGTACAGAGATACGAGAATGAAAGGAACGCAAGGGTAGGTAAATATAATTGTAAGCAATTAGCGCTGCGCGAACTGGATAGCGCTTTATTTCGTTGGCGCGAGGGTATTAGCTAGTATTTATTTAAATAAGTTAGCGGAGTGAACCCTATGTACTTCTACTATAGTAGTTTATGTATCTGTGCATAATGAAGGGCATTACAACAGGACTGCGGGTTTAATATCACACGATTGTTGTAATGCCTAATTATGTATAGTTACATACACTACTTTATCTACACACATATCATAAATGTTTTAAGATTGGTTCAGGAACTAGAGGAACATGACCTGCAGTAATACTAGTGTTAATTGAAACATCAAAAAGTCAACGAACAAAAAAAATTACAGCTTGGAATGGCGGCGTTGCGTATTTCGTATCTCAGTCAAATATTTTTTTAATACCATAGATAAGCGAATGAACTCCCTATTCTATTGTCACTCGAGTTCAAATGTCGTTCGATTTATATTAAAAAAACATAACCAATTGGCGTTTCGTATCAATTAATATTTTAATATATGTAGATACTAGAATAGACACCCCACTTGAATTTGACAGCTGTTCCAAATTTGAACTCATAACCTACTGTTTTCAGGAGGTAATGTTAACTTTACATCCCTATTAATTTCTGATGGTTGGTAATGCTGGTCATTGCCTACGGTTTCTGGACGAATTTTAGAGATATTTTTTTAATGATACATATCATTAGTGCTCTAAAATGCGTCCAGAAACCGTACCGTATTTTATTTATCTAGATAAATATCTTTACGTCACACTAGGCAGTAAGTGAGATTTACCGCCCTAGGGCGCGACGGAAAATTTCACTTAACACCCAGATGAAGACGTAAAACTATGTACGCACCACGGGCGGTAATAAAAAAGGCCTCGGATCGCTTGTTTATGGCCCTCACCTCCGGTTCGGGCCACAAATACTCGCGATCTGAGCCATTCTTTGTTGTACCGCTCTGGGTCCGTAATGTACTATTACGTCTCAGGGCCACTTTAATTTTTGGTCTTAATTAACATAATACGATACAGATCTAGTTAATATTTAACCACAATATACATTATGCGTTATCGATTTTGATGTGTTTAATGAGATAATTATACTCATATTGCCAGGTTTTCCCAAAATGCACTAAAACTTAAAACTTAAAAACGTCTCATGAAAATTATTTGACTTTCCTTATTTTAGCATTTTTTCATATCCTTGGCGTAACTCCAGATGCCATTAAAAGTTCTTACTTCTTTTCTTGCGCCTTTGTTATAAAGAACGGAAAGGAGATGATATAATGTCACAAATATTTATTATGTTGACAATGTTTACAATAAAGAAAAGGGAAATTTCAATGATCATGACATTTTGCATTTCACCACTCACTATGATTTAAATATAACGTGTATCGGTTAGTATTGTCATACTCTAAAACGTGTTTCACGATTCCGCATTTTTATTAGAACTTTAATATAAAAACTTTACCGTCGGTCCGTCGGGTATACTTATACGATATTGATAGATGAAAACAGCATGAAATTCCGCCCGTTCTTAAATAGCCGCGAGCATACAGTCATCAAAATTTAAGAATGGGTCTCACAGTCTGTCGGTTCCGTTCCTAAATTTTGATAACTGTATGCTCGCGACGATTTAGGAACGGGACGAAATTTCATGCTGTTTTCATCTATCAATATCGTATAAGTATACTGTATTAAGTATCTTTGTTCAGGTTTCTTGTTTCAATTGGTCAAAATGTGACGATTGTAAAATATTTCGGAAAAAGAGCAGGATTGTAATGAGACAGAAATGGGGGTGACAGTGAAGCTGGTAATGGCGGTGGAAGTAAGGGTAGTGACTAATACCCGCTGGGCATGAGGTCTTTAGTTCTATGTAAAATATTTATTTGGTCATACTTACTTACTTCTAGATAGTGTTACATCACTTGAATATTGTATACTCTTATATATTATCGCAACTCTTTATTCTAGTTTCCTCATGACTGATGGACACGACAGCAATGGTTGGTCACTTTTATTAAAGCCCTTCAGTGGTTCTGCGGCTGGATTGGATGGCCTTGCTCCTCAACATTTAAAGGACTTAACATGCCCCTCTGCTGTCGATGCTGGTGTGCAACTCGTCTCCTGCATTACTAAATTAATTAACTTTATCTACGTACATATTATCATAAGTGCTCTAAAATGTGTCCAGAAACCGTAGGCAATGACCAGCATTACCAACCATCAGAAGTGAATGGAGATGTAATGTTAACATTACCTACTGAAACCCGTAGGTTATGAGTTTAAATTTGGAACAGCTGTCAAATGCAAGTGGGGTTTCTATTCTATTATCTATAGATATTAAAACAGTCATTGATACGAAACGCCAATTCGTTATGTTTTTTTATTATAAATCGAACGACATTTGAACTCGAGTGACAATAGAATAGGGTGTTTATTCGCTTGTCTATGGTATTCAAAAAATATTTGACTGAGATACGAAATACGCAACGCCGCTATTCCAAGCTGTCATTTGTTTTGTTCGTTGACTTTTTGATGTTTCAAGTAACACTAGTAATAATGCAGGTCATGCCTACGGTTCCTGAACCCATCTTAAAACACTTATGATATGTGTGTAGATAAAGTAGTGTATGCAACTATACATAATTAGGCATTACCACACTCTTGTTGTAATGCCCTTCATTATGCACAGATACATAAACAACTATTATGTACTCAGGCAGTGTCCACCCAGATATTATACCAATTATATACGGAGCAAATTTAATTGCACTCACTAAGAAGGATGGAGGAGTCAGACCAATCGCTGTAGGTTCAACGTACCGCCGTGTAAAATCGGTGTACGATACATTTTGCCAAAGTTACAAAATATTTTTGAACCTGTTCAACTAGGTTTCGGAGTCAGAGGGGGTAGCGAGGCTGCTGTGTATGCGGACGTATTTGGAGACCGGCCAGTGTGAGGTTTTACTGAAAATCGATGTCAGATGCTTTTAATTATTTAAACCGAGATACCTTGCTGTCTGAGGTTAAATGTCACATCCCTGAACTATACAACTACCTACTACATTGTTACGCAGACCCTTCGATGCACCTATATCAGTCAAACGAATTGTCGTCCGAAGTAGGATGCCAGCAAGGGGACCCCCTGGGACCAGCCATTTTTAGTTTGGGTATAAACCAAGTAATTAAAAATTCGTCATCAAAATTCAACGCTTGGTACCTGGACGATGGAACATTGGGAGGGGATGTGGAGTCAGTGCTTACCGATTTGTCTGTGATAATAAACAAATTCAAATCTATAGGTAGGCCTCGAGTTAAACTTCGACAAATGCGAACTGTACTTTCCAAATTCTGACAGCGATGTCAATAGCCTATTACAAAGATTCAATCACCTGGCCCCTAATGATAAAATACTCGATAAAAATACGCTTTACCTTTTGGGTTCCCCAATTTTTGAAGAGAGTTTTCCTGAGTTTATCCAAAAATCCATATCGAAATTCCAAAATCATTCACAACGTTTACTCGAAATTAGCTCCCATTATGCATTCTCTATTATTAAATTTTACCCTTTTATTCCGAAGCTTACTTATGTGCTCCGCTGTTGCCCATTGTGGAAGAATCAGATACTTTTATCGCAGGTGGATAATCTTATTAAATATAATTTAGAATCCATCCTTAACACGTTCACTGCGGTACGAGGCATATTCGCCACTGGTTAATTGCGATGTTAAGTAATTACCGCAGCGAAGGTGTTAATATCTAGTTCAGTGAACAATCTTGGACTCAGGCGTCGCTTCCCATCCGACATGGTGGTTTTTGGCGTACGTAGCATGTCCGGTGTAGCTATGCCAGCTTTTTTGTCTTCGGTACATAGTTCGCTTGGTCTCATAGGGAAAATACTTCGCATAAACTGCGAAATCTCCGGCTTAAACCATGCAAAAACTGCTTGGTCGAGTGTATGCCCTGGTCAGGATTTTTCGTCGTAAGTCGTTGAATACATATTCGTCCGGTGTCTTAGCGTCCAACTCTCCAAGTATACAGGAAAGTGAAAAAGATGAGGTCCGCATGAGTTAACTTTAGTTTCTCTGCCTAATTATATATTACAACTTACATCACCAGACTCTTATGTCAAAACAACTTAGTATTTTTACGTTTCTAAATTCAAAATTAGTTTTAACCGCCAAGAAGTCGATTCTGTATTTTTTTGGTTGTGAATTGGTAATCTCAGATCAAAGCAATATACGAGGGGTGATCCAAAAATAATGATAATCGAATACTATCCGTGGCTGAATAAGGTAAAAGGAGGTCTTATTTTTTAAAGCGGTTACTACTGGCCTGTAAATAAAAAAAAAAAAAAACATTAAAAAAAATATGTATATGTCATTGAGTTCGGAAAAAATACATGAAAATGGAGAAAAATGAAGTGGGAGCCGTCATTAAGTACTTGTGTTTAAAAAAAATGTGTACTAAAATATACATATTGAATTATTGGGAACATTAGGGGAATCCATACCACCGTATTCCACAGTTGCACGCTGGTGCAAGAAATTTAACTTGGGTAGGACATCAACTAAAGACGAGCACCGCGAGGGTCGACCGTCCACCGCCCGTACTGACAACATGAAAAAAATTTAGTTTTGAGTGATAGAAGAGTGACGATCAGGTATTTAAATGAAATGACAGGGATTTCGTATGGCAGCATTCAACGAATATTAACCGAAGATTTGAACATGAACAAGGTATCCGCTCGTTGGGTGCCACGAATACGACCAAAAGACGATGACGACCAAAAGGAAATTCGATACCAGATGTCAAAAGGTTATCTTGAAAAATTTCAAGCTGACCCTGAAACTTTTTTGCGACGATTTGTCACCGTGGATGAGTCTTGGATTCACCATTTCGATCCAGACCAAGCAACAATCTATGACATGGAAACGACCGTCCTCTCTGACCCCAAAGAAATTGAAGGTCACCAGTTCAGCGGGTAAAGTTATGGCGTCCGTGTTCTGGGATGCCGAAGGGGTAATAATGATAGATTATTTGGAAAAGGGAGCCACTATCACGGACTTACATTACGCAGAACAAATAAAGAGATTGCGGGAAGCTATCAAAGAGAAGCGACGGGGTAAGTTACGGTCCGTTTTGTTGTTTCACCAGGACAACGCACCTCCTCATAAGGCCAGAGTTGCAATGGCTGCAATCCAGGATGCGGGTTTCGAATTGCTTGATCACCCCCCTTATTCACCAGACCTAGCCCCCAGCGACTTCTATCTGTTTCCACGGCTAAAGGAACACCTCAGAGGCAAGAAATTTTTGAATGACAATGAGGTCATGGCTGCTGTTGAGGCGTTTTTGGACAGTCAAGAAAAAGTTTTTTTTTTTTAATGGAATTCGCGGTCTAGAAAAAAGATGGTCTACGTGTGTAGGCTTATTTGGAGATTACGTCGAGTTATTTCTTTATTTCGTTTTTGGTCACTTGAGTTGTTTTACATATTAATTATCACTACTTTTGGATCACCCCTCGTATTCCTGTTTTTTTTTGTATTTAGTAAAGTGTAAGAAAACTGTGCAAATGATGTTAAATATATAATATAATGTTAAAGACTATGCCAAGACACCATGGACTTTGAAATTCCTAATCAATAATTGTGTAATTGTTATTGCATAATAAATTCTTCATAGATAATTTTAAGAAGATCTTTTTAGGGTTCCTTGGACAACTAGGAACCCTTAAAGTTTCGCCATGTCTGTCCGTCCGTCCGTCCGTCTGTCCGTCCAGAAGTAAAACAAAATGCGCCCCCTCTAACTTTTCAACCATAAGTTTTAAAATATGACAAAAATCTCAAAAATAGAACTTTACTAAAACTTTCTAGTAAAGTTATTTTGAACTTGATAGGTTCAATAGTTTTTGAAAAAAAAAAAAAAATATTACAAAATCATTTCTGAACTAAGTTTGTAATTTAACTGTATAAGCAGGTATTTATTGTACCTGTAATTTTCACAAGAACACAATGAATTGACGTGATGGATGCATCTTCGAACCACTGAAAGTCGAAACACGCGTATCTATATCCAGTTCGACGCTGCGCTGTGAACGGTCGCACCGTTCGCACTACACCTGTTCGGATTCGCGTAGCCATCGTAGATAGTGAGGCGCAGTGTCCGCCAATCACAATTCCAGCAACAATTAGAGAAAGTCAGCAATGTGTATCCGTAGTACAACCGATGAGGAGCCCGGGATGAAGTATAATGGTGTTTTGGCCTCTGGCGTTTCTCGTTGCGTCGGTAAACAGTTACCAATATTTATTAGATGTAAGTAGTCGAGGCCAACGTGAGTAAAAGGCCTTTTGTGATGGCTCCGTCGTTCAGGTGGTGAGTTGCCAATTTGAGGTTGGCCAGGTTGTCTCTTCCACCTTCCGTGCCTCTGGTTCTTACAATCCAATGTGTTTGGCGAAGTTTGTATAGACGTAGAACGCAGTACGGCTATCGGGATTCAAAACTCGTGGGGGCTTTTATTTTCTCATTGACTCCTGGTACGGAGCTTATACGCGTATTTAATTGAGAAAATCATAAACATAATTCGTATCTAGGGTAGGCGCCCACATAATTCGATAACCTCGGGGCACCGGCTTCGAATATCGCAAGGCTGTTATGTCTTCGGCGATATGTTCTGTCTGGGCGTGACGGACCAACATCTTCTCAGCTTCCATGACGTCCGTTGCGTAAACCTGGTGGGGAGATGTGGTGTTGTTAACATGTTATTTCTAATTTCGGACCAATAGGCCGTGACAGTTCAAGCCAAAATGGTCGTGCGCTATTATAGACGCGGGCAATAGAAGACGCGGCCAGTATCCAAACAAATGTTAAACTAGGTACAAAATTCGAAAGACTAGGTACAAGATTGAGGTGTCGAGGAGCAGAATCACCAGATCCGTTTTGGATCCGGGGTCTGGTGATATCTCTTCCTCGACAATAACCCGCTTTGTCGGCCCAGCGTATGTCGGTTCAACGAAGAACCGTAGGCCGGTAAACTAATAATGAGGCGCTGTAAATGCCACGGATGTCCAATAATGCGCGTGGCCTCCCCATGGATCACCACGGCAGCGATTTTCACTTGTGGGGCGTTGAGGCCAAAATTGCCACGCGCTTGGCAGGCGTGTTGGCGATCGCAGTATGCAACACGCAAGAGAGACGCTGCAGCTGCTGCCCGTTCTCCGGTGGTTTCTGGTCATGAGGACATGAGGAACGCGACGGCCTAATACGCTTGTCCACGGAAGGCAAGGTTTAGACGGTCTAAGTTCTCTGAAGAGGAAACAATTGGTTTTCGAAACTACTTTTATAAGCCATACATTGGTTGTCGCCCCCGAAAGTGTGATAAGTTCGGGTTTATTTGGTCTGTTTAAAAGAGAGTTTATTGCCTGAGAAGGCTGGGTAATGGCGTCTGATGAAGGTAGTGCAGATGATAGTCGTTGTACTATTGTTTCGTAGTTGTAAACGGTTTCATGGGCTGTCGACTGGGTTGCTTGGTTGACGTTACGAACGTAGACAGATGCCGTGTTGGTAGGGACAGGCAGCTGTAAGTGAAGTCCCTGAGAGTTGATCAAAGTGACAGCCGTTGCCTCACCAGGCATATTTTCATGAACCGAGGCCATGTTAGCATTTTGTTCGGATACCCAAGACGATGTGCGTCTTTCAGCGTTACGATCTGAAAAATACGAACTACGAGATTTAGTTGACTTATCTGATACTTCTAGTGCAGCGATTTTTGCTTGTAGCTGCATCTGTTCCGCCTTGAACTCGAGGCGCGCTAGGTCACGCTCCCGTTGTGCGTCTGTTTCTGCTTGTTTCCGGGCGAGCACGGCTTGCAGACGCAAGAGTTCGAACTCAAGCTCCGCTTGTATAAGTTCGCGATCCGCCTGTTGGCGCGCAAGTTCACGCTTACGTTCTTCTTGGCGCTGCATCGCGTCAGCTTCGAGGGCGAGTTTTTGGGCGCGGGATAGTGGCCGCAGAACGTGTAGAGTGTGTACGTTCGCTGTGCACTCGTTTACTGTGGACACTAATAGTGCTTTCGGTTGGTTCTTTGACATTGCCATCGCTACTCGAGACATTTTGAGAAATTGGGCGTTGGGCAATGAAGCCTGGTTGTGCCGAGTCGCTCTCGGTGAATGGACCAAAATGATAGCGAGTGGAGGAGTGGACTGTATAAATGTAATGGGAATTTGATGGAAACACTGTCAGTAAACTGAAGCTATTTTAATAAACACTAATACACAAGTTGTTATAATGACTCACACAAGCAAACTGGTGTTGTCGTAGAAATGTCATACAATGTTTTATAAATTTAAAAGAACAATAATATAAAAATAAAGGGCGAAACCCAGCCAGTCGCCTACAACCTTGATTCTATCATATAAAGAATTCGTTAGGTAAACTAAAATATAATTGTTTGTATATCAAATGAAAATTATACACCAATCAACGTATAACGATAGTCAAAATCGTCATGACCTGGACAAAATAATTTATGTGTTCTACCCATCTTTGCCATTTCCGGAATATTGGATGTAAATAGATTGATTTTCGTATTCTTTTTGCAATGTTTTACTTACTGTTTGTTGAGAAATTCCACTGGCCTCCAAAACTCGTTTTTGAACTTTACAAAAGTAGTCAGTATTGTTGGTATCTTGGAATTTGTTATTTTCAGTTAAGAAATATAAATAAATATTGAAAATAATTTTACAGGCTTGCCGATCTAAACGTTTCCCACCGCTTGGTGCTTTTAGCATGTCTGTTAAAAATAACTTAATAATATTAACAAAATAATACAATTAAAACTGTTGTGAGCCATGTTACTACTACTTAGTTACAAACGGATAAACCCACGTGTCAGAGCTTACCCGAAACATGTCGTCTAGTGCGATATAATTACACGTGAGTTTATCCGATTGTAACTAAGTAGTATTAACAAAATAATCCTCTGGTATTAACAACTGTATACAGATGATATTTCATCCCGCAATGCGTCCCCTGCGTTGTCTTGATGGGTACTGAGTGTGAGTGAAGTAGTAAGACAAATACAAACATTTCCGAGAAAATACGATAGGAAAGGATTATCCACTACATCTGTACTTTAAGCTCGCGCGCATAGTTTACTTAATTTGCCGATAGATGTCGCTATAGATGGAACGCTCATACCCTATATGGCGGTTTTAAGATTATTTCTGATTTAATGGGGTCGGAGCATACATGTCCATACATTGGTTGAAACTGACTGACTGATTCAAAATGACGCTGGCTGGTTGTCACTCCATTTAACCTATACAACCCCTTCTCACTACTCGTGGTGGGACTGAAATAGACAACATTTTTTCGACATTTCCATGTATAGTTTGAAGATTCAAAGAAGAGTTATAGATATAACTCTTTCTTTAGTTGTCACCGTCCTTTGTGGGCCCGTTTATAGGGTTCTGTACTTAATATGTGAACTCAATGTATAAACACATAATATGTTTTACCCTTAAAAGGGAACACTTACCTCCTGTGACGGACGGAAAACTACGGAACCCTACACTGAGCGAAGCGCGACACGCTCTTGGCCGGTTTTTTACAATAAGATGATCAGATGTTTGTATATTTTGCTTGTTTATGATTATTTATTTTTATATGTACGAGTATATAACGTTAGTAACCCGTTTCTATACAATTAGTATAATTGAAATGTTGTAAGTTTTGTGTAAGACAAGTACATTGATATTATTAAAAGAAAACTTGTTTAGTGAGTACTAAACTAGCACTAATCTTAATGAAGGTTTAATCATTTATATGTAAGTTTTATAACCTTACAATTACTACTGCGATAAATATTTAGTGTCACATAAATCTTTTATCCCGACAACAATTTATACTGACATAAAATGAAATTGTTACCAGGTAAGCTCCACCATCTCGCGAATAGAAAATTGCTTCTACACGTTATGCTATGTTTACAGGTAAGAGCATAGTAGATTGAGATCAGTAGAAGCGGAAGCGGTATGTTCCAGATTCAAAAATAATACTACTTAAGTTAGTTAACACCAATATTAATTTATTGACATCACTTTTTCCCCTGCGGCAAATTAATTTACTTTAGTATCATTAATTTGCGAAGAGTAGACTAAACAGAGGTCGATATTTTCTCGTAAGGTTCAATTTATTTTTAAAATCAAACAGTCAGTCGCATGCATCGGGATAGGTGGACATGTGTAGCTACCAACGTTATTATTTTGACTATTTAGACAACTCTCAGGAGTCATGTTTTTATTAATTTATTTCGGTTTATCTTCAACATTTACATAAAGCTGATTATCCAATTATTGTTAGAGAATTGTATACCGCTGCTTTCTTAGCTTCTCACAAGAACCACGTCCTAAGACTAGATTCCCCTGTTGGCACGTGCATTATAAATGCTTTGCGGATATCGCAAAGTGGGCGAATTCGACGGAATTTTATTTCCCAATACACGAATATCGATGGACATCTCTTTCTTTTAGCTTTCTTTGATACTGTCGGTAATATAACAAGTACAATACATAATATCAGACAAATAATCATATTTATTACAAAGGACGGTACCATGCTTCAGGGCGAATTTTTGTTTTAGTTTAGTTAAAATCTTAATAATATATTTATTTTTATTAATATAAGTTTAGTTTATAAGGTTTATTATATTGTAATTTATATTTGTTACAAAAGACGACATATTACTTTGATGACAGAGGTCTGGCTTAGTGAGTCTGCCTATGTAGCCGACGGTCCTGGGTTCGAATCCCAAGAAGGGCATTTATTTATATGATGAGTACATATTAAATATATCGTTGGCTGAGTACCTACAACACAAGCCTTCTTGAGCTTACCGTGTGGCTTAGGCAATTTGTGTAAGAATGTCCTTTAATATTTATTTATTTAATACAAATACAATTTATTTATTAATTAAACAAAATGTCATATTACAAATGTCAAAAAATACTTACAACTATCTTACAAAATTAACATACATTAGATACAATAATTAAAGAAAGTAATAGGTACCTACTTAACAAAGTCATAAAACTGAATTAACTCTAAACTAAACACAAGTAATTTCAGTAGTAGTACGCAAGTAGTAACACAAAAAATAAAACAATAATAAAAACCTACCTCACTCCACTCTGCCTCAGGGCCATACCAAAAGTCCCCATTACGCTTGAGGCATTACCACGCTGCATAGCGATGGAAACCTGTTGGACTAGCCATGACCCAGAACGGGGGTCGCCGCCTCTCTCCGTCAATCGCCGTCCCAACTCTTTAAAAAGCTCGCACACTTCGGTACACTAGGGCCCGGCCGTCTCGACGGCAACTGGTACGAAGTGATACGCAACCCCCAACGCAGATGCACCTGCCGTCTTAACCGTATGCCTTATATGAGAAGCAGCATATGTACTTACACATGTTGCATCCCACACAAGACACCGGCCTCTACGCCAGGGAACCAGAGTCAGCCCATTGGGCCTCTTTTCGTCAGTCCGAGACAACCCTGGAGGCTCGAGAACGCACGGAACGTTCGCTGACACCATCACTCGACGTTCAAATTCACCATGAAGGTCTCCAATGCGCCCAGAGACTGCGCCTCACAAGCGCTGACAGTGCCGCTGTCAATCAAGCTTATCAACACTACATTTTTGCAAACAATGGTTGGATTGACGGTTGAACCTCAAAATGGCGAAGTCGTCTTGAAAAAAATATTTTTTTTTTGTTCAAACGTAGTTTAGTGTGTAATATGGATAGCATATGCAGTGATCTAACGCAGAATTGTGCAGCTAATGAAGAATTGATTTCAAAACACGTTTCACCACTGTTTTGGTCGTCACCCGGCAGACCTGCGGTCATGGTTCCTCTTAGCTTTCTGTAAGTTTGGAATCGACCCTCAATATAAATTTCGATTAAAGATCCTGGACCCAAGCTAGCCTTCCCATTAGGCACGGCGGCTTGGGCATTCGAAAAGTTTCCAGCATTTCATTGTCTGCATTTTTGTCTTCGGTGCACAGTGCCATAAATCAGATCGGGATCTTAACATCTTCTGTGGGTAGTCCAGAAGCTGCACACAGCACCGAGGCCTATAATGTTACGTCAACTGATTCGGCAGATTGAAGTCGTCCCCTTGCGTCTTCCAAGTGGGAATCGGGTATGTGGCTACAGTGCCTTCCCTCACCTACGGTCGGTACACTTTTAGACAACGCATCTTTTCGTTTGTTGACCAGTTTACGAACAGGGACAAGCACCAACGCCCCACATCGCTGTCAATGTGGCACCATGGTAGACAGCCTTGGACATCATGGGTTGTCATGCTGCAGAAGCGCTGGGCGCATCCCAAGATACGCCAGCATCAATGATGTCAGCGTTAAAGTGCCTGCTATTTTAGAACCAATTGGCCTGGTGCGAGACGAGGCCCGACAGTATGACATTAGTGCCTTTGAGGATGGGGCGGTCCGTAGTTTGGAATGTGTGTCGATACCCTGGCGCCGTCACATCTTCCAGGGACAAGCAGCGGTACTGGTCATGCTGCATCCACAGCCGAAGACTTCAAAGGTTGCAAATATGCTACCATCAAGACTGGTTATATATTCGAAGCGTTTGTGGTCGAAACGCTGGGACCGAGGGGACCGAGTCCCTGTAGGATGTATAAGGCTTTGACGTCCCTTTTAATTGAAACTACAGGTAATCAGAAGGCTGGCCTGTATTTTGCTCATCGAATTAGTATTTCCATCCAACGAGGCAATGCAGCCAGCCTCCTTTGCAAGGACACATTGCCCATTAGCAGCGATTTGGGGGATATTTTTTATTTGTAATTTTACTTTGTTTTCTTTTTAATATTGTTATGAGACTAAATTTGTTGTAATTCTTCTAAATAAAACGATAATTACATATAATTGTGTAAAACTATTGTGTAAGGAAAATCGGGTGTGTTGTACAGTCGGCAGCAGAAGTGGCTAAGTGGTAGGGGTTTTCAAAATGAGGTCAACATATTGTCTATTATCAAGAGAATAAGAGCGCGTGTAGGTAAATTTGAACACTTCACCTGCTCACCCACTTTTGCTGCTAACTGTACCATGGACACTTTTTTCCCCTTTTATTTCGTAAGTTTATCCTATCAAAACTAATGAAGAAATCGCTTGAATCAGTGTGGCGTTCTGTAACGTAATTTTAAGAATTTCCGTATTTAACAATTCATTAGCTGTTATTTTTTCTTCTTTATACTACAAGAAGAAAATACTGTCCGCGGTAGAATATTTTAGTATAATAATGAATAAATAAAATAACCATAATCAATAACATGATTTTAACGTACATTTAGCATAACACATTTTGTTTTCAATGAATAAGTAAATACGTTTACCAAAAACAAAACTAATCTCGATTCTCGCAGCAAGAATAATATTTACTGAAATTGAGGCTACCAACAATATTTTTACATCAAACTAATACCATTATTTCTTTGAACGGCCCTTTAGGTAGCTCTATCTTTGTGCCCCTCATAGAAATAAAAATACTGTAACAAATTATAATGGATTGAAACATATTTGTTAATAATGATAATGTAAGTAATAATCAAAGATAGTAATCATCTGTAGCATTAGTTTTGTTAGTCCTTGATACATGTTTTATTATTATTCTTATTAATCTGTAGCATAATAAAAAGTAGCTTAACATGATAAACATAATTACATTTTAAAATCAGGAAAAATATTCATGCTACGAGGAGCGTTTAATATTATATTCTCCGTATGAAAATGAAAACAAATACATATGAGGCTCTCACTGCTCACGCGGCCATCACCTTGGCGCGGGATCGCTCCACAAACAACCTCGAATACCACGCTTGCCAATGAATAGACGCAATCATACGATAATCGGAGCCTTGAATGCTTTACTAGAGCCATATCTTCGGACAAGTAAATATTTAGATGATACACACTCGATCATGTACTGCGGGGCCATCGCGGCGTGCCGTGTTGCTCGAGTCAAGTTTCCGCACGCTGAACGTGCACCTAGGACCGCCGGTGGTGTCCCTGCATGGCAAGTACGGATCGAGCGTCGTTTCAACTCGTTCAGGACTCATTGCAAAGCTGATCTGCTTCAAGGGGGGTAATAATCGCCCCCGAGTGTTACGAAGTTCACCGGGTCATCTAGATATTAATATAATATTATTATTATTACTGATAGACAATATGTTTGGTTATACAAACTGTCAGCAACATATATCGAATTGTCAGTCGATGTATTATTACTCTTCTGCCAACCGCAACAAGTAAGTACACTTTTTTTTCTCCTATGACCAACATTGTCAATATTAAGAAACTTCATAGTTGTGGAATGTCAAACGATGTCAGGAATTACTTCTTAACGGCGGGCGACTATAGGTACTGCCAGATCATGTAAATGACACAGTTCAGAATGTCTACCTGGTTGACATTTTATCGGCTATTGCGCTATCCGTCACTTTCGCACTCACATACTTGTTAGAGCGTGACAGATATTGTGACAAATGATAAAAACCCGACCATATTAGGCTAGCAGGTAAGAAAGCATATCAAAGTACCTAGGGTAAATTGCTAATTACTGGCCATTTTACTACCTGGCTTGCTTAGAATGTGTATTGTGATTCCCTGTAAAGTGATATCGCTCATATTATGATTTTAAGGGAAGAAGTGAATGTTGAATAATTATAACAAGTGTTTACTAGACGATAATTTATTTATTTCCTGAAACATGTTTTTTTTTATCGGACTTTACTTTTAACCTAGTTACTAGCCACTATTTACAATACTAGCCACTTTTTTTCAATTACTGGCCACTATGTTTTTAATTTTAATTATACCTAATAGACACGTAGGTATCCAACAAAATAAAATATTAACATAGGTACCTAGGTAATAAAAGCTTCTTCACTTAATAAAAAACAATATACCTACTCTTTAGGAATTGATCAATTCTCACTATCTGATGAGGAACTTGCCTGAAGATGATAACAAATATGACATATATATGGTCCAACCAGAGGTATCCTATTTTCATGAAACAGGGGAACACATTCTTCATGGAAGTATTTACTGCATCGTAAACAAAGAAGCTCATTATTATGTCCGACAATATTAAGTGTACAAATTCCACATTTGTCTCTTTTGTGTACAACTTCTGAAGATACGAATGGTTCTCCAACATTTAATATCGAGTTATCTGTGGACTTTTAATGCTTGTATTTTCATCTGAACCTCGATTTTTCGTATTTATTTTCACTTGCTTAGGTTTGGTTTGGATAACATTTTTTTTAATATACTTTCGTTTTCTTAGATTTTGATTCGATTATAGTACTTCGGATATCTGCATTTACTTTTGATTCTTCTTTCACAACTTTTTTTGTATTTGCTTTTACTTTCTTAGCTTTAGCTTCAGTTGCAGTACTTAGGATATCTACATTTACTTTTGTTTCTTTTTTCTCAACTTTTTTTGTATTTGCCTTTATTGTCTTAGCTTTAGCGTCAATTGTAGTACTTAGGATATCTGCATTTACTTCTGTTTCTTGTTTAAAGTTTTTATTTAGATTTGCTTTTCTTTTTTTACATATCGTTTCATCTTCTTTAATTGCCTTTTTTTCTTCTCGTGCCCTGTTTCTATTTTCTTTTTCCTTTTCTTTTTCTTCTAGCTTTTGCTTTTTCTCGGACATTAAATTGATAAAAGCATTGGAGGTTATAGCATATGGTAGTCGTTCAATTTGTCTTTTCCTGTCCGTTCTATTTTACCTGGCCATTTTCTTAATGACAAATAATCAACTAATAAATCATTAGATTCTATGTGCACATTCCTTTCCACTGCCGTGAAGTATAAAGAACTTTCCAGGTGATGTGACCCAGATTGGCTTGTCTTTTTGTCCTGTACCTACGGTATCCGTAATAACATCTTTCAAAGTTTCTTCAGACATACATTTTGATTCACCATGGTTTACATTCAATCTGTTGCATATTAATCCTGTTGTTTCATCAAGTAATATATTAGACTCTTCATTATTCACATACAATAAATTTCCTGTAGTTGCATCAAGTACAATATTAGTCTCTTCATTATTCATATCCCATAAATTTCCTGTACTTTCATCAAGTACAATATTAGACTCTTCATTGTTCACATCCAAGAAATTTCCTGTAGTTTCATCAAGTATCAGTTCGGGTATTTTATTTCCATTCTTTATTTTGCATGCTTTTTTCCTTTCCGCTAAATTTTGCCCTTCAGATTCAAGGTCTTCAGCTGTATAGTTACTGTTAGTTAGCTGTATAGTCATCCAAATTGTTCATATCATAATTTTCAGATGAATGAAACTTTTTCCATAGTTTATGAACTAGAAATAAATCTATAATACAATCTCCCTCGTATGAATAACATTTGTTTATTATTTCTTCCCGTACTACTTCACAAAAATCTGTGTAACTCATTTTATACTCAGCATTTCTCAGAGTTGTTGATGTGTTTTCATTTTCTTCCTTATTTTTGGCCAAACACTTCGAATAATCAACATTACTATCATCAAACGGATATAATCCACAGACACGAAATCCATTTATCAAGGATTCTGGATGTATCGTGTTGTCTAATATTGTTTTTAGCAATGGGGCAAAAGTCAGTTTTTTTTGGCTTTTTTGATAATTATTTTTATCATACCATTCTCGTAGACCCGTCTGCTACGCGTTTTAAATGGGCCGAAATGCTGCTACATCGGCAGGCTGCAAAATTATAGTTGCATTAGGGTAAAGGGCGATTAAATGTATTTGCAATTCTTTACATAGTTTAGCCACTTTAAGAGTAAGATGAGACTTGTGCCCATCAGCAAAAAGTATAACCAGATATGCTACTTTTTTTTGCACCAGTTGTGGGTAAAAGACATTTGCTATGTATTCATAAAATGTGCAAGCTGTCATCCAACCATTGTCACTTTTTCTAATGCCCCAACCTGTTGGAACACTTTCAGCTATTTTTCCAGGAATTTTCTTATAGGGATAAATTATTAACGGATTGCCTGTCGAACCATTCGCTGAAAACGAAAACATAACAGTTATCGATTCCTTTACGGGTGCTTTCTCAATCTGGTAAACGTTTTTGCTACCTCTCTGTGCTAACACTTTTCCAGTTTTCGGGCACAAATTGAACCCTGTCTCATCAGCGTTATCACCTCAAAATGCGGCTTGGATCTTCAATCACATGAGTTAAATTTTCTTCTAATATGTATTTTTTAACACTCTCAAACCATTTTTTTATATTTTGTTCAGACACGCAAGCACTAGAATCGGTTACACCTTCTAATTTTCTTTCTACCACATCCGGATGTCGTCTTAAAAAACAACGAAACCACGAGTCTCCTGGACGATCGTAACGTAAATGAATTATTTCTAGGATTCGCCCTAAGGAACTCGGCAACGCATGATAAAACATTGTCTTTATTCAAAGGGAAACCAAGTTTAGCATATTTTATAATAAAATCTGCTAATGCCCTTTCTTCGGTGTCAGTTAGAATAGTGTTTGGGCATCGCTTAAATTTTGTGTGAGGGTATTTATTTTTAAATTGTATACTAGCTCTTGGAACATCGAACAATGTACTCGCAGATCTTATTGAACCTTCATTATTAGCAACATAATTTATAGCTTTGTCCATAGCGTCTTTTGAATACTTTCGTATTTTAGACATTGTAAACGAACTGCAATACAAGAAAAAACATCAATTTTATTTACAGTTTCTAGCAAATTACCAGGGAGCGTACATTTCATGCCGTTTTCGTCATAATGACGTATTCATATAAACACACAGGATGTTTCAAAAAACGTAGTGACATAACTTAGTAACCGTAAATGTAGTGACTTTTATTTTAGTTTTAATTATAGGCCACAACAACGTGTCTAGTTTTGTTTGCTTATTAGTAACATAATAGTTTCTGAAATAAAAAAATAAGTATTTCATGGGTTGGAAACAAAATGCTTTATTCTATAATATTATATTATTAAGTAGTATTTATCACTCAGTTTCGTCTTCTCCGTAGTCAACAAGTTGGAAAAAAGAAACGCAAAATCGTTTCAATTTGAAGCACACTATGCCATACAATTTGAACGAAGGAAACACCATATCTTCGCCATCCACATCGACTTCATCGTCCATTGAAATACTTAATTCATACCTATTATATACATACATTGTATATTTTGTATTCATAATAATATATTCATCTCGTTCTTGTACCAAATCGCACATCTGGTTAATCTTTCCAATTTCTCGTTTAAATAAGTATAAAAGTATAGACGGACACATGTTGAAACGTAAAATACCTTGGCAAATATCTTGGTATCAATGACAGTAGTGATAGAATTCACTCATAACTCTATTGCAACAAATGAGGTGTGTAATAAATTAAACTCATATACGTAGTAAGTATTTGGTAATCTGTACTGATATTCAAAAAAAAACATGTGTATAAAGTAAAATACTAACTTGAAACGATTTATATTAACTTAACGCATGAATGTCTCAATGAAGTAATATACTAGTCCGACTTTTGTCTGGATTCATAGTTTATAATAAGTATCTGCTCTAAGTTTTTTGCAGTCAAATTGCTACGAGTACTGCAAAAAATCCATTTCAACATTGAAAAGGATCTTTCAACTTCTACTGAAGTGTGTGAAGCATATTTGAAAAACGGCCATAGATCCATCTTTTCCTTGTTGTCGATGTCTTGCAGACGAACTTTCTTCTTTTCAATTATATCGGCTACCTGTTGCATGGATTGTAATCCCTTGTTTTTTGTTAACACTAATTTATGTTTTTTTGTATATGCCTTTACCCTTTTTATGTAAACGAATGCTGGACAGTTTTGCCGTGACACTTTTAATTATATTCAATGACTCACTCAAAGTCAATTTTGAGTTTTGCATGTGCTTTGTGGAGTCAACTAATAGCCTGCAATATTCTGTTATAAAAATATATATTATTTTTTAAATTGGTCTTATTGAATGCTAATTTTGCACGTCTTATTTTAGCTGCATCGGAATTCCTTAAAGCGTTAATGACATTTTGGATTTCGTCAAAGTACTGTTTGTAATACATGCAGGCTTCAATCCACGTATTCCAGCGTGTTATAATCGGTCAAGGTGGATTTGGCATATCAGGGTAAAGCTCTTTAAGTACCTTCAGTCTTGAAGGTGACTTTGAGAACACCAGTTTGACGCTTGCTATTAATTCATTGACGTCATCAAATAAGCCCCGAACTGTCTCCGCCTCTCTGTTCAGTCCGTGGGCTACACAAGTAACATGTGTCATATTTGGAAAAACGCCATTAAGAGTCCGGCCTGCCTTTAACATTTAAGGTGCACCATCGGTGAGTAATAAAGCTACTCTTTCACGATAATCATCATTTTGGTAAAGGTTGTTCAATGAGTCAATTATCAAATCTTTTATAGTCACATTGTTTGTACTATTAAGTACCCGACAAGCGATTATGTGGGGTCTGCTCGCATTGTTCTCCATAAGAGCTCCGACTATAACGTTAGCAACATTTTGCTGCAGTTGGTCTTTAGTCTCATCAACACTTACATAAATGTAAGAATTTGCAATGTCCTTCCGTATCGATGCGAAACTTTGTTCAAACTTTTTCGGCAAATACCGTAGTCTTAAGCTAGATTCTGAGGGTATACATACTGTACTTGCATATTGTAATTTGATGTTGCTTTCTTTTGGTGGCAAAATTTGCTGACAGCAGGAACAATAAATTTGTTTATTATATATAACTAAACATGGATTTATTTGGCACAATATAGTTTCATAGCCTCCATAGCAACTTAAGCCACTCTAGCAAAGCATTTAAGTTTCCTGATCTTATTAAAAACTGAAATGTTGTTTCCGCACGTCTACTATTTGTGACAAAGAGTAAACTTTGATGTGAGTGATGTGACAATGTCACATAATATTCTTTCAATGACCGTCTCAAGTGTCAATAATATATCTACTTAAAAGGAAGAGGTTGATTAGATAATATAACAGTGATTAATCATTGATTAATCATATTTTCGATTATTAGGTACGAATAATTCCATTGCTCTTTTCAAACTTTGTCCATCCTGTATGTAGGTTGACGTCATACGCCTGTCATCGGCGTGAAATGTACGCTCCCTGCAAATTACTAAACATTGACATGAAATTTAAAACAGTGCGTAAATAAGGGAGAGTGGGTAAGAGTGGATTACGTCGAAAAGTGATTTTTTTGACATCATTCAAATGTCGGTTGATTTTTCCAATTAAAATGTAGTCTTTAAGTCAGAAAAATGTTTAAAAGTTTTATAGAAAAATATAATTTTCGAAGCAAAAAGGATGAAACGGAAAAGATCCATGAGGCAGTGACTTTTTCCACTTATTTTAACTATTTCTTTATTTCTAAGCACTGTGGCATCAGGCATTTCTGCTTAAAAACTCAATAAAATGTAAAAATTGTTGAGTTACAGGCTTGAAAAAAAAGTGATCCACTATTGCCCATTCTCCCCTACTTTCTAGATGACTCGCTGAGATCACTATTTCTCATACTTAATTAATTTAAATCTAGTAATTTTAGTATCCAACATAGGTGGTTGGTAAGTTATAGGATTTGAAGTTAAATAAATTAACCATGAAAAGATTATTCTCTTACCTTTTGTGATCACATTTACTACAATGACATAGGTAACGCCATTAGTCAAATTTATAACAGATATTCGTAATTTGAAATGCATGTACGCTAATAGAAAAATAAGAACTAGCCAGTTCGATTGCTCGTCAAAGTCAAACTCATTTTATTGTGAACTCTTACGTTAATCGAAGGATATAATACTTGATTAATTACTTGAGATAGTGCTGTTATCAGGTGGTTTACTTGAAGTGTGGGGATATAATTATAGAATTCTTAACTTAATCATTTTAGTATAATGTGGCCAGTAATTGGGGGGTGCCTAGTAAATTGGCGATGTACCATAGGGTACATCAAACAAATTCGACTTCACGAAATAGACATAGGTCTATTTCGTGAAGTCGAATTTGTTTATACATTATTATTTTTACTTTTTTATTTTAGTATTTTCAGTTATATCTTGTAATAAACTGTTTGATATGTTTTCTTATGGGAATACGCATAATTATGTAGCTAGTTTAAGATTTTATGTATCACTGTTTTAAAAAAATAAGTCCCGCCGTAGTTTCTTGCCGGTATCTTCTCGGCTCAGAGGTTAGGGTTCGAACCGTTGTAGATTTTTCTTTGACGTTCATAAGTGCATGTAATGTGCGTAAATTGAAAAATAAATATCTTTTATCTTTTTTTAACTAGCTTGTTAGCACTCATTTACATGAGCATAATTATACAATTTGTGCTGCATGTATCATTTACTTAAACTGAACCCTAAGTAAGTCATAATTATAAAATATAATATTTATATGTATGTAGTCACAGAATTTCACATTTATTGGAGAAAAGTAATAAATTGTTCCAAAAACATAATGAGTTTAGTATATTTGGTAAAAGACATAAAGGCGTTATACAGACCCGCCATTAATCATTCCTTGTCAGTTTTAGGAGCTTTGTTTATGCCAGGGTAATATTTTTATAATACTTTCGGCAGCTAAAATGACATAAATAATGTGTAAGACTATTTCGGATTCCGTTCCACAAATCAATATATATGTATATATGCGATGCAAATTAATAAGTCATAATACTCAGACAATGCAAGTTTAATGAATGTTGCTTCATAAATGTTAGTAAAAATGCATTAGAATACATTTCAAAACAAACAGTTACATTTGTAACAAGTTAATGCTTAAAATATTCCTTTTATTGTATATATATTAGGTTATAACATAACAAGTATGTTATGGCCATGGTCGCCTAATAACACATATTTATCGATAAATGCTCTGGTAGACTAAGGACATAATAAAAAATAAAAACATACAAAATCACTAATATAACCCTGATAAATTCTTGTTCTGTTTAGTATGTCGCAACATCTAATATTTATCCCAAGCAGGAAAGGTTTACGACGACTGCTTCTTTGTTTACTGGATTTCTTATCCAAAGTAACGGATTTATAGTCATATTTCATAAAAAAATTAAAATAATTTGTAACTACATTAATCTCAGTGTCAATATAATTATAAATTTAAAATAAATTTAAACCCACTTCGGTTTTGGTATTGGTAAGGCAGTACGTTTGTTTGCAGTAAGAGGTAATATAATATAATCATATCAAATAGCGTTTAACTTGTATAGTTTTTCATTAATTTATTTAAAAAAGCACTCAAGGAATACTTGACTAAAAAGGCTTATAACTCTTTTATAGTAGAATATTTTACAGACAGACCACTTTATTATTTTAAATTTATAATAATATTGAGACTGAGATTAATATAGTTACAAATTATTTTAAATTTTTAATGAATAATGGGTTTACCATTGAATTGCCGACAGACATTTCATCAAATATTATTTCAAAGACAACGTTACAAGTACTTTCATTTCACATTTGAAAACAATAATTCACATCTGAACAAATCGTGATGGCACCAAATAAATGCATGAAATGATTACTAGGTTCAGGTCTTAGAACTTGATTCAGTATAATGAAAGTCAGATAGAAAAAAAAGCAACGGTACTCAGAACACTTCCAGTGAGCTAGAACTTCAACCGTTCTTACCGTTCTGTGTATCGCTGGAGGCATTTTACAATTTCTCAAAAAACTGTTAACAATTTCGATGTTTAGAGCATTCTATTTTGTAAGATATGTTCCAAAATTGCCGTCTCTTCACCCAATTAAAAGTCTCTTCATCAACCTAAGATCTATTAAATGCAGTGAGTCCGATACGATAAAATCTTCAATCATATCAATGTCTGTCAACTTTAATAACGGCAAGTCTACCTTGTGATGGAGTCCATACTTTTTTTAACGAAAATCTTCATTGTTTTGTTTAATGCAATTAGATTCAAGAAATATCACTGTGTTGGATTTGTGTGAATATGCGCCCACTACTGTACATTTAAGACACCCATGTTTGCTGTTAAAGTTGGCAACACTGTAACATAATAGAAAAATCTGCAATAATATTATAATTGTGAAAGTTACCTTGTCTGTTTGTCTGTTATGTTTTTTTTACTTTTCTTTCATATCAACCACTTCTTTTAAACCGCTTCCACTTATTTAAATCCATTTTCAAACTGAGTAAATTGAAAATAATAAGTAACATGCTTCAAATATACAACATAATATCTAGTAAAAGACTGTGTAAAACCCTATTAAATACAATACAAATACTGGTTAAGGTCAACCAAACGTAGCCTTATATAAGTTTTGGCAGGGATCATTTAGAATTAGTAAGAAAAAGCGCATTAGGCAATTTTGATGCTAGAATTGGAGTCCAATAATTGGACTTATTAAACTCCAATTATAGCATCAAAATTGCCTAATGCGCTTCTTAGAGCATAATTAAATGCTGTTAGAACTTGAGCACATTTATGTACTACTATATCTTCATCTTGAAACCATTAGCCTTAAAAAGTATACGTTCCACGACAATTTTGCTTGTTGGGTTCTCGCAAACTTCTTTACTGTTTTTTCCTATTACGGCCGTTACTGCCTAGAATGTTTAGAGGACCTCAGCGTGAGTTAAAAAAGTATTCGCTAGTAGATAATATAATAAATTTTATTTTGTTTGCAACCGTCGTAAGGAAAATTATTCTAGCTCCAATGAATCTAAGAAATTGTTAAATCCCTTGGCTAAGCCAAGCACATCAAGCGGTGTTGTAACCCTTCATTGCATTTCTAATAATAACTGGGAGCAGGGATTTCCGGGGCCCCGTTTAAACGACACCGACATGTTTAAGAAAACATTATTTCAATGCCCCTACACATTTCAAGAGGTATCATCCTCCTATCTCAGTTAGTTTTGCATCATATAACTATAGAAAAAACAGCTCCTTAAGACGCGCCAGTCATAGCCTTAATGAGTTGTCGAGGGAACTGGATATCGATATATTCAATAGTAAAATTCCGAGCGTGAGACAGAATCTAGTAAAGCGGTGTTTTCAGTGAGCGTGAGCGTAAGTACTGATTTTTGATCTCATTATATACATATTATATTAAACTGTATAGATAGTTAGCGAGGTCGTTAAGTTTTAATTTGTATGTAAAAATATTACTGCTTTATTTTTTATTTTAGTCGTATGTGCGGTGACATGAGTGCTTGTCACTAATGTACATCTTTTTCATATTATTTGATTCCATCTCTATTTGTGAGTTCCTGTAATTGGCTTTTTGTTTTTATTTTTAATGGTTATTGTTTATGTAATAGCTCCTGGTAATAATAAATAACAATAAGTAAATAATTATTTTTTATTATGCAAAAACGTCTGCTAGCGAATATCTTCGATATTTAAATCGAAAGAAATATAGAAAAATTTGTCTCGAAGCGGGACTCGAACCCACAACCACTGGATCACTAGCCCAGTGCACTGCCAATTGTGCTATCCGAGTACCGCTTAGACTTGTAAATTTTTTCTATCTTATCCTTCGTGGTATACGTCATCAATGTCATCATGGGTGACGTGTAGTCACATCCGTAAGCGTATTGAACACTTAACGGCATCGGCATTTAGAAAGGGGTAGCACATTGCTATCGATGAATTCTCAATGTAAATTGAGACACTGGGATAGTGATAGTGGTTGTCTCAATTTAATTTTGTTGTTTGACTGTGTTTGGCTGTTGAGCCTCATTATCTTAGTTTTAGAAAAAAAATACTTTATACACAAAAGCCTAAAATGCGACTTTATGTCGTCCACACACGACCTAAAGTAGAACTTTACGAGCATGAGAAATGAAATTATTTAACAATTCTCATAATTATAACAGTAATTTAGAAACTTGCCTAATATTATATGGTAACATTGTTAACACCTCATTTTATTTTGCGAGATATCTAATTGTAACTACTCGTACAATTAATTATTTTTTACTTTATTAAAATTCCAACATTAAAGGTCAAACAGCGTAAAAGGTTCAGACGGAGTCTTAAAATGAAACTCGTGTTATTTGACCCAGTAGCCCTTAAAACTTATAATCAAGTTAACTCTTCGCTAGCAATAAGCGGTGATCTTTGTCCTGGCTAATAGGCCAATGTTGGAAGGAAGGCTTTTTAAAATAATAAGCAAATACATAAAGAAATCTCGTAAGTCCGTTTTAATATAAACAGGTTGATTCCGGGGTTGTGACGCAAACTCTTTTTTTCTAACTCAGTAAACGATTACAATGTTACATCTATATGTTTCAAATGGAATGCCGATGATTCATAATTTATTTATTTTTATAAAATAATATGGACAAGACGAAAATAATTTCAAATGCCAATATTGTGCCCACCCCAGTCTTTGTTGGGAACTCGGTACTCGAAGTTGTTGACTCGTACGTTTACCTAGGACAAGTAGTCCAATTAGGTACGTCCAACTTCGAGGAAGAGGTAAACCGCCGAATCCAACGCGGTTGGGCAGCTTTCGGGTAACTACGTAATGTTTTTTCGTCCGACATACTTCAGTGCCTCAAGACAAAAGTCTATCAATGTGTGTTATCAGTGATGACTTCCAGCTCCAAAACGTGGTCTTTCACTATCGGCCTGATCTCAAAACTCAAAGTCGCTCAACTATGGAGAGAGCTATGCTCAGAGTTTCTCTACGTGATCGAATCAATAATTAGGAGATCCGTAGGCAACCTAAGTCACCCACGTTACCGGTTAGCAAGCTGAAGTGGCAATGGGCAGGCCACATTGCACGCAGAGAAGATGGCAGATGGGGTCGTAAAGTGGAGACCACGGACTAGCAAGCGCAGCGTAGGACGTCCACCCACAAGATGCACAGACGACATTAAGGCCGCCGGCATGCAGGTCGCTTCCAACCGGTACATGTGGAGGTCCAAGGCCGAGGCCTATGTTCAGCAGTGTAGTCATTTTTCAGTCACGACCGTACACTTTATTTGATGTTTTATTTATGTAGTACGAGCCTCAATGCAAGAGGTCGTCAATCTTATATCAACTCGTTTTATTTCTAGAAAGGCATTAGCACCAAAAGATTTATACAATATTATACTCTATAATTACAACGTTCCTTTTACACTAATGCACAATAAATACATTATACGAAAAAAAATCCTACATATACGAGATATTAATTCATATATTATGGTTTCACAAAATAGTTCGGCAGTTTCTTACTTGATGTCAAACAGTTCATACATACATGCCTAGCGTTAAGTCTCTTTAATTTTATTACTACAAAAAGTAAACATGATTCAAATAAATTAGAAACCCATTGTTATTTAACATGTCAAAGGTACATACTCCAAGTATTTTTTCATTGTTATAAGTAATTAATTAGTGCAACATGGGCCGCGGAAAATCAATCACAGAAGAAGTCAGGAAAATTATAATTTCTAGTAGTGAGAGTGGAAAATTTACCAACCAAATAGGCAGAGATTTATTACTGCCAAAATCTACTGTCCACTCAATCAACCAGCATCTCAAGAAACACGGCACAATTTCGTGTTTGAAGAAGTCGAGTCGACCGTGTATGACGAGTGCAGCTGAAAACCGGGTTTGAAGAAAAACCGCCGTTCTTGTGCGGGGAAACTTATCGTAAAATGGCGTGATATAATCCAGAAAGACGTTTCAGTGGATACCTCCAAAAAGGGTTCTCAAAACAATGGGATATAGTTTTTACACGGCCAAGGATAAACCATTACTAAGAGGAGACAAAAATAAGAGGCTGAAATTCGCTCGCGAGCAGTCAAACTGGACAACTAAGCAATGGCGTCAAATAATATGGAGTGATGAATTCGAAGTAACTGTCGGCGACGAACGAAAAAAAAATCACAGACGAAGCATTCATCAAACACTGCATTAACCTCGTAACGCCCAATCTTTTTTAAGGACAAGTGGAACAACAACCCAATGTCCCAAAAATAGGACATTATATTTTGAATTTTAAGCTTCCAGAAAAAGGTTTAATTTTGTTTAATAAAGTTCATCCCGTGGGACGTTATTAGGACATCTCGTTGTCCTAAAAATAGGCCCTTGGGCCTTACGAGGTTAAGAGAAGTCTGTGATGATTTGGGATTGCATTTCGGCAGTCGGCACAAGGGGTAGGCCACCTGCATTTTGTGGAAGGGACTGTTAATGCAGTGAAAGACCAGGACATTTTGAAATCAAGATTAATTCCATCTATTCCAAGCTTGAAATATGAAAATGTCTACACTTTTCAACAGGACGGGGCTTCTTGCCATACTACAAAGACCACGAAGACTTGGCTCGAGTCTAAAAGAATCCCCACTATGTAGTGGCCGTCGAATAGTCCAGATTTGACCTATTGAAACATTGTGGTGGAAAATGAGAAAAAAAAATTACGTAAGTTTCCATCGAGGTCAAAAACTGATTTAAAAGAGAAAATTGTCGCTGTCTGGGAGTCTATATAATTCCAAAAAAGTGCAAAGAGTTGGTAGCTATGATGCCATTGAGGATCAAAGTTGTTCTTAAGAGTAAACGCGAGACAACTAAGTGATAGGCGAACTATTTTGCAAACTCAAGATGCGTTGGCGTTGATACTTAGAAAAAAATGTTTTTTTTTTTTAATTACAATACAGAAATATATTTCCATCGTACTATACAGGGAATAATGTTGACTAATCTTACAATACTTTTTTTATTTCTTGTTCCCATGCATGCTATTAAAATTGCTAACTAGATTTGCCTTTGAAAAAAGTTACATTCAATTTTAAATAGTAGCCGAACTCTTGCACTAGGGTTCGTATCAGGATATTTATTTAACTACCTATATAAAATAAATAAAGTGTTATTATATTCATACATATTTGTTTATTGTTTTTTTTTTTTTGTGTTACGGTATCATTATTAATCTAACCATTGCAACATTAAAACTCATAGCAAATATTTGCGAACGTCTCTAAACGTCATCAAGGTACAAAAGATTTCGTTCAACATGTAAGCGTCGAGAGAGGAAGCTCTTAGAGTTTTTCAGAGAAATAAAGTGCTCAGTTCTTTGTGAAGCGGTGCCGGTAAACTTGATTTATGGTGGAAATGTCTCCTCTGAATTTATCATTGCTCTGAGCGGATCTAGCGCGGGCGAGTAGTACATACAGTTCTTTGTATTTTATAAACCGATGATCAGACCTAGGATTCCTTGGGACTAGTTGACAGGTAGGGACTTCCTATATCGACAAATTAAAATATAGATGTTCGTTCTATAATACTAGTGATATATTGGTTTGCTTGTAAAAATACGTTTTTATAAAATAAAAATAAAACCAATAATAAAATAAAAACTCAATAATCTTCTTCATTTTTAAAGACTATTTTGTAATTTTACTCGTCTCAATTTTTTTCTGCGTGAATGTCCCATCTATTATTATTAAAGTAAACAACCAGTATTTGTTCCATATTTTCGGGCGTTAAGCTTCTCCGTGCTGGCTGATAAATCCATTTCGGGTGGCTAAATGACTTTTCGATTTCTGTGGAGGTTATACGGGCATAACAAAATTTCATAAAGTGATGTACTTCGTCTATTCTTCGGTTCTAAAATGACTACTTCACCATTTTGTAGTATATTATTTTTTTCCAAAGTGTTGTACCCGGAGTTTTTATTAAAAACATTTTTGATTTATTGTAAATAATTTTTCCCTTTTCATCCAAACATATTTTTGATAATAGAAAAATTTGACAAGGCTAGGCGGTCCTCGTGTAGCACAATTGGAAGTGCACTGGGCTAGTGATCCAGTGATTGTGGGTTCGAGTCCCGCCGCGAGTCAATTTTTTCTATTTTTCCTTCGATTTAAATATCGAAGATATTCGCTAGCAGACATTTCTGCATAATAAAAAATAATTATACATATTGTAAGTGTTAATCAAAATACATTTATTTACAGAAATTACAATCGTATTATGATAACTACAAGTACTTAACTAGTATAGTATAAAATCTAAAAAAGGCCCTTGAGGCATTTTACCAAGGATGCTGGCGGCATTTCCTCGTTGTAAGTTGTTGCAAGACTTAATCGAGTGTACGTATGTATGTACGACATTCCGTACTTCAGACATCACCTTCATCATCATACGCTGAACAACATAATCAGGAACTTCTTTAGTAGCTTTTTGCCACTTTGCTTTAAAAGTTTTGATGTCTTTGCAACTTGTTCTATATTTTTTATTTTTTAACTATGGCCTACTTAATATTTCTCAATAGGTCTTAAATCTGGGTAATTAGGAGGATTTGCCTGTTTAGGTAATACGGTGACGTTGTTTAGTTTGTACCACTCCTGAACAGTGTTACTGTAATGACATGTCGCCAAATCCAGCCAAAACAGCACAGAGGCTCTAGTGTAAGTTTCTTTTGACGTAAAAAACGTTTAAGAACGCGTAAGTGATAATGTTATTTATATGGGAAAAGCAAACGCGTTCGTGACGTAAAGTTACGTTAACTTACAAACTTACTTACTAACAAAAAACTTACACTCAGGGCTCAGAACCCGTATATTGTCGGATGAAAGGTAGCAATCTCTTTTGCAGACACTCCTTCTTGTAAACTTCTCGATTGATTGTCCCAGAAGCGAAGCCAGTTTGGCTCCTCTTACCGCAGGAGCATATCGCTTGCGAAACCATGTGACGTTTTGTAAATTTTGATAATTAATTTTTTTTTATATTCATCAGGACTAGTTTTTTTTTTATGCAACATAAAAATGGTTGCCTAGGTTACTGATTAAAATCAGCTTTGACATTTTCGTCCGTCATCCATGACTAAGCAATCATATTTTGTTAGAAATTGGTCGTACAATTTTCTACAGCGCGATTTTACTGATTCTTCTTGTTTTTCTGTTCTGTTTGGCCAGATTTTAGCTTTATACGTCTTTAGGCCTTCGTAACATCTAATTTCTTGCACGTTAGATTTAGACACATTTAATTTATTTGCAACATCTCGGATAGACATGCTCGGAGTTCTAGTAAAACAGTCAACAACCTTTTTAGCCTTTTTTGTCCACAGGTCCACTTTTTCTACCACTTCCTTGCTTTCGTTCAATAGTCAGATCTCCCTTGTACTTAGAAAGTACAAACTGATGACAGACCGTTGATTTGTTGATTTTCAGGCACTTAGCAATGTCGTTTTGGGAAATTACCTAAATTCTCTTGAAATATGTTCACGATTTTTTTTCGAGTCTCAAGTTCTGTGGACGTAATTTTTTAAATTATATGAAATATTAGAAACAAACCGTAACAGCTTGAAATAACACAATTTTAACAGAACTATCTGATATAAAATTTGTTGTTTTTAAAACATGTGAACGCCTACACATCGAATTCAAACCGACCAGATTTTTTCACGTCCATACTTTATATTGGTCCTCGCTGCGCTAGGACCAATAAAATTCTTCGGATATAGAATAGATCTCTTTATTCCGTTGTTGTACAATCTACTAATAATCCTAAATAACCAAGTTAAAAGAAAATTATTCTTTGGTATAATTAATATTTTGACATAATCACATCCATTTCCAAATTAATAGATTTGTTTATACTCAACTTAAGCTATTTTTTTGATGTTAAAAAGTTTTACGTTTATCGTTAGTTTAAACATTTAATTAATTTTGGTACAGTTGCTAGTGTCTCGACATCGTGAGCTCGGGTAAGCGCTCGGACCGCGACAGACATTTAATTTTCATGCGCTCATTCCATGCACAATGACTTGAAACCGCCTTTCAAGTTTTAGCGACGGTAACGGAGAAAAACGAGAAATTCGTAAAATAAATGTTCTTGTAACAAACTGTATGAAAGTAGTACTCACCTACAACCAGTGACTGAATATACATAGACTTCATTCTAGTACAAATAGCTTTCAAATAAGACCGCAATATTTTTACTATCTTTTAGACCTAGACTTTTTTTTTGGATTTGTGTTTGTAGAGTCATTACTCAGACTTAATTCGTTACCTATGTATATTTATCAATCACTGCCTACAACTAACTATCGTTTTTTTCATTTGTATTTTATTGCTTGTTTGCCTATGCTTGGGAGGCCAATGGGAGGCTGTTTGTTAGATTATGTATTTAAGCATTTGTACACACCAATAAAGGTCCTGGTTTATGGTCCTAGGTAATCTGTATGCGACGTATAAAGTACATTGAAATAAAATTTATTTTTGCGTTTTTATAAATATTTTCACCTTAATTAATTTGGAAAGGTAGTTAAAGGGCAGCTGCGCAAGAACGTATCAAAGGAGCTTTGGGAGTCTCGGCAAAGCCTTTAAGCTCTAAACTACATTTTCCAACAGTTTACTGGCACTTGACGATGTCACAAGCAGGCGTTGACGTTATTTTCGAATACATCTTCGTGTACAAATTATTTAGGCGGCTTTTTTGATTGCCTTTCATTACGATTATATTATGAGATGTAATAATAAAAATAAAAGAATAAAAAGTCTAAGAAGTCTAAACACCACTTCCTTCAAATTTTAGTAGAATATCGTTTTATCTTTTAGTATAAATTAAGAAGGCTTTTTTGATACTAATTAGATACTACTTTTTTATCAATAAGCGAGCATTAAGGTTATTTAATAACCGATCGTGTAATTTAAATTTACTTAACAAGTAACATATTATGTCCTGTCCTTGATGTCGAAACGCCAGCCAGACCCATTTTATAGTACATTGTGTAACGAGGGTGGTAAGTAGGGTATAGCAAACGCGAGTCTATTAGAAGCCCGACGACGCAGTCGAAGGGCTTTTAATGACTCAAGTTTGTTATACACTTACAGCCCGTTATACACACAATGTTTTTCATCACATTTGCGAGGAGACAAAAAAAATAGTTGGTAAAATTAGTAACTTATATAGGCTTAAAATCAATATACACTTATTTAAAAACAAAAATCAAACCGCATCCACTAAAAGAGATTGACAACTTTCTTCAATGTCTTTCACAGACAATGTTAACAACTGCGTTTTGTTTACGCACTTGACAGATCATCGTACCAAATATTAATATCAAATTATCAAAATGAAATAGAATACAATTATTATTAATAAATGCTAAACATTAAATTGCAGTGAAATTTAAGATAGAGATATGTTTTATACATATTTAAAGTTGATTGTAGCAAACTTTTGAAGATATGAAATACACCTTGGCTGATTGGAAACATCCTCAGTCCGTAGTGAAGTATCAGTTCTGTGAAGTATCAGTTCTATATATTTTTAAAACTAAACTTAACAGCCCATGTGACGTAAAACGGCTGTAACTACTCTGTACGCTCGCAAGTAATAACGTCATTGACGAGCAAGAGTGATGAAATAGTTATTTGTGCAACAAGAGAGGAAAGTTGTTTTTTTTTTTTGCGAGTGTTTATTTTGTGTCCCGAGTAAGCGAAAAATTTTATAATTGAATGACGACCGCAGCGAGTGATTCTAAGTTAGAATTTTGAGCGTAGCGAGACTCATAGACACATACAAATTTTCACCTCAGTAGTGAAAACATATCAAAGGTTAAATAAGTTTCTGCCACAAATGTCATTTTTGGTACAAGCTTTTATTGCCGACTGTATTTTTTTGCACAATCGTCATCTACTCATCGAAAGGATTCTGACAATCCTAAACACCACGGGTTTATCTTGTGTATTTTAGGAGTTGTTTTTGCTACCTTCTGGCTCCAGCATCAGATTAGATCAGTGGTACCATAATATTGGATTGTAACCGAATTTACATAAGTGTGCTAAATTTCAGCTCAATCGGTTAAAGATCATCACAAGGTCAAAATTGAGTTGGAAGATTCTACCCGGATAAATATACATATATATATATATATACAAGTTTAATAAAATCTTGTAAAAAAATTAACATCAAGTAAAGTTAACCATACCTATTCATTTACGTGTTTAATCTGCAACTGCACTCTAGCTTAATTACTAAATATTTTGTTGAAATATTTTTCATTTTAAAAATATATACAGTCAACAACACTCCGAGCTATACATTGGTGGACCTTATTATATAAGGCATAGGGTCCACCGATGTACAGCTAGGAGTGTTGCTGTGTGTACATTTAAAAATTATAATATTTGATTAATTTGTCACTTGAGCGAAAATGAAAATCTTCACACAAATAAATGACTTGACTGGGATTCGAACCCAGGACCATCGGCTTCATAGGCAGGGTCGCTACCCACTAGGCCAGACCGGCCGTCAATTAAAAAGCTACTTTGTCTCACTTCCTGGAGTGAGGAAAATAGGCATGTTCGAGCTGCTGAGGTGAAAAATATATTTTCCACGCGGCTGATCACTGGGCGATGTTGTGGACCAAATTTAAGTGCTATTAAATATTTTTCCAGTTGCCGCGATAATTATTGATGAAATAAAACAACTAAAACGGATTATATCGCGTACTCTAATTTAAACTTCAGACGTTCCAAACCCTTTAGCAGCGCTTGGAAAAAATATTAAGTTACCTCCATCCAAAAATTACAATATGCCAACATACCCACATAGAAATTGAACAAAGCGGTTCGCGCATAAGAAAGTATTTATTCGTAACGACTAAGCACACACGTCTTACGACTTTTTTCAACACATTTGCAAATAATAATAACAGTTTTTTTTTCGTATAGTTAATATAAATAACATAAACTAAATGCTTAATACGTTATAACATTATATTATTATTAAATGTAAGTAACCTTTGTATTGATACTTGATTATCTGGAAGTGCTTTTGAAATTATTTCTTAACTAGTTAATTGATTTACCATTCCTGACCAATAATTCCTTACGACTATCTTTAAAAAAAATATATCGCACGTATTTTTACTTGATTTTTATGATAGCACGTCATGTCACTCACAATCTTATATAATATATTATAATAACAAAAAACACAGAGAATACAACGTAACATGGTAACAAATATTTCATGTTTACTTGTAAAAATGGCAAAGTTTTTGTGACAGCATCTTGGAACTCAGAAGTGTTTTTATTCTTTGTTGTCCACTAACACATACACGATAAGTATTTCTTTACACTCTTAAATTACGACAAAAAAAGGACATTATTTCAAAAAATTACAGTTAAAAACAACCATTAAAAACTTCACCAAGTACCGTCCCAAGCGATATTATTTGGATTTCGCCTATTACTGCAAAGAGGGGCGTAAATTTGCCCGAGATGAGAAATTTCCTCGAAATTAAACCGTAACAAAATAAAACTCGCTTGAGCGAATACCACTCACGCCCTCTGGCCATGTGTAGAAATGATGTTCGAATAGGGAAAACTTACAGACTAATCCATTCGCCAATTTTTATCGTAATACTTGGTCGATATCAAAGAGGCAAAATTACCAGAAAGCCTAAATTTTGAAATGGCAGGATAGTAAAAAGATCACAGAACAGATAGTCTTTGTCTCGGAACACAAATTGTTCTTCATTGTGTATCAAAACGACTAGTTCGCAAAACGACCACTTTGTGGAACGTCTGCTTCGATAAATGCCTAAGTAGTTAAACGACTACATCCTAGAAGAACTCAGTCTCTGAATTGCTCAGTAGCCAAAATACGAGTTATGAAAAGGACACGAACCAAAAAAAATTCTTGATGAGTCCGCTCGCCCGCGACTTTAGGAAATTTTCGGCTAAATGGCATCACTTTGACTATAAGTAAAAGTTGAAATAAAAAAACACAAATGTTTGTTAAAGTAGAATTAATAATAAACCAGATACAGGTCACTTTTAATTTATCACTATAAGTACCTATGACACTTAATTTTGCAAAAAAGAAAAACAGTTCTATATCTCACCATAAATTTGTAAATTCCGTTAGTTTATAATCTAACTCGCGAGATTATGATGAACTATCGAAAAAGTGTGAATTGTAACGTTTTATTTACAATTTAACGGTTTCATTTACGTATGATTACAAAAGAATCGACAAGAAATTGTGAACTGAGCCCTGAGTGTAAGTTTTTAACTTAATCATATTACTTTACTATCACGTTAGTGTTTCCCATATAAATAACATTATCACTTACGCGTTCGAGACGTTTTTTTACGTCAAAAGAAACTTGCACTAGAGCCTCTGACCTGGTCCCGCGAACGTCAAAGTTCGTACAATTTGAGCATCTTTCTATTTTACTCCAATTAAGGCGTCATGAGAGTGACAGAGACAGTCGTCCAAAATTTACGAAAATCGCTTTTTGCGGTAGTGCCGCTAGTATTCGATATCGCTTCTTAAGCGCTGATTGGCTATTTTAAGCGGTAAACTTAACATGTGTCCAGGACATGAATTAGGAATAAACAGGCGACCACTAAAATATTTTTTTAAATCGTGAATAATAAGAACGGGACAGTTACTGAATAATTACGATAGGATAGTAGTAGGAAGAATATGCATAAAATATAAAAAAATACAGTTTAATACTGCGGCGTGTGGCGTTAGCATGAGACGCATGGCGTTCAACCAATCAGCGCTCGGGTAGCGTTCTGACACATACGAATTCGCAATTTAACGGTTTCCTGTCGATGGTTTATAATCTAATTTAAACCGTTAAATATTAAGCAGAACATCACAATTCACATTTTTTTATATCTTATAATCTCTAGCTAAATAGCTTGCATATACGGAGACTACAAATACAAACACGAATCCGATAATAAAAACGGAACGCCATAATGATGGCAATCATACGACAGGAATGCAGTGACGACGACGCAGTTCTTCGAGAATCTCAACATGTTTCCAAAGCCGATCTACGATACCTCCTACGTATACTGGGACAAGTGCAAAATCACGATTTTACAAAAGAGATGTTTAAAGGTACAAAGTTCCATAACTAGCTCATACTTTGACATATTTTCATAAAATTTTCAAATATGTATGGTGAATGTATTTCGCTTAAATCCACATAATTACTATTTCAAAATTAATAGTAGTTTTTGAAAAAACTGTAGTTAGTCCAGTATACATGAAATTAACGAGTTCAATTTTTTTATAAACTGAGATAACTACCACTTGATCCAGTATACGTAGTAAATTATTATTTGATGAATATGGACATAATCTTATTAAACTAAACGCCATGACTCACGTATCATTCTTAGATATCTTAAAAAACTCCAAGATCCAGTTCGGATAGATTTTGTCGGTTAAATTCGCCTGATTTGTCACTTGTACCAGTATACGCCTGAGAAATGCCTGAATGAATGAATTATGTACCAGTATACTATAACATTATTTTGTATGTTGTACTCATTATAAAAAAGTTTAAAGAATTATAATTAAGATATTTAGGCAAGTTACGTTTGTGAAACTAAAAATAAAGCAAGTGTATAAGTACTATAATTGCGTTTCTTATAAAGGTAATAATTATAATGAATTACTCAGAGCCATATAGTAGTTATAGTTAGTATCAACGTAATACTGATTGACCATTTACTTTATATGTTTCCTTACAGTCTTCATTCTCATTGCTTAGTGTATCTACGAAATTATTAAACAACACTTTCTCTTAATATTAACAATAAAAAATAAAATGAATAACTCCAAAAATATAACAACTGAGATCAGTTTAAAAGGTAAAATAGAATATGAATCCTCATAAAAAACAAAACTTCTTATTATTCCCAAAGTCATTCGCATAAAGAACAAGAAATAAAAAAAGAGATCAAGTGATAGTGAGTGAAGTAAATGACCTGACCTGAGAAGATACCGGAAAGAAACTACGGCGGGACTTATTTTTCAAAACAGTGATACATCAAATCTTAAAGTACATAATTATGCGTAGTTCGAAAAGAAAACATATCAAACAGTTTATTACAAGATATAACTGAAAATACTAAAATGTAAAAGTAAAAATAATAACGTAAAAAAATTTGACTACACAAAATAGACATACTTTGATATGCTTTCTTACCTGAAAGTGAACTGTGTCATTTACGTGATATAGCAGTACATACAATTGTTGAATTAACTGCTAGGCGGTTTAGTTAGTTTCTGGTTTAGGCCATGCATGTTTATCTGTTAAATGATCCACACTCAGTAATAATAGCCCTTAGACATCAAAGACTTTTTTAAGTAATTCTCTAAGTACTGGGAAGGGTAATTTTAAGGCATCATCAGGTAACTTGTTATATATATGAATACTTACATTGCCCAAAAATGATTTATACACTTTACGCACACGACTTTTTCTGATAGCAAGCTTATTCTTATTTCTAGTGTTATAATTATGGATGTCACAATTTTTGGTAAACAATTGAAAGTTTTTAATAGCGTACATAATATTTTCATATATATATTGGCAAGCTACAGTTAATTCATATTAATTTCTTTAATAAGCTTTCTAACAGATGCACCTGCTTTTAAGTTATACATAAAACGAATGGCTCTTTTTTGTAATACAAATATAATCTGTATGTCAGCTGTTTTGCCCCAAACCAGAATACCATATAACATTACAATATGGAAATAACTATGATAAACTAATCGAGCTGTCTCAATATTTGACAGTTGTTTAATTTTCCTAACGGTTAAAGCGGCCGAACTTAATCTATATGCGAGTTTAGTTATATGAGGACTCCACTGTAGATTAACGTTATATTTTCTTAGTCCACATATATAAATCTAGCTCCTCAACTCCCAGCGGCAACGGGGACACTAAAATAAGTTACCATGACCATTGAAAATCCACATGCATTGATAAAAGCAAGTCAATATTAATTTGTAAGCACGTATACTGGACTAACTGACAAAAAATCTGTAAATATCTCCATAGTTGTTCAAATTGGATTTTAATTAAATGTACTGAAAAATATGAAATCAAATTTAATTACTTATCGTTAATAATTACTAAAAAAAAACATTGAAAACCCACGTGCTAGTGATATAAGTAAGTCAATAACATTCTCATTTGAAACCGTATACTGGACTAATTAACAAAAAACGTGAAAATATCACCATAGTTGTTCAAATTATCTTTTTAATTTAATGTTTTCAAAAATATGCAATTAAATTTTATTACTTATCGCTCGTTTCGCGTTAAAATGGTTTATTTAATGGCAGTTCAACCAGACTTCTTCCTCTCGTCTGCTTCATTTTGATGTATTTTGTGTTTAATTAAACAATAAACTACTACACAACAACATCATATTTAATAACAAAATCATAATATAAAAAGCATTATTTTATACGTAGTAGGTAGAAAACGGGTAGAAAAGACGAATGCCGCATCTATTGTCGCCCGTGCATAGTGAGACAAGTTCCACCTGTAACGATAGCGAACGAGCATACCGAGACAACTGCCACTTGCGCCGCGCCCGCGCCGCCCTCCCCCGCTAGATGTACCGCGTATACTGGTACAAGTGACTTAGCTCAGTATACGACGTTCTAATTTAAAAAAAAGTGTTAGTTAGGTCAGTATACGTCACTTTATTTCGAAAACTAACAGTTATTTCGCTACGAAATTTTTATAGCATGTAGATATAAGTATTTTGATCCCAAAAATGCAAAAAAACGAAAATCGTAAAAATGTCAGTTGTCTCAGTATACGTAGGAGGTATCGTCCTGACAAAATTATGAGGGATGTAACTGTTGATAAGGCGAAGGAGAATATCTGTGAAAATATGAAATCCGTCAAAGAGAACTATTAAGAGATTTCCTTGAACTACTAAGTTTACAAAATCGGGTAGTGTCAAAAACCCGAAGATTATAAGAGATGATTTTTTAGCGGCGGAATACTCGTATGAATTACATACTGAAACAAAAAAGAAATCTGTTTGCTGTACGAAGAACTTTAAGGTTAAAAGGTTATTATGCTGGTCCCAACAAACACTTTTTCGGTGATGGTACTTCCAAACCTTTCTGCCAGATTTTTATTTTACGACGTAGATTCTACCTACGAGCTCGGTAATTGCAACAAACATTGTTCCAGGATTGTTAGCACTGTTGCCGGACAAACGTCAAAGAACATATGAAGCGTTATTTTTACTAATACGTGTTGTGTTACTAAATTAATATTAGAAAATATATAATATGTGATTATGAGTCAGGTAAAGTTTTCGAAAATTCGAGGGTTACAGGGTGTTATTTTCATTTTAACAAAAACATCTGTTCAACCACTTTAGGCATTCAAACATGCAGACGTACTACGAAGTGGTCGTTTTGCGACCTAGTCGTTTTAATAGGTATTAAAACGACTATAAGTATTTGTCACAGAACGCTTGGTACCAAGCGTTCTGTGACAAATACTTTCTGTTCTATGGTCGTTTTACTATCATGCTATTTTAAGGATTAGGCACCTGTGGAGATTATGCCATCGAGTCCTTATGCAAAACAGGTTATATTCCAGACTTAGCTGTTTTGTTACCGTACGGCACTCGAGTTTGAATCACGGTAATGAACATTAATTAAATATTTGTTATAATGAGTGGACCTGGCGCCATCGAAGCTACCTACATATTTATTTAGATAATTTTACATCTATCCGTTATGTATATCGTCGTCTAGTACCCATGACATAAGCCTTATTTGTGTGATTACTTGATTTCTGATGCTATTAATTCATTCTATATACATAGCTATAAAAACAACAAATAAGTAATAAAATAATATTTTACTATAAGGGACGCACATGAGAAGTAGTACACAAAAGTGGTGTCACTTTATTAAATCTAAGTATAATTTAAGAATGACAAATAATATTTCATAGACAACGTTTTAAGCTTTACGAACAAATTGAGAAATTATAAGGCTTACTTTTAAATTCAATTTTCGAGTTTCGGTATATAAATTTCCCGAGGGTACCGTATGTCAAACAAGATTTTGCGTACACAGAGTAAGCTCTCTCCATTTTATGATGGAAGGCCATTCATGTCATGCTGAAAACTGGCGATTGGATTCAATAAAGAAATACATTATGATTTAACGTTTCACGACATCTAACAGCTATAACTAACCAGCGTGACAATGTTTTACCCATGTGTTATAGTAATATGTCAGTCATACATCGTTAGTCACAACATTTAAAACTAAAGTTCTCTCTGGGCAGCTACATTAGAACACGCGGTATAAAATATTAAGTTTAAACCCCTGCAGATGATAGCTATTATTAAAAAAAATCGTAGAACGCGTTTGGCGCATCTAATTGGAATTATGAGTTATGACAATGTTTGACAAAATATCGCTTTAAAATACACAAGTTTTACATAAATAAAATTACATATTGGTTAAAAAAGAAGAAATAAAATAAAAACCTAAAAACTACATAATTAAGACCGATTTCAAAACCCAGTATGGGACTATTGTGTTTCACGTTTTACTCAAAATATGTAGTATAATCTAACGGTTAGACGAACACACAGTTTCTTCTATGAATTGCCGAAACTTTTTTATGAAATGCCGTTATGGCAAATGACTTCTAATTTAGATTCAAATTTAAATAAGCATTTAAATTCAAAATAAGTTTGGTCTGGGCAGCTTCATTAGAGCTCGCAATAAATAGTGTTCATAAATAGAATATAGAAACAGATTGTAGAAACTGTCTGTTACATATGTAAATAATCAAAACTATAAAATCTTATGATTATGTTTTCATAGATAGCCAGATTAAAATATAAATGATAGATACAACCACATCTTGAGAACGTGTAGGAGCGGGGCCTTGTGACATTTTTCAGCAAAATAGTTTGTGTTTGTAAATATACTCGTAAGTATTTTAGTATTCGTAAGTAGAACCCAGATTCTTGTGGTGATGGCAATAGGGTAACTTTGGAAGTAAATGGAACATTAGTAATAAATACGAATTTATTAAGATAATATAAAAATTTAATTCATACATATCATAATAATTTTAATCAAAAATACATAGGTACTGTATAATATACTCCGGACCCGGGGTATGTCCTTAAACTACGTCCAACAATGAGAGATAGGGTTCGCTTGAGCCTGGAGAAGCCCAACTGGGGAAGTACCTCCTGCTTGTACAAGACCACAGCGTTAACAGCACTGCTACCTTTCAAGTATGTAGTGTTGTGTTCTTGATGGTGAGTAAGGTTTCCAGAGCTCCAACAACTTAGGGTAGGCAACGCGCATGTGTATCATCTGGAGTTGCAGGCGTCCACAGGCTACGGTAACTGCTTATTATCAGACGGGCCGTATGCTTGTTTGCCACCGTCGTTATATATTAAAAAAAAAATATAAATACTACAGTCTTGTACCAAAATTACCAGAATATCCTGTATAAATAATTCCGATAAAATAATTGTATGCCAATTTGCCGCAATCTTCTTGATTGCAAATTAGGTTTAATAATAAAATAAATATTTTATCTTACAACATTGCCCCAGAAAACTCAGTTTGACTGTTTAACTATTTTGGCCAGAGTAACTAATATAATTGTATTATTATGAAAACTCATGTTGTATTATTATGGTAGCCTGGTCTTGAGCCCGAGACGCACTATACCTGCTTGCGATATCAAATCAAATGTGGTATGTAATTTAAAACTATATTTTTTTACATTAGCACACAGGTTTTTACGATGTTGTGTCCACATCGATCGCACTCTCGTTTTAATCCCTTTTACTTGTACACCATGACCCAAATACATGCACGTCGGCATGAGTAAATTATGGGTACTAAACCAAACAAATAGGTGCTTTAGAGCTACTTTGTCACAGTCTCGTCGTAAACTCGCTGTTACTCCGCCGAGCCAATAAAATACCTGGGAAATAAAATTTTGCATGTATGCCAGACATGTGTCTATGGATATAATATACAGAAAACTTGTACTAGTCGTCTAGTAGTTAACGTAAATGATCTACCTACGTTAAGTGAATAAAATAAAATACATGTTGCTGATTGAAGCTGCTATTTACAATTATCGATAGATAATATATATATATGAAGAGAATAAAAGTATGTTCGATTGTTCGTACTACAGTCAGCGTCATATAGTTGGTAACATGCGAAGTACTCAAAAAGTTCGGTACACCATAGAATTAGTAAGGTGTGAACTATTTGAGTACTTTGAATACTACGAACTATATGACGCTGACTGTACAATACTTATCAATACGAAATGTTATCACTAGTCAGTTAATACACTATTTGCAAGATTATCATACAATGAACCACATCCATGATTTTTGTTATCAGCATACCTAAAAAAAGGGAAATTACAGGAAAAAATATCTTCTTTTAATATTTCCTTTATTCAAAAATGACTTTGATAACGTTAAAAGAAAAGCCACATCTGATGCATGTGCAGCGCATATGCGTCGACGTAAGAGTAAGTAGTGATGAGTGTCACTCCTGTTACACCAAATTACGCGCACGTCATACAGAGCTACTTGAGCTGGGTAAATGCGCAACGTAGGCACACGCTGCAGCTCGGCAGCGTGACATGTTGTTATTTGCGAACAAGATGATAGTATAAATGGTGGATTCAATGCCTTGAGACATTCTCTACCAGTCAATCAGAAAAATGTAGGTGCAGAGGGGTCTAGAAATTGAACATGACAAATGTATTAAAAATTCAATATTATGTAAACTTACATATATATACACAAATAAAAAAATATGAAGAATAAATAAACGTACATAATATAGATACCGTACCATATGTGAACTATTAAATGGATAATGAAGAAACCTTGTCTAAGAAAAGCTTGCACAACATGCACTTGAAACAGCATTTGGTCTGCGCTTGTCTGAAAGAGAGTGGGAGAGCATTCCAAAGTCTGATTGCCTGAACAGTGAAAGAGTTTGACATAAAACCTGTTCGGTGCCGGGGAACCACGAGCTTAAAACTACTAGAAGGACGAAGATTCGTGCCCGGACGAGTCTTAATGAATTTGAAGTTTGATCGAAGATAATCTGTGGCAGATTGGTTACACAGTATTTAACAAAGAGTGCAAAGAATACGAAGTGACCAGCGTTCACATAAAAGGAGCCAATTAAGTTTATTGCGGAACGTCTAAACATGGTCGTACTTGCGGAGATCAAAAAGTGAACAGAATGCAGTTATAGAGTAAACGGTCAAACTTGTTTAGAGACTCCTGGCTAAGATTAGAGTAACAAACATCAGCATAGTCAAGTATGTGCAGTATATGAGCTTGGACGAGGAGAGTTTTGGTACTGACCGAAACAAATAAGGCTTACAACGATAGAGCGCTCTTAAGGTGTTGGTTACTCTTCGACTTATGTCAGCCACCAGAGGTTCCCATGTAAGTCCACAATCGATAATTAGCTCCAAATTCTTCACTTGTATTCGTACGAGATTGGAGCTACTTTGACAGTATCGATAAGGGAAATTAACCATGTGCTACCGAGCAATATTGCCTGGCATTTATTAGGGTTTACTGTAATTCCAAAGCAACGTGAGCAAGTGTAAAAACAGTTAAGGTTGTTACTCATCAGCATGCAGATGGTAAGAGAATTTAATTTTAGAGGTGATAAGATTAATAAAAACGGTAAATAAAAGAGGTGAGAGAATTTCGCCCTGAGAAACGCCCGAAATAAGCTCGTGCCAATCAGAGGAGATGCGATCCATACGAACTAACTGACCTTGGTCTCGGAGATAGGAGGAAAACCGTCCAACCGTGGATGTAGAAACATTCAAGCGCCTAAGAGTGACGAGTAAAAGATCATGATCGACAGCATTGAAAGCGTTAGAGAAATCGAGTAGGACCAAAACAGTTAACAAAGAAGAGAAGAGAGAGCCAAGCTTTACATCATCAATAACTTTCAGCAAGGCGGTGGACGTACTGTGGCCACCACGAAAACCAGAGTGAAACGCAGAAACTAATTGATTGGAATAAATGTGAGTAGACAATTGTTTATAAACAATTGCCTCTTATATTTAGAAAGAAAAGGTAGAATAGAAATGGGTCAAAATACTGTAAGTACACTGGGGTTAGAAACTTTGGGCTACGTTCACAAGAAGTCATTTTCCCGCATACCGTAGACAAATTTTATCGAATTTCGTAGTGACAGAAAAAATTGTAAGGATACTCTGAAATCGGTCAAACGGCGTCTATACGAATAAAACTGGTATTCAAGACACTTTTTTTACCGTATACCGTTGGGGCTTGCCACGGGGAATCCGAGATTCTCGAAACCATTTTATCGAATGCGATAATCAGTAGCGCTTACGTTTACGTTGAATCCTTCACACGGACAAACTTGTTTCTCGTATACGAGAAGAAGAAGGCAGCCGGCAGAAAAGAACGAGAAAAAACCGAATGGATCTTGGGCCGTGTGAACAGACGTCCCGTATACGATAAAACCGTATGCGAGAAATATCGAATCGAATTGTCACCATGTGAATGTAGCCTTAGGTATTAGGATGACATAGGCGCGATTTTGTTTCAGACTCACATCTTCCCTTGCATTTTATTCAATTATATGGATAAATATCGTAAATTTCACAAATTAAGCTTATAATTTTTTTATCGAATGCAACTAAAAAAATATTTAAAACAAACTGCTCAGTGAAAATAAACAATAACTAGTAGTATTTAAAATTAGACGAGTTTTAAGCAAACAGTTTAAAATATTAATATTTTTAAAATAAATTAGAACAGTCACTATAAATTACTATGAACCACATTGAACTGATGAGTGTTAAACAGTCAGTGAAGTTATTATTTTTTTTCAACATACCTTTTTAGATAAAAGTTAGAACAATAATAACATTTAACATACACTTTTTAATACATCCAATTTTATAAAAACGGGCAGTTAAATGTGCTTAGCAGACTAAATTTAAATAAAACCGGCCAAGAGCGTGTTGGGTTTCGCTCAATGTAGGGTTCTGTAGTTTTTCGTCGTCACAGTAAGCGGGGACACTTACTTACACTTAAGAGTTAAAAAATGGGCTATTCATTATCTATTTCAGTCCCACCACGAGTAGTGGGAAAGAGTTGTACCATGAGGTGATAACCAGCATCATTTCAAGTCAGTCAGTTTCAACCCAATGCGCACCTGCTCCGACCCCATTACATCAGAAAAAATCTTAACACCGCCATGCAGGATATAAGCGTTCTACGTTCAGTGACACCATTCGGCAAATTAAGTTAACTATTGGCCGCGAGCTTAAAGTATGGAAGATGATTCTTATTGGATAATTCTCTATTGCGTGAACAAATCGTGTTTACTTTGTTTGAAAGCACGTCAGTTCATTGTGATTTTGTAGAAATTACAGGTACAATAAACACCTGCTTGTACAGTCAGCAGCAAAAGTGTCTAAGCGTTTGAAGTGTTCAAAATGACCTACACGCACTCTTATACTCTTGACAATAGAGATGTGTTGACCTCATTTTGAACACCCCAAACGCTTAGTAACTTCTGATGCTGACTGTACCTACTTTTTCTAGAAAGTTTTTATAATTAAATTTTGATATTTTTTTTATTTTTAAAACTTATTGTTCCAAAGTTAGAGGGGGAGGGGGGAGCGCATTTTTTTTACTTCTGGAGCGATTATTTCCGAAAATATTTACATACTCAATTAAATACCTATCCAAAAATATAATATCACATGCTAGGATTGAAATGAAAAAAAAATCACTCTCCACTTTACGTATAAGGGGGGTACCCTAATCAAACATATTCTTCCTCTTTTTATTGTATCACTTTGTCGGCGTAATTGATATAAAAAATAAAAAATAAACTTTATTTCTTTACCAGTGAAAGAATGGAGAATATAAAACAAATTTACCAAGAGCGACTATTACATTCAGTTTATCGGTAGACCTTACACTAGATCAAGCCTGTGTCGTAAGGACTTTGGATATACATGATGGATGATATACATATTAGTACCAAATTTCAGCTTTCTAGTGCTCCCTGGCACTGAGATTAAAACTATAAGGGTTCCTAGTTGATTACGGAACCCTAAAAACCCCCTACCTAAGGGATACAGATTGTATGATTATGTTTCTGTTAATGCATTGATAACGCTCTTGTGGCCTACTCGCAGAATAATAGTTTTGAATTCAGAATTATTTATTAGCAACGGATAATGAATTGGTAATCTCTGTTAAAACAAAATCGTTCTAAATTACTTCCACATTAATCAAAGTGTAAATAAACTGTGAAAGTAATGTTAAACATAATTAAATTAAAGATCATTAAACACTCAACAGTCCACTTCTTCTTTTCGTTCTTTTTACTTCGCTTTTTATCTTATAGGTAAAAAGGATACACCATAAAAAACGCAAAAAACAACTACATATAATAACACTCAGTCACTCACTCAGTACAAAGATCCGTAATTCTCGGTCCGTTATTCAAAAACGATTCAATCGATCAACTTAAAAATATTTCTCCTTGAAACTCTTTACTGAGCTGCAATTTCATGACTTTTTACATTTTTTTTTAACTTCAGAGGCTCTAGTGTAAGTTTCTTTTGACGTACTAAACTTACGTAAGTTTTTAACGTAACTTTACGTCACGAACGCCTTTGCGTTTCCCATGTAAATAACATTATCACTTGCGCGTTCGTAAACGTTTTTTTACGTTAAAAGAAACTGACACTAGAGCCTTTGGGCTCAGAAGCGATCTAGTATTTTTTTCAAATAATAAATTTATTAAAAAAATGTTGAAGATAGACCCGTATTCTTTTTCAAATACCTAACTTAAGAAACCTACGGGTTAAACCAAAAGAAAGTACCTTCCATTTTACATAAATAATTTATTTTCTAGGTTTTACTTTTGGTTTTATTTATCCTCCCAATGTATTTATCCATTAATATCTAATACAGCTTTCTGGGACTAACGGCCACGGGCATGGTGGAGACAGACAGACAAACATATGAATACGTAAACGTAATACAATAAAATACGAAATCGGGCATCTTAGGAGACGCGAACAAAAAGATGGAGAAGAGATGTGAAAGCTTTCCCCCTTCAAAGCCGTCAGTAAACATCGGCAGGCCCACTAGTTGCCACACTCACATCTGAATCAGCTAGCAATAAGTATTTCTGAAAAAATAAAGTATTAGGAAACCTGTTATATTATGTTGACGTAGAATTGCAACATTTTATAAAACTACAAATTACAAGTAAGAAATAGAGTCATGCTTAATAGACAGAGAGCTGGCTGGTGGCATACAATAAGGAAAGCAACGAAACCTGTTTAGTTGATTTGTTTTCCCAGTACTTTTGTAAACTATTCTATTGTAGTCTAACTATGAATCGGTGTAGGTAATAATAGCAGATCAGAGCAATTTGATGTATGGTATGGATATATGATTTACTATAGTTTTTATTCGATTATTTTTAAACACGTTTACTAACCAGAGCCCTGAGTGTAAGTTTTTGACGTAACATTACGTCCAAAGGCGTTTGCGTTTCCCATATTAATAACATTATCACTTAAGCATTCGTAAATGTTTTTTTATGTCAAAAGTAACTTACACTAGAGCCTCTGCTACACTTTTGCTTTTCTATCGACAAATAGCTGCCTGATATCATAATTTGATGAAATGGGCATTATGGTGAACGAAATGGGTTTCATTGCTCTCATTGTATTTGCAATGCATAAATGCTAATATTTCGTTTATTAGTTTCCAGGCACGAGGGAAAACCAGAACTAAGGCTACCTTTGTTTTTAATTTTAGTGCAAAAATGAAAGTTTTAACAGTAAGAGCGTGGTCACGTGTCCACGACACGGCGCCGTTAACGTAAAACGACGCGGTGTCGCGTCGGAGCGCAGCACGTTATCCACCGTGCAAATACAAGTTGCCGCGTCGTGAAAACACACGTTGCGCGTCGTGCAGATCCACGTTGCGTCATCATGACAGTCTGACAGTGCAAGTACAAGGCGCATGGCGAGACAAAGTCAAATGCCAATCCTTCCTTAAGCCTTTGTTCAAGATGGTTGAGGATATCGATTCCGATTTGTTAATTTCTTTGGTAGAAGAACGTCCAACACTCTGATATAAAACCAATGACGATTTCAAAATTATTTTTATGTGCAGTGCATTTTAACTTCTCGTACTTCCTTTTGAAATGACTGCCATCATGATTCATAATAGAAAAATAGTGATTTATCCAATAAGACAATAATAAGACGTTAAAATGCACTGCACCTAAAAGGAATTTCAAAAATGTATCTTTGTAATCGTCAATTGTTTTATCTCAGAGCGTAGGACGTTCTTCTACCAAAGAAATTAACAAATGGGATTCGATATCCTCAACCATTTTGAACAAAGGCTTAAGAATGGATTGGTGTTTGACGTTGTCTCGCCGTGCGCGTTGCACTTGCACTATCAAACGCGGCAACTTGTATCTGCACGACGCGGCAACGTGGGTTTTCACGACGCCGCAACGTATATTCTCACGGCGGAAAAGGTGCCGCGCTCCGACGCGACACCGCGTCGTTAGCCATTTACGAAGCCGTGACGTGGACATGTGGACAAGCAAATAAAAGTAAAGATACATCAGAATTATTCGCATCCCGCTCAAACCGTATGTCCCAATCGCAGTATCAGTCGGCAGCGCGTCACGATCGTTTCCTTGAAAACTTTTTAGTTACCAGAAGATTGCCTTTTCACCCATTTTCCACAAAGTCGAGTGTTTTTATGTCTTCTCTTGGTTTAGCAGAAGGAATAGTAAAGTACATTTTAGGTACAATGTTGGAGTATGAAACACGAAGATGTGTTTTAATCTTGTACTCACTTGCAACAAAGTTATTTTAGCTGACACGTCGTACAAAGCCATGTGTTTTTTTCCTTAATTAATTATTAAATCATTAATGCCTAGATTGACTATCTGGCGCCAATCCAATTTTTATACAAAGCCGTTATTTTACTTAAGTAATAGTACATTATTACAGAGGCCGGAAAGTAAGCATAGCGACATGATAGTAATTCAAAAATGTCCATCATAGTCAACAGTTTCTGCCTTTCATCATTTTGATTTACAGATTGAAGACAAAAGTGAAATAAGCTCAATTTGAATTTGGTACCAGGTTCGACTTTTTTTTTAAATAAAACTTTTTCCAGAATTGGTGTAGAATCATTGCAGGTTCAATTTAATTTGTATTATAATTATCTTTAATATTCAGTTAGTTTTCTGCACATACCGCGCATCACTGACCGGTATTATTTGCTCGCGAGTGTATATAATAAACAAATACTTAAATACATAGAAAACACCCATGACTCAGGAACAAGTATATGTGCTCATCACACAAATAAATGCCTTTACTGGGATTTGAACCCAGGTCTATCGCCTTCATAGGCAGGGCCACTACCCATTAGACCAAACCTGTCGTCAAGTAGTAGCTATGTTACTACTACTAAGTTACAAACGGATTAACTATGTGTACTTATATCGCACTAGGCCACATGTTTCGGGTAAGCTCTGGTACCCATTTTAATTGGTAAACCTGGTTCGTGTTATGGTACTGAAATGGATACAGTTAGCTCGGTGTATTTAGCGGTTGCCGGGTTCGATAATAATACACCACAGATGAGTGTAGCGGTAGCGCTCTTACAAAAAGTGCAAGCAATTCCTTAGCGAGCGCGTCGTGCGGAACGCCGTGCAAGGCAGCGGACAGCAGTGAGTGTTACACGCTCACCACGACCAGTGTGTCCTGACTACGCTTGAAAAAGGATACCAGAGCTTACCCGAAAGTTGTCGCCTAATGCAATTTACTTATTTTTAGTGGCTAATAGCCATGATGCTGTGTCACCAAATTATGAAATGGCAATTAAAAAAGAGGACCTTGTCGGCTTAGGCCTGCCATGTTAACCTTAACGACCCCTCGTGAGTCTCGTCTAGCCAATCCTGCAACGAGATAGTGAACATTGTAGTGCATGTTTAAGAAAACTAAATTACCCCTATCCTAGTGTGAAACAATAAATCTTGTATTCATTATGATTTATGATTAAATGATCTAACGAAACATATGGTAGGAAAAATAATCAACTACTATGCGAAGCATTGAAATGCATCATTGAGCCTTTAAAACTAGTTAATTGTATTCAAATAATATCAGAAATCAGAATTCGTTTATAGTTTACCGTGTAAATAAGATGTTACAAAATATTAATAGGTAACAACAGTAACCCATTTCGGGCATACAATAATTACAAGGTATTATTCTAATTACCGATGGGTCGGTATTTAGAATAATACCTTGTCACCAGTATAACAAATATGACTACTAATAATTTACTCAGTAAGTTTTGAATAATATTGGATAATACTATAACATAAATAACATACATAATATTATCCACTTTCCTACTTACGTTGCACATATTCCCTCTACCAATAAATCTAGGTTTTGGCAGTGATTGCGGATTCGTCTCAATAAGAATATATGGATTTAGAAAAAAAACAGAGAGGTCTGAGTATCAGAGTTCTCTACTTCTGCATACAATAAATTTCAATGAACGAACGTGTCTGACACAGACACGTTCGTTCAAAAGAAGTAATAAAACAACTATCCATAGAGAGCTTATTCCAGCTGATCCAAATAGGTGTTTCATTGTGTTGTCATGTGTTAATATTTGCTGTCATGACCGGGCAGTTTGAGTGAAGTCGATGACAATACTATAACACCAATTTTTTACCATATGAGAAGTGGAACTAAATAATTATATATTATTAAGGTATTTAAAGTACCCCTGGCGCCATCAAGAGGAGCTTGCGGGAGTACTATATCAACATCAGCATGCTATGGTTTCGCGCGCCCCTCTGATGTCGCTGGTATCGTTTTTTTCGATGATTAGAAATCGATACGTTGTACATTATCGATTTAGATATCGTAGTAAATTATAATATTTTATTTCAGGGAAATAAAAGTAGATTCCGTATTTTATTGAATAAATCTGAAGCTAAGTTTTGGTGTGATGTATCCGGTTTATCGTAGCCTAAATTCTGTCTTCGCTGTTGTCCAATCGCTGCTTCAAAATTGTCCAGCGTCATCGCTATGCCTATGGCGAGTTTGTAATACAATCTTCTAATCGGGAGATAGGTATCAGATTTTTGAGTAGTTTTTTATACATTATTTACAATATTTATGGTGTTTGTTCCTATTTATTTTCAGTCCCGGCATTTCCAGAACCGGCATTACCCGGGTTACTTTGTAAACTAAACCTATATTGGTAGCCTCGGCGCATCGACATTCATCAATATGATTTCAAACAGGATGCTTTTCTGCTTCGGCTAAGTACAATGGTTGTTTGTGGTTAGTTTTTGACTCCACCACTGGCATGTCCAAACCGAAACTTAGGTATACTCTACAGGTTTACTCTACACTACTTTACAAGTCTACAAGCATATATTTTTTTCTGCTACTTATGGATTCGGATTATCCGTGGAGTCAACGGACTCAACGGATTCAACGAGATGTCTGGCCCCGCAATATCGCGCCTTACGGTTGGTGCATCGCCTGCAGGTGGTAGCCGACAGCAGTAGCGAGGACAGACCTTTCCCGTGAGCTGCGGAGCCGGTCTCGACGATCCTTAGCGGCGCTGTTGCGATAAAACGATATTTGTAAATTTCGGACAATTGTCTCTGTTACCCTCATGATGCCTTAATTGGAGTAAAAAAGAAAGATGCTCGAAATGTAAGAACTTCAATTTATCTTATTATTTCTTTCATATTATCTTACTAATTTACTCAGGGTTTATCTGAGATGGCGCCCTTTCTGTACTTTATCATTTTATGAACCGGCAGTGGATACAGCTCTATTAAGCATTATAAAGTTAGTTAGCCCACCAAGTCTTGTGTTAGTCGGCACCCTAATTTCCTATTTACCTTGTTTTATCTAAATAAACCTTTACCTATTATACATTTTTATTTTCTTACATACTTATATTTTACAAAAAATTGTTATACGGTTTGGCGGAGGTTGTTTAAAAGTACACATGTACTGTTAACGTGAATAAATGCTATATTTATTTATTTTTATTACCATTACGTAGAGAGCATTTTTATGTAACAATACTTAGTTAAAGATGCAGTATATAATATTTTACTTCAAAGCCAACTGGGTACCCGACCGTACTAATATTGTAAAATGATGTATGTGTGTTAAATAGATTCCAGGAGAGCGCACCGTATACACCGACCGTGAAAAACTAGAACTTTTTTTACCTGGCTTAGCTGATCTTTCAAATGATTATGATAAACATACGGACCACACACGTTCCCTGTCCCCATACAAAACGATCTGATGTAGTAACAAGTCCACAGTATTTAGAATAGGTATATGACCCCATGAGTATATTGAGTACACGTGTAAAAATCCTTAAGGTACTGCGGAGTTACTCGAGCTAAGTTGCCATATCCTGTGGGTCGCACAACACAGCACCTCCGTCAATGGCGCTGTGCTGTTACGCGCGCCGGAACTCTGCGTGGAAATGAGGTGTATATGTGTTGTACCATGCGGGTTTCGGAAACCAGTATCCGCAAATCAAGGTTTAAAACAGCATCACCGGACACCGGTGTGGAGACCGGCGCATAGCCAATGGTCTGTTTCCAGGTATTTTTTTCTATGTATGCGATATTTAGGGCAAATATCAAATAATCACAGTAACTTTGTAGCCCCAGCTGGCAATTGTTAGCAAACTAATATGATTAATGGATGAAACTCGTGCAGTGCCTTTGTTTCTGTGGGAACCCTGTAAAACTAAAAACAACATTATTATTTGCTGAAATCATTAATTAATATGCTTAAGAAGTAAGTACTCATCCAAAAAATGGACGTTGCCAGTGTTTGTATTTGCGAGCCAAGTTTAGCAATTCAGCTTACACAATGTACCATAATAATTACCTACATAGACAATATACACTACAGCGTTTTATAACTGTAATAGTATATTTTATTAAATACTGTTTGTAAAAACAATGCATTTTAATAAATTGACATACATAAAGAAGTTTAGTTATACATGAAAATATGAGACCTGGTATTACAATGTTCTACTATAGATAGGTAATAACAACATTTCGACTCATACTGCCAGAATCGCAAATTATCCGAAACGCACATTGCCATACTTTCATTCGTAAAGTATCTTATACGCAAGAAACCAGAATTTCATTTCGCATATGACCCGATACTCAAATTACCATACCAAGGAATCTCCGCATAGTGCCAGAAACTCAAAGTACCTGATACGCAGATGCTCGCATGACTGTATGCTTATACCTACGCATGTTGCCATCGTAGAATTTTTTTTCAAAACTACAGATGGTTCTTTTGGTGATGTCAGACAAAGTTTTATTACTTTCTCTAGATCTTTTGAAGCTTTTGGGGTTATTTTGCTTCCATCGTCTGAATGAATCGTCGACGCAAAAGATTTTATCACTTTAGCTTGAGGTTCACCTTCCAGGCACTCCATGATACGTTTTCTGACTTTGAGGTCTTGTTTATAACTTATACTAGAATCATTGGTTAATTTAGAAGAAGATCCTGATGACATGCCAGTTAAATCCAATAGTATTGCATCAGACTGTGTGACATCCAATGCTGTGGATTCCGGAGGTAATTCAGTACTGCAAATCTCACTGGATGTATGATTGTTCATAGTAACATTTTCCAGAGGTTGTGAAGTACTGCACATCTCAATGAATGTCGCAAAGTGTGCAGCGACCCTCCTTAATTCGAGTGGTATATCGTCAATGAAAAGCTTGTTCAAGAAAACGCCATGCTTGTCTCTGAACCTCTTTTTGTTCCTGTTGCAATTTTTACAAAAACTCGTGGCTTTCTTTAGAAATGGGTAAACAACTTCGCTTAACAGTCTATTTTTTTCCATAGAAGAGAGATCTCTGAGTTGTTGATCCATCTCTGAAAAGTACGGTTGTCAAATCAGATGGTGTTAGGTCAACAGGTGCTCCGGTTTTTTTTTCTATTTTTTACTTTCTGCGTAAAAAGTTTTTTTTTTTAATGAAAACACTCGAAAATGTGAAATCGTGTACAACTTCCTTGCATATTTGCGGTTACTTTCGGAGTTTGAGAAGTACCGGCTGTGGCGCAATCCACAGCATCGTTTGCCACTAGTGTACCAACATGAGGGCCCGGACGGACATCCATCAGCAGTTTGGGTAAGCCCTGGCCGAGGCAAAGTGGCGCCATGGTCTGTGACGGCTCCATGGTGCCTCGCCCCCATTTCTCCGTTTCATATGTATCGGCATGGGGTTATAGCTTAAGCCTGACGACGGTCGACCCCTTCCCATGCTACGTGTGAAACATCATCGAAAGAAAAACATTAAAGTACGAGCGGACCCGGCAGGCCTCGCTTAAAAAAAAATCACTGTATTTTTTAATTATGTGCCTGGAGTATATCGAAACAATAAACAGTTTTGTAATCAGAGGAAACAAATAATAATTTCCGCCTAAAACATTTAAGGTCAAGTTTAGTGACAACCCTAACACTGTATTTTGAAATTCGATAACTCCCAAAGGCCGCGATAGTGGAACGTGATTTTTTTTACCAGTGGTAGACCTAGTTAAGAGAAATATTCCAGTGCTGGTCACAAGTTGCACTTTTCAGATTTATTGGAAAATAAAAATAAATTAAAAATCCAAAAAAATAAATATAACTCGGTAACCAGGGGGGTTAAATTCTACAACTGAAAAAAAGAAAATATGCGCCAGAAGCTTCTTTATCAGTACATATTGCTCAAAAAACTATATATTCATCAGACACGCTTGTATAATTTATTTAGTCATTTTTTAAAATCAAGGTCATGAAATACAATGTATTTTTAATAAAAAAAAGTATTTTAATTGACCTACGGGTGTTCTAGTCTTGCATTTAAAATGCATTTGTTGATTGATTTTTGCAATAAACAGCAGAGGGATTTTTTTAACAAAATCAAACACTGTGCATCTGTGTGAAAAGAATTTCAATAAATATACTTAACATAATTATAGCCATGAACAAATGTAAAGAAGAGGTATTGGAAGACCTAGGCTCCGTGCCGCAAATCCTGGAGAATCGGCTTTCGATGCTCAGTGATCAAGGGATACAAGATTTACCTAGTACCAAGCAAAAGCAAGATAGTATGTACCGAGCCTGAAAACAGTTCTTGCAGCAACAAACTAAATTTTTCGAACATGGAAGATATTAAAGTTCCCGAAGCTTTGAAGAAAAAAAATCTGGTATTTTCTGATGGAGACTTTGATAAAATTTTATTATTTTGCTCTCCGACTGCAATATACATCGGACCCGAAATATTTGATCATTTTTTATCAAATATTTCGGGTCCGATGTATACTTCTGACGGTACTTTTAAGAGGGCACTGCGGCCTTTCGAACAATTGTATAAATTGCTTATGGACCTCAATTCAACTGATACCGTCACCGACGTTGTTCCAGTTATTTTTGCATTACTGCCCGACAAAACGTACAACACCTATTTTCGAATGTTTGAACTTTTGAAAAATAAGTTGGGCGTTAACATGAAGGAATTCATAGCAAACTTCGAACCGGCTCCAAAGTAGTTAAGGCTGTTTTCAACGATACTATTATATCCGGGTGTTATTAACACATGTCTAAAGCCATCTGGAAGAAGGCTGAAAAACTTAAGTGTGCAGAAACAAAGGACGCTCGGAGAATGGTTAGGCTCTCAGCTAATTTACCGCTATTGCCTGCACATTTAATCAAGGGTTGCTGGCGAGACATATTGCATATCTCGCCTAAAGATGACAACACTTTAAGGTTCAAAACTTATTTTGAGCCTTTCTGGCTGAAAAAGGGCGCTATACGGATCATGAGCGTCTCCGAAAAGCGACATCGTACAAATAACCCGTTGGAGGGTTGGCATAACCGTGTAAAAAAACTAATATGTCAAAATCCAGGATTTAGTGATTTCGTTCACAAAATAAAAAAAAGAATCGAAACGGTGTGATAGGAGCATTAAAGATTTTATTGGAAAAGCGTCGAAAAAGAGTAACAGAAGATGTGCCGATATCGGATTCGATAAAATTTATAAAAAAAATGTTGAAAAAACTACGACGCAATAAAATAACTCCCCTAAATTTTCTTCGCAAATTTCTTCAAAAATTCGAAAAATACTCATGTAATTTGCGTATCTGGTCTTTTGCGAAAAATATTCAGGTAATTTGCGGATCTGGTCTTTTGCGAAAAATACTCAGGTAATTTGCGTATCTGGTCTTTTGCGAAAAATATTCAGGTAATTTGCGTATCTGGTCTTTTGAGAAAAATATTTAGGTAATTTGCGTATCTGGTTTTATGCGAAAAATATTCTGGTAATTTGCGTATCTGGTCTTTTGCGTATAAGGTACTTCACGAATGAAAGTATGGCAATGTGCGTTTCGGATAATTTGCGTTTCTGGCAGTATGCGTCGAAATGAGATAAAGTTTAAAAAAAATAATACAAATATTTGAATCTTGGTAACCTATTAAACAACCTACCTATTATATATATCTCCTAAGAACGTACTACTACGAGTACTACACAATAAGCAGCATGGGGGTTATAATGCCTTGGCAAGCGGGTTAATTTGTTCCATCGCTCTAAGGGACAAAAAAGTTAACTTTTGGCTAGTAGGTAGCGTCCCGCCGGACCCACGAAGGATTACGGTCGGGTCGGGCCAGGATTGGTTACTTTTCTTTGGAGGAGGTTAGGCATACCAACGACGCACGTGTTATTGAAATACTCCTGCCTACTTGGATACTTTGGAATTCATTGTTATTAGGGAATGCCCTAACGCATCGTTTCCCCTGGAACTCCTGGAAATATATAATGCTGGGGTATGTTGGGTTCGTCGCTCTTGGCCCCCTGAATATCACTCCGGCGTTTTACCCTGAAAGCCATTTGCGAGGACGCCATAGGATCGCGAGCATTCAACTAGGGCGCCTTCCGGTTCAACCACTCCGCCCCCCACTTGGATCTTGTCGTTGTGACTAGCGAGTGGTATACAGCCAAAATAGAAAATATTATAGAGAGAGAAATGATCTCTCCTAATAGTTAATTAACTGAAACTACACCCTATCAAGAGATTCCGGGTTTTTATGAAGGAATATTTTCAAAGAAATGCTAAGCCTGCAAATTCACATGCTTTCTTGCCATGAATATCCTTGCCTCCACCATATCCGTACTCAAATATCGAGCGTTAAGATATTGTACGTATATCAATACAAACTAACAGCACAAGACAAACCCAATAGTTATTTCACGAACTCCATCCAAGCGTCCCGATTTCCAACACAATTTGTGATTATCCGCATGCACCAAAACTTACGTGACTTCGGACTGTATACAGTGCTGCAACCCGGACGACCTCGTCGTCACCCTGACGATCTGAATCGACGAATCTTAAGATTCTTTGCTCAGGATCCTCGAAGGAGCACTGAGCAGGCAGCGAGAAGATTTCGAGTGAGTCGAGCCTTATCGCATGGCCTCCACGTAGTCCTGATCTCACTCCATTGGATTTTTACCTTTGTCGTGACGTAAAATGAAATGTTTATGAGCAAGAATCTAATACTGTACAGTCAAGGTCAAAAATATATATACATCCACACATTGCCACAAAATGTAGCCACCTAAATACTATACATAGTTGTATATACATAGAAGCGTGTAAAACTACAAAAATATATATACAAAGAATTTAACATTACTTGGTAAACAGACAAGTGTATTAAAATATATATAAGTGTATATCTGTATTTAAACTTATGTGAGACATATTTAATTATTAACGATTAATACGACGTACGATTATACGGTGACGCGAGCGGCGAACCGAACGGACACTCAGCACTCTTAGTGCTTGAAAATGGAGGCCTATGTTCTCCGAAACATGTCGCGCGAGTGACTAAATAAACGTGAGTAGTACCGTATTAATCGTTAATTATAAGTGTATATCCATATGCACCTCATTAACATGTTATAAATATATACCCAAATAGAAATCAAAAATATGTAAACAAACAATATGCAAAAGCTCTATTGTTATCGGCATTTGGATGTATTACCGCTCGACAAACCGCTCTGTCGTATTGCCGTTTTTTGTGATTTAAATACTAAATAGAAACATAATGCATTTTTTCTATGCGTATAATTTTATTTATTTAAATAAAGTACAGATGACACTGTCGATTTTATTAATACGTACAATAGCTTCTCATAATGCAAACAATGTCCTGGCGTATGCTTGGTGCCTCTAACAATTCCTCCCAGGTCCCTGCAGTGAAATGCTCATCACACACGCGTGTCTGCTGTGGGATGTAAAAATGTACATCACATAGTAAATTTAACGTATGCGGAGTGAAATTTGGACAAAGTTCAATATTACTTTAAATAAAAAAAACACCATTCTTTTTTTTTGTAATTATGTTTTTATAACAATGTATATATCAAAGCTTAATGTAAAAAATAGTTTACTCCCATGCGAGATGCTTTACGGCAGTTCTGTGGTACTTTGTCCATCGCTGTCGAAAACATGGATGTCGGCATTTTATTCAGCTCCAATTTTATTTTTCGAATCAAACTCTGTACATTTTTAGGCCGAAAGTTATTGTAATATACTCGCCTCTTTAGATTTGCCCAAAAATCTTCAATAGGGCGAAGTTGCGGAACATTAGGTGGATTTGATGTCTTCGGTACGTATGGGATATTTAACTCCGCCATTTTGCTAAGGGTTTTTTTGGCATAATGGCTTGAGGCTAAGTCTGGCCAAAACACTACATTTTCTCCTCTATGACTCGTATTTATGAAATCCCGCACTAATGGCAAACAACGCTCTATGTAGCGGTCGGCGTTCACAGCTAAACCTGACTCAAAGAATACAGGCTTGGATATTCCGCGTCGACTGATGGCAAGCCATAGCAAAACTTTTTTAGGAAATTTCGTATGCTCAACATATTTCACGTTCTCATCGGTTGGGCCATTGGTGTTCTCGAAATAGTAATTCCCTTGCCACTCGTTTCCATCTAATGTGAAATATGACTCGTCATCCATGACGCAAGTGACATTGTTTTTAGCGTAAAATATTTCTTTGACTAATTTACGCAGCCGTAATTTCTGAGTGAATTCTTGGTTTTTAGAGACAGTGGGCTTAACTTTTCTACATCGCTTATCGATGCCCATCTCTTGAAGATATTTCTTAACAGTTTTGCCGTCACTTTTAAATTTTCTTCCCAGCTCTCTATAAGATTTTGCGACACGGCCGGCTGTAATTTTCTTTAACCGAGCTCTCTCAGAAAACTTGCTCAAGCTGGAATAGTTTCCAGAACCAGGCTTTCTAGCAGTGGTTTTCTTCAAGGCAAAGGACGCCAAAATATTGTAAATAGTGCTTCGACTCTCACCCATTTTCACAAAATGTTCTACCACCTTTGATTTCGGCCATAGGGGATGGCTACTATAGAAATTACATACTGTTTGACGACGGCGTTCTTGTTGATTTACCATAATTACAAAATAAAACATCCAATCTTTATGAAACTTACCAAACTGATTGACAGATATATTGACTTTACATTGACATACACATATTTTTTATTTAGACTTTTGTTTTTTATATTTTATATATACAAACTTTGTCCAAATTTCACTCCGCATACGTTACTCGCACTATATCTGGAATTATCATCAATGATGTGTTGGGGCAACCGTGAAATATACATACGTGTATATTGTCACATGCTCTCAAAAGAATGAATCCTCCGGTTGGACCACCCTCGGCATCTTGGTTCAACATTGGGAACATTATTTGCTTTAAATATATGTATTTACTCAAACATTGAATCCTAGTTGTTTATAATGATGCTGTCACTTATTTTATCAATGGGTACTTCAGTACAAAATGGCCAGTAGGTATGTCATTATTATATCTTTTTGATATAGTTTAAGCTCTAACAAAAGTGTTTGTTTCCTCTATTATCAAGATATGTAATCAGCCAGCATATACTAACTATTTCTATTAAAAGTGTTTAGCCGTGAAATATCCAATTTCAGTAATGTGACATATCGAATTTATGTTCTATTTGACTATCAGTTTGCGTAGTTTATCACTCCTTAATATGTATCGCATAAATTATCATACAAAACATCGAATTGTTGCTTTATTTGAGGAAGGAGTATCCGTCTCTGATATTGCTGACGAACTGGGCATCACGGTAAGAAAACATTCGATATAAGTAGCTATTGCAGTTTTTCCTTGGCTATTTTTTGAAATACATTTTGAAATGTTTCAGAGAAAAACAGTTTACTTATGGAAAAATAGATGGGAAATTGAAGGCGAGGTTAAAAAGCATGTAATTATTTAATGTCATATTGGCATATATGCTTCTTGAATCGTACATCAGTTGTCTAGACATGACTAAAGGCAAAACTACCGCAATTGCGGTACTTTTGAGTGAGACATGTTTTCAGGCTATAAAGTCATTGAGTTAGGTACATCTTGCTTAAGCTAAATGAAAGGAAATAAAACAATCAATCAACTTATATGACGCCGACTGTACGCCAAACTTTAGATTGGGACAGATATTTTGACAATTTTGTTCGCGTTTGTTTATCCATACTTATATAAATTCATCTAAGACCTAACTATTTGACTACATTGGATGCTACCAACTATATGACTGAAGTATCTATTTATATACTGATATTAGGTAAATTCGACAAACATCACACTCAGCATCAAATAGATAGTGACAAGTTTGACAACCTAAGTTACCAAATATACCGTAACATATAGTGTTGTACAACACTAACGCCATGAATATGTTATACACTTTTTAACCTTAGGACAAAGGCGTAAGGGCCTAGTGGTTATGGCGTCTGCCGCAAATGCAGTAGACGCTGGTTCGATCACAGCCCTGGGCTTCTCGAGGGAACTGGAGGCCTCGGTCACTTTTTCCTTTGTATAGGACATCTATTTAAGATTATAAAAAAATAGTAGTATATTTACTTAAAAATAACAAATCAATATATCTTTATAAATAAAGGAAAAGTAGAAAAATTCACTGCCTCGGGCGGGACTATAAGATTTTTTGTTTTCAATTTTATTTATAAGAATTGTCTTATTGTTAGCAGCGTCACTGCTTAATACTAATAAAAAAAAAACAATATATATATTTAAAATAATTTGATTTGTTCTCTCGTTGTGTATAAAATCTGTTAAACACGTAATCCAAATAACGACGTGACAGGTCAAAATATGAGAAACATATACAATGACAAGTCTGCACTGTTTTCGTGAATTGTCAAAGCAGTATATTCAAATTTAAATCGTGTGACAAGGCCGTAAAGTTGATTTTCGCACGTTTGTATTTTGCATACATATTTCTCTACTAGTTAACGAATCTATATTTAATGACATAAATATATTGCATCATTTGCAGGATTCTGATTATGTAATTTTCATGTGATACAAGTTTTTGAACTTGCCTTATATACATATTTATGTGGCGATTGAAGTTTGCATATTCATTAGTATTTGAATGAGTACATATCTTTTGAACTTTTTATGATTACCTATTTTTTTCACATAAATTGCATATATATCTTTGATCTTGACTGTACAAGAACTCCGCCAAAGAATATGCAACGCATTCGACGAAATAAAGGCTAGCAATTCTCTTCGCATAATTAAAAATAATCACAGGCGTCGAGCGGAGCTGTCAAGAACAACACGGTGGTCATTTTAAACACGTGTTAAATTATGTTTAAAATAATCTTTTTTATGATTTAGTTGTCACTTATGCAGTTGCTTTTATTGTTTTTTATTTATTAATTAAATTATACAGTCTAAGAATAATTATTTTACTTGTTCAAGATTTAACTTGTTAAGTAGCTTGCAAATATAAGTTTAGGTAATTCACGTTATGTTAATCGCCTTTCAATTATTTCCGTCGTTATAAGTGCATCACTGATAAGATTACACTTGGAAGTATTGTATATATATATTATGGAAGTATTGTATACATGGAAGTATTTATTGATATAAGATATTGGTGACACTTGACTTATCTTAGTTAAACTTTATTATACTGTAGGATTCAATGGTTATTTGTTTTAATTATTGTATTCACTTTTAATTAATAAAATAGTGAATAAATAACGCGAGACCTTGCCGAATAAGATTAATTTGGGCTATTTTTTAATATTTTTCCACCTGTTCGTGTATAGTGTTACTACTTAAAATACATATTTGATTTGTTCTTAATCGCTGGTATACGAATAATTTACAATGCATACAATATTTATTTCTATACTATTTCATTGTTCTGGCACCATCAGATATATTGGAGCTATGAAGGTTGTCAAAAATATCTAAAAAACGGCTCTATTGTCAAGGCGATAAAGTGCATCTTCAGATATTTGTAACCACCTCCACAGCTCCGATATATCTGATGGCGACTGTTCAATAACAACAGCTTTAACTTTGTTCTTTGAGTTTATCCTATTTGAATATTATTGCAAAGTTTTTTGGCTTTTTCTCGAAACTGGCTATTTTCCTTTAGGCGGCAGAACGGTGGTCCTCGAGAGAGATCAATTTAAATAATTTTATTATGCGCAGTTTCCGTTGATGAACGGATAGAAGGTATAAAAATCTCTTTTGAATTCGTTCAATACGTACGTATATATGGCATTTGTAAAATGGATCCATTACAATACAGCAAAATATTCTAACAGACTGCGTACTAATAAGCACAGAACGCCACCCTTAAAGCTGAAATCTCGTTTTTTTGAACTCCATTTCATCAATTGGGGTTTCTACACCATTTCCATTTACTACATAATTTATCTTTCTCCTTGATTAATTTAATACAATTTTCCCAAGCCCAAATTTGTAACCAAAATATACTGTTGGAACTTTCAAGCTAAAACTTACGCGTGGAATTCATGCTTTTTAGAATGACTATTGATAGACCATCTTGTTTCGAACTACCGGTACTGCAACGATCCTTTCGATAAATAACATAGTAATGGTAAAGAACTTTCCAAGTCATATACACTCTCGTTCAATTAACCAAGTCTCAGTCACTACTATAAAGTCGTAATTGCAATTTAAGTATGATAAATGTAACTTATTTAGTTTGCCTCCAATGGTCATAGAATCTTATTTTTTTATTTATTTACAATTCTACAATGGTATAGAGGTTATAAAGAATATATGTGTGTATATAAGGTACTACAAATAGTACTATAAGTAGTATTCGACGCGGTACGTTTCATCGCAAATAGAGAAACATCAGAAATGTTTCTATCTTTCGAATTTCTCACGCCAAATTAAAAAACATAAAACTTATTTTCGATTTATTAATATTTGTGATGACGTTGTCATGAGCAGTCAATTTCAAAATTTTCCTAGCACTTTGGTTAAGCCTTGGTCGTGTTTGGTTATTGATTGAAAATACTGCAACGGTAAGTTATTAACATTTACCGGGTGTGGCCTGTAATAGGAGCTTTAACTTTAGGCATCGTTTCTACACCAAAAACGTAGCAACATTTGTTCTACGACTTTTGAAAATAACTTATAGTTTAATAAATATTAATAAAAAAAGATTATCCAAGCAAGCAATGTATTGCAAAAACTATGAAGTTTGTAGGCTGACAGTAAACGTCAACTAGACTATTGGATGCTGTTCATTGAAAATACTATTTAGTTTGTTAGAAAAAATCACAAGTAATAAATTACCGAATTATTTAAAGTCGTAGAACAAATGTTGCTACGTTTTTGGTGTAGAAACGATACCTAAAGTTAAAGCTCCTATTACAGGCCACACCCGGTATTATAATTGTGTCGAAGCTAGAATGTACGGGAAGATATTTAAGTTACATAATGTTGATTTCTTTCTCTATTACTGTGAAAAACAAGTCGGTCATCTATGTATAAGGACTGAAAACAGTCGTAAGTTTAAAACTCTACACGGCTGACATGTATTGGTACAATGTATTGGCATACTCTTACTTAGCGGACTATCAGCTTCCAAACTATTAATCCCATTATTTTTATTTGGGCGAAATATTACTTCCCAACTCTTATTTAGCAGAGGCATTTTGTGGGTAATGTAAAGTGTTAAAAAAAAGTCGGTTGTAACTTGCCTAATGTATGAAAAGAAAGTGTTGCATTAACTATACGTTATTTGTATAATGATTTGCCACATAAACAATTGTTGAAATAAAACTTTGCAGTATAAAAATTTGGCAAATAATATTTTGACAATGTCTTGAATGCCTAAGAAATTAATTTGCTATATAAATGTTTGCCACATAAAAGTTTGACGAAGTAACATTTTGCAATATGAAAATATTGCGACATCAGAAAAATGCGAAGAAAGGTCATGCCAACTATTAATTTGTCAAATGAAACTTTGGCGAAAAGTTGGTTGCGAAATGAAATTCGGCGAAACATATTTCGCCAAAAAGGGAGTACACTAGGTAGTACCCATGCCCATTTTACTTAAAATAATCCCGTGTCAAAGTCGGTTTTAGACAAACACGTAATGAGTCTAAGTCTCACTGTGTTAAATTCGCTTTTGGAAAAGTCGTATTAAGTTGTAGTGTGCCAAGTTCGCTTTACGATAAAAAATGAAAATATGAAAATGAAAATGAAAATATTTAATTCAGACACCAAGTATCCATATTTTTGTATACAAGACTGTGTTAGTAAAATAACAAGAAAAATCTTAAAAATAAAGTTAACGCTAAATGTTAGTTGAACACATAATGCTCATTGGATCGAACATGCATTGTCATCCAGTGAGTTATAAGAGGGCTATCAACCCTTTCGGCAATCACCCTCAGGAGAGTGTTGGTGCTGCCCCGCACGCGGTCCCACATTGACGCCACCCTCTTACGCAGCACTGCGTGGAAGCCGTCTGTGCTCCACTCAGCGAACATTGCTGACGCGCTGCAGCGCCAGGGCAGCCCCAATAAACCCCTGAACGCGTTGTTGTACTGGACACGCAGAGCACTAAAGGCTTTTTGGGTGTAGTTGCTCCACAGGTTGCACGTGTACAGGTTTTGGCAGTAGGTTTTAAATAATGTAATTTTTACCTCACGAGAACAGCGTGCAAACCTGCGTGACAACATGTTACCCCTAACCGATAGTGCTCTGCGTTCCCTCTCCAGGTCTTCATTATCTTTTAGAGTGTCTGTGACCCAATGACCCAAATATTTAAATTTTGTAACTGTCTGAAGAGGAGAACCGTCTAGGTTCATAGGTGGTATAGAATACGTTTTAGCACCAGACTTAAAGACTAAGATCTCACTCTTCTTGACATTATATTTGAGCCCGTGGGCCACAGCATATCTCTCACATATACCCAGCAAGACTTTTAATGCGTTTATTGAGGGGCTCAGCAGCACCATATCGTCGGCATAGCTAATATTATTAACAAATCTGCCGTCCACCGAACACCCCACACCAGCGCTGCTGAGCTCCTCAATCAACCCATTTACATAAAGATTAAAAAGTGTGGGTGACGTCAGTCCGCCCTGTCTCACACCACATTTCATTTTATATGGGTCTGAGTATGCCCCAGCCCATCTCACAATATTTGTTTGATGATCATACCAATACTCAAACATATTTGTTAACTCAACTGGTAAACTAGTCCCGTTGCGTAACTTGTGCCATAACAACTTATAAGATACAAGGTCAAATGCCTTCGACAAGTCCAAAAAACATGCAAAAACTGGCGTGTTCCGCTTAGTGTAGTATTGGACAGTATGCTTGAGACACAGTATAGCCGATTCAGTTGAAAGTCCGGGTCGAAACCCGAACTGGGCATCATGTAGGTTAATATGTCTATTCAGATACGTGTTAAGCACACTGTCCAATACCTTCGCCAATATAGTTGCCAGCGAGATTGGTCTATAGTTGGACTTGTCGGAGGCATCACCAGTCCTATTTTTTATAATGGGCACCACAATGGTTTTCATGAGGTCTTCAGGCAAGTAGTTATGGCGAATACAGCATGTGTAGAACATCGCAAGAACCCTGGGTAGATGAACACCCGCATATTGCAGATGCTCGATGCTAAGACCATCGTGTCCGGGTGACTTACCTCTCGTCATTTGCAGTACAACCTTGGATACTTCCGCTGGTGTAATTCCGATTAGGGTACCATCCCCACGAGTCCCAGCATCGAGCACCGGCAGCCGCCCATCCACCTTCAGAGGTTCCACTTTGAACTGGTTCCTAAAGAGGTTTGCGATATCACTCGGCTCACTAACACTGTCAACACTTACCGGAAGGCTCACCTTAGGGTTCATCCTGTTTGTAGATTTCCAAAACTGTACAAAATTTTTAGATTTATGATGTGAGGCAATAATATCCATCTTTATCTGGTCTTTCTTATTTTGACAGTACTTAAGTTTAGCTTTAAAATGTTTTTTAGAACGGCACATCTCCTCATATAGTCGGCCTGACTTAGGCTTACCGGATCTGCACCATTCCTGAAAACATACTCTCGCCCTCTGGTGAGCCCCCCTGACGTGTTTATTCCAGCCCGTGATACGACCCGCTCTGTGATGTTTTATATAACAACTGGCAACTGAGGCCTCTTTAAGCGTCACTATAATAGACTTATACATGTTGTCTATGATAGTCCTATGATCAGCATTATTGCAAACATTATCATTATCACAGCATTGTACTAGTTCATTAGGAAAATCAATATCTATTAATTTACCGTTACAAATCTTTCGATACTCGTTTATCTGAGGTAGCTCCCTTTCACCCCATATTATACCCCTCAGATTGTCGTTTCCCAGATCTACACTCTGCAAATTAGTTTTAGCTATATTTTTACTTAAATTACATACTATTTCCAAAGGGAAGTGATCTGACCAAAACACGTCATAGTGTATCTTGACGTCAGTAACTGTTAGTCTAGCCGCATTTGTCGTTACACAGTGGTCAAGCCAGCGCGCACACCCGTGACTATCGCTGACATAGGTATACGAGTCCGGCGGCAAGAGTTCAGAGTCTACTATGCATAGTTTTTGTTCACTACAGAAGTTGCTCAGTTCATTATAGAAGGACATACCAGGGTGCGCATTAAAATCACCTAGCAAATATATCAAGTCCACTTGGTCACTATCTATAATGGCATATATTTCTCCTAAACATTCCGTAAATTCGACAAGATTATCGTGTTCGTCAGTCGGCATATAAATTGAAAAGACTATCATAGACCTGTCACTCATAGTAACTCTGATTGCTGTAAGTCTGACACTTTTACACTGGATTACAGAAACACACGTAAACCGGTTTTTACGCCACAGGATCGCAACACCCCCATGAGGGCGGCCACGTAGAACTCCTGCCGCTAAATCAACAGCTGTCGTGCCGCAGTACCCGAAACCAGCGTCAGCAGTTCCCAGTAGCGATAAATCGTGCTGTAGCAACCAGGTCTCAGAAAGTGCGATGATATCAGCTGATTTACACAGTGACCTAACACACTCGATAGATCTGGAGAAGCCTTTACAATTAAAGGATATGAACTTACTTGTTGTACTATTCATTATGTTGAAGTTCAGCTTTTATCATTTTTCTTGGAAGAAAAATCCACAAAACGCCTAAACAGTACCCCTTCCGGCCAGAAGTTCTCATTCAGTCTCATAAAAACTCATTAGGTCTAAGTTGAAGTGCGACTATTTGTCGGTTGGTCTAGGCATAACGCGAAGTAAACAGACTGCGTTTTAGGTACACCCGGACAAAACGACCACCTCCATAGCTCCGATATATCTGATGGCGACTGTTTATGATGCTTCCAGATACAGAGGTCAACTTAAATGACGAAGAAATGGAGCCGGCAAAGTACTGCAAAACGTGTCAAGTGCAATTTGTATTTTGGGTAAACCCTGAACTAAAATAAGGATACAAATTGCACTCGAGTTAAGTGTATTAAGACAACCTTACACAAATTCACTCAGCCCCACGGTAAGGTCAAGGAAGCTTGTGTATTGGGTACTCAGTCAACGATATATATAATATACCAAATATCTGTGCTCCTCACACAAATAAATGTCCTTACCAGTCACCCAGCGACCGCCGGTCGGTTCACGCGTCTTATCGCAATTCAATAAATGTGCCGAGGCGCCGCGAGTAATTATTTATTTTCACGTTAGTGGAACGACTTTTACTTAATACTGGAGGGTGCTCCTGGCAACAGGAGCCCCTCCATCTAACATGGAAGACGCAATCCCCAGTCCTAATGTAAGTTACGCCAATGTTACTTCTAAATGTACCCACCCCAAAAAAGATCAAGCTATTATAATAGATTCTATAGAGGGAATCATGATACGAGACTACCTACTTTCGCTGTCAAAAGTTGTTAAATCAACGTCAGTCCGTTTTATATCACGTATATCCAATTCCAGAGTATGTGTTTACTTGGACTCTAAACAAACAGCTGACGAACTTGTAGACAAGGTTAAAAAAATCAAAGTAAAAGACCATCTTTTGGAGATTCGACCACTAATAACAAGAAATAAACGAATCGTTCTTTCCAATGTTTGCCCCGTGATTCCACACGAAGTATTAGAAGACAAATTTACTGAAATGAACGTCAAAATCATGTCCCCTATTACTTACATGAAAGTAGGAATACCCGACGCTGGATTTTCACACATTATGAGTTTTCGACGACAAATGTATGTATCCCCGGAGGATGAAAAAAGGTTACCAGAATCGATGCTCATCAATTATGATGATACAAATTACTGGGTTTATATCACAAACGAGTCTATGAAATGTTTCATATGTAATGTTATGGGACATTTGGCTAAACACTGTCCACAAAGTAATCAACAACAACCTTTATCAGGACAACCCATCAGTAGTCAGAACCATACACAAGTAAATAAAGAAACTTCCAGCTACCCTCATATAACTTTTAACAAACCTCAGATACAAACTGCCGATTCGAATCCACCGCCCAACAATCCAGATTACAACAAAGGCACAAAGCGCATCCATTCCACAACCACATCGGATCTTTCAAACCCAGATCAGAAACAAACTGATGTAGTTTTGGAAGATAAATTACCATTGAGTGATTATACAGACGACACTGACAGTAACTATTCCCTTGAAGAAGAATCGCAAAACAACAAGTCTCTTAAAAAAAAGAAGAAAACATTGGATAACAGATCAGAAGACCAAGTTTGGAAAGATATTCACATGGAGTTGAATGAAACTGAAAACCTATCTCGCTTTCCCATATCATTGGACCAATTTATAAGTATTTTAGACCAATCACGCGGTAAACAAAATATTCAAGAAACAATTAAGGACTACTCTCAAAATATTCCTGAATTAATTGACATGTGCCTATTCCTTTACCCTAAAATGAATAAGAATTTAAAAAACAGATGCTCAAGATTCTCTAGGAAATTGCAAGATATTAACTTAAAGAAGACTTAATAACAATTACTTTTACTACTAGCTAGTTAGACTATTTATGAAAATTTTACAGTGGAACGTTAATGGTTTCCACGTAAGATTTGAAAATATAAAACTTATCCTAAATGAAGTTGATCCTTTATGCTTTTGTATTCAAGAAACAAATTTTAAAAATAATTATTGTGCAAAATTAAAAGATTACACATGTTTTTATAAAAACCGTACACACAGTAGTATAGCCTGCGGTGGAGTAGCTACATATATAAAGCCACACACATTCCCCGAACGCATTGATATTAAAAGTAATCTAGAAGTAATAGCTTTAAGAATTAAATTTCCGCTGGCTATAACTATCTGTAACGTATATTTGCCCAATAGCTGTTCCTTTAGTGAAAACGACTTAAATGATTTAGTTAAACAACTTCCGATTCCATTCATTTTATTGGGAGACTTTAATAGTCACCATTTCCATTGGGGTTCAAATCATTGCGATCAGCGAGGTAAGATGATAGCTGATTGGTTAGACGTAAATGAGGATATAATTCTTCTTAATTCTCAGCAGCCTACATACTTCAATAGCAGGAATGGCCATACTAGTAATATAGATTTAACTCTTGCTTCACGAAATATTTCTACTTATTTCGATTGGAATGCATTTGAGGATCTTTACGACAGTGACCACTTTCCTATAATTATTTCATCTAGTGTAGATATGAACCCAACTGATCAAACAATCCCACAGCATTGGAAATATCAGAACGCAGATTGGCCGAATTTTAGTTCCGAAGTAGAATGTAAAATTAAACGATTAGATAAAATAAATCTCTCTTGTGATATTAGTATTAATGATGTAGTCAATGAATTTAATGAAACAATAATCAGTTCTGCTGAAAAATACATACCAAAAACCTCCGGAATATTAAAAAAGAAACAAGTCCCATGGTGGAACGAAGAATGCTCCAAATCGCTAAAGGAAACTAAAAAAGCTTATAGAAAATATATGAAGGAATCGAAGAAAGCCCAAAATAATCATAATAACGAACAATACAGCCCAGAAATACAATTAATGCAAGAATCACTAAAAATAGATTATCGTAAAAAAAGATCGCAAACTAGAAGAATGTTTAAAGAAAATAGAAAAAATCATTGGGAAAAATTTATATCGTCAATTAATAATCATACTCCCTTAGGAATTATATGGCAAAAAATTAATTGTATTAATGGTCAGAAAAGAAAAAAGCAAACGATAATATTAAAAACTAATGAAGGGGATTTATGTTGTGACCCTAAAATAAACTCAGAACTATTAGCAGCCGCCTTTTCCCAAAATTCAAACTCAAGCAATTACAATAATGACTTTTTACAGTATAAAAATCAAACAGAAGGAGCCAATAACACATTTAACTTACAAGATAATAGTAACCCTATTAACGAGACGATTACACTACAGGAACTTTGTCTAATGGTATGTAAACTAGGAAATTCAAGCCCGGGCCCTGATCATATATCAAATACCGTAATTAAGAAACTTCCCATGGTAGCTCTTGAAAGACTCTTGGACATATATAACTACATATGGTCTAATCAGGTCTTCCCTGACCAGTGGAGAGAAGCTACAGTTATACCGATCCCAAAACCAGGTAAGCCTCCCACTACAACTTCAAGCTATAGACCTATTTCTCTTACTTGTAACCTATGTAAATTACTTGAGAAAATTGTAAGTAATAGATTGAGATGGTATTTAGAGCACAACCAACTCTTATCACCTTACCAGTTTGGATTCAGACAGTTTCGGTCAACTTTAGATCATTTAGCATTTTTAGAAAATGAAATTCTAACATCTTTTGCCAACAAAAATAGTGTCGTAGCTGTTGCTTTGGATTTAGAAAAAGCATATGAAATGGTGTGGAAACACAGAGTTATATCACTTTTAGAACAATTCGATATAAAAGGTAACATCCTCTCATTTATTGTAAATTTTTTAACTAACAGGATTATAAGGGTAAAAATAGATGACAAAATCTCAAATCCATTAAGTATTGAAAATGGACTTCCTCAAGGATCCGTTTTAAGCGTTATCCTGTTTTTAATTTCTATTAATGATGTGCTGGATGTAATTGAGAGACCAGTAAAGGGGTGTTTATTCGCAGATGATTTGACGATTATATGTAGCGGAAACAATCTTAAACCTACCGAAAAACTTCTACAAAATACCTTAGATAGGCTAAGTGATTGGTGTAAAATTACAGGATTTAAATTTTCAATTACAAAAACCGAACTCATGATATTCTCTAAACGAAAAATCAAAGACACAATTAAATTAACTATTAATGATCATAAAATAAACGAAGTTAATAATTTAAAAATTTTGGGCTTAACCTTTGATCCAAAAATGAATTGGGTAAATCACATAAAAAAGTTAAAGTCCGAGTGCTATTACAGAATGAATATTATTAAAATTTTATCATCTAATAAATGGGGTTCGGATAGTTCATGAATTAAAAATACTTACAAGGCATTAATTAGACAAAAAATCGATTATGGGTCAATTATATATGATTCGGCTTCGCCTAGTATTATAAAACTTTTAGAAAGCGTGCACAATACTTGTCTTAGGTTAAGTCTCGGAGCCTTTAGAACTAGCCCAGTAAACAGTATCCTTGTGGAGGCAGAAGAAATACCTCTTATGTTTCGAAGAAGAGAATTGTGTCTCTCATATGCCATCAACAACAGCAACAATACATTTATCTCCAAAATTTCATTTCCATCTGATATTGAATATAACCTGCAGCCTTCTCTTCCTGTTCCTTTAAGACTAAGAATTAAGAAATATCTAAACGAACTTAAATTGGAAATACCTACTACCTTTCCACGTAAACAATCTACGTACCCACCATGGATAAATACCGAACTCAAAGTTAACTTTGAACTAGCGAACAATAACCCTCGAGATTCTACTCCGGATTACATTTATAGGAACCTTTTTTATAAAATTAAAGATAAATACCTAGATTTTGTGCTACACTATACTGATGGTTCTGTTTCCGAGGGTAGAACCGGTTGCGCGATAGTAACAATGAACGGTATCCATAAATACAGATTACAAAACTATTCATCAATTTTCACATGCGAAGCCGTGGCTATTCTCAAATGCCTAGAAATTATTGACGAAAATACGAGTGTTAAAAAACACATCATATGTTCAGATTCAATGTCGTCACTTAAGGCACTGTCAAATATTAACAACAAAGATCCCTTAATAAATTTAATAAGAGAATACCTACACAGTTTAATTGATAAACAATTCGTTGTAGAATTAATCTGGATACCGAGCCATCAGGGTATACCTGGAAATGAAAAGGCTGACACCGCTGCGAAAGATGCTTTGAGATATGAACAATGTAACTACACCACTACTAATAAACAAGACCTAAAAAAATTCATTAAACAAAATATTAAAATATTATGGAACAGCTTTTGGGTAAATAATAACAATAGCTCCTTATTCGAGATAAGAAAATCAGTTTTTGAAAATATCAAATTGTATTTTAATAATAGAAGAGATCAGGTGATTATGAATAGATTACGAATAGGGCATTGTAATGCGACACATTTATATCTTATAACTAAGGAAACTAAGAAAAAATGCTTAAGATGTAATAGTGACCACGGTGTTTTCACTTAGAAGAAACCGGTGAACATGATGTACTCGGGTAGGACTCCGTGAACCGACTACAGACGGCGCTATAATCAATTTTATAAACCTTGCAAAGTATACGTTATCTGTAGTGCTATTTTTTCCTTTTTCGTTCCACGCAATAAACATAATAACGAGACAAACAAAAATGTGTACTTTTTCATAATTTTAAATTAAAGATCACTGTTTTGATCTATATTCTTACAAAAAAAGAATATCAGTTTCATTTTTTTTTAAATAAGGTTTTTTAATACTTGCAGTACTAGGTTAGCCTTTATAAATTTAATTTAGAAAAAAATAAGAAACGGAACGTTTTTAAAGACCCGCCATGTTTGCCATAACACGTTCATACGCGTTTATTTCAAAGTGGCACTTTCAATCCTCGATTCTTTTAAGAGTTCTGATGTGTTATTCTCTATTTTTAAATACGACTTTGCTTTCCCTGGACTCCGATAACTCTGCTTTTATGTGTACCTGGTGTGCTTGACGGACTTTGACTTGCTATTTGTATTGGTTCACGGTTATTATGGTTCGAAATAGTGAGTTGTGTTGTGTACCTGATTGCGGTAAAACGCGTAAGTATTCATATTATCTTTAATTAATACTAGCGATCTGCCCTGCTTTTGCACAGGTGACATGTGTAATTATTATATACCTTTGATAACTCTATCCATCAATGAAAATCGCTTTACAACCATGGCGTCGTTTATAAGATATATTATGTGGTCGTTTATGTAAATGCGGAAGCCGACTTTTTTAACCAAATCCAACAAACCACAATTAAATTAGAATTTAGAATAATAAAAAAAAATCTTATTAGAATCAATTAATCTAGACCGTAACAATTTTTATTACTATAATCGGATGTATTACTTTTTTCAGGTTCAGATAATGTAAGTCTACATAAGTTTCCGAACCCAATTAATGATGCTGACAGATTTCGTACCTGGATTTACTCTATTGGTGGCGATGTTTTATCATTGGATAACAAATTGATATATAAGTACCGCAAAGTGTGTCATGTTCACTTTGACCAAAAATATGTCACTCGAAGTGGTAAACTCAGCAATATTGCGGTTCCAACACTCCAACTAAAAGGTATGAGGGCACACACTATGCGCATATATATATTTTTTAATGGAAACAGGTATATTATAAATTATAAGACAGTACAGTAGACAGTATCTGACCACCCCATATTAACTTTAAATATACTATCAGTACAAAAATAATTTAAAAAATATACAATGCCCATGATTAATTAAATTTGCATTTTAAATATCTTTTTTTTTTGACTTACATAACAGTTAATCTCTTGATATAAACACAATTAATAATACTTATGTATACTTTTACATAAAAATGTTATATAATTATGTGATTTTTAGGAATAGCCAAGCCCCCTTTACCAGAGGGTCAGGGACAGGGACCACAGGCTCTGTTGACTGGAAATAGTCATTTTTGTAATGTGGCTGCTGGCGACACTGCTCAACCAACGACTTCAGGTTAGTTTAAACACTTGAAAATTATTTTTAGCAACCAGGAGGTTGATGATGAATTTAAATTGTATCCCAACACTTTGAGCCCTTTAACAAACTATGGACACCTGGTGGTCTATGTGGCCTGGGAACATCGGATATAAACTTTAAATATACATTCAGTACACAAATAATTCAAAATATATGCAATTACCATGTATTCTGAATGAAATTAAATTTAAATATTTTTTTTAGAATTTACTTAACTTGACAGTTAGTATACTAATAGACACACTACATAATACTTGAAAAAGTATACAAAAGTATTATTAATGGTTTGTCTATAGACAGTTTATCATGGAGATTCATGGTATTGACAACCCCATGTTGACTTTAAATAGACTTAGCATGCAACTTGCAATCTGGAAGTCGCACATTCAAACCCCGGGTTGTACCAATGAGGTTTTCGAACTTGTGTACGAAATATCATTTGATATCCCAGTCGCTTTTCGGTGAAGGAAAAAATCTTGAGGAAATCAGACTAATTCCAATAGGGCCTAGTTTACCCTCTGGGCGGGAAGGTCAGATGGCAGTCGCTTTTGAAAAAACTAGTACCTACGCCATATCCTGGGATTAGTTGCCAAGCGAACCCCAGGCTCCCAGGAGCTGTGGCAAACTGCCGGGATAACGTGAGGAAGATGATGATAATGATACTTTCAGTACACGAATAATTCAAAATATATACAATTGGCATGTATAAATAAAATTACATTTAATTTTTTTTTTATAACTTACATAACTTAACAGTTGATCTACTAACATAAACATAGTTAATAATACTGATGTATACTATTATATAAAAATATATATGTGATTTTCAGGAATAACCAACAGTGCCCTAATGCAGAGTGTGAGCTTCTTGAGCTTGCCCCGGCAATCTATACCAGAGGGTCAGGGTCAGGGACCACAGGCTCTGTTGACTGGAAATAGTCATTTTTGTAATGTGGCTGCTGGCGACACTGCTCAACCAACGACTTCAGGTTAGTTTAAACACTTGAAAATTATTTTTAGCAACCAGGAGGTTGATAATGAATTTAAATTGTATCCCAACACTTTGAGCCCTTTAACAAACTATGGACACCTGGTGGTCTATGTGGCCCGGGAACGTCGGGATTAAATTTAAACTAAGTACACACGGTATAATTCGTTTTTAGGGTTCCGTAGTCAACTAGTAACCCTTATAGTTTCGCCATGTTGCCGTTCACTGAACATTAGTCCTAGAGAGCTGTAATTTGGTATGAACTTGAAAATAAATCACGTGGGCAAAGTTGTCATATGGAAATTTTATAAAATTTTGTTTGTTTGTGTGTGGGGGTATTTTGAAGAACATGTGAAGTGGGGGTATTTTTTTCGAGTCAACCATTAAGTGTGAGGTTTCGTTAGATAGGTATTTGAAAAAGAATAGGATTAGGTCTAAAACTTTTTGATAAAGTAAAATAAGAATGTGTTCTCCATCTAACTTTTGAATTAAATTAACTTTCGTAATTTGCACGCTCACTCATTGTTTTCAGCACCTATTAATCATTCAAACAGTACACAACATTTTTTTTTATATGCAGGCTTACCAGATAAGAACAACAGAAAACAACGACAGAATAAACGCTTCGAAATAACGACAAAGCGCAAAGAAGGTACGGGTCCTAATTTATTTAATTATCGATTTTATTTTATATTGTCTTTAATACCTATTCATAAATATATTTCAACTTTCTTGGCCCTGATATCACATTTTTATATAAATAGTACTTACATTTTTTTAAATATTTATTGTGTACAACTGCTAATACAAAATAAAAATACATTTCAGATAAGATACGTGTAGGACACACACCAAAATTTTGCCCTGAAGCTAGCACTCTGGCCAGACACGTCAAGAAGCTTACGGAGACTAAAGAGAAATATTCTGCTAGACTTCGAAAAGCTTTATCGCTGTCGACGAACACAAATTTTCAAAAAGCCGTTAGTAAATTTACGACCATGGCATTACTTTTTGTGTTAATGCAGTTCAGGGAAATAAACAAAAAAAAGATGGGACGAAGATTTACGAAACAAGAAAAAATAATGGCCTTATCTCTTTATAAACAGGGACCCAAAGCATATAGATGGTTGAGGCACATTTTTGTGCTACCGTCACCACTTACGTTGTCAAGGATGATATCTGTTGCAGCCTTAAAAGCCGGTATTAATGAAAAAATTTTCGAAAACTTGAAAATCAATTCGAAAAAAATGTCGCTGTCTGACAAATTATGTATATTATTATTCGACGAAATGGCAATCAAACCGCATTTTGAATATAATTCTAAAAAAGATCAGATTATCGGTTTCGTTGACAATGGAAATACAAGAATCAAAAAAATTGCTGACCACGCACTGGTGTTTATGATAAGAGGCGTTACTAAAAGATATAAACAGCCCATCAGTTACACCTTTTGTAGTGGAAGCACCGGCAAGAACGAATTAGCGCAAGCCATAAAAGACCACATTAGAAAATTAAAGTCCAGTGGATTTCATGTTGTTGCGACTGTTTGCGACCAAGGTTCAGCAAACATGAGCGCTATCAATTCGCTTATTGCCGAAACAAAACGTAATTATTCACTTAAGAATGAAGATTTAACTAAAAACGTTTTTGAAATCGATGGTCATGAGGTAATACCTTTATATGACCCTCCCCATCTTATTAAAAATATAAGAAATAATTTAATCACAAAGAATTTAATATGTTCGATTGAAAATGAAAATAAAACTGCAAAGTGGGAACACATCGTTAAATTATATGAAGAAAATCCAGCATAAAAGGACATCAGGCTAATGCCAAAGTTAACGGAACAGCACGTAAACGTACATAAAATTCCGAAAATGAAAGTTAAATTTGCCACACAGCTGTTAAGCAGATCAGTTGCAATTAATATGGGATATTTAGCAGGTAAATTTGAACATATATATTTTTTAGTCTAGGTGAAATTCATAGATAAGTAGATAACTCATTATTAAGGTTTCAAAGTAAACTATTAACGCAAATTGTTCCGCCATCTCCGTTTATGCATATTGTTCTTGGCTCAGTGAGATTACCTTTATTACTCTAGAACCAAGCTTATTCTGATTCGAATATATGCAATATCGTATTGATTGCCGTAAGGTGTTAATTTAATAACAAGTACCTACACAGTTTCATTGAAAACTAAATCAAATAAAATCGGTGAAGCCATTTTTACACGACAGCATCTCGAGCCTAAATAGTTTACCCGTCCATTTTTAATTAATATTGTTAGAAAATGACGGGAAGTGTATCTCGCCACGAGATACTGTCACGACCATTATGTCCTAGGCCTACTGAACAAAGTATTAAAGAAGACGCTGTTTTAAGTTCACCTTTTGTAAGGCTCACAGCGATCTCTATCCTGAGTCGCGTTAGGAATATACACCAATATACCTATAATTTATACCTACAACTACCTAGCTACTAGCAAATGATAAAAAACGTTGTTATATATTTTAAAATCGGCACATATTTGTAAATTTATAATGATATATTGTGAAAGGTTATATCTAGGAATATTAATACTACGGAAATAGTAAGTTATTGTTTTTTTTTTATGTAATGCTGACGCTATGCTTGTCATTCTGTTTCAGAAAAAGGAGTACTAGATCCGTCAAGCAAGGAGACCGCCGACGTTATTCTATTTTTTGACGAGTTGTTTGATTCGGTGAACGGTGGATTTAGGAACGCCAAGATAAGACCTGGCAAAGACCTACTGGGTCCACTGACGCCCAAATCAATCCATCATAAAGTTTGGATCAAAAGTAAACGGGTCTTGAAAACTATGCGATTTGTAACACCGCAGGGGAAAAAGAGCCACGTGTTTTCGATCCCTAATTGGCTACGCACTCTAGAAAATTTAGATTATTTAACAACACAATTATTTTATAAACACGATATTAAGTCCATATGGTTACGCCATTTCAACCAGGATCCTCTGGAAAACTTTTTCGGCTGTGTTAGAAGTCATGGTGCAAGAAATAACAACCCGACGTGTGCACATTTCGAGGTAGCTTTTGCTGCATTGTTAATTAATAATTTAAATTCCCTGCACAGTCCAGGATATAATTGTGAGAAAGACGAAGGGCGTGGTTTCAAGTCTTTGAGTAAGATATTCTTCAACAAACACCAAGCTCCACAAAAAACGACATATCAGGTTTATAACTTTGACCACATCAGTGACCATGTCTTAGTCGACATAAATAATAAAAAAAGTAATTTAAAAATCATGGCCCAGATTGAATACGTAACAGGTTACATATTAAGAAAAACTAAATCTATATATAGAAATTGCAAATCATGCCACGACTGCCTTTATGATCGCGAAGAGAGCAGCCAATATATAAAGTTAAAAGAATATTCTCAAGGAAAATCACATTTGTTTTATCCAAATCAACCATTAGTAGAGTGTTTTTCAAATATCCAAGACGTGGTGGCAAATATCTTAAAAACGGACTCTGACATGGTCAATATTAAAAAATATCTTAAAAATGCATTAGAAATAGTAATAGATTTTAATTTCATAAAATGTGACGATCATAAAGATGTATTGACCAACCATATTATGGACTTATCTTGTAGGTTTTTCCTACATCACTGGCGTAAAGACACCAATAATATGCTCAAAGGAACACGATCAGACTTTGACCCAGAAGATCGAATGCGAGAATTGAGCAGGAACTATTATTTAAAACGAAAAAAATAACGTTGCTCCTTTGAGGTGCCTTTATTTAAATAGCTGTTACAATTTGACGAGAATATACATATTTATTGCTTTCATGTCAGATGTTCTTATAGCTAATAAGTACAACAAAACACCCGAACCAGGGTTATGAGAAGTTTATAGTTAAAAAATTGTTAAATACTACACGATAATTAATTATACAACCTATGTATAATCTATTGAATATTTATAGTATTTACTATCATCAAATATTCTTATCCTATGTAAGTCAGAATTATAAAGATATTTTGGTTACTAATTCTGGATGTAACTAGAAAAACATGAAATATGTGATAACCGTTATTTTTATACTCTTGAGATGTGATAATAGATGATAAGTATGCAAAGAAATGAAAATAAAAGTGGAATTTTATAGCCGACAAAATAAAGAAATACAAATAATAGTCTAATCTATTGTTTTATTGTATTTTTATCAATGTTCTGCGCAAACAGAACTAGTAGACCACATCATGCGTGAACTTCATTAGCAGCTTTTGATGAAAAATGCTAGGAAGTTCGCACCTGATGTGGTTTAGATCTGTTTGCTCAGACTGAACTTCCTGTCAAAGCTTAAATATTTAAAAATCCCGCCATCTCCTCTCTGTATACAAATGTAGGTATGCATATATACACATTTAAAAAGTTGTCGTGAACTCGCAATAGATGGCGTGATATCCGCAAACGTTGACTGATAACTCTATACCCTACTATTCAATATACTCTATGATAGTGACCTTACTATCAAACACTTGTTTATTGATTGTCCAATGTATGATACCGAAAGAATAATTGTCAACCTTCCGAAATGTTTAAAAGATTGCTTAAGTGACTCGGAAAAAAGTGTAAAATTTCTTAAATTAGTTAATTATTATGATTTGATTTGATATTGTGAACCCATAGAGGTCGCTAATGACCTTAGATGTTTGAGCGACCATAAATAAATAAATTAAAAAAAAAAAATGTCCTTACCGGGATTTGAACCCAAGACCATCTGCTTTATAGGCAGGGTCACTATCACCAGACCTGTAATCAAAAGTTATTAGATAGTAAATAGCCACTGCATGGTTTTTATATATTTAATAATTCAATTAATAATTCTACTATTCCAAAATGTTTATGCAAGAGGAATGAAATAAGTAAAGATAATAATATACTCGTGGCTAACTACAAACACTTGTAAATTTGAGTCACGCGCTCACTGCTGAGTTCTTATCTGGAACTTACGGCATACGAAGCCGTTACAAGGTACATTGAAACTTTAGGTTTTCCTATACTTTAATATTTATTTATGTATCAACCTGATAATTTAATAGAAATCAGAAATAAATGATGAATATACCTAACAACTCTCCCATAATTTTTCGAGACCTGCCTCTCCGTGAATAATTAAAAATTACAAGTATATACTTACTAGGTATATACCGGGCCCTATTTCTCGAAACTTACAAGCCTTGTAAGTTTCGAGATAGATAGAGAGATATCTATGGTAACGCTTGTTATATTAATATTTTTTACAAGTTTTGGTTTCACGTAAATGTATACAGTTACAAGAGCGGGATGGAAAGGGTATTTATTTCACAAGCGAATAGTTGACAAATACAAGTAGCTATGATATAATTAAATAGTAATTCCGTTTCTCAAAAACTACACTTTATACTCGTAGCTTGTAAACTCATCACTAAGTAAGTGAGAGTCTATAGATTGCTTAAATGTTTATTTCGTATATATCTATTAAAATATTAATGAAATAAGTGTATTTATAACATCTCTAGCGTTTAAGTTATGTATGGAATGCATTAAAACAGTAATATGTATTGAAATTATCCTATTATTTTAAAACAATGAATTACTACTAGTATATGTGTTTGCGTGATTTATTTTTCTGATTTTAAAAATGTTATTAAAAGCTGACTCACACTGAAGCTTTTAAAAAACAATAAAGTAACTTAAGTGAACGACTTCGTGTACCTACACTCGTAGGTACTTATAATTTTTGAGAAACGCTGTTTGTTACAACTTTTATTTTAACATTTGTAGATTACAAAATCACAAGTGAGCTATTTTATTGGAGTATTAATTGATTTGATTGTCATTCACGCGCCCGTCTGCATTATAAATAATAATTATTATTAATATTAATAATTATAATCGCTTGATAGTAATGTGGTCTAGCGACTCTTCCGACGATGAAGAGGCAATTGTAGTGAGGAGACCTCGTGTATGCAGAGAGAGAATAAATTATGCTTATACGGAGACAACATTTGAGTACAATGAAAAATTTCGACTGTCATCATTAAAATTGGAGAAAATACGATATGCTGAAAGTTTTTGTGGATCGGCATGGCAACCATTCGATTAACTGCATGCCTGCAAATGGTCCAGATTTTAAATTTTATTACTCCTACGCAAATTGACCGGGAAGTACGCACGACGCACGAGTTTTGAGAAATAGTGCGTTGTATAATCAAATGGAAAATGCCTTGACGATTATGCGTATCTCGTAATTGGCTAATTCCACCAACCATTTTAGATGCCAATGATGAAGCACATATGAGATTTTTATTATGAACACAAAAATCTACACGAAGATAAATTGAAAATGCATTCGGTGTATTGAAGAAGTTTCCATGTCTGAACGATCTTCCAATAAAACCCTCGAAAGCCTGTCAATTGTTCCAAAGCTGTCTGGCTCTGTGTAACTTTGTACGGCATCAAGACGAAGCTGATATTCCAGACGTAAACGAAGAAAATATACAATAATTATGGTAACCTCATGCATGAATTAGACCTATAGGGAACAACATATATTAGAAAGAGTAATAGTTTTTCTTATGAATTGATTATTTTATTATTGTTTTCATATTTAAGTATATTGTATGTCTCTTCCGTACACGGAACAATGGTGTTCCCGACATTTGGGAGGCGTACATCGAGCCAACGCGCAGAGGCCCTTTCGACAATTTAATGAAATGTAAGGGGTACACTAAGCGGATGTTGCCCCTGTCCGTATCATGGGATGCGCACAGAGACAGCACCCGCCATGGTGTAAGGACTATTGAGTTTTAATGGAATCTATAATGTACCAGGCTATTGGGTGGAAAGGATGGACTAGCTACTGGGCTATTGGATAAAAAACCGGACGTCTGCCTAATAAAATGGTATCCAATTTTATTTCCGGCAGACGGTGACTGTGCGAGATGGGCTCCCACAAAAAGCGACATCAAAGATGGCTCAAGGGCAACATCGGTGCATAGGGCTAAGCCACCTGTCCGACAGGGCACCCCAGGGGCGCTCAGGTACGTGGAGTCGCTACTCCCCAACAGCTCGCCACAAGCTGCCCTGCGTTGACTGTTTGCACTGGAGAAAACCAGTGGGCGATGGGGTCGTCACATCCCTACGCCAAAAAGTATATTGTATTATTACCTTTTTTACTACAATAAGGTACCTACTTATTACAGCATACCCCGTGTCAATGACAAAATGTCACTCAAGACACGTATGTTTACTAAAATATTATTAATTATGTTTCATGTTCTCGATGTAGTTGATATTGAAATCACCAAGGTTATGATCGGCTTCGGCTATCTCAAGCCAATCTTGTCCTACCCGCTGGTGGTATAGGCCGGCTTTGGTGCCCGGTAAAATATGAATATTATATTTAAGGAGAACTTTTCCTATGCTCTGGCGTTCTTCTTGATGCGGGCATTTTACCGGCATGTATGGAGGTGGATATTTCAAGAAGCCTTCTATAATAGTAATAAATAGGCTGTAATAGTAAACACGAACTTGTATTCAGTTTCTTCACGGCAAACAAGTTCTCATGGTATCAGCGTTATTCGTCCTATTCGTTTTTCATCCCATTCGTTTTTACGAATAAAGTTGATACCGTTCTCATCATTCATAAACACGACATATATGAAGAACGATAGGTATGACACTGACAGTTGTCTGTTAATTTTTCCCACCCCCAAGTCGGTTTTATTCGCATTGTCTTTTTTAACCTGAAATTCAATGAGTATTAATATAATTAATCTCGGTAGCCACGTCTCTATATCAATTAACTGTATGATCCTAGAGCCATAATTTTTGTTATTGAAACTTATGGTCAGAAAGCATGAATCATAAACCATCATATTATAATAGAATCAGTACAAGGAGAACTCATAACAGTCATAACTAAATGAATATTCGTAAGTAATTCACTTACCAATGTCGCCCGTTTAATATTGGACCATACGTCTCGGCCATAAGAAAAATCTTTTACTTTAGGAATCATACCCAGAGCTTTGCCAAATTCAGATATTTTTTCCACTCATGAACTTTGATTTATTTTGTGAGTGTATGAGAGAATTGGCCAAATAGCATGTAAAAATTGTAATTTACGAAACATTCCAATAATCAATGCAATAAGCGCAAATGAATCGGGATCACAGACGAGTTGTGAATTTCGAAGACAAAGAGTAAAACTCAAGTTTAAACAAAGCCAAGTCATGATAACAAACTTGTACGAGTTTCAAACTTGTTTATCATAGGAGTAAATGTCAGGCGAAATTAGAATCAAACGTTTCTTTTATCATATTTTAATTTATATGCTTTATGGTAACTAATTTTCTAACCACAGGCGTGTAGACTTGTTTTCCAAGTTAAGGGAAATTGAATTCTGTAAGTTCATATCTTTTGTAATTTCATAATACTTAAGTTTTTGTTCTTGATATGTATTTAGTAGATTTCCTAAAAACACAAGGAAAACGAATCTCCATGAAATGAAATTTACAGTTTAAATTTATACTTGATTGAATTTTTCATCAAGATATCTAATTAACAGAGAAAACATCCAGTGATGCGAAATATGTCCAATCCATTTATATTTATTAAAAATTTATGGCGCTGACAGAGCTCTGCTCAGTCCCAAGAGAAATAAGCGTGAGTGCCGATACCGTGTGCTGAGATCGACATCTGTCAAGTTTATGATAATAACTGATGGAAAACTCAACAAATAATGTTTTTCACTTATTGTCATGGGCTAAGCCCGAAGACTTAGTATTCAGTTAATTTAGCAATGTTTCAGACTTAATCATTTAGAATCCAACTCCGTATTTAACTCATATAGAGGAACTGTTTTATTTCCTATAAAAACTAGGTACTACTATTTTTTCAACACGAAAGTTCACAGAAAAAAATATCCTTAATTAGCGTGATAAGTACTTACAAAGTTAAGTCTTGTCAGTTTTGTGGAGACTATTAATCCTGAAATCTATATGGAAATATTTTTTTACTGAAAACTACCTTATACCAACATTATTATACCTATTTTACGCAAAATAATTATATATTACTGAGTTTTCTAAGTACTACTATAAAATAATAATAAAAATATCATTTATGTCGAACGCTTTCAGTTCATAACCAGATTAGCAAATACACAAAACAAAAACAGGATTGATAACTAACAATTTAAATACCTAATTCGAAAATCTAATAACTTTTGGCGGGGGGAAGGGACACGGACTGGAAAAGATAATATAGAGACTTCCATTCCGCCCAGCTCTAAATGTTTCGCCACGATTCAATCTACTAGAAGTAACGGCAGGACTGATCTACATATTATTGAACGTTAACGACATTAATGCTTCATTACACTATTTTCGACGAACGTTTTAGTTCGCACGAGGCGTATGGCATAGCTATAAATATTGCCCCCTTTAACTTTGGAACCATAAGTGCTAAAAATATTAAAAATTTCAAAAGTAGAACTTTATAAAAACTATCTAGAAAAAATATCTTGAACTTGATAAATTGAATAGTTTTTGAAAAAAAATTAAAAAAAAATTCTGTATGTGTTTATTGTACCTGTAATTTCTACAAAATCACAATGAAATAACGTGCTTTGAAATAAAGTAAAAACGGTGATAATCGGTTCACGCAATAAAGAATTATCGTACTGTACGTGAAACGCTCATTATATATTATCCTACATGGCGGTGTTAAGATTTTTCTTCATTTAATGAGGTCGGAGCAGGTGCGTACATTAGGTTGAAAATTTGCCGTGCTCGAATTGTCTTAGTTGTCTTTGGTACTCATAGTTCATTGTCTAATAATAATAATAAACTTCTTCTTTAATTATCACCGTCCTTTGTGGGCCCGTTTTTATAGGGTTCTGTACTTTATACGTCAAATCAATGTAACAAATAGCCCATTTTTTTACTCTTAAGTGGGGATGCTTACTGTAACGGACGGAAAACAATGGACTCTATACTGAGCATGACCCGATACGCTCTTGGCCGATTTTATTTGATGTTTTTGAATCATAAATGAAGGATGCCAATAATTTTGAATACATTTTTTAAATTTTAGAGTTAAATTTTCCTCGCGGTAGTAAGGTGAAAAATTGTGTGTTTCACTGGGTAGCAAAGTGTGTTCTCCTCTCGTGCTTTGACCAATGCTAAAGATTCCAATTACGGAATCTAGCTCGGGTCTCAATATTAGCACGAGAGGGTAAGTAAGGATATATTATCTATATAGGTAGGTATCTAGGTAGATACTTCGTACATAATTATAATCGTTTGTCCTGACTGACTAACATTGAAATCAACCGATCATCAACGCCGAGCAAAAGCCACTGAAGCTAGAGAGTTGAAACTTTCAAGGTAGGTTATTTTGATCAGGAAGAGAAGCAATAAGAAAGGATTTTTGGAAATTCCCCTAAGGGGTCAAAAAGGGAGATAAAAGTTTGTATCGAGATGGCGTCAAATATCAATTGAGAGACTTTAAACCTTGTATTCCTTATTTAATAGTAAAAAAAAGTTTTTTCAGCGTTTTATCAAAATTCATCCCCAAAGGTTCCAAACGGAAGTTGCAATTTTTTACAGAGATGGAGCCAAATTTTTAAATAGAGAGTTAAAACTCATTTATTGATATCTTACTTACTTAAATTCAATGATTTTCCTATCAGAATTACTATCACGTAGATTGCGTATCGTTATGATCAACTTGGTACGCCTGTTTAAGCAATAATAATAATTGCTACCGGTTAGCGGTATTCTTCTGCGCGTGCGAAACCGTGGGTAAAAGCTAGTATACAGATCGTACAAGTAGTATATAGTACAAGATCTGCGAAAGCAATAAAGAACTTTACAAATTTTGACTACTGGTTCGAATTTAAATCTTTATTCTGACTTATTACAGTACGAGCGCAACCATTGCGGGTGACATTTTCATTTGTAGATAACACTGAATGGAATTCATCTGTCAGTTTTCATTAATAAATCTCAATGCCCCGAACGCTGCAGTGGTCCATTCATTTGTAAATTATATCCGTATCTATACGCTACTAATAATTGTAAGTTTATATTAATCAATATTGAAAGTCTACATACATAGTTTTGTCGTCCATTTAAACTAATTGTAATTGTATATGAAAATACACAACACCTACGATTGGAGTCTAATTTAGCAGATCTATGGCATACTAAGAAATCAATAGTTGGAACCTATTCCAATGACCTTTTCAAAGTACTTCGTACTTATACAGTATTTCAATAATTCAACTAAATTCTTCGTGATATGGAAATTAGGTCAATAAAGTACTCTCAATAAGTGAGCTACTGGCTGCATCCGGAAAAGTAGAAATCGTCAACTATTTCATGTCAATTGTGTCCACGATAACGTTATCCTTCGTCACTCTTTAAAGCAGTATTTTATGGCATTTCAATTTACTAAACATTACAACACGTTTAACACGCTGACCGCGGTAAGAACTTGTAGAACGCGGTAAGAACTTAACTTACTTGTATTGTAAGTAGATCATACACTGCTCACGAATATTTTCACATAATTAGTGACTTGAATTTGATAAGAAATTATTCTAAGCTATGTATTAAAACTTGCGAGAAATATGTGTAGTTAGACATTAATAAGCGTGAGGTAACGATCAGTAAAACGCTTTTAAAATGAAACAATTTCAGACTTGGTAAAACTAAATTTACCAAATATAATAATTATTGTATCTACTAATACAACTCTGCAGACAATATTCTCTAAATTCCTTAGTTAAAATTATACTTCAAATTCTCTAACTTAATATTTTACTTTACAAGAACGTAAATCGTTATGTTAGGATAAAAACATTGGTCTAACAAATTACCGTCTGTTTACGAGTAGTGAATATTCAAAATTCAAAATTCAAAATTCTTTATTTCATTGAACATACATTGTTAGTGATCTAAGGGATGATGCCGCCCGGTAAGCAAAAATTGCCTGTGTTGGGAAGCATCGCTCTTCCTTAGGCTATTAAAAGTATATCCGCATTGACACATAACATAACTACTCTTATTAACATAAATACAAATTGAGGTTCTTAGGGCTAAACTTATCTGCTAAACTTAATTTAATTATTTTATTTATTAAAACTACATCCATAGTAAGTAACATGTGAGAATCGTGCAGACAAGAACTGTGCGTGTGTGTGCGTGTGTGTGTGTGTATGTGTGTGTACGCGCGCGCGCGGGCGCGTGTGTGTGTATGTGTGTGTACGTATGTGGGATGTGTTATTGTAGTAGATCCTCTATCTCCTCGTAAGCATTCGTTTTTAGCCATTTAGTCAAAGTTGTTTTACACTCATGGTGTGTTTTTTCATAAATGTTTAGTGTTCTGTTGATCTTATTGTACAGATGGGCCGATTTTGCAATAAATTGCGATCTTGCAAAAGTTGTTCGGTAGTGTGTGGTGTTGGCTACGTTAGGTATTGTCCTTTTGGTTTTACAGTAAGGGTTGTACTTGAGCGTCTTGTGTTTCCTCAGTGTGACATGCAAAACATACAATTTCCTCACTGTCAAAAGGTCGCTCAGTTGGTACAATAATTCTGTAGAAAACCTTCTTTTTTTGAAGTACATAATTTTCAGTATTGCACGCTGAGCCCTTTCTAGGTCAATTTATCGCGTTTTTGCGAATATGCATAGACGTAGTCAGATCGATCGCATCGGCTTATGGTGAACTCGAGATTCATTACGTTACTAAACTAGCTTAGCTTCGCAATCAGGCATGTATTTACGGTTATCAACATCTTGGATGGAAGTCGTGAACAAAGTTAGGCACGTAAACCAATAATTATGAAGGAAAGTCTGAAGCGGACTCATCACAAACAGAAATCTTTTGTCACAAAGCCGACTTAGACACACTTTATCTAATTTCATACAATTACTCGGTGTCACGTTTTGTACATTAAAACAGACACGGTCAAATAGTGAGAGTAACAAAATACAGAGTACCTATCTTGGAAGTAATTAGAGTTAAGTTTAAGTCTTTTATAAAAAAGGTTAGTAGACAAATAAAATAAATAGATTATCTGGATAAGTTGTGTCACCTGCCCATCGTCCTGCCTGTCACGTCCTAAAACTACGGACACCAATTTGCATAACGAAAAGCATCACAGTAAAACACACACAAAACAGAGACCCAAAATCGCAGTTACAAAAAACAGACAGTAGACTCGGTTCAGCGCTAAAAGAAGTTCGGACCCGGTTACGTCCTTAACACATTCGCTGCCGCCCCCTCCAAAAATATATGGAAATGACCGCACATGTGCATTAGTGGCAGTGAATGCGTTAAACTGCGCCAAGACCTGGTCAAGTCTCTAAGCTGCGTCCTGTAACCGGCCAAGTCAGAAAACTGCGCCGGACTATCACGTCCTTAAACTACGGAATATACGGACTACCGTAATGCTCACCGTAACGGTAATAAAAACATAAGTAACCAAATAATATCAAGCGTGAAATCAAACCAACACTAATTGCAATTACCAGTAAACATACCTGGGTCAAGTCTATAAACTGACCGTGGCATCTGACAGAGGATTGTGGTGTCCTATCTCTGTCAGACACCAGTACACAGTTGACCCGGTTACGTCATTAAACTAAGTCCGAACTACCAAGTCCTTAAACTACCACTACAGGGTCTCAAACACGGACGAGTCGTCGAGTCGGGTCGTCAATGGACTCACAAACAAAAACGGAGACCCAGTTCGATAACGTTAGCGACCATCACAGTGTAAATAAAACAACAGGCATAACCAATAACGACATTATAATATAAACACATTATACAATATATATTACAGAACAAATGACATCATGGAGTAAATAGTCTTACAGTATACATACATAAATAGCACTACAGGAAAAAATTATATTCGTTTCTTCTTCTTCTTTCCTCCTTCTTCTCATCTCACTGTGTAATTTCCATAAGACGAAACAACGCAAAAAAATCATTTTTTTTTTTTACTTTTACCTTTTTTATATTTTATGAGGCAGTATTCATCTTTTGTCATTTTGATGATCGTATTATATAAAATTATACTTCAGATGTTAAGTCCCAATTTAAGAGTCGGGACTTAGTACGATAAATTAAAATCACGAGAAACCTGCCCGAACACGGTCCAGTTTTACCCAGACCCTCATCAACATTTCCTTTCTTTATGGAAGTGACGGACAAACGCACAAAGGTCTATTTCTACTAAACTGTCAGCGCAATATACGATTGTTAAGTGGTGTTTTGTACAAATTCGCTTTAAAGGATATTTTATGTGTCATTAAAAAAAATCTCTAGATGGAATAGTTCTGAAATCGCTATTTTTGCACAGACCGTCATTAAAAAAGTTAGCGTTACTTATGATAAATATAGTACAGCCGTGGTGCTTGAGAAAGAATATCAAGGAGTTATAGCGTCAGTGGCTTAGTTGCCATCAGATAATATATCGGAGCTGTGGAGGTGAAGAAAGGCCCAACGACCCAAAGACGCTGTGTTAGGTGCCTTTCATTCATTCGGATAAAGGGTATTTTATGTTCTACAAGAACACAAATCACCGTTATTAAACTGAATAGTATCTGTCATTTTATTTAAAGTCGTATACTCAACTTTTTTTCAATTTGGATTTATTTGTGGAGTTACTACTCAGAATCATGAGTTCTTTCGAACCTGATAGGAAAAAATGAAATCAATTTATATTTCCGTTGGTCACGGCATGACGCATGAACGGCTAAACTGATTAAATATTTTTGAAGAATAATTAACCAGCATATTATTTTTCAAAATTTAAACTTTTTAATGTCACTTTATGGCGTTTGACATAACTTTGACATAATGCATGCTGCACATATCATCAAAGAGAATGTACAATATTTTACTGCACATCACGGTTAATTCAATACAAATTAAAAAAAAATAAAAATAATAATATTTTTTTCATAAAACTAAGTAACATTCTTGCTTACAACCAAATTAGGTAGGAAAATGTTACCTGTTTACAAAAAGGTTATTAATTTGAGCGTTACTAAGACAGACATGCCTCCTATAGAGTGTACTATTTTAAGAAGAAATAAAGTTCTCCAGTCTAAAGAAGAAATAAAGTTCTCCAGTCGTCTAAATGAGGGAGGTCGATATATAGATACAATGGCGTAACCCATACCAAGTGTAGTAACAAGACAATTTGCATCTTGTATGTCTTGATTCTCAGTAGTTTTAAATTGTAATTGATTTTTAACATAAATAACTACGCCATCGTTATGATTAAAGTGACGCATCGTAGAAAATGTTGTATAATTAGGTAAAACAGGTAATGACTTGTCTTCACTGAGCCAACATTCCGTTAAGACCATCGCATCAAATTCTATATCTAATCTTTTAATGAGGACTTGCAATTGCAGGCCTCTGGCCAAAAAGTGTAGTTTCCGGGCACGCGGTGTTAGGAACTCTGAGATAAAAACTGGTTGCTTGTCATTATTCAAGTTAAGGCACATTGTGTTAAACGTATCTTCAGGGTATTTTTTATTGTATTGTTTGACTGCATTTAGTAACGCTACCTTGTTGGCTGGTCTGGTACTCCACAATAATTGAGTGTAGTTTATTTCTCAATCGCCGTACCTGTTTGAGATTATTCTGCGGTGACGGTAGTTGCAATGAGGTATGTATGCTATCCAGTATGTCGCTTAGGTTTTCATTTTCAACACTCGGAATATTCCTTATTTCAATCTTTGACGCGTTTTGTGCCCTTTGCAAATCTTCTACTTGATCTTCCAGACTATTTATTTTAACCAAAGAATTTTCGTGCTCCGAGGCAATTTTATCAATTTTTATTTTAAGTTGTTATACATTCCTGTAGTTTGCGCTAAGATGTTTTCTATGTTAGTATTGGTTTTAATAATTATTTGTTTTGTGTCCTTAGTTCTTCAATCGTCTTATGAAATTTAGAATTCTCTGTTTCTCTATCTGCATTGAAGCTATTTAATATTTCCCTGATTTCAGCTTGAATTGATCTCATATCTTCTAGATCCGTATGTCCTTTGTGTTTTCTAATATTGACATTAGAATACTCAGAGTTCAATGACAGGTCTGGATTCAACAATGATTTATCTCCAGGAGATGAATGCCCGCCAGATGACATGTGGCTTCTGGTGATTTTGCGTATACTATGCTTCCTTATCTCTGAGCGCAACAACAGCTAGGAGTGAATAGTTAAATCCACACTGACGTGACGATCAATTTACAGCTTACTTATTTATAAGTTAAGGTTTAATTTCTTATAGCGAATATTTAACTTAAACCAATAAATGCAATCGCGATACACTGCGGTGTTATTTTGGTAAGCGTCGAAAAAAGAATGTCAATAAGACACGACAACGTGTGTTGAGTCAGTAAGTCATAGAAATACGTTGGTTTTTCTGTTAGTGCAGTGTATGCAAGCCGGCTAAATTACGACATAAAATTTGCAAATGAAAAATCTAGACACGCGGCAGCATGTCAAGCCAAGTTCAAGCAAAGGAACTGGCTGGCCAGCGCCGAGTGTAACATTACACGAACCACTTGGTGCCACTTATGACCAGTCTATAACTCAAAACCTCTTTAACGTTTTGGACCCGGGTATGTCCTTAAACTACGTCCAACAATGAGAGGTAGGGCACAGCGATGACTATCACGCTTGAATCTGGGGCAGCCCAACTGGCGAAGTACCTCCTCCTTACAGAAGACCACAGCCATAATAGCACTGCTACCTTTCAGGTATGTAGTGTTGTGTTCCTGATGGTGAATAAGGTTCCCAGAGCTCCAACCCCCCTTAAAGGCCGGCAACGCGCTTGTGACTCCTCTGGTGTTGCGGGTGCCCATGGGCGACGGTAATTGCTTACCATCAGGCAATCCGTCTGCTCGTTTCCCGCCTATGTCATAAAAAAAAAAAAAACTACGTGTGTTTAATTTTATCCATAAGGACATGTAAGAAACCCAAATTTCAAACGGTTATACAGATATGGATATCAAAAAGTCGTAAATTTTAGCATTGATAACTGACTGACATATAGAACCTAAATCTAGCCTACTTCTTAATGAATCAAGCTCGGTGATTATGCGTAAGCGTAGGAAAAAAACTAAAAATAAAAATAAGTTTAATAATAGTGGGGGCCCCATACATTTTTATTTTATTTTATTGTAGCGTTGCACCGTTACAACGTTACAAGCAGATATTTGAAACTATCCCAATATATGTATGTATTATTTATTTCCATATAACAGAAACATAAAAATATTTATTTACAAAAAGCAATGATATCCCACCAAATACATAAATATAAAAAACCGGCCAAGAGCGTGTCGGGCCACGCTCAGTGTAGGGTGTAGGGTTTTTTCGTCCGCCACGGTAAGTGTTCCCACTCAGAGTTAAAAATGGGCTATTTGATACATTGTTGTTGACACATTAATATGAAGTACAGAACCCTAAAAACATGGAAAATTCGAAAAAATATTGTCAATTTCAGTCCCACCACGAGTAGTAAGAAGGGGTTGTAACATGGAGTGATAACCAGCCAGCGCCATTTGAAGTCAGTCAGTCAGTTTCAACCTAATGTATGGGCATGTATGCTCCGACCCCATTAAATCAGAAAGAATCTTAAAACCGCCATGTAGGGTATGAGCGTTCCAAATTAAGTAAACTATGCGCGCGAGCTTAAAGTACAGAGGCTCTAGTGTAAGTTTCTTTTGACGTAAAAAATGTCTCGAATGCGTAAGTGATACTGATATAATATGAGAGACGTTCGCATTGGGCGATTAATATTAGTGCAAATTCTTATTTACGATTAAAACTAAACGCGGAATTATACATAAAACGGCGGCGCTACCGCAAACAACGATATTTGTAAATTTCAGACGATTATCTCTGTCACTCTCTTAACGCCTTAAATGGAGTAAAAGAGAAATGCTCGACATATACGAACTTCGATGTTCGCGGTACCTGGCCGGAAGTGATGAAGTGTGTCTTGTCCTTCAATAGAGATTTTGACAGCCATATCTTAGGGAATAAGGGCTAATTTATTAACAATTTGTAAGAAACTATCGCCTTAACGACTTTAGTGCTGGAATAATATTAAGTACCTATACTGATCGCAAAAAACCCTAAGATATATGCAATCCTGCGGCGCTTCTGTCTTTCTCGAGGAAAGCAGACACCATTTTACCAAAAACGCGTAAGATGTATGAAATCCTGCGGCGCTTACAGTTTTTTTGAGTTGATAAAGTTTGTATGGGGGAACAATATTTTAGTTTTTTAGTATATAACTCGTTTTTTATTCATACTTTCTCACCGTTTGAACCTTCCCTGAGCTACTACAAATATTTCAAGACCAAAATTAGCCAAATCGGTAAAGCCGTTCTCAAGATATAGCGTGACCAAGAGAAATAGGGGTTCATTTTAATATATATTATTTTTTTCAAAAACTATTGAACCTATCAAGTTAAAAATAATTTTCCTAGAAAGTTTATGTAAAGGTCTACTTTTGAGATTTTTTTCATATTTTTGAAACTTGTGGTTCAAAAGTTAGAGGGGGGGGACGCACTTTTTTTACTTCTGGAGCGATTATTTCCGAAAATATTTACATGATCCAAAAATGATGTTAGTAAACCCCTATTCATTTTTAAATACCTATCAAACAATATATCACACGTTAGGATTGGAATGAAGAAAAAAATCACTCCCCACTTTACGTATAGGGGGGGTACCCTAAGAAAACATTTTTTTCCACTTTTTATTTTTGCACTTTGTCGGCGTGATTGATATACATATTACTACCAAATTTCAGCTCTCTAGTGCTAACGGTTACTGAGATTATCCGCGGACGGACGGACGGACGGACGGACGGACAGACATGGCGAAACTATAAGGGTTCCTAGTTGACTACGGAACCCTAAAAAGGAGAGACAAGTTCAATACAAAAATTATGCTGCGCTGTGGGCTTCGCCGCAAAAACAAAAAGGAAATCTAAATGAGTGGCAAGTTCTATGCAAAATCCAAATATGTATTTATAGAAACAAAATAACATTATTAACAAGCACTAAACTCTATTTCTTTGCTTAGTTGGATATTCTTTAAAACATTTTGGTAGCTGGTTATAAATCTGGACAGCCATGGAATACAAGTTGCATTCAGAAGGTAAGGCCAATATCACGGTAAGTATAATAACTTGTCTTTTTCACGCAATAAGGTTTACAAATTATACGTAATCTGGCCCGGTACCGCGAACATCGAAGTTCGTATATAGCGAGCATCTTTCTCTTTTACCGTTCATGCGTTCATTTAAGCGTTAATGAGAGTGACAGAGACAATCTTCCAAAATTTACGAATATCGTTTTTGGCGGTAGCGTCTGTGTGTGGGCATACGCAACAGTCACTACGTCACAGAAATACAAAAATAAAAGAATCAGCAATATCTTGGGAAATAATACACCGACTTGAGAATAAACACTCTAGACTAATTCGTAATATAAATAATCGATCGATTTCTGAGGTTTTCAGTGGCTGGTGTAGCACGTTGTAAATTTTGTTTCATTAATGTCCTGTTTCATACTGACGCAATCCTAATGACGACAAAAAGATCCCAAATTCTTATGACATTTTGCTGTTTTGCTGATCACTGCGTCATCGTGCCAATGTTATATAAATAGTTTTTTATCTATTTATAAAATATACAAGTTGGATTGGGTATGAAGTACCTAAGATCATTCACAGATACCATTTTTAATGCATAAACTGCTTAACGTAATCTTCAACGTCAATTGATTGGCAAACATTACTAATAGGTACCGTAAAGTTTTGGAACTTATTTTCAAAATGACTTTGTCTAATCTTGGAACAGGAATAACATTATCGGATCAGTCTCGAGAAATATTTTAAAATGTATTTAATTATTTAAAACAAAATAATAAAAACCCTGAAGGTGGTTTTCTGAACATTGAAAAGTTTTTGCAAAAATGCGACAGCGGCATCGACTTCAAATGTGTTTGTAACACCCGGTTAAAAACGAAACTTTGTTAGCAAAATCAGATGTGGACAATTTTGATTTATATCAATTAGTTTCCTGCACATACCGCTATTCATTTGAACATATAAGGGTTTTGTCACTGACCCGTAATATTGCTAGAGAGTTTATTTAAATAACTACTTATTTATTTTTGTTTCTTTAAGCCATCAACAACCAGTAAATAATTTAATCTATTATTTTATAATTTACCGGCAACTGACTTTAAGCAAATGATTTATTAGAGTATTAAGTTCAAGTAATCATCATGTCTAGCCAATAAAATTGCTTTGTCTCTCATAAAAATAAGTTTGGGTTCAACGGTTGATCTGGAGGAGGAAAAGCACCAACATTAACGTCGAGTACATCACTCACCTTCGATTTGCCGACGATATCGTAGTCTTGGCTGAGACCATGGAGGATTTCAGCACAATGCTAGATGACCTCAGTAATGTCTCTGAGCGAGTTGGTTTAAGGATGAACATAGACAAGACAAAAATCATGTCGAATGCCCATATCGTACCAACTCCAATTGTAATCAGAGACGTAGCACTCGAAGTTGTAGATGAGTATATATACCTGAGACAAAGTATCCAGTTAGGCATGTCCAATTTCGAGAAAGAGGTCAATCGTCGAATCCGACTCGGCTGGGCAACGTTCGGGAAACTAAAATAATATCCCACAGACGATGGTCTTGGACCAGTGTGTGTTCCCAGTGAAAACTTATGGCCTCAAAGTCACCCAAGGACAATGGAGAGGGCTATGTTGGGAGTGTCTCTGCGTGATCGGATCGACCTGTTACACGCACAACTCTTAGCTAAGAACTCTTACGACGTGGGTCGACTGAAACCGGCTCATGATTGCCAACGATATCAATAAGTAGGTACGTATGCTCTCTTCTTTTATTCTTGGATACGCAAGTGTAGCGTGCTCGTCAGGCCATTCTAAGGAGAGCAAAATATTCACGTTCTGATATCTAATGTGACTCAGGAGCTACCATTATACGCTTAATATTGGTAGCATCTTCCGCAACATTTAATTGACTCGACACCTACCGCCATTATTTTATTTACGTTGGTTATCCCTAAAATTTAAGTACTTCATGGGTGACAAAGTTCTGTATAACCCAAAACTGTCATACTCGTAGAATCACACCAAAATAAGCAGTTTTACAGGCTTTATTCTAGACCGGCTTTACAAATCATAGAAGCAAGATAGGCTGCAATTAGTGCTCCTTTGAGCTCTAAGTGATTAATGGGAATCTATTTTAAAGATGAATGAATGACATGAACTTAGCAACACACAAGCGCCAGCTTCTCGCTACTGTCTAGTACAATGGGCCAATAAATGACCGCTATAAAGGCTAACGCACTTGCTTTTCAGCACAGGTAGGTGCAGTGTGGGTACTGTGTAGGTTTCTAAGCAGGATAATCAAAATATAATAAATTTATACTCGGAACTCAGAACCTTTCGCATTCAGAACCCTTTCATTGAAAAGGATTTGAAATAACGTACAATCAGAGCTAGCTTAGTGATTTTTTACTATCCCGGCAAATCAATTGAATCGTGTTTTTGCAGATTGGCACTTTGTAAATGCACTTTAAAAGAACTCGTTGACATTGCCTCCACTCAAGCATAGCGCTCTCGCCTCTTAACTGTATCGAAGCCAAAAGTGGAGCTTTGGCTTTACGGACTACTTATGTCTATTAGGTAATACACTGTCGACACTTTTGTGGATAATTACATTGGAAATTGGTTACAAAACTAAAGTACCCCGTCAGGAGGCAGTTATTAAAATGCCACGTTAAATTACCTAAGTCATACACAGGGCGTTTGTTCCCTTAGCATTCTGGCTACAATTGAGTCGAACGGTATATAAAGAACCACTGCAAATGCTCTGACGGTATGAGGTGTAAGGATGTACTTATTTGCACGTCCATTCGAGGGGAAACTTAGAGCAACTTTTAAAAGAAATTTTACCGCGCCTTGTAACGTTCATGCCATGCAATCTAAAATGGTAAGTACACTGTTAGTACTGACTTTGTAATATTATTCAATAGGCAGCGTTGGGAATTGTTTTCTGTTTATTAACCTTTTCGATGCCAATAACTCATATATCATATATAGGCACCGCCAACGCCAACGATTATGCATGGTTCAACTTCAGTTTTGATATTTCGGTGGCGTGGCGTATCTGAGCGGGCTTTTACGTTTGACATCATGGAGTTCAAAAGGATAACTTAGATCACAATTTATTTATTTACAATAATTAAAATATTAGAATAACTACGAGTGTTGTACGAAGTAAAAATGGGGTGGAAAGTTTGTATAGGGATTGTGTAATATATTATAAAAGCAATAGCAAAACGTTGAAATTCGAACGCTGGTCGCGGACGGCAACGCGGCCGCGGGAATTGTTTTATATTTTAATTATTTTGGTTGCAGGACCGAGACGTTACGCATTAATCATAATAATTATAATGAGTAGTGCCGACTAAATAGTACATTTTATTATAAATTTCTCAATGTTCCTTCTGGGCTAGGTCGATGAAACTTTCGTATGATATAGAATATCGTCGGGTGACAAGCAAAAGTCACTAAGTACACTTTTTAAAAAAGCCATTTTTTTTGGGTACAATGTAATATTTTTTCGTGTATTTGCTAATGCCAAACACATTAATGCCATAAAAACAATTTAAAACTATCTTACGATTTACAAAAAATCATTAAATACTAACGCTATAATAACACTCGGCAGCAAAAACTCACTGTTTCACTTAATGAGTTTGTCCTGCTTAAAGTTTGCTAGTTGCTCGCAGTTAATGATATTTCGGTACTACTCGAGGAAAATTTGTGTTTGTAATCTAACGATTTACGTTGGATATGGGGAAGATGCTCACTGTTACACATGGAATGAGCTACACGGCAAAAGAGGAAGCGGTGAAATCGGTTCAATATTGTATTAATTTCTGAAGTCCCTGCCCACAACCATAACAGATATTTCGTTGTTTTGCGACACATGCGGCGGCCAAAACAGAAATCAGCACGTTGCGGCGTTGTTACTTCAAGCAGTGCAAAATATACCTCATTTAAAAACTATAGAACTCAAGTTCTTAGAGTCGGGCCATTCGCACATGGAATGTGACTCCATGCATTTCGCTATTGAGTCTGCAAAAAAGTACAGATGTGCTTATACTTAAATCTGCCCAAACACAGAAAGCTTTCTTTCTGAATGAAATAATCTAACGGGCCCTATATAACACATCTTCTAAATTTTAAAGATTTTTACGATTTACATGACCTGGCAAAAAAAAACAATAAAAAACAGGAATAGACGAAACTGGAGCTGTAGTATCATGGCTTAAAATAAAATGCCTCAAATTTGAAAAGCAACTTTACTCCCCGTGGTAATATTTTACCGTTATGACATTACCGGTAGCACTAGAAGCAGCGTACAAAAACTTGCAACCTATTTCAGAACAGAAAAAGGCAGATCTCATCAAGCTAGTTAAAGCTAAGCAGATACCAGAAGAATTAGCTCCGTGGTATGAGAATCTTAAAACGATGAAATCGCTCCGAAATCGCTTGCCGGAGCCAAATTACGACGAATCAGAAAGAAGTGATTCCGAAGCCGAGACTGATATTTAAGTACTTTTAATTGCCATGGATAAACTAGTTTATTTTCATTATAGAGTTGGTGTAAAGTTATAAAAAAGGGTTACCGCTTTTCATACCAATGTTTCACTATATACACAGATTTTTCAAAACTGCGGCAGCAAAAACTCATTATGCATAATAACTATTAAACTATACATCATATTATTAATATTTGCATAATCATATATTTGCCATATTTTTTAATACTTAAAAAAAATCATTACACTTGATTTAAGTAATATACGGATTTATTAAGGCGAAAAATATCAAAACATTGATTATCTCCCTTGTGTCAATTTGGTACTTAGTGACTTTTGCTTGTCACCCGACGATATAAATTGGTTCATATATGATGTTGAATATAAATCGGTTCAATATATGATGTGTACCATGAGCCAAACTTGTTATACAGGGTGATTAATTATTTTATTTTCATTATTTTACAAGAATTTAAATGGTTAGGAGTGTCATATTTTTGTACATATAGCCTTCAGTCTCATGAATATTTGTACAAAATTTGAAATTCGTTGCTTTCATAGTTTAGGTAAAAATAAATAAAACAGTTTAGGGGTTAATCGGGGTTTTTTTTACACCCCCAGGGGGTAACAGAGGGATGAAACTTTGTGCGGGATATTACCACCTCAAAAGGCATCGTTTGATTATAGTTTCAACCCAAAAACGCGGGGGGCAATTTTTCTTAGGCTATCCTGCTATACCCTTTGGTCGGTCATGTTAAATCTGTAGGTAAACAGTGACGTAACAAACTTATATTTGAAGGTTACATATGACCGGTTCAAAAATATTCTGACGCAGAAAAAAAAGTGAGAGTCCCTATTAACAAACGATTGTTTTCTTTTGGCTTTTTTGTAACGTAATATTTAAAAAAATATACATTATTTAATTAGCGTATTGAAAACAATAACATTACAAGCAATGACGTATGACTAATATACGGCCGCAAAATCGAATGCTACATGAAATGAAACATGGCCATAAATATTGTAAATAGCAGGTTCTATGTGAAGGTGACTTTTGTGCGGTAAATAAATGTTTTTCTTCTTTTCTTCTTCTTCTTCATATGTTTTTAAAACTGTGTATTTATGGATTTATGAAAAATCGTTTGCCTCAGTCGAGAGTAGAACCATTGAAATGTGACAAAAAATAAATGAAAAGGTTTCCGATATAGTTCATTTTTCCCTAAGTAACAAATATCAACGTTATTAAGTGTTAAAGTGCATTTATCTTAAATAGGTATCATTGATATGTTATGACTTATTGACATTAAACCAAAAATTGCCTCCGTAGAGTTCCAGATATCTAAAATATTGACATGCTGAAAAGTAACTATATTCGTTCCCTCCCTTTATTCGACTTAGGGGCCTGTTTTTGAGAGTCGTGCACTTGAATTCAATAAGCTTTGAGGTCAAAAATAATCGCACACATAAGTTTCTCACCATTATTTTTAGTACCCAAGATTATGAATTTATAGGATTCATGTGTCTAAAATACCATTTCTTCGTTCCTGGCAGTATTTAAAATGTCACGATTCGAGTACTCAACACTCAATAATCGGCCCTCGTCTAAAGTTCGTGACTTTGCTAGACATATTTGTGTATGTATGCACACACATCTACACCTAACCTAAATGTTAATTTAGACGTATGCTGTATGTATGATGTATGGGGAATTGTATAACATGTTCGATTAAAATAAGCAAAAGAAACATCATGCTACAACAATGCTTTTTTATAAGTTTTCAAGGTTACTTGTGGTAAATAGTAATTTTCTAATTGAAAAATATTTAAGGGTTCAAAAAAGAACCATCCAACTTAGACGAGTTTCGCGATTTATCGTCCAAACACTCTCAAGTAATGAGATAACAGAGATTTATTTGTTTGTAATTTTGCTCAGCTGCTGCGTTAATGTAGATTAGAATTAGGAGAAATGGGTCAGTTTATTTGTAAGTGCCTTTTTTGTATTGCTTATTTTAGTAGCGTTAATTGCACTTAAGAAGTGAAATAAGTTACCTGATTAGAAAAAATATAATTAACCGGCGGATATTGATTTACTTTCACGAGTAAGAAACGAGATAGTCATTTATGTATAAATTAAGTGTTGTAATGAAACTAATGAGGTTAGTTACGTGGGTGACTCGATAAATTTTGAGATAGAAAAATCTATTGAAGATATTAAGTAGTATTATTTATTTTACATTTTATCAAAATACTCTCCATTAATCTTTATACAAAGTTCCATTCATCTGAACCAATTTTGGCCAGTCTACATCAGATACGCGGCACGGCTTCTTCAGCACTCGAAAAAAACTTCCTTTTTATTTTTTCGTTCACCACTGGGAACAAAAAGAAATCGCAGGGAGACAGATATTAAATGAATTATAGGAACATTACCTATTCTATATAAGAATTACTTAACTCTGTCAGTCTTAAGCATAAAATAACGTCAAATTTTTAGGAGTTTTCTCTATTACTCGAGGTTTATTTCCGTCTCGAGTAAGACTACATTTCCCGGGAATTCTCATTCAGAAACCTTATCTGGAAAGCATACGAGGGTGGATTAATTAGTACTCGCGTTTGCCGGCAGATGGCGTTGTTTACGAAAAGTGGCATTACCATCGTGTGGTATGCCCTTTATTAAAAATAAAAAATAAAAGTGACCTTTTATGTGGTTTATTTTTTTTTCGGCGGCAAATTTTGTAAGACTTGTCTTGTTTTTCGTACAAAATGGAGAAAGAGCAATACCGTTCCGTAATCCGCTTCTTATTTTTGGATGGCAAAACATGCGATCAAATAAAAGTAAAGTTAGATGAAAGCTTTCTACGGAGGTCATTCGCCATCTATGACAACCGCGAGATGTTGGTTTAATGAATTTAAACGAAGCCGTACATCTGTTTTCGACGAGAACCGCCCAGGACGCCAGGCAGACGTGGTTACCGAAGAAATCGTAGAAAAGGTAAAAACATGATGCTCACCGATCGACGTACCAAAGTTCGCGAATTAGCAGAGGCCGTGGGGGCAACCGTACGGAACAGCAATTAATATAATACACGACAAACTACACATGAAAAAAGTATCCGCCCGATGGGTGCCACGATTACTCACAGATGAAAATAAGCGGTTACGGCAGTCAATATCGAAGAAGTATTTGGGCTTGTTTGAGCGGAATCCGCAGGAGCTTTTCCATCATGTAGTCACGGTTGACGAAACTTGGATTCATTATTATACACCCGAGACCAAACGGCAGTCTAAACAATGGATTTTTTCAAATGAATCTGCCCTAAAGAAGGCTAAAACCGTCCCATCAGCCGGAAAAGTCATGGCCACGATTTTTTGGGACTCTAAGGTACTCTAATTATCTTTATGGATTTCTTACAAAAGGGTAAAACTATAAGTGGACAGTACTACAGTGAGTTATTGGACCGGTTTGATAAAAGACTAAAGGAGACACGGCCCCACCTGGCAAAGAAGAAAGTGCTGTTTCATCACGACAACGCACCAGCACATTCTTCTAGAATTGTCGCTGCCAAACTAACCCAATTACGTTATGATTTGCTTGTGACTTTTTTCCATTTCCGAATATGAAAACATGGCTCGGGGGTAAGAAATTCTGGTCAAACGAGGAGGTTATAGCCGATACAGAAGCGTATTTTGAAGAGTTTGACAAATCCTACTTTTTGGAAGGGTTAAAGAAGTGGTCGAAACGCTGGGAAAAGTGTAAGGACCTCGAAGGGGACTACGTTGAAAAATAAAATAAAAAAGTTAAATAAAATATGCCTCTTTATTCCTAACACGGGTACTTTTTGATCCACCCTCGTATTACATAGTATACTAAGTTTTTTATAGCGAATTGTCCTATCTGCGTCTGTCAACACTAGCCCGCCCAGTAGCTCGAGGCAAGAGCGTGCGGAAGGGAAGAGGATAGTGCCGTGATAGAAGTGATAGAACTGATAGAAGGGCCACGCGAGGAGTTGGCTGTAATATCAGTATATCTACCGCGAATATCGATAATAGTTTCGAATAAGATTGATCAAGCATCTTTCTCCTTTACTTAGGTAATTAAGGCTACTTGAGAGTGACAAAGACATTTACGAATATCAATTATCGCGCTAGCGCATCTGGAATCGGGCACGGACCTGTTTCACGTATGTGACACCCTGCGTATTTTAGATCAAACATTCTATAAAAAAATTACGTACCCGTGTGTATTTAAAATTACGTTTCATTATTTCAAGTTATTATAAAGGTTTCCATGTATATGATTGAGATTGTTTTAAGAGCTTTTTATTATTTGTTTCTCCTTTACGGGTACTCGGGCCTATACATCCCGGTCTTTTGGAAGGCTTGCGTGGGGATATAGATCCAACACGCAGAGGCCTTTTGGAGAATTTTGCTATGTAGTACGCCTGCTAGAACCCATTCACGGGTACAACAATAGATACCCGTGAACCGGTCCCAGCAGGCGATAGGGCTATTGAAAATAAAATGTAAAAGAATACTGGGCTATGGCGTTGAGGTTTGGCGGGACTAGAAAATTGGGCTATTGCAAAGAGGTCCGGACACCTGCCATAACAATGTTTACACACGTTATCGAGGCAGGTGGTGACTTGCCGCCGACTAGATGGGCCCCTGAAACTGCCGCCGTAGAGACGGCCAGGAGCAACATCGGTGTGAACGGCTCAGGGTGTCGAGAGGTGTGCGCCGCTTTCTACCCAGAGGCTGTGAACAGCCACTGTGCCAACTCGCGTCTTATGCATCTTTCACATCCGCCCTGCGAGCATATAGCTCTAACGACTCCTCTCTGGACGGCCAATTAAGGCAAGCCAGAGCCGAGAGTCCTGCGGGTCCCCTTGGGGTCCACTCCGACCGACGAAGACACGCCGGAGACGGAGACCCTGACCGACTCTCTGGAGCACTCGGGTCCGTGGGGTCGTTACTCCCCAACAGCTCGCCACAAGCTGCCCTATTATATTATTTTCAGATTTTGATCAAGATGGATATATGAAGACAAAAATGGGAGTGATGAACATGTGATTAACCATATTTTCTAGAATAATTATTTTATGTTTTTTTATGAAGAGAATTTCATTATCTTAAAGTTAGCTAATTTATATAAATACTGTTTTGTTCGTTTACTTAGTTGTTGTTTTTTGTAAACCTCTAAACTTTTGTTAATATAATTGCGTAGTAGGTATAAGGTAAACAAAAATAAATAATAATAAGGTCACCAATAGAAAGATATTTAAATCGAAAGAAAAATAGAAAAATTTGACTTGCAGCGGGACTCGAACCCACAAGTGGATCCAGTGGTTGTGGGTTCGAGTCCCGCTGAGAGTCAAAGTCAGGGTAAACCAGGCCTTCTTGGGATTAACCCGGTTACGTTACGATGCTTTCCTTCACCGATGGTAAATATCAAATGATATTTCGTTGATAAGTTGCGAAAAACTCATTGGTTGGTTTCAATAATTCTTAATTATACAATAATTTATACATTCCACGAAATAACTAAACTATATAAAACTATATTACGGTTCATTACATTTTGGTTATGTCAAACATTGCTTCACGCTTGATGTATTTTTTTCCACGTCATGCTAGCTGGGTATACCTTGGGGCCGAACTTTAACTTTAGAGCCAATGAATTTTCTTTTGAACTGATGAATACAAAAAAAAGGGAAGAATTTCAATTTTAGGAACATTTACTTGGGCAGTAGTTTTTACTAACTTATAATGATAGTGTTGCTGCGCAAAAGAAAACGCAAGAATATAGTTAGTCTTTTATTTATCTAAAACAATTACACTATACTAAATAAATATTTTAATAATAAATAAATAAATATTTCGGACATTCTTACACAAATCGACTTAGTCCCACGGTAAGCTCAATAAGGCTTGTGTTGCAGGTACTAGACGACGATATATATAATAAATAGATACATATAAATACTTAAATACATAGAAAACACCCATGACTCAGGAACAAATATCTGTGCTCATCACACAAATAAATGCCCTGACTGGGAATCGAACCCAGGACCTTCAGCTTCATAGGCAGGGTCGCTACCCACTAGGCCAGACCGGTCGTCTTATAAATAAATATTTATGTATTTATTTTGTTGTATTTAGTCTATCCCTTGGTGCTAAGTGGTTCAAGTGAAACTAAACATGATAAAAAATTAGGGTTTGAAAACGCGTTTAAAAATACTAATAACAATACTACTGAAACATCATATTTTAACTGGCGCGGTATGCTATTTGTTATAAAGTTTTAAAATAGGTAATAAATGGCTATTGCTAAATTCATGGTCTAAGCAGGTTGATTAAGTATGACAATTTTTATGAAGAAACGGATTGTAAGATAAAAGTATTATAGGAATTTTAAGAACATTGCTCCTCGCCAATGCAACGATATTTCGAGCAATAGGTACATGATGCATAATCATAAATTTTTGATACCCTAAAATAAACACATAAATATATGTTCTATATTTATAAGAGTTTCTACTAATGTATTTCAAAGTTGGTGCGTGTCACTTCTGCCTATATTAGAATCAAAGAACAAATGAAAATGTTATGAAGAGATAGCCAAACAATAAGCTGGAGGGATTCATTGTTAGTATCCAAGCCAAAAGTACATTCTGTACACCTGAGTCTAATCTGAATCAATGCATAGAACACATTTATCACGTTTGCAAAATGTAATTCCTGCTTTGTGTAGTCTATAACAGGAACGCAAATAAGGCAGCAATCTGGATCTGAAGGGTCAACAGCCATTCCTAAAATACTCATACTCACGGTTGTCACACGCTCCCTAAAATGAACAAAAAGTACTGTTAGTCACCGCACCGCGTTTAGACGGCACAGCTGCTGTGCTCCAGAGATATCGATTGTAAAGAGAATAAAAAACTTCGCTAGCGCTTAGTACACAAGCGTTGCTTTGTTTCACGGAAATAGTTTTTCTCTACTCCCTTACTTCTGTTAGTTTTGCCACGAAGCAATGAGAATTATATTCATATGACTGTAAATATGCGTTTTATTTATAGTAAGTATAATTTTTAACATGTACGATAAGTTTGGTATCCATCAAAAACAGCACAAATTAGTTTGTTTATGACTTTAGAAACACAACTTAACTTTTTATTGACATATTTACTCTTCTGCCGTGCTTATTATTCCAGGATTTCTCGGAAATCATTTGTAGTACATGTTTTTTATCCAAATATACACGTATAAAGTATGCATCCAAAAAGCTCGGTGTAGGAGTACCTGCTAAATACTTTACTCCGGGTCAACGACTGCTTCTATGCAAGTCCCATATATTATGGAGTACTGTTGTCACCTTTGGGCAGAAGCACCAGGATGCCAGCTCGGCCCCATTGGCTCGGTGCAAATGCGCGCTGTGCGAATCGTAGACGATCCCAAACTTATATGTGTACTATGCTTGCTCTGCTCTGAGGAATTGATCGACATATGCCTAGAGCCACGGTTTTCACACTCTGGAGCGTAAAGGAGTACGCACTGTGCGTTTAAGGAGGAATTTCCTCAGTACGTGCGCGAAGCCGAATGTTCCGGCTGTGGAATAGACTCCCTAAAAGGTTTTCACAAATAGCTACAGTACGTGTTAATCCTCTGAAATTGAATCCTAATAGGCTACGATAACTGCTTACCATCAGGCGAACGGTATGCTTGTTTGCCACCGCCGTAGTGTAAAAAATTAAGTAAGTTTTTATAACTTGTTTTACAAAAGATATGGATTCAGGTACTCGTCTCTATGTGTGTGCACTGTGCTTAACATGAAGTAAGTTCTTAAGAGTAATGATCAATATTTGGACACGGATTAGAACCGCTCGTCGTGGGTATTTTGTTACTTTGCTTTAGCTTTAGGGAAAGGAAAAAGACATGATCTTAATTCTTGATTTAATTTGTTTTTGGCTGTTATTTCGAATATGATATTTCGCATTAAAGCGGGGAGATATGAGAGTTCCGTATTCTTCATGTTGCGTATAGTTCGGTTTATGACACACACAAGTGATGACCTGAACATGGCGGAACACAATCTAGGAAACAAGTTAGATTTACTGGATAAGGAAAAAAAAATAGTAGATTGTTCAACAAGGGACTAAAAAAGGCCATTATGACACGAGACGTTTATGAAGTTCGAGTGTCATTATGACTGTTTAGTCCCACGTTAAACACGACGGTTTTCACTTCGAAAACAACTATGTTCTACACAATCACAATATTTAATCATTTATTAATAGAAAGAATAAAAAGTAACATATATATCGTTAACGTTAGTGTGGTTTTGAGCATGGAATATATACTCCAAAGTGATGGCGGTTGATATTTCTTTGATATTTCATCAAAATATGTCAGAAACACGCCTTCCGATGTAATTTGTTTTCCAGTTTTCCAATCAATAAAAGTTTGGTATGCTTTTGAATAAATTCCACTGGATTTCGGCGGCAAAAGATTTTACACCACCTCTTTGCTTTCTTCTTCATTCTGGATTTAGGCGTTAATACCACTTCATCGGATGATGATGACGACATCGTAAATTATTCAATTTCACAATTAAGAACTTAGCTAAATATTACTTATGATGGCAAAAATCCAAATAAGCAATCAAATTTGTTCCGCGTTTCAGTTTTTTTCTGTATTCCTTTTACGAAATGTGACGTTTTAAATACTTGCATATTTAGCCAACAAATTTTAACTATAAAACTATTTTGAAGCTAATTGGTATGCTTGATAAATTTAATTAAATTTTAATCATATTAAACATACATTTATATCAAGAAAATAAATCGATTTTCTTAATATTTTTGTACAATTGTCATTTTGAATTTTGAGGTTATTTTCAATAGAAATAATCGTTCGTTCATAAACACCGGGAGTGGCTGTTTAGGGGTTACCAAAGTCAATTAAAAAAAAGTTTGAGGTTGTTTCCACTGCTATATTGCGATATTGTCTTTTAATAATTGTAAAGTAGGAACTATAAAATACCTTATGGCTTGAAACATGAATTGCGTTCTCTGATTGGTGAATTTTAATATATCTGAAATCTAATAGCTTGAGACCAAATACGAAGTTTCTCGTATATACTCAAATAATTACCACAGTATACGTACTAATAAAAACTTATGGTTCCGATTTACCGCCGATGAGTGCTGTGAGTGGCTGTTGTGAAGTGTTTTTGAAATCAAAAATATGTAAAGTTAGGGACCGAGGGACTAAAATACGATTTTTGCCCCGCTCTGCAGCTCTAATATGAAGCACTTTTAGAGCATGAGAAGTGAAAACAATTTTATAATATTAATTTGCTGGTAACACTTATAAAAATTAACTTAACATTTTTTAGGTAACAAATACACAATACACAATAACAGAAAGGAATAGTTCCATACATTTAACCCAATATCCCCTGTAGTCAAATAACAGGCTTCGCGTCCTTCCAGGCACTAAGAATGACCCGGAGTGGGATCAAGCCCTTTTTTTAATTAAAAAAACCTTAGGCTTTTTAAATTTGTCATAATAAAGTGAAATAAATTTTACTGATTAAACTGCACTTTATTTCAAGGTTTACTTATGTACCAAAATGTGCATTAACGGTAAGACTGGTATCGCAATATTATTTTCACACCACCTTCTCGACAATGACAAATTATATATCATACAAACCTACCGAAAGCAAATCATTATAGCCCTTGGTTTTAGCCGGGGAATAAAGTTGTACTGCATTTCATTATTGTGTAATAATGTGAATTCACTTCTCATAGATCTTATTGCTATGGTTTTAAAGTCTAAATTCGCAAAGTATTAGCTCACCCACCCCGGCGGCGGCGGCGGCGGGCACGGGCGAGCCTCGCACACGCACCGATTTAAAAATCGAATTCGAACATTCGAAAATCGTACTAGCCACCACAAGCTGAATATTGTTTAAGAATATTGTGTAAAATATAAATTTATATTTTTAATTTATTTTAATAAAAATAGTGCTTTTAGCAGCTTTGGTTTTTTTATTGCCTCGCAGGAGTTGAGAAAAGTGGAGTACACTCCTCGGAGATAACTGTTTTGTCTTTGGCGCGTTTGAATCCTCGCTTTGCTCGGGAATTTATTCTCTTGTACACCTACAGAAATACGATCATTATGTCATTTTTATTAGGTCGTATTAAAATGAAATAATCAACTGTTCTAACAAATGAGAGTATTTATTTCCTGCTTGATGGTTATAATAGATAAAAGTTTATGAACAATAAATAATAATACAATTATGGTCGTTGTCATATTGCAGGTATTTTTCTATATTTAATTTTCGGATGTTTTGATTTCATATATTAAGAGTGTTTAATCTATTCAATTTAAAAGCTTTACTAATGTGAAGGGATGAAAAAACAAAACAACTTTTTTGCCCGATTTAGTATATTATATAATTCTGTGTATTCATTTCATCTCTTGAGTTACTCGTAGGTATTAATAACATTGTTATAAAAGTAAAATATATAAATACACCTAAAACATACCAAAACAATAAATACATGATAATACCTAACCTAGGGTGCTGCCGGCAACTGGGCAGGGCATCAGCTCAGGCTGCCGGTGGTTTGGGTTGCAGAGAGAGGAACCACTGGACTATTGCCGCCGTGTCCAGGATTATCGCCTTCAGAGCCCTCAGTGTTTCGCCCTCGAGTTATAACGTAACTTTACGTCACGAATGTTTGTGTTTTTCATATAAATAACATTATTACTTACGCGTTCGTTAACGTTTTTTTACGTCGAAAGAAACTTACACTAGAGTTGACTAGAGCCTCTAAATCTGACCCTTGATCCACGTAACCACGTAGCGAGAGTCGCTTAAGATTAGCCGAGACTTTTCACTATGAGACCACGCGGATACAACTATCAGTACAATTATCGCCGAATCAACTTCCCACGTGGCGATCACCTCGTGAACCAAGTCTACGTACTTGCTGGACTTGCCCTTCTCGGCCTTCACGAGGTTCTCGGTGATGTCGACAAGCATTAGCCTGATAACGAATATCTCAACAATCACTGCATAATCTCATCTACCGGTAATGAGATTATGCAGTGATTGTTGTACTTGAATAGCGGCGACTAAATTTATATCATAAACATTTTATACTAAACTTTGTTAACTTGTTACTATCCGGATGTTTACTAGAAGCATGTGCTAGTCTGAGCCCAAAATATCTTTACAATTATCCGTTCAGCACGATTTAGTACAAGACAATAACCAATGCACCGTTTGATATTACACATTATAAATACGCCACACAAGGACATTATACAATGAAGAAAATGTTCTTCATACAACCTCACGACCGGTAACACTGTAAATTATGAAGTATAGAAGTTGAAGTATTATATAAGCAGATACTTTATTTCAACGGTTACAATTAACATAGATTATCTTATGACTCCATAATGTTGTGACGTTTGAATTTAAAAGATATAAGATTTTTATTTTTCAATTTAGGCACATTACATGTACTTATGAACGTCAAAGAAAAATCTACACCGATTCTAACCCTACGCCTCTGACCCGAGAAGATACCGGCAAGAAACTATGGCAGGATTTAGGACCAATGTTCTTGTTATAGATTAACCAAATAAAATAAATTAATATTTTCATATAATATATAATAAAGATTAATGGAATACATGGAATAATATAATACATACATCATTTTCTTCTAAAAAAGCTTGTTTTTACCATAGACCCTCGAAATCCAAACAAATACAAAATGATCGCCCGATTAGTAAAATAACCTAACACGTGAGTGGACTACTTACACTCTTATCCTAGAAAGTAGTATAACAGAAAGTCTGAAAAAATTAGTACACTTCCGCTTATTTTGCACTATCCGAATGTAAATTTCTTTTTAGTGATGAAAATATCTCAGAAATGCTATCCCCTCTGCGCCGCATTCTGTTGTATTTTGGTATTAGAATCGCGCAGGGACAGTTTGGATGCGATCCAGTCGTGCGCTGAGCTCACGCCGCGAGCGCGTAAACATTTATAAAATTATCGGAAATTGATCATTGTGTTCAACTCATAGCAAGAATCTGTAGAATCTGTTTAAGTGTAATAGAACTGTATTTTATTTATCGGTGTAAAGTGAAACAAAAGTAGCAATTTTGCTAAATTGAGTAATTTCATCTGTGATATTTGAGATATAATATAGTTTTAAATTAATCCTAACTTATTAAGTTAAATAAATGTAATCAAAGCCATTTACTAAATTTCGCAACACAAATAAACAGTTTCTATCAAGACCAACCATAATAAAAGTAACCACTACTATTTTAAGCACACCCTATACTGCAAACTGAAGCACATAAACAAGATGGCTTCTAGCCGGCACGCGACTTCACTTATTTGTGTTCTCATTTCTCTCTTACTACCAACTGCGCCCGAAAGTGCGGCGAGGACATTTGATGATCACCGGCGTGTTCCCAATGAAGATGGAGGACGAAGACTAACAAGAGAATACGATCTCAGACAAGGTGCACTCAGGGGATTTATTGTAAAACCAAGTCGTCAGTACGACTTGCAAAGCGTTGAAATTTTTTTGGGAATACCTTACGCCGCGCCACCTGTGGGCAACTTTCGTTTTATGCCACCAGGTAAGAAAATACGAGTAGTAACTTAATTAAATTTAAATTACATGTATAACTTAATAAGAGTCTAGCTTATTTTGATTATGGCAATTTCAGCTAGTGCACCGTCATGGTCTGGTGTAAAGATGGCTACAAGATTTGCTCCTGTGTGTCCACAATCGCTTCCGCCAAAGAAAAAAGATGATCCTCAGTCCTTGGGGCGGCAGCGATACATGGAGCGGTTGGAGGCATTTTTAGCACATGAGTCAGAAGACTGCCTTTACCTTAATATCTACGTTCCATACAGAGGTAAATTATGTTTCCTAAATTGAAGGTTATTAGATAGAGCAAGAACGCAATGTTAGTTTTTCTTTTAGTTTGTTTATTTTTCTAATAGCCGTTTTTTATCTAGCGATGAAACTCGCCTTTCGGGGGTACATGTGTAATATTAATCATTGCGCTTGAATTCGTTTAGCAGTTTAAAAGACTTATGAGTACAGACTAACGCAGTCTGTACTTATAGGTCCTTTAGTGTGATAGCTTAATAAATAGGTATGAGATGGCAGTAAACTGAAAGCATTACTGAAATACTCGTAATTGGTTGTAGAGTATTTAAACCATAACAAGCAAGTTGCATACATGCGTATTTATCTGACAACAAATATCATAGACCGGAAAAGATATTCAGAAATCTAAATATCTGACCGCAGAATTAGATGCATTTAAACTCTGATCGTTAGTTCTGTATTTATCTATTACATTCACAGCGTTTCACAAAACAATACCTTTCACATGCTTATTGTTATTTAATTTCACAACCTAAATTTAATGGATGGGTATTTTTTTCGTCTCCCTACTCATTGACCGTTAGTCCAGCGTTAGAGAGCAGTAATTTGTATGAATATGTAAATCAATCACGTGGACAAATTGTTAAAATAAAGATACAAAAAAAACTTGGTTTCACCTATTTAAATGTGTCGTTACGTTAGATAGGTATATGAAAAGGAATTCTCAAACATTTTTTGATAAAGTGGTGCTTTCCAAGTAAAAATTAATTCAAAATTTTGAACTGCAAGTCCAAAAAATATTTAAATAAAATATAAGAGCTTAATACGGACTTTTAAGGAAAATTATTTTGAACGTCATCGGTCAAACAATTTCTGCGTTACGGATCGAATACTAAGGATACCTGCACTTAGCATGATCCGACGTGCTGTTGACTGTTTTTATTCTTTGAAAACAGACTTTAATTTTTCATTCATAATATTTTTTCCCCTCTCTTGCCTTGATACCATCCCAACTCGCTATGCTCTTCGTTTATATTTTCACTAGCTGGGGTTTCATGATGAATATGAAAGGGTATCTAAATACAAACATTGCTCCACTATAAAGCAATAACTAGTGTTATAAATCTTACACTAATCGACATAGTAAGTTAACTAAATCACACATAAATAAATAATAAACAAATAAAGTTCAAATATCGTTATAAATACACAAATACATGCTTGTGCCGGGTAACTACCGGCTGCTCTAGGAGGCCGTTAGGATATGATTCCTAATATGATATCCTACTTATATTTTATGTATGAGTATTTATGGCATCAATTTATGTAGTGGTGATATGTAGACGTATTTAATACCATTTTGAATATCAAACAATTTTTTTTTATTATCGTCAAAATCCAGAGTATTTACCCGTAGGTATGCTTGGTAGAGGATTCGGGTTTACGTAGTCCCTAAAGGAACCGCCGGGTGTTGTATTTAATCTGCGGCCAGATACTAGCGGATGCTGGGCAGCAGCGTCCTTTAAAGTGGAGGAGCATACTGCGTTTTAGTTACGACTTTTCCATTTGATATTTTTTCCGCTACCTAGCAATTTTTTCATGTTTATGAATAAAAAATATTCACACGGTGCCAAATCTGAAGAAAGGGTTGATTACAGAAATTGTTTACAGCACAATTCTACCCATTGAGATGTTGCAACTGCCTTACAGTGAGCAGATGCATTGTCGTGATCAAATTTATTTACTCTTTTACCGGATGTAGCCGTGTTTACCCAACTTCTGAGTTTGTTTTCTCCAAATAAAAAGAATAATAAAGACCATCTATTGTTGTACCTTTCTCTAAGTAATCAATATTAATGACCTCTTACCTGGCCCAAAAGACAGTAACCAGATAAAATCTGTAGTCTCAGTTATCTTTCCCATCTTCATTTACAGTCATCCAAAAAAACACCTGACTTCTATCCAAAAAAACACCTGAGCATACGGCATAGGTGACACGTTCATAATTACCATCTGTGAACCATTTCTTGAAATGCCTTATAATACTATTAAATTCAGTCTAATTCGTTCTCATTGATAGTTTTGTCACGTAAAAAATTATGTTTAATAAAATTAGTACTTAAAATTCCCTATTTTAAGTTCCACAAATCTCTCTCTCTCTTGATAGGTCGATATATTTTTTTTCCAACGTTAACGCTTGAACTCTCCCTTGTATAATAAATGACGTAAAACAAATTATAAAATTTCATATGACTTCTTAAAGCACTAACTAAAAATTATCAGGTGAATGTGAAAATTAATTTCACTATGGTTTTTATTATGGATCTGGTGGCTTATATTTTTAGTTTTCTTTATTGTATTTCTATACTGAGCAAACATAGAAAGCTGAGTCTGGATGGAACTGTAAAAAAAATCAACTGTTTAATGTCAATCGCAAATAGCCAAATCTGCATGGTAGTAAAAGTGTATCAGGCATTTTTTTTAATTCATATGTATCTTCCGTACACGGAACAATGATGTTCCGGACATTTGGGAGGAGTACGCGGACCCAGATCGAGCCAACGCGCCGAGGCTCTTTCGACAATTTAAAGAAATGGTAGGGGTACACTGTTATTATTATTTTTATTATTGATTGTATTTATAAGCAAGTGTAAATTTTAACCTTTGAGTGCTGATGCAGTGGCCAAAATGTAAGACCATGAGAGCCAGATGTGCTTGGTTGCCTAATTTGACTATGCCTTAATTAGGTACTTATGCCATAAAACCATAATGTATTTATCATATATTTGTTAATTATCTCTGAAACATTCTAGAGGCAACATTTACCTAAAGCAATCTAAACGCAACCCGATTTTGCGTTGTGCATTTAAGTTGTGCGTTGTACAAGCCGTGCTTCATTTTAGAGAATCTATTTTAGTAAACTAAACGTGTTGAAAATAGTTCACGCGCTGTAACGCGCCACGCTTGGACTAATGAGGCATCCGCCATCAAATTAAAAACATAATTCGGTACATATTCTGTTTACTGGAACTTTGAATACCGTGTAGATTCATGCTACCTATCATAATATAAAATGGTCAAAATTCACGTAAAAAGGAAAGAAACATTCATTGTGTTAACCTTCAATGTTCTACACGAATTCTGGAGAAAGTTTTATTTAAAAAAAGTCGAATTTAGTACCTACTTCAAATTTTTGATTGACTTCTCACTTTTTTTTTCAATCTGCTGTCAAAGCAAAATGGTAAAAGGCATTTTTGTTGACTTTGATGGTCGTTACTATCATGTTACTAAGACAAGATGAATGTAGGTACACGTAATGTCACTTTGTTACAATAAGACAGAAGTCAGAGACAACAAGCAAGAAGAACAGGCGTGTCACTATCTACGGTGCAGAGGGTCCTCCAACATTTCCTAGCAGAAACCTTCGAACACAGGAACCGGCACGCCTAGATGTACTACGGCTAGAAAAGATCGATTGATTGTAGCAACAATGCGCTGAAATCGACATCTTCACAGAGGGCATCGAACAGCAAGAAAACACAAATACGGGCGATGGGATGCCGAGAGCGGGCAAAAATTATGTTTTCTGACAAATCCAGACTTATGCTCTACCCACATTACGGGCGGCAAAGAATTTACAGACGGCCTGGTGAATGTTCTATTCCAGCGTGTTTTGTAGAAAAAGTTGCTTTTAACGGTGTTTCTTTACGGTTTTGGCTGGAATCTCTTCAGAGATTTGCACGCAATTAGTTTTGATAGAAAATGCATTCATGCATGACAACGCCAGATGTGGTTGATTATTTTGAAAAGGTTGGCATCAACACTATGATCATTAGGTGAAAACTTCACCTAATGATCACGGACTAGATAAGGGACTACCTTGCGAGAATAGAATTAATGATATTCTATTACTTAATCACGTTTTAAGTAGCTTTATCATAAATATCTTATAAAAAATATATACTTAAATATTATTAATCATATTCACTGATATCTCCTTCTATGGATATGCCATATTAAAGTTTTAATCATCCACAGAAGATAACTAAAGTGAATTAATTACTGTAAGTTCCGTCATACCTTAAAAAATAAACAATGATATACGGTTAATAGTTGTCAACTTGTCATACTTAAGTTATATCTTCTGTGGAGGTAAAACAGGTGAGATTAAAATTGACCACAAGATGAGAGCTTAAGTACCGCTAATAATCACAAATAATGTTTACAAAATAAATTTCAATCAACCCGATGTAAGTATGGTTAATTGCGACGTTAACAAATTGCCGTCGCGAAGGTGTTAATAAACTTCAAGAGACTAATAAACTTAATATTAATAAACTTCAAGAGATAAGACTTCAACCTCTGTGGTCATGGAACAGAAAAGATGTATTATTAATTTATAATTAACAAAAAGGACTTGTACGTAAAACAGATATATTTGACTTCAAAAGCTATAAATAATACTTAAAATAAAGTTTTCTTACGAAATATAATAGGAATGAACGTAGCTAACTCTAAATCGAATTATCTGAATCAATATAAAAAAAAAAGGTTTTGCGTCGAACTTCCTTTGGTAGGTTATCTCTAGTTAATGAATCAGACTCGTAGGAATTAGTTACAGAAGCGCATTTTTTATTACACACTGCACACATTGAATGACCTGGATATAAGTCAGAGTCAGTATCAGAGTTGAGTAAAACTCCACAATATTTTTATGGACTTGAATTTTGAATTTCGGCAAGAACATCTGGCGTTATTCTCATAGAAAGTCTCGATGAATTGGGTTCCTTCTATGCGGATGGCGTATTGCGGTGGCTAATCGAGTAAGTTTTAAAATTCCGGTACGTTAAAAAGGCTTCAAAATTAATATCTACAGATAGATGGCGAGTTTGATATCACTGATTTTATTTGAACTTATCGTATTTCGTAGTGGGGGCATATACGAGCCGCACAAACTAAGCAACTCAGGCGTCTTGCATGACAGCTGGTGAATATCGAGTTGAATGATACTAAGACGACAAGCCTAGGTAACCCACTTTAGCATTAAAAAAAAATGAAATTATTATTTTGATCATAAAATTATTCGTTTACAATGTTTTCTGAATACTAAAAAGTAATGTATGTAACTTTTTAGTATTCACGAATTTATAAAGAATGAAAATATATTTTATTTTATTTCGTATGTATTTTACCTTAAAATTTAAAATATTTTGGGTATAATATTATCTTAGAAATAATTAAATACATTAATTATTCATTTTTTATGCTGCTCATATTGTGTCTATTTAACTAGATTTTGTTTTTTGAAATGTATGTGCCGTTCGTCGTTATATTACACTGGTTATGATACGCGGTAAGTCATATAATATATTTAACTATCTTCCTCATGATAATTATCGGAGTTAGAATGAGATAAATTAAAAAAAAAGATATTGAAATAATATGATATTATGTCAAGGCGACTTAAAAGTCATGTTAATATAATAAATTAATCACAGCTTATTTTAATTGGTTTAGGGTACAATTATACAATCGCTAGCGAATTTATTAGTATTCTGGAGCTAATTAAGTTTTCGAACAGATGAAACTGTCATTGTCTTTTACATTATTAATTTATATTTGTTATTTCTTAATTTTTAATGTATGCTTTGCGAATAAATACCTATTTACCCATATGCAAAAGCGAATGAAAAATTATTATGATTACCATATAATTATTTTCATGTACCATTTTATTATTTCCATTCTGGGTTTTTTGTGTAATGTTTACATACATTTTAATGAACTCGTTCATATCATTAACGTCAACGATTAAGTCTTAATGGCCGGGCCTAAAAAGGCAAATTAATTATGTATAAATAAAGCATCGATTGTTAATATTATCGCAGGGTAAATAAACAGTTACCTAGTAGATATTGTGACACTAAACACACAAAGTAATAATACATTCCGGCGGCTTGACTAACTTTTCCACAGTTTAATAGTTTTCCTTGGGCACATTAAGAAAATGCAAAGGCATATTAACTAACGAAATTTTTTACCCACCGCCGCTGGTATACCTACAACTAGCCATAAGGGAACGTGCACTACGATGCTGCCACCGCCTGGTGATGTAAACCGGAAACTAATTACGCTGTCATAAGTAGTCCTAACCCACAGATAAAGAAACCTCTAGATAGGCTATACAAGGCGACTGGTGACTGCAAGTCGTTTGTCATATGAGGCTTATATTAAGCCGGGCGCGTGCCGTGCCGTTTAGTTGCGTCCAAGACACTGACCTGCGCGTAATGAATGTGTATGCCTCTAATAAAAGTAGAAATTGTACAAATCCATTGAAGCTATGTGTGAGATGGTTTGACGGGTTGGAAAATATCTAGTTACAATAAATAGTCTATTAATAAGGAAAGTAATTGTAAGATTCAATATTTGTTTGTTGCACGCGGGGTTCATTTTATACTGGACAATTAAAGGTAGTACTATCATCCATCCCTTTTCATCAGGTTAAAAATGCAATGTGCTATTCCTGTCTTCCGTTACGTAGTGATGTGCTCATGATATTACCGTGTATACCGATACCACGTGGTTTCGTTAGCACCGAAAATAGAAAATTATAATGGATAACACTCTTCAATCTTATTTTGTAATTATATTTTGAGTTGTAAAGTTCGTAGTTTTATATAAAAGTAAGGTGTAGGTAAGGTAAAAACGAAGTATTACCATTAGTGTAAAGATGAACTTCGATGAAGTGCGGGGAACCGAGTTTGTTTGAGATCATCATCATCATCATCATTTCAGCCGTAAGACGTACACTGTTCGACAAAGGCCTCCCCCAAATATTACTTGTGTCATCTTGGTTTAGTTGCTATAGTCGCCACGCATGGCAGGCGGGTTGGCGGGTTATTTGAGATGAAGAGAATATATATATTATATGTTTTGGAGCTTTTTTAGAATCCACTTGGTGAACAGTTTTGTGTCCAGATGTAAAGACATTTAAATGTTTTTTTATCCATTACTTTATCAATTATAAATTGAATATTTAAAATAAATATCTAATTATTTCAAAACGTACATTTTATAAGTAAGTAATAATATATTTTATTGTTGCGGGTTTATGAAACCGGTTAGGATGTCGGTAAGAAACACATCCCATCTCTACGACCGTAGGCAAATGCGCGGGAATCGTGAAGCGACCAATCGCAGCGCCGTTAGCTCCCACCCGCCCCTCGTATCTCAGGTGTTAGCGACTTGCGTCGCGAACAAAATGGACAACACTGCGACTCCATAGGTAGTACAGTCGCCATCAAATATATTGGAGCTGTGGAGGTGGTCACAAATATCTGAACATGCACTTTATTGTCTTAACAATAGAGGCGTTGTTCAGATATTTGTGATTACCTCCACAGCTCCGATATATCTGATGGCGACTGTACTCCGTGTCCTAACCTAAGGTTGACTAGAAAACAGAATCAATTTTACCAGTTAAATAAATTTTCAGTATACTCCCTTAAGTTTAAATTAGTATACGCGATTTAGTCCGTTTTAGTTATTTTATTCATGAGTAATTATCGCGGCAACCGAAGACAATATTATCCAAAGGGACTGTTTAAATAACATTTTGGAGCTGTAAAAACTTTCATGACGCATCTTTTTATTCATAAGTCATAAATATAATAATAGTTATTTGTTATGCAAGGCTGCAAAGTGGTTATTTGGCGCTAGTGTTGATATTGAAAGCTGAGCAAGCGAAGGAAGCTAAGATTGAACCATGAGCGAAGCGAATGGTTCAAAGTTAGATTCCTGAGCGTAGCGAGGCTTTCAAGACACGAGACGCCAAATAATTTTGCAGCCATGCGGAACACACAACTTTTCACCTCACTACAGCGAGGAAAATTTGAGCGGCAAGAAAAACAATAAAACAAAACTTATCGCGCGATTTATCAGGGAAATCATATCGGCATCGGTGCTAGAATCACTCATTTTTATACTTCAAACGTTGAGTTCAAAGAGCTTAGCACAGGACAAATCTGACAAATTTACGTGTATAATATTGTCTTCGGTTGCCGCGATAATGAAATAAAACAACTAAAACGGATTAAATCGCGTATACTAATTTAAACTTCATCCCGACGTTTCGAACCCTTTAGCAGCGTTCGTGGTCATCGGGTGGACTGAGGAAAAATATTAATTTACCTCCATCCTCAAAAAATTACAAAATGCAAACCTATCCACATATAAATTATGAAACAATTTTGGGGGCTTACACATGATAATTACACACGCCAGAGGGGCTTATTTTAAAGTCCAAAAAAAAAATAATGTTTTTTATAAACTACAAATTACAATGTCCACACTGTCCAACACTATGGCCTCACAGTCTTGGCTGCTGTTTTATTAAATGAACCACAGGATCCCAAGCTGGTGGTACAGAAAAGCCATCCTCTCTATTGAAGTATGGATACTTCTTAATTTCAATAGCCTCTCGCAACATTCTGGGAATATATCGTTTGTCCTTGGCAAGGATTTGGGGCTTATCAAACTTTATCGAGTGATTAGGCTTATCCGTGACATGCTCCCAGACTGCAGACTTAGGTCGACGATGCTTGACATCAGCTATGTGTTCCTTGACCCTGGTTGAGATGCTCCTCTTTGGCCTACATATGAGAGACCACATTCACACTCCAACTTGTAGACTCCAGCACTTTGTAGAAGGGTGGCACATTTCACAGGCCTCAGAAACTGTGACATCTTCTTCAGTGGCTTGAAATAAGCTTTTATAGAAGCACGCTTCAAGATGTGGCTGATCCTGTCGGTGACCCCTCGAACAAAATGTACGTGTATTGTGATAACTTAAAACTTAAAAAAATAATATTTCGGTTGCTTTCACAAATTACAATATTAAGTAAACGTCTATATTTCAATTTCTTTATCAAATAAACATTGAAATCGTGTTGCATTTTATGGATTAATAAGTCAAAATATGTAAATTAAACTGAAATACTATTAGTATCTTGTGGGAGGCCTACCTACGCTGCGTCTTCCAGTTCGTGGTCGCCACTCCAGAAACTTTCCGCCACACCGGCCATCGGTTCTGCGTGCAATGTGCCCTGCCCACTGCCACTTAAGTTTGCTTTGGGATACCGCTGGATGTGGAAGGCGCAGGATCGGTCTTCTTGGGTGGTTCTGGGGGAGGCCTATGTCCAGCAGTGGACGTCTTTCGGCTGACATGAAGATGATGATGATGATGACTATTAGTATATAATATATAATAAAACCTATTTGACGTAAAATAATATGTAGATAAAAATAATAAAAGTTAATATTCTGTAATCAAATGTTTCTGATTGGTTATTATGAACTCGGCCCGGTACCACGAACATCGAAGTTCGTATATTGCGAGCATCTTTCTCTTTTACTTCAATGAGAGTGACAGAGATAATCGTCCTAAATTTACAAATATCGTTTTTCGCGGTAGCGCCCCAGTCACGCCTTGAAAGAGCCTTATATATTATTTAAAAAAAGTTACATGCACCACAGAGAATTACAATCATCGGCTTCGAAATTCGAATGACTTTTGCACGCTAGCGGATAAAATAGGCTTTTCCACGCAGATTTCGCGCTATAAACTAAGGTTTTCCGAGCAAGTGAGGTGAAAAAGTTATTATATAATATGGATTGCGGCCAATTAAAACGGTTTGAAACGTGACCAAAGTGTTACAAATGGTCAAAAACTTTTGCCGGCCATAGCATATTGATGTAATAGTTCACCAGAAACAAGAGGCTATTGTATCAGGTAAAATTATCACTCAAAACAAAAATATCTAATAATATGTACAATTAAAACATATAGGTCCTAAGATAGACTAGTAATACTGTAGCTTTCATTCGTTAAAAATTATGGGATTAATGATTTCAACAACAAAAGTGCCTAAAGAAACGGAAACGCATCAAAGACAAAAAGCGCTCCGCCATTTCGTTGATTAGAACCGGATGTCGGCGCCGGCGCGCCTGTTTGCTCATTTCCGTTTGCGTTATGCATAGAGTTTTTTTTTTATAAGTAAATGCGCTCGAGACCTTAAAAGTACGCAAATATATTAAACGATTACCTACTATATATTTTTATAGGATGTAATAATAAATTATATAGAGATTGTCTTAGTTTAATAAAGAAGAATCATATTTACTATGTTTGATTTATTGTTTTTAAAAGGCATAGTGGTAGAATGTCATCGAACCAACCAGCATAAGCAAGTGTGTTATTTTTCAATGGATAATCGCTACGGGATTGTGTCACAAATATAAGTAGAGTGGCAATTTAAAATGAGGACCTTGCCGGTCTAGGCCTGCAATATTAAACTTAAAGATGTCCCGTGACTCTCATCTAGCCAAACCAGCAAAGATACAATTCAGGCCTATTATAAATAACATCATAAAATAAAATAATGTCATAATTGTAGTGCACGTTTGTGAAATAGTAGATAATATAATTTTAAACGGGGAAGAAACTTTAGTCTAATTTAATCAAAACGTTTAATTTATATGGGTAGGAACCTAAAGCTAATTTTGAAATATTTTTCCAGTAGGTATATAGAATTTATAAAAAAATATATCGGTCTTCTTGGGTGGTTCTGGGGGAGGCCTATGTCCAGCAGTGGACGTCTTTCGGCTGACATGAAGATGATGATGATGATGACTATTAGTATATAATATATAATAAAACCTATTTGACGTAAAATAATATGTAGATAAAAATAATAAAAGTTAATATTCTGTAATCAAATGTTTCTGATTGGTTATTATGAACTCGGCCCGGTACCACGAACATCGAAGTTCGTATATTGCGAGCATCTTTCTCTTTTACTTCAATGAGAGTGACAGAGATAATCGTCCTAAATTTACAAATATCGTTTTTCGCGGTAGCGCCCCAGTCACGCCTTGAAAGAGCCTTATATATTATTTAAAAAAAGTTACATGCACCACAGAGAATTACAATCATCGGCTTCGAAATTCGAATGACTTTTGCACGCTAGCGGATAAAATAGGCTTTTCCACGCAGATTTCGCGCTATAAACTAAGGTTTTCCGAGCAAGTGAGGTGAAAAAGTTATTATATAATATGGATTGCGGCCAATTAAAAACGGTTTGAAACGTGACCAAAGTGTTACAAATGGTCAAAAACTTTTGCCGGCCATAGCATATTGATGTAATAGTTCACCAGAAACAAGAGGCTATTGTATCAGGTAAAATTATCACTCAAAACAAAAATATCTAATAATATGTACAATTAAAACATATAGGTCCTAAGATAGACTAGTAATACTGTAGCTTTCATTCGTTAAAAATTATGGGATTAATGATTTCAACAACAAAAGTGCCTAAAGAAACGGAAACGCATCAAAGACAAAAAGCGCTCCGCCATTTCGTTGATTAGAACCGGATGTCGGCGCCGGCGCGCCTGTTTGCTCATTTCCGTTTGCGTTATGCATAGAGTTTTTTTTTTATAAGTAAATGCGCTCGAGACCTTAAAAGTACGCAAATATATTAAACGATTACCTACTATATATTTTTATAGGATGTAATAATAAATTATATAGAGATTGTCTTAGTTTAATAAAGAAGAATCATATTTACTATGTTTGATTTATTGTTTTTAAAAGGCATAGTGGTAGAATGTCATCGAACCAACCAGCATAAGCAAGTGTGTTATTTTTCAATGGATAATCGCTACGGGATTGTGTCACAAATATAAGTAGAGTGGCAATTTAAAATGAGGACCTTGCCGGTCTAGGCCTGCAATATTAAACTTAAAGATGTCCCGTGACTCTCATCTAGCCAAACCAGCAAAGATACAATTCAGGCCTATTATAAATAACATCATAAAATAAAATAATGTCATAATTGTAGTGCACGTTTGTGAAATAGTAGATAATATAATTTTAAACGGGGAAGAAACTTTAGTCTAATTTAATCAAAACGTTTAATTTATATGGGTAGGAACCTAAAGCTAATTTTGAAATATTTTTCCAGTAGGTATATATTAGAATTTATAAAAAAATATATATGGAAAACCGAACGTGGTAAAAAGTAAACAGGGTAATGCTTCTGTTTGTACGAGTTTTCGGCAATCCTTTTTACTAATTACATAAAATCGTAACTGGGAACTGTTATACTTATCTGATTTAAGCTATCTGATTTGGTTGAAATAAACTTACAATAAATAAACATAGATTATGACACATTTTAATAAATTTATTTAAATTTTCTTCATTTCTTTATTTAAACAAACTACAAAATTTAGTCAATAGTTTGACTGCAAGGGGATTTCAGACTTAATAAATTTATTTATATACATAGTTCAACGTATTATCATATCAATATACCTATTGTAAAGTAATATTTATTTTTTTAATAAGTAAGTTTTGTTCCAAGATACTATTTCAAAAATAATGTGTAAACATTTAAAGATCTGTTACAAACGAAGAAATGATATTTCGGGAACATAAATTATTGAAATAATCCGTCGGTCTCTTGCCACCAGCAATGTGCCTGCTCTTCTTGAGCCGACCGGCATTATAATTTCTGTAAATAAATGTATTAATAATAATGGGTATCAAAATTATATATTTCGTGCAAAAATAACAGTAAGAAACTTTAGTGTGCGATTGTTTTCATCTCTTTAAATTCAGCGAGACAGCACATTCCTGTAAATAATAATATTATAGAAGTTAACAGTGTGATATGACTATTTAATTAAGATACATATTTAAGGACGGTATAAATAAAGTAGGCTTTTAATGATTTTAAACATTCGAGGAAAACGCGTTATTTATATATCGTAAGTAATGTGCGGTGCAATTGTGCAAAAAAGCATAACATTTAGCTACAATCTACTTATAGGTATTTTCCTAGCTACTTTAATTAAAAAAAAAAATCTTTATTAAGAAAAGTTTAACGCATTTGGTCACTTTGTTTCTAGTATTATTCTTAAAATAATTCTTTCACTCGTTTAAGGGGTACAAAAAAATAATAATAAATTTTGACTTTACAAAAACGCAATATCGCGGAAATGGCAACAGACATAGTGATTTTTCTATTGAAATCGATACAAAGACAAATTATGAGGCATTGTGCCCCTAAATTTTGGCGCTTACGATTCGAGTATTACACAACGAAACTGATTAAAATGTTGATAATCAATTAATGTATTTTTTTTTAATAGTAAGCGTACGAGTAGTTAGTAAATCAAAAATACTTTTTTGTAGACGAATGAAGGTTTTAGTAAATTATTCCGAATTTAATAGTTTAAATATCTCAATGTATACGCTCTTATTGAATAACAAGCTTTGAATCGACAGTAGTTACGTTGCTACCCTTTCTTCGTATTGATCGTTCTTAAAGTGATTTTTAAGCCATCTGTAGACACTGCTCTGTCACTTTTCCTACCGGCACCTATCCTGTGGCGCAATCTCTTGGAATAATAATGGATTATTTTAATGGTCTAAAAGTACCAGGAGAGCCCTTTACGAAGATAAAGGAAGAAGTAGTTGCTGTCCTTCCAATGTACTAGATGGCGCTTCACGTAGTGGTGTTTTGACGTCACATAGATGGCGCTTATTGTTTAGATACATTCTGTTTAGTGAACTACGAGAACATGAACGCAGTACATAAAGTTAGCGACATCTATTGCACATAATTTTTAGAGTCTGTACGTTTTATAACATTTCCAGGTCTGTTTGTAGATGGCGCCACGTGTTATAAATAACAAGCTTTCTTTATTTATTGTTTTCAATGTAAGAAATCAATGATATATGTTTAACGTCAAAAGCCTGCCTTTTATTTTGCCTATACCTAATATACGTGACTCGCAATTATTGTTGACTCAATACGGAATAACACATGTGCAACAAATTAAATACATTTATACTTATACCTATTAAATAAAATAATTTAAGTATGCCGATGTGTACCTATACTTAAAACGTTGAATATTATTAACAACTTTAATGGTTCAAAGGCGTCCGAGAGACATTGATATGTAAGGAATTTATATAACCGGGTACATTGTGATATAATATCAGATGCAGTATATACCATTGCCAATATAGTTTTGAAGTTATAATATGCCTTGTGATACGGAAGATATAAGAAAAATAGCAGTAATTTATTTTATCAAGACAAGGGTTAAAGTATTACCGATTAATTATTGTATTCTATTTATTTATAATATAATTATTGTATTCTATCTATATATAATTGCAAATAGTTTGTTATTTGAATGTTTATACCAATTACCTACTTCCAGTTTGTGGTACTTATATCATTAATCTGGACTGATGATGATAGAGACTAACAATGCCAATAATAATGAACCCTTTGACCTGATTTTTTATAAAACCAGTCACCTACTGCGACTATTTAACAAGCAGTATGTGATTGTTTTGGAACAAACAGTATACCTGTAATCATAAAAAATGGATAGATTATATCGAGTATACCGCGTTTATAGTCAGTCAGTCAATCATTCAAGAAAACAAAAACCAGAGTTTTCCTGTATAGCTACCTAGTCCCTACGTGTTATACTTAAATATTGTGCGGTTATGAGGCGTCCACATTAATACACACAGTCTTCGGATAGAACGTATTCAAAAGCGACTCTAAATCGTTTAGCGTACTGTGGAGCTGTGTCTAGGAGGATGAAATCATATTATGTTGCTCGTCTCAAATATTTGAACATAAAATCATATAAGGTTTGAGAGGGGGGTGAGAAGGGGTTTTAAGGCTACAGCTACAAAAATAATGTATTGCAATTTAAAATGGAGCTATAGTAATACGCATAATAAAAAAATCGATCCAACAATCTTGCAAAATCACCTTTGTATGAAAACCTCTCTCACCCCAAAAACGAGGCACTACGGGGTGAGGCTAGTTTTCGTGTTTATCGTCAAAGTTATAAAATGGAACTACACAGTCACAAACTCATAAAAAAACTGAAATTCATACCTCCGAAACACTTTTTTGTAGGTATATAAATAAATGTGCCACATATAAAAAAAAAAAAAACTTTTATCCAGGCTTTAACTTCGATTTCCACCAAACTCACCCCGTTTTACGGTACGTTTAGGGACTTTTTGTTAGATAGCATAGAGTGTAAAAGTGTATTGATTAATGTTTAAATTGCCAATTATGTTTGCAGCTTACCTTACTTACATTGGTAGCTTATAAATTATTTCTAATATAACCTTGACGTTTTATACAATTTAAACTTTCTAAATTCGGAATCAGTATTCATAGTTAAGACAAGTCAAAGTCTGTCGGGTCTGCTACTGTAATATAAATGTCAAATAAAAATAAGTTAAAAACATTTTTTTCACACATAAAGTATGATTTTCGTCATTATTTTCAAATCATAAAAGATATTTTCTCAACGGTTGCAGCGTAAAGGTTATTAAATCTACTTTAACCAGCTGCCTAACACATTACCTGACTAGTTAATGAAAATATTAGATACATATATTGAATATCATTTCGTTTTTTGCTATATGCAACTTGGCGAAAGTAATTTTTATTAATGTCATTGTATAGGAGAGATCCGCCGGAAGCTCATCGATATGTCAACAACATACTGACGTTGATGATAACGTTTACTCGGTCTAAACTAAATACCTTCCCGTTGCTAACGTGGCCGTATTCTACATATAAATAAGCAATTATTAAGAAATTATTCTGGCTTTAAACTTGATTGTATAAAAACTTAAACAAAAGACTATAAGAATAACTAAAAATAAAACAGACCTGGAAGTTCAATTAAAAACGGTATGTTTAGTATTATTTAACGGTATTTATTTACTTTCTTAAAGTAAAGTAAAGTATTTATTTACTTTCTTAAAGTAAATAAATAATAATTAAAATATTTATTCATTTCCAAACCAAATTATCTACTCTCTACTCAAGAGCTACCTACTACAAGCATTGTCAATATAAATTGCTGCATTTGTTAATTACTTATGATAAAAAACGCTTTGTTTGTAATGCTGTATAGGCTAGTAAATGTTTTTACGTTTACATTATTTAAGTTAATCCACGTTCGTAAAAACATAGGAATTGACATCGCAATATTGCATTTCTCAAAATTTAATCCAGTTTCAACTTTCTAAATTCGGAATCAGTATTCAATTCATAGTTAAGACAAGTCAAAATCTGTCGGATCTGCTACTGTTATATAAATGTCGAATAACAAGAAGTTAATAATTTCGTTTAAGATAAGTCTCGAAAAGCGTGTGTAAACGAAAGAAACGTTGTCCGAGCTTTTGTCGAAGGTTAGGCCTAAACTTTACACCGTACTGATCAAAGGATTTCTTGCCAAAAGCAATCTTTTTCGAGGTCTTACCTACGCCACGTATGGCGGTATATAGCTATATCGGTTCTGTTATTATATTGTATGTCTGTATGTACGTTTTAAGTCAAAAAATTGTTGTATGCATGTAATTTTTTTTTGTTCTATATTAGCGATTTGTTCTATAATAGTGTTTAAAACTATTCCAGTAAAGCAAACATTCGATTGGTGTATGTATTAATGAATACCTTTAGTACTTATGATTTAATAAACATGAGACAAAAATATACTTTTAAAATCATAGCAATAAATTCAGGCATCAAATGTTTCTATTTTACATTACAGAACAAAAACCAAAAAAATTTCCTGTCTTAGTATTTATTCACGGCGATTCCTTCGAATGGAGTACTGGAAACGCGTATGATGGCAGGATCTTGGCTTCGTATGGAAATATTATGGTCATAACCCTGAATTATCGATTAGGTATTCTAGGTGAGTGTAGTCGATTAGCTAAATATTCATTATTGTATAACATTGCCTTAAAATGTATCCATCATTGGGATGGAAATAACATGACAGTTACGCTATACCGTTTTGTATAGCGTAACTATCATGATATTTCCATGTCACGCTATACCAAAAGAAAGATCCAAATTTTGACCGAAATATAATTTGCAGGATGCAAAGGGTTCTTTCACAACATGGATACTCCGCTTTCCTTTTGCTCTTTCGAATAAAGTGAAATACTCGTATTTTACTGAAGTTGGGTAAAAGTGGTTTATTTTTATTCGACGAGTAATTTAGACGATAGTTGGCTATTTTATTCAGAAAAATAAAGTTTTAACTAAAATCTGGAAACTGTACCTACATAAAATCGAATCATCCTTTCCTTATAAGTTATTAATTATAAGTTAATACAAAATAAACATATTTATTTTGTGGCCGCAGGTCTAATCTGACTTAAAGTTACTTTTTCTTAGCTTGATTTTATCACAGCTTATCCTTTGTAAGGAACACCCAAATACTTTCCGAACTAGGAAGCTAAAAATTATGCCATCCTTTCATCCCACTGCTTTAAAAAGTAAATAATATTAAAAGTCCTTTTTTCAGGTTTTCTCAAGCCGAGTATGACTGAATATGTTTATAACAATAATGGTCTACTTGACCAGCTGGCTGCATTACAATGGATAAAGGACAATATTGAAGACCTTAATGGTGATCCCAGCTCCGTCACCTTAATGGGTCACGGAACCGGGGCTGCGTGCGTTAGTTTTCTGATGCTGTCACCTATATCTAATGGTATATAAGTCGCCTAAGTTAACAAAATAATTTTACTTTGCTTTATTTCGCTTTCGCTTCTATCATAAATTGGAATAATGCGATGACTAAATGGAAATCATACAAAGATTTTTTCCTATAGCTACTTAATCGTTTTTATGTTTACTATTTTAATATTAATTATACGTTTTACAATTTCTATTGTAGGTATAATATAATAACTATTGATTACAGTCTAATGAATCATTTGATTATACAATACGCTCAGACTTATTCAGTTCAATTCAATTTTATATCTTACATCTTTAATATCTCGGTCACTGGGTAGGATGTCCTGAAGGCTGACCGCATTCGCGTTTTGGATCTCAATACTTATCCGTGCTTATCCTGTCTGTGAAATAGTGGCCAGCCCTCGACACCGTCCACCGCTGATTATACACATCTCTTATTAGCTTAATTTACAGGACTATTTCATCGAGCTATTTTGATGTCCGGGTCTGCGTTATCTGACTGGGCCTTGACAAAAGATCCTACGCAATACACTCTACAAGTAGCTCAAAGCCTAGGATGTAATCCGACTTCTAAGAATTTAATGGCTTGTTTGCAAAGTAAGCCGTAAGTATTGTTTATATCTGGGTGTGGGTATAACTACATAGTTTTTGTATTGTGCGATTACCTATTGTTTTTGATTTTGAACTGTTGTATCCGTTAGCCAAACGGAAGTGAAGAAAATTTAAAATAGTTAATAAGTGATCTTCCATGCTTTGTAAATGTATTTGTCTTTGTAAATGAATTAATGATGTAAATACTAGTTTTTATGATGAACACCTATATTTCAACGGGGTAATTAAGGGATATTTCTCAAATTAATTTTCAGATTAGCAGAAATAAAGAAAATTCAAATCCTTGCGAGGGAATTTGAAACTCCACTTGGACCAGTCGTGGCTGGTTCGTTTATTCCTGACAAGCCGTTTAAAATTATGGCTTCTTATCCTAATCTTTTGAGCAAGTAAGTTTTACAAGGCGCTATTAGTTATCCCATTTGAAATATACATCTGTTCAGGTGTTTCTCTAAGAACTATTAAACATTCTTTACTTACGAAAATGTGTTTATTACACTTGCTTATATTAAGTTTTTAAGTCTAATGTTGATGTAGCGGAAATTAAAGTCGTTGCTTTTTTTTTTTTTAGTTTTTTTTTATATAGGAATTATACAAACCAGGGTTAGATATATTGCAAACTCGAGCCAAAAGAGTATTTTACTCAACGCCTGCTCCATTTAGACATTCGATCTTTTCTTATATTTCTGCTGCTACGCCTTCATAGCATACGCCTCACGAGAGCCTGGTTTCTGCTTGGCAAATCCCAACTAATCCCAGGAATTTACGTAAACATTCATTTTGGATGCGTGGATTTTAACCTGCGACCTATTTAATTTTATGAGAGGTAGGGCACAGCAATGACCATCACGCTTGAATCTGGGGCAGCCCAACTGGGGAAGTACCTCCTCCTTACAGAAGACCACAGTCATAATAGCACTGCTACCTTTCAGGTATGTAGTGTTGTGTTCCTGATGGTGAGTAAGGTTCCCAGAGTTCCATCCCCTCTTAAAGGCCGGCAACGCGCCTGTGACTCCCCTGGTGTTGCGGGTGCCCATGGGCGACGGTCATTGCTTACCACCAGGCAATCCGTCTGCTCGTTTGCCGCCTATGTCATAAAAAAAAATTGCAAGACGCACGCTCTTGCCGCTAGGCTACCAGCGCTCTAAACACTAAACTTACCCTTTTTAAATATACAACGCTTACCCTGGTAAGTGTGAGTACTGTGAGCAACATCTCAGCAATTTAAAGCGGGATGTACGGTAACTTCAGAAAATGATTATTTAAGACTATGACATTATGAATTTTCAGATATCAACTATTAAGTGGAGTTACGGAATATGAAACATATCACGCTTTCGGGGCCATTGAACTGGAACACGGAATTTTAGAAACTCAACGTGACGAATTCATCACAAAATATGTCAATTTAATATTTGACGGCGCAGAAGACGTACCGGTTAAAGAAATTTTGAAACAGTAAGAGTAATGAACTTACTTAGTTTTTATTTAACTCTATTGAACAGTTTAAACGGATAGAAAAGTGGTATGAAAGTCTATTACTGTGTTAAGATTTTCAATATATATTTATCGGTCCCCATAAGTTTTAGTGGTAAAACTAGATAGGGAGATCTACTAAATATCACAGTAGCAGAGTGGCTTGCTTTTGCTTACCGCTACCGGCCATTATGACTACTGAACTACAGTGTAACAAAATAAAATGGTTAATAAAAAAAGCTTTGTTACTTAAACCTTCCTTTGAGAACTGTTGGAAGAAGCTCATTGGTGTCACACGAGACTTAAAACCCTTCATATTCTTGGTCCAACACTCACTGCCGTACCTGAAGGGTGACAAACAAGAGGTTTCACGAAAAGACGTTTAGTTGGGCTGTCTAACCTGTAATTGGTAGACGGTTCAAAATTATAATACCATTTTTATAATTTTATTTGTTTTAGATATGCTTCTACAAAATTGGATCCTCAAAGGTGGAGCGTCGAAACCAATCGTGACGTAATTCTTAACCTATTCAGTGACGCCCGAACATTGTCGCCCTTAGTTAGTTTTGCTAATTATCATTCTAAGGCTAATGTGCAATCATACTTCTATGTGTTTGGACATAACTCCATTAGCACACATTATGCAGCGGTGAGTACAATAAATTTAAAATTAATTAAGACTGATGTGTAAAGAAGTAACAAATAAAATACTTCATCTCAGGTCCACGTAACAACCGGCACCCAGGACCTTCAGTCTAGTATCGTAAGAAAGTTCACTACTGACTAGGGCCCTTCATTCAGGCAGTTAGTTTTAATAACGGCATCTATTTATACAATTGACCCAGGTTTGTGGCGTGGTTCCCTAATGTCTACGTTTCGTCCAAGAGTCATGTTTTTCAGCCGATGACCGTCTACATTTATACAATCTTGTCGATATTTAGAGCTAAGTAGATCGTTCCAAAAATATATGTCAGTCAGTGTCTGGTCAAACCCCAACAACTAACATTGTTTTTAAATGTTAGTTAAATATAACTAGCAGTTTCATCAGATTCATACATCCCATAATAAATCAAAGATCACAAAAGCAAACATTTTGGACAAATTGGTAGGTACCTATATAAGTTGTCCTTTGTAAAATAATAAAAATAATATCCGGTTTCACCTGACTAACATTTTCCACATTTCAACAAGTGTTCAAGACACCCATATTAAACTTTGGATGTACTACTACTAAATATTTAAGCGGTATATTCAAGTATTTTATGTAGGAATGTAAAAGTTCGCACGTAACGTCACATCATTATTTTAATCTCAACATAATATGAAACGTGCGGCACTATCCCACAAACAACAATTCAAATTGTTTTTAATTTGAAACAAACAGTCATACAAATATATTTTTACAATATTTACTTTGACATTATTAAGAACTATAGTTACCAAAGATAATTTATTAATTCATATAAATCGAATATATTTCAGTAAATTGGCTTTTGTATTAATAAGTGACTACCAACTCACAGATACTTTATATACTATAGAGAGTATAGAATAATCCATATCTATCGTTATATATACAAACGATAATTATTCGGTAAATTTTGCTAAGGATTACAATCAAAATTGTATGTATACAAAATAAAACAAACAACCCGCAATGTCATGCAACACACACTCGTTGACAGTTAGTTTCAAAAGCTCATATCGCTTAATGATAGCAGTACATAACAGCTCGGAAATTTATTACATGTCTATCATGATTGTAATAAAAAAGTCTTCGTTAATGAACATGCTACTTGATCCTTCGACTAATCAACTAACACACAAAATAGCTTCGTGAATAATTATTTATCAACAAATCAAGTTTGACTATTCATTAAGTTAGCAATTAGGCTCAGTCGGCATATTTACGAGTCAATATTTTTGCCTAGTTAATAGTACAGAAAAAATATCTTTCCCTTGTGTCCCTCAGACAACTCCCAGTTGAAGATTTTACTAGATTAATTTGTAGTTTCTTACCTACTATTTTATATTGTAGCTGAATAAAAGTGTCCATGGTGAAGAATTGCCATATATATTGGGTGTACCCCTGGGAGGGACTAATACTCATTTTCACTCTGAATACACTCCGAAAGAAAAACTGCTGAGTGAAGCAATGATGAGATTATGGACTAATTTTGTAAAAATCGGGTAAATATGAATAAGTTAACTGACTTCATTATGCATTACATTTTTCTAGTGAACAAAACAAAAATAATTTCATGTGAACTTGACATCTTTCAGAACACCAAACACACAGAGCGTAAATGAATACTTTACTTTAGATCGCAGACAATGGGATCAATTTAACGTTGAATGGCCAGAGTACAACGTCGAGCACAAATCATATTTAAGATTAGGTACGATATACTTTAAAGCCAATTTTTCAACGCCACACTTAAAGTATTTTTTTTACACTAAATTCACTTTAAAACGCAAGCAATTTGATAAGCGAGAAAAATTAACAATTAACAACGTTATGTTTCTTTAACTTTGAATGCAATGGATTAATATAATGTCATAAAATTTTTTTTTTTTCAGACATTCCACCCTTAATTAGCAGTTTTTACAGATCCCGCTATACTAAGTTTTGGATTGACACGTTGCCAAACAATATGACGAAATATATCCGTGATCCTTTATACGAGTTTACGCCTATACCGATTACACCAAAGCCTAAAATAGTCCATAAAGCACAAGGTATGTGATAACGCTTTTTAGTTCATTGGACGATACCTATTAGACTTTAAAATTAAGTGAATCCTGGCTAAGAACACGCGCACACGTGGCTATTTTTAATGAACTGAATTAGAAGAAAGTGGACATCATCTTGTGTAGCTTAAGAAAAACCTTGTTAATTATCTAAATATTCTGTAATATTTTACCATGCTTACACTTATTGAATTATAGTATCATTATAGTGGAATGTCACTAAAATATAATAATAATGTTCATTGCGAACAATTATTATTTTTCGTAATGATGATGATTATTTAAGCACATAATAAAAATTTTCTTATGAAAGTATTTATTAATAATAGTTTTTTGCTATTGGTTATTACAAATAATTATATGTCTACATTTATATGCTTCGCATGTATAATTGTCTTAATTAAAACCTTAATATCAGGGTACGGACTCAAACAAGCTGGTTGTGTTTTAGTTTGTAAATGAAATAAAAACCTGACAACCTCAATTTCAAGACATTAAACAAGTGCTATAATTATTATAAACAAAGTACCTATACGTGAAAACATTTTTATTTTTATTTTATTCTGGTTTCTACGTAAGAACATGTTTATGTTTTTACTATCCCGGCCGTGCTTTTGCCCTTTTTGAAGACGTTATAAAACTTGCACACAAATTCCAGCCTCTTGTATAATATCCGAAAATCCTTTCGTTATAATGTAATGTTTCAAACATCAAATTCCCATTTTCCACAGTAAATATGCTCCGTTGAAAATGGCTTGTCATCATATATATTTAAATTGTATGTTTTGTTTTCAGATCCTATAAGAAGAATTTGGACGCCTACTATCGTTGACACTCCTCGTGTTAATTCACCAATGTATGGAAAAGTAAAACCTTACTCTCCGACGGTGTATTTAACAAATACGGACTCGGTCTACCGAGAAATACAGTCCATTAAGTCTCCGCCTAGACCAATTTCACCAAAAATGAATGAGAAAAGTGTTGTTTATTCTACATCCTTAAAGCCTAAAAATCTTAACGAAAATATTCAAGTGAAAACTTCCACGTCAACAATTACTCTTATTGTATCACTTGGAATACTTTTTCTGGCCGCAAATATCGGTATATGCGTCGTTTTATGTTTTAAGAAGAGAAAAATCAATTTGAGGCATAATATGGCCCAGGTAAATCAACAAACCCGTGCAAATGCTGGCGAAGTTGATATTATTGGTCTAAAAAGTTCTAAAGATGATAAAAATACTCTCCAAACATTAAAAACGGGTTGCAGAGTTATTAAATCAATGAGCCTTAGCAAAATAAAAGGCAGTCACAATGAAAAAAATAAACAAGAATTATGTAAAACCCCTAAGTCCGACGATTCAGGTGGGTTTAAGGAACGGTTTCAACTTAGAAGGCATCTTTCAACTAGTACTTTAGATGCTCATACTAAAGTAAGGGACTGGATAGCAAACGAAGTCATGCATAGATGTTCCCCTAATATTTTGCGCAAATCTAATACTGAACTTAATATTTTCAATCCATCGGTCACGTCAAACAATTTCACAAGATCAGAAGAACTCTTACCAAATACAAAAAAATCTAAAACCAACACAATACAAATTGCAACTGACTACGATCAAAAAGAGTCAATACTGAGTGACGTAAATACTAAAAAAAGGCCTTCAACTTCGAAATTTAGTTCTAATTCATCTGTTTCCAGTCATAAAAAGTCAAATGCTTCTAGTATGAAAGATGCCGGTAAATCAACGGACTCCTTAGGAAGCAAAGGAACCGATAGCACGGTCTCTAAAAAAATTTCAGTAGCAATAGATGCAACTCCATCCGCACGAACAAATTCTATTCTTCAACAAGAACCTATAGAACTTCAAAAATCTTTTGCTAACCAGAAACATTCCGAAAATGAAAATAAAGATACTAAGTCTAAATTTTCTAACGAAGTAACATTGTCTATACAAAAAGATGAGGTTCCTTTAAAAATATCTCACAAACATTCCACTTCAGATCCAGTCAGAGACATTAAGTATGATAGTTATAAAAATACAATTAAGTCTGATCAGGGTTTAGAAGACAATATATTGCCGCCTGTTACTTTCAGAAATGATATTAATGTTACATCTGCAGCTGACAAAGCAGAAATAGAACCACTGTCATCATCAGAAGCTCTACTTACAATCAAGAGAAGAAATTTTCCAAAAGTTTTGCCAGATTTACCCCAACTGCAAAAAAGGTTTTCTTTACAGCCTACAGCTATGCAAACTTTCAGTCATAATGAAAGAAGTTTAGACAGTGACTCTGATTTTCTGAAGATACCTCCACAACCTCCTCCAAGAACAACAACTTTGGATCGTCGTCTCGCGTATTCGAAGCCGTTATCTTCTTTTGAATCATCAAATACTGGAAGAAATTGTAAATATCTTTTAAATTATGAGAATATTGAGGATCTTTCAACGCGTAATATGTATATTCACAAAGGCGGAGAATCTATTGTGCCTTCACAAAATAGAGAATATCCAAGAGTAATAATAGCTCCCAATGACGTTAGCACCGTATCTGAGAAAAATTTAATTCAAACATCGTCAAGTTTGACAAGTATGTCCAGTAACGTACCAAGAGTTAGGTTGCCTGACAATTTTCACAATTATAATGACTACACAGTATCATCATTTTCTTCAATTTGTTCTGACGAGGACATAGATATTTTGGAATGTGATTTCACTGAAGATGTAGGTGAAGATAAACTTATTCAAGAGTTAGTGGGAGGGGTAGACTCTCCAACTTATTCCGAGGATTTGTTAGATTCTAAGGGACCTGCAACAATATTTGAGAAGAAAATGGAGATAGTTCCAGTAAAAGTGAATGCCACACACACAACTCCAAAATCAAAAGATCATTACGTGTGTATTACTGATCTACAACTACCAGACAACACTTATATTCAAAAAACAGCTCAAATCAAACCTAACTACGGTATTAATAAATTGCAACAAAGAAGTGAAAGTATTCACAGTCCTCGAGAAAAAGCTGTAAAAGTGATAAGTAAAGGTTTTATGAAACCTTCGAACAGAATAAGTTTAAAAAACGTAACGATCAACGATAACAGAAGTAATTGTGATAAAAACAAATTAGAGCACTCAAATTCCGGTTCATCTAACGATACAGAAGCTAGTACAGGCACCGTAAAGAAACTTGAAGTCACAAAACAGAGTAAATAACATTCATTTTGTGATTCCATTAGTTAATTTCTCTAATCCTTTATCAACCTGATGTTAGTGATTTAGAGGAAAAAAATATATCGTTTAGTAAAAAATCTTCAAGGACTGAATATTAATTGGTAGTGTTACAATTTATCAGGCATATCTTTAACATCCGTTTAGAAGAAGGAGAATAACTCCAACATAAGATTGCCGTTTATAAACAGCTTGCAAACAGACGTAGACATAATCTCGTATGGAAAATTATTAACCAGTGCTATATGCTCGCATTTATAAGCAGTCGTTTAAGCAAAAAGTGTTGTAAACAAGTACACATTTACGTCAGTTCGCGAAAACGGTCGCACGCTATTGGGTTCCTCTGATGAGAACCGATAGTTGTTTAAAAATAAGGAATGTTGTTTTAGGTCGACGAAATCGTTGTGTAAGTCACTTTTGCAATTAAGGTAGGTGAAAATATTAATTAAAAAGAAACACAACAAGATGGTCAACGGTCAAATGTCAACTAATGTGTATCACCGAGGGTACACTGTCAAATTACGGGGCGATCTCATACGTCTACATAGCGAGTTTTTTTTTTGACGAGCAGAAGTGATAAAGATACCACTAAATGTTAAATGTCATGTCATGCTAAATCCAGCCCTTGATGTGTCAAAACCTAGCTGTCAAGTTCAACAAAGACGTCAAGTTTAGACTAAGTTACCGGTTTTGTGTGTTGCTCCCCGTAAAAAATATTATTATTAATTAGGCATGTCGAAAAAATACGGTAAATGCAATGTTTTAGAAATAAAAATAACTGCTTTACTCGAGTTTACTAGTCACTCGCACGACATGTTTCGAATAACATATTATAGGAATAAATTCTATAGGTGTTGTAATTTTTAGGTACCATACATTATAAAATAATGTACGTTTAGTATGTCCCAATGGTCTCAGCTATTGTTTTTTCTTGTTTGTGGTTATTATTTGACCCTGCCTGTTTCGGTTTAGTACAAGTGCTTTATACGTGGCCACTGCCCTGCAGGGTATTTACATGACATTTAAGGGTTAATGTGTGTGGTGCTTTGATGACTTCTATCTGTATCGGTTTAGTACAAGTGGTTTGTATGTGACCACTGACCTGCGTGGTATTTACATGATTTAAAAAAATATGTGAAAAAATCAGTAACTCAAATAATAGATTTACAAGTAATATGATTGATTCAGAAATAAATTATGAAAACTACGGGATACTTACCATATATAAGTAAAGTGAGATGCAAGCCGAGCAGGTGCCGGCAGCTAGTGCCTTATGTGACGCGAGTATATATGACTAATCCTTAAAACTTCAATGTATCGCAAGCAGAGCAGTGGCCACATATGTATCACATATTGCCGCTGGTAACGAGCGGTTGTCGTATAACAGGGTTTTTTTTATAAAACAATAGTTACAATAAAAAAAGAAGGTTTTTTAAACGCTATCTTCTAGCAAAACCAGTATTTGAAATAAAAAAACCGCTCTAGTTAGAGTAAATAAATAAAAAATGCTATTGGAAAAGATTGTGATAGTAACAAGCTTTCATAAATAAACCAAGTCAGTATTTAGTGATCAAGATATGAAAAATACGAGTATATCTCCTAATATTATTCAGAAACACAATTTAAACATTTAAATCATTTTATAAACTAACTTTACTTTCAAGACTAGCCATATTTGCTGCTTTATCAACATAGTATGACATTTACGTACCTAGGTACTAACGAATATTTCTTGTGGTCATAAGACTATGATGCCACGTGACGATTATGTTACCTAGTCATCTTTAGATGTTGAATTTATGTAACTGAAAATCTTATTAGACGTGAAAATTGATTATACGATACATTTTAAGCTAAACATCTATTGTTGCCTTAGGCTAGACTACTTTAACGTTTTTAAATTACTTTTTATAATTTTACGATGATGTATTTCGATGTTATAAAACGCATTTTGATATGAAAAGTGACTTTGAGGACTTCTGCCAGAGTTAAAACATACACAAACTATTGATTGTGAAGCTAATTTTAATCCACTTCCTATAATAGATAAATTATGATAATATCATTAATTTACAAATATGTGTACTGGTAAAAAGATGTACCTTAAGGTGGCCACTGACGATGCTTCCAACAGGCCAAATGGAGAGGCTGCATTCCAAAACACGTCCGTGAATGTTAAAAACGTATAAGTTTTTTGGACGGCATCCTGAGCGTGGAATTCCAAACGGATTGAAATCCATTACGCCACGCCATTTGGACGTATTGGCGTGGCGATTTTGGACTGACCGTCAATTATAGAAACGTACGTCGGACGTCCGCCACGCCATTTGGACGCACTCTAAACGCTCCGTGAATGTGCAAAACTACGTCCAATTTTTAGTCAGTCTGCATGGCGCTGCCACCAAAGCACGACGCGACACAGCTCTACAAAATAGGTATTTCGCAAAAGCGTCTCGCCGAGACTTCGATTTGGCGATAATTAAGGAGTATCGTAAACATCTTCGTTTGTGGCAAGTAACAAAATGATCTGTACACTATGTAGATTTTATGTAATATGTATATTAAGACTGTTTGTGTTCTAAATAAATTAAAAAAAAATTAAGACAAAAGAAATGCCACGTTAGAGAGTTAGTTGTTATTATTTAAGGAAAAAGAAAGCAATCTAGAAACGGTAAAAAAGAAATTGCGTCATTGAGAAACTGATTTAAAAATAGTTATTTGTTATGCAAGGCTGCAAGGTGGTTATTTGGCGCTAGTGTTGAAATTGAAAGCTGAGCAAGCGAAGGAAGCTAAGATTGAACCATGAGCGAAGCGAATGGTTCAAAGATAGATTCCTGAGCGTAGCGAGGCTTTCAAGACACGAGACGCCAAATAATTTTGCAGTCATGCGGAACACACAACTTTTCACCTCACTACAGCGAGGAAAATTCGAGCGGTAAGAAAAACAATAAAACAAAACTTATCGCGCGATTTTTCAGGGAAATCATATCGGCATCCGCTACTAGAATCATTAATTTTTATAGTTCATACGTTGAGTTCAAAGAGCTTAGCACAGGACAAATCCGGTAAATTTGTCGGGTAAACTTAAAAAAAAATTTTTTTCGCTTGCGTTCAGAAATTACAATGTTAAGTAAACCTATATTTCAATTTCTTTATAAAAAACTGTAATTAATAACATTGTAATATTTATAACTAATTTACACAATTAAAAAAATACAATTTGATAAAAAATACATTTTTATACACAAAAAACTAATACAATCATATGTAGTCAAATAACCCGCCCCGCGTCACTTCAGGCGCAAAGGTGCAAAGGTGCATTTCTTTATCAAATAAACATTGAAATTGTGTTTTATTTAATGGATTAATTAGTTAACATATGTAAATTAACTGAAATACTATTAGTATATAGAATAAAACCTATTTGACATAATACAATAGGTAAAAATAAAAAAAGTTAAAAATCTGTAATCATGTTTCTGATTGGTTACCCAAGCAACACATAAGCGGTATAAAATAGGATATTTTAACCTTATTATTGCCTTTAGACGAAAGAGGTATGTTAAACGGTTATATCTGCGCGTGTAAGCTGTAAAACGGAAACTAGCGCATTCCGGAAACACCTTAGGCTCGTTTACGGTATTCAGTTCAGGCTATGTCTGTAAAAGGGTTTCAACTAATTACATAATGCAGTCATTATACAGCTTAAAGTTTTTTCGCTGTATTAAGGTGGCAATAATAGGTTAAAGCTTTTTAACGGTTAAGGAAATATCCTTTATATATCTTTACGATGTATAATGGTGTTTTCGGAGCTTGGAAGCAGTATAAAGGTGTAAATATATTCTATTTTAGCACTAGCTCTATAAGAACATATTCGGCAGGTGTTATACAGGTTACTGCTGTGAAATAACAAATAATTACGATCTCATACATCTTATGGTCGAAAAAGGGATATCTAAGTTACCTTAAGTAGATACTGTTCATTTAGTATCTGTGATGGCATGTGGTATTTATCATGGGGCGGAAAGTGTGGAAAAAATATAAAAAAACAGGCGGAATTAAGAGAAAACTATTGAAGCCGTACCAGTCTATTGTAAGCAGTTCAAGTAGGCTGAGTTAAGGTTGTATCACTTATACCTTTCAGAGCTAACAGCTGTTAGAAAACGTTGTTAGGAACGTTTTAATTGCCTAAATTTGAATGCAATACCCTTATACACCGATATGGTTGCTAACGGCTCTAAAATAGAGTATTTACACACTTTTATACAGCGAAAAGTTCTGTTAAGTGGTACTCGGCATCTTAAAGCTGTATTACAAATACGCCATTACATAACCTACAAAAATATGTGATCTCATATATTTTATGTTCAAACCTTACACTAAAGACGAAGCCTTTCTAGTTTCAGTTGTCTTATAATTGTATAAAAACTACTTACGCGAAAGTGTATGGCCTAAATATATATAAAATATAAATATCACATACATTATTCCATATATCAGGTTGAATTATAAATCCCTAAAATCTTATTATTTCGAGGGCGCGTCGATAAATTAACACTAAACCTATCCACATTATACAATAAATTTACCGCCGCAAGTAAATTTCACTCCATAATATATAAACACAGACCTACTTGTTGTCGTTACTAGTTTATTCATTTTCATACGCCATTAATTATTTGACAGATCACTGTTTTTATCCACAACACTTTATATGTTTTAATGCACATTAAGAGAATCATTTTTTGGCCAATATTTTTGGATTATGATAGCCCTTTCACAGCTTATTATTATCTTAAAGCTGTATGATAGATGTAAAAGGTCGAACAGAGAGCACTTAAGCTGATAATTTAACCTTTAGCCAGCAATTAACCAGCTACCCTAAAGTTTATACAGCTATCATACAGAACTTATACAGCTTTAATACCACCAAAAGCTCTATAATTTTGGGCCCAATTCGGCTGTATGAAAGCTGAGTACACGTGCTCCCAGCCTTTTTACAGCCTAATTTTACAGCTGTAAGTGTAAAACTTTCCATTACTCAGACCTTTTTCAGCCATCTTGTGTTGCTTGGGTATTATCTATGGTTATTATGAACTCACCGCGGTACTGCGAACGTCGAAGTTCGTATATTGCGAGCATCTTTCTCTTTTACTCTAATGAAAGTGACAGAGACAATCGTCCGAAATTTACGAATATCGTTTTTCGCGGTAGCGCCCAGTCACGCGTTGAAGGAGTTTTATACTTAAAAAAAAGTTACATGCACCACAGAGAATTACAATCATCGGCTTCGAAATTCGAATGACTTTTCCACGCTAGCGGATAAAATAGGCTTTTCCACGCAGATTTCGCGCTATAAACTAAGGTTTTCCGAGCGAGTGAGGTGAAAAAAATATTACAAGGTAGGTATCCTTTTTGTATATTAGGTACTCGTACTTACCTGATTAGGTTAGGTAGGTAAGTAATAAAAGTGGTAGACTCGGCGCCGAATTGTAGAATTCACGCAATTAAGATTTATAGTAAATATATTTTGTTATTTTTTATTATTTATATAAAGGATTCTTTATATCTATTTTAATACCTAATTATAACAGTAACAATTCGGCGGCGGCGAAGTGTAAGTTTGGGTTGGCGCGAAATTTGAATTCATAATATTATTAAGTATAAAATGGATTGATCGTCAGTGTGCTAAATAATCGGATACCGTCCATTTGGATTAATCCATTGGGACGGCGTCCATTTGGAAGGCTCGTCAGTGGCCTGCTTTAGGTGGAAACGAATACTTCTCATCCTCTTCATAGTTAAACAAGGACTCATTTAAATAACATGTAAGCTGGAAAGTAAATGATTATAATCATTATAATTTAGACTGTGCCTGAAGCATTTCGAGTATTATAATGTAATCATAATAAAAAATACACCTTTGATGTTGTTTGATTTGGCAACACATATAATTATGATGCCTGATAACATTTTAAAGCAGCGAACTATATACTTATACTTTAATACTAGTGATAATTACCGAGGCTCGGACAAACACCCGTTACTTTGAAAACATGACCCTGTTCCGCAAAATGGAGACTTCCTAGTGATGCTGCTGTATTATTTTATATTGTTTATTAATTTTTATGTATTTTTATTATCCGCACTGAATTGAATAGCAATAACATCTATTAATCGCACAAGTAAAATGATGAAAAAAAAAAATTAATCACGACAGCGAATATTTCACATAACCACACTTACTTTTCCAGCATAATTGATTAATTGTTGCTTAATTTACTTTTATTAATTATAATGATAATTATTAAAATTAAACATACAACATATCAGCATTGCGATACAACGAGGAAATGCCGCCAGCATCCTTGGTAAAACGCCTCAAGGGCCTTTTTTACATTAAATGCAATAACTAGTTAAGTACTCGTTGTTTAACTGTTTTAATGTATGTAAATAGTGTGGCTTTTTTATTTTACACTACAAAAATCTACTCTGTAAATAACTGTAAAAATATTAAAACCTTATAAAAATATTACATAAACTGTATCAGTTTAGCTATCGCTCTAGTTAAAGCTTATAACTTTGCCCGATATTGTATGTCTCTTGTCTACCCGCTGTCAGCTTTAGACTTAAATTGAGATCGTTAAAGTCAGTATTAAACTCCGTTATCAAAGGATGCAAGTTTGTAACTGTAATTTTGAAGACATCATCTTCAATGGAAGAGCTTTGTTTCATGATAACTCATGCCAGTTAGGACTACCATCTTGAACTAAAATGGCATGAACTCCAAAAACTTATGTCGTTACAAATTTGAATTTGTTGGATTTATGAAAGGTTTCCGTCTATCTCTTGATAAGCGATAGCGTCAAGAAAACATTTGCTTATGTAGTCAGGTATATGCATAGGGTGGGCACGTGTAGCTCGATAGATTCAAACTACGGATTGCTGAAGTAAAAGAAAGGATTTTTCTTTATGTAAAAATGTTAAACGTTTTAATGTCTCATCTTTAATGCTACTGAATACGGGACACTTTATTATATTATAAAGTACTTTTTCAGAAAGGAACAGCTTGTGTGTTTTTAGAAGGCTTATCCTGCTACACTTTTTAGAATTGTATGGTGGCGGAAATAGAGGTCGTTGAAGAAAATTTTACAGACTGTAACGATAATCATACTCAAGATATTATCAACATTTTTTAACATGTGTTGAACTTTTTCGGTCTGACTGTGTCGGTCGACCAAGCTAAATAAAGTTTGTCGCAGACGTAACCGCTCGGCACCAAACCGGCGCTGCCTCACCTAATCGGCTCGTCGTCAACCATACGCAAGCACGTAACGGAACCGGCTCAGCACCTGCGAGGTGTACAAGCGGCTGCGGCTAGCTGACATCGCGCTTACGGCTGGACGACAGCGCGCTTAAGTTACGGCTGGGCGACAGCGCGCTTACGGCTGGGCGAAAGCGCGCTTTTAGCCGCCGGCTCTGTTTGATCTTGAACGTAGAGCGGAACACAAGGTTATGGCTTCATTTTCATTGCGTGAGATGGCTATGATAAGCCTTAGCGTTGGATGATGAAGAAGAAGCAAATAGAAGAAATCGGAGAAAAAGAAGATATTGGGTACACACACTAAACAGATAAAGAAGGATCGAAGGACAATATCGGAATATATAAAAAAAAAAAATTTGGTGGACGAGGAAGAGCAATTTTAAGTGTAGCTGTAGGTACTTCCATATGCCAAAGTTTCGAAATTTAAATAGTTTGATACTTTTATTCCGAGCTCTATACAAGGCATCCCGCATTGAATTAAATGACGGTTATTTTATTTTTTAGTCATTACAGGTAACATTACTTTGAGATACAATAGTGGTATTAGTATATACTACAATACTCTAGACCGACACTGCCAACTAATCAACCAATACACACACATCAATTTGCCAAATCGTCGTACCAGTGAGAGACCTTAAACCCAACACGAATCCGCGCGCCCGTACGGCCTCTCCTTGTGAGTTAAAACGGAGACGTTCCTCGCCTCGCTTCGCTCCTCAGTCAATAAGGTGTTTGCAGAATATAAGAAGTATGAAAAATTGCTTCGCTAAAATAGACGTTCCTGCAATCCACTGCACCTAAATAAATCGTTTGCAAAATATAAGGAAAATACAAATTTGCTGCGCTAAAAAATGAGTCTTTAAAATTTTCTGCAACTAAATAATACGTTCGCTATATTCATCTAACAAATCTAATAGAGGTGTACTGGCCTGAAAATTAACATTAGATTATCGCGCTATCAAATTAGTATCAAATTGTTACAGGTCCATTAGGAATGAAAGTGGTTGTGCTGTTATAAGAGCCGAGATGTTTTAGAGCTGCCAATTATATATAATGTTAAGCGTTTTTATAAAAATAGTAATCTTAGTAGCTATTATTTATTTTTAAAGTAATGACGAGAACCGAAGAGTAACTATGCAATATTTAAAGTAGGTTCTTAATTAGAACGCTTATTTTTAGGGATCCGTTGTCAACTAGGAAACCTTATAGTCCGCCCGTCCGTCCGTCCGCGGATAATCTCAGTGACCGTTAGCACTAGAAAACTAGGTACTAAATATGTATATCAATCACGCCAACAAGGTGGTAAAATAAAAATTGGATAAAATTGTTTTATTAGGGTACTTCCGTTATTCCTTTATAGGGCAAGTTCAAAATTGCATTGCAAAAATGACCACCCAGAACATCGTCTTTTTGTATTGTTTTTCTTAACAAGAATCATTAGGACAATCGAGCTACGAGGAGGCTTAGACGCACGACCACAGTGACTTTTGGCCGTAAAGGGTTAAACGTCAAGTGGGGAGTTTTTTTTTTTCACTTCAACCATAAAGTTTGATATATTGTTGGTTTGGTATTTCAAAATGAATAGTTACGTATTTACATTCACTTCGCTCATGGTTCAATCTTAGATTCCTTCGCTTGCTCAGCTTTTAAATTTCAACACTAGCGCCAAATAACCACTTTGCAGCCTTGCATAACAAATAACTATTACTAATTTTAGTATTTTATTTAATATTGCCTACTCATAGAAAAAGCATTGTATGCAACGTTGTATAAAATGGGGTCAAAAAATGGTCACGGCGTATTTACTAATAATGTCCGCCTTCGGCTCACATTGTTACCCACGCCACTCGCATTTTTTGACCCCTCTTATGCAACTGTTGCATAAAATACTATTTCGAACGACGAATTACAATTTATGTGATACATTACTTCGTTTGATTGGCAATGACAAAATATTCCTTAAACTACTGCATTTATGGTTTTCTAGCCTTTTTTGGTCTTATATGAATGTAAAGAACACAAGAACGTGTGTATATTTCTTCAGCAGGTATCTAAAATGAACCGATTATTTTCATGAAATTGGAGCACACGCAGTGGAGCCGAAGGCGTAAAATCGTAATATAATTTACCTTTTCCTGTCCCTGTGATTTTTTTCTCTCTCGCCTCAACGACGCAAATGGACTAGTACTATTTTTATCATCCAAGGCCGATTGATATTCATCGGATAATTAAGTCTGTCAGAGATGTGCGTATCTGACGATTAAAAATCAGTCCTGAATACTGAAAAGGTGTAATGGTTTAGGCATTAATCAATAAAAAAAATACATGTATGTAACATTTTATTTACGTGTGCCGTATTTAAACTAAATGAAAATACTCATTTATAATTTCAGAGAACTGACAATTAAAAAATCAGACCAAAATACTTGTAATATCTAGGGTGTAATGTTAGGCATTTATCAATAAAAAATATTATTTAACTTTTATCTTACATTTTATTTATGAGTGCCGTATTTTAAACTACATGAAAATACTCATTTATAATTTCTATCAGTATTTACCTAAAATTACCTATAAAAACAGACACCATAGTAAATATATTTTTTAAACCCATAGTTTTTAATATCAAGACTTTAATTTATTAATAAGCTTGTCTTAGTTGACAAGTACCTCCATACGCACACGTCACGCATTTTCCTTGTATATAAAATAAACCGTAATAGGTAATAAAGTCGACGCTTCTGAGTTAATTAAGAGGAGCATGTCACTGTGAACGACTTGAATTAAAATATATTTACCCAAGCTTATAGCCTATTTCGGGATTAAGCTCTTAAAGAAAGGAAGAGATTAATGTTGTCGTGATATAGGGCGCTTTATTCAAAAGTAACTTATTAAATTAATAGTCTTCGTTCATGTTTCATACAAATATAAAAGAGGAGGTCAGGGTAAAATAACTGATAAGTTTCATGAGTTGCGTATTGTTAAGACACACTTACGTTTTACCTGTTATTGAAAAAAATGTATTTTGATTTTATTTGTTATATTAGTAACAATTAGGTTTATTGGTGTTGATATAAGACGATTTATGTATTTTTTTACTATAAAAAATTCTAATAATGAGCAGATAATACTTCTTAAATTAAAAAAAATATCTACTAGGTCGGTAAGTTAATTTTCACCTCAGCAGCTCGAACATGTCTACTTTCCTCACTCCAGGGAGTGAGGAAAGTCGCACTTTCCTCACTTTCAGAGAGTGAGGAAAGATTCTACTTTCGTCACTCCAGGGAGTGAGACAAAGTAGCTTTTTAATTGACGACCGGTAATGACCCTGCCTAAGAAGCCCGTGCTCCCGGGTTCGAATCCCAGTCAGGCCATTTATTTGTGTGATGAGCACAGATATTTGTTCCTAAGTCATTGGTGTTTTCTATGTATTTAAGTATTTATATGTATCTATTTATTATAATAGGACATAATGGACTCCCTTAATACCACTACCACGTTCGGACCCTCACAAATTAATCAAATATTATAATTTTGAAATGTACCTACATATTTTAAAATGAAAAATATTTAAACAAAATATTAAGTAACTAAGAACTAATCAAATTATTTTTTATGTAATATTTTTGATTTGCTTTGGTTTTAAGTATCTAGGTCTATTTCAACTTTTAAAATATTAAGTAATGAAGCCACTGCAGTTGCAGATAAAACACTTAAATGAATGTGGTAAACTTGATGTTAATTTTTTACAAGATTGTATTTAACTTGATGTATGTATTTGTATATTTATCCGGATGGAATCTTGCAACTCAATTTTGAAGCAGACATCTTTAACCGATTGAGCTGAAATTTAGCACACTTATGTAAGTTCGGTTACAATGCAATATTATGGTACCACTGATCTGATCTGATGCTGGAGTCAGAAGGTAGCAAAAACAACTCTTAAAATACACAAGATAAACCCGTGGTGTTTTAGGCTCATTAGAACCCTTTCGAAGAGTAGATGACGATTATGAAAAAAAGTACAGTCGGCAATAAAAGATTGTACTAAAATGTTATTTTTGGCAACTTATTTAACCTTTAATATGTTCTCACTACTGAGGTGAAAAGTTGTATGTGTCACACTAGAGTAAAGTTATTTTTAATCTCGTGTTTTTGAGTGCCTCGCTACACTCAAGATTCTAACACTAGAAACAATTCAATTATAGAATATTTCGCTTACTCGGGACTCAAAATAAACACTCGCAAGAAAAAACAACTTTCCTCTCTTGTTGCACAAATAACTATTTTATATCTTTAATAATAGATAGCAAAACTGAATTTTATTTACAGAAATGTTGGATGAAATTCCAATTTTTAAAAAGATTTTGTTTTGTTATTTTAAATGATGAATTTTAATGTTTTAGTGTTAGTATTTTCTCCCCAGTAGTGAGGTGAGTTTGTTTGTGTTTCACTCGGCAGCAAAGTTTGTTCCCCTTCCGTGCCTTCAAATCCCATAGCTCAAGATTCTACTTTTTGAAATTATATTACCACAAGAACGTACACTAACTTTTAACAGGCTGGCCGTTACCCATGGCCGGTGTAACGCCTCTTACTTTGGGAATGCCATATTATGTTCTGTTTACTTATTTAGAAATTGATCGGTATAAATTAAATAGGAAACAAATTGTGTTAATTTCCATCCGGCAGCCGGAGGAACAGATGTACGCAAATCGTAATAATCGTGTTATTGTGCATGTGTTATAAATTACCGACAGTTCAAAATTGGAGGCCAATTCTCGGGCCGTTCGAGATAATCTCTATTGGGTATATCTCGAAAAAAAAAGACGCATGTCGATCAAAAACGAATTTACTTACTTATTATCAAAATCTTACAACTCGAGAAATCTCTATTCCCAGTGTTTGAGATGCAACGTGTAGTCGTTAGCCATCGCGATGGTGTTGTCAGTTGGCTTAGGACTTTCGGATGCTTGCAGTGGTTCTAGAATTCAGGGAGTTGCCTTTATCTTTTCTGTATTTCAGATATAATATAAAATGAATAGAGCCTTATAGCGAATTAAAATATGACGAATTAAAGTCCTATATAATATTTTGTTCCATAGCTAATTTTTATTTTAAAACAGAAAAAACACTTTTTGTTATAAATCATGTTAATAGTTTATACCATCAAAATAACTGTTGTGAAAATAACTTGCTGTTAGATTAGATACAACCTTACAACGAACTAGCAGTAAGTTACAATAAGTCCCACATTTATTGCTCCGCTTGTGATGTTAATTTAAAATTCAGAATGTCGATAGTTATTAGGCACGTAACAGTCAAAATCACCAATAATCAGACTAGACATTTATTTTTTCCTTGTTGATTGCAACATTGCGTGGAAACAAGGTAAGTCATCCAGAATTTAAAAAGGTATTTAAGAAATATATCTATAAATACATATAATATTTTGCTTCTGAATAACAAAATCACGGTAATCAAGTGATCATGGTCCAACAAACCGGATAACCAAACAATTAGTGTTTTAAAATAATGCATATGTTACATGCAACATTAAAATTTTTGATAAAATATTCAAAGATTTCATACAAAATAAATTATATAGAGAAAGAAATAGACAACATGAAGATAATTAAAAGAGCTCAAGACAATTTAAATCAGTCACACAACGAGATAATCACCCTGGGATATGTGCAAAGTCAGTTAAAAGCATTAGACAATTATTATCAAGAATATTTAAATCGAAAGAAAAATAGAAAAATTTGACTCGCAGCGGGACTCGAACCCACAACCACTGGATCACTAGCCCAGTGCTCTACCAGTTTAGACCAGGAAAATTAGCTTACCCTGGACATAATTCAATAACTCGTTGTTTTTGTTATTTTATTGGATATTCATATTCAGTATTCAATATAAATTAGATATATTCAAATACCTTGTTAGTATAATTTTGAATAGCCTTTAAATGCTATCACTTAATAGCAAAATTAAACTGAAACCAATTTTGCATGTATGTTTTTTTTTGTAGTTTGTATCTGATCTCAATATCTAGATAAGTAAAAATGTTAACTATGATATTTATATCTTTTTAAGCTTTATAACGTCTATTTAGACAATTAAGACAAAAATTAAACGTTTGTGTTTAACGTTTCAATAATAATGCATTTCTCGGTAGTTAAAAATCATAACTGAGAATTTTTTGTTTAATAATAGCTTATTGTGTACTATGATCACGTTTTCGTCAAAATTAAACATATTTATTACACAGATAAGAAATTATAAATCTAATTGAATAGATAATATTATACACACGGCCCTGTCGAGGAGGGGGATGCTCGCGGGGAGTGCGAGACGTAGGGGGAGCGGACGCCGGCGGCGAGCCGGCTAATGTGCGCCCCCGGACCAGTTGTAACCAGTTTATTTCAAAAATGCACTTGTTTTATGGCAGTGACGTCTATCTTATCTTGTACAAATCACCTTGATTTTTATAACTAAAGAGGCTACATATATAATTATTTATCTTTATACAGAGCGTCCCAAACTTATGGGACATGAAGAGGAAGTACCTTAAATATCGTAGATAGTGTATTTTGCTGAAAGAAGACATTATGTTATTATTAAAAGTTATTAATTCTGCATTCATAGATTTTCTAAAAATAACTTGCTTCGTCTGGGAATCGAAGCGACTTAAGTGTCAAAAAAATCACCCTACTTTTATGATGCCAATCGAAAGAATAGCTAAAAATTAATAACTCTGCTTAAGTAACATTGTATTTTAAAAGAAAGGATCAAAGTAAAATTAATCATTTTAATCAAATGAAAAACATCATGAAACTGCCGTAGTCAATTAAGTGGGTATTTTTTTTGTAAATTAATTTATTCTTGAAATTTGACTCAATCATTCTCGATAGTAATCTGTCGAGAAAAACACCGTCCGGGTTAATTTTAAACCAACTTCAACCCCTGAAATCCGGTCACAACACTTAACAGTTACCGGCACAGACCAAATTCCACGCCACACGCGGGCGCAGCCGCGGTCACAGCTAGTATAATATCTACTTGTTGTGAATCGCCCATCATATTTTGATTTAGGTTAATGTGGGTAAGACCGTCTGCCAACCAATTTCTTACATTATCTCATCGGTATTTAATGTCATATGACGGACTTCCCTTCAAAATAAAGTATCCGGTCTTACCCACATTGACATAAATGATTCTGTAGAGAAATGAAAGCTTACAAATCGGTTTTACAAGTTAACGATTTCTTGAAAATCAAAGGTGTAGCATACAGCGTGTTTTTGATAACTTTAAAGGAGGTCAATTAAAGTTATTTTTTTTAAGTAACTAGTGTTACTTCAAACTTAATTTTATCCCTGCATCAGTGTAAAATTATTCTTTAAATTAAAATTTCTTCAGTAGTTTTCGTTTCATAGCATAGGTTATTCGGTTCGGTTCATATTGCGGAGATTATTAAGATGAGTTTGTTTGACGTTATTTAATGTGTCTATTACTATGTGTCATTAAAACGACCATAACTTAATTGTCATAAAAGTCCTAATATAAAATTAGACATCAGAAATTATTTATGTGCATAGACACAGTACAGGGATGGATTGGTCTGTCTCTCTCATGAGTATCCTTCCTCGCGCTTGGGCACCCTCTACTCTTCCCTGCACCACTAGTCGCTCTATGGATACCAGTAACGGCGGCCATTTATTTTTTCTTAGGCAAGAGGAGCTGACATGGCTTCGCCTTCTCTTTATGTGTCCAATGAAAATTGTTGTACTGTGGGAAAGTTAGTTAAGATTGTAAGGACGCGCCGCCGCTGATGGATACATTTCACGCCGAGAAACGTATCTAAAAAGGCGAGGATACGAGCTTGAACGATGGAGGATAGACGAGAGGCTGCTTGATGCCAAGCTCTTGGAGTATGGAGACATTGGTTCGATTTTTGGTCCACTATACTAAAAGCATTATTCGCCAGCACCACATTTCCAGCGAATCCACCGTCTTTTACTCTCTGTTCCGCAGGGTCTAAGTCTCAGTGGCGTAGACAAATATGGCCAATACAAGCGCTTTAAGGAGCCTGATTTTTGTAATTTTCTGGTGTTACGATACCGCCATATTTTTCGTCACCTGTCCATAGCGCTTCTAGTGATTGCCACAATTCGGTTGATCTCATCTACACATCCTCTGTTGATAGAAATTAGAGCTCCTAGATAAATACACGATTTAACGACACCACAATTCGCTATTTGTGTGACTTCGGGTGTTGTTGTTGACAAGATCGACAATAATTGGTCTTACTGAGGTTGATCTTAATACCAACTTCCAGGCTAATCCTCTCCATCCTGCGCAGCAGATCCTCCATATAACAATCACTAGTAGCAAATAAGGTGGTATCATCCGCGTAAGAGATGTTTGAGATCTTTAGTCCTCCGATTGCAACTCCGTCGGAATACTAAGTATTAAGTATAATATGAAGTAGTCGGATGGAATTTCAATATAAATAAAGCCAAGCAAAATGCATTGCCGTTTCCTCTGACTCTTGGCAGAACCTGCACGTGGCGTCTTGTTTCTTACCCATCTGAAACATATGTTTGTTCAACTTGCAGTGGCCTGTCAAGATTCGAGTCACTGCGCAAGTTTTGTGCCTCTTGAGCTCTTAGTAGCTCTTTAGCAATTTTGGTGTTGAATCCTTTTATTAGGGCTTTCGAGTGTTCAAGAGCTCTCTCTAGTCAGCTTCCACCCAGTAATTGCTCTCGATTTTTATAGGTTATTGAGCAGAGAGTATACTTCCCATTTTGTAATACCACAAAACGGTTCCGGGCCGGCCAGGGGAGTGTCCCCGCCTTTCCTAGCCAGTTCGACTGCTTTCTCATTTCCGTCAATGTCGGAGTGTCCTGGTACCCATCTAAGTATGACTTTGTTGGAGTTAGCCAGTGCTTTTAGGTTTGTTTTACATATCTGAACTAGTTTTTAGTTTGTTTCCTAAGAATCTAGTGCCAGCAGAGCAGCTTGGCTGTCCGAGTTAATGTAGATGTGTAGGTTTCTTAGGTTTCTATCCAGGTTAATTTCCTCACATTTGTTAATGGCGAAGACTTCGGTCTGGAATATTGAGGCACTCGTCCCCATGCTGACGTTAGCTCTGAATCTAGGTCTCCCCCATAAACCTTTTTGGATCAATCTGTGTGCCATAGGTGGCTTCTCTCTTCTACGTACATTTGGTCTTCAATCCATTTGTCTCTTGGAGGTATTTCAACTGTGTAGAGTTTAGAGAATTGACATTTGCTGTGCATGTCGTCTATTAGCCTGCTAACAGCCCAGGCGTTCAGTTTGATTAGGGCTTTACAGCGGCATTTAGGCCGATTTAGCGTGCATATTCTGGAGACGCACTGCTTGGCCTCCCTTTTGCACCTGCATGGGGAGTGTCGTCTAAGGCCGCCCACGGTGTCGAGGTAAAGGCCCCTGTTGCTGTTATACAGGCCATGCTTTGCAGGCTGTTTAACATTGTTGACTGCTGTCTTTTGGTTGGTCTTGTTATACCAGACCGCGGAGCCATAAGTAATTATGGGCCTTACTACCGCTGTAAAAAGCCACAGAGCAATTTTGAGTCTTATCCCCCATATTGCTCCTGCCATTCGACAGCACGTCCACAAGGCCATTTTTGCCTTTTGTAAATGTTTTTCAGGTGAGGGTTCCAAGTTAGCTTTTGGTCGAAAGTGATTCCTAGGTTCTTAACCTCATCTGAGACCGGTATGTCCTGTCCATTCAGTTGTATTTTTGTAAGCTTATCATTTATCAAGTTTCATCGTACTCACATTGATAGCGTTATATTGACCAATACTTTACTTTTAAGTGACGTCCATCATATAACTCTACACCGCGTAACATGAGGAAACCGAATAAATTTGCCAGAGTTACCCTGACCATATTTCGAGAAAAATCGAGTATCGATATCGACATCACAAATATGATTAGTTGATTACCCATCCATAAGAACTTGACAGCTACCATTTTGCACCTCTGATAGCGGGGTCTAATTATAACTCAGCACCGTTCGCTTTCTTAAAGGCGATTTTACCACTTTTGTATTCATTGTTTGTTTTCAGGCATAGTTTTCTAAATAAAATGTATTTTTTATATCAAAAAATATGAAAAACGAAACAAATTTTTTTTTGCCGGAGTTGATCAAAAGTTACATGATATTTTTTACTTCTTTTGGCCTCAGGAATACGCTGTCAAAAGTATTCGGTTTCCTCATGTTACACAGTGTATATACCTATAAGAGAATGTAGGAAATTGGTTGGCAAACGGACTTTCCTGATAGACGGTCTTGTCCACATTGACTCTCATCGTGAACAATTTAGTTGTTATCGACGCAATAAACACACTATTTCAATAAATCTCTCTTCTAGCCGAACCGTGGTATATGTACCCCACGTGTTTATTAAATTTAATAATCATTGACTTAGCCTATGTATCTATGAGACGATTTCTTCTACGCGAGAATCGCTCGCGGCTCGCGGGAGTCAGGCACTAAAATAACTATACCTTACGGTGCAAGAAATAACGTTCATGTTAATACGTAAGTAAGAAAAATGATAAATTATTTATTAATCGTTAGTAATTTTTGTTTAATTCGTTTCTTATAGTAATAACACAATGATGACGGTATAAATTAAACACTTTTGAAGAAGTTATGTATTTTGGTTTTGCAGAAACTACCCATATTTGTGTTATTAGAGATCTGCAAAGAGAAACTGTTTAATTTTCAACAATTTATCATCAAACATGATATACTATTCAGTATAAATTGTTCAATTACAGTTATCAATATTTTCCGGGATGATAAGCCAGAAAACGTGTAATTTACGGAATCTTCTTTTTTAATGGTAGTCCCGGTCGGTTAATTTGTTTAATTTTGATTATTTTTACCGAAATACAAGCATCATATCATAATAGAGGCACTTTTACGAAGTTATTTATTATGCTGCACTTATGAAATTAAAAAGTGTCCTAAATTTAGTTTTTAGGGATTTTCATATTGACGCGGAACCCTAATTTGTTTAATTTTTTATATTTTAAAAAGAACTAACATTACTTTAGTTCATAGAAAAATAAAATTACAGTTATCGAATTATGTCCAGGTTTCGGTAATTTTACTGGTCTATTATGCTAGTAGTTTCCTGTAACCCTTTGATAGGAGTTCTAGTATCTTTTAGACCCTCTCTTAAAATATCCGGACTTATTGTTTAAGGGGCATCTAGGCTGTGGTACATGACATTACAGACATCTGGTAAAAATAAGCTGATATAGGATTCGGAAACTCTGAACAAATGCTGCAGACTTTGAAATGAAACTCCTGTGGCTAGATAAAGCAATGTTATTTGTAGTTTTCTTACGACAGCTTAAAGTTTCGTGAAATGGTAAGTGCTTTTTCTCAATTAATGGTAAAACCCGACTTAATAAGTATCAAAATGTGGTTTAACAATTCTATAAAAAAATTGAAATTTTCATTGCACAGGTTGATCACACAAAGTTGCTGTTTCTCCATATGCGTATCGCTGTGCATAATTATAATATATCGTCCGAACTCAGTATCTTCGTTTCTTTCTTATTAATTTTAATAAAAAATCCTGTATTAATAAGCAAAATAACTAGTTTTCCTAAGGGCAAGCCTTGACATCGCGACAGCGCTCCTGGATGACTTTGTAGTTCAGCCGCCGCACACGGCCACCGCATTAGGCGGACAGACTAGTGTAAAGACGACTTTCGTTGAACCGACAGACTAATGTGTAAGTAGTTTCATATGAATTCGGCGACCGCATTAGGTGAACGACGCAGTATAATTGCCGCTTAACTAACCAGAATATGTAAATACTACAGTGACTCTGGTAAACACACAGGGTTCTGGTTTAAAAAAAAACTAAAGGTTTGTTGGTAGAAGTCGGTGTTATTTGTACGCTCAACTGTTATATTTATTGCATTAAATATAAGTGTTGATATGACGTACAGAAAAGATAAGTTTTTCTTCAATCTTAGTATGAATAATGTTCTTTTGAAGGACTTTATGAATGTATAAGTTAAAAACTAATTTAATAGTTTCACTGATCCTTCTTTTCATTTTTGTTTGTGCCGAGCGACACGATCGACCATCCTTTCGTTGTTCCTTCAGCAAGACTATATAGCAGCAATTTCTCAGGATAAGCGTCCGTCTATTCCAGCCGACATTGACAGATGACACTGTGCTATTTTGGATTATTGAAGAAAAGCTGTTTGTCGAGGGTTGGCGACCTAAATCTACGTTTAAATTAAAAAAAAACGTTCGTAAACTACTCAGGTTAAAGCGATTTATCTTACCATTCCTAATTAATAAAATATTTCAGTAGCATACATTAAATAATTTATCTCGTTACGATTCTAAGATGAAAACTGCTAATGTCTTTAATCCGCTAGTTATCTATTCGATCATAATTCTATAAAGTTATTTTAATAATAATCGCTTAGAATACATTTTGATCTATAATAGTATGGTAAACGTAAAAACCAACAGCTAATATTGGAACCTGTAGCATACGTTTTTCGTTGTCTTGCTTAGTATTAAAAAATTAAAAAGAAACATCGTTCAGTTGTTGTAGTTAAAATTATGAACTTAGACCGTCTTTTCGTTCATCATCAAGAGATAATGAACGAAAAGTATGATGAATAAACGTGAAGTCTGATCAAGAGGTCAGATTTCACTTTTATTTATCATGCCAGCAGCCAGCTATGTGTCCTTTTTTAAACCACATTAGTCTATCAAAAGAATTTATTCAGTTTACGACACTTTAAAATAAGACTATGTAATTTTTAAATAATTATTTATTTTCAAATATTCCACTTCTACTGTAATCATATTCTACAATCAGTTCTTGTTTTATAAAACCTCCTTTTTATTTTCCGAAGATATTTTTTTGCACCATCACCAACATTTTTATTTGTTTTAATCTTTTCATTGAATTTAATTGAAAACTATAAATAAATTATGTTTTCTTAACCAAGTAATTACATATACCATGATTAATGTCATAGACTCCCCAAAGAAAGATGCTTCCAAATAAAGATCAACAAAAGTAAAATTTATCTTATTTTCCCTCGTTTCTGAGAAATATAATAACTGCATCAGAATTACTGGATACCGAAATTAACTTAGATTTGGTTGTTTTTTCTAAAAACCATAGTATTAGTGTATATGTATTCTTTCCATTCACCTGAGATATAGCAGTTTTAAAATCTGTTTGCATACTCGTATCCAACTTTTAGGATATTTAAAACAAGTACTTTCAGACTAACGGTGCGAATTCTTCCATTTACTAGTATCTATGTATAAGTACTAGTATTCATTTTATTAGTTTACGTTGCTTGCAACCAAACGTCATGACATTTTTAAAGATCATAAAAAAAACAAAACGCCTTCTCACGGCGTTATGTTGGCAGCACTTGCGGTCTTCATTACGTTCGAAGTTTCTCGTGGAGTTATATGGGAAAGATAATCGTATTATCATTGGGAGGAGCCTAATCTTTGACAACGAGCTTCGTAAAAATAACTGAAATACCTACACTAGACTACACCTGTTTATTTACAAAGTTTTTGGTCACTATCTTTTTTATAAATCCGGTTCACATATACTAAATAACTGTTAAATTTGAACCAGATCTGGAATGGTGGCTGAAAAAGGTATGAATAGTACCACATTGAAGATCTAAAACATGTTATCTATAGTTGTCCTAGTTCATGTGGTGCTAGTGATTATTAAGGTAAACATGTTTGTGGATGAAAAATGTGTGTAGAATCCATTTCTGGGATTCATTCTAAAATCGACATTGAAGTCTTCCACAACAATCTATCGGGGATAAGGGGTAAGGTATACCTATTGGTGTTGCTACTGTATATTATATTGTTCTATTTATGCATTAAATTGCATACTTACTCATTTTTAAATTATACTACTTATATTGCTATTCCTTATGATTAAGGTAGATCATTATTATTATAGTAGACTAAAAGTTACAGTAGACCTGAGTATTTGATATAAATTTCAATTTAATACCTCTACGCATTTACGAAGAAATTTTTTTATAATTTAACAAACTATTTTTTCTATTATTTTAATTAAAATTTAAATAATAATAAAAATACTTTTCGTAATTTTTCCTTTGTCTGTGCTATATGACGTTGCTTTGTGCCAAATTTCAAGTTTCTAAAATGTGCAGAATAAATGACTGTATCTTTTGATTGCGTTGGGTTTTAAGTATTTGATATTAATTTTAGCTTGATACCTCTACGCGTTCCTGAGAAAAATTTTCTTGACAGACAGACAATAAAGTGATTCTATAAGGGTTCCGTTTTTTCCTTTAAACGGGAACCTAAAAAGTAGTGTGAACAATATATCAGTAATATAGTTTTAGCTGGTTGGGGTATGTAGGAGGAGAAGGTGAGTCACCCACTTCTAATATACATAGTCCTGAAGCAAACATTCGCAATTACATAAATGACTCGCTGAAAGTGAGGAACAAGCTCTGCCTCCGTGTTACCCAATTGTTTCTACTTCTTTACTTGCTCATATCGGTGATCAGTAGATATATACACTTTCCTACATATATGTATAGTTTCTATCACTAATAAGCTGTAAATAATTACATGTTACCTAATATTGCTTTTGTATAACGATATTTAATGAAAAGAGGCAATTTATTCGGTACAGTCAGCATCATATTATAGTTGGCAGCGTTCAAACTAGTCAAATAGTTTGGTACGCCATATAAACGTATGGTGCTGGTGTACATATGACGCTGACGGATGGAGAAAATTGGATTAAAGAACTTTAGGCTACAAAATCAATAATTACTTTTAGGAAAAACTTATAAAATAATTGAATGATATTAACTAACTTCGAAAATGATATATGTAAGCAAAAATAACTACTTTCTGAAACTCTTGGCCGTAAACAGAATCATAAAATTGCTCGTATTTTCCGGTCAGTTGGTTGATATCTTTATTTCGTACTTTACGAGAAACTTTGCGAGTGAGTGAGCATGCAAACGTATCGGTGGTAAGTTCTTGTATACCTACTAGGAAAGAAACTTGTATTTTTTTCTTTTAAGTGCTAGCACATTCGTCAGGTAAACACCAATTCAACAATTTAAGGTATCTAGACAATTTTCTCTAGAATGCCTTGAGCCCTAACGATTTTGACACGTTCCCAAAAATGAAGCAGTCTTTGCGGTCAACGTTTCAGCACACCCGAAGCAGCTGTTGACGCTTACATATCGGCCATTTTGACTGCCTCACCTACGGATTAAATAAATGTATGATTTTAAATAATTTACTTTAAGCATTAGAGGCCGAAGGCCTGGTTTTAAATCATTGCAAGTGAATCTAATAGTGGATGGCTGGGGGTTCAGTTTTGGAGAAACTTAGGGTAATTTTGTGGACCGGTACAGATATGGAACCCAGTTTCTGTAAATACTATCCGAAAAACGTTTATTGCATACCTACGAGGGCTGCCTTTTAAGTGTTGTAGTTTGCAAACCTCCCGCGATTATTAAAAAAAAACTTATAATGTCATCGTAAAATATTTGAATTTAGAACTCGAAAACAAAAGAATGACTCGAGATCGGCCGAATCGTTTCAGTACAGCGTTGGTTCAAATTTGACGAGTCCGTTGTGCAAATGGAAATTTATAAGGAAAATTTACGTGCTATATTTTTTTACAAAAGAGGTTTGACGCGTCTTTAGTGCTTTGAAGAGTTGACTTCTGTTTTAAACAATGAAGCACCATGCCTCCGCACAGTGGAACGTTGGTATTTAGAATTCCAACGTGGTTGCTCTAGTTTTAGTGATAGGCATCGTGATGGTCGACCAAAAACAGCCGAGACTCACGAGAACATTGATGTCGTACGGCAACTGATCGTCGAAGATCGATATACGACATACGGTGAGATAGAAGCTTCATTGGGCATTTCAGGGACCAGTGTTCAAAATATTTAGCATGACCACTTAGGCGTAAAAAAATATTCTCACGCTGGATACCACATTTACTCAGTGAAGACCAAAAAACGGCTCGCGTTAGATGGTGTCGCAAAACTCTACGGAAATTCAACCGAGGAAACTCTAAACACGTTTACGACATTATCAGTGGTGACGAGTCTTGGATATTTGCCTACGATCCGGATTCTAAACAGAAGTCGACTATTTGGGTGTTCCAAGATGAGCCAAAACCGACCAAAGTAATACGCTCACGGAGCACTTCGAAAAAAAAGGTCGCCACGTTTGTAGTGAAAAGTGGCCACGTTGCCACCACCGTGCTAGAAGATCGTAAAACGGTCAATGCTGACTGGTATACCAATGTCTGTTTACCAGAAGTTATCAGCGAGTTCCGAAAAAACAACCCGAGACGTTGTATAGTACTGCACCACGATAATGCGAGTTCGCACACCGCTAGGCAGACAATTGAGTTTTTAAAAGAGCAAAATGTCGAAATCTGGAAGCCCCACCGTACACTCTCGACTTAAGCCCCAATGACTTCTTAACTTTTTCAAAAATCAAGCAACGACTGCGTGGTTAACGATACCGAACACCTGAAGAAGCGGTTGAGACTTACAAAATGGCCATTTTAGAGACCCCGACTTCGGACTTTAATAAGAGTTTCGTAAACTGATTCGATCGAATGAAAAAGTGTATTAACTATGTATCACGGTGATAACTTTGAAAAACAATAAATACCAATTAACACTTATATTGTCTTTAATTTCACCAAACGACAAAACTTAAAAGGCAGCCATCGTAGTATTAATCCAGTAAGCAGGTATTTCTGCCGTGCAAAAGGTGGGGGTTAAAATGTTGTACCGATTACCAAATTCCACAAGGACGATAAATATTGAAACATTTTCATTTGTCATATAGAAATCATTGCAGTAATAATTTTTAAATAATAAATTGTTAGATGATATTCATTATAGTCTGAGAATGTTTAATATTGCGGCAGTAGCCTCCGGCAGTTATCGAAGATTGGAAGATTAAAGATGCCGAAGGCGGAGGGTCAAGATCGCATCAAATAATCTCTATATTACCCATTATATTCACATATTGCTATACTCGTACATGCAATAATGTGCCAAAACCAGCAAATACAAACAAAAATATAACACCATTATACCGTGAGATAAACTGTGTACTCGTATAACTTTTAGGTTCTAATAATTTGGATGTACTGTTTTTAGAACACTGAATACAACAACAGTTACCGACTGAGTATGAGATGATTACTGTTATCCAGCGAGACGTTGGATATCGGATTTCTGCAATTTAATCGTGACTATATCGAATATTCAGCTAGTTTGCACATAATGCACTGTAGAACACGTACTTCTGTACAATAGGGAAATTTTTTAATTTGTAGGATATTTAGGTAGGTAGGTATTTTAAATTAACTGATACACGATTATCGGTATGAAGTATTGACCCATACATACATTTCTGTTAGATTAGTCTATTGCATTGCATGCGTATGCCAAACATAAAACTTGCAAATAAAATCATTTTTATGATTGCAGGTTTTAGTGATTATTATGTACGAAAAAAATATTTATTTTTTTAATTGCCAGAGCGCTTGTAGACTAGCGGTAAGAGAATTCGACTTGCAATACGGAGGTCGCAGTTTGACGAGGTCCACCGCCGTCCTAGTAGAGATTTGAACCTGCACGTCTATCGTGGCTAACGCCTTAATCAATTGGGCCACACGAACACAGCGGAACCCTTCGAAATATGTCAAGTACCTTTGGCATTCTTACCGCCAAGTCCGTTTGTTTAAAAACGGAGTCACTAGAAACAATGTTTTCATGCAGTTCTAGTTAAAACGAGAAAACCAGAGTTTTCTTTTCATAAGCAAAACGAGATATAGATAACGAGATAACGAGTTGTGTAGTTCCAAGGTACTTAGAAAATATTCCATTGTTTGTTTATGCAAGGCAGTACTTACCTTAGATCCAATGAATTTCTCGGTAAGAAATATTTTCATAAATACTTTCTTTGAAAAATGTTATCATAACTTCTTGTAAAATATTATATACGATACAAAAACGTATTTTTATATTAAGCAGAAACGTCTGCTAGCGTATCAAAGATATTTAAGTCGAAAGAAAAATAGAAAAATTGAGTCGCAGCGGGACTCGAACCCATAACCCACTGGATCACTAGCCCAGTGCACTACCAGTTGTGCTATACGAGCGCCGCTTACACGTGTCAAATTTTTCTATCTTATCCTTCTTGTTATATACGTCATTACGGGTGACGTGTAGCGACATCTACCGAAGAGTATAGTAAGAACCCTTTTTACGGCATCGATGTATAGCACAACTGGTATTGCACTGGGCTAGTGATCCAGTGGTTGTGGGTTCGAGTCCCGCTGCGAGTCAAAATTTTTCTATTTTTCTTTCGACTTAAATATCTTTGATACAAAAACGGTTCTACTGATCAAATTTAAAATTATTTTCTTTAAAAGACTGTACTTCCATGATATATTTTATATTTTTAGGACCTGTCGGTTCAACAAGAGGGAGGGGAAAACTTTTTTAAAGTTCTAGAGCGATTATAGCCGAAAAGATTGACTACATCCAAAAGTGTTTAGGCAAACCCGAATTATTTAAAAGATATGAAATACCTCACGACTCCGCGTGTTTGATTTACATCTTCATATATTACAGCTCTCTAGAACTGAACATAGCCGGGGGCGGACAGACACACACAGACTGTTATTTACTACGGAACCCAAAAACCTTCGATTGATAAAATAAAAAAATAAAAAAACTGAGTTCAGTATTCGGATCACGTTGGCTGTACAACGTGTTAATCTGTTTAAGGAAATGAGAAAAGTTTTACTTCGTTTGCTAATTTTCTTGGCCATAAAACGTGCCCAGACGTTTAGTTAGTTATTGTATTCCTATCCCGCCTATTTGAAAGGTTTATAATTATAGCCGGCTCGTATAATTTTTTTCTAAATCTAGAGTGGAAAACATTGATTTAACACAGAAAGCAACTAAATATGGTAATAATATCTCTTTCGTCTTCTTCTTCTCTGCATAATGAACATAACCCTGTTCATTTATTTTACCATATCTTAATTTACTGTTTATTGCCTCAGTTTACTTGATTGCATTATTAACAACGAAAGCTTATTTTATTTGCAAAATCCGCTTTTTTATGGGTTTCTCCCCGTGTATTTAGGCAAAGGGAATTCGGCCAATATCCACGTGTTTTAACTTAACACTCATTGGAGAAAGTTCGGTGACAGAATTGTGAATAATACTGTTAAAGACTACATAGACAGCACATAACATGTACAGTTTATTTGTGACAGAGCGGGAAAGAAGTGACAGTCTTGACAATTAAGATGCATGCGAACAAAGAGGAAACAGTAGAAATGACCAGAATAGAAATAACAAAATAGATACCTATAGTGATAGTGTAAAATGATGGTCTGAGTTTGATGTTATTGGGTTTAATGTGATTTTGAATAATTTTAGAAATGGGAGGGTCCGTGAGAGCAAGAGATTGAAAATTGATAGGCTGCGGAATACGTTTAGAAGGAATGTCATAAAGAGATGGACTAAATCTATTACAGATGAATAATATGTGTTCCGTGGTGGCTTCATCTAGATTGCACTCGCATAAGGAGGTACCCTAATTTTAGCAAGGACCACAGGAGTACTGACGTGACCCAGATGGAGTTGCCAAATAACGTGGTACAATTATCATCTTCATAATTTCAGCCGTAAGACATACACAGCTGGACATAGACTTCCCCCAAAGGACTTAATTGTATCATCTTCGGTCACCAGTTACATCAACCAGACGCTTCGCGATTTCTGCAAAAAGTTTGTGCGCGCTGGGACCCCATCCCCATGGACCTAGCGTCTCTACGCCAAACGGTACAAAATGGTATTCTCTGCCCAGGCTAGTTCAGATATTTGACTGCAAAGAGATGAATAAGCACAGTTGCATCCAGTATATTATATGAGCAGGAAGGAGAGTTTTCGCAAGTGTCGTCTTGCTAAAATAGACGACGTAAAAAAGTGCAGACGTTACCTTTATGGTACAGACTCCAAAATAGTAACTGACTGCAAGGCATTCCAGATGACCTTGAACAAAAAAGACCTGGCAATGTCAACTCAAGTGGTCAGGTGGATTCTGCTCACTCAATTTGTGTGGTTGTTTCCAGTCAAAAGCGTAACAAGCCGAGAGACTATTAATAAGCTGAAGATTCATAGTGCTTTGAAAACCCATCCAAGATAATAACGGACCGAAGCACTGCATTCACAAGCACAGAGTTTCAAGAGTACTGCAATAAAGAAGGCATAGAACATATCCAGATCACCACTGGTGCCAAGGTCAAAGCGCCAGGTCGAGAGAATTTATTAGATACTTGTTAAGTCTCGCTGTATATAGGATACGTAACGAGCGGCAGTGTAGTCTAAAGTGGTTAGCTATCAGACATTTGGGGAATAAACGTATAAAGAAAAACTTAGAGAAAACGTTGTTTATTTTCAACAACCGTTGACAGACAGTATTTGACAACTGACAACTTACTGTCAAGCGCGTCGTTACTGCTTTAAAAATCAGTTTAAATTTAAAAAAACATAAATTTACATCTTTTTAAAATACCTTACCTGAGGCAACATGCCGCTGTGAGATCCTGTGAGTGTGGGTAGCGTGCAGGGAACCCCCCTGCCTTTGCACTGAACGTGGATTCTTTTGACTTGGCTCAACTGACAAGAGTGACAAGACGCCACCACCCAACATACGTAAACAACATCTCTACGTACACTGCGCCGGCGTGAGACATCCCAAGCCCACTCCCTATTGGTCGAGCCCGGTGTCACCAGGACGACAAATAAACTGCACATGCACTTTTAACGTTTTTACCGAATTTTTGAAGTTGAGCTGACAGTTGTTTATATTTATATTTATTTCTATGTTTTACCAGTTACGATTTAAAGCTAGGCATTTTATTCAACATTCTGTAAATAGTTTAAGTTTACGCATTTATTTATTAGGGTGTGTATATACTTAAAATTAATTACTGTGCCTGTTGCCTCCGATGAAATGCTGCGTGTGTCAAAAGACTTTTTCAACACCGAAAGGCCTTCGCATTCACCAAGCACGTGTCCACCAGGTCCGTATCACCCTCATTCCTCCTGTTTTACCAAATTTTCCAAGTTCCAGCTCCTCTCATCCCCTTCAACGTCTTCTTCGTCTACGCCCTTCCAAACTCTCCTCGGTCAACTCAAACAATCCACTTCAATTATCAAACGAATACCACGGGGCGCACGCTCCACGGTATCAGAAAAAATATCTAATGTTATTAATGATTGCGTTAAAAATAACAGCAATACTGCTTGGCACGAACTTTTCACCTTTTCTTACAAAATCCTCCACGTCTCAGAAGATACAAATTCTAATATATCCCTTACACAAAAGATAAAAAATAACGTGTTAAATCCGGCCATTACTAATCCAACCTTTTCTTCTAGAACACGCAGTAAAAAATATGATCTGTTTGGAAAGGTCGAGGAGAAAGTTCACGATGGAGACCTTAAAGGTGCAACGCGTCTTTTGTTTTCTAACGATACCTTAGCACCCGATACGCCGGAGACCACAGCCACCTTACACCGCAAGCACCCCCCAGGCCCTTCTACCCCCATTTTCGTTGACCCGCTATCCGAACCATCTGCCTGCTTACATGCCACGGAAAGAGATGTACTCAACGCTCTCGCCTCTTTCCCTAAGGGATCAGCGTCAGGTCTGAACGCAACATTTGATCGGTCTCACCAGTTACAGCACAGGTGTGGCGGGAGAACAACTGACCGCCAGTCTTACTAAATTGGTCAACCTCATGCTGCTGGGAGATATTTGCCCGGACATGACGCCTATTTTATACGGAGCTAATATTATTGCTCTGACAAAGCAAGATGGCGGTGTGCGACCGATCGCCATTGGTTCGGCTTTACGACGTCTAGCAGCTAAGATCTGCGTCCGGCTCACTCGATCGGAATTACAGACTCTTTTTAACCCACACAAGTAGGCTTTGGCACTCGCGGAGGTTGCGAGGCAGCAGTGCATGCCGTACGTACCTTCGTACAAAGTGATACGTGCGAGGTTCTCTTAAAATTAGACGTAAAGAACGCTTTCAATTCGGTCAATAGGGACACCTTGCTAAACGAAATTAAAATTAATGTTCCCGAAATATACAAATTCCTTCTTCAGTGTTACCACTGTCCCTCAAAATTAGTTCACAAAAGTAATGAAATTCTTTCGGCCGTAGGTTGTCAGCAAGGTGACCCGCTCGGTACAGCTATTTTTAGTTTGGGAATTAATCCAATTAATCCAATTTGCCAAATATTTCGGTCCACTCCAAATCATCTCTCACCCTATTAGGCTCACCACTTTTCAGTGATTCCGTTCAATCTGTTATCACTTGCTAATTAAATTTATTCCATAAAACATCCGACCTCCTTTTTGAAATAAACCCCCATATGGCCCTTTTCATCATTAATTTCTGTTTATTTAGACCTAAATTTATGTACTTACTACGGAGCTGCCCAGTTTGGAAATTTCCTGCCATATTGTCATCCAGACTTATACCTTCAGACTACTCTCTCCAAAATTTTCTTCCGATTAGATTTGGCGGCCTGGGCGTTCGCACCTCTGCCAGCACGGCTCTGCCTGCCTTTCTTGCCTCTGGATATAGTTCGCTGTCTCTCGTGGGTATTATTTTAAACTCACCTCAGATATCCGACGATGAGATAGCGAACTTGAAGGAGGCCAGGGAGGCCTGGTGTGAGTCGTGCCCGGGTGCGGACGTGCCGGTCGCCAGATACTTGCAGCGGGCTTGGGATTCTCCCCGCTTGCTGGCAGTCCATTCCACCCTACTAGAAAATAGTCCGGACGATTCTGATTGTGCACGTATTCTTGCGGTGTCGGCCCCGGAGTCCGGTTACTGGCTAAGAGCGCTACCGTCGAGGCAGATTGGCACTGTACTGGACTCAAGTAGCTTACGCTTAGCAGTATGCTTAAGGCTTGGGTCCAGTAAATGTGTCCCTCGCGTGTGCGCTTGCGGCAAAAGTGTGGACCAGCTGGGACGACATGGCCTCTCATGTGTTCGGAGCGCCGGCCGTTTATATCGCCACGGTACAATCAATGACCTGGTTCGTCGCTCACTTACTACCGTCTCTATGCCCGCAGTTCTTGAACCCGTGGGCATGGCAAGAGACGATGGCAAGCGCCCCGACGGTGCCACATTGGTACCGTGAAGATTGGGCAGAGCTCTGGTGTGGGACACAACGTGCGTCGATACTTTCGCACAGTCCCATATCTAGACGACGCGCTTAAAGGCCGGTGCTGCGGCTCACCAGGCCCAGGTTCTGAAACGCCGCAAATACTCGTCCTTACTAAAGGATTACGAGTTCGCGGCACTCGCAGATGAGACCCTGGGTCCCTTGGTCAGACGACACGAAACAGTTCATGACGGCTCTGTCGGCGCGGCTGGTCAACACTACAGGGGACCCAAAAGCTGGCTCTTACCTCTCCCAGCGTATCGCCCTAGTGGTACAGAGAGGTAACGCAGCCAGCGTTATGTGGTCCATGCCGCAGGGGGACTTGCTAGATGGGGTATTCTTTTTATAGTTAGTTTAGCAGTAATTATTCATTTTATTTTATTTTTAATTAGTATAATTTACTTTTATTTTTGTTATTAGGTATTAATATTATTACATTTTTCAGGGTTACATTTATCTTTTGATTAAATAAATATTTACGGTAATTCTAAAAAAAAAAAATCCAATAATCAGTAATCTAAATTTAAAATTAAACGTATGGTACCTCGACGATGTGACCTTAGGCGGGGACGCGCAGGCAGTTCTTTCAGATTTGATTCAAATTAAACACAAATTCTCTAAAATCGGTTTAGAGTTCAATTCTGTCAAGTGCGAATTATACATACCGGATCAAGTTAACTCGCAAATTGCATCTCAGATTATTCAAAACTTTGATAAAGTTGCTTCTGGTATAAAAATTGTCGCTAAAGATAGTCTACACCTCCTCGGCTCTCCCATTTTCAACGAGGCCATCTCTATTCTTCTTAATAAATCCGCCACAAAATTTAGTAATTATTCGGACTGCCTTAACAAAATTAGCAGTCACTCTGCTTTATTTATTTTGAAATTCTGTTTATTCGTTCCTAAATTTACTTACCTGCACCGCTGTTGTCCAATCTGGAAAGTCCCCCATTTGATTCAACCTATTGATAATCTCATGAAATCCCAAATTGAATCTATTTTGAACATCCACTTGAGTGAGCAGGCATGGACCCAAGCCACCTTACCATCAATAAGGTACGGTGGTTTGGGAACCCGCAAAATTTGTAATATCGCATTGCCAGCCTTCTTGTTCTCCATCCACAGCACGTCAGATCTCGCAGGTAAGATTCTAAAAGCCCCGACGGGTATAAACTGCCAGATCGCGTGCTTGGATGAGGCCATGAATGCTTGGCAATCTGGACCGAGTCCAAATTTACCATCCAGACCTAATAGACAAAGGGCCTGGGACACAATAACCTCCTTGGCCATTTTAAAATCGCTCACAGACTCTTCATCAGGTAGGGATCTAGCAAGGCTGTTAGCAGTTTCCAAGCCAGAGTAAGGCCATTGGCTACATGCTTATCCCTTGCCCAATGTAGGTACTTTTATAGACCCAGAAACGCTCCGCATTGCTGTCGGTCTCCGGCTCGGAGCTGGGATTTGCGTACACCACGATTGCGCTTCTTGTGGAGCTCCCGTCGAAGGACTCGGCCATCATGGGCTATCCTGCCCGTCAGGCGCCGGCCGCCTTTCTCGCCACGCCGCCCTCAACGAAATCCTTCGAAGGGCGCTCGGGAGTGCCAACGTCCTAGCTGCTCTGGAGCCCCAGATTGTGCGAGGTGATGGTAAGCGCCCTGACGGGATGTCGTTGATTCCGTGGAAGATGGGCCGCGCGCTGGTGTGGGACGCCACTTGCTCCGATACACTGACGGCGTCCTACCTCCCAGCTACTGCAAAACGAGCGGGAGCGGCAGCGGACGCCCGGGAGCGCCTCAAGGTCAGCAAATACAGTTGTCTCGGAGCTCAATACGAGTTCTCACCGTTTGGCGTCGAGATACTCGGACCTTGGGGCAAGGGTGCGTTCAGGCTCCACAAGGAGCTCAGTAAACGCCTGAGAGAGGCAATAGGAGATGCCCGCGCAGGCAGCTTTCTCGCTCAAAGAATTGCAATCGCAATATAACGCGGGAATGCTGCCTGCGTAATGGGCACCCTATCAAGGGGCCCAGGATTAGTTAGTTTGTAGGCATATTTTAATTTTCTTTATGTAATTTATTTTTCTAATTTAGATAGATTTAATTTAATAATGGTATAATTTATTTAAGTTTTGTTTATTTTTAACTAATTATTTATTTATATGAAAATAAAGACTTCATTGTTCTTCATTCACCTCATACAAATATACCCATGAGGCAGAAAGATAACGACAGTATTTACATTGTTTTCTTTATATGCCAAAGTATATAAGTAGTTTGAATACCAGTAATACCTAGTCTTCACGATATAGAAACTCCATGAACTTAACACTTTCCCTTATTCAATATTACTCGTTCTATTATTCGAAGTGCTTGACATAGAGAAGCGAATCTTGGACGTGGCAGTCCCTTGGTTAAATAGTATATCAGCTGGCTGATCCTTTGTGCTATTTTTTTTTACTGCTATAGCAGCAAAGGCAACTTGCTCGCGAACATAAAAATGTCGGATATGAAGATGCTTTGTTCGCTTATGAAATTCTGGGTTATGTGCCAGGCGAACAGCTGCTTCGTTATCAACATATAACGCAGAAATACATTTGAGTTCAGTTAGCTCCTGCATTATTCTTGTTAGCCACACTTACTCTCTACTTGCTTCGCTAGCAGCTACTAGCTCTGCTTCGGTAGTAGAGATAGATGCTTGACGCTGACTGAGCCACTGGTTGACTGGTCTCACGATCGCCTCTATAGTCAGCATCGCTGCATGCCTCTATTTCTGTTTTATGCTGTCCGTACTTAATACCATACGAATACGTGCCTTTGACGTAACGCATTGTCCTTCTTACGCCAAGTCAATCTTCCTTGGAAGGAAATTCTAATTTTCGGGAAGCAACACTCACTGCAAATGCAATATCAGGACATGTTCCAACCATCAAATATGCCAAAGCACCAACAGCTTCCCTATACGGATACTTTTGCTTATTTTCAGTTTCCACTTTCTCTGAATTAAATCGAGAAGGACACTTCCTTCTAACAGGTGTTGTAACAGGGTTGCAATCTGCCATCCCAAAACGCTCTATTATGCCATCCTTTCCTCTCTTCAGATTTGAAGTCCTAGATAATACGACGCGGGTTTAGTCGTGATCTTCAAGCGTTTACTTATATCGTTAAGAAAAGATTTTGCCAAATCTTCATCAGTTGCAGCTACTAACCCAACGTCTACGTACAAAGTAATTACTAACTTGCCATCTTATTTCTTGCTATATAGGCAACAATAAGCCTCGCATTGCTTAAAGCCCATTTCAAGTAAACTGCTTTCAAAACAAGAGTTCCAACATATCGTGGAGCTTTAAGCCATATTAGCTGCAACTGAGTCTCCAGACTTTAGGGGTTCCATCGCTAAAGCCTTCGGGCCGTTGCACAGTGTGTGAAAATGCCTTAGTTACGGACATCATTAATTTATTTTTCACTTCTCATGCTCTAAAAGTGTGTCATATTATGCTTGCCAAGGCGGACTAAATAGTACATTTAGCCTCTTGGGAAAATATGTATACATATTTATGATACACAAAACGTTTTAAATTGACCAACCAGAACGCTTCACCTTATTAAATCCACCAATCACGACACATATCGAAGTTAATTGCAACTCTAGATTCTTTTTTGGTGCGAATACTGTTTAAAAATGTGAAATCATTAAACAAAACTTTGTATAAAGTATCAACCAGTCAGATATACCGCAATATTAAAATCGACCAATGAGGAAACGCCATCAAATTCTCAAAGCATTAGGTACTTTTTAGTTCCTACTTCACAAGCATTAAAAAAAAGCTTAAATCGTTGGCAAACTCTTTGAAGCTCATATTATACATTGTCTATGGCATTTATTCACGGCGTAGATATATCCTATCTGTATCAAAGTACTGAAAAAAATACAAAGATTGCCAAATTAAACATTTTTGACTCAGAATTCATTGCGGGCAATAAAATTGTATTTGTTTATTGTTAAAATGTTACTTTATTTTATTTTCTCGCAATCGAAGTGAAAACTAGTATGTATAACTTGGGTCTAAACGCCATATTACCCCTCGAACAATTTTCCCTCACTTCGTTCGGGAAAATAACCATCTCGTGGTACTATGGCCTACTTTAGCCCCTTGTCAAACAATCTTTTTAGACCCGGGTATGTCCTTAAACTACGTCCTGCAATGAGAGGTAGGGCACAGCGATGACCATCACGCTTGAATCTGGGGCAGCCCAACTGGGGAAGTACCTCCTCCTTACAGAAGACCACAGCCATAATAGCGCTGCTACCTTTAAGGTATGTATTGCTGTGTTCCTGATGGTGAGTAAGGTTCCCAGAGCTCCAACCCCCCTTAAAGGCCGGCAACGCGCTTGTGACTCATCTGGTGTTACGGGTGTCCATAGGCGACGGTAATTGCTTACCACCAGGCAATCCGTCTGCTCGTTTGCCGCCTGTCATAAAAAAAAAAACTACTATTATGACGTGTTTATTAATGTTTGGTTGCAAGAAGCCTGGCGAGAAACTCCTGTTGCAATTTTATACTTTGTTTCGTAGTTATATTTTATTTTCTGAGAGGTCAACGACCTTAATAAAAAAAATATTCGATGGAAATCTCGTTTCAAATAAAATACATAATAAGTGTCAGTATAAAATACATTCGTTGTGAAAGTTTCAGAACTGACGACGCACTAGGTAACGGTATATAAATAAATTTAAAAATTTCAACAAAGTGTGAAATTAACTAACTACAAAAGGGTCGCAATTCTTTTGACTCGAAAAATTAACTAAATAAATGTACCTTTCAACTGTGAAAATTCTTTTAAATTATCTTGCAGGAACTTGGAGAAAGTGCGTTTCTAAGTTTGTTCCGATTTCTATAGAAATAAGGTTGTCACAAAAAAAAATTGATTTCATTTCTTGTTAGACTTGTAAATGTTTAGAGTTTCAATTTATTGTTTACCGGGATATATATTATGATTTCGTCTTTTCTTATTAAAGTATAGTCATCGGTTTCACTGTTTAGTGCATTGTTATGAACATTATCAGACCTTATAGTTTTAGTAGACGGAGTACTTTGTTTGGTATAGGCAAACGTATCTGTTTTTTATTGCTTTGTAAACTGATTCTTAGGCTCTGTTGAACAAGTCTAAAATATTTTTTTTTTATATTAAGCAGAAACGTCTGCTAGCATATCAAAGATATTTAAGTCGAAAGAAAAATAGAAAAATTTGACACGTCTAAGCGGCGCTCGTATAGCACAACTGGTAGTGCACTGGGCTAGTGATCCAGTGGTTGTGGGTTCGAGTCCCGCTGCGAGTCAAATTTTTCTATTTTTCTTTCGACTTAAATAAGTCTAAAATAGTCGTTGCACTAATACACTTTTCATTTTCTGGTATGGTGCTCCCGATCATAACGCCAGTATTTATTTCTTGACCCGCCAGCTTGTTCAGACAACATTCCTATAGGCATCGTACTGGCTTCTATAACGCTTCGAGCATGTATTAATTAATCTTATGCAAAGTAACAGACATTTACGTATTTTTTGGCAAGTGATCTACAAAGTTCGTTTAATTTTTCAACATCAATATGTAACCCACTCGAGAAAGCAACCAATATTTCGTCCGATAATGCTGTTCGTGCGGTATTCCCATCGTTTATTGTTCCTGCATTCGGACGAAAAACATCAACTAACATTGACAGTTTAGCTCTAATTTCCGCCTGTATCGTCTTTTTTCGTTCTTCAACTATTTTAGCTTCCGGAGCGTTTTTATTTACTCGCCACTTCATAACTGCTGGGTTATTTATAGCCCAAATGAAATAAAAATTCAAAAATCCTGTTTCAGGTGTGTCATTAAGCCCATTGGCTTAATAAATGTCTTAAAGTTTTAGGATTTATGCTCTTATCGCGAACAATTTTAAGGTTGTTAAACTCTACTGCTGTAGCACCGCAACGTACGCAGCGAAGTTGTGAAGTGGTCCTATCATCACTTTACCATAATAATGGTTAAGTGAAGCAAAGGATCTTGGGTTTTGACTAGTATCTAACGAGGGCAGACCCCTTTCCAATCCCACATAAAATCTCTTTCATCGAAGATTGACTTTTTCGGATTTATTAATGGTATAAAAGAAAGTAGCTCAGTCGCATTAGCAAATCCTTTAAAAAAAAATCTGGATTGATTTTTGTGCGCAAAACCCACTTACAAGGAAGCGTTTTTCTTCCTTTGGGTAAATCACATGCCGTCCACACGTTAAGGTCTTTCAGTGACTCCATTTCACTATCCATCGCTTTTCGCCATTTGTTACTATCATTGCGATTCATTGCATCAGCAAAGTTTGACGGATACGTCTCTGTAACACACACATAGTCATCATATCTATCAGGCCGTTGTATTCCATCACGATTACGCAAATTATAACGCGGCGCTTCAGCGTCATAAAAGTCATCAGCTACAGGATCATCCTGTCATGATGCGGATCAGGTTCATGAACTTGGTCTTCTTCGGGTTCTAAATTATCCTCTTGGACTGGTTCAGGTTCCAAGTTATCCTGTTGGACTGGTTCTGATTCCAAGTTATCTCCGGGCCCATAACCTGTTAATTCTCGCTGTATTTATCAATTCTGCCCAAAGTTCTTGTGGCATAGGTTCGTGTGCATACATCATAGATCTCACAGTTTCAACCAGGGTACGATTTTCGCGCTCACTAACGCCGTTCTGCTCTGGCGTGTAAGGCATTACCAGTGTTTGTCGTATTTCATGGAATCCTAGTATTTGTCAAATGGACTTGTTGTCAAATTCACCACCATTGTCGCTTATAAATAAATAATAATAAATAAATATTACTGGACAATCTTACACAAATTGACCTAGTCCTACGGTAAGCTCAGTAAGGCTTGTGTTGTAGGTACTAGACAATGATATATATAATATATAGATACATATAAATACTTAAATACATAGAAAACACCCATGACTCAGGAACAAATATCTGTGCCCATCACAAATAAATGCCCTGACTGGGAATCGAACCCAGGACCATCGGCTTCATAGGCAGGGTCACTACCACTAGGCCAGACCGGTCGTCGAAGTAGGCATTAGGCTTAGGCGGCTTAGTAGGCATTTTATAGTATGTCCCTCTGTTTTCGTCTGAGCTAACATTAAGGCGAGCTTATTCATAACCTCTGACTTACTCGTATGTCTTAGGAAGTATACCATACGGTACTCACGTACAATACGTAGTACTGGAGTTTCACCTTGTATACAAAAGCAACTAAGTTAATTCAACAGATAATGTGCTAAGGCTACTTGGACTTAGTAACGTAATAAAAATTCAATTCGACATTTTTATTGCACTGCGGTGGCTTGGATCGTATCCCCGCCAATGAATTATTCAAAGACATTCGTATTTGGATACTTTTCAATATCTACGTTTGTTATAAATCTTTTTGTTGTATCTATTTGAGCTTTCATCAACTAAGGTTCAATTGCGCACTTCCCAGAAGTTTAGTCATCTAATTCTACATTCATTGTTAACACGGGGTTAAATTCGTAATTTGTCTTGCACTAAGCTAACCTTCAAGGGTTTAACTCTAAGAGTTAAGCTGTTAAATATTTACTTCCGACGATGTAGGATAAATTGTTACCTCTACATAGTATTGTTGAAAAACATTAGAAATTAGCGTCAGTGGCGGATTAGGCGTGTATTATGTCCAGGGATCGGAATCTCGGGAGCTATTATACCTACAACTAGCAAAATTCCGGAAAAAGCTAAGCAAGTATGGAGTCGGCTTCTTAAAAATAATATTTTTTATTATTTAAATCTCGGGATCCTGGAATTGTATGTAACATCAGAAAATGGTTATTACGTATCAATTGTCATTGGGTTATGCCTTTTTTAGTGAATATCGTCAACATACAAGCCGTTTTAACGACATATAGAATGCATCAAAAAGACACGTGTAAGTCCGTTTAATTAATTATAGGTAGGTATTGTATTAAGATAATAATATTGAGAACATAATATCAAGACAATTTTTTTAACGTGATTTTTTGTTATAGGTACACCGTATTATTGAGTATATGGAAATCCTTAAGTATACAAGATACAGGGAAACCGTCTTAGGAAACATTAGGTATTTTTTTGTGAAAAGAATTATGGTATAGTTTCGGCCAAAAGTCTAGTTTTTCTTATCAGAATACGATGCCCGTTATCCTCTTAAACGGATCACCTGTACTTTTATCACACTTTGTTTGTGCTTAATGCATAAAGTATATAAGTAGGAACAACTAAAATAGTCTATTTAAATACATACTTTAATACATTTTTATGGCTGTTATTCTAATTTTCGGTATTTCAGGTAATCCTGGGAAATTCATTATTAAAATTAAATTGAATCCGACTCCATACTAGTCAACATCGACGCGGCGTAGGTACTGAGCCCGATCTGAGCTTCCGATCCTGATCATGTCAATACATATGTATGTATTATGTAATTCTAAATATTAGTTTAATCACATACATAAAAATAAATACCAGCATCCTAGTTATAAATAATTCAAGACCTACAATTATTTTTTCAATGACGATTTATTATTACCAATTGTATATAGTAACATTGACAAGAAAATAAAATTTATTTGAGTCACCACATATATAGATAATTTTTGAGGTGGGAAATATTTTCCCTCTAACTTATGAAATGAAATATTATTAACATAAATTAAATTAACACAGAAAATATGCGTTTAAAAAAGCAATTAATTAACAAAAGTACGATGGGTAATAATTTCCCAATACTCTATTAAATTCTATCAACTTGTTGGTTGCATGGACGGAAATCAATTTAACACAATAACAATGATTTGGGACATATAAAAATCCTACCAGTTCCCACAATCACTGGTACCAGTATAAGCTACGGTTAGGGCTGCCACAAGTAAATTATAATTGTACACGAAAACATGTAATAAAAGGGAATCTATGGCAGTATGGCAGTACTCATGTACGCCGATGTAATGAGATTAGTAAAAATAGCTGGGCACTTTCCTGCATGCTTCGTGACAAGACTTCCCAGGTGACAAGTTCCCGGGTCAAAATGCGGTACCCAAGGGTGAGGTCGTTGGTCAATGGAATAACTGTTCCCGTAGGAAAACTGTGAACGAAGAATTTTATTATACATTTTCATATTTCTAATATTGATATATTCTAAAATTGATACATACAAATAACTAACGTAAAAACTCACCCGCGACAAAAAGCGGTTTTCTTTTAAGGAATGACGAAAATAAATTTTCTGTTATCTGGTCGTTATTTAATATAAATTCTTAAATTCATTCTCAATACTTTCTCTCATTCTTTGACACTGGAATGACACAAGAAATCAATCTCTGTTAAAAATATATACTTTTGTATTTTGCACTTGCGTAAGAAGATTTTGAAGCTAACCGGTAAATAATAAAGAACAGGTTTCTTATGTAGCGTAATGCTGCACAATGCTCTAATAATGCACATTCATATTCGTATGCCACCACATAAACAAAGGCGCGTATGTGACACATGATAATACATACGTTTTAACCAAATGGAATATAAAAACTACGGAATACAGGTTCGTAAGTAGCTCCACTAGATTGAGTTGTCCACTGCGACGCATTATGTCATAGTCATATTAGGGGTACGCTAGACCCGAAAGAAATTGTACTCTACTGAAACACCGTTACATATAAGTCGTTTTGAATCAAGGATTTAATCGTGAAGCCGCGTATTTTGCGCTTAAAAGGGTTAATTTTATGACAAATGATGTCTGCCCTATTATGTACATTTGTTGAGTAACGGGTGCGAGAGATGCGATCGGAATCGGAAACTATGTTTTAGTCATGTTAGCTCGGTTAGATAATCAGTATCAATTTCAGTTTCAATAAATATGAAGGTGGAAGTACTACTCAACGCGGTACTAGAACTTTTCAAGTAATTGAAATTTGATGTTTTAGAATTTCTCATAGCTAAAGTTATATACAGATATTTAAAAAAAAAACACGTGCCTATAATTTTTTCCTGTTCTCAAACATATACTCAAATCAACCATTAATTAGCAAGTTACTTGAGCATCACTTTCTATAGGAGTTAGAAGGTTTGGTCAATTTTCAGTACTTTGAAGTTCGGCAACTAAAAAAATACGTGTCAGCTATTTTTGACTACTCTATAACATAACATATATAAAAGTCAATCAAATCGGAGTCGGACAATTGGGTACACTTCCTTGTTAGTTTCATAGTTGACTTTTGTTTGTTATGTAGGTACCTACTTAAGTATATTTACTGTTTTTTTAAACCAGATATGTTTCAAGTAATATTTATGAAGAAAATACCTAATACAGACCTTGAAGGCCGGTGACGAGTGGGGCGAAGCTCCAAAACACAGGCGTGTCTAATCACCGCCAAAAGGAGCCTTTTTAACTTGACTCCTGCTTTCCAGAATGTATCGTTAACGATTTCAGATCACCTCGAGCTACTTGGGCTTAAATTAACCACTAAGCTGAACTTCGGTTCTACTATTGAGGCCAAAACAAAATCTGCTGCTAAAAAACTTAGAGCCTTACACAAGGTGAAGCGGTACTTCACGCCGGAACAGCTCCTAACACTTTATCAAGCGCAGGTTCGATCGTGTATGGAGTAATGATGCCACCTTTGGGACGGGTCAATTTGGGTGGATTCAATAGAACCCCGAGCTCGCAGACTCATTGCCGATCCTGAATTAGTGAGTGTAAGGTTACAGAGCCTTGAGCACAGTCGCAGGGTTCCTGTTTGTCTGTGTTTTACAGGATACATTTTGGAGAGTGTGCACAGGAATTGCACGATTTAATTCCGCCATCTCCGTTCCACCACCGGACGTCCAGGCGAGGGGAGCGGTTTCATCCTTACGTTGTGAATATTCCATTCATTCGCACGAAGCGGTTCGCTTCTACCTTCCTAATGAGGACTGCTAGGGATTGGAATTCGCTCCCTTCGTTTGTATTCCCGGAAACATATAATTTAGGTCTCTTCAAGGCAAGAGTGAATAGGCTGTTACTGAACCAGCGTGCTACACCCTCGACCTCGTCGACACTTACCATCAGGTGCGATTGAGGTCAAACGCTGGTCAGTCTTGTTAAAAACAATATGACGAAGTGATTTTGAATTTTGATGAACGAAGCGGTTTATTAAGGAAAATATTATTTGCGGGAAATAAAACGCAGCCTATGTGTTCTACGTGTAATAAATACAATCTCAAAGAGTAGTGTTCAAAATATTGTCTGGGATACAGAGCCAGTTGCTTGGCAATATTTCATGAGCAGAACGGCAGATAACGGTTTATCAAGAGCGGAATTGTCACGTAAATCAGTCTCAGATTTCACTGCAGAGCCAAAGAGAGGTATACAGATCATGTACATTAAAAGTACGGATAATTTAATTTTCTTTTTTGCGTAATGAAATGGTATGATAAATATATATTATGTACACTTGATACATCATTGTATCACTTCATTTTCTTTTATTTTATTCAGTTTTTTTTTAGGAAAGTGCCGCCGGCAACGGGGTAGGGTCCAAGCTGCCGTGGTTAGGGCAGCAGAGAGAGGAACCCTCGGACTATGCGCGCCGTGCCCTGGATTACCGCCTTTTGAATCTGACCCTTGATCCAACCTTAGCTCTTACTTAGCGAGAGTCTCCCAAAATGTTGGTCGAGACTTTTCACTATGAGACCGTTCGCGGAAACAACTATCTGTACAATTATCAACTTAACTTAATTTTATTATTATTAATAAATATGTCTGTAACACGAGGTTTATTCATTACTAGCTGTACCCCCTGGTGTTACCCGCGGTTTATTAAAGGAAAAAACGTAGCCTATGCGTTAACCCAGGTTGTCAGCTCCAAACCAAATTTCATTATAATCGCTCCAGCAGTATAGACGAGAAAAGTATAAGTATATAATAAAATAATATGTTAGAGTAAAAATCTTTGTAGGTAGGTACTTGTAATAGTCAACAAATTTGAGCTACTAACCTGAATAAACAAACTTTGTTGCTACTCTTCCCTGAATCAAATTAAGTTACAAACAAGCCTGCGTAAAGCATCAGACACAATAGCCACCCGCTGTAATGGGTCTTTTGATAAACTTTCCTCTCAATACAGGGTTTTCTTCTGGGCTATTGTGTCCACAATTCGGCAATAAATCGCCTATTTGCAGAACTCGGAAGAAGCGAACGCAATAGTGTGTTTGATTAGCTCTCTAAATCTAATACCTTTTTATTATAAGTATACAGGTACTTATAACAAAAAGGAACGAACGAATCAACAAAGGTTTAAGTCAAGCCGTTAAGAAACAAAATAAAGTTATTCGATATAATTTAGCCAACGAGCACTGACATTTCGATTGGAGTAATACTATGTTCTGTGACGAGAAAACGTTTCAGTCCAGTCACCATGGGCGATTACAACTATGGCGTTAAAATGGAACGCGTTACACACAAGACCATGTCATACCAAACAAGGAATCGGGTCGCATTTTGGTACATATTTACGGTTAGATGACTGCTGACGGAGTTGGCGAGCTGGTCTGTATGCTACCGCGAACAACGGCACTTGATTATGTCGATGACTTTTAAATTATATGTTGCCATCTGTCCGGAATGTTTATCCGGAAAATGAAATACCTCAATTTAATTAGGACCAAGATAATTGTTCTTGGCACAGAGCATTGGTGACGCGAGCCTGGTAACACACCCGGATGCAACAATGTTACCCTGGTAATTACCGGATATAAACCCTATCGAGAACATTTGGGGCCTTATAATTTGGAGATGGAGCGACCGTCACGAGAAACTCTATTTAGACCTCTTTATTGATTTGATAGGAACACCTGTGACTAGTGTGGCTGAGCTTGATACGTTAACATACATACATACATACATACATACTTACATTTCAACCATATGCAGTCCACTGCTGGACAAAGGCCTCACACAAATATGACTATACCTAGATATATTTCTAGCACGAATGTTGACGTCTAAGTGTTTGACAAAATAAAAACATCGACAGTCTTGTTATCGATAAGTGCCACTTCAACGTCATAGAGATAATACAAAGAAAATATAGGGTAATAGGGTGCGTTAAAAATAGGTAATAGTAACCAAACTATAAATTTATTTATATTTTACATACTTTAGAAAACAATTTGAAACCCTTTTGTAACTTTCTTCGTGTCACTAAATTAATCACTCTCCCATAAGTCACTCCATGATACACCCACACCCAAATTGTCTTTCAAATTGACGCAGAATGATGCAACATGTAGTATATCCCAAACCCATTTTTGATCCCATAGCAAATCTGTGTCTGTGTCTCTGTATATAGCTACAGTGTAGGTATATCTTAGTTTTTTATTATTAACAGTATCGCACTGATGTATTAATGACCCTCTTTCTCTTTTACTTAAATATGTCAACAAATGTTTACACATTTTGGGCGTTTTGTACGTTATAATTATATTCTATGTAAGTTTTTATACATATAATCTGCTTATCAGTGTAGTGACAGAAATAAATCATTTGTTATTTATGTTCTACGCAGTTTTACAGCCAGTAATAGAACTATCAAAAAGGTTTTCTTACATGATTCTCGAAGTAAACGATTATAATTTTTTCCATGTTTTCTGGTGTCAAACTTCTTCGCCTTTTGGAGAAAATCCACTTCAATTGGCTAAATGACTTTTCAACTTCGACTGATGTTATCGGTGCATATCGAAAATATGGAAAACTATCAGCTGCACGTTTGTCATTTTGTGTAAGCTCCACTTCTTCACACTTAAGTAGTTGATTAATTTTCATTACAGTTTTGTATCCTGAATTCTTGTCTATGACAGTACGAAATTTACGGTATATTTCCTTGCCCTTTATGTGTAAACTGATTTTTGACAAATTTGTTTGCACGTTTTTCACGATATTAATGCTCGAGTCTAGTGTCAGTGAAGGCGACTCTAGTTTTTTAATCGACCTTTGAATTATGCACAAATTTTGTGCAATAAATGATAAATCTTCCTGTATATTTGCTTTATTAATTTCCCTTTTTGCCTCACGTATGGATACAGCGTCTGTTTCTCGAAATGTATTTAAGACTCGTTTTATGTCATTTAAATATTTTGAATAATATTCTGCGGCTTGTAGCCATGTACCCCATCTTATGATCGTGGGCTCAGGCGGTAAAGGAACATTTGGTAACATCATCTTAAAAGTATTTATTCTATTTGGTGCCTTCAAAAATACTTTTTTAATGGCTGAAATCAAGGTATTTACATTGGGAAAAGAGTTCTTACTTTCTCTGCAACTCTATTTAAGCCGTGGGTTAAACACGTAACGTGGGTCATATTAGGAAGATGATGTTGCAGATTTTTACCTGCTTTAACCATATAAGGTACTCCATCAGTCAGTAGTAACAAAACGTTGTCTAAGTAATTACCTTCAGTGTTCTTGTACAGATTTTGAAGAGACTCTAGAACCAAATTTGTAATTGTGTGGTTATTTGTTTCTTTCAAACATTTACTGGCTATAATATGACACCGACTTTGTTTATCCTGGAGGAGCGTGCCAACGATGACGTTCGCGATTTTCTTACCATTCCCGTCAGTAGTTTCATCTACTGTTACGTATATATATTGACTATTAATTTCAGAGCGAATGTTCTCCATTTCTTCCTCGTACACTTCCGGGAGAAATTGTTGCCGTATGTAACTTCCAGTGGGCAGTGTTCGATTTGAATATTTTCCTGTGATACAATTTTGAATAAATGTTCGAAAATTGGGGTTGTCTAATTGGTACCATGGCACATTGCAGTTGATCATAAATTTCGTTAAGTCCATATGAAATCGTTTATTCTCTTCTTGAATATTCTTATGTTTGTCTGTGTTAATGTGACATCTGATGTTATGTTTCTTTGCGACTATGTGTACTTTGCATTTGGTGCAAAATAATGTTGAACCACGAAATTCGAGTTCTGGTATATTTACAATAAACGAGGTGATTCTCTCGTGTCGGGACGTTTTTCTGGGTGGCATTTTTTCGTATTCAGTCTTGTGTTAACAATATATTTGCCTTGCAATGTCAATAAACGTCACATTTAATGACAATAATTATTTACTTTTTTAATGAATAACGGCTATGAATATAAAAGTTACACACACACAGTTTTTACACTACAATCAAGATAAATAAAAAACACTGTACACCCTGAAAGTTTCATGTAGACTGCTCTATAATAAATAACTATTCATTGCAATACGTCTTGTCGTTGAAGTATTAAGTACCTATGTACTTATCGATAACAAGTACTTGTCGATATTTTTATTGTGGTAAGCACTAAGCAAATTCTGTTCCTGCTAGAAAAATATCTAGGTATAAATATGACTTTTATCATCTTGGGGTAGTTGCCATAGTCGCCACGCTTGGCAGGCGGGTTGGCGACCGCAGTAGCTGTAGATTGGGTTTCGACGGACGCTGCTGCCGATCCGTAGGATTTTTCCCTTTGTCGCCTCTTACGACACCCGCGGGAGGAGATAGGGTGGTGCTCTTCTAGTCAGCCGGCATCACACGGCTTACGCTAACGTTGTATGTAAATCAATGTACCTATTATTTTTGTTCTATTGTGTCTACTTACTTAAAACTCAAGTAGTTATGGGCATAGTAGTATATCACGCAGTGAATGTGAAATAATTATATACGAGTACTATGGATTCTCCGTCGATTTCGTGTACGGAGGTACCAGCACACACATCGAGTTCCAGCATTTCTTTCTCTAAGCTCAACGGTAGGAACTTCAATGACTGACTTTTGCAGTATTGAATGTCTACTAACTGACCTAAAGATGTGGGGTGCCTGCACAAAAGACCTGACGAAAAGACCCCACTGAGAAGAAGAATGATTATATTGTCTTCGGTTGCCGCGATAATTACCTACTCATGAAATAAAACAACTAAAACGGATTATGTCGCGTATAGTAATTTAAACCACGAACGCTGCTAAAGGATTCGAACCGTCGTCGGGATGAAGTTTAAATAAGTATTCGCGATATAATCAGTTTTAGTTGTTTTATTTCAAGAAGAAGGATGCTAGCGTAGGAGCGAAGTATGCCTTACATGCGATGGAATTGTATAACCAGGCATAAGGTCAGCTGGAAGTGAAACTTTAAATAGAATCAAGAAGTCATATACTGACAGCGGCCTGTCAATAAAACTAAGCCTCATGAAAAAGCTTTTGTCAAATCAATACAGCGGTCATATGCAAGAATATGTGAACAAATCACTGACTAAGCAGGGAACATGCGCTTCGGTAGATGATACATTTTGGCAATTGTCATGCTCGCTAGTTCACCCGAAGAATTCAAGCAGCTATTTATGACCCTCCAACACGCTAATGTAGAGATATTACATCGGAAAACGTTGTGACGGTTCTTTTAAAAGAAGATTCTCGTGTCGTCACTTCTGCATCCAGTGCCCGGCCCCATGTACAGTCGTTTTTTCACCTTAATACTTTATAATAAGGTGCAAAGTGTAAACATATCTTGACTGTACCTGTCAAGCAAGGATCTACCAACAACGTGCTTCAAGCCACCGCTTCAAGGACTAAATAAAGTTTTAGGCTGTGAAGCTCACGTACTCATTCCAAAAGAAAAATGCACTAAGCTTGATGCCAAGCAACGAACTAGTAATACTATAGAAGCCTGACTCGAGCTCAAAATGACCCCACGGCTAGTGTGCCGCGAACGATTGACTGAGCCACGGCGGAGTTTGACAGCTTTAGTAGTACAGAAGCTTTCTATGACATAAGATGTCAGCTAATATAAAATTGTTAAATTAAAAAACCATATAAAATGCGTTCTTCTGCGGTAATATGGTACCTGAACAACTCCACAAAAATACAAGAAAATCTATGGGATCCATTGGAATGTGTAAGTTTAACCCTGAAGAAGATAAACAATTATTTAAAGTAACATATTGATATATAGACTAATACGCTGAACCAAATGTCGTAACTCTATACTAGTTTTATAATGACTTATGCCTTTATGATACTGAGTGACAAAATGGTGATAATGTTATGCAACATTTCTACTAGTAAGTAAACTATTAATTTTATGTTCAAGTAACGAGCAATTCCTATAATATGTTTTTATTTAAAACGCAAATACCTACGCTAGAAATGTGCGGCTGGTAAACTTTTCGTCATAATCATTCTAGTTTCCCGGAGGCCGCGGAAAGGATTTATTATTTATTATAAATTATATTTTTCACGGAATTTAATTTTCTGCCCAAATGGGCAATCATTGAATTGTCGTTAGAGATTCGCGATGCCTTAAGGTCGAAAATTGTATTTCAGTAATACAGGATTGAAATACTTACTATCTGTCATTGCATATTACAGATAACCTCTTTGTGAAAAGTTATCATTTTCTTTTCTAAATCTGAAAGCGGTTCCAGCTCCTTAGTGAGTTTTTTAAAGAAATTTTGTTATTTGCGTTACTATCATTTGAATATTGCAAGAACGAAAAAGATGAATATAGACTCGGTAGTCGTCTATTGTTGGCAAAATGTCTTTACATCCCAAAGTTCAGTACTCCACGTCGATCTTATTAATCTGTTGCCTAGTAAACAAAAAAATGCATGCGATATATGAAAGTAACGTCTTATTCTAGCTTGCTCTTATAGTGACAGTTTGCTATACGATAATACGATATTGAACCTTAGTGGGTTGGAAATTAAACTCCTTGACTGTACTCACACTATACGATTATTCCAAAATACATATCTACTACACATTAATATTATGTTTCAACTTTTGAGTATGACGATAAACGGGACTTAGTCGCGCAAAAACTTACGAAAATTCACCTCCGATATTCCCGAGCGACATTATCCCGTGGCACCTACTGGAGGAAAACTGAGGCAATGTGGTAATGCAAAATCGTGGGAGTGTTGTCCAATACGACATTGCTATACCTTCTTATAAAGTATGGACAAACGTAATCTTAATAGCAAAATCGTGTCAAAATAAAACTTATATAAATTGGTTCCATCTCGGTTAGTATCATCCCTGTAAGTTTGACAACGCCATAATATTGCAACGCCGCGCATGAGGTTTGACGCTTAAAACTTTTTTTAACCAATCACAACTTTTTTTAAATAGCGCGAAATTGTCTATTGGATAAACTCCAAGCTGCTCTGACAATTTATGAAGAGGGGATTGCTGTCAGTGTCAGTGCGCCTGGGGTCAATTTTGGTAGGCATTTTTGTATGGAGAGCTGTGTCTATATATATTCAGTCACCGATGCCAAGACTCAAAAGTGTATTTTTGCGACGTAAAAGTTACCGTCTCGTCAATCTTCATTTTCACCGAGGGTCATAGCTCTACTTCTCTCTAATTTCTTCATCACGACTTATATCTATCTTCTTGTTTGCTTGTTCGAACTGACGACACCAATGTGCGTAAATAATAGTCGTAATTACTTTCCTACAACTTCCCGCTCTCTGGGCACATATTTAAAATGTTAGAATTAGGGCTCCGGAGGCTGAAAAACAAATCTTCTAATTAACGATTAATGTTTCGGAGAACATAGGCCTCCATTTTCAAGCACCAAGAGTGCTGAGTGTCCGTTCGGTTCGCCGATCGCGTCGCCGGCCCGTCGCGAGTGACTAAATAAACGTGAGGTAGTACCGTATTAATCGTTAATTATTAAATATGTCTCACATAAGTTTAAGTGCAAACAAATCTCCTAATTATATATTTGTAATTTTAAAGTATTGCAATTTATTTTAATGACATATCGGACCATAAACGATATACTTTTTTTGTTGCTTCAATTCAACAATAACAGTGACATTGACATTAAGATAATATTTATGGCCATTCATATTTCCGTTATGCATACGAGTTGTAAAGAAACCTATTTTCTAACACTATAGAACCGCCTTGTAGGTAGCACTTGTAGTGATGATTTTTATGGGATAATTATTTAGTGCGTGAAACGATTTTTACAGTTTTACTTTATTTGAAAGCACACGCATTATCAAAAAATATGTTAGTAAACCCTATTCATTTTAAATACCTATACAACAATATATTATCATACATTAGGATTGAAATGAAAAACCACTTCCCACGTTACACATACATAAACATTTTTCCACTTTTTATTTTACCACTTTACTATAGACATGGCGAAACTATAAGCAGGGTTCCTAGTTGACTACGGAACCTTAAAAACACTTGTACCATGAAGTTTCAAATATAAGCTTGTACACTTCTGAAAGTTCACACGCAAGAGCACTACCTGCTTGATTTCCGGCCAGTCTGTTCACAGTTAGATTATGATGGCTTTTATTACAAATAGTAGATTATCGTAAGATTTTAGACCTATCTCTATCACATAAGTGTAAACTTTCTTTACCTACGCTAATACCTACTCTTAACTGGCAGATAGTTTTAACACGTTCACAGTCCAATACCCCATGCAGGGGCTACGATGAACTACCTTCATAAGTCCGTGCCCCACACGTAGATCACTGTAGCCGACCAGGTACGCACTGAAATCAAATCAGTTTCAACTGCATTCAATCGTGCTCATAATATAAAGATAATTCTGATTTCTCTATTAATATTTCTGTTGCACAGAAAACAGAATTCAGAAATATATATTGTAGTAATCCGAGTATATATAACTGGGCGATCCTTAGTGACCCATACGTGGAGCACGAACGTGCAATGGAAGTAATCTGCTTGGACGTATGAGGAAATCAATACAATTTGGTTGGGGACTGTGAACGACTGAACGTGTTAAGTTGAAGTCACTAAAATGGCAACGTTCATAGTGATTACTGCTTGTCACGTAACATTTTACATTGCAAATAATAATTTCAAGTTGGAACTTGCCGTTGAGCCTTAATATGGCGTAGATGTCTCGAGATTATATATTAATTTATTTTGTTTTTAAACGTTGTCTAGTGTGTTTGTGTAATATCGATAGTTTATTATCCAGTGGATATATGCGTGGTTGGACTAAAAGTAAATATGACGAGGTATAAAAATGTCTGCCTTTATAATATAAATTGGTCCGAGTATTAGAAAGCCAATACTTTAAAATGTCTAAGTCTTATCTAGTCAGAATATAAAAATGAATACTATCAAAGTATACAAATGTGTATGTCTTATCAAGTCGGAATATAAAAATGACTACTGTCAAAGTATACAAATGTCTAAGTCTTATCAAGTCGGAATATAAAAACATTTACATTTATTTACAGAAATTACAATCGTATTATGATAACTACAAGTACTTAACTAGTTACAGTATAAAATCTAAAAAAGACCCTTGAGGCATTGTACCAAGGATGCTGGCGGCATTTCCTCGTTGTATCGCAATGCTGATACGTTGTGCGAGGAAGCCGCCTGCTCTTCGGTCACCAGTTACATCAACCAGACGCTTCGCGATTTCTGCAAAAAGTTTGTGCGCGCTGGGACCCCATGGACCTAGCCAAACGGTATAAAATGGTACTCTCTGTCCAGGCTTTTATATTTGTTACGTTTAAAAATTTCGGCGCTTTCCGCCGCCGCACCCGCTTTACATTAGTTCGTTGGAGATGGGACGGCGCTAGGGTGTCTACGCAGATAGCATCCCACACCAGCATCCGTCCCAAGCTCCAAGGAACCAAAGACACTCCATCTCATTCAAAAGAGCAGGCACATTGATGGTGGAACGAGACCGACGGATTATGTTATTAAGTTTTGCGTGTCTAGAAAAACGGCCTGCACTTTTATGACAAGATAATCCATGGTGTCCCAGTCTGTCCACGTCCGTGCCACAAGAGCATGTGTCACATACATACCGAAACTCCATAGGTCCAGTCCCTACGTATCCATCCTCTCGTTACATCTAGTTTCTAAACTAAAACGAATAATATTCAATATTATGGACAAGCATTAGGTATATACACTCAAGAGCTAAAAAATGAGCTGTAGAAACGGGCCAGTTTCCATGTGTCCATTTTATTGCAGAAATTATATCTAAACCCATCATAGAGAAGAGTAGGGTGTTGGTTTTGATTTATCGAGATTACAAAATCTCTGTTCATTTTGTCACGACATAAAACACAATGACAGACTTGACAAATCATTTTCATTTCTCATGCTCGGAAAGTGGGTCATTGTTTATCTACTATGCGGGTGGAAAGTGATACGTTTCCCCCCTAGGGTCGCAATTTTGCATGTTCCTATTCCCTAGTCCCCTTGTGAGGACTCAGTAGAACAAAGTGGCAAAAATAACCTTATTTAAAGGGTGAACACTATTAAATTGTCGCCTACATTTTTACTTTGCTAGCGTGTTGCATCGAACCTTTTTTGAATATTCTTTTAAAATTTTAAATTTAGAAGGCTCGTAATATATTAGACAACCATAAAATGTTCATTTGTTTTTTATTTATGAAAATGGCGTTACACGAAAAAAATGTTCGCGAATTAATTTTGCAAGAATTCAGTAAAAATCCTCATTTATCAACTTTAGATCTGGCAAAATCTTGTCAAACAACTCGGAGGACGGTTCAACGAACCCTAAAAAAAATTAAACAAGGTGAAACTATAGATAGGAAGCGGCGTGAAGGTCAACCCACCAGAAAATCTAATGTTAAGTTACAATCAAAGGTGTGCAAGCTATTTGATAAGAATCCGAGTATCTCTTCCCGGGATGTGGCGAAAAAGTAGGCACTAGTCAAGCAAATGTCCAAAAATTAAAAAAGAATGCGGCATTACAACATATAAGAAGCAAAAGGCTCCCAAGAGAACTGTGGATCAATATAATCGTGCGGTTAGACGTTCTAGGTTATTGTATACCTTGTTGATTGAGGTAACCAGTACTATTCCTCTCGTGACATCTCGAATCTTGACGAATCGGAAAAGGTGATCCCGGTAAAAAATTTGCAAAATACCTTGTTTGGCAAGCTATATGCCAGTGCGGCATGAGGAGCTCACCATTTATCACTACCGGGACAATTAACACCGATATTTATATATCAGAATGCTTGAAAAGAAACTGTTACCATTCATAAAGAAACACACTTCCTCAACATTGTTTTGGCCAGATTTAGCAAGTTGCCATTATTCGTCTCGAACTTTGGAATGGTATAAGGCGAATTCAGTCGAGGTAGTGCCTAAGGAGAGTAACCCACCTAACTGTCCTGAACTTCGCCCCATCGAAAAATATTGGGCTAATATAAAAACTAAACTGCGAAAAACTTGCCAACCTGCCACTTCATTACCAGATTTTCAACGAAAATGGATTAAATGCACAAAATTGTTAAGCGATGATTCCGTGCGAAATTCAATGAATCACGTCAAAAGTAATGTCCGGAAATTTTCTCGTCGTTCGATGAAATAGCCCTAATATTTTTTAAAATGATTTTACGCTGTATAAAATTAGTCATATAAAGAATTTTGAGCACTTTGGATTTTTATTTTGTCGTCTGTAGCATGTTCGACCTGCGACAATTTAATAGTGTTCACCCTTTACCAACGCCAGAAACAAATACATTAGAATAGTTCTTTCTCTTAAATTATAGGAATTTATTGTAGCTATTATCATGCATAAAATATGTCAAATAATTCAAATATTTATATTATTCTAGTTAGCACTCCAGGGCTCCAAGATACAGGCTCGGTCTAGTTTGGGTTCCGCCAGACAACCTGCTTATGTTTTGTTTCTGTTAAATAAAGATATTTGTATTTGTTATTCGGTTCAAAATTTTAAGTGTCTTGGTTCTATATTACAGTAACAAAAAGGAATAAACCTACGAAGTTTTTTTATATTTTAATACGCGCAGCTAAGGAACGGCAGTAACTTATACAGCCAAACATGAATGTATAATTACTTATTGGAAATATTACCTTCTTATTAGTCATTATTACATTGAATAGGACCATTTTATTAAAAATTCTATTACTTTATACATAAAACAAGCCTTAAATTTTAAATATATACGATGCCGTTTTTCGATAATACTAAAATGCTGGCCTCCAGAGCGCGAGGAGCCTTGCACGATCCTTGCCTGTGGAGGAGTCTAAAAGTTGCTTAAAGACAGCATCGGATGCCATGCTGTCCCAAGCCCTCTGTCTTTCGGGGTTTGCAGGTAATCTGAAATTGGTTTGCCAGGCACTCTTGGCTTCATCCAGGCACGCGATTTCACAGGTTATTGCCGACGAGGCTTTAAGAATATTACCTGCGAGATCAAACGTGCTGTGACATGAAGCCAAAAAGGCTGGCAATGCCACAGAAGTTACCTCTACATAGTATTGTTGAAAAACATTAGAAATTAGCGTCAGTGGCGGATTAGGCGTGTATTATGTCCAGGGATCGGAATCTCGGGAGCTATTATACCTACAACTAGCAAAATTCCGGAAAAAGCTAAGCAAGTATGGAGTCGGCTTCTTAAAAATAATATTTTTTATTATTTAAATCTCGGGATCCTGGAATTGTATGTAACATCAGAAAATGGTTATTACGTATCAATTGTCATTGGGTTATGCCTTTTTTAGTGAATATCGTCAACATACAAGCCGTTTTAACGACATATAGAATGCATCAAAAAGACACGTGTAAGTCCGTTTAATTAATTATAGGTAGGTATTGTATTAAGATAATAATATTGAGAACATAATATCAAGACAATTTTTTTAACGTGATTTTTTGTTATAGGTACACCGTATTATTGAGTATATGGAAATCCTTAAGTATACAAGATACAGGGAAACCGTCTTAGGAAACATTAGGTATTTTTTTGTGAAAAGAATTATGGTATAGTTTCGGCCAAAAGTCTAGTTTTTCTTATCAGAATACGATGCCCGTTATCCTCTTAAACGGATCACCTGTACTTTTATCACACTTTGTTTGTGCTTAATGCATAAAGTATATAAGTAGGAACAACTAAAATAGTCTATTTAAATACTTTAATACATTTTTATGGCTGTTATTCTAATTTTCGGTATTTCGGGTAATCCCGGGAAATTCATTAGTACAATTAAATTTAATCCGTCTCCATACTAGCCAACATCGACGCGGCGTAGGTACTGAGCCCGATCTGAGCTTCCGATCCCTGATCATGTCAATACATATGTATGTATTATGTAATTCTAAATATTAGTTTAATCACATACATAAAAATAAATACCAGCATCCTAGTTATAAATAATTCAAGACCTACAATTATTTTTTCAATGACGATTTATTATTACCAATTGTATATAGTAACATTGACAAGAAAATAAAATTTATTTGAGTCACCACATATATAGATAATTTTTGAGGTGGGAAATATTTTCCCTCTAACTTATGAAATGAAATATTATTAACATAAATTAAATTAACACAGAAAATATGCGTTTAAAAAAAAGCAATTAATTAACAAAAAGTACGATGGGTAATAATTTCCCAATACTCTATTAAATTCTATCAACTTGTTGGTTGCATGGACGGAAATCAATTTAACACAATAACAATGATTTGGGACATATAAAAAAAATCCTACCAGTTCCCACAATCACTGGTACCAGTATAAGCTACGGTTAGGGCTGCCACAAGTAAATTATAATTGTACACGAAAACATGTAATAAAAGGGAATCTATGGCAGTATGGCAGTACTCATGTACGCCGATGTAATGAGATTAGTAAAAATAGCTGGGCACTTTCCTGCATGCTTCGTGACAAGACTTCCCAGGTGACAAGTTCCCGGGTCAAAATGCGGTACCCAAGGGTGAGGTCGTTGGTCAATGGAATAACTGTTCCCGTAGGAAAACTGTGAACGAAGAATTTTATTATACATTTTCATATTTCTAATATTGATATATTCTAAAATTGATACATACAAATAACTAACGTAAAAACTCACCCGCGACAAAAAGCGGTTTTCTTTTAAGGAATGACGAAAATAAATTTTCTGTTATCTGGTCGTTATTTAATATAAATTCTTAAATTCATTCTCAATACTTTCTCTCATTCTTTGACACTGGAATGACACAAGAAATCAATCTCTGTTAAAAATATATACTTTTGTATTTTGCACTTGCGTAAGAAGATTTTGAAGCTAACCGGTAAATAATAAAGAACAGGTTTCTTATGTAGCGTAATGCTGCACAATGCTCTAATAATGCACATTCATATTCGTATGCCACCACATAAACAAAGGCGCGTATGTGACACATGATAATACATACGTTTTAACCAAATGGAATATAAAAACTACGGAATACAGGTTCGTAAGTAGCTCCACTAGATTGAGTTGTCCACTGCGACGCATTATGTCATAGTCATATTAGGGTACGCTAGACCCGAAAGAAATTGTACTCTACTGAAACACCGTTACATATAAGTCGTTTTGAATCAAGGATTTAATCGTGAAGCCGCGTATTTTGCGCTTAAAAGGGTTAATTTTATGACAAATGATGTCTGCCCTATTATGTACATTTGTTGAGTAACGGGTGCGAGAGATGCGATCGGAATCGGAAACTATGTTTTAGTCATGTTAGCTCGGTTAGATAATCAGTATCAATTTCAGTTTCAATAAATATGAAGGTGGAAGTACTACTCAACGCGGTACTAGAACTTTTCAAGTAATTGAAATTTGATGTTTTAGAATTTCTCATAGCTAAAGTTATATACAGATATTTAAAAAAAAACACGTGCGAATTATTTTTTCCTGTTCACGAACTTATACTCGTACTTAAATCAACCATTAATTAGCAAATTACTCGAGCATCATTTTCTATAGAAGCTAGAAGGTTTGGTCATTCAGTACTTTGAAGTTCGGCAACTAAAAAAATACGTGTCAGCTATTTTTGACTACTCTATAACATAACATATATAAAAGTCAATCAAATCGGAGTCGGACAATTGGGTACACTTCCTTGTTAGTTTCATAGTTGACTTTTGTTTGTTATGTAGGTACCTACTTAAGTATATTTACTGTTTTTTTAAACCAGATATGTTTCAAGTAATATTTATGAAGAAAATACCTAATACAGACCTTGAAGGCCGGTGACGAGTGGGGCGAAGCTCCAAAACACAGGCGTGTCTAATCACCGCCAAAAGGAGCCTTTTTAACTTGACTCCTGCTTTCCAGAATGTATCGTTAACGATTTCAGATCACCTCGAGCTACTTGGGCTTAAATTAACCACTAAGCTGAACTTCGGTTCTACTATTGAGGCCAAAACAAAATCTGCTGCTAAAAAACTTAGAGCCTTACACAAGGTGAAGCGGTACTTCACGCCGGAACAGCTCCTAACACTTTATCAAGCGCAGGTTCGATCGTGTATGGAGTAATGATGCCACCTTTGGGACGGGTCAATTTGGGTGGATTCAATAGAACCCCGAGCTCGCAGACTCATTGCCGATCCTGAATTAGTGAGTGTAAGGTTACAGAGCCTTGAGCACAGTCGCAGGGTTCCTGTTTGTCTGTGTTTTACAGGATACATTTTGGAGAGTTGCACAGGAATTTCACGATTTAATTCCGCCATCTCCGTTTCACCACCGGACGTCCAGGCGAGGGGAGTGGTTTCATCCTTACGTTGTGAATATTCCATTCATTCGCACGAAGCGGTTCGCTTCTTCCTTCCTAATGAGGACTGCTAGGGATTGGAATTCGCTCCCTTCGTTTGTATTCCCGGAAACATATAATTTAGGTCTCTTCAAGGCAAGAGTGAATAGGCTGTTACTGAACCAGCGTGCTACACCCTCGACCTCGTCGACACTTACCATCAGCTGCGATTGAGATCAAACGCTGGTCAGTCTTGTTAAAAAAAATAATATGACGAAGTGATTTTTGAATTTTGATGAACGAAGCGGTTTATTAAGGAAAATATTATTTGCGGGAAATAAAACGCAGCCTATGTGTTCTACGTGTAATAAATACAATCTCAAAGAGTAGTGTTCAAAATATTGTCTGGGATACAGAGCCAGTTGCTTGGCAATATTTCATGAGCAGAACGGCAGATAACGGTTTATCAAGAGCGGAATTGTCACGTAAATCAGTCTCAGATTTCACTGCAGAGCCAAAGAGAGGTATACAGATCATGTACATTAAAAGTACGGATAATTTAATTTTCTTTTTTGCGTAATGAAATGGTATGATAAATATATATTATGTACACTTGATACATCATTGTATCACTTCATTTTCTTTTATTTTATTCAGTTTTTTTTTAGGAAAGTGCCGCCGGCAACGGGGTAGGGTCCAAGCTGCCGTGGTTAGGGCAGCAGAGAGAGGAACCCTCGGACTATGCGCGCCGTGCCCTGGATTACCGCCTTTTGAATCTGACCCTTGATCCAACCTTAGCTCTTACTTAGCGAGAGTCTCCCAAAATGTTGGTCGAGACTTTTCACTATGAGACCGTTCGCGGAAACAACTATCTGTACAATTATCAACTTAACTTAATTTTATTATTATTAATAAATATGTCTGTAACACGAGGTTTATTCATTACTAGCTGTACCCCCTGGTGTTACCCGCGGTTTATTAAAGGAAAAAACGTAGCCTATGCGTTAACCCAGGTTGTCAGCTCCAAACCAAATTTCATTATAATCGCTCCAGCAGTATAGACGAGAAAAGTATAAGTATATAATAAAATAATATGTTAGAGTAAAAATCTTTGTAGGTAGGTACTTGTAATAGTCAACAAATTTGAGCTACTAACCTGAATAAACAAACTTTGTTGCTACTCTTCCCTGAATCAAATTAAGTTACAAACAAGCCTGCGTAAAGCATCAGACACAATAGCCACCCGCTGTAATGGGTCTTTTGATAAACTTTCCTCTCAATACAGGGTTTTCTTCTGGGCTATTGTGTCCACAATTCGGCAATAAATCGCCTATTTGCAGAACTCGGAAGAAGCGAACGCAATAGTGTGTTTGATTAGCTCTCTAAATCTAATACCTTTTTATTATAAGTATACAGGTACTTATAACAAAAAGGAAGATTTAGAGACTATTGCGGTCGGTTCGGATTACAATACTCATTATACTTCTAGCGACAATAGTGATGTCTTTTGGTCTAAATGATATATTAATTTATTATATTGTCAGTGTAGCGCACTTAGGTCTGATAAATAATTTATTTATGTAAACAAATTAAAATGTATAATGAAAAATTTAACTTACTGCTAACAGTTAGATTCTAGCAATAGCACACTCCGTTAGAACTAGGATACAACGGTGAACTCGATACATGTTCAAATCCTTAATTTACAGCAAATTGCTTAACTACTTGCGCAGAAAAGGTTTCGTTAACGCTCAGATTTTTTTTTTATGAGTAATGGTTTCCCGCTTGTGAGACTGTTTTAAGACGTCACTTCAAAATATAAATAATAATAATCAAAGACAATCAAATTATGTTTTTGTTCGAATAGTCCAATCATTGGGAGCAAAAGAGGGGCTTTGCCGTACAAAAGGTTGGGGTTAAAATGTTTTTCCTTTTGCTCTGATAATTATCTTTATATACCTACATTGTAATTTCACCAAATATCAGTCCCAAAATCGTAGTGGTTTTTGAGATAAATAAAAAAAATAAAAATCGTTTTAATTTTTTATCTACTAAACTAGTAGCCCGATTTCTCCAAAATTTGTATTTATTATGTAGATAATTAAGGACTATTAACAAAAAAAAATTACCGTGAAATTTTATATGTAAGTAAAAATAAAAAGAATTCTTAATATTTCAAATTTATTTATTTTTACTTGCAAGATGGTGACACCTACCAATATTAGATATTTTATGATCCATTTAGGTAATACTCTATAGGTACCACTTGTATTTTCTCTAAAAAAAACACTCAAATCAATCACATTAAAAAAGAGGATTTGTAACATCTCATACCTGCTTTCCCTTTGCTGAGTACGTAGGTTTCAATAACGGTAAATGAGGTTGTCTATGTACTCATAAATGTCCGTGAACCTTACTGGAACTTTATTTCTATATTATAATATAATGTATAGAAATAATAACGGTGAAATATGTCTATAGACTGCGGTGACTGCTAACATAACATCATTCACAATACTCCTAATAGCTCCCTATTAGTCTCAAATAACTACCTTCTAGCCCAGCGGAGTGACGCTGCGTGAGGGCATTTACATACTTGTGTGTTTTTATCACAAATATTTATTCCTGAGTTATTGATGTATTATCTGCATACAATAAGTATTTATCTATTATATTTATTCCTCCACAGGCCAGACCGGTCAACAAAGAGTACTTTACGCCATTTCTTCACGTCACATCTTTACGTCATAAAAACGTTCAGATCCGTTCGCGATTCCTATATTATACAAATGAATTGAACTTTGCTAAAACAATTCGTATATTTTCGTGATGAAAGTTTTCTTATACATTATGTCCTCTACAAGTCACTACAAGTTTTGTTAAAGTTTTGCTACCATACGGCCGATCACTAATCATCACCTTACACGAACAATACAAGTCTGATTGATCATACTGTGGGACTAGTTTTTGTGTTGTTTAAGGTGTAATATGTACACGCTTTATTAGTTAATTTTATTTTTTATTTAATATTTATTGCACAAAATAAATCTTATTGTACAAGGCCGATTCAATGCCATGGGGCATTCTCTACCAGTCAACTTTTTTGAATACCCCGCCGGGGGCAAACAAGCGTGCGGCCTGCCTGATGCTAAGCAGTCACCGCAGTCTATAGACACTTACAATTCTAAGGGAATCACATGCGAGCTAACCTTAAAGGTAGGATTCGCGGTGCCGGTGACTCAAGGTTAAATTATCAGTAAAAATACTATACTATAATCTTCTATAATACATGCAGAGGCGTCGTAGATGGTGCGAATTCCTTCTTGTGTCGCTACCTCCATGGCATTATAATGATAAGTAATGCCAGAGTCTTAATAGCAGAGATTTGTAGGACTTTAATATTATATTCCCAATAACTTAGTCGCTCGTTATTACAGTCGCCATCAGAAACATCTGTACATTACAGGTTGCTCAAAAATATCTGAACATGTACTCTAACGCTTTGACAATAAGGTCGTGTTCAGATATTTTTGAGCAGCTTGTCCGTTGTGATGTATGTGATGGCGACTGTACCTACATAAAGAGTCTCGTAGTTCCTTATTGATATAAATTGACACTTCTGAATTGGCAAACTCTCTTAAAGTAGCCGAAACCGGGGTGTCTACCCTAAGTAGGTAGGTACCCAGTAAAGGGAAACCTATGTATGAGAGGTTGCAAATACTTTTTTTTTCAAGGTGTTGATCCGTGTGAATTTTTTTTTTAAATAATAAAAGTGGTAGAGTATTAAATGGTTCATAAAATATCTAATATTCGTAGGTGTCGCCATCTTGCAAGTAAAAAAAATATTTTTTGAAATATTAAAAATTCTTTTTTTTTACTTACAAATAAAATTTCACGGTATTTTTTTTTTGTGTTAAAAGTCCTTAATTATCTACATAACATATACAAATTTTGGAAAAATCGGGCTACTAGTTTAATAGATAAAAAATAAAAACCATTTTTCTTTTTTTTTATTTATCTCAAAAACCACCACGATTTTGGGGCTGATATTTGGTGAAATTACAACGTATATAAAGATAATTATCAGAGCAAAAGGAAAACCATTTTCACGTCTAAGGCAGTTTCGCCTACCAAACACGGCTATACCCTTTGGTCTTTTTTAAATAAAACCTCAACTGTTAATTTTATGACAAAAGTGTCCATGGGAGGTACAAAGATAATAAAATTAGCGGGGTTAACATGCTCTATTGTGTGTGTGGCTTCAATGGTAGTCAGGCATGCGAAAATGCATCACAAATTGAGATCGAGTCTGGGGAAAATAATGACGAAATTTCGAACTGCAAGGAGACGGAAAATGCCCACAAGGAAAATAGTGACATATTTAGCACCTCAAAACCGGTAAAGCATAAACAAATCTAAAATGATTCGAGAAATAGTAGTTAAAACTCTAACATTCGATAAGTAAACTATAACCACATTGACGATTTTTTGTAAAAATTTCATTTTCTCCCTCGTGTAACTTTGTATCTATAAGACCTACATAATAAACATGTAACATTTTTTATTCGAAATTTTATTACCTTTATGGGAGGTATATAGACACTTTTGTCATAAAATGTACAGTGGAGGTTTTATTTAATAAAGATCAAATTTGGGCCCCTTTAATTCAAGATGGCGGCTAACGCTCCAACCTCTCAAGGTCGAAAACTTACATTTTTCATATCTAGCCTATACTTAAGCAATATCAATGAAAACATTTTAACCTCCACCTTTTGCACGGCGAAAATACCTGCTTACTGGATTAGAATTCAAAGATCAGCGGCGACCACTTGCTACGGCAACCTCGGTACCGGGTGTGGACATAACTGTTCCCGCGCCTGCGCCCTGCAAAGCCTCATCTCTATTCGAAGGGTCCACGGAAGGAACATGTCTAGGCACTTTAGTGTAATTTTTAAGTTACCGCGTTTTTTAAGTTTGGAACGATGTAGGTAGTTCCTCATCAAATATATTTATGCACTTGTGTATAAATCAATTGTATGTTGAAATTACTTATCTTGAATAATAAAATAATAGAATATTAGTTAAAAGTGACGGATTGTTATTTTTAATACCAAAAAAACGAACCAAACCCATATTGAACACGGAAGAAACATGCTTTGTCACTTAACTACAGTAAATAAACATGCAAAGTAAAAAGCATAATAATAAAAAAGTATATTTTATTGGAATCGGATTACTTTGAATATTAAGTATCTTTATTTTGATATTATTTCGTGGTTCTAAAGACTAGGTAATATTTATTTAAATGTAAATCAATCTAGGTATGTAATCTAAATGAAGGTAATAGCGATTTTAGTATTATAACCATGTCCAATATTTAATAAAACGACCCTTTGGAGTGATTTAAGACTTTATAGAAAACAGCAGCCCGGCACGTCGTATGCAGAACAAATCAGAGAGAAATCGTTCGTAATCATGATAATGTGCGGTATCATTATTATAATCACATTTGCACAAATCTCCTTTTAAAATATAATGTTATTTATGAAATTGGGAGAATATCATGATTCATTAAACAGTTGGGCCTGTATGAAATGAATCCCGGAAGTGACAATTTAAAAATCGATTCCTTTACACTGTTACACCTGTAACAAATTCTACTTCTCGTCACCTGTAAAAAACTAAATATAACTAAATTGTGACCTACGTAAAGAACGATTAGAAATAAATAAAATAGAAACACACAAACAGGTACGCACACTCACTCATTAACAAATCACACATTTCATCATTCTTGTTTTAAGCATTATGAAGATGTAAAGAGGAAAGTGTATATTTTGTCTTGTATTAAGGTATTTTCTTCTAAAGATCATAATAATGCTCACAAGATCCTTCCTTCATTCCATTTCTCTTATATGCGCTTGGGAGGGAGCTTAAACAATCCTAATGGAGATTAAATCAAATTGTTATTAAGAAGTAATACAAGAACTAAGATAAAATTCAACGCACCTAAGTTGCGTGTAATAGCAGTATTTAATGTTAAAACCAGGAAGTTGCGACGAACTTACACCAAATCAGGATCTTTCATTAGGTGTCTTAAAGCAATTTCAATACATCCATAAAAAATGTATTCCCTGCAATGATTGAAATTTGGACCAATCAATATTAACTTTTTTTTTTGAAATTGTATGTTGTTTATTTTTATTCAATTTAAACATTTGGTACCTACTCCAGTCATTCAAAGTTATTTCAAACTATTGTTAATACTGCACTCACAATAAATTAGGTACTGACTTTATAAATATATTTATATAAAGTTCAATAAATAAATGATTTAATTTTTTTACGTGAATGTTGCGTTGGTTGTACAAATATATAACAAAAATATTGAGGTATTTTCTGTGTTTTAATATTACTCAAAACACGCAGAGATCCACATTAAACTATCTTTATCCAAGAATCGTTTTTTTTTCGTTCGTATTTTCTTTAAATAATGCATGTAACCTTTTAACGTTAAGAAGATAAATTAAAAAAGAAATTCCGGCGCATAAAGCACTTTCTAATTTTCATTACCAGTGAAGCACGTAATTGAAATTAATTATTGCGAAAAGTGGAAATGAAACAAAGAAAAAATTAGGACTACACGGTTTAGTAAAACCGTTTTTAAATAATACAGCTGCAACATAGCTTTATCTGATATAAATGCTGTGCAATCCGATGTATATGAAATTTGAAGTACGAGGTGTGATACTTGGACTGGTCTCGTTTTAATTTTTTTCCAAATACAGATATAACAGTATATTTATATTAGGATTTTGTAATTCAACTATTACTGTTATATTACTTGCCAGAAAGAAAGCTTTTTAAATTTCTTCCAAACAATCAAAAATCACAAAGGAGTTGGGACAATGTTACCTGTAAACAACACTGTCCATACCGTGCGAGACCAATGCCGCTCGGGAAGCTGGTTACTGGCGACATGTTCATCCTTCGCCATATACTGGTACTTTCTGAGTACGAGTTCCCTTAAGCCATCGCGAGAAAAATGCGTCCGTACAATAAGTAGTCTAACGATGCTGCAATATACGGTTCAATTTTGCGTACTTCCGAATAAAAAAAAGCGTCTCGCCCTAACGGCGGAAAACCATATTTATACCAGCGACTAGTTTGCTACCGTGAGTTCCGGTGTGTACGCCACATTTAAACTCTTTTGGCACGGACCTGGACCGACTGGACACCATGCACCAATTGCACCATGGACTAAATATCTTGGCAAAAAAACAGGCCGTTTTTATAGACACGCGTCGCTTCATTATATCAGTTACCCATCGGTCTCTTGCAACCATCCCCTCCTTGAGCTACCGAGAGCTAACTAGCAAGAAGCCTGCTTGGGTACCTTTGGTTCCTTGAAGCGCGAAACGTCTGGTTGAAGTAACTGGTGACCAAAGAGGTCGGCTTTCTCGCACAACGTATCAGCATTTCGATACAACGAGGAAATGTCGCCAGCATCCTTAGTACAATGCCTCGAGGGCGTTTATTAGATTTAAGGTAGAGTATGCATCTATTGTATAGTTATTGTAATGATTAGCCTAAGTTAATTTCCCAACTATTATTTCATTGAGCTAAGACATCTGTAGACGCTGGTCAGTCACAAAGACAGGCCTGTAAACCAACTTACTTATTACTGATAATATGTAATACCCATCAGGTATTACATATTATTTTAAATAAACAGGACTTAAACGAATATCTTAATCGAAATCATATTCGGGTTGTTCAAAAAGCCCGCGTGGCTAGCTGCTGCTGATAACTAGATGCTGGCTATCATCTGACAGCCAGTATTCATCCACAGAGCTTAGATCTCCTGTTTTAAGCACTGAGATTCACAAAAGTGTATATACAAGTAGGAGTGTAGATATAGCCGTATGTTTATTATGTACATTAAATAAATCTCAAATATCCCAATTATAGCTATTTCGGGTTTAAACTTAAAGTACAACGAGACCGTTTATTGTAATTAAAAAATAAGATTAGACCGTTGAGTCGTTCGTGTAGCAATATTTAATTAGCGCTTCGCCAACTGCCTCTGTGTTTAAAAGTGCTTGTAAGATTAACATTTAATTGAAAATTTCGACGTTAAAATTTAATCATAGGATAGCCCGTATGAAAAGTAATTCCGTGCATTTTTTGAGCTTTTAACATGGGCTACGGTTACATATTTTGACGAAAATATTGTTAAAATAAAGCAATGTAAATATGCCTATCAAAAAAGATGTCTAAAATTCCCTATTGTTAACTTCTACGTGTAATCATAATATTTTTACATTGTGTTCTGTATTTATCGATATACATATGTACATATAATCGGTAGTCGATAAACGAGAAGTCCCTATGACAGCTCAAAAATGCTACCAGAATTCCGGTGTCTGTTATTAATGTGTTTTTTTTTTTCAACATGTTAATTCAGACTTAGACACTTGTTTTCTGCAAAGTCATAATAAAAACATTTCGGCCCATTTAAAAAAATAATCAACATCCATTATTTCTCATTTACCTAATTAATGAAATTACAGAAAATACTTAATTCAGATAATTATACACTCGAAAGCAAAAGTTTCGGGTCCCTAGCATTTAGGCGAAGAACTCGAAAACGAAAGACACCACACTGAAACAAATTAAACCTTAAACACGATTTATTGTTACTTAAATCAAATACATGACATTTTTACTGAAAGTTTATTTTAATAAAAACGATAAAGTAAAAATGGCGTATATTGCTTGTAGAACCAAAATTAAAAATTTTGAACTTCTTATTCTTGCATACATATATTTTGACATGGGTCAGTTCTTTGTATTACCCCCATGTGCTGCGTGCACTGCTGCAATGCGGTTCGGCATGATGTACGCCAAGTTTCTGATATACTGTTGGGTAATATTCTCCCATTAATCTACCAATGCATCTTTCAACTCACGCGTTATTGAAGGAGGAATTCGTAGCCTTACACGTCGTCCAAGCTCATACAGGGCTACGTGGTGGCCACTCCATGAGCCAAATGCCGACGTCATCCCAGTACTTCTGCACCACTGGAGCAGTATAGGGCCGGCGTTATCGTGCATAAAAATAACATCCTCACCGAGTCTTGCCATAAATGGGCCGACATATTCATTTAGGATTTCCTCCACTAATCTTCCACTATTTTCGATGAAAACTAGCTCTGTTCTGCTTTCTGAAGAAATTCCAGCCCACACGAGTACCAAACATGCATAAAACATTAATTACAAGCTTGCATAAATCTTTCTCTTGGCCTTCTGTACTCCTTTCGTAATTTTGATACAGCATACGTTTCGATTCATCCGAGAACATGATATTTGAATAATCTTCATTAGTTCAATTCAAGAGTTCACGTGCTTAAAATCGTCTTGCAGTACGTTGGCGCCTTTCCATTTGAGGACAATTTGCGTGACTGAATGGTTTTGAATTACCTTCTCTAAGTCGCCGCCTTACAGTCCAGGGACTAGGGTTTCTACCACCAAGAGCTAAAAAAATATGATTCAATGCTGTTCCCGTAAGAAATCGATTGCCTAGCGTAGTGTTCACTAGTATCGATCCTCCCATGTCGTTGATCACCTTGGTCTGCCTGTTGTTGAACTTCGCATATTCGAACCAGTTTGTAGAAACCGCTGACAAATACTTTGAACTGTTGACAACAATACACTGACTATTCTTGCTGTTTCTCGCTGGCCTCTCCCATTTTTCAGCATCGTGTGGATCCTCGTCCATCCCTCGAGTGTGAGTGACATAATTTCTACTTCAATAATAACAATTTTGTACATGAGGACACTTTTTATACTTTTTTGACACGATGAAAACAAAAGCAGAGACAGTTGTGAAAATATGAATGTCTAAATTGTAAAAAAAAACGAATACCTATTATGTTTAATTTTTTTCATATATTATACAGGATGTGGCCTGTAATAAGAACAATAAATGTAAACGATGATTCTACAGAGTACACGCAGTTAACTTGCTCTTATATTAATACTCCAAAGTGATTAAACTCAGAGATATAGCCATTCAAATTTACTATACATAATCAGTGAACTTCATGATCGCTAAATTGTCGGTTATCGATCCTTACATTATGTATCTTGGTACAGGACAATCAATGGACGTCACTAATTAAAAATGGCAGGAATTCGCTACGACGCTCCCGAATTGTGCGAGATGATATTACGGTACGGAGAAGGTTGAGGTAACGCGAATAGAGCCTTAGAATTATATCAAGATCGTTATCCTAATCGGAGGCATCCAGCACACGGTCGCGTTATAACAAACGCAGTGCAACGCGTGAGAGAGGACCGACCGGTGACAGGCGGCCGGGTGCAGCCTTAACGTTCGCTTAGCATTAGAACAGCGAATTCTACGGCATTTTAGGGAACGTCCAATGACTAGTACCCGAAAGTCAGGTCATGTGTTTGGACTTAATAACAAAACTATACACAAAGTGTTAAAAAATAGGAAAAAGCATCCTAACAAGTTTTTAAAAGTTCAGGCCATGCTGCCACGTGATTATCCGGTATTTCCGGTAGGATTAGCTTATTGTAAGTGGTTTTTGCAACATGCCGAGATCAAAATAATTTTTTGCAAAATGTAATTTGGACTGATGAATCCACATTCAAGAACAATGGCATTTGGAACAGAAGAAATACACATTATTGGAGCAGCCATAACCCACGTGTAATGAGACAAACTGCTCATCAATACCGTTTTTCTGTCAATGTGTGGGCAGCAATTTATGGTAACGTTATAATAGGTCCTGTGTTTGTTAATGGAAATTTAAATGCAGAACGAATTATAAGATTAATATATGACACCGTGGTAGAATATTATAACAACTATAAACCATGTAATTGTAAATGCAAACTTTTTAGGAATTGTGTATACACTCTGTTATAAGAATGTAATGACAATCTATGTCAATTTAGTAAAACAAAGTATTTTGATAATAAATCGGATAAATAGGGTTCACCAAAATTCTGTTCTGATGGTGTAGCGTGGGTGTTCAGTCAGGGTAACACTGAAATTCTTCATTAGTATCGACAAGACCCTGTCTCAGTGTTGGGATATGTCGTGTTGCAGTGGTGTCACGCAAGTACGATCATAACCGTGCTTTGCTAAACAAACATCTTTACAATTGTTTAATGTGCAAGTTTAGTGATCAAAAGGTTACCGGTAAGATAGACATCATTTTGTTGGAAAAGTTTAATAGATAGGTTGAAGTTACTTTACAGCGTTTCACTAATTTCGTGCTTTCACTAGTTCACACCTAATTATTGAGGTTGTAACTTGTTACGTTATATTCAAAGAAGTAACAATATTGATGTATTTAGTAGATTTTATAGTTCTTGAAAACGATAGTAAATGTCAATGTCAAGTACGCCGGCTAGACACGTAATGTCTGCAGTACAATGATGGGTCTATTAATTTTGTTAGAAAATAACGGTAAAATAATTATTAATTTTATTTAATGAGTACCAGCAGTGGGACAGAAACACAGGCTTAACAAAATATAATGGAACGGAATTAATTACTGATTAGTTAAAGGGTCTCATTTTTATTTTTTTGCCTCTATTAAAGGCCACACCCTGTATACATTATTAAATTGTCTATCAGGCTCAATTTATTTCAATCCTCGAACTTTATTCGTTCTCAAGATATTAAAGAAAATGCTAGTGACCCGAAATTCTTGCTCTCGCATGTAGCAAGTATAAAATATAACAACAAAGTTCAGTATTCTACGAATTTTTACTGCTTGATTAAATTGTGCAATTTATTTTGTCTTTGTTAGGCTGTTGACCCTCATATCTTAGTCTTTGTAGAAAATTTTACTTTATGCACGTCTAGGTACGACTTATAATCGAACTTCACGAGAATGAGAGGTGAAAAAAATGTGTCCTCTTTTCATAGCCGTCAAAATAATTGCCACTGAAGCGGTGTTTGGTGTTTTTAGTTCTTTGTGTATATCTTTTTGACGTACTCGAAATATAAAAAATATATGTGTGCAAAATGCGATTTTTCACACGACCAAAATTTGAAAAACTGAAAATTTTCCATATGAAACCCAAATTTTGTATAGTCTCACTCAAATAACAGGAAATTACACGCTAAAAACGGTTAATAGGTTATTATCTGTATTTAATATGAAAGGCACATAAAGATAAACAAACACAATTCAATTATAAATAGTCTATAAAATTACTTAGACTAAATCTAACTTAAAAAATAAAATATTATTAACTATTTACAAATAAAAAACTGGCTCTGGCTCGGAGCCTGACGGAACGGTGCCCAGAAGGCTGGCGGAGTTGCCACGCTGAATGGCGATGCTAATGCGCTGGGAAGGAATGAACCAGCCCTCTGGTCACCTGTAGCGTCTTTTAAACGTTTGCTCAGCTGCCTATAAATTGCGTGTACTCCGGGTCCCCAGGGTCCAAGGGTCTCCACACCTAAAAGCACAAATATGTAGCTGGAACTAATGCTGCATATTTGCGCCTCTTGAAGCGCTCAGCTGTTTCGGCAGCTGCTCCAGATTTGAATGAGGTTCCTGGGAGATAGGGCGGCGCAAGGGTATCTACGCATGTAGCATCCCATACCAAAGGCCGTCCAGTCAGGCCGCTTGCCGTCAACCCTAGCCAGCCCTGTGGGTTCTAATATGGGTTCCGGCACTTGCAAAGGCAGAGCGTAAGATGTCATTTATAGTGGCATGTCTCGTGATACGGCCAGCGGTCCTGCTGCAGGAGAGTCTATGCACACCTAAGACGTAGGGCTAAGGAGAGCATAAACCTAGGTGCCAAGATTCTTGGAGGGTAAGGCCTGTAGCCAACACCCCGACTCCCATTCGTAACAAGCAAGGAGGCGAGCGCGCTCCGCAGGGCTGGTAGAATTTTCGTACAAGTGATTCCGCACCAGCTCGCAGAGCGGCTCGTCCCATTAACGCTGCAAATAGGGAGCCGTTGGCAGGTCAGCTTTAGGGCAGTTGAGCATCCAGAAATATTCAGCATCCTGCAAAAAAGGAATTTCCAAATTATGATGGGTTTTTAGAATTTTGGCAATCAATTGTCGAGTACTATAAATTGAACAAAGAAAAGCGGATAGAGACATTATTGATACTTTGCGGATCCCAATGCCTCCATACCTGATAGGCAGGGATGCTTGGGACTATTGTTTGTAGTCCAGGTTGATATTGATGACTGAAAAAAGAGTGGTTTTGATTAGAATATCTAGTTTTTCTAAAAGTTTCGGGTACATCCAGAGGTTGCTACATCTGAGTGCGTACGTACATTTTGGAACAAACAGGCAGTATTTTACTATGGTGTACGCCATATGGGCATTTATTTGACGTAGGTGGTCTGACAATAAGTGGTGAACATGAGATAATTTTTATTAATGAAATCCGAAAAGGACTCTTTGATATTTGGTGCTATATTCCAGAATTTCGTGATCATTCAAAATATACTTCTCATTTTGTACAATTTAACTCCAGACCTAATTTTGCAAATTTCTAATGAATAACTTTTAAATCATATAGCACCGTGTCAACCTTACCTCATAGAGTACTGTCATATAGATACCATAAATTAATAGAAGATTTAAGAGCCAGCCAAAAAAAAAATATCTTAAGAGGTTAATTTTATAAAATAACGTAAATAACAAAGTGGTGACTAAGAAATGAAGATTTTTTGAGTAAAAAAAATTGTTTAAATTGAAAACAAAACTTAACCTATTATAGTTTTACAAATCAATATACGTTATAAAAAGAAAAGCATGCTGAATACATGAATATTCTCAATTATACTTATATTGTACAAAAATGCAGGTAGTACAGGCGCTCCGCAGCTGCTCGCGCCGCTCTCTCAGCCTCTTCAGCATCTAATGGCTCCCCTCTTCTCCTGGCAACGGACTCATGCCTATCTGAACGACGTAAATATTTACATAACGTGTGATATATTTTTGGATAGGTATCATCGTCTCAGCCACAAGACAGCGACTGCTGAACATAGGCCTCCCCATTGGACCTGCATCCAGCGTCTTACGGCGACCCTAATGAGCTCGTCTGTCCATCTTGTGGATGAATGTCCTATGCTGCCCTTGCTACTCCGTAGTCTGCACTCGAGCACCTTTCGACTTTCGTTATATTAGGGTCCTATCGGGTTTTCTACAGCGGTAAAAGGAAATTTCCACTTTTTGGTATTCATATTTATTTTATCCGAAATACAACTGTGAGGAAATATAAAACTTATAAAATAGAAACCAGTGTGAAGTCAGAGGTCTAAGTCAGCGGCGAGCGATAACCCGCCCAAATTAAAAGGTCAACATGTTTGTTAAGGTTTTTTTCAAGCGAACTAAATAGCTTTTGTCTTAATAGTAGTACTAGGAGGTGGATCATTACAGTCATTAAACATTTTGTTGTCTAAGTCAATTTTTTTTTCTATTCTTTACCTCTGTACTTGCTATAAGGAAATAATCAAACAGCTGCACAAAAACATAAGGAAACATTCAATAGGAGCTATTATTGCTCTTATTGAACCCACAGGTGCTGCATGAAATTTTTCATAAATTACCTATATAGCTTTTGACCTATCCAAATACACAAGGTACCTAAGCTTAATTGGAATGTTTCATAAATACGTTCAAAGTTTTTTTTAATTTCGTAGAAAGTACATCCATCCAATCTTTTACGTATATAATATATATGTGAAGGTTATAGAAATTTATGTATGTTTAAAGTTTTTTTTTAATTTAATATATCGGAGTCCAAATTTTTAAGCAGAAGAAAAAACTTCAAAATAACGAAATAAATTATAGCTTTTCTAATTAAATCCGTCGTTTAAACTTTTATTTATATTGGGTCCCTAAAATAAATTACTGACAATATAGCACCCTACGCTAAAATATAATTCTATGGGAAGTGTCGTATAAGCTTTTTGTTTCCTTGATAAAGTGCTTTTAAGGGTGCTTTCTCAAAACGGTGAACCCGGTTGTTGCTTTAAACGAAATTACGATGATTTTTTTTTCTGGCGCTCACATGCATTTTTGTTAACGTAATAATCAAGCTTTAACTGAGTATTTAGCCAGTAACAATAACAGCTACTTACTATCTGCCACCTATTGTACTTTTATTTAAATCTAGGATAGGCGAAATTCTAGTGTATATTTGTGTGGTGGACACTGGATATATACTTTTCATCACACTTGCTCGTCAATGGTGTAATTACTTGCGAGAGTACAGAGCAGTTATAGTCGATTTAGCTCACATGGGCTGTTAAGTTTAGTTTTAAAAATATACAGAACCTATACTTCACTTGGACTTAGGATGTTTGCAAACAGCCAAGGTGTATTACATATTTTCAAAAGTTTGCTACAACCAACTTTTAATATGTAATAAATATGTAATAAATATGTATTTAATAAAAAAAAAACATATCTTTATATAAAATTTTACTGCAATTTAATGTTTAGTATTTATTAAAAATAAATGTTTTCTATTTGATTTTGATAATTGATACTATTTGGCAGGATGATCTGTCAACTTCGAAAACAAAACGCAGTTGTTAACATTATCTGTGGAAGACATTGAAAAAAGTTGACATTGTTGACAATCTTTTATAGTGGATGCGGTCTGATTATAGTTTTCAAAGTGTATTTTGATTTTAAGCCTACATAAGTAACTAATATTTTACCAACGAATTTATTTTATTTCCTCGCAAATGTGATGAAAAACATTGTATGTACCACGGGTGGTAAGTGTATACCAAACTTGAGTCATTACGAGTAAAAGCCCTCCGACTTCGTCGTCGGGCTTCTAATAGACTCGCGTTTACTATACCTTACTTACCATCCTCGTTGCACAATGTACTATTATTTTCTATTCATATTCTAATTACTAATAAACATTCATTAAAGGAGTGTGTGAGCTCAAAACTATCAATTTGCTGGCGTAGCTGTTTATGGACAATATAGGTGCAGATCATTGACCTTACTTTGTCAAATTTAGTGAAAAGTTTATTATAGCAATGTTTATTCATTATGAAGTGATTATGGGAACCTGTCTAACGAACGACTTGTAGCTTGTTCAAACACACTATGTGTTAAAATGAAAACTTAGAACCGTTACTTTATTAAGTGCTTCGAACTCGAAATAACTAAACTTAACAAATACCGATATGATTGCGGTGATTAAAGTTTTGATTTAGCTATTTTATTATTAATCCTTACTCTCATTTCTATGCTACTTCACCGCGAAAAAGTAGGCCAGGCTTCAATTCGATTCAAGCTGGGAGCGGACTAATAAATTTTATTTTAATATTCCTTTCACGACCGCCTTCGTCCTTCGATTTATGTATGATACAGGAAAAAAAAAATCTAGTCTTTATTTATTGACACTAATATAAATCTGCAATACTTAAACATAGTTTATAATTTTCATTTGACAATCTTGTTTCCCGTTCTACGTAATCTCGGTATAAAAATATTTGTAATTGATTCGGGGATGGTTTATAAAAAAATATGTATATAGGTACATATATATAAATCTTAAAACATTCGCGTTTTCTACACATTAACTAAAAAAAAATCTTTTAGTTATTTGGAGCAACTTTATCATATCAGCCGAAGGAAGGAGAAAGGAGGAAGGACTGCTCGACATGGGAAGCCTATGTCCAGCAGTAGACATCCTTCAGCGACCTATAGTGACCGATTCTGCGCCACATGCATCCAGTGGATTCCCGCGATCTATACAATGTTGTCGGTCCACCTTATGAAGGGTCAGCTCACGCTGCGCTTTCCAGTTCATCGTCGCCAATCGAGAACCTTTACGCCCCAACGGCTATTGGTTCTGTCATTTAAGTTTAACGATCCGGGAGACTATATAATAATTATATACTTTGGTGCTGCTGCGTATGACATAATTTCTAATGCGATTGCGCAGAGACATTCCCAGCATAGCCCTATCCGTTGCCCTTTGGGTGATTTAGTCTTCTTATGAGGCCCAACAGTATTGGGACTACCAATAATATAATAATTGCAATAATATTTGCAAGCGCTGGTGGCCTAGTGGTAAAAGCATGCGACTTGCAATCCGGAGGTCGCAGGTTCAAACCCCAGCAAATACATACTAGCACCAATGGGATTTTCGGAACTTATGTACGATATATCATTTGATATTTGCCAGTCGCTTTTCGGTGACGGAAAACATAGTGAGAAAAACGGGCTGAACACAATACGGCCTAGTTCACCCTCTGGGTTGGAAGGTCAGACGGCAGTCGCTTTCGTATAAATAGTGTCTACGCCAAATCCTGGGATTAGTTGCCAAGCAGACCCTCGGCTCCCATGAGCCATGGCAAAATGCCGGGAAAGGAAGATGATGATGTATCAATATGTGTATGTCTTTCCCGTATACAGAACAATGGTGTACAGGACGGTTCGTAAATTTTGGGAACGTATGCGGAGCCGGATCGAGCCAACGCAAAGAGGCCCTTTCGACAATGTAATGGAATGTAAGAGATACACTAAGCAGATGTTGCCCCTGTCCGTGTCATGGGACGCGTAGGTACTGAGGCAGCACCCGCCATGGTGTAAGGACTATTGAGATTTAATATAATCTAAAATGTACTAGGCTTTTGTGCGGAAATCATACGTTTATTAAGTAAATAGGCCTCAAAGGCACTTTTACACATCGAGTACACAAAAGAAGATAAATAAAAACTACACCGGTTCTAACCTTACACCTCTGACCCGAAAAGCCTTTCGACTTTCATGAGCGGCAAGAAACTCGGCGGGACTTCTATTTTCAAAACAGTATTACAAAAGATATTTTAAACATAATTATGTATTACATAAAAATGCGTTATTCTAAAAGAAAACATATCCAAAAATTATAAAAATTTACTGCCAAAGAAAAAATTAAAATAATTACTTACAAGTCGAAATCTAACTGCTAAGAACGAATTTAACAACACGTTTTGATTTGCACTAGCTACAATTGGAAAGCAACAACACCTGCCTAATAAAATGGTATACATTTTTTTTTCCGGCAGAGGGTTACTCGCCCTCCGCGAGAAAGGCCTCCCAAAAAGCGACATTCAAAGATGGCTCAAGGGCATCACCGGTGCAAAGGCTAAGTGTAGAGAGGCGTCCCTGGACTTACGCTACTTACCTATGTTTCCACATCTACTCTCGAGTACGCATGCGAGTACGAGTTAAGGCAAGCCAGAGGTAAGAGGACTCTTCCCTCCTGTCCGGAAGGGCACCACAGGGGCGCTCAGATACGTGGAGTCGCAACAAGCTGCCCTCCGTTGACTGCTTGCACTGGAGAAAACCTTACGAACCACAGAAATGTAAAGCTTACAGTTCTGTTTCAGCGGCGCTACCGCGAAACACGATATTCGTAAATTTCGGACGATTGCCTCTGTCACTCTCATGACGCCTTTATTGGAGTAAAAGAGATGGATGCCCGAAATATACGAACTTCGATGTTCGCGGTACCGGGCCTGTATGCCACGATTATTTATAACTCTAAATAAAATACACGTCAGTCATTGACAATAAAATCTCGAACACAATAAAACACGGTGAGTCTGTATAAACAGTTGCAGCCAATACGACACATGTGCTTCAAATCAAAACGATTCTTGTTGTACATAATAGGACCAAGATCGCGAGCCACGGAAACGAATTCTTATTGCTCGCCCAAGGAGATTGGTCGTTTATCTTCATCACGTAATATAAAATAGCGTGCAAAAAGTAAAGGTTTTTCATTTTTATAATGAAAATGATGCCTCATTAGTGTCATATACATTATTTAGAGTTATGAAATGTATGACAACATACACAAAAAACGATATTTTTGTATACAGTACCACGGTGCTGTAATAATATTACTTGTAGCGGGTCTACGTAGGCTGCCCTGAAAATTGTGGCAATTTAATACTTAAGAACGTAGTTTTGACTTGTGTTATACTTTTTTATTACGACATGACCATAGTTTCAATATCCAAAAACACTGGCCGCTTAGACAAAAATATTAATATTTGATTTTTAATTGATTTCTAAAGTGGTGCCTAATTTGGTGCCGCAAAACCTGAAAAACATTTAATGAAGGAAACTAAAATGGCGTTTTTAGTATTGTGTGAGGTGACGACTCATGGGTATACACATATGAACAAAAAACCAATCTTGACGATAGGTCTATGAAGACGAGCCCAAGCCATAAAAATTGTTAGTTCTTGCAGCACGATCCAAAAAGTTATAGCAACATTTGTCTTCAAATCGGATCACGTGACGACTATTGCTCTTGAAAACTAAAGATGTCAATACTGATTGGTATATAAGTACTGTTGAACTGCGTCTAAATAACCCTAATCGCCGCATCAAAGTACACCGTGATATTTCCAGTCCTAACCAGTCCAGCATATTATTGTCACTGCTAGGAGAACAGATGACTATTTGGAGGGTGAAAAAGTAGAATTACTGGACCATCCTCCGTACAGCCCCGACCTAAGTCCCAACGATTTTTTTTACATTTCTGTAAATCAAGAATCAGTTGCGTGGTCAGTCTTTTCAAATCGCGGAAAAAGCAGTCGACGCTTATAAAATGGCTATTTTGACTACTTCAGAGTTCAATAACTGTTTTAAAAATTGGTTTCAAAGAATGAGAAAGTGCATTAAACGTAACGGAAAATACTTTGAAAACTAATAAAAGTACATAATATTCCATTCCAAACAAGCTTAAATCACAAAAAAAAAATGTTTTTGACAATTACGAGTATGATTCAAACAGTCCACTCAAATTACTAATTTAAATAGCCTAATAAACCGTTTTAATATCTAGATACAGCTGTTAAAAGTAAAATAAAATACAAAAAATAAAAATAAAAGATTTAAAATACTTTGCCTGATTTCAGCGAGAGTAGGAACATTCAATTGCAAGTTTTTTATGGAGTTAGATAAAAATATTATGCAAAAAAATACAGCCTGTATATCCAAGACTTGTTATCAATATATATATCATAAATATACGTGTTTTGACTCTCCTCATTTGAATCGCTGCAGAGTTTGCGGCACTTACTAAAACGGGCTGTTTTTGATCGTCGTTAAGCAAATGTGGTATCCAACGAGAGATCAACCTTTTTACATCGAGTACTCGATTTTTTGAATCGTTGTCCGTGAAATGCCCATGGATGCCTCTGGATGTGTCTGATATCTGTCGATATTATCTTGAGTCATGGCGGTTTTTGGTGCCCACGTTGAAGTTCTAAGCGTTCTAACCAGCATATTATTGTCCTAAATCATGGTGCTGCAACACTATATAAATAAAAGATTAAGCTGTTTATATCACAAGTTCCACTCATTTCTATTTTACAATTTAGGTAGTTAAATCTTGTATATCTAAGCCTGAGAACAAACAAATTTAAGAATAATTTACTTTCTTAGGCGGATCGACTTAACTGTTCGTTATTGGCAACCAATACAAACCTCTGCAGGTAAGGATTACTCCATTATGTTTTAAGCCGACCTCATTACCTCTGGCTTATGCATATGCTTGCTTAAGTGTGCGACTATATCTTGGATTTGGCTTATGAGTAGGTAGGTACCTACTAGCACATGCATAAAACAATTCGCTCATGATGTCATAGTTAATATAACTAATTTTACATATTGTTTTTTTCTAGCTGTTAACCTCTTGACCGCCACAGTCATCTAGTCGTGGGAGGCAAAGGAATGCCTCACATAATTACGGTCATCATTACGTGACAAATATGCACTAAACTGTAAATTCGTGGTGTACAGACAAGTAAAGTTTATGTTTGATAGCTTATTATAATTTAAAGACTACTAACTTTTCGCTTGACTTTATATAACACAGGGAATGTACTTTATTCTTCAACGTATTCAATAATGTAGGACTTTCAGGTATATTAAACATATAACGTATATTGTAATGTGTTCCAGCGACCCTGGGTGTTGGCAAAATCTTGCGGTTGACAGCGTTGATAGGGGTCGAGCAAGAAGGTATATAAAAAATATGGCCACGATTTTAACACAGATATTCCATTACAAAAGGCCTTGAACACAGAGGGTTAGTTCCAACTCTTTATTGCCTTTTTTGTATAAGTCACCGTCAGAAATGAATAGGTAAGTAATTACTAAATTTATGTCGTTAAATTAATTCATTGTGAATCTATTATTTCATTCCTAACTATACCTAGATATTTTTGTAGCAGGAACGACATTTGCTTGGTGCATGCCACAATAAAAATATTTATATTCTAGACGCCTCGTGCCTCCGATCTTGAACAAAAACGAAATTCTTTGACCCAATTTACTTTTATGATTTGCAATGTTTAATTTCCAAGTTGTATGTAAAATATAAATACATTGATAGTTTTGTAATTGCGATCTATTTTGAACCCACCCTGTTACCCTATATTTGTCTTTCGATGATTTTATTAATTTGTCAATCACTTACAAAAAACATTCGTGCTAGAACAATACATATCTAGGTGTATTCATAACATCTGCATCAGTATGACACGGTACCGCGATTATTAATAAAGAAAAAGTACATTGTTAACCAAGGGTAGAAAAGTCACCCATTGATGACGAGGTAGTTTGGTTCGCTAATAGTGCGAGTCGGAAATGGGTGGCTTTTACCCGAGTTAAGCATACTATTTTTGAGGAAAGTAAAATAAGAGCAAGAAAAAAGTAAAAAAAAAAGTTTCATAGATAACAAACTGACTGACTAAAATACTAATCTAACCACATCAGCTTGTTTAAATTGAACCATGGAGCTGAAAGTTTAAGTTGTATCGATTAATCATTGAAATATATAAAGAATCAGCACAAATTCTGACAAAGATTTTACTATTTTCTCGGACTGCCATTTCATACTAGTTGTAGATTTTCTATTGAAACTTGTGGTAGGAGGCTTTCCATTATATTTTTTTTCTTGCAGCATAATTGTCATATCGCTTGAATCTTTTTTTTCGCGCGCGTTATTGGCGAATTAATGGGTATCTTAAGCAACATTTTAGTTTTATCAAAAAACAGGATCTTTTATTTTTAAAATTTAAGATTTGTTTTGTGTATAAAGTAATAGAATTAGTAATGAAATGGTCCTATTCAATGTAATAACAGTAATAATGACTAATATTAATAATAAAGTAATATTTCCAATAAGTAAGTATACAATATTAATGTTTAGCTGTATAACTTACTGCTGTTGCTAATCTGCGCATATCAAAGATAAAAAAAACCTTCGTAGGTTTATTCCTTCTCGTTACTGTAATATAGAACCAAGACACTTATTGACATATTTAATGTATGATAATCGCTACAATGAATTCCTATAATTTAAGAGAGAGAACTATTCATATGTGTTTCTGGGGTCGGAAAATAAGTTTATTTTCGCCAATTTGTTCTACTAAGTGCTTACAAGGGAGAATTAATAGAAACATGCCATATTGCGATCCTAGGGCGGCAATTTAACACTTTCCACCCGCATAGTAGACAAACAATGACCCCCTTTCCGAGCATGAGAAATAAAAATATCGTTTTGATGTTTTGGAATAAAGAATTCGAAAACAAAAGAATGTTTTTGATTGGTCGAATAGTTTTATTGCCGCGTCTGTTCCAAGAAAAATCCTACACAAAGAACTTGGCGTGAAAAAGTTGATCTCTCGTTGGATACTATATTTTCTTAACGACGACCAAAAAACAGCCCGTTTAAGAAAGTGTATATGTATGTATAAACACGTATTATATGATATGGTTAGTGGTGACGAGTCTTGGATATATGCTTACGACCCAGATTCCAAGCAGAGCCCTGAGTGTAAGTTTTTAACGTAATATTACATTACCATCGCGTTAGTGTTTCCCATATAAATAACATTATCACTTACGCGTTCTAGACTTTTGTTGCAGTCACATCGCCACTATTATACTAGAAGATCGCGAGATAATTAACGCCGACTGGTATACCACTGTCTGTTTGCCACAAGTAATCACAGAGTATCGAAAAAACAACCAAAGACGACGTATGATACTGCACCAAGACAACGCATGCTCGCACACCGCTCGCCAAACAAAGACTTTTTGAGAGGCCAAATGTCAAAATATTAGATTACAGCCCAGACTTGGGCCCTATCGATTTTTACACGTTACCAAAAATAAAGCAGGTCAACGTTTCAGCACACCCAAAACAGCTGTTGACGCTTACATAACGGTCATACAACGGACTGCAATCACTTTGTAGTGGTAAAATGTTTTAAAATTAAAAACTGGTTCGAACGCATAGAAAAGTGTATCAAATATCGCGGAGAATTCTTTAAAAACAACAAATGGTAAAAACCTATTAGAACGTCTATACTTATTACAAACGATATAGCTTAAAATACAGCCCTCGTATTATACGTAGAAGCATTGTAGCACACCGGGTGTAAGGTAAGCTCGCCAGACCGGGTGACCAATATTAAAGACGGATCCAAATTGCTTATGCCAATAATGTTCTTAAAAAATTAGACTATAAGTTTACATTTTGTTACGTGCCCGTGGTTTATGGTGTACTGTTACACACTCTGGATTCTGCCAGTCAGACTTACAAGTAGCCGCTGCACGAGGATTTAAAACAGCAAGTTATTTTCAGTAAATATAATTTACCTTGATATGTATCAAAAGGTTGGGTGTTGTGTTTAAAATTGTGTTTTTTCCGAATAGAAGAAGGCATAAGTTAGATCGACTAGTAAGTACCTAGATATACTGCACAAATAATAAAGTAATATGTGACCTGACTCGTTATAATGTCATGCCTCCAGCCAAATATTTCATACAACATCCTTGTAAAAACTCCAAGTCTCCAGCGGGCTCTAGTCCGCGGTTTCAATTACGGCCACGCGTAAATATTATGCAAAAGTTGTGTTATTATGGAGATGACCAATGTTTTTGTGTAACTGGGATAGTATTTTTGAACTATCTGGGATATGTCAGACGATAGTAGGCAAAGATTTGTAAATTATTTTAATTATTTTAGTTATTAAGGTTTAAAAAATATAAAAATCCAAGATATTACGATGAATACTCGATATTAAGATCTAGGCCACAAAATGGCTTTAACTTGCTTCAAATCATACGTTGATAAACACGAACTAGACTAAAATAAAAATATTAAAGCTTTTTGGCGCTATACTAAATCTAAACGGGCAAGAAACCAAATACCTAATAAAATGTTATATGATATTATATGATATTGCAGACTTATTTGCTTTATATTTCTCTTCAGTGTATGATTTAAGTGACAATACAAACTACGTACCTGATTTTCCTGGAAGTAATTATACTCTAAACTCAGTTTCATTTAGCATTACGTACCAAACTCAAAACAATAAATATAAATAAAGACGCGGGCCCCGACGGATTTCCGGCGATATTTATACAGTCTTGTGCCGAAGCTCTATGTAAACCCCTATTGTTGATATACAGAAAATTACTGTAGGAAGATCCGTTTCTTGATCTTTGGAAATTAACCAAAATCACACCTATTCACAAAAAAGGAGACAGGAATGATGTGCCAAATTATCGCCCTATAAGCACTTTAAATGGTTTTGCCAAAATATTTGAGGGTTTGGTTTATACTCAAATACTCTTCATAAAGCTAAACCACTTAGGGATCCATGGAAATCTCTTGAGGTCGTTTCAATCGTACTTCCATCGACGATCACAACTGGTTTGTGTCTACGAACATGATTCCTGTCCCTTTTTGGCTGAGTCTGGGGTTCCACAGGGTTCTAATTTAGGACCATTATTGTTTGTGTTTTTTGTTAATGATGTGCTCAACCGTATTACCTCTGGTTGTCTTGCGTGCGCTGACGATATCAAAATATATCGCGTATGTTATATTTGACTGCGAGTTGTCTTTTCGTGGCCACTACGAGCACATTGTAAACAAGGCAAACTGCATGTTGGGGCTCATGATGCGCAATGCTACGCCTTTCAAAAATATCCTTAGTCTTAAAATTGCTTCGTTTTACTTCGAATACTTCTAATAATTCGAATACTGTTTTGTATGGTCTCTTATGTACAAAAATGATTCTGAGCGACTTGAATCTGTCCAAAATAAGTTCCTAAGGTACCTCTGCATTAAGAAGGGAACTCGTCGAACACTTCCTGAGTACGCTGACCCGTTGACCAGATTTGATTTGCAATCTCTATCAGTTAGGCGCAATTTATCTCATCTTTTGACAATATAAGATATTGCGGGGTGATCTTGATGCTGGCCTTATGAAATACATACACTTTAGAGCTAGTGGTAGGGTGAACAGAAACCAAAAATTATTTAAAAAAAAAATCTATTTTTTCTTTCGATTTAAAAATATCGATGATATGCTAGCAGACGTTTCTGCTTAATATAATAACAAAAATGATTTGCTTTACCGGTAGTGCCCAGCAACAATGCCACTCGTAACGCTCCTATCTTCAGAATGTGTAACTTATATGCTGACCTAGGCGGCGAGACGGACATTTTGAGCATGTCTTTGTCAACTTTTTTTAGCAATATTGTTAAAGCTGAGGCTCTTCAACACCAAATGTAAATTTATTGTTTTTTTTTTTTTTTTTGGAAATACTATTATTCTTATATACAAGTAGTGATCTGTTCACTCACGAGGTAACGAGGATTCTGCCTAAATAAGTTTACAATATGACATAGGAGCAGAAATGCGGGCCAGAGCATTTGGCTTCGTGAGTGAACCCATGTAATTTTTTTTTAATTTTATTTATTATTGATAAAATACAAACCAACGTTTTTCTTATACATAGCTCCACAAAACTGTTTTCACAGTTTGACTTTGGAGACCGGAGTCTCTACCCATAAAAAATATATAATGCGTTCTGCAAATTGGTGCAATTGGATGTACGTCTAGACTATTAAATTATTAAATTAACTGACAATTGAACAATACGCGCGTTATATAATATTAAAAAGATGCATTTTCAAGCGGCTCTTAAATTTATGTTTTCTATGTTCTAGTGCAATGTCTGCCGGCAAAGAGTTCAGTAGATAAGGTAACTTTTATGTTTTATGATTGGTGAATTTTAATATATGTGAAATCTAATTGGTTTATACCAAATACCTACCACTTTTCTTTTATATACTCAAATAATTACCACAGTATACGAACTAATTATAGTAGATTGTTAACCAAGGGTAGAAAGTCACCCATTGAAGACAAGGTAGTTTGGCGCTTGATCGAAGTGAGAGCGCTAATAGTTCGTGTCGGAAATGTGTGACTTTTACCCGAGTTAAGCATACTATTTTTCATTTCAACGCAAGGAATCAAAATAAGAGCAAGAAGAAAGTAAAAAAAAAGTTTCATAGATGATAAACTGACTAATAATACATCTTACCACATCAGCTTGTTTAAGTTGAAGCATGTAGCTGAAAGTATAAGTTTTATCGATAAATCATTGAAATATATAAAGAATCAGCACACTTTTTAACAAATATTTCACTTATTTCTCGGACCGCCATTTAAGACAAGTTGTAGATTTTCTATTGAAACTCGCGGTAGCTCCTACCTTTCATGATTATGATAACTTGAGCTTTATTTCCGATTCCGTCAGGTGTTAGGTCCATTTTAAAATCGCGTGAGTAACCCGTAATTATTAATTTCAAAATAAAACTATACTTTGTTTATCATCCAAGTGTTTTCAAAAGTTGCGCGGAATTCGGCCACTAACTTTTTTCTTGCAGCATTATTGTCAGAACGTCCAGACTCTTATTTTTCACGCGCGTTATTGGCGAATTAATGGCTGTCTTAAACAGTAAAATGCTGTTTAAGACACCAGTTTTATTAAAAAACGCGACTCCCTTAGGTCGCGTCAGGTTTTAAAATATTAGTCTTGTTTTATGTATAAAGTAATAGAATTAGTAGTAAAATGGTCCTATTTGTAATAATAACTAATAAGAAGGTAATATTTCCAATAAGTAAGTATTCATTCAGTTACTGCCGTTGTTTACCTGCGCATATTAAAGTATAAAAAAAACTATGTAGGTTTATTCCTTCTTGTTACTGTAATATAGAACCTAGACAGCTAAAATGTGAACCGAATAATATAAATATTTGTATTAGTTGACATATATTTATTTACAAAAATTACAATCGTATTATGATAACTACAAGTATTTAACTAGTTACGTAATTAGTTGGCGTCGGGAAATAAGGTTATTTTCGCCACTTTCTTCTATCGAGTTCTCACGAGGGGAAAACGTGTCGTTGTATAATTGCGACCCTAGGGCGGAAACGTATCACTTTTCATCCGCATAGTAAATAAACAATGACCCACTTTCCGAGCATGAGAAATGAAAAAAACTTATATTTCCAATTAACCGCCGATGAGTGCTGTGATTGGCTATTGTGAAGTGTTTTTAAATCAAAAATATGTATACATTTTTTCCCGAAGAACTAAAACACGTTTTTTGCTCCGCTCTGTAGGTCTAATATTAAGCACTTTTAAGCATAAGAAGTGAAAAACATATTACGTCACAATTTGTGACGTTTCTACGAGAGACAAGAACAATGGTGCATTAAGTGGATGTTTTGGAATGTAGAGTGTAAACTTATTTAAATATAAAGGTATTTTTGATCTCGACTAGGTATTTGCAATAGATGTATGAATAATACGATACATGTTAATATTGTTTTAAGTTAGTGTTAGCTATTTTTATGCTGGTTTAGTTACTCCTTGTGTAGGTATGTATTTAATATTATTTTTAAATAAAATACTATTATAGTAAGTGAGAGTGTGTAAGGTTATAACTTATCTTATCGCATATCCAAGTGATGAAATTTAATTTGTTTAACTAGTTAATAGTAGAACATGTGTATCAGTAAAACTAAGGTTTTCAAAATAAGATTAGTTTTTGTATTATGTAGCCGTAAAATGTTTAAATAGCAAAGAAAAAACTGGAGTACGTAATGAGACTTTCTCCAATTCTACAAAATTGTGGAGTTGTTAGTTATTATGAACTTTGTTCTACTGAGTATCTCTTGACGCGCTGGCGGCACATGTAAATGCAAAAATATTAACCCTCCGGGTGGGATTTTGTTTGTTAAGACTTTTAGTACTTAGTGTAGTTTTAGCTGATAATAAGACTATATTAATTCGCAAGTCGGTCCATGCTCACTTCACAATGACACGTTAATGTACCCTTTTTTTATTTTACCACTTTGTTCATATATTATAAGGGTCCCTACTTGACAACGGAACGCTAAAAAACTAAGTACTTACGTTATAAGGGAAAATATATCCTTACTAATGAATATAAATATGCGATGAATGTGGTACAATGTCGGATGCTTTTTACTTAAATTGTCACAAACCTTAATGTCTGTTAGTAATATATAATTTAGGCAAAATAAAATATACCTTAATTATGTTAAAGTAATAAAATATAATACAATATACATTAACTGGGTCCCAAAGTTCATATCATACAAAGCATACAAACCCATCTCAAAGTAGCCACACATGTTTGAGGGAGGTAATTAATTCCAAATCCCTATCCTGTACACTTTATTAATTTCTATTAAAAAGTTTTGGTAGCTGTACCGTCGCATCTGGATGAGTAAAGTTTAACATTATTTAAAAGTTGTAAAGCCGACCCAACCCGCTTACGAATTTATGCTTGTGGCATAAGGCTAGGCTAATTTCACATATTGTCGTTGTATAATTTAATTTTTTATTAAAGGCTTATGCAACGCTACTCTTATCACGGTCACTGAATTTATAGATTTCATTTGAATTGCATTTTTTACTACCTAAACGTTAAAAGAGGTAAAATTAAAGCCAAGTAATAATTGTAATTTAAACTGTAAATATGTATCTACTTAGGATTTCAGCAAAATTAGTTAGTTAAGGCGTTAATACAGCTTCTAAAAAGCTCCATGTTATGGAGCGAAACTATGAAATTTCTCTAAGCTAGTCTGCGAAAGAAAAATAATTAAGAATGTTCATGGCTAGCAATAAGTGAAGATTGGGTCGTGGTTCAGGCCACAATGAGGCAAGAGTACATGTCCAATATTTAAAAACGACGCCAAGACACTCTTGTCAAACGTACGACGATGCCGAGGTTTCAACTGAAATAAATACATACTTAACAAACTTTTAATTAAAACTTAAACATCGGGTCTTGATTCTCTAATACACTTTTTCATAACTTCACTAGTGATGCATCATTTTTTTTATACGACCCGCCTGATGGTAAGCAGTTACCGTAGCCTATGGACACCTGCAACTCCAGAGGATTCACAATGCGCGTTGCCTACCCTTTAAGAACCTATACACTCCTTTTTTGAAGAACCTCAATTTATTGTCCCTAGAGAAAAACTCGGTAGGGAGTTCATTCCCTAGCCAGAGCGTCCGCGTGAGGAAATTCCTTTGAAACCGCTTTGTGCGCTTAGGCTCCAGGGTGTGAGGATGAATGCACTGCTGATGGAGAGCGGAGCGCTGGTAAAAAGCGGCCGTTGGCGACATGTCAAACAGTTCTTCAGACCACAACCCATTGTATAAGCGATAGAACACGCATAGGGAGGAAAATACTCTTCTTAGACTCAAAGGCTCAAAATCACTCGTGAGTCCGTCAACGATTCGCACAGCGCGTTTCTGTACCAAGTCAAAGGGTCCAAGATTGCAATCAGGTGCTCCTGCCCAAAGGTGACAGCAGTACTCCATAGGAGGTCTGACTTGCGACTTGTATAGAAGCAGTCTCTGCCCCCGGAGTTAAGTATCTCTCTCTATTGAGCACACCGAGCTTTACGGATGCCAGCCTAGCCTTCTCTTCAAGGTGAACACGGAATAATTATAAACAAGTTTTTCAGATAATGTGGTCATCATTACCTTTCTGATATCAAAATTCACTAAAATGAAATACCCTTAGGTCAGGTCTTGGTTTTATAACGATTTATACTTATTTCTAGGACAGAGATTAAAGGTGTCGGACAGTAAATTTCAACTAAAATCCTTTTGCACGTTAGTCTTTCAAATATAAAATTTTAAAGACTAACGCACTCACTATAATTTACCCCACAACAGGACATCACGAAGTAAGTTGTGCATTAGAGACGACCACTTCCAAACTAGTGTAAGGATTTCCGTAGATTTATATGGAATCTTGAAATTTTATACAGTATCTTGAAAATGTATACTAGATCTTGAAACTTTACGTTTTATCTTCAAACTTTACACTGTATTTTGAAACCCTAGGAACAAAAATAAGGTTTTAGGTTAAATATCTCATGCTCTAAAAGTGCTTCATATTAGACCTGCAGAGCGGGGCAAACATCGTATTTTATTGCCTAGGGCAGATATGTATATACATATTTTGATTTAAAAAACACTTTACAACACCCAATCACAGCATTCATCGGCGGTTAATGTGAAAAACTGTGGTAATTATTTGAGTATACAGGGTGTTACAAAAATCCTGGTGATCCGTTTAAGGGGGTATACATACATCAATGTAGAACACGTAAAAAATAAAAAATATATAAAAAACGCCAAGCTGAAAAAGTTATCAAGGTTTTCTTTTTTGCTTAAAATCCGAACTGACGTAGAAAATGTTTACGATACTTACGCACGATCAGCTGTTTGACTTGAGTGAGTTCGGTGACCCATGGCAGTCTTGGCGTTAGGCCGATCGCACATTAGCTTTTTAATGTTTACGTAATTTAATTTTAAAAGTTAGTACTGGCATAATTACTAGTCGACAATAACAGTTAGTCCCTAAAAAATTATTAAAAAAGAAAATTACACGCTTTTCGACCTAAGTTGGATACGTCGACGGTCGCTACCTCAATTTGCACCCTAATATGGCCTCTTGTACAGCACAACGGATAACGAGCCCATTTTTGTAACGGGCGACGCGCAATGTTAAATAGGCTAGTGTGTGTTTATTAACGGAAAAGTTTCGTGTACTAAGGTAACCATTTGGTGTTAGCCCGTTATCCGTTAGCAAATAGTCACTAATAAGAGCCCTAAGGTGTAACGTCCGTGACCACCTTGTACCAAAGCGACTGGACAGCCTCCCATAAACATTTTAAACGTTAACTTCCAGGGGCCCCAGACACGTTTGGACTGGACAATAAACATGAAAGGGCCTCAAACTTTAGCGCCGCTGCCGCTAACATTTTACGAAACGTCGCCCATTACTGTATCACCGCAAAGTTCTGCGCTCTTCAAAGATCAAATTTACCTACTTTGCTCAAACTACCACTGTGCAATTCAACAATAAAAAAATATTTCCATAAAAAGTTTGTAGCCTGCCTTAGCCCCGCCCACCACGTGCGCTTGCGACGTTCCGAACACGAACCAAACCGATTAATTAGTGTTATCTCTGTCTAACGCTAGCAAAATGTGTCACGATGTCTTGGTATTACGTCTCATTCTCGCAGTCAAAGTGCCGACACGGCGCGCGGCGGCCCTTTCAACGCGGCGTGCTTTAGCGGCGAATCAAAGATGGCCGGCGAATAGGCGATATTGAATAAAGCCGCGTTTTCACTTTGTTTACATTTGAATTGTTTTAGGATTTTTTGTGTTATGTAAGTTTTTGGTTTTTAAGTTATTTATGATAATTTAAATCGGGCCTAGAATTTTGTCTCTTATTAATTTAAGTAATTTAAGCGGAATCATAAACTTTATTTTTCTTATCAGACAATTGGGTGTCAGAAAATCGCCTTATCTAAATCAACAATCCTTTGCATAATTCAATCCGAATTGTAATTTCTTTACAAAACCAGACTTATTCGTACCTACTAAAATGACAGATCGTAGGTACGAATGCGAGAAATCAAACTTTTATTTTAGAATCTGAAGAATAAAGACTAACCCGCTTATTCATAAAGGTTTCTCAAACCTACTTCAGTTGAATTATGTTTTGTCTATCTGTAAATTACTGATAAGGACAAAACATAACTAAAGTAGGTTTGAGAGACGTTTATGAATAAGCGGGTAAGTAATAAGTCTCTGCCACTCCTGGGCTAAGTACCTAACTACGCATATCTACTTCTGTTCTGTTTTCGGATACAATCAATAAAAACGTTCTAAATAAATAAAATGATTTTCTGTCTGCGCAAACTTTGATTAACACGGTGTTTTGAATTTAACTTACATACTAAAATGTTTGTCATTCGAAATGAAAATTGCACCTCATCTCTTCCCGCGGGTGTCGTAAGAAGTGACAAAGAGAAAAAAACCAACGGCGTCGGTCGAAACCGAACTAACAGCTACTGAGGTCCCCAACCCGCCTGCCAAGCGTGGCGACTATGGCACCACCCCCCCAAGATGATACAAGTAATCTTTGGGGGAGGCCTATGTCCATCAGTGCACGTCATAAAGCGGAAATGATGATGATGATGATGAAAGTATTTGATCTCGTGTAAACCGCCTTTACGAGTAAGTTACCTACAACTAGCTGGACGCGGCACTCGCGGTAGCCATTTTCCGAGAACCGTTACTGTGCTAGTCCAAAAAGTCATAACTCCATTTGAATTTCGAAACTACTTACGGCTTTTCGGCTTCTGAGAATGCTAATAAATCGGAGAATTTTGCAAACGTAGGCGTAGGTTTTTCGAAAATTTTAAATTTCGACTAGTCACAATTGGACATCGATCGGTACCGGATGTTTGCTAGTGCGCTTGTAAAGTTTATTCGATCGTGATTAGTGCAATATTGTTAGTGAGAAAATGGAGTTTAGGTACTAATGAATACTTTAACATGTTGATGTGCCTACGTGGAATAGGTACTTTCGCCCGGTTACATACGCGAGTGTTTAACACAGGCAGCTTGATGCTGGCCGCCTTCGAAGGCAGGATGAGCGGTTTGAAGATCAGGTCCTCAGTAGCGCTAGACCTCGGCGCGAATCACTTGGATGTTTGGAGAGTGTTAAAAAATAACAACTAGCATGCCTTCCAACGAGTGCATGATGTACTGCCGGGTGACCTCGGTTCAAGATTCGAGTTTTGTCAGTGGATGGTGGACAAAGTGGAGGAGGACACAAACTTTTTGGCTAAAATCCTGTTCACAGACGAGTGCTCGTTCAGTCGCACAGGCGACTTTTTAATATCCATAACGAGCACGTTTGGTCAGTGATTAATTAATTACTACACACCTAATTGCAGTTTGTTTTGCCTAGGTAGGTACATCTTCATTTTGAAAGCCCTTTTAAGGGCTAAAACAATTCATGTTTCGTGTTTGAACACAAATCAATCGCTTATTTCAATCAATTTGCCCGTCCCACTCTTGTTCGCGTTAGAGCGGGACGGCGGCAATGGCCGGCGCGTTCGCGCCTGCTCGCTCATGACTTACAGGGGTAAGCAACATTTTTTTAACAGTCCTAATTTATTAATTTTTTTGTCATACGTTTTTTTTAATGTGTTTAAAATTAAAAATTGGTATGATTTCCGTGATCTCGATTCGATACTGGATATGCCCTTAAACGGATCACCAGGATTTTTGTAACACCCTGTATAAGAAAAACTTCGTATTCGGTGTCAACCAATTAGATTTCAGATATATTAAAATTCACGAATTAAAAAACGTAATTCATGTCTAAAGACATAAGGTGTTTTATAGTTCCTACTTTATACTTATTAAAAATAGTATTTAGTCACTGTCCTCATAGCAGAAACCAAACGTATATTTAAAACTAAATTGCTAAACATTTGCTCATTCTGTAACGTAAAACCATCCAACCATTTAAATCGGGAATTTTATGGCAAGCATTCGGTTGTCAAATTTAGTATCTGTATTAATATAAAAAAAATGCCGCCATATTATTAAATTTTTTATCAAGTTAGGTATTTTAATTCTGCTTTTTTTACTGCTATAACTAAGTAAAATAATATAAAATGACGTCAAGCAATGAAGAAGTGAATCTTTCGCCAAATACTTTAATGGATATAAGGGCAAGAGAATTAGTTGAGAACAATTTGACTGTGGAATCGCGACCTCAGTATTTGAAAGCATATACACATTTTCTTGAGTGGAAAAACTTGGAAGTAAGTGGATTCTTTCAGTGAAAGCGTTTTGCTCAATTATATTGACGAACATTTGAAAAAATATAAGTCATCGACCTTGTGGAGCATTTATTCGATGCTTAAAGCAACGATGACAACGAAACACAAAATAAACATAGTTACACGAATTTGACCTTATTGCTAAAGCGGTTGTCACATGTTTATAAGGCCAAAATATCAAAAGTTTGTAGGTACTACTCAACAAATACAGGACTTTTTAAATGACGCCCCAAACGAAAACTACTTAAATTATAAAATTAAAGTACTTAAATTATAAAATTAAGGTAAAATATTTTTCTAATTATTCAGTGTAAATTAATAATGACTAAATTGTAGCCGCGTTTAACATCTAATAATCATATTCTTTATTCACATATTTGGAATAAGCTGTGCGTGTAGGAGGCATGGATCTGGTAAATATAACTGTATAGGACGTTGAAACTGATACTACTTTGCAAGCCATCAATTCACCCTTACTAAAACCAATAAAGAGCGCATGTTTCTTAAAATTGTAAAAAAATATTAGGAATTACGCCCCACCGACGTAACAACGAACAGGTTTTTTTAAACTACCAGATTTGGAAGTGCACTAATCAGGTGATCGGTAAAAATAAATCGAGTAATATGCCTAAACATATAGCTACATATCTTACTTTACCCAACCCTGAACAGTACACGGGCCACTGCTTCCGAAGAACTCTGCAATGCTCTTAGCCGATTCAGGTGCGAATTTGACGACTCTAAAGTGCCATGGAAGGTGGAAGTCCGACTAGAAAGGGTGTTATAGAACAGTCGATACAAAATAAAACTGATATTCATCAGAATATCACGAGTAGAATCCGATTAAAAGCCAATAAAACACCGCAAACGTCCATCAAGTCACAGCCGTTAACTTCGTGGTAAGTCATATCCTCGCCAGCTCAGGAACAGCAAACTGAAGACAAAAATTTTAATCCACAACAGCTTTTACCTACATTTACTCTCAAATCGACTCTGAATTCAATAAATGTGCCTTGAGTACCTCTTTTGCCTCCCCAAATGACTCAGAATACAATTACTCTACCCGGGAAAAACGTAGCTCTTCATATAAAAAATTGTATTAATTGCACTATTAAATTTGTAATTACCTGTTTTTTTTTTTATTCAAAGTAGAACTCGGTAATAAAACCCATTCTAGGCGTGGTGTGCCAGTAGCTACTCGAGCCGGAACGGCACAGCGAGGTTAATTGCTAGATCGTTTTATTCCCTAGTCATACAATCTACTTTTCGTTACCTGGTTTTAAACCTGGTTCTTGAGAACCCGCGCCAGCACCGACGACATGTGGCCACGCGGTCAAATAACAAAATGTTGATTCATGCAAGGGATTACTGGAAAACCATACATAACAAGACATTAGCCAATTGAAAACAAAATTGTATACATATTCCGCTTTGCACTTCGTGTCTTTACAAAGGGTGGCCGAGCTGCAACAAAATTAAAAAAGGTCACCACCTTGCACTCAATAAAAAAATAGGAATGAATACCATCAATCTGAATACACAAAAAAGTTGATTGCCACTTAAATTGCTGTTCTTGCCATGTGGCAGCTAATGGTAAATGAAAAACATCTATCAAAAGAAAAGTAACTTACACAAGGAAAAGCATGAACAACCTCGCATTCACTGATATAACAACTAATCGGGTCAAATATCTATGAATAACCTCAGACACAGGTATTAAATATAAAAATGTATTTGGAAAGTTAAACATGAGTATATTATTTTTAATTAGAAATTATAATAATGATAATTTGTCATGAACGATTGCTAGGGAAAATATATTGGTATGGGATTCGTGGCTCGGCCTACAATTGGATAAAATCTTATCTCTCCAATCGGACGCAATGTGTCGAGATATCTCAATTCTGTCCTAAAACTAAATGCATAGTCAAGGATAGGTCAAACTTTGTACATAATAGATACGGCGTACCTCAAGGCAGCACATTGGGACCATTATTATTTCTTTTGTATATTAATGACCTGCCAAATGCAATATTACAAAAATGTTACCTTTTTGCTGCTGACACAACGGTTGTTATTAAAGCAGATAACTTAGGAACATATGAGTCACAAATAAATACAGCCTTAAGTCAAACAATAGAGTGGTTAGAACGCAATAATCTTAAGGTTAATTTAGACAAAACAAAACAAACACATTTCATACTTAATGGTTTACAGATAAATGTTTTTATAGCATATAGGAATTCTTAGAATATAAGTAAGTTATTAAGTAGACTTAAGTCAACTGCATGTTATGTATGCCTGCAAGGCAGATTTCGGTGATAATGTATATATTGCATTTAACTGTACCTAAAATTGTGCATAATAAACTATTTTCTATTTTCTCTTTATGTCATACTGCTGGGCAAAGGCCTCCCCTCTTTTTCTCCACTCAACCATATCACTTTGTGAGATCCCGCCACTCTACGCAGATAAAGATGGAGTTTTTGCACCACAATTAGCTACCTTTGTTAAACACCTCGGGGAAGCACTTGCATCTCGCTGGGATAGATCCTAGTCTTGCGTTTTGGGCTGGCTAAGAGCTCGAATAATAACTTTAATAATTAGAGCGACCAGCATGTGCATTCGTGGTACCCGCCACAAATGGAAGACAGCAGCAGTCATTTGGTTTTTTTACGATGGTGTGGCCCTTCCACACGCTGACTGACTTACCTACGTACTTTTTCTGTTTCCGTTCTATTTTATTTTATATAATGTCCATTCGTGTAAGATTTTTGTGTTTATTATGTATGCAAGCAAGTGCTTAAATAAATCCTTTTCTTAACACGCAAAATGCGTCCAAGTCATCCTGCCATCTACTTTTTAATTTTTTTTTTATACTATTATTTTTTAGAAATTTAAATTAAAACTTGGTCAAGTCAAGAAAAAAGAAACGAATAAAAAAAGTTAGTTATATTTTAAAAATATAACTGACAGCTTTAGGTTGTCAAATCAATTTCTTAATAAACGAAAATAAATAATTAATGTTTCAATTATACCTATTGAATTATGCTGATATAAACTCCAAGATGAAAAGCATATAAAAAAAATAATATATTCAATTATTTAAAATGGAGTTATTTTTTTCTATGGTTGAATAAACCGTTTTTTGGCGTTACGTACAAACAACTCTGAAGACTACATCTCTTGCGGCTTCAGCGACCTCCGCAGCCCGCCTGCATGGCCAAATTTACCATGAAGGCCCCCGATGCGCCCAGAGACTGCGCCCCACAAGCGTTGACAGTGCCGCTGTCAATCAAGCTTATCAACACTACATTTTTATAAACAATGGTTTTAAATCAGTGAACACAGCAGGATTGCTTCGTTAAGCATTAAAATAACTAAAACAAGTATAATAAGTGTTTTTAGTGCAGTGTTTATATGTTTTGTTAAGTTGCATCAACGCTCATCGGTTTTGTTTCAAGAATACCTACATAAACCCCAAAAGAAAGAGTAGAGGCAACAACAATCATTTTTGTTCGGCCAGATCCTTTTGCTATTATCACTGTTTTTATCTACTTTTACTTAGCTTATACATTTTACTTAGCTTTATTAGTTATTAAGAAGTTGCATGTCCCAGTTAGTAGACACAGTCGCCATATCCACGGCGTCGTTGGACACCAATGTACGCTGCCCGCACTGCACCCAGCTCCGTTTTTTTAAAGGTAAAAAAGGCTTTAATATCCATATTTCAATAAAACACAAACCTCAGATATCATGTTCGGCACCTGTAATTTCTCTCCCTATATCGACACCCACATCACAACAACAGCCCTTTCTTCACGGCCCACCCTTTTGGAAAACCATTAGCAACCTAAAACATACCCTTCCGATCCTCAAAAGAATACTCAGAGGCGCTCGTATCGCAGTTTCTAAATTTTTAGCAGAAACCATAAAAACTGTCGTAACTGAAAACTCTATAAGCGCCTGGGAAGAACTTTTGTCATTTCCTTTCAAAGTTCTCCACATTAATAATACCGATCATCAGTCCCGTAAATCCCTTACCACAAAAATTAAAGAAAACTGTTCTCTTAACTCTCCCGCTATTCCCATCTCTGCTCAACAACACTCTACCAGCCGAAACATTTTAAAACTAGTAGAAAATAAGGTAGCCGATGGTGACATCAGGGGTGGCGCTCGCATTATGTTTTCCAACGACGTAGTAGCTCCCGACAGCCCAGAAACTCTTATTGCCCTAACTAATAAGCATCCTCCTCCAGCAGCTAATGTCGTCCTGCCTGACCCACCACAAATCAACGACGTGCTACTCTCGTCTACAGCTGAGGACGTTTTGGAAGCCGTCATGTCGTTCCCAAAAGGCTCAGCCGGCGGTCTAGATGGCCTTACGCCACAACACCTAAAGGATTTATTAAGTAGCGACTGCAACGGTACGCGTGATGAGCTCCTTAAACATCTGACAGCGTTGGTTAACCTCATGCTGGCAGGTGAAGTACCAACAGATGTTACCGATGTTCTTTACGGTGCTAACTTATGTGCCTTACTAAAGAAAGACGGCGGTATTCGACCCATTGCTGTTGGATCCACATTTCGACGCCTCACGGCCAAATTAGCCTGCCGAGCCATCCTTCAAAAATTAGGGAGAGAATTTACCCCTTTTCATTTAGGTTTCGTCTCCAAAAGCGGCTGCGAAGCTGCCGTCCACGCTGTGCGTACTTTTGTGAAGCGTCAGGCAGGCGAGGTGCTGCTGAAGGTTGACATTACGAATGCTTTCAATTCCGTGGATTGAGGGACCCTGCTGACCCAAATAAAAGAAAAAATCCCCGAAACTTATAAATTTTTATGGCAATGTTACAGTTCACCGACAAAACTCTCATACAAGTCAAATCTGTTGGCCTCCTCCGTTGGTTGTCAGCAGGGTGACCCTCTGAGTCCAGCAATCTTTGGTCTCGCCATTCAGAACATTATCAAAAGTTTAAATTCAAAATTAAATGTCTGGTACCTAGACGACAGCACACTTAGGGGCAACGCAGTAACAGTTTTGGATGACCTTCAAAGTTTAACAGCCGAACTAAAATCTATCGGTCTAACACTAAATTTTTCTAAGTGCGAACTTTTTGTATTCAATACAACGCCCAACAAAGATGACGTTATAGAAAGTTTCACTAATGTAGCCCCCGGAATCAAGATAGTAAATGAAAGCATGCTTCACCTTCTTGGCTGCCCCATTTTGGACCAATCTTTCGAGGAATACGTTAACAACAAAATTCAAAATTTTCAATCAGTTTCCGACCGCCTATTAAAAATCAATAAGCACACAGCTTATACCATCATTCGTTACTGTCTTTTTGTACCCCGATTCACTTATACTCTTCGTTGTAGCCATCTTTGGAAACACCCCAATTTACTTTAAAACTCGACTTATTAATTAAAGAAACTTTGGAATCGATCCTCAATATAAATTTCGATGAAAGATCCTGGACCCAAGCTAGCCTTCCCATTAGGCACGGCGGCTTGGGCATTCGAAAAGTTTCATGTATTTCATTGCCTGCATTTTTGTCTTCTGTGTACAGTGCCAAAAATCTGATCGGGAGTATCTTAACTCCTTCCCTGGGTAGTCCAGAAGCTGCACACAGCACCGAGGCCTATAATGTGTGGACGCTAACCTGCCCCAACGCAGACCCACCTACTAATCCTTGCTTACAGAGGCAATGGGACTAGCCTGCTCTGTCGACTAGTGCGGAATAACCTTGTTGATACTTCAACTAATTCGGCAGATCGAGCTCGTCTCCTTGCGTCTTCGGAGTGGGAATCGTGTCTGTGGCTACAAGCGCTTCCCTCGTCTACTGTCGGTACACTTTTGGACAACGCAACTTTTCGTTTGGCGACCAGTCTACGAACAGGGACAATCAGCAACGCCCCACATCGCTGTCAATGTGGCACCATGGTAGACAGCCTTGGACATCACGGGTTGTCATGTAGCAGAAGCGCTGGGCGCATTCCACGACATGCCAGCATCAATGATGTCATCCGTCGGGCCCTTGTCAGTGTTAAAGTGCCTGCCATCTTAGAACGCACGATGGCAAGAGGGCCGACTGTATGACATTAGTGCCTTGGAGGATGGGACGACCCCTAGTTTGGGATGCTACATGCGTTGATACCCTGGCGCCGTCACATCTTCCAGGGACTAGCAGCGGTGCTGATCATGCTGCATCCACAGCCGAAGACCTCAAACGTCGCAAATATGCTACCCTCGGGACTGGTTACATATTCGAGGCGTTTGGGCTCGAAACGCTGGGACCGTGGGGACCGAGTGCGCGTAGGATGTACAAGGCTTCGGCATCCCTGTTGATTGAAACTACAGGTGACCAGAAGGCTGGCCTATATTTTGCTCAACGAATAAGTATTGCCATCCAACGAGGCAATGCGGCCAGCCTTCTGGGCACTTTGCCCATTGGCAGCGATTTGGGGGATATTTTTTATTTGTAATTTTAGTTTATCCTTTCTTTATAATATTATTGTTAATTGTGTTTCTTTCATGTGATTTAATACGTAATAAAAAAATGAATATACTGTTAATAAATGGTTAAATCAATAAAATTATTTAATTTTTAGTTATTTTTCAATATGTAAACATATTCAAGTAATATAAAATCGTACCATTTCTTCGAGCAAATTAGAGAAAAAAAAAGGAAACAATCATATTTTTTTGTTCCTGTTACGAAACTTTAATAGGTAGTAGATTGTTGTAATTCACCCCTACCCGACGAGGTAGTTTGGCACTCGAACAAAGTGAAAGCGCTAATAGTGCGAGTCGGAAATGGGGGACTTTCACCCGAATCAAGCTTTCTAATTTTCATTTGGAATGAGAGGAAAGTAAAATAAGAGCAAGAAGGAAGTTAAAAAACTGTTTGCTAGATAATAAACTATAACTGTGACAAAAACACAAATCTTGAAACAGCTTGTTCAAAATCAAATTTACGTCGTGTTTAGTGTTTAAGGTGGTGTGAAGCATAGAGTTGAAGGTTTTAGTTGTATTTATTATAAAACTGACAAAGATTTCACTTATTTCTTGGTCCGCCATTTTATAACAGTTGTTTAGTTAAGGTTTATTGACACTTGCGGTAGGAGGCCTTCCATCATAACTTGAGGTTTTTTTATATTTCCGTCATGCGTTAGGTCCATTTTAGAATCACTCGAGTAATCCATAATTATTATTTTCAATATTTTATAACTATACTTTGTTTATTTTTCAAGTGCTTTCAATAATTGCTCGGAATGCAGCCTCTAACATTTTTTTTTGGAGCAGAATTGTCAGAAGGCACAGAGCCGTATCACTTTCCACCCACTTCGTAGATAAACAATAACCCACTTTCGGAGCATGAGAAATGAAAAATATAAAAACAGGAAAATTGAAATTATTACTGGTTTTCATTACTATCATACAAAACATTAAACAAAACAATATCCAATCAGCTAACGTCAAAAAACATTCGATATGTTAAAACAATTTTTTATGAAATGACTTTGCACTCTTGTGTATAAGATGCAACTTCGCTATCTGCTTTTAAAGAATAAAACAGTTATTTCCGAGCTAGTGAGGTGAAAATACATTGGTCGCATGACAAAATATTCTTATAGGCACTGAATATATTGGTAATTTCTTAATTGAAACAAAAATATAAGTAACAAAATATGTATACCTACATTTTTAAAATTGGTTCTTAGTCGTGTTTATAATTGTGTTACTGATATAAGCTATGAAGGTAAATGGGATTGTTTACATTATTTTTGTTTTATATTGACCCCGAATATACTTAAGCTTTTACTTTGATTGAGACTTTTTGGTTGCTGTAACAGAATTTTAAAGGTCGTTAACGTAATTCTGACTCCTCTGGCGTTGCGAGTGTCCATGGGCGGCGGTAGATGCTTACCGCCAGGCAATCCGTCTGCTCGTTTGCATCCTATATCATAAAAAAACTGAATAACTTTGTTCCTAACCATAACACAAATTTGCACTATTTTTACTGATTTTGTTTATCAATTACATAAAAACAACCAAAAATGTTTAACAAATAGTTAACAAAGTAGATAAATCCACGAACGACCATTGTAGTAATTGTACATAGCAAAGTACCATTTTTCGTCAAATGTGTACGATATGCTTACTAAATTCAAGCGACACGTTTGGATAATGGCCCATAAAACTTTCACAAAAGCAACTTGGGCCCAATGAAGCCAGCTACGACTGCGTACTAAGGATCGAGTAGCGCCATCAAAATGATACATGGGTAAATAAAGGCGTTCTAAAAACACTTTGAATGTGCAATTTTAAGGCTTGTAAATGCGGTAGCGTGTAAAGTATTATATTCATTTTATCAGTTTGGCTGAATTTGTAATTATTAAATGAAGTTCATTCCCACAAAAAATATATGCTACGATTTGTCCTACCTTATTGTGGAGTATAATTCTGTTTTTAATGACAATTTGCGAATTTCACCAACGTTTACCACGGAAATATTGAAAATAAATGTACATTACTACAGACGCCAAGAAAGAAGGGCTTGCCGACTGAGTGGTATAGAGAGACCGGATACAAAGTGCGCAAAGCCTTTTTAGTGTTTTTCTCAAACATATGCAATGAAATTAAAAAAAATGTTACTCAAAAAACAGCTTCACGACAAAAGTTTTTTAATTTTCCCTCCAATCCCGCTCTGTAGTATTCGATGCAATAGTTAATTACTATCATAAATAGTTTGGCTATAAATATTATATACATTTACTGTTGGCGGTACACAATAACAAATATAGATACATAAAACCGGGCCAGGGTAGATTCTTCACTTATTATACGCCTTTAACACTATAACTAAGTCACTAAAGCATTGAACACGCCGAGAAACTTTTCCACCTTTTATTAATTATTATACGAGGGGTGATCCGAAAGTAATGATAATGACTATGACCTAACGAAGTTATTAGTATTATATATATTTTTACTGTTACATAATCTCCTTATTAGTGTATGTACATACATTATACGAGAACATGCTGTCATCTAGTTAATAAAAAAAAAGAAAAACTTTTGTGGGTCGCAATTTGCGTTAATTTTTCTTTCACCGCTAGTGTAGCGAATTATTGGAAGAGTTTTTAGAATCAAAGTATAGTACGTTGTTGCCAAAGATTTAGACTTGATTACACAATAGGCAACTTACAAGTTCAAGCGCTAGGTACTGAGCAGCATACTTGGTGATCTGCGAGATAAATGAGGAAAACAACCATCAAACTTCCTTTTTTTTTTAATTTGCTTTTTATTTGTCATCCTTTTAGGTTTGGTATAGGATTATGTTATATCGACCTTTATTTATTTATTTTTATACATATTGATGGATTTTGTACACAAAATTTACTTGTTTAAACAAAAACGTCTTTAAAGACCAAAAACTAGCAACCTTAACTTAAGCAGCCTTGAGCCCTAAAATTAGATTTTACGAGTATATTTTTTTGCCCTACGCCACCACAATAAACGTAAATTTCAATTTTAAGTACATTTTATTTTACTACAGTACTAAATTTTATAACAGCATCGTTCCTAACCGACACAAAAACGCGAGCGCATTTACTGAAATATCGATATGTGTTACCCTACTGTCTTTGTTTCTTAATAACATAAAAACAACTTAATAAATTATTATATTTATTTTTATAATTTATTGATGATAAGTGACATAACAAGACCAGTAATCAAAGCTTATCATAATATGTCTAGATCATAGTCATTATCATTACTTTTGGATCACCCCTAGTACACCCGTAACACTATATCTTTGCATGAGCGTTTTGTACGCGCCTGCGTGGTGCACGGTTTGGTGTTGCCAATATTTCGGCAATGTATTTCGAAATTAAGAGCATGTATATTAATATGATAATCTGTTAATAAGAATCTTAAAATTTATGATAAATAAGATAAATCTTTTAATGTATTTTATCTGAAATAGGTGTTAACGATACTATTTTTTAGTCCAATAATCATTCAGTCACTAAAAATGATAAATAAAAAGTGTAAGTTAGCCGTTTGAACAGGCTTCATGAACACAGAAGCCAAGTCTGCATTAAATTATTTCCTGGCCTAGCCTTTATACGAAAAAAATAAATTTTGTATGTAATTCGTTAACCCTTTTCTCTAGTTGCTCCGCCCGAAATGAGATACTTTGAAGACTTATATATTTTTACGTACATAGTGACGACATTTCATTGCTTGTTTGAGAAAAGAATATAATTATTCATAAAAAAGGTGACCGCTCAGTTCCTTCAAACTATCGACCAATTGCTATTAACTCGCTGAACCGTCTTTTACTTGTTTTTGTTTAATAACCGTCTCTGTCGAGTTCTTGTCGATCACTGCTTATTTTGTCTGGTCAATGTCTATCTTGTCACTCTTTAAATGTAGTGTCGGTCAATCCAAAACATGTCAGTCAACCAGTACAGTCAGCGTCTGGTCAGCAGATACACACAACACAAGGTTGGCCAGTGTTTGCGTCTTACCCTGCTATCATCGTAGCAAGTCGTCGTCGTAGTCGAGAGTATCCATTAACTATAGACTCTGCTTCTGCCATCAAGGTGGTCAGCGTATCTTCCCTGAGGACAGGGATCTTGAAGGCGGTCTTCAGAGCCGATTTTACAGCTCGAACCATGCGTTCTCAGCAGCCTCCCATATACGGTGCTACAGATCCATTATGGCGCGTCTCGCACAGTGAGGCATGTGAAGAGGGCTCCGTACCGTGTCTCCTGCCGGCGTCTAATCCTAACTGTCATTGGGCCGAAGTAGTCTAGACCAGTGTGAGTAAAGGCGAGGCCTGACGGCGTGACTCTTGCGACTGGCAGCTGGCCCATTATCGGGTGGCATAGCTTGGCGCGGTCGTTTTTGCAGACTTGGCATTCATTTTAAGCAGACTTCACCGCGTATGTCCCGTTGATGGTCCACCATTTCCGTGTTAAGTTTAGATGAGCCTCCTCTCTGTGAACGTGTGCTTGATCTAGGTGCTATTGCTGGATCAGAAGCCGTGTGAACCGGTCTTTAGGGTGCACGATGATTGGATGTTTTGTTTCGTTGCACAGGCTAACTAAAAGGGTCCTTAAGTGCCAAAAAACTTTTTTATTAAGTCATCATTACGCCCTAGCCTACTAAACTTATATCTATACACGGGCAAAGCTAGATTAGTAATAGTTATGCCGATCTCCAATATCAGCTTCTTCCACTGGACCGCATTCATCTAAGAGTAGTTCGAATCGTCGATTGCGTCAAAATGTAGCGTCGCTGTGCACCTTCTATCGCTATTACAACGGAGAGTGTTCTGAATAATTTCGGATCAGTCACTGTCGCCTCCTTCCGCCATCGTTGTACGCGGCAACATTTCCACCATCACCAACTGGATCGTTGGAAATTGTCCACTGTGCGTTTCTCTAGAAACTTCATGCATCGCACATAAAACTGTGGAATGATTTCCCATCAGCGGTATTTCCGGACCAATACGACCCTCATACAAAAGTATTTTAAAGGCCTTTTATCATAAAAACGGCGCGCATAGTCGGCGGTTCCTCCCTTTGCAGCCCTAACAACCGGCAGCCTAGGTGCTGCCCTGGTGCCGGCGGTATAAGATATAAAATGAATAAAGAGAAATAATAATAATAGTCCGGTCGTTCCTGTCTCTGCAGCCCTAACCACCGTCAGCTTGGGCCCTGCCCCGTTGCCAAAGGCACCCTATTTTTTTATAATATCTACTTTTATTGTTTTGATATGAGTCCTGACTAAATAAATACAGAAATAATAATAATAATTCTCACTTATTTTTCTATCAAAAGTAAGTCCCAAAGGCTGAAATTTAGTACAGCATTTACTTATGCGTGGCTCATCATAAAAAAAAAACAATCAGTAGCCGAAAAGCAAACAAGTTGGTATGAGTACGATATTGCCTTAACTATATACCAAATGATAGTATTACAATATGAACGGAACAAAAAATAGTATACTGGAATGCCAAATTTAATGATCAAAGTCGCGTGAGTGTTTCTACAATCGATTGACTACGGCCTGTGTAAGTTTTTGCTTACGACGCGCTGAGCGAAATATCCACTAAACCCACTGCTATAATTCGAGCCACCAGCATGTGCATACGAGGCATACGTCACAAATTCAAACCTGCAGCGAAACTGTTGGAGGGTGACGACGGAGCACCCATTCCCAACACCAGCTAAATTTCACCTACTTATTACTAGTGGTATTGTAGTATTTGTAGTATTGCCAAGATATGTATTGTTGTAATTTGTTTTGTTATACTTTATATTTATTACTTTTTATGAATAAATATAATTATATCACCATGGACCCGGGTATGTCCTAAAACTACGACCAAGACCACCGGGGGATGGGCAGCAGCATCCCTATAGCGCGGTTGAAGTACTGCGATCACCAACCGACATGCCAAGCGTGGCGGTTATGGCATATACCCCCCTCATGAATAACACCCAAAAGCCATGGCCCCGAGTCCCCTGGTTATGACGGTAGCGGCCAGGGTACAAAAAGGGTCAGGGGTGCTAAGAATCTCCGGGTGGGATCCTGCTACCGACGACTCCTAGCCCTGGGAACATACAACACGCGTACGCTGCGGACCTAAGAAAAGATAGTGGAACTGGAGGAAGGGCTGAGCAAGTTGCATTGGATATAATAGGGTTGTCTGAAGTCCGAAGAGAGGGGGAGGACACGATAACCCTGAAGTCCGGCAACTTGCTCTACTTCCGGGAGGGCGACCACCAGTCCCAGTGTCGGGTTCATCGTCCACAAGTCCCTCGTAAACAATATGGTGAAGTTCGAGAGTGTGTCGTCCAGGGTGGCGTACCTGATACTCAGAGTATCCAAGAGATACTCGTTGAAGGTCATCCAGGTAGACGCGCTGACTTCGACACACTCCGATGACGAGGTGGAGGCTATGTATGAGGACATTTCCAATGTCATGTATAGCTCCAAAACCTACTTCACCGTTGTTATGGGGGATTTCAACGCGTACTGGGCAAAAGAGACGGCGCAGAGCTGACAGTGGGGCAATTTGGATACGGAAGTTGGAACCATCTCGGCCAACTAACGGGTGATAACACAAAAAAATGAGAATACATTTTATAGGTGTTTACAAGAAACTCTTGTGATGTTATTAAAATTGGTTATAATTGTCGAATATATACAAGAATAATGTGTTCAAAAATGTTAATTAACCGTGGCATAGGGTCCATGGTCAGCTGTCTGTAGAAGCCTGGACTTGATGTTGGTGCATGACCGCTGGACGGCAGTTTTGTCCATTTTACGAACACATGTCCTTATTTTTTAATTAGTTGGGCATAATTTTTAGCTTTTCAATTGTTTTTATATACCAAATTGCTCAAATTATCAAAAAAATCTTCTATCTTACGACGTTGAGGAAGATTTTTAGGTGTACGCTTTTCTGGTACAAATGGCAGCAATTAAGCATTATTTGCCTCTAGGAAGTGTATCGTTTTTTTGTTATAGTGCTATGATGTTTATCGGGCCAAAAAACATATTCTCCATCTGAGTGATGTTAACGAATAAAAGGCACCAATATTTTTTCAGACACTCATTCTCATAAATTTATTGAACCATAGTCTCGATGTACCCTTTTCAGAAATGGTGAGATAGAGCATAACTTTCTGCTCAAACTTATGCTTGTACTTATGCTTATGTCCTCTGGTGTATTAGAAACATCGCTAGTATAGCACAGGTCATTTTCAGGAATATGGGTTTTACTTAAAGTAAAATAACTTTCATCGTCTAAAATAAACGATTTTCCTTTATAATTTCGCGTCATCCAACGACATTGTGACATGACCGTAAATTTTTGCTCGTCAGTGTATTCCGGTGCTCTTACCTTCTTTCTGCATTTCAGACCAATTTTTTTTTAACGATTTACAAATGTACAGTTGACTACATTTGAATTTTTTTGCAGCATCTCGTTGGCTTAAGGAAATGTTATCATTAAAATTACTGTGGAGTAACTTCAACGCCCTCTTGGTCTTAGTACTTGTAATATTGTAATTATTGTAAATAGAAAAAGTGACGAGGAATTATTAATATTATTCACTTCTTAAGTATAAAAACAGTTTTTATTTGTGAGACTAAAAAAATTACTAGTAGTTTTGCCTATAGTATTTCTAACAACAAAAATAAAGTCGATTTGTTTTTTCTACATTTTTTAGTAACAATTGAAGTATAGTATTAATTCGACTTGAATAAAGTCGGACAGCGCAAACCAAACACGACAGTGTCCAAAACCAAATACTTTGCTACATTGGATGCTATTTGAATAACCGGAAACCGGGATGTCACCAATTTCAAATACTACGAGTATATTCGACCTCCATGGTAAAACCTTTCTTAAATACTGGACATGTTTACATACATACTAGATATATATTTTTGTTTTTTTACTCCAGTCTTTTGTTTTAACCACAACAGCGTTATTTTTTTCAGTTGAAAAACTGAGTTATGTACTAGTACCTGTGCTAGTACCCACTAAAACATTTACGTTCGCCATAAAGAATAACACATGTCAGATTTTACACCATTTTTATATTTAATCGTAAAAATGTTATAACATATTTACCGTAAAGGTGTACCTATAAAGAATTGGGAAATTGTAGACTTTGGCTTTTCCTTGACGTACCAAAAAATATTTATCATTTTATTCTTTATAACCTTAACCGTAAATTAAAAAAATTGTGTGTACAGATCTTATAAACTGAAAGTTTAAAATATTGTAAAATTAACTAAAAAATAAATGTTAATTGATCAAAGTTTGTGTTATCAAATTGCATACTTTAATGACATTTGTATTGCATGCTTCAATCAGTATTAAGCATGACGTGCAACGATATATAAAAAGCACGCTTACAGATAATTTTAAGGATATTAAAATAATGACAGTGCCTTTATATGTGAGAATATTAATAAATATAAATAATAATAAGCATAAGCTCCAATAACATAAAATTAAAAAAAAAGTATATATTTATGGGTGATTATGTAAGGTTTCATAATAAACCACCTTCTTTTGTTTTTGAAGCCCAATTTCATAGGACACAAGGCTACCGCACCGCATTAATCCAAATTAATTATATACCTCTGATAAAAATATTATTTACAAATAAAGTTTTTGTTATTATGAGTTCACTTTTGGAGATTGAATATTATTCTAGTCAATTCCAGAACAGTATTTGTTCCGAAATAATCAGATTAATTCTGAGAAACACGTTTAATTCACACCGTGTTAATTCACTGCAAATGGCGCGACGCGTTTTGTGCCTTTGAATATTCATGTTCTCTCAGCTTTACCATAGTAACGAGCGATGATGTTCATTCGAATGTCTGGTTTTGTATTAGCTTTTTAAACTGATTAAAAGCATTATTAGATCTATAATATATAGTCCCTTTCGGATACACTTCGACCCATTGGGATGTTATGTGTAGAGTTGCCCCCCGTTGTGCCTATTCTGGTAATGGCCGTTGTTACGATCCCCTGCGAGAGCCCAACAAATGGTTCAGGACCACTGAAGTTTTTCAGGGAACCTTCTCTTGCTAGGTCTTAGGCGTTCGTTTCGGCGTTCTCGTTTCCGGCTTAGCCCTCGTGTCTTGGAATCGACAGTAGTTTCACTTTGTTGTATCTTCCTCATCTGTCTAGGACTCCATTTTGTATCAGCCTAGATTCCACCTTAGGCGCCATAAGTACCTTGAGTGCTGCCTTGCTCTCACTGAGTATATACATGTTTTTCCCTAGGATCCGTCGATTATAGCATACCTACGTTTCCGCTTGGAAGACTGTAGCATATCTGCCCATGCTTATATTTCTGCTGAAGTTATTTGCATAAACGCCTGCTTCCGTACCAGATTCCATTTTGGAACCATCATTGTACCAGATTATGTCGTCCCTATCAGTTATTGGTAGTTTCAGACCTTCAACCCACTCGGCCCTTGTATATATTTCTGTTTGAATATTTCTGTAAAATATAAACTCTGGCACAAGTATGCGCTGCGAAATGATGCTAATTTGTCGCAGCCCATGCTCGTTATTCCTTCCGCGAACCTATGACCGTACAGTCTATGAAGTGATTTACTCACCTCAGACTCTACCACAAGGTATAGCAGCAGTAGGTAAATAATACCTATAACGCTGCCGTTGGCGTCGTTCTAAACGCGCCTGTGATTGCCACCGTTCTGTGTATTTTTATGAGGGCGTCTTTGCACTTGCTTTTTGTGTCCTTGGCCACCATACCAAGCAGCCAAACAGTATGATAGGTCTTACCATCATGGTATATATCCATGTCAATACTTTTGGGTTTAAGCCTCACATGCTGACCTGCACATGCCAAATACTCTCAGTGCTTTGGTAATAGATCTTTCTTATGGCTAGATAGTTTCTAGTACCCTATCGTAGAGCTTAAGTTGCTTCATTTCGCTTAAGGTTTTTTATTTTGATAAATGAGATTATTAGAATAGTTGATGTAGTTCACCACTGCTCTGCCTGCATTAGTTATATGTTCATGATTTCAGATACTGTGATATAAACTCACACGAACCTCGTGATTTCGTAATTGGCTTCTGTAATTTGGCTACTAAACTCACGAAAATGATTTTCCAGTACAGTTCTGACAGGTAAGTGCTGTCACGTAAGCTACGCAATCCTCACACGCATGCAAAGTTACTTCACGCCAATCAGAATCTCGCTCTGCGTGCAATTATATTTTGCAATAACTAAATAGTTGATACAACTGTAAATGGTTGCCTTATAGTTGTTTTTTTTTTAATACAACGACGCTGGCAAACAAGCATACGGCCCGCCTGATGGTAAGCAGTTACCATAGCCTATGGACGCCTGTAACTCCAGAGCATTCATATGCGCGTTCCCTACCCTTTAAGAACCTATATACATTATGCATATTTCCGTGCAATACATGTGGCTGGATGTAAATATATCTATACTAGCTTTTGCCCCCGGCTTCGCACGCGCAGAAGAACCCTCTTTGACCTCTTCGGGGATGAATATCAAAAAACGCTGAAATGACTTTTCTTGTGTTTAAATAAGGAGTCTTTACACCAAATTTCAAGTTTCTAGACTTAAATTTTTCACAATCCGCATACACACTTTCAACCCCTTTTTTACCCCCTTAATGGCAGAATTTCAAAAAATCCCTTCTTAGTGGATGCTTACGGTATATAAACTTCCTATTGTGAAAAAATCAGCTACCTAGGTTAAGCGGTTTGGGCTGGGCGTTGATCAGTCAGTCAGTCAGGACTTTCACGTTTATACATATATAAGTACTTATATATATATATATATATATATATATATATATATATATATATATATATATATATATATATTCTCAGTTTCATGGCAAACCGTCAGAAAAAGGCCCGGTGTTATTAATTTTAGATGGTCACTTGTCACATACCAATAAATGTTGAATGTGGTTCTGAGGCTCTAGTGTAAGTTTCTTTTGACGTAAAAATACGTTTACGAACACGTATGTCATAATGTCATTTATATGGGAAACGCAAAAGCGTTCGCGACGTGAAGTTAGTATCATGTCACTATTTTATGCCTGCCGACTCACTGCACTCACAAACTCCAACCGCTGGATGTTGGAGTAATGCATCTTCCCTTAAGTATTTATCATAACCAATCCTTGGAGAAAAAGATGAACAATAATCCTGGAAGAGTTGTGACGGTATTTCAAATAACAATGATATTTAGGCTATTTAAATCGAAAAGGAATAGAAAACATTTTACTCGCAGCGGGACTCGAACCCACAACCACTGGACCACTAGCCCAGTGCACTGTCAATTGTGCTATACGTGTACCGCTTGGACTTTTCAATTTTTTCTATTTTACCCTTCCTGGTATACGTCATTACGGGTAATAACTACACCTAGTGCTAGTGTTGTGGGTTCGAGTCTGGCTGCGAGTCAACTTTTTCTATTTTTTCTTTAGATTTAAATATCGATGATATGCTAGCAGACGTTTCTGCTTAATATAAAAACGATATTTAGGCTTATCTAAAAGCATTAATGCATTTAATAAATGAGGAATATACTTTTAATTAAGGTACCTTTTATAATCATTTTATTGTTTTCATATCCCGTAATAAAACAACATTGTTATTCATTTTTAAAATGATTACCTCTGTAAATATGTACCTGTCAAGATATTTAACACTGTCTCTCCTCATGTTACGCCAAAAGTTGTTTTGCTTAAATGCCATTACTAAGTATTTGATTTATCAACTTCACAGGGCCAGCTGAATGATAGCTTGAATTTTCTTATTAACAGGGTGTTTTAACGTAACAAAATTTATTTTCTTGTTTTCTCAAAAAAAAAACGTAACAAAACTAATGATGTTTCATACTCAAATGTACTCAGAGAACCGAGTACCTGCTATCAGCTGTAATAATATCCGTCATTAATTTGTTAGCACCTTATATTCAAATTTCGTACGTCACTGATAACAAAGCTTGTAACTTACTACTTATAGAAATGTTATGAGAATTGTGCCTGATACTAATATATCTTTGAAAAAAAAAAATAGGGGTACTGAAAAAAAAAAATTCGCACATCGAGTTTTCTTTTAAAAATTTAACATTCGGTTTGACTTTTCGAGTATGCGGTTTCTGGAACTTATTACAACGCCCTTATATTATGTGTATATGAAGCAGTGTATGCAACTGTACAAAATTAGGCATAAAAATACTCGTTTGACGTAATTATGAACTGGGAACTAAAAATGAAACTCGCATTTTAATGCCATTAATTATGTCGCAGTCCCATGAACTAATCAGTAATCAGTAATTTATTGCTCTCATAGGATAGATATTATTAATTATAAAATACAAAAGTTCAACTATTTATGAACCCTGCAAGTTGTAAATCTTAGGTAATCTAATAACTAAATAAAAAATACATGAATAGATACATCTCACTAATTAACTAGGCGACATACTATTTTACACTATCGATTTGTATTCATAATAAAGACTCTATATACTGTCGACGAAGATTTTATATACTGTCGACCTCAAACAATCCAACTGCCTGACTAACCCCAGGTACGCCTTTGCAAGATGCAGTATTTTCTTACTAAAAGTACGCTTCACGGAGTATCTATTCCGCGTATTTAAGCACTTCACCCCTTAACCTTACCTATTTCAGTCAAATGTGACCTAAGTAGCATTAAGTTGCACGCACTTTATGCTACTTACGGTAGGTGCTGCTGATGTTACTTAAAATTACTTCATTTCATATTAATGGATACAAACATAATAATTAGTTGTAAGCAAGATTGTTACTTAGTTACATAAATATATATATATATATATTTTTTTAATTAACACCTAGTGATGTCGAACGAGTTAACTATTAAGTTGTCTACAAAAATTGTCTGACATACAGACATACTTAATTCATCCCCTTTTTCAACTGAAAACATTTCGTTTCGTTTATTTTGACTTTGTAGCTAACATATCAAATTTTCGTACTTGTCAAGAGGCTGTAGTATAAGTGGCAATATCGAGCCGGAGCTGCCGTATAGAATATAAGAAAAAATATTTTTTTACGTAATCCAATCACAGAGTTATTGGATGCTAGAGAAACGCAGCTATATGATACCGCGTTGATTCGCAGCGTCGAAATTGTCTAGATATCGATAAAAACGAATGCTTCTCCAGCAAAACTGACAAACTTGTATATGATTTCTCTGTTATTACTTTTCAGGTATTTTAGTAACCTAACTAAATAAATACTCTGATTTCTGATTTTGAAATGTTAAGTTATATTATGATTTATAAAGATTTTAACTTTTTTAATATGGTATGGCCACGCTTGCTGGTTTTACCATAATGTATCACGATCGCTAAGACATCGTACCTAGTTGTTTGGATTTAATTTTAAGTCTCTCGTTTGAATCGGGCGGTCTACGAGAGGAGAAATATAAAACAATATTAAATGGTTAACGTCTATTTAACATGCAATGTAGATTAATTTGGGACATATAAAGCGTATCTGTATACCTATATATTTAACAAACACGGGGTGAAAAATTAATAAAATACGCTAATATAGAATATAAAAATACTACCTTAATGGTTTTAAGGGACGGAAAAGGGGGTTAATTTATTTGCGTGTGAGCAATGTTATATATGCATTCTTAGCTAGTTTCTCTCGTTGTCTTCTTATTTTTATTTTATGATTATTTAAAATCTATATAAAGAGAAATATAACAAAATACTTAGACTAAGATGTGCCGCAGAAACCTTAAAAGGTTTAAGCGTAGTGCAAATGAATCACGTCACTCACAACAATGTAAATATGTTTACATGTTTTTTAAATATGTTAAAGAACAATGTAATTATCTCCAACAGCACTGACGGAAACCAGTGGGCCATAGGGTGGTCATATTCATACGCCCATATTATTCCTATTATTATCTTTATTTATTTTATATTTTAAGGGATTTTATATAAAAAAGTAAAATATAAAAATATATCCAAAACATCTCATAACAGTATTAAAAAACATTATACAAAAGCAGACCCAGGATGCTCGCCGTGTCCAGGGTTACCTCCTTCTGAATCTGACACTTGATCCAACCACAACCAGGAAGCGAGAGTCGCTCAAGATGTTGGTCGAGAATCTTCACTACGCGACCCTTCGCGAAAACAGCTATCGGTACAATAATCGCGCAATCAACCTTTTTAAACCTTTTAAGTAGCACTTGTGGTATTAATAACAAAGAGACAAAGAACTCAGGCCAAAAATAAAGCTAACAAATATACCTCGCGAGCGAAGTCTAAATACTTGCTGAACTTGTCTTTCTCGGCCTTCAAGACACATGGGACAGTGATGTGAATCACCACTATATCAGGCTTATTGGCTACAATAGTCCTGTCCGTGAAAACATATCGATCCGAAAACATACCGAACATAGAGCACGGTACGACCATTTTCGTAAACTGGCGCAGTTATGTACGGCACTTCGTGGTCCGCAAGTCCATACATAAGAGGAAGCTGCTGGCCCTGGCTACAAAGTTATGTCTATGCGGCGTCAAGTAAGCGCCGTTGGCAAGATGAAAAAACCGGAAATTACACGCCTGAGTGACTTCCGGGACGGCGGCGTGCCCGACAAATGTCGACTCGTCATGATATCTTCGTCGGCAATTGCTCAGATAAAACCCGGATTTCTACGAAGAGGTCCGCGAATCGTAGCCAGTTCACTGACGTGGGCAGGTCTACGTCTAGTCCCATGAGGGCCCCGTAAAAACGCCCTCGTAGCTCCTAGTAAGCACTCTGCTATAAATGGCCTTACTCTCCTATATGGTTTGCGCCAGTTCTCGTTGGCCAAAGAGAGCGGCGCGAGGTTCCTGTCTACTGTCACAAGATTACTATGCATCCCACACTAGTGGTTAAGAAAGTATAGTTCCTGAGATTGCGCATCTCACGGTTGTAGAGGCGTTTGATATATCGACGGGCGTGTGACGATCGTGTAAATGGCTTGATGGAACGAGTGTTGGGCCGTTCGGGCCCGGGCCGCCCGGAGTGTCAACGGAAGGCTCTTCGTCGGGAGGGAGACGTGTAGGAGACGCGACGGTGTAACGTGAGGCATCCTTAACTCGATGGTGAGCGGGAAAGTGTGAGGAAGACGGTTTCCTGTAAATTCAAAAACAGTGGAACATGCCGCTCTGCGAATGAACTGCAATATAAATGACTAGACATGTTAAAAATGATCACACAATAAAAAAGTTAATTAGATATCATATAATATATATGGGTCCAGGAGTGAACACCTACCTCGCAAAATAGCTAGATGGCAAAAAAACTACAACGCAAATTGTCTATAACGCCATAAAACCTACAGTGAAAGTTGTCTACAACGCAAAATGTACACACAGCAGAAAGCCAACGTTGAAGGAAACCCACTACTTTAAAATACCTCCTTAGTATTATGTCTATATTGTTAAATGACTCTGTCGCAAAATGACTATGTACTACAGAAAAAATATTTTATCATAAATAATAATCTATTTTATGCTTTTATTATATTTTTAATTATTTTGTAACGTAATTTCTGGTGGAGTCCTATATCCAGAAGCGGGCGTCGTTTAGCTGCCAGTAATGATCGTGATGAGTAAGTTATTATGATAATGGTTTAAGTTTATTAACTTAAACGTTACGTTTTATTAGACGTAATATCGAAATACTTAACTAAATAACTTTTCACATTGATTCTGACACTCCTAATAATACTTTAAAGTAATCCTTCATGCTTAATTTACTCAATACAAGTACTGGCCACTTATTATGAAGTGTCATTATCAATAATGATATAGAAATCAGATTCATAATTCAAACCCGAAACAAACTACATTCATAATGTCATAAGACACGTCTCTTCTCAGTTTGCAGTGATTATAATAGAAAATGGCGGATAAAAATTTAAGTTTTATAACAAAACAAAAAGGGAAACCAGCTCTTCTTCACAAAGGTCATCGATATAATTTTGGTAAGAAAAATCCGAGCGGTACCAGTTTATGGAGATGTCTAAACAGAGAAGAATGTTCGGCTTCAATTTCACTAAATGAAAATAGGGACGAGATTATCAGACAAAGTCGCCACAGTTGTGCATCACATCGCGAAGAAAATGAAAGAGCTTTGATGATGGATGCCTGTCGGCAAGAGGTATGTACGAATATGGAACCTGTGAAAAAAATTTTTGAGCAACATGTGCTTAAGCATCAAAGTAAACTACCGTATACTTTATTGATGCCATCTTATTCCGAAAAAAAGGACAGCTTATACAGAGCAAGAAAAGCTTCCTTAGGTTTACGACGTATGGAATTCAATTATATTAAAGACGTAAAGATACCGAAATTACTAGCAACTGATTTTATGGTAGCTGATAGTGGTGAAGATGACAAAATTCTGGTGTTTTGTTCGAAAATTGCACGAAAAACTAAGATGTCCGCTGTAAACAGATGTTTCTTTGGTGATGGCACCTTTAAAAGGTGCCCTAAGCCATTCAAGCAATTCTTTTCTATACACGTGGATTTAAACAGCTGTGAAGAGTATACCAACGTAATACCAATAATTTATGCCTTACTACCGGACAAAACTGAACTAACTTACAAAAGGTTGTTTACTATCATTAGAGACATACTTAACTTCAACATAGAGAAATTTAAGTGCGATTTTGAACGAGCTCTGATGAATGCGTTCAAATCAGTGTTTCCCCAGGCGGCTGTAACTGGTTGTTACTATCATTTTAATCGAGCCATATGGAAAAAAGGAGACGAACTCGACGTTCCACACAAGAAGACAATCAGATTATCTTCAAATTTACCTCTCTTGCCAGTTGGTTACACAGAAGCAGGTTGGAATTGTATAGTAGAACAAGCTCCTAAAGATGACGCGACGAAAGAATTTATAAAATATTTTCAGCGACAATGGCAAAAATCTTTCTCAGTGATATGTTGTGGGGAAGAAAGGCATAGAACAAATAACACGTTGGAAAGCTGGCACAGGCGAATGAACACTCGTGTACCCCACAAGGCCACTTTAATTTTATTTTTATACATCCTTAGACAAGAAGCTAAGCTTAAGGATATTCGGTTAAAGCAATTTTATTTCGAGAGGACACGCAGACTGCGACGGCATGTTCAATTTGACAAGAGGTATAAGCATGAGATTGTAAGTTTGCAGCAAGAGAATATTAGCGTGTTGCAATTCCTGGAAAATGTTTCGCGACTGAAAAAGCAAATATTGCGTCTTAAGCAATAGTTATTTTATTGTAAGAAAATGTTATTTTTTAGGTTTAAGACAAGTCATGAATTTTCTTTTTTGAATTAAATAATTTCTTCTAATGTATTGTTTATGTTGACTGTATATTAGTATTTCAAAAAGTAGTCCTTTTGCGACAGAGTCAGTAGTCTAAGAAGGTATTTTAGAGTAGTGGGTTTCCTTCAACGTTGGCTTTCTGCTGTGTGTACATTTTGCGTTGTAGACAACTTTCACTGTAGGTTTTATGGCGTTATAGACAATTTGCGTTGTAGTTTTTTTGCCATCTAGCTATTTTGCGAGGTAGGTGTTCACTCCTGGACCCATATATATCATGAGCAAATACATATTAATAATCAAAACATTGGATAAATTCTATTAGAATGTTACAAATTATTTTAATTGTTGTATTTTGACCCTAAAACTGATATTTAATTTGATTTCCAACATTTTTCTGAAAATTCAAATGTATGGTAACCGGTGACTGAATATATATAGACACAGCTCTCCATACAAAAATGCCTTCCAAAAATGACCCCAGGCGCGCTGACACTGACAGCTATCCCCTCTTCATAAATATGTCAGAGCAGCTTAGATTTTATCCAATAGACAATTTCGCGCTATTAAAAAAAGTTGTGATTGGTTCATAAAAGTTTAAAGTGTCAAACCTCATGCGCGGTGTTACAATATTATGGCGTTGTCAAACTAACAGGGATGATACTAACCGAGATGGAACCAATTTATATGAATATTATTCTACACACGATTTTGTTATTAAGATTACTCTTGTTCATACTTTATAAGAAGGTATATCGTTAATAATATGTTGGAGAAGTAATTTATTTTCTAACCTAGGTGGGTTCCAAATTAAATTCAATATCCTATAGCAAACTGTCACCATAAGAGCAAGCTAGAATAGGATGTTACTTTGATATATCGCACGCATTGTTTTGTTTTAATAATGAGGCAACAGATTTACTAAATAAACGCGGAGTACTGAACTTTGAGCCGTCAAGGAACTTTGCCAAAAACAGATGAACACTGAGTTGTTCATCTTTTTCGTTCTTGCAATCTTTCGAGGTTCGCAGTAGATAGATTCGCAAAGAATATAATACCCATTAAGAAGCTGACACGCTTTTAGAATTGGAAAAGAAAATGGTAACTTTTCGCAAAGAGAATAAGTGCAATCACAGATAATACGTATTGACATTTCAATACTATTACTGAAATACAACTTTCGACCGTAAAGCATCGCGAATGTCTATTTAAATGAAATAGGTAGGAAATTAAATTCCATGACTGTACGTACATATTTTTATAAAATTATTTTAAAGAATAAATTATTTTCGGGGCCTTCGGGAAACTAGAATAATTATGTCGGAAAGTTTACCAGCGGCACATTTACAGCGTACTTGTTTTTCGAGATAAAAACAAATAATAGGAATTGCTTGTTACTTGAAAAATACATGAATAATTTACTTGTGAGTATAATTGACGCATAACCTAATCCCCAATCTGTCACTCAGTATCATAAAGGCATAACTCATTATAAAACTAGTATAGATATACGACATTTGGTTCAGCGTATTAGTCTATACAACAATATGTTACTTTAAATAATTGTTTATCACATTCAGGGTTAAACTTACACAAACCAATGGGTCCCATCGTTTTTCTTGTATTTTTGTGAAGTTGTTGCGGGACCATTTTACCGCACAAGAAGGCATTTTATAGGGTTTATTAATTTAACAATTTTATATTAGCTGTCATCTTATGTCATAGAAAGCTTCTGTACTACTAAATCAGTCAAACTCCGCCGCGGCTCAGTCGATCGTTCGTGGCACACTAGCCGTGGGGTCATTTTGAGCTCGAGTCAGACTTCTATAGTATTACTAGTTCGTTGATGGTAACTACATACATGTCCACATAAACGCTTTATTTTACGATCTAAATAACAATTTCATTATTTTTCCATACCTATGTACTTTGAAGTAGGCGACGACGGAGGCCTACAGTCACAGTTATAAGTATATATCATTTTAAAATGAGCTTTTTGAGCGGAAAGTGCGTTAACATTACCTCCTGAAAACAGTAGGTTATGAGTTAAAATTTGGAACAGCTGTCAAATTCAAGTGGGGTGTCTATTCTAGTATCTAGATATATTAAAACAGTCATTGTTACGAAACGCCAATTCGTTATGTTTTTTTAATATAAATCGAACGACATTTGAACTCGAGTGACAATAGAATAGGGAGTTCATTCGCTTGTCTATGGTTTAAAAAAATATTTGACTGAGATACGAAATACCCAACGCCGCCATTCCAAGCTGTCATTTGTTTTGTTCGTTGACTTTTTAATGTTTCAAGTAACACTAGTAATACTGCAGGTTATTTCCCTACGGTTCCTGAACCCATCTTAAAACATTTATGATATGTGTGTAGATAAAGTAGTGTATGTAACTATACATAATTAAGCATTACAACAATCGTGTGATATTATTATGAAACTCGCCTTCGGCTCGTTTCATAAACCCACACTCTTGTTGTAATGCCCTTCATTATGCACTGATGCATAAACTACTATATTTCATACCAGGAAAGTATAAATTTTATATGAGTACGCGGCATTATGGTAAATATACCTACATTTTACAAAATTTGAAAATATGCTTTTAAAATACTACCTTGGATTAAGTAGAAAACCAAGTTTTTTGTAAGTTTATTTCAAGTATATATATATTTATTATTTAATGCCTATGTAGTAACTTTACTATTACTAATTCGTTATTAATAAAACCTCCTTGTACGCATAATTATAATCGTAACAAAACTCGAAAAAAAAACGTAACATATAAAAAAAACATTCTTCGAATATAATGGTAAAATATTGTTGAGGCTTTTATTCGTAGGTACCCACATCACGCAGCCTTGTCACGTATCCAGCCCCAAGAGAGTTGCATGAGAATAAATTGCATGGAATAAAGACTTCAGATCCACTCACGTGCCAGATTTCCATACATAAATACAGTAATCAAGTGAGATCTTTTTTTTGCTAATGCATAATGTGGACCAAGCTTACAGATATGTTATCTTTAATTGCTCGATCAAACAGAGTGATCAACAGTGAAAAACCAACCAATATAGATCAAAAGGGTCTACTCATTATATGGGACCATCCTATAGAGAAAAACATTGCCGCTTGTAATAAAAAAAAATCTGTTTTACTCTGGATTTATTTTGATCTCTGATATTTCAGGAATAGGATGTACCGTAAACATATGCGTAGTATAAACACCATTATTTATAATTAAAGAAGACATGTTGTAAGTGTACCCTTTTCTAGTCCTGGCACTCATCCCATTATGATCGGAAAATTTTATTGTTGCATTTCTGGATGCAGTAACACATCCACAAAAAATAAATCAAATGGAGCCAAATTGTGTTAAATGATATGCCATGTAGTATGCTGATCAATTTAGCACATGACTTGGTAGGAATATATATATATACATGCTCTTTCTTATGCCTTCAAAATAAAGTATTGACACATATTTTTGTAAACTTTAAATGTATTATTCAAATTTGTTTTATGTGAAAACCAAGCCACTCCACAAACTCTAACAATGCAAGTGACGAGTAAAGTAGCATCGAACACAAATACGCTCGCTCGTATCATACGTGCATTAAAATTTTTGCATACTTTCTGTCGTCTGGAACTTACATATTTTACACTAGTTTAGCGCTAGTAATTTTATTTTATTTATTCCAAGGTACTTGCCTTCCATATTTCTTTGTTTTTGCAGGCAAGACTTGCAAATGCACCACGTAGATGTCTTTTTTAATATTTCTAAAAAGTTGGAAGTTAGGGGGTTTGAAATTTTGTTTAATGTTAATTATTAAAATTTCTCGTAAAAATATTGCTGATATAATTTTGTAAGCAATTATTTAAGAGCCATAAGTTATCAAAAGATCATTTTAAGAAATAATATAGGAATACTTTTTTGTCGTGCCGATTTCATCCAATGGTATTTTTTTTATATACCACAAAGGTGGCAAATAAGCATGCGGCCCACTTGATGGTAGGCGGTCACCGCAGACTATGGACGTTTACAATACCGAGGCATCATTTACGCGTTGCCGACCCCGTAAAAACCTCACACACCCGTTTTGAATGGTATAACGGATGCAGCAGCAAATTTATTAGCTGTATCGAATGTATTGACAGTTATTTTATAAGATTCTTTTAGACTCCTTACCCTACTCTACCCTACTACTTTACCCTAAACGGTATTAAATTTGACATAGAAAAATAAACAATATTTATTCTGAGCCCTGAGTGTAAGTTTTTAACGTAACTTTACGTCACGAATGCGTTTGCGTTTCCCATATAATAGTACATTACTGCAGCCGCCGGGAAAAAGGGGGTTGAAGGCTGCGTTGTATATACGGCCGACTGTAAGGAGGCCGGATAGTATACGAAGCCTTCAAGACCCTTTCACGGCTAGGCATGTATAGTGCTTTTCTCAAACTAATGCAATGAAATAAATACCACTGTACAAAACAGCTTCACGACATAAGTTTTTTAATTTTCCCTCCAATCCCGCTTTGTAGTATTTTTGCCTTCGATGTAATAATTAATGACTATCATAAATAGTCTGGCTATAATTACTATATACAACATTTAGAAAAACCACCAAAAAAGAATGCACTTACCTTTTAAATGATGGCGCTACGGCATCTGCCTTTGGCGGTACACAATAACAAAATATAGATAAATAAAACCGGGCCCGGTTAGATTATTCAATTTTTATACACCCGTAACACTATATCTAAGTCACAAAAGCATTGAATCACACCATTTACCACTATTTAGTCTTAATAAACAGAGTTTTACACGCCGAGAAACTTTTCCATTCCGCCATTATTAAAACAAGTAAAAGTGTCCTGTGATTGGTTGAGTCAAAAATGCGTTCAAAAACGCGCATGCGTGGAGTAGTGTTTGGTGTTGCCAATACAATTTTAGAATTGAGAGCATGAATAATAAATATAATAATGTAATAACCTGATGATATGAATATTCAATTACATGATAAATAAAATAAATCTCTTCATACCATTTCGTCTGAAATAAGCGAGATTATTTTTTAGCCCGCTAATCATTTAGTCACTAAAAATGATAAAAAAATCTAACTCAGCTGTTTGAACAGGCTTCATGAACACAGATGCCAGGTATTAATAAAAATTAAAAAAAAAATTACTTCCCGGCCTAGGCCTTCAATTTTATATGAAATTCGTTACCTGTCCTCTGGAGTCGATCCGCCCTAAACGTGATACTTCGAAGCCTATTATGACGCACGTAACGAAGACATTTCATTGCATGTTTGAGAAATAGTAGTTTTTGTATCTGTGCCTAATTATGTATAGTTGCATACGCTGCTTTATCTACACACATATCATAAGCGTTTTAAGATGGGTTCAGGAACCGTAGGGACATTATTACTAGTGTTACTTGAAACATTTAAAAGTCAACGAACAAAACAAATGACAGCTTGGAATGGAGGCGTTGCGTATTTCGTATCTCAGTCAAATATTTTTAAACCATAGACAAGCGAATGAACTCCCTATTCTATTGTCACTCGAGTTCAAATGTCGTTCGATTTATATTAAAAAAAAAAACGAATTGGCGTTTCGTATCAATGACTGTTTTAATATCTATAGATACTAGAATAGAAACCCCACCTGAATATAGCTGTTCCAAATTTAAACTCATAACCTACTGTATTTGTTTCTGGCGTCGGTAAATAAGGTTTTTTTCCCCACTTTGTTCTACTAAGTGCTCACAAGGGGAGAACTATTAGGAACATTACTGATTGTGACCCTAGGGCGGAAACGTATCACTTTCCACCCGCATAGTAGTTAAACAATGACCCACTTTCCAAGCATGAGAAATGAAAAATATATTTATAACTTGCATACCATTATAATTATTTTAAGACAATAGAGATAAAATGTTGGTTCTTAGAAGAAGTGATTCTAGTTGACCTAGGGTATCTACCCTTAAAATTAACAGAAATCAACAAAAACAAGTTGTATAACCATATGTAAGTAATTTTTCTTTTTTCCTGCAACAATATTTTGTTTCTAATTAGCCATATAGTAGACTGGTATACAATACCTATTAGTTTGAAATGAAGTCCGCCATTTGTACATTATTTTGAATTGTGTAACTAAGCTTAACTAAATAAATAATGATTATTCCAATGAGCTAGGTATCCCGAAGAAAAAATTAAGGAACACTTATTTAAACAACTCGCTGCCAACACATGACCTCAACGCTGTTGTCGATACCAACAGAGTTTTATTGCAGACATCAAATAATACGTCAAATAAAAACACACATCGATCTTAGTGAAATGCGATTAGGTTGAAATACTACACGGAAAACGTACATGCAAATTACAAAAGTATTAATTACAAATTATTAACTCGCCAATTGCTTAAAAATTGGAAATCAGTAGGTACTTTCTATTGTCCTCTATCTCCAATTTTGCCACGTGGTATCTCTTAAGTACTTCCAATCTTTGTCATAAACGTCTTGCTCTTGTAATTTTTGTGAAATTTCTTCCACTTTTTGATCTTCATATCAAATGTTAACTTGTTGTCAAATCATCAAATCTTGGCGGCGCCTGTCCAATTAATACTAAAGGTTAAATTTTGATTAATATTTTTATTTTTTGACGTTGAACCATTGTTTATAAACTGTAAAACTAGTTTGAATTATGACTGTATCTTAATTAATCTAAATACGTACACCGATGGACGAGTCGTTATTCTGAGCGTGGTTTCGACCGAAGTTCCTTAATTCAAACCTTTTGTCTGTGAAACAAAAGAGAGCTTACAATTAAATCACCATTGCGGAGTATGATAATGAAACTTTTCCCGTTTATTCTAAAATCTACTTACATAAAATATTAAACAACGCGAAATTCCATAAAAAAAAACATATAGGTATTGGAAGTTGATGTTAAAGCTGGGAACTGAATGTTTATACAATTTTATTCAACCCTCTAGAGCATAGTAGGTTTTACTAAATGATTAAGTATTATCCCAGCAGCAGCAGCAGAAGTGGCTAAGCGTTGGAAGTGTTCAAAATGAGGTCAACATATCTCTATTTTCAAGAGAATAAGAGCGCGTGTTTGCTGTTGACTGTACGTAAATGCATATTACAATAATCATTGTTTTACAATAATTATTTTTGAAGTTTCTTCATTTATATTCATCATCATCTTCCTCGAGTTGTTCCGGCATTTTTCCACTGATTACGGACAAACTAATCCCAAGAGAGTTGGCGTAGGTACTAGTTTTTACAAAAGCAATTGCCATCTGACCTTCCAACCGAAGGTAAACTAGTTTATTGGTAGTCCTATTTCGTCACTGAAAAGCGCCTGATCAAATGACATTACGTACATAAGTTCCGACAAACTCATCGATACAAGCAATACTTCGAAACCTCATTCATATGGATAAATATAATAATTGCGTACTTTAATCGTAAACGATATTAATACAATTAAAACTTATGGGCCTCCTAAACAAATATCGATATCCAGAAACTCGGACATTTTCCTCGCACTAGTTCGAGTAGCGTACCACAATTGACATGTTCGAGAATGTTCTGCTGTTTGATGCTAGTTGGATTTCAACCTTATTTCTTAAGAGTAAAGTTGGAATTTATATTACGCGTACAAAAATGTTATTCCGAAGGAGAAATATGTCAATAAATTATTAAAATAATAATAAAATAAGATTAACTGATAGTAAATGATACCTTTGTGATCAAAATTTAAACTCTATCTTTGGTTTACGTTCTCTAAAATAGCGAAATAAGCCATATTTCTATGATTATTGTCACTTTTCCTGCTGATCAGTTTTGCTTAGCCGCTCGTGATTAACTGAGCGCAGTCTGTGGTACGACTGCGCGCTTATGCGCGCACTGTTGCCACACGCGCCACGCCCACATTACACTTCACTAATCCTGTACCTTCCACGGAAGTGATAAGCATAGAAGGAATTTTTAGGCCCGCGTAGTGAAGCTAGTTTAAAAGAGGTCCATCGGCATATTATTTGAAGGGCTTAGGGTATTTCAAAATATTATATTTAATTTTGAAATGTGGTAATAATTAGTTTGATTACAAAATTTAAAGAGTAAATGATTCGAAATTCAAAACTTGATGTTATCATCTGTTTTCTGTATTATAATATTTTATTATCCTATTCCCTTCAACGTATGACTACTAGAAAACCAGGTTCGGGCTGAAAAAACTTACGTCAGGTCGCTAAATCTTACAGAGAACTGTTTTTTTTTAAACTGTGATGGATAAACAGCAGCGGCGGTGCGTCCATGCAAGCCAATTCCCGCCGGCTTTACTAACTCTCCTGCAAGTCTACAACTTTCCACGGGTTCACAAAGAAAAGGCAAAGCGATATGGCCTCCGTCTTGCCTAAGAAAATAATTGACCCGCCGCCACTGATAAACAGTGAAAAAGTATCAACATGATACGGGTATTGCAAAACGAGCACAAAAAGTAAAACCCACCGTGTTCGAAAATGAAAAACTCACCCAGAAGAAGAGACTTACAACTTTGGTAAAATCAAATCCTATGAATGAATTTTATTTTACCTTAGAAGGCAATGAATGGTAGGGCAACTTTTATTTTCAAAACGGCGATGAGCTACTAAGTTTCCAAAAAAGGTTTTGTTATGGCTTGCAATTTGCCCTCGCGGCATATCGAGGCCAGTGTTTTTTGAATCCGGTTTAGCAGTCAATGTTGAACGATACATGCAGGGTTGTTTGCGATTGTACGGGATTTTATGAAAACGCATCAAAGGATTAAAATCCGCCTAACGTACCACAACTTTTCCCGATCGAAGATTTTTGGGCCAATCTAAAAAGGCGTGTTTATGCGAATAATGTCCGGCTAAATACTATACAGGCGTTAATTCGAAAAATTAAATTTTTAGTATTAAACAAAATGCCAAAATCGACTTACAAAAAAGCCATGGATAAAGTACCAGCCAATTGTCGAAAGGCAGCACGCATGGGGCCAAATTACTTTTTATATTAAAATTTGTTACTAGATTGTTTATAAATATATATAATATTGTGATTAGGTACATTAGACTTTTTATTTGATTTTATAAGGTTACAAACATTGTGCAAATTTCATTCCGCATACGTTATGTTCAGTAATGGGTGTTACACTTCATCGCATCGTAATAAATGTTGCGACACAATATTTCACGTGTATCTATTTTCATTTAACGTTATTATATATACGAGTATCTACAAAAAAAAACCCTAATCCCCCTAATACAAACTCTGTTGATTAAGTGACGTGCGCCTTTAAAATACATTTACATACATTTCAGCCCTATATAGGCCATAGGCCTCCCACAAATATGACTTGTATCATCTTGGGGGTAGTTTCCAGTCGCCACGCAAGCGGATTGGCTACCGCAGTAGCTGTAGATTATGTTTTGACGGACACTATTGCCCGTTCGTAGGATTTTCTCCTTTCTATTCTAGTCAGTCGTCATCACTCGGCTATTCAAATATCTCTCTGTTATCAACTACAACTGGTTTATCTCTGCTCCGCAAATATGACCTTTCGTAAAAACTCAATTGGCTTCCTATTAATGAACGAAGGTACCTCAGGGTCCCGTTTACGCACTTCAACATACTAAATGATCCCGCTGCACTGAAATACCTCTGCGGTCTAAACATTATTTTGTTCCAGCACAGTCGGACCGCGAGCTCCGATCCTGAGGATCACTAAGTAATACTTGCTACACTTTTTCAGCGCTCCGGCTCCATATCAAATTGCTTCACCGTGTACGCGATTTAGCTTTGGAATGCCTTCCCTCTTGAGATACGGCAAGATCAAACTAAATTTGAAAACGTTAAACACGCCTTTTAAAAGTATCTGTTTGTGGCGACAGTTAACTGGCAAGGACTGTATAATTAACTAAGCGGACATCAAAAATAGGTTTATATAGGGGATTGTTATTACAAAAATAAGTTAATAATGACGAATATTTATTTACAATTTTAAAATAAAGCGAAATAAACACAAAAATAATCAAAATTAATTACAACGGTAGAATTTTTGGACTTTAGCCCACTTTTTGAAACTTTTCTACATGCAGAAAACCACATGCGTATAATTTCTTCTGATGAACCATCATCATCATCCTTCCTGAGGTGTCTCTTAACAATGGCCCAGTATCGCTCGATCGGGCGGAGCTCCGGGCAGTTTCGTGGATTGTCTACCTTTTTAAAAAAAATAAACGTTTTTTGTATTTACTCGTAACAGCGTCACGGTCTCACCAGCATAGTGATCACTTGCTAAATCAGGCCAAAACAAAGGGGGGGACACTGTCCTTTCTATATATTGGAAGCAACCGTTTTTTGATGCATTCATTTCTATAAATTTCGCCATTAATAGTGCCGGTTGCAAAATAAGAGTTACTTTAGAGGCCACAGGAACAAATTGCCTGTCATATAAGAACTTTCTTACCGAATTTGTTCATCTTTAAGGCTTTTTCGGTATCGGGTATATATTCTCCTACAACTACATTGCTATACGGGGGCCCTAGTAATGCTGTACGTACGTTTCATCGTCCATAAGAATGCTTCGAGATTTATTTGTCAGCAACATATTATTTAAATTTCCGCGCCTTTTTTTGACCCGCGTTTGTTGCTCAACACTTTGGCATTTTTTTGTTTCTTTTATGTGCGTATGTCATTTCTTTTTTATATATTTTGTATAGTACCTATGCAAATACCTACTTTTTTAGCAAGTTCCCGAACGGACATGTACTTTTTAGATTTTAACAAGCACACGACTTTTTCATCGATATGTGGGTTGGCCGATCCACTTCGGCGTCGCGATTTCGGTAAATGTTCGAGGGTATGGTGCTCCCCAAACTTTTTTATTATTTGAAACACCGCTGGTTTCGAACATTGAAACTTATTAGCAATTTTCCGCAATGAATATTTGCCTGTACGCCAATTCTGCAAGATTAATTTCCGATCTTCAATATTAATTCGTTCTATCTTGAAAAATATTTGATAATAGTACATTTCGATACTAGTGAAAAAAAATTTTTTTTCGACGAGGGTGAAAGTTGGAGCCCAATTGAAACGAGGGTGACAATCACCCGAGTCTTAAAGAAGTTTTTACACGTGTATCGAACCCAATTTTTCATAGCAAGTGCCTTAAAAAGTGAAAATTGCGCACGCTTCAGTGCACTTTTTACGCACTAGTTAGGAAAAACATATAAAACACTTGATAGAATTATCCATGGTCATTTTATATTCGGCCAGTACTTCTTAGTTACTTTTAGTTTAAGTTTTAAAGCTTGAGTTAAACATGTCCACTTAGTAAATTGAACAGTCCTTAGAGAATGCCATTTGCCATTAAGATCGCAGTTTCACAGGTCCCGGAATTGTCACGGCAAAACACTGTCATAATCTTACTAGTGTTAGAAACATATTGCTATCGATAAAGACAGTTGTGTAATAGAAGAAAAAAAGGTCCACCGAATAAAAAAACTTCATTTTCAAATAAAAACTGTCCTTAAGGTATCGTACCAAAGATGCTGAGAGCATTTCCTCGTTCTATGGCAATGCTAAAACTTTGTGCGAGGAGAAGGCGTTGTGTTAATTAAGTTCTTCAGATATTTGTAGTAAAACATCCTTGTAAATTTTGTATTTCTCGATGTCAATAAAAATGGTTTCTAATCTACACTAGTAAGCTTGCGACTGTTTTTTGTATTGACTTTAAAATTCCAGGCTCTGATAATGATCTTTGAATATAACGTTGAAAGTGTACACTTGTATCTTAAAAAATCAATCTTGCCTAAGCATTTACAGATCTCAGAAACTGGGAATGACACCTCGGCTTTCATACGAGGTGAACCGACGACATAGTAAATATCGCGGGAGTTCACTGGATGCGGGTAGCGCAAAAGCGGTCCGGATGTAATGATGATGAATAAAATCAAAGCCTATAAAGCCTAGTTCAATACAATATAGACGATTTACCCACAACAACTGGCTGTACTCGCAGATATCTTTTACATATAATGAAAAACATGCGTATTGACTTCTATCAGGGGAAAACGTGCAAAGGTATTTCGTTTTAGCGAGTCATTAATCTTTCATGAATTCCTAAACTTAATGAAACGAACCATCAAGAAAAGGTTGTTCCGTAATTCACATGTAAGTTTATTATGTTGTTTGTATAATATACAGGGTGGAAATAGATTTTGGGTCAGTGAGGGTAGCTATCGGATCGGACCGTGTTGCTAGGCGAAAATGGTCTTAGGAGACCTTCCTTCGATTTCAAATTAATGAAGTTCGGGGTATACAGATTTTGGAAAAAATGTACAGGATGCAAGAAAATGGCCATTAATGACAAACTATTTTTTTGATGCCAATCAAGAATGCCAAAATCTTATATAGGGTCAAAAATAATTTCCGGCTAGAAAAGCCATGAATCGAGAAAAGCTTTTCCTATGCAATTTGTATGAAAATATTTATTTTACGTGTATTTTTTTATGTCAATCCATTCCACTTCCATCCGGAATCTGGACCTGTCAGTATAAAATATATACTTAGAGGTTTACGATTTACAAACCCGGAAGTGACGATGACAACCTTCTACGAAGTCACCGAAGAGATCCCTACTGATGAGTGTTTTACACAATGGTTTCATTTTGTGCAAATAGGTATTAACAATAACGGAATATACTTAGACAAACAATAAATGCATGAAATACATCCTAATGAATTTCGTTTTAAAAAAATCTAGATACTTCCATTATAACCTTAGTTCACATTATTTTTAATACTTACCCAAACTAGAACCAGTTAGTTCAAATGCCCCTTGCAGCTAACATTTTATACCGGTGACAGCAAATGTAGTGAGCATTCCTAGGTGCAATCTTGACACCATCACGACTATCTCGAAGGCAGTAAATCTTGCATGCTGGCGCCCCGCCAGTCGGGACATGTTACGTCAGCTTTGGAAGGTTTTATAGGTGACCAGTGTACAGGCAGCAGCAAAAGTTGCTAAGCGTTTGAAGTGTTCAAAATGACCTACACGCGCTCTTGTTCTCTTGCCAATAGAGACGTGTTGACCTCATTTTGAACACCTCAAATGCTTAACTACTTCTGCTGCTGACTGTACCTCCATTGTGTGATACGGAACCACTCTTTGTCTAGAAACATACATGGTCTTCAATACTTTTATAAAAAAATTGTCCTAAGGACAATAAAGGCTTTTCTTTTAAAAATATATTGCAAGGTAGACATTAGAGTAGGCAACGTTGGACGAAAGTCAATTTTAAATATACAAATTCACAATTAATTCTCACTTATATTTAGAATTAGATTACTTTTAAAATAAAATAAAAAATCACAGGACTACTTCAAACCTTAAAAGACATAACACAAGGGAAGACAACGTGGATGAACTAAATTCCACATAACTAGGTGCAAGATGAACTTTATTACCTCTTCAAATCATATCTTATGATACGTTGGGGGTACGTATGTACACCGTGACTATATATTGTTATAAACATAGTCGAATGCACGCTGTATAAAGCGTATCCTACAGCCACAGACTTTCACTGCTGGAGAGGCCTCCCCATAAACCACCAGCAATTTTAGGAATTTCCCATTTTATTCAATAATTGGCATTAGAACGCTTACCATAAACAAAGAAATCTAATAAATATTATCTCTATCACTTAAATAGGCAAAGCAGTAAAGATGTTGGGATAGACCAATAGACGATTCGGCACAAAAAGATAAATTTAATTCAGAAGTTTCTCTATAACATATTTTATATTTTTTTGTTGCGAAAAAAATATATATAAACTGTTTTAATGTCCGATTAATCAGACGTACGAGGGGTGATCCAAAAAAAAGTGATAATTAATATGTAAAACAACTCAAGTGACCAAAAACTAAATTTATTTCTCGACGTAATCTCCAAATAAGCCTACACACTTAGACCATCTTTTTTCTAGACCGCGAATTCCATTTAAAAAAAAAGTGTTTCTTGACTGTTCAAAAACGCCTCTACAGCAGCCATGACCTCATTGTCATTCAAAAATTTCTTGCCTCTGAGGTGTTCCTATAACCGTGGAAACAGATAGAAGTCGCTGGGGGCTAGGTCTGGTGAATGAGGGGGGTGATCAAGCAATTCGAAACCCGCATCCTGGATTGCAGCCATTGCAACTCTGGCCTTATGAAGAGGTGCGTTGTCCTGGTGGAACAACACAACGGACCGTAACTTACCCCGTCGCTTCTCTTTGATAGCTTCCCGCATTCACTTTATTTGTTCTGCGTGGTGTAAGTCCGTGATCGTGCCTCCCTTTTCTAAATAATCTATCATTATTATCCCTTCGGCATCCCAGAACACGGACACCGTAACTTTACCCGCTGAACTGACGAGCGGATACCATGTTATGTTCAAATCTTCGGTAGATATTCGTTGAATGCTGCCATACGAGATCCCTGTCATTTCATTTAAATACCTGATCGTCACTCTTCTGTCACTCAAAACTAAATCTTCAATTTTTGTTCTGTCAGTACGGACGGTGGACGGTTGGCCCTCGCGGTGCTCGTCTTTAGTTGATGTCCTACCCAAGCTAAATTCCTTGCACCAGCGTGCAACTGTGGAACATTAGGGGAATGCGCACCAGCGGATTCCCCTAATGTTCCCGATAATGCAATATGTATATCTTTAGTACACATTTTTTTTAAACACAAGTACTTAATGACGGCTCTCACTTCATTTTTCTCCATTTTCATGTATTTTTTCCGAACAGTTACGAACAAAAGAACTCAATGACATATACATATTTTTTAATAAATGTTTTTTTTTTATTTACTGGCCAGTAACCGCTTTAATAAATAAGACCTCCTTTTACCTTATTCAGCCACGGATAGTATTCGATTATCATTATTTTTGGATCACCCCTCGTAATCATTATATTTGTCTCAGCTAAAATGGTAAACGGCCTTCTTAGAACCTATTTGAAAATTATATTATCAAGACAGTAAATATCTTTTTTTTTTACATTGATAATACATACTATAAATAATTAAAACTATTCATAAACATTAACAATAATTTCCTATTTGCCATTCGATTCTTTGAAAATATTTTTTTTATCAAGCTTACCAACCACATTTAAAAAACTGATATATTGACGCAAGAATCCCACAAAAAAACGATTTTTGAGTTGCTTATAAGGGCGAGAGTATAGCTTCTCCCATTTGGTGGTTAATTTTGATGCTGTTTTTTTCAAGAAATTGTTATATTCAGTCCCTAAGGCTCCATCATATGAGATGATTAATGGTGTAAACGAGGCTCTTAAATCTTCTGTAGCTCAGTCATATTTGAAATGTTGTTCTCGGCTGAGTCTTTGTGCTGTTTTTGCCAGGTGAGGTTGCTGTACGAAGAAGCGTCAGCATTAACTATGCGAACGTCGAAGAACGCTTTTATTGCAGGTTCCCAAACACTGTTGAGTAATAATTGTAATAAATCGCCTATAAGGGCTGGTTGTGTAGGTTGTATACCGCATTATAGGTTCAAGAGTGCCAGTACTCCAAGCTAGTTAGGCCCAATTTTTACAGTTGTCTCTATGTTAGTCGTCACCTTGTTTGATCAAACCACCTTTTTTACAATTTAAGGCATGATTTAGGTCAAAATTGCTTTCACCGCATCCGTCGCAAACTTGAGGTAGATTACTAGGTTCATGTGCGTAGCGAATGGATAAGGCGTCTCTAAATTGAGTGGCTGTGAGATCGGTATTGTTAGCAGTAGTGGGGATGATTGACAGCCATTGTGATGAGTTCGATTCAACTACTCTTTGGATACACCTTTGCATTTTATGTGGTTGTTTGGATATGATGTCTTTGCTTGTTTGACTATCTTTCGATTGCCTCGATAGTTTGCTTACTCTCATGGTTACTGTCGCATGAGTTTGATGGGCAATTATGTCCAAGTTTTCTGTATTTTTGATTGCATCAACTAATATCTTTTGATTCAATGGATGACTTATAATATTCTTATATTATTTTGGATTATTAATGCCGAGACCACCCATCTTCACCGATAGAGTGAATAGTTCTTGTTCCAATGAAGTAATTTCTCTGTCCAAAATAGAAGGTAGTAAAATTAACGTAATCGTTGCGTTTAAGGCGTCGAATTCTTCGGCAATCTTATCCATTACTGTTTGCAAATATCTCCATTGGCATTGAAGTGATTTTGTAAAGGTTGTTTATGCTGGTTGTAAATGTTTTTTGCTTGCTTTTGAAAGTAATATTATGCAATTGGTCCATTCCGTAACTTTTTTTTTAAATATTGTTTTTGCTCGATTTCATTTCCAATGACACCACCCAAAAATCGGTGATATGTTACAATCTGCACACCAAAATTTTCAAAAAGTCTCTTTGCCTCTTCGTTGTATACATTTTTTATTATAATATAGCTATTTGATGGTTCAGGGAAGTAGCCGTAATTTGGGCCTTGTTTCATAAGTTTTTCTAGCCAGTCTCTTATATTCTTAAGCTTACCAAAGCAGGCTGAGTCATTAGCGTACCAATTCTGGTTATATTTACCACGGTCTTTGCAACTTTGAATCAGCGGCAAAATTCCTACTGCATACATTAACATTGCCAAAGGGAAACCTTGTGTTGTTCCTTCTTTACTAAGAATAAAATCATTTTATCCTGATAAGCAGATGACAGCATATCCTCTATAAGTGTTAAAAAGAAATATTGCGCAGCGGGGCCACTAAATTTTAGCATTCCAAAGAGCGATTGAGTGACTCAGTGCGTAAAAAGCATTTGATGCGTCTATTAGAAGCAGGCCGTCGTCATTTTCGCCATCATTAAAACATTTAGTCATAGCGTGGATTCCACCTTCAATAGCTGATTTTATTCCAGGCCTTACCCGCATGCTTGTTGAACATCTAGTCCTGTTGCAGTGGCCATTGTTTTTGCGATTATGCGTTGTAATCGCCGATTCCGATCGGGTGAACGCCTGGGCATTTGTTTAGATCAACGCTTCTTCTTGGCGAAAAAGCTCTGATGCAGTCCCATTCGACAACTTCACTACTGAGTTTTCTAATTAGTGCTGCGATTGATTCCCGTAGATCGGAGTTGTGGTTACCGAAACGAAGGAGTGATTACCATTGTTCGGAATCTGTGCCACTCGGTCCAGCTCCAACAGACAATTTTCTAGCATCTGTTTCGATATGGTTTGAAGTAATATCTATATTGACTATTACAGGAAGTTCAGGGTAATTTAAAATATCAGTAAGTTTGTGGGATCACTTGGTCAGGATGTTTTTCTTTGAATATTTCGTATACGGTTTTGTTTCTCAATTTTTCATTGGGGTCCAAAATTCCACCTCCAGATCTCCCAGTTATCCATTTACCAATTTGCTTGTCTGATTTTCCCTTGTAACATAAGGCGGCTAAATATTCTAATGTCATGATGTTCGTCTTGTTTCCGACTATTCTTGACTTGATTACTAAAATAATTTTGAATTGCAAAGTAGTGTTTCTGCGATCAGTTCCACATTTTGTAATGTTCAGAATTCCACATTTCCATTCTTCTTTGAAGCGTACGTCTGATATCCTGACCTGATTTTACCATTGGGTCTCTTTGAAGTATACTACACAAAATAAATATTTTTTCGGAATGCCCCTCTCCTGGCAGTCTAGTTGCAAGTACTTTGATTTCTGTTGCAAGGAGTGAAGCTAATTGTCTGTCTATATTTCCTTGTGGAATACTGTATTGTTTACTACGAAAATTAATTATCTTTTTCCAGCATTTTCTCCAAATTGAGTCGGGGCCACTTTGGCGAAAACATACCGGATATGTTGTTCAAGATGTTGAAGATGTTTGTGGCTGTGATGATGTTATTTCAGAATCGTCTGCCCCGTCGTCTTCTTCCGTTTTCATATAAAAAATATTTTTGAATAATTTCACAGGTAATTTTGAGATAGAATTTAAAATATAATAACAAATATGTAAAGGAAGTAAACAAAATTTAAATAATATTTTTTGACGTGACGTCTTGTCAGTTTCACTTTTCAGTTGTTTTATTTCAACGAACCATGAATTAACGTAAGCGCAATTGTCGATGTTTACTAAAATATTATAATAATAAAGACGTAGGAATGTTACCACCCCATAGCCCACTGGTTTTCTCCAGTGCAATCAGTCAATGCAGGGTAGCTTATGGCGAGCTGTTGAAGAGTAGCGACTCCACGTACCTGAGTGCCCCTGGGGTGCCCTGACGGACAGGTGGGACAAGTCTCTTGCCTCTGGCTTGCCTTAACCGGCCATCCAGAGTGGGGTCGCTAGAGCTGAGTTTTCGAGGGTAGATGTGGAAACCCAAGTGGCGAATTGGCTATATGTTTTAAGTCCAGTGACACCTCTTTACCCTTATCCCTTTGCACCGGTGTTGCCTTTGAGCCATCTTAGATGTCGCTTTTTTGGTGGCCCATAGCCCTTTGCATCGGTGTTCCCTTTGAGCAATCTTTGATGTCGCTTTTTTTGGGGGCCCATCACGCCTAGGGTAATTCACAGTCTGCCAGAAAAAAAAATGAATACCATTTTATTATTAAATTTTAATTTATCTACTAGCCCAGTAGCTAGTTCATCCCTTCCACCCAATAGCCTAGTACATTCTAGATTCCATTAAAATTCAATATTCCTTACACCATGGCGGGTGCTGCCTCTGTGTGCATCCTATGACACGGACACTACGGACAGAGGCAACATACGCTTAGTGTACCCCTTACCTACATACATTTCATTAAATTGTCGAAAGGACCTCTGCGCGTTGGCTCGATTCGGCTCCTAGTACGCCTGCCAAATGTCCGGAACGCCATTGTTCCGTGTACGGAAAAGACATACAAATAATAAATTCTATACTGCAGACCAATTTGCCCATATTTTCTTAATTACAGAATTATATTACTAATGTTAGTGCTTTAAAATTTAAATTGTTAATTACAAGAACTTAAGAATAATAGTTACATGAACTGCTGCTGAAATTATTAACACAAATTCACTGTTTTCGAGATTTCCATCATCAGTCTCTGTCGTAATTACCTACTGCGAGAAGGAATTACTTGCGTTGTGTTTCCTGAGCGTATATTTTGTTTGCTAAATTCTACAACGTTTATGATATACTGTTCCGTACTTAATTTAATCATGCAGTGATGTGGATGTGACACTTGATTCATTACATGTTGTAGCTAGTATTACTGTATCTTGTAAGCAACAAAAACAATATTGATTCTGTAGTAGGTACACTGAATATCTATGTTTTATTAGAAGATCATTATTTTTATACGTATATATATATAAGTACTAAGTACTACGTATATATATATATATATATATATATATATATATATGTATATATTATATATAAATTAGTGTTAAACATACAAAATAAAATTAAATGTAAAAAACCTCGCCAAATCCCCCTGCCTCCGGTATGCTGCCCAGAATACTGGCGGCGTTGCCCTTCTGGATTGCCAGACTTAGTTTTTGGGCCAGGAAGGATCCGGCCCTGTAGTCCCCTTTGGCAACTATAAGCCGGGACGACATTTCTTTTTCGAATTTTTTTGTGTCACTTGACCAAGGCCCTAGGGTTTCTACTGCAAGCACCGCAAATTCGTATTCTTTCGATAGGAAAGCATATTTGCGGTGCTTGAGTGTCTGCGCTTGGTCCGCGGCAGTCCCCGGCTTCCGGGCAGACCCTTCAACGTGGGATGGGGCCAGCGTATATATCGTCACCCTAGTTCACAACCGTACTAATTACATTTTTTTCAAAATTTGTTTTTTTATAGCTACCTATATAAAATTGAATTCTGCATCGTATGGCATTAACAAAAACCTTAAAAGCCTTCTCCTTCCATGAAAAACAATGTGACACAATGGTACTAAGTACGAAGAAAGCATGCGCTTTTGTACTAAAATCCATTATTTTTAAAAATTTCATGTACAAAAGCATTAAGTGACTTTAGGTCATTTGACTCCTATTTGAAATTATGCACATTCGTACTAAGTGTAGTTAGTTCAATTGGAACTTATTATATTTTGTATGCAGTAATGTATTAAGTCGCTTTAGTACAAAACATTACAAAAAAACATGTAACAAGATTGTCACAAGAGCTGTTAATTGAATGTCTTTTGAACTGGTTGTTTGACAAACATGTTAAGTTACTTTAATACAGTCGGTATGTTCGTAAACTTTTTTAAAGCGAAATTGAAAAAGTATAAATAATTCAATTTCAGGAATAATATTTTCTAAGCGGTGACTAACATGCTTCGTTATTTACTTGAGCCATTTTAAATACGTATTATTTTTTATTATACACCTACATTAATAGGAAGCGTGAGCGCTACTGTACCACGCCGTGCGCCGGCGCCGTGGTAGGAAAACTGCGCGGGCCATTCTTTTTTTAAAACAAAAACAAATAAACCCAACCCAAGTCTCAACCTATATTTTCGGAGGGAGTCAGTCGTTGTAGTAATAGTAATTGAAAATATTACGTTCATGACAATGTTAAGTAAAGGTCGAAGACTTGTAAATTTGGTAAAGCAGAATGATGTCAAAATCACCAAAACATAAATAATTACTAGATACTATAACAGCACTTAACATGGTTGTGCGCAGTTTTTTATACTGTAAAAGTTAGATTTTGATGACACTAACAGCACTTAATACACTTGTGCGCTAGCATTTTAGTCGTATTCAATGAATGGTTTAACATTAAGAGCACATAGTGTGGTAGAACATAATAATGGAAGTGATGTTGATACATTTGATTCGTGTTTGGTTTGGCATTTTGTCACACCAAGTACACTTAATTAATTTAACTCTTGGTCGAATAACGCATAGTTAATGCAACAGTTCCCTTTTCATACATTATACAAGTTACAAAGATACCCACACTAACATGTTCTTTAGTTTTTTTAGTTATTTTTTTGTTTAGTTATTTTCATAATGTATTGCGATAGTGTTAGGTTTAGGCATTTTTCATCTCTTGCCTGAAACAAATAAGCAATTAGTTTAGTAACAGGCGTGCCGCGGCAGCGGCCGGCGAAGCGTCAGAACAGACTTTTTTTAATAGTATACATTACCCACAAAATGCATCTACTAGTAAAGTTGAAAACAATAAACAACCAAATTTATATTATGCCAACTAAAACATTCTACAACATGAAAATAGGCGTTTTGAAAAATGACATTATACTTAAAACACAGACCAAATGTTGAGTTGGTAACTGTTAAGTTGTCAAATGAAACATATTTGTTTTGATAATTTGGGAAATGAACGTTCGGCGAAATAAAATTACGCGAAACGTGAGTTGGGAAGTGATATTCGACAATATGATTTTCGGCGATAAATAAGTGAATCCATTATAACTAACAGTAAAAAACTGATACAGAAATTAATGGATCTCAAGATTTTTCATTATTATGTTAGTAAGATGCGACAATGTTTATAGTAGTTTATGTATCTGTGCATAATGAAGGGCATTAATATGTATGGCCTAATTATGTATAGTTACATACACTACTTTATCTACACACATATCATTAAGTGTTTTAAGGTGGGTTCAGAAACCGTAGGGAAATGACTTATTACTAGGGTTACTTGTAAACATTAAAAAGTCAACGAACAAAACAAATGACAGCTTGGAACAGCGGCGTTGCGTATTTCGTATCTCAGTCAATTTTTTTTTAATCCATAGACAAGCGAATGAACTCCCTATTCTACTGTCACTCGAGTTCAAATGTCGTTCGATTTATATTAAAAAAACATAACGAATTGGCGTTTCGTATCAATGGCTGTTTTAATATCTATAGATACTAGATTAGACACCCCACTTGAATTTGACAGCTGTTCCAAATTTAAATTCATAACCTACTGATTTCAGTAGGTAATGTTAACATTACCTACTGAAATCTTTCTGATGGTTGGTAATGCTGGTCGTTGCCTACGGTTTCTGGACGCATTTTAGAGCACTTATGATATGTACGTAGATAAAATAATTTAATTACATTTTTGTTAAATAGAACCGCAAAAGTTTGCATTTATGTTTTATTATTGTTTTTAACACACAATGCTTAGTATAATTATGTTTTAAAGTATAAAATAATAAAAAAGTAATAATTCAAAACATGTCTAGTTGTTTCTTTTCATTTCCATTGGCTAAATATTTTAATAATTACAGTACCTTATGTCCTAACTACATCGATGACGTATTTAACACGTGCACACTTGTATTAAGTGAGGGGTTTAGTTGTTTAAAGTTCAATTTTCAGTATGAAATCTTTCAAAGTGGTATATTATATTTGAAATATAATATCTCGAAGACCTATTTTACGTCACTAATACATAATTTATAACTTTTTGTATACCATTGATATAATATTCATATGCAAACATTAGATTTGCTCTCCTGTAAAATTACTCAAAGTGTAGTTAGTACGGTTGTGAACTAGGGTGACGATATATATATATATAGTGTGTGATAGTTTTAAATGATCCGTTTATGTGAGCGCATATCGTTATCAATTTAGATGCCATTTGTTTTAGGCGCGAAGTTAAATATTTTTGATAATTTTACAAGTTTCAATTAATTATTACAACCGCAATTTGATGTTTACTGTAAATACACATTCATGTTATTTATGATATTAGAAGACATAGTTCTTCTTCCCCACAAGTAAATGTACTCAACTGCCCGGCTTCAATTTAATTTAATACATGTTAGAAAGAAGCCTAAAATAACCGACATGTATTTTTTTATAGCTGCCTAAAATACTAAAAATGACTAAACCTTTCAACTTCTATAGAAAGTGGTAATTACTGGCTGGTCTGAGTATACGAAGTTTAAGAACAGAAAAAAATAAATTGTACGTGTTTTAATATACAACGTGTTTACGACCATTTGCTTTAACTTTAAGGGTAGATTATTTAGTGTTATTGAGTTAATTTCTCGAAGAAACTAAGTTTTCAACTTGTACCGTTTTCAAATTATTCAATATCTAAATTTAATTGCTAATCTTAGTTAGACCAGTGTATAATCTCGTTAATTCATAACCAAATGATTTTTTTTTGGTTCACAAGTAAAAAGTTATCAATGTTACTTAAGTAGTACTTGGAATGTATTTGTTCTCATACAAGCCAGGTATATTTTCATTCCGCAAAGAGTCTACGATAAGAAGGTTGAAACAAATGACCTCTCTCACTTGACTCGCTAGTGTCATTTGAGTGTCACACCAATTTAATAATGAAACATTCCTGTTATGCTACAACACCTATTTGATTCTGAAAGAAAAATTGTGTTGACTTAATTTGCGTCTACAATGCCACGGGTTCATTATACGAACGAGGAAGTGGCTGACATACACTTTATTTACGGTTTCGCGGGTTTAGCGAGGGAGTACCGACATCGATATCCCAATCGACGAACGCCGCAACCGTAATACTTTTGACGAATGTAAGTCTCTGGTACTTCGAACTTACGGCGATAATATTGGATTGGCCGCCGCAGTCGTACCCTCGCGTGGCCGGCCAGGTCTCCGGACCTAACACCGGGTACGCTAAAAGAAAGAGTTTACTCGAAACCGGTGGCCACGAGAGAACAGTTGATACAACGCATTCATGAAGAAGTTAATATCATGCGTGCCACTCCTGTCAACTTAAACCGTGAGATAAGGACACGACTGAATGTTTGTTTAGAAAATGAAGGTGGCCACTTTGAAAACAAGTTGCAGAAATTTTGGTGATACAAAAAGGGTTCATTTTATTTTATTATGACTGTATTTTTTTAAGTAAATATGATATTTTTAAATAAATTTATGTAGGTCTCGTAATAAAATTGTCTATTTTGTCGCAGTATTAATTATTTATTTTTTAACTTTTGCCACCGCACAAAACGTCACAACCTATTTCACTCAGTACGCCGCCATATGCCATCACTTTCTCCCGTTCCGTTTCACTCAAAAAAATCCTACATTTATTATACTAGTTTTAACCTATGCCATGATCTCAGAGAGTTAATATTAATAATGATATGAACGAAAACAAAATTAATAATAGTAGTTTATTTATCTGTGCATAATGAAGGGCATTACAACACGATGACGATGTTGTAATGCCTAATTATGTATAGTTACATACACTACTTTATCTACACACATATTATTAAGTGTTTTAAGATGGGTTCAGAAACCGTAGGGAAATGACTTATTACTAGGGTTACTTGTGAACATTAAAAAATCAACGAACAAAACAAATGACAGCTTGGAACGGCGGCGTTGCGTATTTCGTATCTCAGTCAATTTTTTTTTAAACCATAGACAAGCGAATGAACTCCCTATTCTCCTGTCAGTCGAGTTCAAATGTCGTTCGATTTATATTAAAAAAACATAACGAATTGGCGTTTCGTATCAATGGCTGTTTTAATATCTATAGATACTAGATAGACACCCCACTTGAATTTGACAGCTGTTCCAAATTTAAATTCATAACCTACTGATTTCAGTAGGTAATGTTAACATTACATACTGAAATCTTTCTGATGGTTGGTAATGCTGGTCATTGCCTACGGTTTCTGGACGCATTTTAGAGCACTTATGACATGTACGTAGATAAAAAAACATTATGGGACAGAAACAAATACAAAAAGCTCATTTGGTACGGGCTCGAACTTGCGACCTCCGGATTGAAAGTCGCACGCCTTACCGCTGGGCTACCAACGATTGTAACGAACTATCAATTCTGTCACCGATTAAGTTTTAAGACTTTCAAATGACAACAAGTTGACACTAACTTCTGTCTAACTCAAAAGAACCTTTTACAATAGCCATCAAATAAATATATAATTATTATATATGGAATACAAAAAAAAATTTTTTTTGGAATACGGTAAAATGTTTTAAGGGATACGTTTGCGTTATTGTGTCAAGCACTCTGTCGAAGTTAAAGGAAATGGTCAAAAACACCCTGTATAGGGTAAACCTTATTTATTTAATACTTTGGAGGATTATTTCTCCTAATAGGTTGAATTGGGCAGCTATAAATAAATACCGGTCGGTTATATTAGGCTACTCCCTAACGCAAAAGCTAGTGCATTAGTAAAGTGAAGCCTATTCCTCACTTTCGATAAATTTGTGTGGCAGTCTTGAATGTTGCTTTGCGTGGCTTCGCAAGGCTTATGGTGTATCTGTAATCGATTTATATTCTTTAAGACAACGATACAAGCAGAGACATTGCAATGGACAAGAGCAAATTAATATTTTGTTTTTATCGCCTCAGATAATAATAAAAGTATTTGTCATAATTACAAACGATAATTAGAAACTCAAACACCGAATTGTTACGGAAGAAATGATAAAAATAAAGAATGAATCACATAAATCGTTCAGCTCCTTTCTTGTAACAAACGAGACACAAGAACATATAACTATACATCGCTAAATCCGACCGTCCTATATTACTCCGGATACCTTCATACGTAAAAAATATTTATACATAACAGTAACAATGAAAAACGAGTTATTCGCCCGCGAAAAGCCGAAGCGGTTGTCGGCATCACTTTTTCCTCATAACACAAAATGAGGCTCATTTATCGTGACAATGAATATAATGTAGTATAGGATGGTACCCAGATCTCAAAAGCCCTCTAGACACATGATTAAATTGACTAAGTTCGGCTTTACCTACTATAGGTATCCATTTTTAGCGATGTATTTCGCTAACCACTTAACTGATTTTAATCATCAAGGTGACAAATAAAAGCTAATGTTTTAATTCATTCTTACGTATAGTTACGTGAAAACTACAGGAAAATTTAATAACCGTGTTTTTACAATTACCTTTATTCTGTAACTAATATCCATCTCTACTCTTTTATAGTCAACTTTAAATTACCTTGTTTAGCTTAACGTAACCTCAAATGGAAGCAAGTTGTAGATGATGATGTGTTAATTAGGGATTATTGGACCCGGGTATGTCCTTAAACTACGTCCAATAATTGGTACAGCGAAGTACCATCACGCTTTGGAGAAGCCCAACTGGGGAAGTACCTCCTCCTTACAGGAGACTCCTCACAGCCATAATAGCACTGCTACCTTTCAGATATGTAGTGTTGGTTTCCTGATGGTAAGCAAGGTTCCCAGAACTGTAACAACTTTAAGGGTAGGCAACGCGCATGTGTATCCTCTGGAGTTGCTGGCGTCTAAAAGCTATGGTAACTGCTTGTGCTTACCATCAGGCGGGCCGTATGCTTGTTTGCCACCGTCGTTGTACATTAAAAAAAAGTTGATTGCAACTGAGGACCCTCAGATCAAGTCATAGGCACTTCGCGCTCTAGACCAGGCTATCTCCGCGAGCAAATTGTTTTATTGGCAGAGTATATGATACGTGTCTGCATAAGCTGCGCTTTTCGCAGGCTATGTTCTTTGTGGAATAGAGTTATATTGGAACTCGTGCGCAAAATAGTAAATTGTTTGACAAGGGGCTAAAGTAGGCCATAGAACCACGAGATGCTTATTATTCGAGGGGTAATATGGCGTTTAGACCCGAGTTATACATACTAGGTTTCACTTCAATTGCGAGAAAATAAATAAAAATAGCATTTTAACAATTAACAAATACAATATTATTCGTTTCTAATGAATTCTGAGTCAAAAATGTTTAATTTGGCAGTCTTTGTATTTTTTTCACAGCTTTGATACAGATAGGATATATTATCTACGCCGTGAATAAATGCCATAGACAACTGCACATAATTGGGGCTTCAAAGAGTTTGTCAACGATTTAAACTTTTTTTAATGCTTGTGAAGTAGGAACTAAAAGGAACCTAATGCTTTGAGAATTTGATTGCGTTTCCTCATTGGTCGATTTTAATATTGCGTTATTCTGATTGGTTGATACTTTATACAAAAATTTTTTTTAATGACTTCACATTTTTAAACAGTATTCGCACCAAAAAAGAATCTAGCGTTGCGATTAACTTCGATATGTGTCGTGACTGGTGGATTTAATAAGATGAACTGTTCTGGTTGGTCAATTTAAAACGTTTTGTATATCATAAATATGTATACATATTTTCCCAGGAGGCTATGTATGTACTAACTATGTACTACTTTAGTCCGCCTTGGCAAGCATAATATGACACACTTTTAGAGCATGAGAAGTGAAAAGGTATTTTAAAACTAAGACTAGCTGGCAGTAAAAACAATTTAAGGGTTTCGAATTTGTAAGATATTTCTAAAACTGACTCTTAATATCGTCTCGTAAAGTATCTACACATATTACAGATAATATAAAATCAAAAGAATCTAAAAAGCACGCAGTTACATGAGAGCTACGAGTATGTCTAATTTGGGTTAATGCTGTTCCAACTGGACATCCTTGTAGGTTAAAAACATTTATATGTTTGTTTGACCCATGTAAGAGAATCAGGAAGGGAGAACTCTTTGTTATGTTTCACAATTGTTTATCAAAGAATTACTGTAGTTAAAGGTTAATTTTGATTATAGTTGTTTTTTTTTTAACCTGGATTTAGTAAGTAGTTCATTACATTACATTAAAGATGAAAGTTTTTTATTTGTAAAATACTGTTGCGGAGACGAGTTAGAGACAGCCGTTTTCAGCAGGCTGAACTACATATTCAGGCCGTTTTAGGGGAAGGCCTTATAGATATCAGAGAATCGTAAATTACTTCTAGTTGCCGCCGTTATCAGGTGCCTGAAACACGTTTTCAGCCCGTTTCAGGTCACTAGGAATCAAGTGGCGCTACTTCTTGGATAGCCGTTTTCTGGCCGTTTCAGACCTAGTACAGCTCTCTTGTACCGGCGGGTACATACCTGAATATTATGTGAGCAGGACAGCCTATGTATGTGAGCGAGAGACAATTATACCCAAAAAGACTAGCGTGTCTCCGGATCATTCCAGAAAATGTGCGAACACGACAGGCTGTGCGGGGAAGCGAGAGACGCCATTATACCTGAACTGACTCGAACGTGTCCCAGGATCATTCCAGAAGGGAAAGAATACGACTGCCTATACGCGCGGTGGCGACGACCCTAACGGATCGTGTAACAGGAACAATCGTGAAATGTGTGAGAGAGATCGCTTTATATAGTAGTTACTTTGAAATCTGCACATAAGAATGCTTTGAAGTCGTCATAGTATCAACAGGTTCTAAAACTTCTTCTTGGACTAGCCGTTGTAGTTCTTAGTTAACTTGTTCACATAAGGCAAGTGCTACCGGGCGGGGTCGGAATGTTTTGGGCTTAACGTCGTTAGCTATGTGAATTTCAGCGATGTTCTGTACTGCATTTTCATGTTTAATGCCAGGTAACTTTGGTAATACTGGAGCCGTTTTGGTATTGCAGAGCCCAACTCCAGGGACATCGGTAGTTTAAAATGTAGGTACCAATCCAATCCAATTTCGCAAAACATACGTCGGGTTTGTAACACGACTATGTTTGAATCTCACGATAGTTTTGTGTTTGAGATAGCTACTAAGTGTTGTTACTTCTTATAATACATTATTTTCCTTGCTCTTCCTCACCGTAATATGTGGTTTCTTCCGTTTCTTTGTTATTCATTGCATTTTTCTTAGCATGAATAGAAATTATAATATACTGAAGATTCTAATAGTATCCTGTCAATTAAGCATCAAATGCTTCAGGTATATCATTTTGTTAGTCTATAACTAGCCGACAAACCACTCTGTCCACCTTGATAGGCGGTTAGTATTTTTTTACACCACCTGCTCGACAATGCCCAATTATATATCATGCAAACCTTACCGAAAGTATATCATTGGCCCTTGGTTTTAGCCGGGGTATAAAGTTATACTGGACTTCATTATTACCCACCGGGTAATAATGTGAATTCACTTCTCATAGCTCTTATTGCTATGGTTTTAAAGTCTAAATTCGCGAAGTACAGCTCACCCGACCCGGCGGCGGCGGCGGAGGCAGCGGCTGCGCGGGCGAACCTCGCACACGCACCACCGATTTGAAAATAAAATTTTCTCAAACATACTACGAAATGTATGCGTTAATGGCACGAAATGATGCCCAGAAGTTGCACATTTATGGACTAGGCCGTGATGTATGGAGTTAGTATGAAAAGCACATTATTGTCCGCAGCTCTAACTTTTTAAATTTGCCAACTAAGATTAGACTGACGAAGGAAAAAAAACATACATCCAAGTTACAATCTCTTTAAAAGCATAATTGGTATTATAATAATTGGTTAAACATGGTGCTGGAATAGCTTTTTCCAATGTCAATACATTAAAAAAAAAAAACGAAATCTATGAACCATAGATAGTTATATTTTTATAAACAGTTAAAAAAGGTGTACGAATAGCTTTGTCGAATTTGTTTTTATTTTGTATAAAAAATAAAAAAGGCGGCAATTCAAAAATTTAAATAAACTGTTTACTTGATTGCTTTGTTGTTATTTTAATTTTATTATTTTCTTGAAATGTTTGAGAAAAGCACTATACAGGCTTCGGCCTGAACAGGGATTAAAGGACTCATTTTATCCGGCCTCGTCTCCGACTCGGCCGTCTACCGCAATCTCTTCCTTAAATCCCTTACTTCACGGCCTCTGCAGTAATGTACTATTTCTCAAACATGCAATGAAATGTCTTCGTTACGTGCATGATGCAAATAGGCTTCGAAGTATCACGTTTAGGGCGAATCAACTCTAGAGAACGGGTAACGATTTTCATATAACATTGAAGGCCTAGGCCGGGAAGTAATGTATACCTGGCATCTGTGTTCATGAAGCCTGTTCAAACAGCTGAATTATATTTTTTTATCATTTTAAGTAACATAATGATTACCGGGCTAAAATATTATCTCGCCTATTTCAGATGAAATGGTATGAGATAAAAATGAAGATTCATATCATTAGGTTATTACATTATTATGGTTCCCCTTGTTTACGCATAATTTGTTTTGTCATAATTTTAAACCGCATACCCAGAGTAGTTAGAATTGTATATGAGCAGAAATTGTTCTCGCATAATTCTGTTTTGCCGAGTTCTGTTACGCAGAACTAAACTAAGCCGAATGGTCGATACGCATAATTTGGAAAGCCCGAATTATTACGTTTTTTTCCCAGGAGTGCGTTTCTGTTGTGGTCGCAGTTCTAACCTAACCTAACCGAAATTGTTTTTCTGTTGTGGTCACAGTACTAGCCTAACCTAACACACTTTCGGACATTCTGCCTCAATAATAGTATGCTAATATATTTTCAGACAAAGTAGTATTCGGCTACAAAAGAATTAGGCTAAATAAAAATCGGCGACATTAACATTCGGCGTAAATCAATTATGCGAAACTTGGTATGCGTATTAAGATTCGGACAAAACAAATTATGCCAAATAAAGGGAACCCCATTATTATACATGCTCTCAATTTTAAAATTAATTTCCGAAATATTGGCAACAGCAAACATTACTTCACGCATGCGCGTTTTCAAACGCACGTTTGAGTCAACCAATCACAGGACACGACAGCAGTTGTTTTACTTGTTTTAAAAATGGCGGAACAGAAAAATTTCTCGGCGTGTAAAACTCTGTTTATTAAGACTAAAAAGTGGTAAATGGTATGATTCAATGCTTTTGTGACTTAGATATAGTGTTACGGGTGTATAAAAATTGAATAATCTAATACAGGTGTATAAAAATTGAATAATCTTTGTTATTGTGTACCAATGTATGTATATCAATGTCGCACAACAGAGTATGAACTGAGTGATAATGAAATTAATGTACCTATTAGAGATATATTCAATTAGATTTGGCGTAGCGCAACATGCTTGATTAACCCTCCATACTCCTAATACAACTATAACTAATACTACAGGTTGCTACAAATACCTCGGCCCCGGAATGCGCGTAACAAGTTTCTCTCAAATAGGAATATAATATATCTATATGTAATTTATAAATATTTACATTTAACTGCTACATTTGGGTGAAATTATATTTGTTTCTGAAATGGGTACTATGCACCGGAACTGATAAGGAACGGGTTCGAATATTCTTAGAACTCTAAAGTAACTGTTCTTTTTTAATTAAAAATTAAAACTTTTTTTTTGCTCTTATGAGGTGCGGTCCAAAACTTTCCGGCCTAACAAAGAAAAAAAAGTAGATATATTTATAAAACCTTTTATTGATTTTCGGTATATCCATCCCTCTATTTCAATGCACTTTGCAGATCTCGTGATAAGCATCTGTATCCCCTTAAAAAAATACTCTGGAGCATTGTCCTCAAAATGGGTGAAAACCGCTTGAGCCATTTCATCATACGAAGAAAATAGTCTTCCCCTTAAATCTGCCTTAAGTCTCAAAAACAAATAGTAGGCGCTTGGGGCCAGGTCGAGGCTGTAAGGTGGGTGGCGAATTTCCTCGAAGCCACATTTTGCTACAGCAGCTTTGGCAACTGCAGCGGTGTGAACGGGAGCATTATCGTGGAGAAGCCGAACACCTCTTATGAGTTTTCCACGTCGCTTCTGCTTGATCACCTATCGTAACTGCTCAATAAGGGTGGCGTAGTAACTGCCATTTACCGTGCTATTTCGTTCTTTTTAGTCAATCATTAGGATTCCGGTACAATCCTAGAATACCGTTGTCATTATCTTTTTGGTGGAATCCGTGACCTTGGCCTTTCTAGGCGACTTTTCGCCATGACGACTGCCTGATGATGATTCCCTTTTGGACAGCGGATCATAGTACAGAACCATGGTTTTATTTCCCGTAATAATCGACTCCAAATGACTTTTTCCTCGGTTTGCTGCAAGCTCGATAGAAGTTTGGGTAACCACCTAGCACTAACTTTATTCATATGAAGATGTTCATGAAGGATCCTAAGTACTGAAGTTTTCGAAAGCCCTGTTCTTGTCGCTATTTTTTTAGTCTTGAGTCTTCGATCACTCAGAACATCCTCTTCCACTAACTTGACACAGTACTCAGTGAGTACTTCCAGATGCCGGCCAGAGCAAGGTTCGTTGTCAATGGACTCCCGCATTAAACGAAACTGCTTACTCCATCATTTTATGATGAAAAACGACGGAGAGGAATCCGCGTACATAGCAATTGACTGTTTTTTTTTTTATATCGGTGGGCTGGGACTGAGTGGGCAAGGAAGGCTTTAATCAGGAATTTGATCACGGAACGATGTTCGCATCTGAACATTTCGATTTTTTTTTTAAAAAACGCTGTAAAATCTAAACCAGAACCAACAGGAACCCCAAACCATATACGAAAAAGCAGGATAAATAACAATCGCGATGACATATTTTTTTATAATTTTTAAAGCCGCCATTTTTCTCCAGTCAGGGAGTTTTGGACCGCATCTCGTAAATCGTCAAAATTTAAACAACACCAGCTCATGTTTAATGAATAAATTGAAGAACGAAAAGGTGTAATTTCTAAGACAATTAACAAAAATTTGGTCTGCACTGGATACGGAAAATTGTGATACAAATTCATTGTAATACCCATATTCTAATTGAGTAAGAGAGGATCTAAATGGTAAATAATTTTAATTTAGAAAGTCAGTAACTACAACTATACAAGTGGAGCAACTGATATATCTACTACAATATCTAAAATGAAAGGAAAAACAGTTATTTTTTAAGTGAATTCCATAGGTCTTACTCAAATGGCTACTTTTTTCATGGACGAACTTATGTCTTTACCAGCAGACTAGGAGTAACGAACCAGCAATAAAACTCCCATTAGCTCGATTCCATTACACACCACTCCGATTCGGTTGAGACCGTCTTAACCAATCTCGCTGGAAGCGAAAACTCAGTAGGAGTATTCCAGTAGTACAAGTCAAGTCTGGTGCGGAATGGTCCTGGATTTTCCCTAGGCTACCTTCCCCCCACCCAGTCCGATCGCTCTATCGTGCCGAACAGGTACATAAAGCCCAAGTCAGGTTCCAAAAAAAACAAAAAAATATATGTTTCAAATGACAAAAATTAGAAATACGAGCACTTACACAAACATAGGCATAGATAACCCTCTTTCAGAAATTGTGTGAAAAGGACCATTATGTAAAAATTGGTTATTTGAATATAATTATGACAGATCGTCATCAAACACCGGTTTCGCCGGGGCAAATCTATACTGACGTTTAATAGTGCGAGGACACATTAAACTAATTCTATTAGTTGATATCGATAAAAATGACGTACAACCGTTGTGTAATTTCAAGAATTTGAATGAAAAAGAAAACTACATACACAAAAATAAACTTTTTGAGGAATTAACTCTCTTTAATATTTAATATAATTTTCATAATATACAATCAAAATTTTTTCCACATTTTCAGACTTTAACTTCTTTCAGACTTTTTTAGATCGCCTGGATGACAATATTCATTTTAGCCAACTAAATGACCTTTCTAGGTCAACTGTAGTAATGGGAGCAAATTCAAACAATTTATAGTTTTGATGAATTTCTGTTATATGACTCAGTTCTATTTCTTTTCCGGATACCAGTTAATGTTTTTAAAGTTGAAATGCCGACGTTTTTCTCTAATACTGTTTGAAGTTTATTATTTTTATGGATGTCGATAAACTAAGTCGATTTTTAACGAATCACTAGCATTGGTACCTTTTTACCCCCGCGAAACCGGTGTATGATCATCATAGATCTTTGAAATAGGTCACTGTGTTAAATCCAGGAAAGTGACTATAACGCTCTAACCAGGACCCGGGTATGTCCTTAAACTACGTCCAACAATGAGAGGTAGGGCACAGCGAAGTACCATCACGCTTGAGGCCGGAGAAGCCCAACTGGGGAAGTACCTCCTCCTTACAGAAGACCACAGCCATAATAGCACTGCTACCTTTCAGGTATGTAGTGTTGTGTTCCTGATGGTGAGTAAGGTTCCCAGAGCTCCAACCCCCTTAATGGTCGGCAACGCGCTTGTGACTCCCCTGGAGTTACGTGTGCCCATGGGCGACGGTAATTGTTTACCATCAGGCAATCCATCTGCTCGTTTGCCACCTTTTGTCATAAAAAAAAAAAAAAAAAAAACCAGCTGAGGTTTCTCAAATTGCTTGACTCATTATGTTTTTTATTAACCAAAACTTAAGTTGTATCACAAGGGAGCAATATTACATATTTACGGAGAGGGCTTATATTAAATCCTAAACAAACGGAAGGCGTCTAAAAAAACAATTATTTACGATTAATTATTTACGGAAACATCGGAGCAAGCGACGACGATTATTTTCGTGCACTTTTTTGCCGGGCACGTCAAATTTTATCAAATGCTTGAATTTTTCGTGCTAGTAATTCTTCGCGACTTTGTGATTGTCTTTTAAATACTATTTGTTTCACCCAACCCTAAAAGAAAAATCAAGAGGACTGAGCTGAGATCGGGTGAACGAACTGGCCAGAGAGTCGCTCCGAATAGGCCAATCCACTGTTGTCCAAACATTCATTTAAGCGGTTTCGTACTTGAGTCGAGATGTGAGGCGGTGCAGCGTCTTGCTGGTACCAGAGCCCTGAGTGTAAGTTTTTAACGAAATATTACTTTACCATCGCGTTAGTGTTTCCCATATAAATAACATTATCACTTACATGTTCGTGACGATTTTAACGTCAAAAGTAACGTACACTAGAGCCTCCGGTATTTAAATCGTCAGCTAGAGCTAAATTGTCCATGTAGTCACTGATAGTGCCAGTATTTTGAGATACCACTTACCGTTCAGTGTTCCATCTATAAATACTAGATGAAATGATGTCGACGCCTCGAATGCCCGCCCATACTATTATCGATCTAGTCTGATGTGTTAATTCGCGACTAACATGGGGGTTTCTAATATTAGGAGCCCAATAGTGGACACATCTTCGGTTCCGTATTCCGTTTCTAGCAAAAGTGCTCTCGTCACTCCGAATAACTTTTTTCAAAAAGTTACGATTTGCAAAGCCCAATCATCATACTCAGTCCGTTTGTCATAATCATAATCGTCAGGTTGTAACGCATGAACTTTTTTAATTGAGATAGTGTGTTGTCGTTCCGATTTTAGTATTTGATGTACGGAGGAGTAACTCATACCTAAAATGCGTCCTGCACGTCTCGTACTAGAACCCGGTTGGTTGTGAAAATTATCTAGCACACGTACCTCTTCTCTGACGTGTAATTGTTGAGTCCTTCCTAGGTTGATCGGCACCGGCAGGTTGTTATTTCGCAGTCGGATAAGCGTATTGACGATAATACGGCCATGGTTAGGTTGCCTTCGTGCGGGAAACGTCTTCGCGTACAGTCAAAGAGCGGGATTCCCGATTCCCTTTACTCTCCGTAAAGAAGGATCATATTCACAAGTTCCTCCGCGAAAAAAAATTAAAGGCATTATTAGTAACTTTTTATTTAAATTTCTATTTATTACATTTTCTTGACAGAATGTTAAACTGTGACTTGAAGTTTATATTTAAAGGAAAAAAGTCAAATTAATTGATTTAACCTGACCACTTTCAAAATAAAAATAACAAGATGACAATTCTATTGGAATGTCGTAATTCATGTCAAAGTGAACTACAGTGATATGCCGAATCGCCGTTGTTAATAATAATGAACCATCCATCACTGGTGCCTGTCAGCTTAAAGTGTCCGACATTGGTGCCATCATCCTACCGTATATCGGACACTGTGTTTTGGAACTAATGCTTCACGTGAATGTGTTTTTTTCTGGCCTAATGGGTAGTGACCCTGCCTATGAAGCCGATGGTCCTGGCTTTTTAGTGCGAATGAGATGCACAGATAGTAAACTCGATACTCGTTATCGAAAACTTCAAAGTCACAACTCATGGTAAGCGTACAGGTCGCACAGTTGTAATGCTTAGCGATGTGACAGACAGATAAGGGACTCTTCCTTTTTACCTTTTTGAAACAGAACTCTTAAATGCTACTACTATGCGTAATTCGGCTGAATTCAACTTTTGTGAATATGTACGTACATTTGTCATGATTTATAAACAGATAGGCTTGACGTACAACATCACAAAAATAAAGCTTTGCTATTCCTGTGCGTCAATATGTAACAAATGGTTCTAGTCTGGCAGGCGGCATCCATAATTAATTTGGTTAGTAGGCAAAAACATGCGCAGCAGAATAATTTAACCATTATCTTTTGTTGATGTGTTTTAATATAATGACCTGTTTGATTTTATTTACATTATCTACAAAAGATCATAGACAAAGGGCCAGACTGCCACAGGAAACTCGACCTGGCTGAATATGAAATATTAATATGAAAGACTATTCGCATTATTTTTACTGATAGATTATTTTTATTGGTATACTTTTATTGACCATAGGCTTTCCCAGAAGTAATGAAACAAATTTCAAATTTCGAACTGGTTAAATTTGTTTAAACTAAAATAATTGTCAATAATTGTCATAAATATGTCGCTAGATATGCCAAAGAACGAGTTGGTCTAAGGATGAACATGGACAAGACAAAAATCATGTCGAATGCCCATGTCGTACCAACTCCCAGTGACAGAGACGTTACACTCGAAGTTGTAGATGAGTATATATACCTAGGACAAACTATCCAGCTAGGAAGATCCAACTTCGAGAAAGAGGTCAATCGTCGAATCCGACTCGGCGGGGCAGCATTCGGGAAGCTACAAGACATCTTTTCATACAATATCCCGCAGTGTCTCAAAAAGAAGGTCTTCCACCAGTGTGTGTTGCCAGTGATGACTTATGGTGCTGAAACGTGGTCGATTACAATGGGACTCATAAGAAGGCTCAAAGTTACCCAAAGAGCAATGGAGAGGGCTATGTTGGGAGTGTCTCTGCGTGATCGCATCAGGAATGATTTCATCCGCAGTAGAACCAAAGTCACCGATATAGCCCTCCGAATCGCCAAACTTAAGTGGCAGTGGGCAGGGCACATTGCACGCAGAACCGATGGCCGGTGGGGCGGAAAGGTTCTGGAGTGGCGACCACGAACTGGAAGACGCAGCGTAGGTAGGCCTCCCACAAGGTGGACCGACGACCTAGTTAGAGTCGCGGGATACCGCTGGATGTGGAAGGCGCAGGATCGGTCTTCTTGGGTGGTTCTGGGGGAGGCCTATGTCCAGCAGTGGACGTCTTTCGGCTGACATGATGATCATGATGAACCGAGGGTTGACTCACTATGTTTGAGCACCAAAATATCTCATGTGAAATGGGTCATTTTCCACCGAGTTAAACACTCTACTTTTCATTTCGACTGTGAGGAAAATAAAATACTATAATTATGCACATTATATTAAACAAGTATATTAAAATATTCAATTAATATTCAAAGTGAAATTAGTACAGTTTGTAATAGTTAAATTCAGAGTCTTGCCTGGTATATTTATGTAAGAAATGTTTTGTGAAACTAAATCTAGATGGCCAGGGCGAAACGTGTAAATAGCCCTACGTCTAGATGGCCATGCCCAAATTTAAAAAAAAAATAATTTCCTCTCAAGAGACGAAATTATTTAGGGGGTTACATTAGCAATTTTCCACCCGTATATCTACCCATGAAAATTAAACTTTCCGGACAGGAGATATGAAATAGTACATTGTGCAACGAGGATGGTAAGTAAGGTATAGTAAACGCGAGTCTATTAGAAGCCCGACGACGAAGTCGGAGGGCTTTTAATGACTCAAGTTTGTTATACACTTACCACCCGTGGTACATACAATGTTTTTCATCACATTTGCGAGGAAATAAAATAAATTCGTTGGTAAAATATTAGTTACGAGTGTAGTGTAGTTTTACCTATCAGACCGCATCCACTATAAAAGATTGTCAACAATGTCAATGTCTTCCACAGATAATGTTAACAACTGCGTTTTGTTTTCGAAGTTGATAGATCATCCTGCCAAATAGTATCAATTATCAAAATCAAATAGAAAACAACTATTTTTAATAAATACTAAACATTAAATTGCAGTCAAATTTAATATAAAGATATGTTTTATACATATTAAAAGTTGGTTGTAGCAAACTTTTGAAGACATGAAATACACCTTGGCTGTTTAGAAACATCCTCAGTCCAAGTGAAGTATAGGTTCTGTATATTTTTAAAACTAAACTTAACAGCCCGTGTGAGCTAAATCGGCTATAACTGCTCTGTACTCTCACAAGTAACAACGCCATTGACGAGCAAGTGTGATGAAAAAGATTTTTAAGCAAGGACGCCCAATTTTATCAAGGATGTGGTGAAAACTGTTTATAAAACTTTGTTGATACCATACCATTATAATTAAACAATAGCGCAAATATCTATGATTTAACATCTTTATTTGCGAGTACCAAAATGTTTTAGTCACGCTTTAGTTGCATGCAGGATTGCAACGACCTTGCAAAATTGAAGTGCTCCTAATTAGATAACAAAACTCATACATAATAAGCCCTTTTGTTAAGTTTCAAGTAGATCGGGCCTTCGTATTTGAAATGGACTTTATATATGACGGTCAATATGCACTTACTACCCTTTTCCCGATGTTGATTACAAATACAAGTTTATTTCATATTAGTGACGATGTAATTGTAATCAGTAAACGTACACAATTAATTAAACTGGCTTATGAATATATCCGTAGCAATATTATAGGGAATATAAATATTCGAAGGTTCAAACTATCTTTACGCCCATGTAGATGTAGATGTAAATTTAGTGTAGGTACGCCCGGCCGGAATCAGGCGGGCTGTCGATCGCTTGTTGCAGTCATTCAGCCCAGTTCCCTGTAGTTGGAAGTGCAGGTTACTGTTCCGGCTGCGTTCCCACACAGTGCTCCTCAAATCTTCAAATTTTCCTGCAGAACAGAATATCCTTTAAGTTGATATCCTTTAGTTCGCTTTCCTCCAGAACGTCAATACCAAATACTTTGTGTCGCATCGATGCGTACATGCCGCATTCGGTTATGACGTGTTTACTTGTTTCCTCCTTCCCACAGTGTGGGCAGGAGGCGCTTTCAGTCTTACCTATTACCTTGAGGTGTCTGTTTAACGAGTTGTGTCCCGTAATGACCCCCGTCAGTAATTTTAGACCGGACTTACCTAGTTTCAAGAGATACCTGGTTCTCCTGGCATCCATTCTTTTCAGGAACATCTTCGACTGTCTATATTCAGTTTCTTCTTCCCATTGTCTGTTTGCTTCTTCCTCTTTTAGTCTGTCTATGACTCCTCTCGTCACCTCAGCTGATATGGGTAGAACTGGTTCCGGGCCTATGAATTCCTTGTCAGCTCCATTCCTGGCCAGTTCGTCCGCTTTCTCATTTCCTCTCACTCCTTTGTGACCGGGCACCCAGGCCACTATAGTGTCCATTCTTTGGCCTATTTTGTTCAGTGCCTCTTTGCATTCTTTCACAATGGAGGAGGTAACTTCTACTTTCCTTAGTGCTTTTAACGTCGCCTGACTGTCCGTGTATATCACGACTGATCCCGCCTGCGACTTGTTTTCTTCTATGATTTGTGCGCATTTCGTTATTGCCCACACCTCTGCCTGAAACACACTGGCAAACCTGCCCAGTGGTTCAGATTCTGCTTTGTTTAGCTTTGGTATTAGTATACCCGCTCCTGCTCTCCTTGTGGAGCTCTTTCTTGAACCATCCGTGAAGCAAATGGTTGTTGGGTGATTTATCTGGACCTTCCAGTTATCTCTTTCTCCGATATGAATTCTGTATTTCTTATCAAAGATCTCCTGTTTCTTTATAAGATCATTGCTCGCCGTTAACATTCCTAGCTCTGACCTTGTATACTCCTGTATCAGAGCATGCCTTTTGTCCATGCTACTTCCTCTCCATTCCTTACATGCTTTCATTCTGTACCATTGTTTCATGGCTCTCTTCTCCACCTCTAGCTGTAGCGGTAGCATTCCCAGCATAACCTCTAGTGCTCGAGTAGGAGTAGTTCTCATAGCTCCCGTTATCATTAGGCAGGCTAATCTCTGTACCTTGGACAGATCTCTTTTATATTCTTTAATTTGTACCCTGTGCCACCATATCACCGCTCCATATAGTAGCCTGGGTAGTATGATCGCCTTATACCTAGTTGGTTACTAAGTTCTGTTACTCGATTTGCAAACTCTTTTCTTGCGTTAAAACAAATGCTACCGAAAAAATTAAAAAATTACATAATATGGCGGGTTGTCACTTATAATTTTATAGCACACACAACACTTATCTCGTCGTATTTATAATGGATTGGGGTCTAAAAGAAAATCGTGTCGCTGTAATTGCGTTGCACAAATGCGGGCATCCGCCAAACGTGATTTTGAAGTTGCTTCGAAATCTGAAAATCAATAAACAATTCGTTTATCGGACCATTAATAGGTACAATAGTACCCTGAGCTTTGATGACCGCAAGAGGTCTGGAAGACCACGCACCGTTCGGACCCCAGCTCTAATAAAGGCAGTGAAGGCGAGAATCGCAAGAAACCCCGTCCGGAAGCAAAAGTTGTTGGCAATTCAGATGTCTATGAAGAGAAGCTCCCTTAAAAAAGTTATCAATCAAGACCTTGGACTACACGCTTATCGTAGACGGAAAGGTCATTTGCTTAATGGACGATTGAAGACTATGAGGCTGAAAAGAAGTCGTGTGCTACTGAAGCGGTACGCACAAAATGGCCACCGAAATATATTATTTACAGACGAAAAAATTTTTACCATTGAAGAACGTTGTAACCGCCAGAATGACAGAGTGTATGCAAAAAACAGTCAAGAAGCGAGTGTAGCTGTTCCGAGAGTGCAACGAGGCCATCATCCCTCATATGTCATGATTTGGTTAGGTGTGTCATACTCAGGGTTAACACAGGTCCATTTCTGTGAAAAGGTGTCAAGACTGGGGCTAAAGTTTACCAGGAAACCGTTCTGGAACCGATAGTGAAGCCTTTAAACCACTCTCTATTTCAGAACCAGCCCTGGGTCTTTCAACAAGACTCAGCCCCTGCACATAAGGCAAAAACAACTCAAGCCTGGTTTCGAAGCAACAAAATTGACTTCATTGCCCACGAAGACTGGCCCTCCTCCAGCCCGGACCTCAACCCCCTGGATTATGCTATATGGCAGGTTATTGAGGAGAAAGCCTGTGTTAAACCCCACACAAATCTTGATTCCCTCAAGCGGGCCATAGTCAAGACAGTGACGGAATTAGATATGACAACCGTGCGTGCCGCTATTGATGACTGGCCTCGTCGTCTGAAGGCCTGTGTTCAGGCCCAAGGAGGCCATTTTGAATGAAAGTGACAAATGTAAATCCTGATTGTGTGTACTTCATTTTAATATATAATTTATTCAACTTTCGTTAGTATATTTTATGTAGATAAGGATTTTTACAGTAACATAACTTAGTAACCAACTAGGTATATCCATTCAATCATACTGGGCCTCAGTCCTCAGTTCCCACCGCCTTCTTGCATTGGTACAGTGTTCTTATAGCTTTCGCCGTTTGCTCTTTTATGTGAGTCTTGTAGCTGAGTTTCGAGTCTAGGGTTACCCCCAAGTACTTGACCTCTTCTACGACCTCTAGTTCTTCTCCTTTGAGACTTATTGGGTTTAGGACTTCTTTTTTCCTCTTGTTTGTGAATATTACAAGTTTGGTTTTCGACGGGTTTAAGTTCAATCCTCTGTCCTCGCACCAACCAAGAACTTGTCTTAGACCTCTCTTTATTATATCTCGTATGACATTCAGGTTCATTCCTCTTACGAGCAGTACCCCGTCATCAGAATATGCCTGAATGTAAGTACCTCCAACATTTACCTTTTTGATCAAGGAGTCCAAGAGAATACACCACATCAGCGGCGATAGACATCCTCCTTGTGGAAAACCTCTCTTGGGTCTTATTCTCATGGAGGTTCCTCCGAGTTCAGCCCTTATGGATCTGCCCTTAAGCATTTTTCCTATCCATATTGCTATCCCCTGATGTACCCCGTTTCTCCTCAGACTTTCTTCAACTGCATTATATGTGGCTTTGTCGAATGCTCCCTCCACATCGAAGAAGCAGCCTAGTGCATATTGTTTAGTGTCTAACGCCCTCTCTATCCTTATTGTAAGATTGTGTAGGGCTGTTTCTGTAGACTTTCCTGTCATATATGCATGCTGATTCTCGTGTAGTGGGTTTCCGCTCTTTCCTAATTCATTTCTGATATGCTTATCTATAATCTTTTCCAGTGCTTTCAGTATGAAAGAGGATAGACTAATGCTCCTGAATGATTTTGCATCTTGGTATGATTTCTTACCTGGTTTCGGCAGAAACACCGCCTTTACCTCTCTCCAGTCCGTTGGGATATAGCCCAGTGCTACGCTGGCCCTGTACAGTCCCAACAGTTTACTTTTGATATGATTGTACCCTTTTTGGATCAGTGCTGGTTGTATCTTGTCCGGGCCTGCTGCCTTGAAGGGTGCGAATGAGTTTATTGCCCATTCCATACTCTCCTCGTCCAGCATCCCTTCTGCCAGCCTCCAATCAGTGGCACCTGTCCCTCCCTGCTCCTCTTCGGTGCAGTTTTCTTCTATCTCTTCACAGTCTGGGAAGTGAGATTTTAGCATAACACTTAATATCTCCTTTGGTTCCGTGACTATTTCTCCATCTACACGCACACTCCCCAGCTGGTATGCTCGTTCCCCCGCAAGTAACCTTACGATGCGAGCGCCTTCCGAGTAGCTGCTTATGTTTTCTGTGAAGCTTGCCCAGCTCTGATTGCCCTGAGACTCTACGTTAAAGTATTTACCTGCTTTTCAGATCTTCAACCCATAAAGTTTTCATATGCGTTAAGATAGAGATGCTTTGATTTTGGCGGCAATATTCCTTCTACTTCCGTCATTATTTAAGTATGTCTAATCGTTAATAATTATGGGAAATAATAAATTTTCGTTGATTGCGTTCCTAATTAATACAATGCCCGCTAACAACTTTTTTTTAATTTGAACATGTGAACATAGCTATATAGTACGTAGATATTCTTATTTTGGCCAACTCAAAAAATAAATCCTGTTATATCTGATTTTATTTATTTAATTATAGTAAGTAAACACGAAATTTGAATAATTATAATTACCTAGAATAAAATAAAACAACAAGTTTCAGTGTTCTACGAAATTTTGCTGCTCAATTTAATTTTATTGTTTGACTGTGTTGGCTGTTGAGCCTCATTATCTTAGTTTTAGAAAATAAAAATAATTTATGCACAAGAGCCTAAAATCCGACTTTATGTCGTCCTCGCACGACGCACGACCTAAAGTAGAACTTTACGAGCATGAGAAATGAAAAGTCCTCTTTTTTAATTTCCATTCCACATAAAGTGGCACAGGAATCATGACATACCTACAGTTATAAAAACTAAGCAACATGTGTTTTGTGGTTCACTACACTATGATATTCTGCCAATATACGTATTAATTTTAATAACGATCGTAGAGTAATAGTACTTTTTCACCTGAATCCTTTGTAATAAGGTGTAAAAGTGTAAACATATCTTTGATGTCAACTGTACAATATCCACATACTAAAGTACACATTAATAGAATAAAAGTTGTTGAGAGTTAATGAAACCTGCCATAACAAATCTAATCAATAGAAATCGTCTCCAGCGCATGGTTTTATTCCCGTCAAAATCTGTTCCTAGTCGGCCGTCCATTTTGCTGCTTAAGTTGGAGTTATTCCAATGGTCGGCGGCCTCGTAATTTTGTACTTACGGTGATGATTGACAGACTAGCGCAAATTGGCATCCAGCTATCATCGGTCAAGCAACAAAGAACTAACTTTTTTATAAATATGGCTGTTGTCTAATGATATCATAGGAAGAAGAAATAGATATAACGTAAACGTCCTAGTGCTCGACGGTGTACCAGTTTTCATCTTTTTTTTTGGAACATGACTTAAGTTCTATTACCATTTCGGCACATTAGAGCGATTGGACTGTGTGGGAGAAGGTAGCCTGGAGAAAATTCAGGAGCTTTCCGCATCTTGATTTGTACTACTGGAATACTCCTACTGAGTTTATAGTTCCAGCGAGATTGGTTGAGACGGTGTCAACCGAATCTCAGTGGTGTCTAATGGTATCAAAGTAATGCGCATCACGCACCGCTTGAATAGCAATTCATAAGATAAAATTAACGACAACCGGTTTTAACTATAAACTCTTCATGCTTAAACTGCAAAACCAATTGGGATTAAATTGGGCATGGAGAGAGTTACGAAAAAGGACATAGGATAATTTTTAACCAGCGCAAATATGCTGAATTAACATTTAAAAAAAATGCTTGCGGCATTTGCTCTTGAGACTCTCGGGTGATGGAGCCTGAGCGCTCATGAACTAGGGCTGGCGCATTCCTCGGCCAAAGAATAGGTATAGTCATTCAGCGGAGGAATGAAGCCAGCCTTAACGGCACCCTTCCGCATGGAAACTTAGGGGACTTTGGTTAGTGAGTATATTTCTGCATTTATATATATATATAACTAAATAAAGTAAATCTAATAAATATTTTCTTTAAACTTGTTGTGCACTCGGACGTTTACCTTAATTGAATTCCTTTTACAGCATTTTAAACCCGAAAATATAAGATAAAAATAAAGTAATTCAGTCGATATAAATAAAATAATTCAGTATTCGTATATCTACTGCCCTCACAATCCCTTTTAAGATACGAGTAAACCGCAAGATTTGTTGCCTGAAAAAATCGCTTTATGAGTCCCACAAGACCACCCCGGCATCACTTTTGGCTTTTATATAAATACAAAAACGTTTAAAATAGCTGTTCCTTTCTTTGATTAGACTTCTGAGCTTAGTGCTTTTATCGGTCCGTTAGCTTGTTTGCTATACTTATATATCTACGTTGTTCAATAATCTGTAATTCCAAATATTTTTTGCTGACCTCATAGACAAGATAAGGTACAGTATCTTCAGAAATTATTTCTAACCTCCGACTTTGATTAAATTATCAAGTAGATCAGAACAGAGATAAAATGTAATGTAAAAACTTTATTCCATTTTAATTGATATTGTTTCCATAAAGAGGGTAAACTCAAGGAATTAGCAGACGTTATGGGTTGGCTGAAACGACCAAAAAAGCACAAATTACTTCATTAAACTTATACCATTTTGCCATGATACTGTTATTGAAGGATTAAAAAAATAAGTTTCTTCGCATATAATTTTCCACATAACGTGACACCCGTTTTTTGTCTCAGAACGTTGATACCTTTTTTTTAGCACCATGTATATCTTACTCTTAACTTATTATTTAAACTGATAACTTGAGCTCATGGTACATGGTAGTTATGCTATAGGTACAGATATTATTTTGTACTACATCTTGTTATATGTCATAATGATTGCTTGTTAATAGTAGATTGTGTCACAAGGGAGCGAAATTGAATTATTATTACGGCGAGTACATATATTGAATCCTAAAAGAAGGGAAAGCGTCTATATATACAGGATGTTAACAGGGTCATGATTCAAACCTATCGGTCCTAACTCGAAGAATTAATGCGATGTTAAGTATAGGGCAATTTAAAAAAAAATTACAGCCTTTTTTAAACTAATCAACAATTTATTTATCCCAGTCAATAACTCATGATTATGGTTACCCTATTAATTCATGATAAAACCTTTTTAATAATCAAATGATTAGATGAGTAAGTAGTAGGTAATTGTCAACCGTCACGTCTTAAGAAAGTCAAATATCAAAATAAAGAAAACTTTTAAGGATTGGTTTAGCTAATTAACTGGTTTTTCTGTTGAACAAACAATGCCTGCGGCATATCCGTTTTCAAATGTGGAGCGGTCTGACATGGTGATGTTTTATTACCAAGTACGTCGTGCGACCACCGCTCAAGATTTGTTCCACCAACGTTATCCTTATTTGCCTATCCCAAGCCGAAGATTAATCAACACGATGGTTCAAAATCTGCGAGATTACGGACAGTTCTCTGTGCCGAATCACGCCCAAGCACGAGGCGGTGACAGGCCACGACGACGTCGATACGCGGACAATCTCGACCAACAAATTTTAAGGTTCTTTTACCAGGATCCGCGAAGAAGCACCCGGCAAGCCGCAAGACGTTTTAATGTAAGCCATGTTTTTGTGTGGAAACTTCTCAACGCAACCGGGTTGCACCCGTTTCATTTCACACCTGTACAGGATCTTTCACCGTTAGATTGTCCTTCAAGAATGATCATGTGTGATTGGATATTAGAAAACCAAGAAACCAACATCCTCTGGACAGATGAAAGCACTTTTACACGAATTGGCTTATTCAACATGCATAACGAACATTACTGGAGTGCTGAAAACCCTCATTTAACTAGAAGGAATGCATATCAAGTGATATTCAGTTGATCAAAATAAAAAAAGGATCCAGACAGAGTTTAAGGAAAAACTTTCCTTAATAATAGATCAACCAAAACCAGGTTTTGGCAATACTAATAATGGTAATGTGGGTCAAAAATTTTTCCAAAACTATCTAATATCAGCCGAAATAACTAAAATAGATGAAGAACTCATACGTCGCTTTTACATAATTTTACAAACGATTTCCAGTGGCTACAAAATCGATACGTGTAAATTCAAGACATACTGTCTAGAGACAGCAAAGTTATATGTAGACCTGTACCCGTGGTGTCGTATGACACCTACTGTTCATAAAATCCTTATTCATGGAGACGCAATAATATCTGAGCACCTGATTCCAATAGGCAAAATCAAGTTAGTCGTAAAACTTCCAGAATCGACAACATAACGGATGTTTTTAATAGGCTCTTGGTTTCCTCTGATCCCCTCATCACCAGCATACGACCTCTGCCAATTATGAATACAAAAACATTTCACCCGGAAGCTGTCGATATGTTTATCGATGAATATGTACTTTTATCATAGGAATATTTTTCAAATATAATGTAAATAATAATTATTATAAGCACTACTTACTTGACATTACGAATGCAGAATGGTACTTTTTTTGCTTAATTTTACTTTTTGTAGTTTTGAGCACAGCAATGTATGGGCGGGTTCCAGTGTGCAACTGGACGAGTCAACGTTACCTGGTAATGAAGCATTATTATTGGCATATGTTCGATTTGTTATGAAAGAAGAAATCCATGAAGAGTTGCTATTTGCGAAAACTTTGGAGACGGACACTAAAGGCGAATCAATATTTAATGTCCTGTGTGATTTTTGTAAGGAAAAATCGATATCATTTTCAAATATTATTTTGGTGGCGACAGATGGAGCTCCTGCCATGTTCGGGCGATATCGTGGGTTTATCGGCCATCTCAAAAGAATTATACCGGGAGTAACTGCTATTCAGTGTGTCATCCGCCGACAACACCTGGTAGCTAAAAATTTAAGTAACAAATTGCACCAATCGCTTCAATTTGTGATAAAAGCAGTTAACAAAATTAGAAACAATGCATTGAATACGCGTTTATTTGCTCAATTGTGCGACGAACATGATGAAGACTTCCAACGATTGCTCTAACATGCCGAAGTACGCTGGTTGTCGGAAGGTGCATGTTTAACGAGATTATACGCACTTTTCGAATCAGTTTTAGAGTTTTTGGAAAGTAAAGATCCAGATTTAAAAGAAAACCTGATGAAATTCAAATATTTGACAGATATGTTCAAAAAATTTAATGACATCAACTTGCAATTACAAGGGGACAGCCTGAATTTAATAAAAACCAAGGGTGTTATTTCTGCGTTTCTTGGAAAATTTAAATTTATGAAGCAAAATATTAGCCGGCGCGAATTCTCCCAGTTTCCAAACTTATCACGGGTAGAATGTCTTGATGACGATGTCCAGACATACGTTCAACATTTAAATGCTCTGTATGATGAAACTGAAGTGGCCAATATTGTGTTACAAGAGGAGCTACTCTAGCTTAGCACCAATGAGGAGCTGAAGGTGAAATTTAGACAAGGCTATCAAACATTTTGGCTGCAGGCAGAAATACCCGTAAAATATCCTTGGCTATAGGAAATTGCAAGAAAACTTTTAATAGCGTTTCCCTCGTCATACCTTGTCGAAAAAAGTTTTAGTGCCGTTACAAACCTATTAACAAAAAAAAGAAGCAAATTGAACATCACAGAACGGGGAAATTTGCGGTTACTGCTTACAAAATTGAAGCCAAATATTAATTCTTTGCTGTCAATTCATCAAGTGCATCCCTCCCATTGAAATGATGACATTATTTGAATTAATAAAACACTGCAAAATACAGTTTTCTTTTAAATTACCTGTCCGATTTCAGCCGCGACGCAAATTTCAATCGTTAAATCTAATCTTTACATTTTTGACAACTTTTGGTATGTGGTAGAAGTTTAGCAGCAAGGGGGTCCACCGAAACCAGTAAAATTTTGAAAGAGGTCCACGAGAAAAAATAGTATGGGAACCTTTGACCTAGCGGGAGAGGGCGAAGCAAGTAACAGTTGGCTCAGTACGCTTGTTCGCCATCGTTGCGGCTGGACCTTGTCTCACTATGCGCGGGCGACAATAGATGCGGCATACGTCTTTTCTATCTACTACGTATAACATAAGACTTTTCATATTATGATTTAGTTTTAGTGTTGCTGTGTAGTAGATTATTGTTTAATTAAACACCAAATACATCAAAATGAAGCAGACGAGAGGAATAAATCTGGTTGCACTGGCATTAAATGAACCATTAGAACCCAAACTAGCGGTAAGAAATTGAAAATTTCATAAGTAAATTACATTTTATCATGGGTTAAAATACAAAAGCAGAAATGGGAAAAATAAACCAGATTTTTTTTATGACGCCTTGTCATCCAAATTGTAAGAAAAAATGTAGGTACGTTAAATTAATGTAATTCCGGCTACATACCATGACCTTTTAAAAATTTTATTATGAAATGATAATGTCGTATTTGTTAATTTGAAGGTGCCATCGGTAAGTAACTATATAATAATGGCATAATTAAAACAAGTAATGTTAATTTTTAGAAGTTTACTACCTATTTTGTTAGTACAGTTGTTGTTAGAAAACTCCCGTGAGACTCATACATACTAAAAAATATATATAATGGTCGAATAACGCTCGACATATTATGTTTCGGTCCAATTCGTGAACTATATTCATGAGCTCTGTGCCGCAACGTCGCTGGCGGCGGCTCTTCGAGAATTTGACCGAAACATATGTCGAGCGTTATTCGACCTTAAAATACGTGAGTGACCCGTTATATATATTTTAGTACAGTAATTGTTCTGGGAAGTTAATCCGAATTTAGTTTTTTATGTTAAGGCTACCTTGATCTCTTTTTTTGATTCTTGTTCTTTATGCCTTTGGAAATAATAAGAATGTTTTATGTTTTTTTTTTAAAGGCTTCATATTCTATTTTACCTTTGTATTAATTATGTTTATTACCCAAAACAACTAAATATGTAAAACAACAATTATAATTAAAACTAACAATAAATTGTATTAGTTTTAAACTGATCTCAGTTGTTATATTTAGCGTTATTCATTTTAATTTATACTGTTAATGTTAAGAGAAAGTGTTGTTTAATATTTTCGTAGATACACTAAGCAATGAGAATGAAGACTGTAAGGAAACATATAAAGTAAATGGTCAATCAGTATAACGTTGATAATAACACTGGCTGTGAGTATTTAATTCATTATAATTATTACCTTTATAATTGTTGTAGATAAATTAAAATGTAAATATAAGAGAAATAATTATAAAAGATCCGTGTCGACTGTTGACACGTGTGTTTATTAGAACGAAGTAACCAAGGAATTTCAAACAATAAAATAATAGAAATAGACAACTTAATAATATAGTCTGCACAACAGAGGTTAGTTTATACAACAATAATAAACGCGATTTTAGTGTACACTTGTTTTATTTTTAGTCTTACATACGTTTGTAAGACTTAAAATTTGCCTATATACCTTCAATAATATTCTTTATCTACGTACATATCATAAGTGCTCCAAAATGCGTTCAGAAACCGTAGGCAATGACCAGCATTACCAACCATCAGAAACTACACATAAAACAAACATATATCACTTTACACAGGCGATTTCAAGAGAAGGCAAGGCATTAGGCCTTAATAAACATAGAGAAGGACGAAGATTTTTAAGATATTGTTAAAGCCTTGCCATATTTACCTAAAGAACTAATAACTGATGGTTGGTTTTCTATCATCAAAGACATACCGCATATATTCGAAGAGCATAGTGATGCGTTTGATGATTTTGTAACGTAGGTACTTGATTGTTCAGTGGTTAGACAATAAAGCAATAAATACTATCAGTTGTTACAACGAACAGCAAACTACAACTAATACCGTGGAAGGTTGGAACAACCGTATAAACAGAAAATTGAGAAAAAACGCTTCGGTGTTTTACTTGATAAATAAAAAACAAAAAGAAATTACTTGCCAAATTCAAAGAATAAAAAAAATCAAGTTAAATTTGCTAACCAAAAGTTACAAAAAAAAACAAAATTTTACAAAAGCTAGAAGAGTTACGTTAATGAATTGTTTAAAGGGTAAATTTTCTGTTTACAAATGCCTCAAAGATTTGAGTATAATAGTATATTTATACAGAAAAAGTAAATAATGTAAATATGGATCGGCGTTTTTAAGAACAGAATGTTCATATTTTAGTTCAAGACGTTCAAGAATAGTTTTTATTTTATTTTATAAGGAGAATTTAACTTAATGTTCAGTAAAATAATTTACAAATAAAACGTTGGTTTTTATTTATTTGCGTTTCATTAACCCTTTATAAGGCCCCAGTTATACTGATATGCTAAGTGAAAGTTTATTACACCACCGTGTTTGTAATGCATTTGGGAACACATCTACGGCAAAAAAAAAACTAAATCACCAAGCAAAGCATGTGATGTGGTCAATATAATATGCACTCAGCCTGGTAATGCAATTGAGTTTTCAGATGTTCCAATACACCTAGTTTTTGACATTGACGTAACAAACATAAGGTGCTCTGTACAGTTTGTGTGGTATGACAGGATCTATTAAAATTAGACCATCACACCAATAAGAGCCTTGCCACTCGCCATCGTGAATTGTAAGAGCTATAATTCAAATTATTACATACAGCGACGTATATATTTTTAACGCTTTCATCAAGTCTAAAAACTACACGATCACACCAGTTTCATCAATACAACAATGCAAATACTGACTTTATTTCAAAGCATGACGGTTACTTTGACAGCGTATGCCATAACCACTATAGTGGCTCTTGGCGTCCTGAACACGACGTCAGGCAACCACTTTAAAGGTTCTTGGCGTTCAAAGGGTAGTATAATGGAAACAATGACGATAGCTTGCTTCCCTTGAAAGGCGTAGTGCATAAATTGACCACATACTTTAGATGAAATAATTACAATAAAATTAAATACTGACGGAAAAAGTATAAATGAGGAAAGAAAGCCTGATATATTCACTATATAATACCAATATAGCTAAAAAAAAATAAGCATGTTCTTCTCCGTACATGTCTATTACCTAAGTGGTTTCCAATTCCAAATCGTCTCTGCCTTATAAAGGGTTAAATCATTCAAAATTGGTTGTTGATTATTTATCGAGCGAACTTTATGTATAGTCTATACATAAATAACAATATTCATTTGTAAACTTCATGCTAGGCTGGTAGATGATTGACTTGGAGGCATTCAATGTCAAACTCATTGACCATTGTCATTGCCGAAAATCCGTCCAAGCGTTGTGTGTACTCAGATTATTAAAAATATTAAGCTGAGGATAATAACATTGGAAAACTTCTGAAAAATGAAAATGATGAGTCTGAAGAACCACAACAACTGGCAAGAATTTCCGATGATGAAGGACCGTGCGTTTTTCCCGGGTGCCAGATGGAACCGGTCTCGCAGATTGAAAATTTACGAAGGCTTCAGTTACTTCTCACTAAAAAGTTATATTTGCCTACCACCCGCCTGGTGTGTCGAAAACATTTCATTTCAAATAATTGGAATACTCTAAGAGAAGGTCCTCTATTCAAGACTTTAAACTCGAGCACGTGCAAGATATATTAGACTTGTTTTTTAAGCAAGGACTGAATTTAATAAATTTTACCATATCGTGTATCTGTCAGTAGATAGTAGTGGTACGAAATGTAAATAAATATTTACTTCAAATACTAATATTTCATTATACAAATACAAATTCCCATTTCCATTCTGTTCACCGAAATCTTCTCCTGTCCTAGTCTGTTTCCCGGGGATCCGAGTGGAGACAAGAGTTAAGGGGATTTCGTTGGACGGAATGCTCGAAACTGTATATGTAGATATAACCATGTAGTCCAACTGTTAGACTGCAGTCAAGTGAGCATGCTGTCATTATTGGAGTTCAGGTAAGTTAGTTTTTTTTGTCCTTATTGGAATCCAATTAGGTCAGAGATGACCTAAATGGAACTTTTTTTTTCTGTCCTAAGTGGAAGCTGACGTAAGTGGAATAAGTCATCCATTTAACTACAGCACACTTTTCTGTGGCACAAACATTAAACGAAATAAGTGCCCTACAAATATTCGGCGACGTGTCGCCACCAGTACAAAAATTGCGTCGGCGCACCATGTGGCTCCTAAACAGCGACCCTAACGCCATTCAGTTAAACAAACACAGACCTCAGCCCCCCCAGTATATTCATCATACATAATATATGTATTTGAAAATTTCATGAAAATATGTCATAGTATGAGCTAGTTGTGGAACTTTGTTCCTTTAAACAGCTCTTCTGTAAAATCGTGATTTTGCACTTGTCCCAGTAGTTATATGTAGGAGGTATCGATACGGTGGAATTATAGTCCAGTATGTAATTAAATCGTTTTCTTTAAATATATTTTATATGCTTCTTGAAGCAATCTATTTATCTAGGTGTAGGATTTATTATGTCCAGTACTACAGTTTTTAATAGTATCTCTGGCGCTCTTAGCTAATTAGCCATTACGTGACTTCGAACTAGTGAAACAAATTGTTTTGCATTAACCATAACACTAGTTATTTTTTTTCATATTTTTGTCATTTAATAAAATGTGATATTCCTACACTTTATTATGGCCAACTGAAAGGCATCCCACAAATCCCGTCCCAGAATGTAAGGATAAGTGTGTTTATTTGTTCAGACTAATGCACATTTTATGCGGGCCCCAATCCTTATGACTTACGTGACGTAATACATCAGTATAAGGTTTGAGGGAAAAGCGAATGCTTCATTACTACGAGCAAGTATAACAAATTTATATAATTATTATATAATATTATCTTAGGGAATAAAATCAGTATTCGATCATTATTTGGAGAGTAAATGTTTTTTTTTAATAAAAATACGTTTTCGTTTCTGTGTGTTAATCTTAACTCTTGGTGAACTACATATTTGTAAGCAAGTAAAATTTTAATAAAAAAACATTACTCATATACCTATTCGAATAATATACTGTACTTTTAATCTAAAAATAGGCCTCTTAGTACTACGATACATTAGTTAGGCCCCTGATACGTTGTGCGAGAAAGCCGTTAGCTTTTTGGTCACTAGTTACGTCACCAGACACTTCGCAATGCTACTAACTACCGTTTTCACGCCAAAGGGTACAAAAATGGTATTTTCTTTCCAGGCTCTTATATTTGTCACGTTTAAAATAGTTACTTGTTGTGCAAGGCTGCAAAGTGGTTATTTGGCGCTAGTGTTGAAATTTAAAGCTGAGCAAGCGAAGGAAGCTAAGATTGAACCATGAGCAAAGCGAATAACACTTGTAACATGGAGTGATAAACAGCGTGATTTCAAATCAGCCAGTCAGTTTCAACCTACTCGTATTGTATGGGCGCACCGCAACTGCTCTGACCCCATTAAATTAAAAATAATCTTAACACCGCCATGTAGGATATGAGTGTTATATAGTCAGCTATACACGTATAGCGACATCTTTCGGGAAATTAAGTAACCTAATAAAACATAATTTTCCCACTTTGTTGATGTTGTTCATGTGTAGTACCAAATTTCAAATTCCAGGGCTAACGGTCACTGAGATAATCCGCGGAAGGACGGACAGACATGGCGAAACATGTACAAATTTCGATAATCACTGTCTGCTTCTCTATCGCTCTTGCGGATATTAGCGATAGAGAAGCAAATAAACGATCGATCGAGCGAAGTGAACTTCAGTTTAAAAAAAATTCCATTAATTATTCCTACAACTCCAAGAGCACGCGATGATATCCTTTAGAAACTGTAACCATGCGATGGCATCTTTCAGCAAATGAAAGCACATGATAACATATATTGATAAATGCGATTCGATTCTGCTATGTGTAAATTCACCCTTAGACACCAAATACGACTTTTATTGTTCTGCGTCATATTATTCCGAATATACGTAGTTATTATTTTAGATTTACATCTATTGTTATTGCAGCGCGTGGGAAAATACTGCTCGTTATTAACCGTTGTTAAACGAGATGTGTAATGCTGAAATACTGTGGGTTCACATCTAATGTCTGGTAGTTTGTTTTATGTACCGGAAGGGCTGCGTGTTAATTGTTGAAGCATTAAACTGGTTTATGTCTGTGTAGATATTTCGTCCGTGCGGCAACCTAATCCTCATGTTTGGGGTATTTATAACAAAAACAATTGCCATTTGACCTTTCATCCAAGTGGAAAAAGCGGTACTGTAGGCATGATTTTCTTTACTGAAAAGTGCTAACCTATAGTAAATATTAATCCGTATCTCGTTTTCGGTTTGTTAAAAGTTGCTATATCTTTTGTCAACTTAAAACTATTTAATATATAAAATTATTCATTGCGATGAACATAACTGTTGTTAATAAGACACTAAAAACAAACCAAGTTTACGTTCTGTAACCTCTAAGGCTAGCGAGGAAATAAATACGAATTTCCTACCTCAAAGGGATGTCAATGACGTCTAGCGAGATGCAAAAGCAGAGTGTACGGCACCCTCTGGAAATGCTAATGTCATTAAGAATGCCTAAATTAAGCCTGATATCGTGGTGATAGATCGATCGCAGCGATGGGAAATGCTAGTTGACATTACCAGCCCATGTGACGAGAACCTCGTGAAGGCCGAAAAAGGACAAGTCAACAAGTACTATGAGTCTCACGAGGTAACTGTCGTAAGGGAAGTTGGTTCGGCGATAATTGTACAGTCAGCGTCATATAGTTAAATACAGTCAAATATATCGTAACAGATCCTTACTGCTATATAAGTAATAGTTGTTTCCGCGAACGGTCTCATAGCGTAGAATATTGACTAACAATTGAAAGATTCACTACGTGGTTGTGGTTGGATCAAGGATCAGATTCCCCTGGCCCCTGGGCCCTGGCCTGTTGCCGGTGGTGCCCTAGTTTACGTTTTTTTATATTTAATAAATATATTGTTTTGATGTTTTAGATGTCTTTTTATATTCTACTTTTATAAAAATATTATATAATACCTAAGTCACAAGATGAATAAATTAATATAAAATTTCATATTTTAACCCTTGCTTTTTGGTGTGGCAACCCGGACCTACTTCCATCTACCGACATCATTTCTATCATATATACTTATATATACAGGGCGTCCCACGGCCATGCCACATGGAGGGGAAGTACCTTAAATATTGTAGATAGAACATTTTATTAAAATAATGTAATTTTCAAAACAATTTTAACTGCATTCAATTTTAACTTTATCATACCGATCGTAAGGGTTCATCAGAAGGATTATTTTTTGCTACATAACATAGTGTCAGAAATAAAAGGAAAAACATGAATTTTAACATTTGATGTGGAATTTTGTTCAGATGAATGAAAAGCTAACATTGCCGTAAGGACATACAACTGACATTATCATAAGTACCTACCTATTACTAATCAATGTACCCACTTAAGAAATATGCGTCATTTCCCTATTATAATTTAAGTGAGAAGAGAAGAGGGCGCTGCAGTCGCACGGTTAACATCAGCTCTTGTGTTTTTATTATTTTTTCTAAACAAATAAAGTGCAAACATGGACGACAAGAGTATCAAAAGTGAATGTGGACTCTAATGCTTCGCACAAGATAAAAGTGGAAAGCCAAAATAGGCTAATAGTGCAAAAAAGCAGGCTAAAACCACCGTAAACAAACAGTGACTTTTTTCGCCAAGGGCCATTGAAATTGTTTGTGGCAAATCATAATAAAATAACTCATATGGTGAAGTGTCTAATTTACGCAGTGCTAAAAAGAAACAAGTAAAATAAAACAAAATACGCAATTAATATAACCTTCAAGAATCGTTAAATAACGGTATCTTGGTGCTGCCATCTGGTACCAAGTAGAATAACTAAGACCCATCGGATCCATGCGATCTGCTTTATTGACAGAACAAAATTAGTTCCGCTACCCATCACTATAGCGCTGCTATCTATGCAGAAGAATAGCTCATATACTCACCGAAAGGGTTAAGGAACGTAGTTCCGCTACTCACCACTGAATCGCTGGCGTATGTGCAAGGCAGTTCGATTATTAGAAAATACGTGTGCATTAGTTCTGCTACCCGCCACTATAGTGCTGGTATATATGCAGGTGAAAAGTTCATCTACATAGTTCCGCTACTCAACACTGGATCGCTGTCGTCTATGTGCAAGCCAGTTCAGCTACTAGAAACCACCTCAATTTTCTCAGCTAGCCATAAATGCAGAAAAATTCAAACAAACATGGAAAAGGTCTTGGAAGGGTTGCAAAAAATACAAGAAGATCTAGCTAAACAAAAAATAGATATGAAGGACATGGAAGAAAATATTAAAAAAAGGATAGATGAGAAATTTAACTACATCGAAACAAAAACAAACCAATTAGAGCAGAAGATCGAAACACAACAAAAAACAATCGACTTTATTGACAAACAAATGAGGAAGAAAAATATCATTCTGTTTGGCATGCCGGAGTCAGAAAAAAGCTACGAGGGCCTGCTCAACTGCGTACTGGATGTTATAAACGAAAAAATGGATATCGTATGCCCAAAATGGGAAATAGAGACCGTCACCAGAAGAGGCAAAAACAATGGCAAAGTAAGGCCTGTAGTTATAACAACCACAACTACTAGCAGAAAAATACAACTTCTAAAAAAGAAAAAATCTCTAGATAACACAGGCATGTACATAAAAGATGATTACACACCAGAGGTTCTACAAAAACGAAAAGAATTACAAGATGAGCTTAAAAGAAAACGAGAAGCAGGGGAAAATGCAGTGCTGCGGTATGATAAAATAGTCACACTTAAAACTCGTCGAGAGCCACAAACAAACACCTACCGAGGAAATGCTAATAGCAAAAGACAACTTTCTGAGTCTCCAGAAACAGAAAAAAGCAAGGAGGAAAAGCAAAAGCAGCCGTCTAATAAAAACAAGTGCCAAAAAATAACAACCTTCCTTCGTACTCCACTGTTAAACTTAGCGCCAATAACGCCTACCGCGACTGCTCAAGATATACAGAAAACCCCAAAAAAAAACTAATATGTCCTCCTCCACCACGTCTCCCAACACGGCCGGTCCCCGCGGGAGATGTAGACCACCACCCTCCATCATCATGCTGTCACCAAATCAAGAATAAAAATATTGAAATAAAAACCCTTATGAGACAAACGCTTAGCGTTTGTACATACAATGTCAAATCTCTAATATCTCCTCAAAGAATGATTCTATTAAAATACTCAATGGCAGAAGTTAACCATGATATCATTGGGCTAGCCGAAATCCGACGGAAAGGAAATGAAATCATTGAAGATGAAGAATACATATTTTGTTATACTGGAGAAACCCAAGGCCACTATGGAGTGGGTTTCCTCGTCAAAAATAAATATAAGAAAAATATAGAAAACTACATCGGAATCTCTGAAAGAGTTTGCTTATTAAATATGAAATTTGAAGAAATAAAAATATCAATCGTTCAAGTCTACGCTCCAACCTCTGAAGCAATGGATGAAGAGATCAACAAATTCTACGATCAAATTGAAGAGGCCCGAAAACTTGCTATCGGTAAGTTAATTATAATGGGAGATCTTAACGCCAAAGTAGGCCAAAGAAAACCAACAGAAAATGATATAATGGGGCCATATTGCTACGGATCACGAAACAGTAGAGGAGATAGACTAATAAAATATGTGATGGCAAATAAAATAACAATCATTAACTCAATATTTAAGAAAAACAACAAGAACCTATGGACATGGATTACCCCAGACAGATGCCACAAAAATCAAATAGATTATATTCTGAGTGATACCCGAAGGCTATTTACAAACATAGAAGTTCTTAACAATAGAATATTCCCGAGCGACCATCGTTTATTGAGAGCAACAATTACATTAAAAATTCCACGAAAAACTAGAGCCGCTTTTGGAAGAAACCCCGTCGACCTATCAAGTGAAAAAAACCAACGAATATATATTACTACTCTAGAAAAAATGGCAGGTAAAATCCAATGGAAACATAACGACGACATAGAGTCCTACTATTCCAAGATAGAGTCATCGATCAAACAGAGCCTAGCCGCTACTACTTTAGAGAAAGAGAAAAAAAGTGTTTTATCCGACGAGACCATACAACAACTTCAAAAACGCGCTAGCCTACAAATGAAAAAACCTAAAACACTAGAAGAAAGAAAGGAACTTTCCTCACTCTACAAAACTACTAACAAACTAATGAAAAAAGACTATGTAAACTACAGGATGAAAGTAATTGAAAAGAACCTATCTAATACGGGAAGTCAAAAAAGAGCTTACAAACAACTTAACTCAGAAAAAACTTGGATTCCAAAGCTTCAAGCTCTAACACAAGCAAACGTGCCACAAACAAGAACAGACTTAATAAACATTGCCTCGGACTTTTACCAAAAGCTTTACCACGACAAAAACAACAACGAAAACGAGTACAAAAAAAAGGATATACATGTAGAGTATAGTTCAATACAACTGATACTACCGTTTGAACATAGAGAGGTATTAAGTAAAATTGATAAACTAAAGAAAGAAAAGAGCCCAGGGGCTGATAACATACCCAACGAAGCCTTAAAACTTGGCAAAAAAGTATTGTTAGGTCTAATCACGACTCTTTTCAACAAAATACTAGAAGTTCAGGAAATTCCGCAAATATGGGCAGATTCACGGATAATCCTTCTATACAAAAAGGGAGATCCTGCAGACATTAACAACTACCGCCCTATCAGCCTGCTCCCAACGCTATATAAACTGTTTGCAATGTGTCTGGAAAAAAGGTTAGCGCCGATAATAGAAAACAAACAACCAGTAGAACAAGCGGGTTTTCGTCCAGGATACTCGACCATAGATCACATCCACACGTTAGAGCAAGTAGTAGAAAAACATCAAGAGTATAAAGAACCCCTATATCTTGCGTATATAGACTACGCTAAAGCTTTTGACTCCATATCACATACGAGTATATGGCAAGCGCTTTCGAACCAAGGAGTACCAAACATATACATTAATATTATTAAAGATATATATAAAAAAAGTACGAGTAGGGTCAAGCTGGACAAACTTGGACCAAAAATCTACATCAAGAAAGGAGCTAAACAGGGAGATCCGCTTTCTCCTAGGATATTTATAGCAGTGCTGCAAAACATCATGAAAGAACTAGACTGGAATAAAAAAGGATTAGAAATAGATAATGAGTACCTAAGCAACTTAAGATTTGCCGACGATATTGTACTATTCGCAACATCACCGAAACAGCTCGAGACTATGGTAGGCGAGTTAAATTATGTAAGTGAAAAAATAGGCCTACAGCTAAACATATCTAAAACAAAAGTATCTACAAATAGTACAAAGGTCCCGATAAAACTAAAAGACACAGAGATAGAATACGTTGACAGTTATGTATATCTTGGGAAACAAATTTCTTTCAGCAAAACAAGGCACGAGGACGAAATCGATCGCCGCATTAACATGACTTGGAAGAAGTACTGGAGCTTCAAAGAAATTTTAAAATCCAAACTCCCCATGAGGCTAAAGAAAAAAGTGGTAGATTCATGCCTATTACCCTGCCTGACATACGGAGCCCAGACTTGGGTTCTACAAAAGAAAATAAAAACAAAAATACGCTCGTGCCAGCGAGCCATGGAACGCAGCCTCCTAGGTATTAAGCTTTCAGATAAATGCAGAAGCGAAGATATCCGCAGCAAAACTAAACTGATAGATGCAGTAAAATACATCCTACAACTTAAGTGGAGATGGGCGGGGCATATAGCTAGAGTCGCTGATCGAAGGTGGACAAAACGGGTCACTGACTGGTCAGGTCCGACTGAAAAAAAGAGAGGCAAAGGGAAGCCAAAAGAGCGCTGGAGCGACGAAATAAAAAGAAATGCAGGCAGCAATTGGATGCTACAGGCACACGACCGGAAAGAGTGGAAACTGATGGAGGAGGCCTTTACCCTAAGCGGGGCTATGTGAAGTTTCATATATTTACTTATTTTCCTATATCAATATTATTTTAATGTAACTTAGCATGGAATTAATAAAGGCTTTTTATTTTTTATTTATTATTTATAATTTAAGTGCATGATAAAATGATAAAGAGATACGTAATTAGCAGGTACCTGGTTGTATGCAACAAATCGAGCCGTATCCTGAGCCGAAAGACGCGTAAATTATTTTTCATCACACTTGCTCGTCAATGGAGTTATTACTTGCGAGAGTACAGAGTAGTTATAGCCGATTTAGCTCACACGGGCTGTTAAGTTTAGTTTTAAAAATATACAGAACCTATACTTCACTTGGACTGAGGATGTTTCCAAACAGCCAAGGTGTATTTCATATCTTCAAAAGTTTGCTACAACCAACTTTTAATATGTATAAAACATATCTTTATATTAAATTTGACTGCAATTTAATGTTTAGTATTTATTAAAAATAATTGTTTTCTATTTGATTTTGATAATTGATACTATTTGGCAGGATGATCTGTCAACTTCGAAAACAAAACGCAGTTGTTAACATTATCTGTGGAAGACATTGAAAAAAGTTGACATTGTTGACAATCTTTTATAGTGGATGCGGTCTGATTGTAGTTTTCAAAGTGTTTTCAACGAATTTATTTTATTTCCTCGCAAATGTGATGAAAAACATTGTATGTACCACGGGTGGTAAGTGTATAACAAACTTGAGTCATTAAAAGTCTTCTTCTAATAGACTCGCGTTTACTATACCTTACTTACCATCCTCGTTGCACAATGTACTATTGTTTATCGCAATGCGGCTGCGGCTGGCTGATTATAATCTTTATAATAATTCAAATGTGTTCCATTTTCAAACTTGTATTCTTTTGTTTCTGTGATTTTCATTGTGGAATTTTTGCATTGTATTGTGAATTTTTCAAATAACCATGGCGTTTCAAAATAATTTTGACTTAATAGAAGCATACTTTTTGAATCACAAAAACATAACATTAGCCTTACGATGGCACCGCGAAAGATATCCTGATAGAAATACGCCATCTCGATTTATTATGAAACGGTTTGTGGATAATCTGCTAAATTTGGGACGTTTCCATCATCGCGTACCACAACCGCGGCACCAAATGATAAACACTGACGATGAACTCGACATTTTGATTTACTTTGAGGCAAATCCTAAAAGTTCAGTGAGGGAAGGTGAAGAAGTAATCGGAATTTCGAAAAGCAAAATACACCGTGTACTGAAAAAATACAAATTCTAAAGTTACATTGAAGGGTGACTAGTGCAAAAATTACTGCCGGGTAATAATGAAAGACGACGTATTTTCTGCAATGAAATCGAGATGCTCATCCGAGAGGTCATCATCATCTGGTCAGACGAGACAAATTTCAGCAACAATGGTATGTACAACCGACACAATAATCGCATTTGGTCCAGAGAGAATCCCTTACGTATCCGCGAGACTAATAATCAAGTGCGTTTTTCGTTCAACTGTTGGTGTGGGATTGTAAATAACCGTAAAAATGTACTAAGAGGACCCCCTCTTAGTACATTTTTACGAAAGGCATTTCAATACGGAAAGGTACTTAGAAATACTTGAGATTTTAATAAATGAGATAAATAATAACCTTCCGGTTGCAGAACGACAAAACCTTATTTTTCAGCAAGATGGGGCTCCGGCTCATAACAGTACAGAACAAGGGACTATCTCAAGGAACCCTTGCTTCCCTGGATCGGGAAAAATGGACAAACAAAATGGCCGCCAAGAGATCCCCAGATCTAACCCCGTGAGATTTTTTTTTATGGGGTTATGTAAAAAAAATTAGTTTACAAGAACACGTATGAAAGTGTCAACGAGCTACAAACAGAACTTAGACGTTTTATTTTGAGCATTTGATAAATTGATTAATTTTGTATTAAAAATGTTAATATTCATGGTCTTCCTTTTATTTCTGACACTATGTCATTTAGCAAAAATAATCCTTCTGATGAACCCTTTCGATCGGTATGATAAAGCTACAGGTATTTTTTTTCTTGTGTAGCGGGTTCGATTCCCGGTTCAAACGTATAATTATTCAAAAATCTATGAATACAGTAAATATATTTTTTTTTAATTAAAATAATGCCTTCTTTCAGTAAAATGTTATATCTATAATATTTAAGGTACTTTCCCTCCATGTGGCATGGCCGTGGGACGACCTGTATATATTCGTATGTAATATGGCTAATAAACTACATAACTGAAGAATTTAAGCACTACAATCACTTACAAAAGGCTTATTAACCGCTTATTGTATAGGTACATAATGTGAGCAATTTAGCACATTACCATGCTTAAAAGTATAATAATGGGATGGAAAGTCATATAACCATATGTATAAAGGAATCGTGCAATATATATGCAAATTTACCTTTCTCTCTTTTTTGTCGTATTAACGTCCGTCACTGGGGATGTTAAACGATCTGGGAACATTTTTGCTAAATTTGTTTTTATGTATGGTAAGAAAACCCGAGAGAGCATTATATTAAAAGTTATTTTTTAGAAAGAAGACACACTGGTGAAGTAGATCTGTAGGGCTTGTAATCACTGATTGATCAACGCACACACGCACAGCCCAAACCGCTTAACGTAGATGGCTGATTTTTTCACAATAGTTTGTTTATATACTGTAAGCACTCACTAAGAAAGGATTTTTGGAAAGTCTGCCATTAAGGGGGTAAAAAAGGGGTTGAAAGTGTGTATGGGGTAAGTGTAAAATTTAAAGAAAGGTAATTGAAATTTTGTGTAAACACTCCTTATTTAAATATAAGAAAAGTAATTTCAGAGTTTTTTAAAATTCATCCTCTAAGAGATAAAAAAGGGGCTTAAAAGTTTGTATAGAGATGGAGTCAAATGTCAACTGAGGGACTTTAAACGTTGTGTTAACACTCCTTATTTTAATACAAGACAAGTGATACCAGCGTTTTTTAAAATTCATCCTCCAAAGGGTTAAAACGGGGTTAAAAGTTTGTATGCAGATGGAGTCAAATATCAACTGAGAGACTTAAACGTTGTTTTCAATTTCCTTATTTAATGAAAAGAAAAGTGATTTCTGCGTTTTTTTTTAATTCATCCCCTAAAGGTTCAAAAAGTTATATAAAGGTAAAAGTCCTGACATTCTGACTAATCAACGCCCAGCCCAAACCGCTTAAACTAGATAGCTGATTTTTTCAAAGTAAGTAGCTTTTGCAGCATATTGACCCAAAACAAGGGATTTTTTTTTAAATCTACCATTAAAGGGGGTAAAAAGAGGGTTTAAAATTTGTATGGGGATTGTGAATAATTTAAAACGAGAGACTTAAAATTCTGTGTAAAAACTCCTTATTCAATTACGAGAAATTTAAGCGTTTTTTTGAAATTCATGCCTTAAGGGGTCAAAAAGGGGGTTAAAAGTTTGTATGGAGATGAAGTCAAATGTCAAGAGTCAAACTGAGAGACTATAAATGTTGTGTTTAAACTCCTTATTTAATGAATAGAAAAGTAATTTCAGCGTCTTTTGAAATTCATGCTTATAAGGTTCGAAAAGGGGGTTTTATAAACGTGAAAGTCCTGACAGAGTGACTGATCAACGCTCAACCCAAACCGCTTAACCTAGATAGCTGTTTTTTAACAGTAGGTAGTTTATGTACCATAAGGAGGACTAAGAAGGGATTTTTGAAAATTTCACCATTAAGGGGGTAAAAAGGTGGTTCAAAAGTTTGTACGGGGATTGTAAAAAATTAAAAGCGAGAGACTTGGAATTTTGTGTAAACACTCCTTATTAGAATACAAGAAAAGTAATTTAAGCGTTTTCTGAAATTCGTCCCTTAAGGAGTTAAAAAGGGGGTTAAAAGTTTGTATGGAGATGGAGTCAAATGTCAACTGAGAGACTTTAAACGTTGTGTTTAAACTCCTTATTTAATGAATAGAAAAGTCATTTCAACGTTTTTTGAAATTCAGCCCCCAAAGGTTCAAAAAGGGGATTACATAAACGTGAAAGGTCTGACTGACTGATCAACTCCCAGCCCAAACCGCTTAACCTAGAAAGCTAATTTTTTAACAATAGGTAGTTTATATACCGCAAGGATCTATAAGAAGGGATTTTTGAATATTCCACCATTAAGGGGGTCAAAAGGGAGTGGAAAGTTTGTATTGGGATTGTGTAAAATGTATAGTCAGACTTGAAATTTTGTGTCAACACTCCTTATTTGAATCTAAGAATCTTTTTATACAACGACGGTTGCAAACAAGCATACGGCCCGTCTGATGGTTAGCAGTTAACGTAGCCTATGGACGCCTGCAACTGCAGAGGATTTATATGCGCGTTGCCTATTCTTTAAGAACCTATACACTATTAGGGATTTTTGGAAATTCCAGCATTGGGATCAACAAGGAATTGAAAGTTTGTATGGAGATTAAAAATCAAAGCGAGAGACTTGAAATTTTGTGTAAATATTTGAATACAATAAAAGTAATTTCAGCGTTCATTAAAATTCATCCCGTGAAGGGTCAAAAAAGGGGTTAAATACTTGTATGGAGATGGAGACAAAAGAGACTTTAAATGTTGTGTTTGAACTCCTTATTTAATGAACGTAAAGTGGTTTCAGCGTGTTTTGAAATTTATCCCCTAAAAAAAAAGGGGGTTGCATTTTTTTACAAAGAGTTGGAGCAACATTTTTACATAGAGAGTTAAAACTATTTATTGAATACCATAAAACCATTTCAATGATTTATGAAATTCATCACTTAAGAGGCTTAAAGGGAGTTGAAGCTTTGTGTGGAGCTGGAGGAAAATTTAAAGCTAATTTAATTTGTGTATATATAAACACCTTACTAAACTACAATAATAGAAAAGGCAGTGTTTTTTGATATTGATCCCTTAAAGGCGTAATTTTTTTTTAAATATATACACAGCGTGTATAACCAGTTACAGGTATTCTTCTACGCGTGCGAAGCCGCTGGAAAAAGCTAGTAAATGTATACAAATAATGCTATATTTTTTTATTGGCGACTAGTTGCGCACCTTAGGCTCCTTGAATTTGCGTACCCTGCTCGACATAGAGATTGCACGTACATTTCTGTCTACAACAGCTTTCCTTGACTGACCTTTAACACTTAAAACATTCTAGAGTTGCTTAGTGGAAAAACATACATACACGTATCGATTAGTAGTACTGGTGGTTATTACAATGAAGTAGAACGTGCTGCCAATTAGCTAGCAACTTAATTGTCATAAATGTGATCTTTACAATTCACAATGTTTCTTACTTAGGCCCTGTACACACTGCGACTTTTAGCAGCGATGTAGTCGCGATGCGGTCACGATGCAGAATCGATGCAGTCGCAAACGGTCCACCTTTAGACACTTGCGAGCATCGATACAGTCGCGATGCTGTCGCGGTACAGTAGCGATGCTGTCACGATGCAAATGCTGGCCATTGAACAGTAGCGATGCAATATCGATGCAGCATCACTACTGTATCGCATTAGCATAGCGGCTGTATCGGCAATAACGTGAGCCACGACGCGATACGTATTTTGATCAGTCATTCATTGACTGTCACAGCGCGATGAGTTTGATTGAAACTGTTTATCATGCCCTCTGAGGCTCTGGGATAAGTTTTTTTGACGTAAAAAAACATTTACAAATGCGTAAGTGATTTATATGCTGGGAAACGCAAACGCATTCGTGACTTAAAGTTACGTTAAAAACTTACAATCAGGGCTCTGTATTAAGCATTTCTCTTAAAAAAGAAACGTAAACGCAAACAGAGGAAGTATAGGGTCCATGATCTTCTAGTTCTAAATGTACAAGTAAAAGATCAACAGTTTTGTATGAATTTATTCCCTACTCCGTAAATAGTTACAGAGGCGCTACAACAAAAAAAGGAATTCGTAAATTTCGAACGATGTCTCTGTCACTCTCACGACGCCTTAATTGGAGTAAAAGAGAAAGATGCTCAAAATATACGAATTTGGATGTTTGCGGTACCGGCCCAGTCTACACAAACTTTAAGTATCAGAAGGAGACGTTACACAGTGTTACCTCCTAGTGAGCGTGCCACACGCCACCACCTGTGGCAAGATGGCGCCATACCGGCGCGCGCCGCGCAGGCGGGTTGGCAGCGCGGCCGGCGGCAGCCACACCACCTGCTGCCCCATAATCCGCTCGCGGTTGTTGCGCCAGTAGGACATCATGCGGCCAAACGAACCTACCAAAATCGTGATAGCAATAAGATCCTTTATATCAGTGGTTCTTATATATCAACATTTAAAAAACTAATAAACCATATTTAAAAGAGTTTCAAAGTTGTTATCGAATGACATATTCAACATTTCAAAAACTTCTTACTATTGAGAAACCAGAACTAATTCGCCAAAGTACACAACTGAGACTATGCATAACAGCTGAAGAACGTTTACTTTTAACCTTTGAGGTAAATAAAAAAGAACTACAAATATGTACTTTTGATTAGTTCCATTTATATACTAAATTATATCATATCAGCTAGCAGTCATATCACGATTAAATGCTTTCCACTAACCACACCAGTTTTCATTTAGATACCCTAAATTACACTGTGTTTCACTGTTTTCACTAAATAAACTTTCATTTTTATTTTGGAGAGAACTGAGAACATCTTCTCAGTCTGAGAGTCTGAGAAAACGTCAGCAACAATGTGTCGGCGCCAATATAACATTTACAGTAGTATGTACAAGAAAAAAGAAACAATGAATAATGAAGACACATGATAAAAATTACAACTTAACACACTTTACCAATAAAAAATACCTCACACGCACGCCCACCACCCTCGCCTGCCTCGTCCGTCTCCTCGCCATCTTCGTCGGCCGACGAGTTCGCAACTGCGACCGACACCAGCGAGTCGAGCGACGAGTGCGGGCAGCCGCCGCCGCCACGACCACCTGCGCGGCGAGGACGGCCGCCGCTGCCGGCACGCTTAGGGCCCGTGGGGCACTCTGCCCCGCCCACGGCTCCCGCCCGTGGTGTAGTGCGTTACATGCGATGGACTCAAAATATGAATGAGAACTGCATGCGCGCCTATTATGGGGTTACAGAAGGAGGAACTAATCTGTGCGCGTACCGTGTCCGGGTGCTGCCTCTGTTTCAGGTCCTTGAACCAACCATCGACGTGACTGCGCAGCGACTATCGGATCAGGTGCGAGTCATCCAACGGCTCAAGCGACTGGATGACTCGACGCTTGATCGGCTTCGCCTGGAGGCTCTCTCTGCTCGTGTGGCCTTCACCTCGGCGCGGGATCCACCCACCACGGTGCCGGACCCGATGCCAGCACCCGACCTGGCACCACGGGTGCCGCGCGTGGATTCTTGTGCTGATGAGGAGGAATTCACGAGTCAGAGTGTGAGTACCATAGCTAACGAGCAAATGAGGAGGACTCTGTATGTATAACCGCAACAATAATCTTATTTGGTCTAAAGAAAATCCCCTACGAGTCACTGAAACGAATAACCAAGTGCGTTTTTCACTCAACTGTTGGTGCGGGCTTTTAAAAAACCGGGTTTTCTTAATCCATTTTTACCAAGGAACCTTGAACACGGAAAAGTATTTAGGAATACTTCAAATTTTAAGGGATAAGATAAGAAATCTTTCCGCGGCGGAGCAAGAAAACTTAATTTTCCAACAAGATGGAGCTCCGGCTCATAATAGTCGGAGAACAGCAGATTTTCTAAATGAATGTTTTCCTACATGGATTGGTACAAATGGACCGATTAGATGGCCGGCCAGATCCCCGGACCTTACACCATTAGATTTCTTCTTTTGGGGATACGTGAAAGATATGCTATACAAAAAGCGATACGAGAACGTTCTCGTATCGCACAATTCTGACTTTCTTCATTGTTTCTTTTTTTCTTTCTGTATGGCACAATTCTGTTTGCAACTCGCCCAGTTGCAAACAGAATTGTGCCATACAACATCGAGTATTCACCATAAAATGATAAGAAAATCAACAGGCAGCGGGCTCATTAAAAGATTGGAGATTTGCGTAAGACAAGAGGGATCACATTTTGAGCATTTAATTAATTAATTTACAAAAAAATACCTACTTAATTGACTACGGCAGTTTCATGTATGTTTTTAATTTGATTAAAATATTTATTTCACGTTGTTCCTTTCTTTTAAAAAACCATGTTACTTAAGCAGAGTTATTATTTTTTAGCTATTCTTTCGATTAACATCATCATAGTAGGGTGATTTTTTTTTGACATTTAAGTTGGTTCTATTCCCAGACGAAGCAAGTAATTTTTAGAAAATCTATGAATGCAGAATTACTAACTTTTAAAAATAACATAAAGTCTTCTTTGAGCAAAATTCACTATCTACGATATTTAAGGTACTTCCCCTTCATGTCCCATAAGTTTGGGACTTATTTGACTGTACAACATATTTAAAAAAAAAGCATTTGTTGGAACATAAAGATCAACCTAGTATACAAGAACCCAAACCATGTATAGAATATAGTAAATTCCTTTGCCAAAATTGGAACCTGAAACGATAATCCGATAGATGATGATGACGCTGTTACGTTTGATTTACCAGCCTACCAATTTTTACCTGAATCGAAGACGTAATCCAAAAGTACAAAAAATGAGAAATACGTTTGTCCAAGTGCCAAAGACCGTTGCCAAAGAAGCTTACCAAACGTGAGGTTTTAGCTCATGAGATGCGGTGTTTCGATCTACTTGGAATCCTGGTGCTGGTAGTAATGAATCACTGGTCACGTCATGTTTCAAAACGCACAAGGGTCTCGATTGGGACGAGGAGCTGTCGCAGACTGACAGTGCGGCGTGGCGACACTGAATTGACAATTTATTTGCTGTTCAGAGTCGACAAGTGCGAGCTTCATCTGTTTTGCGACACAAGTGAATCGGCCTGCGGTTGCGTATTGACGCTTTGTATAGAAAATGGTGATGTAAAGCTAGCGCTTATATATAGCAAATTTCGTGGAGCTCCTTTGGAACATATTTCTATTAATCGCTTAGACCTCCAAGGACCATTAATTACAGCCCGTCTCGCTTCTACGATTTGTGAAGCCCACAGAATAAAGCCTGTCAATCGCATCTTCTTGTGCAATTCTATGACCGTTTTGGGTTGGCAGTGAAGCGAGGAGCGCTTTAAACCATTTGTCTTTTATAGAGTAGCTCAGGTTTTGGAAATAACTGACGAATGGCGATGGGTGCCAAGTAAATTCAATGTTGCGGGCGGTGCTACCCGAATGAAGCGTACCCACGTTATCTCCCGGGTCACGTTGGATATCGCAGCCTGAATTTTTACTCTGCTCAGAGTGGCCAGTCATCTGTTACATTTGAGTATCCGAGAATTGGAAATTGGAGTTGACAGCAACGAACGAAACGGTTTCAGCTGACCCCAGTAGGAAGCTAATTCAGCAATGCAATACAATAACTCGGCTTTGAGATTGATGGTGTTTCTTAAGGGCTGATACGTTCTATTCTGATAGCTGTCATAGCCTTACGTAAGCGACAAAAAGTTGATGTTTTTTTTTTAGGAATGCTCCAGAGATGCTTTATTATAATCACTGTCTATGAGATGCTTTATTATCCGTGTACAATTTGTTAGATTACGAAGACGTAGGTAGACAGATACTACGAGTAAGAGGAGAATCATTAAAAGTGCAGTGAGCCAATTGTCGCTGGGTCGAGTGGGACTAGCTTGCGTATACTATAATGCTCAACGGTCAACTGCGGTTCGCTTTCTTTGTAAACTGCCTTGAAAATACAGGATTTAAAAAAAAAATAAACTTTTACTTATCGCGTCAATTAAAATCCAATAAAGGTAAGTTTTATACGTTATATTTTTACAAAAATGTCGTTTTAAGTTAGCATCTAAATATTTGTAGCAACGCACCATACAAAATAATGTAATAGCAAAGCAAATAATGGTACCTACTTGTTTACGATGCCAAGGGATATAACATTTCTCTAGATTGGACGTTAGGAATAGTTAAAATATATTGTGTTCATACAACAGGATACATACAGCCAAAACAGTATGCATCTATAACACACTACACACTTTTGGGAGTTAGCTTCCATCGGTTTTTGGCCACCTAGAACCCACTTAGGTGCGGACTTGCGTTCTAACCTTGAGTTTTTCATTTGCTGCTGATACGCATGAGGCAGTTTACTTTCTGCTTTCTATGTGTAATTTTAGGTAAGGAGTGGAATTCACGTCCTTCTAAACTATACTATAATACAGAATAACTAATAATGTGACCATAAAATTATGTCCAAAATAACACCCGGTGACAGCACCCTAACACTGGAACGTCAAAAAATTACGTCCTTTAATATTCTTCAACTAGACTATTGGATGCTGTTCATTGAAAATACTATTTAGATTGTACGAAAAATACCGACTACTACATTACACAATTTTTTATGTTGTAAAACAAATGTTGCTACGTTCGTGGTATAAAAGCGATCCCTGAAGTTATTGCTTATATTACAGACCGCACCCCTTATTAATAGTACATTACTGCAGCCGCCGGGAAAAAGGGGGTTGAAGGCTGAGTTGTATATACGGCCGACCGTAGGGAGGCCGGATAGTATACGAAGCCTTCAAGACCCTTTCACGGCTAGGCATGTATAGTGCTTTTCTCAAACGAATGCAATGAAATAAATAAAAAAATACCACTGAACAAAACAGGCTTCACGACATAAGTTTTTTAATTTTCCCTCCAATCCCGCTTTGTAGTATTTTTGCCTTCGATGTAATAATTAATGACTATCATAAATAGTCTGGCTATAATTACATACAACATTTAGAAAAACCACCAAAAAAGAATGCACTTACCTTTTAAATGATGGCGCTACGGCATCTGCCTTTGGCGGTACACAATAACAAAATATAGATAAATAAAACCGGGCCCGGTTAGATTATTCAATTTTTATACACCCGTAACACTATATCTAAGTCACAAAAGCATTGAATAACACCATTTACCACTATTTAGTCTTAATAAACAGAGTTTTACACGCCGAGAAACTTTTCCATTCCGCCATTATTAAAACAAGTAAAAGTGTCCTGTGATTGGTTGACTCAAAAATGCGTTCAAAAACGCGCATGCGTGGAGTAGTGTTTGGTGTTGCCAATACAATTTTAAAATTGAGAGGATGAATAATTAATATAATAATGTAATAACCTGATGATATGAATATTCATTTACATGATAAATAAAATAAATCTCTTCATACCATTTCGTCTGAAATAAGCGAGATTATTTTTTAGCCCGCTAATCATTTAGTCACTAAAAATGATAAAAAAATATAATTCAGCTGTTTGAACAGGCTTCATGAACACAGACGCCAGGTATACATAAAAATTAAAAAAAAATTACTTCCCGGCCTAGGCCTTCAATTTTATATGAAATTCGTTACCTGTCCTCTGGAGTCGATCCGCCCTATACGTGATACTTCGAAGCCTATTATGACGCACGTAACGAAGACATTTCATTGCATGTTTGAGAAAATACATTTTTCATTAATTGTTCTGGAGTTGCTTTCTCACATTTAATATAACAGTATGTATTGTTCTTGACTTGTTGTTTACAATATTGAAGAGAGAGTATCCTCGTAACGTGTAAGTGTGCTCGCAGCAGCTCAACGGTCAGTGAGGTATTCACGACGTTAAAGGAACATTAACGGCATCTAGAGACGTGACGTGCGTTTTGAAACACGTATGAATTTGCTAAGTAATATACCTATATACTACTTAGCTACAAACGGATAAACTCACGTGTAATTATATCGCCTAGTGCGATATAATTACACGTGAGTTTATCCGTTTGTAACTAAGTAGTAGTAACATGGCTCACAACAGTTTTAATTGTATTAATATACCTATATGTTGAATAAACAGGTAAGTTATAATTGTTTCAACGATGTAGGTACCTGACCATAATATCAAATTACAATAACTTAAAGCATACAGGTTTATAACTTTAAATGATTAGTGGGTTTATACCGTTGCGACAGGCGGTACGGTGTTAATTGTAAACAAAATATTTTTCACGCCCCTGCTCGGAAATATGGTCAAAGATGGATTTAAATGAGAGTAGAAAGTTGCTCTTAGTAGCACTATTCAACAGTCTAATAATGTAGATTTGCAAAGTAAAGTATAGTGTTTTGCGGCCTTTTGACATTCTACTCTGCTATTGGTCGATTATTTTTGACATTATTAACTCTTTAAAAGAATACAAAATTATGAGAGCAACATTACATTTGAGTGTTAAATAAAAAAATGAAAACGTCAAATCTTTGCGATTTTAAGCGTTTTTTATGTAAGTTTGTGTAAAACGCCTTTGCATGCTTAAAACAAGTAAAAATAAAAAAGGCGGGAAGGAAAAAATATTTCCTTGTCATTCATCAACTGCCCTAATACGAATATCAATATTACTTTTAATTAAACTGTGTATTATACCGTGTACTCAACGTGTTTTATTTCCTTAGATTACATTAGGCATGAAAAGCACATAGTAATGCCTCGGTAGAAAGTGCAATAGATGGACTCGCATCTTACTCGTCCATCTATTGCTTACTTTTTATAGCTGGGCAACAATGTACTATTAAATGTTTTACCATCAACTACCAAAAGACATAAATGGAAAAAATAAACTAACTTCTATAACATTCGACTCCATAACTCTGTTACCTTACTATGCAGTATCACTCGTCAGATATTATCCTGTTTATTGTAAGAATTTACGTAAGAAAACTGTAATGAACCGGTACAGGGCAAAAACAGAATGAGTACTATAGTGTCTACCCACTCACTATACTGGCGGATAATGTTCCAGCACTTCAACAGAAAGGAAGCAATAACACGCCGCCCGGAAGCAAAGCGCCTCTTTTTTTATTACGCTATTCTACGGAGTACATTGAGTACTAACTATGAATCAGTATTTTCGCCACTGCATTTTAATAGTTCTAAATGTTGTATCATCAATAGTTACCAAAAATATTTCTGCTTTTTTATATTATAAATATTTGTTTTTTAGGAGAGGTTATACCGGGTGTACAATCAAAAAAAAGTTTCAATGCCATTATTATTAAATCTGAAATCGACGTCATGGTTTCTAAGAACAGATCTCGCTATCTCTCATAGTTTCCGACTTCACCATACTTGACCCATTTGGATTGTACACCCGGTATAGTGTATAGAGTTTAGACTGCCTCTTCTCTAAGGCAAATCACCGACCAAAATATATGATGGCATCAATTCTGAGCTACCATGTTAACGTACTTACCTATTTACGATATTTAATATATAATTATTGTTTTGTTTTTAATGTACATGTATATAATATGTCCGTACTACCTTATAAAACCGAAGCAGCTGATAAATCAAAATATAAACATTAGAGGTCTTTTATTCATCTGTCGTAAAAGAAATCAATATTTATTTTGCCTCAATTTATTTATCAACGTTGCGTGACACTAATCTCATTTATCAAAAAAAAAGTCGTTATAATTTATTATTTTCTAACGAGCATACATCGTAATCTACTATGCGCCATGCAAATATTACAAGTGCTAACGGATGCGGTAGAAAATATTATAGTACGACGTAGTTAGTAGACTAAAACACGAACTGAGATTCCATAATCCACCAATATCTTCGTATTTCCGCGTGAAACATGCACATTGACAGTTATCTCTTTGCCCTAATCCGCCAGTTTGCCGTCAGGCCTCAAAACCCCAGCGAAGTCAATTTTAAACTATCAATGTTTCATTGATTATAGATTCAAAAAAGCTAGCCTAATAGGGTCTGGTTTTCATCATTTGTTACAATATCTACCACAGTATGTGAGGAGTAGCGTGATAGACGATAAAATGGCAAACAATGGTTGCCCTGCGGAGTGTGACCAGTAAGTTGAATATGGTAATTTCCCGAAACAAGGGTAATTGATTTAATAAAAAGAGCTTCTTGTTATCAGCAAATCAAAATGGTTTCAGTTAAGCTATAGCAGATTTGGTTTGAAGTTTTGTTACAATTGTGCGTTGGTCTTATCTTTCTTATCTTACATTGATACATTACAACTCTCACCATTCTGTGATTCGTCCTGTAATAGATTAACTACAATATTTCCAAAATAGCTTAGTCTATTGATAATAGTTAAATCTATTCGGTTATTTGTCACTCCATCGGGTGATTTCCTGGTCCACATTTTTCATAGAAAGGGTTTTAATAAACTCCTTGTACTTCATAGACCTGTTTCTTAATTTACAAAAAACGCATTCTAAAAGAAACCTATCTCTAAAGGGCTTTCTTCTACAATAAAATGAAAAGTTAACAAGGTAAATAAAATTGATTTACATTGCGCTGTAAAGTACTGTTACTGTTACGAGGTCTGCTTGGAGGACTTGATGCTATCATGAGTAATCTAAAGCCGGTTATTCAACCTGGTGCATTAGCTACCCCGGCTGTCATGGCTAAGTACCAGCAAGTTTTTCAAGAGAACAACAAAACAGTAGTTCTGCTATGCACACGACAATATCAGATGATACCCTATAAAAATAAGATTGATGAGTGCGAAAGAAACATGTAATGAGTACCATCCCCGTATCTTGTTTGAGGGCACATCTGAGGATTAAAACTTCTTCTCTTTAAAAAATATGGCTTCCGATTAAAACTATAATTTGTGCAGCAGCTATCACACAAAACCGGCTGGTTATGAAATTAAATCAATTATTATAACGACTATGGTGGAGAATTTAAAAATAAAGCAGAGCAGAATGGATCAAACGAAAGATAATATCGAACCTTAGTACTCGTAGAAACTGCACGCACCGAGATGCACACATTCCCAGTTGCTTGATGGTCTGAGCTCTTACATCCTTAAAAGAACTTCTGTACCAACTTCTGTAGAAAGAAAGTCGCACTTAGAACTCTGGTTTATAAAGAAACCTGCCCTAAAAATATTTGAGAGTCATTATTTGAACATAATGTTATACTAATTCATGTTTTCAAACAAAAGCGAACTAAGATGCCCAATCAAAAATGTATTCTTATTGGCTCCGAAGATGATGACGGATAGAGGTTATTGAATTTTGACAAGAATGATAAACCGACACTTATCAGGCCAAGTAATGTAACCTTTAATGAATCTATAGTAAAAATCTGTTGGGTTAAAATCAAACGCTCTTGAAGTAGTCGAAGAAGAATCTATGACTGAAATAGAGATTCACTTCCCAAAGAATGAAGAAAATCATCCATGAAACATTTGATGCAAGGGAGGATATAGGACGAGATGACGAAGTGTCTTATTGTAAGTGTGCCTCAAATATCAAATGATTTCCCATGTCAAAATGTGGAAGATCTTATAGAAAGGTATTCCATAACCTGATGGATGCCGAATAAATTATTTTGATGAAGACTTTGTAGATAATTATGAAATTCCTATTATGGGAATCGTCTGAAATCGATCGAATATAAACTCACCAGTAGGATATCGCTGCCGCAATATTACAAGGTTGTATGTACATGAACATCGAATGGAGATAATTAGCTTTGAAAATAAGTATAACTATATTTTACTGGTTATAAATCTGGTAGATAAACGAATATGTCAATTGTAGAAACACATATATAATTATGCAAAAAATACAAAAATACACCTTAATCATTCAATTATTTATTAAAATATTAACAATTTGTTATTTACATAGAACTTTGTTCCAGTCAGGTAAAAATTCTGTTCAGTAACATAGGACTTTGTTTGTCTCTAGCGTAGTACTTAGTACTAAAATTTTTCATTGAAAGCGGAAATATGAGGAATATATAGAGGGAGCAGGTAATTGGAGGACGAGCCACAGGCGAGCGGTATAGAGGGTGTTAATATTGATTTTTTAATATAGTATTATGTTTAATGAGTTCCGTTTTGGCTTACTATTCGTTAAAAACAGTTTCGTAGTACTCCACATCTGCTCGTGGTATCCACCTGTACATTGATTTAATAGTATCTATTTTGTCTTTCCTACAACGGGTTTTTTCATATTTTTTGGAGTACCACAAATATTGCCGTTATTCTGCCTTCGGGTTCTTTGGGGTTTCAAATTATTTTTTTATATGTTTCCTCTGTGTGAGACTGTTTGTAGCTCACTTCAAATACCGATTGAGTGAACTTTAATTCCGTCACTTTAGAGAACGGCACCAGCGAGTATTTAAGCCCCGAACCTGCTTTTTGAAAATCAGTAAGGTTTCACTAAGTTTACCTGTTGTATGAGTCTAATTACATTTATTGGTGAGTAATAGGTATTCAGACTTTTTCAAGACTCTATCAAAACAACTGTGCACATTATCAATTTCTTGTATACAAGAATGCCCAGGAGTCGAGAATTATATGAAGGTTTCTCTCAAATTTGGGTAATTGCCTAAAATACATGTCATCGCAAAGCTCATGATTCATGAAGCTGTTGCGATTCTGTGGCACGCAGCTATCACTCCACAGTATAATTGAGCTAAATTGGGGGTTTTCATTTAAAATTGCAAACATAGCACTTGCTATATCATTCCCACCCCTACCCGCAGTAGCTTCATTCCAAATAGCACAGTAAACTTTTTTATTGGTGGATAAATGAGCAGTCAAGTTGTGTGTTGTATTATCGAATTGGTAATAAGTTAAATACTATATATAATATGCTGAAATAATTATCTTTTAAATATTGCTCTATATGCCTTCAGTCTGATATCTGCAGGCAGACAGTTTAACATATAGGGTAGGTATGTGTTTTTCTGTAGACATCTATCCCCAAAGAGTTAGATACCCTTGGTATAACGTACTTGCCCGCATCTACAGACCTGGTGTCATAAGTATGACTTACATGCAACAAACCATGTTCTGGACTTCCATGGTGGTTAAGTGTTACGATAAATTTAGGCTTAAGGCTTACTGATAGGATCTAACATATTTTATATATTTTGTTATAATCTGTTAATATTTATTAAGAGTTATTTTGTTCACTAGAAGTTTTAAAAATCTTACTTGCAATTTATTTTTCTATCTTGCTTAAATTGGTCTTAAAAGTTAAACCGTAACAATTAGGTCATATCCTATAATAGATTCTACAAAAGACTTGTTTAAATATTTGTATTTTAACGTATTTAAAGGTACGTTTATCGCAGATGAAATTTACGTGATGGGATCACGAAAAATTCTCGACCACTTTAACACCATGGCAGGTGTTACAGTACAGTGTTTACTTGTAAGATGGGATTGCAGCAGCAGAAGGTCTGGTTATGATGGAAACAGTTGAAATCGTGAGCCATTATAGGAGATGGCATGGGAGTGAGAGGCAGGTAAGATGAGCGAATAACTAGCAGTCTCGATTTACCGCGTTTTAACTTGATGCTATTGTCATGGGACCATCGTACTACAGCGTCCACATCTTGTTGCACCAAGCGGCAAGTGTCGGAGAGTGTGTCTGCATCGCTGGCTTGCGATATGCAGAAGTGTCGGAAAACATGTGCGCCAAACAGTGTTGCAGCACTCTGCACAGACCATTTACGTCCATCAAGTAGCAGACTGGGCTACTGCAGGAGCCCTGCGGCACACCGCACGACACCTGCCGCTCGTCGCTCTGCGCCAAGCCGAACTGCACACGGTACGAGCGCGCGGTAAGATATCACTGGTTGAGTGGCTTTTCCAACCCGCATTCGCTCCTGGCAAACTTCAAAAGGGTTTGTCTAGTGTGTGAGATATGATTTCTTTAAAGTGTGCTGAAATAGAAACCACAAATTATTTTCAAAAGTCGTTGAACAAACGTTGCACTGTGATTCCGCCCAAGGCCATAAATCGAAAAAAGTCATAAGCGTATCCCGGTTTAAAATGTAAATAAAATGATTCACTATTAGACAATCTATCAAAAACTATAAATTTCACCATAATACATTGCAATTATCATTTGCATATGAGCAACGAAAGTGATAACATCTCAACCGTCATTAGCAGTACGCCGTTGACGCCGGAACTTAATCACTTTGTTATCGTGTATTATTATTACTATTTATTTATTAACACGTGGTGAAATCATGGACATCCAAGAAGAAGGTATGTTCTTTACTTTCCAATATATATACCATTATAATATTCATTTATATATGTGTGTGTTTGAATTTTATACATATTTTCTACGACATTATACGCATGTCGTAGAAAATATGTAAAAAAAAATACTTTTGTAAAAATTATTCTTAACTTCGAAATCAATTTGAGTTATAGGTACTTTGGTGCCGACTTGTGCCGAGGTAGAGGCATACGTCATTTAGTAGATCTAACTGTCCTTAATAAGGGCTGTAAGTTTCATTTGCGTCTGTTTGCTCCTTTTCTAGTTATATGTGTATCAATGAACAAGTGTCGTTGGCCAAGAATAATGAGATTTTTTTCTAACATATTTATATGTTTGTTTTAGGTTTTCTTATCTTAAAATAAATGAGAGGTAGGGCACAGCGAAGTACCATCACGCTCGAGTCTGGAGAAGCCCAACTGGGGAAGTACCTCCTCCTTACAGAAGACCACAGCCATAATAGCACTGCTACCTTTTAGGTATGTAGTGTTGTGTTCCTGATGGTCAGTAAGGTTTCCAGATCTCCAACCCCCCGACCCAAAGGTCGGCAACGCGCCTGTGACTCCCCTGGTGTTGCGGGTGCCCATGGGCGACGGTAATTGCTTACCATCAGGCAATCCGTCTGCTCGTTTGCCACCATATGACATAAAAAAAAAATAAAAAAATTAGTTTTCTGACTAACTGTTGTAATTTGATTAACTATTATTACAAATTATACTATTTTTTTATTTTATTTTTTTGGTTTTATTGGTGTTTATTATAAACAAGAAACATTAAAACCACAATTTTTCCACTGAAATAAGCAGTATAAAATATTTCAAAAAATCATGCTTTTTTTTCTCTCCACAGTTTCATGTATAGCTTTTGTAACTTCTTTTCGTTCTCATAATTTTACCTTTTTTCATATTGCTGTCAAGGCTTAAGATTATGGGCGTTCGTCGTTTCCGTCCTTTGGTGGATTTTCCAATACGATATTACACATTTTTTCTTTCCACAGTTTCATGTATAGCTTTTGTAACTTCTTTTCGTTCTCATAATTTTACCTTATTTCATATTGCTGTTCCCGGACTTTGGTGGATTTTCCAATACAATATTACTTCGTATTCGTCTAAGGTTATATAGCACTCCACTTTGAAATTTACTTCAACTGACTTTAATTGTATTATTATTATTAAACGTCCTTATCTTAACTTTATTCTAAGTTTTCTACTATAACTTTTAGTTGTCCTAAGCCAGATAAAATTTTAAGTTCCCTCTGTAACAATTAATGAAAAACATCCCACTTCAAAAAAAAAATTATAAAATAATCAATATTTACATGTTTTAAATATTGCCAAAAAGAGTTTTCTCGAACATTCTCTCTCATCTGAATGCGGGACTCGGAGCGGGTTGAAGGGCCCTCGGGACATTCGTGTAGAGCGCGGCGGTTATAACGTAACCTTCATATGTTAGAGACAACGAAAGTCGAGAACGATTTCATTGAATTGTGCAAATGTTTCTCAACACTATTTCAGCAAAATTATTATTTTTGCATAATGTTAACTCATTGAAAGGTTAACACAAGTCTCCCTTCCCCTTCCTTCAGATTCAGCGACATAACAGCATTTGCTTCATTTCAAGGTCGTACAAGGCGAGATTATATTTACGACGAGAATTTTTTCTTAAATTATTGTAAGCGCAGCGGATTTAAGGTAAAATTACTGCGTACATTATGTCGGTGCATGGCGTGAAGAACTTGATAACTCTAAAATGACAATTTTACAAGGCAGCGAATTTAAAAATTGAAAATTTCTCCAAAATCCGTTTTCATCTTTAACTCGTCTTTTTAGCTTGATTTATGGATAAATTTACACGATCTTTAATTTTATTTAACGTATTTTCCTTAAATCTGCTTACTTTGTAAGATATTAGACATATCAACATAGTCCCCAGAGACTTATCAACTTATTTCCCATACATTATTGCTCAAACCAGTGAAAGCATTGTTTAATTTATTTCCTAAAAATCAATATTTCACTGTAATTTAAATATTTAAATTGATTTAAGGGTCATTTTATGTGGTTTTTCCAATAAGGTTATGCATTTATTTGTTGTTGTGTTATCTATATATATATATATAAATGAACTGCAGTTCATTAGTCTCGCTAAAACTCGAGAACGGCTGAACCGATTTGGCTAAAGACCGAAGTCCAGGAAAGGTTTAAACGGTGAAAAAGTATGAAAAAAATCGAAATAAATACCAAAAAACGAAAATATTGTTCTTCATACAAACTTTATCAATTCGAAAAAAATAGCAAGCGTCGCAGGATTTCATACATCTTACGCGTTTTGGTAAAATGGTCTTGCTTTCGCTCGAGAAAGGCGGAAACGCTGCAGGTATTCATACATCTTTCGCTTTTTTGCGAGCAAAATGGGTACTTTATATTATTCCAGCACTAAAGTCGTTAATAGTTTCTTACAAATTGTTAATAAATTGGCCCTTATTCCCTAAGATATGGCTGTCAAAATCTCTATTGAATGACATGAGACACTTCATCTCTACAGGACCGGTACCGCGAATTATTATTTCTGAATAAAAAGGTATAAGTCTTCTTACACCTATTAAAGTAATAATTTATCATTGATTTTAAACGCCGATAATAAACTTGTATTCGAATTTAAATCTAAACATTTTAGGAATTTGAATTCAGAATATGCGGATAATTAATGCCGTGTTATTTTTAAGCACGATTATGCCCGACTGCCGATGAGCCTTCATGCCAAAGCTCTAAGAAAAATAAATTAAAACTTAAACGGGCGGGAACCGTAAAACATTTTCACCATTTGGTATCGATTAGTTGCAACTAGTCTAGAGTGATTGATAAAACAAATTCGATACGTCGATTATTTAAAACGCGTTTTTACATTAAAAGTTTATTTGTTACTTCATATGAAGGAGTGGAGGCCCGAATAACATAATATCTCAACTATCTCGGTGCCTTTTATGCGGCTTGTCTGTAAGAACCTACAAATTAATGGTCGTTAGACGGATGGCCTGTATGCAAATGTAAGATATTTTTACCTTGATGCCACAAATGGATTTTTTCGGAAAAAATATATTTTGTGCAGTAAATAGCAATAAATTGAGGTTGTCACCCTCTTTTAAATATAAAAAAAAAAAAAAACAAATTTTGTCATTTCTAAACAAGTAAGAACCTTATTCTTTTATATTATATAAATGAATTACTATTAGGTGTATAAAATATCTAAATTTTAACGAAATCGAACCATAACTTTAGCTATAAAAAATATTTTTTTTTAATATTTTTATCGAAACCAAGAGGATTCTGAGCTTGAAATTTGGTGAAACGACATCTTAATATAAAACAAACAAACGCACCAAAGAAAGCTATACATTTCAGCGAGGGACAGTTTCACTATAGGAATGCGGCTAGACCCTTTGCCCCATTAACATCAGTGGATTGCGAGCGGAGTTTCTCAGCACTAAAGTATGTATTTGATGTAAAAAGAAATAAACTGACAGCAGAAAATTTGGAAAAAATACTGACAATTTTTTTTAATAAACCTATACTTTAACAAACTTTTGTATTTATTGACTAGGAATCAAATTACATGTCAAGTAAAAAATTAATTAACTGAATAACATTTTGATTGATTTTGGAGTCGTGTCAACATAATTGCAAACAACGTCGCAAATTTTTCCGATCTCTAGTTATCAGTCGTCGACCGCTTTTTAGCTATGGCCCAAAAAAAGGATCAAAGGGTCTAGCAGGCGAAGCTTACAACAAGTGGCCCCAACGACTGATTTTGTCAACCTTTTTAGTGGTCCTAAGGACCCTCCATGCTTAACACCAGACCTCTATCTTCTTTTGTTTTTGAGTTATTCAGGTTAACGTAAAATAATCAGGGTGGCATTTATATGAAAGAAACAAAATTATATTTGATGACAATAAAATAACCTACAAAATGCATATTTTATACCAGCCTCCTGTCCTTTAACTTCATTGCAAAAAAACAAAAAAAAAAAACTTCCAATATTATTTTTTTTACTTTTCTCGGAGGTACCTACACCTTAAAAAAATATGTATGAGGAGCATTTAATATACATATTATAATGTCGGTGACTAGTTATTGGAGAATCGTTTTATCGACATGAAGCACGAAGATTTGTGTAAATATTTTTATGTGTATGTAGTGGGAATAAGTGGCTCCTTCAATGACACCCTGATTATTTTACGTTATCCTAAATAACTCAAAAACAAAAGAAGATCGAGGTCTGATGTTAAGCATGGAGGGTCCTTAGGACCACTAAAAAGGTTGACAAAATCAGTCGTTGGGGCCACTTGTTGTAAGCTTCGCCTGCTAGACCCTTTAACTATTTTTTCCTAACTAGTGCGTAAAAAGTACACTTTGCGCACGCTTCGCATGGGTAAATTTCACTTTTTAAGGCACTTGTTATGAAAAATTGGGTTCGATACACGTGTAAAAACTTCTTTAAGAATCGGGTGATTGTCACCCTCGTTTCACTCGGGATCCAACTTCCACCCTCGTCGATAAAAAAATTTTTTTTCACTAGTATCGAAATGTACTATTCTGCCACTTTATTGCTTCTTGACTCGATCCTGATGGTAAGCAGTACTTTACCGTAGCCTATCGACGCCTGCAACTCAAGAGGATCCACATGGCCGTAAACCTTTTTTTATATAAATCTTAAACGTGTTTATCGGTCATGATCATGAAAAATATGATTAAGTATGTATGTGTTTTATATCCAATATTCCAATCGAAAATAAACACCAAATAGCCAACAACTACATTATATAAATATAACTCACCCTTAAAAGTTACTTTATTTGACTAATTTATGGTACGTGAAAATAGCTCGGTTCAAATGGCGCGAAATTTAAAACACATGGTTTCTTTGAGTTAATACATACCTATATAGTATTATTTTGTTACATTATTTTAGAATATAATACTTTAATGAACGTAACTCACCTTTTCCTCAGTACTCACTTTATTTCTTTCAATACAAACACTTTACAACTAATTACAACCAACAAACACTTAATCACCTAGCACTCAAAAATATACAATTATTTTGGTTACTAGTGGTTACGCGCGAAAATTTGACAGATGAACGGATTTTCAAATGTTTTGTTGTTATGAGATAGACGGGTGTTTACTACGTATGTAATAGAGAGACGCATGCTGACGCGCGACCGCAGTAACTTGACAATTTCATGTGTAAATTTTATTTCATGGAACATAAAATTGGGTGTAACTATGTATACATATCAAATTTTAGTTAGCCGACTTAACTTAGAAATAACATGATATCTAAACATAACGTATGCGGAGTGAAATTTGGACAAAGTTTGTATATATAAAATATAAAAAACAAAAGTCTAAATAAAAAATATGTGTATGTCAATGTAAAGTCAATATATCTGTCAATCAGTTTGGTAAGTTTCATAAAGATTGGATGTTTTATTTTGTAATTATGGTAAATCAACAAGAACGCCGTCGTCAAACAGTATGTAATTTCTATAGTAGCCATCCCCTATGGCCGAAATCAAAGGTGGTAGAACATTTTGTGAAAATGGGTGAGAGTCGAAGCACTATTTACAATATTTTGGCGTCCTTTGCCTTGAAGAAAACCACTGCTAGAAAGCCTGGTTCTGGAAACTATTCCAGCTTGAGCAAGTTTTCTGAGAGAGCTCAGTTAAAGAAAATTACAGCCGGCCGTGTCGCAAAATCTTATAGAGAGCTGGGAAGAAAATTTAAAAGTGACGGCAAAACTGTTAAGAAATATCTTCAAGAGATGGGCATCGATAAGCGATGTAGAAAAGTTAAGCCCACTGTCTCTAAAACCAAGAATTCACTCAGAAATTACGGCTGCGTAAATTAGTCAAAGAAATATTTTACGCTAAAAACAATGTCACTTGCGTCATGGATGACGAGTCATATTTCACATTAGATGGAAACGAGTGGCAAGGGAATTACTATTTCGAGAACACCAATGGCCCAACCGATGAGAACGTGAAATATGTTGAGCATACGAAATTTCCTAAAAAAGTTTTGCTATGGCTTGCCATCAGTCGACGCGGAATATCCAAGCCTGTATTCTTTGAGTCAGGTTTAGCTGTGAACGCCGACCGCTACATAGAGCGTTGTTTGCCATTAGTGCGGGATTTCATAAATACGAGTCATAGAGGAGAAAATGTAGTGTTTTGGCCAGACTTAGCCTCAAGCCATTATGCCAAAAAAACCCTTAGCAAAATGGCGGAGTTAAATATCCCATACGTACCGAAGACATCAAATCCACCTAATGTTCCGCAACTTCGCCCTATTGAAGATTTTTGGGCAAATCTAAAGAGGCGAGTATATTACAATAACTTTCGGCCTAAAAATGTACAGAGTTTGATTCGAAAAATAAAATTGGAGCTGAATAAAATGCCGACATCCATGTTTTCGACAGCGATGGACAAAGTACCACAGAACTGCCGTAAAGCATCTCGCATGGGAGTAAACTATTTTTTACATTAAGCTTTGATATATACATTGTTATAAAAACATAATTACAAAAAAAAAGAATGGTGTTTTTTTTTATTTAAAGTAATATTGAACTTTGTCCAAATTTCACTCCGCATACGTTAACTAAGATGAAACTATTCCATTGTTCCGTGAATATGTTGACAAGTCGAGATGCTAACATAGTTTTGATATGGCCCGTTCTATAAATGCGAATACTACTAAGATAACAAGATATACCATATTCTGTACAATGCGTGAGTAACTTGATAAGTCGAAATATACGTTAAGAGAAATTTGAATTTAGGACATAAGTCTTGTGGTTTGCGTTTTTACATTTACTATATTCACCAAAATGTAAAAGTATAAGTTGACATATAAAGTTAACGGCAGTTGAGCATAAGTAGATAAGAGGATATAATCATTTGTTAACGTAATAGTGTGTTAGTCATTATTTTGATATCTCGTTTTGTCAGTTTTCGTAAGCTAGAGCGGTTTTTGTGTATAAGTTGATAGAAGGATATGTTACAATATTGTAATTATTTTTGTAACCTATCGCGTAGATATCTCGATTAGTTAAATAAAATACGCAAAATGTGGACATATTGTTATACTACCACAGGCAATATCTCTAAAAGTTACGTAGATATCGAGTTGTCAATTTTATTCCTACTAATCGAATATCATAGAAAGTCATTGCGAATGTTTTCATCAAGTTCTGAGTGGGTCAAGAACCAAATATTGTAAAAACTGTTGTCGCACATTTTTTGATTCGAAAGTATTTCCCTTGTCTAACTTTTGTCTCTGTGTCCTTAGAAAAAGAAAAAATATTAGTCTTGCAGGTTTTGCAATAAAAGTGTAACTATTTCCTTTTTGTTTCAAAAATTCTTAACATTCTCTCATCGCTCGCCATCAAGTTCTGGACAACACTTTTGATAACTTTTTTTGTGACAATTGTGACGTAACTTTAGGAGTGACGCAAGAGAATGTATTAGGACCCACTCTTTTCCATTGGATCACAGTTAACCATAGGATTGCTACATGCATATGCTGAAGATAGTGAAGATACAGCTATTGCCTTCTGGGGTGATAACTGGGCCGATGTTAAAAAATCAGCTGAAATAGGTCTTTCAAAAATATCTAACCTGCTTGTAGATCAATTACTTACCTTAAACACTAACAAAACAAACTTTGTTTGTTTCACAAAGTATAATAACCCTCAGTCCGATTTGAACTTTACTCTTAAAATTCATCAGTGTGGTAACTCAGAATCATCTGACTGTACTTGTCCAGTTATTAATAAGGTACTAAATACTTAGGAGTCATGATTGAACGCCTTACCTGGCATAAACATATTGAATTTATCATGTCCAGAACTCACAAATTAATATATTCATTTAAAATATTTAAGACATGTTACTTCTAAAAAACTTCTATATTTAATTTATATTTTCCTTGTTCAATCTGTTATAGAGTATTGTCAAAGTATTGTATTACAACTTGGGGGGAGCTACGAAGACAAAATTTCTAGAACAGGAGAGGGCACAGCGAGCCTTACTCAAAGTTATGTACCAAAAACCTATTACATACCCCACTTTTGACTTATATCATATAAGTTATATGCTACATGTTAACTATTATCAGTAAGAAAACTCTACACATTAAAAACTATATTAAGAAGACATAAAAGCACTGCATTTGTTACATCTAAAAAGAAAAAGAATGCAAAATTATTTGGCGTCTCGTGTCTTGAAAGCCTCACTACGTCAGGAATCTATCTTTGAACCATTCGCTTCGCTTATCTTAGCTTCCTTCGCTTGCTCAGCTTTCAATTTCAAGCGCCAAATAACCACTTTGGAGCCTTGCATAACAAATAACTATTTATTTTATTTATTTATTTATTTTCGGTCTGTAGATATCATTGGCAGTTTTACTAGCTCTAATTAACCTTATTTTCAGAATAGCCCACTAGTTCTCAATAGGAAAACATTTAATGCAATTTGTAGCATTCGTATTGTTATATACCCTAATGGACTACATTTTCAACATACCACTCTAAAACTAATTTTAAGTAGTGGTAGCTTGCTGTAACAGGCCAAAATTCGTGGCTTTAGATTTATTTAACTGTACCTTTTAAGGTACAACTCTTTTTCCTAGACACTCTTTTATTTAGACGTCCTTTTATATGGCTGTAGATTTCACCACAAGATTTAGTTTATAGACCACAACTACATTTTTTTTCGAAGTACTAAAATTGTTCAAACTTATATTAATTGGCAACATTTCATGTTACATCAGCCATATAAAATTCATGAATCTAACTTAGGAAAAAAAATAGGACTGACCTGTTTTTGGTCCAGCCTAAATTGAATTTTATTATTATTGAGTGACTTATTGAATATTTATTAAGCGATATGTGTAAGATTTGTTTTATAGTCTCGATTTCTATTGCATATAACTCGGAAACGCGTAAAATTTGAACAATTATATATTTACCATTGATCTGGTATAGTATTTTTTTCCCTGACGTATTTTTTTTATTATTATTGAGAAATGCATACCTACCTATTTTACCCCGTCCCACGGAACTAATTTTCTTAATTTATAAATAAAAGGCAAGATCTCGTAAATAACAGATTCATCTGCATAAAAAAACGTAAATAGAGAACGCGATTACGAGATAAAAGCGGTGCTTACAAACGACTTACTATGAATCAGGCTTACATTTATACAGCGGCGATGAGGTTGGCACACAAAAACAACTGTTTTTTAACCAATAGAAACCCAAAAACAGAACAGTAGGGGCAGTGCGTAATATTTTTCAGGGTACCTATATTATTTGGATTGGCGTTCGTTAATAAAAGATATCCGCGTATAACTAAGACTACCTATAATTGTAAAATTGTCTTTATTCGAATCTGTCACCGTCTCGTGAAAAATAATGTGATGTAATAGGTAAAATACAATGATTAGCAATGGAAATACCAAATAGAGAATAACTTATATTGTATATAATGTCATAACTAATATAGGCTAACGTACAAATTACCACATAATATATGAAGATAAAAGTTCTTGAAAAAGTTCTTAAGAGTGCGACGAGCTTTCCGCGCTACACGATTCTAGAAACATAAACGAGATTGAGTGATGAATCATCTCATGTGACCGAAAATAGGTCAATTCAGGGTGTTAAAAAAACTAATCCTGGAAAAAAAGGAGCAAAAATTAAAAAAAATTGGATAGACAAAGTTGGAAAAGTAAGATGCAATTTAGGTGAAGCTTATACTTCAAAGGATGGTGCGTTGCGACAGGAAAAGGCAATAAAATGTCCTTGTAAATGTACATTACAATGCTATGATAAGTGTCCCGAGTTCCCGGAGAGCATGTTTTGCAATGGAATTTTATTGCGATACATGTAAAAAAAGTTGATAAAAATCGAAACACTACTGATGCCTCCACACCTTCCAGGCGTTCTTTCACATACCAATATACTATTCCTGTTGAAAATAATTTAATCAAAGTGTGTCAGGTTATGTTTTTGAATACATTAGGTATAAGTAAAAATATGGTTTCTAAATCATTAGAAAAAGATGAAAGTGATTAAAAAATTACGGATAATAGAGGCAGACATACAAAACATAAGACTGTGATGACTGAAGCAAAGATTGAGAATGTGATCCATCATGTAAATTCATTTAAACCTGTTGAGCCACATTTGATTAGAAAAGATTCTGCGCGAAAATATCTCGACCCTGACGTAAGTTAAAAAAAAATATTTAAATCATACGGAGAGTGGTGCATCAAAAAAGAAATCCCTAAGCGTGATAGAGCAAAGACCGTCAGACAGTACCGTGATATAACAAACCAAAACATGAATATTGGATCTTTTATACCAAAAAAAGACCAGTGTGACATATGCCATCAATATAAAAATCTACGCAAACTAACTGCATGGGAAATAGGAGAAGGAAATATTTGATTATGAAAATCATAGCTAAAAGGGTTGCTCGCGATTTCAAACATTTAGAAAAAACAGCATCCAAAAACAGTTCACATGTAGTAGGTGTCACGTTTGATTTCCAAAAAGTTTTAAGTTGTCCGCATGGGGTAAATCAGCGTGTTTTATTATAAAAGAAAATTGGCAGTGTACAACTTCACACTTTTTGAAATGGGTTCAAAAACTGGTAAATGCTACATGTGGCATGAAGGTACTGCTAAACGCAGTTCAAACGAAATAGCTAGTTGCCATTACCAATTTATTAATAAACAAGTACAGAATAAATAGAATGATGGCGTAACTGACTTTCGGTTTTAGTCTGATAATTTCACTGGACAAAACAGAAATCGCATCGTGTTTTTGATATATATATACGCAGCCAAAAAGCATAAGCTAAAAATCAGCCACAAGTTTATGGAGGTGGGTCATACCCAAAACGATAGTGACTCTGTTCATGCTAACATTGAGCGATCTGCCAAACGAAAACTCATTTACAGTCCCGACGAATGGTATACGCTAATGCGTTGGTGCAAAACTAATGAACCATCTTATGAGGTAGGTACACGAGTTACAGCAAAATGAAGTACATGATTAAAAAAAAATTCTAGATACAAAGGAATGGGGCAAAACACTGAAAATGAAAAAATATCCTGAACAGAGATATATTTTTTTTTTATAGATTATACGAGTACATCACCTGGAAATTACCTTACTGAAGATATTTATTATACAAAATATTTGAGTCAGGAGAACTACAAAACTTTGAATTGTGGTAGCCAAACCTGTACACGGGTCACACGGAATACTCAATCCGCACCTGTAAGATGTGAAGAAGTTTTAGATCCAGCGTACAATAAGCCTTTGACCGCGTTAAAGGTTCGAGATCTGCAATATCTTTGCAATAAATTCATTATCCCACAAAGATATCATAATTTTTTTAACTCATTTGAGAAAAAAAGGGATAACTCATCTGAAACTGAAGATTAATGTGATAGGATAAGATTGAGGTTTTTAAGTCAGAGCTGTGATTGACTTTTTTAATTAGAATATTATTTTGATAATTTTTGTTTTTGCCATATAAATATTGTGGCTAATATTATTGTCTAAGACGAATATCATGCCAGTGTGTCATAAATGTCATAATTTTGTTTTATAGGGTTTTTTGTTGAAAGATAATTTTTATGCTTTAGAAAAGATTTGATTGAGTACATAATATTTATGTCAGATATACTGATAATGAGTGATCATGTGAGTACAAAGGATAATAATTAATGTGATAGGATTTGGTACAAATTTTGAATTATTTAAGTTCCTAAGTTAAAGCCTTACTAACCTTTGTTATTTTTTTTGTTATTGCTATAAGATGAGAAGTATTATTTTTTGATACGAGCATGGCTGTTTTTAATTCACTTATTTTCTTAAGAGAAAAATACGAGGGTGAATCAAAAAGTCCTTAGAACTGGCCGTTTATAAAAAGTTTCTAAATGAAGTTTTTTATTTTTTATTTTGAATTGCCATTATAACGTAAATTTGACAGCTGGTTTCATTCGAATTGCTCCCGCCGTTACATTGTAAACCAATATTTTGCGAAATAAGTCGACAAAAACGTCCCAGTATGGAAAAAAATGAGTAACGTGCCGTGATAAAGTACTTGTGTATAAAAAAAAATTACTACCAAGGATTTTTTTTTGGATATTCAGCAAACCGAAGGCACTAGTGCTGTACCCTATTCCACCGTCACTTTCTGGGTTGCCGAGTTTAAAAGACGCAGATCTAGCTGCAAACATGACCCCCGCTCCGGCCGGCCATCTATCTACCTCAGTTAACGCGAAAACCGTTGAAAAAATGGAGAAAATGGTTTTGGACGACCGACGACTAACAATTAAACACATAGCAGAGAAAATTTCGTTTGGTAGCGTACATTCAATACTAGCGATGAAAAAAGCCGGAAAATGCCGGGTTTTTTTCCATTTCGCTTGTTTTTTTCAGAAATTTATAGAAAGAAACCGCGAAACTTTCGGCTCGTATTTTTCGGAAAGAAACGATTTAAACCGAAAAAAACGAATTGAAAAAAAAAACAAATGTAGTTTTCAATTTTAAAAATTTCAGTTATAAAGTATTTACTTAACTATTTAAAAGTTTTGAAACCGTTACACATTGCTTTTTACTACTGACGGGTAGGTTTGACATTGTTATTAGCAATCACAAATACCTAAGTGCTACACTTCTAGATATTTTATCGTATTATCTTAAACCTAAATATCATCATCATCATCATCATCATCATCATCATGTCAGCCGAAAGACGTCCACTGTTGGACATAGGCCTCCCCCAGAACGACCCAAGAAGACTCATCCTGCGCCTTCCACATCCAGTGGTATTCTGCGACTCTAACTAGGTCGTCGGTCCACCTTGTGGGAGGCCTACCTACGCTGCGTCTTCCAGTTCGTGGTTGCCACTCCAGAACCTTTCTGCCCCACCGGCCATCGGTTCTGCGAGCAATGTGCCCTGCCCACTGCCACTTAAGTTTGGCGAATCGGAGGGCTATATCGGTAACTTTGGTTCTACTGCGGAGGGAATAATTCCTGATGCGATCACGCAGAGACACTCCCAACATAGCCCTCTCCATTGCTCTTTGGGTAACTTTGAGCCTTCTTATGAGGCCCATAGTAAGCGACCATGGCTAACCTAAATGTAGACCGATATATTTGTAGTGGGATATTTGGTAAAAATGCCGCGTCCAAAGAGCGGTGTTTGGGAACATTGGGAAGCTCTCGAGAGGGATAGAAAATCTCCAAATGTTTATTTTGCTCAAAAGAGTATGTGTTTCCTAATGCTACGTGGCTAACGGAGCATTTAATTGCCTGTGTTAAGTGCCCATATGACATCAAAACAATTTAAGAAGAAACAGTTACGTAAAAAAAATGCTTAAATCTTTATTCGGTCGAATTTGAACCTACAAACGGAATACACCGACCACATGGAAGCAGAAATAACTGACGGATATGATGAGAGTGACAGTGATTTTATTAATCGAAGGCGAGGTTGAAAAGCATGTGTCGTTTGGCCGACCAAAAAAAACCTCCGCTGCCCAAGACCAACAATTATTGGAGGATGTACGATACAGACGATTCGTCAATACAAGCACATATGCTGCTTTGATACAATGTGTCTGCAAATACAATACGACGCCGTCTGCATGATGCTGGTCTTCATTGCAGAGTACCTGCCAGAAAGCCACAGTTAATTGACAGGCATAAGAGATTGAGGCTTGCTTTTGCTAGACGCTATTTAAACTATGATTTTAGCGATGTTCTTTTTCTGGACGAGAAAGTGTTTACATCTGCAGCTGATGGCCGCCTCAGATTATGGCGTGTTAACCACAGCCGGTATGAAGAGGGTAACGTTCTGCCTACTCGAAGAAGTGGTCGCATTTCTGTGGGCTACTGGGGATGGATGTGTGCGAGCGGCCCGGGAGAACTTGTGGAAATAACGGGGCGGTTAAATAGCCACGGATATAAGGACATATTAGAGAAGGTACCTATTCCAACAGCACATGCTTTGGAAATAGAGTTATAAAATTCGTTCAGGATAATTCATCCATTCATAACGCTGGAATAGTCCAGCAGTGGATTGATGCCCAAGAAAGGCTTTAGTTGATAAAGAATATAAAGATGCCTCCAAAAAGTCCAGATATTAACCCAATCGAAAATTTGTGGGGCCTTATGGTACAAAACTGGGACTCGTATGTAGTGAGAACGACTCAAAATTTAAAAATCACGTCCAAGAGATATGGGATTTATTTGTAGGCACGGAGATTTGTTCAAATATGGTAAACTCGATGCATGACCGACTGGATGCAGTCATCGCAGCCGAGGGTGGATACACTCGATATTAAGTAATTGTGAAATTGTTTTAAGGCATTAAGTTAGGTGATACGCAATATTTATTTAAATTTTTCCTCAAGTGTACTTAGCTATTTAATGTAATAGTTTTCGTTGAGCGAAAATAAAAAATACAAGATAAAGTCTGCGCACGATAAAATCCGGGCAGATATTATTCGAATTTTAATTTGAGAAAAGTAATGAAAACTTTTTAATAACATATGTTTTAAAATCTACTGTCAATTATCTATGATTTTATGTACATATCACTTGTCATAATAATTTATTACAAAAAATGTCTTCGATTGAAGAGAGTAATAGGCAAAAAATTGTGTACACTCATCTTGAATCACCGAGTTTGTCGACTAGAGCCATATCAAAGTTGTTGAAAATACCAAAATCAACGGTTGCTGATGTGATAAAAAGATATCGTAAGACTCTAACTATCAATAGAAAACAGAAATGTGGTAAAGTTCGTAGATCTATGTACCCAGGAATCGAAAAGAAAATTATGCACATTTTTAAAAAGATATTATATTATAATATCCGAATATTTCTGTTAGAAATGTAGCGAAAAAAGTAAATATGTCGGCCTCCTATGTACAGGCAGTTAAGAATCGAGCTGGCCTAAAGGTTTATAAAGTGCAATCTGCTCCAAACCGAAATGAAAAACAAAATTTATCAGCAAAAACCCGTGCCCGCAAACTTTACAATGGATTTTTGACGAAACACAGTTGTGTCGTCATGGACGACGAAACGTATGTGCTTGTGCTTCAAGCAGTTACCCGGCCAAGAGTTTTACACCGGAACGGACAAAAACAGTGTCCCAGAGAAGTTTAAGAAAAAAAAGAACTCAAAATTTCCAAAAAAATACTTGGTTTGGCAAGCAAATTTCCACGTGTGGAAGGAAGAGCTCGATTTTCATTTGCACGGGTATTATGAAGACCGAAATATACCTTAAGGAATGTCTTCAGCGACGAATGTTGCCATTCTTAAAAAGCCATGATAAACCTCCAATCTTTTGGCCAGATTTGGCATCATGCCATTATTCCAGGCCCGTATTGGATTGGTACGACCAAAATGGAGTACTATTTGTACCACGAGACAACAATCCGCCAAACTGTCCTGAACTGCGACCAGTGGAAAGATATTAAGCTTTGGTGAAAGGCAAGCTTCGAGTGACCAAAAAAGAAGCCGATAATATAGAAAAAATCAAAAGGCAGTGGAATAAAGCGTTCAAATCGGTTACCCAAAACACTGTACAGAATTTGATGCAAGGTGTCAAACGTAAGGTCCGAGAATTTTACCAAAAAAGATGCCAGTGTTAATATAAGCATTGAAAATAAGTAAAAATAGCAACCAAATAAAAATTAGATAAACTGGTTTTATTTATATGTCTTTGTTTCATTTTATATTTCATAATTATTCTGCCAGGATTTTATCGAGCACAGTCTTTATTTTCGCACATTTCTTATAATATGGGTAACAAAAGTTAGTTTGTTACAACTAAATATAGGATTTTTCAAACAGTATGGGGTACGGTGACAGATTCCATTTCAATACTATTATTACTATTTTAAAACAGTTTGCGATGGGCAGACATTCTGTCATCTCTCACCGCATTGCTGTTTGCAAAGAAAACATATAAAGGTAATTTGGGTACAGTCAGCGTCAGATACTTTGTAGCAGTCAATATCACCAAATACTTGGAAACGTTCAAAGTGGTCATTAATATTGACTAAGCCAAAGCGATGACATTGTTCGGGTCATCCACTGTGTACAAATACACCGAAGCATATATAAGGTCAAATACTTGGTTACATTCAAGTAGCCGTATGTACCGTAACAACCACACCGTCACTGGTTACTAAGCACCCGAAGTATACAAAAATATGGAACACACTGGAAAACTGACCTTTATTTTAAATGATATAAGATTAAATTTCGGACTAATGATACTCGCAATGGATGAGAACAGAAATTAAATAACTTGACGAAACCTGTGTGACATTCACATAAGATGCAATTTAGCTTGACCTATATCGTATACCTACTTAAAATAAACGTCAATCATAACGTCATGCTTCAAAATCTTCAAATGAATGAAGTAAAACGATATCGTAACAGTAAAAATGATTATTGATTCTCTTTATTCGCTATGTTTGAATAGAATTATAAATAATCTAAAGGATAAGACCCAGGTGATTGGTTTACTAATTATTCGCCAAAAAACAGCAAATTCTTAACTCCCCAAACTACGTATCCCAAAGTTTTATTTGGTCAAATTTTTATTTCGCAACTCAACGGTTCGCATTGATATCTTTTCCCGATTCATGATTTAATAAATTATTGTTTGACAAAATATTACATGGGATTTTTTTATAATGCCAATTATAATTTCGTCAATTGTTTTGATTGGCATACGTTTTTTTAGCAAAATATTGAATGTTTATTCACCTCGGCCAAATGATCTACAGCTATGAATCTCCATTTAGTTAATGTATCCAGCCTTAGACTAAATAATATATACAGATACAAAGTCAGGCGAAAAAAATGGCTACAATCAAACTAGTAATTTCGAAAAAGGATGGAGTTGGTGACTTAGTCTTTCACCGACCGGCGTCAAATAACAATGTCGTCGTGCTCGGTTAAGACATGTAAAAATAGCACAAAAAAAACACAAGAAGGACAGTGGGATAAGTTTTTTTACGTAAGTAATTCAAATGTATTGACAAATTATGTATTAACTCGATGCAATTTCGTGTTTTACAATGAATTTAATTAATTGCAAAAATAAAGGATTTTCATGGAAAAAAAGGTACGGAGTCGCTAATATTTTATTTACATCTACTTTTACATGCGTTTTCTTATACGTGTACCTATTGATGAAAAAGGAGATAGGGAGTGTACAGTAGCCATCAGATATATCGCAACAAACGAGATGTTCAAAAATGTCTGAACATACACTCTAACGCCTTGACAATTGAGAACGTTTTCTGATATCTTTGAGTAACTCGTACGTTGCGATATATCTGACTGTACAGACGTATTAGACGTATGTTACGAATTAAAGAAATAATGAACGCCAACAAAATTGAGTCAGACGTTTTAAAACAATTCTTGAACGTTGACATTTTTATGATGCAAATTGGAAATCACTCGAATAATCATCGAGTAATATTAATTAAGTCAATAACCCAGCGTTATCTTAATATCCTTGGTTGCATTATATTGCAAAAAAAGAAACCGCTAAAATCAAGTGCGGGTCCAAGAGGCAACTATGAGATTTATGAGAGGTAGGGCACAGCGAAGTACCATCACGCTCGAGTCTGGAGAAGCCCAACTGGGGAAGTACCTCCTCCTTACAGAAGACCACAGCCATATCCACAGAGCGTATGTGCCACTTTTTTAGATCAATTTACTCAAAAAAATGACACAATTGATGCTTCTCATCACGCTATAAATTTATTAAAGTCTCATTCCAAAAGGGTTATTAAAGACATGCCATTTGAAAAGGTAAATTCGGTTAAGGTTAATTTCATCGTTAAGCGGCTTAAACCAAAAACTTCATGCGGATATGACGAAATACCTATTTCCTTAATTAAAGACAACATCGACATACTTGCTGAGCCATTGGCCTATGTTTTCAACAAATGTATTGAGACTGGTATTTTTCCAGATCAGTTCAAATTGGCAAAGGTTATCCCGATCTATAAAAAAGGTTCCAAAATGGATTCTAAAAACTATAGGCCTATATCCGTTCTGCCAATTTTATCCAAATTGTTGGAGAAAGTTATGAAGGAAAGGCTAACCAAGCACCTTTATCAAAATAATATACTAGCCGCAAGACAGTTTGCTTATCAAAAGAGTAAAGGCACTCAAGAAGCAATTGGAACTCTCATTGGGGACATTGTTAAACAGCTGAATATTCGGAAAAAGGTTGCTGGCTTATTTCTTGACCTGAGCTCAGCCTTCGACTCTGTGAAAATCTTAGAACTTTTTCGCTCCTATCTTCGAAATAGAAATCAATTCATTGAAGTGAAATGGACTTGTGATAACTATGAAACAAGCCATAGGTCTAAGATGGCTAGATTGACCAGAGGTGTGCCACAGGGTTCTATCTTAGGGCCTGTCTTTTTCATTGTTTTCACAAATGATTTAATAAATTATTTACATCATCAACTCCCAGACGGTCAGCTAGTACTTTTTGCAGATGACACTAATGCGATAATATCGGCTAATAACATCGATGAACTAAATAGTAGAGTTAATAAGGCCTTAGATTTATTTAATTTCTGGTTTACTACCAATAACTTAACATTGAATTGCAGCAAAACAAATGTTCTGCTGTTCACGACGACCTCTAGAAGTAAAGATAGGCTGCAAATTGTATCTCAAGGCTACGACATCCAGCAAGTTCAGTCAGTAAAATTTCTTGGCGTGTATATAGATTCGGACTTCAATTGGAAAGACGAACTTGCTGCTGTGGTAAATTCTACGAGTTCGGCTTGCTACGCGCTCAGATGCCTTAGAAACGAAGCAGAAGTGTCCCAACTCATAATGGTCTATTATGCACTAGTCGAATCAAAATTACGATATAGCATAAAGTTTTGGGGCAATAGCTACGAATACAATTTAAATTCGGCCTTTGTAGCCCAGAAAAGGGCTATCAGAGTCATTGCTAGAATACCGCAGCAAGCATCCTGTAGAGATTACTTCTTGGAATTTGGGATTCTCACGATTTCTGGCTTGTACATTCTTGTAGTGTTATGTGATTTGATTAAGTCTTTGGACGAAATTGAAACCCCAGGACAAAGGGTAATTCGGTTAGCTTCAAGAAGAAAGGACTTGCCTCTGACCATGAAACCTAATCTTAGGGTAGTTAAGCACTCAGCAGGTTACCAAGCTATTGTCTTGTTTAATAAATTGCCAACTGAATTGAAGTCGCTCACAAATGCTAACTTGTTTAAAAATAAGTTAAAATCTTTTCTATTGCGAAAGTGTTTTTATACAATAGAGCAATATTTATCGGACGACGATGCAAGATATTAGTCAATTTATGTAATTGCTTGGTTTTTTGTAAAATCGATATATTTGGTTTTATTAGTCTATTCCTATTTTTTTTTTACTATTAGTATTATCAGTATCACCTAATTAAATGTATTATTGTATTATGAAAATTATGAATAATGACTGTAATATTTATTTGAATTATTTTCAATTGTAAATAGGTTAAGGTATTGCATTTCAAACACAATGTATATTGTTATTGACTGAATAAATAATAGCACTGCTATCTTTCAGGTATGTAGTGTTGTGTTCCTGATGGTGAGTAAGGTTCCCAGAGCTCCAACCCCCCTTAAAGGTCAGCAACGCGCTTGTGACTCCCCTGGTGTTGCGGGTGCCCATGGGCGACGGTAATTGCTTAGCATCAGGCAATCGGTCTGCTCGTTTGCCACCTTATGTCATAAAAAAAAAAACAACTTTACAATAAACTAAACTTGTTTCATGGAAACTAGATTTTATCGCATATCATAAAATTGTAATCCCATCCCATCGATCCTCAGATAGAAAAATATTAAACTTAAAATAAAACTACCTATCATATTTTCCAATCGTAAGAATTTTTTTTTTTTCATTTTTATTTAAATGTAATGTACTGCGATCGTCGGGTAGGTATCATAACCGCCAAGCTGACAGTGTCAGGGCTCATGTTAGGTTAGTTTTTAGCGAAAAAGATATGTTTTATTTTTATAAAATACAATGATGTTCATTTGGGTGGTGACAACACCTTCCGTCTACAATTCTACATTACTAATTAAAACTTAAAAACCAAACATACTCAAAATAAACTAAGAAATTCCGTCAGCATCCTCGGTAAGTGCCTCTTATATAGGCCTATATTAGAATTAAGTTTTTAGTTTCATTTATACTGTAATTACTCTGTAGGTATCTATTTTGTCAGGAAGTATTAGTTTCAAGACACATGTCTACTTGCTATCCCGAATCCCTCCATTATCGTAATTGGAAGAAAGTATAGATAAGTGCACAAATTACTTTTTGGGTTGTATTTATCGAAATAAATATTGTTGCCGGTTTTAAAGGTTTTCACAATTGTTGTATTGGAGGCCCCTTAAAAACACATTTTATTTTGTTTTTAGTATTTGTCGTTATAGCTGTAACAGAAATACATAATCTGTGAAAATATCAACTCTCTAGCTATCACGATTCTTGAGATAAAGCCTGGTGACAGACAAACAGACGGGCGGATAGACGGACAGTGAAGTCTTAGTAATAGGGTCCCGTTTTTACCCGTTGGGTTAGGTTAGGTTAGGTTAGAAAACCCTAAAAAAGACTATATTTACAACGAAAACCTAGGTATACTGCCAATTTGGCAAACAAGTGAATTTGTTTATTATAGATGTCTTAAGTCAAATATTGTAATAATAAAATGTAAAAAGTGTAAATACACTTATTTTTCACTTCTCATGCTCTAAAAGTGCTTCATATTAGAACTGCAGAGCGGGGCGAAAATCGTGTTTTAGTCCCTCGGGCAAAAAAGTATACATATTTTTGATTTAAAAAAACACTTCACAACAGCCAATCACAGCACTAATCGGCGGTTAATCGGAACTATAAGTTTTTTATTAGTTCGTATACTGTGGTAATTATTTGAATATATATGAGAAACTTCGTATTTGGTATCAACCAATTAGATTTCAGATATATTAAAATTCACCAATCAGAGAACGTAATTCATGTTTCAAGCCATAAGGTATTTTATAGTTCCTACTTTACAATTATTAAAAGACAATATTTAGGCCGTGGAAACAACCTCAAACTTTTTTTTTATTGACTTTGGAAACCCCTAAACAGCCACCTAAAGGGTTCGAAACGTCGGGATGAAGTTTAAATTAGTATACGCGATTTAATCCGTTTTAGTTGTTTTATTTTATTAAGCAAAACGATTTATTTTCTTGATATACATGTATATTTAATAAGATTGAGATTGAATTAAATTTATTATGCATACCAATTAGCTTCAAAATAAATTTATAGTTAAAATTTGTTGGCTAAATATGCAAGTATTTAAAACGCCACAGGAATACAGAAAAAAACTGAAACGTGGAACTAATTTGATTGCTTATTTGGATTTTTGCCATCATAAGTAATATTTAGCTAAGTTCTTAATTGTGGAATTGTATAATTTACGATGTCGTCATCATCATCGGATGGTTTTAAATTAACGCCTAAATCCAGAATGAAGAAGAAAGCAAAGAGTTGGTGTAAAATCTTTTGCCGCCGAAATACAGTGGAATTTATTCAAAAGGATATCAAACTTTTTATGGTTGGTAAACTGGAAAACAAATTACATCGGAAGGCGTATTTTGATGAAATATCAACCGCCATCACTTTGGAGTATATATTCCATGCTCAAAACCACACTAACGTTAACGGTATATATGTTATTTTTTATTCTTTCTATTAATAAATATTGTGATTGTGTAGAACATAGTTGTCTTCGAAGTGAAAACCGTCGTGTTTAACGTTGGACTAAACAGCCATAATGACACTCGAACTTCATGCACCCTCGCTAACGCTCGGGTGGATAAACGTCTCGTGTCATAATGGCCTGTTTTAGTCCCTTGTTGAACAATCTACTATTGTTATTAGAGATTTTTTATTACTCAACTTGCCTAATATTATTTATGCGACTCCATGCATCCGATATTCTGATGACTTGGAGTTTGACATTTATTATTTTTCTAATGACGTTTCAGTAGTTGCCAGTATCGCGGTGATCGGACGAAAACGGTTTATATGTTACTTATTTGAAAACTAGAATGTCATTTGAGGCCATTTTTTCCGACTCCTTTGTTCGGGACTGTGCGTCTATAGGTATATATTTAGTCTAAGTATCCAGCAAAAGGTGCTAAAATAAGCATGCGAAACGGACGTTTTTAGGGTCATAAAAAATAAACATAACCTATCTATCTCTTTCCGGCAGCATTTCGGTTCCGTGAAGGTAGCAGTTCTAAACTAACCTAACCAACCTTTCTGGCAGCATTTCGGTTCTATGAGGGTCGCAGTTCTAACCTAACCTAACCCACCTTAATGGCGGCATCTCGGCTTTGTGAGGGTCGCAGTTCAAACCTTACCTGACCCACCTTTCTGGCAGCATTTCGGTTCTGTGAGAGTCGCAGTTCTAATATATATTATGTTATAATATCTAATAAATTATTAAGTAAAAAAGAGAGAGGTGGGTTACGTTAGGTAACCCACCTCTCTCTTTTTTACTTAATAATTATTTGTCATTATGTTAGTTGGCTTAGCAAATCATTTGCTACAAAATTATATACCACATAAAATTTGACGAAATAAAATTTTGCAATATAAAAACGTATCGAAAAAAAAAAAATACGAAGTAAAATTATGCCAAGAAATTGCTTTGTTAAATAAATATTCGGCGAAAAGTTGGTTGCCAAATGAAATTTGGCCAAACATAATTCGGCAAAAAGGCAGTACACCCAGGTGATTTCTTGGAAAATGTAAAAAAAGAGGTTTTTGAGCTCCCTCCTCCCTCTACCTACTTCGATATTATGTAATATTTTGTTAGAAGTGCTCCTACAATCACCAGTGTGGGTCAATCTTGACGAGGAAGAAATTTCATTTTTAGGGGCATGCCTAGACTGCGGCCACATTGTTTCTTTTGATGGCAACGACGGTGATTATGACGACGTAATAAAAGTCATCTATCTATTTTGTGAACTATGTGCCGGTCCCTGCTTCATACAATGTCCGCATTCGCCATACCATTGTAGTTGCGTGGAAGAAAATGCAAGAGCGCTTTCACCGATAGAATGATTGATTGTTTTATTTCCTTTCATTTAGCTTAAGCAAGGTGTACCTAACTCAATGACTTTATAGCCTGAAAACATGTCTCACTCAAAAGTACCGCAATTGCGGTAGTTTTGCCTTTAGTCATGTCTAGACAACTGATGTACGATTCAAGAAGGTATCTGGTTGATGGTAAAGTGGAGTATGTTCTAAAAGAATACTTACTAATAATTTTTATTTGCTTTTTTTAACTTTGCTCAATCTCAACATGACTTTGAGTCCTCTTATTTGCAGTCGGTTCAAAATTCTTGTTACAGCCTGTAGAAACCTTGTAACAGCAGTAAGAAAAGTTATAAACGTAAACAAACTAATTAAAACCAATCCATATCATATCAGATTACTGCAATTACAACTATGACCAGATACTGATAAGCCTAATACGTACGAATTATACGAAACACTAAACACTTCCTGAAATTATCATTTAAGGACAATTTTTTGTTATTATTTCATTATTATTTACAACAGCGATTTTACATATCAGTAGTTCACTTTGACATTAATTATGACATTCCAATAGAATTGTCATCTTCTTAATTTTATTTTGAAAGAGGTCAGGTTAAATCAATTAGTTGAACTTTTTTCCTTTAAATTTAAACTATAAGTCAGAGTTTGACATTCGTCTGCCAAAAAATTTAATAAATAGTATTTTAAATTGAAAATTACTGATAATGCCTTTAAATTTTTCTGCGGAGGAACTTGTGGATATGATCCTTATTTACGGAGAGTGTAGGGGAAACGGGAATGCCGCTCTTCGTCTGTACGCGGAGAGGTTTCCCGCACGAAGGCAACCCAACCATGGCCGTATCATCGTCAACGCGCTTATACGATTGCGAAATAACAACCCGCCGGTGCCGATAAACCGAGGAGGGGCTCAACAATTACACGTGAGAGAGGAAGAACATGTGCTAGACCATTTTCGCAACCAACCGGGATCTAGTACGAGACGTGCAGGACGCATTTTAGGCATGAGTCACTCCTCCGTCCATAAAATACTAAAACGGGATCTACAACACCCTTTCTCTATTAAAAAAGTTCATGCGATACAACCCGACGATTATGACAAACGGACTCAGTATTCTAATTGGGCTTTGCAAAAAATAAGACAAGATCGTAACTTTTTGAAAAAGTAATTTGGAGTGACGAGAGCACGTTTGCTAGAAACGGAATGTGGAACCGGAAATGTGTCCATCATTGGTCTCTTAAAATTAGAAATCCACATGTTAGTCGCGAATTATCACATCAGACTAGATGGTCGATAAATGTATGGGCGGGCATTAGAAGCGACGACATCATTGGTCCAGTATTTATAATTTTTTTTTTTTATGACAAAGGTGGCAAACGAGCAGACGGATTACCTGATGGTAAGCAATTACCGTCGCCCATGGGCACTCGCAACACCAAGGGAGTCACAAGCGCGTTGCCGACCTATAAGTGGGTTGGAGCTCTGGGAACCTTACTCACCATCAGGAACACAGCACTACATACCTGAAAGGTAGCAGTGCTATTATGGCTGCGGTCTTCTGTAAGGAGGAGGTACTTCCCCAGTTGGGCTGCTCCAGATTCAAGCGTGATGGTCATCGCTGTGCCCTACCTCTCATTGTTGGACCTAGTTTAAGGACATACCCGGGTCCAAATAATGGAACACTTAACGGTGAGCGGTATCTGGAAATACTAAATGGCACTGTCAGTGACTACGTGGACAGTTTACCTCTAGCTGACGATTTAAATACCTGGTACCGGCATGACGGTGCACCACCTCATCTCAATGCAAGTACGAAACCGCTTAAATGAAATGTTTGGACAACAGTGGATTGGCCGATTCGGAGCGACCCTCTGGCCATCCCGTTCACCCGATGTCACTCCTCTTGATTTTTTCTTTTGGGGTTGTATGAAACAATTAGTGTTTAAAAAGGAATCACAAACTCGCGAAGAACTCCAAGCACGGTTAGTTCAAGCAATTGATGAAATTAGACACTGTGTCCGGCAAAATCCGAATTTGCTGCGAAAAGTACACGAAAATAATCGTCGTCGCTTGCTCAGATGTTTCCGTACCGGTGGCCGGCACATCGAACTGCGTCGCATTTAATATTTGAGTGTGCACTCAACTTAAGCTGTCTAACGTTATCAACTGACATTTATTTGCATAAGCCCGGCACCATAATCATATTTATGGTCTAAACATTAATGGGTTTCTTTCTTGGCTCTTCGTTCTGATACGTACTGTATGCCAATATGACATTAAATAATTACGAAATTAAGTCTTTTTTGGTTTAACGTCAACTTGATATATAGATACCGTCCGCGTCATATACTCGGCAGTATAATGCCAGCATTCAAAGTAGTCAAATAGTTCGATACACCATGTCAATTCAATGGTGTATCGAATTATTTGACTATGTTGAATGCTACAAACTATATGATGCCGACTGTACGCCAAACTTTAGATTGGGACACATATTGTGACAATTTTGTTCGCGTTTGTTTATCCATACTTATATAAATTCATTTAAGACCTAACTATTTGACTACATTGGATGCTACCAACTATATGACTCTGAAGTATCTATTGATATACTGATATTAGGTAAATTCGACTAACTATGCACTCAGCATCAAATAGATAGTGACAAGTTTGACAACCTAAGTTACCAAATATACTGTAACATATAGTGTTGTACAACACTAATGCCATGAATATGTATACACTTTTGAACCTTAGGACAAAGGCGTAAGGGCCTAGTGGTTATGGCGTCTGCCGCAAATGCAGTAGACGCTGGTTCGATCCCAGCCCTGGGCTTCTGGAGGGAACTGGAGGCCTCGGTCACTTCTTTGTATATGACATCTATTTAAAATTATAAAAAAATAGTAGTATATTTACTTAAAAATAACAAATCAATATATCCTTATCTTATAAATAAAGGAAAAATAGAAAAATTCACTGCCTCGGGCGAAACTATAAGAATTTATTATTTTTTTAATTTTATTTATAAGAATTGTCTTATTATTAGCAGCGTCACTGCTTAATACTATTAAAAAAAAACATCAATATATATATATTTAAAATAATTTGATTTGTTCTCTCGTTGTGTATAAAATCTGTTAAACACGTAATCCAATAACGACGTGACAGGTCAAAATATGAGAAACATATACAATGACAAGTCTGCACTGTTTTCGTGAATTGTCAAAGCAGTATATTCAAATTTATTCGTGTGACAAAACCGTAAAGTTGATTTTCGCACGTTTGTATTTTGTATACATATTTCTCTAGTAGTTAACGAATCTATATTTATCATATAAGTACAATATATTGCATCATTTGCAGGATACTGATTATGTAATTTTCATGTGATACAAATGTTTGAACTTGCCTTATATACATATTTATGTGGCGGTTGAAGTTTGCATATTTATTAGTATTTGAATGAGTACATATCTTTTGAACTTTTTATGATTACCTATTTTTTTCACATAACTTGCATATACTCGTATATCTTTGCCATTGACTATGTAACAAAGACTGAGAACTCATGTAATGTAAAATAAAGAGTAAAGAATGTGATAATTGGCATAAGGTAAATAATTAAGATAGTATAGATCATTGATAAAAGGTGCTTTCTGAGTAATTTTTTGATTGAGTTTTACGTTTTTAGCAACAGGTTTGTCTAATATGTCATTTTGTACGTATTATTCCATTTCATTAAATAGTTGCCACATTTAATGCAATTTATTTTTATTTAGCACTTCCTACGTAACTATTGAGTTTATAAAACTAATGCCGAATAAGGTTATAGCTGCAAAGTATGTCAAAATTGAATTTGTGCAGATCTACACAGACTTATTATGCATCTAAAAATAAATTAAAAAAGGTGCTAAAAAATATTATTATATAATAAAAAAAAAAAAAATGAATGACTTAAAATTTGACATAATTCTCATATAGAACCTCCAAAGAGTGTCCAAGTCCCAAACAGAACTTCATACGTACATTTTATAGAGTTTTGCAACCAAGTACAAGGTTCTAAGTCTCAGATAGACCTACTTATGTAGCTTTGAAATAATATTGAGACCAAGTATAATATTCTAAGTGGAAGATAGAACAGTATACATGACAGTGCGCAAATAGTTATATCTTAATCCAGTGGACTATCTGCATATTCTCGAAAACTTTCATTAAATTGAGGTATATAAAAATAAAATAAATACCTATTAATATAAAATTATAACCACGTATGCCAAATTTCAGTTTATTATCTTTAACACACGTAAAACTACAAGGATTCTACTTCTGTTTTGCTCTCCTGTAAAGTTGTCTTTTCCTCATTAGAACCATGTACGTTGTTACTACTTAGTTACAAACGGATAAACTCACGTGTATTTATATCGCACTAGGCGACATGTTACGGGTAAGTAATAATTACACGTGAGTTTATCCGTTTGTAACTAAGTAGTAGTAACATGGCTCACAACAGTTTTAATTGTATTCGTGTACGTTGTTGTCGTCGAAATATAAGTTTCTTACCCCTCTTTTGCGTAAAAATTAATTAAAGTCGTAATATTTATAATAACTTATTTTATATTCGTATTTAGTTGATTCCGCAGGCAGCACTTACAATGTCGGAAATTATGACAACCGGTGACTTATTATTGTGTTATGGTTATAATTATAAAATTTGTTCTGCTAGTCTCATTACTTTATTGTAGATTCAAACACTTTCGAAATTCGATAATTTATTTTTTCCGACGTCATACCCAAATTACGCAAAAGAGGGCTTTTCAAAGTAAATAAGTAATAATAAATATGTCATTATGTCAAAAACTCATGTGTAACGTTAATGATTTTGTGGGAATCAAGAAAAAATATCGGAATGATGTACGAGTCGGATGAGATCCGAATTGGCGAAAGATCGATAGGGGTCCGAGAGGTCTGCTGATTGATTACACTTCTGGAGGCCTTCGCAAATAATCACATTTGTCAAATGCGACGAAAACGTTATTACTACGTATATGATTATTTGTTATTATAATTCGCACTTTTGTGAATACGGTATATCTATACTTTGAAAATACTTTCTGCGTAGGTACAGGCGGGTACAGGATATATTTATTGACTTATTTAATGTTAATTACAATTTATTTTTAAAGTTTATTATATTACAATAAGATAGAAATTTAAAACGGAGGTACACCAGTTACATGAAACAAAATATTGACATTATACTTTTGCAGCACAAGAACAGAAATGTCGAACTAGCCCTTTAAAATCCAAATTTCTTAACAAGCCGGTTGTAAAAAAATCTATTTTTATTCAAGGCATATCTAAGAACAAATCCCGACACATACCTGAAGGAAGGTAAATATCGTATAATATATTCGATTTCCATCGATTGCCCAACAACAATAATTGAGAATACATTCACGAAAAATATATAAAATAGTAAACCTTTACAATGAAGAAGATCCAGGCTGTTATATTTTAGACAGATTTTTTTTTCGTGGTGAATATCGAATAAAAACCTCGTCCAATTAAACAACGTAGTCACAACGATCTTCTCAAAATCCAGTGAATATTGTATTTGAATCCTAATGTGCTTAAAGCATAATACGTCAATGTTCATACTTTTTCTCATACATGCAATGAAATGTCGTCATTACGTACGTAATATCAAGCTTCAAAGTATCACAATTTGGGTGGAGCAACTCGAGAAAAAGGTTAACGAATTTCATACAATATTGAAGGCCTAGGCTGGGAAGTATTTTTATTTCTACGTAGAGTTGACGTCTGTGTTCATGATGCCTGTTCAATCAGCTAAATTAAAGTTTTTTTCTCTAACATGCAATGAAATTATGACGTTATTTATGTTCCTCATAATAAGCTGCGAAGTATGACGTTTCAGGCGCGGCTAGGACCAGAGGTTGTTAATGAAATTTCATACAATCCTTGCAGGCCTAAGCCGGCAGTCCTCTTTTTTAATTTCGATTCCATATAATTTTTGGCAAAGGCATCGACACTCTGCCACTATGCGTATTAAAAGAAAGCAATAAACGACTTGGTATGTAAGTACTTAGAGCAGTTTTTTTACATAAAAAAATACACATTAACATAACGAATAACCCATTATTATCATTTGTTTTCTAAACCATACATTTAAACATTGAAATATTAATATTTTATCTAAATATTAGGTTGCGGTAAAAATGTCTACTCAAAGGTGCCTCGAACCGTAGGTATAGAAAAAAAAAGGTTTGGCGGGAAACTCTGTTTCATCGTATTTAATTTTGTTGTTTATAAATTTGTTTTGTAATTTATTAATACATATGTTAACTTTTTCACGCCAAATACTCGATATCAGCACCACAGGTTCAACGCCGTTCAAGTCTATGTAGTTTCCTAGTACATATCATAAAACACAGAACCTACGTGCCTATGCTTAAAATTAAACTTCGGCTTTGACATTACGGTGACGGGGTGTCTGAGCGGTCGCTCTTGGATTTGACATGGCGTTGAAAAATTTAATTAAGATCAATATTTTTATCAACGTCGTAAATGTCAATAAAATATGTTAAAACGTATAAAGCAATTCATATATGGTAAAAGTCACATTGATTTTGTTTTCTAATGGTGTTTTTCTTAACAAACAGTCTCAGGAAACCAATTAATAGTCTAAAAAGACACGGTATTAATACTAAACGTACATTTCCTGCACCAATTTATTCATAAAGGCAACTATGGATTGACTCATGAATATGCAATGTCTTTGTCAACGGTTTTAGGCTTGTAAATAAATGGCCTGTTAAGAGGAAGTTTGTATTACTGTAAAACCTTATCCACTTTCCAGGGACACCTGTAACTCTATCGTAGTTGTTATAGGGTTCTCTATCTGTAGTTTGTCAAAATTTTACATGTGATTATTATATTACAATACAATTTTGGACTGTGCCATACGGTTTGTCGAAAACTTGTATTTGTCTTCAAACTTGATTAGTACATTCGCTTAATTTAATAAAATCTTACAATCATTTATTGTAATTTATATAGAAATATATCTTCAGGTTCTAAGATATGAGGGTCTGATAGGAGACACGAACATAATTTTTAGTACCATCAAATTTTTAAAGCTTTTTATATTTTATATATTGTTTATATTGGGTTAAAATAACATAATGTAAGAAATTAGTAACGTTTATTCGATTTTTATAGTACACCTAACGAGAGCCTTGTTACACACGCCCTCTGTAAATAGTATAGTAGTAGTAGGTCCACCAGTTTAATAATATCTTATATAATTCCTAAAATATCGGAATTAGTGGCCATCCATAGGCATTGTAACCGCTTTACCAACACATCATGTCATTTATGAAAATTATACTCATCTGAAATAAATACATAGGGAGTAGGCACTTTGGTCAATAGCTCGAGACAATAATTATTACCTACTTATTTTCACAAGCAACTCTTGGATGGGAGAGTTTTCGGGAGGTTGAATTTCTAACAAATAAAGGATAACGTATTTTTTGGCTATTTTCCCTCGCTTTATATAAAATAGAAATAATTAAATCATACAACACCTAAAAAGTACACAATATGTTTTGGATTAGCTCCTAAGCTAATTTTTATTAAAAATTTTTAGTGGTGCTTCCCCAGACTTTTTGGCTGCTCATATCATGTCTGTTCTCATAGCAATATCCTAATATTGCTATGAGAACAGACATGATATGAGCAGCCAAAAAGTCTGGGGAAGCACCACTAAAAATTTTGCGAATTCCTAAACCTCCGAACCAAATTAGTAAAGGAAGACTCACTAAGCAGAATGTTTAAAACTATTATTGATTTAAATAACTAGGCAACTGATTTAGAGCCCATTGTTTTATTTCTAAATATATGTTCTTCTTTTTCATTATACTTAAAAGTAGTAGTTTATTTTATATTTATTTAATTTTTATTTATAGCTAATTAATTTATAATAAAAATAATGTTCTAAGATAAAAATAAAACTAGGCAACTACATACCCGATTAAAATACTCGCGTTAAATCGTCGTCCTGCTCGTGTTCACAACTTAAGAATGATTTTTTTTTCCTTTTAAAATAGGTCATAAATATTTTCATAAGCACAACCCCGCCGACTCGTTGCTCTGACGAGCGCGCATATTGCAGCAGTAAATATTTTGTGAATTTGTTTTTGCCGTCAAAGCTTAGCAATCTAAAGTGCAGTTCATGAATATTTTAATTACTCTTCAAAAACGGGTTTATTTTATTTTATTTTGTAATTTACTACACAATAGTTGTAATAGTTTTATGCAACTATATTAAGAACAGAGAAAATTAAAATATAAAATTAACATTTTATATTTTTTATTTACAAATTAGAATAAGTATTACAATGACTACTTACTACATTCAATCTAATAAAGGCTCTTGAGGCATTGTACCAAGGACGCTGGCGGCATTTCCTCGTCGTATCGCAATGCTGATACGTTGTACCAGGAAGCCACCAACTCCATTAACTAATTACAACTAATTGACTAAAGTATGCAAAGTTGTACCACGTAAATAAACTTGACGTCATAAATATAAGAGACTATGACTAGTAATTAGAAATATCGATCTCGGTAAAGTTTACGTAAAACAAAGGTTTTACGCAGTATTTTTAAAGATTTATATTTTGTAATCCCAAAGAAAAATGTGATTATGTGTTACGGGAAGTATTTGTTAAACATGATAGGACACGTAAAGACAAATAAAATATAGAAATACTTTTTAGACACCCTGAAAAGTACAATAAAATTCTTTTGTGATTTTATCTCAAACCACGCAAGTCACTTTAGGTTGACATTATATTTTACGCTATTTTATCTGTTCACCCCTCGAGGTGTGCGATTTGGTCTAATGTCTCCGGAAGATTCACTCCACTCGGTAAAGTATACGATCGGCTGGCGTCACGATTTCGACTTTTATCCGATTTACAGAAAATATTAATGCTCCACCAATTTAATAAAAGTTAGTTGGACGTGTTAATTTAAAAGTTTTATTAGTGTACTTAGAAAACAAAATAACAATCTAAAACACATATTTAGCACATTATCTTTTTTGGCTGAAATGGTATTTATATGTATGTATTTATGTACAAATTTAATTATAATTATGTGTTTATTCATTTGTGTATTATGTATTTATTAATGCCGATTTTTGTATCATTGCCCCGCCCTTAGTAGTTTTCTATTTTTTCTATTCAACCCTGTCTGGGAGCGATTGCTTATTATCGACAAGATCGCCTGTTGCTTACCCTTTTTTAGTACTTTCACTTAATTATTAACCATTTTTGAGGTGTGCAATAAAGTAGTCATTCATTTATAATTGACGGATAACAGGTTGTATGAACGATACTAAGAATATTCTCTTTATTTCCATCTTCTTTCATTTTACTAATGAAAGAGTTGAGTCCAAAGCGAAATCCGCTTTAAATAACTTGGAATCTTACCTAAGGCGAAGCGGTACTTCACACCAGAACAGTTTCTTATAATTTACCAAGGTCAGATTCGATCGTGCTTAGTTGCCACCTTTGGGACGGGTCTGCCAAGTATCAGCTGCTGTTTTGGATTCAACAGAGCACCGTGCTATTTACACATACAGTTACTTCGTCATTGAGTTCATTTTAATCGAACGTAAATATATTTTTTAATACAGGTGCTCAAAAATGGGTACTTTTCGTAGCTGTTTAACGTGCGGAAAGTTGGATTTCGCGCACTAGTGCTTTTTACTTTTCCAGTTTTTTTTTATTTACACTTGTTCCAATTCATGGATTACTAATGGGTGTTAATACTATAAGTCTCCTTTAAACATCTCAATAAACAAAAAAACCTACTGTTAATGTAAGAATAAGAAATAACAAATAACATAAACATGTCATATTTTATTACTTACCTCTTCATCAATCATCATTATAACGAGTTTATTTTTAATATTGTAAAACCATTCTTAAAAAGTTGTTAGAATGAAACGGAACAGCTGCCGAAACGCCTGTCAAACAAGAGGCGTTTTTCCTACTGGTTACTGATTATGTTTCCAAAGGTAGCATTCGATATTGTTTTTATAAATATACCCAAATAATACTAAAAAACGTAGTGTTTAAGTAAAATATTGTATATTCACAAGTATGTATGTATTTTATAGAACAGACATTTAAAAACTTTCATGGAAATGGATTAATAGTAATAGGTACTTAAAAAATTCCACTCTAGTCGAATTTAAGCTAAAAAAGACACCTCTTTATAATGTCAAAAATTGTCACTGCGATAATTGAACTTGTTGTTGAACGACTAGTTGTTTTTCTTATGTTATTTCTTCTTTGTTTTTTCGCAACCGTATTAAAAAACGTCGTTCGATACACGCGCGGAAATGTCATTCTGACATACTTTCCGCACTAGCATCGAAATGTACTATTATCGTAAACAAATTATACCAATTACTGGTCACATGTCATGCTACAATATTAATTATCTAGTTATACATCCTCTTTAATGTCCGTGTTCAGTGAGTAGTGCCAATTAATTTGCAATTAAAAATTAAAAAATATTAACATAATTGGTTGACACTTTGTATTAGACTTCAAGAAATTGGTTTTTGATTTTATTTAACATGAATGATATTACAATTCCCGAGGTTAAATACTGGATAAAACTTTATAAGGAACTAAAATATTATGAAGAAACGTGTAGTGTGCATTCTTCCTTATGCGATATTTATTTTACGCCAGCAAAATAATGTTTATTGTGAACCATATGAATATTATATCTCATCAAAATAGGAGTGATGAGAATAGTATAATTAATATAATTAGTATAATATATATATTTGGTCACATGTATTATTTTACAACTAAATATATTATAGAGTCTAGAACCACGGCTACTATGCTTCCGAAAGTCCTAAATCTTTCATAACATAACATCCTACTTGTTAACTTTGACGTCGAAAATTTCTCATATGGCAGCTCCAAGAATTTTAGAACCACGGTATGCTATGAAATGTCCTAAGCCTAGTTATAATGTTTAATTAGGTACATTTCACAGATCACACACTCAGTTATCAAACAAAGAAATTTTATGTCTCGAATACTTAGACCCCGGAGATTAATAAGATTAGCTATGTTTTCAACAATGGTTTCTAAACGTAGATTCTAAAAGGCTTCTTTCTTATCTACAAGTCGACTTACACGCCGAAGTTACACTTTCGTTTCGGCGCAGTTTTATACCCATTGGGTTGGAAAATTTAAGTTACACCATGGTCATATATTATAATACATTCTAAGTGTAGATGTGTAATATCTATTACAACAATATGTGGTTAATTTCTAAAGATCGTTAGATACAAACTCAAACACAAAAATAAATTAAACAGCGTAAAGCAGATATCTTCAGTAGTTGGAATATCTGTCGCTAATATATTAATTATATTATGTAGCGCATCCAAAATATGTATTGCATAGCTAGGCTAAGTAATGCCTTAAAGAACCGAATTTTCTTTCAAACAAAAATTCTATATTTAAAAACGCTGCTATTTATTTACTAAAAATTGTATTCCTTAACAATCACACCATTAAAGCCAAGCTCACAAATAAATGCTCCAAAGAAAAAAAACTATTCAAGTTAATCACCCAGTCTATTACAAATTAACTTTAATGACATCTTTCAATAAAAGCAGGGTCATCAAACACAATTAAAACAGAAGTTTCTTTTCAAGTTACGCAAGTGTTACTTCTATTCGTTTGAAAGAACAGATTCAAGACTAATTTTCCAGCTTTGATACTAAGCAAATTAAGGCTTTGTTATAATTGGAGGTCGCTCATGAAGTTGTATTACTTTCGTTTTCGCCATTTGAGTCACAACTGGGAGTATAAATTAAAACATTTTATTTGTGGTTATTTGTAAGATTTGGGTACTCAGCAGTTCAATTAACGTAATAATAGTACCACCTACTAAAGTAATAATAGATTGTTAACCATGGGCAAGGGCGAGTCGAAATTTAGTGCCTTTCCCCGATGTTAAAACCTCTAGTTAATAAGAAATGTTTTTTTTTTCTTTCTATTACTATAAGACATCAGCTTGTTGTAGTTCTTCAAATTTACGCTTGATACGGTAAGAAGCACATTTTCTGACAATGAATTCAGTTATTTCTCGGACTGCCATTTCATAAAATTGTTGTATACATATTTTAAGGTGTCTTTCCATTGCATTGGTAGGAGGCCTTCAATGATAAATAGTTAACATATTATTTTCTAATTCCGTCACGCGTTTAAACCATTTGTGTCATAATTAAGTATTAACTCCAAAATATAAGTAAATAAACTTGGTTGACTCTCCTAGTGTTTTAAATTGTTAAAAGAAATCTGGCCTATAACATTTTTTCTTGCATCATAATTGTCGTAATGCACAAAATGCAAAAAAAGTGACCTTTTAATATTGAAGGCTTGTTTATTGTATAAAAATAATAATATCTTCTATTCAATGTACTAACCACTATTACGAAGCTAATATCTGTTCTATCTGTAAAAATTGTTCCAAAAGATGACCAGATGCCAGCTTGACAATCTTGTACCTATCAGGTTTTTTATAACACATGGTACATCAAAATATTAGAATTTATTTACATTTTTTATATATGATAATCGCGATAGAACTTTTCTTATGTGCTGGTTCTAAGGTTGACAAACAAGGCTATTTTACGCACTTTGTTCTACTTGGTGCTTACAAGGGGAGAACTAATAGGAATATAACATTTTGAGACCTAAATTATATATACATACATATTGTTATATATAAATATCACATATATATCATATCACACTTAAATCCAAACAAAATAAACAAATAAATATTTGACATAAACTAAAGTAAAGATAAAAATGAAAAAGTTAAAATCTTTAAATCAAAAACCATGTTTCTAGTTGGTTATTATGAAATCAGTCACGCGTTGAAGGAGTTATACATATATTTAAAAAAAGTTACAATAGTTATTTGTTCAACAAGAGAGGAAAGTTGTTTTTTCTTGCGAGTGTTTATTTTGAGTCCCGAGTAAGCGAAAGATTCTATAATTGAATCACGAGCGTAGCGAGTGATTCTAGTGTTAGAATCTTGAGCGTAGCGAGGCACTCAAAAACACGAGATGTAAAATAACTTTACTCTAGTGTGACACATACAACTTTTCACCTCAGTAGTGAGAACATATTAAAGGTTTAATAAGTTGCCAAAAATGTCATTTTTAGTACAAGCTTTTATTGCCGACTGTACTTTTTTTCACACTCGTCATCTACTCTTCGGAAGGATTCTAATGAGCCTAAAACACCACGGGTTTATCTTGTGTATTTTAGGTGTTGCTTTTGCTACCTTCTGGCTCCAGCATCAGATCAGATCAGTGGTACCATAATATTGCATTGTAACCGAAATTACATAAATTTGTGTGCTAAATTTCAGCTCAATCGGTTAAAGATGTCTGCTTCAAAATTGAGTTGCAAGATTCCACCCGGATAAATATACAAATACATACATCAAGTTAAATAAAATCTTGTAAAAAAATTAACATCAAGTTAAGCACATTTAAGTTTTTTATTTAAGTTAAGTGTTTTATCTGCAACTGCACTGGCTTCATTACTTAATATTTTGTTAAAATAATTTTCATTTTAAAATATATGTACATTTCAAAATTATAATATTTGATTAATTTGTGAGGGTCCGAACGTGGTAGTGGTGTTAAGGGAGTCCATTATGTCCTATTGTAATAAATAGATACATATAAATACTTAAATACATAGAAAACACCCATGACTTAGGAACAAATATCTGTGCTCATCGCACAAATAAATGACCTGACTGGGATTCGAACCCGGGACCACCGGCTTCTTAGGCAGGGTCATTGCCTACTAGGCCAGACCGGTCGTCAATTAAAAAGCTACTTTGTCTCACTCCCTGGAGTGACGAAAGTAGCAACTTTCCTCACTCTCTGAAAGTGAGGAAAGTAGCACTTTCCTCACTCCCTGGAGTGAGGAAAGTAAACATGTTCGAGCTGCTGAGGTGAAAAGAGAATTACAATCATCGTCTTCGAAATTCGAATGACTTTTGCACGCTAGCGGATAAAATAGGCTTTTCCACGCAGATTTCGCGCTATAAACTAAGGTTTTCCGAGCGAGTGGGGTGAAAACGTGTTTTATTTTTTGGTTCTCATTTCATACATTCTCAAAGTAAGGGTGATTATGATATTATACTATTTTTATTGTGACATTGTACAAAGTGACCGTGGGATAGAAATCTTTAACTGCACATACAACATACTTTTTTGATGGCCATGGAAATATCGCCTATATTTGAGAGAGAGAGTGCGTAGGATTCACCGCTCATCTCCCCTTCTCCTAGGGAGAGGGGGAAAGAGGCGCGGCGTTTTACCCTATCTGCCCTCCTTTGGCATTTCTGTCCGGCTTGTCGCCAGAGCACCCACATAATGGACGCAGGGATTAGAACGCTGGACCTACCCCAACTGCGTGTGGGACCGTGCAATGAGAGTCCCATACCTACTGGCCTTCGACCCTGGCTCCTTCAGGGTTTGCTCCGCGTCCCTTCTCTGCTTCCCCCTTCTGCGACATGACTAGTTAACGGTACTGCTTTCCATTTCTTCTCGATTCCCAGCATCACAGTTATGACGCCGAGTGGCGAGGTAAGTGCCCCTTTGTTCTACCCACAGCTAGAATAGCCCCTAAGGTAAAAGTTCTATAAAGGCTACCCTCAAAAGCGACCCTCCGATTTCGCCTCGCGCTCAGCCTGAGCTCTCAAATGCTGTGCGCGACATCATTTCCTCCTCCTCTGAATCTGGGAGCTCTGTACAAACAACTAACTGAAAATCGCCATATACAACATACCTATTATACGATAATTATTTACGTCATTAGATTCAGCAATCAAGTATTAGGGGTGGGGCTGCCTGGAAACCGAGCTACGGGAATATCTATCAAGGTTAATTGACGTGTCCTAGCCACCTGGCGCTCGGTGTTCACTTCCCCTAAACATATATCAAAGATAACATCCCACACGATACATTAATGCCCCTGTCTGAAATTGCAAACCTGCTTTATTGTGAATGATTGGTAGTAATATTAATACCACAATGGTAATAAATAGTATTAATTACTATTCTAACTATAAATAGAGTGCCAAAAAAATTTAGAGAAAAATGAACTGATCACATCCTGTAGTGCGAGCATGAAAAACTGATTTTAAAAGAAACATACTGTAGACAGCTAACCTCTATTAATTGAAAAAAAAACGAATACTTGTAAATGTACGAGAGGCACTAGAAGTACGTCCACTTGACCCATAAACATACACATTTTACGTACAGTACCATGAGTTGTGACTTTGAGGTTTTCGACAACAAGTATCGAGTTTACTATCTGTGCATCACGTTCGCATTAAAATAGTACATAAGCGAGATGCACAGATAGTAAACTCGATACTCGTTATCAAAAATCTCAATGTCACAACTCATGGTAAACATACTGAAATGTCTTGTAGCGAAAATAACGTCAAATTATGAAAAACATGATTTTAATTGTAATTAACAAAGAAATTGATTTTAGACAAAAACATTTCAAAAAACGTATTGTTTTTGTTTGTTTTTACTTTTCGTTGGTGTGGAATAACGACAGTATACGAATTAATTAATGGGAAAACAATCATTTATGAGTAAAACCAACCTATTGGGTATTTTCCGTATAGCCGTGGAATCCGGCAACTATGACTTATTATTTAATAGATCAATAACTTTGTTTTTTTTCTATATACCAAATCGTATACACTAAAGAGCTGGCGTTGAATGCCTAAGTAACAGATCGGTATATACAAATGACGCATTGACCAGCTCCTAAAGTTAAGATACTAAACCTCTAAACATGTGTTTGTGCATACAAATAGTTGAACCCATTATCAATTCAATTGGTAACGTTATTTTTATTTGTATTTATAATTTCGTGGCACATTGTATTTTTTTATAAGTGATGAGAACGGCTCGACTCACGTTTATTTAAGCACTCGCGCGACATGTTTCGGAGAAAGCGAGCGGCGAACCCAACAAACTCTCAGCACTCTTAGTGCTTGAAAATGGAGGCCTACGTTCTCCGAAATATGTCGCGCGAGTGACTAAATAAACTTGAGTAGAGCCGTTCTTATAATTTATTAAAGTTGTTTTATTTGTATTTACTTTATGTTCCTTTTGACTAAGGAAAACGCGTAATATGTAATAATAGATTTCCAAGTAGGTTAAAACCAGTAGAAGGACGAATGTTTTTTTTTAAAGTAAAACATGAAAAATTAAGGAAGACAGCGCCACGATAAGATGCTCGTACTTTAATTTCCCCAGAGGTTGGCATGCTTGAAATATTGAAATTGATATCAGATTTTTCGGGAATAGGAAGAATATTATTTTTTGTATTAGGTTGGCAGATGTATAACCATAAAAGCTTTTGAAGTTCACACGGGATTAGGTGATAATTATTCGAGCGAGAAGGCTCTTGATATGCATCTACATAATTTCCTCATTGAAAGAACATTCAGTAGTATGGTAAACTTTTTGATTCAATTTTCCCTTTAAATATTGCGAATTTATCAAGTTCTAACACATAAAAATATTTAATTCCATTTTGTTAAAAAAAAATTAACCCTTAATAGGGCAGAGGTATTAATTTCAGAAAAAAACAAATCGATCAACCTTTTTAGACATTTATTGTAGCCATAATCATCATACTATCAATGAAAAATTTTTCAGGAAATCCTTTTGTCTGAAAAACAGGGTGGTAAGTATATGACCATTACCTCATAATAGCGTGTAGAAAGTGGTAACTATTTTACCGCCGCCCCATGGTACTGCCTAGGCCATACTATCCCCAGGTTGATGATGTGTGATACCGTCTGTGGTTGCACAATGAAAGTTTTTAAAGCTCGGCGTGGCACATGGAGCTACTTTGCATACGTCACACCGTATTCGCGATCGTTTTTCAATTTTTGACACGCTTCGTAAAACTTGACTATCGTAATCATGATCGAACACCAAATTAGAAATATATTCCATGTCATCATCTGAGTCACTTTCAAGACTGGAAAGATCATTTTCAAGTAGTTCTTCAATATTTTTATCATAAAGTCTCTTTTTTTAAAACATTCTCACTGTAAACTAAAAAAATAACTACAATCGATCAGTTCTTTTTTGACGGTACCGGGCAATGGTAAAATATTTACCACCAACTTAGACCTATCTTTCCAAACGGTAGAAACAGATATTCTAAATGCTTAACACTAATATAACTAGGTAATATAGTGTACTACTACGAAAAAACAACAAAAACCACTTACCGGAATGTTGCGTTAACAAATCGGCAACAAGTATTTACCGCACACCAAAAAATTGTACAAATTTTGAATTTTTTGACAAGCAGCCACAGACCTACGTTTTGACACTTCACAGTGTTGCCAACGTATTTTTTTATGATTGACAGATTAATGTGTGCGTTCATAAACCTAACTGAATGACGTTTACGTCAAATAGTTTTTAATCTGTGTCCTCCAGAGCCAAGTGGTAAATATATGACCACTGCCTTATTAAGGGTTAAAAGATCTTTATTTTTAAATTTAGGCACATTATATGCACTTATGAACGTTGACCCGAGAAAATACGGGCAAGAAACTACTACTATTTTTTTCAATACAGTGGTACATCAAATCTTAAAGTACATAATTATGCATAGTCCGATAAGAAAACATATCAAACAGTTTAATACAAGATATAACTGAAAATACTAAAATATAAAAGTAAAAATAAGTAATAATGTATAAACAAATGTGACTTCATAAAATAGACACACTTTGATATGCTTTCTTGCCTGAACTGTCTCATTTACATGATCTGGCAGTACATACAATTGTTGAATTAATTGCTAGGCGGTTTAGTTAGTTTCTGGTTTGGGCCATGCATATTTGTCTGTCAAATAATCCTCTACTCTGTAACAGCCCTTCGACATCAAAGACTTTTTTGAGTAATTTTAAGTACTGGGAAGTTAAGTAATTTTAAAGCATCATCAGGTAACTTGTTATATAAATGAATACATTGCCCAATAAATATTTATACTTAGGGCATACTGAAAATTCCTGGAACGGGCCACTTAGAAAACGAAAATTAGAAAAACAATTATAGAGTTTGAAAAAGGAACTCTCTGGCAGTATATTACTTTTTAATTTGTTACACTGTCATTTGTTTTTTCATCGTGACGTTGGGTTGAAATTCGTGTGTCGTTGTCGCAATTAATTTAAGTCGTGAAAATTTGCGAAGCATGATTTTTTACGATTTTCGATGTGGTTTAACTCAGCAAGAAAGTTGTCAAAGACTTCAATTAGCATTTAGCGATGAAGCCCCATCTCGTAGCTCTGTTTATTCGTGGTTTAGTGAGTTTAGACGCGGACGTGACCATCTCCATGACGATGAACGTGAAGGCCGGCCGGCGACAGCGGTTACCGATTGTAATATTGATACTGTACGACAATTAATTGAAACCGACAAAAAAATTACCTGTCAGCAAATACGTACTACCTTAGGCATTGGAATGAGCCAGGTGCAAAAGATATTGCATTTTCACTTTAAGGTTCGGAAACTTTGTACGCGATGGATACCGCACGAGTTGGCGGAAGACCAGAAACGACTGCGTGTAGAGTGGTACCGTAAAATGTTAAATAAATTTGACGGCGGGCAATCAAAGGCTGTATATAATATCGTGACAGGTGACGAAACCTGGGTTTACTGCTTTGAACCAGAAAGGAAAAGTCAATCGGCGGAGTGGATCTTTTCTTTTGAAGACTTGCCGACGAAAGTCAAAAAAAGTCGAAGCACTGGTAAGAAAATGGTTGCTTCTTTTTTCGGCAAATCAGGGCATTACACCACTATACCGCTTGAAAACCAAAATACAGTAACTGCAGATTGGTATGTAAACACGTGCTTGCCCAGAGTGTTTGACAAAGTTCGTGAAAAGCGTCCCCGTAGCAAAATAGTCCTCCACCACGACAACGCGTCGGCACATTCCGCCAAGGCAACGAATGCGTATTTGAAGGCCTCAAATGTGGAATTAATGACTCATCCGCCATACAGCCCCGATCTCGCACCATGTGATTTCTTTTTATTTACAAAAATTAAAGATAAACTCAGAGGTTTACGATTTACAAGCCCGGAAGTGGCAGTTAATGCTTTCCACGAAGCCATCGATGAGGTCCCTAAGGAAGACTGGACCCGCTGCTTTTCACAATGGTTCCAGCGAATGCAAAAGTGTGTAAATAGTGAGGGTATATACTTCGAAAAACAATAAATATGTGATAAGGATAATAAGTCTTCTCATTTATCAGAATCCAGCAACTTTCAGTATGGCCCACGTACACTTTACGCACACTACATTTTCTGATAGCAAGCTTATTCTTATTTCTAGTGTTATAGGTATGGATGTCACAATTTTTGGTAAACAACTGAAAATTTTTAATAACCTACATAATGTTTACACACACACACACACATACATATATATATATATATATATATATACCGGGTGTGGCCTGTAATAGGAGCTTTAACTTTAGGCATCGGCATTTGTTCTACGACTTTTGAAAATAACTTCTAGTTTAATAAATATTAATAAAACAAGATTTTCCAAGCAAGCAATGTATTGCAAAAACTATGAAGTTTGTAAGGTGACAGTGAACGTCAACTAGACTATTGGATGCTGTTCATTGAAAATACTATTTACTTTGTTCGAAAAAATCACAAGTAATAAATTACCCAATTATTTAAAGTTGTAGAACTAATGTTGTTTCGTTCGTGGTGTAGAAGCGATCCCTAAAATTTTTGCTCCTATTACAGGCCACACCCGGTATATATATATATGGGTATATTGGCAATGCATACCAATGCATACCATATAACATTACACTATGAAAATAACTATGATAAACTAATTGAGCTGTCTCAATTTTCGACAGTTGTGTAATTCTCCTAACAGCGAAAGCATTGTCATTTAAATTTGAAGGGAGTGGGAAAAGATACTTTTTTATATATTTTTTTTATTGTCTGATCTCATAGTATCGATAACCCAGAGTGAATTACGACATTTGAGAGGTTGTAAGATAGCACGAGATGTATGGTTAAAGTTACAGAATGTTCACGTATCAAAGGGACCTGCGAAAAAGGCTACATTATTAAAATAATAATTGCTTCGTAAACTGGAGGAAGGTGGTGATATGAGAGAACATGTCATGAGATTTTTCGATGTGAAAAACCAATTATCTGATATGGACATCATTATGCTTGATGATCTGACCTCGACAATGCTTTTGTATAGCTTGCCATCAAGTTTAGAATATTTTAGATGTGCTATAGATTCTCGTGATTCATTGCCGACACCAAACGCTCTGAAGATTAAAATACTAGAGGAGGAACATTCCAAAAACCGTCAAGACAGTGTAGAAAAGGCACTTAAGGAACGGCAACGCGTACCTGAGAAAAGAAATTCCGAATTCAGAAATAGATGTTTCAAATGTCATCAGCATGGTCATAAAGCCTCGGATTGTACCCAAAAGAAGAAGGAACAGTGTAATGATACTGTAAAGTGTGTGTCAAACTATAGTGAATTATTTGATGTCGACGTCAATTTTGTATCATTTAATTGTGTTTCAGATGTTAATGCTGTTTGCAAGGAGAATAGACATTGACTCTTCGACAGTGGCTGTAAATACTTCGCATTTATGTAATGACGCAGCAAAATTCAATACTACACTACGAGTAGTACCTTTGTCCGGTAAGCTAAATTTAGCCACGAATTCGAGCACAAATGTACAAGGTAAGGGGATAGTGAGATTATCTACATATAATAATGGTTCTAAAACCGTAGTGCAACTACCTAATACTCATTTTGTTCCCGACTTGTACGATTGTGATGTTTGTACGCACGGAAAAATGAGTAGATTACCCTTCTCTACGTCAAGTGGGCCATGCAATGAAAAACTAAGAATAATTTATTCTGACGTTGTAGGACCCATGCAGCATACATCATTTAATGGAGCCAAATATTTCGTTACATTTATTGATGAGCATACACGTTGGTATGAAGTGTATTTTCTTAAGAAGAAAATTGAAGTCTTTGTTACGTTTAAGGTGTATAAAAGTCATGTTGAAAACTTATTTGAATATTAAATAACTTACCTTCATACAGATAACAGAGGCGAATACTGTAATAGAGATTTTGACGAATACTTGAAAAAGGAAGGAATAGCAAGAAGATTTACAATGCCTGGAGTTCCTCAACATAATTCAGTAGCTGTACGTAAGAACAGGACCCTGGTGGAGATGGCGAGGTGTATGATGATTTCATCAAGACTTTTTCCGGGATTTTGGGTGGATGCTGTAGCCACAGCATGCTTTATAAGAAATCATTGTCCGACAAGAAGTCTTGAAGGTAAAATACCTTTCGAGAAGTGGTTTGAACGACCTGTCAATTTAGATCGCCAACATAAATTTAGATCTAAAGTACACGTGTTGGACAAGACAACCAGAAAAAAAATGTTCGCTCCTCGAAGTCTGGAAGTAATATTTGTAGGATTTCCTACGGATCTAAAAGGTTACAAATTATGGATACCAAAGCATCTACAATATATTATGTCAAGAGATGTAAGATTTTACAATTTTCACATTTTTTTATATATTTTTTTATCGTGTACAGGATGATTCCTGTAATGAAATATTCCATTAGAAATGTATAATGTGAATATTAATGTAAGTGGGTTGCATCCACTTCAGTACACAGTACTGGCAGTAGATGGAACTTTGTCAACTTTAAATATTTGAATGGCAACGGTTCTTTGACTTATTTGTTTATATGTGAGTTAATCAAATAACATTCTATTTTCTCTTATTTACCAATATTACACTTAAATAACCCCAATATCCTGGGCAGTGGAGCAATAAAACAAAGCATGCATGTAGAACTAATTACGTCAAACATTTTATCACCAAAAAATATAATTACTTTTCCGACTGTAACTAGACAATAGTAGATTGTTCAACTAGGGACTAAAACAGGCCATTATGGCACGAGACGTTTATCCACCCGAGCGTCAGCGAATTCATTATAATGTCATTATGGTTGTTTAGTCCCACGTTAAACACGACGGTTTTCACTTCGAAAACAACTATGTTCTACACCAGTGATTCCCAAAGTGGTCCAGGTGGACCCCCAGGTGTCCACTGGACGCTCGATGGGGGTCTACGTTGGCTGACGACTTATGGGTATGTAGTAGAAATGTAGCAGCAAGGGGGTCCACCGAAACCAGTAAAATTTTGAAAGAGGTCCACGAAAAAAAAAAGTATGGGAACCTCTCTTCTACACAATCACATTATGTATTAATAGAAAGAATAAAAACTTACATACAGGGTGTTTTTGACCATTTGCTTTAACTTCGACAAAGTGCTTGGCACAATAACGCAAACTTATACCTTAAACCATTTTACAGTATTCCAAAAAAAAAAATTTTTTTTGTATTTCATACAAAATAATTACATATTTATTTGATGGCTATTGTAAAAAGTCCTTTTGAGTTAGACAGAAGTTAGTGTCAACTTGTTGTCATTTCAAAGTGTTAAAACTTCATCGTTGACAGAATTGATAGTTCGTTATAATTGTTGGTAGCCCAGCGGTAAGGCGTGTGACTTTCAATCCGGAGGTCGCAAGTTCGAGCCCGGATCGTACCAAATGAGCTTTTTGTATATTTTTTGTGTCCCACAATTTTTTTTTTATTAATTTTGTTTACGTTCGTATCATTATTAATATTAGCTCTCTGAGATCATGGCATGGCATAGCATTAAAACTATACTAAATGTAGGATTTTTTTGAGTGAAACGGAAAGAGTGAAAGGGAAGGATGAAAGAGTGAGGGAGAAAGGGATAGGGATGGCATATGGCGGCCCACTGAGTGAAATAGGGTGTGACGTTTTGTGCGGTGGAAAAGTTAAAAAACAAATAATGAATACTGCGCCAAAATGGACAATTTTATTACGAGACCTACATAAATTTATTAAAATATATCATATTTACTTAAAAAAATACAGTCACAATAAAATAAAATGAACCCTTTTTTGTATCACCAACACTACTGCAACTTGTCTTAGAAGTAGCCACCTTCATTTTCTATACAAACGTTCAGTTGTGTCCTTATCTCGCGGTTTAAGTTGACAGGAGTGGCACGCATGATTAGCATCTTCATGAATGCGTTGTATCAATTGTTCTCTCGTGGCCATCGGTTTCGAGTAAACTCTTTCTTTTAGCGTACCCCAGACATAGACACACCGGACACACTAGACTTCTAGTGGTGTTAGGTCCGGAGACCTGCCCGGCCACGCGAGGGTACGACTGCCGCGGCCAATTCAATATTATCGTCGTAAGTTCGAAATACTGGAGACTTGTTGCGGCGTTCGTCGATTGGGATATCGATGTCGGTACTCTCTCGCTAAACCCGCGAAACCGTAAATAAAGCGTATGTCAGCCACTTCCTCGTTCGTATAATGAACCAAATTAAGACGCAAATTAAGTCAACACAATTTTTCTTTGAGAATCAAATAGGTGTTGTAGCATAACAGGATTTTTTCATTATCAAATTGGTGTGACACTCAAATGACACTAGCGAGTCAAGTGAGAGAGGTCATTTATTTCAACCTTCTTATCGTAGACTCTGCGGAATGAAAATATACCTGGCTTGTATGAGAACAAATACATTCCAAGTACTACTTAAGTAACATTGAAAACTTTTTACTTGTGAACCAAAAAAAAAATCATTTGGTTATGAATTAAGGAGATTTTACACTGGTCTAACTAAGATTAGCAATTAAATTTAGATATTGAATAATTTTAAAACGGTACAAGTTGAGAACTTAGTTTCTTCGAGAATATAACTCAATAACACTTAAGAATCTACCCTTAAAGTTAAAGCAAATGGTCGTAAACACGTTGTATATACCGTTAACGTTAGTGTGGGTTTGAGCATGGAATATATACTCCAAAGTGATAGCGGTTGATATTTCTTTGATATTTCATCAAAATATGTCAGAAACACGCCTTCCGATGTAATTTGTTTTCCAGTTTTCCAATCAAAAAAAGTTTGGTATGCTTTTGAATAAATTCCACTGGATTTCGGCGGCAAAGGATTTTACACCACCTCTTTGCTTTCTTATTCATTCTGGATTTAGACGTTAAATACCACATCATCGGATGATGATGACGACATCGAAAATTATTCAATTTCACAATTAAGAACTTAGCTAAATATTACTTATTATGGCAAAAATCCAAATAAGCAATCAATTTTGTTCCGCGTTTCAGTTTTTTTCTGTATTCCTTTTACGAAATGTGACGTTTTAAAAATGTACTTGCATATTTAGCCAACAAATTTCCTTTCGGCCGCCATGGCAACCAAGTTTCGCAACCAGTTGTCTACAAGGATCTTTTAGTGCTTCATGGCAACCAGTTGTGATGAAAGAATATTTATTCCTGTTACACAACCAGTTGCTGATTAAGAAAAAATCGCCGCCATCGCAACTGGGTTTCACAACTAGTTGTCTACAAGGATCTTTTAGTCTTTCATGGCAACTCATTGGCAAACGTGCATTTATTCTTGTTACGTACTTTTTACCTTTAATTTTTTTTGCGGGTGGATGCAGGTTTCCTCATAATGTGTTCCCTACCAAAAACTGGTCAATATCAAATGATACTTTCATATATATATATTTATTTGTTCATAAAGTAAATGTTACATTAAATTTATTACTATTTAGCTGCAGATTGCTAGTCCAACGTCTCTACCGCTCGGCTACCAGCGCTTATTTTAAGTAAGTAGTTATGATTGTTTCTATGTTAATAAGTTTGGAACCAAGGGTCGGAACCGGTTTTATGCAAAAACCTCGAAGAAATTATATATTTTGAATTATTTTATCTTCTATATGTAAGAGTTACTTATTTTTTTACCTAACAACTTAGAGTTATTAGATTACCCAATTAAAAACGAAGTAATTAACAAGGAACGATAAAATACCGGTTTCGTTCCCATACCAAAAATAACGGTTTCCGACCCTTGTTTGGAACAACAAGGGAAATCTGTACAAATTATTATTTTCTCAACTTACTTGGTATACAAACTTCATGAAATGTTTATAACGTTATCGGTATCTGTCATTGAAGAAAATATTTTTTTTTTACATTTGCTGTCATTTCATAACATTGTCTCTTCTAAGATTATTCCGCATTAATTTAATGTTTGTCACGCGATGTCGACTTCTAATGTATATCCGAGTTCGTCTAAGATTGAATATATAACTTCAAGAAGAGGAGGTGTATGTGTGCTCTATGAGGGGTACCGCTATCATCGGAAAAAGATATATAAAAATGGTAACTCATTTTTTTAAATGCCATGGAAAGAAAGGCTGCAAAGGAAATTTTACATTAAACACTCGTAACGAGATTATAATGAAATCCAAGGAACATGATAGTGACTGTGCATCTGACTGGGGTAGAAATATAATATTACAAAAATTTGACCGCTTGAAACATACTACCAGCTGCAATTTCCAGTCAGTAAAGAAGCAGTATGAAGAAGCCGTTCACGAACTCCAAAGAGATGGTGTAGATTTGCTCAGTAATATACCAAATTTTGAGAGCATTAAAACTGGACTTTACAATGAACGAAACAAAGTTTTAGGAGTTTCCAAATCTCGCTTTGACAATGCTCACGACGTTGTTATACCCTCAAAATTTCAAGAATTCCTCCTTTATGATTACGTGGACGACAATATACGTATAATTGTCTTCTGTTCTGAAAAAAATAGAGAAATAATTGGCAAGTACCAGCACGTATTTGCTGATGGTACATTCCGGAGTTGTCCAAAAGGATTTAAGCAACTTTATTCTATACATGGCTTAAACGAAGATAAAAATACGATTATTCCTTTAATATACGCTCTTTTGCCAGACAGAAAAACAAGTACATATGAAATTATGCTCCGCGAGATTCGTTCAAGTTTGGATTGGACACCAAAAAAGGTAACCCTAGATTTTGAAGTGTCAGCCATCAATGCGTTTGAAAATGTATTTTCAGATATAGTATTTAAAGGTTGTTATTTCCATTTTAATCGTGCTTTATTTAGAAAAGCTAAGAGACTACAAATTAAACTCAGAACGGAAAAACGACACGTTGCACGATGTGCTGGCCTAGCTCGTCTACCTACTGAATATATAAATAACGGATATAGATACGTCATGAAGAAAAGCCCACAAAGTGCTTTAATACTCAAATTCAACAAATATTTCAAAAGACAGTGGCTTAAGAAAAACAAAATGTTAGTATCTTGTTCTTGTGCCAAGGAAAAGGTACGTACTAATAATAATATAGAAGGCTGGCACGGCAAAATCAACCGCTACATTGGACGAAGATACCCAACATTGCCCCAGTTGTTGGAAGTCTTACAAACGCAGACTGGTGCACATAATTTGAAAGATACAATAAAAAAAAACAAAGAATACGAACTAATCGACCGCGAAATTGAGTTAGCGGTAAACGATCTAAAAGAAAATAAAATTACAGTCGGTCATTGTTTAGAGATAATTAGCCCTTTTTCAATAACGTTTTAAAAATTACATTAAATTACATACATATACATTTGTTATGAATCCTTTGAACGCTTTGAACCTGTATAAAGGCTCTTGGCGTTCAAAGGGTTAAAGTCACTTCAGCCTTATTTGCCCACTCTGACAGCTACGAAGACTATTGTATCCTAAGTTTAACCCACGAAGTGGATGGTCCTTATGTTTATTTTTTTCAAATAAAAGTATCTAATTTTTTAAATTTCTTTTTTATTTGACAGAAACAGTGTACGTATTAATTTAATATATTTACTACAAAATGTATTAAATTCAATGGCAACCGCATGATTCGCACTATATCGGCTGCATGGTCTCTGTTAAAGTCCACTAAATTGTCCTCTGCTTCCACGATTTCACTCCAGTCTTGATCATGGCGAAGATGGTGTTCGCAGGCCCTAGTCCCTGGCGAAATATATACATTATATTTATGAAGCAATGCTGCTTTTAGCATATCCGGTATTTCTTTTGTTGGCATGGAGCATCCTCCAAAAACACAATACTCGTTTTCAGGAGTCCGTGTGATGCAGCCCCTTTCGTTATTATTTTCATTCATGTCCATTTGAAAGTAATCAAATCAATGTTTTTAGAAAATTATGACACTAGTAGAACAAACAAATAGGTACTAGGTAGTAGCCATAGACAGGATTTTTTTGCTATTCCATATCTATGGTAGTAGCATTCTGATTAGAAAAAGGTTTGTAACCTGACAACTATTGTGCGAGAGAGACGTTTGTAGTATAATTATGCTGTTTCCTTACCTGTAAGGCCAAGCACGCATTACGATTTTAGTTTTCAAACGAATTCAAAAAGAAGGTTCTCTAATTCGTCGGAGCCTTATTTTAGGGATTAATCGAAGACGCCTGGGTCGCGTTTTCTATTTATTTTGCTGTTTGCCTCTCTTTCTATCCAATATGTGTGCCAGAAAGAGAGGCAAACAGTGAAATTCTAAATTGCAACTTTATAAAACGCAACCTGGACCTACTAAATAATTTTTTATTTTATTTGAAAGGGTTATACTTTCCATTTGGTACCATGTCAGGATCATGATGGAATCCTGAGGAATCAAGGGATCTCCTCAAATCTTTAAGGCAAACATATGGTGATATTTGTATTTTTATTAAGAAATCGAGCATTTTCATTCCAAACGGTGACATTTCATGTAGTGGGACTGCTGATGATGATCAGAACTGAACTCTTCAACGACGCATAGTACAAGGTTAGCGATTTGGCCTGTATTTGGTTGTAAACAAATAAAATAAAGTCTTCTGTAGCAACTAGGCCTTTTGAGAACTACGCCTCCGTTCCTTACTCGCAACTGGTTGTGTAAAAGGAAGAAATTAGAAAAAATTTGCCATGAAGCACTATAAGATCCTTGTAGACAACTGGTTGCGAAACTTGGTTGCTATGGCGGCCGAAAGGACAAATTTTAACTATAAAACTATTTTGAAGCTAATTGGTATGCATAATAAATTTGATTCAATCTTAATCATATTAAATATACATGTATATCAAGAAAATAAATCGATTTTCTTAATATTTTTGTACAATGTCATTTTGAGTTTTGAGGTTATTTTCAATAGCAATAATCGTTTGTTCATAAACACCGGGAGTGGCTGTTTAGGGGTTTCCAAGGTCAATTAAAAAAAAGTTTGAGGTTGTTTCCACGGCCTAAATATTGTCTTTTAATAATTTTAAAGTAGAAACTGTAAAATACCTTATAGCTTGAAACATGAATTACGTTCTCTGATTGGTGAATTTTAATATATCTGAAATCTAATTGGTTGATACCAAATACGAAGTTTCTCATATAATATTCAAATAATTACCACAGTATACGTACTAATAAAAAACTTATAGTTCCGATTGACCGCCGATGAGTGCTGCGATCGGCTGTTGTGAAGTGTTTTTTTAAATCAAAAATATGTATACTTTTTTACCCGAGGGACTAAAATACTATTTTTGCCCCGCCCGGCAGGTCTAATATGAAGCACTTTTAGAGCATGAGAAGTGAAAAAATATGTTTGTTCACGTAATGTTGTTTAATTAATAAAAATTAAGTCACCAAGACAAGAAATAAACAATCTAAAATAACAATAATTATAACTCTTTGGGGAAAAACAATGAATAGTTACGCACTCGAATCATGGCACATTATAAGATAAGAGTGAGTATTATACTTTACCTGTGTCTCACACTCACTGTGGTTCACCTCTTCATTATGATCATAATTATGAGGTAGTTGTATAGTCATAAATGTTTGATCTTCGTACCTATCCTGTCCTTTAACCTCTGTGACCCGGTAAGGACCTATATTATTTACTTAGGCTTCAACTTATCCATAGCAACTCTAAAGATTGATACTAACATATAATCCATAGCAACTCTAAAGATTGATACTAACATATAGAACAAAATAATGACACCCATCACATTGTCAGGTGACATTAACTGTTGCAAATATTTAAATAAAAATAATAAAGTAAATAAAATATTTCGGGACAATATGACACAAATCGACCTAGTCCTACGGTAAGCTCAGTAAGGCTTGTGGTGTAGGTACTAGACGACGATATATATATAATAGATAGATACATATAAATACTTAAATACATAGAAAACACCCATGACTCAGGAACAAATAGCTGTGCTCATCACACAAATAAATGCCCTGACTGGGAATCGAACCCAGGACCATCAGCTTCATAGGCAGGGTCACTACCCACTAGGCCAGACCGGTCGTCAAATATGCACTGTATACCCGCTATTTTGAAACGAAGTGTTTTTAAATATTTTTAGCTTTTGCGATATATGTTAGCAATATAATTATTGCCAATGTAATTTTATTATACTTCCTACTCAAAAGAAAATAGGGGCCACTAAGTAATTTGATCTTTACGTAAAACATTTTTTACGGTTTTTCTTTAACGTTATTAGACTTAGACAACAGCATAAAAGAGATAGGATACAGACGGATATGAGGCATCATTAATCAGCCACTTATCAATCAGTTGATGGCCCTTTATTTTTATTATCAATTAAATAGACATATATAGATTTTGTTTTTGAGTTATATACATCGTCCAATAAAAAGTCAACCTTTAGCATAATCTTTTTATTTTTTAATTTAATATTTAGTATATCTCCATATAGCGTATAGCTCCATGTGTTATAATTTTAGGACTTACTTTTAATTAAATATATATGTAGTTCATTTTTAAGAAATTTATATTAATTTAGTTCTTTTGACTATCTATGATCAGCCATCTCTGACAGTTGTCAAGACGACCAATCATAGGCGAATACAGTGGTCCGTTGGAGCTTAAAATACGGGCATTCGTTCCTCGGCGGGAAAAAGTGACAGTTATGTTTTTTTTTTTCATGTACAAGTGTGGTTAACTAAATTTGATTTGTAAAACGAGTATAAGTATTTAATAAACTATATTTAGTAATTCAGTTGTGTCTTTTCGCATCCACTCCGTAACCTGATTATTGAGCCAAGCATTTGGTTCACACATGGCTGTCCAATATAGCTTGTAGTCGAGTTCGCATAGATGCGACTAATCTTGTTTCAATATCAGTTAGTCGCATACTTTCCCAGACGTCTTGGCAATGTTGAGCCAAAACATCAGCCCTACGTTAATTACGGTGATCCCATCACTGCACCATTTAACCCCATAGATTTTCTATAGGATTCAGGTCCGGTGATTTAGATGGCCATGGAATCACCGTAATGGCTGGGTGTGCATTTAACCAGGCGTTAACGACTTTTGCACGGTGTATCGAGCAGTTATCATGCACGAAATTGATATTAGGCATATCATGCTCTGGATAGACCATTCTTACGGAAGGGAACATTACTTCCTCCAAAATGCTGATTTAATACAGGGCATTTGCACGCGGTGGTATTTAGATGAGTTCGCCAACACCTTCTGAGCTCATCCAACCCCACATATTCACACCTATTCTGCCTGATTCCCGATTTGGTATGACATGCTCTATGTCAAACCGTGTTGCGTTATACCGCCACCGTGTGAGCGACCGTGTTCGCTTGATTGAAATGTTTTTTCGCCAGTGAAAATTGTTGTAGTCCAGCCGAAATCTAGGAATCGGTAGGCCAAATTTTTGGGGGCGATTTTATGATTTTCTGTCATATCAACCTAATAAGCCGGAACTCGGTGATGCAAGTTCATTAAATGCATATGCCTTCAGATAGTTCTGGGATCCATATCGAACTGTTCTGCATATAGCTTAATGGGTGTGAATCCATTTAGTTCGTAACCCTGGATCATTTCTGTTCGCTGCATGTGGCTTAAAACAGCAGGACGATGATTATTTTGGCGTCTGCAATAACCTCTACCGCAGCATATGTGGACTTAAAGTTAGCGATTTTTTTTACTTTATTTTATATTCTGCAGACATATCAGACAGAGCAAACTTACCGACAAGAGCAGATCCCTCGAAATTGCCCGAATACTTAGACCCTGCTGATGCATTGTCACAATTCTATGGCGAATGTCATCGTTAATAGTGGGTGCCACTTTTGCTTAAATCGAATTGACTACGGTTTTTATTAACATTTTTTTGATTATCTCTTGACACCTGACTTTTGTTGATAATCAATATTTGCATTAAAAAAACTACGAGTTATATTCAAAAAAGGTCTGATTCATCATAAGTTGGATTTAGATTAGCCCCGGACATCTTGCTACCGTAATGTTTTCGCACAGAGTCGCTGTGACCTGTGAATGCGTCGGCGCGCTAAAGGCGTAATTTATGCAAAATTCAATCGATTCATTATTGCTATGATAACTCATTAGTTAACCTTTAACCTCTATAGATAAGATATATTTCCTAGTAGTAGTAAGTTGTTATCTGATTTACAAGCATTCGCCTAAGTTTTAATTAATATAATTTTGTAACAAATGTTGATTTTATGTATGCATATAATTTTGCGATTGAAAACAAACTAAACAAAATACTAATAGTGTTAAATAAAGTATGGTCTATACAGGTAACTTTTTTTAATGTAGTGAAATAATAAGAAAGATTAAATTTTTCATGTGCATTTCGCAATCTATTTGATTCTGACCTCTTTTGAATTAAAACGCAATGTCAGTTGAAAGTTATGTCAAGAACGACAATTATGGAATCGTAGCTAAAATAATATAGGTAATATTAAAGTGTTTACACCATAATACCAATCACAGTATCCGATAAATTCTTGAAAGAATCGTGTCAATGTCAGGGTCTTGCGAGTATTCGTCCAGCCTCAAGAGGATGGTCCAGAAGAAGAGCTTATTCCTTGTTGTTAAAAAATTAAAATGATTATAGCATAGAACCATAAGCTTCAAAGATTTAAAAATCACAGTTGCGTTTTGGGTAAGACGATACCTATGCCGGAAAAAAATGTAACTTTCATCGTCAGTACAACCACCGATGCATTTAGCAAATAGAAATGTTCCGGACCACGAAGTTGACGGATTTAGACCTACGCAGTTCGCAGCGCTATGGAACGATTTGATAATTATGAATACATTAACAAATTTGAACTTTTCATTTATTGTTTCTTTATTTTTACTAATATGATGCATTCGAAAGTAAATAGCTACAACTTAGCTACTTTCATACCAAAAAAGGCATTAATATTCTAAGTAAATTCTTCTAATGATGGCGGCCCATGTTAGTTATCAATTATAATAACCTGATTTCATCCAAAGACTAATTTGGATAAAATTGGGTGTTAAAATTCTCCTCACTTTCTCTTGTCGAAATCTTACTATCGCTACGCTGTAACAATTGGTTACCCTTTCGTTATAAATGACTCTGTCAATCTGGTAGCTCTGAAGCTACCAATCTTTAACATTCGACCTTAATGACGGTTTATAAGCACAATGATAAAGATAGAAATATAATTTTGCTCTTTTATTACACGAATCTTGTCTTTCTTTAATACGAGTTGTTATGTATCAAAAAATAATTACAATATTTATTAATCGAATAGTCATAGATATCGTATAGATGCATAAGGTACATGAAGGTCTTACACTCTCTCTCGTCATTAAATTCAAGGTTTGGTTAGAGGTCTAGACGTGTAGATGCTCTTTTTGTTCTTGTGCTGTGACGTAGCACCTGCACTGTAGGAGGATTTTTAATTCCGGATGGCAATACTGCAAATATAGCTGCTCCATAGTTGGAAGTTCGGGTTGTACTTACAAGTTTACTGAATCATTCAGTATTAAGCGGTGTAATTTTGTAGGCTTGATGTATTCACTTCTTTTTTTGGTGAACTTGGCCTTGGCAGATATACGTAAGGAATGTCGCCACTGCATGATGCCTTCCTTAGGTATTTGATCTACATCTCTTTGACGTAATCTTCCTTCAACCATTACTTCATAGTGTAACTTTCCTTTTCTTTCTGTAATTTTTCCGATTTTCCATTTATTGCTGTCGTATATTCTTATATGAACTATATCACCTCTTTTAAATTCTTTGTTAACAATCTTATCGTCATTGTCTTTTTCCGTTTTCATTACTGGCTCTCTTTTAACTAAGTCTATCCTTGTTCTATATAATCTTTTATACGTCATTTCTGCTGGGCTTAAGTCCGTAGCATTATTATAATTTTTTTTTTTTATTCATGACACACACATACATAATAATAACAACAAAAAAAAATTTTTTAGTGTTTCTGTACATCATAAGTAGACTCCGGATTGTTGTGGCACTGACTTCGACGTGATTTGGGGAGTAAATGGAACAGTATTAATTAATACGGATTTATTAAGATAAGATAATTTAAAAAATATCATATAGTGTTAATGAATACGAAATTGTACTTATTATTTTTTGGTATACATATTATTGCGAATCTTCCTAGAAATAAATTGTCAGTTTATTAAAATATCGACGTTGCTCTTTCGTTAACGGACTCGCCGTAACAGATCAATAGTTGTTCTAAATGACTTGCGATTAGGCTACGTCTTCTAGCAGAATATATCCACTTCAAAAAAGAAAAGCTTTCCACTGAGACAGATGTTATTGGAGCATATTTGAAAAGTTTGCGGTTGTCAAAGCAATATTTGTAATGATTACTTGGATTTATTTGTATTTCTTGACCGGTATTAAGTTTGTTAATGTCACGAAATGTGTTAAATCCGTCATTTTTTTCAATACGAATCTCAACTTTATCTCATATATTTTTCGTCCACTTTCGTGCAGAATTAATTTTGATAGCTCGCTCCGAACTTTATCCACAGTCAAAATTGATTCTGAAATCTCTAGTGATTATGTTTCCAATTTTGTTATACCCTCCGAAAGTACCCGCAAATTAGTTCGTATGAATTTTAATTCTGTTTCAATGTTTTCTTTTTGTAACAATCCACCCCAAAACAACCATCCCTCATCTCGATATTTGAAATAAAACCCTTTAAAATTACTGTAAAAATTGGCCAATGTGATCGTCTAGTTAGTGGTAGGAACCCTGACGTGTGTTGTAGAACCCGAAAATCTTTGCATGTGACATGAAACTAGCTTTTAGACTCGACGTAAGGAATAATTAATTGTATTTCTGAATTTTCAAGTCATCGGTAAATTATAAAATCAGATTAGGCTATTTATAAATTACAGATTAGGGAATTATATACCTCATACATATTTCACCTTTGTGCCGATAACATAACGACTAGTTTGGCAAAGCACGTCACGGGTCAACGCACGCTGGATACCGCGCGCATCGCAGAGATAACGCGATCATAGATCACTCGCGCGCAGACTGCTCATCAATGTGTATTGCCTCAGTGAGGTTTGAGTGGACTGAATTTCGGTACGCAATATGGACTGTGGAAGATGTACAAAGAGAATGGCGGATAAAAATGCAATAAAATGTGTATCATGTACAGTCAACATGCATTACTGGTTAGGATGGTTGACCATTATAATTGCATGGTTCATCTTATTGACAGACGGCGCGGCTCTGTACCGCGCAGCCAGCCAGTGATCGCCACATGGCTCCCCTCCAGAGACCGTCACTACGGGCGAGATCAATCACGAAATTTTACAGTGCGGCCTGCTCGAGTTTGGACGATCTTTCTTATGTCTTCAGCATCAACGTTATGGTGGACGGAAGGTTCTCTAGAACAAGTATTTTCTTCCAAAATATAGGCTGGTTTAAGGCGGTCGATCGTGACCGTAATTGGTTTTCCTTTTATTAAAAGTTTAAAAAGCTTGTTGCTTCTTTCTAAAACCTGGTGTGGCCCGGTATATGCCGGCTGCTGAGCACCGCGCAGAGCATCTTCTCTTAGGAACACGTGACTGGCAGTGGATAGTTCTTTGAATACAAAGATTCGCGAGTTGCTATGATTAGAGGCCGGCTTTGGCTGGAGCTTCTCCATCAACGATCGGAGACGGCCTATATAATCTGTCATATCGGTAGTCCCGGGTGTGCACGGGCAAAAAAATTCGTTAAGTAATTTTAGAGTCTCTCCATAAACTATCTCTGCTGATGAAGTTTGTAAATCAACTTTGAATGCGCTCTTGATCCCCAATAGAACAAGGGGAAGAGACTCCGTCCAGTTTTCTGCTGAGTGACAAGTGAGTGCGGCCTTGAGTTGTCGATGAAAACGTTCGACAAGGCCGTTACAGGCTGGATGGTAAGCTGTTGTTTTTTATGATAAAAGCCCGAAATCTTAGCGAGGTGTGGAAAAAATTAGACTCGAAGTGTTGCCCCCTGTCTGTTACGATAGATGTAGGCAACCGAACCTCGAACCTTAGATCGACTTGAAAGCAAATTACCCAACACGCAAAACGACAAGAACGTATTTTGCCTACTTTTCTATTTTGTTTTTGCGAGTACCGTCACAAACAGTCGAGTAACCATAAAATCGATAACGTATAACTTTTGCGATTAACTATTATAATAGGACTGTAGCAAACAAGCATACGACCCGTCTGATAATAAGCGGTGGATTTACTTACGTGTATTTTCTGGCTTGTATAACATAGTGTTACATTTGAGTGCAAGGCCTGCAAGGTGGCCGTGAGCATTACAAATGATTTTAATGCTACTCTCCTGATAAAACTATGGTCTCCGCAAGAAACTAGTTCTAATGCTAATTACAAATGTGATATTTCTTTTTAACACGTCTTGATAGAAACGGTGGTCCACTTGTGACTTGTGGCTTCGTTTAAGAGAGTTAACCTTTACAACCTTCATTAGTTTTTTGTCCACAGTGGTTTAAAAACAATAAGCACAGACGGCAACAGAGGCAAGTTTTGGGTTAGTAAGACTACTTCTGCTCCTGCGGGTGTCGGAACCAACCCTTTTATTTCCGCATTCCCCCAGACAGCTTTACAATAGTGAACATGACACCCCGAAATCTTAGCCTCTGGGTAAACCTTTTTAAAAGCCATTATCTGGGCCAACTCATAGTAACACTTGTAAGTCTTGATATTTACTTTTAATACATGGCGTAACATTGTGACTAATGCAGTATATGTGCTGGCACTCTTGTTCGGCAATAAGCAATAAACGATATCGAACATTAATATTGTTACAATTGTCAATGATGACAATGCAAACTCGAGTACTTTTTATCGTACCTAATTGATAGCGGCCATTAACTATAAAAGTAGGTACATCAAACCTGTTTACAGGGTGAAATCTGGGTCGTGATCCAATCCACTTTTTCTGACTCAGTAAAGGGTCGACATGATCACTTGGTGGTATTTATACAAATCAGAATTATACACTTTTTGACATACGATACATAAAAACGACAGAATATCACATTGATTAGGGTGACCAAATTGTATGAAAAAAATATAGTTTCTACGTATTATCTGAAAAGGAATCATCAATATTGGTTATTAATAACTAATGATCGTTTTTTTTTTATGACATAGGCGGCAAACGAGCAGACGGATTGCCTGGTGTTAAGCAATGACCGTCGCCCATGGGCACCCGCAACACCAGGGGAGTCACAAGCGCGTCATCTGGTTCATCTTTTGATTCTTACACTTTTGTACTCAACTGTTTAGGCATTTTGCGTTTAATTCATTCTGCTGCGAAGGAAGTATGCGTTGTATACATTCTGCGTTTAAGTCATTTTAAGATTTAGACCCTTTACCCGTTGGTAAAACTGCAATGTAGGCAAAACAACACACTCGTCATTTTGCGTTCTATTGAAATGTTCTACGTTCATTTGAAAAAAAGTTCGCCATGAGACGATTTTGCAACACATAACTGATTAATATTCATCTGTTATCGTCTTTGGTTCACATTTTTCATAGGTTTCCCAAAAACGATCAATCTAGTTAGTTTCAGAGCAAATTTGCTGTGCAAAGACAGATGGAAAGATATACACCCAAGCAAGCCTACCTAGTAGTTTCATTTTATGTCTCTTGATATCCCGTAACCATCAACCTGTATTCATAAAGGAAATATTTACACAGTTTAAACCTGTATCTCTTATACATTAACTAACTATTTACATTGGTAAACAGAAGTTAACTAAATTTATCAAAATATCTGCTAGCAGAGACTCCCTAAGCCTTAGCGTATTTAACATGAACGAGCCAAACTAAAGAGAAAGCGGTTGCGGCGCCGCAGGCTGAAACTACCCACTCAACGCGACATAAGCGTCAGGGGCGCTTGTTTACAGCATGCACGTACTTGAAAATATCAGTTATGTTATGTGGGTAATATGTGGTTAGAAAGCTTTAAACGCTGAGAAGAAACACGACAATCCGGAGCCTTCGTCTCAATTTGTTGGAGTTAAGCGCGTGGCACAATAAGCACATTGCACAGTGGTTAACTATTTATAGTTACACAAACATATAGCCCGCTCCATATTGTGTTAATATATTTTTAGAAATATGCATCAAAATATCGTCATTAAGTGCGTAATGGCAGGCTTCAGAGTATCACGTTTCGGGCGAAGCAACTTGAAAAAAGTGTACCTAAAGGAATTTTATACAATTCAGATTTATGTAAAAATTTGTTCATACACAGGCTAAACAGTTAAACTCACGGAGTCGCAGTGTTGTCCATTTTGTTCGCGACGCAAGTCGCTAACACCTGAGGTGAGATGCGAGGGGCGGGTGGGAGCTAACGGCGCTGCGATTGGTCACTTTATGGTTCCCGCGCATTTGCCTACGGTCGTAAAGATGGGATGTGTTTCTTACCGACATCCTAACTGGTTTCATAAATCAGTAAAAAATTAAATATATTATTACTTACTTGTAAAATGTACGTTTTGAAAAATATTCAATTTATAATTGATAAAGTAATGGATAAAAAAACACATAAATGTATTTAAATCTGGACACAAAACTGTTCACCAAGTGGATTCTAAAAAAGCTCCAAAACATGTAATATATTTATTCTCTTCATCTCAAATAACCCCCCAACCCGCCTGCCATGCGTGGCTACTATAGCAACAAAACCAAGATGACACAAGTAATATTTGGGAGAGGCTTTTGTCGAACAGTGTACGTCTTACGGCTGAAATGATGATGATTATGATGATGATGATGATGATCCCAATAAAACTCGGTTTCCCGCACTTCATCGAAGTTCTTTACACTAATGGTAACATTTCGTTTTTACCTTACCTACACCTTACTTTTATATAAAACTACGAACTTTAGAATTCAAAATATAATTACAAAATAAGATGAAGAGTGTTATCGATTATAATTTTCTATTTTCGGTGCTAACGATACCACGTGGTATCGGCATACACTGTAATGTAATCCTCATATGATAAACGACTTGCAGTCACCAGTGGCCTTATAGCCTATCTAGAGGTTTCTTTATCTGTGAGTTAAACTATACATTTTTTTTAGTAGCTGAAAAGTTATCGGACCAAATAAAGTAGCGTTAACGCCTAATTACACATTTATTTATATATCACAAAGACAGCATTACAGCAAGGCGCCAAAGCGCTGTGAAATAGGTAAAAAATCAATTAAGCGTAATAGTAGTTTATGTATCTCTGCATTAAGCAAGGGCATTAAAACAAGAGTGTGGATTTATGAAACGAGCATTCATAATAATATCACACGATTGTTGTAATGCCTAAGTATGTCTAGTTGCATACACTACTTTATCTACACACAATCATTAAGTGTTTTAAGATGGGTTCAGAAACCGTAGGAAAATGACTTATTACTAGGGTTACTTGTAAACATTAAAAAGTCGAACGAGCCGCAGTCGTTTCATAAACCCACACTCTTGTTGTAATGCCCTTCATTATGCACAGATACATAAACTACTATAAGATGGGTTCAGGGACCATAGGAAAATGACCTGCAGTATTACTAGTGTTACTTGAAACATTAAAAAGTCAACGAACAAAACAAATGAAAGCTTGGAATGGCGGCGTTGCGTATTTCATATCTCAGTCAAATATTTTTTTAAACCATAGACAAGCGAATTAACTCCCTATTCTATTGTTACTCGAGTTCTAATGGCGTTCGATTTATATTAAAAAAACATAACGAATTAGCGTTTTGTATCAATGACTGTTTTAATATCTATAGATACTAGAATAGACACCCCACTTGAAAAAAGCTGTTCCAAATTTAAACTCAACCTACGGATTTCAGTAGGTAATGTTAACATTACATCTCCATTTATTTCTGATGGTTGGTAATGCTGGTCATTGCCTACGGTTTCTGGACGCATTTTAGAGCACTTATGATATGTACGTAGATAAAAGAACATTATTTAAATGAACTAAAGCAGGTTTCGCAAAATCTCAGAAGCGCTACATGTAGATTACTGTGTTTTTCAGAATAGTATATTACGTACCCAGGGCGGTAACACAAAGAATGGCTCAGATCGCGGGTATTTGTAAAAACAAGCGATCAGAGGCCTTCTTTATTACCGCCCGTGGTGCGTACATAGTTTTACGTCTTCATCTGGGTGTACAGTGATATTTTCAGTCGCGCCCTAGGGCGGTAAATCTCTCTTACCGCCCAGTGTGACGTAAAAGAGGTAACAGTCTGGTGAAGTATTTATGAAATTATTGAAAAGAACGATAGCGCGGAAGATCGGCGAGTTTTGATATGCCACTGTGCGAGCCGTCCCTTCAGCAAAAAGGTGATGATTGTGACTATCTCCTCATCACCAGGTCGGAGCAATTTACACACATTCACAGAGCGTCTCACATCTCAAAATTTGCCAAGTAATAGTCATTAGGTTGAATTTCCTTCTAACTTGAAGGGGATTAAAAGCCAATATACCCTGTAAAAATTTGGTGGGGTAAAGGAATGCGTAATATCCAAATGTTTTTTTTTTTTATTTAAGGCTCGGGGAAAAACCCTCTGGTTCTTTTCTAGAAGCGTAATACAAGTTTTTTCATGTGGGGTCTAGATTATGGATGCTGATTCGATCTTGCTTCTAACCAATGACGTATAGAGTAACTGCAGTGTCCTAGGGTCAGTGAAGTCATTTGAATTGTGAATAATGAAACCTAATCTTTTATAGCAATCCGATACAAGAGAAGTAAATATGTTGATTGAAAGTGAAATTGGGGTCAAAAACAACACCAAGGTCTTTAATAGAGTTTACATGGGTGAGTAGAATATTGTCTAATAGATACGAGTAGATGCTATGAATAGGTAGGACTTTCCTGGGCGAAATCCCGCTTGTTCTGGAATTAATTGTGGTTCAATTATCGGGACGAGGCGATTAAGGAGCAATCGCTCTAGCAGTTTGTAGGTGTGGCACAATAGAGATATGGGGCGGTAGCTTTTCGCATCCGAGGGGTCCTTTCCTGGCTTGAGCGGCGCGATCACTTTCGACTTACGCCAAGCTTTTGGTATTTTGAGTGATGACAGACAATTGTTGTACAGTTCGAGGAGCCAGTTCGTGGCTTTCGGCCCAAGTTGTTTGATCTGCTCCACGGTGAGGTCGTCAAAGCCGGCAGCTTTACCATTTTTAGCGATTTTATGGTTGTCTCGAGTTCGTGATGGCTGAAGGGCCTGGTAAGATTAGTGCAGGTTTGTTGACTAACGGGTGCTAGTTTATGTTTAGGCAGACGGCCAGTCAGTTTACCGTTAAGTAGGAGTTGTGTGGCTACCTGGTTAGCCAAAGCCTGGCCGGGGTTTGTTGGTGGAGATGGTTCACAAGTGAGTTTTCGCAAGTTTGACCACGCCTTCTTGCTGTTATGGATCATGTCGGTATCTTTCACGGCTTCACACCATTTTTCCTTCTGTTAATTGATATCTCACGCATCAGTTCTTCATCCGCCAACATAGTCTCTTCAGAGAAGGGGTCGTTGCAGTATAGTGTCCCGTAGGTCTTCAAAAGATCTGCTGAGTCTGGGTTAAGTCCGGAAATATGGTGTGTGCGACATCCTCTAGGAATGCATTGACAGGACACAATTCGAATTATTTTTATGAACTTGTCGTATTCCGATGCTCTTGGAAGCAGGCCGTGCAGATTTTTATCTACTTCGTTCGAGAAGGCACTCCAGTCTGCTTTCTGAAAATTAAAGCGACGGCGAAAAGGGACTTTCACGGGCTGTACAATAGGTTGAATCCGGCACATGAGGGGTTTATGTTGCGTTCTTGGTATAAGTTTGCACACAGTTTTAACACACTGAGGGCTTAAATCTTCGCTGATAAATATTAAATCGGGATTGTAACCGCGCTTCCAACGCCCGCTGTTAAAGGAGGATGGTAGTTTAGGGTTGTGGAGAAGCGACAGCCCGTTAGCTTCTGCCATGCTTCCACTTTTTCGCCATCTGGGTTAGAGTGTCGGTAGCCCCACAGAGTGTTGTGGCTGTTAAAATCGCCCAAGACAATTTTCGGTCGGTGGTCGCCGCGTGGGGATAGGTCCCAAGGTTGAAACGCCTGTGTAGGCGGCTTATATACAGACGTGATCGTACATTGACCGATGCCTAACGTTATTAATTCCATCGTTTCAACTAACTCACAGGTAGAGGAAGTGATACGGATTTCTGGTCTTGTGAAAATTGCGCTGCCATGTTTTGCGTGGGGAATTTCAGCAGCTAGTGTCAGTCCGGGTATATGCGGCCGACAGCGTCCTGTGTCACGGTGGGTTTCTTGTAAGCATAGAATGTCGCAACGCGTCTCGCGGCACATTTCGGCGAGGAGTTGTGCTTTGTCTTCCGAGAAGCCCTCTATATTTATAGAGATGGCAGTCAGGGCTGGCGCTGAAAAGTTCCTTTTTTGATCGCATGTATTTATCGCATTGGAACTCAGTGAAACCATCGTAGCGGAAGGATTCGCCGGTCAACGCCAGACGCTTGGAAGCCTCATGAAAACATCGATTGCTCTTAGTGCGTCGTGCGGGGAGGCTCCTTCCTTGCAATCCACGGGAAATACGTATATGGAAGCAAATATTGCTTGTGTTATTTTAAGCTATGTTTCTTCTATGTACGTTTCTGTGTTATCTCCTCAATAAATAAATAAATTAAATGCATGTTTCTGGATTTACTTTTGCTATGTCATTCCGTCTCCAGAACTTAAACTCTAAATCGCAAGTGTAAACATCGTTGCTCCCTGTATATCTTGAGTGTTGTATCGGTAGCTACTGGCGATATGCCAGCTCCGAGCGACCTCATATTAGCAGTAGCTATGTATTAACGATCCTCGCACACTTAGTACTTGTAGTATTTTTATGGCCCAAAGTCATTTTACTTTTATGAGTAAACACTATTTGAATATGTATAATATAAGTTAGTTTATATATAACGCTTTGTAAAAATAATAATAATATACATAGGTCAGCTTAAAGTGAGACTATAATATAGTCTATATAGTCACTATAAGTATAGTTTATTTTTTTAAATAAACGAGGTTATTTATTTTTTTACATAACATAGATAAATGTACCTTTTATCAATTTACATAAATACACAGCTTTCAGCCTTCACCAGAGAGGTGTGTACCGACTCGACTTGAAAATGGGTATCAGGGCTAACGCAAAACTTGTATCCTAGTACGATATAAGGTACCTACACATGAGTTTATCCGTTTTTAACTATAAGTAGAAGTAACATCACTCACGAGAGTTTCAATTATATTACTTAAATTCAGCCTTTACATTGTTGCGTGTTTAGCATTATCACTAATATTTTCTTGTATTTATACTTAACTATATAGTTGTCCAGTATTAACCACACAAGCCTTATCAAACTTACTGTAGGACTAGGTCGATGTGTGTATTTACACTTGTCACCTAAATAGTTTGATCGGGACCTGACAAACGAATGGCTTGTTGTAACAGGGGTAAGATGTAACACCGACTGTATGTAGGCGAATAGCGCAGCGTGAAGACATGGACCATGGTCAATTTTGGTCAGATAACGAAGAAAATTATATTTCTTAAATTTTGATTTACGCAAATAATATCTAACACTTTCTTAATTTGTTAGTACAGTTGTTAGCAATAAACATCTATCTAAATTTGTTAACAGTTTTCACAATATTTGTGAAACCAATATTTTTTTATATATTCCCATAGGTCTACAATATTAGCGAGCAGGGCATATGTATAGGATAAGATAGAAAGACATAGATATTTATGGACCTATTAGACTAATAAAAAATTTTCATGACCATTCTGTGCTACTTTAGGGTTCTTAAGTAATCTTGAGAAGCCTGCTTCTCACAGTCTGCATTAAAAATGTAGTTATTCATACACATTATCCTTAAAAACTACTATATACTAGTTACTAATAGCTTCTAACACTTTAACAAGCTCAGGTTCGATCGTGTATGGAGTTACTGTTGCCACCTTTGAGACAGGTCTGCCAATTATCAGCTGGCTGATTTGGATTCAACAGAGCACCAAGCTCGCAGACTCATTGGCGATCCTGAGTTGGTGAGTGTAAGATTACAGAGCCACCATCGCAGGGTTACTAGTTTGTCTGTGTTTTGCAGGGTACATTTTAAAAACTGCATAAATTAATAAATATTTCGGGACAATCTGACACAAATCGACCTAGTCCTACGATACGCTCGGTAAGGCTTGTGTTGTAGGCACTAGACGACGATATATATATGTATAGATAGATACATATAAAATATATAAATACTTAAATACATAGAAAACACCCATGACTCAGGAAGAAATATCTGTGCTCATCACAAATAAATGCCCTAACTGGGAATCGAACCCAGGAACATCGGCTTCATAGGCAAGGTCATTACCCACTAGGCCAGACCAGTTGTCAAATACACATAAGATTACACGATTTAATTCTGCCATCTCCGTTCCACCACCGGACGTCCAAGTTATTATACAGTTTCCGGAGCCTTGGAGCTTTTTTAGGGTTCCGGAGTCAACTAGAATTAGGAAACCTTATAGTTTCGCCATGTCTGCCCGCCCGTCCGTCCGTCCGCGAATAATCTCAGTGACCATTAGCACTAGAATGCTGAAATTAGGTATTAATGTATATCAATCACGCCGATAAAGTGCACAAATAAAAAGTGGAAAAAAAATGTTTTATTACTATATACGTAAAGTAGCGAGTGATTTTTTTCTTCATTCAAATCCTAACGTGTGATATATTGTTGGATAGGTACCTATTTAAAAATGAATAGGGGTTTACTAACATAATTTTTTGACAATGTAAATATTTCCGGAAACAATCGCCTCCCTCCAGAAGAAAAAAATTATGCGTCCCCCCCCCTCTAACTTTTGAACCATAAGTTATAAAAATATGAAAAAATCTTTACAAAAACTTTCTACGTAAATTATTTTGAACTTGATAGGTTCAACAGTTTTTGAAAAAAAATACACAATAATTTCTGAACTTAGTTTGTAATTTAACCGTATAAGCATTGTACCTGTAATTTGCACAAAATCACAATGAAATGACGTGATTTCAAATAAAGTACAAATAGTGAAAATCTGTTCACGCAATAAAGAATTATACCATAAAAATCATCTTCTATACAGATGTAGTGAATAATCCTTTCCGATCGTAAAAACTCGGAACAAACGACTACTTCCGAATGGTGTCGATGTGTCTATGAATTACTGTATTAGTAAGTGACGTGTAGGTATCAAATAAATTAAGTACTTTATTTATCAATGTCAAATGTCAAACTACCCGTTTGAAGTAAATCACACAGAGACGTTAAACCAACATGTTTCTATGATATAAAATAAAGAATTAGTTAGATAAACAAAAATAGAATTGTTTGTAAGGTATATGAAATGAAAATAATACACCAATCTGCGTATAACGTTGTAGTCAAAATCGTCAAGACCTAGACAGAATAATTTATTTGGTCTACCCATATTTGCCATTTTCGGACTATTGGATGTAGATTGATTTTCGTATTTTTTTTGCAATATTTTCTTACTGTTTGTTGAGAAATTCCACTGGCCTCCGAAACTCGTTTTTGGACTTTACAAAAGTAATCAGTATTGTTGGTATCTTTGAATTTGTTATTTTCAGTTAAGAAATATAAATAAATATTGATAATGATTTCACAGGCTTGCTGATCTAAACGTTTCCCACATCTTAGTGTTTTTGGGATGTCTATGAAATAGTTATTTGTTATACAAGGGTGAAAAATTGTATTTTAACTGCGAGTGTTTCAATACACGAGAAGTAAATTACAATTGCACCCGTGTGTAACACAAAACTTTTCCCTTCACTACAGCGAGGAAAGTGAAATAAGTAAAAAAAGGTTTTGAAATCGCATTTACTTTTTCTTTGCGTTTAGATACATTCAACATTTTTACAAAAGGTGCCTTTAGCTTGGTTAGCTTGTGCTGGCCAGTACGATTTTCGAATGTTCTAATTCGATTTTCAACTCGGTGCGTTAGCGAGGCTCGCCCGCGGCCGCCGCCGCCGCCGCGGGGGCTAGTGAGCTGTACTTTGCGAATTTAGACTTTAAAACCATAGCAATAAGAGCTATGAGAAGTCAATTTACTTTAATCACTAGTGGATAAAATGCGTTTTATTAATCTCTCTCTCTCGTATTAAAAGATAAACAAGCGCTTTACGAGCTAGTGAGGGGACAAATAACTTAATACTATTAACAAAGTAATCCTCTGTTATCAACAACTCTATATCGATACTTCATCCCGCAACGCGACCGTCCCTTGCGTTATCTTGATGGGTGAGGGGTACTGAGTGTGAGTGAATAGTACGACAAATACGAACATTTCCCAGAAAACACGATAGGAAAGGATTATTCGCTACATCTGTACTTTAAGCTCGCGCACATAGTTTACTTAATTTGGCGATAGATGTCGCTGTAGGTGGAACGCTCATACCCTATATGGCAGTTTTAAGATTATTTCCGATTTAATGGGGTCGGAGCATACATGCCCATACATTAGGTTGAAACTGACTGACTGACTTGATATGATGGCTGGTTATCACTCCATGTTACAACCCCTTCCCACTACTCGTGGTGGGATTGAAATAGACAACATTTTTTCTAATTTTCCATGTTTAGTTGGAATCTATAATTCTTTTTTAGTTGTCACCGTCCTTTGTGGGCCCGTTTTTAGGGTTCTGTGTTTATTATGTCAACTCAATGTATCAAATAGCCCATTTTTTTAACTATTAAGTGGGAACTCTTACTGTTACGGACGGAAAACTACGGAACCCTACACCGAGCGTGGCCCGACACTCTCTTGCTTTGAAACCACTCGCTAGCTTGGGTATTAGCACGAGAAGGTAAACACTAACTTTGCTCCCTTCTATAACAAATAACTATTCTTTTTCAAAACTTTTTTCTCCGCCTGCGCCAGTGGGATACAATTATTATTATTTTTTTTCTTAAGTACTTCCATTTAAGTTGCATAATTATATTACTAAAATCAGGTTAGTAATATTGGCGTATAGCAAGTACTTACATCTACTAGTAAGCGAAGTTGCCAAGCATATACCAGATTCGAATGAAGCATGCAAGGGTCTTTGGCATCAATACGGCGCGACCAGAAAATAGGAACTGTAGTGAAATCTTCCTGACAAATAAACGCTGAAACCTAATCAATTTTTATTTTTATTTTAAATGAACATTACTTATCGAAATATAAAGTTGACACTTCAACTTATACATATTAATTTAAAGGCTATTATCACGTCTAAAATTAGACCTACGGTTTATTTTATGTTTTGAAGGGCAATACGACGTCTACAAGTAGAAAATTGTGGAATATAGCTCCATTAAGCGGGTATACCTACTGTGGAGTTGTAGGCTGCCGATGTACTAACCCCTCAAAACCATAATAATTTATGTGGGTAATTCCGACCCAGTTTGATAATTCGCCGTTTTTATAGGCCGCGTGGCTATAAAGTTTATGTGGTCATAATACGGTAAATTTGCCCAGCTCAATCGTTTATATTGATATGTCATGATCATTTCAAGTATTTTTGGGTGTCATTCAGATAGATACACGACATACCAGCTAACTAAGGACGTATTTATATTATACTATATTCATTATTCAATATGAAAAAATCATCAATTTTAAAACAATACAAAATATTATTCAAAGCCTATGCCTCGGCTTTTAATAATGGTTTCTATTGTTTTAAAATAGTAGATTGTTAACCATTACCGACGAGGTAATTTGGCACTAGAACGAAGTGAGAGCGCTAATAGTGGGAGTCGGAAATGGGTGTCTTTTACCCGAGTTAAAGCATATTATTTTTCATTTCGAATGCGACGAAAGTAAAATAAGAGCAAGAAGTAAGTAAAAAAATGTCTCTTTGATAATAAACTGACTGACTAAAATACTAATCTTACCCGCATCAACTTGTATAAGTTGAAACATGTAGCTGAACGTTTAAGTTGTATCAATAAATCATTGAAATATATAAAGAATCAGCACACATTCCGACAAAGATTTCACTTATTTATCTGGCCGCCATTTCCTACAAGTTGTAGACTTTATATTGAAACTTGCGGTAGGAGTCTTTCTTCCGTGATAACTTGAGCTTTATTTCGAATTCCGTTAGGTGTTAGGTCCATTTAAGAATCACTTGAGTAACCCGTAATATTCATTTTAAAATATTCTTATACTTTGTTTACTATTCAAGTATTTTCAATAGTTGCGCGGAATCCGGCCCCTAACATTTTTCTTGGAGCATAATTGCCATAACGCACAGAATTTTCGTGCGCGTTATTGGCGAATTAATGGGTGTTTTAAACAGCATTTTAGTTGTATCGAAAAACGCGACCCATTATTATTAAAATTTAAGGCTTGTTATAAAGTAACAGAATTTGTAATAAAATGGTCCTATTCAATGTAATAATCTAAATATGTGTAAAAGAAAAAACTGACTGACTGACTGACTAACTGACTGACATATCAACGCACAGCCCAAACCGCTGGTCCTAGAGAATCCAAATTTGTCAAGTAGGTTTCTTATAAGGTCTAGGGGTACAGTAAGAAAGGATTTTTCAAAATTCACCCCGTAAGGGTGTGAAATGGGGGTCCAAAATTTGTATGAAAAAAAAACAATAGGTAACCTTTTTCATGTGAAATTTCACAAGAGTATTTTTAACAATATATCATTAAACACGTGTTTGCGGATTTCAGAAAATTCAACCCCTACAACGGTGAAATGTGATGACAAAGTCCAAAAATCCAAATTGGTATTGTTTCTTCTATATATCGGTCCGCAAATTACAAAAACAATGAGAATTATAAAATTCAACTTTATATCTACTACAAAACTGAGTAAAAAGATTTCACCCCAATATACATAAACACATATTATAATGCAAGTGAAATAAAAGCTTGTAAAAACCACTTTAGTGCCGTAGGTATTTGTTTATATTCATACTGTTTTAAATTGTACCTTACTGCATGGAGTTCCACATGTGGAACTGGAATAAAAAAACCGAATTTCTCGGAAACCGTTTGTTGTTTATTTTTTTCCATTATTTTTCCCTACAAGCCTTTAGTTATCACATATAATTTTATTTCGCATAAAAAAAAAGTCATGCATTGTAGGGATAAGTTCCTGCCGTTGCTTAACTGCGCATATTAAAGTAAAAAAAAAAACTTCGTAGGTTTAACTTAACCTAACTTTTTGTAACTGTAATATAGAACCAAAACACTAAAAATTTGAACAGTTTGATATATTTTTTTGAAATAATTGACATATTTTTTGGATGATAATCGCTACAATAAATTCCTATAATTTAAGGGAAAGAACTATTCTCATGTATTTGTTTCTAGCGTCGGTAAATAAGATTATTTTCGCCACTTTGTTCTACGGAGTGCCCACAAGGGGAGAACTAATAGGAACATGCCAAATTGCGACCCTAGGGTGGAAACGTATCACTTTCCACCTACATAGTAAATAAACAATGACCCACTTTCCGAGCATGAGAAATGAAAACCCCTTTTGTAAACTGACTTTCACCGATAAATAAGCTGCTAGACATCCAGAATTAGTCGATCTGACGAAAATAATATAATAATCGAAATAAAAAATAAACCTGGTGTATAAAATCTGCTACTTGACCATTGGCCAAGGTTATCTCTCAGTCTGTAAAATGTGGTTCCACTATTTAAGAGATCTACAGAAGAAAAAAATCCTAAAACTTTCGCGGATTTACTATAAAAAAAACTTTCTTCAGTTTGTGAAAATTGCAAACTTGTAAAAATTGTAATTGTATCTATTAAAAATTAAATTATTTTTCTTATATTAATACAATTTCAGTTTTTGAGGCTGGCATATCAGAGAACTTTTGAATAGTTTGCAACAAATATATCATAGACTTCTGGTCAACAAGATTTAGTCATGGGTAAAATGTCAATATGAATACATTACAAATTATTTAAGTTGAGTGTGAGCGATAAGATGAAATATTAAGTAATTGTTCGGGAGATATAAATAAACTCGTCGTAACGCAACTTTATTATAAAGGCAAATGGATCCCAAAATGCCCCTTCAAAGAACACAATACCCTCGTAAATGTATAATGTATATATCCTATCCCTGATATAAACAACAAACTAGTGTACGAGATTGGTGTGGTAAAACATCTTACATATTTGCCCTGGTTTCCATTTTGTTTGAGATCCGCCCTCAAAGTCAAACTGGCACTTTCCATTTAGCAAATAGTTTTTTGATGAAGGACCCGGAGAAATGAAACCATAAAATTGCTGAGTAAAGCCCCTAGGCGAAGTGGACGCCCTCTTATTAGAGAGTTTAGTAATGTCGTTTAGAGTAAATGTTTTGAGAAACTGCAATATTTGCAACTTTTTCAAAAGAAGGATAACCTTACTACTAATGTCATATAAATGCGACGTTAGATGAATTCACATTAGTTTTTTCCTTCTTAACGCAAAAACGATAATATTTTTTTTTATTCGGCAATATATTTCGTTTCTGGACTAAGTGCCTAAATATTTGATAGAGGTTATATATATAGAGGTCCCTATATGAGGGTTCAGTGAATAGAACTGCTAAGCGAGAGGGGCGACGAACAGATTGGTAATTTCGCTTCTAATTTACAAGCGGAAGATAGTTGAATTTTACCTACGTCAGGCCCCTACAGTTCCTACACATTATTATATGATTCAAAATGAACAATATAATGGTGATTATGATTTTGTTCGTGGCGTTTAATTCCATATTTTAATCACCCTTCGGCCGTCTAAGCTTTTTTTTTACTCCTCCGTAACTAGCTTCGGTCACACACTTTGTTTTACTCGTGCGTAGTTACGCAAAAAGTACGTTAAACGTACGTACGGCCAGTTACGTAAAAGTAAAGTAAGTCCTTGTCCGAAGCTAGTTAGCTTGGACTTACTTTACTTTTACGTAACTGGCCTAAAGGATCAAGCGGATCTGAGAGGTCCTGGCCACCGACGATTCGAACTACTCACCGTTGGATGCGGTCTAGAGGAAGGAGGTACTGGGGAGCCCCTGCCCACAGATAAGAGCAGTATTCCATGTGTGGACGTACCTTGCGCTTTATAAAGCTGAAGGCGGTGGGTCGGAGTCGGTGAAATAAATACTGTCTCGATCTGTTAAGCACACCAGTATTCTTCGAAGCCAACTTGGCTTTACCCTCTAAAAATAATCAATTTTATGGCTACCCGCTGTGCAAAATAGTAGCGGGTTACTATCAGGGCTGGCCCTCTGGTTACCCGAGGCCTCTATCAGGCGCGTCGACAGATCTTTATATAGTCGGCGCGCTAGGGCCTCACGGCCCCAAAGTTTCGACGCTAAACGCCGCAAATATGTAGCTACTTCCCATATGACAAACTTGCGGCGTTCGAAGTCTTCTGCCGAGGTTGCCGTAGCTCCAGCATTAATTTTAGTGCTTGGAATATAGTATGATGCCAGAGTATCAACGCAGGTAGCGTCCCAAACTAGCGGCCGGCCCATACTCCGTACACCAGCGTCATGAGACAAATGAGAGGCCGAGACTGTCCACCATGACGTGTCATTGACATGGGTCTGGATGGTTTGTTGAAGCCCCTAAACGTAAGCTGGCTACAAAGCGGAAGGTGGTATTGTTTAAAAGAGTGCCAATATTGGGGAAATGACCTTCCAGCTGACCGCGGATCTGGACTTCGTACGAGACGTCGACGCCAACGATACGGATACTGGCTGTAGCTGTTAGGAAAGTGTTCTCAACACGAGGTGATACGACGAACTATAAGAGTACTACTAGACATTTAATTACGTTATTGTTCTATGTCGGTATATGTAAGAATATCGAATATTGTTGGAAAGGAATTGTGAAAGATAAATCGCAAGCGTGTCATGTTTTTGGCAATATATGTGGTACAGACGAGTGTAGTTAGTTAGTGATAAATATCTAAACAATATTGGGCATTATTCAGTGGCTATAAGAAAAACAAAGTTTGCATATTTATGAAGTCGACTGTACCTATATAAATATAAGAACTGTCATATGTAATAATCGACAAGTTAAGCAAATGAATGCATCAATTAATACTATTGGGGTAGGGTTTTGCTATTGAACTATAAGAACGCGCTTTTTGTGCGATCATCGTCAGTGTACCTAGGCGAGTGCAGGCGGCGCACGGGAGGTGTAACCAGGAAACTCCCAGTACTGGTAACAAGTACATTCAAGGTGCTGCACGAAAGTGGTTGCTTGCTTGCTTTTTATATGTATTCCAAAAGTGCATATAATTTTAATGATATAAAGTCTACAAGGTCATTTTTCGAATGAATTGCAAGATGAAACAGTGGGAAAGCGTAGAATGAGTTCGCCATACCGCCTCTAAACTACGTACTTACTATCACTTCCCAGCTGTTTTGCCTCTTGGATATAATATATTTACTACATAAAACACGTAAGGTGTGCATTTACAAAACATACTACGGGTCTAACAGAGAACCTCTTTATTGGAGACTGTTAAAAATTTCGTTAACTACGCGAGCAAAGCCGCGGGCAAAAGCTAGTAGTAAATAAAAGACACTACTAATATAAAGCATACTTGAAATTATAGTCTAAAATAATAATGAAAATAAATGATTGTACTGCAGGGCCATCGCGGCGTGCCGTGTTGCTCGAGTCAAGTTTCCGGACGCTGAACGTGCACCTAGGACCGCCGGGGGTGTCACTGCATGGCAAGTACGGATCGAGCGTCATATCACTTCGTTCAGGACTCTCATTGCAAAGCTGATCTGTTTCAGGGGGGGCAATAATCTCCCCGAGTGATGCGTTTTGTGAACCAGGCGTTCGCGGGGACGAATATCAGTCCCCGCGACTACATGACGCATCACGGAACGCATCAACTTTCTAAAGCAGAAAGTGTATGCATGGGCAAGCCGTATTCGTCGCTACAGAGAGCGTGTGGATCGATTCCAGCAGAATCGCCTCTTTCAGAGTGACCAAAGGAAGGTGTACCGAAGGTGGGAGGAAGCTGATCCCCGTGTGTCTAACACGCAGCTGCCGGATGCTACTGTCATGACTGATTTCTGGCGTAGCATCTGGTCAGTGCCTGTTGAACATACGGAGGGTGAATGGATGAGCGTTGTTGAACGTCAGTGCGTGTCCATTGAACCTATGGGGGCTATCACCATCAGCCCCGACGACGTAAGTTGTGCAATCCGCACGGCCCAGAACTGAAAAAGTCCTGGGCCGGATCTCACTCGCGGTTAGCAGCGCAATTCCAACAAGCCCTTGAGCTCAGTTTCCTGCCACCTTCCTTAACAACTGGTGCGACCTTTCTGCTCCATAAGTCCGGTGGTACCACGGAAGCTAAAAACTATCGACCCATCATGTGCTTGCCTACACTCTACAAGCTCCTTACATCCATTTTGAGAGCAAAAATTAACACGCATATTGTCGCGAACAACATTTTGGCCACCGCTCAAAATGGATGTAGGGTTGGGTCCCATGGTACTAAAGAGCTCCTCCTCATAGACATGACCGTTTGCCAACAGGCCCGGCGGAACAAAGGGGCCCTATCTGCCGCCTGGATTGATTACAAGAAGGCCTATGATTCGGGGCCTCCCTCATGGCTGAAGAGGATCTTAGAGTTGTATAAAGTCAATGCAACTTTTAGATTCTTCCTAGGTGCGTGTATGAGGAAATGGACCACAGTCCTTCGTCAACCAGGAGGTGGCGATGACCCCCCCTGGCCCGCAGGACTTCATAAGGATCGAGCGAGGAATATTCCAGGGTGACAGTTTGAGTCCCCTATGGTTCTGCCTAGCTCTAAATCCGCTCAGTACTTTACTGAAGGATTTGAGACTAGGTTGCCGGCTTCGGAGAGAGGGTGAAGTCATTTCTCACCTTCTGTATATGGACGACCTCAAATTATTTGCGCCAAACAACCGAGTCTTGCTGGAGCTACTGAAAACTACTGAAGTGTTCAGTAGCGCCATCAAGATGGAGTTTGGTGTCGATAAGTGTGCGGTTATGCATGTACAGCGGGGGAAAGTAGTAAATTCGACAAATTAACAGCTTTCTGAGACGATGTCGTTCAGATCTATCTCCGAATCAGAAACCTATAAATATCTTGGTATGTCAGAGTCTCTGGGTATTGAAGATGTGGCTATTAGACAGGCGGCGAAGGAGCGCTTCTTCGGTCGGCTGACAAAAGTACTTAATAGCCTTTTGTCAGGTGGCAATAAGGTTCGGGCCTGGGTAATGCCTTTACTTATATACTCCTTTGGCATACTAAGATGGACTCAGACCGAGCTGGATGCCCTCGATCGGAGGGTCCGACTACTACTCACCACACATCGCATGCTACACTCACGCTCGTTGGTTATGAGATTGTATATCCCACGGAAGTGTGGAGGCCGCGGCTTTTTAAATGCCAAAAATCTCCATAACCGTGAGGTGTGCAATCTCAGGAATTATTTCCTAAACCACGAGTGTGGGATGCATCGTGATGTGGTGACAGTAGACAGGAACTTCACACCGCTCTCCTTGGCAAACGAGAACTGGCGCAAACCAGTGGTACTCAGCACCGAGGACCGCAAGGCCGTATGGAAGAGTAAGGAGCTACACGGGCGGTTCTAACGGGACCAGACGTAGACCTGCCCGCGTCGGTGAACTGGCTACGATTCGGGGATCTCTTTGGAGAAACCGAGGGTTTTGCCTGTGCAATTGCGGACGAAGTTATCTGACGAATAACTACCGGAAGTATATCTTGAAGGACGGTACGGTCAACATTTGTCGGGCATGCCGCCGTCCCGGAAAGTCACTCAGACATATAATTTCCGGTTGTTCTCATCTTGCTAACGGTGAGTACTTGCACAGACATAACCTTGTAACCAGGATTATACACCAGCAGCTTGCTCTTATGTATGGTCTTGCGGACCACGAAGTGCTGTACTACAAGTACACACCTGCTCCAGTTCTCGAAAATGGTCGTGCCACGCTCTATTGGGATCGATTTGTTATCACGGACAGGACTATTGTAGCCAATAAGCCTGATATCGTGGTGATAGATCGATCGCAGCGCCGGGCAATGCTCATTGACATCACCGTCCCATGTGACGAGAACCTCGTGAAGGCCGAGAAGGACAAGTCCAGCAAGTACTTAGACTTGGCTCACGAAGTAACCGCCATTTGGGAAGTTGATTCGGCGATCATTGTACCGATAGTTGTTTCCGAGAATGGTCTCATAGCGAAGAGTCTCGACCAACATCTTGAGAGATTCTCGCTACGTGGTTGTGGTTGGATCAAGGGTCAGATTCAGAAGGCGGTTATCCTGAACACGGCGCGCATAGTCCGACGGTTCCTCTCTCTGCAGCCCTAACCACCGGCAGCCTGGGCCCTGCTCCGTTGCCGGCGGCACTCTAGGTTTTTTTTTATACCACAAAGGTGGCAAACAAGCATGCGGCCCAGGTTAGATTTTTAATAATATTTTTATTGTTTCGATACGTTTTACATAGATGTATTTTTCATCAGGACCAGGGGCGTCGTTGATGAATAGAAAATAGTTGACATATACTTTTAAAATTCACCCGTTACAAAAAGAGCCATACGATACTCGTAACTCTCGTGAACTATTTTGACGCGATCCATCTAAGGGTTACCAATCGAGTTAATCGGGAGTCTTAAATTAAGGGCTCGCGGTCGTGTCCGACATTCGTGAACTCGTAGCCGTGCGCCCGGTTTCGTGAATCACGGCAACGGTTTTCTGGTCCGTTCCGCACGTGACATTCGGTTACATGAAATTAGGGTACGTGAATCCGTGTAGATCCGTGTAGGCGTGATCACGCCTTCACGTATCTTAAGAACACGCCGGTTCGGTCCGCCCGTAATATATACTAAGTGGTAATTCAATTCAATAAAACTTAGTCCTTATTTATTTTTCTCCCGGGCGTGGCGAAATTACGAAGCGTGCGATATATCCAACGGAATCGAGCCCGAAGCTCCACACAAGGACACAGGTACGGGCTACGTATCATGGCGTGTCACGGCGTGTCACGTGAATCCGGATGCGAACGCAGGTACGTGACACGTACCTGGCCGTGTTCGTGAAATTCGGCGGTGTTAAGAACACGTAGCTACGGGTCGGCGTACATCACGGATACCAGGAGCCTAAGAACTAAAGTACGTACGTGTTTTTATGTTACATACTAATGATATTTAAACTTAAGTAGAAACGGGTATATCGCGAATTAAAATTTATTGACCCTGAGTTGTGACGTTTCCAGCCAGCCAGTGTCACACCATAGGGGTGGGGTCGCAATTTGTTTAACTACACGACGAATGTCTGTATATAATTATATTTCGTGGTGCGATATCTACCTACCGAATAAACAAAGTAAATAACTAGCGAATATAGTTCAGTAATTCGTCTGTTTGGCATCATATTCCCACATTTTAAGCTACTGTCAAAAAATATTAATATGCGTCAACATATAAAAAATACATTATTTTGCAAAAAAATTAAGCAGGTTTTTGTTTAATTAGTTAACTATTCCTAATCGAAAGATATTTTTTTTTCTTTTTTTTCCATTAGTGTACATAATACACATAATCATCATCATTTATTTAAGAGCCATGCTCTTGTCGGTAGAGTAATTTCCAAACAAAGTTTACATACACAAAGTAAACCATTTTAGAATGCGGTTTTTTTTCGTACGCGCCAAGGAGTTCGTGCTCATAGGGGAGGTAGTTGAGGTACCCTTAAAAAGTATTTTTTATTTTATTTTACCACTTTATCCGCGTAATTGATTTACATAACTGTTCAGACTAAATAACAGCTTTCTAGGATTAACGGTTACTAAGCATACCCGGGACAGACAGACATGGCGAAACTATAAATCTATTCTAGTTGACTACGGAACCCTAAAAATGTTTAATACTGAATGAATAAAGGAGATGTTTTACCGACTATGGCAACTAGGTACCCCAAGATGATACAAGTCATATTTGTGGGAGGCCTGTGTCCAGCAGTGGACTGCATACGGCTGAAATGTATGTATGTAGGTATGTTTAGCGCTTTACACTTACCTTTTGTTACTTTTACTGATTAAATGTTTCGGTAAAATATATTGCGATTATTATTCCGAACAGTACGTAGATCACAGTCTTAGGCGGTGGCCTTTCTGACCCGTCATCCGCCGCATGCAGAGGCCCGACAAAACGACCACATTTAATTAGTCGACATTTAGTTTGGCAGAAGCATTCGAATTGAAGGGTCACCATGCCCTGTGTAAATATTTTAAAACTATGTTTTTAACACTGTAAAAAATAAGTTTGTTAATTTCATTAAGGCGGTGGTCTTTCTGACGGGCCGCTGCATGCTGAAATTAATAATCTTTTTTATTACAGTGTTAAAAACAAAATAAAATTATTAAAGCGGATTATATTGCGTGTTCCGACGAGAGAACAGATGAGTTTTTCTTTTTTTTTCTTTTTCCTACCTGTAGGTATTTTTAATGCATACAAGACAACACAATTTAAAAATTCTAACACGAAGCCTCTTCTTAAAGCTTTGATGGCCATTCTATATCCATTTATTTTGTCCTACAGGTGATGATATAGACAACTCTGATAATGATGGTGATATGACTGAATAATTTTTATGGTTTTTCTAAAAGCGATTATTTTTAGTCTTGACATAAAATAAATTGATATTTTTTCCATGCTTTATAACTCCTTCGTAATAAAACAACAATTTAATTTATCTGCACACTCTACCACTGACAATGTCATATCATGTATTAACTCAATAATGAGTAATGACGTATGAGCCAATCCCTTTCTAAACGCGGTTTGATAATAACTGAGGTGACCGTTATGACAGATGCGTTCCGGCAATACTCGAGCCTACCGGTATAGTCAGAGACGATGGCAAGAGACCCGACGGGATGTCGTTAATACCGTGGAAGACGGGATGAATCCTCGTGTGTTCTCATTTCCACGGTACTGCAGACAAAGCCGGCGCGGCGGCAGGGGCTGCCGAGGTCCGCAAAACCCGGAAGTACAGGAATCTCGATTCCAACTACAATTTTATTGCTTTTGGAGTCGAGACTCTTGGTCCTTGGGGCCCAGCATCTCAGCGTCTATTTAAAGAGTTGGCTAAGCGGCTGGTCGACGCTACTGGAGATAAATGAGCTGGTAGCTTCCTCGCCCAACGCCTAAGCGTTGAGATACAGCGAATCAATGCTGCCAGCATTCTTGGAACCATGCCACAGGGGCGGCCTACCCTTAATTTAGAGTTTTAGCTATTTATTTTGAATATAGTTTATTTCTAAGTTATTTAAAACCTAGTATATGTTTCTCTAGTTTTTGAATTATTATTACTAAAAAATGTAATTATTTAGCTTATTAACAAAGAACTGTATTTACTGTGTATGGTTTGGTCCTGCTCACTTCTCACGAATCAATCTGTATATACTTTGTACTTACACTTATACCACTGGTCGTTCTCCAATTACGTATGCGGCTGCCATACCCACCCGGGAACCAAACAAAGACCCTTTTATGGCCTTGTTTATTGTCGACCGCAAGATGTTCTCAGCAAAATGATCGTTTTATCCTCTTTTCGATTCCATCAATGTATGTACAGCGTCACCTCAGATAGAACGTTTGGCCAACCCTATTACTAGGGACTTTCAAAGTGACGGATGTATTACAACAGAGTGACGGCGTGAAATACAGACATAGGTAATATCTTTTCACTCTAGCAGCTCGAACAAGGGTTGGATGTTGTCTAAAAGCAGTGAAAAGAATTCGATTTTATCGCGAGCGTGAGGCATGAATAACCTTTTAAAGAACATTGAAATTAGAATGTTAAATGTACCTACAGGGTCTAATACACAATCGAAATACTTTAGTCTATACGCGTTGTCTAATTTACGTCGTTAGCCACTCACGTGCTTGAAATTTCTCAGTGACTTCTATTATTATGATTAAATAAGGGTGACAGCTGGTAACTACAGCTACCAAATGCATGTGAGTGGTTCTTAAACAGAGAGACGGATCTATTTTAAACTATACATATATTTCCACTTTACTTAGTTTCTTCCTTGTATTCCTAAAACACTTTTACTCTTCACAGCTTAAGTGAATATGAGTACAAAACGCGTTCAGAATCGAGTACACGTTTGAACTTTTAGTATTATCATATTTTGCTTTACATTCAAGGTTTGTTTTCATTATTGTACAATGATTTGTAGAAATGATGAGTAAATTGGACAATGATGCAAAACGATACTAGAAGATGTAGCAAATGAAACTAAAAGTTCATACTTCTACGCGCTTCTGAACGTTTTAATTTAATAATTAACTACTTTATCACGTGTTATTTTGCCAATTAAAAACAGTTATAGTTATTACATGAAATAAAATGTTAAAACAAACGAAATTGTAGTACGATCGAGTAAGTAGGTAATCGAATGATCTTTTCAAACCAAATGCATGATTTGCTTTTTGTTAGTTTCTTGAAATATTTTTCACAAGTTTGAATTATTGTGTTGTAAAAACTATTGTAGATCCTAATTTAATAATAAGTAAACCTAGCGACGAAAAAGCAGCCTTAACTCAGAAGGATATAAACAGTAAAAAATGTTGAACTGTGTCTCATAACCGATATTCTACGTCTATGTTCTGCTGGAGTGATAACATAGTTATTTGGACCTCATGCCTTTGAGTCTCTCACTACGCTCAAGATTCTAACTAGCACTCGAAACTGCACTTAGGTCTGTTGTTACAAAAAAATAAATATTAAGCTGGCAAGTATTCAACATATTATATTAGGTACACGAAAATTATAAATTTGTTAAACAAATCATAATAAAAACACATTTTATTAGACATCATTTTATGATACTCAAATACTTGATAAATATAAGTACACATTAACAAACGAAACGTTGCTAATATTTACATATATGTAGCCTTATTTCAAATTACATTCAAGTCACATAATGAAATATTCGCAGAGTTTTTAAGTGGAGTCAGATGGAATTAACTGTCACACTCTCATTTCGTCAATAGCTGCTTGTGGCAGACTCGAGGCGTGGTGGGGGCCCTTTCCGCGCCGGAGAGTGGCATGAGGGGGGCCTCGCGCTACGTCCTCCCGCCCTAAAGGGGAGCCCTGCGAAGCCGAACCGTTCGGAGGTAGGAATTTTTGCTGCCTCAACTCCTGTAAGGGTGGCGAATTATTAAACTGGTTCAAATTCTTTGGTATTGTGCCATATCCACCCATTTGAGTGTAACTCACGTTGGGCAATCTAAAACTACTGTTTCTACTTCCTAATTTGTTCGGTAACATCATATTCTCTATACTAAGTGACGGACTAGGTGGCGATTTTGGTCCGTTTAACGAACCTTTAAAGTTAAGGTTAGCCAAGTGCGCATCACTTCCTATTTGATGCTTCTTGCTTCGTCTTTCGACGTCAACAACTAAGCTTGGAGTATGTGTCGGATCTATGTGGTAATGTGAATGTTTTCCTGATATAGTTTCAAAATGTTTCTCATTAAAACGTTGTTGTTTGCCCCGTGACCTAGATTTATCCCGCTGATAGTATACTCCCGCGAAAATCAAAACATTTAAAATCAATAGCGAACAACCTATGGCTATGGTTACGCTTAAAGCCGTTGAATAGGCGGCGTATCCTGCCGCCTCTAAATTAGCTAAAGTGTTTTCTGTAGCATTCAACGTTTGTATATCCCTATTATTCGGTAACAGCGTAACGCATGTCGCCAGAATGGTATCGACCGTAGGCAACGCGGAGTCAGCATAAACCGATCCATTAGCTCGTTTCAATTGCTCGTTGTCATTGAAATTTCTCGCTAAAGGGTCAGGCCTGACTATACCCTCGTACAGTTCTTGCTCATTGTGATTCTTGAATAGGTTATGTCGGGCAGCAATATCTTCCATTCCTGCTCTGTGCAACTCTGGGACAAGCCTAAGCCACACAGAAAGTTGATGGGCTCTAAAGTGGTTCTTTAGACGAGGCTTGATACCTAAACAATGAAATAATCAAATATTATTTACTTTGCCTAACAATAGAATATGGCTCTTAAGTATGAAAATAGAGCTATTTTGTACATAATTACTTAAATCTAGCCATGTAACAATCCATATACAGCAGAAAGAAAAGTTTCTAATAGAAAGCAATATCACAATATTCTTGTCCTTATTCGAAAATGCCAGGTAAAATACGTTATTTCTGGGAACACAAATAAAATTTTAGAGCGGCAAACAAAGTTACAAACAAGGCCACGAGCCTTTTCTTTTCAAGTTAGTTGAAAAGAAAGACTCATCAAGTCTCACTACAGATCTACTCCCCACATCGTCGTATATCACTACGCGTATCACTGACCTATTTCTAAGTACTTTTGGTGCGTGGAGTCGTATTCTTCCCAATTTATGCCCCGAAATTTATTACGTTCTCTCGACGCTGGCAACAAAACCTCCTGCCTGGTGTTGTCATTTGGATTTCTATAACAAAAACATTTATATATATACACTGTGTAACACGAGGAAACCGAATAATTTTAACAGCGTATTCCTGATGCCAAAAGAAGTAAAAAAATATCATGTAACTATTGGTCAACTCCGGAAAAAAATTTTTTTGTTTGTCCCGTTTTTTATGTTTTTTGACATAAAAAAATAATTTTATTGAGAATACTATGCCTAAATTTTTTTTTTGTAATGGGTTGTAACTCCGAAGCAAGGTGAATTTCCAAAAGGTTCATTGGAAATTTTTGTCTCTAAATATGGCCAGGATAACTCTGGCAAAATAATTCGGTTTTCTCATGTTACGCGATGTATACTTACTAAAATTTAATCAAAGTCACGAGTTTATTCTATTTGAGTTATTTTATTACGTATGTGCAATTTAGTACACAACTGGTTACGTTGACCGAGTGGATGAAGCGTCTTTCTTTCTTTTCATGTAATGCGTCCCGCTGTTTCGTTGTTCCTTATAATTAATATTTTTATATTTTTCATAATTCGAATACCTATTAAAAACTCTTAAAGTTAAGAAAAAGCACTAATTGCGTTATAAATATATATTTTTTATTATATTTGATGTTGTGATTCTTAGAACATTGTAATAAAAAAAAAACACTTTACTAAAAATTTGTATGAGTCAACCTCAGACGCCAAGGTACAAAGGAAATCAAGTTAATTTGAAATGTACGAAAATGCAGTAATTTCTTACCCAGTTCTCACAAAGTTGGATACAAAGAGCATCATGGATTCGGCCAATGCAACTTCAGACTTTGTGTAATTCTGCGGAAAATGGCCAAACCCATCTACGACCGGAGCTCCAAAAATATAAGGCAGTTCTTCACCATGAACAACGCCCATTTTCTGGAAAGCAAATAATGTTATTAGAAATTTACAACTGTTATTTGAACAATATAGAAGTTATCATTGTCAGTTGAAAAAAAAATGGGTAGTCATTTCATTTTTCAGCGGTTAGTAAATTAGTGAGTCAGTAAAACATAAGCAGTAAGTAATAAAAATATTGGTCTGTTATTTCATCATTCAATGTAAGTACAAAAATTACTCTAGTAGTTTAATAAATTTATTAGCAGTAAAACTGTTGGAATGGGCAGTTCGAAAATACATTTGCCTAAATCAGAATCGGAGCACCGCACTATCCACGTCGTCTTGTCTGTCCTACCCCTAGAGTGTTCTTAGAGAGCCGGAGGCGCGTAGGGAGAGCAGCCCTCGCCCGCTGTAACTAAGTGCGGAGGCCGTGCACAGAGGTGCGGTTGAGGCTGGTCGCTGGAGGCGACTAGTAAGCTGAAGCTGCGGAGCGTAGCTCGAGCCGACGTGCTTCACGCGAGGGCGAAAGGGCTGCTGTTCCCGAAGCGCCGGAGCGAAGGCAATGTCCTTCTGTCACAATTTGTCGATTAAGTAAAAAAAACTTTTGAGGCATTCATCATCAAATATGATGCATGATTCATATGTTTATCCTACATATTTTTTCCCTTCTTGAAATTAAATCCTGAAATACACGAGGAATACATTTTACCGGCTCATCGTTTATAGAACTGCTTAAAATAAAATGTATTACTAACCATTTACGATTTGTGAACTATACGTGCCTTATCCCCCAGTTCAACTATTCCAGTGCTGAGTATTTATTGAACTGCCAGGTTTAATTATTTTATGCTTTATTTTTATTTAGTTTACTGCTCAGTTTTTACTGCTAAAATTTTGTATGCAAAAATGCGTTTTTTTATTTTTTTACCTACCATAACTCAAATATTGAACTGCCGCTTTAATTCTATGCCTAATGTTATTATCATCAATTAACATGTCACAGTATTAATTGTACAGCATCTATCGGTTAGATATATCAATTAGGTTTACTTCTTTCGTGTGGACATTGTGAAAGTTGCTGGTTTTAAAATATCAACATACTCGTAAACCGCTTCCCCTCTTAGGTAAAACACTATACCACAAAAACATAATTATGTAAACAACTTTTTTGACTAAAATTCGTGAGCAATGAAGTCAAAATTCAATTTTAACTTCAACAAGAAACCAACATCTAAGAACAAATCAAATTATTTTTTATTAAATATTTTGATTTGCTTTGATTATTAAGTAGTAACACTAATATATAAATTATAAATTGAAACTACAAAGATTTCACTTAATTCTTTCTCTGATCGCCATTTCATTAAAGTTCTATATTTTAAGGTATTAAGGTTTTCTATTTGAAACTTGCGGCTTTTCTATTGAAACTATTGATTAGAAAAAGCTCAATTAAACTTGCCTTCCAGTGTCACAATTATCCTTGGAAGGCAAGTTTGATTGAACTTTTTCTAATCCCATCAGGCGTTAGATCCTACAGTTCCTACAGATCCTACAGATATTTTTCGCGCGCATTTAAGGCGTAATTATAAATAATAAAGAACGCGTCCCGGAGCTCACGTAGACGTAGAAGGTTTTTGGGGTGTAAACCCCAAAATATATATATACTTATTTTATTCAACGTCTTTAGCTATTCAACTATACTTACTCATTAGCCAATTATTTCTACTATTTAACTAAGTATTATACATAATTCTTTTGCATTTTCTTTAAACCGACCGACAACTAACTGCAAATATGTACCTATATAATTTATTGGAGTGTTAATAAGTTCAAATTATTATTAATTGAGTCCAAAAATTAGCTTTTTCTCATAAAAAGAAGGTTGGGTTCTGAAGTTTAATTTAGAGTTTTTCCACTAACTAGACGATCACAACTTGGCCAAATTTTAGAGTGTTTTAAGAGTTCAATTCATTTAAAAATTAAAAGAAAGGTTGAGGTTACTTTTTGGTACTTGGTGACTAGGAGTAAGTAAGCTGGGAAAGTTATACTAGGTAGAAAAATAAATATGCAAATATACTCGTATGAACAAATACTACTGACAAACAGCTCTCGTATAACCAAAAGACACTTGTTTTAACTAAAAAGTCAAAGTAATTGTATGAATTTATACCGTTAATATATGACTATAAGCCCAATAAATTATAATTTGAGAGAAATAACTATTCTTATGGATTTTCTTTCTGGCGTGGGTAATGCTTACGAGGCGAGAAATAATAGAAAAATAACATTTTGCCGCCCTACCGAGGAAACGTACCAACGTTTCCACCCGCTTCATAGATAAACAATGATCTATAGTATAAAATTAGAGGTAGGTACTTATGTCGGTAAAGATGTTACTAACCTAATTGAGTTTTTGTGATAGGCAAATTGATACCTAGTTCTTTTTTTTCTATTGGTGTACATTCAAGGACAAAGATATAGATGCGGTCAAAGTGTAATAACTTGTATACACATGCACCTTATTGTCTTACTATTATATTTTGGCACTTTGGTTGAGGCGATGTCTTTGACCTTGACTGTACCATACACAGAACAACGAACCATATTTCACTTTTTTATTATACTAGTCAAAACGTAAACAAAATCCACCACGACGCTCGATTTGTAAGAAACCCTGCGGGTTCATTAAACCGGTTAGAATGTTGGTTAAAAATACTTCCCATATCTACATCCGTAGGCTAATTCGCGGGAATCTTAATGTGACCAATTGCAGCGCCGTTAGCCCTTTATTCGGTTTAGGGCAGATTCTAGTTTCGGCAAATTCTTTTTACGACAGTTTCTTGTTTGGACAGAAACACAATCATCAAAAAACTTGTCTTTAAAAAAAATAAAAATGTTTTTATTTAACCGACTTAATTTGTGTGAAGAAGGATGATATGGCATCTATTCATTCGGTTGTATGTATTTTTTAAATGTATGTTCGGGCAAAACAGGTAGAAGATGATGTCCGATTAAGGTAATTAGTTTTTGTTTGAAACTATATACTTCTAATTTGGTTCTTTTTTATATTTGCTTCTGATCTGATGATGGGATCCATGTAAGGAACTCCTTAAATTTGAAAGGCTTGTATGATTTGTGTTTTCTTAAGTAACTTGAGTATTTGCCTACGGCAACCACCCATTTGGTGAGGTGGACCTAATGATGGAGAACAGGGATGGCATTAGAAACTTCAGGGCGGATAGCGGGTGAACTTAGGAACCCGTCATCTGATTTTGATTAATCTTTTTTTATTTGAAAGGCTACACTTCCAACTTACTTTGTTTGGTAATAGGTTCTGATCTGATGATGGGACTCATGAAGAACCTAGGGAACTCCTGAAATTTTAGAAGCACATGCTTGGAATATATTTTGTTTTCTTCAGTAACTTGAACATTTTCTTACGGCAACCTCCATTTGGTGAAGTGGACCTGATGATGGTGTCCTGTTCATCAAAACTTACAAGTATACAAGTTACACTTTACAAGAAAAATATTACATGTCCTTGTAAATTATGTTTATCAAAAAAAACCTACATGGCTTGTAAAATTGTACACTTGTAAATCCTACTTGTAAGTTCTAAAATGAAAATAATTAACCGTCACGTTCTTTTCCCGCCATTTCGTAGTTTTTTATTATGCTGTACTTAAACGCATGGCTGAATGGTACATTGTCTGTGCCTGATATGAAAAGTAAAAAAAAATCATTTTGCCTCTGTTGTTGAACCTATAATCCGACAAATATTCATTAGCGGCAGAAAGTTGATATAAAATTACTTTTAAATTGTTGCACAAAATAACAATGAAGTGTTCCATGTTTTCCGCTTTCAAACAAAACCTTTCATTGAATTCGTAGGTCGCCTTCATAAATGACTATAGCTAATTCATGGTTTATATCGCCTAGGTTCCGTTATTCTGACATTTTCGTCGTCGCTTGAGTCAAATGACCACATTTTGAGAATTGAATCTAAGTAATTTTATAAATATTAATATTTAAAGTTCCGAGTCCGACACTCGTAAACTTGTATTAGGTACGGAATGGAGGATCGCCGGTTATGTTTAGGTTTTTGCGTAAATATTTTTTTAGAAGTAGTAACTTATAAATATTTTTTTGATAAACAAACTTGTGAAATTAAAAACGTCACTTGTAACTTTTAGTTTACAAGTGCAGTTTTGATAAACAGACATTTGTAATAATGACAAATTATGCAGGCAAAATGCTTGTAATACAAGGCTTGTAACTTTTAAATATATATAAGGAACGAATAAAATATGTATAAGGAACTTCTAGCAGATAGCACAGGAAGGGCATAGTTTACAAACCCATTGAATGGTATTAGTAGAGATTTAGAATTTGTTCTGATATGATGATGGTGTCTATGAGAAATATTTTTTTTGTACAAAGACGATACTTTTGTGATATATTGGATAAAACTAAAAATGGAAAAATAAAAACTTTAAAATAAAAAAAGAAACCGACTTCTAAGAGTAAAATAAAACAAAACCTTTTCTTATGCGCTGCCAACTGATATGTTTGACGTCGGTGCCAAGCCAAACACAAAACATACCCATAAAATTTTTTTGTTAATATTTCGAATGTACAGATTTTCGACCCTTACGAAATTTCTATAGAAGATGTAAGATTTCTCGTATGGGCCGGGAATCAAATTTTCTGACTACTTTATCTACACACATATCATAAGTGTTTTAAGATGGGTTCAGGAACCGTAGGGAAACGACCTGCTGTATACTAGTGCTACTTGTAAATGTCACCGTAAAATTGTAAATTCCGTTAGTTTATAATCTAACTCGCGAGATTATAAACTACCAAAATATTGTGAACTGTCTGTCACACACTGTTCACAATTTAACGCATTAATTTTAGTTATATTATAAATCAACGAACTAAAAAAATGACAGCTTGGAATGGCGGCGTTTCATATTTCGTATCTCAGTCTAATATTTTTTTTAATCATAGACAAGCGAATGAACTCCCTATTCTATTGTCAATCGAGTTCAAATGTCGTTCGATTTATATTAACATAACGAATTGGCGTTTCGTATCAATGACAGTTTTCATATCTATAGATACTATAATAGACACCCCACACACAGCTTGACAGCTGTTCCAAATTTAAACTCATAACTTACGGTTTTCAGGAGGTAATGTTAACATTACATCTCAATTCATTTCTGATGGCTGGTAATGCTGGTCATTGCCTACGGTTTCTGGTCGCATTTTAGAGCACTAATGATATGTACGTAGATAAAAAGAATAAAACCATTTTTGCCCTAACGCGAATCTGTCTCAAAAAGAATCTCCCGAAATCAAAATCTGCCCAAAGCCGAATAAAGGCCGCTGCCTCTCACGTTTCACCTCAAGTGTTCAAAATTAGTAACATTAGGTACCTACTACTCTTATAAGTAATCTGTGCAACGTACGTACTTAATTTTGTTCAGTATGTTTTTGGTTAATGGTACTTATATCTTACCGGTGGATAGAAGCCGTCTTTAGTCTGATAGTCAAACACATAAAAAAATGTTTTAGTTGGTCGACGCGGTCCATCCTCGTCGCTTACAGATGGTTTTGGTCCTCCACTCAGCAAATCCCCACTTTGGACCAATGGTGCTACATATTGGGCGTCTGAGAACGCAGCTACAGTCGCATCTCTTGTGTTGATTAGATTCTGAAACGTATAGGACGTGCTTCAAATATAGCATCTTCATAATTATGCCCTCATAATTACTTCTTTGTATATTTACATGCGTATGTTATAGCTAATGTTCAAACCTATAAAATTTATAAAAAAGTAATACATATTTTGATCTACATACATTTAAAATCTGACAGAAGATATAATATTTAGTCACAGAAAAACGACGACCATCGGAATACTTTCATTTGCTTAATACTTACATGCTTTGAAACCCTCTCAATGCTCAAGATTCCAGAGCATTGAGAGGGTTTCAAAGCACAAGAAATTAATACACTTTGCTACCCAGTGAAACACACAATTTTTTATCTCACTACCGCGACGAAAATATTTACTCTAAAACTTTAAAAATGTGATCGAAATTATTGGCACCAATCATTTCTCATTCAACAACATTCAACCAAAGCACAGTCGATTAGTAATAAACAATTAAAGTACTTTGCACTTTTGTGAATAAAATGCAACTTTGCTATGTGTTTTAAAGAATAAAAAAGTTCTTTCCGAGCTAGTGGGGTGATAATAACTATTCCTGGGGTACGGAAGCATTGTGTGACACTCACATGAAGCGCGGCAAAGCTCAACTTATGTCAACTTATGGTGTATTAACTTTCCAAACATTTTTTCATTTAACGTTTTGTGTAGGTATAATATTCGCAGGTAAATAGTGTAAATTGTCCCGAGAAATAACTAATATTACGTCTGAACACGGTTTATTTTTTTAATATTTAAAAAACTACTCGAAAATATGAATACCCTAAATACACCTTATTGTATAAAAATACATAAACAAACCTCTACCGTTTTTTCCCAGTCAGTGTATTCGTTGATAATGGTGTAAAATATTTCATTCAAATGGTAAATGTATGAGTTTCTCACATACGTCCTGAAAACGACATTGAAAACCTGTTTTATTAGTATGAAATATCACACAAACGAGGACGTGAGTGGGTGAATGTGACGTAACGTATACTACACAAGCATAAAGATAAACTTCTGCAGAGGATTATTTCAAGAACCTTGTTTTTTTATTTTTATTTTACAAGGGTGTAACTCAATCTTGAAACGTGCTACCTATCTAGTAACACTCATTTAAGTAAGATTCTGGTGTATGCAAACAAGTATTCCTATAAGTACATGAACAGCTACAAAGCTTTTCTTAAATACATCATTTTGATTTACTTTTGTGTGCCACTTAACATATAGGTACAGGGTGATTTCGGAGTCGTGGAGCAAGAGAACAAAGCATGACACTGAATCATAGGTGAAGCTTATTTTATGTGAATGATTAATTTTTTATCATAAAATCTTTTTTACAGATTATGAGTACCTAGAAAATAAAATTGGACCCGGGTATGTCCTTAAACTACGTCCAACAATGAGAGGTAGGGCACAGCGATGATCATCACGCTTGAATCTGGGGCAGCCCAACTGGGGAAGTACCTCCTCCTTACGGAAGACCACAGCCATAATAGCACTGCTACCTTTCAGGTATGTAGTGTTGTGTTCCTGATGGTGAGTAAGGTTCCCAGAGCTCCAACCCCCCTTAAAGGCCGGCAACGCGCTTGTGACTCCCCTGGTGTTGCGGGTGCCCATGGGCGACGGTAATTGCTTACCATCAGGCAATCCGTCTGCACGTTTGCCGCCTATGTCATAAAAAAAAAAATTGCTTACAATTAGGTAACCATACTTAATGTGACGTCTTTTCGCTTCCCATACTGCATATGTCAAAAGACATGAGGTAACCACCATTTGGTTAGTTTAAGATTATTTTAATTGAAAAAATTAAGAATGATACTTAACGTTGTTTTGAATTAACGTGATAATTAACGTAGTATCTGAATACTACCAAGAGATATTGACCAGAATGAGTTAGAAAACTGGTTCCGGATCACGACCCAGAAATCAACCTGTAAAGACCAAGGCTCAAGATTCAAACAAAGTAGCAGTGTACATTATCTATTTTTTTGAAAAAGTACGTATGCTTGTGCAATTTACCACTCACGTCTTTAATATAGTAAATATTGCTTTTATTTATAGCTTGCCTTAACATGCGATCTCTTTTGTCCGGATCTATGCCATTCTGAACGTCATGGGCAGATAATTTCCATAAAGCTTCACTAGTTACAACACCAAACATCAAGTCATACTTATTTTGAAAACGTCTTCTTCCACTATCACTTCTTTTGGTGTGAATGTTGTAATTTTGATTCATATTATTTAATGGCCCAAAACTTGGAAAATCTCCTGTAGGAAATGTGGTTAAAAAGTCTTTCGCAAAATCAGTTTTAATAACTACTCCATCTATAGACGGGCCAAATGCTGTCATAAAATTTGGTGGAGATATGTTTACTGATAACAACTGCTCTGTAGTAGCATTTCGTAGACAGTCTACTATGATTTCATGATCCTTAGCCATGTCTTCTGGTATAACACATTTCATGTGTTTTGCTAATTGTAGTGTATACAGAACTGGATCGTCTACAATAGCCCATGAGCTTAGAGCTGAACCGGAGAGAAGCAATGCTCTATGGAATAAACCTAAAAAATATTTTAGTATTAATAAGCAAACACGATAAATGTTAGAATAGTAAAATTAGGAATTTTAAGTATAAAAGTAGGATATGTTTACCTGGCATAACTGTTGGAGATATCATAAGAAAATTTATGCAAGCAGCTCCTGAGCCGTGTCCCATTAGTGTAATGTTAGTTGGATCGCCTCCGAATAAAGCAATATTCTGTTGGACCCAATGCAACGCAGCTATTTGATCCATCAAACCATAGTTTGCCACTCGGGCTTTTAAATGTGGCGCCGGATTAGCATTGAGGAACCCTGTCAAGTAATAATTACAACCATGGCTACAAACTACTTGTGCTTCACAATAATAATTTTTCAAAAGTATCTACCACTCAATGAGTACCTAAGGTAACACCGTACGTGTCACCAAATATACAGGGTAAATAGAATATATTATTTTCTTTTTATGTAATAAAAGTGAGAATGAGTAAGGTGAAGGCATCAGTAATGGACAAGGAACCAATCATGAACATTTAAGTGTACAGTAACAGGAGTTAAGTGTTGTGCATTTGTTGGGACATATTCAATTTATAACTTTATGATTTTTGAAATGAGAACTAAGTGTCCATCATTGGTGCCTGTCAGCTAAAAGTGGACAACATTGGTGCCATTACCTTACTTTTTTTTTAAATGTCATTTTATTTTTCGACATAGTCACCTTTTCATTTAATATATCTTAATTCTAAAATTAGATCTCCGTTTTTAAAAAAGGTCTTATTTTGAGTATTCAAAAACTCAGCGAGTGCTGCAGCGAGTACCACAACGTCGATTTAAAATTTCTATCGTCTCAGGTATTATTTACAAAGAACGGAACTTAACAGTGTATATTAACTTTAAAATTACATCCGACGTTTCGAAAACAACATTGCCAGCGTAATCTCTTGGAACTTCTTTTCTTCTTTTTTTTTAACTACGCGAACTTAACCTTGTTTATTACCTTGAACATTTTCACATGAACGATATTGGTATTTATAACTTGCAGTATTTGACGCCTACATTTAGTATCTAATGACTGGATCCATGATCATGAGATCCTAAAACTATCGTCCCGATTTAAATCAAGAACTTATAGGATAGATAGATGTAGAAAGTATTTTAGGATCCTGAGTTTATGCAATGCTCCGCAACAGCAGACTTGTGCACCTGGCGACTTCTGACGGTTGCGATATGTTACTTGAATTTTTCTGCTACGCTTTGTTTGCCTAATATAAGAACTACGACACTTACAATCGATTTTATAAACGCCAGGTGACGAAAGAAAATTACGAAGAGAAAAGACGTCTTTTGGTGACCAAAAATATCGATCTTGGATAACAAACTTCTTGTGAATGAAATGCAACTTTGCTATCTGTTTTTAAAAAACAGAACAGTTCCAGAATAATTACCTACTTTAAAATTCGTAGTTGCAACATAAAACAAAATTTTAATTTTCCCGATATTTCCGTATCGTCTGTGCGCTGCAGAAACATGGGCAGTGAAGAAAAGGCAGTGACGGTGGAAAGATGCTTTGGAAATGTGGTGTTGGAGAGAGAAGGAGAATGCTCCGAATATCTAGGACACAATAGCATACATCATCTAACATCTAACGCACTGATGCTACCATTCTTCAAGAGCTCCAAATTATGAAAATTATCTGCCGTTGTGCAAAGGAAAATCATCATTTACTAACTTCGGACATGTTTCCCACAGAGGTCCTGATTATAGAATTAATAATCATAGGGAAAGACTAGTGGTAGGACCAATCGCTAATACGATTGACTGACCGAATCAAGACACTGATGAGTGTTCCCCTCAATGAGTGTGCTCACAAAGCTCAGGCCTGAGGAAATTGGAGGCAGATTGTGCAACGTGTCAACTGAAAACCTTATGTGCATACACACACCTTAGTAAGTATGTACTATATACTTAATCGTAAGCCGTATCTTTTTACTTCATTAGTTCAGAAATATAACAAAAAGCCAGTGTGTTCAATAGTTGGACTGCGCTTCGTTGTTTAAAAACCAGTGGCTAGTGGTTGTGATTTAATTCAAAATAATAATTTGTGAATTTTCTCTCTTTATAAATTAATGAAATAAAAAAACAATACGATGGCAGCAGTGTCACGCACATTTCGCTCATCCAATCAGCGCGAGATTTCACAACATGACGGACGAAAAATATTGTGATAATGATACATTGTAAGAAGGCATGTTCCGGCATTTACAATTTTATGGTGATGTACTTATTTGTTATTTATATAATTTACTCTAATATTAGCGGCTTACTTACCTAAAATACCAAGTCTAAAATTTAAAGTGACAACGATCAAATCAGCATAACTGGCAAGAACAGCTCCATCGTATGGGTTTCCAGAGCTCCATGAGAAACTTTCTCCGTGTATATAAACTATTACTGGAATAGCTGATTTCACTTCATCCACTGAAAAAAAAAATAAGACTATTTTTAGTTACAAATCATATTTTTAAAAATAGATAATTATGAAAAATAATAAATGTCAAACGTGTTATAAATATTATAATGTATTTAACAAGAGGAGTTGGGACTTCTAATGCCTCGGAACAGTATGTTCCCATTATAAATAATAAAAAGTATAGCATGTTTGTTTTTAATTGTTAGTTATTGAATAAACGTATAATTGTGAAAACAAATTATATCATTTCTTATACAATCATTTACCTCTGTAAAATTTTATTGATTGTATAGAAGCGGGCTAATCAACTAACGTATACGTCGAATATTACTCGACATGTTTCACCCGTAACGAGGAGCATAATCATGCGCCGTTGACGTTGGCTAACCGACGCAGACTGCTGGGCGGGTTGCACACTACACTCAAGTGGATCAAGACTAACTAAGCTAAGCCAACTTCCTAGCTTCAGTAGTTTCGGCTCTGCAGTGATGAATCAGTAAGGGCAAAATAAACTTATATATTATTTCCTTTAATTATAGACTTTACTTTTGACTGATACCTGTAGACAAAGGTCATCTAACTTACTTTGAAGCGTAAAAATGTTTGGGTTTTAAGATAAGAAATCAGTCTCCTTAAGTATTCTAGTCTGCCTTTATGTGTCTAACAAGGTATTTTCATCATCCAGTTGGCAAAGGTCTGTCCACACAAAACTGTTCTACAACTAGTGGCACTGACCATCGACAATCACGGTTAAAGGTCGAATGACGACTAATTCATTTGACTTCCGTGCTTTCCGCTGAACCACATGTTTTTCCTCGAAAGTACGTTTACTTTATCGAAACGTTTATAATGAGTCAAATCTGGGTCCAAAGGCTCGACATCAATGCAATGGCAATGTTATGGCCCGTTTCTCCTATTTAGTTTTTCGTACAGGAGCAAGGAATCCTATTCGTATATACTCCTGGACAGTTCAAGGGCTCTTTTCTCTTCGGCTACTCGTTACGGAGCGGAGTGAAATAGGTCGAGTAATATCCGACTTATAAAACAGGAGTTACCCGCTTCTATAAAATTAATATGTTTGAATCATACGATAGTTTTGTGTTTAAATTTTAAACACAACTATTGTGAAAAATAATATACTTTATGGTGTTCATGGTTGACATTTGGGATGCGGAGTCGTGGAACCGGATCGACCCAATGCGCAGAGGCCCTTTTGACAAGTCAATGAAATATAAGGGGTACACTAAGCGGATGTTGCTCCTCTCCGTATCATGGAGTTTCACTCGCACAGAGACAGCACCAAAATATACTAGGCTATTGGGTGGAAACTGGTGTATCAGATAAAAAAACGGACGCTTGCCTAATACAATGATGATGACTATTTTACTTCCGGTAGACGGTGACTCGCCCTCCCCGAGATGGGTCCCTACAAAAAGCGATATCAAAAATGGCTCAAGGGCAACACCGGTGCAAAGTGCTAAGGGAGGAGACATGTCACTGGACTTTAAACATATAGCCAACTCGCCACTTATGTTTCCACATCTACCTACCAGAACGCGGCTATAGCGATCCCACTGTGGATAACCGGTTAAACGACATGTTTCACCCGTAACGAGGAGCTAAGGCCATGCTAGTAAAATTAAGAACGATAAAATTCAGAGGTGGAGAATAGAGCTTTCAAATTATACCTTTGACATAAAATATCGCCCAGGAAGTCAAAACACTGTAGCAGACGCCTTGTCGAGGCAAGTGTGCTGCGCGGCTTCAACCGACGATCGTCTAAAAGAATTACATGAATCACTGTGTCATCCCGGTATGGATTAGATCTAAAAATTTACCATTCAGTTGTGATGATGTTAATAGAGTTGTATCATCATGTCCTACATATGCAGAAATCAAACCTCGATTCAATAAATCCACCGGAACTTTAATTAAAACCACCGCTCCTTTTAGAAAGATTATCTATGGACTTTAAAGGGCCAATACCATCAACAACTCAAAACAAATATATCCTAACAATAATAGATGAATATTCTAGATTTCCTTTTGCGTACGCTTCTGCAGATATGAGAACGGCGACAGTTACAAAACACCTGAGCGAACTGTTTTCCGTATTTGGATATCCGGCAACTATTCACACCGACCACCCTTGGTCTTCTTTTATGTCTACCGAGATGAAAGATTTTTTACATTCCAAGGGGGTGTCTACAAGCGGATCTTCACCCTACAATCTGCGCCTGAATGGTACTCTATGGCAAACAATTCGCCTTGACCTCAAGACGAAAAACCTACCTATCACTATGTGGGAATATGTGATAACACCAGCTTTACACAGTATACGGTCCTTACATTGTACCTGTACCTCGACAAATATGACTCCCCACGAGAGAATGTTCAATCACTGCAGACGATCTTCTTGGGGAAATTCGTTCGTTCGAGTAAATATGACCCTCTGATAGATGAAGTTGAAGCAATTCCCAAATATAGTTCCATTAGATTACCAAACGGCAAAGAGCTGCTTGTTTCTAACCGTCACCTTGCTCCCAGAGGTACGTTACCATTAAACGAATTCTCTGAAAATGTAATAGAAACTGATCGTAATCTTGAGTTCAATACAGATGAAGTCCGTATTTATCCCATTGCTCTGCCGGAACACCCAGCTGCTGAAACCGATCCAGATGTGTCAACGCTAGATGCGCCTGCAGAGACAACTCCTTCCCCGCTCATCCCGGATGAGCCGCGTCGCTCAGGTCGAGCTCGACGACCTCTTGCTTAGGGAAGAATGACATGGATTTGACTTTGTCATTCGTTATTTTCTATCGTTCCTTTTAGCATAAGGTTTAATCTTTATTTTCAATATCATGTCAATTTTTTTAGGTTAAGTCGTTTAATTCCGCCCTTTCGCCCTTCGCTAGCAATCCGTGATACCGATGCATGCGGTACACCTAATACACAAATCAAATGATTACAAGACACCAAACAAATCCTGACGACCTGACTATAGTGACATTTGTCCATAAGTTTGAAACTTACCCGTCAATAATTCACACGAAACTAGACAAAGCAATGTTTACATTGTCAATATTGACAATTATCATAGAGGGTAGATGTTGTCTATTATTAAAATTGTTGCCATTGCTAGAAATTAGTACCAACAAATTTCCGCGACATGGCGCACCCTCAATAGATCCTGGTTCACCTATAATACTATATAAATCTGACTCGAGCTCAAAAATGACCCCACGGCTAGTGTGCCGCGGTTGATCGACTGAGCCGCGGCGGAGTTTGACAGCTTTAGTAGTACAGAAGCTTTCTATGACATAAGATGTCAGCTAATATAAAATTGTTTAATTAAAAAACATATTTAATGCCTTTTTCTGCGGTAAAATGGTACCAAAACAACTCCACAAAAATACAAGAAAATTGATGGGATCCATTGGATTGTGAAAGTTTAACCCTGAAGAGCTGTCAGTGTCAGCACGCCTAGGGTCAATTTAAAAAGACATTTTTGTATGGAGAGCTGTGTATATTTATATACTCAGTCAACGCTTGTCACTTAAAAAAATATTGAAGTATTTATAAAAGAATACTGAGTATATTTATCGAGAAATTGGGAAGAGAATTTATGGACAAGTCAAAACATTGATTTTAAAAAACGTCTAAACCAGCTTGATACTTTCTCAGACAGTGAAAGCAATGTTACATTAATCCAAAAGTCATAAACTGAAAAGATACTGGAACAGTTTGGTATGTCTAACTGCAAACTCACTCCAACTCCTGCACTGAGATTAGACACAGATGAAAAAGTAAATGCCGATTTGAAATCTTTTCCTTATCGCCAAGCCGTTGGAGCATTAGAATTTCTTATGGTTCCAGACCAGATATATTTTTTAGGTATCTTAAGGGTACAATAAACAAAGGTCTTGTCTTCATAAAAAGGCATATCAAAAACTGATATGCTTCAGTGACGCTGCGCTGATCGGCTGCGACTCGTGTAGACATTGCACGTTCGCAATGGTATTCCTGTTTTCCGGTCCCAACATGTGGAAAAGAGCAACCAACAATAACCATCTCATCTACAGGCGAGAGGCGAGAGAAGCGTTATGGCTAAAGGAACTCATGGAAGAACTCCTCCAACCACTTACTAGTAGGCGGTGATTGAATACCCGACCATGTTGATAATGAAGTCTACAATTAAACTTTCTGAGAATCCGCCTTATGAGTTTTATAAAAGAACGAAGCACTTCTTCATTCGAAATGCCTGCAGGATAGTGACTTCACTCTGTAACAGGTTTTCACTGATCTCCAATTAGCAGTATGTTTACCAAAGTGTTGTTCGGATGAAGAATAATTAAGCTTAGCCAACTTCCTAGCTTCAGTAGTTTCGGCTCTGCAATGATGAATCAGTCAGGACAAATAAACTTATATATTATTTGCTTATATTATAGACTTCAGACTGATACCTATAGACAAAGGTCATTTAACTTACTTTGAAGTGGCGCAAAAATGTTTAAGTATAAACAATCTTCACTTTGATTTTTAAGATAAGGAATCAGTCTTTTTAAGTATTCTAGTCTGCCTTTAGGCATAGTGTCTAACATGGTCTTTTCATCGTCAATGTCTGGTATTTTTTGAGGACACGCAGGACCTGGCCGGTCAGAGACACGCACGCCATCCCACGGCGATGGGGCTCTTGTAGGACTGAACCTGCAAATTAACAAGTTAAATTTGGACGTTAGTGGTCATTACATTAAATAAATTCATGTAGTATTCATAGAACAGTATAATATATTAATAGCGCACAGCCGGTCTATATGCGCCATCATTAATTAGATTAAACGTGACGTCACTGGTCGCACCAAGTGTCAATTATTTCGAACATCTAAGAGAATAGCTGGGTTCATAAGAGACTAGCATGTACAGATATAGTGCAAAACTATTTTCCATCAAATCTCTAAAATTATTGCATTAAATGAGTGACATTTTCATATACATTAGTATCGATGAATATAAAGATTATTATTTAGTGTCAAAGTGTAAAATGGCATTTGAAATTGAACAATAAAGTTGCATTGTTCAAAGTTATACTTGTTTAATATACTTAAGTATTGTTTAATATACTTAAGTACATTTATTGACAGTTCGGGTGCCGTCGCATTTTAATAGAAATCCGAGTTTTGATGGAAAGTATTTTTTTTGCACTATGCACTACCTATGATTTTTTGTAGGGATGCAGCGATTAAAGTACTATGATTAAAAACATAGCCAATATACGGGTAATTTTAGATAAATACTAAATTAGGTTTCAGTAAGTTAGAATGATTTCATGTTTTCCTACAAAATATACGTAATAATACATTTCGATACTAGGGAATTTTTTTTTTTTTTCAACGAGGGTGAACGTTGGAGTCCGAGTGAAACGAGGGTGACAATCACCCGAGTGTTAAAGAAGTTTTTACACGAGTATCGAACCTAACTTTTCATAGCAAGTGCCTTAAAAAGTGAAATTTACGCACGCGAAGCGAAGCGTGCGAAAAGTGCACTTTTTACGCACTAGTTAGGAAAAGTAAGTTTTATGTGTTATATGACAGATATTGATGTGTTTGGTGTAGGTTTAATATTGTTAGCTACATACACATTTATTCAGTCACAATAAGTTTTTAAAAGTTGAAACATCGGGAATAACCTCATCGGCAACAATATTAAAATACCTACATGCTTGATTCTAATTGTAATTCACTTTTGCCTCTTTTTACACACATTTCAGATAATAAAGTATATTATCAAGGGCATGTTTATTTTATGAAGTCAAAAGCATAAAGAAAAAAAAGTGGTTTCAGTTAAATAAGTGAGAAAATGCTATGTCAAGGTGATAGGAATATTATAAAGATCATATTAATCACACCTTACTTTACTTATGTTATGATAATATTATAAATCATGTTACGTAAAAATAAAATTAATTATTTATGAAAGTAAAGGTACTTCCGAGAGAGCCGTGGCCATACAAAAAATAGTCAGGAGAGCCAAATTAATAAAATACGAAAATTTCATGATTTTTTTTTATACCGCAAGGGTGGCAAACAAGCATGCGGCCCGCTTGATGGTAGCATAGGTTGGCGCGGTCACCGCAGCCTATGGACGTTTACAAAACCGAGGCATCATTCACGCGTTGCCGACCCCGTAAAAACCTCTTTAGACCCTTTTTGAAGAACCCCATACTGTAGTCCTTTGGGATGACCTGCGCAGGAAGCTCATTCCGAAACCTTAGCGTATGCGGGAGGAAATTCCTCTGAAACCGTTGGGTACGCGACCATTTTGGTTTTAAAGTATGTGGCTGAACTCTCTGACGGACATCAGTATCAGTATCCCGATAGTGTTGGTTACAGAAGAAAATTGGTCTATATTTATTCATTGATATAATACTATAGCTGCTTTACCTGTTGGATCCTACTGGAGGGGTAGCGTATGGTACGCCTAAAAAAACTTCAAGTGATCTTAAATATTTATGTTCATCCATGCCCAATACTATGCCCTGCAGTTTTCCATACTTAGTTTGAACTATTCGACTACTTATTTTAAATTTTACATTTGATCGTGGCAGTGGATTAGAAGGGCTTAAATAAAATTTCTTGTAATCTTCGTAGTTGCTGTAAGCATTGGGCTCATTAGCGTAATTGTTACTCTTTATATCTACATATTTATCACTATCGTAAAATGGGCTTTGTTCAAAATTGACTTTAGTATAATGCGAGTTAGTGTCGGTGTCACGCTCCTCGTAGTCATCATTCCGGCTTTGCTGGACACCGTCCCTAAAGTTATATTCTTTGGTTACGCTGCTCTTTTCCCTTAAATAACGATTCATGTGTGTCGTGTTAGAATTAACAGAGTTTAATGACAGACACAGTATAAGGGTAAAACTGTACAAATTGAAAGATTTTCGAACCCCGTAACAACTATAATTTATATTTAGCATTCTATTATTTAAATTTCTTTGACATGTGTCCATATCACGCTTTAATGACTTGTGATGTTTTATCCGTGTGTTCCGTATAATTAGTCAGGTTATCATTTTATCCTGTATTCTTTCCTGAGGAATTATTTTCTCCGAGTTGTAATTTGTAGCCCCGCATCTGAAGCAAAAAGAAAAAACAAACATCATTTATTGTACATGTCAACTTGTATCAAGTCAACTGAAAAGCTTATTCGATGCACTGTGTCACCTCTTGAGGGTGACTGACCGCAAAACATTCATCAAACAATTATTTATTATAAATAAACATAATATTTATCGCTAAAGTGGGAATTTCTATTCTACCTCACATACTTGTCAATCGGATATTTACTGATTTTAAATTTCAGTACCACTTGGTAAAGTAACTTGTAACTACTTATACAATTAAAATCAGTTAAGACTTCGGCCAACCTCGGTAATTGTCGTCAATCCCTCGTCTATCACATAGAGTTATCAATTTACAGATTTGACCTTTAATTATATATATTACTCGTTGTCTTATTGAAAACAGTAGGTACAAGAACGATATGAGCAACGAAACCTCCTTTGTAGCTCAAAAGTAACACAACCTTTATATTGAAATAAGAAAGATGTTAGCAAGTACTAGACTAGTTTGACAGTCTGCCTTTTTAGTGTCAAATAAAAACAGTTTGACGTATATCATACATTTATACAGTCGTCAATGTGAATACATATATTCGATTCTATCAAATTTCATAAAACTTACTTACAATAGTTATGTATCATGGCTTCAACCAATTTAAAGCGTGGTAAAATAATTGTTGCACAATCTCGTGAAATTGTAAATAGTGTATATAACTACAGCCAAGCCGTTTACGAAATATGAATAAAAAACGGTTGAAGCCGGTTTTTTTAATTTTAATTTCATGATTATTTTATTATCAATGATTAATGCGACATAATATCGTACCTACTTACACTAAACAGTAAAATATTAACTCATGTATGTATATATATATTTATATACTGTATACAAGTATAGCTTCATTAAATAATGAATGTTCAAATTCATGTCGCTTCTGCATAAAAAAAATTCCTAAGTCTACCGGTCTAATGTCATCTTGGCAGGTGCTTAAACATTGCGTTTATGATACTTCAAATTAAATGCTACCTAAAAGTAATCGCGGCAATCTAGATCGTGTCATTTCCGACTCGGGATTTAAGCGATGATACCCGAGAAAAAGCGAAGTCTTAACTGATTTTAATTGTATTGTACTAGTTATGACTTGAAAAAAAAAAACATAAATAAATAAGAAAAGTAAAAATCAAGTAGTTCGCAAAAACGAACTTTGCGCACTTCAAACAGCTCAGTAAAGAGAAGTTTCTAGGAACCTGTATTAAGTATTTATTTTCTCTACACATATGTGTTTGGGCCATGGGATTACATCTTCCTACCAAAGGATGTAGCAGGATGAGAGACGACGAGCCTGAATTGTTATACAGGACGTTTTATTTTTTAATTTAGGTTTTTTTATAGGAAAATAAGTGAGTAGAGAGCTCTTTTTTTTAGGATAGTGTGTATTGATTACATCAACATTTATAAAAATTTGATAATTGTCCTTTTCACACTTTTTGAGAAAAAAAATAAAAACGTTTTAAAGTTGAATGAATGTCGTGGGATTCCAGATGACAGCGTAGAGGTTAAAAATTGGTATGGATTATTTTCATTTGACGGGGCATTAACTAAGAGTAGTTTAGAACTTGAAGCTTTGGGAGTAATTTTTGAAGATTTAGTACTTACTTCTTTATAGTTAATAAGACATAATACTTTTTGACTTACACTTTGACTTGGAAAATTTTACACATGGCGGTTCCAAAGATTATAGAACCACGGTATGTTACGAAAAGTCCTAAGCATAGTTATTATATATTTTGGATGTCATTCCAAATAGCAGTATATTATGAATTTGTACTTATTTTCTCACAATATCTGATGGTGTTAAGCTTTACGAAAATACTAATTTACAAAAACGGTGATTTCATTTCGGTGGGGGCAGTGCCTCAAGAAGACACAAAACATTCCTTGCCCATCTAAATGGTGTTGGAAGAAAGAGGAAAAAGCTCGGGTGCCGCTATGGACTCAAAGTGCTCAAGCATGCTAGACTTGATAAGATGTCGATGCGTGAAATCTTGCAGTTCCAGGTGCAATTGTTTGAAACGCCAGCTCAAATGTACTGAGTTTTGTAATTGTCCACAATTAACTAGGTAGTTGTAAATTAAATTAATTCACATAAGCTCTATTATTATTTGTTTTTATTTTGAAGTGTTACCTGACTACGTTTATAAATTTAAGTTATTTAAAAATCACAGTAATATTACAAAGGCGAAAGTTTTTGAGTGTTAGCTTAACCGGGCCATACCCAGTACCTACTAGTTAATTAAGATAGGATAGGATAAGTAAACATTTGTATGGAATGATCGGTGCGTGCAGTAGGCTGTTTTTTTTTTGTTAGTAGTGCTTGGTTTTTGGGTCTTTTGGCCGTCCCCTACACTGTGCTGACGAACGTCGCAGTACTTTAATTTATTTATTTTACACTGAAAATAGTCAAATTTATATTTATGTTCATGTTATTAGAATCTCCATTAAATGGACTTTCAGATAGTATTTTTTATAAACCAAGTTAAAAAAAAAACCATGAGGATTTGTTTGCATTTTGTTACTACTAAAAGTTTATTATTTTAAGTATTGCGTCATATTTTCGAAAGCGAAGGAACCCTAAAAACTAGTATGAGGAATGAATCGGGCATCATCTAGTTACCTTATAACGACACCAAACTTGACTTAAACGTCCAAACTAATCCGCCAGAATTTTTTTTCTGAGTGCCGGGAGCTCTGTACTTTAACCCCCCCTAACCCCCATCTGTCGCGGACTTGAGACTGGCTCAGAGCGTTTTGGGCTCAGGTGGGCGTGTTTTACATTCGTACCAAATGGTATTGCTTTACTAAAAATTGTATACCTCTCCATACAAGCATTCCCAATAGAAAACGACTATACATGGTTCCGGAGGTAAGGTGTTACCTATATATGACCCCTAAACATTTTTTTTGTGCTATAAACGCTCTTTTTCTTTCTGTTGAGTTACCCCAAAACATGACACCATATCGTAAACTGGATGTTACATACGCATGGTACGCTGTTAACATCGTTGACTGGTTAGTTATTTTTGTAAGTGTAAACAAAGCATATAGATATTGGTTCAGTTTACTGCATATTTTATCAATTTAAAGTTTCGAAGTTAATTAGTGACTAAATAATTAAACAATTTATTGGTCATATTTTTTAATTATTTTAAAAATTTCTTAAGAATCTCTTTATGAAGCACATAGTTAGTAAATCATAGTATTTAAAAAATGCAAATTAGGGGGTCCAACCGTGACATAGTTAATGTGGTCAGTTAGACTGGCTCACGAGGTAACCACCATGTGAGAAGTTGATTCGGCGAGCATTGTACCGATAGTTTCATAGCGAAGACTCTAGTTGTGGTTGGATCAAGTATCCGGGACACGACGCGCATAGTCCGGCGGTTCCTCTCTCTGCAGCCCTTACCACCGGCAGCCTGGGCCCTGCCCAATTGCCGGCGGCATCCTAGATTAGGTTATTTATAATGTTGTTATTGTTTTGATACGTTTTGGAAATATTTTTATATTTTACTTTTATAAAAAAATTATAAAAACCTAAGTCAAGGTTTGAAATAAATGTACTTAACTAGATAGGGTTATCCAATTTTAAGAGTTTCTACTCTGCCCGAGCGATAGTGTGCTCGATACGCGGAGCACACTGCCCGCTCGATAGCGGAATCCCCGGAATAGGTAACTAGTTTTAACAACTATATTTTCTACTGACAAATCTGGGACTCAAACGACAGCGCTTTCTTATTCAACTAGTTAAAATGTTACCAACCAGTTGAGTATTTGCTAGAGGTTGTATGAGATCACAATTTTACAAGTACTAGTACTTCGTAATTTTTAGTGTTTGATTATATGCTTTGTCGGCAAATGTTTGCCTTGTTATGAATTGCACAGAATGAATGTAGTTTAGGATTGTTATGATAAGTTTAGCTTGTATATTAGATATAGTTTTAAGTAGATATATTTTTAAATATAATCCTATCTTTTTTCTATTCATAAAATGGGGATTGAAATTTTTCGTATCAAAGCATGAACACATTTTTACTAAATTGGTATAAAAATAAAAATGGTTCCTCGTTTCTGTCTCGTAAATTGCTTCGTTTGTTAAGAAAATGGACGATAGACATCTTTGTATTCTTTTTCTCAGAGCTACGGTCATTTAGATTGGGGATGAAGTGTCTCAAGAAGGGTCAAATGAAATAACCTCGACCTAAAAGGATTCGGATTAACCTATTATTTCCCTAGTTAATATAGGAAGAGATATATGATTTGGGAATCATAGTATCATCATCATCATGTCAGCCGAAAGACGTCCACTGCTGGACATAGGCCTCCCCCAGAACGACCCAAGAAAACCGATCCTGCGCCTTCCACATCCAGCGGTATCCCGCAACTCTTAACTAGGTCGTCCACCTTGTGGGTGGTCTACCTACGCTGCGCCTTCCAGTTCGTTGTCGCCACTCCAGAACCTTTCCGCCCCAACGGCCATCGGTTCTGCGAGCAATGTGCTCCGCCCACTGCCACTTAAGTTTGAGTCATATCATAAGGAGTCTAAGATAAATTATAAAGAAAATCTTGTTTGAGCTGGTCTTCCACAACCAAACCCTCTTGTCCGTGTGGCTCAGGAATAATAATTATGTAACTCGTACTTTCGTGTGGGTCATGCCTTGGTTGTGCAGATTTGTTACCTTACAAACTCTTATCACAGAATATAGTAAAATAAAACACATTTATCTACGTACATATCATAAGTGCTCTAAAATGCGTCCAGAAACCGTAGGAAATGACCAGCATTACCAACCATCAGAAATCAATGGAGATGTAATGTTAACATTACCTTCTGAAATCAGGAGGTTATGAGTTTAAATTTGGAACAGCTGTCAAATTCAAGTGGGGTGTCCATTCTAGTATCTATAGATATTAAAACAGGCATTGATACGAAATGCCAATTCGTTATGTTTTTTAATATAAATCCAAAGACATTTGAACTCGAGTGACAATAGAATAGGGAGTTCATTCGCTTGTCTATGGTTAAAAAAAATTTTTTCGACTGAGATACGAAATACGCAACGCCGCCATTCCAAGCTGTCATTTGTTTTGTTCGTTGACTTTTTAATGTTTACAAGTAACACTAATAATAATGCAGGTCATTTCCCTACGGTTCCTGAACCCATCTTAAAACACTTATGATATGTGTGTAGTTAAATTAGTGTATATCCTGTGATATTATTATAAAACTCGCCTTCGGCTCGTTTCATAAACCCACACTCTTGTTGTAATACCCTTAATTATGCACATATACATAAACTACTATGTATTATAGAAATAAAAAAAGTAACTTCTCTTTATCGTTTAGGAACTTACTAGGGTCAAAATAAAAATACATAGAAAACCAAAAACTGAGCACACTAGCAAGCTAGCTTTCATTATAACTTTTCAAAATTGTCCTTTCACGTCAATACATAAAAATCGTAAGGTGCGAGGTCGGTAGGTGACCTAGTAATTCCACGTGTGATGTCGCCAAATAGTCAATCGTTCGCCTGGCGGTGTGCAACGAGGCGATGTCGTGGTGAAGGAGCATCCTACTGCGAGGTCGTTTCTCCCGAACTTTTTGCAAGATAAGTGGCAAACAATTTTTAATGTCTGCTGTAACTGTTTTTTCAATCCTCTAAAACAATTGTCGCGTAACGACCGGTCTGGCCTAGTGGGTAGTGACTCTGCCTGTGAAGCCGATGGTCCTGGGTTCGATTCCCAGTCAGGGCATTTATTTGTGTGATGAGCACAGCTATTTGTTCCCGAGTCATGGGTATTTTCTATGTATTTAAGTATCTAGTACCTCTAACAGAAGCTTTACTGAGCTTACCGTAGGACTAGGTCGATTTGTGTAAGATTGTCCCGAAATATTTATTTATTTTATTATTTATGGCCGGTCCTTCCGAAGAACGAGGCCACTATCTTTTTTCCTACGCTTCGACCGAGAGGTCTTTACTTTAGTTGGCAACTCCTCGGAAAGAAACACCCACTGAGCAGACTGTATTTTGATTTCGGGATCATAACAGTAAATCCAGCATTCGTCGTCCGTAAGTATGTCAAACAAAACATTTGAGTCACCTCCGTTAAATCTTTGAACCATTCCACGGCACTAATGAACACGACGGATTTTTGGGCCTTGGTCAAATCATGAGGTATCCACCGGACACAAAGCTTCCTGACAGCTAAATGTTCATGCAGGATTTTGTGCACTTGGCTCACAATACCGATGCCTAAACTTCCCCAAATCTGCTAATAGGTCACTCTTTTGTCAGTCTCTATAATACGCTGCCCAACACTGATGCTATCTTCAGTCGACGCCGTAGAAGGCCGTCCTTCGCGCAACTCATCGGTAAGATTAGTGCGACTGCGTTTAAACAAACTCATTAAACTAGTTGTAAATAGTAGCACAAGATGGGGCTTCATCAAAATGATAAAATAATCGACATAATTAGTTTAAGCAACGAAAAATTATGATACCTGGTTGAGTTCTGATATTGAATATCTGAAGTAGAGTTTAATTAAATGAGATCATAATCAGACTTGTGTGATAATACTATCATTTCTTATGATACAATCTAGAGCATTTGTTGATCAAGGACGTCTATTCTAACATTACTGAATGGTTCGGATCGAGTATACTTCGATTCTATTAGAACAGATTTGTTATCTTTCCATTTCACTATTGCAGAAGGCATGCTAACAAACTGGCCTGATTCGCCTCGAGTCATTGCAGAGTATATTTCTAAATTTATTGTTGCATAACCTAGAAATCGATTCTGCATTATTCTCGTACTATGCAAGTTCAAGGTTGCTATATGCTCAATCAAAGGAGCGGTTGTAAAATACCTGTCATGATATACGCAACTACCGAGAGGAACTGTCTTCCTCAAGTGCAGGATTGCAGATGGACCAAGACCAAGCTGTGAATCGAAACAAACATGGGTTTTGCACCCTGGTAAAAATCAAGCATAAGTGTTATTTAAATGGGAAACGCAAACGCGTTCGTGACGTAAAGTTACGTTAAAATCTTACACCCAGGGCTCAGTTTTCCAATACATTGGCGATCTAGGATAATGAATTTGCTGTAGTTTTTATTTATTTACCTGTTTGACGCATTTAATACCGGGTATTATAAAAAACGTGATACAATATTATCAAACCGGCGTCTGGTCATGATTTGGAACAATTTTACTATGGGGTCAACTTTATAAATTGTAAATAAATAATAATTCTCTCATACATTTTCGTAAACTTATACTTGACCTTTTCGTCTTCTTGCACCGAATGGTACTGGGCAAATAGATGACAGTGAAAATGTTGTCGGAATCGGTGGTCGAGGAGTTGTTTGTGGTAAATGTAAAGGAGAACGTGATCGTAGCCTGACTTTATTAACATGTTCATTGTAATCATCTTCGTCCGAAAGTAACTCATCAAAATGCTAGTCTTATAAACAAATAAAACTTATAAACATGTACATATTCCAAGTCCTCGTCGTCAAGGTCTTCTGTCAGACAAATTTCCATCCGCGAGCAGGTCCGCTATTACTTTATCGCCCAAAGGAGCCCCTACAGAAATATTTCATCCTAGTTACAGTAAATAAAGCCTGTATGAAATAAGTTATACGGTTATATCTACTAAATCAGATTGACAGACCGCAACCGACACCGAACGATCGTGAGGATTCAATTTTACGCCATGAAATGGTACGATCGTGATAGTTAAAATTTCAAATCCAACTGAATAAATTTGCATTGCTCAGATTAATTTGTCATATCAAAAACATATACTGCACAAATTATTTTTTAGGGTATTTGAATACGAGTAAGTAGTCAATCATTTTTTATTGACTTCTTATTCAAATATCCATAGTTTAAACTTTATGTTAAAATTTGACTCTATCTCTGTAAAAAATTTCAACCCCCGTTTTAAATCTTTAGGGGATGAATATAAAAAAAAACGCTGGAATCATTTTTATTTTAATTAAACAAAGAGTTTAAACACAGCGTTTAAATTGTCTCAATTCATATTTTACTCCATCTCCATACAAATTTTTATCCCTTTTTTTTGACCCCTTAGTGAGTATCAAAAATTGCTGAAATTCACATTTCTTGTATTTAAATAAGGAGTGTTTACACAAAATTTTAAGTTTCTCACTTCAAATTTTACACAATCCCCATACAAAATTTTGACCTCCTTTTATTTTCTTCAGGGATGGAATTTCAGAAAATCCTTTCTTACTCGATATTTAAATCGAAAGTTTTTTTTTTCACATCACCTCATCGGAAAAGGGATATTTCTTCCCTGCAAGGAGGGATCAAAGTGCCACTTTTCTGTTCAAGCACATTTCATTGCCAGTATAAAATATTAATATAATTACATAATGAGCGTCGTATGTACATACTCGATTATAATTTCGTTGTAATCGATTACGTTCACACAATAAGTTTAGGTAAGAGGGAGAAAGACATACTCTTTCTCACTCGCACTTATGGGTTTGCAGTTCAAAGTCGCGGTTTAATTCGATCGTAGGTAGGTATTACATATCCCAAAAAATAATATAAAGCATTGCTGTACTAATTAAATTTTAAGTAAATCATTTTAACCAATAACGATTCTACCGATTTACCGACCAATCAAACGATTTTCTCAATCGAATCGATAAGTATACAACAGTCACAGCTATCGATTAATCCATTTACTCTGCATGTGCAACTAAGTATTTTAAGTTATTTGTGGAGCCGTCATCGTGAAGTTACATTGTAGATATTTATTTGTTATCACTTTTTTTTTTTTAAAGTGCTATCAAGTAACATACGGAAAGGAAAGAGTGTTAAATTATTACAATTTTAAAGAAAAATGTTAAAAACAATAGAAAACATCAACTCAGATTATGGCTAGTATGCGTTCTAATTCCAAATTTGAAACCAGAAAGAAGCAAAAATGTCGGCGTCGAGCGATGAGAGTTTGGAATCAACACCGGAATTTATAAAGAAACAGGCCACATCGGTTCTTGAAAATTTGCTGCCTAATAAGTCAAGACATAAATATCTCAAAGCATATGAAAACTTCTTAAAATGGAGATCATCTAAAGGCGTAAAATCTTTGTCAGAATCTGTGATTCTTGTGTATTTTAAAGAATTGTCAACGCACATGCAACCTTCCAGAGTTTGGAGCATATATTCAATGTTAAAGGCCACCATCGGCACAAAACACGATATTCAAATCAACAATTACACAAAATTGACGACGTTTCTCAAAGAAGTCAACTACAAACTACAAACAACGTAGAGACGTTTTTAAACGAAGCATCCGACTACATTTTCTTGTTTAATTTGATAATTTTGGCACACTTAAAGATTTTTTGTTATAACAAATACCTATTTGCATTGTAACTTTCACAATGGCGGCTCCTCAGAAATTAAATTAATTTTGTTACTAAACAATTTCTTTTTTATTTTCATCATAGTTGATGTGAAAAGCAGTATGTGTCACGTGGTCTCAAAATTATTTCGTCTTGGACGTTAGAATCCCTCATTATGCTCAGGTTTCTACTTTAGAATCCATCGCTTCATTCGGGATTCAATTTACGTCCTTGACGGAAATATACTATTTTGATCCCTAGTAACATAAACTACTATTTTTATATTTGGACCCGGGTATGTCCTTAAACTACGTCCAACAATGAGAGGTAGGGCACAGCGTTGACCATCACGCTTGAATCTGGGGCAGCCCAACTGGGGAAGTACCTCCTCCTTACAGAAGATCACAGCCATAATAGCACTGCCACCTTTCAGGTATGTAGTGTTGTGTTCCTGATGGTGAGTAAGGTTCCCAGAGTTCCAACCCCCCTTAAAGGCCGGCAACGCGCTTGTGACTCCCCTGGTGTTGCGAGTGCCCATGGGCGACGGTAATTGCTTAACACCAGGCAATCCGTCTGCTCGTTTGCCGCCTATGTCATAAAAAAAAAAAAAAAAAAAATTTTTCTTTCGATTTAAATATCGAAGATATTCGCTAGCAGATTGTTATCGATGAATTCTCAATATGAATTGAGACTTCGATGCCGTTTAGTGTTCAATACGCTGGCGGTAGATGTGTTTACCCGTCACCCATGATGACGTATACGACGAGGGATAGATAGAAAAATTTGACAGCGGTACTTGTATAGCACAATTGGTAGTGCACTGGTCCAGTGGTTGTGGGTTCAAGTCCCGCTGAGAGTCAAATTTTTCTATTTTTCTTTCGATTTAAATATCGAAGATATTCGCTAGCAGACTTTTCTGCATAATAAAAAATAATCCTTTCTCATTGCTTCTCTACCTTATCGAAATAACCTACCCTGAAAGTTTCAACTCTCCAGGTTCAGTGGTTTCGGCTCGGCGTTGATGATCGATTAGTCAGTCGGTCAGGATTATATGTATAGGTTAATGAATGTTCATTGGTTGCAATAATGAACTATTTTTTCTTGTTATTTAGAGATTAATACAAAACGATTACTTCAGAAATAGCTAATCCGTTAAACAAAATCGACAGAAAACGTAAAAAGGAAACGAGGGAAAATGGACAATTTATTCATCGTCAGCCCTCGAGGCAGTACGGTGTTGTGGAATATAATAGCGAGGAAGGCTATTGAGTACCAAGACAGAACAGCTTGATTAAAAAATTCTGGAAATGCCAAACAAACGCTAACTTAGTCTACTCGTATCGATGCTCAGTAATTTTAAAATAAAAAAAATGTAAGGAAGGTTGATGATTTTAAAGTTCGTGTTTCGTTGGTTTTTCATTTATCTAAATAATATATATAACTCAAAGGTGACCGACTGATATAGTGGTCTATCAACGCACAGCCCAAACCACTGGACGGATCGGGCTGAAATTTGGCATGCAGGTAGATGTTATGACGCAGGCATCCGCTAAGAAAGGATTTTCATCAATTCTACCCCCAAGGGGATAAAATAGGGGATGAAAGTTTGTATGAAACTTTGTCAATTTTAAACCGATCGGGCTGAGACTTTGCATGCATAAAGCTACTATGACGTAGGCATTTGCGGATAAAATGGCATTTTTCGAACAAAAAGCATGCATGCATACAAAATTACGTTTTGAACGATAGTGTGCCAAAAATATCTTAAATACTTCTTAACGCGAGCGAAGCCGCGGGCAATAGCTAGTATTTCATAAAAATGTAATAAAATGATGCCTTTGGAAATCCGTGTTTATTATTTAAAAATATGTAGCAAAACTGCATTTTATCCAAAAAGGAGCCGTTCTCTCGCCGTTAGCAGGGTTAAATGTAAATTTAAACGATGATTTTGTTTAATGTAATATGATAGATACCTACTAATAATTTGAAGTTAAGTGTCTATCAGGCTAATTGTCAACTAATAAGAGTAGTTGTACCCACAAGGGATTCGGTTATCCTTTAAGGTGGAGTAGTGGCTGGGCCTAAGTACAAATAAACGAACAGACACTAAGTTTCATACAACCGCGCTGCGATAAGTAATATGAGATAGGTGCGCCTATAGAGTATTTACATCTACACTAATATTATAAAGGCGAAAGTTTGTGAGTGTGTGGGTGTGTATGTTTGTTACTTCTTTACGTCTAAAAGGCTGGAGCGATTTTAATAAAATTTGGTATGGACTTAGCTAACACCCTGGATATAGGCTTCGTTTTACTGTGGAAATAGTACATTACTGCAGCCGCCGGGAGACAGGGGGTTGCAGGCTGAGTTGTATAGTATACGACACCTGCAAGACCCTTTCACGGCTAGGCATGTATAGTGCTTTTCTCAAACTAATGCAATGAAATAAATAAAAAAAATACCACCGAAAAACAGCTTAACGACAAAAGTTTTTTTTTTAATTTCCCTCCAATCCAAGGCAATAATACTACAAAGCGTATAGTAATAGTAATAGTATTTTTGCCTTCGATGTAATAATTAATGACTATCATAAATAGTCTGTCTATAATTACTACATACAACATTTAAAAAAAACACCAAAAAAGAATCCACTTACCTTTCAAATATTGGCGCTACGGCATCTGCCATTGGTGGTACACAATAACAAAATATAGATACATAATACCAGGCCCGGTTAGATTATTCAATGTTTATACACCCGTAACACTATATTTGAGTCACAAAAGCATTGAATCACACCATTTACTACTATTTCGTCTTAATAAACAGAGTTTAACACGCCGAGAAACTTTTCCATTCCGCCATTATTAAAACAAGTGAAACAACTGCTGTCGTGCCCTGTGATTGGTTGACTCAAACGTGCGTTCGAAAACGCGCATGCTTGGAGTAGTGTTTGGTGTTCGCAATACTTCGGCAATAGATTTTAAATTGAGAGCATGTATAATAATGTAATAACCTGATGATATGAATCTTAATTTTTATGATAAATAAAATATATCTCTTCATACCATTTCGTCGGAAATAGGCGAGATTATTTTTTAGCCCGTTAATCATTTAGTCACTAAATATGATAAAAAAATATAATTCAGCTGTTTGAACAGGCTTCATGAACACAGACACCAGGTATACATAAAAATAAAATAAATCTTACTTCCCGACCTAGGCCTGCAACGACTTATTTCCAGGCCGCGTATGAGACACGTAAGGACGATATTTCATTGCATGTTTGAGAAAAATATCTTATCATGGGAAAATCGCTTAAAATGAATTCGAGGATAATGTACTGGAACTTTGTACTTAATTTTCTCAAAAAAATGTTGTAAATAGAAAATTAAAACACGATTCCCATACTAAACTTATCATACTAAACAACTCTTTGACCAATATTGAACATCACTGTTGACATGTTTAGATTTCAACATAAACCTATGCGTGGCCAGTAGCCGACTCATCTCCATAGAGATTCACAATCTCAGATTTTTTACCATAATATAAACAAAATTATACGCTAAAATTAAAAGCTAAGCGAATCACATGAGTGAAACGATATAATTTGAGATTTGGGAAGGAAAGAATGGGATTAATGATAAATATACCGCGGATAACGGGAGAAATTATGCGTTGACAGCTTAATAGTGCGAGGGGACACATTTTATATCAAATAAATCGATGTCCATAAAAAGCACGATGTACTCGACCACCGTTATGATATGCAGAAGTACCTATTAATTATATTTGTAAATAAAATTAAAACGAAATGTTTGAATTTCTTCAGTATTTTATATAATTTTCGTAATATACAATTATATTTTTTTCTAAATTTTCTGATTTTAAACTCCTTCGCCTTGGTGACAAAATCCATTTCATCCAACTAAAGGACCGTTTTAAATCGACTGTCTACTGACTAATCGGAGCAAAATTAAATAATTCATAGTGGTTTTGAATTCTTTCTGTACCACGTAGTTAGTTCCACTTCTTTACTAGATAACAAATTATTTAAGATGTTTAATGTTAAAATGCCAACGTTTTTCTTCAATCCGTCCAAATACTTGTTGTGAATAACTTTACCTTGAGGATGTAACCGTAATCTTGACAAGTGCACTTTCAAATTGTGAACTATATTTAAACTGCCTTCAAGGCTTCAATTTTGATTTTGTAATTGTTTTATTGTACCAAGTATTATTGACAAATTACTGTTTATCCATTTTAGATCATTCATAATATTTTAATCGTCCATTGCACGTTTGACTTTCAAAATATACATTGAATCCCTATTAGGGAATGACAGTATGACTCGCTTGATTTCAGGCAAATACTTATGATAGTAGCAGGCTGCGTTTATCCATGTTCCCCTTCTTATAATAGTTGGCTGCGGTGGTAAAGGAACAGTTGGTAACATGTGACGAAATGTTCTTATTCTTTTAGGCGATTTTCGGAACACCTTTTTTGTGTATGCGATTAAATTATTCACAGAGGGAAAAAGTAATCAAACTTGTTCAGCCACATGTAACATGAACAAAATTAGGAACAAAGTTTATTCAAGTTTTTTCCAGCCTTAAACATATAGGCTACACCATCCATGAGGAATAACAAGACTTTATCGTGTTTCTTATGGTCTTTACTCCATAGTTTCTCTAAGGCATTTCTAATGATGAGTAATGATATAGTAACATTATTAACTTCGTCTAACCAAAAACTCGATATAATATGTGGGGTACCCATCTGATTTTTTAATAAAGCTCCAACCATTACATTTCCGCTTTGACGTCCGTTCGCATCTGAGCATTCGTCTACGCTTACGTAAATTCTACCATTTTGTAAGCTCAGTCCTGATTTGGTGCATTTTCTCTTTATTTAATTTTTCTCAGAAAAGATTCATATTACGTATTCAAATATTTTGTAAAGTATGTATTCCCGAATACGTACTTTACAAAATTTTCCGGATATGCAATTGTAAATGAAATTAGTGAAAACTGCGTTCTTAATCTGGGTCCAGGGGATGTTGCAAGCCAAAATAAACTTTAACAGTTCCAGGTTTAATACGTTTTGTGTTTTTGTTGAAACGCCGCTGTGCCTTTTGCTTCTGATGTGCCTTTATACGGAAAATTTGAATTTGACATTGTGATCTCGCATTTTTGCTATCCAAGCTATCCAAGTACGTACGTAGCATGGTGGCTCGATAATATTAATGAATCAAATACATGATAGTAAATTAGTTCGTTTCAATGTAATTTCTTAAATTGACACCGATTAACTTGAGTCAATGTCAGAAAGCGGTTGTTTATAATTGCGATATGCAAATATGATATGAAAGAGGTCTGTATGTGAAAAGTACCTATCTATTTATAACTGTCACTCACTCTTATCTATTACGATCATTCCCGTGACTATGGTAATGTTGATAATAATTATAGTACCAATGTAGTTAGTTGACTGAAATAGTATCTAAGCTTACCTGATGTAATTTTGTTTAACAACCTGACATGTAAGATAATAAGTTTGATCTATATATTTCCGATTCAATAATTGTTCGTATGGATGTCGATAGAATAGTCGATATTTAATTAACCACTAGGAGCAGAAGCATTTTTGCTCCCGTCATCTGGGGTTTTAATAATGCCTTCATGTCCTTAAACTCTGATTAAAAAATAAATACACCCTTTTAATATTTTAGAGTTAGTATTTCCCTCGCGATAGGGGGGTGAAAGTTATGTGTTTCCACTCATGATTCCACTATTTAAACTGCTCGCTGTTTAATTTTGGAATATTTAGCTAGGTCGGATCTGAATATTAGTATGTGAAGGTCCAGCCTTGAAGTTTATTAAAATATTATATTTGTGGGAGGCCTATGTCCAGCAGTGGACTGCATACGGCTGAAATGTAAAATGTATATTATGGTGGTATTAACTGCTCTATATAGTTCAAGACGAGAAAAACGACTGCACTCTTTGGGTTTTAGAACTGCCACTAATTCGTCAACCAAAGTAATTGAAACTGTCATTTTCTATTTCACGATTACGTCCGATTACAGCCATGACCCGAAGGTTCTTCTAAGATATCATGTAATACCATTAAAGAAAAACTATTTTAGACGTGACATGACGGCCAGTGTTAAATATCAGGACAGGCTCGTAATAGGTTTTTTTTTTAATAAACTATAATTTGTTTGTTAGATAAAAAAAAGAAATGTTATACAAAAGTTTTTTTTATTACAGATAAAGATTAATTGTTTTAATGTAATGTGTTATGTCTTAAAACATCCATGACTATTTTGTTAGCACCTTATATATTTATTGGACTTGCGGTCCAAAAGTTAAGAGGGGCGGCAAGCATTTCCTATCAGGCAGGATCTACTTTAGAAAGAAACTAAAGTTACACAGGTCAGAGATCATCACAATCAATAACAAAGTCAATAACATGTTTCGATCTAAGAAAGTTAAGTATGTCCTTACAACTTATATTACCGATAAGTTTTCCTCATGGTTTCCGGGACGTTAAACATTGCTGTGCAGATACCTCCTCGTGTAAGAGATCTAAAATAATAAAATAAAAGCCGTTCTAGGTTTGCGTAGTTCTTTGTCTAGGGACAGACCATTTGATCTCGGGTAAGATAAACATTTGTATGCTAACTAAGAGGTTTCAGACAATATACTGCTTGTTTTATAGTATTATTGGAAAAAATACAATAGTTTGCATTATTTGTGGTCTGCGTCGAGAATTCGATAACGATGTGAGAAGGTTCGGAATGCCGCCATTGAATTGATCACATTGTAGTTATGTTTTTCTTAAAAACCATATGGGTTTTGATTATATCTCAATGTACCTTGATATAGAATCAAACTATGTAATATACAGGGTTTTGCTTTATTATTTTTACTAATTTAATCGTCACTCACCGTTCTGAACGCAATTATGATACTGGACTTTATTTAATTATTAAATTTTATAAATACTCCACTTTATTTTAATAAGTATTTACCAAACTTACTACTTAGAATTACAAACCAATTCGATTTGATTCGAGATTAAAAGTGTAGGTACCATTCGTATACAGTTACCATTTTGCACAGACTTCTGTACTACTGAGAGCAATGACATGCATCAAATAGTTTGAAACGTGAAATTAATTTGCTTTATAGAATAATTATTCTACTCTTTCTTATCTTGTAACACAACTTGCTAACCTGCCCCTACGACCTTCATCGATTAACATCCAGACGGTTCGGATCTAGTAATAATGATAAATAATGATAGTAGGCCAAGCTAACATCTTCGTTCGTCTCCAAGCCATTTAACTAATAAATGATTTCACCTACTCCTTTTTACATTTATATTTACTTTATTTGTATAGGTCTGAAGCCAAGCTTGTAATATCAATTCTCATTATTTACTCCACGCCTTGCCACGCCCCTTGGCGCCTTCTTTCCTTGGCCCCCTTCTACGGCCCTGTAAGTTGTTTTTTTAGTACCTCGTTACCCATCGAATAGTCCTGGGTCCTGCAAGTTATCTATCCCACCAAAAACATAAATGCAAAAAAGGAGAGCCACGTTCAATACGAAAATTATGCATTATGAAAAATCCAAATATTTATGTATTTATAGATATACATATCTGTAAATACATATATTTACAGAGCTGGATTCCAAATTTCATCCTTCTAGGTCACCTGGAAGTAGGTTAGATTTAGGTACTTATATGTCCACAGTCAGTCAATGCTAAAATCTTCGAGTTTTTGACCTTTATATCTTAACGACCGATTGAGCTAGCTTCATGTTTGAGCTTCTAGATGTCCTAATGGATATAATTAAACACACGTAGTTTTATGTGTTTACGTTAAAGAGGTTGTGAGTTATAGAAGGGTCAAAAGTGGCACTAAGTGGTTCATGTAATATTACAGTCTGCGCCGGCTAGCCAGTTCCTTTGCTTGAACTTGGCTTCACACGATGTCGCGTATCTAGGTGTATCTATATATATATACATATAATACTTTTGTTCTGATTGATGGACTAACTGACCGATCATCACCACCGAGCCGAAACAGGTAGGGTAGGTTATTTTGATAAGGTAGAGAAGCAAAAAGAAAGGATTTTCGAAAATCTACCCCTAAGGGGATCAAAAGATTATTGGAAATTTGTATGGAATTGTGTAAAATTGAAAGCGAGAGACCTTTTTTGTGTGAACACTACTTATTTGAATACAAGAAAAGTGATTTCAGCGTGTCATGAAATTCATCAACTAAGGGGTCAAAAAGGGGGTTATAAGTTTGTATTGCGATGGAGTCAAATGTCAACAGAGAGACTAAACGTTTTGTTTAAACTCCTTATTTAATGAAAAGAAAAGTGATTTCAGCGTTTTTTTATGTTCATCCCCTAAAGGTTCAAAAAGGGGGTTGAAATTTCTAAAGAGATGGAGTCAAATTTTAAGTTAGAGAGTTAAAACCATTTAATTGAATTCTTATAAAAATATATGTATTTAAACTTTCGTGAGACATGTTATATAAATTAAAGATAAATTTCTTATTAAAATAACTTAAAAACCATTTCCGCAATTTAAGAAACTCATCACCGGGGTTAAAGAGGGCGTTGAAAGTTTATATGAAGCTGGAGGAAAATGTAAAACGAGAGATTTAATGCTTCGTGTATAAACTCCAAAACACAATAATAGAAATAGAAGCGTTTTTTGATATTGATCCCTTAAGGGCCTTAAAAAAGTTTTAAATTTTTACGAAGGGTATATAATATTTGAAATTTACACATTGTACTACAACTTTTATCCCATGGGCATTTTTGCAAGAAGTGATAGACTTGACTACTTATTTTTAAACAGGCAAATTGAATTCTTTTCCTATAAGACTTGGTATGCCTGTTTAAACAACAATAATAATTTCTACCGGTTAAAGGTATTATTTTACGCGTGGAAAGCCGTAGGCAAAAGCCAGTTAGTATACATTAAAGTTAGTATATAATATAATCGTCATTTAGTACCTACAAAACCTACACCTTGTTGGGTTTACTGTAAGATAATGTAGTAAGGCCGATTATTATAGATTTATATGTTTTCTGGCTCAGTGAAGAATTATCTGTTACTCTTAAACTCACTGGTTGGACGATTGTCCTCCTGTTAACAGATATACGACACCTGTACTCTGAATCTTTTCTTTTCCTTTGCCTTCTTTTTCATTCTGATGTACCGATGTGTGACCTCTTTGTTATTGTTTTAAATCTGCAAATGACATTTTTCTTTATTGATTATGAAAAAGTCAACGTCTTAGATTATATTTTCAATGATCTCAACATAACAATAAAAAACAAAATCTGTTCTAGGAATAGAGCTTTCAAATTTTATGTTAGTTAAAAAAATTCCATTCCATTGGGATACCAACTTTTATACAACTCAATAGTGTTATGGAAAGGAGCTCAAAGTAATAATTATAGTTTAATTAAGCATAAACTGCATGAGAAAGGGGCACGGTTGCGCTTAGGTGGAGTAGTTTAGTACCTCCTAAATAAAATCCTTACTTAGTTTTTATAATTGTTAATAAGGAACAACATTGATCACCATAATCACAGACAAAGCTAAAGAAGAAAAAAGAAACAAGGATAAAGTAAACGAAACTACGAATTATATAATTAAGGTTCACTTGGCCATCAGAAGTAAATCCTTTTGGGTCGGACGAGAGATCGCCGGAACAATTTGCGAGATGGTCCCTGGGGCATCGTTTTGTACTTTTATAGGCACGATTTAAGTGCGAATAGAATGGGGCAACAGATGTTTTAAGTTAGTCCTTCGTCTATCTAATCCCACACGATGGCTTCTCATCTTTAAATTGTTTTCGATCATTCGCGGGGATTCATAAACTTAGTTATCTGAGATTTAATTTATTGAGGTAAATCTACTTTTGAATTTTAGAGGAAAACTACAAATTTTCTTAAAACAGTTTGTTTTAAGGAAAAGTAAACAAAAACAAGTTATAATGTCTAAAACATTAAGAACGACATTTAATAGAAAGCCAAAAATTATTATGTGTGATGGTTTTGACAATTTTAGCAATAGCTAAAATTTAAAGGCTTATAGGTCACAAGCTTTTGCCTAATAAGTCACAAGCTTTTGCCTAAAAATCCTTTCTTATTGCTTCTCTACTATTACCTCTCTGCTTTTAACTATCTAGTGGTTTCGGCTTGGCGTTAATCATCGGTTAGTCAGTCAGTCAATCAGGACAAACGATTATAATATGTATATAGATTACTAGCTTTTGCCCGCGGCTTCGCACACGCAGGACAATGTCTGTAACCGGTTATACACGCTGTGTATAAACTTAAAACTATTTTTAAAGCCTTTAAAGTATCAATATCAAAAAACGCTGTCTTTTCTATAGTTGTAACACCTTATTAACACAAAGTATCATTACAAAGTATCAAATCTCTTGCTTTCAATTTTCCTCCACACAAACTTTTAACCCCCTAGGCGAAGAATTTCATAAATTACTGTAATGGTTTTTAGGGTAATATAATAAAAAGCCAAAAAAATAGTTTTAACTCCCCAAGTAAAAATTTTACTCCATCTTTGTAAAAAAAATCAACCCCTTTTTTGAACCTTATAGGGGGGGGGATGTTTTTTGAAAAAAACGCTGAAAATACTTTTCATTAAATAAGGAGTTAAAACACAACTTTTAAAGTCTCTCAGTTGACAATTGACTCCATCTCCATCCTAACTTTTAACCCTCTCTCTGATCCCTTAGAGGATGAATTACAATAAACGCTGAAATTACTTTTCTAGTATTCGAATAAGGAGTGTTTACCGAAAATAAAAGTAAAGTTTTTAAATTTCTCGTTTTTAAATACACAATATCTATACAAATTTGGAACCCCTTTTTCACCCTTTTAGAGGATGAATTTCAAAAAACGCTGAAATCACTTTTGTTGTATTTATATAAGAAATGTTTATACAAAGTTTCAAAACTCTAGCTTTAAATTTTACACTTACCCCATATACACTTTCAACCCCTTTTTTACCCCCTTAATGGTAGAATTACCAAAAATCCCTCCTTAGTGGGTGCTTACGGTATATAAACTACCGTTTCCTTCTATTAAGCGACCGGTCTGGCATAGTGGGTAGTGACCCTGCCTATGAAACCGAAGGTCCTGGGTTCGATTCCCAGTCAGGGCATTAATTTGTGTGATGAACACAGATATTTGTTCCTGAGTCATGGGTGTTTTCTATGTATTTAAGTATTTATATGTATCTATTTATTATATATAATTATCGTCGTCTAGTACCTGCAACACAAGCCTTATTGAGCTTACCGTAGGACTAGGTTGATTTGTGTAAGAATGTCCGAAATATGTATTTATTTATTTATTATTTATTTATTAAATGTTGGAAGCATATCCGGCTTTTAGGGGGAAGATAAAAATTACGTTCCAAAAGAATTTTCCCTTTTGACATGTCGGGTATTTCAATTAAATTTTCGTTTACATGACATCCACTGAAAACGCATCTACTTGAATCGTCATAATTATGCACATACACATGCACATACTGAATTAGTTTTTGTAAGAACATCATGTATTCTGCCTAAGCTGATGCTTCACTGTCATAGAAAACAACGATAATAGATTATAAAATACTTAACCAAAAAGGTTGCTTGGTGTAGGTGGTACGCTCTTTATTTTTTGACGTGACGGGTTAAATAAATAGATTGAAAAATACCCAATCAATGTTATTGTAAGTTCATTTTGGTCACTAGTGTCAAAAACAAACAGAAATTAAACTTAAGTACAGATTCGATTGACGGTTGAACCTCAAAATGGCAAAGTCGTCTTGAAAATATATTTTTTGTTTTTTGTTCAAACGTAGTTTAGTGTGTAATATTGATAGCGTATTATGCAGTGATCTAACGCAGAATTGTGCAGCTAATGAAGAATATATTTCAAAACGTGTTTCACCACTATTTTGGTCATCACCCGGCAATCCCGGGGTCACGGCCGCCTCTTAGCTTTCTGTAAAGTCCAGCTACCACTTTACAAAACGCAAGGCCTACTACCGAACAACGTCATGCTCTAAGGGCAAACATATATGTTATTATACTTATTTGTTATTGTACTTGACACTGGCGAAATCATCGATTGATTTATTGATGGAAGCCATATTTTTTTAAAAGAAGAAGAAGAAGAAGTACAGATTCGTTCCTACTGACGAAAGTGCACCAAACAAATACGCAAAAACTTAGTTGTAAAATAGCAAATGTGTACGGGATTTTATATGTATGTCTCTTCCCTACACGGAACAATGGTGTTCCGGACATTTGGGAGGCGCACGCGGAGCCGCCAGATCGACCAATGCGCAGAGGTCCTTTCGACAATTTAATGAAATATAAGGGGTACTAAGCGTCTGTCCGTGTCATGGGACGCGCACACAGACAGCACCCGCCATAGTGTAAGGACTATTGAGTTTTATTGGGTGAAAGGGATGGACTAGTTACTGGGCTTTTACGTAAATTCAAATTCAATAATAAAATGGTATTCAATTTTTTTTCCGGCAGACTGTGAATCACCCTATGCGTGATGGGCCCCCAAAAAAAGCGACATCAAAGATGGCTCAAAGGCAACACCGGTGCAAAGGGCTAAGGGTAGAGAGGTGTCACTGGACTTAAAACATATAGCCAACTCGCCACTTGGGTTTCCACATCTAGCCTCGAAAACTCAGCTCTAGCGACCCCACTCTGGACGGCCGGTTAAGGCAAGCCAGAGGCAGGGGACTTGTCCCACCTGTCCGACAGGGCACTCCAGGGGCACTCAGGTACGTGGAGTCGCTACTTTCCAACAGATCGCCACATTCTGCCCTGCATTGACTGCACTGGACCAGTGGGCGATGGGATCGTCACATCCCTACGCCAATTATATTAGCTTTAGTTGATGTTTGTATCTGACCATTCGAAAGTCTTGTTGCTATTAAGAACTACTTTAATAGAAATAAATAAAATAAAAGTACATAATTATATTAAATGGAGCCACAACCGCGAATTTATAATTCCGAATCTTAACAAAGATGACTAATTAATGGCCTTAGAGACAGTGATTTCACATCGCTGCGGTATTATTTCAAAATTTTAATAATACCTTATATTTTGCAAGTCAACGTCTTACCGAACCTTTGTTAAGACAGACGAATATTTTCCTCTTTGTGTGAAATATTGAGTAAGTTTCTTGAAACGCCAGTAATTAAACTTGATGACGTAAATTTCTAAACAATGACGTTAATGACTTACGAATATACCTATTTGTTTTTTTAATTTATTTATATGTATTTAAAATGAATATTACAAACGCGCAAACGATTTAAATTAGGAGGCGCACAAGTACGTTTCATTACTATTGCTTAAAATAAAGGCAGGTATCATAATTTGACAAGTACTTAATAGGATCTTCATCAAGAATATTAAAAATAGTATGAGTCCGCTGAATTTAATTGAGCTTTTAAAGTCCAAACTCGAGCCGGGCAACATAGACATATTTCCGTTAGTCATTTTCAGTGAAATCTAATTAAATAAAATCAATGTGTAGGTATGTATAGGATTCACTCCATTACATTTTTAGAGTCAAATGCAATCCCTACTAAATCTGGAAATAATCACGCCATCCATTGCATATTCGAGCTCGAGAAATATGTTTTATAGCTATTAAACTATTATATGTTGCACTCGGCAGTAGATATGAGGGTCAGTGCGCGTTGCCTTCGAGGCTTCTAGTCCAGGGGCTAGCCGCTATTTCGCCTAGAGGATCTGCATTTCCATCAAACGCAGGAATGCGACCAGTTTTTTGAGTTTTGGACAACCTACCCAGTGACAGAGGCCTAGGTTTAAATGATATTTTGAATAGCTTTTTGATCTTATAATATAAATGAAAAAAATGGTATAACGAGTACTACTGAAGATTATTTTTTGGTGCGAAAACTGTTTAAAAATGTGAAATCATTATACAAAACTTGGTTTAAAGTATCAACCAATTAGAATACCGCAATATTAAAATCCACCAATGAGAAAACGCAATCAAATTCTCAAAGCATTAGGTGCTTTTTAGTTCCCTACTTCACAAGCATTTAAAATAGTAGATTGTTAATCAAGGGTAGAAAGGCACTCATTGACAACGAGGTAGTTTGGCGCTCGAACGAAGTGAGAGCGCTAATAGTCCGAGTCGGAAATGAGTGATTTTTACCCGAATTAAGCATACTATTTTTCATTTCGAATGCGAGGAAAGTAAAATAAGAGCAAGAAGAAAGTAAAAAAAATGTCTCTTAGATAATAAAATGTCTGACTAAAAAAACTAATATTACCGTATCAGCTTGTTTAAGTTGAAGCATGAAGCTGAAGGTTTAAGTTGTATCGATTAATCATTGAAATATATTTATAAAGGATCAGCACACATTCTGACAAAGATTTCACTATTTTCTCGGACCGCCATTTCAAACAAGTTAACTGATACGATAACAGTACTGATACGATTTTCTATTGAAACTTGCGGTAGGAGGCTTTCCATGATAACTTGACCTTTATTTCTAATTCCGTCAGGTGTTAGTCGATTTTAGAATCGCTTTAATAACCCGTAATTATTATTTCAAAATATAACTATACTTTGTTTACTATCCAAGTGTTTCCAATAGTTGCGCGGAATCCAGCCTCTAACTTTTTTCTTGCAGCATAATTGTCCACTGATACTTGTCATAACGCACAGAATTTTTTTTTTTCGCGTGCGTTATTGGCGAATTAATGGGTGTCTTAAACAGCATTATAGTTTTATAGAAAAACCTAACCCTTTATTTTTAAAATTTAAGGCTTGTTTTATGTATAAAGTAATATAATTTGTAATAAAATGTATATAATTTGTAATGCTCGGAAAGTGGGTCATTGCTTATCTACTATGTGGATGGAAAGTGATACGTTTCCGCCCTAGGGTCGCAATTCAGCATGTTCCTATTAGTTCTCCCCTTGTGAGCACTCAGTAGAACAAAGTGGCGAAAATAATCTTATTTGCCGATGCCAGAAACAAATATATGAGAAAAGTTCTTTCTGTTATATTAAAGGTATTGATTGTAGCGATTATCATACACTAAATATGCCAATCAATTCAAATATTTATATTATTCGCTTCAATTTTTTAAGTGTTTTGGTTCTATATTACAGTAACAAGAAGGAATAAACCTACGAAGTTTTTTTTTTAACTTTAATATGCGCAGGTAAGCAACGGCAGTAATTTATACAGCCGAACATGAATGTATACTTACTTATTGGAAATATTACATTCTTATTAGTCATTATTAAATTGAATAGAACCATTTTATTACTAATTCTATTACTTTATATGTAAAACAAGACTTAAATTTAAAAATAAAGGGTCTTTTTTGATAAAACTAAAATGCTGTTTAAGACTTCCATCAATCCGGCAATAACTCGCGCGAAAAAATTATTCTGTGCATTATAATTGGAATTAATAATTACGGGTTACTCAAGCAATTCTAAATTGGAGCTAACACGTGACGGAATCCGAAATAAAGCTCAAGTTATCATGGAAAGGCCGCAAGTTTTAATAGAAAATCTGTACAACTTGTGTGAAATGGCGGTCAGGGAAGAGAAATAAGTGAAATCAGAATTAAGATAATGAAAAAAGAAGTTTGTTAGAATGTATGCTGATTCTTTATATATATCAATGATTTATCGGTTCAACATAAATTTTCAGCTCCATGCTTCAACTTAAACAAGCTGATGCGGTAAGATTAGTGTTTTAGTCAATCAGTTTATTATCTAAGAGACATTTTTTTACTTTTTTCTTGTTCTTATTTTACTTTCCTCTCATTCGAAATGAAAAATATTATGCTTAACTCGGGTAAAAGTCACCCATTACCGACTCGCACTATTAGCGCTCTCACTACGTTCGAGCGCCAAACTACCTCGTCGTCAATGGATGACTTTTTACCCTTGATTAACAATCTACTATTGTTAATTGTTAAAATGTTTTTTTTTTCTCGCAAACGAAGTGAAAACTAGAGTGTATAACTGTCTAAACGCCATATTACCCCTCGACCAATTTTCCCACTTCGTTCGGGAAAATAACCATCTCGTGGCCTACTTTAGCCCCTTGTCAAAAAATCTACTATTTATTAGGTGTTAGGTGATCACCTACGTTTTATTTTATTTTGTTATTTTAACACCATTTAGGACACATAACAGTATAAAATAGAAAATATAAATTATTTATTTATATTTACTGGTAATTACAATACAATTTATGTAAAATTGCAAATTCTGAAAGCATGATTCAAAACTCCTCAGTCTCAAGTTAGTATGTTAAAATAATAAAATATCTATTTCACAGTCTTCAACGGTAAAAAATATTATTGATTTTATTATTTTACTAACACCATTTGGCACACTAGTATATATTATATTTCCACTTTTTTGTGGCCCATAGTTCATTTTATAATTATTTAACTAGAATTTGAGATAGAACTGAGGCCAACAAGACAATGACTAAATTAAATTATTTAAAAATATAACGCTGATTTAAGAATTATAAACGTATTATGTACGTTAAATACTATTGCTGGTACAGCATGAGGAAGCCAAAATAGAAAGTAGTAGTCACTTTCTGTTTTGGCTTCGTCAGGTGACAAAATAGAAACCTAGTTCAGATAACGTTACAATGACAGGGTTGGGCTTAGCGCGACTCGTGCCGTTAGATCGCTTGTTCAAATCTTGTAACATAGCGGACAAGAATAATACAGGATAATTTTGCTAAAGATAAGTTGCGCTTAAGTACCACTGTTCCACTCAATATTAATAAAAATTAGTATGGCTATGTATAGATATTTTAAACGAATGGTTCACTTTCATAGATCTTCAATATTTATCAAGTTTTCAAATAAGTATAAAAAAATGTTATACAGTTGTCAACTCCTTAGATACTATATACTAGTATATACCTTAATGCTACGTGGTTTTAACTATTTTTATTGTTAAGATATCATGCCCTTATTGATAATTAAAAGAAGAGTTTTTCATTCAAACCAGAATAATAAATAAAGTACTGAAGTCGCAATGCATAATCCGCATGAAATATATACATAATTATGAGCTCCTTTTACTTATACTCTTTATTCATTTTATGTCTTAGGCTAGGTTTTTATTTATAAGATTTTTATAAAAGTAAAATATAAAAATACATCTAAACTGTATCAAAACGCAATTATTATTACGAATTCGCATGGCAGCAAGTAAACTTTCAAACAAAACATTATATAATATATATATATATACTGTTATATGTATATATATATATTAATGTTTTGTTTTACAAAAACTGAAATATATTATAGACGACTTATTTTATATATATATATTACATATATTTCAGTTTTTGTAACACTGGATGATAATATTTAAACCAATGTACCAAGTATTAAAAAGTAATTTTGTCGTAAACTCAATTTACCTTTCTGAAGAAACACATAGTACTGCTGAGGTGTCCATATTTTTTAAATTTCACTGGTCATAATGCTTTCACATATTTATACTCTTTATTAAGTATTTTGATTAAGAAAAATGTAATATTTATTGCTCTTAGTAGTTATGAGACCTTACACATAACTTGATTTTTAGTCAATAACTACGAAAGCAGAAACTTATCTATAATAACGTTGTAATCTATTCTATTTAATAAACGGTTTAAATCTTCCTTGCACGTTATTAAGGAAGCGCGGACGAGCGCAGACTGAAGCCACCGTTCTGAAATCCGAATCTATACACCAATATACATGAATCCGGTGGCAAAATAGCAAACTAATGTAGAAACCATCATTTTGAAACATTTCGCGTAGGCGCTAGCGTAATAGGTAACGGTAAAATAAAGTTGGTTTTTAGTATTTCGCTCTGTCGGAGCTGGTAAGAGGCAAATTGCGCGAAAGCTACACAAATAGTTTCAATCACTTTGGTTAGATGTCGCTGTACTTGACAAAATTAGTGTATTTTCTTTTGCCTAACTTGAAGAAATGGCTTGGCGGAAAAAGATTTAGGTCCAATGAGGAAGTGATTGAAGAAACCAATGCTTATTTTAAAGGGTTGGAGCAATCGTATTATACGGAGGGAATAGAAAAACGTTGGAATAAGTGCTTTGAGTTAGATGGAGACTACGTTGAAATGTAAATATAAACTTTAAATGATTTTGATATGTAGTATTAAAAAATGAAAGTGAAAACTCAGTCAAAAAGATTTAAAGCTACTATCATACCGCAAGTCACAACCAACATTTCAGAAACATGGTCGAGTGCTCTCGAAAACAAAGAGAGGTCATTTATTACATACTCGAAAGGGTCACAGGGAAACATGGAAACGTAAAACACGCATTTACTTTTTTGCGGCACCACTTGAACCTAGAATTTTTTGAGGGTCATAAAAATGAATTCGAAACATTCATGCCGGCTCATGACAATAATATTATAGACGAATCTTTTAAACGAAAATTTTGGTTTTTGCCAAGATTGAAATACGCGTGAGATAACACCCTTTAAATTATACTTGTTGTATTAAGTTGCGGGAGTATGCGGAAGGTCTGAGAGCCCGACGTTTGAGATTCAAATGCTCGAATATTTTATTCGATAACCAAGGACCGGAATTCTTCATAGCAAACATCAAACTGTCAGAGGGATTGACCAAGCTGTTTTATCGACTTATCGATGTTACGGACTAATATCGCATTACCCATTACCAACTTAAAAGATTAATATTGCACGGTCTTATCATTGTAAGCATTAGCATAATCTGCATAACGAACGAATCAACAAAGGTTTAAGTCAAGCCGTTAAGAAACAAAATAAAGTTATTCGATATAATTTAGCCAACGAGCACTGACATTTCGATTGGAGTAATACTATGTTCTGTGACGAGAAAACGTTTCAGTCCAGTCACCATGGGCGATTACAACTATGGCGTTAAAATGGAACGCGTTACACACAAGACCATGTCATACCAAACAAGGAATCGGGTCGCATTTTGGTACATATTTACGGTTAGATGACTGCTGACGGAGTTGGCGAGCTGGTCTGTATGCTACCGCGAACAACGGCACTTGATTATGTCGATGACTTTTAAATTATATGTTGCCATCTGTCCGGAATGTTTATCCGGAAAATGAAATACCTCAATTTAATTAGGACCAAGATAATTGTTCTTGGCACAGAGCATTGGTGACGCGAGCCTGGTAACACACCCGGATGCAACAATGTTACCCTGGTAATTACCGGATATAAACCCTATCGAGAACATTTGGGGCCTTATAATTTGGAGATGGAGCGACCGTCACGAGAAACTCTATTTAGACCTCTTTATTGATTTGATAGGAACACCTGTGACTAGTGTGGCTGAGCTTGATACGTTAACATACATACATACATACATACATACTTACATTTCAACCATATGCAGTCCACTGCTGGACAAAGGCCTCACACAAATATGACTATACCTAGATATATTTCTAGCACGAATGTTGACGTCTAAGTGTTTGACAAAATAAAAACATCGACAGTCTTGTTATCGATAAGTGCCACTTCAACGTCATAGAGATAATACAAAGAAAATATAGGGTAATAGGGTGCGTTAAAAATAGGTAATAGTAACCAAACTATAAATTTATTTATATTTTACATACTTTAGAAAACAATTTGAAACCCTTTTGTAACTTTCTTCGTGTCACTAAATTAATCACTCTCCCATAAGTCACTCCATGATACACCCACACCCAAATTGTCTTTCAAATTGACGCAGAATGATGCAACATGTAGTATATCCCAAACCCATTTTTGATCCCATAGCAAATCTGTGTCTGTGTCTCTGTATATAGCTACAGTGTAGGTATATCTTAGTTTTTTATTATTAACAGTATCGCACTGATGTATTAATGACCCTCTTTCTCTTTTACTTAAATATGTCAACAAATGTTTACACATTTTGGGCGTTTTGTACGTTATAATTATATTCTATGTAAGTTTTTATACATATAATCTGCTTATCAGTGTAGTGACAGAAATAAATCATTTGTTATTTATGTTCTACGCAGTTTTACAGCCAGTAATAGAACTATCAAAAAGGTTTTCTTACATGATTCTCGAAGTAAACGATTATAATTTTTTCCATGTTTTCTGGTGTCAAACTTCTTCGCCTTTTGGAGAAAATCCACTTCAATTGGCTAAATGACTTTTCAACTTCGACTGATGTTATCGGTGCATATCGAAAATATGGAAAACTATCAGCTGCACGTTTGTCATTTTGTGTAAGCTCCACTTCTTCACACTTAAGTAGTTGATTAATTTTCATTACAGTTTTGTATCCTGAATTCTTGTCTATGACAGTACGAAATTTACGGTATATTTCCTTGCCCTTTATGTGTAAACTGATTTTTGACAAATTTGTTTGCACGTTTTTCACGATATTAATGCTCGAGTCTAGTGTCAGTGAAGGCGACTCTAGTTTTTTAATCGACCTTTGAATTATGCACAAATTTTGTGCAATAAATGATAAATCTTCCTGTATATTTGCTTTATTAATTTCCCTTTTTGCCTCACGTATGGATACAGCGTCTGTTTCTCGAAATGTATTTAAGACTCGTTTTATGTCATTTAAATATTTTGAATAATATTCTGCGGCTTGTAGCCATGTACCCCATCTTATGATCGTGGGCTCAGGCGGTAAAGGAACATTTGGTAACATCATCTTAAAAGTATTTATTCTATTTGGTGCCTTCAAAATACTTTTTAATGGCTGAAATCAAGGTATTTACATTGGGAAAAAGAGTTCTTACTTTCTCTGCAACTCTATTTAAGCCGTGGGTTAAACACGTAACGTGGGTCATATTAGGAAGATGATGTTGCAGATTTTTACCTGCTTTAACCATATAAGGTACTCCATCAGTCAGTAGTAACAAAACGTTGTCTAAGTAATTACCTTCAGTGTTCTTGTACAGATTTTGAAGAGACTCTAGAACCAAATTTGTAATTGTGTGGTTATTTGTTTCTTTCAAACATTTACTGGCTATAATATGACACCGACTTTGTTTATCCTGGAGGAGCGTGCCAACGATGACGTTCGCGATTTTCTTACCATTCCCGTCAGTAGTTTCATCTACTGTTACGTATATATATTGACTATTAATTTCAGAGCGAATGTTCTCCATTTCTTCCTCGTACACTTCCGGGAGAAATTGTTGCCGTATGTAACTTCCAGTGGGCAGTGTTCGATTTGAATATTTTCCTGTGATACAATTTTGAATAAATGTTCGAAAATTGGGGTTGTCTAATTGGTACCATGGCACATTGCAGTTGATCATAAATTTCGTTAAGTCCATATGAAATCGTTTATTCTCTTCTTGAATATTCTTATGTTTGTCTGTGTTAATGTGACATCTGATGTTATGTTTCTTTGCGACTATGTGTACTTTGCATTTGGTGCAAAATAATGTTGAACCACGAAATTCGAGTTCTGGTATATTTACAATAAACGAGGTGATTCTCTCGTGTCGGGACGTTTTTCTGGGTGGCATTTTTTCGTATTCAGTCTTGTGTTAACAATATATTTGCCTTGCAATGTCAATAAACGTCACATTTAATGACAATAATTATTTACTTTTTTAATGAATAACGGCTATGAATATAAAAAGTTACACACACACAGTTTTTACACTACAATCAAGATAAATAAAAAACACTGTACACCCTGAAAGTTTCATGTAGACTGCTCTATAATAAATAACTATTCATTGCAATACGTCTTGTCGTTGAAGTATTAAGTACCTATGTACTTATCGATAACAAGTACTTGTCGATATTTTTATTGTGGTAAGCACTAAGCAAATTCTGTTCCTGCTAGAAAAATATCTAGGTATAAATATGACTTTTATCATCTTGGGGTAGTTGCCATAGTCGCCACGCTTGGCAGGCGGGTTGGCGACCGCAGTAGCTGTAGATTGGGTTTCGACGGACGCTGCTGCCGATCCGTAGGATTTTTCCCTTTGTCGCCTCTTACGACACCCGCGGGAGGAGATAGGGTGGTGCTCTTCTAGTCAGCCGGCATCACACGGCTTACGCTAACGTTGTATGTAAATCAATGTACCTATTATTTTTGTTCTATTGTGTCTACTTACTTAAAACTCAAGTAGTTATGGGCATAGTAGTATATCACGCAGTGAATGTGAAATAATTATATACGAGTACTATGGATTCTCCGTCGATTTCGTGTACGGAGGTACCAGCACACACATCGAGTTCCAGCATTTCTTTCTCTAAGCTCAACGGTAGGAACTTCAATGACTGACTTTTGCAGTATTGAATGTCTACTAACTGACCTAAAGATGTGGGGTGCCTGCACAAAAGACCTGACGAAAAGACCCCACTGAGAAGAAGAATGATTATATTGTCTTCGGTTGCCGCGATAATTACCTACTCATGAAATAAAACAACTAAAACGGATTATGTCGCGTATAGTAATTTAAACCACGAACGCTGCTAAAGGATTCGAACCGTCGTCGGGATGAAGTTTAAATAAGTATTCGCGATATAATCAGTTTTAGTTGTTTTATTTCAAGAAGAAGGATGCTAGCGTAGGAGCGAAGTATGCCTTACATGCGATGGAATTGTATAACCAGGCATAAGGTCAGCTGGAAGTGAAACTTTAAATAGAATCAAGAAGTCATATACTGACAGCGGCCTGTCAATAAAACTAAGCCTCATGAAAAAGCTTTTGTCAAATCAATACAGCGGTCATATGCAAGAATATGTGAACAAATCACTGACTAAGCAGGGAACATGCGCTTCGGTAGATGATACATTTTGGCAATTGTCATGCTCGCTAGTTCACCCGAAGAATTCAAGCAGCTATTTATGACCCTCCAACACGCTAATGTAGAGATATTACATCGGAAAACGTTGTGACGGTTCTTTTAAAAGAAGATTCTCGTGTCGTCACTTCTGCATCCAGTGCCCGGCCCCATGTACAGTCGTTTTTTCACCTTAATACTTTATAATAAGGTGCAAAGTGTAAACATATCTTGACTGTACCTGTCAAGCAAGGATCTACCAACAACGTGCTTCAAGCCACCGCTTCAAGGACTAAATAAAGTTTTAGGCTGTGAAGCTCACGTACTCATTCCAAAAGAAAAATGCACTAAGCTTGATGCCAAGCAACGAACTAGTAATACTATAGAAGCCTGACTCGAGCTCAAAAATGACCCCACGGCTAGTGTGCCGCGAACGATTGACTGAGCCACGGCGGAGTTTGACAGCTTTAGTAGTACAGAAGCTTTCTATGACATAAGATGTCAGCTAATATAAAATTGTTAAATTAAAAAACCATATAAAATGCGTTCTTCTGCGGTAATATGGTACCTGAACAACTCCACAAAAATACAAGAAAATCTATGGGATCCATTGGAATGTGTAAGTTTAACCCTGAAGAAGATAAACAATTATTTAAAGTAACATATTGATATATAGACTAATACGCTGAACCAAATGTCGTAACTCTATACTAGTTTTATAATGACTTATGCCTTTATGATACTGAGTGACAAAATGGTGATAATGTTATGCAACATTTCTACTAGTAAGTAAACTATTAATTTTATGTTCAAGTAACGAGCAATTCCTATAATATGTTTTTATTTAAAAACGCAAATACCTACGCTATAAATGTGCCGCTGGTAAACTTTTCGTCATAATCATTCTAGTTTCCCGGAGGCCGCGGAAAGGATTTATTATTTATTATAAATTATATTTTTCACGGAATTTAATTTTCTGCCCAAATGGGCAATCATTGAATTGTCGTTAGAGATTCGCGATGCCTTAAGGTCGAAAATTGTATTTCAGTAATACAGGATTGAAATACTTACTATCTGTCATTGCATATTACAGATAACCTCTTTGTGAAAAGTTATCATTTTCTTTTCTAAATCTGAAAGCGGTTCCAGCTCCTTAGTGAGTTTTTTAAAGAAATTTTGTTATTTGCGTTACTATCATTTGAATATTGCAAGAACGAAAAGATGAATATAGACTCGGTAGTCGTCTATTGTTGGCAAAATGTCTTTACATCCCAAAGTTCAGTACTCCACGTCGATCTTATTAATCTGTTGCCTAGTAAACAAAAAAATGCATGCGATATATGAAAGTAACGTCTTATTCTAGCTTGCTCTTATAGTGACAGTTTGCTATACGATAATACGATATTGAACCTTAGTGGGTTGGAAATTAAACTCCTTGACTGTACTCACACTATACGATTATTCCAAAATACATATCTACTACACATTAATATTATGTTTCAACTTTTGAGTATGACGATAAACGGGACTTAGTCGCGCAAAAACTTACGAAAATTCACCTCCGATATTCCCGAGCGACATTATCCCGTGGCACCTACTGGAGGAAAACTGAGGCAATGTGGTAATGCAAAATCGTGGGAGTGTTGTCCAATACGACATTGCTATACCTTCTTATAAAGTATGGACAAACGTAATCTTAATAGCAAAATCGTGTCAAAATAAAACTTATATAAATTGGTTCCATCTCGGTTAGTATCATCCCTGTAAGTTTGACAACGCCATAATATTGCAACGCCGCGCATGAGGTTTGACGCTTAAAACTTTTTTTAGCCAATCACAACTTTTTTTAAATAGCGCGAAATTGTCTATTGGATAAACTCCAAGCTGCTCTGACAATTTATGAAGAGGGGATTGCTGTCAGTGTCAGTGCGCCTGGGGTCAATTTTGGTAGGCATTTTTGTATGGAGAGCTGTGTCTATATATATTCAGTCACCGATGCCAAGACTCAAAAGTGTATTTTTGCGACGTAAAAGTTACCGTCTCGTCAATCTTCATTTTCACCGAGGGTCATAGCTCTACTTCTCTCTAATTTCTTCATCACGACTTATATCTATCTTCTTGTTTGCTTGTTCGAACTGACGACACCAATGTGCGTAAATAATAGTCGTAATTACTTTCCTACAACTTCCCGCTCTCTGGGCACATATTTAAAATGTTAGAATTAGGGCTCCGGAGGCTGAAAAACAAATCTTCTAATTAACGATTAATGTTTCGGAGAACATAGGCCTCCATTTTCAAGCACCAAGAGTGCTGAGTGTCCGTTCGGTTCGCCGATCGCGTCGCCGGCCCGTCGCGAGTGACTAAATAAACGTGAGGTAGTACCGTATTAATCGTTAATTATTAAATATGTCTCACATAAGTTTAAGTGCAAACAAATCTCCTAATTATATATTTGTAATTTTAAAGTATTGCAATTTATTTTTAATGACATATCGGACCATAAACGATATACTTTTTTTGTTGCTTCAATTCAACAATAACAGTGACATTGACATTAAGATAATATTTATGGCCATTCATATTTCCGTTATGCATACGAGTTGTAAAGAAACCTATTTTCTAACACTATAGAACCGCCTTGTAGGTAGCACTTGTAGTGATGATTTTTATGGGATAATTATTTAGTGCGTGAAACGATTTTTACAGTTTTTACTTTATTTGAAAGCACACGCATTATCAAAAAAATATGTTAGTAAACCCTATTCATTTTAAATACCTATACAACAATATATTATCATACATTAGGATTGAAATGAAAAAAACCACTTCCCACGTTACACATACATAAACATTTTTTCCACTTTTTATTTTACCACTTTACTATAGACATGGCGAAACTATAAGCAGGGTTCCTAGTTGACTACGGAACCTTAAAAACACTTGTACCATGAAGTTTCAAATATAAGCTTGTACACTTCTGAAAGTTCACACGCAAGAGCACTACCTGCTTGATTTCCGGCCAGTCTGTTCACAGTTAGATTATGATGGCTTTTATTACAAATAGTAGATTATCGTAAGATTTTAGACCTATCTCTATCACATAAGTGTAAACTTTCTTTACCTACGCTAATACCTACTCTTAACTGGCAGATAGTTTTAACACGTTCACAGTCCAATACCCCATGCAGGGGCTACGATGAACTACCTTCATAAGTCCGTGCCCCACACGTAGATCACTGTAGCCGACCAGGTACGCACTGAAATCAAATCAGTTTCAACTGCATTCAATCGTGCTCATAATATAAAGATAATTCTGATTTCTCTATTAATATTTCTGTTGCACAGAAAACAGAATTCAGAAATATATATTGTAGTAATCCGAGTATATATAACTGGGCGATCCTTAGTGACCCATACGTGGAGCACGAACGTGCAATGGAAGTAATCTGCTTGGACGTATGAGGAAATCAATACAATTTGGTTGGGGACTGTGAACGACTGAACGTGTTAAGTTGAAGTCACTAAAATGGCAACGTTCATAGTGATTACTGCTTGTCACGTAACATTTTACATTGCAAATAATAATTTCAAGTTGGAACTTGCCGTTGAGCCTTAATATGGCGTAGATGTCTCGAGATTATATATTAATTTATTTTGTTTTTAAACGTTGTCTAGTGTGTTTGTGTAATATCGATAGTTTATTATCCAGTGGATATATGCGTGGTTGGACTAAAAGTAAATATGACGAGGTATAAAAATGTCTGCCTTTATAATATAAATTGGTCCGAGTATTAGAAAGCCAATACTTTAAAATGTCTAAGTCTTATCTAGTCAGAATATAAAAATGAATACTATCAAAGTATACAAATGTGTATGTCTTATCAAGTCGGAATATAAAAATGACTACTGTCAAAGTATACAAATGTCTAAGTCTTATCAAGTCGGAATATAAAAACATTTACATTTATTTACAGAAATTACAATCGTATTATGATAACTACAAGTACTTAACTAGTTACAGTATAAAATCTAAAAAAGACCCTTGAGGCATTGTACCAAGGATGCTGGCGGCATTTCCTCGTTGTATCGCAATGCTGATACGTTGTGCGAGGAAGCCGCCTGCTCTTCGGTCACCAGTTACATCAACCAGACGCTTCGCGATTTCTGCAAAAAGTTTGTGCGCGCTGGGACCCCATGGACCTAGCCAAACGGTATAAAATGGTACTCTCTGTCCAGGCTTTTATATTTGTTACGTTTAAAAATTTCGGCGCTTTCCGCCGCCGCACCCGCTTTTACATTAGTTCGTTGGAGATGGGACGGCGCTAGGGTGTCTACGCAGATAGCATCCCACACCAGCATCCGTCCCAAGCTCCAAGGAACCAAAGACACTCCATCTCATTCAAAAAGAGCAGGCACATTGATGGTGGAACGAGACCGACGGATTATGTTATTAAGTTTTGCGTGTCTAGAAAAACGGCCTGCACTTTTATGACAAGATAATCCATGGTGTCCCAGTCTGTCCACGTCCGTGCCACAAGAGCATGTGTCACATACATACCGAAACTCCATAGGTCCAGTCCCTACGTATCCATCCTCTCGTTACATCTAGTTTCTAAACTAAAACGAATAATATTCAATATTATGGACAAGCATTAGGTATATACACTCAAGAGCTAAAAAATGAGCTGTAGAAACGGGCCAGTTTCCATGTGTCCATTTTATTGCAGAAATTATATCTAAACCCATCATAGAGAAGAGTAGGGTGTTGGTTTTGATTTATCGAGATTACAAAATCTCTGTTCATTTTGTCACGACATAAAACACAATGACAGACTTGACAAATCATTTTCATTTCTCATGCTCGGAAAGTGGGTCATTGTTTATCTACTATGCGGGTGGAAAGTGATACGTTTCCCCCCTAGGGTCGCAATTTTGCATGTTCCTATTCCTAGTCCCCTTGTGAGGACTCAGTAGAACAAAGTGGCAAAAATAACCTTATTTAAAGGGTGAACACTATTAAATTGTCGCCTACATTTTTACTTTGCTAGCGTGTTGCATCGAACCTTTTTTGAATATTCTTTTAAAATTTTAAATTTAGAAGGCTCGTAATATATTAGACAACCATAAAATGTTCATTTGTTTTTATTTATGAAAATGGCGTTACACGAAAAAATGTTCGCGAATTAATTTTGCAAGAATTCAGAAAAATCCTCATTTATCAACTTTAGATCTGGCAAAATCTTGTCAAACAACTCGGAGGACGGTTCAACGAACCCTAAAAAAAATTAAACAAGGTGAAACTATAGATAGGAAGCGGCGTGAAGGTCAACCCACCAGAAAATCTAATGTTAAGTTACAATCAAAGGTGTGCAAGCTATTTGATAAGAATCCGAGTATCTCTTCCCGGGATGTGGCGAAAAAAGTAGGCACTAGTCAAGCAAATGTCCAAAAAATTAAAAAAGAATGCGGCATTACAACATATAAGAAGCAAAAGGCTCCCAAGAGAACTGTGGATCAATATAATCGTGCGGTTAGACGTTCTAGGTTATTGTATACCTTGTTGATTGAGGTAACCAGTACTATTCCTCTCGTGACATCTCGAATCTTGACGAATCGGAAAAGGTGATCCCGGTAAAAAAATTTGCAAAAAAATACCTTGTTTGGCAAGCTATATGCCAGTGCGGCATGAGGAGCTCACCATTTATCACTACCGGGACAATTAACACCGATATTTATATATCAGAATGCTTGAAAAAGAAACTGTTACCATTCATAAAGAAACACACTTCCTCAACATTGTTTTGGCCAGATTTAGCAAGTTGCCATTATTCGTCTCGAACTTTGGAATGGTATAAGGCGAATTCAGTCGAGGTAGTGCCTAAGGAGAGTAACCCACCTAACTGTCCCGAACTTCGCCCCATCGAAAAATATTGGGCTAATATAAAAACTAAACTGCGAAAAACTTGCCAACCTGCCACTTCATTACCAGATTTTCAACGAAAATGGATTAAATGCACAAAATTGTTAAGCGATGATTCCGTGCGAAATTCAATGAATCACGTCAAAAGTAATGTCCGGAAATTTTCTCGTCGTTCGATGAAATAGCCCTAATATTTTTTAAAATGATTTTACGCTGTATAAAATTAGTCATATAAAGAATTTTGAGCACTTTGGATTTTTATTTTGTCGTCTGTAGCATGTTCGACCTGCGACAATTTAATAGTGTTCACCCTTTACCAACGCCAGAAACAAATACATTAGAATAGTTCTTTCTCTTAAATTATAGGAATTTATTGTAGCTATTATCATGCATAAAATATGTCAAATAATTCAAATATTTATATTATTCTAGTTAGCACTCCAGGGCTCCAAGATACAGGCTCGGTCTAGTTTGGGTTCCGCCAGACAACCTGCTTATGTTTTACGTTTCTGTTAAATAAAGATATTTGTATTTGTTATTCGGTTCAAAATTTTAAGTGTCTTGGTTCTATATTACAGTAACAAAAAGGAATAAACCTACGAAGTTTTTTTATATTTTAATACGCGCAGCTAAGGAACGGCAGTAACTTATACAGCCAAACATGAATGTATAATTACTTATTGGAAATATTACCTTCTTATTAGTCATTATTACATTGAATAGGACCATTTTATTAAAAATTCTATTACTTTATACATAAAACAAGCCTTAAATTTTAAATATATACGATGCCGTTTTTCGATAATACTAAAATGCTGGCCTCCAGAGCGCGAGGAGCCTTGCACGATCCTTGCCTGTGGAGGAGTCTAAAAGTTGCTTAAAGACAGCATCGGATGCCATGCTGTCCCAAGCCCTCTGTCTTTCGGGGTTTGCAGGTAATCTGAAATTGGTTTGCCAGGCACTCTTGGCTTCATCCAGGCACGCGATTTCACAGGTTATTGCCGACGAGGCTTTAAGAATATTACCTGCGAGATCAAACGTGCTGTGACATGAAGCCAAAAAGGCTGGCAATGCCACAGAAGAAACCATTCGGGTTCCTAGACCACCGCATTGGCAGCGAAGCCTGCGACCATGCTTGCTCATTAAATCGGATGTATAAAATAGATTTTAATTGAGTTTTTAGGACATTGTCAAGAGGTTGGACTAAATTGGGGAATTTCCATTACGGGCAACGGGCAACGGGCAAATACTTGCTCCGTGCAAATACGTAAATTTGGGGACTAGTAAACAATATTTTAATATGAATTAAGCTGAGTGGCTTCTAATTTTAAACAAGCGTTCCGAATTATTGCGAAATTTGGAAATGGATTGTACAAACACAGACCTAGCCTCCTACCTAGCCTCATAAAAACAGGTGAGCCGAGAACATATAAATTCTCTTTAGACAAGACTTTAATATTTTGGCCTATATTCCTAAAATTTTTAATTATTTGAGAAGTAAACAATGTATTGCGAAAACTATGAAGTTTGTAGGCTGACAGTAAACGTCAACTAGATTATTGGATCATTGAAAACAACGATTGAAAATATTATTTAGTTTGTTCGAAAAAATCACAAGTAATAAATTACCCAATTATTTAAAGTTGTAGAACAAATATTGTTACGTTCGTGGTGTAGAAGTGATCCCTAAATTTTTTTCTCTTATTACAGGCCACACCCGGTACGTACGTGGAGATTTTTATACTTAGTCAAAATTATATGTATACGCACGAAATTATGCAGACTTTTTTATACATCGTTTATATTTACTTTTAGTTTATTGTCGCAACATCTTTATATTTGGTCTAATATAAGGTGAGTTCGGCCAATTTCGGACACCGGCTAATATCGTTTGTTTCAAATTCCCACCAATCGAGGGGATCGTTTTCTGTGCTGGCAAGGTGACTCGATCCGCCATTTTGTACCGCACCCCTCTTAAGTCCGCACTTGTTGCTCCGAGTGGTAGGATGTGTGTAATTCACATGAAAGCAAATAATACAATTTTTCGTAGTGTCCGGAATTACCCTGTGTGAGTTTTTTTGGAATAACTGGTAAGTTTAAGCAATTTTTGTTATTTTTACATATTGCATATTAATTTTATAAAATTTGTGTTAAATCTGCATACTTTTCACTACGATACGACGCATACAAGCCGAGATCCGATTTTATACGAAGTGGTGTATAATCGGACGCAAATCGTCCGATTTAAAATTTTCAGGGATACTCAAACTTTACACGACCTAGGACCTACCAGAATGCTTTGATTTTTCTTCATTGCTACAAGATTTGAGTTACAAACTGAGTATGCCTATAATTATATTGAGTTTGTTTATATTATATACGGTTTCGATTATCCTTTATTAGTTATTATAGCCGGTTGATTAGAAAATTAAAAATACCTGTCGAAGTTTATTTTTTTTATAAAATACAAACACGCATCAGGTAGGTAAATGTAATTTGCGTTTTACAGATTCATCATGCCGCCTCGTAGAGTTTCGTACTCTCAACGCAATTTGAAAATTGCTACTGATAAAGTGAGGCGACAAGAACTATAACGCTGAAGCATCATGAGTGTATGGCATTATTAAATATGATTGTTTTTATTTCTTTCGCATTTGTAATTACTTTACCTATTTGTCTAACTTGTAGTTATCATAATATTGTAATTTCAGCAAATAAACTTATTATTTTTGTTTAAAGTCGTCACTTTCTTTTTCATACATATTTTGTTAGGCGCTTTTGCTCCTAGAAGTAAACATTTCATTATTTCATCTTACTTTAAAATTAAGTAAATATTGTTAATGCGGGTAAAAGTTTGAGAATCTCAAATTCTACAATATTTCATGCAAGGTGTAATATCGGACACAAAAAATACAAATAATTATATATCGAGTCGGATATCGAAACCCACATTACTACCTAACCAATTCTCATATATATTTACCAGTGGGTTAAAGCGGATATTTCCCGAAAGTCAACTCTATGCTAGACACGATAGGGACTAAATTATTAGCTCCTCCGATATTACACTGTCAGGCAAAAAAGAAACTGATAGCGAATTTATCTTTTCTCTACATTTAAATACTCACTACTCACTCATTTTGGCGTCTAGATGAATATTAAAAATCAGTAACATAGAGCAATATGTCCTTATTACTTCGGTATTTAAATATTGTCCGTATTCTGTAAACAAGCTGAGAAAAAAAATAAATTCTAAAACCTTCAAAACACTCCTAAAAACGTCCGAAACTTTGCCGAACTCACCTTACCTGTTGACATTTTTATACTTTGTCAAAATTATAATTTGTCAAAAATACTTTTTAAATGATACGTAGAAGGCAGCGTAGTATATATTTATTTTACTACTGTTTATGGTTTCTTTAGTGATAAGTTTACAACTGACCTCTTACGCTGATGATTGGCAACTGTTTGCTTTATAATGTGTAACCTAGACGCCATCTATCGACCTTTTCAAGCAAACTCGCTCAGGCGCTGTGGCTCGTTTGCACGAGCATTCTGGATTTACACAAGACACGCTAGATGGACGCTAGGTGGCTAGATTCTTGAAAGCAAGTAACCCCTAGCAAAAAAAACCGTCCAAGAGTAGGGTTTCGTCCGTCAAAATAAGTGTCTCTACTTAAGGGTTAAAAAATGGGCTCTCTGTTACATTAAGTTGACATATTAAGTACTTACAAAACCCTAAAAACAGGCCCATAAAGGACGGTGATAATTAAAGCAACAGGAATCTACAAGATTATTATTTTTACGAGTATTAGCTCGGCGTACACCTCCCAAATGTCCGGAACACCATTGTTCTGTGTACGGATAAGATGTAATAATAAATAAATAATAACAAAAACTTCAAGTTTTTTTTTTTACTGCTGTAAAGTTACTGTACCCCGATTAAAGAAAACAAGGTCAGTTTTGCCGTGTAAGTTTATTTCAGCCCTAAACATTACGCTATACACCACCAAAACGATCAATATCTTTGATACAGGCATCGGAAATCTCTCACCGCGTTGTCTCCATACCTACCCACTCTAAGCCACCGACCGGCACTACATAACTTTACTTTAAACCCTGATCTGTAAAAAGTACCATCTTCTTGTTGTTGTTAGGGGCTATGCACGGCTCATATAGTCTGTGTATCACTGCGACCATTTCTGATCTATTGTACTGAAAAAGCACCGTACCCAAGCCCAAATGTTGACGGCAGAAATTAAAACGATTTCCACGTTGGATCGTAGACACGAATTCGTAGAAGTTGTCGTTTGGACAATTGCTGGTTTCCATGCAGTACATCGTTTGGTCACTAACACGAGTCCCTGTTGCAGCGGTAGGCGGTTCTGTAACTAACAAGCTGCCACAAAGCGTTCTCTTCGGTCACTTAAACGAATGTATTAATCCTCTTGTGCTGTAGTCACACTTTACCCGACCCAGGCTTTCTTGCAATACATTTATCCACGTGAAAGTGCTGCCACGCATTTTAGATAACTCTGGGAGAGAATCCCATTGAATAGGCTACTGTACAGGCCGCTGTGAAAGTCCTTCAGCAATCAGAAAGAAATTACTGAATGGTCTCCACATGTCTTCGTTGTCCTTGCATTATTGTCAAAAAATGATAACGGGAAATTGTTTTTTTTTTCAAAGTGTGAAAAACAAATCATTTAAAGGGAGTTAGTTCTAAAATTCGATTTATATTTAATTTACTTCAAAATCTGGCCAGTTATTGCGCTTAAACAAAAGGATGAAACAGGTAAGGCACTGGCGGATATAGGGCATCGATAATTAGCCGCTTATAAATTAGTTAATGGCCTATAATTATAAATTAAATATAAATATGTAAGTGGCCCTTATTTTCTTTTAGTAGTTTATATCAATTTTATATGACGGTTTAAGCCTATCATTCGGTGTGAAGTTGGCTGCAGTTAATATGCATGAGCGCGCGTTTAGGTACTACACAAGTGTAATTCATTATTAGTGAAGATTAACTATTTCAATTGAATTGTGAATTGCATATGTATGGTATTATTTTGCCGTGGCAACTGCATGTTCTATAAATTGAAAATTGATAAATCGTTCCTTGTGATGGAATAAAGTGCGTCCAGGCCTACATAAACGACGGCATGGTAAAAGATCTGAACTTCGTATAAAAACAAGTAATTATTTCCGCGCCAAAACCGACACCTGACTTTCGTATTTCGTAAGTCAGGCTTTCGTATTTTTTAGATCAACAGGTCACATGAAAGAAAATTTAATAGGTCTGTGTAGGTACAAAACAAGCTGGATTGTTGGTTGTACCATACTTGTTACAATAAAAACATATTTTCGGCTTGCTCTTTTCTAAAACTCTCGGCACGCTATTGGTCTAATTCTACTATTTTAATGTCTCTCTATAAGGCCCATTTAGACGGTACGAGTTTTCTTGCTTCGAGTGTACGATTATCGTAGCACGAGAAAAATTATGTTATCGTGTAAACTACACGTACGATATCGCATGGCAAGGGGCGAGAATCGCCTCGCCTTATATGGTGGGTTGTCTCCGTGTAAACATAATAGCAATCGTATTTCGAGTTCATGTTTGCCGAAACTCTGAAGGTTTCCTCAAAAACAAGTTAAATGCCTCGTACCAAGGTAACTTGGGAACGTAAACATTACTAGCCCCGGCTGCTGTAGTTCCTACAGAGGATTTCACTTACTTCCATTCTTGTAAATATTGTCTACGTATATTTTCGATTTTTAATGTTATTTGTTTTGGGCCAAACTCAAGAAATATAATTAGGTAATTACGAATATTGTCAGTACAAGTGTTGATTGACTAGCAACGTATCACGTAAATTGGCGGGTAAAACTCGTATGAAAATCGGTTCTGACCGATTCGTGCGATACTCCCATGTACGTGAAAAAATGTCATACGAGAACGAGTTTAGATGAGTCGAGGCATCGGCAGCAAATATCTCCGTAGTATACAGCTACTCGTGTAAACTATGTCGTCTGGCGATAATCTCCGTACGAGTATCGAATGACATAATCGTAAACGAGTTTTTATTTCTCACATCAATGTAACCATTTTTATACGATTCTCGACTGGCGATTATTGTGTACGATTCTATCATAAGATTTCTCGCCCCAAAATCGGCGAGAAACTCGTACCGTCTAAATGGGCCTTTACGAGAGCGGTTTCATAAGTCAATGAATATTAATAATAAATAAAAAATCTAGTTCTTCAGGATCTTCGATCAATTTGATGCATGTCTTTGTCATGTGTTTATGTTCCAGCTTTTGTACCTCCTCAAAGAAATATTTTTTGTCAAACCTTGAAAAATATGCTTAAGTTTCAGCTATGACTTCCTCATTCGATGAAAAGCTTTTTCCACTGAGCCATCTCTTCATGGTGCCGAACAGTGCTACACCCTTAACCTCGACACTTACCATCAGGTGTGACTGAGGTCAAAAGCTGATCAGTCGTGAATTTAAAAAAGTATTTTCTTCTTGGACATACAATTTCTGCATTATTTTTTTCCAACAAAGCAGCATAATACGAGGGTCATGCCAAAAGAAATTAGATACTCTCTGGTCATTTGATTGATAGTGTTAAGTTATACACCATTGTTACCGCTAATTATTTACTTATAATTTCAAAAATGGAACACTCGAAAAATATTAGTAGTATTTTTTTAAATATTTTTTTTCTGATGAAATTTGGCGGGAATTTGCCGCAACAATGGAGCTCACTCGACGTGATTTACGTGTTATGATGTATAGTCCACCAAACGAAGTAAACTCAGAGGAAAAAAGTCGTGTATAAGCGAATTTTGGCATAGTTGTAAGGAATGGGGTTTTAAACGACATACTAAAAGTACTGATGGGTGGGGGTGAAGCTAACGAAGGGAGGGGGGTGTAAAGGTCCCTTTTTTTAGTTTTTTGCATTAAACTCGTAAACTGTGGCCTATAGCTAAAAATAGTCTGAAACACAAATAATGTACGTAAAATTCTCTACAAAAAAGATATAAACATTTTTTCTCTGGGATCAATACCTCATGAGATATAGAGGGAAGTAGATGACCAATAAATAAAACAACACATTAGTTTAAGTACGGCACATATTCCTAAAGATAAAATCTCTAATTATTGTCTAAATCTAAAATATTATCATAATCATCATCGTCAGCGGTTACTTCGATAAGAGCTCCGTTAGTGCATGAGCCGGAGCATACACCGCAGACATTGGAGCAGGGAATTCCAGCTTTCCGGCAGCCACTTCGCATCCCACATCCGGTCTTACACCGGCAGAATATGGTTTTGAGAATTGAGTCAGGTGCCACTGGGTCGTCGGTTGTCACTGGCTTTAGGATGCCATCGTCTCCTCTGGTCCATCCCCATTGGGTTGGTTGTAGGGGGTTGCCGAGCCATTGTTGTATCTGTAATTGCAATAAGATCAAAGTAAGTTTAGGTCAAATATATATTTGTATTTTGAAGACAAAATAATACATAACGTGTGTGATTAAAGATACCTGTAGATAAACTCTGAACGAGTGCTTGTTCGAAGCTCCTCTAGTAGGAGGAAGAGTGGCCAGATCCGATTTTGGTCTGATTGATGCTCTTAAAAAAACTGAGTAGCGGTTTTTATTGAGGTTTTGTTCCTGGATAGGTGCTTGGTATATCGACAAAAACAACTTCTCGCCGGCCTGTTCAATACTTTCTGGTGACGAGGGCCCACTGAAAATATCGGATATCTTTTGGATCAGGTCTGATTTAGCCGTGAACAATTTAGCCAATCCCACATTGCTTTTTAACATGGATCGCAGAGGTGGTGTCGCATCCGGAGAAGCTGTGGAGAAGGAGAATTGTTTTTGCAAATAGAAGCTGTTGAAGTTGCACTGAAAACAATTTGTCCTCAACCTTCCCACGCCCTGGTTTCAAAAATAACACTTTGATATGTGGTGGAGCCAATCCTCTGAGGAGGACTATCAAGTCGACATTCTCCCCAATAACAACAGTTGGATGTAAGGCAGCCATCTCCAACCCGCACCTGACAATAATGCCATCAGCATCTCTTGCTTCTGTACATAAGTAATATATTGATGGCAAATCAAAGAAACGCTGGAGGACGGTTTCCATTTCCTACGGTGTAGTAGAAAACCACCATCTACTACTTTGAAGCTTTGATGTAGATAGATCAAGAGCAACGTTGTTCTCTGCTGGCAATACATCGTAGAGTGATGACTTCTTCCCCTTTCGTATTCCACCCTCAAAGAACAGAGCCATGGGGAATGGAGTTAGTTCATAGGTCAAAAGGTCTGCAACATCTTCTTCGTTCTTTTTTGCTATAACAGTTCTTTGGAAATTTGTCAGAGGGTTAATAGTAACTGTCTCGTCATTGATTTTAATGCTACTGCTCATACTGGCAAGTGATAAAACCACGTTCTTCTTAGATTGCTTCATGTCACCGAATTTGCCTGGCCTGTGAAACTTTGCATTGTTTTGGTTCCAATATCTAGGCTTTGTGGTAGTTTACTTTAGAATTTGGTTGTGGAATGAGCTTCCTGCGGAGGTCATCCCAAAGGACTACAGTATCACTTCACTTTTGGACCCGGGTATGTCCTTAAACTACGTCCAACAATGAGAGGTAGGGCGAAGTACCATCACGCTTGAATCTGGAGAAGCCCAACTGGGGAAGTACCTCCTCCTTACAGAAGACCACAGCCATAATAGCACTGTCACCTTTCAGGTATGTAGTGTTGTGTTCCTGATGGTGAATAAGGTTCCCAGAGCTCCAACCCACTTATAGGTCGGCAACGCGCTTGTGACTCCCTTGGTGTTGCGAGTGCCCATCGGCGACGGTAGTTGCTTGCCATCAGGCAATCCGTCTGCTCGTTTGCCACCTTTGTCATAAAAAAAAAGTATGGGGTTCTTCAAAAAGGGTGTTAAGAGGTTTTTACGGGGTCGGCAACGCGTGAATGATGACTCGGTATTGTAAACGTCCATAGGCTGCGGTGATCGCCTACCATCAAGCGGGCCGCATGCTTGTTTGCCACCTTTGTGGTATAAAAAAAAATCCCAGGATGCCCGTCGGCAGCGACATAAGCGAGTTCAACTTTGGGAAAGGGGCATTGTCATTAAACCATTCTCGAATCTTCGCTCGATCTTGGGAATCTCTCTGTTGCCGTGATAACCGGAAATCTACCTGCTGTTCTCCACTTGCAAAAATAACTTAACTGAGTATAATAAAATAAGAATAATACATACGATGACAATATTTTAGATTTAGACAATAATTAGAGATTTTATCTATAGGAATATACGTGCCGTACTTAAACAAATGTGTTGTTTTCTTTATTGGTCAACTATTTCCCTTTATATCTCATAAATTATTGATCCCAGAGAAAAAATGTTTACAACTTTTTTGTAGAGAATTTTACGTACATTATTTGTGTTTCAGACTATTTTTAGCTATAGGCCACAGTTTACGAGTTTAATGCAAAAAACTAAAAAAAGGGACCTTTACACCCCCCTCCCCCCGTTAGCTTCACCCCCACCCATCAGTACTTTTAGTATGTCGTTTAAAACCCCATTCCTTACAACTATGCCAAAATTCGCTTATACACGAGTTTTTTCCCTTGACAGGCAAATTTTGGTTTTCGTTTGGTGGGCTAGTATTATGACTATAAAAAAAGTTTAAAGCCTCGAGAGTGTTTTTAACTTTTAGTCACAAGATTTGGCGAGTCTGTGTGTTCACGTGCAACTGAATTTAATTGGTTTGCTGAATTTAAAAGTGGACGGGAGAGCTTTGAAGATGAGGCGAAGACAAGACGGCCGCTAACTGCAGTCACACAAGAAATGTGCAAGCTGTTGAAAAAATTATTCGTGCGACCCGACGTATTATATATGTACAGCTCGAGCGTGAACTGGGGGTTTGATCAGCAGCATTGAAAACCATCATTCACGATCAACTGTCTCTCCATAAGCGTTGTTCGAGATGGGTGCCGCATAAACTCAACGATTTGCAGTAAGGCCGTCGTGTGAATTGGTGTATATTTATGATAATTAAATTTGACGCTGGCGAGAAAGATAACGTTTATGATATACTGAGAGGTGATGAAACTTGGCTATACAACTACGACCCTGAAACAAAGCAACAGTCCACAGTATGGTGCGTTGAAGATGAGCCGACTCCAACAAAATGTCGCCGAGCACGAAGCACCCAAAGACAAATGGTTGCCTAATTTTTTTGCAAAACGGGATGTATCGCTACGGTGGTGCTCGAAGATCAAAGAACAGTTAATTCAGAATGGTATGTAACAGTTTCTGCCCCAAGGGTACTGTCAGCTTGGTGTGACAAGCGGCCAAAGTCAGGAACTCAGAATCTGCTCTGGCACCACGACAACGCTGCCCCGCACACTTCTGCCAGAACACTCGACTATTTCAGTTCCAAAAACGTCACTATGCGGCCTCACCCCCCATATTTCCCTGACCTAGCACCCTGTGATTTTTTCCTATTTCCAATAATGAAAGAAAAATTAAAAGGAAAGCGATTAGAGAACAAAGAAGATGCCCTGGCTGCGTATAACTATGAAATTTCTGAGGTGTCTAAAGAAGAGTGGTTATTAGTATTTTGCAAGTGGTTTAGACGGATGGAAAAGTGTATACGTGTTAATAGTGAACACTTCGAAAAAATAGATAACTGTAATAAAGAATAACCTCTGTAAATTTTGAGTATCTAATTTCTTTTGGCATGACCCTCGTAAACGCCTGTTATAACATAACTTTCCAAGTAATCGATATAAATAACCCCTTGGCTATCTCAAAAGACAGTGGCCATTACCTTTCGTGCCTAATTAACGGTTTTCGCTTTCTTCGGGACCCGTTCGCTAGCAAAAATCAAAATCAATCTGGGTTTTATCCTACTTCTATGTGACTGGGCGTTTAAGAGTAATAAATGTCACTTGTATACGTTTTTAAGTATTTTACAACACTTATACGACTTTTAAACGAAGTAGATAACAAAACTAGATAACAAAACTACAGTATTTTTTGTCTCGCTTTTTAGAAAATATATAAAGGCCTGCAACATATATTTATTTCAAAATAATCCAGTTGGTACTTCATACCAGAAAAAGGAAAAATAAAGAATACTATCCATACCGCTAACGAGATACACAGTAAATAGGTGAAGGACAGATAATTTAGTCGCAAACCTATTTATTATTAACAATGTTGGTACTGGCAGATTGCATTCTTAAGAGTATTATATAAAATGTCAATGTCATGATTTAATTGTTTATAACTTAGATACTAGAGAAAACGATTTTTTCACAATCAACTGAATAATCTATTTATATAAAACTATATGTATACAAACAAATCAGCACCACACACGCTGCAAAAAATATCATCCATATGTCTTTGGTATGGATTGCCCCAAAAAGAATATTCTTGCCCACACGTTTGGCATTTTGTTATGGGTTCCACTTCTTCATCATTCACACACACACAATATCACAGATGACGCACTGCACTACCTATTTTTCTTCTGAGCAATTGACGACTAATTCGTCTTTTGTCAAATATACATGTTTTTTTTAACCAAATGTTTTTTTGAAAATACCAACCAGTCTTCGTCGCTATCGGAATTAATAATGACATTAAATCCGTTTTTGAATAAAGTCATTAACTGTTCAGCTGGACGTGGAATCTTGGACAAAAATCGCCCGTGGGATAAATAGTATACAACAGCTGCTACGTGCGAGCAACAGCCAATCGTACGCAGTCCATTCGCACATTCACAATAATATTGTACGATACTGTTTACTTCATTATTGCTTGGGATATACTGAATGAAGCACCTTTCTAGAAAAATAGCGGGACGGAACTTGTACTTTTAATATATTTGGATTTTCTTTCACGTATTGCATTTTTAAAGTGTCTTCATTTAGCATCTCAGCTATGTAGGAAACTGCCTGTCCCAGTTGGTACGCTCCAGTGTAAAGTTATTTTAAGTCAGTCTCGGACAGTTCAGGAAAATCTAAAATTGAGTCCGAATCTACGCTTTCGAAAGGAAGTCTCTTACGCAGCCAACCTTTTTCTACGACTTGCAATGCCAATGCATTTTATTCACTATTTTTCAAATTCATCCTTTCTCATATTTTCCAGTCATAGTTTCGTCTGATGTTAATCTTTTACCGAATGCATTCAAAAGATAGGAAAATATCATATAATAAGTCTTTATTTTTGGAATCATTTTATTATCTAAAACATTTGAAAGAAGTTTGTTTTTTCTTTTAACATGCCGTGTACAGTCTCTACAACCCATCGTACTTTGGTAAAAGGCCTGGATTCGTTTGCTTCTTGCGATGTCAGTTGTTTCCGTTTGCCCTTTAGTGAAGGCATAAAAACCCGATAACTTTTTGATTCTAGGTAAGCAATGACATCACGGAATCCCCTGTTGAGAACAAACACATCTCCCTCTTTCAATAGACTAGATAAACCATTTGGTTTGTCTATAACTGTACGCATGATTTCTGCATCATTAATGTTTGCTAAATACGGGCCAAGCATGTCAACAACAAAACTATCCGTAGTGCAAACCGTGAATGGTTTACACAATGGTGTTTTCTTATGTCCAGAAAAAGATTTTCGCTGGTAATTATTATTGCTACTTTTTTCGTGCCGAGCATAGGTACCATTGCATATAAGTACGAGGCAATTGTCTGCATTCAGGAGCTTTTTAGATATTTCTGTGGTATGATTTTCAATGAGGTATTCCCTAGTGTGTGTATTTGATCCAAATTGAAGTGGCAAAATGTCCTTTTCAAATGAGTGTATAAACTTGAAATAGCAATAGCTTAGGCTTGCAGTTTTAGATATATGGTTTATTTGTTTAGTTAAATATTACACAAACAGTTCTATAAATTAAAAATCAGTGACATACATCAATTATTGTTCTTTTCCTAAACCAAAGACAACACCCACCCTCAATAATAGATGGATGATTATATTAATAAAATATTAAATTATTTAACTCATACTTTGAGTTAACTACTTAAACAATTCTCTACTTGAGTTTAACTAAGACTTATACAACATAACAGAGACTTTCTAACACAATAAGGTTTTTGATTGTTAGACCGTCCCACCCTCAATAAAAAAAAAATCTTAAATATTAGACTAACATAATCCTAAAAGTTCTCTCAACTTCTCAAAACTTTGTCGAGATAGAGGTTTGGTTAAAATATCTGCTAACTGTACACTCGTATGAACATACTGTATTTTAACAATACCTTGTAAAATCTTTTCATTAATGTAATGATATTTAATATCTAGATGTTTCATCCTTTTCAGTTGTTCATGCGAATTACACGCTTTGATTGTTGACTGATTATCTTCATAGACAATCACAGTAAAATTATCATTTATTTTCATTTCCGATAACAGATTTCGTAACCAGCAAACATCAGTAATACAATGAGTTAGACAATGAGTTAGACAAATACCGGGTGCGGCCTGTAATAGGAGCAAAAAATTTTGGGATCGCTTCTACACCACGAACGTAACAACATTTGTTCTACAACTTTAAATAATTGCGTAATATGGGAGTTTTCAAAATTTGGTACACCCAATTAGCGAAAGATGTTAAAAAAAGTTAAATCACTGTCAGTTTCGTGACGACAATTAAGCATTAAATCTTTATGAAGATCGACTTTTTGCCTTCTATTATGTTGTAATATCGATTGAAGTTTATAAAACGAACATCCAAACCAAGCTTTTATCAATATTTAATGCTTAATTGTCGTCACGAAACTGACAGTGAGTTAACTTTTCTTAACAACTTTCACTAATTGGGTGCACAATTTTTTGAAAACGCCCATATATTAATTATGATTTATTCGAACAAAGTAAATAGTATTTTCAATGAACAGCATCCTATAGTATAGTTGACGTTTACTGTCAGCCTACAAACTTCATAGTTTTTGCAATACATTGCTTGCTTGGAAAATCTTTTTTTATTTATATTTAGTAAACTATAAGTTATTTTCAAAAGTCGTAGAACATATGTTGCTACGTTTTTGGTGTAGAAACGATGCCTAAAGTTAAAGCTTCTATTACAGGCCACACCCGGTATATTCAGACTCACAGGATGATAGGGCAACGGTTGCTTGCTTTTTTGAAGTCCAAGATACCAAGTTACCATAGATTTGTAAACAATAACCTGATGTTGACTTTCTGTCTAGAACATCGTCTCCCCAGCTTGCGTCAGCGTAGGCAGTTAACAATTGTTCACCCGCATTTCTTTTGTATACTAATTTTAAATCTATAGTACCCTTTATGTATCTCAGAATTCGTTTGAGACAAACCCAAACTTCATTACTAGCACAGTTTTGAAACCGTGATAAATATGTAATGCTAGCACATAAGTCAGCACGAGTGCCGATCATGGCGTACATTATGCAACCTATCAGTTGCCTACACCTATGTTCCGGTTCTACACTTTCTGATTTGTCTTTTTGTAGCGTTGACAAATCAAAATTCGGATCCATAGGAGTAGTCACGCTATGACAGTCGGTCATGTTAAATTTATCCAGCACATTTTTTAAATACTGGGTTTGGCTCAATGTGGTAACTCCGTTTTGTAGATCTTGTTCTATAAGAATTCCTAGGTATAAATTTGCAAGACCCAAATCTTTCATTTTAAATTCAAGTTTCATACTTTTTACGATCTCATTTAGCATAGGGCCAAAACCAGTACATAATAATCGTCCACAAAAACAATTATGTAAACCTTACTACTCTCATTGACATAATAATATAGACAATGATCACTTTTCGCTTTTATGAATTGTTGACTTAACATAAAATCATTAAAGCGCTCATACCATGCAATAGGTGCACTTTTGAGGCCATATAAAGCTTTATTTAATTTACATATTTTGCCCTCGGGTACAAGAAAGTTTTCGGGCAATTTTACGTAAGTGTCATCCTTAATTATGCCATTTAAAAAAGCACTACATACATCCAGTTGGTAGACTGGCCAATTGTTTTTGTTACATAAAGCTAACATAGTCTTTACTGTAGCTATTTTTACTACGGGGGAGTAAATATCGCAATAGTCTAAGCCTTTTTGAATGAAGCCCCTAGCTACTAACCTAGCTTTATACAAATCAATCTTATTATCTTTATTGCGTTTAATTTTGAAAATCCACTTGGTGTCTATTACCATTACTTTATTTTCAGGTTTTTCGACGAACGTCCACGTACTATTTTCCGCAAGAGCTTTCATTTCTGCCTTCATTGCTTCCTCCCATTTGCAGGCGTTCGACGACGTCTTCGCTTCTTTCAGGGATGTAGGCTCTTCTGTATCCAGGACAGTAAAATAGGACGTGTCATAGTCCTCTAGACTAGCAGGTGGCCTTAGAGTATCACGAGGTCGTAGAGACCTAGAACTTGAAGTAACGACAGTGCTCGGACCAGCGACTGAGGGGTTGGGGTCTTCTAGTTCTTCCTCCAGTACCTCACAAGTATCAACGTACTCGCCTGATGTCTCGGATCCTTCACCTGACGCACCGCCGCCGCCGACGCTTTCACCTACCGTCGCTCTTGTAATAGGCAACGTATTCTCTTCAGTGTCGGTGCTTTCTAGTAAAATTGGAATGTGTTGTATATTTTCGGCTAAAGGATTATCTGCTAGCATAATGGGCGATACTATTACCTCTCTTTCAATTGAGAAAGTTTTATTCTCTGGGTAGTAAATCTTGTATCCCTTCGTGTTCTCGCCATATCCTACAAACATTCCTTTCTTACTCTTACTATCCAGTTTCTTTCTTCTTTGTTTGGGCACATGAGCCCACATTTCTGTGCCAAAAGTGTACTTCAACTGGGAAACATCAAACTTCTTCCCGTAAAAGCGCTCATAAGGCGTTTTACCTTCTTCTGGACTCGTTCCTGCCCTATTAATGACATACACGGCCGTATTTACGGCTTCTGCCCACAGGTTCTTGCTTACCTGGCTTGCTTTCATCATCGTGCGAGCGGCTTCCATGATCGTGCGCATTTCCCTCTCAATTTTACCATTTTGAGCAGGAGTATATGGAATTGATGTTTGATGCTTAATCCCTTTTGACTCTAACAGTTCCTTCATGTTCTTGTTAATAAATTCGCCTCCAAAATCAGTTCGTAAATTTCTCACCGGCTTCCCCTCATTTTCACTCTGCGCGAGGTATATTTTAATATTGGTATAAACTTCGCTCTTGTTTTTGATGAAATAAACGGTACGAAAACGAGAAAAATCATCCTTCAGTAAGAGAAAGTAACGCGATCCTCCGACAGACTCTTCTTCTAGGGGTCCACACACATCTGCATGCACAATTTCACCTCGAAAGCTTGTCTGGTTAGTACTAGAATAGGCTGGAGTTTTAGAGTGCTTGCCTTGAATACAAGCTGCGCAAAAGTGCTGCTTCGAACATGAGATTTCGATGTCATTATCTTGGAGTATCTTTTTTATATACACGAAGTTTTGATGGGCAAGTTTCTGATGATACAACATTACCTCACAATTGTTATTGTTGCATACGTCCTGCATTTTATTACATTTAGTTGACAGCGCTACAGTTTGTTGTGACACATGTGACATATCAACATCAAACTTGAAAATCATTTTAAATAAGCGACCTTCACGGCGGGCGAGAGTGACAACCTCGTTATTTTTGACAAATTTGCAGAGGTTGTTATCAGATACCATTTTCAACCCTTTATCTAGACAACTCGAAGCGGAAAACAGGTTGACCTTTAAATCTGGTACATAGAGAACCTGTTTTAGCTCTACTTCTTGCCATTTTACTCCGTTATAGGCTTCTAGCTTTACATTTCCAACACCAACGGCATTAATTATGTTTCCATTTCCCATCTGGACAGGATGATGTTGAAGCTCTTCAAAGTCTTTCATGATATGTTTTGATTTACACATATGCTGCGAACAGCCGCTGTCCATATAAAAGCAGTCTTCTGTTGGCTCAAATTGACTTGCCACTAAAGCGATAGGTCTAGCCTGCTTCTTAGCCTTCCTGAAGAAACAGTATTTGGATATGTGTCCTAGTTTCTTGTAAAACTCACATGTTTTGTTCTTGTAGCAGTCCTTCTTAATATGCCCTGCTTTTCCACATGTTAAACATTTGAGGCCATTGTTTTCATGAGTGACAAGTGCAATCGCCACATCTTGTTCCGTGCTACTTTTATTACGCTCCTCTTCAAGCAAGAGTCGTGGGTCCATAACCACTTGAAATAGCAATAGCTTAGGCTTGCAGTTTTAGATATGTGGTTTATTTGTTTAGTTAAATATTACACAAACAGTTCTATAAATTATAAATCAGTGACATACATCAATTATTGTTCTTTTCCTAAACCAAAGACAACATATAACACTAGCTGAATAGTCCGATATAGCTTGTTCTCTTTCGAGACCCAGAAGTGTGTTAGTCAGTTTATTCGACGTTCCTGTTCGTAGCTTTGTTAAAAATACTAGAAGTGCCTGCAACACAGACCGTTGAGAATTATTATGCATTGATATCAACATATTTTTTACAGAAATAATATTTTACCACGTTAAACCAGTCAAAATAAGGATCTGTTTCTCTGGAATAGATTGATCGTCGATCGCATCAAATACTGAGGCTTTACATATTTAATGTTCATGTGTTCGAATAATTCAATCACTTCGGTCTCTTTAAGTGAACACTTGCCAGAGTGAATTCTGAGTTAACGCAAATCATCTTCATAAATACGATCTTTAATTATGTGAGAAGAGCAACACCTATTCTTGCCTGGAATGTAAATCATAGTTTTTTAAACGCATTCAGTCTGGCTTTTTTAGATATAATGTTCAAGTCTGACTTATATCCGCAAATAAAACAGTACCCATGTGTAGAAACGGTCCGTTGAATTGCCAACTCAACATAATCTTCATGAGCGTCAGTACTTGTTGAATGTGTAGATACAACAAAAGTGGTGTCATCCATTGATGAACTAGACGAACTAGATATGCGATCCAATCTTATACTTGTATTTGGCTCAGGTAGCACTGGCGTATTACTGTTACGTACACTATATGCTTTCGTTCGGCATCTAGGACAGATGACATCGCTGATAAAAAACATCTGTGTCGGCGATAAAAACTGTGAATAAAATGTCAGGTCTTCTGCTGTAATTACTTTCCTTTTCCCTCTAGTTTTATTTAAGTTTATTAGCACAATTAGCACAATTCCTAGTAGGTGTCACTTTTGGCGTCATGATATTATTGGTATCAATTATTTAAAGTCCGTAAATTACTACTATTGCTGCAAAACAATGATAAGTAATCTAATCGAAGCCGCATTAAATGCTTTCATAACACCTAATTGACATTAACATTGACATCTTGCATTCTTAAGAGTATTATATATAATACTCTTAAGAATGCAATCTGCCAGTACCAACATTGTTAATAATAAATAGGTTTGCGACTAAATTATCTGTCCTTCACCTATTTACTGTGTATCTCGTTAGCGGTATGGATTTTTCCTTTTTCTGGTATGAAGTACCAACTGGATTATTTTGAAATAAAAATATGTTGCAGGCCTTTATATAGGCAATCACATGACAAAGAACTGTAGGTCTCGCTTTTCTAAAAAGCAAGAAAATAAATACTGAAGTTTTGTTATCTACTTTTCGTTAAGATTTTTTTTGGCACTATTAGATATTATTTCAAGAATATGGGATATTACATGTATATTATTGTCCCAAAAGTTCAAGTGAATCGCATAAGCCAATGTTGATAAAAATGGATAATATGAAAATATAAAAAAAAAAATCTCAGAAAATAACAAAGATAGAAAGCTCAAACTTACAGTAAATAATATTTGTCATGTGAGCTCTTTAAAAAAAAACAGTTAACATTTGGTAAAAGGGCCGATTCTCTATGCAAACAAGGCTACGCTCTTTAATTTTGAACACTAGGGATCAACGTGATGTTGCTTGAAGCGCAGAAAGTAGAGCCAGTGATAATACGAAAAAAGAGGCTCAAGTAGATGAGATATTTGATACATTATGCCTTAGTAACAGTTACGATTATGAGAGTGAAACAGATGCCTGTAAAAATTATTTAATTCGTGATAATTTAAAATCATGGACAATTTCTTTCAATATTACAGAAGGCGCTTTAACACGTTAACTGCGATTGCGATGTTAATTAATTGCTGCAGCCAAGGTGTTAAGAGAGCTGAATCAAATTATAAATGAAAGAATTCCCACTTCAGTTCCAAAAGATCCCCGGGTCAGTACTCGGGCAATTATGGGTATGTGCCAGTGCCCATACCCATAATTGCCTTATTGCTACGCTGAATATGATTTTATTACATGGAGATAATGTACTAAAAAGTATCTAAACATAAATATTTACTGCTTACCACTATTCAAAAGTTACAAGCACCAAATATGGCTAATTGTGCAACGTTCATAAATATCCCAATATTCCACCATTCATTGCCAGTGAATGTAGACTCATTCTTACAACCGTTGAGGAGAACATTTGATTCACTGGTCAATAATTATCGATTAATACGGTACTACTCACGTTTATTTAGTCACTCGCCCGACATGTTTCGGAGAACATAGGCCTCCATTTTCATGCACTAAGAGTATTGAGTGTCCGTTCGGTTCGCCGATCGCGTCACCAGCCCGTCGCGCACTAAATAAACGTGAGTAGTACCGTATTAATCGTTAATTATTAAATATGTCTCAAGTAAGTTTAAATACAAATAGCACTGGTCAACCCTAAATTTGTAAATATGGCTGATGAGATGCAGAATATTTTTTTTACATAGCAAAGAAGTCATTAAGTGTTGGCGCTTACTACCTTAAGTCGTCTAAAGGTAATTGTTAAAACATTTGATAATCTTATAGTAAATATAATATATCTTTTTTTTATTTTTTTATGAAGCGCATTGATCATATTGAGAAAATAAACATAATCTATTAGTCGAAAAATTACTTTCCCAATATATGATTACGACCCTGAATCGTATAAAATGGGCACGTTTTCGGTCGGTTCGACGTCATAGCGACGTTATGGCGACCAATCTAGGAACTAAAAGTTAGCACCGGCACGTCGTGGCGACCTTAAAACTGTTTGTTGTGCTATCACGAATTGATGAAAAAATGTATAAAGATTTCGCTTTAATTTGGCTAAGCATTGCTCGGAAGTTCCTACGACAAGAAGATGAATTCTTGTCGTTTTTGGACGCTGTCAGCAAACGCGGCACCTATCTTGCAGAAAGTTATTTAAACTAAAAATATTATGTAAGATATGAAAAACTCGTTCAGATTACATGCGCTCGCTCGACGGTCACCCAAATCAATATCGTGGACTTTATTCACTATGTCATCATCAGTATAGTCACTTAAATCGTCTTCCAGAGCATTCTCCTTCATTGGTAGGTTAGTCGTCTGGAACGAAATTCTGTAAAACACTTAAGTACAGTCGCCATCAGATATACAGGAGCTGTGGAGGTGTTCACAAATATCAGAACAACGCCTCTATTCTCATGGACATAAAGAGCAGTGCAGTGACAACAGGGGCTTTGTTCAGAAATTTGTGACCACCTCCATAGCTCCGATAAATCTGATGGCCACTATATCATATCATGAGCTGGAGTATATTTCCCATAGAAAAATTTTAACCGGTCTTTAGGTCTGTGATGATTTTGCCACGTAAAAAAGTTATGTTTAATTAGCACACATCAGATATTTACAATTTTCTATTTTCCAACAATTCTCGATATAATCTATCATACGGCTCGATTTCGTTTTTTTTTTCCAATATAAAAAATAAAATAAAAACCTAAGAAGTAAGAACCAGAATAAAAAAGTTCGTTTGTGGTTTTTTTATTAGGTCACTGACTTATTAAACCGCTCTCGCAAATTAGAACTAGTACTCCAAAATTCCAACAGTATTCACAAATTGACTCCACACCCGGTGCGTTACAAAAAAGACTACAATGTGTCGATTGAATTCTCTAAAAGCTCGCCTCTGCGGCATCGTAATTTTTTATCGGCTATCCCACGGGTGCATTTTACCCCTGAAACTGCCACGTACGTTGCCAATAATGGCTTTAGCTGTTTTACGGTTGATAAAACTCTAAAAACGTTAGTTGATGAACTACTTTTGCCTAAGTGTTCTTAAAAACAATGGGTTTTTGATACCTTGAACCAGTTGAACCATTGATTTATATCTTAAGCACATATTTTTAGGCTTACTGTTTTTCTTTTTGGGATTCCGTATGATTTCCCAAAGGATAAAAAATGAATTTTATTACTAAAATTCCACTGTCTGTCTGACAGCCCATCACCACGCTGTATCTCATGAACCGTGATAGCTAGACAGGTAATATTAATCAAATGATTTATACTGCTATAACAACAAATATTGTATTGTCTGTGACAAAAAGTCACCATTTTTGTAAAAATATATCTTCGCAAATATTTTATGATGACAGGCGCATTTTTGCACCTGTGTGGAACACGCACATTTCAGCCACCACCAAAGTGAATAGATACTCCCCACCAATGAGTAAGGCACCGAGCCCTCTGAGGTCCTCTTGTAGTCAATCCAAGCGTCCGAGAAGGCTCTCTTGTTCAATGGACTCGCACTCACATTTAACAACTCATTCACTCGCCCTCGGTGTGTTCAACGGGCACTTACCAGATGCCATGCCAGAAATCAGTCATGACAGTAGCATCCGGCAGTTGTATGTTAGACACACCCTCCCACCTTCGGTACACCTACCTCAGCAAGCTCCATCAGCTTTGCAATGAGAGCCTTAAACGAGTTAACACGACTCTCTATCCGTGCTTGCTATACAGGGACAGCCTCGGTGGTCCTAGGTGCACGTTTAGCGTCCGGAAACTTGACTCTAGCAACACGGCAGGTCGCGATGGCCCCGCGGTACATAATCCAGTGTTTATCATCTAAGTCTTTACTAGTCCGCAAATATGGCTCTAGTAGAATATTCAGGGCTCCATTTATCGCTATATTGCGTTTATTCATAAGCAATCGTGGTAATCGTTTTATATATAATCGGTTATTCCGAAACTCCGTAATCACCTCTTCCAAAGTCTTCCTTATTTGCTTATTGGCTGCAGAGTATCCTGGCTCGCGAACACCTCCTAGTCAGCACAAAGATCCACCCGCGGCGCCGCCGCGTTTGGTCGGGTGACGGCACCGGATCCCGCGGATCCGGCGGGGTGATGGGCGGCTTCCGCGCTGCAGAAAAGGCCGCGCAAGCAGAGAGCCTCACGGCGAAGCCAATCATACGTCTAGTCATCCAGTCGCTTGACGTTGGATGACTCGCACCTAATGCCATCATAGTCGCTGCGCAGTCACGTCAATGTTTGGTTCAAGGGTCTGAAAGAGAGGAAGCGTCCGGACACGATACGCGCACAGATTAGTTCCCCCCTATAATGCATGCAGTTGTTATTCATATTTTGAGACCAACGTATGCGACGCACTATACCGGCATCATGCTTCGCGGGCCCGAAGCGTGGCGACAACGATGGCAATTAAAGAGTGACTGGTGAGCGACGGGCAGTAACCGTGCGTTTTGCGTAGACGCTTGTTGATTGTGTGCTTTGCTTCATGTAATCATTTCTGATATTTGTGTAGTACATACGTCGGCATTTTATTTATTAGTATACTTGCGGCCAATTACATGGTTGCGACATAAGGCAACTTTTCCGTAAAAATAATATACAATATGCGGGCATATTGTATATTAATACATTTTTTTAGAAAATAGCAGAACAAATATAAAAACACGTCTGACAGTGACGTAGTATTTTTTTTTCTTTCATTTCAAATCCGTTAAATTACTTATAAAGGGAAAATTAGTTCACATGAAGAGTTTTCCTAGATTTTTAGTTATTTAGCTTCTATGTAAATTATAACATAAAGGCTAGGTGCCATTCTAGGGTTTATTGAAAAACAAATGAAAATGTTGCATATCTCGCTCATTTTCCAAGAAAAAAGGTTGCAAATTCGTTACACAAGTTTCAGAACGCTTGACACTAAATCGCAAGCCCCGCGAACAAGGTTTTGTGTTCCAACTTTAGCAATTACGTGGGTCAGGATTAAAGTTAAGTTCGAAACTTTCAAAACGGGACAAATAGTTACCGTCCCAAGGACACATTGATTCGATTTATAAAATATGCCGAATGTGTCAATCTTTTGAACAAACCAAGGCCGTGAAATCTGCCATTAGTAACCCGTATTTTTTATTAGTTCTTCATCGTTAGTAGTTTTTTATTAGTTCTTCATCGTAAAAAAAGTTGGTTGACAAAACGTGACGTGCTAATTGTAGCATTGATGTCTGCCTTATGTCTGCCTTAAAAAATATTGTTACCAGCTCCGATCCGGAGTGAGGGTCACAACCCCTGTCTTTCAAGATACTATAATAGTAGTTTATGTATCTGTGCATAATGAAGGGCATTACAACAAGAGTGTGGGTTTATCACACGATTGTTGTAATGCCTAATTATGTATAGTTACATACACTACTTTATCTATACACATATCATTAAGTATTTTAAGATGGGTTCAGAAACCGTAGGGAAATGACTTATTACTAGGGTTACTTGTAAACATTAAAAAAGACGCATTTTAGAGCACTTATGACATGTACGTAGATAAAACTTATTTATTACTCATGTAAGTCTACTAACTAAAACTATAACCTAGGTATATTTAATAATAGCAAGAACTAAACTTTTACTAAGCATTTCTATAGACTTATTTACTATAAGCTTTTGTAACTATTTGAGTACTTTGGTATCTACCTAAAATATACTATAATGATCAGAAACTTCATCGGAATTATTCATATCAAATTTTGTTTTTTATTTACTCTAATTACTTAAATAAATTCTTGTTCATGCGGGCGCGTCAAGTTAATGCCGAACTAGACTGATGGATAACAATATGAAGAAAAGAAAAATATTTTTGCGGTAAAATGACACTGCGAGGGTTAGTGTCGTCATTGGATCTGATTTGTTTAAACATAAGTGACTATAGACTATATATTTGTAACCAATTTTGGCCATCTCATAATTATACTATTTTAATGCACTACGGTATGTTTTGGAAGTTACATAGGTACTATGTACTATTTAGGCGTTAGACTCAATTTTCACGGGTGCTACCAATGAAGATTGCCTGACACTTGGGGGGATTGACAGATACACCGATTTTTTCGGACCATCGCTGAAAATGCATGAGGTCTAGATTTAACCTGTCAATAACAGCAACAAAGTCAGCAGTACTACAGTGGTAACAAAGTTAGGATCCTCAGCGTAGTCATGGTACGAGCAGCAAAGTTCGGGGTAATGAAGTTGACAAAGATGGAGAACAAAAGTTGATAAAAAATGCCTCCTTAGGGCACGCCAGTGTCTACATCACACAAATCTGAAAAATTGCGATCAACACGAACCGCTTGCTGTATCCCATGAAGATAAGAAGAAAACCACTTCAAGGTTTTTGTTGTTGGTTTTTATTAAATTTTTTGATATGTTTTCTCTGACAGAGTACACATAATTATGTACTTTAAGATTTGATGTATCACTGTTTTGCAAATACAGGGTGAAACATAAGTCGTACACATAGTTTTTTGTTTATATCACAGTATTTTAAGGCGAATTCATTGCAGTAACTCTGGAAGCAAACAATTAAACTTTATTAATGATAATTAATAAAAGCAAAAACACCAACCTTATGGTCACCCTATTCGACAAGACTTGCTAGTTACTGTGATTAAAGTACTACTTTTGATTATTGTAGAATTATTTTATCTTATCGATCGAGTAGGTACCTGCTTAGGCTATCAAACAAGATGGACATTATTGAATGCAAACACTTATTGGCTCTTAAATTTTATTAAATACTGATTTTACACGTACTTCAATAAATGTTCAAAATGCTCGCCCCCCAATTCATTACACAAATGTGCCCGTCTCCTGTGGTTGTCTTTAACTCTTCTTAAAACGAATTCGTCGGCCTTTACTTCGTTAAAAGCGGCTATGATTTTGAGATGAAGCTCTGCCACTGTTGATTCTTCCACATAAACCCTTCTCTTGATTTCACCCCATAGGTAAAAATCTAATGGCGTTAAATCAGGACTACGCGGTGGCCATTGAATTGGTCCATTTCGGCCTATCCAGCGTCCACGGTATTCATTACCCAAGTAATTACGGACGTCACGATGAAAATGAGCTTGAGCTCCGTCCTGCTGATAATGTAATTTTACCAAATCTTCCTCAGGCACTCCTTCTAGCAACCCTGGAAGAACCTGACGTAGGAAATGGAGATAATTTGGCCCATTCTGTCGTCCTATAAAGTAAGGTCCAATCACTGTACCATTGACAATACCCGCCCAAACATTTACACTGAATCGCACCTGATACGCATTTTTTCGCACAACGTGTGGGTTTTCGTTGCTCCACCAATGTTCGTTGTGCTGGTTGAAAAGTCCGATCCTAGTGAATGTGGCTTCGTCAGTCCATAAGATGTCTGTATTCTGGTTTTGCAACAGCCACCGACAAAATTCTACCCTTTTCCCGTTGTCTGCTAACGCGAGATCCTGTACGGGCTGAAAATGATACGGATGCTGGCCAGACGCATTAAGCAAACGCCACACGTACATCTGGTTTACACGAAAGCGTCTGGCGGCTTGTCTTGTGCTCGCCTGTGGGTTCCTGTTAAAGAAATTCCGTCTCCGTCTGTACAGGTTTCCGGACGAATACCCGGCCTTCCTCTCGCCTGTGCATGAGATGGAACAGAAAACTGTCCGTAATCTCGGAGATTTTGTACCATGCTACGAATCAGGTTGTGCGTCGGCACTGGTGACTCGGGGTGACGTTTTCGGAACAATTCTCGTGTTTGCTCAGTACTGTTCGTTCGATTGTAATATCTTACCATATCGAAACACTCAATAAAAGTGTAAGGATACGGAGCCGGCATTTTAAACGCGATTTAATATTTTATTTTTACAATTTCAATTTGTAGCGTAATGTTATGACTTTTGAATTTGCCATTGTCAATTTAATCTTTTTTCAAGTTCTTACCAGCCAATTACAAAGAGGTTGAATGAATTATTTTATTAATATGCTATGGGTCTATGACAGTTACCGTAGCAGATTAGGGTGACCACGAGACTCAGTAAATTAAAAACATTTTTTTAACTTAACGAATTAAAAAACAATGCTTACATATTTCTGCCTGTTGTTACGTCCACATGTTTAAACTAAAGTTAAACAATAAGAAATACACAATTCTGTTTACGACTTATGTTTCACCCTGTATACTCTTTTCCGAGTCTTCGCCGAGTTTCTAGCCAGTACTTATTAATCTTCTCGGATCAGAGGTGTAGTGTTAGAACCGGTAGTAGCATTTATTTTGACGTTTAAAAGTGTATTGTAATGCGCTTAAATTGAATAGGAAAGATCTTTTACCTTTTTACTAATACGAGTGCGAATGCGAATAGGTATATAATATATATATATTGTTGTATTTATATGATAAGTTTCAATTGTAGTCTATTGGTTGATTTTAATATTGCGGTATTCTGATTGGTTGATACTTTATACAAAGTTTTGTTTAATGATTTCACATTTTTAAACAGTATTCGCACCAAAAAAGAATCTAGAGTTGCGATTAATTTCGATATGTGTCGTGATTGGGATTTAATAAGGTGAAGTGTTCTGGTTGGTCAATTTAAAACGTTTTGTATATCATAAATATGTATAAATATTTTCCCACGAGGCTAAATGTACTACTTTAGTCCGCCTTGGCAAGCATAATATGACATACTTTTAGAGTGAAAATTATCATTCAGTTTATGTATTTTACCTTGATACGAGTAAATTTGTGTAATTTAAAAATAAAAACATATCATAAACTTAAGTGTATTCGGCCGCTACGGGTTCTTAAGCAGAAGAATTTTATTAAATGTCCTTCGTGCTTGTCATTATATGTAATAATGACAAGTACGAAGCTAATATTTTCTATAAGTGGTACTTCATAGACACGAGAGACGGCTAAAAATAAATGTACTTAATTATGAAACCAAAGACTCAATTTATATTTCAATATAGTTCCCTTCTAGTGAAATATACTTATTAGACGAGTATTTTTCAAATATTGACATAAGCCCATGTAAAAAAATTTTTCGGCTTCTTTGGTTCACTACAGCCTTTATTTCGTCATCGGTAAAATTCGTCTTCTTCGTAGACCTTTTTGAAGGTGTCTAGATAAAAAATAGTCACATGAGGCTAGGCCTTGCCTATAAGGAGAAACCCCTAGGCTCTTCGAATAATCACGTCGTTTTTCATTGATTTATAAGGATTTATCCTTTGGCAAATTGATATCGCCACAATGAACGCACTTTGTTCCCGTAAATTGATTTAGTGTATCGGCACCGCTTCCCGCTGACAGCGGCTATTTGCCTGCATTGTCTTCCAAAGTTATGAACTATCTGCATTTTGCCACGACTGATCTATAGACATAGACTAAACAATAGAAATTCTAAGGCAATGAATAAAATGCGTATATTTAATATTACCTCAAACCGTAACCAAACGTAGGTTTTCGTACTATGAGCAGATATTGCAAAGTAATTTTAAAGTAGTCTTAACCACTAAAGAGATATTAATTTTTGAATTATTTTCGAGCAGCAATGTATTGCGTACACTTGAAACGACAGTTATGACGTCACGGCTCCGCAAGAAGGACAAAGTAGCGATACATTGCGTACTGAATTATTTTAATTAAAAAAAAAAAAGTAAAAAGTTGTTTTCACGGAACATCGGTTCATAGCACTAATTCTTACGTCTGGGTAAAATTTAAGGTAATATTAAAAATACAGCCATAAGTATGAAGTTAAAATGTAAAGGAACACGGATACCAAAAGAACTGTATAATAGGGTGGGTCCTTTTTTTTTAATTTTCTAATGGGCACTGCGTTAAAACGGTGCCATTTGGTGTTATAAATCCATAGACAAAAAATCGGAACGTTTGAACGCGGCTTTTTGCCTCCGGATTGCATTTGATTTAAAAAAAATAAGTTATTTCGCGGGTATTTTCAGTCTTGTGTCACAACGAAAGAAATTATATTTGCGTAGGTTTTTTGTAAGATTTATTGCAAGAATATTGTTGATTGTTATTTAAAAGTAATAAATTTGACGTGCAAGTTATTTGTAGGTATATTTGAAACGTCATAAGCAACACAGAAATCACAATAAATCGCTTACAAAGTTATCCGCGGCCAGGTGTGTTATGGACTTTTTTCTGATATCTTTTTGTATTTTGGAAGTATGGAACGCACTCGCAATAGTTGGAAATGTCCTTTATTTGGTACAACATGTGAATTAAAGGTAAATGTGTTGCCCACTTATGAAGATCTTATGAAATTTTACGATTGGATGCGGCATAAAATAAAATATGAAAATTGTACTAAAAAAGAACCAACGTACAAAGAATTGGAGGTCATTGTTGTTGATAAACTATGTGAAATTTGGAATGAAGCATCAATTTCTACTGTAGAACAAAAACGGATAAAAGCTATGTTTTAGAATTATCATTTAAAGAGCAAAAACATCCTGAAGTCACACCCAAATATTCCCGAAAACAAATTAGAGGAATTTCGTCGTGGAGGTAAAAGATTATTTGATATTGCATCTTGCAAATGTTTTGATATTTCTAACTGCACTTGTCCAAAACAAAAAAAAAAGTACCAACCAGAGAACATTGCTTCTTAGTAGATCACGTACGGATCGAAACATGATAATAGGGATCTTAGACTTCGTTACATCACAACTAATTTCGAAAACTCTGAAGCGAAAGTTAGATCGTCAAAAGTCTCAGAATAAATGCCCAAAAATAGCCTCGGATGCGACAGAATCAGACAATACATCCATATCAAGCAGATATAGAATACGAGGAATTTGCCGGATTAGAGCCTGAAATGACTATAATTAAGCGTCAAAGCAACCCTGACCCTGAAGTTAATTACGCCTTACTATCTAAAACATGCGATAGATTTAATGTGTCGAACCGGGCAGGAGCAGCCATTGCATCGGCGGTTCTTCAAGCTTCTAGTTCCCAAATTATTGACAAGTGTAAGCTGCAAAGAGAACGAACAAAGACTAGAGAAGGAATAGTCACACATCAAGTCATTACGACTGTTCCCGCGTTGTATTTTGACGGGCGTAAAGATAAAACTTTATCTATATCTGACATAGGGGGCAAAAAATACCGACAGTTTTTACTCGAAGAACACATTTCCTTAATAAAAGAACCCGAGTCATCATACCTGGGTTACATTGCCCCGAGTTCAGGCTCTTCAAAAACCATTGAACGAGCTCTGGCTGACTTTTTTATTGATGCCAAAATATCCACGAATTCATTAATGGCGATTGGATGTAATGGGACAAACGTAAATGTCGGTAAGCATGGAGGTATCATTCGATTACTGGAAAAGCGATTAAATAAGCTACAGTGGATTATTTGCTTGTTGCATATGAACGAACTTCCATTTAGACACTTGTTTCAACACACTGATGGCCGTACATCTGGACCACAAACATTTGCAGGGGTTATTGGTAAAAAACTAGAAAATTGCGAAACAAAACCCGTTGTTCAGTTTGAGCTTATTCCTGCGGACTTACCGGAGCTTTCCGCTACAGATTTGAGTACGGATCAGAAATATTTGTACAGAATAGTACAAGCTATCTCAACTGGCGTATTCCCCAATGATTTAGGCCACAAATCACCAGGTAAAATGTCCCATGCCCGATGGCTGACGCGTGCTAATAGAATTCTTCGTTTGTATGTGTCCGAAACAGTGCCATCAGAAAAGCTAATTACTCTCGCTACGTATGTAGTGAAAGTCTACGCTCCTATATGGTTTTCCATTAAAACTCATTCAACGAGTAAAGACGGGACACGGCACTTGTTCGAACTAATCCAGCTAAGTCGATATTTACCAATAAATTTGAAAACAGTTGTCGACCCGGTTATCCAAAGGAATGGCTATTACGCTCACCCGGAAAATATATTGCTTGCAATGTTGACCGATCCCCAGCCTCATATTCGTGAATTAGCAGCCCGTCGAATTTTGAAGGCTAGAAGTATGAAAACAGATAAACTGAGAGTGTTTCAACTGCCGGCATTAAACTTAAACGCATCGTCGTATTACGATCTAATAGATTGGCAAGGAAGTATCACTGAACCACCGGTATTGAAAACTGTATCTGAAGAAAGCCTCAATATGTTTGTTCAACAGAAAGGAGATAAAGAAATTCCTTTATTGCGTCTACCTTGCCACACTCAAGCTGTGGAAAGAGCCGTCAAAACAGTTACAGAGGCGTCAGCTACTTTATGTGGTAAGGTACAGCGAGAAGGGTTCATAAAATCACAAATAGCGTCGCGAAAAGCTATGCCCAAATTTGATAGTAAGAAGGATTTTTTCCGCTATTTAACTAAATATCTTTTCATGGGTTTGTGGGTATTATTATATAATATTCTTATAAAGCAACTAATAAATAACTTGAAAATGTACTTTTTGTTTGATTTTACCTTATTTAGTTAATTGATTTCCTTGGGTATGAAAAATGACCAAATGGCTTATTTAATGACATATCATCATGGATCCGGAGGCAAAAGAACAATTCCGGTTCACATGATATTTTGCACACTAATTATCTACACTATTTAGCACCTTTTTAACTACTGTATAAGTAATGTTTTCGAGCTGTCAAAACTTTTCTTACTCTTGTAATTATTCATAATTATGATAATAGTATAATTATACAGTATATATCAAGACGAGAGGCCAAGCTTTGAACCCGTTAATCGCCATGACGAATGTAATACTATTTCGCACTTTCTGTTAGTGTTGACCGATTACTTATTGATTCATCATTTTATTTATAATTGAAAAGTTGTACCTTTTCTAAGTCGGTTAACACTTCCCATGTCATTCTGTGAAATGTTGTTATTCTCATAACAAAAAACACATCTCGATAAAACTGTAAACACAACTATTGAGGCACTTCATTAAGTGCAACTTGTCATTTTTATACCTGCCGAATTATGTAGAATCAAATAAGTCAGCAGATTGTGATGGAATGCGGACCTTCTTTGCTTCCTACCCGTGGAGGCAGATTTGCCACGCGCCGGATGATCCCAACGTCGCTGCCGAGACTCTATTGCCGATGTGGTGCTGCAGGGAATAGAGCTTTTCATTCCATCTTCTGCAGTTGGTGGTAAATCCCAACCTTGGTTTAGACATTCCTGCAAAACGGCATCTCGTCGAAAGCAGAAATGCCTGCCTAGCCTGGGTAAATGCAACGGCGACTAAGGATGCAAAAACCAGCGCCTTAAAAAAGGAGTTTAACTCTGCTTCCCGGTCCTTCAAAAGAGTTATTGCCATGGCAAAGTCGTTGCACATTAGTAGAATTGGCAAGAAATTAGAGCGCCTCCCTTCGGGAACTCGTGCCTTCTGGTCTCTCGCCAAAGCTATCCAGGGGAATTTCTGCACGCAGTCTTTTCCACCTCTGCGCACGGAATATGACTCGTTAGCTCATGACACAAAAGACAAAGCCGATCTTCTGGGTAAGCTCTTTGCATCCAACTCGACTTTGGATGTTGGGGGAATCGTGCCGCCGACCATCCCGCGGTGCGAGAGCAGCATGCCGGATATACAGTTCCGGCACTGTTCAGTGCGTAAAGCTCTTGTTTCTCTTGACATCCATAAGTCGTGTAGACCTGATGGAATCCCCGCAATTGTTCTGAAGATGTGTGCTCCTGAGTTGGCACCAGTTTTAAGTCCCACGATCTTGCAGATGCAGTGCAGATATGGAGTTTTTCCGGATTGGCCCAAGCAACTGGGAAAAAAGATGATGTGCTTATACTTTACTACTTATACTATTACAATAGGTACTTTTTTTGCTAAGTGCTAAGTATTTGTCGCGTGTTATTGTTACAATTACAATCACCTTTTTTAGATTAACTATTATAAGTACTCTTAGAGAGATATTAGACTTCGTTAATTTATCAAATATATTCTCAGGTGTCGACACCATCCGTGCTATTTCACATTAAAGTGCAATTTATAATAAAAAATAGATTCGTACGAAATGGATGCGAAAAAATCTTTAGGAAAGGTGAGACCAGGCCGCCATTGGGATTGACAAGCATTTGATAAATTACTTTTATTGGTACATTTGTCGAACAAACCATCAATCATCTTCTTTTTATATTACTTATAGATACTTATAACAACTCGGCAAATTACTATTTACCTAACGCTGCGATTTTACGATGAAAAATTTTTTGACCGATGTACATATAAATACTGAGACCTCTTTTGATATTGTAAATGAATTAAAAGTTGAAAGATAACATATACTTAAGAAAACACGACGAGGACCTCCGGTGTTCGAGACAGGATTCTTTCGTCTATATAGTAGTATTACTACTTAAAAATCAAAGCAAATCAAAATATGTTTCATAAAAAATAATTTGATTTGTTCTTAGTTTCATTGTAAAATAAGTTAAATAACTCTTTTTTTATCGGATTATCTAGAGTGTACAACGTCATCAAAAATGCAAAAAAAAATACAAAATCTATTCTCGTCCTTGTAGTATTTAGTGTCTTGTAACTCACTCGTGGAGTGCAGGTCAAACATATTACATATTTTTATTTTATGAGAAATAGGTAATTAACAGTTTTTTTTTGCTTTCATAGTAACGCCATATCTTTGTGAAAAGGGCTTCATTATATTAAAAGTTGAAAACTTACATTTACTTCGAAAAAAATGTAGCCAGAAACTGGTAATTTAAACGAACTAAAAAATGGGTACAGATTTGATGACGAGATTAATTATTTTAGTGATACCGCATATACCTATATAAAATCACATTTATGTAATATGTTGGAATTGTTAATGTTTGTGCATGGACCTTATTGGATGTCGGTGCGGTGTTTAAACGTCACAGCTGTAACTTGTATTTTTATTAACTTATTAATTCAACTGGACCATTCTGTGGGCAACTGGGCCCACGGAAAAATCGTCTCGCGGGCTCATTCACCCCACACGGTTTTTTTTTGTGGGTGAGTCGACCCGACTCAGCCCGCGGGCTCAGACGACCACTCTCTACTGATTAACGGTCTACTCGTCCCGCGGGCTCAGACAAGTACTCTCTACTGATTAAGGGTCTACTCGACCCGCGGGCCCAGATGACATCTCTCTCTGATTGAGGGTCTACTCGCCCTACGTCACGACCGATGGCACAAGGTCACTCATAGAGCAATGGAGCTAGCTATGCTCGAAGTTTCCCTGCGTGATATATGGTGACCGCCTCGCTGCGAAGTACTAAATTCTATAGTATCCGAACTGGATGATGCTGCACATGGTTTATACGGATGTGGATTCATTTTCTTTAAAAAATTCGTGATAAAAGTTGACTCGAAAGAACAAACTTTCAGATCAATGGCAGTGATCAGTTATGCAAGATATGCCAGCCAGTGACTGGGAATATCACGTGACCTCTTTCTAGATAGGCGTAGGTTAATATTATCTAGGGTATTGACTGTAAACGGAACACCTTATTATTTACGTCATAAGGTTCACAAGATAAATAAATGACTACAAGAATAATCTTGATAGTAAACAGTAGGTATGAAGTCCCAAAGGGTTATACATAGATAATAGATAGTTGTAGGCGTAAAATAATTATATGTATTGTTCCAACACAATCAATCAATCAATGTCCGTTCCGTTGACTGAGTTAACTCTTAAGCAGTAGATTAGTCAACTGAACCCTTGGGCTGACTAGACCCTGTAGCGATAACGAGTGGTCAACTGAACCCTTGGGCTGACTAGACCCTGTAGCGATAACGAGTGGTCAACTGAACCCGTGGGCTGAGTTGCCCAGACATGTGGAATGACTCACCCAAAAAAAAATACTGTTGTGGGGTGAATGAGCCCGCGGGATGATATTTCCGTGGGCCCAGTTGCCCACAGAATGAACTGGACTGGAAAATCTTCAACAATACAATATCAAAGGGTCTGGCCCGACATAGCATAATCGCCCCTGTGAATTTGAGGTATTGTTATGTACGATAATTCGTTTTATTATTACATAAAATGTAATGGTAAGCTTTTAAGAAATAATATTCATCAAAAGGATATGTAATAACTAGCTGCAACCCGCAACTTCGTTTGCGTACAATTCTAAGTTGTTTAACTTGGTTCCCCTAACTGACAATTCCTTAAGTTTTTTCAGATATTCTATTTCACCCTCAGCCTCCTTCCTGTCTAATCTCACAACTTCCCTTCCCCCTAATTACCATATTTTACGTATTTACCTACATTTGATAAACCTTAAAGCCGTCTGAGGGGATTATCAATGCAATTTTTTTTTAAAGTTTACATTTCAGGCGTATGCACTCCACTGCTAGACATAGGCCTCCCACTCGTATCATCTTGGGGGGTGGTTGCCATAGTCGCCACGCTTGGCAGGCGGGTTGGCAACCGCAATAGCTGTAGATTGAGTTTCGACGGACGCTGCTGCCTGTGTGTAGGATTAAGCCCGCCCGTAATAGGGATTAAAATTTGTATGGGTTCAAATTTAAAGTTAGAGACTTAAAAGTTGGTATATTTGTTAATAATAAAAAAGTGATTGCAGCGTTTTTTGAAATTTAACCCCTAAAGGGGTAAAAAAGGGGCTGAAAGTTCGTATCAATAAACTTAAATTTTTCCGATAAAGCTTAACTTTTTGTGAAAAACTTCCTTCTTAAAATACAAGAAAAGTGTTTTACGCGTTTTGAAAAGTTCCTCCCCTAAAAGGATAAAAAGGGGTTAGAAAGTATGTATTGGTAGGATTAAAAATAGTATTCTAACCTGTCATTTTTAACCCCACCCATACATACTTTCTAACCCCTTAAAAGTTTGTACGTTTACCAAGAATTAAAACATCAGCGTCAGCAACTAATCCCAAGATGATACAAATTATGGGAGGCCTATGTCCAGCAGTGGACTGCATACGGCTGAACTGTATGTATGTTTTATCCTCTTAGGGTAAGAATTTTGCAAAATGCTGAAAACGCTTTCTTTGGATTTAAGTTCGTAAGTCGTAACCTTTTTACAAATTTTGAAGTCTTCAGCTAAAAAAAACATTTTTTTCCGTACAAACTTTGCACCCCTATTTGATCCCTTTATGGGTGGAATTTCGAAAAATCCCTTCTTATCCCTTGCAAACGTTATCAAAGTAAGCTCTGGATCAAATTTGAAGTTTCTAGTTCCAGTAGTTTCAGCTGTGCGTTGATGGTAGATCAGAACTTCTCTTATAATATACCTATAGATAAAGCGAATAATCGTGTATAACGACCAGACCAGACTCTTTGAATGGGAATTTTCACTCACCCATACAAACCAATTGAGAATTTCAAAAATTATATAATGGCCGTTTTTTCGGAAATCTGCTACAGAATTAGAACTATGAGGATTTTCATCATGACAAAAATACTTGTGTCAAACGATTTTGTTCATACAGTAAATTTAACTTTTGGATGCTGTCACTTCGGAATCTCGATGAACGATGGTGATCAAAGTTTGATTTTCCAAAGACGGGGCAAGTAGGCTTCTGCCTCCTTGCTTATAATGGTAGCTGGTCAAAAAAGCTTTTACAAGTGAGTTTTTCTTTATTTTCTGTAGTATTCCTATAAAAAGTTGTCATCCTAACCTGTGTCGTGATTATTTTCACATTAGTACTGGCATTCGCCGGCCTACAATTATAATTGAAGTTGTTTAAGGCTCTCGGGGTATTAACATATGGGCACAGACTTGTTCTGTGAGCGCTTTATCTACCCCGGGTGAGTTGATTGATTTGTTCTCTACGTTTCCAAATAGTAGTATTGTTTGAATCCAATACTTACAGGTTGTGAATATTTTCATGGTCTTTCCAAAAGTACACTGTTTACTCCGACCGCGCGGGCGCCCTGCGCGTTTTTCCCAGCTACATCACAGACCGCATGCGACGCCGACAGGCCATCCCCGCATCTTAACTACGGTGTCGTGGCCCACGTCCGGCTTGTCAAAGGTCAAAGGGTTCTGTTACAGTTGTCTTTGTTTTAATCGCCCTCGGGTGGCGTCCTGCCTTCAAGACAGAACCCTGCGCTCGGCCGTGGGAGACGTGCGCGGAGCGCCCGCGCACTTCCTGTGGTGGTCCCGCTCCTCCGGTGGTGTGCCAACGGGTTCCGTGTTCGGGCCCGTCAGTATGCGTAACGTTGTGAAACACTGTAGCGTATATATGTACGCAGATGATACGAGTACATGTCTGGTTTATGAAGAAAAAAAAACAGGAAACTCAAAAATCATCAAATGGGCGCATGACAATGGCATTATACTCAACATAGAAAAAACAAAATGTATGTATATAAGGTCTCCATGGTGTATATCCAAAAGATGACGGCAGACCCCCGCGCATTGTGGGACACAGCTTCGACTGCCTTTTTCAGAGCGCGGCCGGCCGGGACCGTGTGCGACTGTGCCGAGCTCCAGGTGGTAAAGAATACAAGTGCTTGGGCTTAATTATAGATTATAAGTTTTCTTGGCAATCGCATATAAATAGCCTTTGCAACAAACTTCGTTCAGTGCTTGCACGATTTCACCACCTGAAATTCGTACTTAATATGGCTACCATGTTTATTGTGTATTACGCACTCAAACTTGTATGTTCTAATCACAATTCATTGGCATTTTGAGGCAGTATTTCTTACCTTAACCCTTAAATACATGATTTATTTGTATTATTTCGTAAATAATGGAAATATATGGGTAATATTGAAAAGATTTTGGGAAAAATAAAGAAAAAAAATCATAGTAGTTAAATAACATATATTTAGTTGAAAAAGGTTTGATGTAGATATGGTATATACTATGCAACAGTTATTTTTTGTACCTATTCAAGCAAAGTAGCACATTACATTTTGAGCAAGACCACTGTGTTTTCCCTTTGCAACTAGGTATTTTGCACCTAAGACGAGTAGCAAACATAGAATAAAAAAGAATAAAAATGCATATAAAAATGCGTTTACAAAGAATAAAAATTCAATCCAACACGAATATTGTATTGATGGAAACAAATTGCAGAAAGTATCGACAATTAGAGATCTTGGTGTTATATTTGATTGCGAGTTGTCTTTTCGTGGCCACTACGAGCACATTGTAAACAAGGCAAACTGCATGTTGGGGTTCATAGTGCGCAATGCTAAGCCTTTCAAAAATATCCTTAGTCTTATAATTCTTTATTGCACATTAGCGCGCACATATCTCGAATACTGTTCTGTCGTATGGTCTCCTAAAAGATAAAAAAGATAAAAGATCTTTATTTTTCAATTTAGGCACATTACATGCACTTATGAACGTCAAAAAAAAAATCTACACCGGTTCAAACCCTACACCTCTGACCCGTGAAGATACCGGCAAGAAACGACGGCGGGACTTATTTTTTCAATACAGTGATACATCAAATCTTAAAGTACTTACATAATTATGCGTAGTGCGATAAGAAAACATGTCAAACAGTTTATTACAAGATATGAAAATACAAAATATAAAAGTAAAAATAATAATGTATAAACAAATTAGACTTCACAAAATAGACATACTTTAATATGCTTTCTTATCTGAACTGTGTCATTTACATGAGCTGGCAGTACATACAATTGTTGAATTAATTGCTAGGTGGTTTTGGTAGTTTCTGGTTTGAGCCATGCATGTTTGTCTGTCAAATAATCCTCTACTCTGTAATAGCCCTTAGACATCAAAGACTTTTTTAAGTAATTCTTAAGTACTGGGAAGGGTAATTTTAAGGCATCATCAGGTAACTTGTTATATAAATGAATACATTGCCCATAAAATGATTTATACACTTTACGCACACGACACTTTCTAATAGCAAGCTTATTCTTATTTCTAGTGTTATAGGTATGGATGTCACAATTTTTGGTAAACAACTGAAGGTTTTTAATAACGTACATAATGTTTTCATATATATATTGACAAGCTACAGTTAATATATTAATTTCTTTAAAAAGTTTTCTAACAGATGCACCTGCTTTTAAGTTATACATAAAACGAATGGCTCTTTTTTGTAATACAAATATAGTCTGTATGTCAGCTGCTTTGCCCCAAACCAGAATACCATATGACATTACACTATGGAAATAACTATGATAAACTAATCGCGCTGTCTCAATATTCGACAGTTGCCTAATTCTCCTAACGGCGAAAGCGGCCGAACTTAATCTATGTGCGAGTTTTGTTATATGAGGACTCCACTGTAGACTTTTGTCCAATGTTAAACCAAGGAACAATGTTTTATCTACTATCTCTAAGCATTCATTATTTAAAAGTATTCTAGTATCCACCGGTGTAACATTCGGCAAAGCAAATCTAACACATTTTGTTTTCTTAGCATTAAGCAACAGATTGTTAGTAGTAAACCAGTTGAGAACATCAGCTAGTGTGTTATTAATTACATTAAAATCTGTAGATTGCCGATCAACCTTGAAAATTAATGATGTATCATCGGCAAATAAAACTATATCACAACGGTTTTCTACTATACAAGGTAAATCATTTATATAAACCAAAAACAGGAACGGGCCTAATATAGAACCCTGTGGTACTCCTAATTTTACTAAAGCTCCTCTAGACTGGGTGTTATTTACAACGACTGTTTGGTTTCTATTGCTAAGATAAGAGGACATGAGGTTTAAGGCATTTTCTGATAGGCCATAATGTTCTAGTTTCAGAATGAGAGTTCCATGATCTACACAATCAAAAGCTTTAGAAAGATCACAAAATATTCCAATGGCATCGCAAGAATTTTCCCAAATACTGTAAATGTGTTGAATAAGCACCGAAGCAGCATCGGTTGTGGAACGTCCCTTTCTAAAACCGAACTGATTACTTGTAAGTAATCTTTGTCTGTTAAAGTGACTCAGCAGACTATTTAACATTAACTTTTCATAAACTTTACTTAGTACAGGGAGTATTGAAATCGGACGGTAATTAGTTAGATCACTCGATTCACCCGACTTAAAAAGAGGAATGACTTTACTATATTTCATAAGATCTGGAAAGACGCCTTCTGAAACGGAATTATTGTAAATTAAAGCTAAATAAGGCGCTATAACTTCTATAATATGACTAATGACCGCGACTGACGTTCCCCACAAGTCTTCTGTCTTCTTTAAGTTGAGTGACTTGAATGTCTTTACAATTTTTTCTGAGTCTACAAATTCAAATTCAAACATATTTTTACATTTCTTAATATTAGCGCAAAGTAAGGAATGTGCTTGAGGCGATGATGATTGTAGGCACTGTGTTGTATTTAGAGCCACGTTGGAAAAGTAATCTTCAAATGCCGAGGCAACATCGGCATTTGACACTACCTGTTGAGTATCTGAGACAATGTTCACTTGAGTAATGCGTGATTTACATTTACCAAACTGTTTTACTTTATTGTCCGACACTTTGAGTTTAGAATTAATAAAGTTTGCCTTAGCAGTTAAACACACTTTCTTGAAGATCTTGGAGTAGTTCCTAACATAGTCCAGAAAACCAGCATTCCTGTTGAGCTCCCTCTCCCCATAAAGTTCGTAAAGCCTCTTTCTACTTCTGTGAATGCCCACAGTAGCCCATTCACTAAACTTTGCTTTAGTTGTTACTTTCGACCCACTAATAGTCCTCAGTTTGAAATTTTTATTAAAACTATGAAGAATTACACCAAACAGGTCTTTATACATACTATTTGATTCGTAGAAATGAGAATAGGGCAATGAAGACAGACTTTTTGAATTTCGTTTTTGAATAATTCCAAACGATAACCAGTAATGGGTCTAAATGTTATTGTTTGTGGAGTTCTCTGTCCAAGGCTTATAAATGATGCCCTTTGACCACTATGATCCGAATTAAAACAATTAAAAATTTGCTTATCTAAACATTCGCAATTGCAAAAAATATTATCCAGACATGTCGCACTGGTGGCTCCTACCCGGGTAGGTTCAAAAAATAAATTGAATAAATTAAAAGATTTAAACAAACATAGCAATTTGACAGTGTTACTAGACGATTCAAGCAAGTTAACATTAAAATCTCCACAAACTATAACATGTTTTTGGCTCTTAGACACTAATTTCAGTACATTTTCCATGGTACTTTCAAATGTGCCGAAATCAGCTGATGGTGGCCTATACACACAGATAACTATATAACTTTCGGATTCTACACATGCAAGTTCTACAATTCTTTCTATGGAACATTTGACAACATCCGTCCGCTCTTTACATTTCATACAGTTTTTAACAATTATAAGGGATCCACCATGAATGGCAGATTTTCTTGAGAAAGAACTGCCTAATTTAAAGTTGACAAAGTCAAACATCATATGACCATGTTTGAGCCAGTGTTCAGTAATGCACATGACATGAATATTATTATTATCTAAAAATAAACCTGTTTCTAATTATTTGCTGGAAAAACCCTGAATATTTTGGTGAACAATGTTCATACTCAGATGTTTTTCCGCTGTCTGACAATCTAGTTTAAATGTGACAACGGTTTTGCGGCATTGTTGGATCGCCGAGACTTATTTACAACATTGAAACATCTCTTTGGTTCTATATTAAAAGCTAATAAATCAATTATAGATATGCTACATTTCCTTGGCAAAAATATTTTCCCCGGGGCTAGGCAGAAACCCTCAATGAATTTATTTGTGTCAAAGAAATGATATTTATTATTGAGAGATATAGCATTGTACATCAAAGAATTAAAGCGTGAAATTCTACTGTTGTAGTCATATGACATATTCTCTGAATATGGCAGTGCACATAAAATAATTTTCCCAATACCAGATCTTTCAATATTATTTAAAGTAGTCATTAATTTATCTATGCTAGGCTTATCTATACTTAGACTATTACCTAATAGGACAACTAGTGTAGTGCTATTATCATAACATCCCTTTGATATGATGTCACATAAATGAGACAAAGTTATGTTATGGTAACAGTTATTTGTCACTTTTTGTTGCAATCTATAGTTCAATAAAGGGCCCATGCCCAACCCAATTTTATCAGAGAACACAATTGTCTGTTTGACATCTTTCTTGATTACTGGCACAGCCACTCTAGAGGTGTTGAGGGCCACACTAGCTTGATTTGCCACTGTCGGTGGTATTTGGCTACAGTTACAAGTTTTATTTTTAAGTATAGAGTTGCAGCGCTCCTCTAAAATATGATTAGCATCCAACAATTTTGAAAAAGCTTTTATGTGCTCCTCAACTTGTTTTTTAGTGGTTTCATACCGTGAGGATATTACCACAAGCTCATCCTTTAACCTATTTACTTCAGCATGCAAGTTTTTTAAATTAATTTCTTTAGCATCAAGCTCTAAATGACAATTTTGAACTCTATTTTTGATACAGATAATGCAATTTTTAATTTATTATATTTTTAATGCATGTTTGGCTTTTGATGAGCTTCTGGGGGCTCCTTATATACCGATTAATCTTAGTATATTTTCTTAATTTCTTACTACTATTAAAAAAACACAATATTTTTATTGTCCCTATTCTCACCGGAGGTCAACTCTTGGTACACATTCTGAAGCACCCGAGCATCATAGTGCTCCCGTTCCTTCCTTAATAAATTTAGTTCCTCGCATGTAGTACCCAGCTTATCTTCCAAGTTTGCTATACGCTCTAAGGCTACTTCATGTGTAGAAGCGCACTGGTTAAAAGAGTCCACTGTGTTTTGCAAACGGCCCACTTCACAAAGAGCATCGGTCAGCTGCACATCATTGTCTGCAAGGTCCCTTCGCAACGCTGTGTTCTTGTCCAATATTTTTTTTAGCTCCACTTCACTGTCGTCCCTTTCCTGCAACAGCTGCTCAGATAAGGCCCTCGATGCCTTTAAGTCTTGAGCTGAAGCCTCAAGCTGCAACTCCAGTTGGCGCACGGTGGGTTTACGGCCTTTACGAGCTTTGACATCCATGTTACTTTCACAGGTAAGTATCTGAAATGAAAAGTAGTTTAAGTAGGTTTCTCTGTTGAAAGTTAAATGTTTGCCAAGGTGGTAAGTTAAACTAGAAATGAGTTATGTGTGCAGTGTGTCAGTAGTGGGTAGTGTCTGTGGCGAATGTGTCGTCTCAACTTATGCTTCCACAAGTTCGTCAAGCAAAGAGAAACCTCACTGTGCCAATGTAGTAGGTTTGACGTTGCTCACGGCCGTAACAATGAGCTCTGTATGTAAATGATTATTATTGTACTTTTGTACGTTAAAATGAGAAAGAAAGTGTGTAGAAACAATGGAAAAAGAACAAAATACTCTCCCGGTTTTTAAATCCAGGTTCCAACGGCGATCACTTGACCGTTGACAGCTGCTCCGCTTCTTAGTCCAGTAAATATACGAAGTGTGGTTGTTATTTACATAAAACTAGTTATCACTAATGTTCCTTTTATATTTGTGATCGTTTTAATGCACAATACTTGCAATTTCGCGCTAGAAATATAATAATTATGAATTATTTCAAATCAGCTGATTCAAAACCGACTTGACAGCTCAGCGACCACGACCACGTCCTATGTACAAAAATCATTCTCAGCTACCTGAATCCGTCCAAGCTAAGTTCCTAAGGTACCTCTGTATTAAGAAGGGAACTCGTCGAACACTTCCTAAGTACGCTGACCGGTTGACCGCATTTGATTTACAATCCCTATCAGTTAGGCGCAATATATCTGATCTTTTGACATCTATAAGATATTGGGTGGTCTTGATACTGGCCTTATGGAATACATACACTTTAGAGCTAGTGGTGGGGTGAGCAGAAACCAAAAATGATTTGCTTTACCGGTAGTGCCCAACAACAATATCACTCGTAACGCTCCTATCTTCATAATGTGTAACTTATATGCTGACCTAGGCGGCGAGCCGGACATTTTGAGCATGTCTTTGTCAACTTTCCTTAGCTATATTGTTAAAATTAAGGCTCTTCAACACTAAATGTAAATTTATTATTCTTTTTTCTTTTGGTAATACTATTATTTTTATATACATATTTACTATTATTATTATAGTGATCTGTTCACTCACGAGGTAACGAGGATTCTGCCTAAATGCGGGCCAGAGCATTTGACTTCGTGAGTGAACCCACGTAAATATAAGTCTACTTGCATATAAGACAGATTGTTTACAGAATATCAATTTAGAAATGTTGTGTACAATTGTTATTGTGATATAGGCAGTAATGATTTTTAATTCCTTATACTTCTACAATGTATTCTGCTTGTGTCATGTTATTGTACCTTGTTAAATCAAATAAAAATAAAATAAAATAGGTCAGTGATCAATGCCATCTTTTCGTATTTCGACGAAGAGGATGACTCGGGCCTATTCGTTACTTGGCTTTTAGTTCATCGATTGAAGCATAACGTGGACATCCTCTTTTATTGAAGTTGGTTACTCGAATATTGCAAAGAGTGTCAGCCAGTTAATAGCTGTCGTTATATTTGTTTACTTCTAGATATTAAAATTATTACAGGTGGACAATGTAAAGCAATCAATTTTAAATTGTTACTCCCTGATTTTATACCATGCCAACTGTTTCACGATGTTCTGCCTAGTTGGATAATAAATATTGAAAAAGAAAATGTAATATTAAAAGGAGACTTGTGTAAATGTGGGTTTAAAAATAATAACGTTCTTTCGAAATCGAGTGTTATCTGCCTGACATAAACTGCATACGTGGTGCTAAACCACTGTTTGATTTCCATAAAAATTGTAAACCACTTCAAACAGTCGTTTTAGACGTATTGTTTATAGTCTTACAAATTTACTTGTAATAAATACTATACAATGGAGTATCTATTACTATATTTAAGCATCGCACCACTCAGCGCGCAATGCGCATGCATATGTATCTGTATAATTCATTTAAGTAATTGAGATTCCACGTAATTATGAATAAATTTTCTAAAGTCACTTTTTTCCTATCCGCTTTATATGAAAGCTATTTTAGGCCACAGAGCTTTTATGTACGTACACCAATTTTTAAGATTTTTATTTAATTTTACATGCAGTTTTAATAAATATCTTTCAATTAAATTCAACTCGGAAAATTCGCGGCAACCAGGGACCGACCCGCTATCCCTTATGAAGGGTTGTGTATGGGTTTTACATTTTTTTTTTTTTTTTTATGATATGGAGGCAAACGAGCAGACGGATTGCCTGATGGTAGGCAACTACCGCCGCCCATGGACACTCGCAACACCAGAGGAGTCACAAGTACGTTGCCGGCCTTTAAGATCCCTATACGCTCTTTTCTTGAAGGTTTGGATGTCATATCGGTCCGGAAATACTGCACACGACAATTTATTCCAGAGTTTTGCTGTGCGAGGCAGGAAGTTTCTAGAAAAACGCACAGTTGAGGACTGCCAACCATCTATGTGGTGAAGATGGAAATGTTGTCGTGTAGAGCGCTGGCGGAAGGAAGCAGCTGGGATTAACCCGAACAATTCCTCGGAGCACTCTCCGTAATAGATGCGGTAGAAAATGCAGAGTGAGGCCACATCTCTACGCAGTGCCAAGGAGTCAAGCCGGTCCGAGATATCCTGGCTGCCGACAATTCTAGTCGCTCTCCGCTGGATGCGGTCCAAAGGGAGAAGCTGGTATTGGGGTGCCCCTGACCAGAGATGAGAACAGTATTCCATATGTGGCCGTACTTGCGCCTTGTACAGTTGTAGGCGGTGGGCCGAACTGAAATACTGCCTCGATCTGTTGAGCACACTTCGAGGCCAACTTGGTCTTTCCCTCTAAATGACCGCGGAACTGGACTGAGCTAGAGATGTCGACACCCAGAATTCCGATACTGGCTGTGGCTGTTAGGAGAGTGCCCTCAAAGCGAGGCGATACGACAAACGGGAGTTTCTTTGCCGTGAACGCGCAAACCTGTGTCTTACTGGGGTTAAATTGAACCAAGTTCATTCGGCCCCATTCTGAGACTTCTTTAAGGGAAGTCTCAACTTCAGACACAAGCTTGTTCCGGCTCTCGATGACACTTTCCCGAGAAATGTTGGCACGGCCGGTATAGCAAGCATCACCCGTACTGTCATCCGCATAGCAATGAATACCGCTGGTCTGCAGCATGTCATTGATATGCAGGAGAAATAACGTGGGCGATAGCACACAGCCTTGAGGGACACCAGCATTCACAGACATGGAATCCGAGCATTCACCGTCGACTACGACCTTAATGCTTCTGTCTGCTAAAAAGCTGCTGACCCATTCGCATAATTTCTCGGGAAGCCCATAGGATGGTAGTTTCGTAAGAAGAGCCCCGTGCCACACACGATCGAAGGCCTTCGCTACATCCAGACTAACTGCCAATGCTTCACCCTTCGTCTCGATCGCCTGAGCCCAACGATGTATAAGGCTTTACTCACCATACCCTTATTCAAAAGCCCTTATAAAAGCGCTAACCCTTATAACTAAGCGCTATTCCAATACCCTAACAAAACCCTAATCATCCGCTCACCAAAACCTTACATATCGCTTATTAGGATTAGCCTAATAGGGGGCTTCCCTTTTAGCATACAAGCATGCCAATTGAAATCGTCTGCCTTGTTCATAAAGCACACATTGCTCTGATCCAATGGTAAGCTATCGTCGGCGGCGCGGCGGTTTCTTTGACTTCTTGGTTTTGATGTACCTACGCGCGTTTTTCGAACACCAGCGTAGACATATACTAAACCTGTCTCTTTCACGCAAGGCTTAACTACAACATTACTTAAGAGAAAGCTTGTTATGTTCGAGTTGTATGTACAGGGTAGTTATACATTTTATAATGAAAGAACTTGTGGGTATCCTTATGTGTTAATGATAAGGTCGCAAATCCCTAGTAGTTTGATTTGTATAGATGGACACAACCGATCACTAATTTACGTCGCCTTCCTATCAGTCAAGATGGCGTAATGGTACATGCTCTGACTACAGCGCAGGAGGTTCGTGGTTCGAACCCCGGCGGCGCAGACTTTTTCTTAATTTAAATTTAGATTTTGTTATTTGAATATTTAAATGACAACTAACCGACATTTAGATGCGCAACGGCTAACGAAACACGCGTCTCCTGCGGTAATTTCGGAAATTGTCGAAATTAATAAAATAAACATATAATTGTATAAAGATCGAGAAATTTCACTAGTGAAAGTGACTTTATTTTGAGTTTGAAGTGCGGGGATGTGACACCAAAGGGGTAAGTCATAGTATTATAAGGGGAACGAATTCCAACGGCTAATGTAATAATTACACTTAGTTATTTTTGGTATATTTTATTTTAGCCTACGGACATGCCCTTCTTGGTGTACGGCAATTACGGGGTAATCAACAAAGACTGAGTTACACTAGCTGGAAAGGCAAAGGGTAGGCAGAGAAACCCCGTCGCACACCAGACGAAACTCTCCTGGCGCCCGCTTAGATTTAAGTAGAATTATTATTTATTAAACATTGTATCCTGTACTTAGCCAGTGCTGTTATTTTAACACCCTCGACAACACATAACAAATGGCGCCCAACGTGGGGCCATTTGTTATGTGTTGTCGAGGGTGTTAAAATAACTATAAAGAAACAATTTTTACTATACGGAGCGCCTAAAGCTATAATTTGTGATAATGGGAAACAATTTGAATCTCACATTTTTAAGGATTTAGCCACTAGATATGGTACCCAAATATGGTACACTCCTCATTACCATCCCCAAAGCAATCCTACAGAACGAGTGAACCGGGTAATAGGAACCATGATTTCCTCATACATAAAGTCTAAAAGGCACAATGAATGGGACGTCCATTTAGACGAATTAGGTCATGCAATTAGAACCGCGGTGCATGAGTCCACGGAGTATACGGCCTCTTACTTGTTTTTGGGTTGGGAGACTGCTATTTTAAATGTAACAGTTCCAGGTCTATCGCAGCCTATAGTTTCTGGAGATGATAATGGTCCGGTAAATACGATATATTTTTTGGAAAATCTTAGAAAAAGACAAGGGATTTTTAAAGAGGTCCAAGAAAAGTTAAGTAGGGGACATGCTAAAAGCTGTGGACACTATAACGAAAAACGACGCGACGGAACGTTTCAGGTAGGAGATATAGTCTGGAGACGTACTAAATGTCTATCGAGCGCTAGTAACAAGTTCATGGCAAAGCTAGCACCAAAATTCGATAAGGCCATTATTGTTGAAAAACTATCGGACATTGTCTTTAAGTTGAATAATAAATATGGTAAGAATGTTGGTATCTGGCATATCAAGGACCTTAAGCCTTATGATATAGAAAATAAATAAATAGGATTTATTTATTTTATTGAGGGAGGGGACATGTTATGTTCGAGTTGTATGTACAGGGTAGTTATACATTTTATAATGAAAGAACTTGTGGGTATCCTTATGTGTTAATGATAAGGTCGCAAATCCCTAGTAGTTTGATTTGTATAGATGGACACAACCGATCACTAATTTACGTCGCCTTCCTATCAGTCAAGATGGCGTAATGGTACATGCTCTGACTACAGCGCAGGAGGTTCGTGGTTCGAACCCCGGCGGCGCAGACTTTTTCTTAATTTAAATTTAGGGGCAAGTGCTCCACATGTGGACACTTTCCAGATTTATAACTATATTTGAATTTTAATCAAACACTATCGACGCTATCATTACAATCTTTATTGTTTTCGAAAAATAATGAACCAGTCTTCAATAACCACAGACTGTTTTTACGTTATCTATTACACAACAAGAAAAATAAGCATATTTTGTAAAAACCACTTTTTGTCCAAAGGTACAACGCATGTTTGTACCTATGGACTTTGATTACCTACCTATGGACGGCATTGTACCTAGGGACACAAAATCAATAACATAAATTGTAACAAAACATTTCTTCTTAAACTCTCAATTAACAAGAAAAAATAAACATAAGTAATTCAGAGACTCATTGAGCATCCTTTAGGAGACCTTATGCATCTTAGCAACACAATATTCTAGCTACAATCTTTAAACAAAATCATCTGAGTGTGACCACCTTAGATTATCAGCGCAGTCATCAGAATCATCTACAGCACGTAAAACTTTTAACAAATTAAGCTGGATACGTCATCGGACCCCATATTTTACAAGCGTTTATTTAACGCCATGTAGGTATGTATTCTCCATTTCTCTTTCTGAGCTCTGAAACGCTCTTTGTATTTATTATCTTTCGTTACAACTGCTAAGCTTAATGTTTTTGCCGTATTTTTACATACCTAAGGCTTGACAATATTTTTTCCCCTTAAAAATTCAACTAATTATTGTGGTCAATTGTCTATAATCCTTGCTATTTATTTTATTCGCATTTTCAAGTTTAGCTTATTTAAGAAATTTTCTTTTCGTTTGCTTTACTTGCTTCTCAGTTCTTTTTATTTACTTTATTTCTTCCATGTACTTAAATATAATTCTTCATTTCACTGGTGTATCAATAGTTATTCTATTTTTTCCTGGCTTCCTCCCATGTTAAACTGTTTGTTTGTCAATTAAAAGCATTGGTCCTGCTTCTCGAAAAGGTTTTATAAACTCTGGAGTTATTAATGGTGTAATTATGTTTAACTTTACGTAATACAATGGTTGATTCTAAATAATCATGTTCTATTTTGCTCGAGGTATTAGCCGATGTTTGCACATCTGAATTCTCGTTTTTCCTGCACATCTGTAGACTTTTCAGCTATTGAATTTATATTAATGTTCCTGGCGGTCAGTACCATATGAACACAAAAAATCTACATCGCTGAATATGTTCTTGTGAAATGGACATACTCCTGTAACTTCGGAGTTTTTTTATAATATTTCTTGGAGCTCTGCTATATCATAAATTTTAATCGACATGGGATTTTTGTACTGTCGCAAAGAAAAATGTCGGAGTATATCTTTTTTTAGCTGTCCAGTTTTACTACAAGGCACTAAAAATAACTAAAACGTTAAAAAATATTCGACCGTCCACAGGTACAATTAGTAACGTTGAACCTATGGACTGTCCACAGGTACATGCATGAAGTTGTCTATAGGTACAAATACGACACTTTATTTTTAAAACGTTATTGATCATATTTAAACCTGTCTGGATCAACCGGAAACTTACAAAAACAACTATCAAACACTGAAATTTATTATGTTGCAACACAGGCACCCATACCAATCACCGGTTAAACAAAAATCAAGCTGAAAAATTGATAAAAAATTTACTTTTTGCTACAAAAAATTATTCAAGCCGAAAAATACACAATTTCTGCTACCAATAAAAATGGCGACTAGCCAGTCTTGCCAAATGAAAAAAATACTTTTCGAATATTTACACGATGTTTGTCTGTGGTCTTTTGATCTTTTTAAACTGACAGTGTCCAAAGGTACAACTATCCACAGGTACAACACTTGCCCCTAGATTTTGTTATTTGAATATTTAAATGACAACTAACCGACATTTAGATGCGCAACGGCTAACGAAACACGCGTCTCCTGCGGTAATTTCGGAAATTGTCGAAATTAATAAAATAAACATATAATTGTATAAAGATCGAGAAATTTCACTAGTGAAAGTGACTTTATTTTGAGTTTGAAGTGCGGGGATGTGACACCAAAGGGGTAAGTCATAGTATTATAAGGGGAACGAATTCCAACGGCTAATGTAATAATTACACTTAGTTATTTTTGGTATATTTTATTTTAGCCTACGGACATGCCCTTCTTGGTGTACGGCAATTACGGGGTAATCAACAAAGACTGAGTTACACTAGCTGGAAAGGCAAAGGGTAGGCAGAGAAACCCCGTCGCACACCAGACGAAACTCTCCTGGCGCCCGCTTAGATTTAAGTAGAATTATTATTTATTAAACATTGTATCCTGTACTTAGCCAGTGCTGTTATTTTAACACCCTCGACAACACATAACAAGCTTTATAAAAAGCGCTAAGTAATAAGGGTAACACTTTTTAAGGGATAGCAAGGCATATAGGATAGCAGTTAGTGATTGTAAAGGGCTAGTTTTATTTTTGGCTTAGTCGTACGATAAGGGATAGGCAAATATATGGGCTAGCAGTTCAAACTAGTACGTCTTTCAATGGGTTAGCCGTGTTTAAGGGACGCCCTTTAATGGCTTTAATGGCTTTTGCCGCGGAAAGGGTTTGTAGTGAATTACGCGCCAAAAATTTAAATTATGACGCTACATAAAAAAACTGGTAAAAGTTTGTGGATGCGTTCCGAATCTAACATGTAAATGTCATATTTATTAATAAATGTAATTATGGATAGCTGAACATTGAGCCAGGGGCCATCAAACTAAACGATGTAGATCTACATCATTATGCAATTAAGGGTTAAGTTATTAAAAACTTTAATTAAAATGTCGTATGCATTTATTAAATACCCAAACTAAATTGTCGGTATAAAATTTTCCATCAAGAACGGGCTCGTGCGGCAGTTATAATTTATTTATTATAACTTTGAGCACAATTTTTATTTTTTAGTTCTTTGATATTTCAATGTGATTTGCTTTTAAATTGAGTCTCGTCGGTGTTTCAGCCGCCACTATCACTTACTTAGTCTTAGGTGGAGTACACATTCGAAATACATTTATTTACAGAAATGACAATCGTATTATGATAACTACAAGTACTTAACTAGTAACAGTATAAAATCTAAAAAAGGCCCTTGAGGCATTGTACCAAGGATGCTGGCGGCATTTCCTCGTTGTATCGCAATGCTGATACGTTGTGCGAAGAAGCCGCCACCTCTTCGGTCACTAGTTACATCAACCAGACGCTTCGCGATTTCTGCAAAAAGTTTGTGCGCGCTGGGACTCCATGGACCTTGCGTCTCTACGCCAAACGGTACAAAATGGTACTCTCTGCCATTTTGTAGGGTTGCCAGATGGGACGGCGCTAGGGTGTTAAGTGAGTCAGTGTTATACTTATAGATTTTTCGTACTTAATATGCATAATTAAAATAATTTAAAGTATAACAAGGCTGTGTATAAAACTGTTAGAAAGGAGCGTGCGTACGTACGTGCGTGAGTGTATGTGTGTGTATGTGTGTGTGTGCGTGCGTATGGGTGTGTGTGTGTGTGTGTGTGTGTGTGTGTGTGTGTGTGTGTGTGTGTGTGTGTGTGTGTGTGTGTGTGTGTGTGTGTGTGTGTGTGTGTGTGTGTGTGTGTGTGTGTGTGTGTGTGTGTGTGTGTGTGTGTGCATGTTGTGTGTTAGAATAGAAATAATACATATTTCGCTTGTTTTCTTTTAGTTTTTAATATTTTATTATTTTTCTTAATGCACATTCAACATTGATGCCTAATTGTGCTGACTTAATAGTAATTAAATGATTTATAATATAATTTATTTAAATACACAATATAAGATCGTTAAACCACCTACGTGTTTCTACACTCGCAACTAAGTTCTACATTTGCAGATGTATAACATCACAATGATTAACAATAACTTAACTATGTTCAATTATACACAATATGTTTGTTTAGTATATGTATAGTACGAGCTCTAACTTAAGCCAAACATTTTAAATAATCAGGACTAAGAGATGTTTATAATTGCTTAAGTTAAAAGTTCTTGTCTAGCATTGCGACAATAATAGTTGTTTGGGTCCCTGTTTCATTATTATTTATGACTAGCTGTGCCCCGCGGTGTTACCCGCGGATTATTAGGGAAAACACGTAGCCTATTATAATATTAGTGTAGATGAATATATCATCACAATATATACGAATGGAATTTATTCAAGTTGTTATACAACGTCACTTTTCCTTTATGTCATCAGTCGCATACATCATATCTAGAACTAACATTACAGTATCTACATCTACTTCAACATTATAATTAGGTTACCCATTCAAACTAATAATTCTGCAAAGATTGATGTGCTCTGCCTACTCTTAATGGCTAAATCCTACATCTAAAAACTAGCTAGTTCTTTTCCTGTCGCTTAATTTGGAGAATCGCTGACTTGAGGACCTGGACCTGTCCAGGTTATTTTAGCATCTTGCCACCTGTAACCAAAATATACATACAATACTATTATACAAACAACACAAGACTGGTGTCAACAAAAGTTAAACGCTCGATCGCATCTTTTGACCTTGTCCCATTGGTTATTTTTTTTAAGGTTATCAATATTTATTTATATACTAGGTTCAAGGTACACTTCTTCACTAATGATCTGTTTGTCTCATTACGTTGTTATTTGATGCAAGAAATTAGTTTTTTTGTCTAAAATCGATTATACCAGCAGACATGTTTCTTGGACGAAGTAATTTTCTTGGATCTCGAAACAAATAATATGCCGTGGATCAAATAATCTTTTTTTTTTTATATAGAGAGACAGAGAGATCCAGAGACATAACATTTGAGAATGACCTATATGTTACTCGTATTTTGCTTTATGTAAAAGAAGGTGTCCTAAATCAACGCACAGCCGAAACGACTGGGTCTAGAAACTTTAAATAAACACAATAAGTCTATATCGTAGCGCAGGCAAGATATGAGAAGGAACTTTGGGAAATTCAACCCCTAAGAGGATAAATGGGGTTAACAGTTTGTATGGAAGAAACTTTTTAATGCTATGGAAACTTTAAACTACTATACAACAAAATTTTTTTCGCGTTAAAGTTTGTGATCCGAAACTGAACTAGGGTGTTGAATTTTAAACTAGATTGTACCTATTATTATTATGAATAAGTAATAAGAAGCGTTTTTGATAAGTTGTGGTCTGTGAATAAGGTTAGATGTTTGAATGAGGTAGGGCTTAAAATTTCAAGTTAGACACTTAACTAATAATAAATTTATAAAAATGGGATTGTAAGTTAGAAATATCACAATAACTTTGATAAAATTCCACACAAACGAAGTTGCAGTGTACAGCTAGTAAGAATATAAATCATCGTGATAAAAAGTTGTTCAATTAGTCTGACATTTGAGGTTTACATAAACTAATTCATAAATCTTACTTCGTATGTATAAGCTTCTCCAGGGGCGTAGCGCTAATGTCATCGTTACGCATTGTTCCTGCCATGTCATCATGAGCGCGAGTGTCCACATTAAGCAGTACATGGCAACCCCCAGTAGTGTAATAGTGGACATCAAATCTGTATTAAGATAATTTACGCTGTAGGTTCAGGATAATTAATACATTGGTCTCACATAATATAAAACAAAAATCAAAAATACCTTCTTTCTGCGTGGTAATTCCTTAACAGTTCTCGATTAGTGTTAAACATCACACCGTAATGTCCTGAACAATTTGTTACCTAAAAAATTGATGGACATTTAAATAAAATACATAAACGCTAAACGTGATACTTCGAAGCCTATTATGACGCACATAACGAAGACATTTCATTGCATGTTTGAGAAAAGAATATTCCGTCACTCTCAGAGAACAGTTAATGGAGATTCAATCGGGTAGAACCCGGAACCCACCAAATTTTTTGCTTGATTATGTTTGGCCGAGGTGAATGTAGTAAGTAGTAAACCTCTTTATAACCTTTTTATTTTTCTAGATTTATATTTAATTCCCATTGTCATTCATTACGTCATGTTTTGCTAATTAAACCCTATTGATAAGGTTTTGTTATTATTTCATTAAGTAATATGCCATACATGAATTTAATAGCGTTAGTATTTAGTAGCGTTAATATGCCATACATGAATTTAAAAAACTTTTTTATATTTACCCAAATAGGCATAGCAGGTGTTTTAAGCCTGGATCCAGGATGCTGCTGGTTAGCGTTATTTTTAGCATTGTCTTCACTCCCATAAAATACTAAGAGACCGACTGGACTACGCGACAAAACCCCAAACTGCGGCATTGCCTGAAATGTTAGTGATTAGTAGCGCAAATTTTGTGTCTACATAATTATATGCACAAACAGAAGCAATTATGTTTTTTTATTATTTATATCATTACGATATGTTTATTACAATTTTTTTTACAAGTAGAATATAAAGACTAGACTTCTAATAGAAAAAATAAGAAAATAAAAATACATCCTAAACAATAAACTTATTATAAAAAAACTTAACTTAGGGTGCCGTGGGCAACGGGCTGGGCCCAGGCTGCCGGTGGTTAGGGCTGCAGAGAGAGGAACGGCCGGACTATGCCGTGCCATGTCCAGGATTACCACCTACTGAATCTGAACCCTGATCCAACCACAACCACATACCGAGAGTCTCTCAAGATGTTAATCAAGACTCTTCGCTGTAAGACCGTTCGCGAAAACAACTATCTGTACAATGATCGCCGAATCAACTTCCCATATGGCGCTTACCTCATGAGCCAAGTCTAAGTACTTGCTGGACTTGTCCTTCTCGGTCTTTACGAGGTTCTTGTCACATGGGACGGTGATGTCAACGAGCATTTCCCTACGCTACGATCGAACTATCAACACTAACATAACATAAAAAAATATAATTATCGAGGGACAATCTCACACTATTCGTCCCACTTCGTTACACTAAGAAATAAAATACGACTTACGTAATGATCTTCGTCACCAATGTACACGACTCCGTTGTGAAGATACGGAGTGGCTCTTCCCGTGAGAAGCAGCGTCACAACGTTTAGCGATCCTTCTACGTGAGACGATACCAGGTACGTCAATTTACCATCCAAGTCTTTTTTAACGCTGTATAGAATTATCCGATTATTAAAACTGGGTATTTGTTATATTGATTTTGTCCTTTTCTAACATAAAGAAACTTTAGATTGACGGAAGGGACAATAGGCCGAGAAGTAAGGTGTTGTCGGCCGAATTTATGTAGATGTATGAAGACGACAACTCCTTTTTATTCTGATGTGTGTTTAATGCTTTTCTCAAACATGTGATAGTTTTAAAAAAACTCGAAGAAATAATTGTTATATTTTTAGAAAAACTAAAAATAAAACCTGTCAAATAATGCAGCAAAATTAACAAATAAAAATTTGTTTTTTATAGGGGAAGTGGTAGAATTTCCAACTTTATTTTTTAATGGACTGCTCGTATCTCCAAGATGCTGTGTCACAAAATATGAAATGACAATTTAAAAAGTGGACCTGTATTATCAACCTTAACGACCTCTCGTGCCTCTGCAACCACATAATATTTTGAAGTCTATTATAAGAAACATAATGTCAACATTGTAGTCCATTTATGAGAATAACATATTTTACGGTCTAAATTGCTTTAGGCAAAAATAACTTGAATACTAAAATAATTCCTTATAAATTGATTCCACTTTAATGGCACTTGTAATGGTGTTTATTACCTATTATATTTAGACAGATATCAAATCAAAAGAACGTCTTACTTTTCACATCCTCTGGACAGCACTGCAGCATACAGAAGCAAGAGAGCGCCGCAGCTTTCTTCTGTTTTAAACTATGCAAAGGAAATCATGTTTATCCTATGACCTATGAATAAAAACTCCCAAGTCTCAGTTAAAATCATCTTTCTATATTAAACCGACTTTAATCATTAAACTTAGTAATAATAAGCACCTATCTAACAAATAGTCCTCTTTTAAGTCTATATTGTGACGGTCGTGAACTACGGAATCCTACTAAGCATGACCCGACATGCTCTAGATCACTTTTTTCATCTTGAAAACACTCATAACTTATGGTCATGAATCATGATGTCAAAGGTGCACATTAATCAATAAATATTTACAAGTTTCTATCAATAATTACGTCGAGTACCTATTAAGTTCATGAAATATTCTCTCTAACAAAATAATATTTAGTACAAATAAGGTGCTTACCAAGTATAGATATCTCTTCATAAAAATCTGCACGTCCTCCAAGTTATAGAATTCAAACAAGTGCAGCTTGCGGAACAAACATAAAAAAAACCTTTTTATATTGGTTATATTGTGCTTAAAACTTAAATAATACATTTTTCTCACTTATAATAGACAATATTTTAATAAAGTTATCTCATCATTTAAGTGAAATTTTGGTATGCAAACGTACCAGTGCTTTATACGATGACAAAGGTTTAACAGCGTCCCAATGGATGCCACTTTCACGGCTTTCATTGCGACGTTGTCGAGCATCAAGGTATTTCCCTTAATACTTTGAAAGAAGATGCATTGGCTCGTAATCCTGAACTACTTTTTTTTCCGTACGTGGAACAATGGTATTCCGGACATTTTGGAGGCGTATGCGGGGCCAGATCGAGCCAACGCGCAGAGGCCCTTTTGACAATTTAATGAAATGTAAGGGGTATAATAAGTGGATGTTTGCCCCTGTCCGTATCATGGGACGTGCACAGAGACAGCACCCGCCATGGTGTAAGGACTGTTAGTTTTAATGGAATCTAGAATGTACTAGGCTATTGGGTGGAAAGGGTGGATTAGCTACTGGGCTATTGGATAAAAAAACCGGACGGCTGCCTAATAAAAAGGAATACAATGTTATTTCCGGCAGACGGTGATCGCCCTGTGCGTGATGGGCCCACACAAAAAGCGACATCAAAGTTGGCTCAAAGGCATTACCGGTTGGGCTGAGGGTCACTTGACTTTAAACATATAGCCAACTCCCGAGGGGACCAGTCCCACCTGTCCTACATGTGTTTTTTTATCTTAATTACTAAAGCATTGTCCACAAAGAGCGGCGATTTGACGACCGGTCTCGCCCAATGAAAGCCGATGGTCCTGGGTTCAAATTCCAATCAGGGCGTTTATTTGTGTGATGAGTTATGGGTGTTTTCTATGTATTTAAGTATTTATATGTACCTATCTATTATATAATTATAAAGTCGTCTAGTACCTACAACACAAGCCTTACTGAGCTCACCGTAGAACTAGGTCGATTTGTGTAAGATTGTCCGGAAATATTTATTTATTGATTTATTATTTATTTAAGACTTAATTTCATAGGTAATAGTTACGATAGTGATTTTTTTACAACTTTTGAATGTGTGCTTTTTACTTTCACTTCTGATGGCTTCAGGAAAACTATTCAGTACGTAAGGATACGTTTTCTGAGAGTTCTATCACCATAGTAAATAGTTATTAATTCTTGGTACAAATAGCTTGGTTGACGTCACTGCTCTCGTAACATGAAAATGGTCAATAGGTATAAGAATCCACAAGATTGAGCTCCTGATAGTCTTGGTTATTGACGGCAAGTGGGTATTTATTTATGTTTTAAGCTTACCGGTAAAATTTTACAAAATTTAAAATTTGTTCTGCATTGCCCGTTACATTTGAGATTAGTTTTATCGTTGACAAGTAATTTTAAAAATCCTATTTGCATATTTTCTAATAATATTGGATTTAGTTGTAAGACCGTAACTGTCAAGAGACCGTAACCCAGTATTGAAACTACAAGGGACATATATAACATTTCAAAGTGTTAGTAGGGAATCTAAAGCTTAAATGGAAGAACTTACCTAATAACACTAAGTTTTTCATCATAAAATTAACATGATATGATCAGGAAAAGTTTTCATCGAGTTTGACTCCAAGGTAGTTAAGTGATACATTTGACTTGAGAGCTACAGTTAGACATATGTTGGTGAAACAAGGGAAAGTATGAGCAAAATAATCGAGAAAGGATAATTTGAATAGGCAAATAAGGAGATCAAATTAGTAGGAATTGAGTTTTATCGGAATTGAGATGAAACTCATTGTCGTGTTCTGAACATTTTACTACCGCGTTGATATCTTGTTGGACTATACGGAAAGCGTCCTCACGGTATAGAGGTAGTGCTAATGCTAGAGTAGTAAATATTAAGTACCTTTAGTTACCTTTATTATAAGTAAAAATAACGACAAAAAATAATTATGTAGCCACAAAATGACGTCATTTAAGACAGGTAAATTTTCATTATCATTTTCTTTAAGTACATTCTTGGAGTACATTAAACTCGAACGCTGCAAATAAAATAGATGAGCTAATTGTTGATTTCATAGATACTAAATTCTTGATTGATAACAATTCTCAATAATTTGCTGAATCATGTATTTTTAGAATACCCCCGCCATCCTGACAGTCATAATGACGGATGTACCATAATTTTATAAATAGTACCAAAGAGGTACAACATTTTGGTCTATTAGTTTTATATTAGTTTATTTTTTATATATTAGTCATGGTTCACCTGCCATCCTGACTCTCACCCTTGAACTGATGAATATATTATGATTCGTAAAAACGAACCAAGATTGTAGCATAAAAATAAAATCTATGGCTTCATTTTAAAACTGGTTTTATTACTAGGATGGTACGTAATCTTTCCATAAATTCTGTGTGCTACACGAACTGACATTTACTTTAAAAATAAATAGGCTTATAAATCAATCAAACAATATTCCACAGACCATAGTCCACGGGGTTGAGATCGGGGCTTCCTGAGGTCCAATCTTCAGCCGCTATAAACTCTGGTAAATGCGTCGCTAACCACCGTTGCGTTATAGGATACTCCCCATCTAACCATGACATTTGCAGAATGGTTGCGTCTTTCTACCCTTGGAACTTTTTAGAAGCTTCTTGGGAAAGGTGTGCAAATAATTTATAATTTGGATTATTGCTCCACAGTGAAAAAAAATCTGTGAATTACGATATCCGCCCTTTGCATGCTGTTGTCACAATACTTTAGCTCTCGTCGCTCTTATTTCCCGAAGGGCCGCTGTCAATCGCTGTCCTATGCTCCGACAATAAGCCAGAAGATTAAGGTCATGTTTTATGATTTAGAACATAGTCGGTTGGAAGGACGTTCACGTTTCTTTATGTCGCTAATTTTTCAGTGAAATTATCACAACGAACTCCGTTTTAAATAACAATTAAATAAAACTTCTATTTATTGTACAGTCAACCAATTTGATTTCACAGGTGACAGTGAAAATCTATATGAAAGAGGCAAAAGATCTCTTATTAACTTCACTTTGACAAGGTTCGAAGTGGCCTAGAAATCGAATTGGGTGACTATACGTTTAGGTAATGTAATAGATTATGTTTAGTTTATCAATAACAATAAATCTCAAAAAGCATTGTATTTGTGTTTCATTCAATGTTAAATTCTGTATGCTTGCCTTTTGCTCATATTGGCTATTACGAAGCTAGCTGGCTAAGACGTCAGATAACTATTCTCTGGATAAAAAAACGTATAAAAGATCGAAAATCTTTAACCAACAAATAAACTGTTAATTTTATGAGTGGGATAGCTAATCTGGTGACTTATCTGGGGATTGCAAAATCGGCCCATTAAACTAAGGCCCACTTGTGCCATCCAGTCCAATTGTATGAAAACAGCCGGTTAACCTTCTAAAGTAGTCTTTAGGGAAGCAAATAGAAAAAAAAATCATACTACCGAATTCATATAAAAAAATAGTACCGTATTTAATTCACTTAAATATAATATAGGTAGGTACTTACATAACTTCCAATAGTTCCAATCTATTCCCATGTATTTCTAATTGAGAAATACACATAGAATTACCTTTTCCGTAACTCCATCTTGATAGTAAGTCGAACTGTGTTGGACATATGCCATATCAGATGGTAATGCCACCACCGCTTTTGTCTGGCCGGCCTGCGGCGGAGTCATGCCACCCGCGCAACGCCATATTACTTCGCTGCACGCGCGCCAGAGAGCTTCCTCCTGACGCTCCTCCGAAGGCCGTAAGTAACTAAGACGATAATTATATTTTAAATAGTCGAAAAATCATTATTGTTAAATAAACAAAGTAATATTTAAACTGATGTTGAAATTTCCAAATGCCCAAATTTGATTATATAATTTTATTAGTCTAGAAGACAGGTTCCTTCAACAATCACGTAACCACTGGTAAGGTGAGCACGGGACAGTGAGCACTAAAGGAGTATATAACCTGAGAGCAAATAACTAATTTCTACCCATATGGCACCATTTCATTGATGTTATTACGTGAATCGATTCTTATTTAGAAAGTCATCACGGCTATTAAAATTTAATTACTCGTATTACTATACGTTTTTATTGTTTCTATGTCTACCATTTTTAACTCTTACCATTTCTACGTTTATAACAGATTTTAAATGTCTGAAGTCAGAATCTACTGGATGACTTTGAAAAAGAATGATGCATTTCGCTATAATTAACATATGTCAACTATTAACAAACCACTTTTTATTAAACAAAATTATTTAGTGGTTTAAGTTCAAAGTAAAACAATATTAATATTTTACATAAGGTGCTTACAAATTAATCAGGAATATTTTTGCAGCTGATAGTACTCGGTTCTCGGAGTACATTTAAGTAAGAAACATCATAAGGCTTTGTTTGTTATCTTTTTGTTGCAGAAACTTATAAAACAAATTTGCCACGTTAAAACATCCTGTTAATAAGATAAATGATGAACCTTTATAGACATTCTAGAACCTCTAAAATATCATGAACCCAATCCTCGAACTATTATAGCAAAGAGAGCCAAAATACAGCACAAGCTTATTTTCAAATAGAGAATATGCTTTAGCTTTGGTTTGTCTTTGTTATCTGCGCAAACAGCTTTCTATAACACTAAGCTCTCCCACACTTCAAACACATTCGCAAAAGATTATAGCATCTATTATTTATGTTCACGTAATATTTCGTAAATTTAAATAAACTATGTCGATTATTTGGGCCGTTATGTTCAGAACAGTAGTAAAATATTGTTCAACAGTACGTCGATGTTTGGAATTTATTCCGAAGCACGAGGCGGGCAGAAGAATTATGACGGGCATTTCGATTGTATATCGTAGCCTACCCGTAGCCTCCTTGTAGGTTTAGATTGTACGAAGTATATTATTTCATGATTGTTTAGCAAATCATATACGAAGTTCGTACGTATTACACGTACAAAGTAAATGAAAATATGTTAAGAAGTTAATTTACACAATATTGTCTTCGGTTGTCGCGATAATTACTCATGAAATAAAACAATATTTAATGGCTCAAGGGCAACACCAGTACTAAGCCAACTCGCCACTTAGGTTTCCACATCTACCCTCGAGAACGCAGCACTAGCGACCCCAGTCTGGACGACCAGTTAAGGCAAGCCAGAGGCAGGGGACCTGTGCCACCTGTCCGACAGGGCACCCCAGGGGCGCTCAGGTACGTAGAGTCACTACTCCCCAACAGGTCACCACAACCTGCCCTGCCTTGACTGATTGTACTGGAGAAAACCAGTGGGCGATGGGGTTGTCACATCCCTACGCCTTTGTTATTATTAGTATGTCTCTTCCGTACACGGAACAATGGTGTTCCGGACATTTGGAAGGCGTACGCGGAGCTAGATCGAGCCAACACGCAGAGGCCCTTTCGACAATTTAATGAAATTTAAGGGGCACACTAAGCGGATGTTGCCCCTGTCCGTATCATGGGATGCGCACAGAGACAGCACCCGCCATGGTGTAAGGACTATTGAGTTTTAATGGAATCTAGAATGTACCAGGCTATTGGGTGGAAAGGATGGACTAGCTACTGGGCTATTGGATAAAAAACCGGACGTCTGCCTAATAAAATGGTATCCAATTTTATTTCCGGCAGACGGTGACTCGCCCTGTGCGAGATGGGCCCCCACAAAAAGCGACATCAAAGATGGCTCAAGGGCAACACCGGTGCATAGGGCTAAGGGTAGAGAGGTGTCACTGGATTTTAAACATATAGCCAACTCGCCACTTAGGTTTCCACATCTACCCTCGAGAACGCAGCTCTAGCGACCCCACTCTGGACGGCCGGTTAAGGCAAGCCAGAAGCAGGGGACCTGTCCCACCTGTCCGACAGGGCACCCCAGGGGCGCTCAGATACGTGGAGTCGCTACTCCCCAACAGCTCGCCACAAGCTGCCCTTAGTTATTATTATATTATTAGCTGAAATTAAAACGAAGCTTTTTGTTGAGCCTACTACAGAGTACTTAATCACATTAAAATAGTGAAAATGTGCTCCTATATTACATAAAGCGATTACTTCCCACAGTTCCCACATCATAAAGAATAGGAGGACACTCACGTTTCCGGAGGGTCGGCAGACTTATTATCCTTAGTCAAAGGTCGGGAATCAAACAAAAGCCACTTGATGACATGAGCTTGAAGACCAGCAAGTAGAGACCTGGTACCATTGCGAGGTGCCGCCAAGCCGTATGCTAAAGGCTGCTCGGGTGCTCTCATCACAAGGGGTGACCTGACCCACTCCACTCGCGGAGGGCACGATGCCGTACCAAATGTTGTAACGCGAAGTTCCTGTAATTAGTAAGTATTACTACTAAATTAACCATAATTTACTTAACATAAAACTAAGAAGCTTTCTTCTACAAGAGCGGTGTATTCTTTCTTTTTTAATCCATTAAACTCGCAATAGTCGAGATTAAAGAGTAGGTAATTATTTGTCCCTTATTTCTTAATGCTTAGAAATAACGAACAAATTTTAATTACTTATTTATGTCAATACTGTACAAAATAAGTAAGAAAACACTAATTTTTGGCCTTAAATATGAGGCACGTAATAGAATAACAATGACACAATTAAAAACTGTCAACAAAACATATTAAATATTTATCTCACAACTGCTAGTTCCTCATTAATCGGGTTGCCCCCCACGACGTTAGGTTTCGTGCCGGGCGATAACTTGTTTCGCGGATACAACACCCGTTCTGAAACAGATTATTGCATACAATATCACGTTATAACATGCAAGTTATAAATAGGGTTAGAAGGTCAGATGCGAGGCGCTTTCGTAAAGACTAACTAGCCTACGCCAAATCCTGGGATTAGTTGCCAAGCGTGGAAGAATGCCGGAACAACGCGAGGAAGATGAAGATGATGAAGTTATAAACAAACAGTGGTATTATTATACTCAAACAAAAATATTGTATGCTTACACATTTGCTTTAACAATCAATTTTATTATGTCATAATCTTTATTTAGCGCTTAAAAACACCAAACTAAGATATTGACAAATGGATACAAATAAAAACATTATTAACCAAAATTAAAACTGGAGGCAGTTCATTGATACGTACGAATTTTAATCTGTCGTAGTGAAAATTTGCAAAAACGGAACTGGTATAGTTTCGTCATGTTCAACTGCATGTTAGTTCGTATGGCCTAAGCTTTAATAATTTATCAATGATTTATTATTTCCTTTTATTTTTTATTTATGTAACTAAGTAGGTATACTGATGAAATTTTATCATAATATTATGTAACATAAGTGTCGCTACTTGTTTAATAGTAAAATGGCGCGTACCTTTCCTAGCACATTTTCCTCACTGTGCAGAGAGGTAACGCCGCCAGCGTTATGGGATCTATGCCGCAGGTGGGACTTTTGGAAGGGCTTTTATTTTTATAATTCATTATTTTAACGTAGCTTAATTTAGATCTATTTAGGTTTAATGTGGTTTAATTTTAATTTAATTTATTTTTATTTTTTTAACTCTTAGTTTATGTTGTTCCTGTTTTGTTATACATATTTAATTGGATATTTGTAAATGTAATAATTAAATAGTTCCGGTATTTAGTACTAATAAGGACAACTGTAAAAATAATAAATAAAATTAAGGTGGACTACAATAGGTACAATAAACTAAATAATTATCAAAAATGGTTTCACTAAACGTCAACGAAGCACATCAATCGATCTATAAAAATGTAATTGTAATTAATTTTACAATTCTGTCTCCATCTAACTTTTAATAGTACATTTCGATACTAGTGAAAAAAATTTTTTTTTCGACGAGGGTGAAAGTTGGAGCCCGAGTGAAACGAGGGTGACAATCACCCGAGTCTTAAAGAAAATTTTACACGAGTATCGAACCTAATTTTTCATAGCAAGTTCCTTAAAAAGTGAAATTTACACTTCACTAGTATCGAAATGTACTATTTTATTTTAAGGTAAATATAGTTGTGAAGAGACAGTTATGCATATAATTTCCACGGAAAATGATCAGCTAACTCGTTTATTAAATTATGTTAAAAAGCAATTATTAACCTGTACTAAAAACTGTCGGTAACTAATTGTTATACTGATATAGCAACGGAAACCTTTCCTATGCGCGAATCGACACCCTATAGACCGGTTTTAAAATTAAGCCAATTGTTAAAATAAACATATCCCGAAGTGACTAATAATAACAATAGATTCCTGGAAACATATCTCCGCTCGGGCGCTAGTTTGAATATATATATTATTATTAGTTTGAAGGTCGCGACTTAATTAACGCAATGTATTAGGCAGAGACCTTACTACCCCATATGGTATAGGTACTATGATTATAATAGCAACAAAATCCACTTATAAATTTTGCTTTCGTTATTGCCTGCTCTGGGTATCTGAGGTTTTTCACTGGCGGAATCCAGAGTCGCATATCCTCAAAGATAATAAAGATAATATAAAAAAAATGTTTTTCATATAAGCACATTATATTATATTGCACGAAAACGCTCGTATCGCTTTTAACCCTATACCTCTGACCGGAGAAGATTCTATTACCGGTAAAAAACTTAGTGGGACTTATTTTTTCAAAATACCAATACCTCAAATCTCAAAGTACACGATTATGCGTAGTCCTACAAGAAAACAAATCGAAACAGTTATATACATATACAATATACCGGGTGTGGCCTGTAATAGGATCATAAACTTTGGACATCGTTTCTACACCACAAACATAGCAACATTTGTTCTACGACTTTTGAAAATAACTTATAGTTTACTAAATATTCATAAAAAAAGATTTTCCAAGCAAGGAATGTATTGCGAAAACTATGAAGTTTGTAGGCTGACAGTAAACGTCAACTAGACTATTGGATGCTGTTCATTGAAAATATTATTTAGTTTGTTCGAAACAATCACAAGTAATATATTACCCAATTATTTAAAGTTGTAGAACAAATGTTGTTACGTTCGTGGTGTATAAGCGATCCCTAAAATTTTTGCTCCTTTTACAGGCCACACCCGGTATAAAAGAACAGAATGAAATGATTATGATATAATATATAAACAAATCTGACTAGGAAAGCTAAAAGCTGTGGACTAATTATAAAAATAAACATTTTTTGAGAAGTATTTGGCACTGTGTTGTTGACTGTTGTTTTGATAACTTTTACCGTATTAATTGACTTCTGCCAGACGTTTAACTGACGGTATTAAAGCCACTTTTTTATTCCTTTATATTTAAATTGTTAGGAACTATTTATTACCGAAACACTCTTCCTGCGATGTACCAAGAGCACTTTTTCGTATCATTTTCATCGAATATAGTATTCCAAAACAAAACTCCAGAAATAAGTAACTACGATATTTTAGATTTCTTGAATAAAGAGTTCATGTGTTGCAAAATGTTGATTTGTCAAATGTTTTAATGAAAAATATTGCAACACTTTGAGCACGAATTCATCATTTGAAGTAAAACAACGCAGTGTAGTTTTAGCAGTTCGGGTGTATCTGTGGGGAAATGATTTCTTACTGCGTCGAAGTGTGAAATGTGAACTGCATTACAAGTAATTGCCTTCGTGCTGCACGCTCTCGCTATAAGTGCCAAGGACATGCATCTATCGCTTAGATTCGATTTTGCAGTTGACTTCAGTAAAATCACGTGTGGTTGTTATATCTAAGTGGAATGTACAAACAGATAGCTAAAGGTAATCAGGTTAATTTTATTGGCGATAACGAACACGACATACATTTACAAAAAGCTCCGTCTGTTTAGATAATTTTTTAATCAAATAGTTGCTCACTTTTTAAATTTTCAATCTTACTTTTTATTATTTAAGAAAGAAACTACCTCACAAAATAGCCAGCAAACCGAGCATACATTCCTATTTATGGTTTTCATCAACAACATACAATTTATGATATTATTTAAGATCATAATGCATTTCACAATAAATGTATTGAGTTTTAACAAGGTCGTATTATTACATTCTGACCTCATACGAAACGAACTTGCTGTGAACTTATAAAAGTTTTTGAACAATTAAAATAAAATTGGTCTTACTGCCTTTGAGCAGTTTACTAAAGTTAGTGTTCAAATAAAGATAACAAAAACATTTAAAAAGAACCCTATCGGAATTTTACGGCCGTTCATGACCAACTAAGTCGAATCAGGATAACGTATTTACATGAATAGTGATTTTGTTTATGTAGTAGACATGACGTTTATAAGAATTCACGAAGAAATTAATTGGTAGAAGAGAAAATTATTTACTTTACCTTCATTAAGTGCGGCAGATGCGTGTCGTTTTCCAGGAATCATAGTTGAACGAAGTAAAATTTACTATATATTTTTAGAGTAGATATCACTGAACACACAGATGAAAGTTTGTTTAAAACAATACAATATTAGCAGTATTATGCAAAAATACTCTTATTAACTGTTAACTAAATTGGTTTCCAACGACGCGTCATACTGGCTGAGGTGTTAGATTCAAAATGCTTGCATTCGTAGGTGTAATACTACATCTACTAGTGTGGTGAATGTATATTATCTGAATACTTATAAGCAAGTAGAACATAGGGGATAGAGCTCATATCGAATATCCGTAATAATCAATTGGGAATTGAGCAGTCCTTAAAGGTTAATTGAGTTCTATTCCATATTTATGTTTTCTGTGGTATAGATTCTATATTTTCAATATGTATTTTGCGGTGATGACTAGCAGAAACGACTACTAATTACAAAATTTTAGTTTAAGTTTAGATCTTACTGTTAGTTAACATTAAGTTTTAAATATGTTCAAGTCCTTAGAAATATATTATATTTTTTCTGATTACTCGTAGTTATACTTTATTAGTGATATAATATTGAAGCAGCTATGTGCCGATAAAGACAACTGATAAAACCACAGAAACGACCAAGCAAGAGAATACCTGAATAGTATGCACTACTTAGATAAATTCGCGATTATTTATATACATGAAAATAGAATGCAATTATGTAATTATAGAATGCAAAAAGAATTTTTTGGCATTAATGTAACATAAACCTAACCGATGTTTTTAGCTATATTACAAGATAATGCTAACATTAGAAAACGAAAAAAAAAAACTTTTAAGATTAGCATTTTCAAATACATAAAATACATGGCAATCCTGATACCTGAACCTGTTGATCTTGAAAATCCGTTTTTATGCCGTGTGTTGCCGGCTGACTAGAATAGAACCACCCAATCTCCTCTCGCGGGTGTCGTAAGAGGCGACAAAGGGAAAAATCCTACGGCGTCCGTCGAAACCCAATCTACAGCTACTGCGGTCGCCTGCCCCCCTGCCAAGCGTGGCGAATATGGCATCTACCCCCAAGATGATACAAGTCATATTTGTGGGAGGCCTATGTCCAGCAGTGGACCAGCATATGGCTGAAATGTAATGTAATGTATGTATGTTTGTATCTAAAACTTAACAGCTAAAAAAAGTAACTATTAGAAGTTAATTTGATATTAATTACCTTCAGTACAAATCAGAATCTTGTAAAACTACCCAGTTTTTTTTACATTTTTCAAGACCATTCTTGTTGTACTTAAACAGTCGAAAAATATGATTACACTGATGCATTTTACCCCTTGTAATAAGGTGAAAACACAATTTTTTTTTACAGTTGCTAAAAAAAGTGTTTTTCTCGGGATGTGGTAAGTTCAATTCCGCGCTTTAGTGCTTTTTATGAGGACTGCTACTTATATATCCGGAAAAGAACAAATAAACAAAACGTATGTCTGAATATGCTTTTATAGCTTTTCAAAGTATTCTCCTTGGTGATCAACATAATATTTTTGGATTTGTGTGAACCCATTTTTGAAGCACTTCTGCCTCTGTTTAAGGTACCCCCTAAATGTGTTGTTAAAACGCCTCGATGGCAACTTCAGGGGCGAAAATCGTTGACCACGTAATTGTTTTAAAATTTGGAAATAAATAAAAATCATTGGATGCCAAGTCAGGGCTATACGGTGGATGGCCCGTTAATTCTACACGATGAATTCTAAAAATCGAGTTGTTTCGCGTGACACATAGCTGGCATTGACATGGTGTAGAATGATCCCGCGTCGCTGGTTAGTATTACGTATTTCTTACTTCCGGCAAGGAAATGGTTGTGCACCACTCCGAATTTACTGTTTTACGAATGACCCTGTAGCCATACCAAAAAAGCAGGCCACAATTTGTTTCAATGTACTTTTTGCACAAGTAACTTTCATAGGGATCAGCTCATTTTGAAACACCCATACCGTTGATTCTTTCTCAGTTTCAGGATAGTACGCGTAGATTCTGGATTCGTCACCTGTGTAAATGTTCTAAACGGCCTTTGAGTTAGCACGGTTACATTTTTAACAACATTCTATTGCATCATAGGACGCGAGCCTCAATATCTTATTAATGCTAATAATCCCAGAGTTACAAGTCCATCATGCATTCAAAGTTTTTGCACATTCCTAATATTATGTGGTACTACAGATTTTGGGCGACCTGCGTTAATTTCGTCCTTAAACATACTACGTCCACGTTTAAGTCACTAAACCAGTGATGCACAGATGGAACTACGTCACCAAAAGTTGTAGTTAGGTGATCAGTACCCTTACCATGAGTTGTGACATTACGGTTTTCGATAACGAGTATCTAGTTTACTATCTGTGCATCACGCTTGTACTAAGTATGTTAGTGCGAACGAGATGCACAGATAGTAAACTCGATACTCATTATCGAAAACCGTAATGTCGCAACTCACCCTTACCATGAGTTGCGACATTACTGTTGTCACTGTTTTTACGTTAAACCACACTGAAAATCGTAATAATATTTAAATTCGTATAATATTTTCACGATTCCATTCTTGCCGCATGATCACATTTTTTAAAACCTACCAAAAACAGAAGACTAGCGTAAATAACAAAAATAATATATTATGAAGGATTAGTATTTAAAAAAAGAGTTCTTATTTTACCATGGAGATAAATTTTGTTATTTAAAATAACTGTTTCTCGTTCCAATTTATTACTACTTATTTATTATCTTTATTGCACAATTCAAGAAGTACTTAGTTTAGATAATGCTATAAGGTGAACTAACGGGAGCAACGGAAAAATGGAATAGGTGCAGGGTCTTCAAAAGCGATACTTAAATAAAAAAATATTAAGCTGTACTAATAAAAAATAAACATATATAAATTAAATATACATACACATACATTTAATGTACCTTGTGTGAATTACTAAGAGGATGATGAAAAAAACATTGTGGAAATTGTATTTTTGTGGAAATGCTTGCGCAACATGAATTTAAAACCGGACTGATCTGAGCTTGTCTGATAGGGAGAGCATTCCAGAGTCTGATTGCATGGACAGTGAAAGAGCCGGCAATGAAACCAGTTCAATATCGGGGCACAGTAAGCGTCATATTTGATGAATTTGAATTTTGATCGAAGATAATCAGGGGCGAAGAGGTCAAATGACACTGATTAGAATGTGCAAAAAATACGAAGTAACCTACGTTCTCGAATAGGAAGCCAATTAAGATTATTGCAGAAAAGGAAACATGATCGTACTTGCGAATACCGAAGACGAACCGGATGCAGTTATCAAGTAAACGGTCAAACTTGTTCAGGAAGTCTTGGGTGAGATTAGAGTACCAAACATATAGTGCAGATAACACGAAAGCTGAGACAAATTGAGTTTTAGTGCTAACCGGAAGGAGATTTTAATATCTATAGAGCAATCTTAAAGTGTTAGTCACTTTTCGACATACATCAGCCACCTGAGGTTCCCATGTAAGCCCACAGTCGATGATTAAATCCAGGTTATTCACATGTGACACTAGCGAAATAATATCCAGCTCATAACAGAGTAGTGTGTAATTAGCGGTTGCAATTAAGGAGAGCAGATGGGTGCTACCGAGGAAAATGGCCTGGCGTTCACGGTGATACCAAAACAATGGGGCCAAGTGGCAACACAGCTTAAATCGAAATTTATTTCTGCAGTTCGTTGGTTCAGATCCTTCACACTTGCCTGTGTAAAAAACTGCATCAGCGTACATATAGTAAGAGAATTGTATTTTAGTGGTTATGAAATTGACGAAAATGGAGAATAGAAGAAGCGAGAGAATTCGTCCCTGAAGAACCTCGTTTAAGTACCTGATCAAATCAGGCTTGTACGAAACATTTTGCCGGAAAAAAAATATTAATACATCTTAAACATACTAACATCAAATATATTATAAATAATATATACATTATTTTTTTCTGATCTAGTACGTAACCAGCAACTGCAGTGCCCATGTAGGCCATCGATTCAAATTCTGACTAAATTGAACACATTTCGTTGAATTATAATTATTTAAACGCAGTTCGGGTTTTTAATGAATTATTTATCATTTGACAAAAATATCCCGTCCACTATGATTCTACTATATACTTTCTGATGATTACAAATGAAATTAAAAAATATATATATATTCTTTCGGCCACTTTCGAACTAAATCAAATTTTCGAAACCAGTAGAGAAAACGGAATCATTCGTCTTGTTTGGAAACCAGGTTTCCTAAAAAAAAATCACAGATTGTTTTAAAAACTCCTACCGAATATGAAATGTTAAATCGAAAGGACATGCATTTATGCATGTTACTATAAAACACATTAAACTATATTAGAAAACAACGTGATGTGCATAAGCTCATAATTACCCATTTATTATTCAAATAGAGTCTTTGTATATAACACACTGTACAAATATTCAAAAACTGCATAATATAAATAAAACCAATATAAAATAAGCATGACACAGAATAGTTATATTTCGCAGGATTGAATAGTAGTTTCAACCGTGAGTTTTACTGCCATATGCCACGGCAAGCAATACTAAGCGTCATCTTTTTTGAACCATACCTTCTGTTTACTCAAATGAAATATGGACGAGTGTGTAATATATCTTTGTTCAAAAAGAAATTTTCACGTAGACTACACGAAGTCTGTAAAAATAATAATAGCGAAGCGTTTGACTTGCTTTAGTTTGGATAAAGGTATACACTATGCTAAAATGTATTCTTAAATTAATCTGTAGATTTGAATCAAAAAGTTTATTGTAAAATGTTCCCTAAAAAAAACCAGATACCCAGAGAGCCGAGAGAGAGAGAGAGTTAGAGAGTATATATTGGTCTTCAAAGTTTGCATTAAATAGAACTAATCAAATGTTTACATTGACTTGTGCCTACCTACTTATAAATGACAAGGGTAGGTGAAAATTAATAAAAAAATAAACTTTTTGCAACATTTGTACTCGTACCATAGCGGGGTTACAAGGAGGAGTTCGTCGTCTTTCTTGTTTGTACTGTTCCAGGCGAACATATTCTAGGGCAACATCTCTGCTATGTGAAATATAATATCTTAATTTTGATATAATTCACTACAGTTAGTTTGTCCGACAAGATGGCATGCCCATACAGCCGAAATATGACAACTTATTTTAAGGGTTCCGTAGTTTCGCCATGTTGGTCCGACTTAACTAAAGTTATAAATTGGAAAAAGTGGTAAAGCCAGTATTCTTTTTAGGGTAAGTACTTCTGCTCTACATGTGAAGTAGGTGTCTTTTTTTCTTAAGTTCAATCTTAAAGTTTTAGATATCCTTAAATACGTATTCGGAAAGAATTGGGGTTTACCATTTAACTGCAAGTTCAATAAATATGGATAAACCCATGAAAGTGCAGATTTAATTTTTAATTTTTTGCGCCATTTTTGAGTTTCGGATCGAAAACTACGAATCAATACATTGAGCAATGAGCATGGACCTAGATGGTTTTGACCAGATTTGCTTTTACCAGGGCCCGTAATTTTCATGCCGATGACATCAATTTGACGTCAAACTCCATAAAGGATGATCCTTAATAGTTTAGATGATCATTAGTCGTCAATCCCTTTAATCATGTATAAATGACTTCAAAAGTAGGCTATTCACACGAAGAAAAAAATAATACCTATTTGATACGTGATACAGGTTTAACTCCTTATTTGTTCATTTTCCTTCTTCTCTTTCAATATATTTAGTTGTTTGCAAATGTGCTGTGACGTTGCGGACTTTTGATGTTATATATTGATCACAAGAGTAACAATAAACGTTTTCGTCGTATACATTTAAAACGGATATCTGTAGCAGAACTGACATTGTGATTTACATTTATACAAGAATAACTTTAGTTATTTGTGCAACAAGAGAGGAAAGTTGTTTTTTCTTGCGAGTGTTTATTTTGAGTCCCGAGTAAGCGAAAGATTCTATAATTGAATCACGAGCGTCGCGAGTGATTCTAGTGTTAGAATCTTGAGCGTAGCGAGGCACTCAAAAACACGAGATGTAAAATAACTTTACTCTAGTGTGACACATACAACTTTTCACCTCAGTAGTGAGAACATATGGTACACAAAGATTAAATAAGTTGCCAAAAATTTCATTTTTAGTACAAGCTTTTATTGCCGACTGTACTTTTTTTCACAATCGTCATCTACTCTTCGAAAGGATTCTAATGCCTAAAACACCACGGGTTTATCTTGTGTATTTTAGTAGTTGCTTTTGCTACCTTCTGACTCCAGTATCAGATCAGATCAGTGGTACAGTCACCATCAGATATATCGGAGCTGTGGAGGTGGTCACAAATATCTGAACATGCACTTTATTGCCTTGATAATAGAGGCGTTGTTCAGATATTTGTGACCACCTCCCTTCACAGCTCCGATATATCTGATGGCGACTGTACCATAATAATGCATTGTAACCGAAATTACATAAGTGTGCTAAATTTCAGCTCAATCGGTTAAAGATGTCTGCTTCAAAATGGAGTTGCAAGATTCCATCTGGATAAATATACAATACAAATACATACATACATCAAGTTAAATAAAATCTTGTAAAAAAATTAACATCAAGTTAACCACATTCATTTAAGTGTTTTATCTGCAACTGCACTGGCTTCGTTACTTAATATTTTGTTTTTCATTTTAAAATATATGTACATTTCAAAATTATAATTTGTGAGGGTCCGAACGTGGTAGTGGTGTTAAGGGAGTCCAATATGTCCTATTATAATAAATAGATACATATAAATACTTAAATACATAGAAAACACCCATGACTTAGGAACAAATATCTGTGCTCATCGCACAAATAAATGGCCTGACTGGGATTCGAACCCGGGACCACCGGCTTCTTAGGCAGGGTCATTACCTACTAGGCCAGACCGGTCGTCAATTAAAAAGCTACTTTGTCTCACTTCCTGGAGTGACGAAAGTAGCAACTTTCCTCACTCACTGAAAGTGAGGAAAGTCGCACTTTCCTCACTCCCTGGAGTGAGGAAAGTAGACATGGTCGACCTGCTGAGGTGAAAACAAATATATTAACAATAATTAGAACAAAACAATGTGTATTATTTTAAGCTGACAGCTTAATAAGTCAATAAGACACGGTACTGATTATTTCAAGTATCAAAATCAGCTATCAGCAGAGGCAGTAAAATGATTGTTTATGACGAATTAATCGGAATGATACTCTATGCAGCGTGACGTCATTCTTGCTTCAACGGCATGAAAATTACGGGCCCTGGCCATTACTATTAAATAATAAAAAAATAAACAAAAAATGCTGGGCCAATCATTTATGCTATTAATGCTGTTTTTGCTACTGATATGTATTGTTTAATGTTAATAAGTTTTTCATTTCTCATGCTCGGAAAGTGGGTCATTGTTTATCTAAAATGCCAGTGGAAAGTGATACGTTTCCAGGGTCGCAATATGGTATATTCGTATTAGTTCTCCCCTTGTTAGCACCAAGTAAAATAAAGTTCCGAAATAATCTTATTTGCCGACGCCAGAAACAACTACATGAGTATAGTTATTTCTCTTATATTATTGGAATTTACTGTAATTTACTGGACTTTACTTACGCCTGACGGAATTAGAAAAAAATGCTCAAGTTATCATAGAAGGCCACTACCGCAAGTTTCAATAGAAAGATAGTATTAAATAAATAACTTTTATAAAGTGGTGCGCTGTCCCCGAAATAAGTGAATTTTTTGTCAGAAAACGTGCCGATCCCTTTATATGTCAATGATTAATGATACAACTTAAACCTTCAACTCAGATGCTTCAAACCAAGTTATACACTAAACACGACGTTGATGAATTTAAACAAGCTGATGCGGTAAGATTAGTGTTTTTTTGTCAGTAAGTTTATTAATCTAAAAGACATTTATTTTATCTTTTTTATTTTCCTCGCATTCGAAATGAAAACTAGAATGCTTAACTCTGGTAAAAGTCACCCATTTCGATTCGCACTATTAGAGCTCGAACGAAATAACGCGGAATATTGTACTATAAAAGTATGTTCATCATAATTTTCTCGCCATTATTGGAAAATGGTACAATTTTTTACAACAGGAAATTAATTTGAAAATAAACTTGTAGTGCACAATAATTTTACCACGAATTTTAAGGAAATGCCGCCAACATCCTTGGTACATTGCGAGTAAAACTTCAAGGGCCATTTTTAGATTTAATGTTGTAAATAGTTAAATACTCGTAATATTGTAATTATTATATTGAGTAAGTATTTTGACAAAATATAAGACTGCAAAACTATAAATGTCATACCTTCATCTTTTCTCCCAAGATCCGGCGATAACAAAAGAAGTCTTTTGTCAATATTTCCCTTTTCTTGGTTTTCTCTTTGTTGTGCCTTAATTGCTTCATAGTCCATTTTGTCATTCGATTTTGGTGTTCGATTGTACACTAAGTACTTTGTCAAATGATCCATTTTTGAAACCTTATTTAATTGTAACTACTGAGGTAAATTAATTTATTTTATACCTTACAGTTTGAAATTAGGTTGAGTAACTTTTAAGAAACGTAGAGAGGCAATAGTAAAGTGGGAATACTGAGCAGCCCGAATTCGAATTGCAGAATAATTTGGTGTAGGAACGCAAACACATTCTGTGGCAAAATGTTTATGCAAATTACAATTTACATAGCTTAGAATTCTGTACCTACCTTTGAATTCTTAAGGAAGTTACATATCAGCATATCACATAAACACAGTGATGTTAGTACTGCAGCCGAGACCTGGCCGAAATGATTTGTATAGATATCTTATTTAAAATACATAAAAAATACACTTTGTTAAAAAAAAAATTGTAAAATCTTTTGTTTTAGTAAATGATAATTAAATAATGTCATTAAACATAGTTTTTTAGCCATGCAATGACTAACCCATATTTTATTAGTATTTGGATGAGTACCAAATAGGTACTAAATTTAGATACAGTTTTTATTTATTTTAGTTAGGGTACACCCGCCATCTTGACTCTCACTATTTTGGACTGTGCCAAATTAAGGGTTAATATAAATCGAACGACATTTGAACTCAAGTGACAATAGAATAGGGAGTTAATTCGCTTGTTTATGGTAAAAAAACATATTTGACAGAGGTACGAAATACGAAACGCCGCCATTCCAAGCTGTCATTTATTTTGTTCGTTGACTTTTTAATGTTTACAAGTAGAACTAGTATTAATACAGACAGGTTATTTCCCTACGACTCCTGAACCCATCTTAAAACACTTATGATATGTGTGTAGATAAGGTATTGTATGCAACTATACATAATAATTAGTATTGATATGCTCTTCATTATACACAGTTGCATAAACTACTATTATATTTCGATCTATTTAAGTTTCCGTCAAATGTGGTGTGATTTCACAATCGGTCAGTTTGATATTTCCTGCAAAACTTTGACGGAGAAATGAGATACTTTAGAGTGTCCGTGAGTTACATGACGAGTTTCATCACGATCAGTCCACCTGTGCTTTACAAAATATAACTCTTTTAAGGTGTTAGCTATTACCCTTCGGCAAAAAATATTTTTCTTTTTACAGAATTATTAACCTTAATATAATTACATATGTATGTATTGCTTACTAAACTTTATTTAGTCTTCTTTATTGCTTACTCAGACTATCGATGTGTGCAATTGTGCATTGTGACTCGATACTAGGTTTTTGAATTAAATCATTCCGTGTGAATAAACTAGTAAGGTTATACTTTAATAAACTTTGATGTTTAAAAATAAAAATTATGATGCTTTAGATAATTATAACGTGTTTAATTTAGACTTGTATGGAACTAAGTAGCTGCGCTTTCATTAATCATAGAACTAGTTCACTTACTTTCAAAAGTTAGTATTTTTTTGACATAAATAGTATCGTGTAATCTTTTTGCCAATTTGTAAAAAAAGTCTTATCCTTATTCTATTCCCTTTGATCAAATTCTGCTGCTGCTGATTCTCATAATACATTGGTGCACCAAGCTTAGCGCCGGCACCTCTTGTAGCAAAATCAGTATACGTTTCTTAAAAATTCATTATATTAATTTAAGTTTCCGTCAATAAATTGTGGTGCAATTTCACAATCGTTCAGTCTGCTACTGCCTGCAAAACTTCGACGGAGAAACGAGTTAGTTTAGTGTCAGTGAGTTACATGACGAGTTTCATCATATCAGTACACCTATGCTTTACTAAAATTAACTCTTTTTAATGTGTAGCTAATAAACTAATTACCCTTAGGAAAAAAAAAATATTTTTACAGGGTTATATATATTGCTTACTAAATATTATGTAGTCCTATTTATTATCTGCTCAAGATTATCGATGTGTGAATTGAAATGTATTGAAGCTTATTTCGACTGCGTCACTACTAAGTTTATTTTTTAAATTAGATTATTCTGTGTGAAAAAACTATAAGGTCGTATAATAATACTTTTATAAATTTTGATGTTAATAATTGTTTGCCGCAAAAATTTTTTTGGTTTGATACTTTTTTTTTTTCAAATTTATTAACTTCGGGTTACATATACCCTTTCCAATAAAAATTATTATCAAAATCGAACCACTCTGTAAAAAGTTATACGTAGTCATGCATAAAAATCTGTTTTCTTCGTCGGTTAAAAACAAAAATTACGATACTGTAGGTAGATGGTTATGACGTATTCAGTTTAGAGTTGTATGAACCTAAGTAGCTGCGATTTAATTAATCAAAGTACTTACTCACTTTCGAAAGTCAGTATTTTTTTACATATTAAACCTGTGTTGGAATCGCGTAATATTTTTGCCAATTTGTAAAAAAAAGTCTTATCCTTCGGATATTACGTGTCCCTTTGATCATATTCTGCTCGAGGCCTTAACTTATTATCATAAAAGTATTTCGTTTTAAAACTGAGAGCTGCGGAGCCTTTAGTGGTTTAGAGATTATTATGAACTTTAAAAGTGGCATTCTTGCCCTGTAACTAAACATTTATCTACACACATGTGTTCACACACCGTAGGCGTAGACAATTTTGATTGCCGCCTCTTTTGCGGTCATTTGTTATTTAAGTAAAATCGTAGGTGCTTTTAGGTTACATACTAGAATTTTTTACAGTTTTTATAGTTACGAACAAAAATTGCGTTTTACATGCCATGGAAAATATTAATTACAGCATGGTGATCAATTTTCGTATTATGCGTTGATAATACACATTATGGTCACCTTTATCGTTGAGTACTAACTCGTGACCTAATAGAAAAAATGTGACGTATAATTATATTTTGTAATTATTTCTTTAGTAAACGATTAGCCAGTGTCATTATTGCGTATACAACCTCCAAGTATCAGGCTTAGAAATTTTTAGGCACCCCTTGGTACATGTAAACGATAAATAATTTTCTATTTTTTTTCTTTATATTTGTTCATATCTGAGAGAAAAAAAGTGTCTTACATATACACCGTGGGCTGTTTAAACCCGATCGATTTTAACCATAGCTTGCTAAGCTTAAATGAAGTAAAGAAAGTGGTACAACATGTAGTTCAAAAACGCATATTTTTTTAGATGGTCGCGATTTTAAGAAATTAACAAGTTGAAAAATCTCAAGTGTAACACATCCTAAGAATGTAAAGTAACTTAAAAAGGTTTCTACGCAGAAACACTAAAAACACCAATGACGCGTAAGTTGCTATGGTTAAATTACAACAAAGCTCGGTTAGCCAATGACCGATCCCGCGAGTTGCACGGACGCTGACGTTGCTATGGTTACATTATAACAAAGGTTGATTAACCAATGATCGATCACGGTTTTACCGGAAACTGATACTGCTATGGTTACCTTATAACAGTCCCGTCTTAGGTAGGAACATTAGATCCTGTCATCAATGTCAAACTGTCAGAATTTTCGTGGATAAAGCCCTGAGATCTGTAGAAATGGCGGACTGACAGATAAAAGCCGATTAGTATTACACTACCAAGTTACAGACATTGGTAAGTGGCAATCCCGGTTCGCGACTGTACCTACATACTTGACATTAGTTGTCATAAACTAGCAAACAATCCATGACACATACTCACTTTTCACTGACAGTGCATCGTGTGGTGTCGGAGTGATTCGTTAAGTGTCGTATTTGCTTACTTACTCTGTTTCTCTATCAGGAATTGGATTTTCTTATTCACACTCTGAACTAAAGATTTGTTCACAAGGAAGTGCTAAGCTTAATTTATTTATTTTGTTTAAAAAAAAAAACTGCGTAATTAGGCCTTATGTTCATATCGTCAGATATACGTGGTTGAAATCGGTCGGGTTTAAATAGCCCTCGGTGTATATATATATATATATATAAATATATATAATAAATTAATTCTCGCTTAAAATGTTTAAATATGGTTGATGACTTACCATGTTCACAAAGAAACTAAACCAAACACTAATTTATAATTTGTCATCTTTAAGCATATTACGAACGAGAAACATTAGATAAGAATCTTAGTTCTCACACCTCACAAAATACAAAAAAGATAACTACCTTTATCTTTGACGAAATTAATGATTTTATTTGTTAATTGAAAATCATCATCTTCGCTTTTGGGAACGTTAGACTGCATTATTTTCCAACGAGATGTTATAGCATTTTTTTTCATATCAACACTGTTAGTGATAATTTGGTTTAGTATGTTTATTTTAAGCAAAGATCTTACACTAATATTTTAAATAATAATTTTTATAAAAACATCTAATCTGCATAATGTAGCAAGAATACAGTTCGACTGTTAAACAAGTGGTGATATGAAACCGCATATTAGCAGGTACCTACAACAAAGTACGTGACTTGCAAATCGAGCACAGTTTGTGGCTTACAAATTTTGATACTTGCTTAATTCTGATTATCTGATTATTTTTTTATTTATTTATAGTTTTGAACTTTCAATAACTAAAATGTACAGATATTATGTCATATTTTATTACGAATAATGTTACGACGATACGGAGCCGTTTCGTGCATAGACTTCTTGACATTATATCTACCAATGCCAATACTATGCTAACGGCATGCCAAGCTAGGTTAATGTTGATACATAACGTTTTCATGAAGCTTTTCGACTACCTATTCAGGATAACCTTTACAAATCCTCTTCCCTCCTTTAACAAATTGAAAAGGAGTATTTCATTTTTTTCTAGTTTGCAATTACTCGTCGCGCCACGTCCACCAGTAGTATTTAATTAATCGATCTAAGGATTAATATCCTTATTTAAGATCATCTGAGGTTACCTCCGCAGCAGACGTAGCTGGAAGGTATTTCAACGAGTGGACCGGTGTCAATGCGGAAGGATTAGAGCTTAACGGATAAAGGTCTCAGACTTCGATATAACCTCATTACACGCATTGTTTATTTACCTATCGAAACAAGTATGACTTGAGTCATGTTACGTAACTTTTCGAACAATTTCTTAAATGTGAAGCACTAGGGAGAATAAAACCGCCAAACTATTGAATGTCGAATAGTCTTGTAACATCTCCATATTTAATCGAAAAAAAAAGATGTGAAATTCTTGCAAAAAAGAACCCCTAACAAAATTTGTTCCATTGGCTCTCCGTATTAGACATAATGACTTCTAGACAAATAAGCAAGTATAAAGCTTGACATTATACTTGCTGATGCAGATATAAAGCTCGCATAGTGAAACAAGTAATAAAACCTATTATAGAAATCGAATACAAGTCGGTTACAGTTAAAGGAATGACCTGCAAACTATATTCAGTGTTTTAAGGTTAACAAGAACATATATTATATAGATGGATTGCGTTATAAAAATGTTACAATTGTAATATAAGACAGACACTTACATACCTACTCGTCAATAAAATTCGATTAATGTCTTGCAAGGCTAAAAAGCTAAAATTCAAGACTAGTTGATCCCCTTATACAACGACCTTCGAACAATACAAAGAAAGTGTTTATCGGAAGGTCATGATACACTTAATCATTATCATTATATACTAAGAAACCCTTTCACTATTATAAGTTTGACCTTTAGAAAGTTTATTACTATCATTGTACGCAGCAAGGGCCACTTAATATAGGCCATAGGGCTCACCATCAAACCGGAGCAAACCATAGCAGGGTAAAGGCCCTTATAAAAAAACTAGCTTTTACCCGCAACTTTGTCTGCGTTTAATTCGTATTACCCCATAGAAAATTCTACCCGTTTCTAATGGGAATTATGAATCCTTAAATAAACTACAACTAAACAGGTTTGTTTTCACCTTTGCACCAATAAGTACCAATATGATCGCAAATGTTCCTTACAAGAAAGCTGTACGTCAATAGTAAGAACATAGAACCTTAATGTAACGCTTCTTTTTAAACAACATTGGCGGTGAGTCCGTTAGGGGATAAAATGACTAAACTATTAGAAGAATTGACTCTTGAGCACGCGACATAAAATTGACCGTGAGATAAACAGTCCTCTCTCAAGTCAAGGCTAAAAGTAAATAAACTTTTAACAAAAAATAAACCCGACTTCAAATAAGTACTAAAAACCAACAAACAATTGTTTTATTTATCACTTGATAAGTACTTTTGGACTATTTAGAACAAATCAATTTCTTAGGACAATTATATACAATATTTTTTTGTTTTGGAGTCGGTGCCAGCCACGCTACTCAACATACAATTGAAACTCATATTTTTTATACCGCTGTACGTGCATGTCAGTTGTTTTGATTTTGATTTGTTGACAAATGGACAAAGAAAATATATAATACATATTATATCGTCACTACTTTGAAAAAATCTCGTATCTGACACAGATATTGTAAGTTGAAACGCAGTAACTCTGTACTCATCCCATAAATAGTTACGTCATTTTTTTTATTGATTGCCAGAATTACTTACGAGATTTTTTCAAGGTAACGATGTAACGTAATTATAGTGCAGTGTGTAACGAGAGAGAAGAGAAATATTGAAACTGTGGCGCTATCGCCAAAAACGATATTCGTTAATTTCAAACGATTGTCTCTGTCACTCTCATGAGGTCTTAATAGGGGTAAAATAGAAAGATGCCCGAAACTTACGAATTTCGTTTTTCGCGGTAGCGCTTCAGATATCAATTTATTCACTCAAAGAAAAAAGTCGCTGGCACCGACTCCAAAACCAAAAATAATTGTATATAATTGTCCTAAGAAATTGATTTGTTTTAAATAGTCCAAAAGTACTTATCAAGTGATAAAGAAAACAGTTGTTTGTTGTTTTTTAGTACCTATTTGAAGTCGGGTTTATTTTTTGTTTAAAGTTTATTTATTTTTAGCCTTTTAGTTTCTCATTTTGTCACTGATTTTTAATAAACGAATATGGGCAGACAGTGTCCTTTGTGCCAAACGAGGAAATATTATAATAAAAGGAATACATAAATAAACGTTGCAAAGAGACAAAATGTAAATAGATAAACAAATCTTTGAGGGCAATCAGGATAAGGTGGAATATTTTTTGTGTCTATCGCGTACTGACAGACAGACATGTTTTAGGTTGCAGAAAAATAGTGGATACTTCGTTATTCCTCTTCATTGATGTTCCGTATTCTTATACATAGCTTCGCTAAGCCTTTATTGCTGAATTAGCCGTGTTAGTTAGACATGACAACGGAAGTAAAAAAATCTCGCAAAAAAAGTGTTGATTGTTCGTGCGTGCAATCTTATAATATAATATATTGTTGTTGCTTAACTCGCAGGTTAGGTATATTTAATTTTATAAAAAGGTTTGTTATAACTTTATACCTTCAGGCATATTATCTTTCAATGTCTATGTATTTTAAAAAAATCCTTTTGTTTCGTAAGTCGCGTGATCCGTCAGTGTGTTACTTAAAAGAAGTCATAAATAAAATATTGAAAAAAAAAATTTAAGACGGTGGCAATTCAGAAAATATTTGGTAAAAGTCCGAGACGGCTTTATCAGCTGAGCTTGATTAAAGTCATGGAAATAATAGAACCAAATATAAATCAAATTCTTAAAAATTATGAAGTGTCCATTTTGGATGCCGTAAGTAAATAGAAAAGAGTAGTTCTTGTCTTTAGAGTTGAAATTGAACGCTTTTCTGAATATCTAGGCATTCTAGGCTATTTCAATGTCAACGCAACGATAGGTTGCTATAAAGCGATTTAGATAGTGATACAGTCAGCCTGCCCCACCGGGACGCCATAGTGACGTCGCTGGCAATAACAAGAGAGAGCCACAGCTCATTGAGAAAGGATTCCACGAAGGTGTGCAGATATATTTTCTTGGCACTGTCCTAACGTTGTTTGCTGATATTATTATTTTTCAGATACACGATATAAAATGCGAGATACGTGGCATGATGCTTCCTCGAGAAATTTGGACCGAACTGTTTTTCAAAGTTTTACCGGACATTTTTATATCACTCCAAGAAGCAAGGCTTCAATTCACAGGTGTATGCGAAAATTGCAACCAGGCGGTCGTGATGATTCGATGAATGTAATCAGTTAACACAGCGTCGACTTAATAGCACTTCAAGCTTTGTACTGCTTACACTGTGCAGGCGATCTTTTCAGCCTCTGAATATTAAACAATAAATATCTTTTATCTATTACGAGTGACATTTTCAATAATAATAACTAACGCAATCAATTAAAATATGCTATAGTTCTTAGTATTAACTTATGTACAAGTAATTTATCTTCAACGATATGATAATAGTATCTGAAGTGTAAAAAGAGCGGTTATGAAAGTACTTACCTAGCTAGCTACTATAATACCTGGCCATTCGCGTTTAAAAAATAGAGAATGACTTGTAACAAATGTCAGCATGGTCGGCTGAGAAAAATCTTAGTTTTTTGTAAGTACTTTCTCTGCAATGGAAATCTTAAATGAGTATACTGGTGAATTTAATGACGTTGGAATAACTGCGGAAGATGTCGAAGATCAATTCGAGCTAATGTTTGGAATACCAAATGGAGATACTTCGGTAGATGAAGAGGATGACTACTGTTTTATTCCAAATAATGAAGAACTTCAGCAAATTTAAGAAGGTGCTCCAAGAGTTCAGAACCCTTCGTTGGCATCCGAATCAACTCTGTGATTTGCATCTCGCTCCTTCGGCACACTTTGATACAGAGGCATCGGACGATGAAGAAATACTGTGGAAAAAAACCCACTGGACCCAAGGCCTTTTTAATGATGTCGAAATAGAATTCCAAAAAAACTGACCCAATATTCAAAAACCTAAAGCCTATTTCGAGCTTTTCTTTGACTCCGAGATCATTGACCTAATTGTCGTAGAGACTAATAGATTTGCAGCACAGTTAGGAGTACAGAACTGGACTGACATTACAACTATTGAGCTGAGGGCCTATTTAGGTATTTTAATACAAATGGGCATTCATAAATTACCCTGCGTAGAAGACTACTGGTCAAGCGATCCATTAATCGGCGTGCCTGAGATCGCAAAAACAATGTCATTGAAACGCTTTCAAAGTATAACTAGTAGTTTACATATTAACGACAACTCAAAAATGCCTAAACGAGGTAGTAATAATTATGACAGACTGTACAAAATACGTCCGCTCATTGATGCAATAAATTTAGCTTGTCAAAACAATGCTACTAATTCAAATTCGCAGTCTATAGATGAATCTATGATAAAATTCAAAGGACGATCTACAATGAAGCAATATTTGCCCATGAAACCCATAAAGAGGGGGTATAAAGTCTGGGTTAGGGCTGACAGTGAGACTGGTTATTTGTATCAGTTTCAGATATATAGCGGAAAGGAACAAAATACGACAAAAGGTCTTGGCCACTCAGTTGTGATGATTATGCGAACCTTTAATACAACAACATTACACAGGACATGTCGCATTTGATAACTTTTTTTCGAGTTTTGACCTCATACAAAACTTGTACGAGAAAGGCTTATATTGTACAGCAACTGTAAGAAAAGACCGAATAAATATGCCAATTCTTGTAAAAAAGCCAACAGTTAGTAAAGGACAAAATAAAAAACAAACCAGGAAACAGCAAGGAGACAAGTTAAAGAAATTACAACAGGGGCAGTTTAAATGGAGAGTGCAAATAAATGTTGCCTTTATGATCTGGAAGGACTCCAAACTTGTGTCCATTCTGAGTTCTGCATACCATCCTAAAATAAATAAAAAAAATTGCCGCCGAACCCAGAAAAATGGTGACAAAAAGATGATACCTTGTCCTCAAGCAGTGGTTCAATGTACGCGGAGAATGGGCGGGGTTGATCGATTTGATCAAAAAAAAGCTATGTACGAAATTGGGAGACGTAGCACTAAATGGTGGATGCGAATATTTTACTTCCTTGTTGATGTCGCAATTACAAATGCGTACATTTTATATTGCTTAAAGACAGGAAAAGACACCCTTCAGAAGCAAAAAGAATTCCGTCGTGCCTTATCCGGACAGTTGGTTAACAATTTTACTTTTAGAAAAATACAGTTTTCAAATGCTGCTAAATATTTAAAACGAAAAAAAAAAACAGAAAACAATTCACGCCAAAAACGAGTATGTGGGGTACCTGATGATATTAGGTACAATAATGTAGGCGTGCATTTGCCTGAGGATCTGATTACATATAGACGTGGTCGAATGTGCAGCTCAGCTAAAAATAGTAAAAGGTCAAAAATTGGATGCGAGACTTGTAAAGTCCTACTTTGTGTTGTCCCATGCTTCAGAGATTTTCACGTTTTCAATTAAGGTCGGGCAGCTACGGGACCCTGACTATAAGCATGGCCCGATGCTTATGCTCTTGCCCGGTTATTTATTTGAAAGAATTCAGTTTTAAGTTAAGTTAAATAAAGGTTTTTTGTCTACTCCGGTACTTTTATCTGTAAATTATAATATGGTCCCGCGAACGAATATAAAAGCATGTCTTATACAATTTCTCAAAATTCTATCTAGTCTATACTTCAAAATGAGCCTAAAGTAATTATGTGATAAAATGCAACTGCTAACAGAGGTATCTAGGCCCGGTACTGCAAACATCGAAGTTCGTATGTTTCGAGCGTCTATCTCTTTTAATCCAATTAAGGCGTCATGAGAGTGACAGAAACAATCGTCAAAAATTTACGAATTTCATTTTTCCATCCCACAGATTAAAATTAACAAGAAAACATTAAATTTACAACGAAAATCAAAACTGCCAACCTAACAAAAAACTGAATTTATTATTATTTGAAGCAGTAACAGAATTAAAATAATTGCTGCCAACATAAGGAAAAACACAAGTAAGTAAATGACAGTTGAAAAAATGATATGTAGGTATTATACCGTCTCTATGATTATTGATTACGTTCTGTCGGCTGTCATTTGCCACTATCCAACTTCCCGCTCCTTTTATGCTATATTGCTGTGTTTGGTTTGCATTATTGGAATAGTTATATATTGCGTTTTTTTAATCCCTAGTCGTAGAAAAAGTATTGTATGCAACGTTGTATAAAGAGGTCAAAAAAGACTCATGGCGTCTATATAAACAATTTACGGCTTCGCCTCAAATTGTTACACACCCCACACACCTTTTTTGAACCCTCTTATACAACTATTGCATAAATAACTATAATTATTTCTTAACATCTAGTGGTTTTTAATTTATTTATTTCAGATACGTCGTGCCACTGCCACCCGTAGTTCCCCCGGCAAACTGACATGACGGTCTTGTCACTTAATGCCCTTGGCTGATAGCGGCAAACATATTGCAGTCTTATAATTCGGAAACCCTGCAATAATATATACATTTCTCTTTCCCAAAAATCATAAAAAAAATCTCAAATATCATTCATGTGCGTATGGTTAAAGTTCTCGATTCATTGCTATAAAAAAATAATGGTCAAAGGGTTAAAGAGATGGTTAAAAGTTTGTATTGAGTAAAATTTAAAGCGAGAGATTTGATACTTTGTGTATAAACTTCTTAATACTAATATACATACAATAATATAAATGGTAGCGTTTTTTGATATTGATCCCTTAAATGCTTTAAAAAAAGTTCTAAGTACGCAGCGTATAAAACCAGTTAAAGGTATTGTTCTGCGCGTGCGAAGCCGCGGGCAAAAGCTAGTTTAATATAAGTCTACGTGACTTCGGTTTTGTCTCTCTGTATTTTTCTGCTGCATCTCTCAGCTGAGCCATTTTCGTTTTATTAGTTAGCTGACTCTAGACTCTTCGTTTTTTGGGTGCCTCTTTAGATGCCGACAAGTCCTGAGGAATGAAAACTGGCGCTTCAGAGGCTTGCGTGAAATTGGGAGATATGCTATTTTCAGTAGCGAACAATGGCGTAGGCACTATGAGTGACCCTTCTGGCTCTGTTAAATCAGAGTCCGTGTAAGTGGGTGAAGGAAAGATCTTCTCGATTCGTGGTACATATACATCACAGTGCCCATTGGACAAATTACCGGTGAGACGCAGTCTCCACACGGAATTATCCTCTTGCCCATAACGCAGGTATAAGGTACCATTATAATAAACTTCCACAACACGATTAAAACTATCTGCGCTGGCAAACAGCTCGCTTGAGCCACCATACATGTTGTGAAGGATGATATCGGCGTTGTACGCATCGACGTTGGCGTGATATTTTGTCCCCATTTGGATCTTGCGATAGTACCAAGAACCTTTCCCAGTTGCGTGGGACATACTAGACTATTTGTCCGTACAAAAGGTAGGCGAGGCTCCTAAATAAACACGCCTCATCTCCGATTATTGGAAGAACCGTGAGAGGTGTCATTACACCATTCAAATTGATGATTTATTTATTAGAATAATAATTGAACATGTATCAAGGAAATGAAAACTAATATAAAAACCGCTAAAAATAACTTATAACTACACTTAAAAATAAAGTCTTACAAATAACCTAAATTTGGACCCTTAGGAAGGGTCCCCATCACGCAAGCAGCGTTCCCGCGCTGGATTGCGATGGCAATCCTTTGTGCAAGAAAGCTGCCTGCGCGAGGGTCGCCTGTTGCCTCCCTGAGCCGCTTGCTAAGCTCTCTGTGGAGCCCACTCGCACCTTTGCCCCACGAGCCGAGAGTCTCGACACCAAACGCTACGAACTCGTATTGGGTGTCGAGACACTCGTACTTCGAGATTTTAATACGTTCTCGGGCGTCAGCCGCAGCGCCGGCACGTTTGCTGGTCGAAGAGAGGTAGGACGCAGCCAATGTGTCGGCGCAAGTGGCGTCCCACACCAGAGCGCGACCCATTCTCCAGGGTATTAACGACATCCCATCTGGTCGCTTGCCATCAACCCGCACAATCTGGGGTTCCAGAGCGGCGGGGACGTTCGCGCTGACAAGCGCCCTTCTGAGGATGTCGTTTAACGCAGCATGGCGGGACAGGCGCCCGGCGCCCGAGGAACATGCGAGTCCGTGGTAGCCGAGGCGGTCTACAGGGGCTCCGCAGGAGTCACAGCTGTGGTCTACACAGACATCAACCCCGAGTCGGAGACCAACGGCTATACGTAGTGTGGAAGGGTCTATAAAAGTGCCAGTGTTGGGTGATGGGTAGGCATGGAGCCAGTGGCCTGATTCAGGACTTGACACGGCTAAAAGTCTGGCTCGGTCCCTGCCTGTCGCATTGTTGATCAGTGAATTTATGATGGTGATACAGGCAATAGTATCCCAGGCCCTTTGTAGTTTAGGTCGAGATGGCAAATTTGGACTCGGTCCAGCGAGCCAGGCATTCGAGGCCTCAGCGGAGCAAGCAATCTCGCAGTTTGTAGCAAATTGATATTGAATTGATTCAAATTGATAGATTCACTCTAATCATGTTTTATAATATTAATATGGTAATGTCTATTATATGGGTAATAAACAGAACAAAACAACCAAACCTTCTTCGACCGATCTAAACAATAATGGGTCCAAATTAGTCCAGGCCGACGTACGAGAATGGCCTTTGATGATGACCCAAACGACACTCCGGTAAATTTCCTAACGGTGGTTAGAAGGTTCTGGCGCGGCGAAGTTTGAACTGGCAGCCACGGGCCATTGATCGACAGCATTTCTGAGGCCTAGAATCCAAAATCTTTGATGCATCTCGTTCAGGACTTGTTCTTTATTTGCATGTTCAGCCTTTTGATGATATCTAGCTATCAGTAATCGTACCACCGGATGTTTCCAGTCAAATATGGTATCGGTAAAACCAAAAAGTAATACTAAAACGTCAGTCAAAAATAAAATAGACTAATATCTTATAAAAATACATAGACAATCAAAACGTAAAAAAGGTAAATTTCTCAAAACAGATGTGCACAATATTATATTATATTGAAATTTATCATTTTCCTTACACACTATCAGTTTTTCATAAAACTATTCAAATTTTCAAATTGACAGCATACCTAAGTAGTTCTTTAAATATGTAACGTCGTGACAGACAGAGACAGGTTCCTTTTTATCTTTTTAGTAGTCACGTCAGGCTACGTTTACACGGCGACTATTCGATTCAATGTTTTCTCGCATACGGTTTGAACATATAAGAGACGGCCGAACACAAGGTTTTTTCACGTACGCGGTTCAGCATCTTAACATGCCGTTTTAAAATGAGGAACAAGCTACGATTGTATGAATACTCGATTGTCTAAATGAAATGCGCTAGCGCAAACTAAAATTTTAATGAATACGGCATGATTTTTGGCTTACATCTTTAAAAACTTCTGTTCGCGCTCGCATTTCATTTAATAAGTCCTCGTAGACTTTTTTTAACTTATATTTATCCCTTATTAAATTTTGCAATTGGTCCCCAACTGCGAGACCTAGTTCTAGGCGCCAGACTGCCACTCGTCGCTTATTCTTGGTCTTATTCATTACGCTTGTTCGCTTTTCTGAAAATAAACGAATTTAAAAATTGCCTGCTTCCTAAAGCAGGAAGTCTCGAGTATACAAACATTCACGTACAAATGTTCATTATATGAATACATAAACAAATCGAACACAAAATGTTAGCTAAGTAATGGGGAACATACCTTTATCTGCACTAGAGCCGGTCGAGTCCTTAGCAGAAGTTTCGGACCTATACTACAATTTGTGTATGTATTTAGGGTTCCGTTCCTCAAAATGAAAGACGGAACACTTATTTGGCTTATGCATTTAGGCCATTAAGATACGTACTTACATTATTATACATGAACGGGACTTAACCGCGTTCCCGTTCATGTATAATAATGTGTACAAACCGTGAAAGTTTAAATCACGTACTTACATTGTTAAGACTGCATTTCCACACCGCCTGTTTAGGTCTCATTCAGCACTGTCGGACACAAATTCTTGGAGCTGGTGCCGAGTACAAAAAAAAAACAATATATTGTGTACTTACTAGCTGCAATTACAAATACTGCAAGCAACGCAGCATGATATGATGAGCCTATGACCATCCCAAGTTTCCATTGTATATGCTGGTGAAAGAAATTTGAAATTGGATGTGTAGTTCTGGAGATTACCTATACTAAAACTTAATTCATGAATACGGGCAGTATTTATGAAACTTAATTAGCATAGATATTATACTATAAAAGATATAGAATAACCTCTGTAGATATCTCATCTACTTGTAAATAAAATACTAATAAGCCTGATTGCCGTACAGGCATTATTGAGTAAGTGGATAAACAGACAAAGTCAGACGTATAAGGTGTGTCGTCCTCGTCACACATTGGAGTAATTTATTATTTTTATTAATTTACTCTTTTTTTGTATTTAAACTTACATGAGACATGTTTAATAGGGTGTCCCGTCCATGTATGGAAAAAAAATTTTTTACTGCTACGCCATCGCGAGAGGTGTCAAAATTTGCGTAAATTTACGCAATTTACGATAACACTAAAATATAGGGCATCATATGGTATATTGAGGGTTCTACAGCTCTTTGAAATTTTGTAAATTATACAATTTTACAGATCTGACCTATATGCACAAAATAATACAAAATCATGTTTGAATGGGTAATTTATTATAAAAAGTCATAAAACAAATCAAAAGAAAGAAAAACTAAAATAAAACAAACATCAAAATATTTGACTTAGTCTTAAAATCTAAACTTATTCTTATGGCTAAAATGTGGCATTTCTGCTCGAGATTGCAACTTTGTTCTGATAAAACCATCTCGGGCAGCAGCATCAGTCACACTTTGTGAGGCGTCAGTTACCAGTTTAATGCACCTTTCTACTGATTGTGTGTGACAAGGAAAGTCAGCCACATCAAAGCTTTGATTTTTTGCCATGATTTGAAGGTCCTCATCAGAAATATGTCGTAGAACCGGCGGAGCTGTAATGCTACAGTCTTGCCATTCAATAATTTCGGTATACTCTGTAGCACAGAACTTTATTTTTGGCGGTTTAAATACCCTGCGATTAGTGACATTTTCAGCTTTTCTAGCATTAATTATTCTTTGAACTGCAAGCTCCCTAATAGGCTCTCTATCATCAAATAGCATAGCGACCAGTAGGTTTTCTGGGTGTGCAAAAAAAGAGTTCCTTTCTATGACAGAATCTACGACAGATCTCAGATTTTCGGGTAAAAATCGAGAGTAAGCAATCAGTTGAAACACGTGTCTGGATCCGTATTTAAAGGACGTGTTTTTCTTTATTAGGAACCAAATAGGAGCGTATACTTTAACCAGGTAATTGACCAGTATCTTTAAATTTTCTGTTGGATCATGAGTGCTCACGTAAAGTCTAAGAATACGGTTAGCCAAAGTAAGCCATCGCGAGTGTGCCATTTTCCCTGGTTTGCGGTTTGCCAGATGGGGAGTACAAATACCAGATGATATAGCTTGACATATCTCGTACAAATATTTTTGATCAGTACTTAAATCATCGATTACAATCGTTGGCAAAGCGGGTAAATTACCAGCCACCGCACAAAAAGATACCGTGTTTTTATTTTCGCAATCAGCTAACTGTTTTCCGATTGGTCCAGAATATTCTCTAGGGCCAGACGTGCGACCATCTAAGGTTAAGAATAAATGTCGTAGGGGTAGCTCATTAGCATGAAGCAAACAAACACACCATTGTAGTGGTCTACCCAAATATTCTTCTAGATATTGAATCACACCACCCTTCCAACCGGTATTAGTTGCTGTTCCGTCACATCCAACGCAAACCACGTCATCTAAATTATATTTCTGGTCTTCTAAAAAAGTTTTGATAGAAGTAAGAATTCCTTTAGCTGTGCCACGACTTGGCGTTGTGTGTCCCAAATATATCGAATCTGGTTCGGTCAAAATTGAAATGTGTTCTTCTAAAACTTCTTTGCGATGATAACGATTTCCAGTTTTTTCATTTATCAGAGTTTTATCTTTTCGTCCATCAAAGTAAATGCTTTTTATATGTATACATCCAATATCTTTTGAAGCTTCGGTCCGAGATCTGGATACAGCTCTGTGGATCTTGTTTTTATCAATAACAAGACTTAAATCGCCAGCATCAACCAAGCCAACATCTGCCAAAACTGCGGAAGCAACTGCAGCAGCAGACCGGACGGATAAACCATACCTATCACAGACCTTAGCAACTGTTGGCAGCGGCAATGTATTTCTCTTCATATCCATTGAATTTGATGGTGTCATGGCTGTAGTGACTGAAGAGGACGCCTCTGTTGTTAGAATAGTTTCTGGGGATGTCTCACGCCCCAAAACCTCATCGTGGCTTGCTAAGGCAGCATCGGTTTCCTGAGTAGTACATAACTTTTTTGCTGCTCTCATGGACTCTTCCATTTGTCTCTTTAATCGTTTTTTTAACCTAACCGCCGATTATCATTTTTCTGTCACTTCTTTGATCCACTAAAAATCTTCTCTCATTCAATGGAACTTCATTATGTTTTAAGCAAGAACAAGCTTCAAGTGACAAGCATTTGCAAGCGGCAATGTCAAAAAGCTTAGCAGATGACTCTAAAAAACACTTAAGCTTGCTTTCAAAACCATCATTTTGCTTGCTTTTAGGGTATCTTTTTAATTTTAAGTATTTTGTAGAATAGGCTTTCAGTAACTGAATAACTCGATCCTTACCGACTGTTGGAATCGAAGCCTTTGTCCAAATCTTACTAATCTCTTCAAACACAATCGCATACACTTCAGCATTTGCTGGGTCTTTTCCATTATAGTTTGCTTTAAGATTCTTCTTAACATATAAAATAAATTGTAAAACCTCTTTTATAGTCGGTAGCTGCCGAGATTGCTGAGCGTCAAGTTCTTTGTACGGTCCCAATATAGCGCAAGTAGTGTCACTCCGTTTAGAAAAATTAGAACTCGTACTTAAATACTGTTATTTAATGAAATTGTACTCTTATTGCGTTAATATTACTTCGGATACAAACAAAACATTCGCGGGTAAATCGAACAAGTCATAGAAAAAAAAAAGTAAGGTTAGGGTAGTTTATGGTTGAAAGGTAATGAATTAAAAACAAAGCTGGCAACGTTTCGTTTCACGCAAATCATAACATGAAGTGTATTTTACATTAAAATAAACGAAAAAGTCAATATTTATTTATATTTAGGTACTTTTGCAGTCAAAAGTAAAAATTGCATATTTAAAATAAATAAATATTGGTAGAACCCTAAAGATGTATTTCAATTTAATTTTTAAAGTTATATTCGTAATCTACAAATTATTTCGCAACTTTTAAGGGGTCTCGCGTTATGAAATACCAAAAAATAATTTTTCGAGACACCCTGATGTTTAATAATCAGTGATAGGATTAGGTAGGTGCTATTTGGGGCGAATGACCTTAAATCTGTTGCGACTTCGTGGAGAAAGATTAATATGGATATGACTTACTCCCGGGATTTTTATGATTATAAAAGTAAGTGGTTATAAAAAAGTATACAGGTGCTTTTATAGCATGCAATTTAATGAAAATGTTTAGTCGATAATATACCTATAAATTAAATATGCAACGTTTACGTAAACAATAATTCATTATATACTTTATATGTTTCTGTGCTCTCACATGGACTCATCTACGTGTTATTATTTTTATTTATACGTGTTATTTATTAAACTGAAGTCAGCATTCAACCCTTTACCTGACTCCAGGTCGCTTTTCTATTGTTTACAACAATTACCATGTAAGGTGCGAAAGAGACGGAAGACGTAAGTATTTACTGTCTTTTTATGCTATCTCTTTTTGATTGAATGATAGATAGTAGATTTGCAACAAACCATTTTAAAAAAAATTGGTTACTTGTGTTCTGCAATTTGTTAAGTTCGCACGTTAGTACATACTACATACATTGACTGATTTTTAAACCTACGACTCTGGCTTGTTTTATGGACTTGAGTGATTTTCTCATTGTGGTTTGGTTCTCTGTTACCGGACTTTGAAGAGCATTTCACTAGTATCAGTGCATTGTTGGTGTCCTTGGATTAGAGCAGTGTCAGACCCCTTGGATACGGAGATTCTCGCCAAGTTGCACTCAATATGGCGTGGCAACCCAAAGAAGAAACTATTCAAGGTTGGATTGAATCTTATCCTGATTTAATGTACGAATCAACGAAACGTTCCATATATTGCACGAAATGTGAAGTGAATATAGGCTGTAAAAAAAGTACAATTACAAGACATATCGCGGGAGCAGTACACCAAGGATCGCTTCCACCGAAGGATTAAGATTTGTACTGGGATATAGTTGAGTTCTTCATACTTTGTAAAATCCCATGGCTACAAATTGAAAATGCAGCTTTTTTATCGTTCTTCAGCAAGTACTTACCGACCCGAAAATTACCCAGCCAATCAACTTTAAGAAAAAACTATCTCGATAAATTTTATCGTCAAAAGATGTCTGCTATATATCAAGAACTGGCAAATGAAAAAATATGGATCTCACTGGATGAAACAACGGATTTTTTGGGTAGATACGTAGTTCACTTCTTGGTGAAGCCTTTAAATTCGAATGTATCTGAAAAGACTTATTTAATCGCGTGTAAAGTATTGGAAGTTGTGAATGGGGAAACAGTAGCGAATTTTGTTGAAGATTGTCTAAAAAATATGTGGGGAGAATCGTACGTCAACAAACTTGATAATGTACTTTTATTGTGTTCAGATAGCGTTGCATACATGTTGAAAGCGGGGCGAATATTAAAGACAATCTTAACAAAAATGAAACACGTTACTTGTTTAGCTCATGCTTTGCATCGTGTCGCGGAAACAATTCGATCGAAATATCCGGATGTCGATAGTTTAATTGCTAATTTAAAAAAAGTGTTTTTAAAATCTCCCACTAGAGTAAAAGTACTTAAAGAAATGTATCCCAATTTACCTTTACCTCCGAAACCTGTGATTACAAGGTGGGGCACCTGGCTTTCCGCAGTGTCCTATTACGTAAAATATTTTAATGAAATAAATACGGTATTGTCATCTTTAAGAGCTACAGATGCAGTCTCAATTAAAAAAGCCAAACTAGTTTTACAGAAACCTAACATTCGAAATGATTTACATTTTATAAACGAAAATTTTAATATTATCGAAGTGATTTTGACTCGCCTCCAGGAACGTCACACATCAATAATTGATACTTTAGTGGATTTTGACCAAGTTAGAGTAGTCATCAGTTGGAAGCGGTCATGGCTCGAAATCCTGATTTAGATACGATCAGAGCATACGCAGAGCAAATTTCAGATGAATCTTCAACCGAGGAAATTTCTTTGTACAAATTCGCTCCGCTTACATCAGTAGAAGTTGAAAGATCTTTTTCCACATACAAATGGATTTTGGATGTAAAAAGAAATCGTTTAAGTGTAGATAATATTGAAAAATTGATGACTTGTTACTTTAATTCTACATATTCAAATAAATAATGAAAGTTATATGTATATGTGTACATTGATACCTATATCTTCTGATACTGTTATTTTTGTATGTTGATTGTTTTTATTACTCAATTCAAACATTTATTACTACCTAAATTACCAAAATGTTGTCTATTGTTATCGACTCGTACTTATTGTATTACATGTTTTGTAAAATTTATATTTATCATTTACATGAAGAAATATACATTTTTTTATGATAATTGTTTATTTTTATGTATATGAAGACTACCAGTAAATAATGTATCCTTATATATTTAAAAAAAGTTCTTGGTAGCTTTTGTTTGGTTCTTACTTTAAATAAACGTTGTACAATAATAATAACTATTGATTATTTTATAATTATTTCCCATTATTTTATAAACCCCATTAATATTTACATTACTTACGTATTATACAATTAATATTACGTATAATTATCAACCGTCAGTAAAAACCGAGTCCGGTATTTCCGGGAATCCTCACGGCATATCCATATTATGGATAGCGTTTAAGGTCATTCACCCCAAATAGCACTACCTAATCCTATCACTGTTAATAATTAACGATTAACACGGTACTACTCACGTTTATTTAGTCACTCGCGCGACATGTTTCGGAGAACATAGGCCTCCATTTTCAAGCACTAAGAGTGCTGAGTGTCCGATCGGTTCGCCGCTCGCGTCACCGGCCCGTCGCGCACTAACGCGCGCCGCGCTGCCCGCGCCGCTCTTGATGTCAAAACTGGTTGAGGGCGGTCCGACACCGGAGCCGCTGTAGTGGTAGGACGCGGGTTCGAATCGTCCACCAACAACGACTCTAAGCACACCGAACTCACTGTGTCCACTAAACTGTTACAACACTCCCTAAGGTTTTGATGTTTCCCATAGATGGCAGGTTTCCATGCTGGCGGTACAGCCCAACCACCATCGCGATTAAAATTTGGACGACGCCCGATCTCAATCGCTTCGCGTATTTTGCGTGGTACGAAACATTTTTCACGCACCAGCAGTCGCGCCTTATCAAAGCGAAGGAAATGGGACGGGCCCGCCTCAAGAGCGTGCTCTGCCACCGCGGAGTTGCTGCAGTCCATCTTCTTCACACTCCGTACATGCTCCAACAGTCTCGTGGACACGTTTCGTCCGGTTTCGCCTATATACGACTTACCGCAACTACACGGTATCTCGTACACGCCTGGGTTGCCCAGTGGATCTTTGTCTTTCGGAGAGCGTAAAACTTGCCTAATTTTTGTGTGGGGACGGAAAATTGTCCTAATGTAATATCTCCGGCGTAATGGGCGTCCAATTCCGTCCGTCACGCCCTTTATATACGGCAAGTATGCTGGAGCCCTCTCCGCGGTATGTCGATTTCGTGTAGAAGTCGCAAACGCTACTCGCTGGCTCTGCCTCCAATTGTACCCATTATTTTCTAACACTTGTCTCACGTGTCGCAGCTCGTCTTGTACATACTGCGGGTCACAGAGCGCGTGGGACAGAAGACAAGTGTGCGGGATGATGGTGTGAGCCAGCCTGTAAGTACCTGTCAGTGTGAGTGCCCTTCCTATACACTTTATGACTCAAACGACCCGTCTGGTCTCGCTGCACCAATACATCCAGAAACTTCTCGGCCTTCACGAGGTTCTCGTCACATAGGACGGTGCGGCATCACCGTCCGCCGGCGCTGCGATCGATATATGACCACAATATCAGGTTTATTGGCTACAATAGCCCTGACCGTGATAACAGATCGATCCCAATAGAGCGTGGCACAACCATTTTCGAGAACTGGCGCAGGTGTGTACTTGTAGTTCGGCATTTCGTGGTCCGTAAGTCCATACATAAGAGCAAGTATAGTCCTGGCTACAAGGTTATGTCTGTGCAATAGCACCAGTTACGAATTGTAAAATTTTTCCTCCAGTGAAAAGAATTGTCGTTTCCCATGTTTCTTGCAAAGGTTAATTTGCATAGTTGTTGCATAAGGATTCATTATTGTCAATGTTTGAAATGAAGCATCGTTACTGCTACCTACAGCTACCGCTATCTACAGATACATCTACATTAGTAGTTCATTACTACTTCCGTTTTTTTCACTGTTTTTCTGATTAAGAGACCTCTCGTGTGGCGCATGTCTGCATGTGTAGTCAAGTTCTCTATGTTTTTGTCTTTTTTATTCATTATAAATTATAAGCCAACTTGATTTGAAACTAAAATGTTGTTCAGGAAGCGTGTCCAAAATTTTGCATATCAAAAGCATTTCTGGCAAATCATCTCCTTCTATTTATTTGGTCAGATCATACCATAGAGTTTCAAGGTTAAAAATATGCATAGCCATGTCGTGTGCCGCACTTTTATAGTAATTTACTAATTTACTGCGATAAAAGCCTATTTACTTCGTTCCACATTTCTCTAGCACAAACATTACAACGCACCATTTTTTGTTGTGTCTCTTCAGTCATATTAGTTGGAGGAATAGTGCCTGACTATTTTCAAATCAGCAGCTGATTTTCTGATACAACGGTGCATTTTCCACTGAACTCGACCTCTCACAATCTTCACCGTTTCTTCGGTTCTAGCTGAACGTGGCCGATGAATCTTTTTCTGCCTTTTGTTGGAGACGTCACTTTATACATTTTTATAGTAATATAAACTAGATTGCGTTTAATTCCATGGGGTTGTAACGCCCTGAAGATAGAACCAGGATTGTCGCTTTTATAAAATGTTCTATTAATTTCTTCACGAAAGTGCTTCATCGTGATTTAAAAACAAACTACAAATCCGTGATGTTTGATATTATAGTATTTTATTATTGTCATCATGTGGTTCAAATTGAAATAAAAATTATATGGCCATCAATCCGTAGGGCCATTGCCACAAAAGTGTATTTGAACTGATTGGATACGGTGTATTTTCGGCAATCAAAGTTCCTATTTCAAAATCGGCTATTGTAGTAGGATTTTTTTCCTTTCAAATTACTGGCATATGATGTTGGTAATGTTAAAGAAAAATAAATCCTTTTACAAAACCTGGCATTGGGATATGAGTAGGAAATTAATAATTTAGGTATTTTCAAGGCAAGAGTGAAGAGGCTGTTACTGAAGCAGGGTGCTACACCCTCGACCTCGTCGTCACTTACCATAAGGTGCGACTGAGGTCTAACGCTGATCAGTCTTGTATAAAAAAAAATATGTCCTCTCCCAGTGCTGGTAATTACATTGGTTATTTACGAAGAACAAGTGGAAATGTACAGTATGCCAGGACAAAATACACCAACAAATATAAAACAAACTACGTGAAAGTTAGAAAACCTTAACTTCAGGGTTATAAAATTCGAAGTAAGTCGATTTTTGTGACGGCATTGTCACTTTAATTAAATATGCTAAATAATACAATAAAAGTAAAAAGTGATTAAATTATAGATAATGTACAATACAAAGGATCAAATAAAAACAATCACGTCATGTAGTAAATAGATATGGCAAGCAGCGAAAAGATCTCAGGTCAATTACACGTGATGAAGAAAGTGGTTTCAGTGATCGCGTGATTACAAGTTCTACATGTTTTTAGAGTATAAAAATAAGAGCAGTACCTGCGCTTCTACCTCAAAACTTCAAAATATTCTCCTTGGTGATCAATACACTTTGCATTCCTGTGAACAATTTTTTTGAAAGTGGTAAGTGGCTCTTGGTAAGTGGCTCAACAAACCCGGTTCGCGACTGTACCTACATACTTGAATCGTTATACATGCACCTATAAATTTTGAAGACTTCTCTTAATTCCTCATGGATCCCATCATCAGATCTGAATTCTGGTAACAATGAAACCAACCTTGAAGTAGATGCTTTCAAACAACGAATTTTTTTTTGAAATCGGTCCATAAATGACGGAGTTCTGAAGTAACACACATAAAAAAAAAAAAAACAACATGCCAACCGAATTGATAACCTCCTCCTTTTTTTTGAAGTCGGTTAAAAATACTTACATACGAGTACCTACCTATTGAATACAAGGCGACACCTGAAAATTTTTAGTTACATTTGTACAATTTTGAAAATTTAAATTTAACCCTTCTTTGCATGACTTTTTTTTTACAGTAATGCCAGTTGATCTCCACATTACGGTAAAAATATTAAAAAATATATGAGGTATGTTTTTTAATATTTCTATTTTTCGATATGATGAAAATTTCCATCATTAGGTATGCATAGTACCGGTAGTTAGGTACATACTAAATATATTAAACATTCGTTATGTAATTATTCTTATTGATTTTATAAAAGAGCCTCAATATATTTGTGAGTGAGTTTAGTAAAACGTCCCAGTTTGTCGCTTGTTAATAAGGATAATTTCTGAGTAAATCTTTATAGGATTTCAGTTTTATTGGCTAGCGTCAAAGTGGGACGTTTTACTAAAAACAATCACATTTATTGTTCGTGATATTTTAGGAAATAGTTGTTATTTTTAATAAGACATAAATTCACACGACACTTATTACACGAAACTGTAGTATAACCCCTGCATGAAGGGTATTTGCAACTAAGGGAAATTCCTACCGTAAAATTGCTACAATGTTCAATGCCATCTTTCCTGATGTCTTTAGGAGGTGGGGGTGCTGGAGATCCTCTCCTTCTCTTTGTTTCCAACTGTGGTTCCAGGACAATAGGACGCCCTCTTTTGACTTCTATATTTGGACTTTTATTGCACAGTACTAAGGCTAGTTCATTTCTGAATTGACTCATAGATATATTCTAATATAATCTCTTTTTCTCGCATTTTCCTTATAGACTATCCACGAATTGATTACTGCCAAGTCAATCAAATGGAAAAAAATACGTAGGTACAATTTTTGGTTCTTATTGTTATATGATTTCTTCCCAGAAAACTATCCACGAGGTTTACACCTCCCGTGTTTATTGTACTCTTGCAGAATAAATGGACAAGTTATTTCAGTTTTTTCCTTCTTAGCCTTATCATACCTACTAATCTTAGTCAAAGGCAAGGCAAATTGACCAATACCTATTCACGATTATGCACGTTTTGTAATGAGGTTTAAATAGTTTCGTTTTAATAACGCTTAACTTATTTTGCAATTTTAATTTATTCACTTGTTTTAATTATAAATACTAACTAATTAAGGAACAAACAATATCTAAAATATCTTTTAGAAATGACGAACCGTCTTAACATTAAAATCACTCAAATTAATTAAGCATTCACAACATTTCATAAGAATCGATCGAGAAATGCTGTAAAAACAGTCGGAAATCCGAAAAACCCGGGCATTGCAAAGCTTTTTTGGTCATATTCAAACGAAAAAGCTTTGATCACTCACTTGGCCATTACTAATAAATGATTCGCCATACATTACGAGTGACATTGTTGCATAATGATGGAAATTTCCATCACATACTTTCGAGTCACTTTACCTTCCAATTTCGTAAATTTATGCACAGAAATAGTACATTGTGCAACGAGGATGGTAAGTAAGGTATAGTAAACGCGAGTCTATTAAAAGCCCGACGGCGAAGTCGGAGGGCTTTTAATGACTCAAGTTTGGTATACACTTACCACCCGTGGTACATACAATGTTTTTCATCACATTTGCGAGGATATAAAATTAATTCGTTGGTAAAATATTAGTTACTTATGTAGGCTTAAAATCAAAATACACTTTGAAAACTAAAATCAGACCGCATCCACTATAAAAGATTGTCAACAATGTCAACTTTTTTCAATGTCTTCCACAGATAATGTTAACAACTGCGTTTTGTTTTCGAAGTTGACAGACCATCCTGCCAAATAGTATCAATTATCAAAATCAAATAGAAAACAATTATTTTTAATAAATACTAAACATTAAATTGCAGTAAAATTTAATATGAAGATATGTTTTTTTTATTAAATAGGTACATATTTTTTACATATATTAAAAGTTGGCTGTAGCAAACTTTTGAAGATATGTAATACACCTTGGCTGTTTGGAAACATCCTCAGTCTAAGTGAAGTAAGGTGAGTTCGGCCAATTTCGGACACCGGCTAATATCGTTTGTTTCAAATTCCCACCAATCGAGGGGATCGTTTTCTGTGCTGGCAAGGTGACTCGATCCGCCATTTTGTACCGCACCCCTCTTAAGTCCGCACTTGTTGCTCCGAGTGGTAGGATGTGTGTAATTCACATGAAAGCAAATAATACAATTTTTCGTAGTGTCCGGAATTACCCTGTGTGAGTTTTTTTGGAATAACTGGTAAGTTTAAGCAATTTTTGTTATTTTTACATATTGCATATTAATTTTATAAAATTTGTGTTAAATCTGCATACTTTTCACTACGATACGACGCATACAAGCCGAGATCCGATTTTATACGAAGTGGTGTATAATCGGACGCAAATCGTCCGATTTAAAATTTTCAGGGATACTCAAACTTTACACGACCTAGGACCTACCAGAATGCTTTGATTTTTCTTCATTGCTACAAGATTTGAGTTACAAACTGAGTATGCCTATAATTATATTGAGTTTGTTTATATTATATACGGTTTCGATTATCCTTTATTAGTTATTATAGCCGGTTGATTAGAAAATTAAAAATACCTGTCGAAGTTTATTTTTTTTATAAAATACAAACACGTATCAGGTAGGTAAATGTAATTTGGGTTTTACAGATTCATCATGCCGCCTCGTAGAGTTTCGTACTCTCAACGCAATTTGAAAATTGCTACTGATAAAGTTAGGCGACAAGAACTATAACGCTGAAGCATCATGAGTGTATGGCATTATTAAATATGATTGTTTTCATTTCTTTCGCATTTGTAATTACTTTACCTATTTGTCTAACTTGTAGTTATCATAATATTGTAATTTCAGCAAATAAACTTATTATTTTTGTTTAAAGTCGTCACTTTCTTTTTCATACATATTTTGTTAGGCGCTTTTGCTCCTAGAAGTAAACATTTCATTATTTCATCTTACTTTAAAATTAAGTAAATATTGTTAATGCGGGTAAAAGTTTGAGAATCTCAAATTCTACAATATTTCATGCAAGGTGTAATATCGGACACAAAAAATACAAATAATTATATATCGAGTCGGATATCGAAACCCACATTACTACCTAACCAATTCTCATATATATTTACCAGTGGGTTAAAGCGGATATTTCCCGAAAGTCAACTCTATGCTAGACACGATAGGGACTAAATGATTAGCTCCTCCGATATTACACTGTCAGGCAAAAAAGAAACTGATAGCGAATTTATCTTTTCTCTACATTTAAATACTCACTACTCACTCATTTTGGCGTCTAGATGAATATTAAAAATCAGTAACATAGAGCAATATGTCCTTATTACTTCGGTATTTAAATATTGTCCGTATTCTGTAAACAAGCTGAGAAAAAAAATAAATTCTAAAACCTTCAAAACACTCCTAAAAACGTCCGAAACTTTGCCGAACTCACCTTATAGGTTCTGTATATTTTTAAAACTAAACTTAACAGCCCGTGGGAGCTAAAACGGCTATAACTGTTCTGTACGCTCGCAAGTAATAACGCCATTGATGAGCAAGTGTGATGAAAATTAAATTACATACCTAATACACATGAACTATGCCGCAAATATCAATATTTTCACAGTACTTTAGTTCAAAATTCAGAATACAAGATCAACAATTTTCGTAAATGGCGCAAAACGGCGAGCCCGCGAATAAAAAGTTGAAATGTCAAAATTCTGTCTTTTTTTTAAATCACAAGTACGTTCCATTTCAAGCTATACTGTTGTTGAAACATAAAAGTCTTAAAATAAATATGCAGAACCCACAAAACTACCTTTAATTAACAGGACAATATTATGATGGAAATTTCCATCACCATGCCAAGAAGGGTTATAATAGTAATATTTGTATCAGGCACAGAAATGTTCGTTTTATTTATTTGAGTGTTTGTTGTATACTCAGTGAATGTTTGGCTGACAATCTTTTTCTGCGCTGCCGAGTGAGGAGTAGGAATAGTTATCTTAGGTAGCACTTTTGCCATAGCTGAGCCTGCCATCGCAGCTTCGGCTATGGCCTCCGCGGCTCGTGCTTGAGCTGATGTCCCAGGCTGCGGTGACGATGCGCGCTTCTTCTTAAAGCTACGCGGTGGGACACTTTAGATTTGTTTTCTACCGAGTTTTCTATGTAACCTTCTGCTACTGTGGACGACTTCCACTCTCCAAGACGTGTTATGGAGGTCAAATCAGCCCCTGCATTAGCCAATATAGTCGTCGAAGTCCTCCGGAAGCAGTGGCCAATCTCCCTTAGTACCTGTACTGTTCCGGGTTAGGCAGGTTCAAAAAGAAAGCTATTTGCTGAGGCATTCCGCTTAATTTATTCTTTTCCGTAATTTGCCTCGTGCATTTTCCGTTACGGTACTGAATAAAAAATCGATTGTTGGTCATGTGGGCGGGCATTAGGGATTGATACCTCTCTACTATACAGTCAGCAGCAGAAGTAGCTAAGCATTTGAGGTGTTCAAAATGAGGTCAACACGTCTCTATTGTCAAGAGAATAAGAGCGCGTGTAGGTCATTTTGAACACTTCAAACGCTTAGCAACTTTTGCTGATGAGTGTACATATTCACATATTCATCCCGGATGACAAATGACGAATTCGTATTGGTTTTCATGTCGTACAGCTTGACCAGAATGCCACAACACGCACCGGCGACTCCAAATAATAACGCCACCTGCAAAAAGAGTTATTTTTCATAAGTAAGTAGGTACCAAGGTTAATGATTGTTATTTATTAGTAGTTGGTGAGCAAACAATCCCGATCGGTAGGTATATGTTAAGTACTTACTTTTAGGGCAAGAAAGCTTTGATCAGGTGCCTCAAATAGAAATTTATCTATATTATCTGCAGACAAGGCTTTTGATTTTTTGCTTGTACTTCCAACGCTCAGTCTTGTAGGCAGTAAATTCAAGGACTTTTGAAAGCTAACAAAACGCATAAACGTGACGTCTGGCTTGCCTGTGAGCGTCGGCGACAAAAGTGAGCATGGTGACGTCGCGGAGCCATTTAGACAGCACTTTGAGGTCAAATCTCTGGTGACCGGATCGCTGGCTGATCAAACTGCTTGATGCTGGCGTGATCGTTAAGCCTAGGGAGACTTTTTTTACAGCTAAAACAGCGGAAGCAGCTATAAATAAAATGCAGAGAGGAAAGTCCCCTGGGTACGATGGCCTCAGTATTGAGCACTATAAGTATGCCGGCGCTCATTTGCCTCGGGTGCTCTCCACGCTCCTTAACCTGTGTATAGGTCATTTCTATCTACCTGTAGCCCTGATGAAAACCACCAACCAACATAAGCTAAGCGGATGACATGGTGCTGCTGAGTCCGTCAATCGGGGCGCTTAGACAGCTAGTTGCCAAGTGTGAGCAGCACGCAGCTGTGCACGGCCTTGTTTACAACGCCACCAAGAGCGAGGTGATGATTTTTAAAGCAGGAAAATAAAACCATATTTTATACCTTGGTGGAGTTGTATTGAAGTTAGTGGACAGCTTCAAGTACCTAGGCCATATAATAAGGGATGACCATTGTGACGATGGCGATATCGAGAGGGAATATGCTCCCTAAGTCTGCAGTCTGGGAGCATGTCACGGATAAGCCTAATCACTCGATCAAGTTTGATAAGCCCCAAATCCTTGCCAAGGAGAAACGATATATTCCCAGAATGTTGCGAGAGGCTATTGAAATTAAGAAGTATCCAAACTTCAATAGAGAGGATGGCTTTTCTGTACCACCAGCTTGGGATCCTGTGGTTTATTTAATAAAACAGCAGGCAAGACTGTGAGGCCATAGTGTTGGACAGTGTGGACATTGTACTTTATAGTTTATAAAATTTTTGGACTTTAAAATGTAATAAGCCCCTCTGGCGTGTGTAATTATCATGTGTAAGCCCCCAAAATTATTTAATAATTTATATATATATAATAGGTTTGTATTTTGTAATTTTTTGAGGATGGAGGTAAATTAATATTTTTCCTCAGTCCACCCGATGACCACGAATGCTGCTAAAGGGTTCGAAACGTAGGAATGAAGTTTAAATTAGTATACGCGATTTAATCCGTTTTAGTTGTTCTATTTCATAATTAAATTTTTCATTACATAAACATTGAGTCATCAGGACATCACACCAGCTAAATTTTCCTTACTTTCATTAGTGTTAACATACTCTATTATTTTTGATGTTTTTTTCAACAGTGTCTTTAAGAAAACGAGTTCTTATGTCAATATATATACTGCGTTGTGAGTTTTCATAACTTTTGGACATACGAAATAGCTCCAATATTGTCTACAAACAAAATAACTTCACTTTTACAGGTGTGTTTACTCAGACCTTATATGTTCACAATTCCCGTGAGTTCACTGTCCCAGATTCGGTTGTGCTAGGCGCGACACAATTGTTTCTTTGAGAGAGAGAGTTGGTACCCTGTAGAATTGTAGCTCCAGTCACACCTTCCTGTCATTATTACTACCGCGTCGTCTTCTTAAAATTATGGTCTAACATGTTTTCTTTCAGTCCCGAACATAGGTAGACTACCGCCGGACCTTCACTTTTGCCAAGTACCTCATTACCCTTTGCACATGCCACTCTCAATGTTAGTGTCCTTTACGCTTCTGAACCACGATTTCAGATACATCATATGCAAAGACGCTCCAGAGTCTACGATCCAGTCATCTGCGTACCAAATGGGTTCATCGTTGTACCAAATGCGTAAGCTTGCAGCGCTTGTTCAGATCTCTGTCTTCGAATTCATTTTTTAATGTTTCCCCAGGGTCCTTAGCAGATTTAGCTGTACGAATATGCACTAGACAATGAGGTTTGACTATAAGACAAATCTTCGGCAAAGACCAAAGGGCACGCGAACAACCCTGCAAACACGAAACATCAGTGTTTGCAGGGTAACACTCGTGTAAATATACAAATATCCTCGTGGATTAAATACAGTTCCATTAAAAACTTCCATGTTGCGTAATTGGAATTACCACCCATTTTCACTACAGACGGCAAACCACTGCTGCTACTACTCGAAGTTGCACTATCTTTCACGTACTCTACATTATTCACACAATCGGTCATTCATTAACGCAGTTAGGTCTGCATGCGCGACAACTCATAATCTGACACAGTTACTTATACACCATGAATATGAATGGAATAATCACTAGTTATTAATTCTTAAAACAGTTAAGATTTTGACAAAGAACACAACAACATTGGAAACTTTGTTCCTAATGGGCTAGTAGCAATATGTAAGCCAATAATCAATAATTTAAGAGGCTGCAAATCTATCGCTCAATCAGTTAACTCTGAAAATTATCATAAAATTCATAGTTAACAGTTGCTTTTTTACTTAAAATATTAAATCGTGCAATACAAACAGACTACAGCCTGCATGTATTGATTTATTTTTTAATAAAAGCTTTTACAGGAGCAGCCAGTAAGACAGTTAATAATTACTTGGCAATTTCAGAACAGACATCTAATCCGTCGTCGAAGGCAATAAACCCGATATTATGTGCTGAAGATCCGTATATAGATCGCCTAAATAAATGTTCCCGCTTAATCAACGTCTAGAAAGCATCGAATGTATTTATTTAGAGTAGGTTAAAGATAACCAGATAAAATAATGTATTCTCCTTACCTAAATACCATAAAAAAAACATCGAAATCACACCCCCCCTAAAGGTCGATAACGCGCTTGTGACTCCCCTGGTGTTGCGGGTGGCTAGAATGCTTAATGTCTTATTAGTGCCTTAAATTGTATTTTTTGTATGAGAAAGGTGGCAAACGTGCAGACGGATAACCTGATGGAAAGCAATTACCATTAGGCAATCCGTCTGCTCGTTTGCCACCTTTGTCATTAAAAAAAAATACCGCAATATTTAGATTTTTTGTAATACGAGGAATGGTCAACGACTTATTGTTAATCCTATTTTTTTTTTTCTTAAACGCAAAATTTATTACAAAATTACTTTCTGTGTAATGAATGACATACTCGTACAGTATTTTTTTATGAATCATGAAAAAAAAATATCTGTCACTTTTTTAGTGCTTTTTAGACATTACCCCCTATTCTTGCAACCATCAGTTACTGATTCCGTAAATTAAAGTAAGAGCGGAGCGACGGAGCCTAGACCGGCAAGAGCTAATCATGGAATCTCGTAACACTACACAGCGAGAGATACCGAACGAACTGAACATGGATCCCAGGCAGTTTTCGGAAGGTTGCGTCTCAATGGATTCTCATTCTCTCACACAGGAGCACAAATATGAGACGTGTCAATTGGTGCAAATTTATGCTCAATAAATTCTAAGGAGCCAATTCTCAACAAGTGATATCCACCTTCAGTAAAACCTCTCGTTTTTGATGTTCGATGAACGTTCGTGCTGCATGGACAGAGCCCAAGCCTAGCTGTACAGGCTGCAGTACATGAGTAAATTCCTTGAGAATGGAACAACAAGAATTTTTCCAGTAAGGCGTCGTAACGTAACAACAGCACATAAGTTGGCTCTATTCCCTCTACTCCAGAAATTAAAGTCGCTAATCAAGGATCCTCCTTGACGAGTTTGAGGTTAAATACATTTCTAACCCTTAACTCAAGGGCGATCATGTTACATTATTCGTCAAGTTTGACGTCATACTCTTATATTTTTCAGATCTACATTTCCAGTAAAAATTAAATTTATGTTTTGATATATAAGCGCATGCATGCGTTTTTTCTTTTATCTCGTCGCCAATTTAAAATAGAGAACTCGGGGGAAATAAATAAGGCACTAAAGTAAATTCACAGAACAAATCTTTTTGTCAACCGAAGGTGAATGACAATCATATTTTACTTTATAAACAGCCTATATCAAAAGTCAGATGTGTGCGTCAAAGTCTGACATTCGCAATTTGCGCTCGAAACGCTCCTTCCAAGATGAGATGAACCTATTACTCTTTCTTTATAGTAAGCAAGTAGGAAACAAATAATTGAAATAGTTTCTATCGAGAAATATTACGTTTCTTTATGTACTTAAAAAATAACTTCGAAATTTCATAAATTAAAAAATAGATGATTGTATGACTAGGGAATAAAACGATCCATTTTAGGCAAGGTTTGCCAGTAGCTACGCCAGTCGGAACGGCAAGAGTCGTTAGACACATCGCGGTTAAAATGGGCTTTATTACCGATACTATACACTACTTTTGACTTTCAATACGAGTATATAAAAAAAACAACAGGTAGGTACTTATTTTATATTTTAATAAATATTAAATGTGCAATTGCAGAACTATGTTTTTGCCGGGTAGAGTGATTTTATTCTGAGCGTTGGGGAGGCGAAAGACGTATTCCGGGCACACTTACAGACTGACTAGTGAATGGAACCACCGGGTATTGACTGCGATTGATTTTGCAGTCAATCCTACTACCGGTGAGAGAAGACCATTAAGGGACAGGGGGGGAAGGTATTAACAAAATTCAAATATATGGTCATATCTCCATAAGTTCTTAACTTGACGCTACTATTGTAGTATTTACGTGACGGTAATTTATTAATCTTTAACATTAAAATACAAAGAACCACTAACATTGCTTCATTTCTAAGGTAGAAGCGTTTTGTTTCAAAAAGGTCGGCGGTTAATAGGTCCTTACATATGAAATTGGCGTTTCATATGGCAGAAATGAAAACGATTTTTTTAATGAAACTATTTTTTTATTTAGTCATAGTATGTACCATGGCTATCTATGCACTTTTGCCACATCTCGAAGGTAGTTCATTGATTCCTTTACTAAAAAAAATGTGTGAGCGAGAACCAATAAAATATCTGAAGGCCGTTTGGACAGCCTCGTGAGAATTGAAATTTTTTCCTTGCATGAAGTTGTCCAAATTCCGAAAAAAATGGTAATCAGTTGGAGCAAGGTCCGGGGAGTATGGTGGGTGTGGAAGACATTCCAGTTGCAGCTCCCTTAGTTTGGCGGTCGTCAAACGTGCCGTATGTGGTCGAGCGTTGTCCTGAAGCAGCAGTGGGCTAGATAGATTGACCAGTCTGGGTTGTATAATGGCTAGCTTTTCCATCATCGTTTGCAATTGTTGACAATACAAATCAGCCGTGATTGTTTGCCCAGATCTTAAGAAGCTGTAATGGATGACACCGGTACTAGTCTACCAGACACTTACCAGTACCTTTTTCTGAGTCAACTTTCTTTTAGAGCAGAATTTGGCTGGTTCACCAGGGTTCAGCCATTGTGAAGAACGTTTCCGGTTGTCGTACAGGATCCATTTTTCATCACAAGTAACGATACGATTCAAAATGTCTTCATTATTGTGCCGATTGAGAAGCCTAACGCAACACTCGACGCGTGTTTTTTTGTTTGTGTCGCTCAATTCATGCGGTACCCATTTTTCAAGTTTTTTCACTCTTCCAATTTGTTTCAAGTGAATCAATAGTAGATTGTTAATCAAGGGTAGAAAGGCACTCATTGATGACGAGGTAGTTTGGCGCTCGAACGAAGTGAGAGCCCTAATAGTCCGAGTCGGAAATGAGCGATTTTTACCCGAGTTAAGCATACTATTTTTCATTTCGAATGCCAGGAAAGTAAAATAAGAGCAAGAAGAAAAAAAAAATGTCTCTTAGATAATAAAATGACTGACTAAAAAACTAATCGTACCGCATCAGCTTGTTTAAGTTGAAGCATGGAGCTGAAGGTTTAAGTTGTATCGATTAATCATTGAAATATATTTATAAAGGATCAGCACACATTCTGACAAAGATTTCACTATTTTCTCGGACCGCCATTTCATACAAGTTAACTGATACGATAACAATACTGATACGATTTTCTATTGAAACTTGCGGTAGGAGGCTTTCCATGATAACTTGACCTTTATTTCTAATTCCGTCAGGTGTTAGGTCGATTTTAGAATCGCTTGAATAACCCGTAATTATTAATTTCAAAATATAACTATATACTTTGTTTACTATCCAAGTGTTTTCAATAGTTGCGCGGAATCCAGCTTCTAACTTTTTTCTTGCAGCATAACTGTCCACAGATAATTGTCATAACGCACAGATTCTTTTTTTTGCGCTCGTTATTGGCGAATGAATTGGTGTCTTAAACAGCATTTTAGTTTATAGAAAAACCCAACCCTTTATTTTTAAAATTTAAGGCTTGTTTTATGTATAAAGTAATAGAATTTGTAATAAAATGGTCCTATTCAATGTAATAATGACTAATAAGAAGGTAATATTTCCAATAAGTAATTATACATTCATGTTTGGCTGTATAAGTTACTGCCGTTGCTTAGCTGCGCATATTAAAGTTTAAAAAAACTTCGTAGGTTTATTCCTTTTTGTTACTGTAATATAGAGCCAAGACACTTAAAAATTTGAACCGAATTATATAAATATTTGAATTACTTGACATATTTTATGCATGATAATCGCTACAATAAATTGCTATAATTTAAGAGAAAGAACTATTCTCATGTATTTGTTTTTGGCATCGGTAAATAAGGTTATTTTCGCCACTTTGTTCTACTGAGTGCTCACGAGGGGAGAACTAATAGGAACATGCCAAATTGCGACCCTAGGGCGGAAACGTATCACTTTCCACCCGCATAGTAGATGAACAATGACCCACTTTTCGAGCATGAAAAATGAAAAATGGTTTAATCGTTCACACCGAAGCTTGCCGCTAACTCTGACGTGGTTTGTGATGGATCTACTTCCACAATTGCTTTTAATTCTTCGTTGTTAACTTGTGTCTCCGGCCGTCCACGGGGCTTGTTCTGTAGGTCAACATTTCCAGAAAGGAAACGTTGGAACCAATAACGTACCGTATTTTCTTTTTGAGTACCTTCCCCATACACATTGTCAATCCTACGAGCCGTTTCTGCAGCACTGGTGCCGAGGTGAAACTCATATTCGTAAATATAGCGATATTTTAAGTTCTCCATATTGTGAACAGAACGATGTGAAAGAAAAACAAATGACGCGATGACAAATAAATTTCGAAATTCGAACACAGTAATATTGGTTTTAAATTTGAAATAAATTTGAATTTGGAATTCCTAGCCGAACGCCAGATATTTTGAACCAAAGTTGCCAGTTTGCCAAACGCCAGTTTCATATGTAAGGAACTAATATTTACTTCGTTTTGGGGCAAATATTACCATGAAGGGGTAAGTTTTAACATTTGCGTAACTATTTTAGGTAAATAATTTATAAAAGGACGATGTTTATTTTTATGATATGATGATGATTTCACTTTTTTATTTGTAATTAACATGTTTACATGTCTAAAAAAACAAATTGAGATCTTTTCTTAGGAAATAATTATAAAATCTGCTAATAGATAGTCAGCCTTTGAATAGTTTCTTATTCTATCATTATAATATTTATATCACGTTTAGTACATGAAACTAGTCAGTCGACTTACTCTAAAATTAAGAGGTAATGCTACCAAAGCCCTTTTTAGATTTGAAATTTTTACGCGAGTATTCCTGTTGCGCTGGCGCGCGCCCCGGCCGAGCGCCTGTGTGTGCGGCTCACGCACACGCGGGCGAGATGACGTCACTCGCCATTCTTTACCAGCGGCTTTAAATGTTCATTCCCATCCGGCTAACCCAGCATACGTTTGTTAAACTCAATATTCCGCTATAACTTATGATGCGGTTTTAAAATTCAAAATGGCATTCAATGGGAGACCTTTTTATATGTCTCTAGGCGGCTAGAGGTTAAATAGTACTGAACTTTTTTCTTATCTTATCATTCTACTAAATTCATCATTTTTCGTGTTTGTATTGTGGTTACTTGAGTTGAGCTTAAGTACCGATTTCATCTGCGTGTATATTCAATATCTATTTAATATTAATAACTCCTAATACGCTTTAATATTACAGTTGCACTATGTTGTAAATCTTTAATTACTATAGTAAATAAATAAATACAGATAAAACGTTCCTACATACACTGTTTTATTTATTCAATTTATGTTTAAATAATCTTCAATTAAAAATTGCATCGCTAAAATCCTTCGTCACATACTAATTTAACCTTGCTGACTAACTGAGCTGTGTGACGTAGGCGGGGGATATTGTTAGGTACAGGCGTCCAGAGGCTACAGAGATAACTTAAAATTGGGCGGATTGTATGCTTGTTTGCTACTAACATATTATTTCATTGAAATACTATTCGTTTGTATTCGGTCGTCAATGTACCTATAAATAGGTACCTACGTAGGTTTAGTAGTTTTGTGAAAGACAATCGTCACGGGATATGAGATAGACTAACTATGACACTTGTCACAAAATTCCGACCGAGGACTATAACCACAAAAGTTGCAAATAATATTCTTAATAGGATCGTGATCGTGTGGCAACCAAAAATACAGTTCGCGCGATGGTAAGCCGTTACTCTTTTCGATAGATATTTGTTACCTTCTCTGTCAGTAATATATAACTAGTGTTTGAACGTTTCTAGAAATAGTGTTTCATACTTATAACATTGATGTAATTGACCTAACAGTACGCTCAATAAGACGAGTATTGCGGGTACTAGGTGATGATAGAAATAATACATGTATACAATACAATTAAATACAGTTAAGACTTCGGTTTTTCTCGGGTATCATCGCTTTAATCCGGAATCGGAAATGACACGATATACATTGCCGCGATTACTTTTAGGTAGCATTTAATTTGAAGTAGGTATCATAAACGCAATGTATGAGCACCTAGGAAATTTGTTATGCAGAAGCGACATGAATTTGAACATTCATTATTGAATGAAACTATACTTGTATACAGTATATAAATATATATATACATGAGTCAATATTTTACTGTTTGTAAATTTTTATTTATTTGTAAGTAGGTACGATATTATGTCGCATTAATCATTGATAATAAAATAATCATAATATTAAAATTTAAAAAAACCGGCTTCAACCGTTTTTTATTCATATTTCGTAAACGGCTTGGCAGATTTTGGTAATGAAAGTTATATATCATTCGTCGTATCAAGCAATAATCAAAATCATCCATTTTTAAACGATATTTTTTGCCGGGCATTTCTTTGGATTGTTGATTTTTAGGTGACTGATCTGAGATCTTGTCGTTTTCCTTCAAAATTTTTAATACGCTGCATCTAGAAAGTCCGGTTGCTTCAGAAACCCTGTCCACAATTTTTTAATGATATTTACTTTCTCCTTTTTTTAAATAAATTAGCTTCTTTTCTAAAATAGTTATTTACATTATTTACAATTTCACGAGATTGTGCAACAATTATTTTACCACGCTTAAATTGGTTGAAGCCATGATACATAACTATTGTAAGTTTTATGAAATTTGATAGTACCGAATATATGTATTTACATTAACGACTGCATAAATGTATGATATACGTCAAACTGTTTTTATTTGACACTAAGAAGGCAGACTGTCAAACTAGTCTAGTACTTGCTAGCATCTTTCTTATTTCAGTATAAAGGTTGTGTTAGTTTTGAGATACAAAGGAGGTTTCGTTGCTCATATCGTTCTTGTACCTACTGTATTCAATAAGACAACGAGTAACATATATAATTCAAGGTCAAATCTGTAAATTGATAACTCTATGTGATAGACGAGGGATTCACGACAATTACCGAGGTTAGCCGAAGTCTTAACTGATTTTATCTACGTACATATCATAAGTGCTCTAAAATGCGTCCAGAAACCGTAGGCAATGACCAGCATTACCAACGATCAGAAACGAATGGAGATGTAATGTTAATATTACCTACTGAAATCCGTAAATTATGAGTTTAACAGCTGTCAAATTCAAGTGGGGTGTCTACTTTAGTATCTATAGATATTAAAACAGTCATTGATACGAAACGCTAATTTGTTATGTTTTTTTAATATAAATCGAACGACATTAGAACTCGAGTGACAATAGAATAGGGAGTTCAATCGCTTGTCTATGGTTTAATAAAATATTTGACTGAGATATGAAATACGCAACGCCGCCATTCCAAGCTGTCATTTGTTTTGTTCGTTGACTTTTTAATGTTTCAAGTAATACTGCAGGTCATTTCCCTACGGTTCCTGAACCCATCTTAAAACATTTATGATATGTGTGTAGATAAAGTAGTGTATGCAACTATACATAATTAGGCATTACAACAATCGTGTGATATTATTATGAAACTCGCCTTTGGCTCCTTTCATAAACCCACACTCTTGTTGTAATGCCCTTCATTATGCACAGATACATAAACTACTATTAATTGTATTGTACATACACAAAACATTCATAACCCCGGAAAAAATATCCGTAATATACACCAATACATGTCTTGGCTTTGCCAGGATTCGAACCCAGGATTTCCCACTTCGTAGGCAGGGGCTAAAAGATTGTTTAATTAGGTACCTCAGTTCCGGTACTTAACAGAGTTACTGTGGTTTCATACGTCACATTTAGTACCGTTATCGTACAATATCTTATAGTGTCACACTTTTACATCACAAAAAATAATCAGAATGCTGTCAATTAATATTTTAGTCCTATACTTACACACAACCTAGGTTTTCAAAATAAAGAACTTTTAGGTGTTGTTAGGTGGTAGGATTTTGTCCAGTCCTGAGCTTCTGAGAGAGAATGAGCAATTTTATGGACAGCTATAGGCACAAGTCAACTAGTAGACCCGAAGTGGATATGGCGAAAGACTCTAGGGTCAGACTGACTCGACACAATACAGCACATATCCCGGACATCCGTCTACGCGAGATTAGCATGGCTCTAAAACAGCTCAAAAACAGCAAAGCACCTTGTGACGACGGAATAAGAGTCAAACTCCTGAACGTGGGTAGTAAGCAGCCATAATGGCTCTTCAGAAGCTGTTCAATGCCATCTACGAAGGGAGAACGCCAATGGCATGGATAATAAGTGTTGTGGTACTGTTCTTCAAAAAAGGTAACAACGCTCACTGAAGACCGATCCATCTCACTTGTAAGCCGTGTCTACAAGCTGTTAGAGTGATTATGAATCGTCTCACACGCAGGTCAGATAACTTCCAGCCTTCCCGAACAAGCCGGTTTCTAAAAAGGCTTAAGTACCGTAGTGGTCTACGGTACTAAAGCCTTCACCTATTACTTCAAGTTATACAGAAAACCGAGGAGTATAATCATGCCCTCTGAGCGAGTATGTCTAAGGATGAACAAATGAACATGGACAAGGCGAAAATCATGTCAAATGTCTGATGGCCTCATCGGAAGACCAGCGCTGGCAACACGCTAGCAATATGCTGAGGTGGGCCAATTCGTCACACTTCTTGTAATGTTTTATGATCGTCTGTTTCTTGTTTAATGTAAATAGTATGTGGCTACGAATAAATGGGCAAATATCGCGGGAATCCACTGGATGCGGGTGGCGTAAAACAGGGCACTGAGGATCGCTTCGGGGAAGGCCTATGTCCAGCAGTGGACGTCCTTCAGCTGATATACTGGTGACGATGATGATGATACGCCATCGGACCCTATCTGCACAAATGAGGCCATTAAAGTATGTGTAATGCTAAATATTGTAGTTTGTAATATTTAAGTTTTTATCCCTATAACAAGGTAAATTACTCTATAGGACCTCGACAGAAAGGTTACAAATGGAACTTAGAAAGTAGGAATTGACTCTTTATTAATGAGGTTTAGACAATTAAGATTTATTTTAAACTACTTAAGTTTATCCCCTTAGGGCTTCTTAAACGTTAGGTAAACTTTGGTTCTACTTAGGTGACGTTTGGTCGATTGCGCTATGTTAATATGGGTAAGTAATTTAAGGAAAAAGTAAATCTTAGCTGCACTCTATTCCTGTTGGTGACGGGTACAGACTGACTCTCAGCTAACACCCCCAGCTGACAGTTCGGGCAGGTTAGGCTCGCTAGCAGCAGCGCCCCTACCAAACACCTCCTGGAATATGGTAAATATAGGTGTCAATGTCAGGGATCGGAGCACCTAGGCTTAAAGAGGCTATTTCCTTTATAGCCTCACACAAAGTCTTCCTCTGGCATCATCCAACCGGTGAGGTTATAGGCAGGTGGTCGACGTTAACAGGGCCAGGCTCGATGGTTAACCGACCACGCAACGTAATACTAACGCCGTTCGCCATTTATTACACTGAATGACCACAAGACGTCTTTCTATGGCTACAATACAACCTAACACGGCCGCGTGGTGCACTTTCGAAAACATAATGAAAATCTCACCTGTCGGAGGAAAATTGTCTTGCTGGGTTCGCGTTGGAACAAATGTCAACGTGAGATGGTCGAGACGTGTTGTCAAATTCGTCTCTCAGCGCACCAGCAAGTTTAAACTGCCACGAAGACAAGGAACTGGAAAGATGAGTCACGCTATTATCAAACACTTGGACCCTGCAATCCACAATATCACCACGGAGTTCACAATAACTTACCAGAAGGAAGAAGTTTTCCTGTATTAACCCATCAAAGGGGAAAAATGCCAGCGACCGCGGCTGCCGGCCCAGAAAGTTCTCAAAAAATGGCCGTCGTCCTTTCCGTCCTGTTATTATTATTTTTCTTTCTCAGAAAGGGCATAGCCGGGTAAGTATGGCAAAACTGCCCTTAGCGAAAAATAGAATTTCCTTTTACTGGATTATTAACCTTTACATAATTATGTATTGCTTTCACCGAAAATTAAGCCTCAAATCCGTTAAGAAAAAAAACGCATAAAAAGAAATAACATTTTTATTTTTTTTTAGCCAAAGTACTTATCCGATTTCTTTGTAATTTGGATATGTTGTAAATAAAATTAAGGTCGATTTTTAGAAAAAAAAATTATTATATCTTGAAAAAAAATTAAAAAAAAATGAGTTAACAATTTTCAAAAAATTAAAAAAAATATGTACGGATTGCGACAATTACCTAATTTACATATTTTATGTAGAATTTAATAATGTTTAACATATATTTTTTTAAATAACAAAAATTGGGATTAACGGTGTGAAAAACTTGAATTTGTAACAAGCCATTACGCTTTCTCTTCATACAAGCAAAACCAAGTTGGCAATGAATTGGGGCGCAGTCTTAACGAATTTGAATTTAGAATGTAACGTTTTGTACTCGTACTATAAGTTGCTTTTGCGGCTACGGGGATATAATTTCTCATGCATATATTTGTAATATTTTGCAGTTTTATCAGCTATTCAAATTGTAGCAATATCACAGACGGCGTAATAATTCACTTACCAAAATAATATTTAACTTGTCAGATATAATCAGGACACTTTAAAGACACTATTTTTTAATAACTTGTACGTACAGATACACTCATATCTCAAAACTTCGATACGAAATAAGTGCTAATAATATGTCTACACGACCCTATTGCCGCTTTATTTAGGTAGTTTACCTATATGTACATACATATTACCTCATTACCTATCACAACAAAACTTGTTTCTGAATTAAATAATACACACTGTAAATATTAAATTCATATCTTTTCATAAGTAATTCAAACTTTAATAAAATCACTCCTCAATCATCATCACTATCATCTGATTGGATAGTCACATTTAATCCGTCATTTTTAAAAAGCTTAGTTAGTTTTTCATTCGGCCGTGGAATTTTTGATAGAAATCTACCGAAAGACAAAAAATATATTAAAGATGCTATGTGTGAGCAACATCCCGCGGTTCTCAGACCATTGGCACATCCACAAAAGTGTTGTTCTATGGCATCATTTTTCGTCCACTGATATCTTGGACTTTCCACAATTGACTGAAGCTGAAATGAAGCTTCTCTTTACTGGCAGTTACCAATGTGGCCAAACAATATCTTACTTAGCCGAGATACTGGATGATAGCGGCAGTCTAAATCTTGTTTACGTCAAAGATGCGACAAATATATTAAAAATACAAGATATGACATCCAAACCTCCAAGAAAAGAGCGTATAGGGATCTTAAAGGCCGGCAACGTACTTGTGACTCCTCTGGTGTTGCGAGTGTCCATGAGCGGCGGTAGTTGCTTACTATCAGGCAATCCGTCTGCTCGTTTGCCTCCTATATCATAAAAAAAAACCCTTCTAAATCGAAGATTTCTCCCAAAACGGAACGTACAAACACGACCAACCAATTAGCAACAAGAGAAAGAAAAAATAACCAGTTCAAGTCACGATTGCTGAAATTAGATCTAAAGGAACAAAATCACAATTTTTTTGTCATTTGATGCCAACGTCCACTGAAAACAAAGAAAACATTCGGCTTCATCCAAGGATTGACTTATTATCGAAATTTAGAGTTATTGTCCTAGCAACACTGAATCGCTGTCACCTTGACAGTCTGTCATGGACAATCAAGCGGCGTGTTTGAGACACAGGTATTGTCGTTGTTTCTGTCGTGGGACGTTGTCTATGATATTTTGTCCTTCACACATTACAAGTTTAGACTTATAATGTAGCTGTCTGTATAAACCTGCCACCACATCCACATATCGCTTTAACATGCCTCTGTACTGTAACAGTGATAGTTATATGAATTACTAAATTATTATGTTGGTTGGGTTAAGTTCAACTTGAAACATTTAAAAATAAAAAAGTATTCCTGTGTTATTTTACTATCACAGCTAACATAATATAAAGCGCCATAGAACTCGATAGCGCAATACGCTACCCTACAGCCAAGGTCTTACCACCATCGTGGTTGTTTCTGTTACTTAATTGTGCTAGGTAAAATATTAACTCAAAATAAAACTAAGTGCTCGTATTAGCATAATTATTGATAAAACGAACTTACCTGTACGTGAAGTGGGTTTAAAGATATGTGTGCTAAATAAAAGGGCTGTTGCCCAGAATAATTTCCTCAATTTTCTCAACCATTTTGCAAAATATCTATAATAAAAGAAAAAAAATAATAATATCCTTTCTGGTTCCATTTGTAATCTGAAAAAGAAGAGGGGGAATATTAATAAAATAATAATATATTTGAGAAATTAGGTCAAAAAAAAAAATCCATTAAATATAAAATTGTGGTTGATCAAAGTCTGTGATTTTTATTCATGAATACCGTTTAAGGTATTGATTGAAGATGGATAAATCAACCAGAAAAAGGACGGCATCTGCTAAAGCACGAGAATATGAAGCAGCTAAGAAGACTACGAAGAAAGCTAGGACATCAGTCACACCACCGAGGAGGATTGAAATTGCAACAAGAACCATTAAGAAGAGATCAACGGAAGCAACCACGGTCAGAAGAGGACTTTTTTATAACATGCTGAAAAGGACTGAGCAAAAGATGGTTGCCGGTTTAGACAGTTACGAAGTGAATTGCAAGCCGCGATTTACCCTGCACAAGAAGAAGTGACACCAGAAATTCTTTTAGAGGGAAGTAGTGAGCGAATAAACCAAGAAAAGGAACAAGAATTAACGCAAGAAGAAAGGAAAAACATAATCTACAACATTCGAAATGTGAACCTAGAACGTCCCAAATTTGGAAAGACTACCTCACATCCTGTAACGTTTCTAGAAGATTTGGATGCATACCTGAGGAAAGCTTCCGTAGCAGGCCATGAGTTAGAAACAATAATTTAGTGCTTAGAGGGAACCGCACGTTCTTGGGCTCGTATCTATAAGGATCGCTGGACGAGCGTAGAAGACTTCAAAATTGATTTTCTCAAATCACACTGGGGGGAGTTTGAACAAAACGAGTTGAGAAGGAAAATAGTGCACGGACTTTGGGAGCGGAGCGAAGAAACATCTATGCATAACTACTTTATGAAAATAGTAGGGCAAGCAAAAACACTCAACTACGTCGTACCAGAAGATCAATTAGTGTCAGATATAATGCGATATTTTCCGCGTTATATTCAGCAAGCGTTTGTCACTACGAAAACGAATACCATTTTAGAAGCGGCTGTGTTTCTGAGATCAATGGATGATGTCAATAAACAAGAATTTCGTCCCAACACGACAACGAAAGTGACGGATAAAAAGAAGACTCTACCGTCAAACAATTACTCAAATTGGCGTCGACCCCAAAACATGGAACAAAAAAACACAGTATCAGCACAGGAAGTAGTAATTGAAGATTCGGAAAACTAAATAAAGCTGGTAAAAACTTCCCCGGATCAGCTATAGAACGGGTCAATATCTTAAGAATTATGACTAACATGAATTGGAAACCTGGGCAGTTAATAGGCATAAATGGAAGGGGATTGCGAGCGCCCTTAGAGACAAAATTTACAGGTAGAGAAAACTATGAAGGATTAGGGTATGATGAAAGTAATGAATGTGATAAAATCGCTCTTATTGAAGGGGTAGAACTTGACAGCATGGTAAACGTTCTAAAGTTAAAAGGGGAACAAGTTGAGTTAATAGGAAGAGAAAAGGTTATTACTTCAGTTTTCGAGGAATTAGAAAATGAAAGGGCTAATCGAGAGCAATTCAGGTCAGAAATAGTCACTCGTGTACATGATTATGACATAGCAGCTTTACTTGACACAGGGAGCGATGTCACATGTATATCACAGGAATTATGGCACGAGCTTAGACACAAATATCCTGATATTCCCATCATGCCCGTCCAATCAATCCGTCCGTCAATCTTTTTGTATTAAATCGGCTTCAGGGCATAAAAGTAAAGAGATCAAAAACATGATTTTGCTACCTGTGCGTATAGAGCAACTTACGTTAGATATTAATTTGTTAGTTATTCCTGATTTAAGCTTTCCCTTATTATTAGGGTTTGATTGGCTAAAAGAGAAGGAGGTCACAATACAATTGTGCAAAGATGATTGTGGAATAAATATCCGCCATAATAATGAAAATGTATGGGTGAGATTTCATACGAGGGAGGATTCTTTAGAGTGGAAAAATCAATGCTACATAGAGGAATCTTTTTCGCATGGAACTTTTACTATCGATGTATCCCTTCAGGCTAGCGAGCGAAAAGCCTTACATGATTTGCTTGAAAATTACAATAGACTATTTGAATCCAGTTAGGGAAGGCAAATTGTTATCAGCATGTAATTAAGATGGAAAAGCAAACGCCAGTAGTAAAAAGGACTTACCCAGTGCCCTATGCATATCGGGATAAGGTAGAGAATATGCTAAGGGAACTAGAAACTGAGGAAATAATTAGTCGTTCACAAACAGAATACTGTAGTCCTTTGACATTTACTCTGAAAAAGGACGGGTCTATTCGAGTATTGCTGGATGCTAGGGAAATAAATAAATATATGATTGCAGAAACTGAAAAACCATCGGGACAGTTAGACGTTTTAAACTCCTTCCATGGAGCAAATTTCATTAGTATAATAGATCTAAATAATGCGTATTTCCAAATTCCGATATCAGAGGATAGTAAAAAATACACCGGATTTGCTTTTGACGGAAAGTCATATGTTTTTAACGTTTTACCACAAGGTCTTAAAACTTCTGTAGCAAGTTTTAGTAGGGCGATGGACCAACTGTTGGGTCATGACGTTCGTGAATTTTGCGTTAATTACTTGGACGATTTAGCCATAATAACAACTGGAAGTTTGTCACAACATTTGGAACATATAAACATAGTTTTGGGAAGATTAGATAACTGCTGCTGGTCTTACGTGCAATCTAGAGAAATGTAAATTATTATGCAAGGAAGTAAACATGTTAGGTTATATAATAACAACTGAAGGGATTAAGACCGATCCAGAAAAAGTCAAGGCTATTCAGGAATTCCCGACTCCAAAAAAAAATAAGCATGTTTGAGCTTTTTTGGGACTGTGTAATTTTTATAGGAAATTCGTTCCCAATTATAATGAATATATCCAACCATTATGTAATCATTTAAGGAAGAATGTGTCTTGGCACTGGGGCCCTGAGGAACAGCAGGCGTTTGATAAAATTAAAACTGGTTTTATTAATGTAGTACACCTTCATCATCCCGATTTTAGTAAACCATATTAATTACAAACTGATAGTTCCGGTATAGGGTCTGCTGGCATTTTGTATCAGTTAGATGATAATGGACAAATGAAGATATTAGGCTTTCATAGTAAATCTTTTAGAGGGGCCCAGTTAAATTACACTACATCAGAAAAGGAATTTTACGCTGTTATTGCTTGTTTGGAAAAATTTGAGACTTATTTAAGAGGATCAAAAGTCATTATACAAACTGATCACAAGTCTTTGTTATTTGTCAAAAATTGGAAATTGTTTAATGCTCGTATTGTAAGGTGGATAAATTATTTGGAACAATTCCAATATGAAGTAGAACATATTAAAGGCAAAGAGAATATAGGAGCGGATGTTTTATCCAGATATCCTCCTCGAAGTGATCTATTACAGGAAGACAAGGTACGATTACCCGAAATACTTTATACAGAATCAGGACTTAATAGGGGGTTATTATATAAAATGAAAAAAAATCCAGAATTGCAAAGACAAGATCCAGAAATTAATCAAATCAGGTTTTAGAGAATGATAGTTTCACTGATAAAATGGGACGGATTACTAAAAGATGTTTATTAGAAAATGGAATCTTATATTTCACCATGAACGAAACAGGAAATAAGGTTATTTATTTACCCAGGGAATTGGTAATCGAAACTATTCAACAAGTACACCTAGAGATGGGACATCAGGGGGCGTATAAAGTAAGTAAATATATTAAGGACAGGTTTTATTGGAGAGGAATGACTAAAGAAATAAAAGTATTAGTGAAATCGTGTCCTGTTTGTCAACTGGTAAAGACGGATAACATAAAATATGTGGGCCCATGTCAATCGATAACTACTGATAATATAGGAGATTTGATTATGGCAGATTTATACGCCTTCAGGACAATTTGGTATGAACTATATATTAGTAGTCCAGGATTCCTTTAGTAAATTTGTTAAATTATATATGTTGCGAAAGGCCACTGCATCTAGTATAATAGGGAGAATGAGACAATTTTTTTAAATTATCAATCCAAAGGCTGTTATGACAGATAATGGGAGTCAATTTATTAGCAAGCAGTGGTGCAAGTATATGAATGCTGAAGGAGTAAAATTAATATATACCACGGTCCGAAACCCACGCCCAAATACAATAGAGCGAGGCAATAAAGAGCTCGGAAGATTATTTAGGACATATTGTGAAAAAAAATCATCAGAGTTGGGTTAAAATTGTACCAAAATTAGAGGTACTATACAATAATACTTTTCATGATAGCACAGGATATACGCCATGTGAGATAATGTATGGGCAACCTACTCAATTGTCGTTTGATAAGGATATAAAAAAAACTATTCAAATGAATGTAGAATCAGTAAGGGAAAAGGTTAGAGCAAATTTGAAGAGATCAGCAAAACTAAGGCAAGCAAAATTTAATAAAACTTTTAGGCTTATTCAATATCAAATAGGGAATTGGGTCAAGATAAGGAAAATGAACAAATCAAACGCTCAACAAAAAATAACAAAAAAATTTGAAGCACTTGAGGTCCCTATGTTATTGCTGCAATCCCCTTCAAAAATGTGCATATCTTAAACCCTTATACAAATGTAGTAAGAGGGAAATTTAATACCATTCATCTTTCTAGGCATTACAAGGACAAATCTGATATAACTGGTCTGGGGACAAATAAGATTTAAAGTTAAGAATTATTATTACTTTTCTCTCACAGTTTCTTGTTGATTTATGGATATAATAGGAGGTAGAGTAATTATAATTTAATACAGATATTAACCCATCGACTCAATTTTTTGACTTAAATCGTCGACGACCGATGGACGTACTGAAGATGTCGAAGCCACTGACTGAGGTGTAACCATTTGTGGGTCAGTTTCGTAAGCTCTGTCTACCATTTGAGCTAATTTATCTAAAGATACACTATCTTCTTGCATAGCAATAAGGCCTTGCAGCAACAACGGCAGACGATTTGACCATACCGTGCGTATAAATTCATCGGGATACTCAGAACCGACAAGATTGCGTAGGTACCGTAGTAACTGGCTAGGCTTTCTGTCTCTGAGTTCCTCTGCCGACATGAGTTGTTTGAATTTTTCACGTTGCGGTGCCGATGTGCGAGCAATCTGTTCTCGTTTAAGAGTTTCGTACTTTTTTTCAGTCGGCGGACTTACTATTATTACGTCTTGAATTTCCGTGGCATATTTTGCTTCTAACACTGAGATCACATGATAAAATTTGGTAGAATCCGTGGTAATCCCTGCGATTTCAAACTGTCCTTCTACTTGCGAAAACCATAATGTCGGGTTTTAACGCTAACGCGACAAACTGCCTGGTTGGATTCTCTCTCCGTATCAGTCATGCTGTATAACTTGTGAAATTATTTTTTAATGAAATACTTCTGATGTCGTATTTATAAACGTCGGGGTCACCAGTTGTGGGACTAACTTGTTAATAACAACCAGGTATTTATTGGAAGAATTTGAACAATATATTTATTTACATAACGTAAAAATCAATCATTTGACAAACTAAAAAGTAACACATCACTTCAAATTAAATTGACAGTCTAGCTGTCAGCGATCCACCGGCAGGTAATAGACATAGAAATAAGGTTCGCTACATGTAGTAATAAGTTCAACAAAGTGCTCGATTGATAATTTAAAAAAAAGGGGGTGTGAGTGTGAATATGTTTTCTTAGCGAGAAAAAAAAATGTGAGTGTTATTTACTATATAAGTTATTTTCTGATTATTTTAGACCGTGATTTAATAATTTTCTTAGAGAGTCAAGATCAATTACATAGTTATGAGTTCTGATGTTTCGTTAGCAGATATTTCTTTCAAAATAAACTTTTGATATATAAAACACTGCCATGTGTTTTTACAATTCGTGTTTGAACTTTAGAGCGTGAACTGGAAAGTAAAACATCTATCTCCACTGCCAACTTACAAAAAATTATCGCGGATTGACCAATTAATCGATAATGGCAACACTATCAATACTGTCAAGAATGTCATGTGTCAGTGTCACCGGCGCAGGCGACGCAAGTTACCACGTTTTCAAGCTAGAGAAAAAAAAAGTTTTTAGTTGTTTGTTTACATCAAGCAAGATTGTGATAACGCTTTTGAAGAGTTGAGAATATACGTGCCATTATTCTAGAATAACATAATAAAGGATTATTCAGCAAATAAATAAATTTACTAGCAGTATTTTCAAGAAACTTTGTACGTTTGAAGTAAGATTACATGATCGTGCTGTTGTTGGTTGGAGCTAGGCAGGATTCCAAGAAGAAAATAGAGGACAGAATACGTAGCTACATGGCTAGGTTGCTAAAATACCGATACATTAGAGAATTGCTGACATGTCACATACGTATCGTCTGTGTTATCACTCGTCTTGGAAGATGCAAGCTGAAGAAATCTTACACAAGTTGACTGTAATTTTGTTAATAATATGTCAAGATAAACAGTAATTACTATGTAATTACATAATAAAATGGAAAATAAACTTGGAACAAAGGTTATGAGTAGACAAGTCATACAAGTACCTGTAAAAGTGAAGGATTACTTTTGTAATATCAATATTATAGAATGAATTGATCGAATCTCCTTAATTATAGAAGTAATTAGATATGGGACAACAAGAACGTATAAAGAAGCTTACACTTTGTTGTGCAGTGCAGTTAAAAGGCATAGACACATATAAAGGTGATTTTGTGATGCTTGGAAGTGCAGGAATTTAAAAAGAACTGGATAGTAAACTACAGTGCAAAATATTATTTGTATAAAGAACAATAAAATTATACCACTTTTTGTTGGGAGATTTCGTGCAATATGTGTTTGAACCAGATATATTTAGTGCTTGTGTCATACAAATGTCAGCTGACCTGAATAGTGAAAGGACTAGACAAAAGCTAGGAATGTATGCAGTTTGAGCAGTTATGAAGTGGAACATAGAACTGAAGTAAGCCGGAGCAGCCTGATCAAACAGGACAGAGGACAGTGTACACATAATTTTGAATGGTTTATCTCTTTGTATTCATCTCTTTGTGCTTAAGTGAATATATACCAATTACTTTTTGAATTTTTTTCATTCTCATATAGCAAATTGTGTGATTGTATAGGGTACCTACCTATTAAATTTATATCTTTTTATTGTGAAATTAATAAGTGAGTATAGTGAGGCCTATGACTTGAAGTTATGAGCATTTCACTGCTCATATATCATTTATTTAATTTTATTAAGTTTCTTTTAAGTTTCTAGACAATTTTGTAAGAAGATCTTTTTCATAAAAGGACCAGGTTTGATCCTCAGGGAAAGTCAGTTATTAATTTAATTTTTATTTCATTAGTTTGTATTTGTTTGATGTGACATGTGACATGTTGATTTTTATGATATAAACAAAAAATAATAATAATTACTAAAATTTAAGACATTACTTTTGAGACAGAAGTTCAATTTATATAAATTATGATATTTATATTTGAGGGGTTTTCCTTTCATAAATATTAGATTTATTTTGACTGCTAGTGTTGTTTAATTATTAAACCAAACTTAATTATTTTGAATTTTCGTTTTGACATAAACTTGAGATTTACTATTTTTCTAAATACAATCCTGAGATATTTAAGATTTATCATTTGGACTCAAATTATAAGCCAAGTAGGCATGGTTTTTACTTGTGCACATTCAGGTTGAATGTGTTGTAAGTAATTTTATCTACAAGACTTCATTTCACTTCTGATAAAAATTTTGTACTTATAGGGATCAATCTACTATTTTATATCACTTGTTATCGGTCATTATTAAAACTACCGTTTTTGTGGTGGCTATATGTATGGTGGGTCATCTGCCGGTTGCATTAGTGAAGCGCAGTGCTACTCTTTACAACCTGTGTCTTAGTTTTCCTTTGGCTGATGGGACAAAGTAACAGATTCACCCATAAATATTATTTTTATGATGTTTTCATCTAAGTCTAAGCAATGAGATTTTTGTTAAACTTTATATTTATTTCAGTTAATTATTAAAAAAGACTAAACATTTACGCGATACAACTTACAAAATCATCTAAATGTATATATATATTATATTTGAAGCTTACAAACTTAGAGGTTTTCTTGAGAAATTAATTTTCTTGATATTGTGTAGGGCCTAAGATTAAACGATTTTCTAATTTATAAAAAATAATAAGAGATGAAATAAAAAGTTTTTCTTTCTATGATTGCATTTTAAAGCATTAGCTGTCTGTAAAAATCAAAGCGTGAGCGAGGAGGAATGATTGGTGATGAATGACTACTGAGTCTAGAGTTATGTGGATATGTATGAATGATGTTCAAGATGATGGAATGAATGAGAAGATTGAATGCAAGTGATGGATGTGTCTTAGAGTAGGAATGGATTGATACAGATAGGCAATGGCTAAGAGTGTAATCAAATCCAAGATTTGCTGGTATTTGTAGGGGATAAAAAAAAAAAAAAACAACACAACTGGTCAGCAAAGTCTTATCAGTAGGCTAAAATCGTTTTACGATTCGACCCATTTCCAAAGGTAGATTTTGATGACTAGTACTCTACAAGGTATGAATACGAATACGAAACCCACACACCTCATCTTGAACAAAATAAATTCGACAGTAGACAAGTTAGTGAGCCGTTATCGTCTAAAATAGAAAAAAAGGACGTGGCTGGTCATAACCATAATTCAAGGTTTTAGTATTAAATTGTTGACACCTAAGGAGGCCGTGATCATCTGGTGTGATACAAATTTGGTCAAAAGTATAAAGATATTAACTTTTTATTTTTGATACCTTTATTGTGGTAATTGTCACAAGTTTAAGGTTGTTTTAATCAAAAAAAAAAAACGAAGCAAGCTTAAAGGTCGAGTTATTTTCTTCCAAGTATGAGCCATGCGCCAAGAAAACGTGACGGGGAGTGGTAAACCGGAGAGTTTGGTTCGAGTTTGGGCAATGGGTTTTGAACGCTCCGTACTTATAAAAAAAGTCTCTTCGTTTTGTGTGGGAAGGATTTGCGTACTCATTAGCATGTTCCAGGGCAATGTTGGGATGCGGATCACCGAGGGAAAGAATACTCACCGCATCCGGGGTGAGCATGCAAGCCGGGCTAATAGGGCCTATCAGATTCACAACCTGGTATCTCTGGCAAAGCGAGGATTCATGGGGAAAGGGTTGTCATTGGTCGTTGTTGAAATTCAAAAATAGCCAATCTCGATGCAGTATCATTTGCGGTCATTTAGTATTGGAATACACATCTAAACTACAAGTTTAAATATGGGAGGGAAATCGCCAGCAAATCTAGGGTAGATTGAAGTTTTTTCATTTATCACTTACAGTGATTCATTGCAAAACTTAAATCGGGGGCGGATGTGACTAGACGGATGTCCCTATTTATATTTATCTATTTTTTTTAAACCTAAAGACTTCGATTGTCCTTTTGTGTAACTGTCTTTGTATTATAAGAACGGGAACTTATGTATACATAGGTCCTTAGTAGTTATGAAACTGGGTATCATAACATTTTCGTAACCTTTTACTGACTCTTAAGTGGATTTTGCTAAGGACAATGTCCTTTTAGTGCTTCGATTTTAAGTTGTTTGTTTTGTTTTTCTGTGCGTGGACAATAGGCTCGTGCTGTTAAATTCAGATTTAAGTGTTTATGTGTTAATTTAATTGGATTTAATTATTTTATTTTATTGCTAGTTTTTTTAATTCATAAAGCCAGATCAGTGTCTAGGCAGACTGTATGCCTGGTTAATTATCTTTCACCTAGCGGTGTTAAACGAAAGATAGTTGGAGGTCTTTTAATTGTTAGGCCCATGATTGGAGAGGACTGGGGGTCACCTCTTTGCCAACAAAGGTGGCTTATCAAATCTCTTATATTTATTGAAGGTCTGACAGATGAATGCGAGGGTCTCACGTGCGGGCCTTTAAGGATATCCTAGCTCGTTTAAGTCTGTTCAGTAATTCAGGAAATATTGTCTTGTTAAATTTATTTATATATTTAATTGATATACACGCTAGGGCCGTCTTACTCGCTGCACCCTTAGTCCTCGGACGTCAGCGGGGGAAGACAATAACACAGGCTGCTAGGTTGCTATCTCGGTTTCGCCGGCCGAACGTGTACAGCTTATTCTAGGGATACACTTTGTATATACCAAAATATTTGGTCTATGGTAAGTGCGACTGGTATTTTGGGTATACTAGAGAAAGGGGTAGTGTTAGGGTAAATTCACACACAAATTGTGGGAAAGTAGGGAACAATAGGGCTTTGGTATCATCGATTGTATTGAAAAGTGAAGGTATATTACGGTTATGGTTTATGGTTTAAGACATTTATTTCTCAAAAGATTTACATAAAATCACTTACTGAGAAAACAAATACATAATTTGCTTAAATCTAAGTAGGAGAGGGTAGCATGCAAAAACGGCCAACGACTTCAAGGCGCTTGGTAACAACAAGCGCAATGCAACAATGTAATGCTGTGCGTCGAGGCCAGTTAAACTGTACTTACATTACAGTGTAATCGCTGGTTAACTAGATCACACTAAGATGGACATAAGCAGACCAGAATATAAGTAAATGAAATATAATCTGTTAATGTTAAGCATATGTAGGTGTGTTAATAATAACTTGTTATCAATTGCTGTTCATAATTGGTGGTTTGTCAAATTAAAATAAATAGTGATAAATAATAACTTACTTTGTATTTAGTTTCTGGTTATCTTGTGTGGAAGCGAAGTACTGAGGAAACTGGTTTTAACGGTAATTAATTAGGTATCCTAGGCATACATTTTATTCTGTGATGGAGAAATAACTTGTTATAGGGCCCCATTGACAGGCAGAGCAGCTCATTGGGTGGTTTTCTGGTTATGTTGAGCGAAATAATACTCCATATATCAGAAAAACATGTAGAACTTTTGTTAATGGTAACTTTGACTCATTATTTTGTTTATTACATATGGAAAACACAGAAATATAGCTTGCAGTTATTGAGTTGGTGGTTTTGTATAAACTAAATTATCTAAGCCCAGTTGACGAGAGTAATTTTCACACTGACTGGAATAGGCCAGCTCCAGACCTTCATCGGGCGAAAAGGTGGCATAGTGTGTGAAACACACTTAGCTAATTGTTTACATTAATTAAGATTAAATGGTTTTATTGCAAACAGGTCAATTAAAAGGGCTTATCCCAGAATAAATGCCATTTTTTTGTTAACCCGGGGCTCACGTAGGCGTAGAGGGTAATTGGGGTGCAAACCCCATATTTTTAAATATATAAATACTTAATTCATTCAACTTCTTAAACTATTCAATTATAGTTTACTCATCAGCCAATGATTTCTACTATTTAACGAACTATTCTACATAAATATTTTGCATTTCTTTAAACCATCTCAATTACCAATAAGTAGCCTAATTGACATTTTATGACTAACTGCAAATACCTGTATAATTTAGTGGAGTGTTATTAAGTTCAAATAATTATCAAGATGAGTCCAAAAATTAGCTTTGTCTCTCATAAAAAGAAGTTTGGGTTCCGCGGTGCAACTTAGAGTCCTACCACTAACTAGACGATCACAATTTGGCGAAATCTTAAGAGTATTTCAAGGGTTCAATTCATTTTATATTAGAAAGAGAGCTTGAGGTTATTTTTTTGGGTATTTGGGGTTAGGAGTAATAGTTAGTGAGGGGGGAAGTTACATTTTGTTGCCGTGACAAGGATTATAGTAAATAGCCTTTTAAGTTACAAAAGCATAATGTAGCATAATTTCTATACTGCTCCTGCATACGTATGCTATGGTACTAAAAACAGTTACGTCGGTGGCGTTAATTGCAATACCTCGCTTTATCGACAACTCATTACATCACTAGATCATCGACATTCAATGTCGACTATTGCTCATAACTATTTGACTGTGTACATATATTTAGTAGATTGCCTACCCCTCCAAAAACAGTGCGATAGCGACAACTGTAGCTCAGGCGAAAATCCCGCGTAAAAATCTCAAAAAATTGAGGTTTGGCTCTCGACGTTTTCCTCCTCCAAAAATCAATCTGAATAAAATTTTTGGGACAGAATGATGAAAAGTTATTCTGTGTCGGACCGTTTTGCTTTTTGTGTTTTATACTATATTATTTGAATAATAAGCGACTGTTTGCGAGATAGTTGAGTGAGCCGTTTTAAGCAATGTTTACAGAGCTCTTAAACTTAAAAAAAAAAAACTAAAATATCCAAAAAAATGAAACATACCGACACAGATATCGATGATATCAATCTTGAAGAAATCAATGCTCTAGGGTTAAAAACCAGGGAGGAAAATGCCTCTCGTGACGCTAAATCGTAAACTTGTTTAGTTGTAGTGCCCCGGGTGGTTTTACGTTTGTAAGTCCTCATTCTGTAACAATAAACCTCTCTTCCAATTTCAAGCGTCACATGTTTCTTAGGGGTAACGGTTAATACTTACCCCACTCAATTTGTTAAAACTAGCCCTTAGGGTAAGTACCCTAATCATGCATACATTTAACGAAACATTACGCAAATGTAATGGCCAATTAAATAAACAATCGATACACACTAATTCATAATCAGTTAAATAATTAATTTAACCTCAAGTCCAAAAACTCAAGGCGAAACAATGTTTGCTCACCTGTATTTTTGCATCCATGTGCCATAACTTCACTACGCGGCGGTCGGCGGGTAACTGACAAGTCGTGATTCGTTTGTTAGCCTCACTAGAAGTTATTACCTTGAAATTGGGACCCTGTCGTGTAGAGCTAGAAGCTTATAAATACCTACCCCCGTTAAAACAAGCCCCCCCTCTCCCCTACGCGTTTGGATACGTTTCGATGACGCAAATATAGGCAAAATAAGAATAATTCAGAGCTCAATATCCCTCGCTCGTTACAAAACACGGTTAAAAATAATTAGACTCCAATGGAACCAGTTACGTACACTGATAAAAAGTACAAATCTTCAAAGTAACTACTGTTAGTTACTTTGAAGATTTGTACTTTTTATCAGTGTACGTAACTGTGTGTGTTACAGCCAATTCCCGCTAAGTAGTTCCCGCTGAAGCTGTTAATATACATAAAAGTCAGGGTTCCACTTCCACCTTATAAAAAATTGTTGTACATTTAAAGCCCAATATTTTAAGATGTATGTTATACGTTGCTTGCTCACGTGCCACTAGCACTCAAGGTTTATTAATTGTTACCGCCTCCTCGTCCTCCACGTCCAACATCTGAGCATAATTCCGTCGTAATTGAAATGAGAAAATTAAGATTATATCCCCTGATACCCATATATCGCTTATTAAAAGAGCCTCGCAGTTCTTGTCAAATAATGTTCCATAACGTATAATCTCTACGTAAACAATTGCAGGATATAGTAACCGATCCGCAGACAATGGCATGCGACATTATTTAGCTGAAGAAACTTGCCTGAGAGAGTTGCCTTCAAGAATCATTCAACATCATTTTGAAGTAAGACTCCGAACAAATGGCTCGAAACAGTATTCTGCAAACCCCGGCTTCGGTGTAAGTATGCGCAATGGTAAAACATAATATAGAATTATACAACCCGAGATGATACAGTGAAATTACCGGAACTGAACACTGTAAAGCAGTACAGTCTATTGAAATAAACAATGTGAAGATAGTAGTAGCCTTGTATAGATCATGCAAATGCCCTAACAGCGTCGCAGTGGGTTTTAAAAATAATTTATTGTACATAACAGTTCTTGTATTATATTTGGAAATTTTAACGAAGTCTATCTAAGTAACAGCAATACTGCAGTATTTAAATTACTTAATGACGCTGGATGTCACTCCATGTTGCAACCCCTTCCCACTACCCGTGGTGGGACTCAAGTAGACAATATTTTTTCGAATTTTCCATGTATAGTAGGAATCTATAATTCTTTATTTAGCTATCACCGTCCTTTGTGGGCTCGTTTTTAGGGTTCTGTACTTTAATATGTCAACTCAATGTAACAAATAGCCCATTTTTCATTTCTTAAGTGGGGACACTTACTGTGACGGCTGGAAAACTACGGAACCCTACACTGAGCGCGGCCTGACACGCTCTTGGGCGGTTTATAATTTTACAGAAGGTTATCGTTAAGAACTAATAAAAAAAAATAGTATGGTTATGTGCGAGGCAATCAAAGTTCCTATTCCAAAACCGGGTACTGTAGTAAGAATTTACTTTCTTTTTACATTACCGGCACATAAAGTTGGTAATGTATAAGAAAAAAAATCCTTTAAAAGGATTTTTTTCCTTAAAAAGGATAATCCTTTAAAAGGATTTTTTTTCTTATGTGTGAAAAAAAAAGATGTAAGATCTTTATTTTTCAATTTAGGCACATTACATGCACTTATGAAACTCAAAAAAAAATCTAAGCTGGTTCAAACCCTACACCTCTGACCCGAGAAGATGGCGGGATTTAATTTTTCAATACAGTGATACATAAAATCTTAAAGTACTTACATAATTATGCGTAGTCCGATAAGAAAACATATCAAACAGTTTATTACAAGATATGAAAATACTAAAATATAAAAGTAAAAATAATAATGTATAAACAAATTCGACTTCACAAAATAGACATACTTTAATATGCTTTCTTATCTGAACTGTGTCATGTAAGTTCTTAACGTAAATTTACGTCAGAAACGCGTTTGCGTTTCCCATATAAATAAGTAATAACGTTTTTTTACGTCAAAAGGAACTTACACTAGGGCCTCAGTTGACCTTCCGCTGACGAACGGGGAGCCCGTGTCACTTGCGTGTAGATACGGTTTGCCAGAAATCTCTAAGATTTTCTAGTCAATTGACTCGTATTTCAATGGCGACAAAATTTAATACTTAAACCAAAGAAGAGATGCGAAAAAACAATGCACAACGCTTAAATTAGGATATAAGTCATTAAAATTCGCCACTATTCCTACATAATATTATGACATTTCACTGATTTTAGATCGGGCGATCTTATCGGTGTGCGTGCGTAGAATCGAGTAGCGCAAGGAGATCGTCGCCATCTTAAGTAATTATTATAAAATAGTTTTTTTTTTGGAAATAAGGTTAGCAACAATATTCTCATTACTATATTTAATATTTTTTATGAGTTGAATTGTGTGAACTGCAAGTATTCGATACAATATTTAATTTTTCTGAGTTGAATTGTGTACATTTAGTGATTTGTTAAGTTGGTAGCAATGTATTTGTTTTAAAGAGGTTTTACACGCAGTATTGAAAAGTGCGAAAAGATACTGCTTGTAACTGTTGACTTGTCTAGACGTGTAATTAAAAAAAAATTAATAATTTCAAATGTAACATGACGTTACTCAATCATTGTCAAAATACGTAAGTCAACTTTCACATTACGCGAGGTTAATTTTGATAAATAGACGTATTTTAGATTTTGTTGTAAAAAATATGCGATCATCAAAAACCATTGCTGGCAGCAGAGAAAATGAGTTGAGAGGAAAATCTCAATGGCAATCAGATAGCTTAAGTTCTGTTGTATCAAGGGAAGACAGTGATTTGAATACCTACTATAATACAACAGATGAACTTGATTTGCACGTTGTGCAAAGGGTAAGCAATAAAATATAATATAAGATTCATACGTTAACCTAATAAAGTTCCTTATTTATATTTTTATCCTGACTAATGGAGAAATATTTAATTAGCTGCTACTAAGGCCAACTTTATTATTTAATATACATATGCATAAAAATAACAGTACGTCCTAAGGCAATTCTTGCTTTAAAAATGATTAGCCTCAAAACGAATAAAGAATTTTACTTACATTCGTAATTTATCTTCTTCAATAAGTAAACTCCTATTGATTGACGCACAATGAAAATGAAATTGTGTGAAACGCATTAATATTTGTTTATTTTTCCATTGTCACCAAGGAACCTAATAGTACATATTATGCAATGTCTATAGGAAGTCGGGTTCCTCCGGCTATTTATCTCTTTTTGGTATTATGCATATTGAGATTCTCTCCATAGAACTAGTATAGCACTGAGACATACTGCTGTTAACCTTTTGAACGCTTTTCCTCTCGCGTCAAAATGTGACGTTTACGCCATGGTATGACTTGTGAAGAACAAATATAAACCTTATCTGTCAGCAGGACAATCGCTTTCACAGCGTCCGCCATAGCCACTTTAGTGGTCGGTGGCGTGGCAAAAACGACATCACGCGACCACTTTAGTGGTGCTTGGCGGTCAACAGGTTTAACATGGTAGGTGTCGCTAATGTGTTTGCCAGCAGGATGCGGGGTGCGGTTTATAGACATTGAATCATTGCATTGTGTGTTCCTTGTTTATCACTTAATCTGTATATAGGTATGTTACGAAATATTAACAACACATATTATACAGGAAAAGGGTAAAAAACAAATTTCAAGATTTTATTTCTCGTAGTCACTACATCGTAAAGGACGAAATTCACCGAATAAAACAAATTAAAAAATGTTAATACTTTTTATAATGGGTATAATATATATTTCACCTCACAAACAGAAAGTAAAGTTGCATTTAATTCACAAAAGGTTTAGAGTACATTTTTTACTGAGGTAGTCAGGTGAATAATTGTGAGTTACACTCGGTAGCAAAGATTGTTCCCCTCTCGTGCTTTGAGACCGTCCCAATTTACAAGATTTCACTCTTTGAACTTTTTCAATTTTGGAATCATTCGCTAGCTCGGGTTTCAGCACGAAAAAGCAAACACTAACTTTGCTCCCTTATACAGTCGCTATCAGACATATCGGAGCGGCCTAGGTGGTCACAAATATCGGAACAAAGCTTCTATTATTAAGGTGATAAAGTGTATGTACCGATATTTTTGAATTCTATAACTATTTCACCTCACTAGCTTGAAAATAACTGTTTTGTTCATTAAAACAGCAAATTGCATTTTATTTACAAGATTTGTTTATTACTAATCGAGTGTTTTTTTATGTTAGCTGGTTGGCTTTTATTTCATGTTTTTGAATGATAAATAATGGACGCCAATAATTTTGAATACAATTTTTAATTTGTAAGAGTGAATTAATTTAATTTTTTTTTTAAATACATTCGATTAGTATACACAATGTGTATGAAATTACTTTCCACTCTTGTGAATAAAATATGGGAATAAGAAAAAACACTTGTATTCCTTAATAACTGATTTTCTGATCGATTTTAATTTTTGATTTTACTTTTACGTATTTAATATTACCCCCAATACACCTTAGTTATCTTTTCAACTGAAACAAACGTTTACTAACTATCACACTTTGTTCCAGAAACAAATTACTCCGAGCTACCCAATAATTCCAGCAACAAAATGCGAAAAGCTTACTTTTATTCGATCTTATGTGTCGATAACATGTAAAACTGATGTCATTGGTATACAATTCATAAATTTTAACCAGTGAGTAAATTTATTTTTAGTTGTTCTTGCAACAGATGTAATCTAACAGTTTACTCGCACCCCGTCTAAATTATTTTTTGAGATACTACTAACTGTGATGTGCTTAAAATATATATCTGTGTCAATGTAGAACATGTCATGGTTGCTAAGAACAGATCTTCATATGTCTTATAGTTTCAGACTTTTCCATACTGACCGATCTAAATAGTCTACCTGTGTGGCAAATTATCATAGGTGTTATAAAAGTAGTTATTATAAAATCTCAAAGCCAAACAAATTTTAGTTTTGACTTATAGTGCTATTTTATGTATACCAATATTACCAACATTAAAAAATGTTTTAACCGGAGGAATTTTCGGCCAGGGTGTCGTTAACTGTCATTTTACTATTTGACAGATTGTCGTCGCTAGTATACAATTTAACAATAAATACTCGTAGTACATACGTTGAGATTAACAATTTATAGATAGTTTATAAACTCGTGACTTAGTTAATATTTAAAAGTTATTAGATTTTACGGTGACATTTACATACCTAATCAAATTTGTTATATTGTTGAGCTTGGGACTTGCCATACTCTTAAATATTTGATGTCAACTAAGTTATGAGAAATTGTTAAATAAAAACAAAAAAATAACAGTTCATTTTGTTAAATAAAATTATGCATTGCACTAAATAATTCTTGCGTACACAATAAAATAGATCTATTACTCTACTTATCAACACAACATACCCACAGAACATAACCAATTTGATTTATGTGCAACTTAGTCCCTTATCTATCAACTACGATTGTCTTCTGCTGGACATACATAGATCGCCATAGGCAGTGATTACTGAGCTTGGGGGTTCAATACCATAATGGAAACTCCTGACAGGTGGGTTGGCGTTCGCAGTTTGTTCCACCGCTGTAAAGGGTTGCTGTTGCCTATCATCTGGTGTTGTCTGGTCGCTATTTAGGGACAATACCCTAGTCGCTCGTCCTAGGCCCTTTGTCACAATGAAAATGTATGTGAAACCAGCTAGAAATCTCATTTTAATGTCTCTGTGACTACTTGACTAGATACGAAATGGCCTAGAAGTCAAATTGGTTGAGTGCAAGTACAGTCAACCAATTTGATGTGAGAATCTATATGAAAGGCAAAAGATCTCTTATTAACGTCACTGTGACAAGGTTCGAAGTGGCCTAGAAATCAAATTGGTTGACTATACGTATGTACATTTCTTACTCTCGCAAAACATTTAAGTATAAGGGCTATTTCACTTTCAGGGACACCCAATTACCTTAATTGTCAAATAAAAGTTAAATCAGTGGTCAGTTTAGTGACGACAATTAATCTTGAAATATTTATGTAAATCATCTTTATTCGCATTTTTCTATTACAATAACACGTATTATTTATGGTTAAACATAAAACAGTAGATTATATTGTAATTTAAAGCTTAATTGTCGTCACTAAACTGACCACTGATTTAACTTTTATTTGACAATTAAGTTAATTCACCCAATTAACTCCCTGAAAGTGAGATTGCCCATAATATACAACGGTACATTTTACTTATTGAAAGAACTAAGTGACACTTTATTGTCTGACAGATTATTTTGGAATTTTCTTGTAGCAGCATTCTTCAAAACATTACCAAGCTGTTACTTTTATCTATTTCTTGGGTCATACTCTGGACATTACCATTTATTCCTGACAAAAATGGCGCCACTGTTTCATGGTAAGTATTCTTGATGTATTATGATTCTTATCGACCGGGATGGTTTGGGTCGGCTTCCACCGTAAAGGACTCTTTGCCAGGCGGGTATACCGCGTCCATTAACCAAGCAGGGTGGATTTGACTACCGCCACATTGCGGGAGATGCAGGATCAACCGGAGCAAGCATACCGCATCCTTCATAGCAAAACTAGAACGAGACGTATTTCATACCTTGGAGCGGTACTGGAATGGACTCTAAATACAACTCATAAAGCGCGCGGAGGTAATTTAATGCAGTTAATTTTACGTCATTAGTAAACGGAAAAAAACAAATGTTTTAAATGTCATTTGATGGTTTACTGAGATTTAAACAGCAACAGATTTATCTTGTAACGTTCCGAAACACATACGAGTAGTCTAGCACTATTTGATTTTTTTTTATAAATTGCACCTTCTAGATTTATCGACAAGAAGTGCCCTGTTACAATTAGGTCGTATGTAAATGAGGGACTAGAATATGTCTGTTCAATTAGTTCTCCCAATAACAGGGTGTTTTGGGTAGCAACTTTATTTTTCACTCTAAAACTAAAACCCTGCGTAAAAGCTATAATGTTTCATACTTAAATACTCCTTGGTAGTAATGAAAGTATCCCAATGTGAAAACAGTTTCTTTAATACACCTAATAATATTATATTTTATCAAATTGAAAAAGTCATATTTGTATGCAGTTTATGGGTTATATATGCAGTTATAATTATCTGGCCACGACTGTATGTATCTTGGTTTTTATATTTAAGTAAAGCCTGACAACAATTTATTTGACCGTCATCATATTGAGGATTTTCAATGGTACTAATTTATTTTACTGGCAACAAGTACTCTTTGACAATCAACGCTAGATGTCATCGAATGTCAACGATGTAAATAACCAGAAAATACCTGCGAATATATTCAACTATAAACGGTTTTATTACAAAAATGCCAAACAAGTTTTCCAAAGATGCGAGAAAAATTATAGTGAACGCAATCAAATAGTTACAGCTTAAAAAAGATAAAGGATTACATAGCATTGCAATAAACAATGTTTATAGTTGGAATTGTTGGTACATGACCTGTATTGACAATTTATAGTGCGGTTGTATTGAACTAGTTAGTTGTTTGGTTTAAACTTTAATATTTCATTTCAGGTTTATGTAGATCGACGATAAAAAATATTTCTAAAAACAATGAGACAGTGTTGATTTTTTCCCCTATATAAAGCAAAGCTCCACACAAAAAGAGAATTTAAATAGACCACTTCGATAAATGTGCCATATGGCATAAAATTTATAAATTTTATGCCGTGCGAGAACAAGTACCGAGTATCAAAATTCTGCTCGTTGCTTTGAAATTGGTAAATTTAAAGAACCGAATTCTCTGTAAGCAATGTTTGGCCTTATACGGTATCAACATGAAGCCAATGCCCACTACTCCGACTATACATGACGTACGTACATTATTGCTATAGGTAAACTGTTTGCAGCGACACTACCTCAAGAGTTAAATAAACTGGTGTCAGGCTTTTAGACAGGTTGTGGGTACTATATTCGCAGAATTAGGGTCAACCTCCTATGTCTACGTGGAATGGTTGTTCAGGGTATTCTAAAATAACCAGGATATAATTTAGCGTCATTCTTTGTAAACTGTTTGAGTAAGATAAACTGAAAAAAATATATATGATATAAAAAAATAAAAAATATAATAAATAAATATTACATACCTACAGGACATCCTAACACAAATTGACTGAGCCAGTAAGTCCAAGAAGGATTGAAGAACAAATATATGAACTTATCACACAAATCAATGCTCTTACTGGGATTTGAACCCAGGACCATCGGCTTCATAAGCAGGGCGACGACCCACTAGGCCAAACCTAGCGTCAATAATGATAGAATAGACTACAAAATTTTTAAACCTGCAATCTGTCCTTACACTTGATTATATAAAAACGATGTTATATATACTTTTTACTTTTCGCGGAGGCACACCTACAAAAAAAAATGCATAAGTAACCACTAAAACCCACACGTACACATTTACACAAATCTGCGTCATCAGGGTGCATCATGTAGAAACAAATCAGTCCTCGCACAAGGACAAACAATATTAAGGTGCGACCATACCGATGATTAGGGCACGGCGGCGGAATCGCAGTGACGCATCGTATCCAGGCCTTTTTACCGCGCGCAACCCACACCGCTGCTCAAAATACGCAAACGGTACGGAATCGCAGTGACGCATCGTATCCAGGCCTTTTTAGTGTGCGCTCCCCACACCGCTGCTCAAAATACGTAAACGGTACGGAATCGCAGTGACGCATCGTATCCAGGCCTTTTTACAGTGCGCTCCCCACACCGCTGCTCACAATACGCAAACGGTACGGGATCGCAGTGACGCATCGTATCCACACCGCTGCTCAAAATACGCACATAGTACATAAAGTAATGTATGCAAAAAAGAAAACAACATAAAACACTAATTTATCATTAATTTTTTAATTTTTATGCCAATCCTCCGTTTTTCAATTTGCAATAGTTACTATATAATTATATAAGTTACAAACCCACTCTCATGTGTTAAGGAGTTTCATTATGTACCAGTTGCATAATAGTAGTTTATGTATCTGTGCATAATGAAGGGCATTACAACAAGAGTGTGGGTTTATGCATAATAATATCACACGATTGTTGTAATGCCTAATTATGTATAGTTACATACACTACTTTATCTACACACTATCATTAAGTGTTTTAAGATGGGTTCAGAAACCGTAGGGAAATGACTTATTACTACGGTTACTTGTAAACATTAAAAAGTCAACGAACAAAACAAATGACAGCTTGGAACGGCGGCGTTGCGTATTTCGTATCCCAGTCAATTTTTTTTTTAAACCATAGACAAGCGAATGAACTCCCTATTCTACTGTCACTCGAGTTCAAATGTCGTTCGATTTATATAAAAAACATAACGAAATGGCGTTTCGTATCAATGGCTGTTTTAATATCTATAGATACTAGATTAGACACCCCACTTGAATTTGACAGCTGTTCCAAATTTAAATTCATAACCTACTGATTTCAGTAGGTAATGTTAACATTACCTACTGAAATCTTTCTGATGGTTGGTAATGCTGGTCATTGCCTACGGTTTCTGGACGCATTTTAGAGCACTTATGACATGTACGTAGATAAACTATTTTATTTATTTATTACAGGTCTTACAGTATGGTGGATACTAGATGGAACATTAAAACTTGTATTTTCCACTTCACTGCAAGTAATGATACTAAACTTCATATGTACGGGAATATTGTATCAACGACCATGGAACAGGTATTCTAAAAGCTAAAATACTAAATAATAACAATTTTGGTGAAACTGACTTTGTTCCAGTTGATAGCTATACTTTTAGGTAGGTCTTTTAGTCCCTTAATGGTAGAATTTCCAAAAATCCCTTCTTAGTGCGTCCTTACGGTATATAAACTCACTATTGTAATAAATCAGCTACCTAGGTTAAGCGATTTGGGCTAGGCGTTGATCAGTCAGTCAGAAGAAGGTTCTCGTCACATGGAACGGGTGATGTTGATGAGCATTGCCCGGCGCTGCAATCGATCTATCATCACGATATCGTGCTTATTCGCTAGAATAGTCCTGTCCGTGATAACAGATCGATCCCAATAAAGCGTGGCATAACCATTCCCGAGAACTGGCGCAGGTGTGTACTTGTGTACTTGAAGTTGCAACACGTACATAAGAGAAAGCTGGTGATGTCTAATCCTGGCTACAAGGTTGTCTGTGCAAGTACTCGCCGTTAGCAAGATTAGAACAACCGTAAATTATATGCCTGAGTGACTCTCCGGGACGGCGGCATGCCCGACAAATGTCGACCCTACCGTCATTCAGGATATACTTCCGGTCGTTAATGTCATGATAACTTCATCTGCAATTGCACAGGCAAAACCCTCTATTTCTCCGAAGAGGTCATAACAGACTAGTGTGGGTGTAGCATGCGACGTGTGGTGGGTAGTAGTCGTATCCTCCGATCCAGGGCATCCAGCTTATTATTATTATTTTTAGTTTATTACATTTTTTAACTCATTTATCGATACTAGTTCTATATACTAGTGACCGCCCCCAATTGTGTGTTTTTCGTAACTATTGCACTAAATTAATCTTCTCTTCAGGGTGAACTTAAATTTATTGCCGACAATCTAAATATCATTCAAGAGTCGATAAAGAAATTACAAGCAACAAATTTGTCTCTAGACTTTAGTGTGCGAATAGTGAAGAAGGTACAGTCTCCATTATCTAAAATATTTTTGGACAAAAATTGGAAAATCGTATACGATAAATTTAAAAACGTTTTTTACAATAACTCCGGGTACAACACAATGGAAAAAATCAATTTGTTATTAAAAGGTGAAGAAGTTACATTTCAACCGAAAAATAAACGAAATACCATTGATCACTTTATGAAATTTTGCTATGCTCCTATAACCTCCACAGAAATTGGAAAGTCTTTTAGCCACCTGAAATGTTTACTTTAACAATAATAGATGGGGGACAGTCATGAAGAAATAAATTGTGACGAATAAACTTTTAAAAACGTTTTCAATAAAGAAGAAGAAAATTGAGTTCTTATTTTATTATATAATTCTCTTTTAATAAAAAAATATTTTATAAGCAACCCTTTGTGTGATCACTAGTATTTAGAACTAGTGTCGATGAATGAGTTTATCGATATAGGAAGTCCCTAGCTGTCAAGAAGTTTCGCCCCACGGAATCCGATGTCTGATTATGATTATGGGTGCCCTGTCGGACAGGTGGGACAGGTCCCCTGGCTCTGGCTTGCCTTAACCGGCCGTCCAGAGTGGGGTCGCTAGAGCTGCGTTCTCGAGGGTAGCTGTGGAAACCTAAGTGGCGAGTTGGCTATATGTTTAAAGTCCAGTGACACCTCTCTACCCTTAGCCCTATGCACCGGTGTTGCCCTTTAGCCATCTTTGATGTCGCTTTTTGTGGGGGCCCATCTCGCACAGGGCGAGTCAGCGTCTGCCGGAAATAAAATTGGATACCATTTTATTAGGTCTGACGTCCGGTTTTTTACGGACAGGGGCAACATCCGCTTAGTGTACCCCTTACATCTGATAAAATTGTCGAAATGGCCTCTGCGCGTTGGCTCGCTCTGGCTCCGCGTACGCCTCACAAATGTCCGGAACACCATTGTTCCGTGTACGGAAGAGACATAGGTACAAATAAAAAATATATATATATATATATGACAGCTCGAACCAGAGTCTATGTAGACATCTTGCTGGGATACTAAGAATGCAGCTGGCATACGGTCTTCTTTCTGTTTCTTTTCCCTTCTTAGCTTAAAACACTTCGACCTTACATGGCCATCTTTGTGGCAGTAGCTGCATGTAGTCTTCTTCGTTTTAGGAAAAAGGGCCTTGGAAACAAAAGCTCGGACACATTCGCTCGGACCGGCTGTCGACAAGTTTGATACCAGTGGGTCAAACTCTTGTGGTAGCCCGCTCAGTAACAGTTTGGCTACCTCACTATCCTCAATTGTTTTTCCTATGTTGGCTAACTGTTGGACCAGTTTCATTACATAAGTCAATGTAAGCTGTCATGCAGTTGTGTTCGGTATAACTTGCCTTGTGCAAATCTCTAAGTAGAATAATAGAAATAAATAAACCGTGTTTCACTTCAGGATTAATTAGATAAATTATGATTATTAAAATAGGCTCACGGACACGATATTGTTCGGAGTCGGTTGTCAGAAGAAAGGGACAGCAATAAGAAATGATGATAAAGTGACAAGCTGTCACTGTCATTGAATAACGTTTTGTTACATGCTTACAGATATTCAATAAAAGATTACCTTTATTTATTTAGAGAATAAATAAAAAAAATACAATTTTTTGTATTACTTAATAAGTATTACTTTTTTGTATTAAGTACTATGAAAAGAAATGGGCAGGTTCAACGTGCTAATAATGTTTTTTAATTTTAAACTGTAAATGTGCGTGTTATTTCAATATTATAGTGCCCTACAGTTATGTCGCTTGTAGTGCTTTCATAGGTAAAGTCGCCATGAGATATATTGGAGCGGCTGAGGTGCGCACAAACATCTGAGCAACTCTCTGTTGTCAAGAGGTTAGAGTGCATGTTCTGGTAATTTTGAGCACCTTGCCAGCTCTCTGTCTCTCAGTCTCGATTTAGTAAAATAAACTACAATTGGTAACTCCTCCCCACTTTGTAACCGGCTACAAACAGGGAATTTTGGATTCCCATTTATTAACCAAGTACATAACTTAGTAACCGAACCGTTAAATACCGATTTTTTTTTAAATTTTTAATAACCTTAAAGGATCGCCACCACGTTGGTCAAAATCTTTTGTTTTTCTTTTAAAAAAACACAGATTAGACGCACCTTAATAGATACCGTAGCACGAGTTAAATTCAGAAAACACTTACCGCGTTTGCTATGTCTGGTCGCGTACTACAGACTAAATAATTAAGACAACCTAGAAATTTTTGATAAGGTTGGTGGCAGGAAGACTTTTTTTTATGACAAAGGTGGCAAACGAGCAGACTGATTGATGGTAAGCAATTACCACACGCCGTTGGAGCTCTGGGAACCTTACTCACCATCAGGAACACAACACCACATACCTGAAAGGTAGAAGTGCTATTATGACTGTAGTCTTCTGTAAGGAGGAGGTACTTCCTCAGTTGGGCTTCTCTAGACTCTAGCGTGATGGTACTTCGCTGTGCCCTACCTCTCATTGTAAGACGTAGTTTAATTTGATTCCTAATATTTATATTATTCCGGTGTAGTAACCGGCTTAGCATCTGTCATATTAAAGTCACTAGAATATCACACATAGTTTAATAGAAACTGGTCCTCATCGAGATATATCACTCCCTTATCTTTTCTCAGCCTCATGCCTAATACATATCTACCTGCGCCCAAGACTTTCACTTTCAATTTGTTTTCAACCTCATAATTGCCGAATATATCACGACAATCAATTTCTTAATTTGATTGTACCAAACCTTAATTTGAGATTTCTTTATCCAACTATTAAACCAAGCAAGAGCTTGTTTTCAACCATAAAGAGATCGCTGCAACTTACACACTTTGGTTTCTTGACTTTGGCGACTGCTACTTCCGGCTGAAGCATATCATTGTCTTTTTTATCTTCTCGTACTAAAATGCAGTCGTGACATCCCAATGGTCCATAAATCAATCATATTCAGCAGCTAGCGAGAAAAACAACGTAGAGTTCTTAACCACTGGAACGTACAATACGTACATTCCTTCCGGCCGTTGTCACAACTACCGTTCGCAACCAATGAATTTTTTTTTCACAACCAGTAGCGAATCAAGAGAACCTTTTTTTTCACCGAAGGGGCCTTAGTTTATAGAAACTAAAGCCCCTTACACACTGCGACTTTTAGCAGCACACCAGCATAGACAAGATTTTTGCATCGATGCTGTCGCGCGTTATATCGATACAGTTGCGCGTTAGCATCGATACACACGCGCGAGTCGCGCGACAGCATCGATACAGACCCGCGTTAGCATCGATGCAGAATTGCAGAGGCGGGGTAATGGGCAGTTTGCCAAATTTACTTATAAAGCAGTTATAAAAGCAGCTACCTGATTTTAGAGCTAGCTACTGACATATGATACATAATGACCACTTCTTAATCTTTCACTTGTAACGAATGGGTGGACCAAATACTTCCTCTGTTTGCGTTTACGTTTCGTAATAGCGAACTCATAGCGCTGTGGCAGTCAGTGAATAACTAAACAAAATACGTTTCGCGTCGTGGCTCACGTTAGCATCGATACAGCCGCGATGCTTACGCGATACAGTAGCGATGCTGCATCGCGACTACACCAATGCTGCATCGATACTGCGTCGCGACTGCATCGATGCTGCATCGATACTGCATCGCCACAGTTAAATGGCCAGCTTCTGCTTCGCGACAGCATCGCTCCTGTATCGCGACAGCATCGCGACGGTATCGATGCTTAAAGTAGCGCAAGTGTGTAAACGTGGACCATTTGCGACTACATCGATGGTGCATCGCGACTGCATCGCGACTGTATCGCTGCTAAAAGTCGCAGTGTGTAAAGGGCCTAAGACACCTCATCAGGCTGTCTGCCTTATGTACCTACTTATTTAATAAACATATTTTTTGCAAAAAAATAAAAGATTTGACACGTTGACTGCGGTACGAGGCTAATTCGACTTGTACAAGATGGTTAATTGCGATGTTAACTAATTACCGCAGTCAAGGTGTTAAAATTTGATTTTGAATGTTCTACTTCGATTTTCAACTCGGTGCGTTAGCGAGCCTCGCCCGCGCCCGCCGCCCCCGCGGGGGCAAGTGAGCTGTACTTCGCGAATTTAGACTTTAAAACCATAACAATAAGAGCTATGAGAAGTCAACTTACTTTAATCACTAGTGGATAAAATGCGTTTATACCCTCTCGTATTAAAGGATAAACAAACGCTTTACGAGCTAGTGAGGGGAAAAATGATAAACCTATACACAGTCGACATTATAAAACGAAGGCGAAATTAAATAAAACTGTTATTCTGCCTTGGTATTTTGGCCATAAAACATATTCTATATATAGGTAAGTACTTGCAGAAAACCAAAACTTTCTTCTTATCTTTGCCGACTGTATACACTTGTGTAGATAATTAAAAGTAGCTATGTTACTAATAAGACAAAAAAAATACTTACAATTTCAAACACAGAGTGAATGTGTACAGTTTCTTTGTACTTTTGCTATAAACTGACAAATATGGTTTATGGTGTGCGTTGAGAATTAAATATTTATTCTTCTTTATTTACTCTTATATAACAAGGACGCGAAGCGAAAAATATCTACTTTTATAAAATATAAAAGAAGCGATGTTTTCTCGAGATAAGCGCGTATATGCGTATTGTAACCAGCCAGCCGTTGATGAATGAATCGAAGAGGTTTGTTGCCTGTGACAAACCGCTCGAAATAATTCACCAATTATATTTTCATTGAAACCTCTTTCAATTCTGTTCTTGCTGCTCAAAAAATCAACATGTTGCTCCACGCCGATCGATTCAAGATAGATATATATTTTTACGGAAAGGCGATGTCACGTTAACCCTTTATAAGGCCGCAGTTATACAGATATGCTACGTGAAAGTTAAATACACTCCCATGTTTGTAATGCACTGGGGAACACATCTACGGCAAAAAAAAAAACGAAATCATTAATAAAAACATGTGGTCATTATATGTACTCAGCCCGTTAGTGCACTCGAGTTTTCAGATGATCTGTTTCCAATACACTTATTGACAGATACGTGACAGGCAATACTCAATACTTCTTCATTTGTCATAACTGCCATGTACGTAATACTATGCAAATAGTTCTAATTACAATATTTATCGATATAGCATGGAACCTTTTATAATTTTATTAATCTTAAGTGGCAAATGATACACTTTCCTGATACTACAAACAACGTAGTTCAGTTATTGCAAATATTGCAATTCACTCTCCAGAGTAGATTTATCAAAATTAGACCTTATTGTCATACCAATAACAGTTTCGCCACTCGCCATCGTGAATTACAAGAGCTATAATTGAAATTATTAGATACAGCGACTTGTGTATTTTTAATAGTATAATGGAAACAGTGACAAATGCTTGCTTCCCTTAACGGGCACAGTGCATTAATTGACCACAAACTTTAGATTAATTAATTACACTAAAATTAAATTATGCCCGAGAAAGTATAAATAAGAAAAGATAGCCTGATATATTTGCTATATAATACCATTATAGTTAAATAAAAAAGAGGATGTTCTTTCTTTGTAAATGTTTATTAACTAAGTGGTTTCCATAATCGCGTCTGCCTTATAAAGGGTTAATGTAAAAAACTGGGGGGGATTGACATCAAAAATACCCACATATAATTATTAAACGAAATTGGCGCTTGCATATGATAACTGTACATGATAATTGTATAAGAAATAAAAGTCCTAAAGTAACTACTAAGTACAATGTCCACACTGTCCACCGCTATGGCCTCACAGAGTCTTTGCCACAGTTTTGGATGGAGGTAAATTAATATTTTCAGTCCATCCGACGATGACCACAAACGCTGCTAAAGGATTCGAAACGTCGGGATGAGGTTTACATTAGAATACCTGATGTAAACCGCTTCAGTTGTTTTGATTTATGACAATACTTGACCGATTAACAACTAGCGTCATGGTCAATAGTTACTTAGAATATATTCACTTGTTCCCTTACGCAGCTATAGCCTTTCAAAGATCGGCTATCTCAGTCTCTTTCTCTCAAATATATAAAAAGCAGGATATGAACATAGTTTTAAAATAATCATTTTTTGCAGGTGTATGGACGAAGTTTACAATATGCCCATTAATAATACACATCTTGGTATAAATGTTTCGTGCTACACTCAGGATGATTTCATCGCGAGAGCTTCGAACGCATCCATATTATTTTCCGGATATGAAGAGGCTTACTTTTACGACCAAACTACAAATGAGACTTTTCAAATATCGCACTTTTTTAATGCACAGTAATTTATAACATTTTATCATCTTGTCACACTTTTATTAACTTCTCTTGTAGCGATGTAAGTAGTTGACTATTATACCAAATTTAGTAGTTGTAAGTTCAGTTTCAAACTGTAACCCTTTCAGGTGAGCAACGTCTATTGACGTCGTCCTATAATTCTTAACTACGACTTAATTGAGATTGCTCACTAGAAAGTAGAAGATAAAAGACCAAAGACAAGATTATGAAATAAACAACATTTTTATTAAGTTTTTCAAACATACTATTTTGCAGAATCTGCAATTGAATAAACAAAACTAATAACAATTTATTGAACTGAAGTTTTATACAAAAGGCATACTTATTAGTTTATTATGAAGGACATGTTTGGTCTTTGAGGATATGACGGCTACTATTCGGTATCCGGCCAATCCGGATAATTTGACTATTCGGCCGAAAAGTGGTCTTGTATTCGGCATTATAACAAACTACATGTAATAATCAATTGAAATAAATATCAAATATAAGATAAGTTTTATCTTTCTAGAATATCAGACTATTTACCTTTATCTATGTCTGTGATTCAATCTAAAGATCAATGATTCGTAAATTATTGAATTTAAATACGGTTTGAAACAAAACTATCGTGAGGTTGAAACAATTGTATAAAAGCGGGTAACTCACGTTTTATAAGCCGAATATTGCTCGACATGTTTCACTCCGTAACGAGGAGCATAATTATGAGCCATTCGCGTTGGCTAACCGACGCAGTCTATGGGCCGCAGCTCTTCTCGACCGTGCACTCGACGCCGGCAACAGCTGAGGGCTGGGAGGCGAGAAACTACCCTCATTTTCAGCAATATTGTCAATAGAAGGGTTGCACACTACACTTACTACGTCCATTGGCAAAGGTCCGTCCACGCATAACGCCGACGCACCACACAACATCAGTTCTCCAAGTAGAAGGCACTGACCATCCACAGTCACGGTTAAAGTTCGGATAGCGACTAATAGCCCAGAAAATTACGAAAATAGATCAGTAAAAGTACCAAAACCTGGACATAGTTAATTCGATAACTGTAATTTAATAACTTGAAACAATATCTCCGGCGTAACAATTAGTGTCCGAATTTATCTGTCACGCCCTTAATATATGGCAGCCCACCTCGGCCGGCTGTAGTGGAACGACTACCCTTATTCCGATCCTCTTACCCGAAATTTTTTTAGTTCAACGCAAAGTACGGGAGGCTATTGAAATTAGTCGTCCGAACTTTAACCATGACTGTGGATGGTCAGTGCCCTCTAGTTGGAGAACTGTTTTGTGTGGTGCGTCGGCGTTATGTGTGGACGGACCTTTGCCAACGGATGTAGTAAGTGTAGTGTGCAACCCTACTATTGACAATATTGATGAAAATGAGGGTAGTTTCTCGCCACCCCGCCCTCAGCTGTTACCGGCGTCGAGTGCACGGTCGCGGATAGCTGTGGCCCGTAGTCTGCGTCGGTTAGCCAGCGCAAATGGCTCATGATTATGCTCCTCGTTACGGAGTGAAACATGTCGAGCAATATTCGACTTATAAAACGTGAGTTACCCCGCATTTATACAATTAAATACGGTTTTCCTGTAAAGTAAGCGCAATTTCAATGACTGTCTACAGCAAGAAACAAGTTGCAACTTGCACAGTACACCCACGCGCGTGATCGAAATTACTTCATTTAAGGTAAAACTTCTGGCCGTATATTTTAGGCAACAATTGTTGGAAAACTTTTAAACTGATATCGAAAGTAGGTTCCCGATTAGTAAAATTATTATTTTAAATATAAAACTATAAATATCCAAATTATGAAATTTAAATGACCTCCCATACATGAACAAATTTTTTCCCCTACCTAATATATTTGATTTAGTTAGGATTTCAAAATTTCATAGGTAATAAATTAAGTTAAACAATTAACGTTCAAAGAACTAAAAATATAAAATAACTTATAAATAATATACCTCTAAAATTTTTTTTTTAAATAAACCATTCAAGCCGCTCCTAGTGCAAAGGTGGCCATCATGCTCGCTGCGTTGCCGCGTAGAATCGCAATGGATAACTCTTGCAGTAGAAACGACGCGGAGCGTTAGAATATATGTTATAATTAATGATGTGTTTTTGTCCATGTACGTGTACATGTATTGCTGAATAGGTAGTTATTGGAACATAAATTTTTCAATTTTATTACATTGAAGAAATATGTTTTCGGTATCCCAAAAGAAAATTATTAAATATATATATAGTTGTTGATAATTATTGTTAAATGTATTTTTGATTTAGGCACATTTGACACTTCACATTGACTGAAATTGATTGAATTCAATTTCGGTTTGGATTTAACAGTAGTTGCCAGTAAAAAAAAATAGTTCTATTAGTTTTCCGCAATATAGAGAGTGTTTGTATTCTTCTTGTCGGCTTAACGTGACTGTTCATGATCATGACTCTATAATTTAATAATTTTCAGTTTAATAAAAGCTAAGCTTGAAGAAATCGTTGTCACTGAAATAAGATGGTTTATGATATATGGCACCGTAATATGGACATCCTCGTTACTTTTCATAAACCAAATATTTAAAAAAAATATATGGAAGGTATATAAGATCATCTAATAATTATGTAGTTCGTTCAAATCTCCTTATGTCCCTAATCTCCTACGCACTTCGTTAATATGAGTCAACACAGTTCATCCAATTAGCTATTATTTACTGATGCCGCCTGATCCTATCCCCATCCTCTTCCGGCCAGGCGACTTTCTCGAAGCTGGACAGGGTTGCAAATATAGGGAAGATGGCCACATTTTTGAACATTTTCTCTCCGTACATCTCTCCTGTCCTGTATGCACCCCCTAATTTTGAATAAAAATTTGTCTGTTTCGATAGCTGGACCCCTGCGTTTGTAATTAAAACTATCTCTAAAGCATCTGTTGTGATAGGTTCGCAGATAGAAAACAATTGGTGAGAGTCGGTTGGGCTTCTTATAAGCAACTCGAGACAAGGGACGTACCTCCATTCTCAGCCATTGATGTAAAGACTTCCTCCACCCAAGGGCTGTATTTCAGCTTTTTATTCTCATTATACTCGAGTTGCTTCATGTCAGCTGCATAAGGGGCATGCTTCATTCCCTTTTTACTTATCCTCAATGCTTCCATTATATTGGTTCCTTTTGCACTAGTTGTTCTCTCCCTGAATGAAAAAGTATTTTTGTCTGAATCCTCCCAAATGTCAATTTAATCTAAAATAACTCATGGGGCAATCCGATACTTTCTCTAATATTAATCTTCTTTACTTGATTCTCCTTGCTTAGGCTGTCTTTATTGTGGATAAAAACTGCGTGATGATGTCAGATTCCAATGGTTCTCTCGTTACCATATTAGCGCACACAAGGGAAGCTAATGCCTGAGCATTAGCTTTCCATTTGAAGGCACAGTTTAGATGTGTCTGATTCCACTATTTCTTTCAACTTTGACAAAAAGTCAATTGGAAATTAGGTCTTAGGAGGTGATTATTTTTGGTAAAGCTCTGTCTCATATGAGTTGTTCTGATCTGCGAAGAGATCTTGCTCCCATTTAGCAATTTTTTTCCTTAACCAGCCACCGGAAAAATTGTTTGGGCATTGATCGGTTGTAAGTAAAGGTTGTCATTAAATCCCAATGACTCCAACACCATCTTTCTTTCCAACAGAAATTTTGACTAATCTCGCGTCAGAAAAAAAGCCGATACAGCTGAGCCCACACGAAAATAATTATTATTTTGGTACTTTTAATTAACGCTGGCAACCCCTTTCCACCACCCGATCGATTTTTTTTTTTGGGTGTACAAGGCGTACAGAGCAACTGTTTGAAAAAAAAAATTAAAGTAGCTGAGCCCATTTTTTTTCCCCACCCCACTTCACCCGCACCCACCGCCCGCGGCCTGCCAGATCGAAGATTATAAGAAAAGTTGGTTCAGGGAAGTAGCTAACGGAGTTTCAATACAGCTGAACCTCTACATGACCGATTTGGTCGCTAGGTCTCCTTCTATCTGTCAAGCTATAAAAACATTTATTAACAAGGACTTTTTTTAACCTGATTCACACGACCTCCATAATTCTTCATTTTCGAAGTTTTTCACGGAATTCGGTAGATGATTGAATATTTTGATAGTCATATAGATTAAAAAGCCTCTAGATTAAAAATATAGATTAAAAAGCCTTTAAAAATATTGAATTTTATTGGTGTGTTTTACAGATACTCCACGTTGCTCATTGGGTTCTTGCGTTCTTCTTTACTTGTATTGTTGTGTTTATATATATATATGCTGCTAATGATGACGGCATAACAACAGTATCGCTTGAATCTTCACCCGAACTTGCAGTAAGAGTGGTAAAGTTATATTCGACATTTTATTAATTATTCACATCAATTACTTTATTTTCAAGTATTACTAATATTTTTTTGTTACTAATAAAATTAGTGTCTGGTTAATAAAATATCACCTACATTTTTGGCAAGATATGCATAAAATCTTGGGCTGATCACACTTGGTGTAGTAAAAATCATAGTTTAGATACTAGAAAATATTTTTTTTTAATTTTCTGCGCACACGTACATTGAATTGAAAATAATGTAAACAACTTTGACAGAATATTCGTATATTTATAATAGATTAGATGTTAAAAACAAAAAAATAGTTATTAGTCCATACAATCATTAAATACCGTACGGTCGGGTTACTTTGGCCCACAATATTAATAATGAGGAATACTTTAAATAAGGTACCCCTGTGATTACGTCGATAAATAAGATGCTTAACTGATATTATAATCTCGTTATTTACATTATTAAAATGTACTAAAACAATGTATAAAATATATTTTTTATTTTGAAAAATTTGGGACAAAGTTACCCATTGAAGAGGGCTTCTTTGCCCCATGTCTTTAACTACTTAATAAAACGCAACGCTTATTGATTGTGAGATAAATATGTACTTTATGTAGACAACATACTTACAAGAAGCAACATAGTTAAGGAATTTTATATTTATCTGCAGTAATATGACAACTAACAGAAAAATAAACTTGAAACTGAGGTGGCGCATGGTAAAGTGTTACATCATCCCAATACTGATGTACGGCTCTGAAAGCTGGACCCTCAAAAGTAATTTGGTCGACAAACTAAGGGCATTTGAAATGTGGATTTATCGCAGGATGCTCAAAATTAAATGGACTGATAAAATAACTAATCTCAGAGTTCTGGAAATTATGAAAAAGGACTAAGTAGTAGTATCAACTATCAAGAGAAGAAAAGCAGCATATTTCGGACATATATACAGAAACAGTAAATACAATCTACTAAAACTAATAAATAATCGAAGGAAAGGGAAGCGTGGCCGCGGTAGAAGACGCATATCATGGATTAAAAATATAAGAGACTGGTTGGATATGAAGAGCATAGATAAACTAATTCACATGACTGAAGACAGAGAGACATATAGACATCCTTGATGGACTGGTCGCCAACCTTCTGGATGGAGATAGCACATGAAGAAGAAGAAGAATATGACAATAACTTAAAGAATCAAAAATACACGAAAACTGTAGCCGTGTTTTAAGCATTACTTTAATCCACAAAAATTCTATTGTATATTCTTTATTATTGATTTAACTAGCCTTTGTCCACAATTTCGCCTATGTGGAAACTCGTAATATTTCGTATTTCCGTTCTTGCTACCTTAGGTTCTATTCCCATAAGAAAGAATTTTTGTTACACGATAATTTTTGTTCTTGTTTCATGTTACTCTCAGTTTCTGCAACTATTTCCGTAATAATTTTCGCGTAAATCCGTTGAGCGTTTTAGACATAATAAAAGAGTAAACCACAAAGACAGATAGACGGACAGTTATGCGACGAATTGATTATATTGCAATGGATGTAGATGACAAAGACGTGTTTGAAACTATTTATACGATAATTAATGTAAATTACGCAGTAGCTCGGTTTTAAGACAAAAACAATTTTGGCCATAGTTACCTTCTAGGGCTAAAGTAACCCGACGTTACGGTAATAAAATTTAACAAAATTCTAATCAAGAAGTGGTATTTTTCACTTTGTAAGTTACAAACGCCTGTACCTATACAACCGCTCAAAACTATTTAGGCACTGTTAAAATTTAGATAATATCTGTGTTACGCCAGTTTAAGTTATACTTATTAACGATAAACAACGTATTTTTTTTAATAGTGTAATACAACGCACAAAGAACGTTGTAATTAAACTTTTGTCAAATTTTTTTTTTTCTATTCTTGCTGTAGTAGTGTCCACAGATTAGGATGTGGGTGTATATTGGCACAGCATAATAAGAGTACTATTAATAGTAGGGGAGCCCACGATGCTAAATGTGTTGTCACTCCGACCCGTTAATAACCTAAGGAATCGTGAAGATTAGATGTGTAAAAGAAAAAATATCTGGTGGAAGTACATAACATGATGCAAGGTTTCTTCTCTTATATTAATCTGTCGGGTTCAAGTCACTTCCAAAATCCCCGCTTGGGCTCCCCTACTATAACGTACATTATGGACACTCCCCGTTAAAAGTGCCGCCCACCTGCTCTTGGTTACCTCACAGTTACCGGCTGGCAAGAACGCGACGACGTAGTGCGCAGATTATTCAAAGTACTTATAAATCCTTTTGTAATGGGCATGTCTTGTGCTGTATAAGGTTGTTTAAGCTCTATTAACGACAAAACTAAAATAAATTTCTACAGATTTCCATTGGATGAATCAAGTGAAGTACCTTAATAAAAGAGACATATAAGTATGTCGTAGCCGGGGGATCGTACTTCATCGCCGGGCGATGAGTTATAAATATATATCCCTCTCTTTTATTTAAACGGGAGCGATTAACTTTTGTCCCTTGAAATAGCTGACAGCTCATAGCTTACTAGATCGCGGTGGGACCAGTGCCTCAAAGTTGTTTCCTTAAGGCGCTCTTATAGACGTATTTTAGGTATTTGCGGTGGTGAAGCAGAACGCGGTGGAGGCGCATGCGGGGCGCCCCGCACCACGCCACGCGCGTCGCTCGCGTAGACAATTGATGGCCTTATTCTGTTCGTAACCGTATTCTGGTTGAAGCAAATTCCAGAGCGTTCCGGAAATTATACAATACTATTTGTTTTTAGAGATCCGTAAAAAGGGTAAAGGGAACCCCACTACTAAGACTTCGATGTCCGTCCTAGGTTGTCACTAGGTTGTTGTTATAAAGTATATATATATACTTTTTTAACCTATTTCAAATAAGGAGGAGGTTATCAACTTATCAATACGGTTGTATTATATCATTTCCTCGTTTGGCACAAAGGAAAGCAAAAATAGCACAAAGGAATTCAAAAAAAGCAACAAATATTCTTTGCTTTATTACTTGCTAAGTATACTTTTGGACTATTTTCAAGTTGAGAATCGTGTTTTGCTCTAAAATTAAAATACGTAAAATTACTATACAATATACTAAATGGTATTTAATTCAGATCAGAATTATCATTTTGTCATTATTTTTTTGGTTATAACTTTTTTTCATATAAATTTTGACTACTAATAACATTGTTGATAAAGATCTGTAGTCCGATTTTTTAAATTCATAATATCATTTCAAACTTTTTATCGGGACTCATAACGATGTTTTAAATAAACTATTTTTTTTGGACAGCGAGTTGGGGTGTGTTCTGAACACAAGATACCTAACACACTCAATGCAGTACTATATTAACAATAATTAAAGAAATAATGGTAGTCAGTCGCCATCAGATATATCGGAGCGGCCGAGGTACTCAAATATTTATGAGCAGCAATAAATTTCAATAAATTCTTTACAGTAAATGAGGTCAATAACATCTGAACATCCAATTCGCCATAAATATGTAAGCAGTGGTTTTTCAATTAAATCTGAACACACAACTCGTCAAAGTTATCGGCACAGACAGGGTGATCATAAATATCTGAACATTTAGGGAAAATATACCTTAAGAGGAAACGGTAGTATGCAATTTTCCATACAAACGCTCTCGACTGTTTCCTCCCTGGTTTTTAACCCTAGAACAGTGATTTTTTCAGCACAGATTGATATCATCGATATCTGTGTCGGTATGTTTGGTTTTTTTGGATATTTTAGTTTTTTTAAGTTTTAGAGCTCTGTAAACATTGCTAAAAACGGCTCACTCAACTATCTCGCAAACATCCACTTATTATTCAAATAATATAGCATAAAACACAAAAAGCAAAACGGTCCGACACAGAATAACTCTTCATCATTCTGTTCCAAAAATTTTATTCAGATTGGTTAAGTTTTGGAGGAGGAAAACGTCGAGAGCCAAACCTCGATTTTTGAGATTTTTACGCGGGATTTTTCGCCTGACCTGCAGTTGTCCCTATCGCACTGTTTTTGGAGGGGTAGGCAATCTACTAAATATGTACACAGTCAAATAGTCATGAGCAATAGTCGACATTGAATGTCGATGATCTAGTGATGTAATGAGTTATCGATAAACCGAATTTTGGTACAGTTAATGCCATCGGAATAACTGTTCTGAAGAACAGTAACATGTAAATGTTACTGAAGTAACAATGTCAATTGCTGCAATTGTCAATTATACTAGCTTTTCCCCGCGGCTTCACACGCGCAGAAGAATACCTGTAACAGTTGACATTTGACTCCATCTCTATACAAACTTTTAACCCCCGTTTTTGACCCCTTAGGGGATGAATTTTAAAAGATGCTAATATGCCTTTTCTTGTATTTAAACAACGTGTGTTTACACAAAACTTCAAGTCTCTCGCTTAAAATTTTACACAATCCCCATACAAACTTTCAACCCCCTTTTTACGGGGGTAAAATGGTGTAATTTCCGAAAATCCCTTCTAAGTGAGTCCTTGCGATACATAAACTACCTATTATGAATAAATCAGCTATCTAAGTTAAGCGGTTTGGGCTGGGCGTCGATCAGTCAGTCAGGACTTTAACGTTTATATACAGGGTGTCTCATTCAGATCGGTCAGTATGGGGAAATCTGGAACTACCTATAAGACATACAAAGATTTGTACTTAGGAACCATGTCATCTATTTTAGGGACAAGAAAAACTGTAAACATAGATAAAAAAAAACTTGTACTCTGTTCGAGAATCGAACCTGGTTGTTTTAGAAAATAAAACTTTAAATTATTTCCGTTTGGATAAATGGAATGTGTAGGTTATAGGCAGCAAAAGTTACCATAAAACATGATAGGGTAAGCTGGGTACGGTTGTGACAATTTTGGTTTGATCGCCTATAATTTTGTAAATTTACCAGTTACCTGGGAGAAATATCACTTTAATACTTAATTTGATTATTTATCTACCTAAAATTTATAAAAAATTGTCCCTAGCTACGCTGTATTAGGCATACGATCAAATAAATAAAAAAAGGGAAACTGTCACAACCGGCCACACCCCAAGGGCGGTTGTGACAGTGGTTGGGGTCGGTAGTGACAGGCATACAAAATACATCCAAATAGTTTTAATGACTTTTATGGTTACAAATAATTAACTGAACACAACATAATCTTCTTCTAAACAAAGTTAACAATCACTTTATGGCAAAAATTCTGTGATCACTTCTCTTCTTAAAACTAATAAGGCACTGTAACATAAAACAGTCTTCTTTATAATCAGTCAAAATGTATAATATATTTTGACAGCAGAGGCGCTACCGCGAAAGACGATATTCGTAAATTTCGGACGATTGTCTATGTCACTCTCGTGACGCCTTGATTGGAGTAAAAGAGAAAGATGCTCAAAATATACGAACATCGATGTTCGCGGTACCGGGCCTGCTGTCCTTGATCGACAGAGAATACTTTATTATGAGCAACACACCCCATGCTGATGGTGCCTTCATCTTGATTATCGCCGGCTTTGTCGCGTTTGCGTAGGTATCGCAAGAGCGACATGCGATTAACTTCGTGTATTTCCGCAGCTCTCTGTAATGAAGTACTGCGTTTCACCTCTTCGTAAGCATTTTCATATTTACTAATATCAGACAGGCCTCTCTCGGTCTTCCGCACGCGATTCCTAGGCATCTAAAAAAACAAAACAAAAAAAGCAATGTCACAAGCGTACCCACAAAATTTGTCACAACCGTACCCAACGGATACTTTTGAAAACAAAAAATTACCATGACTGAGCAAAAAGATCTGCATTAAAAGTAATTACTCGTAAGTAACTGCCAATGTTCAAGTTATAACAAAAAAAAAAAGTCAGATTGCCTTTTATTTTATGTGTGTAGAAATAACCGTAATTACAAAAAGAAATCCTAACAAAAAAACTTACTTTTGACTGTCGAAAATCAATGTGGGCTCCTGCTTACGTTACTGCCTATAAATTAAAGTTACGGAAATAATTTAAAGTTTTATTTTCCAAAACAACCTGGTTCAATTCTCGAACAGAGTACAAGTTTTGTTTTTTTTTTCTATGTATGTAGTTTTTCTTGTCCCTAAAATCGATGACATGGTTCCTAAGTACAAATCTTTGTATGTCTTATAGGTAGATCCAGATTTCCCCATACTGACCGATCTGAATGAGACACCCTGTATAATGCTATAAGTTTCATCTTTGGAGCGCTGGTAGCCTAGCGGTAAGAGAGTGCGACTTGCAATCCGGAGGTCGCAAGTTCAAATTGTACAGGCATTTTGCCACGGCTCATGAGAGCCTGGGGTCCGCTTGGTAACTAATCCCAGGATTTGACGTAGACACTAGTTTTACGAAAGCGACTGCCATCTGACTTCCCACCCAGAGGGTAAACTAGACCTTATTGGGAATAGTCCGGTTTCCTTACGATGTTTTTCTTCACCGAAAAGTAACTGGTAAAATATCAAATGATATTTCGTACATAAATTCCGAAGAACTCATTGGTACAAGCCAAGGTTCGAACCTGCTACCTGCGGATTGCAAGTCGCACGCTCTTACCGCTAGGCCACCAAGCGCTTTTTTATGAGATGATGGTCATAGACAAATGTCTCAATAGCTTTAGAAATTATATGAAGAAGCATTTTCCAGGTCTTCCATCATCAAACCCTGACATGGTACTAAAGGGAGGTTCGAAGCGCCAGGCTCCTATACGCCTGCCCGACAGGCTCGCGGGCTAAATGTACCTAAACTGCACAGTAACACCGGGTGGTGTTACTTTTGCATTATGAAATTTAGTACTTATATAATTTCAATCCCATACGGAAAACTATTATTGCATATATATAATTATCTCTATCAATTGGCAACATCAGCCTGCAAAGCGAATAAAACATACCCAAGTGTCAAAGAGTAGGTACCTACTTACTCAAGTAACTACAAAAGGTTTTGATAATGTTGCAGCTTGTAATGTTAAAGAATAGATTTAAAATTTAATTGCATAAAGTTACTAGGTACTACTTACTCAATGACCCGACGTTAGTAATTAGTACGTAGGTACCTACTACCAGCACGTCGTTGCAGGTAGGTAGGTATATCTATTTATTAGCTTAGCTCATTAAAACCGCATTTTGTATTATTTGTAAATGTATATATTTATTGTTATTTAGGTGTTTTATTATTTATAGGTACATATTATAAATGATGACGTAGGTTTAGCTCAATATATGGGTCAAAAAAAAAGAAATCCGAAATTGGTCCAAAGAAATCTCGAGTATCAATAAACGGAATCGTGGTCAAAATTATAACAAACAATATTTTCGCGTCGCGTGCCGGTATGAATAGAATAGCGAGTGGCTTAGTGGCTTGTTGCGGCCGAAGTGCGCGGGCTCAGTCTGTGTGCGTGAGCCACACACACAGGCACGACGGGGCCGCGGGGCACTTCGCGCGCCAGCGCGACAGATATAGTCGTAAAAAATCTCAAATCTGAGAAAGGGCTTCGGTACTGTTACCTCTTAAATCACTTAGCATACAGTTAAATGTAATCGTACAGATGTAGTGAATTTTCCTTTTACAAAATAAGTAGGTATACAAAATATAAATCTGCGAAAAGCTACTTCACGGTCTTGTTACAAGAGACACATTTGAATAAAATATTTTGGCAATTCACGAAAACGGTAACATACTGTCATTGCATATGTGTGTCTCACGTTTTGATCTGTCACTACGTCATTCATTCCGTGCAAGTATCAAATGTATATATGTAATATTGAAGCTGCCAAATTAAAATAGGTACGAATGCTTTTCAATATTTCATCTACTATTGCGTCGGTCACCATGGCCTAGCGGTTTAGTTATAAGAAATAATAATTATATACCGTTGCGTCGGGGTTCAAATCCGTAATTGTGCTTATTTTTTGTATTTTGTTAAGAATTCATGTTCTTATTTTTTTTTATTTTTTGGATTTTTATTTATTAAAAATTAAACAATCTTAACATCAAAATTTATAAAAACTCGTTACTTTTCAAAACTACAAAAAAAAACATAGTGAGTTCAAGCCTCCGTACCGCTAATACCGTAGCGAGCAGCGTAAAGCTAATGTGTGTGTAGCATTTTCGATTTCAACCACGTATTTCTGACGATATTACAATTAAATAATGTTATATGAACATAGGCCTAATTACGCAGTTTTAATTTTTTTATTTTTAAAACAAAATAAATAAATTAAGCTTATATTATAAATCTTTAGGCCAGAGTGTGAATAAGAAAATCCAATTCCTGATAGAGAAACAGAGTAAGTAAGCAAACACTTAACGAATCACTCCGACACAACACGATGCACTGTCAGTGAAAAGTGAGTATGTGTCATGGATTGTTTGCTACTTTATGACAACTAATTTCAAGTATGTAGGTACAGTCGTGTAATACTAATCGGCTTTTATCGGTCAGTCCGCCATTTCTACAGATCTCAGGGCTTTAGCCACGAAAATTCTGACAGTTTGACATTGATGACAGGATCTAATGTTCCTACCTAAGACGGGACTGTTATAAGGTAACCAACATCAGTTTTCGGTAAAACCGTGATCGGTCATTGGTTAATCATCCTTTGTTATAATGTAACCATAGCAATGTCAGCGTCCGTGCAACTCGCAGGATCGGTCATTGGCTAACCGAGCTTTGTTGTAATTTAACCATGGCAACGTCAGTGTCCGTGCAACTCGCGGGATCGGTCATTGGCTAACCGAGCTTTGTTGTAATTTAACCATGGCAACGTCAGTGTCCGTGCAACTCGCGGGATCGGTCATTGGCTAACCGAGCTTTGTTGTAATTTAACCATGGCAACGTCAGTGTCCGTGCAACTCGCGGGATCGGTCATTGGCTAACCGAGCTTTGTTGTAATTTAACCATGGCAACGTCAGTGTCTGTGCAACTCGCGGGATCGGTCATTGGCTAACCGAGCTTTGTTGTAATTTAACCATAGCAACGGACGCGTCATTGGTGTGAACAGAGTTTTTAGTGTTTCTGCGCAGAAACGTTTTAAGTTACTTTACATTCTTAGGGTGTGTTACAATTGAGATTTTTCAACTTGTTAAATTCTTAAAATCGCGATTATCTAAAAAAATATGCGTTTTGGACTACATGTTGTACCACTTTTTTTACTTCATTTAAGTTTAGGAAGCTATGGTTAAAATCGGTCGGGTTTAAACAGCCCACGGTGTATATATAAACGGGTCACTCACGTATCTTAAGGTCGAAAACCGCTCGACATATGTTTCGGTCCAATTCGTGAACCATAATCATGAGCTCCGTGCCGCGCCGTCGCTGGCGGCGGCCCTTCGAGAACTTTTCATTCGCCTTTTCGATTTGCCTATAAGAGGGTGTTCGATTCACGACCAAGGTTGCGGCCCTGCACAAATCCGCACGCAAGACGCATGTGTTCAGCGGTATTAAAAGGAATTAAAATTATCATTGTTATGTAAACTAGATCCCAACCAAAACATAAATGTGTACAAAAAGGCCATATCTGAAAGAGTCACTGAGTCCGGGCGGGCGACTCATGCATGCCGCACGTTTCGCACAATAAGAGTAAGATAAGGACGCCATTAGTATCACGATGACGTCACGCTCTACCTCAGGCAGTGTATGTATACACCCTACATCCAGCAATCTCTTTTTAGTTTTGACATTGACAAAACCGAATGGTGGTGGTGTTGAAAATGTATTCGAGCGTAGTTAAAGAAACCTACGTTAAAGAATTTTAAATCGTATGCCAAGTGACTTAAGGTATATTTTCCCTAAATGTTCAGATATTTATGATCACCCTGTCTGTGCAGATAACTTTGACGAGTTGTGTGTTCAGATTTAATTGAAAAACCACTGCTTACATATTTATGGCAAATTGGATGTTCAGATGTTATTGACCTCATTTACTGTAAAGAATTTATTGAAATTTATTGCTGCTCAGAAATATTTGAGTACCTCGGCCGCTCCGATATATCTGATGGCGACTGTACTAGTAACTTTACTGACTTGAAAAGAACTAGAATATAATAAAACTGTACAACACACAATTACTAAAACTGCACCAGACCTGCAAACTAACTACGTAAAAACGCATGTGAAATCCGCTACGATGCGGCCGGTTGAATGTTCTGGTACGTAGATTACCGTTTAGGCATTCTAATATTTGTCATATGTCCTCTTAGTTCACTTAAGCGTTTCCTCTTTCGCTTAACTTTATTTACACTGCGATTACCCTTATTGCTTCCTGTCTAAAGTAATATTACCGCGTTAGGAAAATGTGCACACGTCCTACGTTGACAGCGGTCACCAGCGTACTGGCGGCTGGGCAATAGTCGGCCGCCGCCGCGCGCTGAACCATTTTATTTTGCCAATAACGAAATCAATTGGTATTATTGATGTACTCAACTTATTAAAAATCTATGAAGTACAAATCTAAATCTACTTAAAAACTATTATTTAAAGCAAATTTTGTGTTGATATTCATAATAGTTATCGAAATATTTGGTTTAAGGTCTAAAAAACGAGTTATTTTCAAAAAAAAATTCTATCGAGGTTTTTATCAGCAATCGTGTTTCTGATGAAGCCAAAAACTAGAGAATAGTTTGAAATAATACATATAAAAAAATTGCAGTTATAAGTTCTGTGAAAGTATTTTATTAATATTTTCTAAAATTGGTGTTTTCACTATCTAGAGCGCCTTAATGCAATATACCCTTTTAGCCCCGCTTGAACCCGCCGTCGTCAACTAACATCCCCGTAAAAAAACAAATCAAATAATCAAGTGCCCGATTATTTAAACAATTCCAAAATAATGAAACTACATTAAGCGCGCGCCGTTATATAAATATTTAAAAGAAATAAATCAAATATTTTATTTTCTTGTCTATTTGAATTCATCAAGGCTAATTTTTTTAAATAATATTTAACAAAAAAGTTTTGGTCTGAATTGCAATTTACTGTTGAACTTGCTATCAGTATGAAAAAATAACTGTTATTTCAATGTGTCATGAGAATGAACATGAGATGTTGCTGTGTGCGTGACTTCAACTCTCGTGAAACTAAATATGCTTTTAATTTACTATAATATACTTGTGTGTTTTTTTTTCATGAACAATTTTTGTTTTATTTTAGGTATTTAATATTATTAAGACCTTTATAAATATAAGGTAAATAATCGATTACAATAAAAATTAATAGGCAATCGATTATTTGAATACGTGAATTGTTTGTAATGTCATTGGATGAAAAAATTGTCATTGAATAAATTAATCACGTAGACAAAGTGGTCATAGAATAGGTAAAACATTTTTAGGATACCTGCCTTACGCGTGAAGTGTGAGTGTCGTTTGATAGGTATTTAAAAAAGAATAACTGGGGTTCTCATTAAACATTTTTGAAAGTTTCGAAAATACTCGCCCTGGAAGTTAAGAGAAAGGTGTCCCTCTCCATCTTTTTAACCGCAAGTCCAAATAGCTTAAAGACTTTTGGCAGATAAGGAACTATTTTGAACTTGGTACCTACCTAAGTTGAACCCTTTTTCATTTAATACAAAGCATGGTCCGATATGCAAGTAATTTGTGTAAATTAAAATTTTTAATTTACATATATTGCGTTAAACGCACATATTTTATACATAACTGCTGTTAACTAATTAATAATTATATGATATTGCAGAGTCACTACTTGGATTTACTGTCAGAGTCAATGACAACTCCTCCAATACTTCACATGCTGGCGTCTCGGAGCAAGACAGAGGTAGTTGTGAGAAAATCATTTTTTTACTCGACAACTATAATGTTCCTTTATGGTTTCGTAGGTCGAACTACAATAATATGCAAGATACGCAATAAACATTATTTTAACCAAGTTCAATTTTATTTTTATATTTTCTTGCCAACTTGGTAAGTTATACATATTTATTTGAAAAATAATACTACGGTTTTGTATCTTTTACTATACCGGGTGTACAATCCAAATGGGTCAGTATGGTGAAGTCGGAAACTATGAGAGATAGCGAGATCTGTTCTTAGGAACCATGACGTCGATTTCAGATTAGTTTCCGACTTCACCATACTGACCCATTTGGATTGTACACCCGGTATAACAAAATGGAACTTTGCAACTAATTATCTGTATAATTTTCAGGTGAAGTTAAGTACAGATAGTGCTTTAATAGTAACGTCTAATACCATATTTTATTTATTCCGTGCATACGTCGTGAACAAGGTGCTGAGATATTGTGTGTACGTTACTAAAGCACAATTACATCTAGCTTATTGTAAGTGATAACTTTATTTACTAATATGTTGAGATAGTAGATTGTTAAACAAGGAGTAAAATTAAATCTGCGATATGTTTAACCAATAGTTCAAATGAATAATATCATTAGAGTTCTATAAAATATATATATACACATAACCTAATGTAGTTCGTAAATCACGCCTTTGAACTATGTGTTTACTTGTCTTTTTACATAACTTTTTAGGGAATTCGTATATCGTATCATCAGTATTACCTATATTGTTAATAGGCCGTTTTAGGGAATCCGTATTCCTGTTTAAGGCCATATGTAAATAGGAATATGGATTCCCTAAAGCGGCCTATAAAAACTGGAAGCCATAACGTCCACTGCAAGGCTGTGTATCCACCAGAGATGAGCGAGGATGTGTAGCGACGAATGTGTTTTTAAGAACCAATAGAATCACATTATTTATCTAGTAGGAATTATCCTCGCTCATAACTTGAGGATACCCAGCCTCACAAATTACAGGACATTGTAGCTTGTATTTTTTATAGGCCGATTTAAGTCCTGTTTCATTGTCCTAAATGGAACTAATCCAAGTGTATCACAACTACAATAAATCTAACTATTGGCTAAATGTCACAGTTAATTGTCGAAATGTTCTAGCTCTCATAATGTACACATGTCACAATATTTAATTGTGTAAAAGTTCCTATCCTACTTACGGTTCCTCAATCCTCCAGCTGCCTTTTTCTTTAATAGTTTATTATATTTACATTTTGTTTTAGCGGATTGTAACATACTTTTCCTGTGGCCAATATTTTTTAATTCTCTTCACCTGGACAGTATTCTGACGATCCCCTTTTGTATCTTAATTTTTGTCGTGGACTACTTTACTTTCGTAAGTGTCATTTGTTAATCGTGTGCTTTATTGATTCTTCAGTGATGTAAGTATAATCATTTTTGTAATATTCTCGTCACTCTACTATTTTCTTATCATTCCTATGGCCAATGAAAACCTGTGCCCATATTAGCCAAATCAGTTAAGAGGATCATCGATATATGAAATCATGATCAATGTCAAGTCACACATAATTATAGAAAAATAAACATTATTTTTTGAGATATTTGCATCACAATATAATTACATTTTAGGCATCTATAATATTATTGTCACTTCAGCAGTTCGAACAAAGGCTAGAGTAAATTTAAATTTTAAATTTCAAATCAAATTATGAAACAAATCAATCTAATATATAAAAAAACTGTTTCGAAGTCCGCTCTTTGAATGTTCGTTCAAATGTCAAAAAATATTTTGCAGTCTTGTGGATAAAATAAAGTTTGCACTTCGAAATCAAAATAATCGTGTTCTCCACGTCTACGGAGAAATATAACGTCCGGATATTCAACCGACAATAAATGAAATAGCAATCAAATTATTCAAATAATTAAAACTTGACAATAAACTTAATTACTAGCGTAGTTTTTCTAAATAGTGGCCAATGCTAATCTTGCCATTTACTAACTGCATTTGTGCAAACAAAATGCAATCATCATTATGCTAACACTCGCTTTGCACCTTTTCTTAAATCTATCCCAATAGTCAAAATTAACAGGAGAGTATATGCCTCGGTTGTTTGGCGATTCATGAAAGCAAACATTAATGGCACTATGTTTGTACTATGAATTTTGTTGCCTATATCTGCCTGGTTAATAAGTATCTATTGGGAAGGTTTTGGACACGCTTGTTACGTCACATCCACAAAGTAATTTGTTAACTTGCGTCTTTTGAACTAAATACAATTTGCATACCGTTTTTCGAATAATCTTCAAGTAAAAGTCTTCAGACTTTGCTTTGATTTTGATCACTTCAGCCAACTTGTTTCTTTTACGATATATCGCTGATTTCTTTTCATCAAATGTAGGAACTGGTTTATACATGAGCAAGTGCCTTTTTGTATATCCGAGGAGCAGGTTCCTTATAGACGGAGAGCTGGCGACCAAATCGGTCATGTGGCTTCAGCTGTATTGAAACTCCGTTAGCTACTTCGCTGAGCAACCTTTTCCTATAATATTCATGCTGGCAGGCCGCGGGCGGTGGTTGCGGGTGGAGAAAAAAAGGAAAAAAATGTGGGCTCAGTGCCTTTATTTTTTTTTCAAACAGTTGCTCTCTACTCCCTGTGCACCTAAAAAAAATTTAAATCGATTGGGTGGTGGAACCCATTCCCACCGATATCTTTGCTTGGCAATTTTTTTTGGGCCTATAAATATATTGATTAATCTCGCGTCAGAAAAAAAGCCAACACAGCTGAGCCCACACTAAAATTATTATTATTTTGGTACTTTTGATTAACGCTGGCAACCCCTTCCCACCACCCGATCGATTTAATTTTTTTTTGGGTGCACAAGGAGTACGGAGCAACTCTTTAAAAAAAAAATTAAAGTAGCTGAGCCCATATTTTTTTTCCTTTTTTCCCCATCCCACTTCACCCGCACCCACCGCCCGCGGCCTGCCAGAACGAAGATTATAAGAAAAGTTGGTTCAGGGAAGTAGCTAACGGAGTTTCAATACAGCTGAACCTCTACATGACCGATTTTGTCGCTAGCTCTTAGGCTTATTACCTTCTATATAATTCATAGATATATTATATTGTTTATAAACACCCTGTGTCACCAGTCTACTTATCAATAGTAAGTATAGGTCTGTCTATATAATAATTGATTTATTTTAATAATAACTCTACTAATGCTTTTTGTTTTAGATAATATCACTTCAATGCCTGATTGAAGTTGTAGTTTGCGAATGGCAAATTTTAAAACGCTGGCATGCAGCAGCTATCTTAATTTTACTATCTGTATTTTGTCAGATAGATTGGTATAATATGGTGAGTTATCTTCTTAAAATGTAGTATAGAAAAAAGGCCTATTTTCGAGGAGACTTCAAAGGAAAAATTATTTTGAACTAAAATACGGTTCTTACTAGTAAAGCCATGCATAACATTAGATAAACAAGGAAGCAAAATAGGTGTTTTCTCGTGCTAATATTGAGTCTCGAATTAGTAAAAGATTCCTAAAAATGAAAAGATGGGAGAGTTTCAAGGGACGAGAGGGGAACAAACTTTGCTGCCGAGTGAAATATATAATAATATGTAATATAAATAACCCACAGTACTACTAAATATCCTAAAGTGTTTTTTCATTATCAAATTTCATTATATTATCGCAGAGGACAATTAAATGACTTGTTTTCTTTACAAATATCCGGAACACCATTATTACTTACGCATTACGCAGACTAATTCCTGGGCAGATATTATATTACGTTGATGTTGTGTTGTTGACTTAATACAGCTTCTACCCGCGAATTCACATTAATATGTGAAAGTTGGTGAAGATATGAATTTTATTTATTCATTTTAAATCTTAGGTTTGGTTTTTAACAATATTTTTATAAAAGTAGGATATAAAAACACATCCAAAACATATCATAACAATAAAAATATTATAAAAACCTAACCTAGGGTGCCTCCGGCAACGGGGCAGGGCCCAGGCTACCGGTGGATAGGGCTGCAGAGAGAGGAACCGCCGGACTACGCGCGCCGTGTCCAGGATTACCCCCTTCTGAATCTGACCCTTGATCCAACCACGTAGCGAGAGACTCTCAAGATGTTGGTCGAGACTCTTCGCTATGAGACCGTTCGCGGAAACAACTATCGGTACAATGATCGCCGAATCAACTTCCCACATGACGGTCACCTCGTGAGTCAAGTCTAATTACTTGCTGGAATTGTCCTTCCCGGCCTTCGCGAGGTTCTCGTCACATGGGACGATGATGTCGATGAGCATTGCCCGGCGCTGCAATCGATCTATCACCACGATATCAGGCTATTATTGGTGAAGATATTATTATCTCGAAGAACTCAATCAATATATAAACTAAGTAAATTACAGTAAATAGTAATGAGTACTGTATTTTAGCTTGCAATAAATTCAAGTAGCTATAACTTTACGAGGGTCGTTTGCAGTAGGTAATCCGCTTTTTTACTGCATTTTATTCGACATTTATTTTGTTTTTAGTTCTTTTTGAGGGTAAAAGTATAAAAAATTAAAAAATAGCAATAATTTATTCAATAATTATTAAAATAAAAAAAAAAAACATTCGTAATTCATGTATACCATGCTATATTTTGACATTCAAACATTTGTAAATAATAATCGAGTTCCACCAAAAAAACCGGTTTGAAAGGGTTTTTTGCGTTTTTCTCGAAACTCACTTTTTGCACTTACTGTTTTTACATTTTAAAATAGCCAAAAGACAGTTTAAATCACAGTAAGTGAGCTTATTACTGTACTTTAGGTTGCATTTTGCTCTCTTATTTACGACAGTTCGACCACTTAAATTACAGTGAGGAATACAATTAGGTACTGTATTTTAACCGGCAATATTCCTAGTGCTTTATACAGGGTGTTACAAAAATCCTGGTGATCCGTTTAAGGGGGTATACATACATCAATGTCGAACACGTAAAAAATAAAAAATATATAAAAAACGCCAAGGTGAAAAAGTTATCAAGGTTTTCTTTTTTGCTTAAAATCCGAACTGACGTAGAAAATGTTTACGATACTTACGCACGATCAGCTGTTTGACTTGAGTGAGTTCGGTGACCCATGGCAGTCTTGGCGTTAGGCCGATCGCACATTAGCTTTTTAATGTTTACGTAATTTAATTTTAAAAGTTAGTACTGGCATACCTAATTACTAGTCGACAATAACAGTTAGTCCCTAAAAAATTATTAAAAAAGAAAATTACACGCTTTTCGACCTAAGTTGGATACGTCGACGGTCACTACCTCATTTTGCACCCTATGGCCTCTTGTACAGCACAACGGATAACGAGCCCATTTTTGTAACGGGCGACGCGCAGTGCTAAATAGGCTAGTGTGTGTTTATTAACGCAAAAGTTTCGTGTACTAAGGTAACCATTTGGTGTTAGCCCGTTATCCGTTAGCAAATAGTCACTAATAAGAGCCCTAAGGTGTAACGTCCGTGACCACCTTGTACCAAAGCGACTGGACAGCCTCCCATAAACATTTTAAACGTTAACTTCCAAGGGCCCCAGACACGTTTGGACTGGACAATAAACATGAAAGGGCCTCAAACTTTAGCGCCGCTGCCGCTAACATTTAACGAAACGTCGCCCATTACTGTATCACCGCAAAGTTCTGCGCTCTTCAAAGATCAAATTTACCTACTTTGCTCAAACTACCACTGTGCAATTCAACAATAAAAAATATTTCCATAAACAGTTTGTAGCCTGCCTTAGCCCCGCCCACCACGTGCGCTTGCGACGTTCCGAACACGAACCAAACCGATTAATTAGTGTTATCTCTATCTAACGCTAGCAAAATGTGTCACGATGTCTTAGTATTACGTCTCATTCTCGCAATCAAAGTGCCGACACGGCGCGCGGCGGCCCTTTCAACGCGGCGTGCTTTAGCGGCGAATCAAAGATGGCCGGCGAATAGGCGATATTGAATAAAGCCGCGTTTTCACTTTGTTTACATTTGAATTGTTTTAGGATTTTTTGTGTTATGTAAGTTTTTGGTTTTTAAGTTATTTATGATAATTTAAATCGGGCCTAGAATTTTGTCTCTTATTAATTTAAGTAATTTAAGCGGAATCATAAATTTTATTTTTCTTATCAGACAATTGGGTGTCAGAAAATCGCCTTATCTAAATCAACAATCCTTTGCATAATTCAATCCGAATTGTAATTTCTTTACAAAACCAGACTTATTCGTACCTACTAAAATGACAGATCGTATGTACCAATGCGAGAAATCAAACTTTTATTTTAGAATCTGAAGAATAAAAACTAACCCGCTTATTCATAAAGGTTTCTCAAACCTACTTCAGTTGAATTATGTTTTGTCTATCTGTAAATTACTGATAAGGACAAAACATTTAACTAAAGTAGGTTTGAGAGACGTTTATGAATAAGCGGGTAAGTAATAAGTCTCTGCCACTCCTGGGCTAAGTACCTAACTACGCATATCTACTTCTGTTCTGTTTTCGGATACAATCAATAAAAACGTTCTAAATAAATAAAATATTTTTCTGTCTGCGCAAACTTTGATTAACACGGTGTTTTGAATTTAACTTACATACTTAAATGTTTGTCATTTGAAATGAAAATTGCACCTCATCTCTTCCCGCGGGTGTCGTAAGAAGTGACAAAGAGTAAAAAACCAACGGCGTCGGTCGAAACCGAACTAACAGCTACTGAGGTCCCCAACCCGCCTGCCAAGCGTGGCGACTATGGCACCACCCCCCCAAGATGATACAAGTAATCTTTGGGGGAGGCCTATGTCCATCAGTGCACGTCATAAAGCGGAAATGATGATGATGATGATGAAAGTATTTGATCTCGTGTAAACCGCCTTTACGAGTAAGTTACCTACAACTAGCTGGACGCGGCACTCGCGGTAGCCATTTTCCGAGAACCGTTACTGTGCTAGTCCAAAAAGTCATAACTCCATGTGAATTTCGAAACTACTTACGGCTTTTCGGCTTCTGAGAATGCTAATAAATCGGAGAATTTTGCAAACGTAGGCGTAGGTTTTTCGAAAATTTTAAATTTCGACTAGTCACAATTGAACATCGATCGGTACCGGATGTTTGCTAGTGCGCTTGTAAAGTTTATTCGATCGTGATTAGTGCAATATTGTTAGTGAGAAAATGGAGTTTAGGTACTAATGAATACTTTAACATGTTGATGTGCCTACGTGGAATAGGTACTTTCGCCCGGTTACATACGCGAGTGTTTAACACAGGCAGCTTGATGCTGGCCGCCTTCGAAGGCAGGATGAGCGGTTTGAAGATCAGGTCCTCAGTAGCGCTAGACCTCGGCGCGAATCACTTGGATGTTTGGAGAGTGTTAAAAAATAACAACCAGCATGCCTTCCAACGAGTGCATGATGTACTGCCGGGTGACCTCGGTTCAAGATTCGAGTTTTGTCAGTGGATGGTGGACAAATTGGAGGAGGACGCAAACTTTTTGGCTAAAATCCTGTTCACAGACGAGTGCTCGTTCAGTCGCACAGGCGACTTTTTAATATCCATAACGAGCACGTTTGGTCAGTGATTAATTAATTACTACACACCTAATTGCAGTTTGTTTTGCCTAGGTAGGTACATCTTCATTTTGAAAGCCCTTTTAAGGGCTAAAACAATTCATGTTTCGTGTTTGAACACAAATCAATCGCTTATTTCAATCAATTTGCCCGTCCCACTCTTGTTCGCGTTAGAGCGGGACGGCGGCAATGGCCGGCGCGTGCGCGCCTGCTCACTCGTGACTTACAGGGGTAAGCAACATTTTTTTAACAGTCCTTATTATTAATTTATATTTTTTTTTTGTTTTACGTTTTTTTTAATGTGTTTAAAATTAAAAATTGGTATGATTTCCGTGATCTCGATTCGATACTGGATATGCCCTTAAACGGATCACCAGGATTTTTGTAACACCCTGTATGCAGTATACTAATTCAATTAAGGATATAACATTTTTACTGCATTTTAATTGTAGTCAAAGATGGCCGCCACCCGTTCTGCTTAAAAAAAATCTACTCTCATCCCGGTGGGTACTAGGGCAAGTTTGGTATCATTTTCGTATAAAACGAAGATGTAGAATTTATTTCTGATATTAGATTTATATAGTTTCATAGTAATTTTACAAAAATTACATAAAAACGTGAAAAAATTAGTTGCAAATCAATGTGGTTGATACGATTTTTGTAACCTTTCTTGCAACTGCAACGAGTGTGTTCCAGACACACACTTGCGACATCTGGTAATCGGACCAAACAGGAATCCATTATATATCCAGACTCTGAAGCTACTGGAGAGGCACTGAAGCTTGTCTCCTGAAATGAACTGCTTGACATATTGCTCGAAGTATGTGCTGGCAGTAGAGAGCCGTATTCCACTTGAGGGATGTTTTCTAGCTGTCTGTCTCTCTTCATAAATAGGTATTTTTTTAATTTTTTGACTATTACAAGAACTTGAGCTGAAAAATAACATCCTGGAGTCACTCAAATCGATTGTAACAATGTTATATCAGAACGGGAACGCTGAATTTGTATCTAACCATTTTATACTTACTGGTCAAATATTGTATTCAAGGATTTTATAAGAGGGGATTGACAACGCCTTTACAACACCGCGTTCCTCCGAATTGCTAGCCAAATGAATTATAAATATACATGTAACGTATTTCGTTTGGCATCATAAAATTTAGTGTAAGTAAGCATAGGTAGATTCGTACTTGACTATTCTGTAGGATGAACACCGCGCGTGAGGCCAACCACTCGCGCTGCGCGGACATCTAATATTTTTTTCGACATCTATTTCAATAAGGGCATTATTAAAAGTTAATATTTTTTTAATCTACATAAATTAGGCTTTATTATAGTATTTTTCGTAAGACATATTTTGTCACTATACAAAAGTTATTAGCTCTCAAAGCAAAAATTTGCAACTAATTTTTTCACGTTGTAATGTATTTCTTATAAAATCACTATGAAACTATATAAATCTAATATCAGAAATGAATTCTACATTTTTGTTTTATACGAAAATGATACCAAACTTGCCCTAGTACCCACCGGGATGAGAGTAGATTTTTTTTAAGCAGAACGGGTGGCGGCCATCTTTGAACTACAGCACATAACTACCAGCCTTCCGAATAAGCCGATTTCCGAAGGAGCTTTAGTACTGTAGACCACAACCATACGCTACCTCAAGATCGTAACTGGTTACGAATAGGTAGGAATTAGTTTTCGATCGCAACTGGTGACAAAGCTCTGGTTGCGTACGGTACGCGGCCGAAGGGTTTTCTTCGCGCGCGGGTCTGATACGTACCTAACGGTTTTTTTTTAAATCTATATTCTACTGACACTAACAAAACGTACCTGGTCATACACATATGACCCATTAACGCGTTCCCTGCCACCAACGCACATGTGTGTTCATTTCCATACATTTTTGGAGGAGGTGACAGCGAATGTGTTAAAAATTGTGAGCTCGCACCCCGCGAGCTCACAAGCCCGCTGTCTGTCACTTGTTAATAAAATAAAACCAGCCAAGAACACGTCGGGCCATGCTCAGTGTAGGATTCCGTAGTCTTCAAACCCTAACTCAACAACGGTTTCAACCGATCAAGGTTAATACTTTTCATAAAAGTCATATTGTTTGAACTTGCGGCTCCAAAGATAGAGGGAATGTTTTTTTTTTCTTAATTTCCGAGTAATTATTTTTATATACCCATCTAAAGACACCACACTTTAGGATTAAACAGAAAAAAGTTTCCGCCCCCAATTCACATGTAGGGGAGCCCGTACCCTAGTTTGTTTTGTGACCACTTTGTCCGCGAGTTCGATTTACATATTCACACTAAATCTCGAGGACAATCGGCCAGACATGACAAAACTTACTAGTTGAAAGAAAAAATAAGATATTAAATTTATTTTAAAGAACATTACATAACTGGCCCTTAAAACCAGGTACCGATCCGCTATCCCTTATAAAGGGTTTTGTATGGGTTTTACATAAGGCTTTACTCACCATACCCTTATTCGAAAGCCCTTATAAAATCGCTAACCCTTATAACTAAGCGCTATCCCAAAACCCTAACAAAACCCTAATCATCCGCTCACCAAAACCTTACATATTATCGCTTATAAAGGTTAACCTTATAGAGGGCTCCCCTTTTACATACAAGCGTGCTAATTGAAATCGTAATCTTTAGTAATGTCGTAGTTAATCCTTGCGTGAAAGATACAGGTTTAGTATATGTCTACGCTAGTGTTCGAAAAGCGCGCGTACATCAAATCAAAGAAGTCAAAGAAAACGCAAGATCAGAGCAATGTGTGCTTTATGAACAAGGCAGACGATTTCAATTAGCACGCTTGTATGTAAAAGGGAAGCCCTCTTATAAGGCTAACCCTTATAAGCAATATGGTTTTGTTAGGGTATTGGGATAGCGCTTAGTTATAAGGGTTAGCGCTTTTATAAAGGCTTTAAAAGTAAAATGAAAAGGTATTGTCGAATAAGGGTATGGTGAGTAAAGCTTTATGTATAACGCATACAAAACCCTTTATAAGGGATAGCGGGCCGGTCCCTGCTTTGCTTCACTACAAGGAGTGAGGAAAGTGCGACTTTTCTCACTTTCAGGGAGTGAGCAAAGTTACTACTTTCATCACTCCAGGGGGTGAGACAAAATATATTTTTAACTGACGGACCGGTCTGGCTTAGTGGGTTGCTCTGCCTATGAAGCTGATGGTCCTGAGTTTGAATCCCAGTCAGGCCATTTATTTGTGTGATGAGCACAGATATTAATGTGTTCCTATGTGTTCCCGTTTTCTATGTATTAAAGTATTTAAATGTATCTATCTATTATAAACATCGTCGTATAGTACCTACTACACAAGCCTTATTGAGCTTACCGTAGGATTGGATCGATTTGTGTAGGATTGTCCCGAAATATTTATTTATTTAATTTAGTGCCACTTAATTTTTCGGGGTATATGTACATTATTTGAACTTAATTCGCAAAAATAAATCTCTTTCTATTCGTTAAGTGACAGAAATAGGTCGATTTATAGTTCGACATTCAAATTTCATAATGGACCCCCTAAACACCACTAACTCATCCGAATGTGAACTCACAAATTAATCAAAATAATAGTTTTCAAATGTAAATATTTTAAAAATAAAAATATTTAAACTAAATATTTAGTAATGAAGCCAGTGCAGTTGCAAATAAAACACTTAAATGAATGTGGTAACTTTACATGATGTTAATTTTTTTACAAGATTTTATTTAACTTGTATTTATCCGGGTGGAATCTTGCAACTCAATTTTTAAGCAAACATCTTTAAGCGATTGAGCTGAAATTTAACGCACTTATGTAAGTTGGGTAATTTTTGGCTGAAACTTATTTAACCTTTAATTTGTTCTCACTACTGAGGTGAAAAAATGCATGTGTCACACGAGAGTAAAGTTATTTTACATCTTGTGTTTTTGAGTTCCTCGCTACGCTTAAGATTCTAACTTAGAATCACTCGCTACGCTCGTGATTGAATTGCAGACTCTTTCGGTTATTAGGGACACAAAATAAACACTCGCAATAAAAAACAACTTTCCTCTCTTGTTGCACAAATAACTATTCCCTCGCTGTTGTAAGCTGAAAGTTTTGTTTCGCTCCGTAGGAAAATTTGTTCCCCTCTCGTGCTTAGTACCCTCCAACGCTCAAGATTCTCCTTTTTGAACCACTGTGCCAATGGTTCAATTTTGAAACCTTTCGCTAGTACGGTTCTCAATATTAGCACTAGACGGTTCACAGTGATACTAGTGTGAACACTTATCTTGCTCTCTAGTAAAATAAATATATAATAATAATGTTTTCTGCCTTTTTCTTGCAGGGTAAATGGGTCATAGTATGTGCGACCCGAATAGTTACATGTACTGAATTAATAATAGTTTCCTTCTTCTACCCTTTGGATAGGATGTTGGAGGATATCACCTTTCATAATGGGATTGCGCCTTCCTTTTTAACTGTTTTGGGCTTCAGAAAAATGTTTATATATTATTTTTGTGTAAGTTATAAGTTATAACTATAAAACTCTATTATCCTCAGAGACTAGGACACGACTGAGTAGGTACATATTTATGTATTTTTTGAATAAATGCATGTCATGTCATTATTTATATTAAAAGTCAATTAATAGTTTCAATTAATTTGTTTAATGTTTTATGGGATAACTAGTGGTAGGGAGAACTCGTCTGATCCAGCTAGTAGAGCTGGCTTCTTTGAAATGACAGATCGGGTCACTAGCTGTGTTAACGATAAATCTGGCAATACTAGGAAGTGTCTTAAGTTTTGTGTTAGGTACAGACGTTAGAGAGAGAGACGTCTGATCCCTAGATGCTGGAGGATTTGGGTTGTCATCTAGATTTCCTAAATTTGCCAGTGTTCTAGACCTTTTATCTATATATTTATATATTCACTTTGATTCGTCAGTTAGTCTCACTTGCTGTCCCAATCCCCAGTGCGAGTGAGCTAACAGCATACGGGAAAATAGGTTTTAGGTCTAATCGGAGTGTTCCCATCCGTGTTTGTCTAGATTTAGTTTAGAGACGTTTCATTGCACACCGAAAGGTTACGCGAGTAAATTAAATGTGAGACCTGGGTCTCTAGCTTGCTAATGTATCGGTAGAATAGTTAGTTAGTGAAGTTGCTTTATTTATTTATGACAAACTTTACTTTACTTATTTTGATTTCATTCTGTTATCTACGGATCTGTAATTTCATCTTCGACCTTAAAAATACAAGGTTGATCATCACTTCACTATTTAAATAATTATCAGTGAATATTTTATCATGGCTTGATCGAGGCAATACAAGATCGTAGTTCATTTTGGCACCAGAGGATCCAAATGACTAAACCTAAGTCTGAATGAAATTATTTCATCGAATAATACAATTTAAATACAAATCTTCAAATTTACAGTGAAACTAGAGAACCGAAGTGGATCTAATACTGCTGTTAAATACTATCAGTATTTGTTATGCTAACGATCCCTTTGTTTTCCTCTCACTATTGACAAAAATGTCATTATAACAAAGCATATAAGTAAATGCAGGCATGGGGCGGAAGCTTGACCCACTACTGGCCTGATGGCTACGGGTGTCGCGGAGGAGGGGCGACATATTTACCCCGTAACAATAATATTTTTAAATTATACATTTTAATCTATTATTCTAATTATTCCTTTTACATTATTATAATTTTGATTTCATCTTATAACCAATTCACTTGACATACTGATAACTTTTATTTCACACTTACATTATTGACATTATTGACATCTGTTTATTTCTTGGTATTTAACGTTAAATAGGGTATATCGATACAAAACTCCATTCTACATGCGAAAAGGGTCTCGGTTACTATCAGCGGTTACAACGTGGTTTCTACATTCACACTAGCGATCATTTGGCCAATTTACTGATCCAATTCAAAATATTAACTTGTTACTTATTTCTTTCAATAACTTTAGGTTTATTTATTAATCAGATTATCGTGACGTAGTTAAATTAGATTTTCATTTCTCATGCTCGGAAAGTGGGTCATTGTTTATCTACTATGCGGGTGAAAAGTGATATGTTTCCGCCCTAGGGTCGCAATTTGGCATGTTCCTATTAGTTCTCCCCTTGTGAGCACTAACACCCTCGTAAGCAGTAGAACAAAGTGGCGAAAATAACCTTATTTACCGACGCCACAAACAAATACATGAGAATAGTTCTTTCTCTTAAATTATAAAATATGTCAATTAATTCAAATATTTATATTATTCGGTTCAAATATTTAAGTGTCTTGGCTCTATATTACAGTAACAAAAAGGAATAAACCTAAGATGTTTTTAAAACTTTAATATGCGCAGCTAAGCAACGGCAGTAACTTATACTGCCAAACATGAATGTATAATTACTTATTGGAAATATTACCTTCTTATTAGTCATTATTACATTGAATAGGACCATTTTATTACAAATTCTATTACTTTATACATAAAACAAGCCTTAAATTTTAATTATAAAGGGTTGGGTTTTTCTATAAAACTAAAATGCTGTTTAAGACACCCATTAATTCGCCAATAACGCGCGCGAAAAAAAAGATTCTGTGCGTTATGACAATTATCTGTGGACAGTTATGCTGCAAGAAAAAAGTTAGAGGCTGAGATTCCGCGCAACTATTGAAAACACTGGGATAGTAAACAAAGTATAGTTATATTTTGAAATTAATAATTACGGGTTAATTAAGCGATTCTAAAATCGACCTAACACCTGACGGAATTAGAAATAAAGGTCAAGTTATCATGGAAAACCTCCTACCGCAAGTTTCAATAGAAAATCGTATCAGTATTGTTATCGTATCAGTTAACTTGTATGAAATGGCGGTCCGAGAAAATAGTGAAATATTTGTCAGAATGTGTGCTGATCCTTTATAAATATATTTCAATGATTAATCGATCAAACTTAAACCTTCAGCTCCATGCTTCAACTTAAACAAGGTGATGCGGTAAGATTAGTTTTTTAGTCAGTCATTTTATTATCTAAGAGACATTTTTTTTACTTTCTTCTTGCTCTTATTTTACTTTCCTCGCATTCGAAATGAAAAATAGTATGCTTCTCACTTCGTTCGAGCGCCAAACTACCTCGTCGTCAATGAGTGCCTTTCTACCCTTGATTAACAATCTACTATTTGTTATTAGAATATTAGTTTTATTTTGTATTAATTTAGTTTAACTTATTTAAGGAGTTTAGTTTAAGGAGAGAGACACAGAGAGAAGGTGAAGGGGAAGATCGTTACTCTAGCAAACCCAAAATTAAAAAAAGGAAATTACAACACATACATACAACATAAAAACTTACTTTTCCAGTAAATAATTGACCGAAAAAAATTGTACTGCTGTTTTTACCGCTGAAAGAGTTAGCTACGTCTGGTAAATTTTCTAATTGTCCTAGAACGCGAGCTCCACCAGCCGATGTCGCAAACCAACTTCTCAAACGTACGAAATGTAAAATGTCATGTAAGAATCGGCCAAGTGCGAGTCGGACTCGCGCACGAAGGGTTTCGTACCAGGCAAAAAATCGCATTGTTATATGGGAGCCCCCTTTAATATTTATTTTATTTCGTTTTTAGTATTTGTATAGAGGCAACGGAAATATATCACCTGTGAAAATTTCAACTATCTGCTTATCGTTCGCGTATCTTTCCGTCTATACTGCCTTATACTGCCTTGATAAAGACGGACGAACGGACGGACTGACAGACGAACGGCCAGCGCAGTCTTAGTCGTTTTTTTTCCCTTTTGGGTACGAAATCCTAAAAACACGTAGGTATGACTAAACATAAGGTATACGGTACGTTTATGATCAATGCAACTACACCATTGCTGATGGACAAGAAAACATTGGAACTCGCACTAATAACATAAATAAAATGTGTGTATCCCATTGTGTATAAAAATACAAAGTTTCGTACGTTTGAGAAGTCGGCTCGTAGCGCTCGCGTTCTAGGTCAATTAGACAATTTAACAGACGTAGCTAACTCATTCAGCAGTAAATACCGCAGTACAATTTTTTTCGGTCAATTATTTACTGGAAAAGTAAGTTTTTTTTTTAAATTAAAATTCAATAAAATATACCCTCGAACTGTTGAGGTACATTTTTTTTTAAGTATGTACTGATTGAGTATATACTGTCTACATCAGCATTAAGTTTCAATAAAATACAAAAAAAAAACACTGGGGTCTCCAGGGAGCAATGATGTGTCCAGAGCCCTGAGTGTAAGTTTTTAACGTAACCTTACGTCACGAACGCGTTTGCGTTTCCCATATAAATAACATTATCACTTACGCGTTCGTAAACGGTTTTTTACGTCAAAAGAAACTTACCACAAAAGTCTCAGGTGCGCCAGGCCGCCGTGCCCCGCGCCGGCTGGTATGCGTACTGCTGAGGGTTAATCAGTTTATTGTCATTAAAGTATTTCATTAGTTGTATGCTCATTAGCCGTTCTAGTACCTTAGATACTACGGGTATCAATGATATTGGCCTGTAGCATTTGAGTGCATCCATGTTGCCTTTTCCTTTGTATATAGTTTGCACCTTCACTATTTTTAGTAAGTTTGGATATACTGCACTATTTACACACCGATTAAATAAATTAATTAATACAGACAATGTTTCTGGGGGGGTGAGAAATCCAGAACATAAATAAACATCCTTGGAGTGCTTCTTTTTAATGTTTTGAATAGCATATAATGTGTCTATAGTGAATGGGTTAAACCTAAACACGGGGAATGGGGTAGGTAGGTATTTACGAAGATAGCTAAGCGATTCCTGTCATGTTTACTCGCGTGGATGTAGTATTTGGTTAAGCCGTACGGCCGCGTCAGCCGAGCGCTTGGTGTCGCAGGCGCCACCCGATCTGCTCACCAGTATACCGAGTACCGAGATTTTTAACCCTCTACTGCCACTTGGAACCAACATTAACTTAACCCTAAAACGTTTTTATTTTTTTCTTAAAAAGTGTAATAAGGATAATTATCAAATTTTGCACACATGTTGATGTGATCAATATAAAGTATCTAGAAAAAAAAATAGCTCACTACTTATTTTCCTAGAAAAAAAAACCGAAAAAATTAAAAATAACAGGTGGCAGTAGAGGGTTAAAAACTGGTATTGATTTTTTTCATTTGACGTGGCATTAACTGGTATCGGGAATATCTTTCATCTAAATCATCTTTGCACAAATCTAAAACCGACAAATTAGGCAATTTAACAGTTTCTGAAAATCGAGGGAAATTCCCATACTATACCTTGTCACAAGAATTTCAACAAATTTTTTCGTTACCTTCCTACCGGTATTTTTGCCTGGCTATTTTTTTGGCGCTTACATATTGATTAATCTCGCGTCAGAAAAAAAGCCAATACAGCTGAGCCCACATGAAAGTTATTATTATTTTGGTACTTTCAATTAACACTGGCAACCCCTTCCCACCGCCCGATCGGTATAAATTATTTTTTGGGTGCATAGGGAGTACAGAACAACTGTTTTAAAGAAAAAATTAAAGTCGCTGAGCCTACATTTTTTTTCTTCCCCACGCCACTACACCCGCACCCACCGCCCGCGGCCTGCCAGCACGTAAATTATAGGAAAAGGTTGTTCAGGGAAGTAGCTAACGGAATTTTATTACAGCTGAAGCCACATGATCGATTTGGTCGCTAGCTCTTAGACCATTATGTGAGGTAGTGTTTTGTCGCATGATGCTATGTAAATGGGGGAACTGTTTATTCAAATATCCTAATATGATACAAACCGTTAACTTTCAAAATGTCTTCAAGAAAAAACCCGCATTTAATTGATCATACCGTGGGCACAGTTATTTTAAATACTTTAGTGATGTAATCAATCAAGTGACTCATTTATTTATTGGTGAAAGGTATGTGTCAGCTTAAAATTATGCTGATTAAAATATAAGACTTACAGCTAACTAAAACTAACAAAACTTAATCTATACCCCCTATTAGTGTAATTGAGTAATGTAACGTTTTTAATTTTTTCGTCATGTTTCAATAACGTCACTGAATAACGTCATAAATAAAGTAACGTAAAGTTTTTTATTTCGAATAAAGCATGAAATAACTGCAGACTTGAAATGATCGGGCGACTGATATATTGCACAGCGCAATTTGGTGTATTCTGCCCAGGATCTGTGGCAAATTTATGCTACAGGCACCTTCAGTTTTCTATTACGTTAAAATATTTACGGGGAAATGGTGAAAATGTAAAATTTACACTCCATGATACTACATTATTTGGGACACACTAAAGGATCCTATACCCCACACATCGATCATATCACATCCTTTTGATGAAAGACACGACAAGGTTATCACTTATACATCTTTTCTTTCACTTATTACCTATTAAATATCATACAAAAACATTGTTTAAAAGTCCATTTAACAAGCTAATGTCAAAAAACACTCGATTCGTGATTCATAATTTGTATAAAATTACTTTGTACTCTTGTAAATAAAATGGAGATTTGATATCTGTTTTTAAAGAATAATAGTGGGTTTTTCGAGAGCTAGTTAGGTGAAAAAACACAAAACAGAAAAAAAAAACAGAAGTGGCATACGCGGTGATTAGTATAAGAACCGATGTCGCCAAAACACACACCAGTTCACGCACAAACACTACAATAGCCAACCGCCTGTGTCAACTTATTAAAAAAGTAATTTGTACCACGACTGGTTAATATAGGTTAAATTTAAACTTTAACATAAATGCGACATTTTCGAAGTTGAATTACAATACTAATTTTCATTCAAAGTGGCATCTAGCGTCAAGTAGTGGAACTACAATATTTGTGATATAGCAATTTGACAATAGATGTCAGAATTAGCGCATAAATGTTCTTTCTCTCTTTCACTTATGTAGTCTTAGCAAGAGTGAGTATGATACCATGTAGGTGTAGTACGTTACGGTTGAAAAATATCATAGTTATATACATCCAAGAGTCGGTATGATATCTAAAAAAAAATATTGGGTATATACGTAAATGCTTGCTACTAAGTTTTTTATTGTTTACAATGATAGATCAATCATTAGTTGATATATTATGATAAATTATGATTTTTGATCATGCCTCTTATAAATTATACGAGTAGTTAGTATTTTAATATATTCTATAACAAAATCAGTAGTGTAAGAAATCACGAAAAGAAACCAAAAATGAGGATTTTGTATGACTTTGGTACAGGAAATAAATGTTAGGATAATTTAACCCTTAATAGGGCAGAGGTATTAATTTCAGAAAAAAACAAATTCGTCAACTTTTTTAGACATTTATTGTAGCCATAATCTTCATACTACCAATGAAAAAAAATTCAGGAAATCATTTTCTCTGAAAAACAGGATGGTAATTATATGGCCATTGCCTCATAATAGCGTGTAGAAAGTGGTAACTATTTTACCGCCGCCCCATCGTGCTGCCTAGGCCATACTATCCCCAGGTTGATGATGTGTGGACATACCGTCTGTGGATGCACAATGAAAGTTTTTAAAGCACGGCGTGGCACATGGAGCTACTTTGCATGCGTCACACCGTATTCGCGATCGTTTTTCAATTTTTGACAAACCTCGTACAACTTGACTATCGTAATCATGATCGAACATCAAATTAGAAATATATTCCATGTCATCATCTGAGTCACTTTCAAGACTGGAAAGATCATTTTCAAGTAGTTCTTCAATATTTTTATCATAGTCTCTTTTTTTTAGACATTCTCACTGTAAACTAAAAAAATAAATACAATCGAACCGTTCTTTTTTGACGGTACCGGGCAATGGTAAAATATTTACCACCAACTTAGACCTGTCTTTCCAAACGGTGGAAACAGATATTTTAAATGGCTAACACTTATATAACTAGGTAATATAGTGTACTACTACGAAAAAACAACAAAAACCACTTACCGGAATGTTGCGTTAACAAATCGGCAACAAGTATTTACCGCACACCAAAAAATTGTACAAATTTTGAATTTTTTGACAAGCAGCCACAGACCTACGTTTTGACACTTCACAGTGTTGCCAACGTATTTTTTTATGATTGACAGATTATGTCCGCGTTCATAAACCTAACTGAATGACGTTTACGTCAAATAGTTTTTAATCTGTGTCCTCCAGAGCCAAGTGGTAAATATATGACCACTGCCTTATTAAGGGTTAAAATGTAATTATATACTCGTACACTGGAAATATTTTTCTAAAGCAAGATGTGACATAGAGTAATAATATAATTTATTGAATCAGGTAAACGTTACATCAAAATTGTTGTGGTCGTAAAAGAATCCTATTTAATTTTGTCTTAACGGGAAAAGGGGGTACCTAACTAATTACATAATAACTGACCCCGCATCATTTCAGTAAGCCCCTGTTTCACCACGCTGATGAAATGTGTAAAAAAATATTAAACTGTTATAATAAAAATTACAGTTCATTTTTTTTACTATATTACTTAGCATAATCTACTTTTTATAGATTGTTAGCTAAGGATTATGAAGCATTATTTTTAAATACGATATTGTTACTTCATGAATATGGTATATAATAATGCGTATTAAATTATCTGCTTTTAAACTTGACATCTTATTTATTCAAGCATTGCTTTTTAAACATTACTTTAATCATATATGTATGACATCTTATTTATTCAAGCATTGCTTTTTAAACATTACTTTAATCTTATATGTATGACTTTTAATCTTATTTAATCATTACTTTAACGAAAAGCGACAGGTTCAAATGATATATCGTGCATAAGTTGCGACAAATTCATTGGTACAAGCCGGAGTTCGAACCTCATTGATATGGATACAAATAATAAATGCATTATACTTTAATCGTAAGAAATGTTAAGGACCGTTAATGTAAACACAATTAAAATGTATAGGCCTCCTAAACAAATATCGATATTCAGAAACTTTTGGACATTTTCCTGGCACTAGTTGGAGTAGCGTACCATAGTTGACACGTTCGAGAATGTTTTGCAGTTTAATGCTAGTTGGATTTCATCCTTATTTCTTAAAAGTTGAGTTGGAATTTATATTACATTACATACATACATTTCAGCCGTATGCAGTCCACTGCTGGACATAGGCCTCCCACAAATAAGACTTGTATCATCTTGGGGGTAGTTGCCATAGTCACCACGCTTGGCAGGCGGGTTGGCGACCGCAGTAGCTGTAGATTGGTTTTCAACGGACGCTGCCGTAGGATTTTTTCCTTTGTCGCCTCTTACGACACCCGCGGGAGGAGATGGGGTGGTGCTATTCTAGTCAGCCAGCGTCACACGGCAAAGTCGTCATCACATGGCAATTTCATATTAATTTATATTGCGCGTACAAAAATATTTCTCAGTGTGAGAATGAATCATTAATGTAATAAATAATGAAATAAGATTAACTGATTGATAGTAAATCATACCTTTATGATCAAAATTCAAACTCGGTCTTTCGTTTACGTACTTTAAAATGGAGAAATAAGCCATATGTGACATTATCTAGGAAAAGGGACCTTATTGTCGATGGCACTTACGTCAAATCGCGTTGCGTTTGTATTGTATCGTCTTAAACAACGACATAAGCGCCATCGACAATAAGGTCCCTTTTCATAGATAATGTCACATATTTGTATTTAGTCTGATTTTTGTCATTTTTCCTGCTGATAGGTTTTGCATTAGTGGCTGAGTCGGTGGTACGACTGCGCGCTTCTGCGCTCACTGTTGCTGCCACACACTGGACGCCTAAATTACTCTCCTATATCCTATATATAGTTTTCATTTTTCTGTGATAAATAGTATCCTGTTGAATTCATTTGTAATTGTTGTACATATTTCCGGTTGAACTTACTACTCGTATTTGCACGACTGGATTAAATCGAGTTATATATCTGCACAGCCAATATTACCTATTAATTCATCTTTTATCTTCGCACAATGATCCGGTTTGTTATTTGTAGACGGCATTCTTCGCTTCACCAATTTTCGGATATTTTTTGCCGGACCACTGGAGAGTAATATTAATTATCTACTTCGTGGCAATATTTGTGGTTGGATTGCTTGTCAAGCTGTATTATATTATTTCTAAAAAGAAGGTATTTTTTTTCCTAATCACTATATACTAATACTTTGGTAATAGTTGTTTATTTTGTCTATAGGACCAGCGCATTGAAACCCTCCCAACGTTCAAGAATCTAGTCTTGGAACCACTCACAATGCTCGTTGTCCAATTTTGGAATGTTTAGCTAGCTTGGGTTTCATTGTAGCTTGACTCCCGTAACTAGTTTTGGTTTTACCTGACTTATTAATATTAGCACTATATATTTATATTTAGGGTGATGGCACCAATGTTGGACGCTAAGTTGACAGGCACCAATGATGATATTACACTTATTCGTTCTTAATTCAAAACCATAACATTATAAATTGAATATGTACCAACAAATGCTCAACACTTGACTTCTTTGAGATTAGCACTAATTGTTGATTCATGATTGGTTCCTTATCCATTACTGGCGCCGTCGCCCTATAAAGTCGTAAAACGCATTTATACGTATGTTTTATTTTAGAGTTGTAAGATGATATTTGTGCCTATCAAAAACTGGGGTCCGTACGATTTCACTTTGAGGTTATTAAGAAAAAAATATGATTCTTCAAAAGTAAGTTAATCCACTAAATATTATATATTTTTTACAGTTAAGGTAAATATTTAAAAAATAAGGACTGAGAGCATTAAGATTATTTTTGTATTTTATAACTTTAGAGATGCCCTGAATTGACCAGGTCAACTCGACTTTCACAGGCGTTATAAGTATTGGCGTGTTTAATATTGTATTTGAATCAATCAATAGCTATTAGTTAATAAATATGCAACTTATGTGTCACCGTAAAATTGTAAATTCCATTAGATTTTTTTTTACTGGCGATATTATAAACAAGGTATCAAAAAATTGTGAACTCTAACGTACTGTTTACAATTTAACAGTTGAATTGTGAACTGGCATGCGTCAGAAACGGCGACTCGTACCTTTAGCGCGTGACGCATACATAGCGTTCATCCAACGAATTCATGCCATACTGCGTAATTATTAATCTTGTACTAAATTAGTTAAACAATGTTTTATTTACTTACAGCATATTCAGTCGCAAGGACCAAGAGATCTAAGTAGATATTTGATACAAAAGGCTGAGCCTAATTTATATAAAATTGATTTGCGCTACGATCCACTGCCAAAATCAATGATGTTTGTACGTTTCGGAAACTATTTAACGAATCGAATTAAAAATATTGCTTGACTGTCTGTTTACATATAATGTTTTGTATTCATATTAAATGATAAATATAGTCATGTTTGCTTATTTAATACTTTAATTATACTCAATATAACCTATATTTGAAATATTTTACAGGTTCGAGTAGGATACCCTCGAGGCGGTGAAATAAAAATAGTATTTTGTGCAACAGTTACATATTAAGAGGTTTTTAGATTTGAGTGTCGAAGTTACAATACCTACGATGCGTAGCTGAGTTTTTTTAATAACAGACCCGACAATTTTAAGACATTATGTGCCGTTGCACACGGTACATTTTCTATGACTACACAGAACAGAAAAAAATACCAATAGAACATTAACATATATTGAAAGCGTTAATAATTATATTTACATTTTTTTATTTTATTTTTGGGGGTGTAAGGGGTAACACTAAGACCAAATTTACCCATTTGCTAACCTCACCTGCCTGCGGTGTACCCTGCAGAGCCCTGAGTGTAATTTTTTTTTAACTTTACGTCACGAACGCGTTTGCGTTTCCCATATAAATAACATTATCACTAACGCGTTCGTAAACGTTTTTTTACGTCAAAAGAAACTTACACTAGAGGCTCTGATTAACAGACAAGGCTCTGGCGACCGACCGATGGCGGTATATCCATCCAATAGGCGTAGTGAAGTACAACAGGCCGGTGAAGGGCAGCAGCTACACCGGCGCGAGAGGCTACGTTCTGCGATCGCCAACCCGCTTGTCCATCGTGGCGATTATGAGAATTCCCCCCAATCAATCAATCAATCAATGGTTTATTTGCCAGAATACGTAAAACATAGGTACAATACATGGTTTTAAAGGTACAGCGGATATAGTATTCAGTCGATTAATGACATGCAAATATTTTTGTCCTAGAAAAATAATTTAAAAATATTATAATTAAAATTTTAAATTTAAAAATAGGTATTCCAATGAATTTTAATACAGGCATGTCAAACAAAATAAACAATACAATAATAAATTAAATTGATTCTTAAGCACAGTACATGTATACATTTTAAATGATTTTAAGGAATATCAATACATTCATGTCACAAAAAAAATACGTCAATAATTTGAATTAGATTAACTTATACGCTAATATTTATGTTATATGTTATTTTAATTTTAATTATACAATTGGAAATCTATAAATTCATCGATACTATAAAAACAATTATCCAAGAGCCATTGAGTCAATACTTTTGAAAACTTATTATAATCCATTTGCCTGGAAGACTATTACAAGAAATAATACACATATTATACGCATTTTTCCGATAGATCGCTGAGTGACAGGGAGGGTGGTACAATAGGCCCTCATATTGAGCTCTCTGCTCTCTTGCGAAGACGTCGGTTCTGCGCTTAAACAGTTCTGGATGTTTTTTGACAAACTGGCATGCTTTTTTTATGTACATACATGCTAAAGGTAGAATATTTAGTTCCTTAAAGAGTGGTCTGTGATTTTCTGATGCCCAGATATTATATATAGCACGGATGCACTTTTTTTGCCTAAGAAACGCTCTGCTTACATCGACTGAATTTCCCCAAAGCAAGAGCCCATAGTTTAGCAATGACGATGCATAACCATGATATGCTGTAATTGCTGCTTCAACTGATACAGATGTCCTCAGTTTCCTTATGGCAAATGCAAAACTGTCCAGCTTGGTACACACATAATCAATATGAACTTTCCAATTTAAATTCTTATCTATATATAACCCTAAAAATTTCAGACTCTCGCAATTTTCTATTTCTACACCATTATAATTGACGTTTATCTGACTTAACTTAGCATTGTATGATTGGAATTGTATATAAAGAGTTTTATTAAAATTAATATCCAGGTTATTGTTACTTGTCCATTGGCATATTTCAGCTAAAAATTGATTTATGCTTTCTTCATGTGAAAACTTATCATAAGCTTTCACCATTATGGTAGTATCATCAGCAAATAAGATGCACTCGGGTGTGGTCGCTCGAGGAAGATCATTGACGTAGATAATAAAAAGCAACGGGCCAAGATTACTACCTTGAGGGACCCCCATTTTATTTTCACGATAGTTGGAAAGAAAATTATGTCTTACGAGATTGTTGCCATCTTTGACTATTTTTGAGATTTCTGTGTATTGCCTCCTACCATCGAGATAACTTTTAAACCATTCAAGTACAGGACCCCGTATTCCATAGGTTTCAAATTTCCTTAAAAGTATAATATGATCTACATTATCGAATGCCTTACTTAAGTCTAGAAATATCGACATAATAGGAATTTTAATATTAATAGCTTCCGTCACGTACTTAATCAAGTGAAAACATGCCAATTCAGTTGAACGGCCCCTTCTGAATCCAAACTGATTAGGATGATAAATATTATGCTTGTCAAGAAAAACTGTTAGTCTGACGCACATGGCTTTTTCAAAAATCTTTGATAGGACGGGAACTAATGTAATAGGCCTATAATTATTAATATCTCCACGATCACCTTTTTTATATAATGGCTTAATTTTTGATATTTTTAATTGCTCTGGAAAGATACCTTCTTGGAAAGAAAGGTTTATGATATAACACAAGGGATAACTTAAGTAAGCAGCATTCAACTTTAGTAATTCTGTAATAATATTGTCATAGCCACAAGCTTTACTGTTGTTCAATGACATAATTATCTTGTAGACCTCATTCTCGTCTACTGGCCTTAAAAACATAGAACGCTGATTATTGTAGTTGCTATGTATATTAAATTCAGTTCGATTACTGCAAGCACCCTGATTTACAATGTCTATAAAGAAATTATTAAATGTGTTACAAATGTCTGGAGGATTAATATAAGTCGTATTATTAAATTGTATAGTTAAAGTCATTATTTTTATCACTATCGCATGTCATAGAGGAAATAACCCTCCAAGTAGCCTTACATTTATTTTTATTAGTCCGAATATAATTATTATTAACTATTCTTTGAGAAGTGTGAATGCAGTTCTTTAGAAGTCTATTATATATTCTGAGTAACCGTCTATTATCGTTATTGTTTGAATTTGATAATCTCATTTGAATATATAATTTGCGTTTATTCTTACAAGATCTTCTTATCCCCTTCGTGAGCCACTTGATTTTATTCTGACGTATACATACCTTAACCTTTATTAAAGGAAAACACAACTCATAGAGAAGACACAAAAGATCATACAATAAAGCAAAAGCGCCACTAAAATCATGAGTAGTCAATACACCAGAAAAGGACAAGGCGGCAATGCATTCAGAGAATTTTGTCATATTTTCTTTACAATAATTCCGTTTAAACTCAAACCATTGGAAACGTTCCTTTGACTTTCGTATTTTTATATCTATAGTTTGCCCCTTATCATGATCTGACAGACATAAATTGTGTGTAGCTAATTTGACGCCTTTTATGTTACTGGCTATTTGATCTAAACAAGCCTTGCCTCTGGTCGGCGAGTTGATATGCATTACAAAATTATGATTAATAAGTACACCTAATGTATGAAATCCTGCGGCGCTTACAGTTTTTTCGAGTTGATAAGTTTGTATGGGGGAACAATATTTTAGTTCTTTAGTATATTACTCGATCTTTTTTCATACTTTCTCACCATTTAAATCTTCTCTGAGCTACTACAAATATTTCAAGACCAAAATTAGCCAAATCGGTAAAGCCGTTCGCAAGTTATGACCAACAGAAATAGGGGTTCATTTTAATATACATAGATTTTTTCAAAAACCATTAAACCTATCAAGTTCAAAATAATTTTCCTAGAAAGTTTATGTAAAGTTCTACTTTTGAGATTTTTTTCATATTTTTGAAACTTGTGGTTCAAAAGTTAGAGGGGGGGGACGCACTTTTTTTTACTTCAGGAGCGATTATTTCCGAAAATATTTACATTATCCAAAAATGATGTTAGTAAACCCCAATTCATTTAAAAAAAAACAAATACCTATCTAACAATATATCCCACGTTAGGATTAGAATGTAGAAAAAAATCACTCCCCACTTTACGTGTAGGGAGTACCCTAAGAAAACATTTTTTTCCACTTTTTATTTTTGCACTTTGTCGGCGTGATTGATATACATATTACTGGGCAATTTCACTTTCAGGGACACCCAATTACCTTAATTGTTACATAAAAGTTAAACCAGTGGTCAGTTTAGTGACGACAATTAAGCGTGAAATCTTTATGTAAATCATCTTTATTCGCATTTTTCTATTACAATAACACGTATTATTTATGGATTGAACATAAAACAGTAGAATGTATTGAAATTTAAAGCTTAATTGTCGTCACTAAACTGACCACTGATTTAATTTTTATTTGACAATTAAGTTAATTGGGTGTCCCTGAAAGTGAAATTGCCCTACTACCAAATTTCAGCTTTGTAGTGCTAACGGTCACTGAGATTATCTGCGGACGGATGGACAGACATGGCGAAACTATAAGGGTTCCTAGTTGACTACGGAACCCTAAAAAACAGAAAGCAATTCACTCCAAAAACGAGTATATGGGGAAGCTGATGACTTTAGGTATAATAATATTAATAATGTAGGCGTGCATTTGCCTAAGAATCTGGCTACCAACAGACGTTGGCGCATGTGCACGTGGGCTTAGCTTAAAATAATAAAAGGTCAAAAATTGGATGCGAGACTTGTAAAGTCCCACTTTGTGCTGTCCCATGCTTCAGAGATTTTCATGTTTTTAATGATGTCGACTGATGGCCCGACATGCTCTTGGCTGGTTATTTTTTTGCAAGCATTCAGTTTTAAGTTAAGTAAGGTTATAATTATTTCTTGCTATAAAAAAAATAATGGTCGAAGGGTTAAGGTATAATTTATCAATGAAGAGATTCAAATATCTATATCATCATTGTAATAGGTAGGTACTCTATTCCTTCGAGACCCATTGGGTGCCAAGTTATGTAGGACTATGTGTTCTGAACCGTTTATTCTACATTTTGACCTTCTAAAAATCTAGTTATTTATTGTGACGTCTATATTGCTGGCATTGTCATGGTGTACAATGATCTGCGTCGCTGGTTGGTTTTACATATTTCTTGAAATACTTTCTGTACACAAATGATCGTTTGTGTACCAATTAACAGTTTCCGAATTAACCGTTTTACGGTTATTTAGCGTCACTGTAGTCACATCGTCATTAATACCGTCTGACTGATTCAGCGGTTTAAGCGTGAAGAGGTAACAGAAAGACATAACGTTACTTTTGCATTTATAACACAGTATGGAGGTAAAAAATTCATTACGCGATCAACGATTTTGGGGGTACCTCAGGTAGATTGGCAGAAGTGCTTCAAAAATTGGCTCACACAAATGCAAAAGTGCATTGATCACAAAACAGAATACTTAGAAAAACATATTCAGCCATATACTTACGTTGGTTTATTTTTTCATTCCGGATATAAGTAGCAGCCCTCGTATAAGGTATAATTTGGTTTATCACCGTCGGGGAATCGAAGGTGCTACTTTATTAACGACATCGCTTCATCACAGCCAAATGACGAACTAGTTAGATTGCTCTGTGCTGCTGTTTACACGTATGTAGGTTGGATATTGAAAATTTATTGCGTAGAAATAAGCTCTGTATATTATATTTCCGGAAAATGAATTACAAAGAACCCCGTACCAAAACTATAGAAAATGTGGTTTCAGTTAAATATTCTGAGATTTTGAGATAATATAGATTTTAACGTACTGAACAAGTCTCTATGGGAGCTACCACTGTTGCAGAGTCCCTTTCAGAGTTACGATTGATTTTGTACCCTCAAGGAAATCGACTCTTGTGTCTCTAGTCCTAATTTGCACCTTGTCACAGTGACAGTAATATCAGCAATCAACTTAATATGACACCTCCAGCGTCTTTTTCAAGTGCAAAATAAATCGTTTTATAAATATTTTACGAAGTTCCTATTACAGATCATTAGACCATATTTTTGTGCATTTTGATGCACGCATATTTTTACAGTAGACTGTACCAGACAAAACAAAAAGTGCGTTTCCTACGGAGCCATACCATGCGGAAAGTAGTACTTTCCGCACTATTGCTTTTTGTTTTCAGTTTTTATTTTTAACTCCTCTCTCAGCCTTATACAAAGAGATTTACTACGTCCTGATAATAATTAAAAATAAACGTTAGGTACAGATAATTTCACTATATAAGAAAAAAATATCCGTTTAAAACTAATGATATTATTCTTCGTATAAATAAAAATAATATAATATTTATAAATACACGATTGTATAAAATAAATAATTACTTAACAAGATTGGCTGAATGTGACTAATACTTGTGCTCTATTCCATTCTGACATGGCCGCTTTTCGCACATGCGCAGTAGTAAATATCTATAACGCGCATGTATTTAGGAAGAAAAAAGCCCGCCATTGGATAACTTGTCTTCAACTCGTCATTCACTATTCAGTTTTGTTTGTTTTTTAATAGAAAGGGTATATAGCCGTGTTTGGTACGCGAGAATGCCTTTGACGTGAAAATGGTTTTCCTTTCGCTCTGATAACTATACGTTGTAATTTCACCAAATATCAGCTCCAAAATCGTAGTGGTTTTTGAGATAAATAAATGGTTTTTATTTTTTATCTACTAAACTAGTAGTTCGATTTTTCCAAGATTTTTATATATTACGAAGATAATTAAGGACTTTTAACAAAAAAAAATTAACGTGAAATTTTATATATTAGTAAAAAAAATTGTAATATTTCAAAAAAAAATTTTTTTTACTTGCAAGATGGCAACACCTACCAATATTAGATATTTTATGATCCATTTAATACTCTCTACCACTTGTATATTTTCTAAAAAAAATGATTACGGATTAACAGGTTAAAAAAAGAGGATTTGTAACATCTCATGCCTGCTTACCCTCATAGATATACTATTATAACTAGATCGAGTACTAGCCCGAAAAAAGCGATCCTAGTGAGATAGCTACCACACAGACCTTTGTCTCTTTCTATAGGGTGACCACGTTAATTTTAGAAGTTAGAAAATTCCATTAAATACAATAGTGTTCTGATGTACTAGATCGGTGTAGAGACCACGCCGGCAGCTCTGAATCTATTTGACATACTACATGCGTTTTTTTGCTTCCCAAACATTTTAACATCGAATACTTATAAAATTTATTAAAAATCGTCTGTGGTATCTAATTACAAGAAATTAAATAGTAAAAGAGATTATGACGATGATTTCTAAAATTAAATATAAATAACCAGATGGTGAAAGAATAAAAATAAGCTCTTGCTGTGTTCAAATTTAAGAGTGTCGGTGGAAATTTAAGAGTGTCGGTGGAGTAAACACCAATCTTCTTTTCTCTCCGACAGCCTTCTTCATATTTTTTAGATACGTAAATCGGTAATGTCGGACATCAACAAACCAGTCGGACCGATGACCGGGTCGCTGGTAGTCGGTGGCCGCAGTATGTTAAAGTGTTCTCCATGTGTGTGCTCCATGTGGCAGTCTATGGCAGAGGCCTATATTTTGTCGTGTTGATTAAAATACAGCCTATACTTTTACATCATATAATATAATCGGAAATATTAATGTATTAAATATGGTTATCTTATTACAACGTATAAATTAATGTGTAAAACAATAAAATGTTACGTTCAGTTTTCAATGTTCAGATTTTCATTTTACTTGAAAAATATTTTATCTCTTCAACCACCATTTTGTTATTTACGATTCTTATTTTATAAAATTAACCTCATAACCATTTTTGTGTGTAATTTCCTGTAATTAACACACACGATTTGAGTTTTACATGTTGATTTTATTTTAATCTTTACCGGGTGAAAATTCGCATTTTGCACACTTATATATTCTATATGTTTATTTAGGTATATCAAAAAAATACACGCAGGAAATTAAATCACTATAACCCCGCTTCTGTGGGAATTACTTTGCCCCAATTGCTATATTCACTCTACTATAATATACAATAACAATGAAACCACATTTTACAAATTTTAATAAATATGTTTAATGTACTTTAACTCAACACCAACATTAATGTTGTCCTGTTGTGTAATTGTCCTCGTCCATGTACAAGCATGGTTACCCTAGCATCTAGTTGACTTTGGGTTGCCATAGATCTAATATTATTCTAGGAATAGCATCATTCAGAAAGGGACAGAGGTCTGTGTACTAGCTGTCCTACTCGGCTCGTTTTTTTTCTTCATATTCGGCGAGCGAAAGTAAACCTTAATAAGATGCATATAAAGCACGTTTCACTTATTGGTATTTTTCACAGGGCTTATTCCAGTTATACTAAAATTTCCTTGCCTTTGCTGCGTACGTAGGTTTCAATAACGGTGTAGGTATCGGCACGAGAGTTGAGGTGAATGGTTACACACACTGCTACATAGAGTACTCATAGCAAAAAAGGTAGCGAATGAACGAATGAGTGCACGATCGAATTATATATTTTCAAATAATAGGTAAAACAAACAGCCATAAAATAAAAAAATGCCTTAATTGTTTTACTAGTCACTTGACAATTATCTTCTTCCGATTCATTTAGATTTATTTCAAGGGTATGGTGTTTTCGGACAAACTATCAATCTTAGGTTCCATTCACCTGTATTCTGATGTATAAGCTACATTATTGTAAAGTTTCATTAAAATCTTTCTAGCCGTTTAGACGTGAAGAGGTAACAAACATATACACTCACAAACTTTCGCCTTTATAATATTAGTAGGATTATGATCTGTCTTAATTCAATCGGATATTTATGTCTAAAAAAATAATTGTAACTAAATAAATTGGAAAAAGCTTTATTCAATCTTGCAGTTTGCTATTTTGCTATCGGTACGAAAAAAGAACACTAATTTAAAAACCTCGCTGTCATTACATGTATGTTGGATGTGTGCGTGGTCTCAACTCTCGTGGCGATACCTATACATGAGGTTGTCTATGTACTGATAAATGTCCGTGAACCTTACTCGAACTTTATTTCTATATTATAATATAATGTATAGAAATAATAACGGTGAAATATAACATCAATCACATTACTCCTAAATACTCCTAATAACTCCCTATTGGTCTCAAATAACTACCTTCTAGCCCAGCGTACTGACGCTGCGTGAGGGCATTTACATACTTGTGTGTTTTTATCACAAATATTTATTCCTGAGTTATGGATGTATTATCTGCATACAATAAGTATTTATCTATTATATTTATTCCTCTTGTAGGTATATATCGTCACTAGTGATCGGACATTGGTAGCAAAACTTTAACAAAACTTGTCCAATGCATATAAAAGCGTACTTTAAGTCATAAAAACGTTCAGATCCGTTCGCGATTCCTATATTATACAAATGAATTGAACTTTGCTAAAACGATTCGTATATTTTGGTGTTGAAAGTTTTCTTATACATTATGTCCTCTACAAGTCACTACAAGTTTTGTTAAAGTTTTGCTACCATACGGCCGATCACTAATCATCACCTAGCACGAACAATACAAGTCTGATTGATCTTACTGTGGGACTAGTTTTTGTGTTGTTTAAGGTGTAATATGTACACGCTTTATTTGTTCATTTTATTTTTTATTTAATATTTATTGCACAAAATAAATCTTATTGTACAAAAGGCCGACTCAATGCCGTGAGGCATTCTCTACCAGTCAACTTTTTTGAATACCCCGCCGGTGGCAAACAAGCGTGCGGCCTGCCTGATGGTAAGCAGTCACCGCAGCCTATAGACACTTACAATTCTAAGGGAATCACATGCGAGTTACCGACCCTAAAGGTAGGATTCGCGGTGCCAGTGACTCAAGGTTAAATTATCAGTAAAAATACTATACTATAATCTTCTATATACAGATCATGCAGAGGCGTCGTGGATGGTACGAATTCCTTCTTGTGTCGCTACCTCCATGGCATTATAATGATAAGTAATGCCAGATTCTTAACAGCAGAGATTTGTAGGACTTTAATATTATATTCCCAATAACTTAGTACAGTCGCCATCAGAAACATCTGTACATTACAGGTTGCTCAAAAATATCTGAACATGTACTCTAACGCCTTGACAATAAGGTCGTGTTCAGATATTTTTGAGCAGCTTGTCCGTTGCGATGTATGTGATGGCGACTGTACCTACATAAAGAGTCTCGTAGTTCCTTATTGATATAAATTGACAGACTTCTGAATAGGCAAACTCTCTTAAAGTAGCCGAAACCGGGGTGTCTACCCTAAGTACCCAGTAAAGGGAAACCTATGTATGAGAGGTTGCAAATACGCTTTTTTCAAGGTGTTGATCCGAGTGATTTTTATTAGAAAAAATATAAGTAGTAAAGTATTAAATGGATCATAAAATATCTAATATTGGTAGGTGTCGCCATCTTGGAAGTAAAAACAATTTTTTTTTTTTTGAATATTAATTTTTTTTTTTACTTACATATAAAAGTTCACGGTAATTTATTTTTTGTTAAAAGTCCTTAAATGAATTGGGAAAATCGGGCTAATAGTTAAGTAGATAAAAAATAAAAACAATTTTTCTTTTTTTTTATTTATCTCAAAAACCACTACGATTTTGGGGCTGATATTTGGTGAAATTACAACGTATATAAAGATAATTATCAGAGCAAAAGGAAAACCATTTTTATGTCAAAGGCAGTTTCGCCTACCAAACACGGCTATACCCTTTATAAAAATGACCAAATTCGAGTGAAGAAAATGTTAACACCCGAAAATGTTAGAGATGAAGCGCAATAAGCCAACATGAGCCTTCTACCAGCGAAGTCAAAAGATAAATACTTAAACTTATTTGCCATGACAGGTTTTTTGATTTACTCTGACTTCTTACTGAAACATTGTATGATACACGTGCGTAAAGATGATTTCCGACTCGTATTCCTTTATACACTCGTTGGAAATCATCCACCTTCCCGCCCTTGTTGCATAAATAGCACGTCATGCCCTGGTGGGACCACCTCATCTTTAATAAACATAAACGCATTAGAAAATATCTACAGTATGTCTACATAATTCTACGACCATATACAAGAATTCTACATGCCTAGTGTCCTTGTAAACCTTGTCGTAAAGTGGTCTCGCCCCAAAGCATCCTCCCAGGCGAGCCACCATGATATTTTTCTTACCACACGTACTATTATTTACCAGAGACCGGCCCGCTATCCCTCATAAAGGGTTTTGTATGGGTTTTACATAAGGCTTTACTCACCATACCCTTATTCGAAAATACCCTTTAATTTTAATTTTAAAGCCCTTATAAAAGCGTAACTGCCACCAAACAATTCTATATTAATTCTACATGTATTTAGTTTACTATATAACTCATTTTTTTAAATCATGAAGTTACGACATACTTTTAATAGAAAATATTCACTCAGCGCCTGCACATTAAATGTCAACAAAATAACGTTTACGAGTAATACATGCATTTAAATCAACGCGTTGCTAAGTCTACTACCCGGGTATGTCCTTAAACTACGTCCAACAATGAGAGGTAGGGCACAGCGATGACCATCACGCTTGAATCTGGAGCAGCCCAACTGGGGAAGTACCTCCTCCTTACAGAAGACTACAGCCATAATAGCACTGCTACCTTTCAGGTAGGTAGTGTTGTGTTCCCGATGGTGAATAAGGTTCCCAGAGCTACAATCCCCCCTTAAAGGCTGGTAACGCGCTTGTGACTCCCCTGGTGTTGCGGGTGCCCATGGGCGACGGTGATTGCTTACCACCAGGCAATCCGTCTGCTCGTTTGCCCCCTATATCATAAAAAAAAAAAAAAAAAAAAAAAAAAAAAAAAAAAAAAAAAAAAAAATAATAAGATTTTTATGTAGACCGTAGACTTTGGAGCATTTCCTATGAGTGAATTTATGGGAGATTTTGTTTTTTTAATTGACGATCTATTGAAATAAGAATACAGTCATTACCTAGCAACAATTGACTGTCAATGAAAAATGTGTCAAGTGTAAATACAGCTTCGGTAAACGTTATATTTTAAATGTATTTTCACCTCACTCGCTCGGAAAACCTTTCTTTATAGCGCGAAATCTGCGTGGAAAAGCCTATTATATCCGCTAGCGTGGAAAAGTCGTTCAAATTTCGAAGCCGATGATTGTAATTCTCTGTGGTGCATGTAACTTTTTTTTAAGTATAAAACTCCTTCAACGCGTGACTGGGGCGCTACCGCGAAAAACGATATTCGTAAATTTGGGACGATTGTCTCTGTCACTTTCATTGGAGTAAAAGAGAAAGATGCTCGCAATATACGAACTTCGACGTTCGCAGTACCGCGGTGAGTTCATAATAACCAATCAGAAACATGTTTATGATTACAGATTTTTAACTTTTTTATTTTTACCTACACTTTATTTTATGTCAAATAGGTTTTATTGTATATACTAATAGTATTTCAGTTAATTTACATATTTTGACTAATTAATCCATTAAATAAAACGCGATTTCAATGTTTATTTGATAAAAAAATGCACCTTTGCGCCTGGAGTGATGCGGGGCGGGTTATTGACTAAATATGATTGTGTTCGTTTTTTGTGTATTACTGTATTTTTTAATGTATATTAAATTGTGTAAGTTAGTTATAAATATTACAATGTTATTAATTACAATTTTTATAAAGAAATTGAAATATAGGTTTACTTAACATTGTAATTTCTGAACGCAACCGAAAAATTTTTTTTTTAAGTTTTAAGTTATCACAATTCACGTAAATTTGTCGGATTTTTGTTTTAATGATTCTAGTAGCGATGCCGATATGATTTCCCTGAAAAATCGCGCGATAAGTTTTGTTTTATTGTTTTTCTTACCGCTCGAATTTTCCTCGCTGTAGTGAGGTGAAAAGTTGTGTGTTCCGCATAGCTGCAAAATTATTTGGCGTCTCGTGTCTTGAAAGCCTCGCTACGCTCAGGAATCTATCTTTGAACCATTCGCTTCGCTCATGGTTCAATCTTAGCTTCCTTCGCTTGCTCAGCTTTCAATTTCAACACTAGCGCCAAATAACCACTTTGCAGCCTTGCATAACAAATAACTATTTTTGTGTTGTGTTTGTGTATGACTGTTTCTTAGTGATGTGAACATTAAGCAAAACTCTTATCCGACGTTGCGTATATAACTGTAAGTGGTTATGGCCCAGCTGCCGGAAATTAAATAATAAAATGGAGTTGTCCAAAATCTGAAACTGGGCGACTACAATTGTACCTCATGGAAATACCGCATGCTAGCGCTGCTCCGCGGTAATGTACTCATGGATGATGTGGAAGGAATTACAAAAAACAACTAGACCTTTGGCCGATGATGGCAATGGTGATGATGGTGCAAATGCTGCTGGCGCTGCCGCTGCTGCTGCTGCTGCACTGGTAGTATACAACGCGGAACTAAAAGAGTACTTGATGTTAAAAGTACAGCTTTACTCTTGATAACTACAAACATAACAGACGAGACGCTTGCTAAAGTAATAAGGCTATCCACGTCAAGTGAAGTTTGGCTAGAGCTTCATACGCTATACGAAGAACCAAAAGAGGACCAAATATATGACCTATTTCTGGAGTTCTTTAAACTAAGAAGAGAAGCCTATGATGATATGTCAACTCTAAATTGAAAAATCTGTGGCACAGACTAAGAGCTTCTTAGGGAACAGAAGGTTTAATTACCGGATATTTTGCTAATCTGTAAGATCTGGGCACTCTGCCTGAAAATTTTTTCTCATTTATCGATATAAACAACTCGATAGTTGGCTTCTCGTGGCGAAAAAGGAAATGACTGTTGAAAATATTACAAGCCAGTTTTGTGCACATGTAAAGGCATTTTTTGGTAATGATACTGACGGAGAGTCAAGTGGGATTGCACTGACTGTAAGGATCAGCAAGAACATGGTCAAGGGAAGTGACCAAAAAGAGACCACAAAGAAACCTAGCAAATTCAAGTGTTTTACTTGTAAGGAGGTGGGTCATTTCAAAAAAGATTGTCCGAATCTTTCAAAAAAGGCCAATCAGAAGAAGCCTGCTACATGATGTATTACTAAGACATTTTTACCTTGTTGCCACAAATTATTTTTATGAAAAGAATATATGTCATACAATATTATATTGTGCATGTACCTAAAAATTGAGGATGTCGCTCTATGGTAAAAAAAAAATAAAACAAAAAAAAAATTTTTTAGGCGTATGTAAATTAGTAAGAACCTTGATTTTTTATATGTATGGCTATTATTGCTATGTACAATCCGAATTTCAAAGAAATCTAACCTCTCTAATTAGTTTAGAAAAATTATAAAAGATTTTTTTTAATCCAAACCAAGGGGATTCCAGGACTGGACTGGATTGCTGCCGCTTGTTTCCGGGCGTAAATAGCTAATCCAGTTAGTAGCTAAATCCAGTTTGATGCTGCGTGTTGAACGTTCGCGCTGTACCTGGTTGGATTCTCTAGCTGCCGAGCTTGCCTTTGTCTTGCTACATCCACCATGGTAAATAATGCACGAAAAAAATGTTATCTACGATTTGTAGCTAAAATAAAAATTGATAATAACATGAAAAACTTTTACAAATGATTTTCTTGGTGAAACTGCGGATCGAATGGACCAAAATGATAGCGAGCGGAGTGTTAGATTGTATTGATGAAAATATTTTAATAATAAGCATAATTATCGATCACAGCGCCGGAAATGCTCATCGACATCACCGTCTCATGTGACGAGAACCTCGTGAAGGCCGAGAAGTACAAGTCCAGCAAGTACTTAGACTTGGCTCACGAGGTAACCCCCATGTGGGAAGTTGATTTGGCGATCATTGTACCGATAGTTGTTTCCGCGAACGGTCTCAAAGCGAAGAGTCTCGACCAACTCTTGAGAGACTCTCGCTACGTGGTTGTGGTTAGATCAAGGGTCAGATTCAGAAGGCGGTAATCCTGGACACGGCGCGTATATTTAGTCCGGCGGTTCCCCTCTCTGCAGCGCTAACCACCGCCACCGACTGCCTGGGCCCTTCCCTGTTGTCGGCGGCACCCTAGGTTAGGTTTTTTATAATATGTTTCATTGTTTTGATACTTTTTAGATGAATTTTTACATTGCATGGAAAAAAGGCAAAAAAAAATATCCGTACAGACTTCATGTTTAACTATCGTCACAAAACTGTCAATTTAACGATTTTCAGGTAACATTAATTGGAGGCTTTTTTTTGAAAATTCCCATAGGTATTTATGTTTATAGATGTATGGGAATGTTTTATTAATAAAAAATAAATATTGAAAAAAAAAAAAACTGCCCCGGGCAAGACTCGACTTACGAGTTACGACTCGCGGCTTTGTTAGCAGACGTTTCTGCTTGACCTTTTAATAGGTAATGGCATTTGTCTTCATAGGCATGTCACGTTAACCCCACTGTCTGTTTTGTGATTTATTGAAACGTAATGATGTACACAATATTACTGAATTAGTACATACTTAAAAAAACTCGCCAAGAGCGGTCGGGACACGCTCAGTGTAGGGTTCCGTCGTTTTCCGTCCGTCACAGTAAGTGTCCCCACGTAAGAGTGAAAAAAAATGGGCTACTTGTTACATTGAGTTGACATATTACGTACAAAACCCTAAAAATGGGCCCAAAAAAGAAGGTGATAACTAAAGAAAGTGGAATCTACAATTTTATTATTATTTTAACACCGCCATGTATATAGGATATACAGCTGTTTTTTACGATGAATGAGTTCGCTTAAATTAGTATATGTTTGATTGAAATAAACAAAATGTGGATTTATACATTTTATTAAATTAAAAGTATATCTTATAAGTACCTACCTACCAATTAATATTATATGAATCTTCGTTTTTACTTAACTTCATAATGATATTTCAATAATGTCATGTAAAAAACACGTAGGTACTGCTAAAAGGAAGTACGTGTATGATCAATGCAACTACACCATTGCTGGTTGACAAGAAAACATTGGAACTCACAGCTGAAACCAAGTTAATAACATAAATAAAATGTGTGTATCCCATTGTATGCATATATATAAAATCGGCCAAGAGCGTGTCGGGCCACGCTCAGTGTAGGGTTCCGTAGTCTTTCGTCCGTCACAGTAAGTGTTCCCACTTAAGAGTTAAAAATGGGCTATTTGATACATAGTTGTTGACATATTAATATTCAGTACAGAACCCTAAAAACGGGCCTACAAAGGACCCTGACAACTAAAGAAAGAGTTATAGATCCCAACTATACATGAAAAAATTGAAAAAATGTTGTCAATTTCAGTCCCACCAGGAGTAGTAAGAAGGGGTTGTAACAGCGAGTGATAACCAGCCAGCGTCATTTGAAGTCAGTCAGTCAGTTTCAACCTAATATATGGGCATGTATGCTCCGACCCCATTATTCAGAAATAATCTTAAAACCGCCATGTAGGGTATGAACGTTCCATCTACAACGACATCTATCGGCAAATTAAGTAAACTATGCGCGCGAGCTTAAAGTACAGAGGCTCAAGTGTAAGTTTCTTTTGACGTAAAAAATGTCTCGAATGCGTAAGTGATACTCATATAATATGGGTAACAAACGCTAATGGTGACGTTTCGTTACGTTAAAAATATACACTCGGGGCTCAGATGTAGTGAATAATCCTTTCCTATCGTATTGTCTCGGAAATGTTCGTATTTGTCTCACTACTTCACTCACACTCAGTACCCATCTGAAGTAGTAAGACAACGGAGGGGACGGTCGCATTGGGCGATGAATATTAGTGCAGATTCTTTTTTAAGGTTAAAACTAAACGCGAAATTATACATAAAATGGTGGCGCCACCGCGAACAACGATATTCGAAAATTTCGGACGATTGTCTCTGTCACTCTTAACGCCTTATTTGGAGTAAAAGAGAAATGCTCGACATATACGAACTTCGATCTTCGCGGTACCGGGCCTGAAGTGAGGAATTGTGTCTTGTCATTCAATAGAGATTTTGACAGCCATATCTTAGGGAATAAGAGCTAATTTATTAACAATATGTAAGAAACTATCGCCTTAACGACTTTAGTGCTGGAATAATATAAAGTATCTATTTTGCTCGCAAAAAAGCCTAAGATATATGCAATTCTGCGGCGCTTCCGTCTTTCTCGAGTGAAATCAGAGACCATTTTACCAAAAACGCGTAAGATGTATGAAATCCTGCGGCGCTTACAGTTTTTTCGAGTTGTTAAGTTTGTGTGGGGGAACAGTATTTTCGTTTTTTAGTATATTACTCGATCTTTTTTCATACTTTCTCATCGTTTAAACCTTCCCTGAGCTACTACAAATATTTCAAGACCAAAATTAGCCAAATCGGTAAAGCCGTTCGCAAGTTATAGCGTGATCAAGATAAATAGGGGTTCATTTTTATATATATAGATTTTTTCAAGAACCATTGAACCTATCAAGTTCAAAATAATTTTCCTAGAAAGTTTATGTAAATTTCTACTTTTGAGATTTTTTTCATATTTTTGAAACTTGTGGTTCAAAAGTTAGAGGGGGGGGGGACGCACTTTTTTTTACTTCTGGAGCGATTATTTCCGAAAATATTGACATTATCAAAAAATTATGTTAGTAAACCCCAATTTATTTTCAAATACCTATCCAACAATATATCACACGTTAGGATTAAAATGAAGAAAAAAATCACTCCCCACTTTACGTATAGGGGGGTACCCTAAGAAAAGATTTTTTTCCACTTTTTATATATTTTTGCACTTTGTTGGCGTGATTGATATACATATTACTACCAAATTTCAGCTTTGTAGTGCTAACGGTCACTGAGATTATCCGCGGACGGACGGACGGACAGACATGGCGAAACTATAAGGGTTCCTAGTTGACTACGGAACCCTAAAAACTACAAAGTTACGTTCGTTTCACAAGTCGATTGAAGGTGCTTGTGTCCTAGCGCCAATTAGGTAATTTAACAAGCCATAGCTAACTCATTCATCGTTAAAAACAGCCATAATTTTTTTTTTCGCCTCTTACTTGCTTATAATAAGTAAGCATTTACGTGAATTTTCTTGCATTAAATGTTGGGGTTACTGGGGAGATGCTCTACAGCAAGTTCGAATTGAGTTTATTGTACTCTCGATCTAGTCAAGTACATTTTTTTAAAGTATGTACTTATTTAGTACATATTGTGTACATCAGCATTACGTTTCAATAAATCATTAAATTCATTCAGCAGACTGTGGGGTTTCCAGTACAAAGCATGACGCATTTATTTTTATTGTACAGGAAAGGCGTTTTGGTATTTTAGATAGTATTGTATTATGTACTCGTACCAATCTATAGAAGAAGAAAAAAGACTTTAAATGTTTTTGCATCTCTTGTAAACTATTAGTTCTTTGGCTAGATCCTAATATTTAAACATTACATACATAAACAAAAATATTAATGAATGAAATTCCTTATTCCTGATTTTATTGATGACATGAATTCTCATGTTTCAAACGTCAAATTATTGTTTTTTTTTTAACATTACAATAACATAATTTCATTTCATTTATTCAAAGAAGTTAATATGACATAACAGTTACATCAATGCGTCATACAACTAAGTACATTTATAACCAAATTAAAAATATAAATATACTATCTACATTTTGGTAACGCACCAGTGGGGCTTTGTTGGACAGACAGCACTGGAGTAGGATTCGGCAGATTGCCCCGGAACCTCCGAAACACTACCCCCTTAGGCCAAAAGTCCGCGCTTCCGATGGTGTTCAGCAGCGACCGCGGCACGCGCACCACAAATGAGCTGAGCCCTGAGTGTAAGTTTTTAACGTAACTTTACTTCACGAACGCGTTTGTGTTTCCCATATAAATAACATTATCACTTACGCGTTCGTAAACGTTTTTATACGTCAAAAGAAACTTACACTAGAGCCTCTGAAGTGCACGTAATGGCGGGCCCGCAGCTGTTGCACCGTCAGCGTGAAGCCAGCCCTTCGGCGAACGTACTCCACCACTTCATCAGCCACGGCAAACTTTCATTCGCAGTATGGAAAAAGGTGATGTATATAATTCATTGACCGGTAGTCGCAAACATATTGCCATCTAATAAGTTTGAAATGATGATTGAAGAAAAATACAATACTCGCTTTAAATAAATAAAAAAGGATTAAGAAGTACTTGTTAAACAATGCATTGAAGATAGTATATCGTACTCCTTGTATCTCACCCAAAACCGCTAAATTGTAAGGTCCATCGTAAAACTGTCAAAAGTTTGGCGGGCCGTCGCCTTAATTGCGCCATTACATCGTTCATGATCCTATCTGCAGCAGACCTTTGCCTTAAATGGGAAATAAGAAAAAAATATTTAACCATATAGTTGACAATGTAAATTTTTGATATAGGTAGTTTTGGTTCGTCTCATTTGGTTTTTGTAAAGTTCTTAAATTCGTCCCTTTCTGCTGTCATCGCCCATTATTCATTCAACACTTTCATGGGTAGGTAGTCTTTTTCTTCATTGGTAAATTTTATTGTATGTCATTTTCTTTTTATTTTGCTTATTATATAGTAAAAACAATGAACAATGATTTAAAAAAATAAATACATCGTCCCGCAAAACTGTTTTCACAGTTTGACTGTGGGATACATGAGTGAGACTATTACAATCAGTGGTAGGCTGTGGTAATTTGTGTTAACTACATGGTTATGACAATTAAGTGACAAACAAAGTGTAGACAGAGGCGTAGGTAACAAGGACAAACAAAATATTCAGATACTGTCAAGGTACTAATGGAACAAGGCTCTTTTATAGGATTTTTGTCTCTTTCCGTTCTGTTAGCCGCAGGCAAGGCGTTAAGTAAATATGTTAAGCGCTTTTCGATGAGCGGTGAGCCTGTTGCTCATAGTAGTTGCTTACTCTGGGAACAGCATATTTACCTGCAGCCACAGACCTGTGTTTGGCTCATTTGAGACAAGTTATTCTCTAGGTTGCCGTGCTGGTGAATTAATATTAAATATTTGTGTCTTAGGGTTACAGAAATAATTATACATATATCGAATATCTTATAATAGTTATTTTTACATTTATTTTTAGTTTTATTGTCTACTAGCAGTTTAAGAAAATTTGCAATTTTTCTACTTTATCCAAATTCGTTTTAAAGTAAGGCCATAGCAATCCAATGAGTATCCTAAAACTGATTCCACCAGTGACAAACAATAGTTAATACATTTTATCTACGTACATATCATTAGTGCTCTAATATAAATCGAACGACATTTGAACTCGAGTGACAATAGAATAGGGAGTTCATTCGCTTGTCTATGTTTGACGGAGATTCGAAATACGAAACGTCGCTATTCCAAGCTGTTTTTTTTTTGTTTGTTGACTTTTTAATGTTTACATGTAGCACTAGTAATACTGCAGGTCATTTCCCTACGGTTCCTGAACTCATTTTAAAACTCTTATGTTATGTGTGTAGATAAAGTAGTGTAGGTATGCAACTATACATAATTAGGCATTACAACAATCGTGTGATGTTATTATGAATCTCGCCTTAGACTCATTTGATAAACCCGAACTCTTGTTGTAATGCCCTTCATTATGTACACATACATAAAGTACTATTAATCAATAAGAAATATTTTGTTTTCTAATTTTAAGTTCAAAAATGTGTACATGTTTCTTTTATCGCGGGACTTATGCAAACGAAACGACGAACTTTAAAGGCAACCCTAAATATGTACTTAGTCGGTCTTAAAGTTCTGTCACAAATAAAAATAATGATAAAAACAAAAGTACCAATCAGTTTTTAATCAATTATACCGGGTGCGGCCTGTAATAGGAGCAAAAATTTTAGGGATTGCTTCTACACCACGAACGTAACAACATTTGTTCTACAACTTTAAATAATTAGGTAATATATTATTAGTTGTGATTTTTTCGAACAAAATAAATAGTATTTTCAATGAACATCATCCAATAGTCTAGTTGACGTTTACGCTTGCTTGGAAAATCTCTTTTTATTAATATTTATTAAACTATAAGTTATTTTCAAAGGTCGTAGAACAAATGTTGCTACGTTTTTTGGTGAAGAAACGATGCCTAAAGTTAAAGCTCCTATTACAGGCCACACCCGGTATACCAATTGAAAGTACATTTAATAGAGAATTAATATAAGTTAAAATTATTCAAAATGACCCCCCTCGTTTTTAATACAGGCCAAGAAACGCCGCGGCCAGTCGTCGATCGCAGTACGCACCATATTCATGTCTATTTCAGTGACTGCTTTTCTTATAGAAGACTTCAGGCTCTCCAAATTTTTATGTGGTTTAGCACAGACCTTTTCCTCTATAACCTGCCAAATTTTGTAGTCCAAAGGATTAAGGTCCAGGCTGGAGGAAGGCCAATCTTCGTGTTTTATAAAGTCGATTTTTTGACGCTCAAACCAGGCTTGAGTGGTCTTGGCTTTGTGTGCAGGTGCATAATCCTGCTGGAACATTAAATGATGTCCTGAAAATAGCGTGTTGGGCAGATCTTTGACAACCTGATCCAAAACCGTCTCTTGGTACACTTTTGCACTGATTTTGACCCGTTTTTCGCAAAAATGAACCTCAGTTGGCCCGTAATAAGATACTCCCAGCAAAACCATCAATGATGATGGATGATGCCCATGTTGCACCCGCGGAACTGTTTTGCTTCTTCAGAGCTCGTAGCGTACACTATATCATTCTGTTTATTATACTTTTCTTCAATATCGACATTTTTTTCGTCTGTATAGAGGATATCTCGGTGTAGATTTTTCGCGTACCGCTTTAACAGCTTTCGGGACCTTTTAAGCCTTATTGTTTTTAGACGGGTATTAAGCATGTGCCCACTCTTTTTTTTGTATGCTCGTAGACTAAGATCTTCGTTTAAAATCTTTTTGACGGTATTCCTACTGACCCATCTGCAAAGCCATCAACTTCTGTTTTGGGACAGGATTTCTTGCTATACGGGCCTTGATCGCTTTGATCACTGCTGGTGTTCTTACGGAGTGTGGACGGCCAGTTCTTTTTTTGTCCTCAACACTAGATACTTCATTGTAACTATCAATAGTACGGTACACAAACCTAAGCGTTAAATTTAATTTTTTGAGCAACTTGAAAATGGTACTAGGCGAGTGTTCAACTGTTCAATGTCCACTCCGTCGTGAGAAATTGTCAGACATTCAAAAATGGAATACAAAAACATTTTCTTAAAATTATGCTCTAAATTTAAAAATAATGTGCCAGCGACAGGATTTTAGGACTGACTAAGTATAAAAAACCGGCCAAGAGCGTGTCGTGTCGTCACAGTAAGAGTTCCCGTTTAATATTTACAAAAATTGGCTATTTGATACATTGAGTTATCTGTACTTTGTTCAATTTTATTAATCTTTTTAAAGATACCGATAAATATTTCACCTAATAAATTAATTTAATCGTAATGATGTTGATTTGAATTTCGGCACATGTCATGTCGTTGCGTAAATATTTTCCGGATGATTGAATATTTGAACAAGCTTCGTAATTTGTGAAGCTAATAGTAATAGGCATTGATGTCGCATGGGATGATGATTTCACCTATAAGATAGTCAATTAACTGTGATGTACAGAACATTATACTAGCCGACGACGAGATAAACTTAGATTTTTTTTTATATAAACAAGTGTTTCCGTACATTTGGGAGCCGAAGCTAACGCGTTGAGTGTCTGTCGGCAATTCTGTAAAATTTAAGGGACACACAAAGCGGATGTTGCCCCTGTCCATGTCATGGAACGCACACGGAAAAACACCCGCCATAGTGAAAAAATGAATGGAATTTCTGGGCTATTGGGTGAAAAGTATAAAATTGCTCAAGGGCAACACTTGTGCAAAGGGCTGAGAGAGGAGAAACAGGTGTTAAATGTAAATAAATATTTTTTTTTACAATTATACTATTAATTATTGTTTTTCGTATAGGTACCTATAGTCGGTCGGATATATTTTATTTCTTCTACGACAGAGCGTACTGCATGAATAAGTTAAACTATTTTATGGGCTTTAACCAACCAAAATAATCTCGTCTACCGCAATTATCTTCACACCTTTATATAATATAGGTTGCAGTAAACAGAGATTTGCGCCATTTTTGACGCTATCTTGGTCCTTAGGGCAGCAATTACGCCCACCCCGAGCTGTGGTTTTACTGCTTCTCAACCGAGTCGAGCGGAGCTGATCAAGTCAATGACGCGTTACTCAAAACATGTTATATATTTCGAAAAAATTTAACATATATAATTATATGATACTCTTAAATACACGATTAAACACTTCAAAATACAAAATAAATACAAATAAAAAAGATACACAAGAATTACAATATTATAATAATTTAACTAAAAAGGACATTTAAAACTACATATGTACAGTAGTGCCTGGTCAAATACCTGATAACCCCCAGATGTCTCCCAAATCACTCCCGTGCGGAAGGGTTCCCATATGATACTCTTAAATATTAACACAATATTTAAAAAGTAAAATAATCTGTGTAAATTCTAACGACAATAAACCAAGATTCTTGTCAGGACAATAATTACGTGATGAAACCTGGCGAGAGTCCCGTTATTATGTAATAACAATGGACTTATCAAACAATTTGAGGAAATTAACAAAAAATTACATAACAATTTTATTGTACTATGTTCTTAATAGTATATTAAACAATCGTAACATTATGAAGGCCATAAAAGTTGAGTATCGCGTTTATTAACTAAGGTAAACCTATTCGAGGATAATAAAATGGGTTACTTACCTACTTCACAAATAACATTTTTGGTACGCTTTTTTCGACTTACTAGGTAACAAATGATCAGTCACTTTGAGCATCATAGCCTTGATTTCTTCGGGAGTGCAACGTTCATTAGAATCACTCATAATAACATAAGATTTTGCACAGTAACGTCGACCTTGTCAACCGATAAAAACTACAAAACACTGAATTAGTTTTGCCATAGTTTACAAATTTCGGACACAACACGCGCCGAACATGCTATAGACAAGAGATATAGAAAATAAGCCGGTTCTCAATTACAAAAATGTGGCTGCGTTCAACAATATTTAAATGTAGAATGTAAAATTAGAATTATGATAGAATTATGATGTTTACCTTTGTCTTGCAATATATAACGCATTTCAGTTTATTTTTTCACCTTGATTAAAATTTTATGAAGCTAAATATTATATTACTTAATAAGCTATTTATTACTGCAAATGAAAACAAACCTGATAATAGGAAGTTGTGCTTTAAAAAAAATAAACAGGACTTCTATAGACATTATAAACTTTCTTATCGTTACTCTTACTTAAGTTAATTTGGATACCGCTGACAATAATCTAATTTACAGCTTTAAGTGCTAACTAACTAAACTAAGTATTTTGGCTCAGCGATCCATAAAGGATCTTTGCCTCCGAAACGAGAGCTCGCCAACAATCCCGATCCTGTGCAGCCTCGTGCCAAATGTTACTCGTGACATTGAGCTGCAGCAGATCCGCCTCGACAACGTCGCCCCAGCGGTACCTGAGCCGACCGATTCGGCGGTCGTCCCAAGCACGCTCTTTTGACGGCCCGATCTTCTCCCATTCTCTGCAAATGCCCAAACCAGCGAAGTCTGTGGGATTTGGTTTGGCCGATAATATTGGGTTCAGCCACCAACTCAATCTCGGCATTTTTGCGTACCCTCCAGGTGCCATCATCTCTCTTTGTAGGCCCCAAGATCTTCCTGAAAACCTTTCTCTCTGCTACCAGGAGCTGACTTTCTTCTCTTTGTGTTGGTGTCCAGGCCTCACAGCCATACATTAAAATGGGTCTGATGACCGTTTTGTAAATTCTGAATTTGGTGTTCCTGCTGAGAAGCTTAGACACCAACACTTTATGGAAGGCTGCACTGCACCTGAGGGTGTTTTGGATGTGGATTTTGATCTCCTCCTCTCTGGTGTCAGTAATGGTGCATCTGAGGTACCGAAACTTGTCAACTCCACGGTACACGGTACCTCCAACATGAAGGCTGTCGCGTTTGGTCTGTGTATTTTTATAGCGTTTCATGTGAAGGTATTCACTTTTGGAGTGATTGATCTTGAGACCAATTTTAGAGGTTTCTTGTTCTAAGACTTTAGCTGCTTTTACCACCTCTTCACGGCTTTCTCCCAATAAAGGTTATCCGCGTACCCTATCACTTTGTGTTCGCCGTTCAATTCCAGCCCAATATCCAACGCTAGAACTTTTCGGACAACATGTTCCAGAGCTAAATTGATAAGCACAGGTGACATGGCATCTCCTTGCTTTAATCCGGCCAATACCGCAAATTCATCGGTCAGCTCACCCCCCACTCTGACTCACATTCTGATCTCTTTTGTTGCTGTAGTCATTATGGCAGCTAGCTTTTTAGGGATGTTGAAATTTATTAAAATGGAATATAGAGTGCCTCTGTCTATGCTGTCGTAAGCCTTTGTGAAGTCTACAAACAAAGAGTGCACGCTCTGTGCGTACTCCCACTTCTTTTCCATGAGTTGTATCAGTGAGAAGATTTGGTCTATCGTGCTGCAATTTTTACGGAAACCGCACTGATAGTCTCCAATGATACCTTCGGCGTAAGGTTCCAACCTCTTCAAAAGTATGTTGGATAGGATTTTGGACGCTGTATTAAGTAGAGCAATACCTCGATAATTTGCACGCTTTCTTTTGGATTCTTTTTTGTGGACTGGACATATCACATCTGCTTGAACTAGAGGGAATTTTTCTAGGGGGAACTAAGGGAACTTTAAGTGCTGAAGTAGAAAAATTACTAGAATCTGCCAAAGCATATCATAGCTATTGGTATTTTAATAAATATCATTTTTGGTTAATAACCAACGGCTATCATCATAGTTATAATAGTATATTTTCATAGCAGTAAATTAGCTTTTTTTACTTCCATAACCGAAGTATTTCATTTTTGTAAAGTAATTTATGTTGTACTAAGTCATAGGTATATAATTAAGGATTAGTGGTAAATAAGAAATGCAGATAAATCATTTATAGTCTACCTCTTACAAAAGAACAATGCTAAGTTTCTGAAAGAACCCTGCGTTATAAAACAAAATGGAAATATGTGAACTTCATGCGCCTATTACTTACACCAAGACGATAGCGATTGTTATCTTTTCACTAAATTAGACACAGCCGCGGAGAAGGGTTGAGTTTATCTCACCCTTTATGTGAGTGAATGCGGGTTATAGGTGTATGTATATTGTTTACCCTAAAACATTTATTAAACTTTTAATATTGATAATTATAATGATATTGTTTTTAAGCTATACGTGACGTTTTTAATTCAATAGTAAAATAAACGTCTCAAACATAGTTTAATTACAAGAATAGTAAATATTTTCACGGTAAGTCTTCATTCATGCCCTTTGGTCCATTTAAGTAATTAAACTGATTAACTAGACGTACCATTCCTTCCGCAGAGATAAATAGTTAGGTATGTAAATGGAATTCCATTTCCTTCTTCTTAACCGAGTAGAGCTATTGTACCCATGTACCGAGTAGGCGAGTATTGGCCCCTTGGCTCGACTTAGATGACGTCATTTTTATTAAATAACAATACGTTTACCTCCGATCCCAGTAGAGTGCTCAGAGCCAAGAGAGAGAGAGAATTAAGTAACCCTACCTATGAAGCTGGAAGACTAGGTTTCGAAACCTGGTATGTATACTGATTTATGTATTATTAATATATTACTGGCCTAGTGGGTAGTGACCCTGCCTATGAAGCTGTTGGTCCTGGGTTCGAATCCCACTCAGGGAATTTATTTGTGTGATTAGCACAAATATTTGTTCCTGAGTACCAGGTGTTTTCTATGTATTTAAGTATCTATAAGTATAGTAAGTATCTATAAGTAAGTATCGTTACTCTATAAGTATAGGCAAATAGCTTGACACAACTGGTCACTGCGCCTACGCGAATCCCAGATGTGGAGAGCCAGGAACCTTCCCTGTTGGACCTTCTGCTGACTTCCCATCCGGACAACTACCAAGTATCCGTTGTGGCTCCATTGGGCTCCTCGGACCATTGCTTGATCCGGAGTACAGTGCCACTCACGTACCCGCCGCGTCGAGTGAGTTGGCGAGTTGCCCACAGCCGCCGTGTGTGGTACTACAAGTCAGCAGATTGGGAGAGAATGCGGTCCTTCTTTGCTCCTACCCGTGGAGGCAGGTTTGCTTCGCGCCCGATGATCCCAACGTCGCTGCCGACTCTATTGCCGATATGGTGCTGCAGGGAATGGAGCTTTTCATTCCATCTTCTGCAGTTCCAATTGGTGGTAAAAACCCAACCTTGGTTTGGACATTCCTGCAAAAGGCATCTCGTCGAAAGCAGGTATGTTACCAAGCCTGGGTAAATGCAGAGGCGGCTGAGGATGCAAAAACCATCGCCTTAAAAAAGGAGTTTAACTCTGCTTCCCGGTCCTTCAAAAGAGTTATTGCCAGGGCAAAGTCGTTGCACATTAGTAGAATTGGCGAGAAATTAGAGCGCCTCCCTTCGGGAACTCGTGCGTTCTGGTCTCTCGCTAAAGCTATCCAGGGGAATTTCTGCGTGCAGTCTTTTCCGCCTTTGTGCACGGAATATGACTCGTTGGCTCATGACGCAAAAGACAAAGCCAATCTTCTGGGTAAGCTCTTTGCGTTGAACTCGACTTTGGATGATGGGGGAAACGCGCCGCCGACCATCCCGCAGTGCGAGAGTTGCATGCCGGATATACAGTTCCGGCACTGTTCAGTGCGTAAAGCTCTTGTTTCCCTTGACATCCATTAGTTGTGTGGGCCTGATGGAATCCCCGCAATTGCTCTGAAGATGTGTGCTCCTGAATTGGCACCAGTTTTAACGCGTCTTTTTCGGTTCTCCTACTCTTCTGGCGTAGTCCCAATATCGTGGAAGACAGCTTTGGTGCATCCGATCCCAAAAAAAGGCGACCGCTCAAATCCCTCCAACTACAGGCCAATAGCTATCACCTCTCCGTTCTCGAAGATAATGGAATCCATTATCAACTCAGCCAGCTCTTTCGGTACTTAGAGAACCACCTCCAGAACCAGAAACACCAGCTGCTTAGTGACCAGTGACCGTCAATACGGCTTCCATAGTGGTCGCTCGGCTGGTGAACTAGAAGAGTTTATCTGACACATGGCTGGGCACAGGCGATCGAGACGAAGGGTGAAGCATTGACAGTTAGTTTGAATGAAGCAAAGGCCTTCGATCGGGTGTGGCACGGGGCTCCTCTTTCGAAAGTACCATGCTACGGGCTTCCCGAGGAATGATGCGAATGGATCAGCAGCTTTTTAGCAGGCAGAAGCATTAACGTCGTAGTCGACGGTGAATGCTCGGATTCCATGTCTGTGAATGCTGGTGTCCCTCAAGAGTGTGTGCTATCGCCCACGTTATTTCTCGTGCATATCAATGACATGCTGCAGACCAGTGGTATTAATTGCTATGCGGATGACAGTACGGGTGATGCCTGCCGTGCTAACATTTCTCGGGAAAGTGTCATTGAGAGCCGGAAGAAGCTTGTGTCTGAAGTTGAGACTTCCCTTAAAGAAGTCTCAGAATGGGGCCGACTGAACTTGGTTCAATTTAACCCCAGTAAGACACAGGTTTGCGCGTTTACGGCAAAGAAACTCCCGTTTGTCGTATCGCTTCGCTTTGTGGGCACTCTCCTAACTGAGACAGCCATTATCAGATTCTGGGTGTCGACATCTCTAGCTCAGTCCAGTTCCTCGGCCATTTAGAAAAAGCTTGGTGTGCTCAACAGATCTAGACAGTATTTCAGTTCGGCCCACCGCCTACAACTTTCCAAGGCGCAAGTACGGCCACATATGGAATAGTGTTCTCATCTCTGGTCAGGGGCACCCCAATACCAGCTTCTCCCTTTGGACCGCATCCAGAGGAGGGCGACTGGAATTGTCGGCAGCCAGGATACCTCGGACCGGCTTGACCCCTTGGCACTGCGTAGAGATGTAGCCTCACTCTGCATTTTCTACAGCATCTACTACGGAGTGTGCTCCGAGGAAATGTTCGGGTTAATCCCTGCTGTTTCCTTCCGCCAGCGCTCTTCACGACAACACTTTCATCATAACCACTTGGATGGTTGGTAGTCCTCAACTGTGCGTTTTTCTAGAAACTTCCTGCCTCGCACAGCAAATTTTGGAATAAATTGTCGTGTGCAGTATTTCCGGACCGGCAACCGGCAACGTACTTGTGACTCCTCTGGTGTTACGAGTGTCCATGGGCGGTGGTAGTTGCTTACTATCAGGCAATCCGTCTGCTCGTTTGCCTCCTAGAAACGAAATTCCGAATTCAGATATAAATGTTTCAAATGTCATCAACATGGTCTTAAAGCCTCGGATTGTACCCAAAAGAAGAAGGAACAGTGTAGTGATACTGTAAAGTGCATGTTAAACAATAGTATTCACTATTTGATGTCAATTCCAATTTTTTATTTTATTTTATTTTTTATGATATAGGCGGCAAACGAGCAGAAGGATTGCCTGGTGTTAAGCAATTACCGTCGCCCATGGGCACTCGCAACACCAGGGGAGTCAAAAGCGCGTTGCCGACCTTTAAGGGGGGTTGGAGCTCTGGGAACCTTACTCACCATCAGGAACACAACACTACATACCTGAAAGGTGGCAGTGCTATTATGGCTGTGGTCTTCTGTAAGGAGGAGGTACTTCCCCAGTTGGGCTGCCCCAGATTCAAGCGTGATGGTCAACGCTGTGCCCTACCTCTCATTGTTGGACGTAGTTTAAGGACATACCCGGGTCCAAACATATAACAACATATAACAAGTAACATTTAATTGTGTTTAAGATGTTAATGCTGTTTGCAAAGAGAATGGAGATTGGCTCTTCGACGGTGGCTTTACTTCACATTTATTTAATAACGCAGGAAAATTCAATACTACACTTTTACCAATATTTTTTTATTTTTCCTTTATTTCTAAGAATTATGGTTTCGTTAGCAGACGTTTCTGCTTAAAAATATAATAATAGGTTTACTGGTCTGTGATTGGAAATGACTTAGCAACTTACAGTTATTATTCTGCCGTGCAATGAGTAAAAATTTCCATTAATTCAAATAAAAAATGAAACGTTTCTCACAAAAATATACGGATTCCGCCCTTCCTGGGCGTAACAAACAAAAATGACGTTAAATAATTCAAATACATTTATTCAACTTCCCTCTTGTTGTTTTAACTTAATTAAAGTCCGAAGGCTATAAATATAATTTTAATTTTCTACGTCCTTTTACAAATATTTAGTGTTTCTTCATTTTACAGAACCTAGTTTCGCGCGGTACGATGGATGTACGCTCCTCTTAATTTCAAAAACTAATACACGTATTTTTATGAAACTTTCTAGTTAAGTACCTTTATATCAGATTAAAACTTAGGCATTTAAAAAGTCAGATTTCACCCGTTTTAGGGACAAAAAGGGTGAATGTAATTTGATCCCATCTTGGATTCCATTCACATATTGTAAACAGTTTTTTCCCATGATATGTATTTTTTTTTTATACATAAATTCCTGTTTCATTTTAGTTACTATTACTATGTTCGTCTCATATAAACCGATCTGTACAAAATATAAAAAAAAAACAACGTACAAAAAAAAAACTGCACAAGTTAGACGCTACTTCAAATGCTCAGCGTCATAATGAACACAAACGTACTTTCTCGCCTTAAAAGCCTCACCAGTGGTAATACCGAAGTAATATGCTATTATTATTATTATTTATTTATTTAAGACAAAATAAATAGTTTAATAAATAACATTAATATATACTAAAGGTACCGGATTTGATATGTTTTTGTTATTGTAGCCATATTTATTAGGTTTTTTAGCGTTTATCCAGGATAAATAATATATAATAATATGAAGGTATATTAGTTAAATCTTTTTATAATGTGCCAGGAAATTAATGAGAGCTTATGTCTTAAAGATTCAACTTTGTAAGATTCGTTTGTTGGGAGGGTACCACAAAGTTGGTTCTAAATAGCCCCTATAGCTTTTCATCCGCATATAGTTCATCTGCCAGAAAATAAATATATTAAAAAAGAGAATATAACAACAACAAAAGTCTGGTTTGGTGCAGTTTTTTTGACAAACTGTTCGGGGACAAAGCCAAGTAAGCATACGTACTGCAGTGATGCATAAACTTAATGAAAAGGATCCTTAAGTTTACATCAACTACCTGAATAACTAAATAATTATGTTGCTTAATTATAAAAACCGGTTTAAGTCGTAGGCTTAAACAAATGACGTGTGAGTGATTGGGGTGTGCATCAATTAGTATTAAAACCTCTAATGAAATGAAATATTAACTAAATATTCGCGAGTAAGGTCACATATTTTTCAATTTAAATAATACCTAATATTTTTTTATGTGATCGCACCAGAAATGTTTTCATGCGCAGTAGAACCAAAGTTACCGATATAGCCCTCCGGATCGTCAAACTTAAGTGGCAGTGGGCGGGCCACATTGCTCGCAAACCGATGGCCGACGGAACGGAAAGGTTAGTGGCAACTACGAACCGGAAGACGCACTGTAGGTAAGCCTCCCACAAGGTGGACCGACGATCTGTCTTCTTCGATCTTGTAAGGTAGCTGCTCGTCGCAACGTCGACGCAACGCCAGTTTTCATAGCGCTGATAAGTAGCGCTGACGAGGAGCTCAGGTGGAGGTCGCGGGATGCAGCTGGATGTGGAAGGCGCAGGACCGGTCTTTTTGGGTCGTTTTGGGGGAGGCCTAGCAGTGGACGTCTTTCGGCTGACATAATGATGATGAATGTTTTATACAAGAAAAATGCTGTGAATCCGACAAGATAGTTTTTTAACAATACTCGTAAGTATCTATATCGCGTCGGCATTCACCTGCTTTTTATAATGCGTACATTACAAAAAACAGGTGCATGCCGACGCGGTAAATGAAGTGAAGTGAGAGGCGTTACCTGGACCCCATCAGTCATGAACACTTTATAAGCTCCAGATTATGGTTACTTGTTGACCAGCCTCACGACCTGAAGGGCAGACTCCTGCACAAGGTTAGTGTTTGAACCTTACCAGCACGCTTACCTGCTGTTTTCCTGACAATACGTTTCTAGAACATAAAACCGATGGCAGCCTTTTCTTGATTACCACCTTTTGCTAAGAATTGGTGCTGAAGCGATAAAGCAGTTCGAAATCAGGTCCTTATTACCTTTGCTTTCAAACAAAGCACAAGTTCTAACTTTATTAAATGTATGAGTAACTGGGAGAGTATATTAAGTAGCAGAATTTGCTAAGGGGGCCAGGTATTCACAATAATCTTAACAAGCTAACGTTCCCTTATGAACAAATACATGTCAAACTCATTTTGAATAACTCGATCACTTATTTTATTAGCTTCTTTACCTGCTGATTGTATGAAGCTAAAAACTGAACTGACCTGTTCAATGAGTTTGCGGATAGGCCGCTCCAGTCAGTTCTAATTTTAGTTCCAATGATAAATAAAATACATGAATATTACAGAACATCCTTACACAATTGGCTGAGCCCCACAGAAAGCTCAAAAGGGCTTGCGTTGTGAGTACTAAGATAACGACAGCATTATTATATGTATAGATACATCAGATAGATAGAAAAAAAACTGGGGATACTAAGAATCGACAACGGAACACGTTCCAAAAGTTTCTAGATTTTTTGTCGTTTTATCAGTTTGTATGTTACGCATCAAATGTAAACGGCTAAACGGATTTTGATGGAAATTGCACTATATAATAAATTTACATTGACGTGGCATCTAAGATATTGATAACGTGTTAATAGGTACTGTTTTCACGATAATTTCGATATAATTCGGCTTGGTACTTTACTATGAAATCATCTAGTTTTAAAATAACAACTTGCACTGAATGAAATGATAGTTATGTTTACAGTTTTATCGAGATGTGTTTCTTGTTATGAGAATAACATAACATTTCACAGGTGATATGGGAAGTGTTAAGCGACTTAGAAAAGGTACAATGATTTACGAAAGTGATTTACGTCTTAACTATTTAGTAAAACAAAAACATGGATAGTAAGGGCCCGCGCACACTTAGCGTCTTTCGAATATAGTACCTAATAGTAACTTAAATGAAACTGGAATTTATGTATAAAAAAAACGAAATACATATAATGGGAAAAGAGTGTTTACAATACGTGAATGGAATCCAAGATGAGATCAAATTACATTCACCCTTTTTGTCCCTAAAACGGATGAAATCTGATTTTAAAATTCCTAAGTTTTAATCTGATCAAAAGGTACTTAACTAGAAAGTTTCATAAAAATACGTGCATTCGTTTTTGGAATTAAGAGGAACGTACATCCTTCGTACCGCCCCGCGGTGTCACCCGCGGCTTATTATGAAAAAAAACGTAGTCTATGTGTTAATCCAGGGCGTGAGTTAACTCCACACCACATTTTATTAATATCGCGGTTTCGCCTCCAGTCGTTAAGACGTGAAGAACTAATAAACATACACACTCACAAACACCACTTTGTCACCACCCGCTCTACCATCTACCCAGCCCTTGGGTTCATGGAGTGCTCATGACTAGCTGCACTCCAACAGCTCTCCACAAGCTACCCTGCTTTGCCTGGTGAAAACCAGTGGACAATGACCAACTAAACATATACATACTAATAAACGCTGGTTCGCTATTTAATGATTTGGCCTAAAGAAACTGGGATAAATATTAAAGAAAATGATAGTTTACAATACGATATTCGGTGATAAAAATGCCGTTCTTTTGATTTTATGACTACAGGGTGAACGATATGAAGTGTTATTAAATTAAAAAAGGCTACGTTTTTTATTTTGTAACAAAAATTATTTATTATTAAGGAAAAACAAACAGAAAAATATCAAAATTTTGGAATTTATTTATTTTAACTCAAAGTGGCCACCTTTTGTCATGACTATGGCCTTCAGACGGTCAAAGAATGAGTTGCACGCTGCACGAATGTGTTCCTGTGGTATATTGTGCCAATTACGTACGATAGCTTTCTTGAGGGCTTCCATACTGGCATGTTTTCCTGTCCTCACCTTGCCTTCCAAAATGGACCAGATAGAAAAGTCCATCGGATACGCGTCTGGGGAATTCGAAACGCGGTTTTTCAGCCATTCTTGGTTTACACAAGCTTTATGAGCCGGGGCCGAGTCTTGTTGAAATGTCCACGGTCTACTACCGAAATATTTTCGTGCCCAAGGCTCCAATGCAGCTTCCAAAACATTTTCCCGATAGAATGTCGCATTTACTTTGACACCAGGCTGGCCAGTGTGAATTTGGTAACACTTCATATCGTTCACCCTGTATACGTATACGTAACCAAACCAGATTACTTTAAATAATTATTTTCATTCACCCGCTTTTTGTAATGCGTAACTATTGTTCAAAAACTATCTTGTCGGATTCACAGCATTTTTTTTGTATAAAACATTCATCATCATCATCATCATCTCAGCCAAAAGACGTCCACTGCTAGGCCTCCCCCAAAAGACGCAAAAAGACCGGTCCTGCGCCTTCCACATCCAGCGCCATCCCGCGACCTCCACCAGAGCTACGCGTCAGCGCTACTTATCTGCGCTATGGAAACTGGCGTTGCGTCGACGTTGCGACGAGCAGTTACCTTACAAACGACGACGCAGGCAAGACGTCGCGGATCGAAAGACGTTTAGCGTACTAAAAACACAAGATCATAATGACTAATAAAGAGTAAGTAATTTTAAAAGTGGATGTTTGACAAGGGGCTAAAGTAGGCGATATCACCACGACTTTCCCGAACGAAGTGAGGGAAAATTGTTCATGTGGTAATATGGCGTTTAGACCCGAGTTATGCACTCTACTTTTCACTTTATACATTTATCTCTATGTTCACATGTCGAAATTAATAAAGTTGTTAGCGGAAATTGTATTTTTATCCTTAACGATGATTTTCTTGTTGAATTAAGAACAAAATCAACGAAAATGTATTATTTCCCATAATTATTAACGATTAGACGTACTTAAATAATGACGGAAGTAGAAGGAATATTGCCGCAAAAATCAAAGCATCTCTATCTTAACGCAATGGAAAACTTTATGGGTTGGAGATTTGTAAAGCAGGTAAATACTTTAACGTAGAATGTGTTTCTCACATATTTTGAAGAATTGTCAAAAAACCTACACTGTCAAGTGTTTATTCGACATTGAGGGCTGATGAAAAATATGTATGAAATAAATTTTAATTAAATAGTCTTCTAATCATTATAATATTTATAATAATATTGTTTTATTCAAATTGTATTATAACTGAAAATTTTCCTTGCAATCGAAATTGAAAGTAAGAGTGTATAACTCAGGCATAAGTATCTATTTTTATCCTCGACTATATTGGTCCTCGCCGCGCTCGGACCAATAGATGCCTCGGATATAAAATAGATCACTTTATGCCCTTGTTGTACAATCTACTATTTATTCACCCGCAATGAATTCTGAGTCAAAAATGTTTGAATACTTGTGAAGTAGGAACTAAAAAGAACCTAATGCTTTGAGAATTTGATTGCGTGTCCTCGTTGTTCGATTTTAATATTGCGGTATTCTGATTGGTTGATACTTTATAAAAAGTGTTTTTAATGACCTTACATTTTTAAACAGTATTCGCACCAAAAAAGAATCTAGCGTTGCGATTAACTTCGGTACCTATGTGTCGTGATTGGGGGATTAAAATTTAAATAAGGTAAAGTGTTCTGGTTAGTCAATTTAAATCGTTTTGTATATCATAAATAAATATATATACATATTTTCCCTAGAGGCTAAATGTACTACTTTAGTCCGCCTTTGCAAGCATAATATAACACACTTTTGCATGGATGAGAAGTTAAAAATATTTTTTTACCGTAATTCTAGTAATTGGTAACGCTATTTTAAAAACAATTGTGCGATTAGTGTTTTGTTTTTGTTTATTATACTTTTGTATATTATACCTCCTGCCTTTGATACTCTGGCTACTCTCAACATTCTTAATAATAATCTTTCACTTGCTCGGGGCTCAAAATTAGAGCTCAATATAAATTAGAAATAGTGTTTTGTTGCACAAATAACCATTATTAACTGTTTCGGTTTAAAATACAATTTTAACACTAGAACTGAATCGTCTAACAGTCAGATTACAATTCAACTATAACTTACAATTTAAACTAAACTGATAACGTAACTGAGCAGAGGGTAATTTAGTTCTTATCGAATCGAAAGCAAAATTTGCATAATGCGGGCCAAAATGTATAAAAGAGAGATAGTGCACCTACCATTAACAGTTGACTGACGTTTAGTATTGATTAAATACGGCAAGCAGTCAGTGCGCTAAAGCTATGGGTCTCGAAAAACTTGTTCTACTTGTAATTAGTTTTGTCATCATTGAATATAGTAGTGGTTACAAAACAAGTAAGTTGTATATTTAATTATTCACCTATGTGTTTATAAGTATGCCTCGGCATTGAAAAATAGGTACGGTTCAAAAAAATATAATTGTTTAGATTTGGCAGCTGGGAGTACAGTACACGAAGAATTACCTTGCATCACCATCGGCGGTCTTTGTGTTTTGACCAGTGATTGCCCAGACTCACATCATGTCCCAGTTAAAGGCCTGTGTCCCCTACAGCAGAAAAGTGGAGTCGAGTGTTGTTATGCTTGTAAGTTATATAGTGAATTTATATAATTATAAAGTTATTGGATGCCAAGTAATTTCTTTATCATTTTAGTGCCAATCTCCGAAACTCGCTGTCAAAAACGTGGAGGCGAGTGCATAGAAGAACAGCAGAAGTGCCCTCCAAACCTCATATTTTCACGAGCCACAGATTGCGGCGTGCACAAAAAATGTTGTATTTTGGTTAATTAAATTTGCTTACTTCATTATTTTGCTTAAGTAAATAAAAAATCTATTAGCCGTTAGGCCGTTTTAGGTTTTTATTGAATATTATATAATGCGTCATCCAATATTTTAAAATGTAACATCATGATTAAATCAATCAGTAAATATTATGTATATCTATAAGTATATCTATATCTGTAAGTTACGCAAATTACGTTGAGAAAATAAGTAAACACATCATTTGCATAGATATTGATGGTTCTCCGCACTTTAAATAAATAAATATACATAGATATTTTAGGACAAGCTGACACAAAACTACTTATTTAGTCCTACGGTAAGCTCAGTAAGGCTTGTGTTGTTGGTACTAGACGATGAATTACATATTTAATAGATAGATACATATAAATACGTAAATACATAGAAAACACCCATGGCTCCAGGAACAAATATCTGTGCTCATCATGCAAATAAATGACTTGTCCTGGGATTCGGACCCATGACCATCGGCTTCATAAGCAGGGTCACTACACACTAGGCCCCAGACCGGTCGTCGGTTTACATTTATTATTAATCATTTCTTACAGATATTTTTTTTTATACGTTATCGCTAAAAGCATAAATGTTGATCTAATTTGTAGCCCTTTTTTAGTTAAAAATTTACATTGCCACTTTGAACCTACATTTATTTACGGTATACTTTACTATGAAAGCAATAATAAAAATACTTATCTTGCTTATTGTTAAGTAGAAATATATAATTTGTTAACAATAAATGAGTAATTTTTAGCCTAAAATATCTAAACTTATGCTATTGGTAGCAATATAGGTCATATGCCTACGGCCGGGTTGAAAGATAAAGTAATGTATGCAACTATATATAATAATTAGGCCTAGACACACTCGTGTTACCGACGCTTTGTTCACTTTCATCACCATTTGCATGAACTACCATTCTCATCAAACTAATTTCCATATTGCTACCAACTCAAACTAAAGTCAATATATATCTCTAATATCATATAAATTTAGGTCCACTCACCACAAACCATTAAATCTGACAGCACCCTAAATCTTTAGATATAACACAAAACGACAGAAACATTTCACGCAACAAATTCGGGAACAACGAAACATACGAGCAACAATTATGGAGCGACCGCGTCATCATTCATAGGGTAAACGTAACAATAACCTCTCGGTGCGAGTAAGAAGCGAACATTTTGTATATTATTCAAAACCGCACATTCAATTATATGACTTTAAATGACAGATAAGGCGTAAAGGCCACAGATTTACGTTGAACAACAAAAACAAAAGACCGTCCGTCCCATCTGTGGTGAAACGTAAGATGTAAAAAATCCCGGTACGGTTTATAAATTATTAACCAACTTAAAAAAAGGAAAAGGTTCTAGCCTGATCTGGAGACTGCGGGGACGCCCGAAACCACCATAATAATTTGCCGCACAAAAATTATGCCTCTAAATTTGTCGCTTTCTTCTGTGACTTTGACTATTCATAACAACACGGCACCTGAGGCTGGGTAAACAATACTTTAATTACAATTTGTATACGTTTACGCGGCTTGGTTAAAGGTAGGCTTTGTATTCGGTCGACGTAAACGCAAAGGCGCAATTTGCTTTTAAGCAGTTTTTCACCCCAGGACATTAACATCAAAATTCAAAACGAATCTATTCAGTGCTTTTATTTTATATTATAATCTACTAAATATTTTATAAATACCTTATTAAGTTATTAGATACACATACAATTTATTTCAAAGATGGCTCAAGGGCAACACCGGTTCAAAGGTCTAACGGTAGAGAGATGTCACTAGACTTAACATACTGTGTCTTTCATAAAGTCACTAATTTTAAGGGCTGAAAGTATAAGTCCTAATGAAATTAAATTAGCATATGTATAGCCAACTCGCTACTTCGCTTTCCTCTTACTCTCGTGGACGCAGTTCTAGCGACCCCACTCTGGACGCCCGGTTAAGGCAAGCGACCTGTCCCATCTGTCCGACGGGGCACCCCAGAGGCACACAGGCACGTGCTACTCTGCTTGCACTGGAGAAAACCAGTGGGCGGATGGGGTCGTCACATCCCTGCGCCTTTATTAATAATATTAAGGAATCGAACATGTCAGTTGATTAGACGTGTAATTTATTGCCTGGAAGTATCACAAGTTGCAGTAAGTAGTGTTTCGACATGTATCAATATCGATATAATGATATAAAATATTTTGTGTGCAATATGAATTAAATGAATTAGTTGGTAAACATTTAATAATTTTAACGTAACAGTCGGGTCGACTGTCTGATGTTTTTTTTTATGCCAAAGGTGGCAATCGAGCAGACGGGTTGCCTGATGGTAAGCTATTTTTTTCGCATCATCATCAGCAATATTCCTTGTGCGGGCGTGCCTGCGCCTTATGAAGCTGAAGGCGGTGGCCCGGAGTGAAATACTGTCTCGATCTGTTAAGCACACCAGTTTTCTCCAAAGTCAACTTGGCGTTACCCTCTAAAACTTTTGAGGTGGTTTATTTCGTACCTTTCTAATAGATCTCAAGTTCGTTCGTAGCCGTTAATGGTTTTGTTTCAGACCGAACATGTTACGTTTGGTGTAATTCAAGACTCCATTTTGGGGCCCCTCTTGTACACATCCTATGCGTCCTATTTATTCATGATATCAAGGAATGCTTTTAAAACTGTAATTTTGTAATGTTGATGCTGTTGACCTTAAAATATTGAAAACCATCAAGTCTGTCGATCGCACCAACTTAGGTACTTCAAACTGATGTAAAAGCGTTTTGTGAGTACTGTCTCGAATTCAAACTTCAATTGGCAAGTGATAAATGTGTACAAATGACCTTTACAAAAAATAAAAAAGGAATTGTTAATTACCTATAAATACAGAAACACAGAATTGGTAGTCAGTTCGTCACTAAAGTAGCAACAGCTCGAGACCTCGGAATCCTGTATGATAATAGACTTAATTTCCAAATGCACATAAAATCAAAATCTAAAGCCTACCAAATACTCGGTTTTGTACTGCGAACTGCCAAAGTTTTCAAAAAACCTTGTACTTAAATCCTTTTATATAAATCTCTGGTAAGATTACAATTAGAATACGCTACAGTTATCTGGAATCCTCTATACAAAAAATATTCAAACGCATTAGAAATGGTGCAAAAAAAGTTTCTTCAGATAATGCACAGACGGTTTACAGAAAAACGCTTGCCTTATTCTAATCTCCAAGTTGCAGTCCCTTGAGACCAGACGCAAATCCTGCAATGTAATCACTCAGTACAATATCTGCAGAGGCTATTTCAATAGTATGGAACTCCTACAACTTATCAAATTCAGAGTCTCTGCCAGATTCAGTCTACGCTCTAAATCCCTATTGTCGGTTCCCACCGCATCCATCAATGCTCGTCTCCCTTACGCCGCATTTGTAATACTTACAACAAGGAATTTACCTTCATAGATATATATTCAATCTAAATTCTCAACAATATCAGTAGTCAACCGGCGGGTGTCCGTTAGTATTATGTCTTCACTACTACCTACGCACATAGTAATTCTCTCGCCATCAACATTTTTTCTCTATTATCTATTGTTCAAATACTTGTTATTGTCAGTATAGTACTAATACTTGAGATTGTCAGTTTACTTACTCGTATCAGTTAGGGAAGTGCTCTCAAAACGAGATGATACGCCGAACAGAAGCTTTTTTATGGTACACGCGCAAGCCCTTGACTTTAAAAGATTAACATTTACTAAATCTAGTTGACCGCATTCAGAAACTTCTTGAAAAGAAGTTTCGACTTCAGACTCTCAATGACGTTTTCCCGAGAGATGTTCGCACGGCCGGTGTAGGACGCATCGCCCGTACTGTCCGCGTAACAATGAATACCGCTGATTTGCAGCATGTCGTTTACATGCAAAAGAAACAGTGTAGCCGATAGCACACAGCCCTGAGGGACACCAGCATTCACATATAAAGGTTGGTGGCATTCGCCGTCAACTACGACCTTGATGCATCTGTCTGCTTAAAACCTAGTGATATATTCACACAGTTTGTCGGGAAGCCCATAAGACGGAAATTTCGATAGAAGAGCCCTGCGCCGTACTCGATCGAAGGCCTTCGCTGTATCCAAACTAATGATTCACCCCTTGTCTCGATTGCCTGGGCCCAATGGTATGCTAGGTAAACGAGGAGGTCGTCAGCTGAGCGGCCTCAACGGAAACACGTCACGGAGTTGGGGATTTATAATAGACTACATTACTTTAGAAAACAGCGGGGTAATAGCAATTGGTCGATAGTTTGAAAGAAGAGAGTGGTCACCTTTTTTGGGGATTGGATTCACCAGAACTGACTTGGTACACGAAGTTGGGACTATGCGAGAAGAATACGAGAGCCGAAAAAGACGAAAGACGCGTTAAAACCGGTGCCAAGCGGGGAGCACACAACTTGAGCACAATTGCGGGAATTCCGTCGGGCCCACCCGACTTATGAATGTTGAAGGAGAAAAGTACGGAGCGCACTGAATTTTGGCGGAATTTTATGTCAAGTATACTGCAGCACTCCGTGGAATGGTTGGCTGCGTGTTATCCCCGTCATCCAAAGTCAAGTTGGAAGCAAAGAAAAGGCCCAGGAGACCGGCTTTGTCTTAACTAAGAACTCAGCGTTATGAGTCAACGAGTCTTGTGCTTGAAACTTGTGCAAAGACTGCATGCAGAAATTCTCCGTGATAGCTTTGTCGAGAGACCAGAAATCACAAGTTCCCAAAGGGAGGCGCTCCTAATTCTTACCAATTCTACCAATATGCAACGACAAAAACGTGCCGTTCTAGAAAAAAAAAACAAACTCAACACAGTTAAACTCAAGTACTGTCACATATATATTATATAAATAATGAACCCCAAAGTGAGCATAACAATGACTGTACATGTTAGGTGAGACTAGTGACATAGCAAGAATCAAGTTCAGAGTTGAGGCTTTGGAGATTTATGGGTAGGGGCAGGTTCTCTATCTCTGTATGCTGGAAGCTGTGAAGATGGTAGCAGAATCACGTCAGCTGAAATTTCTAAGATTGTTCGCCAAATGACGAGGGGTAAGTCACCCGAACATGGCATACAGCAGCGAGCATATTCACCATGTCGGTGATCAACTCTCTAGGGTTCTAGCGAGGTTTTGTACATTCTGCCGTTATAATTACTTGCCTGACAATTTCATGAGGACAATAGGTTATAAAAAATATAATTACGATATTTGCGGTAGTACGCTTAATCGTGTTAAACATATTCGTGACTTAGGTATTACCCTCAATGACAAATTGACACATTTATTGTAATAATAAAACGTGAATTCAGAAGTCTAAGATTCATAAATAGAAAAACAAAATTGAAAATTTGTTCACGGTTCTCGGAGATATCCACTAACATACATATAAAAAAAAATAGTGCGAATTGATAACCTCCTTCTTTTTGAAGTCGGTTAAAAAGAAATCATTTCGAAAAATGTTCACTTTAAAATTGTATACTTCGCATTTGTTACTTCAATTCTAGACTTTAGATGTGTTATCTAGAGCCCTTAATGTAAACACCATATCGTAATATACAGCGCCTAGGAAGTATGTGTTGTAACAATTAGCATTATAATAATAAATGCCGTACTACAAGTACACACCTGCGCCCGTTCTCGAAAATGGTCGTGCCACGCTCTATTGGGATCGATCTGTTATCACGGATAGGACTATTGTAGCCAATAAGCTTGATGTCGTGGTGATTTATCGATCGCAGCGCCGGGCAATGTTTGTCGACATCACCGTCCCATGTGACGAGAACCTCGTGAAGGCCGAGAAGGACAAGTCCAGTAAGTACTCAGACTTGGCTAACGAGGTAACCGCCATGTGGGAAGTTGATTCGGCGATCATTGTATCGATAGTTGTTTCCGCGAACGGTCTCATAGCGAAGAGTCTCGACCAACATCTTGAGACTCTCGCTACGTGGTTGGATCACGGGTCAGATTCAGAAGGCGGTGGTAATCCTGGACACGGCGCGCATAGTCCGACGGTTCCTCTCCCTGCAGCCCTAACCACCGGCAGCCTGGGCCCTGCCACGTTGCCGGCGGTACCCTAGGTTAGGTTTTTTATAATGTTTTTATTGTTAAGATACAGTTTACATGGATTTTTATATTTTACTTTTATAAAAATGTTATAAATAAAAACCTAGCCTAATAAGATATAAAATGAATAGAGTTAATAAAATATATCAAAAAAAGCCTTCACACTGATTGTCTGCGAATAATATAAGCTTAAATGAACAGTAGGACAAGCTGTCGCATTTGCACGTGCAGGTCCTGGAGCGACACACTCTACTGGCGGCAGATGCATTCACAGGCAACTCTTTATTACGAGTTAACGCGGGTCTTTGGCGTGCTGGGTGCAGCAATAAGCCTTTGGTCAGTCACAACTGTCACAAGTAGTCCTGTCTATTGAATGCAGGTGAAATGGTGTCAGTCATCAATATTGATTATTATATACTCTTTACCGAATGCTACGTCAGATTTATACTAGTGCGCCTCACAGGCGATGAAATGATACTTTTAAGTAGAATTTAAATTAAATAAGACGAAAAAATAATCATTCATAAGTACTTACTTTTAATTTGGGCGGACTATCAAAAAGCCGGACTAGTGACACTGACATTTTAACAGTTAACAACAACAAACCTTTGACAGGTTTGTTGTTGTTAACTGTCAACAATGCAAAGATGCATTCATTTTGTCTGCGAAACATTGCTCATACTGTATTTAATGGGAAACAGTCTTATGCTTTTGACTAATACAATAGTACGTGCACTTTAGCAGTGAGTATGTCTCCCGGCACGGGTAGGACCAGCATTCACTTTGTGTACCCCTTACGTTTCAATTTATATTGGTAATTATGAATTGCTTCTATTAGGCGGAAAATAAAGACGTAAATTGCAAGCCGTTAACAGTTTCATAAAGTAAGAATATTAAAACAGTATCAAATTAGAAATAATATCATTTAGTTACCATCAGTAATTATGTACGAAAGTAAAGTAGGTATAGTGCAATTTAGTTAATGATGTTTACGGAATAATTAACAAAGTGTTATCGGTGATGCGCAGGTGTGCTAATACAAGAGGAGAGTGGAGCTCGACTGTATCAGTAAGGCAGCCATCACACCTTGCCATTATTGTTCCTTACGCAAATAATTAAACGATGTATTTGATTAATTACGTACCTAACAATTTATAATAATAAGAAATTTTGCAATTTACAATAATTAGGCTTTTTTAAATTTTAGTTGGGGAAAACAAGTTGAAATACATAAAGCCATAAAATTAAACCATGTATTATATATGCACATTTTAGCAGATTCCTCGTCTTATATGTATAGAAAGAGGTACGCTATGTACACAAAAGTACCCACCAACTCATTACCTTAGTTGTTTCAACCTCCTTAGACACACGGGGCTACTTGTGCCAACTACCAATTACTACAACTAAATTTGAATTTTATTAAATTAGAGTTTTATATAATTTTGTTCCGTTTGAGTTTATAACAAAAGATTTACTATTACATTACAAAAACTAACTTTATATCTTACACTCAAAAGAACGCAACGAACAAATCAAGTGGATATTATTTTCATGGTGGGCCTTGAGAGGCTTGAGGCGCAATCCATTTCACTATGGTTATGTTAAGTACGTTAATATATTTTTTGTAAATAGTCTGTGTTCTACGAATAAATTATATTCTATTCTATTCTATTCTATTCTAATATATACATCCTTGCCTATCGTAGGTATAAGATTTAAACTTGTAAGGTAATACAAATATATATAAAACATTATTTGTTCTTCTTATTTTTTTTTACCTAATAAACTCTGAAAAATACAAATACCTATATATATATACAAGCGTCGCGCCCGATGTCCGTACTACACCTCACTGTTATGGCTGCAACATCGAAACTCACTCAAGCTAACGAGTTCGAAGTCCCACAAGTCCTCCCACACCCTATTTGTACCTACCTCTTTACGTTCATAAGAAAGTTATAATACCCGGGTTATGGGAGGGTAAATGTACTGTGCATGTCCGTAGGAGTGAACACATTTTTTGGCACCTTTAAAGTTAAAAGAGGGTTGACTGACCTTATGAACGCCATTCCTATCGCACATAACATGTAACGTAAACGCCAACATCATGAGAAAACCGGACTAATCCAAATAAGGCCTAGTTTACCCTCTGGGTTAGAAGATCAGATGGCAGTCGCTTTCGTAAAAAACTAGTGTCTACGCCAAATCCGGGGATTAGTTCCCAAGCGAACCACGGGCTTCCATGTGCCGCGGCAAAACGCCGGGACACCACAAGGCAGTTGTTGTGCGTCTTTGCCCTTATTAGAGCGCTTTCAATGTGACATGTAAATAACTCTGTAATTTACAACATAATATTGTAACAAATAAACAACGTATCGCAATTGTAATAATTTTCCTAGATTATGTCATATTTCATAAGTTTTGGCCGTTACTTAGCCTACCTCACAAACTGTCTCAAAGGACTTAGCATTAGTCTGTCTTTAGGCAAACTTTAAACTCGGTATAATCTCTCCCGAACTAGACAAGTCTCTCTGCAAGCGTATTCAAGTTTAGATGCAATAATATTTTGTGACAATAAATTCAGAATTGGATTGTTTATAAAATCGTGTACTATAAAAGCTCAATATGTTTGATTTCATTGTATAAGATGCACAAAAAAGCTTGATGTGTTAACGTGTATGTATTAGTAACATGATGTATTTACTAATTTAAGAAAAACAACTTATCTGATCAAATATCTGGAATTCTATTTTCAGTAAGAAAATGCCATATAATATATCATGTTCATGTTATCGTAATGTCAATTTTCAACAGTTTGCATCGTATTTAAATAACTTATTTAATCCTGCCATTGCTGCATGTAAATGTGTTGGTACACTGTCAAGTTCGCAGGATAATAGCATAATCCACTTATTTTCATACATCTCACGCGAGGATCTTGGAGATTAAACATCTTACAGGCACAATGTTAGCGTAACAATAGCGTATTACTTCTCATTAATATAAATCTTATATGAATTAAAGCTATTCACCTATCTACATCGATATAACAATAGCATAGTAGGTATGCAGATATTTTTATAAAGCGCAATTGCGGAGAATGATATTATTTGCACCTCACTATCTTCTTCTTCTTTTAAAAAAAAAATGGCTTCCATCAATAAATCAATCAATGATTTCGCCAATGTCAAGTAAAATAACATATAAATTTGCCCTTAGAGCATGACGTTGTTCGGTAGTAGGCCTTGCGTTTTGTAAAGTGGTAGCTGGACTTTACAGAAAGCTTAATAGGCGGCCGTGACCCTGGGACTGCCGGGTGATGACCAAAATAGTGGTGAAACACGTTTTGAAATCAATTCTTCATTAGCTGCACAATTCTGCGTTAGATCACTGCATGTGCATAATACGCTATCAATATTACACACTAAACCACGTTTGAACAAAAAACAAAAAAAAAAAAATTCAAGACGACTTCGTCATTTTGAGGTTCAACCGTCAATCCACCTCACTATACTCGTTGCGGCGAATCATGATCCCTATGATATGACAGTTATTCCAACGATACAAACTTGTAGTGGCGTTACCGTTACATTATTCAATTCAATTCAATTCAATTTATTTATTAAATACATATTAGTTTACAGTATGGCACCAATTCACTTATATGCTAAATACAAAAATATGACTCTAAATTTACTTAAAAACAACATTGGAACATAAAATATATTAAAGAAAAGAAAAAAAAAGTACAAACACTTATTACTAAACTAAGAATAGTATTTTGCGGTAAAATGCACCAATAATGTCCGTAAATACATCTATATCCTCAGCTTGTATAATAATTTGGTTGAGGACGGTGCTTGCCCTAGTGGTGGGAGCGTTGGCTCCGCGCCGCGTGCGCGCGCCGCTCGCGGCAAACAAGCGCCGCCGCCGCCGCGCCGCCACCGCGTCGCCCGCGCCGCTTGCATCCTTTATTGCTTTACTCGCTCGCGGAACCTGCAGCCCCATTCGCTTTAGTACTGATGGATTGTCCACTTTATTATTTAGCAACTGATAATAGTGCACTATATGTAGTAATTTTCTCCTAGACTCCTGTTAATATACCTAGCATTCCCGACACAAAAAGCGATGGGAACATATAAGGGTAATACCCATACACTCGTTTGTACATAAATCTAGCAAATTTTTTTTGCACTCTCTCAAGCATTGCTATGTATTTGCTCTCGTGAGGATCCCAAACTATGGCCCCGAATTCTAGTCTACTGCGGATATAGGCATTATACAGCATGGAGGCGACTTTAACAGAAGAAAACTGTGATGTTACTCTCATTATAAATCCTAATGTTTTGGATACTTATATATTTATAATCGAATTGGAGGCGTCTAAAAATGCCGTTTTTTCATTTTAGGTAGATATATGCCATTGGCACAATGATTTTCCGTTAGAATTGTAACAATTCTTAACATTTTACAAGAAATTATCTCAATCAGATATTACGTTTACGCCCTGCAAAACTTACTTCGTTTGGAAGATATCGACTAGTGCAAAAAGTATCAAAAACAAATGTCGATAATGGAAACGAGTGTACAAAATAAATAGTACGCTTTCAGTGTTCGATGTACCTATAATCGTTTTCAGTTATACATATAGTAAGGTTATTTTGATATTATGCAATTTTTTATCGATAGCACTATATTTAAGACGCTTTTTTATTTTTACATTCGTCAAGCGTGACGTTAAATACTAGATGCTAAATGTTAAAAAGTTACATTTCTCGGCCAAAAAACTTAAATCATTACTATAACAACAACATAATTAACATAATAAATGCAGATTATATTTTTAAAATCATGTTTACCGACGTGGCTGAATGCAAGTCACGCCTATGCCTATAAAAAAGTTAAGTTACATCGACACGACCCATCACTAACATGAACTGTCATAAGGATCATGATTCGCCGCGAGGAATATAGCTTGGAAAGGCTGTTAATATTTTATAAAAACAAATGATAAATGGTTGATGCTAATAATCTGGAGTAAATATAATTAGTTTTAGAATTAGTTTTTCCTCCTCCTTTGAAAAATATTGTGTTTCGCTCGGCAGCAAAGTTTGTCCCCTCCTAGTGGCTTGAAACCTTCGAACGCTCAATATTCCACTTTTTGAATCTCTCACTATTCTCGTGTTTCAATTTTACAATGTTTCCTTAGGTCGGGTCTCAATATTAGCAAGAGAAGATAAACCCTAACTTTGCTACTCTAACTCTTTCACTATAGCAGCTCGAACGAGGGTTAATAGTTTTCTAAAAATAGTCATCAAAATTCGATTTCGCTGCCTCCGTGAGACAAAATGTCCTTGATGCAACGTCAATTCTACCCTCGGAGTCTAATAGAAAATCGAAATATTAAGTCCATGCGCGTTGTTTATTTCACGTCATTAGAAAAGACATATACAGAGTGGGGCCTGTAACCAAAGCAAAAAATTAAAATATACATCCCTTAACTAATCAGTAATTACGTCCAGTTGGTATTAATTAATTAAAATGAAAAATATTTTTTTTTGTTATTTCCTAACAAAATTAATCGAGCAAGCAATGTACAACAAACTTTGTGTCCTATCGAAATACTTGACAGTGACGTTTACGATCGTTCTCAATATTATTAAACCAATAAACATCAATTTTGTTTAAACGTTGCAATTAAACTTAATTGCATAATTACTTTTTTCAACACGAGGTAACAATTTTCGCATCAAGTAGGTTTAAGGTGCAGGGACAAAAGGACAAATGTAGTGTAGGGTAATAAAATTATAATTTCAACGCAACTCACCCTTTTCTCAACTCAACCACAACCTCGGTGGTACGGCTTGTACTCCAATTAGGTAATTGCGTTTCGATACGGCATGTGTGCAATTTTTCAAAATTGGAGAGTTTCGCCGTTTTCAATGAATTTACTTAACTTAATACTTAATACTTGGTGCTCGCACTGTCGTTGCACTGTGATAAAAGTAACGCGGCTATTAAATAATTAGCCGGAGGATAATCGTTTGCACTATTTAACATAAAACTCGATTTATTTTCGCTCTTCTTTCATGATAAAGGTATTACGTACCTAAAATACTTTGCGTGCGTGTGTAATAATTTATTTTGCTGATCTGCATGCTTCATAACGCAAGAGTGTATTACGGTGCACTCTGTCAAGATCCACTTCTCGAACTTTTTCGAACGCCTCAACAATTCTTCTCCTCAGCATCTCGATCGTGTCTATCTCTGCCGAATGCACGTAATCTTTAATAGCTCCCCAAAGAAAAAAGTCCAAACAAGTAAGGTCGGGAGATCTTGCCGGCGATCTTCGGGGACCAAACCGACCAATCCATCTATCACCAAAAAATTTATTTAGCCTTAGCCGGACTGGCACAACAGAATGTGCAGGTGCACCATCGAGTTGAAACCACATTTTATTTTGAATTTCCTCCGGTAAATAATTAAAGTAATCTGTGACGGTCCCGTTGATTAATTGCATAAAACGTCTCGTATTTAATGTCACGTCAATGAAAACTGGATCAATGATTCAATGATTGTGCGTCCGTGAATAGCAGCCCAAACGTTTAGGGAAAAGCGATACTGATGACCCGTTTGTCTCATAAGAAAAGGGTTGTAGCTGCTCCAGTAATGTGTATTTTTAGGGTTCCATTTTCCATTATTTGTAAAAGTAGATTCATCCGTCCATATGACATTACGCACGAAGTTCAAGTTTTCGTAGTCCTGCCTTAAAAACCAGCAATCACAATATGCAAGTCGCACTGGGTAGTCTCGTGGTAACATGGCTCGGATTTTAAGAAATGTATAAGGGTGATGTTTTTTATATTTTAGAACTTTTTGTACTGTTCGGTGATTCACCCCAAAAATAAGGCCTGATTTTCGGTCGATAAGGTCGTAGGTCGTTGTTGAAAATGACGTATTAATCTTTGTTCTAATGCCAATGGCTGGTTGTCGCGTACTCGCTGCACGGCGTTGGTATTGACCCAGCCGTTGGCGGGTTCTCTTCGATCGGGAAAACGTTCACCGTACAACCTTAGAGCTCGGTGTGCGTTGCCTCTAGTTTCACCGTAAAGCAGAATCATGTCACACAACTCAAGTGAATCGTAAAGTATTCTTGTCATTTTAAATTGCTGATGATATCTGTTTTGCAAACTTGACATTGTCAACGTACCATAAAGTTACAAACATTTTTAAATCATAAAACCAATCCAATCTTTTAAGGAGATTCGCAATAATAATTTATGGTCAACGAAATATTAGGTACTATGTGTAGATCTAAATAAGGATTAATGTTGTTTATTTCCTAGATTAATTTAAAAATAATTTTCATTACTTACACCTTAGAATAATAATACTTACACACACATGTTAGAATCTGTCAAAATGCCCGGTACCACGATATTCTACGACCGCTAAGCGACAGTGTCGCAATGTGAAAATGTATTGATGGCTAATCTCAATTTTAAATTACTATATCTCCTAATTTAAGAACTTTGAAAAATTAGGACCACTTTACAATAATTGTACATACTTTAAGGAATCTCCGTTTTAATTTTTTGCTTTAGTTACAGGCCCCACCCTGTATATTTTAAACATCATTTTGATAGTTGGCTGAAATTTAAATAGCAAACCCTTGTAACAGATTCATGATATTATAACTTTCCGAAACACATAAGAGTAGTCGAATACTATTTTTAAAAATAATCTATCTTTTCGATTTTATTTATGAATACGTAACTTGTTTTAAAATAAATCAAGTATAACTGAAAAAAAATAATAATATAAATATAACGTTTAAATTTTTTATTCTTTTGAAATAGTTTCTTTATTGGTTTAATTTGGACTCGATGGGGCTCGATAAAAAGTAAAAGAAGTTAGACTGAAAACAAAACGTTTAGAATTACGTACGAGTGGTTATGATGAGCAAGTCAGTCTGCTGGTTAAGGCGATTGCTTCGGACTTGTGAGGATTATACATCCAGTCATAATAATTATATAATATACTAGCTTTTGCCCACGGCTTCGCACGCGCAGAAGAACCTGTAACCGGTTTTACACGGTGTGTACAAATTCTATTCACGGTGTCTATTATTGTATTTTAATAAAGAGTTTATACACGAAGTATCAAATCTCTCAGTCAGGCAAGGAGATGTTATCTCTCCAAATCTGTTTACTGCTGCACTGGAGGACGTTTTCAAAACTCTGGACTGGAGGAGGAAAGGCATCAGCATTAACAGCGAGTACATCAATCACTTTCAATTTGCCGACGATATCGTAGTCTTCGCTGAGACCATGGAGGATTTGAGCATAATGCTGGACGACTTCAGTAATGCCTCTGAGCGAGTTGGTCTAATGATGAACACGGGCAAGACAAAAATCATGTCGAATGCCCATGTCGTACCAACTCCCATTGTACTCAGAGACGTTACACTCAAAGTTGTAGATGAGTATAGTACATACCTAGGACAAACTATTCATTTAAGTAGGTTCAACTTCGAGAAAGAGGTTAATCGTCGAATCCGTCTCGGCTGGACAGCGTTCGGGAAACTACAATACATTTTTTCTTCCAATATACAGTGTCTCAAGACGAAGGTCTTTGACCAGTGTGTGTTCCCAGTGATGACTTATGGTGCTGAAACGTGGTCGCTTACTATGGGCCCCATAAGAAAGCTCCAAGTCACCCAAAGGGCAATGGAGAGGGCAATGTTTGTAGTGTCTCTGCGTGATCGCACAGTAGAAACAAAGTTACCGATTTAGCCCTCCGGATCGCCAAACTTTAGTGGCAGTGGGCGGGGCACACTGCACGCAGAACCGATGGCCGATGGGGCGGAAAGATTCTTGAGTGGAGACCATAAACTGGAAGACACAGCGTAGGTAGGCCTCCCACAAGGTGGTCATGATGAAGTTCGCGGTCGCGGGATGCCGCTGGATGGAAGGTGCATGACCGGTCTTTTTGGCTCGTTTTCGGGTAGGCTTATGTCCAGCAGTGGACGTCTTTCGGCTGACATGATGATGATCAAATCTCTCTCTTTAAATTTTCCTCCAGCGCCATACAAATTTTGAACCCTCACTTTAATTTAACCCTTTAGGTCAAGTATTGCATAAGTTAATGAAATAGTTTTAATTTTAATAGAAGTCAATAAAATAGTTTTCACATTCTAAGTTAAAATTATACTCCATCTCTGTAGAAAATTTCAATCCCCTTTTTGAACTTTAATAATAAATTTCATAAACCGCTGAAATCAATTTTCTTTTCATTAAGTAAGGAGTTTAAACACAACGTTAAAAGTCTCTCAGTTGACGTTTGACTCTAATCTCCATATAAACTTTTAATCCTCTTTTGGTCCCTTTAAGGGATGAATTTTAAAAAACGCTGAATTTTCTTCTCTTTTCATTGAATAAGGAGTTTAAACACAATGATTAAAATCTCTCAGTTGACATTTAAATCCATCTGCATACAAACTTTGAACCCCCTTTTTGACCCCTTCGGGGAATTATTTCGATACACGCTAAAACAGTTTTTCTTTTATTCAAATAAGGAGTGTTTACACAAAATTTCAAGTCTCGCTTTAAATTTTACACAATCCCCATACAAACTTTCAATCCCTTTTTACCCCCCTAATGGTGGAATTTCCAAAAATCCATTTAGTTGGGTCCATACGGTATATAAACTACGTATTGTGAAAAAACCAGATGTCTCGTTCAAGCGGTTTGGGCTGGGCGTTGATCAATCAGTCAGGACTTTCACGTTTATAAAATTCCCCTCTTTGAACCTTTTGGGGATGAATTTTAAAAAATGCTGCATTTTTTTCTTCTATTCATTAATTAAGGAGTTTAAATACAACGTTTAAAGTCTCTCAGTTGACATTTGACTCCATCTCCATACAAGCTTTTAACCCCCTTTTTAACATCTTAAGGGATGAATTTCAAAAAAATGATGATTCGTATATTTGAATACGGAGTAATTACACAAAATTACAAGTCTCTAGCTTTAAATTTTACACAATCGCCATACAAACTTGCTACCCCTTTTTACCCCTTTAATGGTAGAATTTCCAAAAATCCCTTCTTAGTGGATGCTTACGGTACATAAACTACTTATAGTGAAATATATATCAGCTATCTAGGTTAAGCGGTTATATATATATATATATGTATATATATATATATCTATATATATATAAACGTGAATGTCCTGACTGACTGACTGATCAACGCCCAGCCCAAACCGCTTAACTTAGATAGCTGATATATATTTCACTATAGGTAGTTTTTGTACCGTAAGCATCCTTATAATATTACAATTTTACTTAACTTATATCTATATATATAAATCTCAAAGTCCTGACTGACTGACTGACTGACTGACTGACTGACTGACTGACTGACTCAATTAAATCAACGCACAGCCCAAACCGCTGGGTCTAAAGTTTCCAAACTCGGCACACAGGTTCCTTATAAGGTCTAGGGGTGCACTAAGAAAGGATTTTTAAAAATTCACCCTCTAAGGGGGTGAAATGGGGGTCCGAAGTTTGTATGGGGATTTATGATTAGTTAAACCAATTAATTTAAAACTTCACAATAGTATTCCTAACGACAAATGAGTAAACACGTGTTTCAGCATTTTTGAGAATTCAACCCCTAATAGGAGAAAATGGGGTTTAAAAAGTCTGAAAAACGACATGTGTATGTTTCCTATGGTTAATCGGGTCGCTGTTGACAAAAACAACAACGGTTTTAAAATATGTGCACTAAAAAGTATTTTTCAAAAGAGGGTAAGTATATAAAAAGAATTACATTACACACTCTTCACAGTAGTACTTAATAAGGAACAAGATGAGTAATTTCAGCGTCATTTGATATGAAATGAGATGAGCGTTTTTTAATCGCTTATGGGGTTGGAATGTAGGTACAGTCATACGCAAATGAAGGTGTCAAAAGTCCGTATTGCCTTTAAATAAAGATGTGCTACACTGCACAAATGTGCAGTCGTTTGTAGTCGTTTCATATACTTAATAGGCATAAAAAAATTGGCTAAGTGCGAGTCAGACTCGCGCGCGAAGAGCTAATTAATTAGTATAAGGCGTCAAATATTTGGCCTTTAATAAAAACTGAGCATTACTAAAACATGCGAGTACATCTTATGGGTGACGTGTGCGCCGGGGAATTCTCCGATCTTCTGCTTAAAATAGGCAATGGAGAATATCCGATAACCGAGGGCAAAATGTTCATTCCACCAGAACTTGCGTCAGTTGTTTACACCATCCAAGAACTAATAGCCCAAATTTACCCAGATATTCAAAATCTGCACAATAAGCCCACAGAGTGGTTATGCGAACGTGCTATTCTGTGTCCTAAGAATGACCAAGCTTCCATTATTAATGACTCTTTATTAAAGACATTCGAAGGCGCAGAATACCAATACAACTCTGTGGACTCTGTGGTAAATACGGATGATGCTATACAATATCCAGTGGAATTCCTCAATACACTCAACCCACCGGGACTACCAAGCCATAAACTAAGCCTCAATGTAGGTGCTCCAGTAATGTTGCTACGAAATCTAAACCCTCCCAAGTTATGCAACGGGACCAGATTGCGCATAAAAGCGTTACATAGGAATGTGGTAGAGGCAACTATTATTACTGGTTGTGCTAGAGGTGAATCCATGTATATATCACGCATACCTCTTATACCATCAGCAGATTACCCATTTGAATTTAAAAGGTTGCAGTTCCCGCTTAAAGTCTGTTTCGCAATGACGATTAATAAATCTCAGGGTCAATCGTTGAAAATGGCAGGGATTGATCTAAGAGGGGACTGCTTCTCACACGGCCAGTTTTATGTGGCTTGTTCGAGAGTTAGTTCCCCGAGCAGATTGGTCATACTAGCACCTCAAGGGACAACCAAAAATGTAGTGTATAAGGAGGTACTATAGGTACAGGAGGATCAAGCCCACATAGCGGATGAATGTATTGTTATGTTGTGTGTGTGTGTGTGTATGTTATTTTAACTTGATATGCCTTTTCAAAGTAATTTTGGGATTTTGAAAAATCCTTTCAGTAGTGTGTGTGTGTGTAGCCCATTTATAGATAAAGGCTATATATCATAAGCGAAGACCAAAAGTAACTATTCTACGCGGACGAAGTCGCGGGCAGAAGCTAGTATATATATATATATATGTAGGAATGAAAGGAGTAACAGATTGATAGATGACTGAATGTATGAGCGAGAGTGGAGATGAACGGAGTGAACGGGGAATAACAATACAAGGTCAGACAGATGACGGATTTTGGTGTGTTAGGTCTTACTGTTAATTTAAGTACATTTTTTTGTAATATAAAAGGTGTTGGTTGCAAATAAATATAAATTCAATCGGGAACTGTGGTTTAATTAAAGAAAACGCTACAGTTTTTGGGGGTTCGTCCGGGATTGAAGAAGTTTAAGCGTATTGAATTCGGCGACTACGGCGTGCAACCACACGGAGGACGTGTAAGAGCCAAGACGAAGTGTTTAAAAGACGAAAACTACGACGGCGCATAGCAAGCATTACGACGACAATATGGTAAAAGAATCCAGACGCAGTAGCCGACAAGCGGATTTTGAAGACGCGGAATCCGGTATGAGGAGCGGCGGCGCCATGTTACATCTAACGCAAGATATCATTCCGAAATTCACGGGACAGGACAAGACGTACCCAGTCTCAAAGTGGATCGAGGACGTTGAAGATAACGCCGAGGTGTTTGCGAGGACTCCAGTTGTTACAACCTCATTATTGATGTTTAATTTATATCATAGAGAACCTTAGATAGCTTTCACATGTCATATTCCTTTACTTTTCGCGTGCTGTCAATATACTAAAATATACGAATTTACAATAAATAACAAATATGCTATTTATATCAGTGGCGACGAGGATTTAAAAACAACATTAAAATGAACGACGAACAGTTCGAGAAATTCCTTGCTTTGCAAGCTCTTCAACAGAAACAAATGTCTGACATTTTACAAGTGTTAGTATTACAACAGCAAAACGCAGCTGCAGTGACTCCCACACCAACAACGTCAAATGGCACGGAGTCATCTAGCTCATCGCAAAATAACGGTAACAAAAACAACATTTACAACAGTTTTAAAAGTGACAAATTTAACCCTGACGATACGTCCGTCGAAAATTTTATCGACTATTTTGAAACTAAATGTACACTTTGGGGTGAGGACGCACGAAGCATACAGAAAGAGCTGCTTTTCACCTGCCTTTCACCGGATACCTTTCACGAAACTAAGGTTGCCCTCACACCAAATTTTGAAAGAAGCTCGTATGCAGACATTCGTGAAAAATTGCTTGACCTCTACAGAATCAAACGCACAAAATATAGAGCTCTATCCGACTTTTGGAACTGCATACGTACGGAAAACGAATCGATGGAACACTACGCTAATCGACTTAAAGAAATAAGCAAAGATTGTGGCTATAGCGACGACTTCTTAGAACGACAATTACGAGATCGTTTCGCAACTGGACTCAATCACGAACAACTACAGATTGATTTAAAACAAAAATGGCCTGATTTACAAGAGACTCAAGATGGAAAAATTAAGGAAGTAACTTTTGCTCAGATTTTCAGCGTAGCACAATCGCGAGAACGGGCAGAGGGGGACACAGACATTATACCAAATAAAGTGAACAAAATAAAAAGAAATATACGCCCTCGCGTGACACCACGCTATACGTCACCGCGCAGACTACAGACGCACCAATGCCTCAGATGTGGTGAACCAGAAAGACACCCTCTAAACCAATGTGCAGCCAAGACTCACACATGTAAACAATGCAACACGCCTGGCCATTTCGAGGATTGCTGTATCAAGTCGGGTAAAGCGTGCCTGCCCAACCGAAACGTCGACAACAAGCCCAGAACATTTACAAAAAGGAACAAGCTATATAAACTAAAACATGACAGAAGCAGCATCCATTCTTCACTAACATCTGACTCCGAAGATACAGACGATGAATCTGACACTATATGCAAAATAAACAAAACAAAGAGCAAGGACAGCAAGAAAATAGACGTTTCAATCAACGGCATTCAATGTACGTTAGACTGGGACCCCGGCTCACTTTATTCAATAATCAGTACCAAGTTTTGGAAGCGCATCGGATCTCCCCCCCTTGCGATGGCTCCAAGTTTGCGCGCCTATGGAAATACAAAACTTAAGCCAAAAGGCATCACAGATGTAACGGTTCTAGTTCAAGAGGAGGAAAAGATACTACCTGTTGTCGTTATGAAGACAGCTGACCCAATGCTATTCGGCCTACAGTGGAGCGAAATGTTTCACATGGATTTCCCTAAGCCAGTCTATTCAATTAAAAACACGTTACGTGGAACGTTTACTCTGAAACAAATTCTGGATGAACATTTGACACTTTTTGACGACAAGCTTGGAAAAGTCAAGAATTACCAAGTAAACATACACATCAAACCTCATGCTGAACCAAAACACATTCCGGCTAGAGCAATTAAATTTTCAATGAGGAAAAACATAGAAGTTGAGCTAGAACGCTTAGTTCAAGAGGGCATCATAACAAAAATAGACCCAAATACCACACCAATACAGTGGGCGACACCAACAGTCAATGTCATCAAGAGCAACGGCCAAATAAGAATCTGTGGCGATTTTGATCAACTACGCCAGAGCCTGGCAGATGGTGCAAAATTTTCGAAAATTGATCTAAAGGATGCCTATTTACAGTTCGAAATAGAGCCAAAATCTAGACATTTCCTGACAATATCGACACACAAAGGTTACTACATGTACAACCGTATGCCTTTTGGTATTTCTACAGCGCCTTCTATATTTCAACACTACCTTGACAGTCTTTTAGAGGGAATACCTAATGTAGCAGTATATTTTGACGATATCGCAGTGACCGGCAAAAATGACCAAGAACACATCGAAACACTACGCAAAGTTTTCGAAAGATTAGACCAAGCTGGGTTAAAAGTAAACCTAAGAAAATGTACTTTCTTACAACCAGAAATCGAGTACCTTGGACACATTATTGACAACAATGGTGTACGGCCTACTAAATCGAAAATAGAAGCTATTTCCAAAGCTTCTCCCCCTACTTCCTCCAAAGAACTAAGGTCATTTCTTGGGTTAGTCAATTTCTACGAGCGTTTCATTCCTCACCTACACAGCGTCTGTTGCGACCTTCACGCTCTAACAGGAAATCGCCTGAAGTGGCGATGGACAGAAAAAGAATCTAAGGCTTTTGAACAAGCAAAGATGCTGATTGTACGTTCCAAACCGCTAGTAGCTTTCAATGAAAAACAATCACTATTCTTAGCCTGTGACGCATCCGAGAAAGAGAAAATTGGAATTAGAAAATTCGATCAATATCTCCGCGGCCTTAAATTTACATTGGTTACAGATCACAAGCCCCTCATTCACATACTGGGGGCTCAACGAAACTTACCTAAGCTTGCTAACAATCGCTTAGTACGATGGGCTTTAATCATTGGAAGTTACGATTATGACATTCAATATACAAAAGGATGTAACAATCTGATCGCCGATTACTTATCAAGAATGCCTAATCCTGAAGAGCAACCTTCAAAGGCTGAACTTACCGTCCATAAAATTGTAACTCGCTTGCAGATAGAAAAAAATTACGATCTTACCATATCCGAAAAATGTATTCGTGACGAGACCCTGACTCTTAGACAAATTACACAGTTTATTAAAACAGGCTGGCGCGAGCATCAATATTCTAATGACATAAAACCATACGCTCGTAAGCGCAGTGAGCTATCACTTGAAAACAAGATTATCATGTGGCAAGGTCGTATTATTATTCCTGACTCTTTGAGAAAAACCACCCTTAAATACCTACATAGTGGACATCCCGGCATATCAGGTATGAGGGCACTCGCACGATTCTATGTATGGTGGCCTACTATCGAGGAAGACTCTGTGTTGGATCCTCAAGGCGAGGACGAATATGGTCTGCGTGGTACCTGTGAACTTTTAATGGCGAGGCGGTCATTAGCAGGTACGGCAGCGCAGCGCTCTGGTTCCGGGCTGAAAAGACGTATAAGACGTGGGAAGAAGTTAAAGCGGCAATCGCGAAAGAATTCCCAGATACCGTGGATATAAAGACGATACACGAACTAATGAGCTCGAAAACAAAGAAAAGTGATGAGTCATGCCTAGATTAGCTGCTGGGTATGAAGGAGCTCGGAAAACGTGGTAAAATGCCAGACTACGTCGCGATAAAATATATTGTTGACGGCATTTTAGATACGCCAGCGAATAAAATGATTCTTTACGGTGTTTCGACGTATGCAGATCTTAAAGAAAAAATCAAGATTTACGAGACGCTTAAAGAAAAGTCAAGAATTGCACATTATCATAACTCTAATCAAGAAGGGAGAAGCAACCGGCCGAAGCAAGCTGGAAATGGAGCGAAAAAGAAGTGCTACAGTTGCGGCGAGATTAATCACATCTCAAGTGAGTGTCCATATAGCAGCAAGCAGAAAGGCTTAAAATGCTTCCGTTGCAACCAGTTTGGTCATATTTCATCACAATGTCCATCCTCATCGGCGGCGGGATCCAGCAAAAATATAACTTATTTTTTAAACCATCATGGCGGTTCAGCGAACGAATGAATGGATCGACATGGAATGGAGCGATCGAAGATAAGATCGAGACAGCGGACGTAAGCGTAACGAGTAAGAACGAGACAGCAAGCGCATGGAACGAATCGCGACCGAATGGACAGAACGAGAATGACAAATCCGATCACCGAGCAAGTATGGCGGCGATGATAGTAAACAACAATGGCGGCAGGCGACCGGCGGATCGTGATACCGAAAGCCGCAAACCGATGAAAGATGTTGTTTTATATAATAAAACTGTTTCCGCGTTAGTTGATACCGGCTGTGATCTTAATTTAATTTCGGTTGAGTGCTACGAACTATTAAATTCTCCGGTATATGTGCAAAATGACGTAATTTCAATGACGGGACTTGGATCTATGCGAGTGCAATCGATAGGAAATTTAACTACAAACATAACAATCGACGGTCAGTGTTATGAAGATAATACGTTTCATATTGTGCCTAGAGACGCTATGCCATTTTCATTAATATTAGGGCAAGAGTTTTTGAAAAATGTAACGACAGTCGTGGCAGTCGTGTTATTTTCGTTAAATCGAATGAATGTTGGCTTCGCCATATCATGACGTGTTGTGTGGATGTTTACGATGTTATAGGTTACCTCAGGAATCCAGCTCTGGGGCAAGAGGTGAAGCAGATGGTGGAAACTTACAGACCTAACAAAACCTGTGAGGCGCCGGTAGAGTTACGCATCACATTGAAAAACGACGTGCCGATCGCGCAGCGACCCCGTAGACTGTCCATAGCTGAACATAATGAAGTAGATCGTCAGGTAAAACAGTGGCTTGAAGAAGGCATCATTCGGGTAAGTTTTTCTGAATACGCTAGTCCCTTAGTGCTTGTGAAGAAGAAAGACGGCAGTACAAAGATCTGTGTCGATTACAGATTGATAAATAAGAAGATGGTCAAGGACGAATATCCTTTGCCAGTAATTGAGGATTATATTGACAAACTGTCAAAAGCTAGGGTGTTAAGTACACTAGACTTAAGGAATGGGTATTTTCACTTGTCCGTTCATGAAGACTCAATTAAATATACTTCGTTTGTGACTAATGTTTCACAGTATGAGTTTTTAAAGGCCCCGTTTGGAATTTCAGTCTGTCCAAAAGTGTTTACAAGGTTCATGAATGCAATTTTCAGGGACTTGATTGAGAAAGAGTATGTGTTGATTTTTATTGATGATGTTATCATTCTTGCAGAAGACGAGGTACAGGCTGTGCAAAGACTGAAGGAGGTGCTGGCCCGAGCATTCCAGTATGGGCTATAGGTGAACTGGAAGAAGTCGCAGTTGGTTCAGCGTCGGGTGGAGTACCTAGGCCATGTCGTGGAGAATGATACAGTACGGCCATCACCAGATAAGACTGATGCAGTGATAAGGTTTCCAGAACCTACTAATATCAAGCAGTTAAGAGGATTTGTTGGACTAACGTCATATTTCAGGAAGTTTATTCAGAACTTCGCATTATTAGCTAGCCCGCTGACTGATTTATTAAAACAAGATGCTGAGTTTGTTTTTGAGGCACCCCAAAAGGCTGCTTTCAACCAATTAAAGATGAAATTAGCAGAAGCACCTGTTTTATGGATTTATAACCCACAACTTCAGACAGAACTACATACAGACGCTTCTATTTTGGCCCTAGCAGCTATTTTACTTCAACGATGCCTAGATGAAAATCAATTACACCCAGTATACTACATGAGCAAAAAGACGAGCGATGCTGAGAAAAAATATTCTAGTTATCAGCTAGAAGCATTGGCTGTGATTGAGGCGGTAAAAAAAATTTACCACTACACATACCGATCTTACCCATTTTCATGATACATTTTTGTTACTTTTGGCCCATGTTTGTATCATGTCTAGTACAACAAAAACCATTGTTGTCTTCCTTTCTTTTCGAGGACATAAATAAGAATTTTAGCGTGCTTGTAATGCGGAGGATACGTTACATTATCACACAAGGCGGGATTTATCGCGCCTGTTTGGTCATAGTTGTGGCTGAGAGCGGTACAAGTAAAAGCAATTCATCTAAAAGTAGTTCTATCTTAAAATATAAAAAAATGTAACTACAAATGCACAATGATTTAATAGTCAAGTCAAAAAATCGAACACATAAATTAAAATACGTGTTATCCACTCGCAAAAAGTTATCTATATAGTTGTTTACAGATTATATTGATGTCACTTAAAGTTAATTTATACTTTATATTCTACAGGTTATTGAAGCAACCTCTAGAATAGTCTGTTCTATAATGAAGGTCTTCATTATAGACATAAAAATAATGCAATCAACTATATGGCCGATGGACATTTCCATTTATTGTCTATGATCTGTTGTAAAAGAGTGATGGGAAATGGGAAATGGGGTAACATGAGAAGTAAATAAAATAGTACATTTCGATACTAGTGAAAAAAAATTTTTTTTTGACGAGGGTGAACATTGAAGTGCGAAAAGTGCACTTTTTACGCACTAGTTAGGAAAAGAATATTTTTCATACATCGTGTCAATTGTTTTTTGAATATTTTGGTAATTCAGTGTTCTTATTCTCATTGCACCAGGCTCACTCATTGCAACCAAATAAAAACCTTAAATTTCAAAAAACATTATATAAAATAAATGCAATGAAAATTAATTTGTATAGGCATATATTTTAAACAATGATATTTCTATAACTTGTCTTACAAGCCCTTATCGACCTCTTGGGAACGACCGCTTTGAAATCAATCACTACTCCCGAAACGTTCAATAATCTGGAAATATCACAATTCTAATTGTGCGTTCAGCGCAAGGAATGTTTAGTATATAACTGGAATAAGTCTTGCGGAAAATACCAATAAGTGAAATGTGCTTTATGTGCATCATTTTAAGGTTTACTTTCGCTCGCCAAATATGAAGAAAAAAAAACGAGCCGAGTAGGACAGTTAGTACCCAGACCTCTGTCCCTTTTTGAATAATGCCATTCCAAAATTTAGATTACATTTGGTAACAAACTATTTTACGTAAGAAACGTGAATAAAAAATTAAATCAAAAGTACAATTATTCAATAAATATTGTAAAATAATAAATAATACCGTCAAAATAACTTAACAAAGACAAAATGTGATATCAACTTAATAAAGTTTACCTGTGGCAACCCACAGCCGACTACGATGTAGGGTAACCATGCTTGTACATAGACGAGAACAATGTTGATGTTTGGATAAAGTATATATTTAAACATATTTATTAAAATTTATAAAATGGTTTTATTGTCATTGTATATATATACATATAGTAGAGGTGATATAGCATTTTTGGTCAAGATAATTCCCAAAGAAGTAGGGTTAGATTTTTTTAGTTCTTTGTTTGTATCTATTTGATATATATTAAAAATATAGAAAAATATATGTCCAAAATATGTTGTGGTCATAGTCATATTGATTCATACATATTTTCGTACCACTCCTGTACTAATAATATACGAGTATTATCTTCGATATTTAAATCGAAGGAAATTGCCTAGCCCTGTGCACTATCAATTGTGCTATACGAGTACCGCTTAGACTTGTAATTTTTTTATATTTGTCCCTCGTCGTATACGTCATCATGGGTGACGTGTAAACATCTACCGCCAGCGTATTGAACACTTAACGGCATCGAACTCTAATTTTTAATTGAGAATTCATCGATAACAATGTGCTACATCTTTCTAAATTATTATTCTCAAACATGCATTGAAATGTCTTCGTTATGTGCGTCATAATAACCTTCGAAGTAACATGTTTAGGGCGGATCAACTCCAGATAACAGGTAACGATTTTCATATAAAATTGAAGGCTTAGGCCGCGAAGTAATTTTTTTTTTAATTTTTATGTATACCTGGCGTCTGTGTTCATGAAGCCTGTTCAAACAGCTGAATTATATTTTTTTATCATTTTTAGTGACTAAATGTTTAGCGGGCCAAAATATAATCTCGCCTATTTCAGACGAAATGGTATGAAGAGATTTATTTTATTTATCATAAACATGAAGATCCATATCATCAGGTTATTACATGCTCACAATTTTATAATTAATTGCCGAAATATTGGCAACACCAAACACAACTTCCACGCATGCGCGTTTTTGAACACACGTTTGAGTCAACCAATCACAAGACATGACAGCAGTTCTTTTACTTGTTTTAATAATGGCGGAATGGAAAAGTTTCTCCGCGTGTAAAACTTTGTTTATTAAGACTAAATAGTGGTAAATGGTGTGATTCAATGCTTTTGTGACTTAGATATAGTGTTACGGGTGTATAAAAATTGAATAATCTAACCGAGACCGGTTTTATGTATCTATATTTTGTTATTGTGTACCGCCAAAGGCAGATGCCGTAGCGCCAACATTTAAAAGGTAAGTGGATTCTTTTTTGGTGGTTTTTAAATGTTATATTTATATATAGTAAATATAGTCAGACTATTTATGATAGTCATTAATTATTACATCGAAGGCAAAAATACTACAAAGCGGGATTGGAGGGAAAATTAAAAAACTTTTGTCGTGAAGCTGTTTTAAGATTGGTATTTTTTTTTATTTTATTTCATTGCATTAGTTTGAGAATAATTATTTAGAAGGAGGCGATAAAAGGCTGAATATACCCACTGTGACACTTACAACTAACTTATGTATTTCTATTTTAGAACATGTCAAGTTTTTAAAACAAAATCGTACAAAATTTGTGGATATGAAAATAAAGGCATTTTATTTTAAACATACGTGTATTCATAATAATTACATTATTGAAGAGCACGTATAATAAATCTAATCCTCTTTTTGATCCTTTAAGGGCTGAATTTTAAAAAACGTTGAATTTTCTTCTCTTTTCATTGAATAAGGAGTTTAAACACAATGATTAAAATCTCTCAGTTGACATTTAAATCCATCTGCATACAAACTTTGAACCCCCTTTTTGACCCCTTCGGGGAATAATTTCGATAAACGCTAAAACAGTTTTTCTTTTATTCAAATAAGGAGTGTTTACACAAAATTTCAAGACTTTCGCTTTAAATTTTACACAATCCCCATACAAAGTTTCAATCCCTTTTTTACCCCCATAATGGTGGAATTTCTAAAAATCCATTTAATTGAGTCCATACGGTATATAAACTACGTATTGTGAAAAAACCAGATGTCTCGTTCAAGCGGTTTGGGCTGGGCGTTGATCAATCAGTCAAGACTTTCACGTTTATATAATTCCCCTCTTTGAACCTTTTGGGGAAGAATTTCAAAAAGTGCAGATTTTTTTTTTCTTTACATTAATTAAGGAGTTTAAATACAACGTTTAAAGTCTCTCAATTGACATTTGACTCCATCTCCATACAAACTTTGAACCCCCTTTTTGACATCTTAAGGGATGAATTTCAAAAAACGATTATTCGTATATTTGAATAAGGAGTAATTACACAAAATTACAAGTCTCTAGCTTTAAATTTTACACAATCGCCATACAAACTTTCAACCCCCTTTTTACCCCTTTAATGGTAGAATTTCCAAAAATCCCTTCTTAGTGGATGCTTACGGTACATTAACTACCTATAGTGAAATATCAGCTATCTAGGTTAAGCGGTTTGGGCTGGGCGTTGATCAGTCAGTCAGTCAGGACATTCACGTTTATATATATACAGTGTGTATTTTTCATACGGGCGTATACATTGTCCACATATAGTATCCAGTAAAACGACTCGTATTATGTTAATAATTTTGTTAAATAGTGTCATAAAATAGTATTACCCATTTTTTTAAGTCTGATCGGGCAGCAATGAACGCAGTTCAACTTATTTTGACATGACAAGTAATACTGACATGACATGACGCATCGGTATGTTAATTATTATGGATGCAATATGTTGCGTGCTGAATTATTATGTATGAAAAAAAAAATGGCCTAATTTTTTAACAAACTGAATTGAAATAGGTTCCCGAGGTCCAATAACCGCCACTACAATATACGCCCGTATGAAAAATACGCACTGTAAATATATTTCTTTTTTTATGTAGCCTATCTTATGTCCCAATGCTGAGCAAAGGCCTCCCTCGCTTTTGCCTTTCGTCACGGTCTAATGCATGCTCCCGCTAATTCATCATTTACGGTAAAGTTAAAATTCGAAAGTACGAGTAAGTGTTGTATATAAAATAACTTACAGCAGGCAACCAGACATGATGAAAAACAATAGCACATTACTGCAGCCGCCGGGAAACAGGGGCGCCCTTTCACGGCTAGGCATGTATAGTGCTTTTCTTAAACTAATTCAATGAAATAAATAAAATAATACCACTGAACAAAAGAGCTTCACGACAATAGTTTTTTAATTTTCCCTCCAATCCCGCTTTGTAGTATTTTTGCCTTCGATGTAATAATTAATGACTATCATAAATAGTCTAGCTATAATTACTATAAACAACATTTAAAAAACCACCAAATAAGAATCCACTTACCTTTTAAATGTTGGCGCTACGGCATCTGCCTTTGGTGGTACATAATAACAAAATATAGATACATTAAACTGGGCCCGGTTAGATTTTTCAATTTGTATACACCCGTAACACTATATCTAAGTCACAAAAGCATTGAATCACACCATTACTACTATTTAGTCTTAATAAACAGAGTTTTACACGCGGAGAAACTTTTCCATTCCGCCATTATTAAAACAAGTAACAGTGTCCTGTGATTGGTTGACTCAAAAATGCGTTCAAAAACGCGCATGCGTGGAGTAGTGTTTGGTGTTGCCAATACAATTTTAAAATTAAGAGCATAAATAATAAATATAATAATGTAATAACCTGATGATATGAATATTTATTTTTATGATAAATAAAATAAACCTCTTCATACCATTTCGTCTGAAATAGGCGAGATTATTTTTTAGCCCGCTAATCATTTATTCACTAAAAATGATAAAAAAATATAATTCAGCTGTTTGAACAGGCTTCATGAACACAGACGCCAGGTATACATAAAAATAAAAATAAAATACTTCCTGGCCTAGGCCTTCAATTTTATATGAAATTCGTTACCTGTCTTCTGGAGTTGATCCGCTCTAATCGTGATACTTCGAAGCCTATTATGACGCACGTAACGAAGACATTTCATTGCATGTTTGAGAAAATGTTGTTACGTTCGTGGTGTAGAAGCGATCCCATTATAAAGGAACTTTGTGCCATAAATTTAGTACTGCAAGTCAATTATCAATCAAAGGACTGTAAGTAATGCGAACTGTATATAATAATTGTTGGATTCCATCAGAAGAAAACTGCAATATGTTTGAAACCGGTGTCTGGCTTCTTCATCCCAGTAGTGTTCGACAGCGCAGTTATCGGACCTTAAATGTAAGGTAGGTATTTATATTATATAATATTAAACAGTGGTAGCACAGCTTAACTAATATTTTTTTCCGTGATTAAAATTCGCATTGGGACTCTAATTTAAACGAGGATCTGTTAAAACGCATGAAACGAGTGCACTGAAGGCAAAACTGACTTTGGGGTTAATTGGTTTCTAAAACTGACTTTGGGGTTAATTGGGTAAAAAAATGTTCCCAGTGAAAGTAAGCTAAGCCTGCGATTAGACTTAAATTAATCATTTCATTTGTGTAACGTCGATTAAGCAGTTTGCTATTTAAGTTACATACATAAAAGTGTGTTGGTGTATGCTTTAAACATATATGATTATGAATAAAGTGCAATACAATACAGTTAACATCGTAAATTGTCGTAATACAAATGAAATACTTAACTAAAGACTAATTGCAGGTCCTAAATTAGGTACAATATTTTTCTAATTCACCCTTTTAAGGTGGCTCTAGAAACTTCAATCAAATGGACACCTTTTGCGAAAGAATGTATCCAGCCGGATAACTTCAAAACAATTCAAGAGGATATTAACTTTGAGATAGACATCGAACCATTAAAAAAAAATTAAATCCTTACTAAGATACAGCATCCACTACTTTTCGGACAATCCGTTGGTTGTTGATATACAGGTCGCACTCTACAGAACTGAGAGGATGCTTTGCATTCCCCTCCTAATTTTCTGCACCTTGTCTCCTTAATAGAATCTGAAACATTGAAGAAGTTACTTTCAAAACGCATAATCATAAATAAAGATAAAGTTTATTGTGATAAATTTTAATGGATCTGTTCTATATAGAATTTGGTGTGATGCTGACATGTCAATGAATAGTTAAACATACCAGAGGAGCCTTAATTACGAGTTTAAAGTAAAAAAAGGGCTTTCCAGTTTCGCACTCGCTTTTATTAATGACTTTCAGCCCGCCCCAGATTCGCATAGGTGGATATTGGATATAGGTATATAACAAGGAATTAAAAATTACATTAGCTATGGGGAAAAATGTAGGATTGTAATGCTAACATTTTTTTTCATATGAGGACAAAAGTAATTGCTAAGCATAAGGTAACTTATTTATTAATCTGCTAAACATTTTAAATTCAGAAAATATGAGATAAAGTAGCATGTTGTTAACAAGAAATTATGCAGTGTTTTCTATAGCTGCTAACTTACTTCCATAGCAACATTCAATGTTACGGCTTTGCTGAGCAGGACAAAGACCCCGTTCTTGAGTAAGATGGCCTGAAGGACAGTCAGGCGACATGACGCACATACCGCCCTTACTAGAGCAAGGGTTTTCTTGATACACTTTGTCGATTATTTCCACTGGAACAGGAAACGGTTCGTAAAACAGTTTAAGGCCCGGTCAGCATTCGGAAAATTATGAAAAATCTCACGGTCGCAGGATCATGAAACCACCGGTGGAAAATTATGAAAAATCTCACGGTCGCAGGATCATGAAACCACCGGTGGCTGATAAGATAAGATAGGTCAGGTTGGGAAAAGCTATTTACAACAACCCACTTATCTCTCAATCAATGTAAACACCCCTTAAAAGAGAGTTGAAATATAAGTTTGTTAGGTTAGTAAAAACAATGTAGAAAGTATGATTATAAGTGGAAACTATATAAATTTACGGTATTTCCAGATCTTTGATATCGTCAAGTCTATTGTTAATCGAAAAAGATCGATTTTTGGAAAAGATAATTTAAAGTGTTATAAAATATTCGATAACGAGTACCTATTTGATAGTTTATAATGCATTTAGCCATTCTTGACAAACTTCTATTATTTCAATTACATAATCGCATACATATCACAAATACAGTGTTTGTGTTATTAGTATACTTCAATAAATTATATAAGTACTAAATTATTGACAGTTGGCACTGAGACATAGCAGATTAACTAAACTACGGAAGTTCGACTTGCAGAGTAGGCAGAACATTGTTAAATGATAATGATGAAAATACTGTCTCGGTGGTTACATAAGTCTAGAACAGTAAATCACAAGGCCGGTGAAAATGGTCACATTACTCCACCACGAATTTATATGTGGCACATGTGGTTACAGCTTTTGTTTAATTAATGAAATTTTGACTATAATACGTAATTAATACCTTTAGTGTTCAAATGCACATCATGCACATGCGTTATATAGGTATGTTGAAAAGGATTTTTTTTTTTTAATATATTGGGACTTTGAATATGGAAATTCAGGTAACTTTAGAGCTATTTAAACTAAAAGTCGGTTCGGTTTCAAACTAATCAGATTTTTTTGCTTAACACTTGTATCGTACAACAATTACATTAATTATGTTATCGATACTTACAGTCATACTTATTACAGTGCACAACAGAGTTAGCAAAAACGATAAGTAAAGATAATACTACAAATGATATATACTCGTACATAGTAGAAACGAGTGTACTGCAGTAGTAACAAACGACAAGTGAATAATAATTAAATATGACCTCTGTGTAGAGTAGACTCATTATAAACATATGACGCATACAAGCTAATCGGGTTACGCTTATGTATTCCTCCTTTGTTAACCTCTAGCCGCCCGGAGACCTATAAAAAGGTCTCCCATTGAATGCAATTTTGAATTTTAATTATGACAAACCATAGTTACATTTGGCATGGCAAGTATTCATCTCTGGGTGGCTAGAGGTTAAAACGTATATACAGCCTTTCCCTAGCCATCGGACAAAGCCGAAAATGTGCACATGCATTAGGGTATTTAGAACTAGTATACAAAGTAACAGCACCGGTTGTTATTACACAAAAATAACTGGTGTAGCGGTTATGAATAAATTTACAAACTATTATTTTTTTACTTTATAGTAGTCTGTATGACTTAGTACTTATGAAATTAAACTAATTATTTTTTTTAAATGAAATTATTTATTCTAGACATGATGTCCATATGTTTGCCAATGATGAAACCATCTTCGATCTTTTTGGTTATCCTTTTTAATCATGACAATTATAAGATTCTGACAAATGTCATCATTGCCAAATATTTTGGCACAAATAACTAAATGAAGTGATTGACGGTTTAACCTCAAAATGGCGAAGTCGTCTTGAAAATATATTTTTTGTTTTTTGTTCAAACGTAGTTTAGTGTGTAATATTGATAGCGTATTATGCAATGATCTAACGCAGAATTGTGCAGCTAATGAAGAATAGATTTCAAAACGTGTTTCACCACTATTTTTGGTCATCACCCGGCAGTCCCGGGTTCACGGCCGCCTCTTAGCTTTCTGTAAAGTCCAGCTACCACTTTACAAAACGCAAGGCCTACTACCGAACAACGTCATGCTCTAAGGGCAAACTTATATGTTATTATACTTATTTGTTATTCTACTTGACACTGGCGAAATCATCGATTGATTTATTGATGGAAGCCATATTTTTTTAAAAGAAGAAGAAGAAGAACTAAATTAAGTTCTCTATATTTAAAATGGTAATTGTGCTAACGACTATATAAAGTGGGTGTAACCAAAATGCAAACCTCGCGTGATACAAAGAAGGATACAAAGCAAATAGATCATGGCCGACTAATAACCACATATCATAACGTGAGCCCTGGAAAGATGCGAACCAAGAAACCATCGCAACCGGTCGAAGAGACCGGAGGGAGATTAGGACCTCAAAAATTGCCACGGAAGCGTCCAAATTGAATGCCCCTATATGTTTTATTGTGAGGTTTTGTGAAGGAGGAGGTAAAAGAAGTTACCACAAATGAGGGGTTAACATTAAACTCGAGACGATAATTTGCGCGTGAGTGACAGTGTAAAGCATGTAATAAAAATAATGAAAACAAAAATATAAAATTATTTGCAGTGCACATCATCGTCATCTCATCATATCAGCGTTAGGACGTCCACTGCTGGACGTAGGCCTCCAACAGTGACCAGTTATGGGTCGCTCACATCCGTTGGAATCCCGCAATCTTTATATATAGGTCGTCGGTCCTCCTTGTGGGGGGTCTGCCTGCCTTCCGGTACGTGGTCCCCACTACGAGAACCTTTCAGTTTAGCGGTCCGAAGAGCTATACCTATCTATTACTTTGGTTCTCCTGCGAATGACATCTTTCCTGATGTGATCGCGCAGAGATACTTCGACCATAGCCCTCGTTTCAGTATCATATGTCAACACTGGAAACACTACTGGTTTCGTCATGAGACACTGCGGAATATTGGAAGAAAAGACTTACTGACTAGCTTCCTGAACGCTGCCTAGCCGAGTTGGATTCGACGATTGACCTCTTTCTTGCCCTAGGTAAACGTAATCGTCTACAACTTTGAGTGCACTTATTAGATCATTATTTAAAAGCGATATAAGCGCTGTATTATACTATTAACATTTTCAAACAAAATGAAATCGATAGTCACATTCGATACTTACATGGCTTAAAGGACTAGTTTCTAGGCCAAGAAAATAATATTGACCTATCTAGTGGTATATTGTATTTTTTTTTTATGACAAAAGGTGGCAAACGAGCAGACGGATTGCCTGATGGTAAGCAATTACCGCCGCCCATGGGCACACGTAACACCAGGGGAGTCACAAGCGCGTTGCCGACCATTAAGGGGGTTGGAGCTCTGGTAACGCGGTGTGGTAGTGGATCACACAATGTAATACATATTAAAACACATCTAAGTCGAAGATGTTGTCAGACTTTGCGTGCCACAGTATTATATGTTAAAATATAATATGTTTGTTTAAGACTGTGATCGAAATGCCAGCGTTGCCATGAAAATTAAGTAAAAATATGTGCAATATATGGAATTTGTAAAAAGATTGCCGTGTTGCATTATTTGTCAAAGGTTTCAAAGGACCTTTCAGAAAATCAAGTGTCAATACATTATTGTATCAAAAGTAATGAACTTTATGAGCAGTTCTCTGTTTAATTCTTAGCAAATGTGTTGATAAACGTCGTATGTAACGCATATGCTTCGTCATGATGTCATTAAATACTTGGCTGTCATTCGCCGCGTCTCTAATAACCAACCTAGCACATTTTATCATAATATAAGTTTTACTCGTTTATACCTTTTTGGATGGTAGTAACTATTTTTGCATCAGTTGTATCATAGACATCATAGTACTATGATTTGATAGCAAGATATCTACTTGTTACTTCGCGTTGTGTGTATTCAATTTGAGGTGACATTGAGATATGAAATTTGTAGCCATTAAGTGGCTCTTAGTGCTCGCGACCGCTATCCATGCATCATCTGCCGTAATTGCGACTGACTATAATCCCTTACCGCTTGTGATGGATCCCACATCACGCCCCTGTCTCCTATCACCTGAACATTGTGATTAATGACTCAAGTATTGTCACAGTTATCTCTAGTCGGGGAAGGCATTTTTCGATTCGTTTGGTAGGTACTTTTATTACAATAAATAACACCGCAAATGTGTAGCGGAACCTGGGGAGGGTTGATCACCCCCTTTGATTATGCACTCTATTTTGTTTATTTTTTTAATATAAGAAAACTTTTTAAGCTAAACAATTTGGAAATGATCTATCTATTGATAGTTTGAATAAGAAGCAGATTGTGTCACAATCTAACTCATTATGTATTGAAACTCCTCATTGTAAACTTTTACCATGTGTCCCCGATATTATAGAGACTTCTTCACCCCTGTTTGGGAGCCTTGATCCTGGGGGGATCAAGTCTCCCAATTGCGTGGGAGACGTGGTAAACATATTTTTACCGAGTCTCCCACGACAGATTATCATTGACTAAGTAACTCTATTTGCACTCTACAAAGCATATAGAAATAGAAAAACACACAACAAATAGCTATGTACCATAACTTCCATTGCTACAAGTTTAATTCCCACCAGTTAGATAACTTGATCCGCCGGGATCAAATCACCCATGATTGGGGACACATGGTAAACAGATTTTTAGCACGAATGTCAAATTTAGAGAGTTGATTCCTGTTTAATTCATTAACTTAATCCAAAGGAAATGAATTTGTGAGGGAATCAATTTCATGGCGATTCATGTCTTTTAATGATTAAATTGGGAACTTTTTTTTTTTTATGACAAAGGTGGCAAACGAGCAGACGGATTACCTGATGGTAAGCAATTACCGTCGCCCATGGGCACTCGCAACACCGAGGGAGTCACAAGCGCGTTGCCGACCTATAAGTGGGTTGGAGCTCTGGGAACCTTACTCACCATCAGGAACACAGCACTACATACCTGAAAGGTAGCAGTGCTCTTATGGCTGTGGTCTTCTGTAAGGAGGAGGTACTTCCCCAGTTGGGAACTGTATTATTTTTCCAATAACAACACATTTTTAGTGATATTTTTTTTACTTTCCAACAAGTTAACATTCGGTATTAGAAATTGAAAACAAAAAGTTTCTTGGCAAGGATTTGGGGCTTATCAAGCTTTATCGAGTGATTAGGCTTATCCGTGACATGCTCCCAGACTGCAGACTTAGGCCGACGATGCTTGACATCAGCTATGTGTTCCTTTACCCTGGTTGAGATGCTTCTCTTTGTCTGGTCTACATATGAGAGACCACACTCACACTCCAACTTGTAGACTCCAGCACTTTGTAGAGGGGTGGCACATTTCACAAGCCTCAGAAACTGTGACATCTTCTTCAGTGGCTTGAAATAAGTTTCTTCTAAAAATTAAGCTTATCTTTATAATAGACATTTTAACAATCACAAAGCAACCTTCAAAAAATCGAATATTATTGTCATTAATCATTATCACGGTTATAGATTCAATTATTTTTAATAGAATAATATTAAATTCTCTTTCTATTGTAACTATAATTCTAAAAAATAGGACACCATATTGCTTTAAAGTTCCCTTCAATGGTTTTCCACCTAATACTGCAGCTACAGCATTTTTCAATTTTTCCTTGTCTGTCGGTTTTCTCTTTTTTAATCCCTCCTTGGTCGTATATTTTCGCTGCATTATTACCTAAAAAAATACATGTAATTATGACAGGTCTGTAAATTCTCTGATTTATCGACGCCAAGGTAGACTTGATCCCTCTCGGAGACACATGATCTCGGGATCATGTCACCCCCAAAGAAAAGGACAAAATCTCCCCAAACATAGTCAGTTCATAAACCATGCCGTACTCAAAATGAATGTACACGTATTTCAAGTGAATCAAAGATAATGTTTACTCAAATAAACTACTAACAAAATAAACATAGTCACTAATAGCATTTACTTCATATTTTAATAAATAAATCCGACTAAAACTTACCGAAAATTAATTATCACACCACGCGAATATTTCACCGTCCGCCATTTGCAAACCACTGACATTTGTGAAAGAGTGCTATGCTAGAGAGTGAAGTTAGGAATGAAGGAAGCAGTGTTGCCAGCTTAAAGAAAACGTATCACGTTTGGTAAAACTTTTAAATAAAGTTACCAAGTGTCCCCTAGGGATCGACCCTCCCCAGGTTCCCCTACCATAATAATTAAATATGTTAACACTCACAAAACGTTAACAAGCGTTCACGACACACGCACGCCCACCATCCTCACCCTCTTCATTTCCTCGCCATCGTCGTCGGCCGATGGATCCGGAACTAAAGCCAACACCAGCAAGTCGAGCGATGATTGCGGGGCGCCGCCGCCGCCTCGACTACCTGCGCGATTAATGTGTATCTTAGATACTCCAATATGCACCGCGGTGCCACAGCGGCGTGCTGTGTTGCTCAAGCCAAGTTTCTGGACGCTAACGTGCACCTAGGATCGGTTATCTTTTTTTCTACCAGCCCTAATATTGAAGCTTCTACTTTAAAAATAAATGAACACGAACAATTCTTAAGGGCCATAGATTATGTCACAAGATTTTTGACGATAAACTTAGAATAGGTCGCAATATCTTATTATTTAATATGTATGGATTAAAAACTTATGCAGATATTAAAAAACACCTCAAAAAGACGCCAACTCTTTAAGCGGTTTTTATTCCCTTCCAGTATTTCTAGTTACCATTTGAATCGCGGGTTAATCTTACAAAACGTAATGACCAGATCTCTAAATTCTATTCTTATTTATAATTTATGAAGGTATAACGAATAAAATTGCTATTATGGTGTAAGATGGTTAAAAAAAAATCTGCTTTTTGATGGGTAGTAGATTAGAGTAGATTTGCAAGACTTTGGCGTGCACGATTATAACCCCATTTGGTAGAAATATCTTTTCACAATTCGGCCGCATCTGACAATTACTTAAACTTACTATTTAATAAACTTACTTATTACTAAATAGTAGTTTATGTTACTGCTACACAATGTAAGGCATAAAAATTCAAGTTATTATGAAATAAAGCAAAGCTGAGTTTCATAATTCATAACATTAAACGAGTATTTTTATGCCTAATTATGTACCTACACTGCATATGTGACATACACTGCATTATCTATACACAATAAAATAAGCTATCAATAAACCGCACACGAAAAGTCAAATGAACATTAGTAATGGCGGCGAATGAAAACTTCCAAGCACCTGAAGTTTTTTTTAAATTCAGAATTCTAGAGTTAAGCCCAATTCTCATACAGTGAGTAAGTCTAATACGAGCGAATCCTTAACGGTAGTTAGTATAGGACAAAGTAAAGGGAATTAGATAACATTTATTTAAAGTTGCAACAATAATTAAAAAAGGTGTGGTATCAAAGGTGCTTGTCTATCGCTCAGATTAGAAATAATCACGACAATTATTATTTTATCTGATTTACGTTTCATATTACGTCTAATATTGTAATTTTATGTATTATATTAATAAAAAATATGCGGAAAAAAAAAATGTTGTCCATACAAAATAATTCAGCCCGCAATGTAATGCAAACACACTCACGGTAAACGCTCGTTGACAGTTATTTTCAAAGACTGCGTATGTAATGTCATTAATTGTCATGAGTGGGTAAATAATAAATAAGTACACTATCGGATTGACGGTTGAACCTCAAAATGGCGAAGACGTCTTGAAAATATATTTTTTGTTTTTTGTTCAAACGTAGTTTAGTGTGTAATATTGATAGCGTATTATGCAGTGATCTAACGCAGAATTGTGCAGCTAATGAAGAATAGATTTCAAAACGTGTTTCACCACTATTTTGGTCATCACCTGGCAATCCCGGCCGCCTCTTATTAGCTTTCTGTAAAGTCCAGCTACCACTTTACAAAACGCAAGGCCTACTACCGAACAACGTCGCTCTAAGGGCAAACTTATATGTTATTATACTTATTTGTTATTCTACTTGACACTGGCGAAATCATCGATTGATTTATTGATGGAAGCCATATTTTTTTAAAAGAAGAAGAAGAAGAAGAAGTACACTATCATGTTTTTTATCTGACGAAATTACTACTGAGTTTAAAATCAAATTACGTCAATAAATCTTATTAAAACAATCATTTAAATTAATAACTACCCATTGAAATTACAACTGAAATGTACTGAAGTTGCTGAAATACGTACCTAAAGAAAACCAACTAAAAAAGAAAACTAAAAAACACAATTTACAACAATACAAATTCTGAGAAACCTGAGTTTAGTTTTGCCGGTTTCGCCGCAAATACCTCTCGATGTGTCTTCCTGCATCCCTTGTACTACTTTGAGGATTAAGTGCAAAAAGGCGAAGGATTCGGTCTTGCAATGGAACTGAAAGCTCATCGTGAATAGCTGCTTCCTCCACCCTTCCAGTTACGGGCAATCCTTCGCGAGCTCGTTTTATCGCGTTTACAATTACACAGCTAGCGCTCAATGACCATGTTGTAGTGTTTCAGCGTAAGTTAAAACCATGTCCATTATTATAACCAGGGTTCGGACAAGTCATCGCAGAAATAGATATGGGCATGAAACAAGAGTATAGAGTCGAGACTTTAGATTATTATTAGATATTTAAAACGGACATTATCGTAATTAAACATTTGACCTTTTTGGTCGCATATCTGTCATGGATTTGTCAAAGTAGCTGTGGTGACAATTTAAATTACTTAATACAATTATTAGCTTAACTATGGTTCTTTCTAAACATTTTAAATATTGTGCAAATAAATACAATGCAGCCATCAAAATGTTAATGGAAATACCTTCACACACGTATGGTGAATTTTGGTTTGCGGTAATAAATGTCATTGAAAAATATAATTAAATAATACTGTACGTAATGCTATTCTATTAATCTCGTTCTATTGCCGTGTTGCGATTGTTTTGCGATGACTTGTCCGAACCCTGATTATAACATACGATTACCTTTGGATCGAAAGACTGACATTGTCAAATCAGAGTTGAAATAAAATAAGAAACTTGTAATTCCAACAAAGAGTTTGCCACTTTTTCACACAATGTACCAAGTTTTGTGGTGTTTGGACGGTTTAGTTAATACCCGAAATAATTTTGGTAATAACTGAACAACTATTAAGCGGGCCGTATGCTTATTTTCCGCCATCCTGGTATATCTTATCTTATTTTATGGGGATCCTTTCGGATACACTTCGACCCATTAGGATCTTTTGTGTAGTTGCCCCCGTTGCGCCTATTACAGAGCATTTTTAACAGTAGCCATGTATTGGCTAATGGAACTCAGGGATAACGCTCTGAAGATTTTTGGATCCAGGTAGCCTGCTCCGAAGTCCTTCGTTCTTTGTCTGGCGAGCATGACATTCACACATTATGTGTTCTATTGTCCCTTCCTTTTCGCCACACAGTCTACAATCGATATTGACCTGTTGCCCTATTCTTGCCAGAACGTTGTAGTGGCCTTGTAGTGGCTTGTGAACACCCCTGTTATTATTTGCAGGTGTCTTTTGTTGAGTGTCCAGAGCTTTTTGCTCAGCTTTGAGTGTCTGAGACCCATCAAACTACTACACTCTTGTCGGAGTTTCATTTTAAGGTCGCCCTTAATGACTGTTGTTATGAGCCCAAAAAATGGTTCAGGACCAATGAATTTTTCCATCGATCCTTCTCTCGACAGCTCATCTGCTTTTTCATTGCCAGGGAAGCCTTCGTGACCTGGGATCCACACCAGTTCACTTTATTATGCTTTCCAAGTATGTTTAGGACTTGGACTCCATTTTGTGTCAGCCTAGAGTCCACTTTTGGCGCCATTAGTGCTGCCTGGCTGTCGCTGAGTATATGGGTATTTTCCCTAGTATTTGTCTATCAATTATCTCACGGGCACAGGCGATTATACATTATGATGGGTCTTACTATCATGGTATAGATCCATCCCAAATACTCTTAGGTTTAAGCCCCAAGTTTTACCATATGCTGACTTGCACATGCCAAACACTCTTAGAGCTTTGGTTATGGTTAGATCAACATGCTTTCTCCAGTAAATTTCTTTCGTTATTTCTAGATATTTCATCTCCTTGGAGATTTCTAGTACCCTATCGTAGAGCTTGAGTTGCTTCATTCCGTTAAGGGTCTTTTTCTTTATAAATGGTATTACCACAGTTTTGCTCTGTGTTTGCCTCCACCTCGCCTCGATCTGGTAGCTCTGGCGAGACCTCCTCGGCCTGCTCGGCTGGTGGTTGCGCCTGAGCCGCCCTTTCCTCCCCTTCCCTGCCGGGAGGTTGCTCGCAACTCACACGGGCGTCCTCGCCTCCGCGTCCTCGAGGAGCTTGAAGGAGCTGAGATCGACCCCCGTGTGCAGTTGGTAGCCTGACGCCTTGATGACGTCCGCCGACGACCGACACACAATCCCGAACTCGCACCATGTGATTTCTTTTTATTTTCAAAAATTAAAGATAAACTCAGAGGTTTATGATTTACAAGCCCGGAAGTGGCAGTGAATGCTTTCCACGAAGCCATCGAAGAGGTCCCTAAAGAAGACTGGACCCGCTGCTTTTCACAATGGTTCCAGCGAATGCAAAAGTGTGTAAATAGTGAGGCTATATACTTCGAAAAACAATAAATATGTCATAAGGCTAATAAGCCTTCTCATTTATCAGAATCCAGCAACTTTCAGTATGGCCCACGTAATAACATCGAATTTTTGCTTATTATAGAGCTATACTTATACTTAATAACAATTTCACAGATAAAAAAAAGTATAATGAAGGAGTTTGACATTATGCTAGTCGTTTTATATTTATATCACATTTTGATCAAAACTTAATTATTTTCTGAATCCATTATTACTGTTAAAAACTTTGTATTATCACAATATCGCTCGAAAACGTTATGACCCGACTGACTATGTATCTGAAATCATGTTTATCTTTGTCTCCGGCAAATACCAGAATGCCCTTAGTGCTGCTTGTTTAGTGTACGCATCTGTAAAAGCTTCAGGGTTATTGGTAAACGATCTGCGAAGATCATTACGTAGGCATGTAATCTAGCAAGGGTGCACGGCCCCAGATTTGTGACGGCACGCGGCTTATTCTCTATTCCATGCCATATTTACGCGTGTTATTTGCTCACGTTTGCATCGATTCTACCACCGTTCTGCTGGATGAATACAAACGCGATACACAATATGGACATTAGCAACGTCGCAGTCACAAATCAATATTCGGGGCCTGTTTCGCATTATACGGCGATTTTGATGGTATACATATTAACACAACACAAATATTCTGTTTAAAAGTCAGCGTAAATAATAGATTGTCTCGCAAGGGAGCAAAATACGACACGATAGGATCACACATTTATTTCTGAAGCATATGACCATAATAGAATCACGAGCATAGATAATGCCTAGCACCAGCTCTATGTTGTAAAAACATGGCGGCGCGTCCATTTCTTGGTAAATTTTTTAATTTACACTTTATTCTTATATAAGTAATTGTTTTTATAAAAAAATTATTTGTATTTGACATATATAAAATGTCAAAGATATATTTCTATATCTTTTAGCGAGCAAACCATTGCCGCCCGAAAAGTATATACCTTACCATAATCGGGTACAAAAAAATTACGGTGAATTTCAAAACTACGAAACATTACGACCAAGCTTAAAATCAAATTAAAGTGTATGTTTCATTTTGTCATCCTACTTAAAAGTGGGTCAGTATCTCCGTAATCGTGCTTATATCGAATAACATTTTGTAGTATAGGTACAGTGTTTGCTACAACAACGAGCTCCTTTTCTCTCGGGATACTGAGAGATTAATGACTTCACAAACAATTCTGTATTACAAAGTAGTGTCTAAGTAGGTACCTGCCAGCAATGTATCCAAAAGCAGTTATACGTTTACCGGATGAAACTCAGTAAGTAAATAGTTGGGTACAAAAATGTTTTTTTTTTTTCTATACCGTACACAATAATACTATAATAGCTGCTGCCGCCCCGACGGAGTGCCACGCATTGAGGTTGCGGTTGATATTCTTGACAGTCTGACGTTTATTGTGTGAATTACAGGAAGTTATGACTGTTATGAGGCAGCCGTCCATGCCTTAGGATTACCTCTCAAATTAACTGTGTTGGTGCTTGTCGAAATTTTCGGAACGCTTTCAATTCTGTTACGCCTTGTTCACAGAGATTAGGAACAATACTGATTTTTACTGCCTCCACCGCTTGTCTACGTACGTATTTAATAGACTCATCCACAATACCCAGAGTTTCTGTTTTGGAGACAAATCAGAACGACATCGTCTCATAAAGCTGTATATTTGTTGAATTTACTACTTTCCCTCTCTGTACATGCATAAACGCACACTTATCGACATTAAAGTCCATCTTGATGGCACTACTGAACACCTCAGTGTTCTTAATCAACTTCAACACTACTCAGTTATGTGGCGCAAATAATTCGAGGTCTTCTATATACAGAGCCAGGAAGAACCATAGGGAACCATCGCCTTTTTTTTTGTCGCTGGGAATATGCGAGAGAACCATCGCCCTGGAATATTCCTCGCTCGATCCTAATAAAGTTTTGCGGACTATGCGGGTCATCGCCACCTCCTAGTTGACGAATTCTAGGCGGCCGAGTGGCCCCGCTTGTTCCGCCCTGAAACAGGTCAGCATTGCAATGATAGTCCTGAACAACTTGTTTCGGCGCACGATTCGTACTTGCCATGCCGGGACACCCCCGGTAGTCCTAGTTGCACATTTAGCGTCCGAAAACTTGACTCGAGCAATACGGCACGCCCGATGTCCCTGTAGTATATGATGGAGTGTGTATCATGTAAGTCAAGTACAGAATTCTGGGCTCCCATTATCGCTAGATTGCGTCTATGTGACACTGCCTTATCGCCTCTTCCAGAGCCCTCCTCATTTGCTCATCAGATGTTGTACTCATACTCTTGACTCGCTAGCTCCTCCTCATCGTCGTCACAAAGATTCACCCTCGGCAACCGTGGTACCAGATCCGTGAAAGCCAATTATTACCAGGTTATTCTTCCGAGACGCCTGCTCAAGATCGTTCATTTATGTTCCACTGCTGCATTACATTTTGCAAAGTGTACGAACTTGTTATGTTCACTCATGATACTATCTTGAAGTTTCTGTATTTTGTGCTTAGATTCAAAATGCTCAGCAATTAAAGTATCGTATTTGTCGGAGAGTAAGCTGAGATTCTCTTTAATCGATTGGAGGTGTTCTTAAAATCCTGGAATCTTTGAGTCTTTTGGCAAACTTTTGATTTTATACTTGTGTCTTCAGAATTATTTTCACAATATTCGATGTTTTCCGTTTTTCAAGTCCGAAACTAATTCTATTAACAAATGATCTATGAAATGTACCTTGGCATAACCCCTGTCACATAAAGTGAAACCCTTTCTTAGCCAGCACGTTTTCGCACTTCTGACACTCCATTTTATGAATAAGTATCTATTTAAACTCATAAACTTATTTAGTCAAATTTAACCTACTTAAAAATCTCACTATTTTAAAATAACAGCAATTGTTATAAAATATCCAATAAAGCAAATAAATAGAGTTCATTACTTGTTCACAATGTCATGTTGTTCCTATATGTAAATATATATCTGGATTTTGCATAGAATTTGGCACTCATTTAGATCTCCATTATTTTTGCGGCGAAGCCCATGCACAGCCAAGCATAATTTTTGTATTGAACTTGGCTCTCCCTTCTTATATTTATGTTTTAATGGGATAAGGTTTACCTACATCAGTAATATGTTACTAAGGTTTACGTAATACTTTAGTTCAAAAGTGTAGGTCGTGTTTTATATTTATAACTTTCACGACAAAACTACCATACTAAATAAATTAAGATTAATTACAGCAGTTCAGACTGGCTAGTGAAGTGATACGACGACCCTTGACACCCTTGTTATTTCGCGTCGAAACTCAAACAAGAACAATGACGAACTGACACAAACAATGGCCCTTGAGCTTTTGTGGTCTGGCGGAGTGAAATTATCTATGGTTTCATTTTAAATACTATAAAGTTAATTTAGGATAACTTGAGTAATTAATACCAAAATATGTGTTTTCTTAATAAAATAATGCACTTTTACACTTTTTAACCTAGCTATTTGAACCGCCCAAATTAAGATTTTAAGTTTTAGAAATGTTTAGCCGTTTATATACTATATAGATATATTACGTTGTTTATATATATAGATTATAAGATAGTAAAGATATATTTATTGTAGCCAAGTTTACCAGTCAAATAATTGAATACGTTAAAATATTGGATATTTTCTCCCAGAGAATGCGTATTAAACAATCTTAAGCGTTTTTGAAAATAATGGGATATCAGTTGAATTTCATAAAACTTGTGGTAGTCGTCATTACTTACATTCGTTTGCCTTTCAGTTCTAAGTAGTAGGTATGTTCCTATAAAACAGAAGCTTTCGTTGTATAAGAAGACTTTAATGGTCATTTAAGTTACTTTCTTATGACATTATAGCAGGAATAACTAGTATTAGATATAAAGGTGCTATATTTTATAAACACAATTGTCCTAACAGAGTAAACAGTAAAGTGCGCTGACGTTATTATAACTACCACATGGTTAAGAACAATAACAGTCGTCTGTGCAAATAATCTATAATACAATTATGTGCGCAAAATATGAAGTATTTTGCTTGTTTACATGGATGGGAGTTAGTTTACTGGGTGTACTTTTAAGTAAATTATTTTTTCTTATTGAGGAATACTCGGACCTATAGATCCCGGTTATTTGGTAGGCTTGCGTGGGGATACTGATTCAACACGTAGAGCTCAACAGGTGTAATACACTTGCTAAAACCCAGTCACGGGTACAACAATATATACCCTTGAACCGGTCCCAGCAGGCAATGGGGCTATTGAGAATAAAATGTAAAGAATACTTGGCTATAAATAAAATAAATAAATATTACGGGACAATCTTACACAAATCTATGGTGTTGAGGTTTGGATGGGTAAAACAATTGGGCTATTACACAGTTCCAGACACCTGCCATGTTTGCACACGTTATCGAGGCAGGCGGTGACTTGCCGCCGACTATATGGGCCCCTGAAACTGCCGTAGAAATGTCCGGGAGCAAAATCGGTGTGAACAGTTCAGGGTGTCGAGAGGTGTGCGCCGCTTTCTACCCAGAGGCTGTGAACAGCCACTGTGCCAACTTGCGTCTTATCCATCTTTCACTTTCACTCTGCGAGCATATAGCTCTAACAACTCCTCTCTGGACGGCTAATTAAGGCAAACCAAAGCTGAGAGTCCTTCGGGTTCACTCTGAGCGACGAAGACACGCCGGAGACGGAGACCCTGATCGACTCTCTGGAGCACTCGGGTCCGTGGGGTCGTTACTCCCCAACAGCTCACCACATGCTTTATTAATTATTAAAATAATTTTTAACTAACTAAATCATGGTCACTCTATGCCTTACGATCTACAGACATACGCAGTATAGGAAGCGATAAATCGATTTTTTTTTTTAATTTTCAACTTACCATCTCAAAAATAATTATGATACTTTGTTTACTTCCCAAGTGTTTACAATTGTTTCGCGAAATTCGGATCTTTTTTTTTGACATAACGCACAGATTTTTTTTTCTCGCGCTTTTACGGCGGCGTATTAGGCGGGTTTTAGATTTATCCAGAAACGCGACCTTTCAACAACTATAATATATATATATGTTTGTATATATATTCAACACATATATATGTATATATAAAATGTGCATATTTGTGTTAGCATAGAATGCGGTGCCATATTTCTTCTAACAGACTATGCTTCAGTTGTCCCCTGGCTGATAGGACAGAATAACAACACCAAATAGTTGATTCACTCATAGTGAATTTTAAAACTAATAATAATATACGATAATTTTACTATTCAAGCTAGACTCACAGCTTGTGGTGTAGGTACTAGACAATGTAAGTCTATACCTACTAGATAGATACCAGTGGCGGCGCGTCCATAATTATCCAATATGCTTGCGCGGTTTTCCTTCGGCTCCTACAGAAAAAGAAAGCCATTTTGGTTACGGCTTGCCTAACTAAATTCGAGCTTAAGAAATGTTGTATCTATCTGTGGCGACTGATACATACACGTATACCTACGTATAGATACTCTTTATAACAATCACCAGTGATAAGATAAATGAACTAATACTAGAAAATAGCTTCTTACACAGCGTCATTATCATTACTAAAGCACAAATAGTACATACCTATGTATGTATATATATGTGTTGAATGCACACCCCAAGTTTCGATCGAATCAAAGCCTTTCCCGTAGTCCACAAACGCTAAGCAGAGGGGCAAGTTATACTCCTCAGTCTTCTGTATAACTTGACGTAGCGTATGTACCGTAAACCGGCTTGTTCGGAAGGCTGGAAGACTTCTAACTTGCGTGCGACACTCTTGAAAATAGCTTGTAGACATGGCTTAAAAGTGAGATGGGTTGATAGTTCTTCAATAAAGTGCGGTGGTGTTGTTCTTCATAAAAGGCAACAACTTTTATGAAGAACAACACCACCGCACTTCTGTTCCATTCCTTGGCGGTTCTCCTTTCCAGTAGGACAGACTTGAACAGCTTCTGAAGGGCCGTTAGGACCGATTTACTACCCGCCCTCAGAAGTTCGGTTATTCCATCCTCACCTGGCGCCTTGTGGTTTTGAGTTGTTTAAGAGCCATTCTAATCTCGTACAAGCAGATGTCCGGGATATCTTCAGTATAGTGCCGGGTTAGTCTGGCTCTAGGATCTTACCCCAGATCAACTTCGGGTCTGCTAGTTGTTGTGTAAAATTGTCCGTAAAAACGCTCTATCTCACTCAGAAGCTCAGATCTGGATGAAACGATCCTACCGTCATCAGTTTTCAATTAGGGGAGCTGGCTTTGCCCAATAGACAGGTCCTTCGCGAAAACCTTAGAGCCCTTGTTCTGCTCAATGGCCTCTTTAATACGATCAGTATTAAATTGGCGCATATCACGGGTAAAAGGGACTTAGAAATCTGTCTATTGAGCTGCCGGAATAATGTCGCATCAACATTGTAGGATCATTTCGCTCCTTTCCTTTGGGCCTTGCAGAACTTAGACCCTGAGCTGTAGACAGCTTCTACAAACCCGTCGTTGAGTTCTTCCACCTCAGGAACGAATTTAGGAAGACAATTGAAACGGTTCCGGTGTTCTAACTGAAAGCTTTCGGGGTTTTGGATTTGGATTGTTCTGACTTAACACTTGTATTCAATGTGTCCCTAACCAGACGGTTCTTTGTTGACATGATGAAGTCAATCTCGTTTTTTGTTGCACCATCGGGACTCATCCAGGTCCACTTCCTGTGCTCACGTTTCTTGAAGAAAGACTTCATTATATAGAGTCCCTCTTTCTCCACGAAACCAGCCAGTAGTTGGCCCCGGTAGTTCCGACGTCGAAATAATCGTATCCAAATTGCCCCACTCTCAGCTCTGCGCCCTCTCTCTAGCCCTGTTTCGCGTTGAAATCCCCCATCACAACGGTGAAAAAGGTTTTGGAGCTATGCATGACCTTTGAAATGTCCTCATATATAACCTCCACCTCGTCGTCGGAGGTGTCGAAGTCGGCGCGTATACCTGTATGACCATCAACGAGTATCTCTTGGAGTTGATACGCCATCCTAGATGACACACTCTCGAATTTAACCACGTTGTTTACGAGGGACTTGTGGACGATGTGGAGGTCCAAGGAGGATGCTTATGTTCAGCAGTGGACGTACAATGCTGAGATGATGATGATGGTATTGCTGTTGATGCCCCAAATAAAAAAAATAAAAATAAAAATAAAAATGATGATGATGATGTGGACGATGAACCCGACACCTCCTTGGAACTGGGGTCGCCCTCCCGGAAGTAGAGCAATTTGCCGGACTTCAGGGTTATGGTGTCCTCCCCCTCTCATCGGACTTCAGATAACCCTTTTATATCCAAATGGTACTTGCTCAACCCTTCCTCCAGTTCCACTATCTTTTCTTCGGTCCGCAGTGTACGCGTGTTGTATGTTGCCAGGACCAGGAGTCGTCGGTAGCATGATCCTGCCCGGGGATTCTTAGCACCCTTGACCCCTTTTGTACCCAGGCCATTAATTTCTTTTCACCGCTAATTCTAAATATACCTACATATAAATCATCTTCTTTTCATTGAAGGAATAAATTGCTGTTATGTAAATATGTAGTGTGGGCTACAAGTGTAATATATAATTTAAAGTAGAGAACTGGGGAAGTACCTCCTCCTTACAGAAGACCACAGCCATAATAGCACTGCTACCTTTCAGGTATGTAGTGTTGTGTTCCTGATGGTGAGTAAGGTTCCCAGAGCTCCAACCCCCCTTAACGGTCGGCAACGCGCTTGTGACTCCCCTGGTGTTGCGGGTGCCCATGGGCGACGGTAATTGCTTACCATCAGGCAATCCGTCTGCTCGTTTGCCACCTTATGTCATAAAAAATATATATATATATATAAATTGTTATATTACTAAGAGTAGATCATTTTTACTTAATGGCTTTTACTCTAAAACTCGGTAAGGAACCAAACTCTTAAAAGGCCTAACCATTTTTGCAACCTCATGGTTAATTGGAAACTCGATCTCGGATATCTCATCCTTATTTTTTGTGGAGTGTTTAAATATATGCCATGTTCCTTGTAATAAAAAGGAAAGAATAGAATAGATCAAGTAAAGGGTACTTTTAAGCAACTTATTCTAATAAAAACTTAAGCCTTAGGCATCTTTTTAGCCGTTTTCGGGTAACTTCTGTTCATTCATGTAATTTACCGGTTTTACATTTGGTACCCACGTATCTGGGTTAATAAACGTGAAAATATATAATAAATTGTATATAGCGAACAAAGTCTGCATTCTTTACTAATACTACACACAGACATAGTAATGACAAACATACGCACTGTTACAATTAGAGATTCCCATATTTTTATTTTCATCGATTATGTAATAATTTTATTATTGCCAACTTTCATAAAGCAATTTTACTATTCATCATACACGTATCCGCAGCGCCGGGTTCATTAAGGAGCTACAAATTCACTCCGTAGCAGGCTTGTTTAGATTCTAACAAGAAAACAATATAATATCCTAAGATAGTCATCATTATCTGGACACACGGCAGCGTGTCAAACCAAGTTCAAGCAAAAGAACTGGCTAACCAGCGCCGACTGTAATATTACATACATGAACCACTTGGTACCACTTTTGACCCTTCTATAACTCAAAACCTCTTTAACCCCGTGATACAGTTTATAACTAGTACGGGAGGTAAAGGCCATCATTCTACGCAAAGGTTGTAAATGACTACTTAAATATAGTGATGAATTACAAATCTGATTATCAAGAACATTAAAATATTACGTAACAATAAACCTATATTGATTGACACACTCGCCGTCAGGATTGTAAACTATTTATATACGCAATTACGCATGTATACAAAAAACAATTAGTGTTGACAGTACTGAATGTGACAACGAATCTAAATTAAATTAATTATTGTTAAAAATCTGTTTATATAGTCTCACTGTATTGTACTTGAGGTATGTCTTTACGAAATAAATAATTCTTATTCTTATTCTTATTCTTATTCTAATTATATCCATCTAAAAGCCCATATTTCATGAAGATAACGGTTATAATGATATGAAGGTCAAGAAGTCGCATTGACTGACAACTTACTTCCAGACGACCTAGGCCTATTGTGTGTAATCGTAGGATAAAAACTAAAAAAATCCCATACAATCTTTTTTAAATTGTAATGTTGGAACCGTTCCAAGCAGATAGTTGAAACTATGCAAATATATGTATTATTATATTTGATATATAATAGAAATATAAAAAATAAAGTGAAGTCAAAAAACAAGTCCCCAAACAAAAAACTAAACGCTAAACAACCGGCCAACGGTCGGTGTGCCTTCAACGGACGGCGCGCGGCACCACATATTTATACCACAGAACACAAGTAAATCTACATAAATGCGCTCCCGAGCAACACATAAACATAGGCACCGGTTACGAATACCGATTTAGTTAGTTATCGTTTAAGAACATTAAGGTTCATCCTGCTTCTTTCTCAACGATGAATTAAATGATTGTCATGCTATAACCACAAACGTTATTCGTGCTTAAACCAGTTAGGTACATCATAAAAGTGAAGTACATGCATGAGATTCAACGAATAAATAAATACTTTTTCTACTCCTAGCTCCTGTAAGGTCTATGCAAAATCCTAGTATGTATTTACATAACAATATTCTCCTTTTTTACATTTATGTTTTTAGTGGGATAAACCTTCTTACATAGATGAAGTTACTTTTAATATTAAGAGGAAGAAACTTGAATTTCTATTTTAACTCAAGACTTAGGGCCGCCAATCCCAAAAATATATGAATATTAACTTTATTACCAGGTAAAAAAGATGACCTCGATGTTTCATGTCATTGCTTTTAGTCGACGAAACTTGTGGTAAGGTAGGTTTTGGACCCGGGTATGTCCTTAAACTACGTCCAACAATGAGAGGTAGGGCACAGCGTTGACCATCGCTTGAATCTGGGGCAGCCCAACTGGGGAAGTACCTCCTCCTTACAGAAGACCACAGCCATAATAGCACTGCTACCTTTCAGGTATGTAGTGTTGTGTTCCTGATGGTGAGTAAGGTTCCCAGAGCTCCAACCCCCCTTAAAGGCCGGCAACGCGCTTGTGACTCCCCTGGTGTTGCGGGTGCCCATGGGCGACGGTAATTGCTTAACACCAGGCAATCCGTCTGCTCGTTGCGCGTCTATGTCATAAAAAAAAAAAAAAACCAGGTGATAAAATTAAATTGCAATTGAATACTGGAAGTAATTTGCAGTGTGATAACTAAACTTAATTATGTACATAGGTAGAGATCATAAAATTAGCTTATAAAATAAATAACGTCTCAAATGTATCCAACGTTATTACATGTCTACGGTACCGCCTTTTTTCGGTTCACGAAAGAAAATTTCTACAATCTGGGAGCGTTTCATATCACTCGCTCTTTCATCATTTCTTTTTTTTATACTTTCTTATCGTGAAATTTCCTTTGAAGCTGTGCAGGATTTGGAATGAAAAAGTAAAAGGGAGATACGTTTTGAACGACTGATACGATTATACATTTTTTATATCCATTTAAATTACATATATAATAAATATAAGTCACGAAATAAGAAGAAGACAGGCAACTGCAATCTAAAGAGAAAATCTATGCATTTGTAAAGAGATACATTCGAAAACGGAACTTTTTCCTTAATTACCTATAGGTTCTTTTTAAGATTTTCAAATCAAATCACGAGACATGAACAGGATCCACGAGCTGTTCCGATCCTACCAGAAAAAAAATGTTTTATTTTCCATTTTGTGACCATCTCTCAAAAACTTTGTGTAGTATTTTTTTTTTCTTTTAGTAGGATCGAAAGAGCTAGTGATTCTGAATAGGAAAAACACTAGAGGTTACTAAAGAAAAATAAATAGTAAAAGCTCTAAATAATGCTTTACTAGTGCGTTTTTGTGACGGTTTTCAGAGTCGGTAATTAACAAGAATTAATCTTTACTCATATTCCATGATGTTAACGTATTAAACAGACAAAACAAGACGCTTTTGCTTGTTTAAACCCATAAACGACGACGCATAAACCCATGTAATTTACCCGTTCATATTTGGTACTGCCATCATCTGGGTCAATAAACCTGAAAATATGTGAGAAGTTGTATAAAGTTAACAAAGTGACAATTTTGTACGAGTAAGTTTGTAGTAGTCGCATCTGTTAGGTATCATGAAAAAAGTATAACATTTTGAACTAAACTGTAGTAGGCACAGGCAACTCCAATTCAGAAGTTTGCTCCATCACATTGTCCGTTAGGTTTGATTCAAAAAGTTTGTCGTATCGGGTTATATATACTACCTCGATGTTTCATGTCATTGCTTTTAGTCGACGAAACTTGTGGTAAATAGTTATTCTTATTCTTGCAAAGAAAGATTCCAAACTTTCCTAGAGATCCAAACGTGTGGTGCTGTAATATCAGTTTGTTTATTGATAGATGTCGTATTGTTTGCGGCTATTTTATTATTAAACACGGATTGTTTTTTATGTAAGTATGTAATTTTACACGGAACAATGGTGTTGCGGACATTTGGATGGCGTACGCGGAGCCGGTTAGAGCCAACACTCAGAGGCCCTTTCGACAATTTAATGAACTGAAAGGGGGACAACACTAAGTGGATGTTGCCCCTGTCCGTATTATGGGACGCGCACAGATACAGCACCCGTCATGGTGTAAGGACTATTGAGTTATAATGGAATCTAAAGGGTGAACACTATTAAATTGTCGCAGGTCGAACATGCTACAGACGACAAAATAAAAATCCAAAGTGCTCAAAATTCTTTATATGACTAATTTTATACAGCGTAAAATCATTTTAAAAAATATTAGGGCTATTTCATCGAACGACGAGAAAATTTCCGGACATTACTTTTGACGTGATTCATTGAATTTCGCACGGAATCATCGCTTAACAATTTTGTGCATTTAATCCATTTTCGTTGAAAATCTGGTAATGAAGTGGCAGGTTGGCAAGTTTTTCGCAGTTTAGTTTTTATATTAGCCCAATATTTTTCGATGGGGCGAAGTTCGGGACAGTTAGGTGGGTTACTCTCCTTAGGCACTACCTCGACTGAATTCGCCTTATACCATTCCAAAGTTCGAGACGAATAATGGCAACTTGCTAAATCTGGCCAAAACAATGTTGAGGAAGTGTGTTTCTTTATGAATGGTAACAGTTTCTTTTTCAAGCATTCTGATATATAAATATCGGTGTTAATTGTCCCGGTAGTGATAAATGGTGAGCTCCTCATGCCGCACTGGCATATAGCTTGCCAAACAAGGTATTATTTTGCAAATTTTTCTACCGGGATCACCTTTTCCGATTCGTCAAGATTCGAGATGTCACGAGAGGAATAGTACTGGTTACCTGGTAAAGACTTGAAATCTGCCTTGACGTAGGTTTCATCGTCAATAATTAGGCAACATTTTTTCTCAATCAACAAGGTATACAATAACCTAGAACGTCTAACCGCACGATTATATTGATCCACAGTTCTCTTGGGAGCCTTTTGCTTCTTATATGTTGTAATGCCGCATTCTTTTTTAATTTTTGGACATTTGCTTGACTAGTGCCTACTTTTTCGCCACATCCCGGGAAGAGATACTCGGATTCTTATCAAATAGCTTGCACACCTTTGATTGTAACTTAACATTAGATTTTCTGGTGGGTTGACCTTCACGCCGCTTCCTATCTATAGTTTCACCTTGTTTAATTTTTTTTAGGGTTCGTTGAACCGTCCTCCGAGTTGTTTGACAAGATTTTGCCAGATCTAAAGTTGATAAATGAGGATTTTTACTGAATTCTTGCAAAATTAATTCGCGAACATTTTTTTCGTGTAACGCCATTTTCATAAATAAAAAACAAATGAACATTTTATGGTTGTCTAATATATTACGAGCCTTCTAAATTTAAAATTTTAAAAGAATATTCAAAAAACGTTCGATGCAACACGCTAGCAAAGTAAAAATGTAGGCGACAATTTAATAGTGTTCACCCTTTAGAATGTACTAGGCTATTGAGTGGAAAGGATGGACTAGCTGCTGGGCTATTGGATAAAAACCGGACGTCTGCCTAATAAAATGGTATTCAATTTTATTTCCGGCAGACGGTGACTTGCCCTATGCGAGATGGGCTCCCACAAAAAGCGACATCAAAGATGTCTCAAGGGCAACACCGGTGCATAGGGCTAAGGGTAGAGAGGTGTCACTGAACTTTAAACATATAGCCAACTCGCCACTTAGGTTTCCACATCTACCCTCGAGAACGCAGCTCTCGCGACCCCACTCTGGACGGCCGGTGAAGGCAAGCCAGAGGCAGGGGACCTGTCCCACTTGTCCGACAGGGCACCCCAGGGGCGCTCAGGTACGTGGAGTCGCTCCTCTCCAACAGCTCGCCACAAGCTGCCCTGCGTTGACTGATTGCACTGGAGAAAACAATAATTTCCATATTATTGTTAGTATATTGCTAATGAAATGGTAAACAATTTTATTTCCAGCATACTGTGACTCGCCCACTGCAAGATGGGCCCTTGGGCCTCTACAAAAAAGCGACATCAAAGATGGCTCAAGGGAAACACCGATGCAAAGGGCTAAGGGTAGAGAGGTGTGCAGATTTTAGCTAAAGAAATTGCACAGTAAAACTGGTTACATTGCCTATATTTTCTGAACGCATTATAGAGCATTTGCGGTATTTTTTTTTTTATAAAATAATTAAAATACTACCTACTCAAACAGCTTCACGACAATAGTTTTTTTTAATTTTCCCTCCAATCCCGCTGTGTAGTATTTTTGCCTTCGATGTAATATTAGTTAATGACTATCAAAAATAGTTTGGCTATAAATATTATATACAATGTTGTATATAATATTAAACATATCACCAAAAAAAATCCACGTACGTTTTAAATATTGGCGACACGGCGTCAGCGTTTGGCCGTACACAATAACAAATATAGATACATAAAACCGGGCCCGAGTAGAATCTTCAATTATTATACTCCTTTAACATTAAAACTAAGACACAAAAGCATTGAAGCACACCATTTACCACTAAGTATTTTAGTCTTAATAAACAGAGTTTTGCACGTCGACAAACTTTTGCATATCGCCATTATCAAACCAAGTGCTGCCGTGTCTTCTGATTGGTTGACTCGAAGCGGACGTTTGAAAACGCGCATGCGTGGTGCAGTGTTTGGTTTTGCCAATATTTAGAAAATAAATTTCAACATTTAGAGCATGTATAATGTACAGTGATCGGTTTTGTGGGTGACATGGGGTGAACGACCTCAAACATTATGTTAGTATGGATATGCTCCGGAAATCCGGGCTTTATGTTGTTAGAAAAGGCATAACAAAATTATATTACACTTTAAAACATCTAAGTAGCTGATAAACGAGTACTTATTCTTCGTTGTTTTGTCTAAATCGAACAAATTAAGACAAGTGGTTACACTGACAGCTCATTTGCTGCCTCCAACGCGGCACATTTTATACCGTTCGTATAAAAGTTCGGCGAGTAAGTACGCGTGTCTATCAGTTAATATATGGTTACTACGAGTTAATTGTTTGAATTAATGAATTCGTTATCAAAAAGTGAATTACACTTCTTTCAACTGAGGGGTAGTTTCAGAAAAACATTGTCCACAATGTGAAATGGTTTTATTGCTCACCAAAATATAAATCAACAATATTAACATTATAAACCTAAGTTAAAAATAGTACATAAACAGATGGCCTTCCTAACATGCGATTTCATAATAAATTTCTTTCATAAATCTCACCAACAATTTAAAAAACGTGAACTCTTTAGCTTTGATATTCTTACAATAAAATTTTAAAAACAATATAAATTCAATGTTCGGTTTCTATAAAATTAAAATAAATGACCATTACTTTTTCAATATTAAATTTTTTTCATCTATTTCTTTTTACATCTAGAATCCATTTGTACGCGGAAAAAGACCTTTTTACTGCAACTGACGTCAGCGGAGCTTCAGTAAATAAAACAGTTTCATCGGATGCTGTTTCAGACAAAATTTGTTGGGCGTATACTCTAAGTTCGTTTAAGTCCTGATTACGAGCCATGACCGCTTCCATTTTATTCTGTATAGGTAAACTAGAGCTCCAATTTATTAACAGTCCGAACTTCATCGAATATTTCAAAGGCATCAATAATTAAAATATCGCGTTCTTGTAGTATATTTAATGCAATCTCGATTATCTTAAAATGTTCGTCTATATAATCCAAGTCAGTTTTTATGTTAAGCTTGTTAAATATATTTTTAGCTTTATAATTGACGTTGTTCCGACGATCTAAAAACATGACAACACTTAATTCATTTCATTGAAATACTTGACATAATGTGACACAGCTGAAAGCTATGTTCCCTATCTTGTAATAACCGGTTGAGGAGATAAGGGCATATTTGGGTATTTTTCTTTTAATATTCTTACTCTACTCTACTGGGAGACTTTTGAAATACTTTTTTTATATTTGCGATTAAACTATCTACATCCGGATATTGAAATCAGATTTGTTCTGCCACCCGATGTAGAGCGTGAACCAAACAGGTCGCATGTTTCAATTTTGGAAAAATGATTTTTTTTTAAATGTTCGCCCCGCTTTTAACACGTATGCTACACTATCTGTAGACAATAAAATAATGTTTTAGTTTGTTTTTATATGATTCATGCCACAATTGTTTTAGACATTTTACAACAAAATTGGAAATACTTTCCCTGATTACTATGTTAATTATACCGTTTAAAATGTTAGAACATTTTACATGCTATTAAATATGTCTTTTTAGAAGCATTAGAGTTTTGCGGTTTGATTAAGAAATGAACAATATATCTCCCAAGAAAGTCCGTTGTTTCGTCAAGCAATATCCATAATTTTTTGTCTGCAGCGTCACCGTGTATAACTTAATTTTTATTTCTAAAGCTTATCTAAATACGTTCTTCTTGTAATAGATTCACCGGGTAACTTACTATCAACACATTAACAGCATATATGTACTTTTCAAAGAAAGATTTAAAAGCCGGATTTTCGATTTGCTGCCACGGAATGTTGCAAAGAATTAATAACTGGACTCATAATAAAAATCTTCTTATATCTGTCGTAATCCTCTGTGCTCGCCACTTTTAACGTGTTTTTAATAGTATTTTTACTATTACATCCGATGATTACTACACTTTTTGAACAATAAATTGATTGCTTAGTCGACTCATACATCAAGTCAACGTGGACCTCTATCCAACTTAGAATAGTTTTATCCTTAGGAAAGAATTCGGTTTTCGGGACATGTCAACTAGTATGCAACACTACCTTACAATATAGTACTCCCCGAGAATATTCCAATCATACGCGAATTAAAAGTTCAATTACAGTAAGCACAGGTTGTCGTAAAAGATAATCTCAGAGTCCATGAAACAAGTAGATGAAATGTAAATTGAACCATATGAGTAAATAGTATTGTGCGAACTTAACGTGGATACTTATTTATTGTATCGCCTTTGAACTATAAGATTTTTTTTATGACAAAGGTGGCAAACGAGCAAACCGATTGTGGTAAGCAATCACCGTCGCCCATGGGCACCCGCAACACCAGGAGAGTCACATGTGCTTTGCCGGCCTTTAAGGAGGGTTGGAGCTCTGGGAACCTTACTCACCATCAGGAACAAAAAACTAAATACCTGAAAGGTAGCAGTGGCTGTGGTCTTCTGTAAGGACGAGGTACTTCCCCGGTTGGGCTTCTCCTGACTCAAGCGTGACGGTACGTCGCTGTGCCCTACCTTTTACTGTTGGACGTAGTTTAAGGACATACGCGGGTCCAAAGATCTATGTATTTGCACTTATTCGATAACCTATGGCCTAATATTATTGTTTAAATTATACAGCTAATACCTACTTATTTATGCAATCCTAATCCTAGAAGCAAATTAGAACTGAAATCCAGAGAAAATAATGAAATGTCAATGTCAAGATTTTGAAGTATTTTTTCCATCATGTCAGATATATAAGCTAATACTTTGTGGAGGTTTTAATATATTTTGCTTAAAATAAAGTGTGGAGATTAGGAAAAGAAGTTTTTGTCTCAACTGGTTGCCATGTAAGAGTAAAAAAATCCTTAGAGATAATTTAAATGTTTATTCTTGTACGGTTTGTTCGGTATCGCGGGAATATATCGTATCTATAATTATTCAATTCAATTCAAATAAATTACAATTAACATAAATTACAAGAATAAAATTCACAAACAAAATAATATAAAATAAAAATTAAATAATAATCAACTACAAATTCAATAAAAATGTCAGAAAGGCTAATTGTGTGTGTCCTTCAAGAACTCTATTAACTTTTCTACTTGATTCTCGCAAGGGAGAAATCCTAATAACCGATCACTGATAAACCTGATAATGTATATACACCCTACATAATGTTATAACATGATAATAAGGATCTTAATTTTTATGATAAATAAAATAAATGCAGAGGATTTAAATTATTGTCTATGGCCTGATGTGACTGACGTAGATGTAGACAATATTTTATAATTACACATCTAAATACACATTGTTAAATAAAGATGGCCTACCACGATCATCAAAAATGCAAATTTCAGACGTGATAAACGTTCTGTCACTCTAATTTGGTACCTATGCCATAATTAGAGTAAAAGAGATGCCAAACTTTTCGAATTTCGCTCTCAGATTCGTCTTCTTAATATAATTTCATATGTAACAGACGTTAACGCGACTATTTTTAGTCTGATAACCAATCAGCCACAAAAAAAAGTTCGATGTTAAACCTGTTCATGAACACAGACGATATTTACTACAAGAAGTACTTCCCAGCCTAGGCCTTAAATTTTGTATGAAATTAGTTTACACATTTCTCGAGTTGCTCCACCCGAAACGAGATACTTTGAAGCCTGTTATTTTATTACGCATATAATGAAGACATTTTATTGAATGCTTGAGAAAATAGTATTTATCATATGTATTGAGTAGTATAATAAAAAATGTCATTTAGTGCGGAGACCGCGTACATTTTGATTTAAAATGGAAATGTTTCTACATATGTGAGATATTGTTATTAGTCATCTCTTTGAATACGCATAATAAGAATTCCAAGTGCTTTGTAGGATATTTTTATCAATAAAAATATAATGGGGTCACGTAAACAATCCATTAATATCAAAAAGCGAACGCGTATATACTCAGTAGGTACCATACCTTTTAAAACTTAAAATATATTTAGTGAGGAATGCAATACTGTGTTTATGCGTGTGAATGATATGAATATGTGTTAATGTTATCTATGTATTTTGAACGCACTCTATCACCCTATACTTATTTGTTATTGTATTACCTGTATGACGTTGAAGTGGTACTTATCGATAACAGGACTGTCATTTTTTATTTATTTTATCAATTACTTACAAGAAATCGTTGTTGCTAGATTAATATTTATCAATGGCGCATTGTCATTTTTCCGAACAAATCTTCCACACATGCTAAAAGTCAGATTTTGACACAATTCCACGGTTTTTTTTAAGGATTTTTGATTTGAAGGTGTTCAATTATAAGGATTTTTCTCGGATTTTCAAGTGATGTTATTCTAATGTCCGTTGTGGAGATATCCTTCTTTTTTCGGATGGCTGATATTATTGTAGGTATCCTTTAATAATTATGTGATTGATTTTGCGATGATGTTTTTGGGAACGTTAGGTACCTATGTACTGATGTGGGAACGCGGTGAAAGTGGATACAGTCATTCTTTGAGATGGCTACACCCAGGACATTGCAAATAGAAAGTAAGCAGACAGATCATCATTTTTTTCTGGCATTCCTCTAATTTCCAGGTTGTTCATTCGTTGTTGGGAGATATTGAGCTCAATTGGTAATCCAGCAATTTGGGTTTTATCATCAAGCTAACTCCATGTCCAGTTCAGTTAGTTCCGATTTGAATTTCTCATGCTCCGAACTCATTGAGATTAGCTTAGAGGAAATTGTGTTCACTTGCTTTTTGATCTCCAGTACTCTTACCATGAGTTTACCATTGAAGTTTTCGATAACGATCGAGTATCGACTATCTGTGCATCTCGTTTGCACTAAAAAAGTACAAGCGAGATGCACAGATAGTAAACTCGATACTCGTTATCAAAAACCTCAATGTCACAACTGATGGTAAGAGTACTGGGGTTCCGACCTAACGGTACGTCTACGGTAACGGTAAGTCTTTAAAAATGTTGACATTTCTGTTCTGATATGAGAGATTTCTTGAGTTAATTCGCAATTTAATGAAATAATCCTTCTTTTACACGTCTTTACATTTTATGGTTCGGACGTCGAGCCGAATGTGGATATGTGTGGGTTAGAACCAGTTAAACTAGACCCGTGGCGCAGTACTTGACGGGAGCGGGGTTCACCCATCTTGAGAGTGGTTGTTGAGTCGTTCTAAAGAAACCAGAAGCGAAATGAACAAAACAACTCTATGTACCGAACGGCGCTAGGCGCTAGGCGCACATTATCGCTGGATGAACTTTTTGTTGATAGCGCGAAAGCGGCCGACCAGTTGGCGGCCTCTAATATTTCTACATCCCAGTCCAAATTGTCCCGCTCTCAGCTCTTTACTATCTCGAATACCCAGTTTCTCAATGGCGACATTGTTCTATGAGAATGGTAAACTAAGATTTGAAGCTATGCAGGTTGTCGGACTTGAGCATTATCGTATTCTTTCCCTCTCTTGGGACTTCCGATAACCCTTCGCAACCTGCTTAATTATTCTTCCAATTCAATTAGTAGTGTTCGGCAGTTGAATGTTGCCAGGGCCAATGGTCGTCGTTTTTGGTAGTTTCGCCAGTGATTGGCAAAAACATCCCCGTCCCGTCGGTACCATGACCGCTACCAGAGGAATGAGATAAGATAATATTGACCGGTTACTGAGTTAGAAAAGCTGACCCAGAAATCATACAGTATTTTATCGAAGACTATATTACGCTTATACTTACTAATTATCGGATCCCACCCCGATGAAAGCTTAAAACCGTTTTCGCTCTTTAGATTTTTTCTTAATATCAAAAGCTTCAGGGTTTATATTTTTTGAGTGTTTGAGCACGGTCTTATAATGCCATTTAACAAAAGATAGCATTAAAAAGAGTTATTGAACAAATGTATGTATCGCTTTTATATCACTTATGTTATCAAATACATTTCACTATATTAATAGTATTCAAAAGTAGTAACTATACGCGCCACGTTTTGTATGTAGTTCCAATTAAATATGATATATAAATGAACAGAACTTACGCTCAGCAAGCGTAAATAAGAGAGGAAAAAAGCCTATAAAATGTGAAAAAAGCAAGCCAACCAGACGAGACAGTGCTTGTACAAAAGCAACTAGAAATACTAGTTAAAAGCGTAGTTTTAGCTGTAGAGAATGTTGGCTCGACCCACTTTATTAGGCCTGTAGATATTGGAGCCATAACATTGACTGGTGTGTATATTATTATCATAGATATATTATTAAGCAGCGATTCAGTGACTTCTTTCATTTTCAGTTGAATATTTTTGGGTGTAGCATTTATTTATTAATATGTGTCACCGTAAAATAATTTAACTCGCGAGATTATAAACTATCGAAAGATACTGATTACAAATTATCGCATTAGTTTTTTTAGATTGTAAACTAATGACGACAATCCGTCAGATTGTCAATAATCCAATCATTGGGGGCAAAAGCGGGGCTTTGCCGTACAAAAGGTGGGGGTTAAAATGTTTTCATTTATATTGCTTAAGTATAGGCTAGTTAGTTATGAAAAATGCAAGTTTTCGGCCTTGATGGGTTGGAGCGTTAGCCGCCATCTTGAATTAAAGGGGTCTAAATTTTATCTTTTTTAAATAAGGCGATTAACACACTGCCACGCACCACGCAGCGTAGTGCGTGAATGCGTGATCTAACGTTGCTTGTAAGTATCTCCGTTTGTATAGAAAACACGCACAGTCCAACACACAGAAAATGCATTCACGCGCGTTCATGCAGATCACTTTAGTTGCGGCAAGACGCATGATGCAGCGTGGTGCGTGGCAGTGTGTTAATCGCCTTATACATACAGAGTTACACGAGTATGTAGGTCTTATAGATACAAAGTTACACGAGGGAGAAAATTTATCATGTACAAAAAGACGTCAATATTGTTATTCATTAGTTTACTTATCGAATGTTAGGGACTTAATTACTTTTTCACCAGTTATTTTAGATTTATTTAAGCTTAACCTGTTTTGAGGTGCCAGGTATGTCAATATTTTCCTTGTGGACATTTTCCATCTCCTTGCAGTTAGAAATTTCGTCATTATTTTCCCCAGACTCGATCTCAATTTGTGTTGCATTGTCGCATGCCTGCAGCAGCAGGAAAGCGGGGTTAACATGCTCTATTGTGTGTGGCTTCTGTAGTGCTATGTTGTGTGTGTGTCCTGTAGTGTAAAATACTTTCTTATTGCTTCAACTGAAAATTTCAACTTTCCGGCTTCAGTGGTTTCGTCTCGGCTTCAGTTGGATCGATCAGTCAGTCAGTCAATCAATCAGTACAAACAATTGTTATTTTATAAACCAAATGAGTCGAATGTCGTCCTAGGTTTTAGTGGCCACGCCGCCACGCTGCACCTGTGAGTTTCTGTACAGCCGTAGTTTGTTTATTTAAAACTTTTTTCGCTAGATGTGCCGCTCTATTTTGCAATTTGATGACGTTACTTCACATAATGTTCTACCTACTTTAGTACTCGTCGCTTACAAATTTACATTTTACACTGATATACCTTCATGTCATGCTATATTTATTTCATAATTTCGACGTATAGATTGTATGTGTAAAATTCGACAATGTGTGTTTAAATTACAATCACTGTGAAAACAGAAGTCATTTGTACTTATTTTGTACCCACGTCTTTCTAACAGCTGAAACTCATGTTTTTCATAGATTGGTTTTGAATTCACAATAAAAGATAGCAATCTCTATCCTATAATATTTACTTGACGGCAATTTGACCTAAACAATTCCAGCATATATACAAAACAAAGAACGCGGCATGTTCGGAAAAATCCGTTCGATCGATTTAGCTGAAATTTTGTGAAAATATAGCCTCTAATACTCTAAATAACTGTGCAAAGATGCAACCTTAATTAATGACCAGTTTTCAAAATATAACGATTTTAGGTTTAACGAAAAATGGAGTAAGTATATATGACGCTAATATGCACTAACTACCTTTTTCCCGAGGTTGATTTAAGATAAAACTATTTCATAGTAGTAATGATATGACGATTTATAATTCTAATTATCTAACGTGGAAATATATTAATATATATCTAAAAATATATTCGTGGCAATATCGGGTAAAAAAATATTTGAAGGTTCAAGCTATCTTATATTACGATGTTAAACTGTACAACTAATAATTAACTCATATCTAATTGTATTTACAACGCTACATTTGTGCATTAAGACTGGCATAAAGCGTTCTTAATGATGGGTACTTTATGTTGTCTTCATATCGGGCAAAACCTAAAAACCAGAAGATTGCTGTTACGTGGCCGCATGCACCGATCGTTCTTGCTCCACTTGTACAGGTGCAATAATAGCCCAATATTGGGTCTTCATTTTCAAGGAACACAATGTTCTAGGTGAAATGCAAATCACACATAATAAAACGCTGCCTTTCGAAATCGCGATGTGGCCCTTATTTTAATAAATTCTGGCTCAATGATGTTTCCATCGATTTCGAAAACTCGTTCGTCTTCGTCTTCCGCTGCTAGGTCGTTAATATGACGCAATGTGCTGTCTTGAATATATCCTGGAGATAGTTTAACTTGGTATGTACCAAATGTGATGGAGTGCAAGTACGCCAGGTCTAACCGTGGAAACAACGGTATTTGTGCAGGAGTTAGTGGGATCCATCGTGCTCTTTTCCGGTTAAGATTTTCAGCTTCAATCCGTGCCTGTACAGTCAGCGTCATATAGTTCGTAGCATTCGAAGTACTCAAATAGTTCGGTACACCATACAAATTCTATGGTGTACCGAACTTTTTGAGTACTTTGGATGCTACCAACTATATGACGCTGAGTGTACAACAGTAATGTCTTCGACGCTACGGAGCATTGCATTGGCTACCTGGACATTACAATCCGGCATTATAATAGGTCCATAGTATTTATTTATGATAGCCCCAGTTATTAAAAGAAATGTGTTCAAATTCGGAACATGGGACGTCGAAATCATACGGCCAAAGAATTTAAGTACATTTTTTAGATGACCGTTACGTGCCTCGTTTTTGTCACACCCATCTCGTTTTTGTCACAATCCGTGCATAATTCGCGTCCTCAGTTGTTAGTTGACTTTGACCAGGTCTTTTAACGGGTGGCATTATTGTTTGTACCTAATATACCTGAAATGGTTTGTACCTGAAATGCCAAATATTTATAGTTGAAAATTGTAACCAGCAAAGAAATCTATCACGAAGTAATGTTTGACAGGTATTATGTTGATAGTATAGATTGTTAAACAAGGGTTGAAAATGGGTGACTTTTATCCGCGTTAAGGCATTTACTGCCACTGACGCACATGTGCTTTCATTTCCATACATTTTTGGAGGGGGTGGCAGTGAATGTGTTAAGCATTCTGGTTTTCATTTCGAATGCGAGGAAAATAAAATCAGAGTAAGAAACAAGTTAAAAAAATGACTATTAAATAATAAACTAACTAACAAGTACACCGATCTTACCGCATCAGCTTGTTTGATTTTATCAAATTTACGTCGTGTTTAGTGTTTAAGGTTTTGAAGGATTGGAGTCGAAGGTTTTAAGGAAGTTCATAAATTATTGAAATATATAATAATCAGCCACACTTTCTGACAGAGATTTCACTTATTTCTCGTTTCTCCATTTCATAAAAGTTGTATATTTTAAGGTATTTATTTTTCTATTGAAACTTGCCATTGGTGGCCTTCCATGATTGAGATGTTTTTCTAATTCCGTCAGATGTTAGATAAATTTTAGTATCGCTTGTACACAAGGTTACAACCCATAATTATTAATTTCAAAATATTTACTATTCTTTGTTTACTTTCCAAGTGCTTTTTAATAGTTGCGCGAAATACGCCCTGTAATTTTTTTTCTTGTAGCATAAATGTCATAAGGCTTTCTTCTTTTTTTACGAGCGTTTCGTTCGGCGAATTAATGAGTGTTTTAGTTTTACCAAAAAACGTAACGTTTTATTTTTAACATTAAAGGCTTGTTTTAGTATAAAATAATCAAAATAGTAATAAAAAATGTCATATTCAATGTAATAATGACGAAGCTATTATTTCAATAAGTAAATATTAAGTCACGTTTGACTGTAGTGTATTCGTTACTGCCGTTGCTTGCCTGCGCGTTATTAAAAAAAAAAAAAAAACTTTTTAGGTTTACCCCTCCTCGTTAGAAGAAGAAATATAGAACCTAGACACTTAAAAAATTTAACCGAATAATATAAATATTTAAATTAATGGACACATTGAATGTACGAGTATGCATAATAGCAACAACTGATTCCAATAATTTAAAAGAAAAAATTGTTGTCATGTATTTGTTTCTGGCGTTGGAAAATAAGGTTTTTATTGGAAACTTTGTTCTACTTGGTGCTTACAAGGGGAGAACTAATAAGAAAACACCAAATTGCGATCCTAGGGTGGAAATTTATCACTTTCCACCCGCTTCGTAGATAAACAAAGACACACTTTCCGAGCATGAGAAATTTTGAGTTAAATAAAGTATAAAACTAATTTCTGAGTTAAATAAAGTATAAAACGGTACATTTATATTAGCAAAAAATGGGATAATGGATCATTGCCAAGTTGGTAATTATTCACAGTACATATATTGCAAGAAACTTAAGTAAATGGTCCGTCATCGTCATACAAAATTATGTTTAATTAGGTAGGTACATTTGTAGTAAACATCGTGCTCCCGCATGTAGGGTCCACCATATCTGAGCATGATAAACGCAATGTGTTGAGGTGTTAAGCTTTACTAACCAATTAATTGATTCAAAATCATATAAGTTGGTATTCGCGGAATAGTGATATAAATTAACCTGTTAACCAAGAGAACAAGTAAAATATCGTTAACACAGTGTCTAAATCGACCCAACAAGCTGTGTCGCTATAAATTGAAAGGCTCTAGTCTCCTAGTACGAATACAGCTCGTTGGTACAGTTGTTACGTCGTTTTAATGGTTGTAAAGGTATTATTTAGTGTCCAGTTGCTTTTAAAGGCAATTTAATGCAGAATATGGTGTTTTTAACGGGCCATTACCGCTACTATGCTACAAGATTTTCTAGGTCGTTGCGACGGTTTGTTGTCTTAAGTACGAAACTTACACAAAATATTAAGGTTAAGCAATCCAGATCGATGTTATCTACTACTACGTTTCCTACACATGAAAATTTTGCTCGATTACATCCTAGGCCTAAGTTATAATCCGTTATATCTTGAGGCTCCACATGAACCATTACTGAATTTGGAGTGAAGCCAAGCTTCCGATTTGTGTCAGCCAAGTGTGTCGGATAAAATTTATGCGTATTCCTATACAAAATGTTTAAATTATAGTTTCTTTTTACAGAACTTCTGTTTATACTCATTTACAAAATGCCTGTCTTTGTTCGAGCACTGTTAAAAATGGACATTGTTTTCCGCCTGTACAGTAAGCCGTGTTCAACCACTAAAATACCAAAATCAAAAAAACCCGATGGTTTAGGTTTGACGGTTGCTGTATCCACATTATGAATTTTACCACACTTTGATGTTCTTTATTAGCGGTGTAGTTAACCCTCTTATGTAGATTTTCGTTCACTATTTAAATATTTATATATATTATATAAATATCAAAAAAATGTCTGATACGTTTTCATGCTGCTAATTTGAATCACTTTTTTTAAGTTGTAATATAAATTTCACCTTCCTCCCCTCTCAGAAATTCTGTTTTTTTTTTTACACAGATAGCATATCTGCATTTATTCACAAAAAGGCAGAGTATTCTAAAATTTATAAGTTTTTTCTTGTTAGCTGAAATGGGAGTTATTTTAAATGACGATATTGATTGATAATGTTAAATGATTGATACCTAATAAATATATAATTAAAACTGTTCTGAGCCATGTTACTACTACTTAGTTACCAACGGATAAACTCACGTGTAGTTATATCGCACTAGGGGACGTTTCTGGTAAGTTCTGGTACTCATTTCACGCCGCGCCCACTGAGAAATTGCTTGCATTTTTTGTATAGGCGCTACCGTTACACTCGTCTGTGGCGTATTTTATTGAAACCAATAACCGATAAGCACACCGAATTAATTGTATCCACTTAACTGTCAAAACTCGAACCTGTGCCCGAATAATATGCTTGTAACTAAGTAGTGATACTAAAGATTTGGAGTAATTTTTAATGTTTGTACCATTGTTTTGTCGACAAACTTTTCATCGAATATTATTTCTTCGACAACGATTAATCGAAAATTGGAAACTTTAGGACTGGTAATATTGTACTATTTAAATTTATCTTGCTACGAAGAAACGTACATTATTTAATAGCTGATTTCTTTCAAATTATCTTAATTGGCACAACTACAAAACATTGCAATTAATTTCTTCGACGTATTACGTTACGTTACGTAATTTTATATAGGGCATATAACACATTTATACATTTTTCTAATTACCTATATACCGTAAAACTTCCCAACTATTGTCCAAAAGTAATTTGTATAATTATCTCTAATTAGGTGTGGGTATTGTGCTATTTTCTTACTATCCTCATCTTGCAAACAAACTGTTGCCAATAGTGGGTTAGGTTAAATTAGAACTGTGATCCCCAAGAAAACTAACTTTTGCCAAAAGTGGGTTAGGTTAGGTTAGAACTGCGACCCCCAAGAAAACGAACTTTTGCCAAAAGTGGGTTAGGTTAGGTTAGAACTGAGACCCCCAAGAAATCGAACTTTTACCAGAAGTGGGTTAGGTTAGGTTGTAAATTATTTTGTTGTTGAAATAATTTAATGCGTAATTAAAGAATATACTTACGTATAAATGAATTAAAAAAAACCGGAATCAACAGCCATGAAATGAATTTTACTGAAAAAAGTCAACTTCCAATGAAAAGATTTCGGTTCAAATTACCTAGTATCGAGTCATCGACGCAATGACTTGTCGATGAAATGAAAATACTTGAAACGTCTTTGAAATAATATTTGATGAAATGTCTGTCGGCAATTCAACGGTAAACCGTTTTAGAGTTGTAGTGAAGTAAAAAAAATTGAGTTTCACTCGGCAGAAAAGTGTGTTCTCCTCTCGTATCTTGAAACCCTTCCAACGCTCAAGGTTCCACTTTTTAAACCACTCGCTCGTTGATCAAATTTGCAATTTTTTCGCTAGCTTGGGTATCAATTCAGCATGAGTGTGAAACCTAACTTTGTGCCACAGAAACTGTGTTACGATATATTTGCTATGCAGCTCAGTATTCAGTTATGAAAACACACCTGTAATATTGTGATGTGTGGAAATAGTATCCATACTAATTCATACTAACTATACTTACTAATATTATAAATGCCAAAGTAACTCTATCTATTTGTTTGTTTGTTACCTCTTCAGCTGAACCGATTGGGATGAAATTTGGTATAGAGAGAGTTTGAGCTACGAGAAAGGACAAAGGATAATTTTTATCCCGCAACCGAACTTTAAACACGCGAAGAAAAGGTAATCACTAATCAGTAATCAATAACAATAGACACGAGGGCGAGACATTATTGAATACGTACCCGTGCAAAATATTTTCCTTCCACTCGGTTTTTGCCGCTAACGATTAATCTTCGAGAAGAAGGCGTTTTTGACACCTAATGTTTTTTTCTGTTTGATCAGTAACAAAAATATCGTAGATTATTTGGAGTTTTGTTAGCGTGTTAATACAATCATATAAATCCTTATAATTAAACATTTAATTCAAATATTTTATGTGTCATTTAACCAAGGGCTATGTTACTGCAAGCAGCGCAAACTCGTATTCTTTCGTTAGGAAAGCATATTTACGATGCTTAAGTCTCAGGGCTTAGTCCGTGGCGTCTTCAAGCGTATGTCTTCAAGCCCAGGCTACGGCAAACGGCGGCCCTCAAAGCAGAAGCCTCTACTGCCGAACTAAGGACGGAAGCACGTGCAGCCAATGACCTCATTCGTTTTCAGTTACTACTAGAAGCCTTACCCGTTCGTGTGGATGTGAATTTTGTAGAAACAGCCCATGTTCAAGCATTTTAATACTTTTTTAACAGATTTTTATATTACCATTGCACTGTTGAAAATGATGAGAAAACTAAGGGTTACACTCGTATATTTCTGCATTTAGCATTTATGTTAATATCAGTTATGTATTCGAAAAATAACAATTGTATTAAGAAAGATACAAAACGACCATGAATGATCATGGTTAAGTTAGAACTTGAAGTTCTATAAGAATCACTAAGACAAACAGGTACTTGTACACACCACGATAGGCGCTACGTCCGTTCTCGATTGAAAATGTAATTAAACAGCAGGAAAATGTACCTACCTACTAAATGTTTTGAGAATGTTACATTGTGACATTAAAATGCAATAGGTATGCTGATTTATGACTTATCACAATAACCAACAAATGCAATAATCACATCAAATTACAAAAAATGAATGGAAATAAATATGTCAAATTAAATTTATAAAAAACAAAAACGCCAGTTTATCACAACCGGTTGTCATTTTATTACCGACGAGATTGTGCAAGCAGTTGAAAATTACCCCAGATATGGAAACAACGTGTAGCAATCAATCATTTTTGGAAAATAACAGATCCCGCACCGTAAAATCGGCGACTGACATTTTTTATTAAAAAAACGTGACAAGGTGTTTTTATGTCCTGGAAGGAATTACATTCATAATATGTATCTGATTCATTTTTTTTTTAATATTTAGAACATAGGGCTCACTAAGCCTATTTCCATAGTAAAATTTGTGTCCTGCCGCAATTAGTTTCACAGGCTAGTACATTTTTCACAACCACTATCGGACCCGGGTAATTATGTCCTTAAACTACGTCCAACAATGTGAGGTAAGGCACAATGAAACATCACTACGCTTGCATCTGGAGTATCCCGACTGGTGTAATAACAATATTCTCCTTACAGAAGACCACAGCCTAACAATGCTACTATTTTTTTTTTTTAGTATCTATTTCCAAGTTTTTATTAATCAGATACCTCGTTTGTTAATCCCACTACTACATAGAAAATAAAATACAAACAGCTTATTCAATTGATAGCTGGATATTAAATAAGCAAATATGTAGATAAATATGGAATTAAATATTTTAACTAAAACTTGTGTTAAGATAGAGACAGCTTGTAGCCAGAAAATTGTTCGGCATATAATAAGCGGCGGAAGCATCAATCAGTCCTAGTGTACAGAACCGTTAATTGCAAAAGTTTAGATGCGGTGAACTCGGCGCCTCGTCGGAAGCAATTTGTTGGAACTTAATGTGAAATGTGGAAAATTTTGCTTGTCAAGCCGATTTTAAACTCCAAATTATAAAAATATGTCAGTTACATTTAGCCTTTGTAATTTCTTATCAACTGACTAGGTACTGTATTGTATAGTTGAACAAATTATTGGGGCGCCCCTGAAATAATCTCCTTATATAATTTCCTTTATTAGAACATTATTTTAATAATATTAATCATAAAGTAAACACTAAAAGTAAGTAATCATTTCTTATTTTTCTGATATGTTTAATAAGACTTTCAAGAGTACTATTAATTTAAATACTTGTGCAATACCTACTCGCCTTTAGCTCGTGGCAAGATATCTCGATACTCGTGAAGGGACATATCTGCGCGTTAACTCGAACGATGTTTTTATAATACACCAGATGACCCGGTGAACTTCGTAACACCAGTATCTTCTCTTTTTAACCGCCCAAAAAAACGGAGGACGTTCTCAAGTCAACGCGAATATTTGTTTTTTAGTTTAGTAGTTTTTATTATTACTTTTTTATTGGAAAGTGTCCCGAAGTTGATACCATACAAATTTGAAATAAATAAATCCAACCTTAAAGGTTGTTGCTTTTTAGTACATCAGTACAATCGGTTTTTTTTTTTGTATGTCATAGGTGGCAAACGAGCAGACGGATTGCCTGGTGGTAAGCAATTATCGTCGCCCATGACCCGAAGCACCAGGGGAGTCACAAGCGCGTGGCCGGCCTTTAAGGGGGTTGGGAGCTCTGGGACCCTTACTCACTATCAGGAACACAACACTACATACCTGAAAGGTAGCAGTGCTATTATAGCTGTGGTATTCTGTGAGGAGGAGGTACTTCCCCAGTTGGGCTGCTCCAGATTCAAGCGTGATGGTCATCGCTGTGCGCTACCTCTCATTGTTGGACGTAGTTAAAGGATATACCCGGGTCCAAAAGTTTATTTGTTGTAAGTAAATCTGATATAATTATGCAAAATTTGTAAAACGGAATAGTGAAATCCAAACGGGTCGTGTTCATCCTGTACTAGACAAATAGATACCTAGATGATTTATTCCAAAACAATTTACATCGTGTCGGAAATACATTATTAAAATATTCTTATTGCCTATTATTACATAATAATTCAATTGATATCATACATATGCATACTTAAAATTTAAATTAAAATCAAAGTCAAAATTAAAATTGTTTACAATATATAAATATTATGCTAAAAGCCTCTAAGAGCGGTACAGAGTTAAAAAGAAATATAACATATTAAATAACATGAAAACTAATGTCAGTTGGATTGCATTGTAATAATTATAATAATTGTCGTATGATAATGATAAAATGTCAGTCTAATATTGGAATTATTTAGGTCTACTATATTTATAAATTTGGATCAATAATGAAGTCATTGACATGGTAATAACATTTCCGCACTACTTATTGTTTTGTACTCGTCAGGCAGGCAATTATACAGTTTTACGACCTGATATCGGGCACAGTGACGGATAACATTAAAATTGGGTGCAATTGAGTACGCCAGATCTTTTCTGCGGGTAGCCAACCTGCGTCTTTTTTGTTCCTCAGTTTCGTATCTTTCTGAATGCTTGACTACGCTAGTCAGTAGGACAAGAATGTAGAGACACGGCACTGTGAGAATGTTTAGCTTCCCATAGTATTCTCTAACCAACTGCCAAGGTGGGATACCAACCATGGATCTGATAGCATTTCTTTGTGCCAATAAAACAAAAAAAAAAAATCCGTAGTGATACTTTTGATCCTAAATTGTGAAAGAAGGTAGTTGAGAAGGTACTTTAGGTACCTAGTGAAACTTTTGTAAGCTGATCGTTACTAATTAAACTTAAAAATGGAATTGTTTTCTTTGGTTTAAGTTATAATTTTATTCTCCTCGTTGGTAGGTACATGACCCAGGCCCGGCGCGGCACACAACTCGGGCTTGATAGCACTTAGAAACTATGTAGAACTTTCTGCCAGGCGATAAACATGTACTGATTTCTGCATGCGAGGAATTTTCAATAATCCTTAAAGAAACCTTTGATACATTGCGGCCAAAGAAATAATATAAATATCCTTACGGATATCTGTACGGATATTGACAGTGATTGTTTTCTTATTATAATCACAATATTTCCATGTTTTTACACTGCCTAAATCTTCTACGGTCTAATACAAACATTTCAATACCAACATTACCTAAATCTGTCCAGTGGGTCTCGAGTTTATGGGTAACTAACAAACGCATTTCAGTTTTGTATATATAGGATAAGAAAATTAATACATACCATTGGGAAAACATCAAAGTACAACAAAGAACAAAAGACACGGCAGCAAACATAGGGAAAAAGCAGTTTCAGTCAAATCTCACGAAATTTTAGTATGATATAGATACAAGTTTCCTCATTATTTTTTTATAAGGGCATAACTCTTTCAGACTTATAGTTACAAAAATAATCAAGTATATATTGTTCTAAATAGAACGAACGTATTTACGCAACGTGTTTTCTGAAATCGATATCTTGAAATGATACCCACTGACAGTTACTGACGATATGAAGTCAAATTCAGACAGGCACCAACTGCCAGTCGAGTCATGAGTTTGAAGTTAAGCGACTCAGTTACGTCCGCCTGTTTATGCTCGTGTATTATTGATTCATTGTAATGGTGGGACTACCGGTAGAATTATAGCAGTAGCCATGTTAAAACTAACATGGCTACTGCTATAGAACCAAACGGTTCTACTTACATAAATAAAGTATCATCATCATAAAATATTATATTACTTATCTTACAATATATAAAAAAGTACAATCATTCAACATTTTTACAAAAATATATACAGGATACTACAAGTAGGTGCAACAATTAATGTCTAATTCGCCCTCTATTTGCTGCATCTTTAATAAAACAATATTGAATACTGCCGAAAAAATCTAGCATAAGTGTAAGAAATAAAACTTCAGATTTTTCTCCCTTGTTTTCTAGAAGAACGACTCCTACAGTTCTTCATTAGGTAATTGCTAATATAAAGGTGGACCATATATATTTTTTTCAAAATAATCCAGTTAGTACTTCATACTAGAAAATACAAAAATAAAGGCTGAAGTATCACCATACCAAACCATTTAGGCCCAAAAAATATTATGCACATTGCAACCTCTTTATCATTACGAATACCAGCAGATTTATAGTCCAAAACCGGCCTCCGTGACGTATGTGTCAGATTGGATTCTTAAAGGTATTCTTAAGTACGACAATGTCAAGTTTTAAAAATATATCCCTACTTCTCGAAAGCTTGTAACTAATGCATCCATAATTAGCGGAAGTCTCTTTTAAATTGATATTGTTTGACAAACACTTCCGCTAATATTATTCGTTACAAGCTTTCGAGAAACGGGGCATATGGTAAAGAAAACGAACTATTTAAAATCGTTTATTAAAAAAAGATATTTATTATTATTCCTATTTAGGGTATTACAGTATATACAAATAAATCGGAACCACATACGCTGCAATAAATATCATTTATGTTTCTAATATAGGGGTTGCACCAAAAAGAGCATTCTTGTCCACATGTTCGGCATTTTTCAATGGGCACCACTTCTTCATCGCTCAAATTGATATCCCAATCAGGAATCACATAAAAACATAGTTCAACAGAAATGGCACGTGGTAATCCAAGCGACCAAATGTTGTTTTTATGTTTTGAATCTGAAAAAAGAAGTAAAATAAGAATATCAAGTTATAGCAGTGGAGGGACAGACTGTGATATTATATGGACGTACACTGATTAACCACGGTGTGTCGTCATTAAACTCTTCTTGAATGTTAGGCAAAGCTTCTAAATATTACTGCGAATCTCATAGCACCTAGAGTTTTTGGTTGATAAATCATTTATCAGAAATAAGATTAAAGAATTTTACGAGTACCTAGTCAGTCGTCTCATGTCAAAGATTTTTTTAAACAATATCAAAAACAACCAGTCGTCATCGCTATCGGAATTAATAACGACATTAAATCCTTGTTTGAACAGAGCCATTAATTTATCAGCTGGTCGCGGAATCTTCAACAAAAATCTTCCGTGCGATAAATAATAACAGCTGCTACGTGCGAGCAACAACTAACTGTGCGGAGCCCGTTCGCACATTCACAATATTAGTGGGTGATACTGTTTATCTCATTAATGTTTGGTGTATACTGAATGAAGCATCTGTAAACTTTTTTAGAAAATGGCGAGATGGAACTTGTATTTTTAATATATTTGAATTCTCTTTAACGTATTGCATTTTTAAAGTGCAGTCTTCATCATTGATATTTGCAAGATACAGGCCAAGCATGTGAAAAACAAAACCATCAGTTGCGCAAACCGTAAATGGTTTACACAAAGGCGTTTTCTTTTATCCAGAATAAGATTTACGCTGGTATTCATTATTGCTACTTTTTCCGTGCCGAGCATAGGTGCCATCGCATATAATCATAAGGCAATTGTCTGCTTTCAGAAGCTTCTTAGCTATCTCTGTGGTATGATTTTCAATAAGGTATTCCCTAGTGTGTACATTTAAACCGGCTTTAAGTGGCGGTTTTCGAAGGGGTGTTACACTATTCGAATAGTCAGATATAGCTTGTTCTCTTTCGAGACCCAGAAGGGTACTGGTCAAATTATTTGACGCCCCTGTCCTTAGTTTAGCTAAAAACGCTACAAGTGCCTGTAACACAGACCGTTGAGAATTATTATGCATTGTTATTAACGATTTTTTTAAAGAAACTATGTGTCAGTGCATCTAAAAAGCTACCTTGTTGCAGGTATTGAGTTATGCATAGTTTGAAAAAGTAGATTAAATTTGCTATCAATACAAAAAAGAATAATGACTGTAGGTGGAGCCACTATTTTTATATAATTTTTTTAATTCTCGACTTTCGAAATGGACAAGTTGAGAAAATTGCATTTAAAGTTTATATTGGCAAAAAACACACTTCTACTTCGAAATTATATAGTGAAGGAATCATAATTTTTCGATGTTATAGAATTATAATAAAGGTGAATTGTCTAAAAATACATTTTAACTATTCTGATTTCTTAGGTTGAATATGCCAAGGTGGAAGAAACACGAAAGTGTTAATTATACCCAATTCATAAAATAATGAGATTAAAACTGTTATATATTGTATATTCTATGACATTTTGGGACAATTGAATGAAAAAAAACTCAATAATCATGAAGAAATTTAATAATTACCGCATTTGTAACACTTAAAAAAATAATCACATATAATATTAAAAACCAACAAAATAATTATATATTATATTCATGATATCACAAGATGAAATGGTATTTATCGTGGTGTACCACAATGGTATAACAGAAATGGTGTTAAAGTAGTTTTTTTTAACAATAAAGTTTAGTGACTCGGTCGAAACTTTTGTATGGAAACGTAACTATGTCACGACATTTACTAAACTTAAGTAACTTAAACTCGAAGATCACTATTTTAGTACCGTAGTAATGCAAGAAATATCTGTAATAAAATGTTATTTAGGATAATTTTAGAAACCTCATTGAGTTCACCAATATGTAGTTGTACAGAGAACAATAATAATAATATTATCTACCTCCACATATACCGGTGTGAAGCGACCTGCATCGCGCGAGGTGCTCCAGTGGAGACCACGGACTAGCAAGCGCAGCGTAGGACGTCCACCCACAAGATGGACAGACGACCTCATTAAGGTCGGTAAAATGTAATTATTAATGTTATACCCACGGTCTTGGGTTTTTTACATTGACGCGGAACCCTAAAATGTATAGTTTTTTAAATTTTAAAAAGAATTAACAATACTTTATTTCATAGAAAAAGAAAATTACCGTTATCGAATTGTGATGCACATGTCTAGGTTTTGGTAATTTTTCTGGTCTATACGTCTATCATGTATATGTTGCATATAGTACAATGACCAATTTTCCTTTTTTTATAGTTCCAGACGGTAATAATATTAGTAACTAAGCAAGGAGTGTTCACTATAATTAATCAAAACTGTTTGGTTACATTTAACTTTCTTTTTTCAAACGCAAAACTGGTTGGTAACGCGGATAGCCGCTCTAAACTTAAGAACGTATGTATGTAAGTAAGTAATGTAATTAAGTAATTAAGGCTGCAGTTCTCCATTGTTACTTTTCCACTTAGATACTTACATTTTACGATGCGCCGTTACGATACCTAACATGTATATTTATCACTTTTATGAAAACGGCACATAAATATATGTAAACTTGTTACGCCAACTTTATGAACATAACTAAATAACAAATTCAACCCAGTACTTGGTAAGTTGTAAAGGTTACCGTAAAATCTAGTCTCGGGTACAAAGGACCCCTTAAATCACCACTTGAGATCTGTCAACCCTAGTTAATTGAACCCTATTAAATTGAGACATAGGGGATAGTTGGCATAAAGGCTATGTTAACTCGAAGCTACAAATAGTTGAATTTATTACTCATTGGTACTTTGCGTGCTGGCCGCTGCTTATTAAAAACAAACTCGCTCTTATGAAAAACCAGTTAAAAGTGGCAGTTTGCAATTTTAGCCTGGATTTTGCATTGACATACGGTCAAACAAGTTGTTGGTTTCGTTAATTTGTCAAACTTTATGCTGTGCATATGACCTTACCCCACAATCAACTCCTATAACTTTTTTGACGACATGCTCTAATGCTATATTGAACAGGATAGAGGATAATGCATCTCCTTGCTGAGGCTGGTACCAACTTCTAACTCTTCGGTTAGCCTTCCTCCAACCCGAATGTGCATTTTCCTAGATCCGGTATAGTCACCTTGACCATAAATATCTTTATGTTTTTGTGGAAAGCGAATATGACTAAGTAGGTATACCGTGCAGCGATCCTCTACCAATAGTATTGTAGGCCTAACTGATAAAATAAAATAAAATGTATATTTGCTTTCTGCTTATTCACATTTATTCTCCATAAGCTGATTTATGTTTGTAATAATAATATAAGAAGAGATAAAAACACAGTGTGTTTCTATCATGATTATTATTTTGAATCTAAAATGGATATTAAATTTAAAGCCGATTCGAATATAGGTTTTTAAACGTTATTTTTATAAAATTGTCTTATACAATAACTTGTTACCAATACAAAGCAATTGTAGAGATAAGATTCAGTAGTTTAAAGAATCACCTCCCTCACCTCAGATAACCTAGACTAACGTATGCGGAGTGAAATTTGGACAAAGTTTGAATATATAAAATGTAAAAAACAAAAATCTAAAAAAAATATGTGTGTATGTCAATATCAAGTCTATATATCTGTCAATCAATCTGGTAAGTTTCATAAGGATTGGATGTTGGATTTTGTAATTATGGTAAATAACCAAGAACGCCGTCGTAAAACTGTATGTAATTTCTACAGTATACATCCCCTATGGCGGAAATCGAAGGTGGTGGAACATCTTGTACAAATGGGTGAGAGTCGAAGCACCATTTATAATATTTTAGCGTCTTTTACCTTAAAAACAACCACTGCTAGAAAGCCTGGTTCTGGAAATTATCCCAGCTTGAGCAAGTTTTCTGAGAGAGCTCGACTAAAGAAAATTACCGCCGGCCGTGTTGCTAAATCTTACAGAGAGCTCGGAAGAAAATTTTAATGTGACGGAAAAACTGTCAAAAAATATCTTGAAGACATGGGCATCGATAACCGGTGTAGAAAAGTTAAATCCACCGTCTCCGAAAATCAAAAATCCACTCAGAAAATACGGCTGCGTAAATTGGTCAAAGAAATATTTTACGCCAAAAACAATGTGACTTGCGTCATGGATGACGAGTCATATTTCACGTTAGATGGAACCGAGTGGCAAGGTAATTACTATTTTGAGAACACCAATGGTCCAACTGATGAGAACGTGAAATATATTGAGCATACCAAGTTTCCTAAAAAAGTTTTGCTATGGCTTGCCATCAGGAACGCGGAATGTACAAGCCAGTGTTCTTTGAATCAGGTTTAGCTGTGAACGCCGATCGCTACATAGAGCGTTGTTTGCCATTAGTGCGAGATTTCATAAATACGAGTCATAGAGGAGAAAATGTTGTGTTTTGGCCAGACTTAGCCTCAAGCCATTATTCCAAAAAAACACTTAGCAAAATGGCGGAGCTAAACATTCCATATGTACCGAAGACATCAAATCCACCTAATGTTCAGCAACTTCGCCCTATTGAAGATTTTTGGGCAAATCTGAAGAGGCGAGTATATTGCAATAATTTTCGGTCCATAAATGTGCAAAACTTGATTCGTAAAATAAAATTGGAGTTGAATAAAATGCCCACATCTATGTTTTCGACAGCGATGGACAAAGTCCCTCAGAACTGCCGTAAAGCATCTCGCATGGGAGTAAACTTAATTTTACATTAATCATTATTAGGTACTTTATTATAAAAACATAACTATTTAAAAAAATCATGGTGTTTTTTTTATTTAAAACAATATTGCACTTTGTCCAAATTTCACTCCGCATACGTTATGTGCCTACAAGAAAAGTAATCCAGGATTCACTGTATAGAGCTAAGAAATTAAGTACCGATTTTGTGATCCTTATGTTAAGGTTCACGAAATTATGTTTTTATTGTGGCTGCAGGTTTAGAGAATAGATGGTTCCGAGAATAGAGTAACCAGAATATAAATTTATCTTAACTAAATATGTAGCGTACATTATTTATTTTATTATAAATATTTTATTATTTTATTTGCCCTACTTCTATATAAGACTTAGGTACGTGACGTCTCAGTGCCTCCGGGATGATATTACACTTTAAAAAAAAGGCCATGAGCAAGTCGGACCATGCTCAGTGTCGAATTCCATGCACCAGCAGCCGCGCCTTAACCCGCTTCGTGAGCATACTGTGCCACCGCGGAGTTGCTGCAGCCCATCTTCTTCACACTCCGTATATGCTCCAACAGTCTCGTGGAGACGTTTCTTATATTAATTTCGTACAGAAGTCGCAAACGCTGCTCGCTGGCACTGCTGCTAATTGTATCCATTATTTTCTCACATGCCGTAGCTAATAAGCTACCAAACAAAAAAAATAGCATTTATAGTTTTTTTGGAAACAAATAAAAACGTCGTGATCTAAGTTACTTTGAAACCACTGCTTTTTACGCTCAATATCTAAAGTGAACCTGTGTTTTGATCACACATACAATGAAACAAATTAGAGATCACTTAAATCCCTTTATAATTTTTTTTACTAAACAAAGTAAAAATTACTTAGATTAGCATAAAATAAACGTTGGCTAGCTTTTAATACCTTTTTACTACAGACACAAGTAAAGGGAATTATTAACCTCTTTCAAAGATCAACTTATAAAAGTATAACAAAAATGTACCTTCTATGTGTGTTTTAGTACACTCAATTCTAAGTATTTGCGGATAAGAGATACCCTATATAAATAGAACTTTACTTATAGAAGTATAAAAGTAGTAAATTAACCACATACAAAGTGATCAATGACACCCCGACCCATGGATTACCCGACAACGTGCACATGAGTAGGTTGCCGAATTGAGGGTATTTCTTTTAAATTTATGAATAATCATTGATAAACATAAGATACTGTAAAAAACACATGCTTTTACTCTTGTACCAAAGGCAAAGGCAAAGTTTTGCAATCAATAAAATTACGAAGAAAAGTACCATTATTTTATTTTTTTACGACATTATAATAACGTTACAAACGCACCCGGCCAGTATGCTGTCGAGCAACTATCAGTGTTGCTAGCAGCGAAAAGAAAATTGCTGAGACGTTGTTCAACTCATTTAAACGGGCACTTCAGTGACGATTTGAAGTTGTTATCAAAGTCGACCCGCAAATCAAAGTAACCTGGGTTTACGGTACGTAGTGTAGCAAGCTTGCCGTCAGTAATTTATGAGTCAGTGTCATTGGCACGGCACAAAAATGTTTTCTGGATAGACGAATCAACGTTTACTAATAATGGACTATAGAATCCGAAAATACCCATTATTGGAGTACAAATAACCTCCATTTATTGAGATAAACAGCTCATCAAGTTTTCGGTTAACGTGTTTCATGTTTACGGAAATATGGTGAGGTTGGTCAGGTATTCATTGATGTTACTTTGAATATAGGCGTATTTTTAGTATTGAATAATGACAAATACAAAATTAACCTGGCTCTAACTCGAAGCAGCCCCTCATGTGACCGCTGTAACCGTTATTACAGTCCGGCAAAAGTTGTCCTAAATGCTTTATTAATAAAGACCAGAAACAATGTGGAGGTGTATCATTGAAGAAAACAACGAGTGATTGGTTGACGTAACCCTATCGTAGGTAAGTAAGCCAAGTTTTTCACGTTTAAATAAATCAAACAAAGTTATGAAAAACCCCTTCTGCTGAGTTTCTTTCCGGTAAAATAATCTATCGAAAGTATCGAGTTTACTACATGTGTTTCATGCTTCTACTATTTTAGTGCGAACGAGATGCACAGATAGTAAACTCGATACTCGTTATCGAAAATTTCAATGTCACAACTCATGGTAAGGGTACTGAGCGACAGAATTTACTTCCTTGTGGTCGACGATTGCAAGACGGTGGTTCTTCATTTCGCGAGAAGCCGATTACTTCGTTCCACTTGATTTGCTTTTAAGTATGTGAGTCTATTAGTTACCCAAGTAACAAAATTTGGTTCTATAAAAGTCCTGAGAACGTTTTGGAGCGTGCTAATTAGTGTTCATGATTAGCACTATAATGGTTTTGTAAACGGTTACAAAACCCCGAATAGGCCCTAGTTTTATCACTGATTTATACTATAAGCATTACATAAAAGCTCTCACGATGATTAATCAGCTCTATGGTTGAAATGTAAAAGCGACGAGAAACGCTTTTTAGTACTAAAATAGTGCTGTCTGTAACGTTTATGTCGCAATTTGCAACTATAATAGTAACAAAAACATGTTTATGGTGCTATTTTGCACCATAAATGATTCCAGTGATCTTTTGTAGCACACTTTCTCGTGCGCATTTTGCGTGACGTCCCTAAAATATTAAATACGGGAAGTTCATTCGCCATTGTTTCTTAAAGTGACATTTGTATTTAGGTAACAATAAGGACGTACTAAAAACATTCGTGGACCGTTACATGGCAGTAGATTATACATGGGAAAATAATTGTATCGATAAAATCATTATCCTGATTTCAAATTTGACAATGCGCTTTCATAATTTTCATGTTTTAATTGAATTTTAATTAATAAAATATGGAATTGTTCCAACTGGGGCTGCTATAGTACATATAGGCTCCAGTCGTGCTGTTAATGTGCTATTATGACAGAAAACAGCAGCCATATTTAACGGATTAGGGTTCCGTTGTTCAAATATAAAATAGTGTATACAAAATATATTTCTTTGAATGGAGTTGCAATAAATACACACTGGGCAAATACACCCCACGTTGCCGCCGAGGCTTGTAGGTAGGTATAGTGTTTTTCTCAAACATGAAGTGAAATATAAAAAAATATAAAATTTGAAGACTGTAGCTCTATCCGGTTGTCTACGTTCACACAGCGTAAATTTTCTCGTATACTGTATACGAGATTTTCTCCATTTAGCGCTTATGTATACATTGATTCGTTCACACTTCACACGGACAAATTGTTTTCTTGGTGTGAACAAACCGATTGGACCTTCCAGTAATATCCACCAGGTACTGATTTGATATTTATGTTAACATCAGTTTTCAAAAGTGTCCTTGGATCTTAATAACACATTACGAATGCGTTTATTTATTATTTCTGACAAACTTTTAATTGCTAGATGAGGTATATTATAAGTGACGCACCATTTTCGTAAGTCACTGCGTAACTGCTCGTTTTTAGTGTTCTCTTCATCTGAACATTCTGATGTTGAGAACTTTGAATTGAAGTATTTTCACTCGCATATTCTTCATCTGCATTACTGGCTTGACAAGACGGAAAATCATTGCTACAGCCCGGCTGTGGTGCAAAACAAATATTTTGTGCGGAACCATACGCTATATTTCCTGGACCCGCTAGACCAGTATTTCCATTTTGTATTGACGATAAAAAACATTTGTAAAATACTAGTGATATACTTGATACTGAAAAGCTAGTATAGATCTAATTAGTCCATTAGTTGTAATCTTTAGCGCTGTCATGTCACGCTTTAGTCTCGTAGCAGTAACATAAACACACTTATAGAAGATATTTAGCTATTTAGAATTTAAGTAATTTAGCAACGTACCAGATAACTTTTATGGTACTATATATTTAGCACTATAGAAAATCTTTCATGACTTTTACAGAATTCTAGCTTCATAGCGACGTCAAGAGAGCTTCTAAAACGCAAACACGTTACGTAATGGACGTGCAAAGTCCTTTTATAGTGCAGATTGATCCATTAATAGTGTTTACGATACTGCTACAGTACTAGTACTATAACTGTATATTCTGACGCATTATTAGTGCAAAATAGTTACATAAAAGCGTCAGTAAAGTTGTCTATAGTATTAAATAGTACCATAATCGCTTTTTGCATATCTATTACAGTGCAGCACTTTAAGGATTCTTTTGTTTCTTCCTATAAGCGTTCTAAGAGCTAAATTATAGAACTTAAATGCTCTTTAATTTTATAGAGCCAAAACACTGTATTAAAAACCTTTATAGTACAAGCAGCCACAATGGTTACCATTATAGTCGTACTATATCACTGTTTGGTGATAAAATGCCTTAGTTATAGAACCTTTTGTTACTTGGGATATTTATCACTGAATAGCTAATAAGTTATTTTAACTGAGTGCTGCTAGACAAAATATCCCGGTACCGTGTCATGTTTCATACTCGTAGTAGAGTGAGGTATGATATCAAACTTTAGCCTTGCCGCGGTTCATATGTCCCCGCCGTGCAATAATTCATGGAAAAAATGGATCACCCGCCTTTCGCCCACAGTATATATATCAGTAGACACTATATAGAAAAACATAAAATACTGGATGTGTCACTTATGAGTTATGACGTTGTTAAATCTCTCATCCTTCATAAAGTATCAACTCAACAACTACTTACAGATAGCATTAATTGTAACACATAATTGTTTTATTTGAAAACGTGAATATTTAAATTGTTTTTTTTTTTTTTTTGTGGTTTGATAGTTTAACATTATTACATTAGAAACAAGGTCATGAAATCTAACAAACAATATCTTGCTTTTTGCTAAGATTTAATGACAATAGAATTAAAATATGGTAACGAAAACTCTTAGTACTTTGTTAGTGTGCATTTTGTGGAATAATGAAAACACTTGTACATAATTCAACTTTTCTGTTTTATCCTTAGGCTCACTGGTGAATGACGCTGTTTGGTATTAACTACCCCTTTTGTACCTAAATACTTTCATTAAAAAAAAAATAAGTATGACAATTCTAGAGCAAAAAGATATTCATGTTGCATGCCCATTCAGGTACAGGCTGTGATTTATTCCGGTGGAGTTGCCACAATATGTCACCCTCGTCGCTCAAACGGCGCACATTTAGTAGGTATATCTACCGATCTCTCGTTACGATTTTAGGTTTGTTCTGTTCAATCGATCGGCTTCTGTATGTTGGGGTATTTTAGGTAAAATATATGCCCTACCCGTATCGGTATCGTATAATATAAAGTTACTGACGTAACGAAGGTTTCACTTGAATCAAATTTTCCTTTTAGACAATGAAATTACAATGGGATCAAGATTTTGCGTCAGACCATTTAGGTACCTATTGTTCATGTTACATATTGTTCACAGTATTCGCTTTTCTACGGGTATCACCGTTTTAGATATTTTATAAAAAAAATACAATCCTACCTAAACTGAAGAAAAGTGAATAATAAATTGAAAGAATTACAATAAGAACAATCTAAATGTAATTCGAGTTACCAACGCTTGTTCTACCGAAACTGCTACGTGTGTTCATGTGTATTCTTAACTAGCGTTGAAGTCCCAAGTCACATTAAGTATTCACCAACATTCATAAGCTATTTGTCCTAAATTAAATTTGAAGTATAAGTAATTTGTAAAGAAGCATAATGTGAAAATTACATATGAATATATTCCTACTAGGTAATCGATAAATAACTCTAAGGATTCAAGGGCTATCCCAACAGACACTTAGAAAATCGGAAGATCAGCGCTGGATGTCGCCAGCGTTACGCTGAGATAAGGCCATTTCGTGGCACTTTCTTCCTTAAACGTTTTATGCAATTTGTATTTTTGTCTACGAATAAAGAAATAATCATTCAAAATATTCATATAGTTAAAGGACGGCCACTCACATACATCGCACTCAACCACGACGACGACTTATCTTTGACGCCAAATGACTTTCTGATGCCGATGACAGATCGGACGGGAATAACTGCAACATTCGGCACCTTCGACGACGGTGACGATCGTGGCGTGAGACGCAGAGACTGGATGAGCTTATGTGGAAGGATTGGGTGAAGGAGTGAGTACCTCCCCACTCTGACAGGGCGCGAGAAGTAGTTCCACCTCTGTCCCCCTCGCTGTAGGTGACGTCGTTATTGTAGCGAACAATCAATCGCCACGTTAAATCTGGTCGCGAAGTAAAATTGTTAAAAGATATCCAGGATGTCACAGACAGGTCCGAGTTGCGTACGTTCAAAGCAGCCACAGGCTTTACCAGCAACCAGTAACTAAGCTGTATAAACTACCTAGACGTAAAACTGGCTCTGGTATGGTATCCAAGTAGGTTCACACAGACTTTTTTCTTTGAATTGTCTAACCTTTGACTTGACCGACCTCTGGCCATGACAACCTTACCTGACTTGACCAAACCCGACTTTAACACAGAGGTGGGAAGCGTCTGACGCTGGCTGACGCTGGGACGCTGACTGTACTGGCTGACTGACATGTTTTCGAATGACCGACGTTAATTTTTTAAAGTTTTTCCTTCGTAATTTGAAAGACTTAAAATACAAGAAACGTCTTGTTGCATCAACGTTACAGGTTCCTTGAAAGTAGACATACCAGTTACAGTTATTTTTTTAAACACCTAACTAATATAACGGTGTTAAAAAATTACTGAAACCATCAGCAAGCATTTCAATTCCCGAATTTGAGATGACAGAACCAATTTGCTTTGAATGGAGCCTATTTCGCCCCGCGGATTCAAATCTCATGCAAATGAGTGTCGCTCACAATGTATCTATTGCGAATGAAATTAATTACGTACGATACACTGACTGCTTTATGGTAGATATTCAAATCGGATATATTTAAATGGATAATGGTGCCGATTTAAAAGTACATACGAGTACATTAGTTTAGCAGAACTACGTTAAAATCAGTTTATTAGCTACTAATTGATAAAAAAACCCTTAAATACCGTGAGTTGGCCAAACACCCTTCATGGTTAACTGCTAGCCGGTATTCCTATAGACATTCCGTGATTAACTACTATATAAGCAGTAGAATTAATAATGAATATTAACTAAATCTTTGGTGTTTTAACTAAACTTCCTTTCAAGTTTTTTTGAAATACGCCTTATAAAATTAGATTAAGTACAATATATGTACATTATAGCTTTCATTATGTAATAAAAATCTTATATTATCTTAATGCCAAACTCAGGATAATTTTACTACATAATTAAAGACTATTCACCTAAAAAAATACCTGCATTTATCATTTTTCTTCAGATATAATAAGGTTTCGTTGTTTTTACTAAACTTGATCGAGATCGCTTTTAATGTCATAAGGTTTCCGTCGAATCCCATGTAACTTAATCGTTTTGTTGTTGTACATTTGTTATTATTGTTATTAAATACCTACTTAGGTATATAGTAAAAATAATTTAATTTCTTCATATTTGCACTTCATATTTTAGGTGTGAATATTACATAGAATTGACTTTATGGGTTTCAAATTATTTTTATTATGCAGAAACGTCTGCTAGCGAATATCTTCGAAATTTAAATCGAAAGAAAAATGGATTATTTTTACTTGAAGTGGGACTCGAACCCACAACCTTTGGATCACTAGATTCACTAGTCCAGTGCACTACTAATTGTGATATACGAATACAGCTTAGACTTTATTTTTTTATTTATTTTATCCCTCGTGGTATACCTACGTCAACATGGGGGATGTGTAGACACATCTACCGTAAGCGTATTGAACACTTAACGGCATCGAAGTCTCAATTTTCATTGAGAATTCATCGATAACAATGTGCAACCCCTTTCTAAATTATTATATTATGCAGAAACGCCTGCTAGCGAATATCTTAGATATTTGCATCGATAATTGTGCTATACGAGTACCACTTTGACAATAAAATAAGCTTCAGCATTTTCTTTACAAAAAAAATCTATTCAGAAGGTATGTGATAGGTATATTATATTTCATCACACTTCAAAGCAAAGTCGCCAAAATTAGTTTTAGGTAGAAATGCAAAAGACTCTTGATCCCATCAAAGATGAAAGGCCTTATAGGCCTAGAAAACTGTAAATAAAAATAATACTGAAGTTTTTTGGAAATGTATAAGTCAAAATGAGATTTTATAGTTAAATTGCAATTGGTTGTTCTTGAAAATATTATGTACAATAATTACTGTAACTATTTAAGGTTTATAATTTTGCTGATATAGATAGCTAGTGACATTTGTTTCATTTGTTTAATGATTGAATTGAAAGTACATTAATTGTATTAACATTGATAACTCACGTTTGAGTCAAATATTGCTTGAGATATTGTTTCGCTCCATAAAGAGGAGCTTATTTATTAGCCGATCGAGCAATATTCGACTTTTTAAACGTGAGTTACCCTGTTTATACAATTAATATGGTAGAGTGTCACGATAGTTTATTTTTTAAATAAATCTCCGATTTAAGTGAAGACTTAAAATGTTCAGAGTCAGCCTACATTATTGCGTTTCACGTAACCGCCATGTGGGAAGTTGATTCGGCGATCACTGTACCGATAGTTGTTTCCACGAACGGTCTCATAGCGAAAAGCCTCGACCAACATCTTGCGAGACTTTCGCTACGTGGTTGTGGTTGGATCAAGGGTCCGATTCAGAAGACGGTAATCCTGGAAACGGCGCGCGTAGACCAACGGTTTCTCTCTATGCAGCCCTAACCACCGGCAGCCCTGCCCCGTTGCCGGCGGCACCCTAGGTTAGGTTTTTTATAATGTTTTTATTGTTTTGATACATTTTATATGTATTTTTATTTTTCACATTTTTTTTAATGTTATAAAAACCTAGCCTATGATAAAAAACGTATAAAAAGTAATTAATATAAGCAGGTGTGTGGTTATTTTATAACTTTGTATTAAAATTTGGTACAAAATGATCTCCGTATATATTACCTTATATATATCCGTTTATATTCCTTTTATATTACCCTAGGGATCTTTTTATACATAAACAGGTATAAAATGATTCTTTAGTAAAGTTTTAGAAAACAAAATACAATTGTTAAAATACGTAAGTAATATGGAAAATAAGTATCAGTTACCTAGGTAAGTTAATTGGTCAAATAACTATGCGCAAAGTCATGCATCAAGACCTGAATCTTGAGTTTTTTCTTCAACTGTGATCACAGTAAACATTTACACATATCTTCCCTATATATATAATTATGTTAATTGGAGGCGCTTGATTCTAGGTATTTACATTAATATATTACCTATAAGTATTAAACAGAACCGTCATTAGATATTTACAATAATTACAATCACGGACACAGAAAATATAGTCTACGGTCGAAACCTGCTGGGGAATCTGACGAGTCTTCCCCTTATAGTCATCTTCTCTTTGTCCGTATTACTATCGTTAGTGTTAAGTGTAGGGCGATTCAGATATTTTTTTTACCGACTAGTATATCTATACCTATACTACTAGTCAGCACAGTTTACCGACAAATGGATCACTTCGAAAGGAATTAGTGTTTTAATCAGAATTTATAGCTCTTACCGAAGCACACTATCAATTTTCCTCGAGAACTATATTTGATTATATTGGGGTGTTAAACTGATTAATTGATTTACGTGTTTGTTTCTATTCACTACAACTTAAACACAGTAATCGGTTAATTCGTTTTTATTTGATACATTTCCCTTCGTTGTACCTAAACTTCCCTATATTCTAGTAGACGAAGCTTCCTTGCATGTGTTGAGTTGTCTTGTTTGCTTGAGTGGCCGCGAGCTCGCGACTAAGGGCCTGGGCTGGGCACATGTCTACGGCACGGCACCGGCGCGGCGCTTAGGTCTCACACGGACCAGAACACAAAATGACTACATCGGCTCATAGTCCATAACTCAAAATGATCGAAACACAAAATGGCTACAACACAATTAGTCACATACGAAAAAACACCAGATGCGGAAAAGTAAACCTACTGTCCTATAGGTAGGTTTAGGTTATGTTCGTTTTGTATCGGCCGACTAATTGTGTTGTAGTCATTTTGTGTTTCTGCCATTTTGAGTTATGGACTATGAGCTGATGTACTCGTACTCATTTTATGTTCTAGTCCGTGCAAGACTAACCCGCACCGGCCACCGTGCAACGGCGCGGCGCCACCAACGTGAAACGGCACGTCATTGCGCCGCAGCACGGCGCGACGGCATGGCTCACCGCTCGGTAGTTTTGTAGCAAGCTTCGTTTCGAACACACAAAACAATTTTGGTGTCAAATATATTCTTATTATAAATATAAGTGTACCGTAGTATAGGTTTCCGTAGACTTGTTCCCGAGAACGGGACGAGTTTTTATTAGCGAAATTAAAATACTACATCTAATTTAGATCTCAACCATTTTTACGTCTATATAGTTTTTCATAGAAAAGTTGGCTTCCATGACAAGGTTTTTATTATAATATTTTTTTTTTCTTCTTTTTAATGCACATATTGTATCGTGGGACAATGTTATGCATATGAACCATAATAATTATTCAGAGGATACTGTGTGAAATACGAGCATCAAGAAAACGTTGCCTCAAATGTGCTAGAGAATACATTTGGTGTGAGCTTGTTTTGTAATACCCATTACGTTTTTAGGGTTCCGTAATCAAATTTTATAGGTTCACCATGTTTGTCTGTCCCCTGCTATGCTCAGTGACCGTTAGTCTAAGAACTCTGTAATTTGGTACGCATATATAAATCAATCAGACGGACAAAATTGTAAAAGATGGGCATGGGAAATGACTGATTTTTTTTTGTCAACCCTAAAATATGAGCTGTTGTTATGTATTTTTTTATCATTTGGGGTTCGCCTTAAACATTTTAATTGTAATTGTGTGTCGTAATATTTACGGAAATAACCGTTTTCGAAAACTACGGACTCTACACTGATCATGGCCCGAAATGCTTTATTCTTAGTATTTATATATAGGAAATCGTAATTAATTAGGTACTTTATACAAAACTTTATGGTTACCGAAAATCGAGGGATATTAATGACATACAACTTATTGTGTAGGTTAGGTATTTAATCCACCTATGATCACCAAACTAGTTTACTTTATAATAATAACCAATTTGGGTGTTTCAGTCGGCCAGTTTATCTTTTAACGGTATGTACCTAGTAATATTCAAAATTGTATCAATTAGTATCAAAAGATAAACGCATGAGGCGCCACGAGCAGGCCTCCAACCTCCGCCCACCTGGGGGCGCATACACCTGCCGCGTGTGTGGACGAGGGATCCTTTCTCGCATAGGGCTATACAGCCACGAACGGAGGTGTAATTTATAGGATGCTGCTTAAAACATCTGTTACAGATGAATAAGGCCTGTATATATAGTATCAAAATATTTAAAAAAAAATTAGGGCGTTGGGGCTATTATAGTGTTGCTATAATATAAAAATATTGCTTTATGGTGTGTATATTACCAGTTGGAAGTCAGAGCGGAAAGAGCGTGCGACGTGCAATTGAGGCCGCAGGTGGATTATCATTTGATACATACCGGTCACTTTTTAGTGAAGGAAAACATCGTGACGTTAACCCAAAGCTATACCCCAAAGGTACCCTCTTGAGTTGGAAGTTCAGATGACAGTAGCTTTCATGAAACAAGTGTATACGACAATGCCTGGGATCAGTTGCTAAGCGCTGGTACAACGCAAGGAAGCTGAGTTGGACGCCAGCTTGTTAAAATAATAGTTGTACATATTTATGTGACTGGTGTATTGTGTTTTAATACCAAATTGGTTTTATATATTTTACAACTGTTGGTCTATGGTCTAGTTTACTATTTGAATTTGAACTATATGTCAGTTGTGGCTTATGATCTGTGCGTTTCACTTGTACATTAGAGATTATGGGCTATTTATGGAAAAAATAGGAAATAAGTGTTTTAGTGGTGCCAGTATATTGTCGGAGCAGTTACTAAGGATAGTCAATAATGGGTTCCGCAAACTATTTAATAAATATTCCTAAGCAAAAGGGTCGCGAGAACTTTAGTGAGTGGGTGTTTGCTGCGGACATTTTTCTTGTTTTGGAGGGGATGCTGCATTGCATTATACCAGATGCCGACATGAAAATGGAAGCCGCTGATGATGCTAAAACGAAAGCCAAACTGATCATGACCATTAATTCGGCGTTATTCGTTCATATAAAAAAATGTAAAAACTGCAGGGTTAACAGAAACAGACAGCTTTCCGGAATTAAAATTACTACCGATGTCATAAAGTCAAAATAAATTGACATGGAAATTGTTCCGAACGAAAATTCTGACGTTTTCGGCGAGTTCGCTAGTGCGCAGAAGTGGCAACATAAAAAAAAAGAAAATAAAGGATGGCAGTTCTAGTCCGAAATCTCATGTCAAATGGTACAAATGTTATAATACCGGCCATTACACTGACATAAGAAATAGACTCCTACACGCGAACAAATTATGTGCAAAAATATGGCACTAAGTGACATTTCTATCACTATATCTATGCAAAACAACATATCGCATCATGATGGCTTCATTAGATCAACATCATAAACAAGTCTGTAAAAAAATACAACTACCGGATTTGACGTATACTGTTGATGTATAAAGTTCTTGGACTAAAATAAATAACGAGGCAAGAAAATACGCCTCAACTATTCTGTCCCATCCGCTGGCTCATCTCTTTAACTTAATACTACAAACATCGCTTACACCAAAGCGGCAGTCGGAATCAAATATTATTTTGTCGTGTAAATAAGGAAATCCCAAAGATGTTACAAATTATCGCCCAATCAGTTTATTACCAATATCTTAAAAACTCTTCTCTTCCATTTTAGAGAAAAGGTTAAGCAAGACCTTAGAAAAATACAAATCAGTGGAACAGGCGGGTTTTCGCAGCGGATTCTATACGACAGATCACATGCACACCGTAGAGTTCCTTTATCTAAAAATATCAGGAGTTCCGGAGACCGCTATACCGACCGTTGGAGACCGTTGCCTTTGTAGACTATCAAAAGGTTTTTCAGACACTGTCCCATTCATCTATATGGGAGGCATTAAAGGCACAACAAGTAGAACGTCAGTCAGTCCAGTACGTCAATATTTTAAAACATCTATACATTACACGAGCAGCACAAGCCGTGTACAATTGGAATCAACCGGCCCGAAAAAACGAATCGAACGTGACGTAAGACAGAGCGATCCCATATAACCAGTTATTTATCGCAGTACTTGGGTTGATTATTAGTAAGCTTAACTGGTCAAACTGAGAATACCTATAGCCGGTAGCTACCCCCATCACATAAGGTTTGCCGATGATACTTTCAGAACGTTCTCTCAGATTTCAATTACATGGTACGCACCCTGCAAACAGCCAGTAGAGAGACGGGGTCGAAATATGTAAACATCAGCAAATTAAAAATTATGACTAACATCATATAATTACCACTGAATACCGAAGGCGTTGACATGGAAAACGTAAATAATTATATATATCATGGTAAACAAATCTCATTCGGAAGAAATGACAATGAAAAAGAAGTTAAGGGAAGAATCAAGGTAACATGGAACAAATTTTGGAGTCAAAAGATAATACTAAAAAGCGTAATACCTATTAAATTCAAGAAGATTATGGACTCGTGCTTACTTCCATCGCTTACATACGCAGCGCACACCTGGAAGTTTACTAACAGTATCAAAAGAAAATAAATACTTGCCAGAGAAGCTTGGAACAAAGTATAATGAATATTAAAGAAATAACAGATGTAGCGTTATTAGATCACAAACTAAGACGATAGACGCACTTAACTAAACTACGCACACAAATAAAAATGGATATAGGCACAAGTAGCAATGCACGCAAGAGAAGATTCCAAAGTTGCGAAACTTTCCACATGAGAATTTCTCGGTAAGTTCTGAGAATGTTCTCATACTCTCTACATATTATATCAGTATCACTTACGCATTCAAGACATTTTTTACGTCAAAAGAAACTTACACTAGAGCCTATGTACTTTAAGCTTGCGCGCATAGTTTACTTAATTTGCCGACAGATGTCGCTGTAGGTAGAACGCTCATACCCTACATGGCGGTTTTAAGATTCTTTCTGATTTAATGGGGTCGGAGCATACATGCCCATACATAAGGTTGAAACTGACTGACTGACTTCAAATGACGCTGGCTGATTATCACTCCATGTTACAACCGCTTCTTACCACTCGTGGTGGGACTGAAATTGACCATTTTTTTTTTAATTTTCCATGTATAGTTGGAATCTAAAACTCTTTCTTTAGTTGTCACCGTCCTTTGTGGCCCCGTTTTTAGGGTTTTGTACGTTTTTTTTTTTTTTTTTATGACATAAGGTGGCAAACGAGCAGACGGACTGCCTGATGGCAAGCAACCACCGTCGCCCATGGGCACCCGCAACACCAGGGGAGTCACAAGCGCGTTACCGACCTTTAAGGGGGGTTGGAGCTCTGGGAACCTTACTCACCATCAGGAACACAACACTACATACCTGAAAGGTAGCAGTGCTATTATGGCTGTGGTCTTCTGTAAGGAGGAGGTACTTCCCCAGTTGGGCTTCTCCAGACTCGAGCGTGATGGTACTTCGCTGTGCCCTACCTCTCATTGTCGGACGTAGTTTAAGGACATACCCGGGTCCAAAAATGTCACGTAATATTAATATGTCAACAACAATGTATCAAATAGCTCATTTTTAACTCTGAAGTCTACGGAACCCTACACTGAGCGTGGCCCGACACGCTCTTGGCCGGTTTTTATTTTGTAATAAACCACTTCTACACATACTTTGAGTTTTAGTAATTTAGGTACTTTTAAATCAATTTGTGCACAAAGAGGCTCTTTTATGATTTTATTACGAAAATAATATATGATCTTACTCTCTATTTAAAGAGCTTTTATATTATAATAGTTAAGGCAGGTGTTGTTGATCACATACATATAGACATGTCTAATAAAAACCCAAATATTATATATTTTTTCCACGACTGTAGAATTTGACCGAGTTAAAACTTAGCGATAAATATTGACATAGTAAAAAAGATTGGTAAAAAATGGAGAAGGCTTAATTATATTTATTAATTATATATTTTAAAGTACCGGTTATCGATATAAAGTAATAATTAAGGTGTACCCACTGATACAGGTTTAACTTTAAATATAAATGTAATACCTATTATAGATAAGATATAACAATAATATCACTGGAAGGTCCTACAAGTAGGTATAAAGCTGGTAACATGAAGTTCAATAAAAAATCTAATATTTTTTATTTATTTATTTTAAAGTCAAAGTCTACCTTTCCTTACGGCTCACCTACGTGAGCAACAAAATACTAATTCACTTTATCGCGCAGCTTTACACTTTTTCTCTCTCTTAAAATATTTTTGCCTGTTGGGAATTCCATATTGAAAGGTATTTTACGTCAGATCCTTTTTAATACATGATCTCTTAAATACATGATGTCAAACGAGATAAAAGCTTCCCGGGCATCTACTTGTACTTGTTATACTGAAAGTATTACACTTTATAGTATACACAAAGTACCTAGCTTGAAAAATAGGCACTAGGATAAAGGCGTAAGAAAATAAATTAGCAGGGATAGTTATGATCTTAATGAGAATGTGCGTCAAGTTCGGTGACAATGAAAAAATGTACTAATCGGTGACCACAAGGGCAAGTTTAGTATGATGTTTAATTTAACCCGAAGATATATTATTATAGAATTCATTGCGGATATTCTTTGAGTTTAATAGTAATTTCACAAAGAGACACGTAAAAAGCGTGGTGAAATTTTTGGTTCGAAATTTTTGTTGTGTTGTGTTATTAGATCAATAACTTTTGTACTGTTCTTTTAATGCATTTGCAACGATTTTTGCATCTTTATTGCACCTGCAATGAGTGAGTTCCAGGAACAGACTTGCGACATTTCATAATCTGACTAAACAGGAGTCTACTCACTGTCTTCCATTCTACAGTTCCAAGGACAAGGGCTAAGAAGCATTTGGAGAGGCACTAGTGGCACTTGAGTTGATACTCGCTAGTTAAAATAATAACACCATGCAAATAAAAAATACAAGCTCAGAATGGTATAGTATTAAAGCCATTCGCAATATTAAACCAATAACCTATAGTAGGTACTAGATAAGTCCTCATTACAATATCAATTTTTATTCAGTACAACTTTTTTCAGCGATATAAACTAACATGTTATGCTTAATAAAGGAATTAAATAGCTAAATCTATTTATTTTTGTCTTGTTTATATATAAATACGTTTGCCTCATCGACGCATAGCATAAAAAAAATAGTTATTTCAATTCTATGAGACATAAATCTCCGGCGGTAGCCTTTTATGAATGCAGAAAACGTGCGACGTGACGACGTGGCAACGCTCGCACGGCCCGCCCGCCGACTGCACGAAGGAAATTAGTGTTTTCATTCCATTAGTGGGAGATTATGCAATTATCTGTCGCAGCGTTTACGCAGTGAATATGAAAATCCTTATTGTTCTGATTTCGTAAATTTTATGTTTCTTTTAATAACTATTCACTAATGTGTAGTACTTTATAACTTAGTAGGTTATAGAGGCGGGGACGCATGTTTGATTTAGTAACAAAGTTTAGTTAAATAATGGATAAAAATAAGCAAAATTTCTCTATCTTGACCATGAATACATATTGATCCGCACAGAAAATTTAACCACGAATATAGCGAGTGATTCAAAAAGGCGAATCTTGAGTTATAGGAGGGCACGAAAGAAGAACGAACTTTGCTGCCGAGTGAAACAAAACATTTTTCACCTCACTGCCGCGAGGAAAATACTATATCTAAAACTTTGAATTGTAACAAGAGAATTGATATTACAGTTTAATGCTTAACAACTTTATAACAATAGGCTCAAAGTTATATAATTAACTAACAGCTGACTTAAAAATACTAAAGAAATTTAAATGGTTATTGCGGATTTTCCTATTAGAAAAGTGTTAGTATAAAGTAAAAGAGTACGTAAGTAATAGTAGAATTTAACATAATTGGCATTTAATAAGTAACTAAATAATATTCTTATTTGTAATAAAAATTTCCACGGACTTTGAACTCTCATATTTATGATAAAGACCGTATCGTTAATTATGTGTACACAAAAAAAGTTACACAACTGTGTTATTTTAAAATACTAGCTGACCCGGCGAACTTTGTTCCGCCTTAATGGCAATAAATAAGCAGATTTTTTTTTTATTAGAAAAAATACAAAAAAAATTAAATACCTACATTAATCATTCATTATTATTTCTGTATTTTAGTACGTAGGTTGCTCTTCACTTAAGTACCTTGTGATACACGACATTTTTTGTTTTATTATCAGGCGCAAAAACAAACAACGCAGATGGTCTTCCGACCCGTGAACATGCCACGTATAATTGACCATGGGAAAAACATGAATGTTCTGATATGATTCTTTTTTGTTATACCACGTTTTATAGTGACTGACGTTTAATGTCAAGTCACACGGGCACGCTGTCGAACGGGATAAAAAGTATCTTATGTCCGTCTCCTGGCTCTAAGCTACCTCACTACCAATTTTCAGCCAAATCTGTTCGGCCGTTCTTGAGTTATAAGTGGTGTAACTAACACGACTTTCTTTTATATATATAGATTTATTGATTTTTACAAAATCTGTACAATGTAAAACATATTTATAATGATAAAATAATGTAAAAAAAAACATATTTATTGACTTTTGGCAATTTTACGGACTTTGCTTTTTTATGTTCCGCATAAGGTTTTGGAAAACGCTAACTCCAAGGTTTTGGCGTAAGCGTTAACCTTAGATTCCAGTCTCGCTTCAATTTTTCTACCGAAGTGGCAGAATGATCTCTTTTACGCAAATTCCCCTTCATCAATGCCCAAAACTTTTCTATGGGTAGGATCTCTGGACAGTTTGGCGGATCATGCTTTTTACTCAAAAGGTCGATTTTTTCTTTTGCGTACCAATGTTACTTAAGTTTATTATTTTTTAGCTATTTTTTCGATTAACATCTTACGATGCCAATCGAATCAATAGCTTACTATTTATGGGCATGAAAAACGGAATCACTGCTACCATTTATGTAGTGCCCTATGATATGGAATAAGTAGGATACTAAATTTTTAACAAGCTGTGAAAAAATCCTGTACGTAGTATAGGTACGTGTTGGCGAAAGTTAGCGCTTTGATAAAAAGGTTGTTCAGTCACAAAAACAAAGGGCCAATTTAGATAACGTCGTCGTAATTGTACATTTAGAGGGGGGTTGACTCTCTATCTGGTTTATTTGTGCTTTCAAGGGAGAGGTATTATTTTTTTTGAGATAAAATATCAATCACGCATCCATAATATACTTGTAATTGCAAGAAAAATACAAATTATTACTTAACGATACCGCGTAAATGCATGATTGTACGTCTATAAAATACCAATCATGGTCTAGATGACAAAACATCTATTCATCGATACTATCATTTACCTGCAAATTGTTTTGTATAAAAGTTTAGTTGTTTAAGCCCCGATTAGGATTAATTTAATTTCCAAACGTTACAAACCTTATTACTCAACCCCATCAGGGATATTTTTTTCTGTGTAATATTACTATAATATGTACGTAAAATATCGGCATTTCATTTAGTTATCGAGGCAGTGCATTACTGCAATCTTCCAACCCCTTTCCCACCCATTTGGGGAGGAGCAGAAAAAACGCTGATTTCATTTTTTTATTTAACCGATAAGTAAATGAGCGAGATTTCGAATAATTATTATTTTATCGTACTTCCAATCCGTAGCACATAAATAAAAAAATGGTTTTCTAACTTACAATTTGTCAACACTGCCATGCAAACGTTTTAATCCTTTTAGTTGCTCAATGTAATGTTCAATGTAATGTTCAATGCTTTGTTCAATGTAATTAATAAAGAGTAAGAGTCGCTACGTGGTTATGTTTGGATCATGGATCAGATTCAGAAGACAGCTAGTAATCTTGGACAATGCACGATTGCACGCATCGCTCTCTTTGCATCCCTAACCTAATAACGTTTGTAATAATGTGTTCATTGTTTGGAATTTATTTTAGATTTAGATCATAGTTTCCCAAAGTGGTCCATACCGCCTCCAGTGGGCGCTGAAGAGTTCCGGGGGAGCGATAGGGGCCTTGGAAGGAACTGGGGGGCGTTTGTGCTGCCCAGGGGGGCGCTCCCTAATGTAAAAAAAAAACTTAAATTATTGGTAGAAATAAATTTATAAATTTCTATAAATAGAAATATCTAAATTTAAGGTTTATTTGTGGTACTTTATCATTGAAATTCTCGTAGCGCAATTTATTTTAGTTTTTTCACTAAATGGTTGCAAAAAACACACAATTGTTTGGATAGAACTACGTAGGCACCTATCTATCTCTGCGTTAGGTAAGTCGTATAGGGTTAAGATGTCTTTGTTATGAATATAATGTTTTTAAAGAAGTGATGATATGTATATTACCTTATTTTAGCTATTATTTTGTGATGGTGGACGCTGTTTGCTGATATTTAAGTGGGATATTTATTCTGAACAGCAAACCAAATATTATTTCTTGCTCTTTCACTGTTAATATTTACACCCATTTTCGTAACTTACGTCCGTTAAATACAAAGGCTACCATGTTAAAATAAGATCTTGTTGCAATGACAATTCTAACAGTTCATTATAAAATTTTAATTGCAACAAGGTATTATTTTGGATTGTGTCGCTTTTGCATTTGAGGGACGTTATGTACGAACATCAGTTGATATTTACCAATCGCTTTTTGGTGAAAGAAAACGGATTAATCCCAGTAAGGCCTAGTTTACCCTCTGGATATGAAGGTCAGATGGCAGTCGCTTTCGTAAAACTAGTGCCTACGCCAAATCCTGGGATTAGTTGCCAAGCGGACCCCAGGCTCCCATGAGCTGTGGCTAAATGCCAGGACAACGCGAGCAAGATGATGACATTTTCTTCATGTAGGTGCTAAATATTTACATTGTTTTACTACTTAAAAAACTTACATCTCGAAATATACAGAATATTTTTTTTTTAAGGAAATGAGCGGGCTCTGTTGACAAAACTAAATAATATTCATTATACTAATAGCTCAGTGTAAAGTAAACTATTATTACCATGATAGGCTATTATATGTGCCATTTCGTTTAAGTGGTTATAATCTAGATTTAAAAAAGTTACACAACCTTTTTTAATCTAGATTATTTTTTTCTACTGAAGAGCTTTCTTTGTTAGATATACCTAAGGAAAAATGAAAATGCTAACTAAACATAAAATACGTAATTCAATTGGCATGCTTGAATAAGGTAATCTTTGTTATCATATAAGCTAATTAAAAGACCCCTTATTAACTAAAAAAAATATTTTCAATTTAAGATTAATAATTATTTAAGATTGTAAAATAGAGTGTAATTAATTTTGAAATAACAGTTTAATTTTTTTTTTATCTCCATCTAAACTTTTAACCCCCTTTTTTATGCAGAAACGTATTTAACCCCCTCTTTGATCCCTTAGAGGACGAATTTCAATAAACGCGGAAATTACTTTACTCGTATTCAAATAAGGAGTGTTTAGCAAAAATTTCAAGTCTCTCGCTTTTAATTTTACACAATCTCCATACAAACTTTGAACCCCTTTTTCAACCTTTTAGAGGATGATTTTCAAAAAAACGCTGAAACCACTTTTGTTGTATTTAAATAAGAAATGTTTATACAAAGGTTCGAGTCTCTAGCTTTAAATTTTTCGCTTACCCCATATACACTTTCAGCCCCTTTTTACCCCCTAATGGTAGAATTTCCGAAAATCCCTCCTACGGTATATGAACTACCTATTTTGAAAAAAATCAGCCATCTAGGTTAAGCTGTTTGGGCTATGCGTTGATCAGCCAGTGAGTCAGTCAGGACAGGCACAGTCACGTTAATATATATAGATTACTACAGAGACCGGGAAGTAAGGGGCTGCCGGCCGAGCATATGGAGACGAATTGTTACGAGGCCGATAACCTCATTTCAAGCCGAGGTATGTATAGTAGTTTTCTTAAAAATGCTATAAATACAATAGTTCATAAAATACTCCAGGAAATAAATAAATATATGGAAAAACTAAAAGTAAACATGCCAAATAAAACAGCAAAGTTTACCATAATTTGATTATTGTTTTTAATAGGCGTAGTGGCAGAATGTCATAAAACCATCAATAGAACAAGTTTTTGTGAAATAGTAATTAAAAAAGAGGACTTAAAAGTTGACCGTGCCGGTACATAAAAAATACTTCTTAAATAAATTTAACTCGTTTCATTTTTTTTTGGGATACGAATGCATATTGTGTTATGATGACATTGCGATCCTCAGTCAAACAGTGCCTTACGTTGAATTATGGTACAATTTTAAAAGTATTGTCTTAACGGGCAGGTGGCAAAGTTATCTCTGAGAAAGCTACTTTTTTTTGCTCTACATCTGTGTAGTATTTCTATTTCCCCTCCATATCTCTTTACCTACATGTCTGTTGAAAATTTTGCATTGTAGGTGCACACGATCAAATAAGGGTAAATATATGTATACTAAGAGAACATTTATTTACAGACACGTCATGAAAGATGGCCACCATTTACCATTATAAATAAATGAAATTACATGAAGTTAATATGTATTTCAATTACTTAGCCCTTAATTTGGCAGTGTACAGCCGAGCCAGCTGTACATTTATATTCGACTTTTTTTTTGTATTTTTTTTTTTATAATTTGAATTTTTAGGTCTATAAAAAATAAGAGTTAGCTTAAATGAAACTTTTTATTATGCGCTGAATAAGGACAAAAAGAACAGCTAGTGGTAATTTTGTTAATATTATGTTTTCATTTGATGATTACCTTGAATCTCATTTCACGAACTCTTGTAAAACACTGTTGCCAGAGAATAAACATTTAGATTTATTGTGGGCAGGTTGTTTTTATAAATCTTAATACCAAATCCAAAATAGAAATCATTAATTGGCCACTAAATTCCTACAATAAAATGTGTACGCTGCCAAATCGAGGGATAAGTGAAAGTAATTTTCATGAAGGCATGTATGTCTACAACGAGGTGTTTTATGTAAGGTTTATTTTGAAGAGAAAAGCACATGGTAGCGTGGGCATTGTGCATTTCTAAGAGATTTTGGCTTCGTAAATAAGAATGCTAGGTCTGCTAAAAGTGGTAAAACCATGCTAAAGCTCTAAATGAAATTTTAAATAAGATTTAGTTCTCGTGTATGGGTGAAAGAACAAAGTTACAAAGAATATACGTATGTCTTACATGCGCTATTACGTTGCCTTAAAATGTTTGCCCTGGAATCGCGTGGCACGTGTTAGTACTCACGTCATTTACTTACCACCATTGCGAATGATACTGCTTGCACACGGTTGATATCATCACTCCTCTCATTATGTATCTCGTTACAAATTTATTTTTCGGGGAAGGTAATGCCGGAATTTACCTTGTTAGGTGCCTACTACGGTGTCATATTAGCCTCTTAAATGTTTTTGGTACGCAACATGAAAGTCAATTTAATGAGCCTCTTTTATTAAAGTTGGATGTCTCTGCTGTATAATTATTCTTTTTTTTCTTAATACTGTCTAAATATTGCAAAAAAAGTTATTTTTAAAGCCATAATTTTAGAGAATATAAGTCTGCTGTACAAACGCTGCGGTACTTATTTAGTATGCTGCGATCATGGAATAAGTCTTCCAAGCCTAATATGTGTGTTAGTAGGTGGCAACCAAAAGAATACTGTATAATTTCTTCTCTATTTTTTCTATATTTCGGGCCATTTCTTCTATATTTTGTTTAAATTAATTGCCACTGCGAAGAGTAGTTTTGCAACTGACCATTTAAAATCTCTAAAATACTTCTAGTTATCATGTCAATATATTTTGAGGGACCCTTAATTTAAATTATTAGTTCCTGCTACATAATGTTTGTTTTTCGCTGCGTTTCATAATAAAAACAAACGAGTATTTTTATACACTACTTTATCTACTCACATTTAAGCTCTCAATAATATTTTCTGGAACATCATCACATGCGAGAAGGCAAACGAAAATTTGTAATGGCGGCGAATGAAAACTTTTTGCAATCATCCGTGTTTTTTTTTTTTTAATTCAGAGGCAAAATAGCGTCAGACCCAATTCTCTTATGATTTAGTAAGTAACAAATTGCTTTGTTTTTCAGAGACGTTTAAATTTTGTTATATTTTTCCAGGGATGTTTGAAATTCGAATGTCATTACTATTTCGATTTTGATTTAATAATGAAGCAGTCACAACATTTACACAGATAAAATGTTTTGCAAAAGTTAATAATTAAAGAGCAAGCTTTTTAGTTAGTGAATAGTAGAAGTTACGATGCTACGGTAAAATGCACGACACAAACTTATTCACATGCCATACGAGGTTATAATTATAAATTTTAGACGGTTAAAATTATAACCCAGAGTTGAAAAAATTTGAAACTAGTAATGCTTAATTAATTTAACAATATGTTGCTAAGAAAAGCTAATGAAAGGGGTTTCGGTGCTAGTATTAAGTATCTTTTGCCATCCAAGCATTTTAATATAATTATTAAAAAATGGTGATCAGCAAGCTACAATTAAATAGACTATGGACGCTTGTCCTGTACGCCCATTTTATGTAGAACCGTTAAAGAAAAGAAGCACCGTAGTCATTGGACGCCAGGTAGTTAATTCCACAGCCGTCAGAACGTACGAGTACCTACTTGAAATACGTTTTTAACCGCATGGTATGCGACCATTTAGGTTGCAACGAGTAAGCCCTGCCCACGGCGAGCGATTATGTAGGCAGGGCGGCCATTCGTATATGACTAGATAGTACATTGAAAAACCATGGAGGAAGGGCTAAATACCACCCGACTCAGGCACACTATAAAGAAATTTATTAAATCTTGAATACTGTAACAGACAGGTAAAATAGTACATTTCGATACTAGTGAAAAAAATTTTTTTTTCGACGAGGGTGAAAGTTGGAGCCCGAGTGAAACGAGGGTGACAATCACCCGAGTCTTAAAGAAGTTTTTACACAAGTATCGAACCTAATTTTTCATAGCAAGTGCCTTAAAAAGGGAAATTTACGCACGCGAAGCGTGCGAAAAGTGCACTTGTTACGCACTAGTTAGGAAATATTTATTTATTTATATATCACAAATACATCTAACAGCATTACAGCAAGGCGCCAAAGCGCTGTTAGATAGGTAAAAAATAAATTAAGCCTAAAAGAACATTATTTGTTTACCTAAAGGTAGATTTTGCAAAATTGCAGAAGTACAACATGCAGTTTACTGTGCTTGTCAGAAAAGAGGCCACAGCCTGATGCCGTATTTATGAAATTGTTGTGAAGCGTAATTAATCAGTTAAAAATATGGAAAAAAATATATGGAAGGCATAATAGCCATAACCGATCAGCCACAAAATTTGTGAAAAAATCTTATAAGAAACTTAGTTTTTTTTTATAATTTAACCTTTTCAATCGTTAAACAAATTAAAATATAATACGCGACATTACTTGTAAGTGAAAGTCATGTATATGAGAGGATTTTAAACAAAAAAAATACTTTCTTGGTTTTATGACTTAACTTAAAAAAAAAAACTTTAAATCTGTGGGAGTATAATCGGAGTTAACACCCGCTAAGATTGTGTGGATGCTTTATGGGGAATACCATGAAAAAGCACATTATCACTTGTGAATTGGGATCGTCGTCAATCGATAACTGCGGAATAGGGATGATCACACATATTAAAATATGTACCAATATTTTTATTTATTTCTTTACTATACAAATAAAAATAACTTTTTTGCACGATACAAGAGGAGAATCAAGTGAAGATAAGATAGTTACTAAAGCCATACGAGTTATAAACATATGAATTTACTACTATACAGGAACTAATTTATTTAGCTACTATTCATAAATAAAGGCCTATACAAATGGTCACATAATACTTCTTATATAATATACAAAAAAATACATATTAATACAAACGATAAATAGAATGGAGAAACTTAAGCAAATTCTTTTGAGATACGATGCCTGCGAAGCAATATCTTGAAAACAAGCTTGCTTGGAGCTTCGCGAATAGGAAGAGAGTGTGGATCCCAGAGACGGATAGCCTGAACAGAAAAATATTGAGATACGAAACCGGTAGCCGCTACAGTAGTTTTAGTAATAGTGTCCCGGTAAAATAAAATTATTTATAGATTCCAGATATCAAATGATACATTAATAACGTGATGAATGATTAAAACTAAACCATCTTTCCTGTAGACAATATGTCAAAGTGATCAACATCTTAGATGCTTACGATTTTTATATTGATTTTTACCAAATTATTAAACAAATACATTGTAAACTTATCCACTTACATATTGTGAATATATAAATATACTCGAGCCATGCATGCCCCACTCTTCCAGGTGTGTTCGTTTTACTCTGATCTTAAAATAATACCTTTGCGTATAGGCAAGTATTTTAAATAAATGTAAAATATTTCAGCAATAAAAGCTTAATGAAATTACGACAATATTTTTCACTCAACCCTGACGGTAGACATTGATTGATGGTCGGAGTTGTTAACATCCTTCTTGATCGTGATAGGGTTGTAACGGCGAAGTTTTTTCCCAGTACCTAACAAAATAAATTTAAAACGTGATGCTATGCGGCATTATTTACGCTGTAGATATAAGATAAGAGAAGACCGGATTTTATAAAAGGTCGCCCTCGGGTACTGTATAGGTACCTATATAAGTATATTATATACCTATCTTTCACGCTTGGGGGTAGATAGGTATTCATCTATTCATGGGATGATTTCATTCTAGCCATAGACTATACCATTTAACTAGACGGAGCGTGCTAATAATAATACCACGAACGGAAGAGATGATCTTATGTAACTTTCCATAAGTATGGCAGAGACGGCGCTATTTTCGTCCGTCCTTGTCATAGTCTCACATATTTTTGTTCCCCTCCAAACTGGTCCCTTCAGAACTGTCAAAGTTGGAGGGGAACAAACAATTACAATTGAAGTTTACTTGGGTTTTCAACCAAAGTTGCGGCAATTAATACAGAATAAATAAGCTAATGTTTTTGTTATAAAGAATGTCCTATAAAGCAAAACTATAGTGAAATGTTACATTTTGGGATACAAAAGCCAGAATATCTTTGTCCCTTACTGGCGCACGCAGATGCGTTCTCCAGTCATTATTCGACTTAGATTCTAGATGATATTTAACTGATTAAAATAGAGTAAGGCGTGTATCTATAAAGAAGTTAAAAGTATTTTATGATTGCCTATTTATAACTTTAGTTACGAGTGTCATAGAAAGTATATGGCCTCATCGGAAGACCAGCGCTGGCAACATGCTGAGATGGGGCCATTTTGTGGCACTTCCTATAATGTCTCTTATCGTCTATTGCATGTTTTGTGCAAATAGTATGTGTTTTACGAATAAAATAATTTCTATTCTATGTATTACCAGACATGGGTTAGTAAAATAATTAATAATTGACACTCGATTTGACTATGCCTTAACGTTCCAAGCCCCAGGATATAGAGATTGTTATAATGAACAAAGCACTTGGCCAATGAAAAAAATACGCGGTTAATTTACCTAACGACAAGCGATATATTCGGGAATTTAGAAAAGTACTTTATATTATAAAATAAAAGACATCTGGATCTTTTATTTGCAGATTCTTACAAGAAATGAATGGCGAAAAGGTTTTAACTCTAAAGTGCTTTCAATGTAATCGAATTCTTTTGTGTGAAAATTCTTAAGGAAAATCCCGCGCAATATGTAACGTACGTTGATTGTACTTACGGAAGATATTGGAAGCAAATCTTTCCTTACATTGATAATAGGTACTAGTTATTATCATAAAATATCGTCCTACAAAATACAGCGGCTTCAATAGATTACCTTCATTGTTATTTCATCCGTTTGTGAAGCGCAATGGGTCTACCTAATCATCTGTTTAAATCATTTCTATGTATCATGAAGGAAAAATTGTAATATAATAAAGCTGAAGCGACTCTTTTTACTCCATTCACATTTGACAGGTTTGACGCAAATTATTTGCTCATGTCATTTTTACTCCAATGAATATGTTAGCTAAAAATACTGTAGTACACGTTAACATAACACGTTTTTAAAATTAATGTTTTGTTTTATGTACATATTTTATCACGAAGAAGAATATGAATAAGCGTTATTACCATAAACTAGAACTTAAAAGATCTTTATTAATAGTGTTTCTGACATCTTTGTTCGTGTGTATGCGTCTTTATGTCAGCAACTATTAAAAATAGGGAGTAATGGTATTTTGCCAAAATCTTCTTTTTTTGGTAGAAATCTTTCTATTTACAAAATTTACCGTAGTGAATCATCATCATTTAATATATATCTTCTTTTACCAAATGTGATTATTCCATTATCATATTACACCGATATTTTTTTCTTGACAATAGCTTTAAGCTTCTCATTTATTTATTTTCGTTTTTTTTTTCTTAAGGCACTTTTTAATTAGTTTGGTGAAATCTATAAATTATGTAAAAAGTGTAAAAGACGCCAAAGACGAGTTTTTTCTTTTAATGGCCTGGTTTCATGACCTTTAAGCCAAACCTTTTTTTTTTTTCAACTGGACCTTATAAGTCAATTTATAGAATTTTCTAGTTCCTTAGGTGATGCAAGAACGAAAAAAGTTTTCTTTATAGAATAAGAATATCTAATTTAATATTTTGCTTAAGAGCCACATTAGCCACATAGTGTGGCTTTGGGAAATTGAGAATTTTCGTTATTGATTAAACATGTTTATGATTCATCAGGCACTAAGTAACGTCTGCGAATATTAGGTATAGTAAATACAAAATTAACACAAAATCGGGAAAAGCGTATGTTAGTAGGTAAATATTTAAGGTGACATTACGGCGAGCTCTGTAAGTACAACATATCTTTCTTACAGAATGGCCGCAACTTATCTGCGCACTCGTCGTACATAATATACTGCCGTATTTTGTCTTTATAAAGTTGTGGAACAGGCTTATAACTTGCGGTGACTGTGTTTTTTCATTTTATTAAGTTTTTTTCGATGTCTCTTGACTAATAGTCTGGCATACAACTATGCTCTTTTTCTCTAATAACTTGATCCTTAGTTTTGAATCCAGCAGAACCACTGCAGACTGCAGTTCTGTGTCAACTCCAAACTGACTTTGATGACTGAGATTTTTCAATCAAACTTCTGAAATAGTGCCTTCGGCACAATTTAAATAAAATGATCAGTAACCCCCGTGACTACTGTCCATAAGAGTGAAATTAGGCAATGCCTCTTTAGCTGAATGCAAGTTAAAACATTAATTATGGTATTGTGAATTAATAACTGAAGTAACTGTCAAAGTCACTATTGAAAAAATAAATAGTTCCAGTATAAATGCATAATCTAATCTAAAGTGGTTATTGCTAGGTAATTTCGATAAGTCTATCCAAAGTTTTAGAAACTCTTTACTGGATAGCTATGCAACTAAGTCAAGGCAGAGCGAGTGTCCTATAGGCTCTCTTGCGTTTCCACTGTGACACAGGATGACGACGATACTTGCAGAACATTTGGGTCATGGGGTTGTCACTCCCCAAAAGCCCGCCAGGTAAATTTCGAGCTATTATTATTAATTTTACTGTTAGTAACTACTTACTCGAAGAATAACATTTATTTTTATGAAACCACAGGTCGCTCTGTTGTAAAAACTAGCACAAGTAAATATTCGCTTTCTAGTGTTTACTTAATCGGTTTTCTTTTTAAGTGAAGAAATTGTTTTAAGATTTTTTTATTGTCTGTGAACGTGGGGGACATTTCAATGCTACATTTCCATTTATCTTTCTTTACGTAAGACATGAATAATGAGTTTTAATTGTAAGTGCCGGTTAGAATTATTTATGACATTCCGCCATAGCATTAAGACATTTAAATCTGAAATACTGAATGTCCAAATCTTTGCGTTATTTTACATATTCTAAAGCTAAAAGGAATATGTGTATAATAAAATGTTAGAAAGGCCAACCAATGCCTCGTGTTCCTATTTTTATTATTTTTGCCTAACCTGCAAATTAAAGTGAATATGCTGCTTAACTATGATATTTATTTTATAAATATTTAAATGATAGTCAAATAGTTTGCGCATTAGTTAGTGAAGTAAACCGCGTTTATATTTCATATATGAAAACCTAAAAGCACGACCTTCTTTCGCTCGTACAAAAATAAAATATTAGCGCAGTTCACTTCGCTAGCTTTATCCATTACGTGAATTCAGGAGAGCCTGGTAATAAAGTACTTATATAGGTACTTACCCTTTGTGTTTACAAATTATTTATATTTCTATAGACGTTTTGGTCGCAATGTTAATAGTCATATTACAAATAAACTAGCTTTTGCTCGCGACTTCGTAGGCTAGCCATGTCCGTCTTCAAAGTATGTATGCGTAACTCAAACTCTCCACATACCAACTTTCATCCTAGTTGGTTCAGCGTTTTAAGCGTGACAGGCAGACAGAAGACAGGCAGAGTTACTTCGCATTTATGTATTTGTATTGATATGGATGTGGTAAGTATGAAGTATGGATATGGATTAGTATAATGGATAAATAAAGTTTTAATTCTTTTCAAGGATAATCCATTAAGGGGGCATGGGTGGAGCGGTACTGTGTATCAAACATCATGCCTACACACCTAAGGGGATGTTGCTATAATAGTTTTGAAACTTTATTAATCTGTCTGTCAAAATACATACAACTTTACTGTATTATTAAAGTGGTCACAAACATTGGTTTTAATACAGGTAAGTAAGTACATAATATAAATGGCATATTTAGATCTGTCTTTTCTAAGAAAAAAAAAACATTAAAAAACATACTTCACAATTACATAATGAACAATAATATACTTTAATATAACAAAAAAATTGAAAAACAATAAACAAAATAAACATAATAAATCATACACTGGCACAATATTAATTTAGTAACAAAATTAAGTGAAATGGATATATAATTACTAATATAGTCATTATAAATATAATTATGTTGATATGATTTAAAGATACCACAACTTAAAGTTTATTGGTTAGGTTACTCTTTGATTTCTCACTGTTTACTGAAAAATAAATTGTGTGGAAATAGCAATTTAATTAATTTTCCATACGTCTTTATTGACGTCATAGGTTTCGTTCATTTTGTGAGAAGCGTTTGCGCGGGAAATACGAATGTCAGACTGACGACTATTTCTGGCTTTTGAGTAACTAGCTTCAGGGCATGTGTCCTACAGATATTTAATCGTAGGGTTACGTAGTTTTTGTTTTGAAGCAATAAGTTTTTTCATGAATGTCTTAAACATGATATCCATATACTAATATTATAAATGCGAAAGTGTGTCTGACATAGGCTACTTTTTATAAAACATCTCATTCCCACGGGAAGACTCAATATGTTACATTTTCCTCTAACCATGCGGGCCAAGCCGCGGGCATCATTAGTAAAGTTAGAGGAAGTTATCTACAATCCCCTTTAATTTTCAATACATACATAGGTATATCTAACGGCACTTCACACTTTATGGTTAACCCGAAAAAACCCTAGCACATCATAATCTGTATTTTCAGTCTTGATTGTTTTTCCATTTTTATGTTACTAGTGTCCGCACGATTGATCTACATATGTATACCAAGTTACAGGTATGTAGAACTATTGGCCACTGAGCATAGCCGGGGACAGACAGACAAATTAATATAGCAAAACTATAAGGGTTCCTAGTTGACTACGAAACCCTATTAAGAAAGCATTAATGCTTTGTTTGTAACTACCTATGCATGCTCAGTATTTTTATGATGTTATTTACACGAAATTTAATGTTCACGATATATGCGTGTGATTATCGGGTGCTTAAAATGTAAAAAGTAGGTGAAAACATATAACAGCACACTTTTCTTTAAAATAAATACCGCCTTTTAGAGTAAAACAATTATCACAGTTCAGTTTTTTTTTTTTTTGTAAATGATACCTTTATAGTAGTTAGTTCGATAATTTAGTACTGTTGCCACCTTCGGGACGTGTCTGCAAAGTATCAGCTGGCCGCTTTGGATTCAATAGAGCACCCGGTTTGCAGACTTATTGGTGATACTGAGTTAGTGAGTCTGAGGTTACAGAGCCTTGAGCACAGTCGCAGGGTTGCTAGTTAGTCTGTGTTTTACAGGATACATTCATTTAGTAGAGTGTGCATAGGAATGGCACGATTTAATTCCGCCATCTCCGTTCCACAACTGGACGTACGTCACTGTATAATCGGGTGTACACCCGAGGTCTCATCGACACTTACCATCATGTGTAACTGAGGTCAAACGCTGGTCAGTTTCGTATAAAATTGTCGCCTTTTTTAGTTTTTTTAAGTTTTTAAAAAGCTTTTCGAGTACCAAGTTTTTTAGCGTTTATGAATATAGTACCCTCAGCGACGGTTCTTCCATACAAGCCCAAAAGCAAGGCTTGCCTTAGTTGGCTTAATAAATCTATTCAGTAAAACTACCATAGCATGAATAATAATTATACTACCCAAATTATTACTACAATCGCGTGGGCTACCATACACCATGTAGTGCAGTGCCTCTGCCGCGCGAACGAAATGAGATCGTGGCATCCCACTTGTACCAGTAGAGCATGTTTTGTCCCGCTTGAACTCTGGATCTTGTCAAATTTGGGTTTGGTCAAAATCCAAGAGCATAAGCTAGTGGATATTTCGTACGCAACGAAACTATCATTTATTTGAAAAGCAGTATATATAATAATCCTCACATCTATCGCAATCTCGTCCTGCAATACCTTACTTCGCGGCCTTCAGTAATGTACTATTATAATGAACACCTTCCTTTTTTACGTTAAGCATGGCTCCTTAATTAATATTTTGACTTAAACTACCCACTTCAGCTACAGATGTGCACGTGGCTTTCTATATTTCAAATAGTACGTATAGCTGTATTTCTGTACTTTATATCGTGGTCTAGAACCTACAACACAAGCCTTACTGAGCTTACCGTAGGACAAGGTCGATTTGTATAAGATTGTCCCGAAATATTTATTAATTATTTATTCCTGAAACACTGCCCTAAAATGCTATAAAAAATATTAGATTACTGTTGATTACATTAAATCTTCATATTTAGTAAATACTGGTTACTGCCCGACATATTTAATTATACGATTATAATTCCGACGAATCAAGAATACGATGAATAAGGAATCCCACGAAATAGGAATACGACGAACCAGTAACAAACCGATGGACTTTGGTTATATTGATATATTATTTGGAATCGAAACAAGACTTATACAAAAGCACCGGCGTTTTGCAAGTGATGCTATCTGAAGATCCCTCAGGAAATGAGGCGGATCATTGACTTGATATTATCGCATTATTACGTATTTTCGCTTTGCCTTACGCCTTGAGGACTCGAGGAAACGAGATTGCTTTTGGAAGATTAGTTAAATAATTTGAAGGATAGGTATAATAAATTTGATGGCACAGGAATATCCAACATATTAAGAGCCGTTGCCCTGCAAAATTAAGATTAAGATTTTTTTATTACGTGATAAGAGAAATCACGTGAGTAAGTTCATTGCCCCAAATCTAGACACGCGGCAGCGTGTCAAGACAAGTTCAAGCAAAGGAACTGGCTAGCCAGCGCCGAGTGTAATATTACACGAACAACTTGGTGCTACTTATGACCCTTCTATAACTCAAAACCTCTTTAACGTTAACACATAAAACTACGTTTGATCCATACCAAAAAAAAAAAAAATTGACGCCGTCAACTTCACACGTGGTTTTGCATATATTCTCGATTTATTTTTGATAAAAACATGTATTTATAGTCGCCTGGCTCGGCTCTGGTGCCGATGCCAGCACGCGGGTGCCGCGGGTGGATCCTTGTGCCGACGAGGACGAGTTCGCAAGTCAGAGTGTGAGTACCACAACTAATGAGCAAATGAGGAGTACTCTGGAAGATACGACTACGCAGTATCGCTCCACAAACGACCCTAGGCCTGGAATACCACGCTTGCTAATGAATAGACGCAATCATGCGATAATGGGAGCCTTGAATGCTTTACTAGAACCATATCTCCGGACTAGTAAAGACTTAGATGATACACACTCGATGATGTACTGCAGGGCCATCGCGGCGTGCCATTTGTTGCTCGAGACAAGTTTCCGGACGCTGAACGTGCACCTAGGACCGCCGGAGGTGTCCCTACATGGCAAGTACGGATCGAGCGTCGTATCAACTCGTCCAGGACTCTCATTGCAAAGCTGATCTGCTTCAGGGGGGGTAATAATCGCCCCCGAGTAATGCGTTTTGTGAACCAGGCGTTCGCGTGGACGGATAACGGGCCCCGCGACTACATGGCCAATATCATACTTTCAAATACAATTACAAACAGTAGCTTTTTTGTTACGGGTTCTGAGTGTTAGACGTTTATTTTATTCTTGTGCTTAAAATTGCAAAAGAAAATTTACCCTCTTTATACACCATGCTGTGTAGCAACCCAGTTGATGTTTCTATTTTATTATCATAATAAAGTAAACTTTAGGTACTGAATATTTAATTGCATACAATAATTTGTACCTACATAGTTAGAGCCTGTGATTTCAGTTTAGCACAGATGTATCAACCGTGCTTAAATAATTATATAACACCGATTATATTTTATTTCGACTGTCATTGCTTTTATTTCAGTTGTATATATTATACTAATCTTCAAGTACATTAATTTTAAGTCTAACATTAATTTTGAAGCTTTGACATACTCCTTACGTGTGATATTTATATTGTTGGATAGGTATTTAAGGGGTTTACTAACATAATTTTTTATAATGTAAATATTTTCAGGAATAATCACTCCAGAAGTAAAAAAAAATGTGCCGCTCTATCTGTTAAACCATAAGTTTTAAAACATGAAAAAAATCTCAAAAGTAGAACCTAATTCAAACTTTGTAGGAAAATTATTTTGAAACTTGATATGTTGAATAGTTATTGAATAAAAAAAATAGAAAATAATTTCCGTAAAAAGAAATAATGGATTAAGTTAAGTATTAGCGTATTTATATTCACACGAAGCATCTTAAGTTGGTAATATAGTATTTTTTTTTACCTACGAAGAGTTTTCTTGTGGCTGTTATTTACTTAAAAAATACACAAACATAAGAAGGCATCAGTAACTAAACTCGGCCAACAGCATGTCGGGCAGTGCTCAGTGTAGGGTTCCGCAGTTTTCGATCCGTAACTCCAGAACGGTTCAACCGATCAAATTCAAAATATTTTCCTTGGTCGTTTTTATTGAGCTATACATTCATAATTTTTTTCACAATTTTTGACGTGTGGTTCAAATGTTACCGGGACACATTTATTTCACCTTCAAGAGGTACCTATTATTTCCGAAAAGATTATATTTGTAAACAATTACAGTACCCTAAAATGTACGCTGAAATAAAGGTTTTATTTTAATGTTTTTATTTGTCCACTTTGTTTGTATAATTGATTTACATATAAATTCCAAATTTCAGATTTCCAAGACTAAAGGTCACAGAGTATAGCTGGTCATTAATAACAAAATATAAAATAGTTTGAAACATATTTAAAACAACATTACTATATTTATTTTTCCTCATTCCACCTAAGTACTTTCCTATGTATAACATACGCCAGCATTATTATTGGCTTACTAAATAATACTTTATACTGCCTCTAGAATTAGGCAGGTTAGGTGTAGTGGCATTCCATTTTCATAAGCAATTTTTTTGATTTTGCTTGTTAGATAGTCAGTCTTAAAAAATATCTAAATTGTTAAAATGAAATAAAACAACTAGAAGGGATTAGTCTACTCGGGTGGATCCACCCGATGACCAGGAACGCTGCTAAAGGGTTCGAAACGTCGGGATGAAGTTTAAATCAGTATATTTAAACTTCATTTCATGTGTCACTATCCCGGCAACCGAAGACAATATTATATTTTAATTGTTATTTTAAGGCGGGATGAACGGGTAGTTTGTTTTATAATACAAAAAAAAACTTTCCTTTCTCTTGGGTGGGTGCATTTGTCTGTCAACCGTTCATGACATTGATCTGATGATCTTTCCCTACTTTATCTGTCCAATGCATCTCATACGACCGTGTAGAATTGCGTGCATGATGAACGATCAAGCGATTATTCCTTTCGGTGTTCTAAATACATTGAAAATCGGTAACATATTAGTAAAATTACCCATTATAATAAGATATATTTAGGTTAGGCAAATGCATTGATTAACTAATATGGCCAAATTAGTGGCCATAGACTAACAATAAATTTTGATAAGCATAATTCTATTGTTGATTTATGGGAGTTTTCAAAAAATGTTGTATCCAATTAGCGTAAGATGTTTAAAAAAGTAAAATCGCTCAATTTTGTGACGAGAATTAAGCATTAATTCTTTACGTAAATTAAGTTTTTGTCTTGCCTTTTTGCGTAGGAAATAGCTTATTTGTTTATGAAACGAACACAAAAACCATATTTTCGTTGAATTGTAATTCCTTGGCTGTCATCACAAAACTGATAGCGATATTTTTTTTTACTCTTACTATCGCTCCAAATAACAAAGAAACTAGTATAATTCTTCATTATTATTATGTAGGCAAGTAGCATTGTCAGTAGTTCAATTAGTGCCTTCACATCACGCCGGTGTATATGAATATGTACATATATAACTTATACATACATAACGGTGAACGAACAACGTAGGTAATACATTACCTTTATAATCTCTCACAGTCCAGCGCTCTACACGTGCGACTGCTAGTGATTTACGCGTACCTTTAGAAAGTTAGCTTTCGGCGACTAATCAATGGCAAAAGGCATGAATAATGTCTATCATTTGAGTAACGGGTCGGTAGTGTTTCGAATAATTAATTTTCGGGGTGTGTACGGTTGTGTTGGTCTCGGCGAGGCTTGATTCGAAACGCGCATGCGTCCTGCCGCCGACTCGAGGCGAATCGTGTAGGGCGTACACGTTTTTTCACTCTTTGTTAAGTCTCACAGCACGAGTACTTATTTGCTTGATTGCAAAGGCATATTTATATTATTATATACGGTCAGAATGTTTGCAAATGATCTCAAATTACGTACTCTTATCACTATTATTTCTACAAATATTTTTTTGTTCGTAGTAGTTAGGGCAACGTTACAATTAATCAATAGTTCTAGATACCAAGCGCTTGCGTAAAGCTTTTGATTGTAGTTTTTGTTAATAACTTTATCATAATAATTGCAAATGTTATGATAATATGCATGAATTAACGTTACTCGGGCACAACATACTACTAACTTCATTCCCAACATTTCAAAAGATACTTTCAATAATTACATAATTAATAAAAAAATGATTACGAGTATGTGCTAAAAAAATATGGTTACCCTAACTGCAGCCTCCAGAACCCGAGGAGGTTTGATATTGACCTATACGTATTACGAGTATTCTCACTATGCTCTCTTTCAGGCTGTGTGAGCGAGATAGTTATACTTCTGCCTGAAAATTGTGTAGGATAGAAAGAGGTGGCTGTATCTGGGTTGTCAGCCAGGTCGTGCTCAGTCCAGTATATTTGAAACGTCGGTGTGTTGTGGTCCTGCGTGGTTTCGGCATTGAGGAAATCAGAACGCGTGTACTAATTTCTATGAACTTGCAATTTGTTTATGCATTAACACTGTGTAACAAAGAAAAGGGGCGTGTGACGTGACGAAAGACATTAAGTGCACATTTTATTCGAAAGCGTGCAGTTCGAACGCTGGTCTGGTGAAAGAACGCTTTATTAGTAGTGTTCGTGAAACTGACATTTTTTCAGTAGTTCCTCGATTTGCCGACGGATTACATACATGAACAGTGAGTGTACATCAATTTTTCATAATGTTTGCTTATTTTTAGGCGTCGATGATATTTATTTTAAACGATTATTAGTATTTTAAGTCAAGCTTGCTCGCGAAATGATTGCAACGCGAATGTATGTTTAATTTGTATTAATTGGCTTGCGATACCCATAACTGTGATAAAATATATATTTGTTTACTGACTTTAAAAAAGGAGGATGTACTCAATTGGACTGAATCAATTTCAAAATCTGACTAGTAGTTTGAGATGACCTTTTACCTATATGAAGCCATTTTTATATGCATTTATCTTTTTACTGTACTGTATATAGGTATATGTGTATTTTATTTCCGTCCGATATTTTGCATAAAATGTTTATTAAATACGCTATAAAAAATAAATATGACTATATCTGACAGACAAACTTTTGTATTGTAAAGTTTAGTTTAACCTCGATTAAATTAATTTATAATGAGTAAATAAATTTTTTCCATTCATCTTATCATCTAAGTAAAATATAAACTTATTGTTAAAATCTGTCGAATAATGACCCCTCTTAATTCGGAGTATTAATAACACAAAATTCTTTTCACACCACCAGTGAATATCACTGTACATAATTACTATAATCAAGCATTAGAATTATACTCGTTTTACGTTATTATGTAACTAAGATTATCTTCGTTTCATAAAACCAAACTTGGATTTTTATACCTTATATTATGTAGTAGTAACATAAACTGTAGATACTTTTGTAAAAGCCGTTTAAATCTGCGTAGGGATAAAGAGGCTCAATGAATTACATTCTCACCTACTCGTATCTAAAATCTACATGTACTAAGTATCCAAAACGCTATCGAAAGGCTGCTTGCTGTTCCTTCTCAAAGACGAAGAAATCAATTGGTTTGTCAGTTATTAGGAAATACTTACATTATTAAGTTCAAATTTATGGAATAATTATGAGCGAGGTTCCCTGTTGCTTAATATTTTTAATTATTTATTTGTTATAGTAAATTGATTCTTCAGCCACAACAAAATATTTTGAGTATCAGGGTTGTACAGATCAATTAGGTTCGTGTTATTGTGAAAGTTAAGGATTTTGAAGCCTAATTTTTGATTCTTTAATATAGGTAACAACATAAACCGCTCCCCCTCTTTCGTAACACTATACCACAAAAACATTATTTGTAATCACGTAAAACCCGTTAACTATTGACCACAGAAAAAACGATTTTTGTTTTAATCAATACAGATTGATTAAAACACCCATCCCAATCAACAAGGAAATTGCTAAAGGGCTCAAGTTGTTCTTAATAAAAAAAAATATATAGTTGTTACCGCAAAGGGTCTAGCAGGCTAAGCGAAATAGAAGTGTCCCCAACGCCAGATTTGGTCAGTCATTCTTTCAGGTGGTGTACTGGCAATAATCAGCGTATCATTGAAAGTGGCATAATTCTTTTTTTTTTTTTTTTCTTTTCGTTAATAAATATTTCCGGACAATCTGACACAAATCGACCTAGTCCTATGGTAAGCTCAGTGAGGCTTGTGTTGTAGGTACTAGACGACGATTTATATAATAGATAGATACATATAAATACGTAAATACATAGAAAACACCCATGACTCAGGAACAAATATCTGTGCTCATCACAAATAAATGCCCTGACTGGGAATCGAACCCAGGACCATCGGCTTCATAGGCATGGTCACTACCTACTAGACCAGAGCGGTCGTCAAATATTTGATAAACTGTTCAAGTTAAATTAATAAAACGATATTATGACAATACTAAAATAGGCTACAAAATACACATTTTTAACTCACGTCATGTCCTTATACATCATTGTAAAAAAAAGAAAAACATTTTATTTAACGACCGGTCTAGTCAAATGGTTAGTGACTTTACCTATTAAGCCTATGGTCCTGGGTTCGAATCAAAGTCAGGGCATTTAATTGTGTGATGAGCACAGATATTTGTTCGTGAGTCATGGGTGTTTTCTATGTATTTAAGTATTTATATGTATCTGTCTATTATATATATCTTCGTCTAGTACCTACAACATAAGCCTTACTGAGCTTACCGTAGGACAAGGTCGATTTGTGTAAGATTGTCCCGAAATATTTATATATTTATTTTTCTTCAGATTTCTTTATTCTTTTCTTGGAGGTACACAGAAAAAATATGCATGGATAGCCACTATTTCCCGCTACATACACATATAAAAATATATGCGTATATCTTCGTGGGTCATGTCAAATAAAACATAATCGAATAAGTAGGGAGGAGCACATGTAAACAAAGTACTAGTGCAGGGTGTAGATAAGTTAGTATGTAGGTATATAAAACTTTTCTTATAAACCTATTTATAATGCATCGACGATAACATGTCAACGTTGATAACATTTCATAAAAAAATATGCTAGCTGCATGTTTTATTTTCATTTTGTGTTTATTTTGTCTAAGTGTATTTGCCGGATGAATGTATTTTTTACATTGTATATGCAAATCCTGTAAAAGAGCAGTTGCTTTTGTAGACAGTACAGCCCAGCTTTTAGCAGATTCAGATTTATACTGCCGCGTATGCACAGGTCCACTGTTTAAAATACCTAATAAAAGATAAGAAACGAGTACCTAATTATTTTTTCATCACTCTTGCTCGTCAATGGCGTTATTACTTGCGAGCGTACAGAACAGTTATAGCCGTTTTAGCTCCCACGGGCTGTTAAGTTTAGTTTTAAAAATATACAGAACCTATACTTCACTTGGACTGAGGATGTTTCCAAACAGCCAAGGTGTATTACATATCTTCAAAAATTTGCTACAACCAACTTTTAATATGTAAAAAATATGTATTTAATAAAAAAACATATCTTTATAATTAAATTTTACTGCAATTTAATGTTTAGTATTTATTAAAAATTATTGTTTTCTATTTGATTTTGATAATTGATACTATTTGGCAGGATGATCTGTCAACTTCGAAAACAAAACGCAGTTGTTAACATTATCTGTGGAAGATATTGAAAAAAGTTGACATTGTTGACAATCTTTTATAGTAGATGCGGTCTGATTTTAGTTTTCAAAGTGTATTTTGATTTTAAGCCTACATAAGTAACTAATATTTTACCAACGAATTTATTTTATATCCTCGCAAATGTGATGAAAAACATTGTATGTACCACGGGTGGTAAGTGTATACCAAACTTGAGTCATTAAAAGCCCTCCGACTTCGTCGTCGGGCTTCTAATAGACTCGCGTTTACTATACCTCACTTACCATCCTCGTTGCACAATGTACTATTTTTATATCAAAAGAGAGTTCCGCTTATATTATTGATTTTGAATGCATCTACCCAATGTTGACATGTCATCAGCGATGCATTAAAAATAGGTTTATAAGAAAAGGTTATACACTTATATACTTACTGTTCTACATCCTGCACTAGTACTTTGTTTAGATATGCTCCTAACTACATATTTGATTATGTTTATTTTGACATGACGCACTAAGATTTATGCAAATATTTTTATATGTGTATGTAGCGGGAAATAGTGGCTGTCCATGCATATTTTTACCTCCACAAAAAGTACAAAAAATACTAAAGAAAAATAAAAGTTTTTTTGATTACATAGTGAAGTATAAGGACATGACGTTTATTTAATATTGCAACACGTCAGTGTCAGTCTTTTGAAATATATTTTTGTAAACAAAAAATGTTCCTTTGAAAAATTTATAATAAAGTTATTTCTTGCACGATCAGGGCTGACAATGGGACATGGAAATCGGAAGAGAAAGAGAAATAAATATTTAGACCCAAAGACTTGGGAAATGCTTCTAGAAGTAAATTTTACTAATAAGATTCTGTCAGAAAAATTATTGAATTGTTTGATGTGCAATGAAACGACACAGTCGCGTATCTCTCTATGCAAGATCACATCGCAAGGTCTCTCTATGGTTTCAAAGGTTTTAGATCGATTCAGTATAGGTATCAGATACATCTGATGCTGCTGTCGAATCTGCCACCCAATAAGATGTAGAAGAAAGTGGGTTACAGTGGATCATGGGTCACAGTGAATCTTTTGAAATGGCTTTGCTTTTTGGTACTATAAGTACAAGCAAGTTGCTCATCGCGTTGGCACTTCTCATACCCTCCGTCTTTCCGTGTCACTACAAAAGTTACCAGGTTCAAAACAAACAATCGTAGATATAAGCTTCGCTAGTTTTTCAAATATCCTTATTTTTGTATACGGTTCCTGATTGTGAAGTCCTTCATTATTTTGTTATATATGAACAATGAATTTACATACTTGTGTCCCTTATTTACTTAAAGGGCGAAACATAATTCATTTAGAATTGGGGTACAGTAGCTATATATTACAGACAAATTGTATCTTAAAAATCAAATGTATTAATTAATGAAAAGTCGTAAAATTAAAAATAAATCACCATTATAAATAAGACATCCAACAAAAGCAGAAATTGCTGCTAGTCAACCTTTAACCTGAATATTAAAAATAAGATAAGAAGATTTAACTCACTAAAATAAATAAGAACAACAAAATGTGTTCATAGCTACGAAATATATCCTCAAACTTAATAAGATATATTAACGTCTGAACTCTTAATTATAGCCGTTCTACGAGGGCTGGCTGAGAAGTCTCCGAAAATAAAGATTTAGAAATATAAAGTTATAAAAGTAATAATGTCATTGTAATCTGTTGGCTTTAACGTAACTGCGAAGGTAATGTTAAGTTGTTATCATATAAATAATTCTATACGATAGCGACCTAAAAAAAACTGGCATTTCATTTTTATGAAAATTGATAAATTTGAAGTATGTGCGGTAAGGTAATGGCACTAATGTCGGACACTTTAAGCTGACAGGCACCAATGATGGACACTTAGTTCTTATTTCAAAAATCATAAAGTTACAAATTGAATATGTCCCAACAAATGCACAACACTTAACTCCTTTGAAATAAGCACTAATATGTTCATGATTGGTTCCGTGTCCATTACTGGTGCCGTCACCTTAATTAAGTTTAGAGTTTTGAAAGGCAAAACTGCAACACAAATAAAAACAAAACTGGACCGTGTAACTGAACGGATACCCCTATTCAAATTTTAAACCGATTTTATGTTCATTGCAATATTTACCTCAGATTTTTTAAATTATAAGATACTATATTCAACTACTAAAATGTTGATGTGTGACCTTAACGACAACGCCATCTAAAATATTTGTCATGTATTTACATGACTTATGGTTGAGTAAGTGCTGGTTATGAAATCATTGGGATAAAACAGTATCGTATTAGTTCTCCGTGTAATTCACAGCTGGCGCTGTAATAAATAATTGTTGCTTAGGTATGGATTAGCTTTAAATGATTTATCTTTTATTTTCTCTCGCTACGTTATTATCGGTTTATTCATTAAGAAATTATTATTTACAATAATAATTAGCATTTTATGTACTTGTTGTTTTAAGTTTACAATAGATTCAAGGAATTTTCCCCGACAGGAAGATACCCGCAACATTAGGATTGTAAACTGAGGGTACGTGATACGGGCCGTTCAAAACATTAGTTTGAAGCCTATTGTTTAGTGTCAAACAAATATGACCTTAAATGCGTGAACCGTAAGGAAAAGTAAACAAAGAGTTACTTATGATCTCTGGCTATGGGTTATTTGACTATTAAAATATATTGAATATGAACCTTAGGGCCGCGGAATAAACAATAGGAAAATACTATGAGACTTATACCTTTTTGACATGTGCTATATGTCCCAGTTATGTCCCGGTTAGTGGGTATAAAAGGATGAGTATTTGCTCGAGAAAGGGATTAGACTCTTTGCTCTCGACCGATACGTGACTCTGGCTTCGTAGTAAACCATAGGTAGGTGGAATTTCTGCACTACTTTACACTTGCTCTGGGTTTGGGCCTTGCTAAGGACAATATCCTTGTAATGTCTAAGCTTAGAGTGGTGTCCTGGTTTGACTGTGCGTGGACAATATCCCCGTAACGTTAAACTTGGGTACAAGTGGTTGTGATTATTCTACCCTGCTTTTTAATCTTTTATAGTTATTTGATTCAAAGTTGTTACACTTCTTTTAATTAAAACTACTTTACTTAGACTCGTTGTTGAGCCTTGCTAAGGACAATATCCTTGCAATGCTTAGACTTGGAGTTGTGTACCTGGTTTGGCTGTGCGCGGACGTTGTCCCTGTACCGTTAAACTTGGATTTTAGTAGTTTTGTGTAATGTCTAATTTAATCTAATTATAATAGTTTATTGTTTGAGTTATTAAATATAATTTATAAAGCCAGATCGCTGTCTAGGCAGACTGTTTGCCTGTCTAATTATCTTTCACCTAGCGGTGTTAAACGAAAGATAGTCGGAGGTCTTTAAATTGTTAGACCCATGCTTGGAGAGGGCTGGGAAGCCGTCCTTTTTACCGACGATAGGAGGCTTATTCAAAACTCTTATATTTCTTGAAGGTCTGACAGATGAATGCGAGGGTCTCACGTGCGGGCCTTTAGGGATATCCTAGCTCGTTGAAGTCTGTTCAGTAATTCAGGAAATAGTTTCTTGTTAAATTTATTTATATATTTTATTTATATACACGTTAGGGCCGTCTTACTCGCTGCACCCTTGTCCGCGGACGTCAGCGAGGGGAGACAAGAACACAGGCTGCTAGGTTGTTATCTCGGTTTTGCCGGCCGAACGTGTACAGCTTATTCTAGGGATACACTTTGTATATACCAAAATATTTAGTCAATGGTAAGTGCGACTGATATTTTGGGTATACTAGAGAAATGGGGTAGTGTTAGGGTAAATTCACACACAATTGAGGGAAATAGGTAATGGGAGTTCAGGGTTTTGGTATCATCATTTTATGGAAGGTGATAAACTAACGGTTAATCTGTCAAAGTTTGTAATATATAAAGGTATACTCGATATTGCTTTCTCTCGTCTTCAACAGTTGTCCATAATCGGTTTAATTATTAACTTCATTGAGATGTCAAGTTTAACGTCTAATTTGTTTAAGATTCTGGTTTTCTCGTGTAGAACCGAGGTACTGAGTAAACTGGTTTTCATAGGCATACATTTTATTCCGTGATAACAGAATAACTTGTTTTAGGGCCCCTTTGACAGGCAGAGCAGTTCATTGGGTTATTTTCTGGACATATTGGGTGAAATAATACTCAATATATCAGAAAATTGTATAGAACTTCTTCAACGACTACTTAAACTCGGTATTTCGTCTTTTACATATAGAAAGCGCAGAATATAGCTTACAGTTTATGGGTTCGGGTGGTTTTATCCTTTAGTCTGAAATAAATCCTCATTCTAAGTCAATTGCTGGCTGATGAATACTTAGCGTTTCTTTTCATCGGTTACCAGCTAGGTTTTGAAACGTTGGTCGAGCCATTAATTGAGTCTTACACTCCTAGGAATAGAGAGGTAGGATGTAGAAGCCCAGTTGACGAGAGTAACACTCACACTGACTGGAAATAGGACAGCTCCAGTCCTTCATCGGGCGAAAAGGTGGTATAGTGTATGAAAATACACTTAATTAATTATTCAGATTTATAGGTTGGTTTGTTGCAAATAGGTCACTTATCTCAGGGTAAATGCCATCTTTTTGTTAACCCGGAGCTCACGTAGGCGTAGAAGGTTCTTGGGGTGTAAAAGCCCCTAATTTAAATATATAAATACTTATTAATACTCATACTTTATAACTTTAATCTATACTTTACTCATTAGCCAATTAGTCCTACTACTTAACTGATCAAATATGTACCTATTTAATTTCCTTTGTTTCTCTAAATTATCTCAATAACCAGTAAATAGCCTAAACTGTTATTTTATATTTTATCGATGACTAAATACAAACATTATCATCTATTTGAATATTCATAAATTCAATTAATTATTCCACGCGTCGAGTCCAAAAATTAGCTTCGTCTCACATGTAAAGAATTTCGGGTTCTACGTCACACGTCAGGGGTCCTACCACTAACTAGACGATCACATTGGCCAATTTTCAGAGTAATTTTAAAGGGTTCTGTTTCAAATAGCGAGGTGAGGGGTGGTTATTTTGCGGTGGTTGGTTACATTTTGGTGCCGTGAGACCAGGATTCATAATAAATTAAATAAATAAATAATGTCAATATTGAATTACCTATTTAGTTTAAACGTAACCTATGGATACAAAATAACAGTATTTACACCAAAAACGCTTAGAAGTAGCCGTTTAGGTTATATTGTCATGCCGGGATGACCTAGATTTACCAATTAACCCTTTAAGTTTATTTTGAATCTAGAACCCTTCATGTTAAGTTGAGGTAGCCGTTTAAGGCTACATTTTGGTCTCGTAAAACTAAGTTCTACAATAAACTCTTCTTCGTTTTGTCTTCTGGAGTCTCCAGAATAATTTTAGTAGCCTTGTAGCTCAAGGCTACATTTTGTTGCCGTGAAAATGGAGTGTGAGCGAGCTGTTATTGGACTTGAAACTTCATTAAGCATTATACATCTTAACAATATAACCTTAAACTTAATTACCTTAAACTTTTACCAAATTTCATTAATCATAACGTACCTTATCTACGTTAGATAGGTTAGGAAAGATTAAAAGCTAGTAACTTACCAATGAATCTATCGGCATCACACCATTCACTTTGGAAAACAATAAGTAAGATTTCAAAATGCGTCACTACCGATAACTTGATATGCTCTTGCAGCCATTTATTTAAAAAAATTGCTTTGAATCACATTTACTTAATAAACACATGCACTTGCACAACTTTTACAATTGATATTATTCGTTATTTTCATTAAACATTATCACTTTCATCCATTTAAACCCACAATTATAACTTTATCAACACATAAACGAAAATAAGTTCTAATAAACTAAGTAAACAAACACTACTGACTCAAAACATAACTGTCCAATGAAAATAAATGCCCTTGCGTTTTGCACTGATAACTATAAACTGGCTTGTTTTTTAAAATGGCTGCCTAGCTTTCGGAGCTTAACCAATCGGAATCGATCAGATGATTTCCTAGTTCGCCCTGATTGGCGCGTGGAGGAGCCAGTGTCACGTGGTACAATTGGCAAATGGATTATCATTTATCAATAAAACAACTATTCAACAATAGATGTCGCGGATATGGTTTTCTTGTTTTAGTTTATTTATAGAATAAAATAATTAGTAAATTATTAGTTCCAAATATGTACATATTGAATTAGGTTAGGCAGTGCCTTTATGATTTTACAAAATGCATCTGAAAACCATAATAGATACAACGTAGTAATTAGTGAGGTAGGCAACGCGCATATGAATTCTCTGGGGTTGCGGGCGTCCGTGGGTTTGAGTGGCTGCTTGCTGTCGGGCGGGCCGTGTGCTTGTGTGCTACCATCGTAGTATTCGTTAGTTAGTGTTCTCAGTCTAAAGGAAAATAAATTTCAACAGCTTTAGTTTATTTTGTATGTCTTTTCGTTTAGTTACAGTATGGATAACATTACATAAGACAGCATATATTCTAATAGAGAATGATAGTCCTACTTTCGTCTATATATCATGGGGGCGCAAGGAGTAGCACAGTTTTAATTCTATAAGCTTAGATATGATTACATTATAAGATGTTAGTGAGGTATTGTTTGCACTGATGATGTCGAGTGAAGTCTTGCTTATTTTAATCGATTAACAAGGATAACAGTTGCCAGTTTCTGATATTGAGCTAATCAATCAGTTCTTTTTCTTTTAATTATCTTCAAGTTTCACAATAATAAGTGTTATTTGTTAATTCTGGTAGTTATATTTCGTTGGATTAGTATAGGGGGCGAACATTTTATATACAATGTTCGTCATACGGTGACAATAACCATGATATAGCTACTGAGGCATTCTTTATTATTGCTAACTTATTGACCTGCCAGTTATATGTACTTCAAACGATAATTTACATTATTCATTGTACATTTTCCTTTGGTACTATAAAATTCCAATAAGTAAATAAATATTATAAATACTTGCTGTAAGCTTAGTATAATTGTAGGCTTGTAAAGCTTGGCTTGCTTGTGTAGTAGAACTCCATGTACATCATCATCATTATCTTAATAATAAGACAAATTAACTAAGCAGTCAAGTTTGCCCAAGCAAAGTCTGAGCATATAGTTTATGAAAAACAAAAATAGGAAATTAGAATTCTTTTACATCATTAAAACATGATAATTAGCAGCGTCGTTATACACAGGATTGCTCTAAGCATGGTTAAGTATGACAATAAAATGAGTAAATTAGTTTTCTTACACATTATCATCAAATCATAGGAGTTGCAAATCCTTATGAAAATGAGCTTGATTGCTTCAAACTAAGTATGTAGTTTTTACAACCATTATGGTAAATTAACTGAGATGCACCAACTTGATTAAAAAGCAAGATATGACAACGGTTTTTTTTTACATCATCATCAAAAGAATAAGTGGGTAAACAATAAGAATGCACACTTTATTGCTTCAAGCAAGGTTTAAGTATGTAGTTTCAACAATAGATTTTACATCTCTTTCCCATCATCATCATCATCAAATTATATGGGCTTGATCGCTTCAAGCAAGGTTTAAGTATGTAGTGTCAACAATGGATATGGTAAATTAGCCTCTTTTACATCATTATCATCATCATCAAATCATATGATTTAACTCGAATAGCTTGATTGTTTCAAACAATGTTTAAGTATGTAGCTTTAACAACAAAAGTGATTAATACCACAGGTGTCAGAAACCTGGATATGCATACAGGGTAACAGGCTAACTGGTACCAAATTACATGTAGTTGCAATTTACATGGTCTGTCCATTATATAGGTAGGATAAGTTGTATGAACAGAATCATGAGTAGAATTCTGCAACTGATTATTGATGTTGAATCCATTCAAGTGTACACCAGATTTCTCAGAAGTCACAGGAGTTTCTAGTAGTAACAGTAGGCTAGCAGTGGACTTGAGTCTTGAGTAGAGGATCTGTCTATACTTCTTGCATCAGCTTAGCAACCTGAAAAAAGATACAAGTAAATAAATAAATATTACAAGTACACTAGCAGTCATCATCATCAGTTAAATTGAAAAAAAAAAAAATAGGTATAGGTGATGCAATAAATATGAGATACTTTGATATGATTATATTAATTGGGTTTTCACAATGGAAAATTGTATCAGGACTTATGTCATTTGTACAATACCTATATATTTATTTATTCATTTAACCTTTATTGCATAAAACACAAAAGTAAAGCATTATATAGCAGTAAACCTTTAGACATATTTAACACATTAGTCTTCTAATTCACCCATTTATGGGGGCGAAATCTGAAACTCCTTATTGTTTCTTGCAATTTAATAACATATTCAAAGAAAAATAATAGATAGCATGTATGAAGGGGTAGGTAGTTTTAGGAATCAGGTCTATTTTTCTAATAACTTAGGGTTATTTGCTAACTAAAATATAATTTTGTACATAAACTACTAATAAACTCTGCTAAATTTCATCTAATCACAAGATTCTAAATAAAAGTATCGACTTGAAGTCTTATTTTTCTGGTCTCTTTGACTCACATATTTTGAAAGTACTTAAATATTAATAAATTTAAATTCTTTTTAAAACAAATTTATTGTCAAATTAGTTACCTTACATAAACAGAAGCAGAAGAATTCTGAATTTAGATCATTTGGAAATCCATCTGAATCAGTCATGCTCTCGGCTACCCCTGAAAATTAGAAACATGACATAGATTACCATAAGTTTCATATAATTATAGGCATTAATGTTATTATTATATTATATTATTTACTGAATAATGGGCACTAAAAATAATAGATTATAGAGGAACTTACTTTTGAGAATTATAAGATACTACAAATTTCAGGAACTTTCATTTACTATCAAGTCAAAGCAATACTTTAAAATAACAAGAGAGGGTACTTACTTGTATTTTGTAATTTCACATCCATTCATATTCTCATATTTCTGCTCTTTTAGTTTTGCTCTAACAACAACAGTTTCAGTAGGTATCTTATTTTATTATGTTTTGAGTAGCCGCTTGCTGGAAAATAAAACATTTATTTAGTGTGGAATTTAGAGGAACTTGAAACTACCCACTTGCATTTTAATACTTACTAAACAAAGCATCAATAAGGAGACTTAATACAAGAAAGGGCATTACATACTTTTGTGGCTGTTAGCTCAGCTTGTATATTATTTGAAAAAAAAAAAAAAGTAACAAACTTAAGATTCTAAAAGAGAACCTTTCGAAATATAGGTACTCAATTTAACCAATAGTATTTTAGTATGATCATATAGTTTATTTGTTTTGAAAAAGTGAACTTGATTAGAGAATTAGCTGAGAGAACATTGCTTTTATTGGCTATAAAGTTATTATCACTATACATTCATACTGAGACATGAAAAGTAGCAACAATAAAAGTTTACTTGATAGACTCAATAATGAACAGAAAACATTATACATTATATTCCTATTCAGAAAATTCAAAATACTTGTTTAGATACATACGTTTACGAATTATCTTTACTGTATTTATAAAGCACTGAGAGTAACATCAATTTTTAAAACTTACCAGGTTTGATTAGTTTCGTGTATGTATTTCCATTGAAAACGTGCGCCATTTATAAGTTTGGTTAGTTGGAATCCATATTTCATTGCTGAATTTCCTTGACCATTTGACCAAAATAAACTAGCTCGTTGTTGTAGGATTACTGTTTTTGTAGTAGCATCCACTTTGTTCTTTATTTCACTTCACTGTGTAGCTTTTAGATAAGTTTTCATAATTATTTCAAGTAACCTTATACCATGTTTTAGTACTAAGACGGAATATCAACTTCACGTAACGTTATTGATTATAAATCTAACTACATTAACTATAGTTATTTTGTAATAACTCATTATTTAAAGTAAGTTTCATAAAGTTTACTTACAAAACTTAAAGAGACATAAAACAATCAGATTGGAGGGAATAGAAAATTAAAGAACGAAATGTCAGACTGTCAGTAGCTGTAGATAGGGTTGCCAGTATTATTATCTTATTTCACTTAAGGGGTTTTACACGTTGAGTTCAAAAAAAAAAAGAAGGCGAAACCAATCGCGAGTAACAAGAAATAAAAAATATCGGTACCTATTGAATTAGGCTAATAAACCGTTCAAGTAATATTTTATAGCGTCAGCATGCGTTGTAATCGGATAGTTTAAAATCAGTTTTACGGAAAAAGTGTTTAAGGAAGTGTTGTGTAATTTATATGTGAAGTGTCGTATAATTTACGTGTGAAGCGTGTTAATTCATCACGAATCAAAGTGCGCGAGTGGAAAAAAAAAAGGTCACTGGTTGGTTGTAAAAAGTGTAAATGTGTTTTCTTTGAAAAGAAGGGTAAGTAATAATTTCCGGCATATTTAATTATTTACAGCCATTCCTTGGAAGTACAAGATAAGTATACAGTTGCACAATTGTGAATTATTGTTTTTTTTGCCAGAACTTTTTTCATCATGCCCTTTTCAAAACACCGACGTGTATTTGACAATTCCATTTTTTTAAATGTTTTGTACGTGTATGATGTTGTTTGTGTTTATTTAAGTCATAGGATATACACTTTTAAACATCATGTGTGAAAGTGGAACGTCAAATTCCACTGCAAATTAAATAATAATGCGGGTCACTAAAATTAATATATCAAGATGACAACCCCGTCAGTACTGTCAATGTCATATTAACACTGTCATTATGTCATTTGACAATTAATTCAAAAAGTCGTTTGAACGAACGACGAACGTAGTTTTCTTCTGATGAATAAGTTTTAGTTGTTTGTTTACATCAAGATTGTGATTACGTTTTGAAGGAGTTTTTACCGAACGTGCCATTATTATCAACCAACATCATAAAGGAACATTCAGCTGAGGTATTCATGTGTTAGCAGATTTGTCAAGAAAGTTTGTTTGTTGGAAGTTTTAATCACAAGTATTGTAGCTGGTTGGTGCCACATAGGATTCCAGGAAGGCAGTGTAAGCGGCTAGTCCATTAAATACAACGTCACACTTAAGAATTACTGAATATGTTTGTATTATCACTGTTCCTGATAGATATTCGCTGTAAGAATTTGTACGGCATTTGACTGAAATTTTGATAAGAAATGTCGGGTTAAATAGTAATGACTGATAATTACTAAAAATAACGAAGAATATAAGCTTAGAACAAAGATTATCAGTCATACAAGTTATTTAAGTACTTGTGAAGTGGAGAATTACTTTTGTGTGATGCTATTTAAAAAGGGTATGGATAGAAACTATTTATTCATTAAAAATCATTAGAAACCACTGGACATGACACAACAAGAAAGTATCAAATGATTATATAAAGTTTGTTGTTCAATGCAGTTAAAAGGAGATTTATGGATATGTTATCAATCTTTGGGCTAAATATAAATGCTTGTAGCTACAGGAATAAAAGACTGGGGAGTAAACTAAAGTGCAAAATATTTCATACCTACAAAGAATAATTATAAAATAAGCCTTTTGGATGAGCAAGACTTTAATTGGTGTTTGTTTAATACAGAATCATGGATTACTCAAGAATTAACCTGGATGGAGAGGGACCTAAACAACATGCTAGGAATACAAGCAGTCTGAGCAGTTTGGAAATGAAGCATGGGACTGAAGCAGCCTGGAGCAGTCTGATTAACCAGAACAGTGATCAGTGTACAAATCATTTGCTTATTCTGTCTATTTAGATTTACCTCTTTTGTTCTGAAAGTAATATAAATCTATTTAACACATTACTTTTTCATTTTTAAGTTTTTGTATGAAGATGTTGCCGGATCAGTTTTTAGCAAGAGGACCAGGTACCTACTATCCCAGGAAAGGTCAGTTATTTTATTTTAACTGCTATGAGTTTGTTTTTACTAGCAATTAGAGCTACATATTAATTTGTATGATTAGACTTAACATTAAAATTAATGACTTATTTTGAAGAGAAGTTCTATTTTTTTTTATTTGAGAAAAATTGAGTAACAATGCCAAGCATCTATATAAGATACTAGATTTTCTTATATTGTTAGTACTTGTGCTGGGTCAACTGTTTCATTTTATAATGATATTATTTACAAATAATCAATTTATGATATTGAATTTGAGCAAGAGTTTGTCGAAATCATTATTTTTATTTGTCCTTTTACAACTTTATTATATTTTGCCTTACTACTACTTAAATTATAAACAAGATAGGGTGGTTTTTACACATCCAAATTGAATTAGTTGCAAGCAATTTTGTCAAAAAATATATATACATTAATTAACGATATTTTCATTTGTTTTTTTTTCAAAAACAAACTAGTATAAACATTACCTTATGAATGTTTACACCTAAGGCTCTAATATATATATATTTCTTTTTCTTTTCCATGAACTTCATTGTCTAATGAAATATAAGAATATACAATTTTATTTATTGAAAATTAAACTATGGACATACTTCTGTTGAAGTATATTTTGTTTACATCCTTTAAATTTGGCTAGAGACATTTTGAATAAACCCAGATTGTAGGTTTTCTTTTAATATTAATTTACATTTATAGAATACACTTATATTTTGAAAAGAGTTTATCTTACAAAGATTGCACTTTGAAGCATTAGCTGTCTGTAGTGATCGAAGCGAAAGCGTAGAAGAGGAGGGATGAAAAATGATTGAGTGCTTATAATGACTAAGTTTGGTGTAATGTGGATTGATGTCTGAATGATATACAAGATGATGTAATGTATATGCTGATGGAATGCAAGTGAAGTATGTATCTTTGGGTAAAAATGGATTGCTACAGAGAGACAATGGCTAAAAGTGTAATCGCACTAGATATGTCGGTATTTGCAGGGGATCAAAAAAAAAAAAGGGGAGGGTGGGTTTACAATTGGTCCGCAAAGTCTTATCAGTAGGTTAAAATCGTTAAACGATTCGACCCATTTTTAAAGGGTAGACTTTGAAGACTAATACTCCACAAGGTATGAAGACTGTCACAAAACTCACACACCTCATCTTGAATCAAATATATTCGACATTAGACAAATGTGGACGAGCTTTTAACGTCTAAGAAATATAAAACAAAAATGACGTGGCTCATTCAGATTTAATATTAAGAGTCAAGTATCGTTACAAATGTTGGTGAGAGGCCGTGTTCGTCTAGTGGCTAAGACCATTATTGTATAGACCATTATATTTTAAATTACTTTCTTTGTATGATTTCATTTCTGTAATTGTCTAAACTTTAAGATTGTTCACCGAAACAAAAAAAAAAAAGAGGAATGCAATCTTAAGGGTCGAATAACGTTGTTTCAAGTATGATACATTCGCCAAGAAACGTGATTGGGGGTGGTAAGGCGGAGAATTTAGTTCGAATTATGGCAATGAGTTTTGAACGCTTCGTACTTATAAAAAGGTCTCTTCGTTTTGTGTGGGAAGTTTTTTTGCGTTCTTGCTAGTATACTGCTACGGCGGTTTCGTCGGATCACAGAGGGAAAGAATACTCGCCGCATCCGGAGTGAGAAAACAAAAGATCGGGCTAATAGGGCCTATCAGACTCACAATCTGGTATCTCTGACGAAGCGAAGATTCATGGGGAAAGAGTTTTCATGGGTCATTGTCAGAATTCTCAAAGGACTGCTTTCAATGCTGCATCATTTACGGTCACTTAGTAATGGAATACACACTACACGTTTAAATATGGGAGGGAACCTGCCGACAGATCTAGAATAGGTAAATAAAGATTGAAGTTTTTCATAAATCACTTGCCAAATCAAGCGATTCATTACAAAACTTAAATCGGGGGCGATTGTAACTGAACGGATACCCCTATTCAAATTTTAAACCGATTTTATGTTCATTGCAATATTTACCTCAGATTTTTTAAATTATAAGATACTATATTCAACTACTAAAATGTTGATGTGTGACCTTAACGACAACGCCATCTAAAATATTTGTCATGTATTTACATGACTTATGGTTGAGTAAGTGCTGGTTATGAAATCATTGGGATAAAACAGTATCGTATTAGTTCTCCGTGTAATTCACAGCTGGCGCTGTAATAAATAATTGTTGCTTAGGTATGGATTAGCTTTAAATGATTTATCTTTTATTTTCTCTCGCTACGTTATTATCGGTTTATTCATTAAGAAATTATTATTTACAATAATAATTAGCATTTTATGTACTTGTTGTTTTAAGTTTACAATAGATTCAAGGAATTTTCCCCGACAGGAAGATACCCGCAACATTAGGATTGTAAACTGAGGGTACGTGATACGGGCCGTTCAAAACATTAGTTTGAAGCCTATTGTTTAGTGTCAAACAAATATGACCTTAAATGCGTGAACCGTAAGGAAAAGTAAACAAAGAGTTACTTATGATCTCTGGCTATGGGTTATTTGACTATTAAAATATATTGAATATGAACCTTAGGGCCGCGGAATAAACAATAGGAAAATACTATGAGACTTATACCTTTTTGACATGTGCTATATGTCCCAGTTATGTCCCGGTTAGTGGGTATAAAAGGATGAGTATTTGCTCGAGAAAGGGATTAGACTCTTTGCTCTCGACCGATACGTGACTCTGGCTTCGTAGTAAACCATAGGTAGGTGGAATTTCTGCACTACTTTACACTTGCTCTGGGTTTGGGCCTTGCTAAGGACAATATCCTTGTAATGTCTAAGCTTAGAGTGGTGTCCTGGTTTGACTGTGCGTGGACAATATCCCCGTAACGTTAAACTTGGGTACAAGTGGTTGTGATTATTCTACCCTGCTTTTTAATCTTTTATAGTTATTTGATTCAAAGTTGTTACACTTCTTTTAATTAAAACTACTTTACTTAGACTCGTTGTTGAGCCTTGCTAAGGACAATATCCTTGCAATGCTTAGACTTGGAGTTGTGTACCTGGTTTGGCTGTGCGCGGACGTTGTCCCTGTACCGTTAAACTTGGATTTTAGTAGTTTTGTGTAATGTCTAATTTAATCTAATTATAATAGTTTATTGTTTGAGTTATTAAATATAATTTATAAAGCCAGATCGCTGTCTAGGCAGACTGTTTGCCTGTCTAATTATCTTTCACCTAGCGGTGTTAAACGAAAGATAGTCGGAGGTCTTTAAATTGTTAGACCCATGCTTGGAGAGGGCTGGGAAGCCGTCCTTTTACCGACGATAGGAGGCTTATTCAAAACTCTTATATTTCTTGAAGGTCTGACAGATGAATGCGAGGGTCTCACGTGCGGGCCTTTAGGGATATCCTAGCTCGTTGAAGTCTGTTCAGTAATTCAGGAAATAGTTTCTTGTTAAATTTATTTATATATTTTATTTATATACACGTTAGGGCCGTCTTACTCGCTGCACCCTTGTCCGCGGACGTCAGCGAGGGGAGACAAGAACACAGGCTGCTAGGTTGTTATCTCGGTTTTGCCGGCCGAACGTGTACAGCTTATTCTAGGGATACACTTTGTATATACCAAAATATTTAGTCAATGGTAAGTGCGACTGATATTTTGGGTATACTAGAGAAATGGGGTAGTGTTAGGGTAAATTCACACACAATTGAGGGAAATAGGTAATGGGAGTTCAGGGTTTTGGTATCATCATTTTATGGAAGGTGATAAACTAACGGTTAATCTGTCAAAGTTTGTAATATATAAAGGTATACTCGATATTGCTTTCTCTCGTCTTCAACAGTTGTCCATAATCGGTTTAATTATTAACTTCATTGAGATGTCAAGTTTAACGTCTAATTTGTTTAAGATTCTGGTTTTCTCGTGTAGAACCGAGGTACTGAGTAAACTGGTTTTCATAGGCATACATTTTATTCCGTGATAACAGAATAACTTGTTTTAGGGCCCTTTGACAGGCAGAGCAGTTCATTGGGTTATTTTCTGGACATATTGGGTGAAATAATACTCAATATATCAGAAAATTGTATAGAACTTCTTCAACGACTACTTAAACTCGGTATTTCGTCTTTTACATATAGAAAGCGCAGAATATAGCTTACAGTTTATGGGTTCGGGTGGTTTTATCCTTTAGTCTGAAATAAATCCTCATTCTAAGTCAATTGCTGGCTGATGAATACTTAGCGTTTCTTTTCATCGGTTACCAGCTAGGTTTTGAAACGTTGGTCGAGCCATTAATTGAGTCTTACACTCCTAGGAATAGAGAGGTAGGATGTAGAAGCCCAGTTGACGAGAGTAACACTCACACTGACTGGAAATAGGACAGCTCCAGTCCTTCATCGGGCGAAAAGGTGGTATAGTGTATGAAAATACACTTAATTAATTATTCAGATTTATAGGTTGGTTTGTTGCAAATAGGTCACTTATCTCAGGGTAAATGCCATCTTTTTGTTAACCCGGAGCTCACGTAGGCGTAGAAGGTTCTTGGGGTGTAAAAGCCCCTAATTTAAATATATAAATACTTATTAATACTCATACTTTATAACTTTAATCTATACTTTACTCATTAGCCAATTAGTCCTACTACTTAACTGATCAAATATGTACCTATTTAATTTCCTTTGTTTCTCTAAATTATCTCAATAACCAGTAAATAGCCTAAACTGTTATTTTATATTTTATCGATGACTAAATACAAACATTATCATCTATTTGAATATTCATAAATTCAATTAATTATTCCACGCGTCGAGTCCAAAAATTAGCTTCGTCTCACATGTAAAGAATTTCGGGTTCTACGTCACACGTCAGGGGTCCTACCACTAACTAGACGATCACATTGGCCAATTTTCAGAGTAATTTTAAAGGGTTCTATTTCAAATATCGAAGTGAGGGATGGTGGTTATGGGGTGGTTTGTTACAACCGACTTTTAGGATCCTCTTCGCCATCTTTCTACTTTAGACGTAATCAGCAGAGGTGTACAGATGCTACCCGCATCGGACGACCCAATGAAATAACGACTCCAAAAATGATCAACAGAGTAAAAAAGGTTGTATTAGATGATCGCCGTGTGAAGTCGGTGGAAATAGCAAAGATGGTAAAGACTTCTAAACAATGTGTTTTTAACATTTTCAACCAACATTTATAAATGAACAAGCTCGTTGGGTGCCGTGTCTCTTGAGAGACGAGCAAAGACAAAAACTCAAAGATGTTTCGGTGGAATGTTTGAAGAAGTACAGGCATAATCCTAACTAGTATTTTTTTGTCGATACATAAAGGTTGACGACTTGGATCAGACGGTTTTGTCTGCCGGTAAGGTGAACGTATTTAGGGACTTTAAAGGACTGGTTTTTGTAGATTACCTTCAAAAGGAAGAACAATAAACGCCCAATATCATGCTGATCTGCCAGTAAACCTCGATAACGCAATTAAAGAGAAGTGGATTAAGGGCAAACAATCTATAAACAAATCTTACTTCATCAGGATATCGCTCCTGTTCACACGGCTAATGTTGCGATGGCTAAAATCGAACAATAGCACTTCCAATTGTTACCCTATCGACTTTCACCGCAAACCTTGGAAAGTGGCTAGGTGAACAATTTTTTTTATGGAACACAGAACTCATAGAAGCTGTAAATAGGTGTTTTGAGGGTCTTGACAAATCATATTTTTTAAATAGAATAATGGCCTTGGAAAATGTTGGGACCAAATGCATAGACTTAGAAGGGACTAACGTTACAAAATAAGATATGATATTTATATATTTTCTTATTTCTTTACCGTTTCGAAAATTTATCTATGCGCCTTCTTAACACATTGCCTGATGGTAAGCAATTACCGTCGCCCATGGGCACCCGTAACACCAGATGAGTCGGAAGTACAGTGCCGGCCTTTAAGGGGGGTTGGAGCTCTAGGAACCTTACTCACCATCAGGAACACAACACTACATACTTGAAAGGTAACAGTGCTATTATGGCTGTGGTCTTCTGTAAGGAGGAGGTACTTCCCCAGTTGGGCTGCCCCAGATTCAAGCGTTGATGGTACTTCGTTGTGCCCTACCTCTCATAAATATGCTATTTTAATTTATTTTATACAACTTTTATACATTTGCCGGTTGGTGTAGTATTGTATCGTTTATATAACGGTCAATAGCAGAATAGAACATTCTTCAAGTTTTAATTATTTGATAAACAGCTACTATCTGATCAATCAGACGACCCTTCATCACTTTCACCTGTTGAATCTGATGATAAGTGACTTCGCGTTTGCGTCTATGTTTGGGCCAAGCATCATGTCCCTGGCAGCAAGGGTAAATGGTTTCGCTGATTTTAGAGGCTTAGGCCTAATGCTGCTCAAAAACGGATCTGACGTAAGTAGCCGCCGATTTAAGACGTCCAAATTGCACTGCTCTCCCGAGAACTACCTTGAAAAGCTCTTCCTAAATTCTCGGAAGTGCTTATTTCTGGCCTCGGCTGCCTCTCGGACAAATTTCCTATAGGGACAAGGGCATGTTTCATTACAACAGGACCATGCAGTAAAATTTTGTGCACGGTTGGGGTCATTGGCTTCCAAGGATACAATTGGACATAGAGCTTGGCCGTGTCGTCGCAATATGTCTCAAATTTATTTAAATCTATTTTTTGGCCACTCGATATTACTTCGAGAATGGTACCAAACTTCTGTATCAAGTTTAAATCGATCTCCGTGATGCTGGTAGAAATCTCTGCATTTAAAAAAAATCGTCTGCTGGTGTTCCCAATGTCCCACTTAACCATTCTTTATTCTACATTAAGATTCTGTTTTCTTCTCTTTTAGACCTTTGCCCTTTAAACTCCAACTTCACATTCGCAAACTTGAGGAGAAACTTATATTTCTGGTCTTGTGGGAATGTGGCAGAACTAGTAATTTTATTCACGACTGCATCAAGTTTTACAATACATTTTTCGTATGATGAAAAACTTTTCATCATACGAAAAATGTATTCTCTGGTCATTACTCTCACGCCAGAAGGACCTGCCATGATAAATCAGAAAATTATTTTTCCCGACCGCAAAAATAAACTTTGTAATATTTATTATCGAATTTCCGCTTTCGTAGATGTGTGTTATATCTATGAATTATATGACTAAGGAGTTCGCCTACCCTTTTCCCGGGATTCTACGTTTTGATACATTAAATAAAATAATAAATAAATAAATATTTCGGGACAATTTTACACAAATTGACCTAGTCCTACGGTAAGCTCAGTAAGGCTTGTGTTGTAGGTACTAGACGATGAATATATATCATCGATAGATACATACAAATACTTAAATATATAGAAAACACCCATGACTCAAGAATAAATAGTTGTGTTCATCACACAAATAAATGCCCCGACTGGGAATCGAACCCAGGACCATCAGCTTCATAGGCAGGGTCACTACCCACTAGGCCAGACCGGTCGTCTATGTCATTCTACTAATGGCGAGCTTTTTTAGTGAAATACCCCTATGTGCGGCGCTATTGTCGTTCGTCATTGTCATAGTGTCACATATTGTTGTTCCGCTTCAAACTGAACCTTTCAGATCTGTCAAGTTGGATATAAACAAATATAATTGGAGTTTTCTTCTTTTTGTTTTCAACCGGTAATTAATACAGTATAAACTTATTTTTGTTAGTGTCCTGCAAAGCAAAACTCTAATGAACTGTTACATTTAGGGCTGCAAAAGCGAGTGTATCTTTGTCCCACCGGCGTACAGGGATGCGTACTCCAGAAAAGGCCTCTTCGCGTCGGATTCCGTTTGCGTGCGGTTTTCATATATTCCGGACACCATTGTTCCGAGGAGATAGAAGAACATATGTAACTAAATACAGAGACTAATAATAAAACGTTTGACGTGTTCTTTTTACAAACATGTTTTCTATGTAGCATTCTTCTAAAAAAATACTACTACACAAAATTTGTCATATTACGTAAGTTTTGAGCTTTTTCCACTCATATTCACGAGCTCTCTCTAATAAAAATGATCACGATGTTTTTTGCTCTTTTTTATTCCTTTTACTCAGACATCCGTAAACACGACAATATACAGGGAGTCCGGTGGCAGATTGATTTATGTTTGTAACTTCAAATAAAAAAATAGTGGCATAAGCTAGAAACTTTATTTATATTTTATAAAAAAGAACACAAATGCGGATTTTGTTACTTCACACATTCTTCGAAACGGAACCTTGCGTTTTGTATCACTCACCGCAGTCGCCGCCGCCGAAATGTTGCTGATTTCAGTAGTAATATTTTTTTTTAACTCACGTATAGTTTGTGGGTTGTTATTATAAACACTGCCTTTGAGATACCCCCGTAAAAACATTTCCATAGAAGTCAAATCGGGCCATCTCGGAGGCCACAGGGTGTCTCCAAAGCGGCTAATCAATTTTCGAGGGAATTTTTCACGAAGCACAATCATCGACACTGTGGCCGTGTGGCGTGTAGCACCATCTTGCTGAAACCATGTGTGTGATAAATAAGCCGGATGTGCTAGCAAATCTTGCAAAAAATACTCCTCTATATTTAATGCACTGACGACTTTGGGAGTCCTAGAGCGGCAGCTCTCTTCTGCACTGAAAGTCGTGGATTTTTTTCCAAACTCTTCTGTACATTTAATATGTTTTCTGGTGTTCGTGTGTGCCGGCTGGGGCCTGAACTCGGGATATTTAGTGCCGAAAAAGTTTCTCGAAACTTCTGAACCTATGATCGAATTAAGTTAACAATCGGCCCATTACTTACATGACGAATATTGTAATGTGTACAAAATTTTTGAAGCAATATATCGTTTATAAGCAAATAAATCGTTAGCTTTAAAAAACGCTTCAATCGCAAAAGAACGATGGCATTCTGCCCATCGAGACATGATGAAAATAAAATCCGCAATATTAAACATTTCATTCCCACCAAATGTCAAAACATCAGGTTTTTTTTTAATTTATATGCGACTTTGAAAATATAAATCTGCCAACGGACATCCTGTATAACATATATATTGTCACGATACACGATAGTATATATATTGTCGTGTTTATTAATATATTATTTTATAAGGATTATTAGTTTAGAATTTGAAGCAATTGTGGGACTTGTGAATCTGACAGCCGACTCGATCTCGCAATCGAAATACGACGGCAATCGAACTATGTCAGATGTAATTTTTCACTTTATCATTTTACACTCAATAATAAAGTTCCATATCATAGGATATTCTTTATTCTTTATTCATTTATTTTACATATATAAGCATAACAGTATTCCAGGACACCAATGCGCTTATACACAAGTCATATCTTAATAACTAACGATATGAAAATATCACTCATTTAATACAATCATTTAGAGACAGTTCGGGTGCCGTCGTATTTCTATCGAGATCCGGCCCGGTACCATGAACATCGAAGTTCGTATTTTGAGCATCTTTCTCTTTTACTCCAATTAAAGCATCATAAGAGTGACAGAGACAATCGTCCGAAATTTACGAATATCATGTTTCTGTAATATAATGACAAATTATCATTTATTTCAATCTGTGAAATCTCAATATGAAAACCTTTGACGGTGTCCATTAAACGCCATCTATGATAATTTATTGGCAACAATTGGATGGGTGAAAAGCTAATGTAACGCAGTGTACGCTTTAAAAATTCTTAATAACTTGACATAACCAAAATTGCGTAATTCCATAAAATCAAACTACCATCTAGTGGGCCATCTAGTGAACTGATCCAAACTTATATAGTGTGTTACAATTGTTTATTTGGCTTCGGCACTCTATATACAGTGTGTAATTCTTATACGGGCGAATCTGTTAACGGAGGGTAGAATAGGACATAAGAAATATATTTAGATAACTTTTGCTTAGAAGTACAATTAAAATTTTATCCATATAAAAAAATTCGGCCCGCAATGTAATGCAACGCACTCGAGTTAAACATTCGTTGTCAGTTACTTTCAAAAGCTCATATCGCGCAATGTTCGCAGTACATTACTGCTCAGAAATTTTACAAAAATTAATTACATATGTATAATAGGTATAATAAAAGAAAAACCTTTTGGTTAATGATTATACTGGTAAATCCTATGTCTGGTTTAATTCTTCGCCCGTATTAGACTTACACACAGTATAGTACACTATATACTTTCTGCTAGGAACTATAGAACGGGTCTATCGCGAGTCAAATTTAATTACCATCAGTACCAATGTTTTGATGCGGGTTGCACCGGTCATTCTCACAGTTAACGGACATCCCAACAAGTGTCAAATCATAGACGGTGCGGGCATCGATGTATAATAAACGTAGATTCACAATCAGCCTCAAAAAAATGGCTGTAAAAAACAACCGCACGAACAACTTGGGCGGTATATTTAGTTAGTCTTCTTTGAATCGCTGTTAGTGCAAGTGTCAACAATGAACTAAAAAGTTATTACTTTAGCAATAGTCAAGTTTCATACTTAATAATTAGAACACTGAGCTCTTTTTTGTTTGATTATATTATCTAAAAGAAGATTATAAATTAGCATTATTAGCATAAACTGGAACGTGATAGAAATGTCATTTAGTGCCATTTTTTTCAACATAATTTGTTCGCGTATAGGAGTCCATTTCTTTATATCAGTGGGTGCGGGTCAGAATTTATGTGACTACCCGATTAAGAATGTTTGTGAGGAGATTAAGTATGTTGTAAAAACACAACTACCCACCGCACTATTTAATTATTTTCAACAGTCGGTCACACAATACTCACCACATCGGCGCACAGATCCGATATAGTGTCGGTGTTTTTTTTTTTTTTATTATTATTTGAAAATATAAATATGACAAACTAAAATGTAAGCGGTTGTAATAGTTTTTAATCATTATCTAATTACAGCAAAACACGGCATTACCAGAATTTTCAGTGGCCTTAGAGTAATATAATAGTTATTTGTTATACAAGGGGGCAAAGTTAGTGTTTACCTTCTCGTGCTAATATTGAGACCCGAGCTAGCGAAAGATTCCAAAATTGAATTGGTTCAAAGAGTGGAATCTTAAACATTGGGAGGGTCTCAAGGCACGAGAGGTAAACACACTTTGCTACCGAGTGCAACACACAATTTTTCACCTCACTACCGCGAGGAAAAAAAAAAACTTTAAAAATGTAATCGCAATTATTGATATCCATGATTTATCATTCAAGGTGCAGTATTTCCGGACCCATATGACATCCAAACCTTCAAGAAAAAAGCGTATAGAGATCTTAAATGTCGACAACGTACTTGTGACTCCTCTGGTGTTGCGAATGTTCATGGGCGGCGGTAGTTGCTTACCATCAGGCAATCCGTCTGCTCGTTTGCCTCCTATATCATAAAAAAAAACACTAAATAAAGGAACACCCAACCAGATAAGGTCAAAAAACACTTGATGAACACGTAAACAATTTGTATGAAATTACTTTGCATTCTTGTGAATAAAATGCATCTTTGCTGTCTGCTTTTAAAGAATAAAACAGTTTTTTCCTAGCTAGTGAGGTGACTTTTTTTTTAGTTTACTTGATTTGACTTTTTTTAGAGGTATAGAACTTTGAAATGGAATAAAACAAAGACGATCTTTTTAAATTGACATGAAATTAACTTTATTCGATAGACAATTTTCTGGCATTATAATTTAAATATGACTTCTGGCTTATGACCCCCACGGCTGGCTCAGACGTAGTCTAATCTTTTCGATTATTTTTTCCGACATTTGTGGCCCATAATCAGCAAGAACGCGGCGAATGTTTTTCTCCAAGTGGTCAATGGTTTCGGGCTTATCGGCGTACACTAGCGATTTCACATAGCCCCACAAAAATAGTCAAGTGGCGTTAAATCGCACGATCTTGGAGGCCAATTCACGGGTCCGAAACGTGAAATTATGCGATCACCAAACGTTTCCTTCAATAAATTTATTGTGGCACGAGCTGTGTGGCATGTTGCTCCGTCTTGTTGAAACCACAGCTCCTGCACATCATGATTGATCAATTGTTGAACGAAAAAGTTAGTAACCATGGCTCTACAGCGGTCACCTTTCCGCAAAATCTTCCATAAAGTGGATGGACACATATCCAATTCATGTGCACGATGGCGGATAGACTGATTCGGATCTTCATCTACGCTATACTCTACAGCCTCGATGGCTTCTTTTGTACGCACTGTACGACATCTCTGAGGATACGCATTATCATTTAAAGTAAACGTAGTGCGAAAGCGTCCCACGGTTAATCGAATTAATTGCTCTGATGGACGATTATGTCGACCATCAAATCACAAAATAGACAAATACAGAAGTCAATCAACTGTATGTACTTCATTTTTCATACCTACTCCCGGCGGTCGCTCTAGGGTTGCCAACTATGCTTATGCACGAAAAACTATCGTGGTACTGGTGCTCCTATCTAGTTGTTTGTGATTTAATGTCGAGAATGAAACGGGGAGAATCCTGACTATATAACTATCCTAACTAATATTATAAATACGATAGTAACTCTGTCTGTCTGTCTGTGTCGCTTTCACGCTATTTTTAATATTATTGAACCGATTTAAATAAAATTTGGTATGGAGAGTGTCTGAGTCGCGAGAAAGGACATAGGATAGTTTTTGTCAATCATCATCATCAGAATATTTTTATTTTAATGTTATTATTATATTACAAATTTGTCACTGAAAATATCTTGCTACGATTTCGACATTGGCATAAGCACGATTATTATATTTTAAAGTGTAATAAGTTCGCATTAAATAACGTAACCAAGAAACGGATTTCTGAGGCATCTTTCTCTTTTACCCCAATTAAGACGTCATGAGAGTGACAGAGACAATCGTCCGAAATTTACGAATATCGTTGTTCGCGGTAGCGCCGCAGTTATAATTGGAGAAATGAGAAAGATGCCCGAAATATGTGGCATTATCTATGAAGAGGGACCTTATAGTCGATGGCACTTACGTCGACCGCGTTACGATTGTATCGCGTCATCTCTAACAACGTCATAAGCGCCATCGACAATAAGGTCCCTTTTCATAGATAATGTCACATATACGAACTTCGATGTTCGCGGTACCGCTCCTGAAGAGATGAAGACGTGTCTCTTGTCATTCAATAGACATTTTGACAGCCATATCTTAGGTAATAAGGGCTAATTTATTAACAATTTGTAAGAAACTATCGCCTTAACAACTTTAGTGCTGGAATAATATAAGATATCCAATATCCTCGCAAAAAAAACGAAAGATGTATGAAATCCTGCGGCGCTTCCGCCTTTCTCGAGCGATGATAGCAGAGACCATTTTACCAAAACGCGTAAGATGTATGAAATCCTGCGGCGCTTATTGTTTTTTCGAGTTGATAAAGATTGTATGGGGAGAAATATCTTCGTTTTTCTTTCGGATAGCACTCACGCTTGCAGTGGTCCGAACTGGTCCGAGATATCGTGCCTGTGAGCAGTGTCTATGTGTGCGTTGATCGAGCGCGCTTTGTATGGAGATTGATTTCTGTATCTGACTATTTTGTGATCAAATGGACGAAGTAAGCGATACGTTTTTCGAACAGATCCATGATTTTCAAAATAAATTTGAACAATTTGGAAGCGTTGTTCAGGCGTCAGCTTATTCATGTTAAAATGCCGAACCAAACTAAACATAAATCACTTAAAGTTCTATACCTCTAAAACACCCTTTACGTATTTAATGGCACAGATAGCAAGAGCAAGTTTTTTTATCGTATGTGTTTATTTTTCTAGTATTTTTTTACTGTATACGTAACTAGGTACTACACTTTTGAAGAAATGTGTCGGTACGATTTTAATATACAGTGTACTGTAATGCATAGAAAAAGTTCTAATGAGAAAGCTATTTTTTAAATAATTGTCTAGCAATATTTACAGCGAAAGTGTTTTTAAGCGGATACGTAGATAGTGAGATATGTCGAATCGACAATATCTTTGATAATATTGTCCAGTAAGAATTGGTCCTCGTGTTCTCTTCGTTTCTGCAGGGGAGCAATTTCATGAAGAGTGGCATTTTTTTAAATGTATTAATAGCTGTTGAATTTTTATTGGATGTGCTCAATAGCGTTAATTATTCAAGTTTAGGGCGTACACGTATTTATATAAAAGTGTAACAGAATTATGATTTTTTATTGGATGTGCTCAATAGCGTTAATTATTCAAGTTTAGGGCGTACACGTATTAACAGAATTAGTAAAATCCTGCATGAAAATTAATCCCATCATTTTATTTTATGGTAGAATCTAATGTCTGTACTCTATGTATGTGTCTAAGACAGTGTCCTAAAGCTCTACAAAAGTCAGAAATGAGAGTCAGAGACACACAATCCACTCGTACCGCTCGTAAAATTCCCCACAGGTACCATATAATTTTACATTTTCTACCAAAGTGGATGCTAGTTCTAAGTACTCACATGCTCCTGAATTATTCCATATATATAACTAGCATTCTCTTTGGTAGCAAACGTGCATAAGCATGCTCGATGCAATCCCTCCAATACGCATGCCTTTTGATAGTTTAAATAAAACCATGGAAAAAACAGCCATCCGCCTTAAGCATAATAAAATTATCCTTTTTCTGGCGATGCAATAATATAAATAAGTATCAATAACTCCTTTGGGATAGAAGGTCGAAAACAAGGATTAATATATTATGGCATAAAGTAAATTTATCGTTATTGTAACATTATCAATAAATATTATCTACTATTTACTCCGAAAGGTTAAGGCATCATGTTTTTAAACATAAAGTAAAATGTTTCTAAGTGATATTGAATATCTGACTCCATTGGATTGCCATCAAACGCTTCACTAATTAATTTTGGTCCAAACGCGCACTTATATTAACAGAAAACACGTCCGGAGTCCCGGCCCACCCGCTGCTAGCATCATCCTTGTAATAAGAGAATTGTCTAATTGGGTCAAATCACCGCTTTGTTAACCCTTCATCCTCACTGTATTTTGGAACAATGGGTGTGCCACCAGTCCTTAAGTAATTTTAAATGGTCCTACGGGGCGTTCGGTTTGACGTCAAAATACCAGATGGCACCATCTATTTTACTTTCTTACATTTGCTTATAAACCCACAGGCATGAAACATTGCTATGTTTGTGTATACTATACTTACTTTAAGTAATTAACTTGCGACTTTTCATGACAGCATTCTTACGAGGTCATAGTTTGTCAAAAATGTATGAGCAATCATTAACTACGGAGGTAAAATTAAAACTCATTTGTAGTGGTGTTGAAATATTTCAAACCTAGCCATTAAAGAAACGACCTGTGATTTTGTATTTTTGGTAGACATTTACTCGCCTGTCTCTAATTTTTTTTAACATCTCTGTCAGACGGTTCCGTTTTTCTGAAACAAAAATAAGAGAAAAAAGCATGGTGTTTGTACATCACGAGTACATTTCATGAAGTAATTTAACTACTTATTCGGAGCCTCCAGGGCTATGCGGATTGGATGCCAAAAGGCCGGATTGTGTTACATTGTTCGTTGGCAAAAAGCCGGTGCGTCTTGCCCTGCACTTTTGCCACGTTCCATCTGAATCACGTTCGACTGCAAACAAAACGGTGCAAGTAAGATTATATAGAAGACCTTTAAAGAAAACGTTTTTGCATGTAGGGAGACCTATAATTAACGGAGATAACTGCATCTAGGTGTCAATTTTAAGGAGTACCTTTGAAGGTTGAATTATTTTTTGTTGATGGATGACAACTTCGCACTGGTTTTTAAGAGTGCCGCAACTTATTAGGCCAGTCATTGTTATCACCTGAATCACTTTAGTATAAATACTTTTAAAAGATCAGGTAATTAATAGATTGTGTCACAAAGGAGCAAAATGAAATATTTAGCCGGGGGCGTACATCGAATCCTAAACAATAGAAAAACACGACAATTCTAAAATAAACGCCTGAGTGTAGTGAGGGATTCAAGTGTTCAAATCTGAGGTGAAAATAAATTTGCTACGATGCGACACATAATGTTTTTACGCCACCTTTGAGACCTTCAATTCAATTTCCTTAATTTTTTTGATTGTTACTGCTATCTCGGCAATTACGATCGTAACGTTTTAATTTGAATTTTTCTTAAAATGATCTATTGCGGTTGATTATCTGTTCGTCTATTTTTAACACAGGTAATTTAACTGTTAGTTATAACGGAATAATTTCGTCAAACTGAATCAAAACTACTACATACATTTGGACTATTTACATACATTTGTAATGTCACACTGGCTGAAAAAAAAAGACAAATGTCCTAGAATAGAAAAGTGCCACTTTCTCCCTCCTAGCAGGAAAGAAACGTGCGTTATCTGAGCTGGTGGTGTAAAGTGGTTATATGGGCAACAAGACACCAACAATCGTATTTGTTTCGAGTGCTCTAATATTTGAGTCCTGAGCAAGCAAAAGCTTTTATAATAGCGTCACGAGCAAAGCAATTGATTCTAATTTAGTATCTTGAGCACAGTGATGGACTCAGGCACAAGGTGCATATGACGTTACTCACTTTGCTCATACAATTTTGTGTTCACTCTAAACGTCAAAGATTTAACTTTTTATTTGGTTCTAATTAGAGTAAATGTGTTTCAGAAGTACAAAAATAAAACGATTTCAAATTAACAAAAATGTTTTTTTTTTTTTTATATAACGTTTATACGTGAAAGAATTAATAGAGTCCAGTTATAATTGTCCTAATTTTGTTTATACTTTATTTTCAAAATAATCTTTCCTCGTCGTATCGCAATGCTGTGACGTTGTGAGAGGAAGCCGCCAGCTCTTCGGTCACTAGTTATCATCGGTCACCAGAAGCTTCGCGATTTCTGCAAAAAGTTTGTGCGCGTTGGGACGCCAAGGCCCTAGCGTCTCTACGCCAAACGGTACAAAATGGTACTCTCTGCTCGGCTCTTATACTTGTGACGCTTAAATCTGGAGTCAACATTTTTTTTTACTAAAACAGTTTAACAGTTGTCATTTATCACTGTGACTAAGAACCTGTTTCACAATGTTCAAGTAAAGTCCTGAATAAGCTATTTACCAGTTATCTGGTGAATAAAGTCATCGTTTGTGTTTCATAATCTTCAAATGAGCTTAACTGGTAACTAAAGAGCTAAGTAAATTATAAGCAGAGATCGGAAAAATTCGCGACATTGCTCGCAATAACCTGGACATGACTTTAAAATTGATCATTTAATTAATTTCTTATTTGATATAATTTGATTCCTGGTCAATAAATACAAAAGTTTGTTAAAATATAGATTTTTTAACAGTATTTTGTCCAAATTCCACTTCTTTACACATCAAAACTATACTTAAGTTCTTAAAAATCTCGGAATCCAATGATGATGGTAAAGGATGATTCACGTTAGACCGTCGCGCTTCCTACACGTCGACCTCACGAGCACGAGCCCACCGTCGACCTATCGCTTCACTTACCTCGACGGTCCGAGTCCGAACGGCCCGAAACTCGAATATTGACATTAACACGAGCGTCGCGTCGCCGCTCCGCTCACGAGGCCCACCGGCTCGAGCGCGAGCCACCCGAGCCGCCCGTCTCTAACGTCAGCCGAGCTGTCTAAGTCATTGTCACTTGATGTCAATTAAATTCCTTGTCAATAATAATAGCAGAACTAATAGAAAATAAGAAACAGAAAAATTTAGTTATTATATTAGCCATCACGGCTATAATAGCCAATGAAGAACAAGAAAAATCACGCAGACAATGAGGCATACACCCCTTTTGGTGCACACGTTTGCAGTACAGAGAATATGTGTTACTATATTCGTGACGATTTTTGTATAATTTCCAAACCACGAGGAAATTAAGCACCGGTTGATGAATAAACAAAGCTCCAGAGTCAATATCCTGTAAAGATCGTCTAGCAGCCTGCTTAAGGTAACCGATAATAAAATAATAAAATATATGTATAGGTATAATAAATGCAAACAATGTCGTGGTTTTTCTGTTTAAGCCTATTAGGTTTAATAGTAGCCACGTATCGTTATTTCATAATTTTTCAGTTAAAAAAGGAAGTAGAACTTGGTCTTTGGTAAGCATTTTTATTATTTACAATTTTAGGACGAGCATTACTTTTATTGATTACAGTGTCATCAAATGAACAATATATGAACAGAGGATACACAGTCTGCAGTTTGATGAGGAGGCATTGAAAAATTGCTGACATTCATCCAAAGATTGCTTTGTGCGAAACACATTCTGTGCTGACGCGCCTGCTTAAAATTGCTACGGTATAGATATATAATTATAATATAATATCCAAACAGGCTATTCTATTGTTCAATAAGTATCCAATGATATATAACGAGATGACTTAGGTAGGTACATCAACTCCGGAGATAAATTAGAGCTCTCTTACGAAGCAGATCCCATTCCCATCCCATCCCATTTCCTTCGTTTTTCTAACAAAGCAAGGATGCTGGTTCGGGAAAAATGTTAAGTATCGCGCAAAATACGCGAAGCGATTAATATAGATAGTTGCTCTAATTTTAATCGTAATGGTGGTTGGACTGGCTGCCTATAGAAGCCTGGCATGTATGGCCAAATTTAGAAGTGGAAGTTTAGTAAAGTATAGTTCGGAGCAAACTAACGACGCCGGTTGAGGATTGCCGTGAACCGGCCACAACATTGAGAGCGGCAAAGGCAGCGCAGCACGCAGCAATTCGTTGAAGCAAACGGGTGTCGACACACAATGTTTGACAATAGTGTTGGAAAATTTAGACCTTTCTATAGGTACTCCAAACCAGTTCGCGTGAGTGAGGCTATGAAATGTACAGTGACTCACGAAACTTTAAATACAATATCAAAAGACCATAAACTTATTTTTACCATAAAATTACATTATTAGATGCTGTATTATAAGCATATTACAATACCGCAAAGAATAATGTACGTTTCTGACCTATTGAATTAAAAAATTAGCATTATTTTGTTCACACATACTCGTAGATAGAATATTAAACGTAGATCTTTGTGTTATAACAAAGATCTTTTAATATTTTCTCCTTGGATAAAATAAAGTGCATAAAATACTGAATTCATAATATTCATCACACGATTATAAACAACGTGAGACTAGTTAGTATCTTTGGCGTGAAGGAATTTAAAAAACCCTAGTTTGCCTGTACCTTCAAAACAGTATATATACCGCCTTCTTACTAGTCAAAAACTTTCTGTCAATATTGACAAGCCGTCTAGTTCCTAATAATCGTATATTTAATAAATAAGGGCAGGTTCGTTTTTAAAGTAAATCGTTTCTAAAAGTCAAAAGGGTAATATTTTTCCAGCGTAATGTAATAATTTCTAGTGCGACCTAACAGCCAAGGTGGTCTCATAACAACCAAACAAATAGGACTATATACGACTGTCCGTATAGACGTTTATAAACCTAATTGTAAAACATGCGTGCCCGCTTCAAAAATTAAACTTCCCATAGTAATGTGCCTTGCCTAAACCAACTGTAGTCTGACAATGATCGGGCCGACGGTATATATCCATCAACATAATTTTACCGATAATGCTTTTGCAAAATTTTATCAACGTCTTGCTAAATCATAATAATATGTTCACTGATTTTCGTCTCATTTTCAGGTTTCCATCAAAAATTTTAAGGAACGCGACTTTGGATAAAACTTGTTAGTCCTAGTTATATAATCTTTGGTAAGTAGAGGGTTTGGTAAGGGACTTACTCCCTTACAGGAACTTAGTAAGTGAGTCAAATTTACTTGAATAGTGACATACAAAACATAATATCTTGCAAGCAAACAAGACATCTAATACAGCGAACTCTCCGTGATAAGACTATTCATTTTAGGTCCTGTTTGTTATAATAATGTAATATAATGTACGTAATTATCGGGACCGTAACTATCAGGCATTGACAAGATCCTATTACTGTCCGTCCTTCTGCCCGTCTTTTCTGCCTGTAAGCAGTTAGAATGTACCTATATAGGTACCTACTTTGACTGACATCCATGTATGGTCCTGAGATAGCTCTATTCATCATCTTATCAATCATTCTACTACCGAACCGTACCGAAGGACGTCCACTGCTGAACATGGGCCTCTCCCAAAGCAACTCACAATAACCGCCACCCGCATCAGTGGATTCATTCTGTCTTTATCAGGTCGCCAGTGCACCTTGTGGGGGTCTGCCCACGCCGCACCTTCCGATATGTGGTTGGTACTATAACCACTTACCCGTGCGAAGGCATGAGAGGTTGCTAGTACCTACCAATAAATTATTATTTGTGTAATGACGTTTTCGGCAGTACTAGGTACTTCCTGTGAATACTAACTACATAAGGTTTGTAGTTGCCTAAATTATGGGTACTTACACAGCGATTTGGGGCATACGTTTGTAATGTATTTATAACATATTATATAGGTACTTTCCCGAGCAAAGGTGGTTAGTTGCGAATAAAATCAGATTTTACTAACGATGTTCTCCGCAGTGTTTGGTACTTCTTATCCCACTCTCATCATCATCAGCCTTGAGCCGTCTACTGTTGGACAAAGGCCTTAACTTCGGTGATGCCGTATTGACCACGTTTGGTAGCCAAGTTGGGAATCGCAGTAAAATACACCGTAGACGCCGGTCGCTACTGCTCATACCGGTGGGCTTCGGCGCAGTTTAAGGACATACCCGGGTCCATGTCTCATTAGTAATATTAATAAAGGTTTACTGCAACTTACTTGCAATTTTGTTGTATAATAATATTAATGTTATAGGTGTATTATGTAGCAGCCAAGGGAACTGGGCTGAATGACTGCAACAAGCGATCGACAGCCCGCCTGAGTCCGGCCGGGAGTCCCTACACTACATGTATATCTACATTAAGTATCAGTGATACATAATTAAGTAAGCTTGTAGGATCTGTAGATGCCTTTAACAGTTATTTAATTTACCTAGTAGTCATTAAGTACGTAGGTTATGTTGAGGATTTTTTAATAGAGTGTACCCCCAATTTAGCCGAGGTACAGCCAGATTAAAGAAGAAATGGCGGGACGACCTAAATGTTTTTAGCGACTTGTGGGAATACGCACTAAAGAGGGTGGTCCTTTCCAGGCAGCTGGACACAAACTAGGCTAAGAAAAAAGAGTAGGAAGGGTCAGGTATCTAATCTTAGTGCGGACGAGTGATAGTAAGTAAATATAAGTTGTTGTTGTATGTTTTATAATTAATTTAATGAATGGTTGGTTAAATTGTAAACCCGTGCTGATTACTCCACAGTGCATCCGTTCGTTTATAACATTAATAAATATTCAGGACAATTGACGATAGGTCTGGCCTAATGGATAGTGATCCTGCTTATGAAGCCCATGGTCCTGGGTTCAAATCCTAGTAACGTCATTTATTTTTGTTCTGAGTCTTCTGAGTACCTACCCACAACACAAGCCTCATTCGTCAGTGTATTGTGCGCGCGTACTTGTAGTACGGCAGCTGTTGATGGTGTATAATCCTGGCTACGAAGTCAGTCTGGGCAAGTTCTCGCCGTTAGCAAGATAAGAACATAGAGAACAGAGGTTTTCCAACCCTAAAAGGGTTCCGGGCCCGATTACTATTACTAAGACTCTCCTGTCTGTACGTTTGTCCGTCTGTCTATCTCTCCGTCTGTTCATCTGTCCGTCTGTCCGTCTGTCCGTCTGTCTATCTCTCCGTCTGTTCATCTGTCCGTCTGTCCATCCATCAGTCTGTCCGTCTGTCCGTCAGTCCGTCCGTAAGTCTATGTATAGGTCACCAGGCTGTATTACATAAAATGTTCACACATAATGTATTTTACTTACCTCTATGTCAACGAATACTTATACTAAGTAAAATATTAGGCTCTATAATGCTGCGAACCTGTCAAGTTATTACTAGCATTTGGCCCGTTTAATATATAAGTAGGCAGTTTAACTAAGGTAGGTAGGCAAGCCGATAGAAATGGTGTTATGTAGACGCCATGCATAGTTAAGTATGTATAATATATATAAAGTTCATACGTTAATTTGAGGATTTTAGAATATTATAAGTTGATGTACAGTATATATAAATAAGAGAGGCAAATGCATGGTTAGGTATATTAAGTTCGTAGGTTAATTTGACCACATGATAATTTTATACTAATTCTACGCACAGTATACTGCAAGCAGAAGGTAGTTTATATCGCTCATATTGAGCACTATTACGAGTGACTTTGCAAAAGCGTCACTGACTAAGAATCTACTTTGTCTGGATTGAGGACGTTGTCATTAAATATCATATTTCTAATTTTAATTCATCATTGCATCGGCCGTAACTCGTCCACTGCTGAACAGAGCCTCCCCCAAATAGGACTTGTGTCATCTTGAGAGTCGCCACTCACATTTCTGTTATTGATACAAAAATATTTTAACCGTCTTAACTCCAAGAACCCTTAAAGTGGTCGAGTAATGTCGTGCCTGCCACGCCACCGACATCTAGAGTGGCTAGAGCGGACACTGCCAAAGCTATTTTGCTGCTGACTTATAAGGCTTGAATTCGTCGAGACGAGACGTTGGCGTACTTGACACGTTTTGACACAAGAGGAAGGTCTTTCAAAGGTTAACACGTTGACTGCCCGCCGTAAAGTCAGCATCAATTAGCGCATGAAACAGCGCACCAAACGAAGCTATCGTTTCTTAAATTCTTCACAAACACTGACGAATAAAATGCAATATAAACTTTGAAACGCGAACTGTAAAAATGTCATTTGTAAAAAATACACAGGATGGCAGATCTTACATATTGGTGCGTTTTATTTTATATGCTAATTGATGCTGATTGTACTAAATTACAGCATTAATCCCATGCCCAAATACCCAAAAACATAAGCTTTTGATCCCACCAATGATGCTCATGGCCACACAAAGAAGACAAAGTGATCCCACCCGTGATGCCGATGGCAACACAGGGAAGGTGACTTGATCCCAAGAATGATGCTCATGGCCACATATTCCACCCGTGATGCTTTTCGCAGTCTACGTGTTAAATAATCAGTATCATATCATAACGTAATTTGTTTTAATTTCATATATGACGTACGTCGAGAGAAGTTCCAAGCTTCAACCAACTGGACAGTAGCGCTGAGACTACGGAGCATTTACTGTATCAACGGAGGCATTAGTCAAAAATTTAATAAAGTTCTGGATTAGGATTTTATCACACGTCAACTCGAGCCTTCATGGCTGATGTATACAATATTTAAAAGTTATTATTGTTTAATTTAATTTGTTTACTAAAATTTTTTTGATGTTTGTAATTCTACTCAGATAGACTTGACGCTATGTTTTCTGCAGCTTTTACGTATAAGTACGAGTAGAAGCCTACTATCAGTCAAAGAAATAAATTGTGCTTTCGTGTTGTTTTATTTCTCAGAGGTGGGGAAGGAGTAATTTTAACTTTTAAGTCACTAAGGGCCGATTTTTCAATCGTCAGGTAAGCCTTATTCGACGAATAACTCTATGGGTTTCTGTCAGATATGTGCTTATCTGACAAATGAAAAATTGGCCCTAAGTAACAAATATATTAATTCAAGTCCTAAGTACCGTTCATTTTATTACAATTAATATCATATAAATGGCAGCCAAATATAGCTCCCCAATCCTTCCTTCTAGGCACTGGTCCCACCGCAAGCTAGTAAGCCATTGAGCTATCAGCTATTTCAAGGGACAAAAGATAATTGCTCCCGTGTAAATAAAAGAGAGATATATATATTTATATCTCATTGCCTGGTAATGAACTACGATCGCCCGGCTATGACATATAAATATGTCACTTATTTACACGGGATTGATTATCTTTTGTCCCTTGAAATAGCTGATAGCTCATAGCTTACTAGCTCGCGGTGGGACCAGTGCCTAAATACAAATATCTGTACTGAGATATTTGGATACTTTGGTTGCTAAAACTATGCTTATAAGCTTATTTTCCTTTCTACCTAAAATACCCACCGTATACCCTATAATATACCATTTGGACGCCAGACACGCCTTTACTGGTTTAGTGTGTTCTTTTACCAGTTGAGACGTTGCGCGTTTGCGCGCCTAGGTTCTTTGTAGATAGTAATAGTATCTAAAAATGAATAAAAATTACATATATTTAATTTGTTTTATTTTAGTAGTTGGTGTTAAAATTAGCCTGAAAAATAAAGGGATAGACAACGGAACATAAATGTGCTCGCATACTGCTAATACTTGGTCGCGGCAAATTTTACCGTGATCCGAAATAATGTATGAGATAATACTACCTATAGTTTGCACAGGGCGCTTTATTTCGTAATAATTAGTATTTTTTTTTCTATCCAAAGCACAAAAGCTGGTAATATTTACAAACTATCATTATTTATCTTTCTGGCAACATTGATGAACAGTAACAGTTGCCACATTAAGCCGGCTAAATATAATGTCGGTTTGGTATCCATATTTCAGAAAACAATTTGTGACATTTTGTAACGCACATAATTTTGACGTATATTCCGATTCAGATACATGAAAAACCTCTTTGGTGATTTCAATTCAGACTATTCAAACACAGAAAACTAAATAATAAAGACTGTTTATTGTTATTGAGGAATTCGTCGAATTATCTTCATACTGGTTTATAGTTATATGGTTATGTAGACACATGGTTAATTAAACAGGCGTTAATTAAATTAGTTAAGAAAGGGCATAAGAAGGGATTTAATTATTTGTTGAATTTTACATTTGGTATTTAAGAAAATTCATATACTATACCTATACCTAAACCCTACCATACCACTAGGGCCTACATCGAACTTTGATTTTTAGTATTATATTTTTTAAATTTAGTTTAAATATTTATTTTATGCGATAAATATTTATGTTATATGTTAAATGAGGTTTTGCTAAAAAATATAAATTATGAGCCCTTTGCCTAAATATTCGGTTCTTTTATTTATGATTAACGAATATTTATTCTTTGATTATTTTTAAAGAAATGTGTCAACTCAGCACTCTTTGTTAATTCCTCGTCTCTGCACTAGTAATATAACCCGACTAAAGAAAGAATTATTTATCCCCTCATATTTAGCAAACAAATTGATGACATTTTGCAACCTCCGTAGTTCGGCCAAAATATACCGTTCCATCCGAGCCATTTTTTGCGACTAGGCGACCGTCGCACGCCCGTCGACATCCTGTCGACATCCCGTCGCCCTCACATCACCGGGCCGAGCCCAGCCCTTTGAACATAGCTGTAACGGCCGTCGCACGTCCGCCCCGTGCCCGAGTCGAGTGGATCGGGCGGCTCGGTGGTCACGTGACTCTTTCCATACAACGGAACGCTCGGAGCGGAAGCGCGACGGTCTAACGTGAGTCATCCTTAATGGGGCAAACTTATATGGTTTAATAGGAATATCCACGGAGGCTTTCTACCTATAAAACTAAAAAAGGTCATCGTCTGAAATAAAAAATATAGCAGGATATTTATTATCGTGTCAGTTTAACATCGTAACTTATTTTTCTTCTGACGAATATGACATAATAACTAAATTTTTATTTCAAAAATAATTAATTGAATAACGTTTTGATAAATCTGGAGTCAAGTCCATATTACTGCGAGCAACGACGCAAATTTATCCGATCTCTCATTATAAATCAGATCACCTGTCAGATAAGTAAGTTATTTGGCGGTTAAGTTATTTGACAGATCAATTTGAACAGTTTTGTATAAGTATGTAGTGAAATCAAAAAATTGTAAAAAAAATATCTATTGAATGCGTTTTCAGACGATGAATCAAATGATTTTGTGATCGCTTAATTGAACCACCCAGAGATCCCGTGTTTCGATAACGTTATATTCACATGGAGACATCTGATGATGAGGAAGTCAGAGTTTGATTCTGGTTTAATAAACATAGTGTGCACTAGGTATATCCATACGCTAATTGAGGGCAAAATCTTTTCTCTTACAGAAAGTTAAATCAATGTTTATTTCTATCAATTACTAGGTAATGAAATGAACTGACACTATTTGACATTTGAATTACGTCGATGTCCTTCGATGTAAAAATAGTGATTTCAAAAATAATAATTATTATGTTTACCTTACAAGTAGCTAACTGGCACATAAACTTAACGGGTAGACGTTTGTGAAACAGGAGCTGTCTTATCAGGAATATAATTTATCTGGCAGTTAATTTATTTGTCAATTAGCTATCCAATATTTACTTTACTCAGACTTTGTGAAACAGACCGTTAAGCGTTGATCATAGTTGCTGAGGTAGAGTGTGAAACACAATTGCAGAAATTAAAATGATATTCGATGTCTTCATAAGGATAATAAAATCGATCCAACAATGTTATGATATAGGTTCAAGAAGAGTGATAGAATATTCTTAAAAATGTATACCTAAATCATTAGCCGTCTAGCAGTTTGCGTCTTTCCAACTATGCATACGTATAATAAGAAATGAATTATTATTTATATATTTTTGTTTATTTATACACACCTCGCGTTTCATTCGCGGTAAATTATACAATTTTGAAGTGTGCTAGAGGTATATACCTAATTTTTAGGTAGTCATTTACTAGTAAGAACTTATGTAGACAGTTTTTGCCTAACTACTTAATTAAACTTACGAAAACAAAAAGCAAGGAAGAACGTTAAAGAACGATAAAGATAAAAAAACAGCTGTAAGAACAACTGCCAGCTTAGAACTTTTTTAGTAAAGATTCATTGCGCTATTAGGAACCTACATCGATAAATGATTAAAACGAATCTTCGTCGTTGAAAGCGACAAAAGTACAGATCTTGTGATAGATTACATAGATAAAATGTTCTTTCTATACCTATAATTTACATCAATAACAAATATCACCAGTGCAACCTAAGATAATATTACCGTAAATATAAAAGTACATAAATAGTAAAATAAAAGGATTACCAAGTCAGTTCTAAATAATTTCGAGAAAGGTCGTTTTTAGAAATAATTCTTGTGATTTCAGCCAAGACTATCTATATTGGACTAGCATTACCCTCATCACACATGGTGTGGCTTTTCCACCCCTGTAAGCAAACACTGCATTCGCTAGTCCCTACTCCTGAGGTACCTATTCTAAATGTTTTAGAAACAAAAAATATCATAGTTTACTTGGATTTGATCAACACGTTCGACACTGTGAACTAGTACAGTCACCGGCAATATTATCTTACGATAGGACAAGTACCTCTAAAAGCACCGTATATCAAGGCCGTAAGGTGCTCTCAGATATATCTGCGATCTTATATCGTAAGATATTATTGCCGGTGACTGCATGTACTAGCACGTGGCGATATAATTATTTAATATAATTATCTTTAATACCCATAAAAATTACTTCAGCGGCTGCCCTTATTAAATAAAATGGAATTAAACGAAATTGTCCTAGATAGAGTAACAGAACCTGTTTTTTAGTATTGTGAGGTAGTTGAAGTTTATTTACAAGGTATGCATGCCATTGCATGCAAAATTAATTCTTAGTTTATCAAGGTATTATTATGATGTGATAAGAGTACGAATTTTAGAATTGATTTATAAAAAATAAAAAGCCCAAAATTTGTGGAATTGAAATATATTTATAAGATATGCTATATTAATATTGTTTAAAAATTGATCAGTGATATGATACTGTACACTCGAAGTTAAATACATTGATTTATGACAAATAAGAGAATTATGTCCAAAAAACTGTAATTTTCTAGGTATTCCGATGAAAACCTAAGAAAATTACATCTTCTGCATAAAAGCTTTGGAACGTTTCCAAGTCGTGTATTTTGCTCTATCTGGTTTACACAAACGTTGTTAGCCAAGTCTCGCATATTGAATATTATATATACCGTTTGTTTATGTTTTATGTATACCACTATTCAATACTTTCATGTGCCATATAAGTTGGATCATTTGAAAACAGGAGGTACATTGTATAATTACAATATCGAATATCAGCTATCAAATGTATTGGCAAAACTCTTTATCATTAATGAGGGTCTTATACTTATATATTTTCCTTCCTTTTCACGGAACAAATACTTAGGTAACCTTAATTAAATAAGACAAACATGATGTGTATTTGTTGAGACAAAGTAAATCTAAATGGGCAAGTTAATTAATTATCATACGACTGCACGGCCATGAATTATAACTTTATGTCTTAAATGCTCAAGCATTCTTAGCCTTAACTGAATTTAGTCTACTACATTTTAGTTCATGCAACCAAGAAATTCCGAAGTATAGGTACATAGAAGGATAATACGCTGTAACGTTGATACTTCTCTCAAAAATCAATATTAGACAAGGTGTTGTCTACAGCTCTACAGGCCACTTACGACTTCGCTTTAATTAACATGTTTTTCCCTACACGGAAAAATAGTGTTCTGGACATTTGGGAGGCGTACGCGGAGTCGGCTTGAGGCAACGCCCAGAGTATCTTTCGACAGTTAAATAAAATGTAAAGGGTACACTAATTGGATGTTGCCCCTGTCCGTATCACGCGCACAGAGACAGCACCCGCCATGATGTAAGGACTTTTGAGTTTTAATAGAATCTAGATTGTATTAGGCTATTGGGTGGAAAGGATGGACTAGTTACGGGGCTATTTAATAAAAACCGGACGCCTGCCTAATAAAATGGTATACAATTTTATTTCCGGCAGACAGTAACTCGCCCTATGCATGACGGGCCCCCACAAAAAACGACATTAAGGCAACACCGGTGCATAGGGCTAAGGGTAGAGAGGTGTCACTGAACTTCAAACACACTCGCCACTTAGGCTTTCACATCTACCCTTAAGAACGCAGCTCTAGCGACCCCACTCTGCCGGTTAAGGCAAGCCAGAGGTCCCCACCTGTCCCAACTGTCCGACAGGGCACCCCGGGGGAACTCAGGTACTTGGAGTCGCTACTCTCCAACAGCTGGCCACAAGCTGCCCGGCGTTGACTGCTTGCACTGGAAAAAGCCAGTGGGCGATAGGGTCGTCACATCGCTACGCTTTATAACTAACATTATTGTCATAAGTATGTACTTTAGGTTTTACTGTATTTAGGTTTTACTAGTTAGGTTTCAATGCAAACTAGACGCCAATAATTGATTACAAAATTGATCAAAGATATATATGCGTGTTACTTCTGTGTGTGTCCTAGAATGGACTTCGAGACAACAAGCTGAGAGAATACCTATTAGCTCAATCTACGGTGTAAATATTGAACTTTATTATAGAATACCTAAAGTAACAGACGTAGGTAAGTACATAGGTACTTACCTACTTTTGTGCTAATAAAATATTTCTTATCTTATCTTATCTTTTATAATTTAAACGTAATTATAACACCTACTCGTACTTAACGACCGAGGCATTCGATCAACGTACGTCAATATTGTTAACGTGCATTGTAAGAAACTGTATACTTTTGTTGGTTTTACTTGTAATAGGTGCAATTTCAATATATGTTACTGTATTAACTACTTTCGTATGGGTACGAATTTTTATTTGTCGTACCTCGTGCCTTTTAAAAAAATGGCATAATTTATTTCTTCGGAATGGTTGGCTACTCCTGTTAGTTTAATACTCAAAGTAGGTTACCTATTAATCCACCCACCGATTATTAAATTAGTTTACAAATCATGTTCAACATTTTCTGAACAAGTGAGAAATAAAAGAGACATGTGTGAAAAGTGGGTATGGACGTGCGATAAGCAAGAGCATTGAGAACGTCTAACACGCTCTAGTTGTTTCTATCTTGCACCCGCGTGTCATTCTGCATTCGTTTGAGGTAATGGATTTTCCTAAGCTGACGTGACGATAACAGGCTTTCGTGCGTCACGATTTTGAATACCTACCTGCTTTCTTTTACCGGTTTTATCAAAGTGAAATTAATAAAAGCCTCGTAAACGGCATATGAAAGATGTGCATGTATAAGAAACATAGTTTCTGTCAGTCGCTTCCAAGACTATCTAACAAGAAAACATATACATCGTCCTCGCGTTGTCCTTGCATTTTGCCAGGGCTCATGAGAGCCAGGAGATCCGCTTGGTAACTAATCCCTTTAAACTCAGAAGGTAAACTAGGCCTTATTGGTATTAGTCCGGTTTCCTCACGATGTTTTCCCTGACCAAAAAGCGACTGGTAATATAAGGTAAATGATAAATACGTTCCAAAAAGCTCATTGATAAAATATCAATGGGTTTTTTGAAACTTATTTACGAAATCGTACATACGTTGTTGTCAATTACCGGCGAAAACTTGGCTGCTAAATGAAATTCGGTCAAAAACCGTTTTTTGATACGGCAAAACACAAAATCAACCTATATTTAATCATATCGGACACTAGTACGCTTGCCTTATCTTACGTTTGTGTTAAAATAAAAGCCGGTTGACCATATTTGAAGTATCGTTGCATTGTTTTTCATAAACAAATTCTAGTTATGATTGGGGTTAACTGAATTGAACGAAAGAAAAAGGTGAGTTAAGAATCCTTTATTTTTCATGTTGGGATAATGCTTTTACGCATCCCGCTCTGTTGGGGACTGAGACGGGTATGACGGGCTTTCAGTGTGTCGAGTGAAGCACAGTCTAAGATCCCAACGATTGCCATCTCCTTCTTCAGTGGAGCGCCGCAGGATCGCTTTCAACTCAACACTCCGGCAAGATGAGTTTGGGACCTGATTGCAGGTCTCAAGATAAACATTTCTTTTTTATTGTGGTAATTTAAGCAGTTACTACTTATATCACATTCATGAACGTGCGTGGTTGTATGTTATTAATTAACACATGGCTATGGATTAAGTACAATACAATACAGTTTACATCTTGACTTTGGTAACACGAATGAAATAATTATCTTAAGATTAATTGCAGGTCCTTAACTAGGTAGAATATTTTTGCAATTCCCCTGTTATTATTATTATTAATATAAACAAATGATTAGCTTCCGTCGACCAATTTTTGGTAAAAAACGCACAATAAAACCCAATAAAATATGGAGCCTAAGATTTCTTATCTCTGTAGATAATTTACTCCGGCACTTTGTGCGATATGATGGTCGGTGAAGTAAATTATAAGGCCCTTTTCCGCATTGTTCAATCTTACTCCCGCAAAAAGGGTACTTCAGTGTGTTTTATGGACAAATTTGTTTGTTGTTGTAGTTACATTACCGCCCGGAGCTTTGCGCCTTTGAAACATTATGTGGCATAAAACAATATAAGCTAAGCCAAGATTTCGTATCTATATATCTATAATATTTACTAACGACTGGTTATGGATTGTATTCAAATGTCGCTTAGTCAACACTTTGTTATGAGTATCGTAGAACTAATGTTCAAAAGCCACCATATTTTTCGATAGAAATGTCCATGAGTAACAGGACCTTAGGGCGGAATGTACGCCTTTTTTGTAGCCATAACGATACTTTTATATCGTCAAGAAATTGGTATTAAGCTACCCAGCTTAATTGCCGATCAAGATTACACGTATCGTATCGAGACCGCGTATCCTAAGTATGGATGCTCATTTTAGGCACACCGTATCACCACCATTGTCGAGTGAAAAAAATACGTCCACACTAACGGTAGCGTAGCAGCGTATCGTATTATAACGCCGTATCATAAGTATGGAAGCTCACATTGCACACCGTATCACTACCATCGTCGCGTGAAACATGCCTTCAAACTAACCGTAGCGTAGGAGTGTGGATACGCCGTGTCGTTCGTTGTAAAATGGCAGGGGTTCCATAATATTTCTTTTGGTCTTGTAGGCCTCAATTAATCGACTAACTGTCTCGTTATCCATATTTATATATGTCGCAAAACAAAATAAACTGAGTAGCCGTTACAGCGCTATAGTGGTCTGATCGGTGCTCGGATCAGTACACGTTCAAATTTGTCAAGTGCGTATCAGTATCCCCTTGATGATCGTGGAAAAACTGCCTCGAAAGCGATCACGGAGTATCAAATTAGAACTTCGTATCGTGATACAGTATCAAAATACGTCCATAATTACCGATCTTGATAAGCGTATACCTACTATCGCGGGTGTGCGAGATATTTAATAAACGCGTATCAAGATATATCAGATACGGCCCACCGCATGATTGCGCTGTTTTTGCGTCCACACTAGCGATCTTGATACTCGTCAGTTCAACGCGACGGAGTTACGATACGACGAAATTAGCTCTTCACAGTTGTCGCGATCATTAAAAGGATTATCTGTATTTTCGACATAAGATCAGGCTTCTCTCTAGGAGCTTTGTGAGTACAGTATTTTTGAAAGTAGTCGTTATTTTTAATATTTAACTATGAATATTTAACGTTATCACACTGTTTGCAAACAAGAAAGGATCACTATACTAACCAGTCTGTTCTAATCTGAGAGTTTGTTTAGGAAAAGTAGCTTTCCATACAATCCAGATTGAAATAAACCACACGGTAGGTTTTTATAATAAACAATAATGTACAACCGTGAGCGTGCAGCTAATAATGCCTCAATTAAATTATTTCATGACTAAATCCGGTAACAAAGCACGCAAAGCTACGGAACGGATTAGTGAAGGTGAACCATAAACATTCTCGCCTTCAAAAAGGATTCTTCTCTCGGGTACAAAAAATATTTACTTTTTTCTCGCTGTTATTCTGATAAATTAAGCTATAAATTAGGTGGCGGGCCTTCGTTTCAAACTGTTGTGGTTCACGGATTAAGAAAATGAGCAGTAATCGTTTTCAGTTGGAATTATTAATAAGGAAAGTCGACACAAATAAAATTCAAAACTCCAAGAAGGTATAAGGTTGACGCAGAAGAAATTTTAGAAAAAAAATACATGAAAAAGTTAATTTTGTGACACGCTTGCGGGCAATGATACCAAGTCAACACAGGGGACTCCAAAGGTGAATAATTTCCCCTACAGAGAGGCAGTGGGGCGACTTCTGTAGCTATTGACAAGTATGAGGCCAGATATAGCCAAGCTGTAGATTAGCAGAAATGTCGAAAATCCAAATAAAGAATTTTTTTATTTGAAACTATAAGTATTTTGAGTATTTAATTATTTACATTAAATGTAAAAAAGGCCCTTGAGGCATTGTACCACGTTGTGCCGCCAAATTTTATAAAAGTGTAAATAATATTCACATACTGGTTGTAACAAAAGAAAAGTGTATACTATTCGAGAGATACAGCCCGATAGAATCTACAAATTCTTATTAAGATTCTGATGACACTGGTGATACGCTAACAAGACGAAGCACATCTGGCTCAGTTATGATTATTGAAAATGGACCAATCTAGAGTAGCCCTATGTTTACCCGAAGCGTAATGTAATGCAGCAGCAGAATCCTTTAAAGAAACATTATAATATGGCAAATCATTGTTGAATATATATTTTTTAATTTGAATAAAAGGTCAGGCCAACTTATAAAATCTGGTTCCGTCAATAAAAGATCTAAGCATGTAGACGTAAAATTTTTGAATGCTGTGTTTAACATAATATAATGTATGAGTCATTGTTACTTGAAATAAATACTTTTTATTTATTTTATTTATTTATTATTTATAAACACCCATCAGGAGAAGGAGTTGGAAGGTGCTGGATGTTCCAAGTGTGACCATGATAAACAGTGTCATACGTTCGTTTTTATCGCAAAACCGTATTAAAAGAAACATTGTTTGTATTTTGTTTTATTGTTTTACTCCAATCTACCATTTTAATCTGTTACAGTGGCTTTCCTGGCCTGAAGCCTGACCTTAATGTTAAAGGTGAAAAAGCTTATTGTAATCGAAAGCATAATATTAAAAATGATTGTCCAAATCGTATCGTGCACTAAATACCCGATTTATAGTTAAAATGAACTGACTTCAGTATTTTGTTTAGATTCTAATTAAGAACGTATTATTTAGATAGTGTTGCAATTGACCCGTCTGCGCCTTCGTTTGTTGTTTGTTTTTGTGTTTGCGGTTATTACATCTTGTGTACCTATAAAAACAATAAAATACTGATTACTAATTTTAATACAGTAACATTATCCAAGCAATATCCATCTTTCTGATATGGCCACTCATGTACGGCATCAGTTTTATTGCAACAGCCACTTAACTAAGTACGTCAGTATAATGCGCTGCACTTCAAACTATATGTGTGATTAGTATTGTTGAAGCCAAAAGTTAGCCTATATTTTTCTTTTAACATAAGCTACAAATACAGAGTAATATTCTTCATAATTTTATGTCACTTAAAACGCAAAACATGCATACTATGTAGCTACAACAATTTCATTTCCTAAAAAGAGCTTATTCGGCTTAAAAATTAGGTCGAAGTAATAAAATGTGTCATAAACAGGGTTGCTACCGTACTACATACATAACGTATAAATTGAGATAAATACCAACATACGTATATTTTATTACACATCGCCTGTTGGTAAGCTGTAACCGCAAGCCGTCCATATCGAGGGGTGGTACATGTGCGCGTTACAAATAATCAAAAACCTCTAAGAGTTTAACATGTGAATATTGATTAAGAGTTCTATTGATGCCTCATTGTCTATTCTTTATGAATATATGTTGATAAGAATTTTACAGATTACCTAATAGTCCCACTAAATTCTGTAGTATTGTATATATTAATTGCGACGATGGTACTCGTGTGTATTGTAATGTCTTACTCTAAACTCAAAACATTGAAAAAAATACAGTCAACACGATAACACGAGTCTAATTATTATTTTATCGTGTGCCAGCCCTACGCTCGAGTAGTAGTAGTATTATATCTTGACCCGTTTTTGCTTTTGAGGGAGAATCACTTAGTGGATTTTTCCGCTTGGTAGGCGTAAAAGAGATTTCCTTGTGTGACATCAGCTAGAAATTTTGTAAGTAGTTGATTTAGATTTATTTACGTATATTTAATGTTTATAGCTTTAATTTACACAATAAATTTTATATGTATCTAGTCTGTACAAATATATGATAGCATACTTATAAAAGAAAATTTCATTTACAATATTGCACTTACAAAAGGTAAAAAAGTATCTTTTATTAAATTAATCAATTCATAAGACGACCGGTCTAGTCTAGTGGGTAGTGACCCTGCCTATGAAGCCGATGGTCCTGGGTTCGAATCCCATTCGGGGCATTTATGTGTGTGATGAGTACAGGTATTTGTTTCTCAGTCATGGTTGTTTTCTATGTATTTAAGTATTTTTATGTATCTATTTATTATATATATACATATATATATATATATATATATATATCATCGTCTAGTTCCTACAACACAAGCCTTACTGAGCTTACCGTAGGACTAGGTCGATTTGTATAAGATTGTCCCAAAATATTTGTGTATGTAGTATTCCCATCTCGATAAGAAGCTTGTGTCTTTCGGTGACGTAAAATTCTTCCAGCAACTTTAATGTACTGATTTATTAGCAGTCCAACATCATAACAATCAAGAGAGTTACCTATCTCAAATGAGCCATCAACACGATCAACATGGCACTAGGTACGTGGCTGCAGGTAAATATGCTGTCCTCAGAGTAAGCACTTACTATGGGGATCATCGAAAAGCGCTTACCATATTTATTTAACGGATTACCTGCAGTTGTCAGAAATGAAAAACAAAAAAAACAAAATAAATTTAAGAGAGGCATTTTATTCCAATGTTACCGGGAAAGCATTTAATTTTAAGTTATACAAATTAATAATTTAAGTACTTTAATACGTAATCTGTTTTAAGATTCATTTTAGAACTACTCTTAATCATCTTTTCCTACAACCTTCACCCCTGATTAGTTTTTATGTGTTTATTTCTGTAGTTCACAGAAAATAACTACTAGATGGCAGTCCTTAATTTAAAAATACACTCTATTAATAAACCTATTGACACTTTTACTCCATTTGGGTATTATAAAAAGAAAAATATCCTTTTCTACCCCGCTGAAAGAAAGAATATCCAAAAAGTTCTTACACATCTTTATTCTTTTAATAATAAACGTAAAAACTTACTACCAACTTGTTCACTTTAAAATGTATACAGTCTCTTTTTTAACTCCGTTATAGGATATATATTTATTAACAATACCAATTATAAGTTTGCAATAACACAATTGTATATTGCCACGTTGCTGACTTGTGTAATACTTAGGATCGTAAGATACAGGTAAATCTCATTTTTTTTTCCCTAAATCTTAAAACTTATTATAATACTTATTTATCTACGTATGTACATGTCATAAGTGCTCTAAAATGCGTCCAGAAACCGTAGGCAATGACCAGCATTACCAACCATCAGAAATGAATGGAGATGTAATGTTAACATTCCCTACTGAAATCAGTAGGTTATGAATTTTTCTCAAACATGCAATGAAATGTCTTCGTTACGTGCGTCATAATAGGCTTCGAAGTATCACGTTTAGGGCGGATCAACTCCAGAGAACAGGTAACGACTTTCATATAAAATTGAAGGCCTAGGCCGGGAAGTAATTTTTTTTTAATTTTATTGTACATACCTACTGAACTTAAACATGGCGTCTGTATTCATAAACAGACTCAACAGCAGAATTATATTTTAATTCTTGTCTATACGTAAGTCACCAGAAACCATAGATAATATTTAAAATCCTCTGCATTTATTTTATTTAACATGATAATAGACATTTAGATTCTTATTATCAGGTTGTGTATAATGACAATGGCCCTAATAAAATCTACTCGAACAGGCCGAATATGGATGATGTCCAAAATATTATGGAGGGAATTGGAGGGAGAATTGAAAAACTCTTGCCGGATTATATTTTTAATTGAAAAATTTAAGAAATAGGTATACCTAGTTAGTTGCAGAAATTAATTAAAATTTTAATAGGTTGCGTATTATGGCGTTAATAGGGTTTACTCGAACACACCAAATACGGACGATGTTCAAAAAAAATATTATGGCGGGAAGCGGGAACTGAAAAAAAAAACATACTAATCCTAAAAGTGGTAAAAAAGACATAAATTAAACTTAACTCCTAAACAAAAACTAAAAACTTAAATGAAAATGAATGGCGATGACAGCAGTGACGAAGAAATCAACTGTACTCCGCCCGAATTGAGGGCGGAGGCAAAATTAGCCATGTCGAACTTATTACCGCCTAAGTCGAAGGACAAGTATCTGAACACTTACCAGAATTTTATGAGCTGGAAGACTAACAAAAATGCCCACGGCTTTTCTGAAAATGTATTCCTCGCCTATTTTACAGAACTTGCCAAAACCAAGAAATGCTCAACATTATGGGCAATGTATTCAATGCTAAAAGCTACTTTACAGCTTAAGCATGACATTAATATTAAGGAGTATGTCAGATTGGTTGCATGGTTAAAACGCCAGTCTACTGGCTATAAGCCAAAAAAATCAAAAATATTTACCTCTGATAATGTCCAAACATTTTTAAATGAGGCACCCGATGAAACCTATCTAGCCATAAAAGTAAGTAATTTGACAACTATCAATTCATCACAATCATAGTTGTCATCATATAAAATCAATCATAATATAGTTGTTTGTACATCTTATTCACACAAATGACAAAAGGTTAAGCATTTATTTCATTCACACATAAATACAATCAAATAAACAAGTCAAATAGAAAAAACAACATTAAAATAAACTAAAACTCCAACTATATCAACAACAAAGTACAGACACTAAACACAATCACACATAACTTACTTTACCTAAATAGAAAATTACCTTAAATACTTAAAATGTCAAATTTATTCTTTTATTTGGTGTTTTCTATAAGTTTTGTTACAATAATACCTCCTATTATGCTCACATATCAAGTTCTTTTCAGGTTGCTTTGATTTTGGGCATCAATGGTGCCTGTAGAGGTAATGAGTTGACTAACCTAACCACCAAAGATATTGAATATCACGGTGACATAGTGTTATTCAAATTAAGAGACACAAAGACCAACATTGACAGATCATTTGTGGTTGGAAATGAATTTGTGCATATTTTCAAAAAATACTATGATCTCCGGCCTGATAATATCAAAACTGACAGACTATTTCTAAACTACAAGAACGGAAAATGTACCAGACAAGTAATTGGACGTCACACGATTCTATCTATGCCCAAGCAAATAGCAACATTTTTAAAACTAGATTCCCCGGACCTATATACTGGACATTGTTTCCGACGCACTTCAGCGACACTCCTTGCAGACTCTGGAGCCAATCTTCTGGTGCTCAAAAGGCATGGAGGCTGGAAATCTGATCAAGTTGCTGAAGGGTACATCGAGGATTCAATTGAAAACAAACAATCAATCACTAAAAATATCACCAAGAATATTGTTATGTCAATGAATCCTCATACAGCTCCAAAATGTGTACCCCAGCCATCATCAATTTATGAAAATCCACAGCCAGGTTGTTCGCGTGACCCTCCAGTTTTCATTGAGGATCAGAGTCTACAGCCAAAATCTTCTAGCACACACACATTGCCAGCTGCTCATTTTCAACCACCCACTTTTCACAGCCAAATTCAAGATCCACAGTCACCACTCAATAGAACAGATCCTCAGCCTCCTTTGTCATCTCAGCTGGGCCAGCAGTCAACTAGTCATACTGCATTATCGCAGCCAACAAGGCCTGTTTCGGAAGTTCAACAAACCAATATCAGTGTACCTGGGAAAACAATAACAATTTCAATAAGTAATTGTCCAAACATGTCAAATGTGTCATTTAATATCAGTTAACTTTGTAAAAACTTTTTGTAAATAATCTATTTAACAAGTACCTTTAAATATCTGTTCTCAGCAGGCTGAAGCTGAAATTCATGGTGACATAGTGATATTAAAGTAGCCTGCTGCCTATCTATACGAATAGATAATGCAAGATTGTTTTCTTGTTTCCTCGTCGAACGTTGTATATGTCATAGATATCTAGGATAATTTAATAAATGGTTGTAATGTTAGCTTTATTGTCTTGTTCTTCTTCTTCTTTTAAGAAAATATGGCTTCCATCAATAAATCAATTGATGATTTCGCCAATGTCAAGTAAAATAACATATAAGTATAATAACATATAAGTTTGCCCTTAGAGCATGACGTTGTTCGGTAGTAGGCCTTGCGTTTTGTAAAGTGGTAGCTGGACTTTACAGAAAGCTAAGAGGCGGCCGTGACCCCCGGATTGCCGGGTGATGACCAAAATAGTGGTGAAACACGTTTTGAAATCAATTCTTCATTAACTGCACAATTCTGCGTTAGATCACTGCATAATACGCTATCAATATTACACACTAAACTACGTTTGAACAAAAAACAAAATATTATATTTTCAAGCCGACTTCGCCATTTTGAGGTTCAACCGTATTGTCTTGTTATAAAAATGAAAAATAAATAACCAATAAATAATAATGCGAGTCAGATGTCACATTGACAATAATGTCGTTCCGAAAGTTTCGTTCAAAAACGTACTTTCTTATTAGCAAATTTAGTAATCCGCTGTAGTTCATTAACTTAAACTAGAATTTTAATATACATTCAATACAAGTTAAAATAGAAATTTAACTAAAAAGTAGCCTGCTAAGTTTAGCAAGCATACATTTTCAGTAAAAACGGCGGCAAATTTGAAAAAACATGACTCAGCTACACCGCATGCGTATTGTACCTATTCCTCCTTGTTATTCTTACTGTATCTTAGTCTTCAGTTACCTTATTTGTATTTAAACTTACATGAGACATATTTAATAATTAACGATTAATACGGTACTACTCACGTTACCTTGTTACCTTGTTATTTTTTGTCAGTTACCTTGATATTACATTTGTTATTTGAATGGTGTATTTTTTCATTTCATTGCATATGTTTGAGAAAAGCACTATACATGCCTTGCCGTGAAAGGGCTTGCCGGCTTCGTATCACTATCCGGCCTCCCTACGGTCGGCCGTCTATACCCACTCAGCCGTCAAGCCCCTATTTCCCGGCGTCTGCAGTAATGTACTATAAATTTGGAACAGCTGTCAAATTCAAGTGGAGTGTCTAATCTAGTATCTATAGATATTAAAACATTGATACGAAACGCCCATTCCTTATGTTTTTTTAATATAAATCGAACGACATTTGAACTCGAGTGACAGTAGAATAGGAGTTCATTCGCTTGTCTATGGTTTAAAAAAAAATTGACTGAGATACGAAATAGGCAACGCCGCCGTTCCAAGCTGTCATTTGTTTTGTTCGATGACTTTTTAATGTTTACAAGTAACCCTAGTAATAAGTCATTTTCCTACGGTTTCTGAACCCATCTTAAAACACTTAATGATATGTGTGTAGATAAAGTAGTGTATGTAACTATACATAATTAGGCATTACAACAATCGTGTGATATTATTATGAAACTCGCCTTCGACTCGTTTCATAAACCCACACTCTTGTTGTAATGCCCTTCATTATGCACAGATACAGAAACTACTATTCTGTTTAGTGCATCTACCCACAGAGTAATTAGTGTAGCTACGTATGAGTACGATTTTCCTTAAAGAACAAAACGGCACTACAAATGACAGCCAAAAAGGCAGCAATCAGAAATGTTAAGATTTTGTTAAACATAAACTAATGACACCAACCTTAATGAGGGTGAATCAAAGTTTTGTTTAGGTTTTGGAAGATGTACCAAATTTAAAATTCATTATGCCACGATTTTAATACCATAGACAAGGAAATTGAATATTAATTATTTGTTTTAATGTTGGTCATTGCCTACGGTTTTGGAACAAGTTATAAATAATATAAGATTGTGATAAGATTATGATACTCATGTAAGTGTAGATAGAAAAAAAAGTCAGTTGCACTAATCAAAGATGGTTGAATAATATTTATTGTATGTCCCTTCCGTACACGGAACAATGGTGTTCCGGACATTTGGGAGACGTACGCGGAGCCAGATCGAGCCAACGCGCAGAGGCTTTTTCGACTATTTAATGAAATGTAAGGGGTACACTAAGCGGATGTTGCCCCTGTCCGTATCGTGGGACGCGCAAAGAGACAGCACCTGCCATGGTGTAATGACTATTGGTTTTTAATGGAATCCATCTTTTAATGGACTAGCTACTGGGCTATTGGATAAAAAACCGAACTTCTGCCTAAAAAAATGGTATAAAATTTTAATCCCGGCAGACGGTGACTCGCCCTGTGCGAGATGGGCCCCCACAAAAAGCGACATCAAAGATGGCTCAAGGGCAGCACCTGCTAAGAGTAGATAGGTATCACTGGACTTTAACATCTAGCCAACTCGCCACTTAAGTTTCCACATCTACCCTCGAGAACGCAGCTCTAGCGACCCTACTCTAGACGGCCGGTTAAGGCAAGCCAGAGGCTGGGGACCTGTCCCACATATCTGACAGGCACCCCAGGGGCACTGAAGTACGTGGAGTCGCTACTGTCTAACAGCTCGCCACAAGGTGCCCTGCGTTGACTGATTGCACTGGAGAAAACCAGTGATATTTATTATTCGGCAGTGCATAGTGAGTGAGCAAATACCAAGTACGTCAAATCTTGGAATGCGATTGATTAAGCCTCTTTTCCCCATCTATATTCCTCTCTTTACGAATAATCGAGCCTTTTGATTTATAACAAGCGTTTGCTATCGAATACTGAATAAGCCATTTGTCATCTTTTTAAAGTCTCTTGGGGATTGGGTATCCTCGCCTTCTCAATATGAATGGATCAGTGAGAGCTGATTGCCCGCATCTTTTCAGATAATCATTTGCGTATACTTAGAAACATTTAAAGTATTTAGATTCAAGACCCTTGATAGTAAAAAAAAACTATCTGATTGTAAAAAACTGTAAGACGCAATGCTCTATTTAAATTTTAACAATTGTATATTATTATTTTATTACGGATGCTTATTTTTTGTCCGTAACTGTTTTAATTGATTTCCTCCATAATTTAATATCTAGCAAGTTAATTAATCTAGAGGGTTGGCTAGGTCCTAATAATACATTCAAGACCAATGTATCGTTTTGTATAGAAACTGCCATGTAAAGTGACCCGTTTCTATTGCTCTAGGATATAGTATAACATTATGCGCACAGAAAGCTTTTTAGTAAGATTATTTCTACATTATCTTTATAAGGGGAAAGACGGCTTTATTGTACTACAACCGAAGTCGTACCACCTAACACCTCTATTTCCTAAATATTTTTAACATATAAGCCATTAAATAATGTCCATTTAATATGACTATCATTATCCGAAAGAAGTATTAGCGTATGGCTAAATAGTTATCGTCAAATGTTATGTTATTAATTCAGATATGAGTTACCTATTAACAGCATAACTTATGATTTATATGAACAATGAATACAGCATTGGCAGTACCTAATCAACTACAAACGTAAAAGGCACCTGAGTAGTCTAGAATTATATAATCAATAACATTGACATTTACGTGTTACAATAAAGCGCTTGACAGTAAATACCTAATTGGTATTTAACCCGAATTTTAGTAATTTACATATGACATCCTTTCTCTGACGTAATTTGACTACTCGCGACACGATATAATCAACTCTTTTAGTATATTATACCGATCACAGTCCTTTCGAAAAAAATACGTTTCGTGAATATGAATTAAATCTTAAAAAGGCTCATTTTTATACTAAATGGAGTCTAGCGACTAAACTTCAATTGTTTTGTAAATGAAAACCATAATAAAATATGACAACTTTGGTAAACAATGTTCCGATTTAACTGACTCTCCACATCTAAATTTACGTCTAGGTTTATAATAGCATTGACGGTTTAATATACAAGCTAATATCAAATAACACGTCTTTACTTTTTGGAGTCTGCTAATCTAGTCTTCATCAATATCCAGATGCCCGGATAATAGCAAACGGGGATATAGCACCCTAACTGGCGAAGTTACGTTGAATCCATACAGTTTTCCGAAGAAACCTTTTTTAATGTCGGTTTCTGTTTAACTAGTTATTGGCTTAAACCAAAGTTAACAAACACTCTTTAAGGTATTTCAAAATGTATTGATTACAATTGTTTTATTTTTTGTTTCAGGTTATAAACGATGGCTGTGCTCAGTCAAAATATCGTGCCAACATTTTTAAAAGTAGTTAATCAATATACAAATATTTTTTTGTCTCTCTCGGTGTATCTAAAAAGTGGTAATATTAAGGAAACTGAATAAATAATGGGACCAAGAAGTTGACATAGTCTCAAAATGGCAAATATAAAACTGCCGCTTCATATATGTAATTCAATCAAACAGTATGACTTTAGTGAAAGCACAAAGTTGACAAATAAAAAAACATTAGACAAAAAAACAGAAAAGAGTCCCACAACTATTGAAGATTTTAAATTGAAAGAAAAGCAGACTGTCAAAGCAAAATTAATAATATTCCTCATTTTGCTATTTCCGAGAAGTACGTGTGGTAATAGTTTCAGCAGTGGAAGAAATTCCATGCTTAGAACAAGAGTTATTGGAACAAGATACGGAAAAATGCAAGGTGTTATACTTCCAATGGATCAACACAAATTCTTGAAACCAGTAGAAGCGTATTTAGGAGTGCCATATGCGACACCACCTACCGGCTCTAACAGGTAATGTCTGTGTACTTATTTAAAATTCATGTCGAAATCGTACTTTTGTAAACTTGTAAGTACTTGTTAAGTAGTAACACTGTGTGACCGGAAATTTAATAAATTGATTAAATATGTGTACTTATAACGCAGGTTCGCGCCCACGAGAGCGCCAGCACCCTGGGACGAAGTGAAACAAGTCGACCAAATGGGCCCAGTGTGCCCGCAACGCTTGCCCGATATTACAAACGAGACTCTAGCTTTGGATAGAATGCCTAAAGGGAGATTGGAGTACTTGAGGAGACTGCTACCAAGACTGAAAAATCAAAGTGAAGATTGCCTCTACATGAACATTTACACCCCTGTACAAGGTATGTTTGGGTGTTTTTTATTTTAATCTGATCATGGAGGCTACGTTATGTTATGTGTGTTACTTTTAACGCCAGCTAAAAGAGGTTAATTCGATGGGGTTAATTTATATTTTTAAGATGAATTAAAACTAAAAACGAACTAACAGCATACCTCGGTATGTCTTTAAAGTACGTCCAACAATGAGAGGTAAGGCACAGCGAAGTATCATCACGCTTGAGTCTGGACAAGCCCAACTGGGGAAGTACCGCCTCCTTATAGAATACCACAGCCATAATAGCACTGCTACCTTTCAGGTCAGGCTCGGATGAATGGTCAGGCTCAGGATGTAGTGTTGTGTTCCTGATGTGACTCCCCTAGTGTTACGGGTGCCCATGGGCGACGGTAATTGCTTACCATCAGGCAATCCGTCTACTCGTTTGCCATCTTTGTCATTAAAAAAAAAAAACAGTGTAAAAAGGTACTTTTATAACTATCTAAACACTTTTACCTCATTACATGTATATCTAACCACTATAAGCCACTCGCTCGATCAGAGTTTGCAGCTCGACGTTTATAAATCTTGTCTCATAAAATATATTTCCACAGAGCGCACCTGTGTTCTACGGTTCACTGAAAACAAGACACGTTGATCCGTTTTCGGCTTAACTTTATTTCCAATTCTTAAATGTATTGTTTTGTATCAGGAACACACAACATAGATTCTTAGATTAAAAGGGTTTGGTTTATTAAGCAAAATTAAATATTTTCCTGTCACAAGTCACATAGTCTGACGACAGACAGGTCTGGCCTGGGGGGTAGTGACCCTGCTTATGGTCCTGGATCAAATCCCAGTAAGGGCATTTATTTGTGTGATGAGCACAGATATTCGTTCCTGAGTCATGATTGTTTTATATACATATTTAAATATTTTTTATATCCAAACAGTATATTTATGTTTATTTACAATAATTACATTCATTAAAATACGAATACTTAACTAGTTATTAAATATATAAAAGGTCTTTGAGGCATTGTACCAAGGATGCTGACGGCATTTCCTCGTTGTATCGCAATGTGCGAGGAAACCGCCAGCTCTTCGGTCACGAGTTCCATCAGCCAGGCGCTTCTCGATTTCTGCAAAAAGTTTGTGCGCGCTGGGGCCCCATGGACCTAGGGTCTCTTCGCCAAACGGTACAAAATGGTACTCTCTGCCTAGGCTATCTGATCTGGACGTTTAAACTGGACCACTGCACCCGGTTTTACATTGGGACGGCACTGGCGTGTCTACGCCGATAACATTCGTCCCAAGCTACAAGAAATCACACTCCATCAGGCCTCTTTCTTCATTTAAGTTTTTGTATAATATACGAGTATTTATCATTCACTGGTTACCTACAACACAAGCCTACTTGAGCTTACCGTGGGGCTCAGTCAATTTTTGTAAGAAATTCCTGTAATATTTATTTATAATAGTTATGTATTTATAATTACACATATATTTATTAGGTTTGTTACAACCAGTTGAGAAGAATAATATATTGTTCTTGATTACGATTAATCCTTTGTAATAAGGTGCAAAAGTGTATACATATGTAAAGAAAATCGCTACGCTCGTTTATCTTATAACGAGTGTTGTCGACCTTCTTAATGAGAACTTTTTACTGACCACGTTAGCCATAGAGTATTGCAGTTAATATTTGAAGTTGACAACTGTCACTCAGAAAATTATTTCCAATCATTACATTGGAATATGATATTATTATAAATAGAATTTTATATAAAGATAAGATACATATCTAAAACCTGTAGTAAGGACATTAAATGTTGTTTCTCTTGTCTTTACAGGTAAGTAATATTTTATTTGACTTTGTAAACAGAAGTAATATTTTAATTTTAGTTCGTTATTTAAAATAAAACTCTTGTCTTTACAGAGAAACGCAATTTTGTTCTTATCTATTCAATATAGATAGATATTATTATAAAACAACATTTTCTGAACATATTTTAAGAACAATGGAAAAATTGAGATTTGATTTTGCTGTTAAGCCCGCGGCAGACGGGAAATCAAATATTATGTGCATAACTTCTGTAGGCACACCTGATGGCCAGGTTTATGGAATACCACCTGAATATCAACCTGTGCATTTACATACTGTAATTACGAATACTTCCTGTTACGCCAAGGTGAGAAAATCTTTGACTAAAAGACACCAAACAAGAAAAATATGGATAACCGTAACGGATGATATATCGAAAGTATATTTAGACGAAGAGCAAAACTTGCAGTTCAATGATTTTTATCTTGAAGAAATTTCGGAAAGAACATGTAGCTCAGAGTCTACACCTAGTGGTTCTAATCAAACATTGGAGAAACTTCTAGAAAAACTACTTGAAGAAAAAGAGAAGAAATCTGAAACACAAAATTTAGGGAAAATTGCAAAAGATTTCATGATTGAGAAATTCACAGGCAGAAATGCAAATGCTTACCAGTGGATAAAGGACTTCAATAAAGAATGCGAACGCTTCCATATTAATGAAGACAGAAAAAAAATTGAAATATTAAAAAACTTTTTGGAGTTTTCAAGCGCGGACTGGTATAGCTGCATGCTTATGAAATTTACAGTTGAATCAGAGTGGAACACGTGGGAAAAAGTATTTTGCGAGACATTTGCAAACAAGGGATGGTCACCCATTAGATATGCTTTTGCCTTTAAATATCAAACGGGATCTTTACTTGAGTATGCTTTAAAGAAAGAGAAGTTGCTACTGGGAGTGAGAAAATCAATTGATATAGGCACACTAATCGACCTCATAGCCTTTGGTTTGCCAAATTATGTGGTTGATAAAATAGACCGAGAAAGTTTACAACAAACAGAAGATCTATACAACGAGATAGGAAGATTAGAGTATCTTGTCGGAAAAAATAAATATGAAAAAAAAACTCACGCAAGCTCTGACTTAAAAACGAAGAAATTTGAAGAAAAAAAACCCTGCCCAATATGCATCAACGAGAAAAGGGGAAAACGTTTCCATCCAGAAGAGAATTGTTGGTTTAAAGAAAAAAAACAGAGCCCGGTTGTGAAAAGCGTGAATAACTCTGAATTGGAAGTCAAGAACTCAATGAACAGAATCCAAAAAACTAGATGTACCACCATTAATAAAAGTAAAGTTGCTTTTAAATGACACTTTAAATGTTACTGGAATTTATGACCCTGGATCGAATGTATCCTTAATAAATGCTAAATTATTAAAGATAAAAAAAACGGGGAATACAAGTGACATCAATACGGCAAACTTGAATACTATTAATGGTGCGAAGAGAACAAAAGGTTGGGTAACACTGAAAGTAAGAATATACAAAATTGAAAATGATATGGAAATCTTCGTTATTGAAAATCTTCCGTATGACTTCCTAATAGGTCTGGATTGTGTTAAAAGTTTTAAACTAATGCAGGATGATGAATTAAATATTTTACAATGTAACAGTCCAGAAGATAAAAAAAAGTTTCTAAAGGAAGAAAATGTAAAAAATGAAGATTTAGAACTTGATTCTTCAACAATATCTATTGTCAAAATTCCTGATGTACTAGGTGACAAAGATGAAGATGCTTCTTGCTCTAAAATTATATTAAGTGAAGAGACTAAATGCAAGAGCCAATACGAAATCAACTTTAACGAACACATAAATGCAGATGAATTTGAACTATCAGTGAATCATGTAAGTTTACACGAACGACTGGAGATTGACAAATTAATTGAAAAACATAAATCAGTGTTTGCGAAAGATAAATATGACATCGGTACCGTACGAGATTATGAAGCTCAAATAGATTTGATGGTGGATAAATACTGCTACAAACGTCCATACAGATGCACAACAGAGGATAGAAAAGAAATAGAGGAACAAATAGCGAAATTGTTAAAAAAGAATTTAATAGAGGAATCTTACAGCCCCTTCGCTGCTCCAGTGACTTTGGCGTATAAAAAAGAAGAAGGAAAGAAAACAAGGCTATGCATAGACTTTAGAGATCTAAACAAAATCGTTGTACCTCAATCACAACCATTCCCGTTGATTGAGGATTTAATGGTTAAAACAGTAAACTGTAATTTCTTTTCTACTTTTGACATAAATTCAGCATTTTGGTCGATTCCTTTAAAAATTCAAGACAGATACAAGACAGCGTTTGTAACACAAGAAGGCCACTTCCAATGGACCTGCCTCCCGTTCGGTTTAAAAACGGCACCGGCTATTTTCCAAAGAATATTGAGTAACATCATTAGAAAATATAAACTCTCAGATTTTGCAGTAAATTTTATAGACGACATCCTAATTTTTCGAAAACTTTCAAGGAACACATAGAACATATATCCAGACTACTTGAAGCAATACAAATAGAAGGCTTTAGGCTGAAATTCTCGAAATGTTCTTTTGCAAATAAACACGCTAAATACTTGGGTCATATAATAGAGAATAATTCCGTGAGACCTCTTAAGGATTATTTAACGGCTGTGAAAGATTTCCCTATCCCAAAAACAAGAAAAAATATACGCCAATTCTTAGGAAAGGTAAATTTTCATCACAAATTTGTACCACACAGTGCAATTATCCTGGATCCGTTACACAACTTATTACGAAAAGATGTGAAATTCATATGGTCGACAGAATGCCAAAAATCGTTTGATAAAATAAAAGAACTACTTTGTTCCAAACCGATTTTAAAAATATTTGATCCTGAATAAGCGATAAATATCTACACCGATGCTAGTATCAATGGAGTGGGAGCTGTGTTGAAACAATTAGATAAAAATGGAGACAATAAGCCAGTTGCGTATTTTTCAAAGAAGTTGACTGAAACTCAAAAAAGGAAAAAGGCTATATATTTAGAATGTCTTGCTATAAAAGAAGCTGTTAAATATTGGCAACACTGGCTTATGGGTAAAGAATTTACCGTATACTCAGATCATAAACCATTGGAGAATTTAAACATCAAAGCAAGAACTGATGAGGAACTAGGTGATTTAACATATTACTTGTCACAATATAATTTTAATATAAAATATAACCCAGGAACATCCAATCAGGAAGCAGATTGCTTAAGTCGAAATCCAGTCTTAGAGCCATATGAAAATAATGATGACTTTTTAAAAGTAGTAAATCTAATAAACCTAGAAGATATAATAAATGATCAACAGAAGAACGAAGACCTGCAAAGTGAAAAAACAAACATAATTCTACAAAACAAAATTTACTACAAAAAGCATAAAAGTAATAATAAAATAATTATATCGGAAGCACTCAGCAAAAATCTGATTAAAGATGTTCATGATACATATTGTCACATTGGCAGAACCCAGATGATAAACAAAATAACCCCATTCTACACAGGAAGGAATATAATAACTAACATTAAGAAGATTTGTGATGAATGTGAAATATGTATAAAGAACAAGTCGAGGAGGAGGGCAAAATATGGTTTAATGTCCCAATTAGGACCAGCAACTCGCCCTTTTGAAATTGTATCAATTGATACTATTGGAGGCTTTGGAGGATCACGCTCAACAAAAAAATACTTACATCTTCTTGTAGATCATTTCACAAGATATGCATATATATTGACATCAAGAAATCAAAGCTCAAGCGACTTCATTAAACTGATAAAAAATGTGACTCAAAACTACAATATCGACACTGTGTTAACAGATCAATACCCTGGCATTAACTCTAAAGAATTTAAAGATTTTTAATGAACGAAAATATCCGAATTATTTTACAGCAGTGGATGCATCTTTTCTAATGGCCTTAATGAGAGGTTAAACCAGACTTTGGTAAATAGAATAACGTGTAAAATAAACGAAAAAAAAAGCATGGACAACTATTGCACAGAAATGTGGGGAAAAGTATAATGAAACAGAACACACTGTGACAAAATTTACACCAAAATATCTACTTGAAGGTGAAAACGTGAATATTTTACCAAAAGAATTAAAATCTAAATATTCAAACGAAGATTTGAAAAGAGATAGAGCCTTAGCTTTAGAAAACACAATAAAATCACATAATTATAATAAAAAAATATTCGATCGCCATAGAGAAGAATATAAATTTGAAGAAGGAGATACAGTTTACGTAGAAAATGGAAATCGATTAAATAGAAAGAAGATGGATGAGCTGAGAATTGGACCATTCAAAATCGTAAAGAAGGTTTCAAATTCAATTTACGAAATTGATGCCGGACACAGAAAAGCGGAATCGAACCTTTACCATATTACTAAGTTGTCTCCTGTTGTGATCCATAAATGAATAATTGCGTTATTTCTCGTCTGCAATTATTCTTTTCTGGTGGGGAGATGTAAAGAAAATCGCTACGCTCGTTTATCTTATAACGAGTGTTGTCGACCTTCTTAATGAGAACTTTTTACTGACCACGTTAGCCATAGAGTATTGCAGTTAATATTTGAAGTTGACAACTGTCACTCAGAAAATTATTTCCAATCATTACATTGGAATATGATATTATTATAAATAGAATTTTATATAAAGATAAGATACATATCTAAAACCTGTAGTAAGGACATTAAATGTTGTTTCTCTTGTCTTTACAGGTAAGTAATATTTTATTTGACTTTGTAAACAGAAGTAATATTTTAATTTTAGTTCGTTATTTAAAATAAAACTCTTGTCTTTACAGAGAAACGCAATTTTGTTCTTATCTATTCAATATAGATAGATATTATTATACATATCTTTGTAGTCGACTGTACAAACCTGTATGAAGAAAACTACCAAAATGCCGAAGAAGAAAAGTGACAAAATTTCTTCTTCAACATGTATTGTTTATATCAGTTTACGCAGCGTATTGAATACTTACCATTTATCAAATTCTGGCGTAACGAATCATACAAACGTGAAGTATACATGTGTTGAGAATTTAATGCCCCAACTTTTTTTACTTAATGTCGAAAATTAAAGAAACTAATATTTCCTTGTAAATACATGCTGCTACCTAATAAATCAAGCCTTAAACTAACTATATGGCCATTATTTAATATAGTTTTAGTTGACAATAACTTCATATTGTAAACAAGCATACGTTTACTAAACTAAAAATAAGAACAAAATAAGTTTGTTGTATAGCTGTTGTGTTATATGGGACCAAACGCAAAAGCAGTAATGATGAAATATTTTCTGAACACTATTCAAAAACCTCGCACTTTTAGATGCAAAAAATGTAATCATAGCGTACAATAGGCCCCTGCTATACCTAGATAGTTACATTCCTATTATTGTAAAGAAACGATAGTCTTTGTCCGATATTTCAACAAAAGTTTTAGCTTTCTGACGGCTACAATGAAAAATGAAAACAGAATGCATGGGCATCCGCCGTTTATAAAATGCAAAAAAAAATACATTTAAGCCATGTCTAGGTTATGTTCTCTTGCCGCATCGTTGCTGTATAATAAAATTCATATCACGGTAATTAGATTTGCTCAATTGCTCATGCTTTACTGAATATGAAATTTAATTGACAACCTTGTGTTCAAGATTAAAATTAAATCTTACTTTCTGTATAGTACCTATTTCTCCCATGGCACATTATTAATTATAAAGTACTAGTTCGTTGTTATACGCTCATCTTTTGTTGACGTGTAACTACTGTTTTTGAAGTTTGTTATTCTATTTGTTCCAGTGGGTCCAACACTGCAGTCCAAATATCCAGTTGTTATTTTTATCCACGGGGAATCTTTTGAGTGGAATTCTGGAAATGTTTACGATGGAGCCGTGCTAGCTAGCTATTCGGGGCTAGTTGTTATCACCATAAACTATCGATTAGGTATATTAGGTAAGTGGAAGTTCATATTTATTTAATATAATTAATGATAAATTAATGAATTTTAATTTAATTTCTTGATATGCTATGCTGGTTGGCTTGCGCTCGTGTACTCAATGTCATTTTTAACTGAAAGGTAGGTACTAACTAAAATTGTTGGTTGTATGTCTATATTAGGCATTTTTGTGTGATTTCATACATTAACTCCTCTCAATCAAATGTATAAACGCACACTTGTCGACCAATTTAGGGATATGTAACCCACTACCTTCGATAACACCTTTCGACAACAACTCCTTAAAAAGTCTGTTTCATATATATACGAGTATATTATAAACCCTAGAACATGCCAAAGTTAGCACACGTATGATGTTAAAAACCCACAGGTTTTATTTGTTGAAATAACTGCTTTATTTAAGAAACAGACACATTTTATTTACCATAAAGTGTTTCGATAGACATAACGAAAGATATCTAACATTGCATGTGACTAAGGTTTATGAACGTTTTGAATACTAGAAGCAGTGATTATATTTATTTCAGGCCCTACATCTATTTATGTTAATTACGTCCACCTGTTAGGAATTAAGTCATGTTCCTTTTCGTATTCAAACGCTAGATCACTTAAAGCAGTGCATTATTATTAAATGGAACCGAATGGAGGTGTATAAATATAAAGTTCATCTTGATAGGCCAATTAGTTTCACCATGCAATGTTAACGTGCTCAAAAGAAGACATAAGCAGTATAACGGAGTATACACGGAGTGGCATGAAAATAACGAAATATGGATAAATCCAAACTTACCCTAACATACCTATTACTTGTACAGACGGATACGATTCTTTTAATTGTCTTTGAACCTTGGTTATCCTTTGTATTATATGCTCAGATAATCGTAATTTGTTTGGAAAAATACGCGGGTTATTTGTGATAATTTTATTTTGGCGCAGCTAATTAGGATTCCATTATTTTAATTAGTGAACGTCCTCGCCTGAAGGCAGAGATTTTTACAAATAGATTTTATTAAGTAGGTACTGATTTGTGTTTATGTATACTCACTAAATATACGTATTATGGATTTAAAACTTCAGTTTTTCCAAATGACTGAAACAAGACACTTTTTTGCGTATTTTATAGATTTTAATGTAGTATTGCGGATAATGAGTGCCTGTGATTTCTTCGTATGATGGCAATAAAGTTTATTTCTTACGTCTTAAACATTAGAAATGCGATAATATTGATGTGGCACTACTACTCGAGAATCGTTACGTGAACAACCAAAGTTAACTTATATGTACAGTACATAAGTAACATACAACAATACAATAGAATGGTTACCTTTCAAGTTAGTTTATTTCAGATATACGATATTAATTTGCAAGATAACCCTACCAATATTGGTGGGTAAGCAGTTTATATTTACATAGAAAATATAAAACAAAAAAAGGCATTCCGCAAATGGGTTCCATAGTCAAATATTTTCCCCTTTGTAGTTTCGCCATATCAGTCTGTCCCCACCTATGCTCGGTGATCGTTTTCCAAGTATGCTGTTAATTATTAGGTATCAATATGTAAATCATTCACTTCACATCATTTTGTTTTTTGCTTAAGTAAATATTTTTGGAAATAATCACTTTACATAACAGAAGCTATCTGCTATATTAGTGTTTATTAAATTATTATTTTACTGTTTTCATATAATAAAACCTTATCAAAATTATATTTTAGAATTATTAAATACTAAAGATAGTTATCAACGTGCACTTTTCGTAGCAAAGGGTATGGTTGGCAGAAAAAACAAATACATTTGAATATTTACTTTTGTTTTCAACCATAAAATAAATACTTACCTTCTTACGATTACACCTCTAGATATATTTTTTTACGGTAGAAAACCTTTTCCGCCCTAATACATTTTTAAAACAATGTACGTCAAATGTCATAAAAATACAACTGTAGTTGAAAATCTAAATAATTACACTGCGTGACTTGTTTATTTTTATCTAAATAATCCAATGCACAACGTATCTAGAGTGGATTGTATTTCAAGTGAAGTCCTAATAAAATGCACGTATGATCACAGTATTTACATTCACAGTATGGATTTGATCCCGATTTTATTACGACGAACGAAGAAACGAGAGGTACTGTTTGCAATATGAATATTAAAAGTAAAAACACAATATAAATAACCACTTGAAGTCCAAATTTCATCCATAAAGTGCGGTTCATACTCTCATTCAAAATTCAAAAAACTTAAATGACAACCCTGATTTAGAACTCAAAAATAGTAAGTTATTTTGTAAATTATGTGATTCGATATTTCATCTTTTTTTATCTAGTTTGAGCCGGCATATGAAAAGTGATTCACACCAAAAACTTTACAATATGAAAAATGAACAAAAACAGTTCAACAAAGATTTAACTGAATTTATGATTCATTATAATATACCGTGGTCAAAACTTGACAACCCAAAATTTCGAAATTTTATTGGAAATATTTTAAACAATAAATAGGTACGTAAATACCGTCAATTTACTCAGTGAATCCAATATACGGCTGAATTATCTTCAGGAACTACAAAATAAGATGATATGTCTTATCGTTGATGAAACAACCGGTTCATGTGGGAAAAAAGTGGCCAAAGTTTTGATTCAGTCATTGGATGGAACAAGCACCAAAATGCATTTGATTGCATGAAAGAAACCAATTATTAAACTACAACCAGACTTGTAAACGAATTGTATAAAGATCTTTGGGGCCATCAATATAATGAGAACTTAGAGAAATTACTGTTTTTGTAACTGATGCTGGATCATACATGCTCAAGGCGCTTAAATGTCTCACACTGGAATATCCAAATTTATCACATGTAATATGCTTCGCACACGGACTGAATAGCGTCGCAAAAAAAGTGAACGTCTTTACTTTACAATCAACAAATTAATAGAGTGCGTAATTATTTTTTCCGTAACGCTCCTTCTAGAGCGAAAAAATTCCAAAAGATATATCCAAACATTTGTTTTCCTCCACGACTAGTGGTAACCAGATGGGCAACATGGTTTACTGCTGCTTTATTTTACAACAAATATAATGAAATCAAGACTGTGATCAATGCTTTAGATTCAAGTAAAACAAGAACAATTGCCGACGCCAAGAAAAATTTCCGTGATCGTAATTTTAAATAAAACACAATATTCAACATAATCGCCAAGTCATTTCAATTGCTAGAGGATCTAAAACAAGAACTGAAAAGTTAGTTAAATATTATCTCTGACTTGATAAAAAAATGGCAAAGTTACAATTACATCCCACTGGCAAGGAAGTTTATTTTAAACTAAAAAATGTCCTGAAAAAAAAACTCCGGTTACAGCACTGTAAACGTCGTGCAGCAGCTGATTGAAGGCAAAGAGGTGGATAAGACGGAGGGTTTAAATAAAAATTGCGTGCAATATTTTAGAGATTTAAATTATATATTAATGTAGAAAGGTCATTTAGCTATTTAAAATAGATGGACAGCCAAATCAGTTGAATAAATTTTTGTCATTTATTCACTATAATTTGAATTATATATTGTTTAAAATACTTGCGTTATTTGTTTTTTTTTTGTCAACCATACTTTGATACCAATACAGCACGTTGATAACGATCATTGATTATTACAGCTATTGTGGATTGTTATGAATATTACGAGTACCTATACTTAGTAAAAAACAGGTCACGGTTAATAAATGCATCATAAATAGGAAAAAAATTATCCTAGTTTCTCTGATAAATTAAGTTCACTCAATATCTAAAGAATCAAGTTAACGGAGATATAAAGATCTCGGTGTATGAATATGCATAGAGGCGGAGTAATTAAGTAATATTAAAAAGAGAAAGTAAAACTGTTGTTTCAAAATATTTAAACAAATAGGTACAATTTAAGTAATTTAAGTACCAATAACTGTATATTTCAAAATAAAATATAATGTACATTATTGTAACTAACTAAATAAGTAGAAGTATTTTATTAGAAACTAAGATATAAATGTACAAAATTTTCTAATTCTGCTTTAGTCGCCATGACGAGCTCCTGGCCGTCGTAGCTGAGAGGAAGGCGGGGCAGTGGCCTTCTCAGGCGCTAGCCTTACCTACGTTTACGTTTAGGTACTAACAATATATGAATTAAGAACCCTAAAATATTGTTGTAAGCGAGTCAACACACTGACTTACTGACATATGCGGGTATTTAATTCCATAGTTCAACTGAATACTCAGTGAAGGACGGATATAATACGCAACACTATTGGCGCAACGACTAATGTGAGATTTGTATTTTCATAATCTCTATCACTATAACCAAATAATTAAATGTTCCCAAAGGATACGGATTATTTTATAAATTGAGCATACTTTTTAGTAAATTACAAATTATAGTAGGGATTGGAGAAATAAATCAGGTTAAAGCAGAACGAGCTGTTATTTTAGTCCAAATAAGAAAAAAACGTAAGAGATATTTTTTATATTAGTTAACACTTTTTGAAAATATATCATCAATGTTATTAATAATCAAGATTGTCAAAGGCTTTCAACTGAGCTGGCGAATGTAATATTAACATCGTTTTTTTTTCAGTTTATCATCTTTTACAGTCACTTTACACATAAATTTGCAGACAGACATGCAACCTGTATGCTCAAATGAGTGTATTCTATTCCATGATTAAATTGTATTGAAATATTATGAAGCTGAAATAATATTATAAGCTTTTGTCGGTGCTATTAAGTTGATTTTATTATACGTGCTTACTATAGATTTTGTTTTTGTCAGTGCAGTAAAATGAAGGCTCTAAATCGGTCGTTCAAATAAAACAATAGTTTATTTTGGTTTGCTCAAAGCTTTCCAAGGGAACGGTAACTTTTTAAATACTTTATTTTAAAGCTACATTAACTGGATTATTTTACAAGTAGATAAGCAAACAACGGCGAATACAGATAAATAAGCACTTTAAAGCCTTCGTCGGATGGTATTCAAGTTTATTATCCTATCGTAGAACAATTTTCAACAAATGGTTAGCGAGAAACGATTATAAAAATTAAATGAAGGCGATTTGTAACAGACTGTAATTTTGTGTTGTTACCTGATTTTTGCAGATTTTTATATTATCTGATCTTCGGGCTTGTTATTATTATGACGAGTTAGAAATGATGCCCATAAAACATTAAACATTTTTGGTTATGATTGTATCAATGACTTGTTGATACTTGGATCAAAATCATCCTAGGCAGACGTAGAGTTTTCGACATCTGCTATTCACCCTTACAATTATTTTTATTTTCTAATCAATTTAATTTCTAAAGCCGCTTCTAGCACAGTGGCCGGCGGAGAATAAAGAGCGTTAATTTGAGCCAAATTTTATTACGATTCATTAAACCAAGGAGTAGAATAAAAGTTAGCGTTGCAAGTAAAATAAAAAGTGGAAATAGTTATTTTTTTGATTTTAATCTCGACATTAACGACGTAGTAGTACCCATTAAACAAAATCAATATATATATATATATATACATGAATATCCTGACTGATTGACTGACTGACTGATCAACGCACAGCCCATACCGCTTAACCTATCAATTATCTAATTGATAAGATAGTAGAATAGGTATTTTATGTACCGTAAGGATCCACTAAGTAGGGATTACTGGAAATTATACCATTAAGTAAAAAGAGGGTTGACATTTTGTATGGAGAATGTGTAAAATTTAAAGCGAGAGTCTTGAAATTAGGTGTAAACGCTCCTTGTTTGAATATAAGAAAAGTGATTTAAGCGTTTATTAAAATCGTTCATTTGAATTTAACTTCGATATGTGTTGTGATTGGTGGATTTAATAAGGTGAAGCGTTCTGGTTACTTCGTTTCATCCTATAAAGGTACAAAAAGGGGGTTGAATTTTTTTAAAGAAATGGAATCAAATTGTAAGTAAGGGAGTTAAATCAATTTTATTGCCTTCCTATTAAAATACCCTAAAAACCTTTACAGTAATTTATAAGATTCATCACCTAAGGGGTTAAAGAGGGGATTTAAAGTTTGTGATGAGGAAAATTTTTAGCGAGAGATTTGATATTTTTCACTTCTCATGCTCTAAAAGTGTGTCATATTATGCTTGCCAAGACGGACTAAAGTAGTACATTTAGCCTCTTGGGAAAATATGTATACATATTTATGATATACAAAACGTTTTAAATTGACCAACCAGAACGCTTCACCTTATTAGATCCACCAATCACAACACATATCGGAAAATAAATAGATGGTTTCTTTAGTAGACGTTTCTGCTACTAAATATATTTAACAATAATTATATTAAAAGGAAATATTTTCAAGTCAAGTCAAATTTCATTTAATATAAGATGTGATAATTGTTTATTTATTACTTCTAAAAAAAATGATTTAATTTTAATAGTAATCGGTACAAAATAAATACAATATTACATTTTAAATTTGAATATATATATCTGATATCAAGATATATAATTATATATCTAATATCGGATCGATCTGATATATGTACCTATACTTATTTTTACTAGTATTAATCAACTTATATATCAACTTATATTCATCTTGCAGGATTCTTGAATGCAAATCCTATACCTCATCTTAAGGCTAGGGTCGCCAACTACGGGCTCATGGACCAAATTGCGGCATTACACTGGGTTCAGCAGAATATAGCTTTGTTCGGCGGAGACGCTGGTAATGTAACAATGCTGGGACACGGTTCTGGTGCTGCATGTATTAACTTTCTGATGATTTCACCAACTGTAGTGCCGGGTAAGAACTGTCAAAAGCTATAAGTAGTTTTGATCATTACGTTAATAAAATAAAATAATCTGATTCACCTCAACTACATAAGTTTCTTAAGCATTTTCAATTTTCTATGTTTTATTACAGGACTTTTTCATCGAGCTATACTTTTATCTGGTTCTGCACTCAGTTCATGGGCGCTAGTAGAAGACCCTGTTAGTTTTTCCGTCCAACTGGCGAAACAATCGAATTGCACATTACCAGAAGATATTGTCAAGGATCACGAATTAATCGTTGATTGTCTTCGTGAAGTCCCACTAGAGGAGCTCATGTTGGCGGAAATTAATACACCAAGCTACTTAACGGCGTTTGGACCTTCTGTTGACGGAGTGGTAGTCAAGACAGACTATGCTAAAGAATTACTTACCTTTTTTATTCCAAATGACTTGCAAGGTTTCACAAGCGTTTCCGGAGTTAATAACATTAAAGCTGATAAAAGAGGTGGTGATAGAATATTCGGGATAAGAGGTGGGCAGAATAAATATGATCTGCTTTTTGGAGTGGTTACAAGTGAAGCGCTGTGGAAATTCTCAGCGCAAGATATACAAAACGGATTTGAGGGTGAACGGAGGGACAAGATAATAAGGTGAGGTCGATGTTTATTCAGAAAATTGGTATTTGGCAACCGAAGGCAGCAGTTATTTAAGATAACTCTAAGCTTAAAACTGAGCACTAGGCAATAAAGTTGGATCTTAAAATCGGTGAATCAGTTGTTACAGTATAATTTGTACAGTATCGGTAGTGCTTTAGAATTACGATACGGCTTTGCTTTAAATGTAGGTATAGCAACAGTTAAAATAAAAGATACGCTTTAGGTACGAAATGAAAAGATCAATCACTTTTTTTCTCTAATGTTTATTATAATGTCAACTCAACGGTATTTCTTCGTTCTTGGCGACAACGTGCGATAACGGGATAGAAATGTTTACGGCGCCTTAATGAAAATAGTTGGAATATCGAACAAAATAGTTGTACTGTTATAATTATTTCGATACCGCCAAAATATCGACACTACCTAAAATACCTACTAAGATAAAAACATAATGAGCAAAACACATACCTGACACGTGCTTAAATTACTATACTAAATGGTTTCATATCCTACCGCTGGGACGCAAACTCAAATAACTATACCTACCTATTGAGTCTCCCATAGACATAATTGAAGATTGATTTCATGGTTTTTAAACCATAGATTTAAGAATTTTGACATTTATACATTACTACATATGTATTGCCTATGTGAGGTGGTAAAACTAAGTATAAATCAAGTTGCGTAAGAAAATAGATAGTAATACTTAAATATTCAAACAACTCATTTCAACTTTGTAGCAATTATTGTACTTACTTAAACTGACATGTATTGGTCACTGAATGTTAATAACCAGTATCTTAAAGTTCCTAGCATCCTAAGTAAGTAGTAGGGATTAGGTTACAGAGCCTTGAGCACCGTCGCAGGGTTGCTAGTTTGTCTGTGTTTTCAACATACATTTTAGAAAGTGTGCACAGGAATTGCAAGATTTATTTTCGCCGTCTCCGTTCCACCACCGGACGTCCACAGGCTAGGGGAGCAGTTTCATACTCACATTGTGAATATTCCATTCATTCTCACCAAGCGATTCGCTTCTACCTTCCTAATGCGGACTGCTAAGGAATGTAAATCGCTCTCTACGTCTGTATTCCCGGAAAGATATAATTTGGGTCTTTTCAAGGCAAGAGTGAATAGGCTGTTACTGAACCAGTCCACACTTACCATCAGGTGTGACTGAGGTCAAACGCTGGTCAAAAAAGATAAAACATAATGTGTTATAAATTATTTTTGGTTTCAGATTTTAAATAAGCAATTGAGTTTGAGTTTCAAACCCTTATCTTATAATATTTATGTTTTAGGACTTACGTAAGGAATGCCTACACATATCATTTGAGTGAAATATTTTTCACAATAGTAAATGAATACACCGATTGGGAACGAACAGTCCAGGTATGCATATGTATTTTTATTCGTATACAGTGTGTATTTTTCATACGTTGTCCACAAATAGTACGTTACGTATATCCAGTAATGCGACTCGTATTATGTTAAGAATTTTATTTAATAGTGTTAAAAAATAGTTTTAACGATTTTTTAAAGTTCGCAATGTACGCAGTCCAACTTAATTTACCATAACAAGTAAACTCACATTGTGACGTGAGACATGACGCATACAATAATTATTATGGCCGCAATACATTGCGTGCTTAATTATTATGAATGAAAAAAAAAATTGATTAACAAAATGAATGTAAAGATTTGGGTCCCGAAGTCCAATACTAATCGCCACTACAATATACGCCCGTATAAATAATATACCCTGTGTGTATTTCTATACTTAGTGATAAGATATATATATGATAATATATATTACATAGTCGAGACTTCCGGAGTCTGAATCAGAGAGAAGATTTGTGACCAATTTGCTACATGTGTATAATGGTTATCATGCTCATACTAAGACTATAGTATTTTATGCAATAGTTTGTATAAGAGGGTTCAAAAAAGGTGAGTAGCGCGTGTAACAATTTGAGGCGAAGCCGAAAATAACTTCGATGTTCGCGGTACCGGGCCTAGACACCTCTGTTAGCAGTTGCATTATATCACATAATCATTCTAGGGTCTTTATGAAGTATATAGACTAGATAGACTTTTGAGAAATTGCATAAGGCATGTTTTTATATTCGTTCGCGGATCATATAATTTACAGATAAAAAAGTACCGGAGTAGAAAAAGACTATAATATAGTACATTTCGATACTAGTGAAAAAACATTTTTAATTCTGTTAAAAGTTTAAAAGCGGAGATAATAATATGGCCTGTATTACTCGTATGATTTTCAAGCACTAATAATAATATTGAGGAGATTAACTGAACACAGAATAGTATTTAAACAGGTTAATCATCTTAATATTTTTCTAAGAAATACGGCTTATTAACTCTTTTTATAATGCCCCACCTTTTTAACAATACAGATATTTTCTTATGAACTAAATCTTCTCGCTTAAAAGCAAAATCTGTAAGGGAAGTACAAATGCTATTTACCAAATATAAGAGTAGTTGCTCACCTACTTAATAGGTAACATTTCACCAAACTACAAAAACGGTTTTTATGTTTACGGTTTGTTGTATTTGACAGCATCCAATCAACACTCGAGATGCAGCTGTATTAGCACTATCAGATGCTCAATATGTGGCACCATTGGTTCAAACTGGAGATTTCTTAAGCGTCGCCAAGAGCTCGCCCAATTCTGGGCCAAATACTTTTTTCTACGTTTTTGACTACCAAACAAAGGATGGAGATTATCCACAGGTAATTAAACTAGTTCTTACACTGATCAATTATGATGAGCACCTTCATTTTACATGAGTGTTTCATTGACATTGCAAAATGAATATATGTTTACTTACATAGTGACAGTGTCATGTGTGCAAATGAATAGGAGCCTGCTCCAGGTCTGAAATACTCTTTCTTATTCTGATTAAATCAGGAGCCTGTTGCATAACAATTTGCAACTAATACTAAGTGTCATAAAAAAAAGTGATACAAGATTATCAAACCGGCATCTGTGTATGATTTTGAACATATATTACTATGGTCAAGATTTTTAAATTTAAATAAAAATTGAGCTGTTCCATAGAAAAGGTCAAGTAATAGCCAAAATGTATGAGAGTTGTTTTTTTTTTTACAATTTACTAAGTTGACCCCATAGTCAAAATTGTTCCAAATCATTACCAGATTAATAATCGTGTATCAAGTTTTTTATAACACCCGGTATATTAGTGGAACTCTCTTTCTAATAAAGGGAATTGGAAAGGGACCTACTATAGGACTTACTTAATATTAAACTATACTTCCCTAGAGTGCAGAAGAAACCTATCTCTTATAAAATGTTTCTGTCGTTTATTACGCGGTCAAATTCGTAACCCTACCCTATTATCTCTTATATCTCTCCAAGGGCGTCCTACCTATCTCTCGTTTTTAACTCGGTCCGTCACTACTCTGTTTTCGCCTTCTTGATGGCACGAACTCACACTCACCATTCCATCACGCTCTGACTCTTCTCAAAGATATATCGGATAGTGACAGCAAACTGGATGTGTTCCACAGCACCGAGTCTCATATCCTCGCGAGTAGCAGCAAATACTCAGAGTCTATAACGACGAAATATAACTGTAGTGTTGTATTGTAATCCACTAATCTAGACGTAAGATTTATCCTCGTGTACAATTAACATGTGCCTGTCTGTTAGTGTTAATTTTAAGGAATAAATAAAAATACATGTTACAAGTTGTTATGCAACAGGCCCCAGTTGTGCGGTTTGAACTCATTTTATGATTACGTTTGCGCAACGGTGGATAAAATGGGCAGGATACTTTTTTCAGTAATATTGCCTTTTAGGCATTGTAGGTCGCCTTTTAACTTGGATGGAGCATTTAATTACATATAGACAGCAATTCCACGAAGTATTAAATAACTATGTTAATTTACATATTCCTAAAGACAGTTCCAATAAGTATTTTATTAAAAGATAATAAAAACCATTTTGAGTGTAAAATATGTAGTAAAACTATTCTAGTTTATAGTACAGTAGTAATATGAATAATGTAATATGCTTTCATCTATTATAGAGAATGGGATCTGTACACGGAGAAGAGTTACCGTATTTATTTGGAGCGCCACTAGTAGACGGTTTAGGCCATTTTCCAAAAAATTATACAAAATCAGAAGTTGCGTTATCTGAAGCTTTCATATTTTATATTGCAAATTTTGCGAGAACCGGGTAAGAGGTTTGCTATATGTTTTATTTTTACTTGCCTAAACAATGTAACGTAGAAAAAGTACTTACTTATATGAAACCTGAATTTTAAATACAAAATTGGCCGATCAACTTATATCTTGCACTCGCGTTCTACTAATATGCTTTGTACCAGTAGATCGCCTTCAATAGCAACGCGCTTTAATAAGCACAAAAGTGCATGTTTTGAGAATTTTTATTAAATTACACGAATAGAAACAGTTATAACAACGACGACGGATGATACAGAAAAGTTGATTGACGATTTTGACGTTTCAGTAAAAAGTATTTTTGCCTAAAAAGAGCGATTATTTCAATTACATTTCACGTAACATTTTAGTTAATATATTAAGATATAATATTATGTTTGATTGTTAAATTATACTTAAATTTTATTAACATAAATTTCATTACCTAGCAACCCTAATGAAGCTTTGCGTCAGGAATCGTTGTTGCCCATATCAAGAGAACGCAACCGATATAAAAGTATTGTATGGGATGAATACGACACTTTACATCAAAAATATCTAGAAATTGGTAAGATTTTATAAACTTTTTATTTATGGGTACATTGGTCAAATTTATCATAGAGTATAGAAGCAACAATACATAGGTAAGGTACAAATAAATACTTAACATTAATACATCAAGGAAAGGTGGCTTAATATAGGAAGGTAGGTAATAAAACTAACTAAAAAAGCCAATCTCGAGGTTAATTGCACGGACCTTTATCCGCTCAACCCAACAAAACGTCAAAGCAATTTCGGCCCCCGACATTCCAACAAAACCCTTCTTCATTCAAAAATTATATTGCAGGCATGAAGCCGCGCATGAAAAACCATTACCGGGCCCATCAGCTGTCCGTGTGGCTGCGGTTGATCCCGGAGATACACAGGGCCGGCATGAAGGACGTGGTTGCAAAACACAACCTTTTCCGAAACCACAATGACCCAGAACTATACGACGGACTAGTCCGGCCTGATCCACTCACCCGAGCTAACTACTTTGACCCTACACTTGAGCTTTACCGCAGGCCTATATATAACGTTACCTTGGATGTTCCGTCCACAACGATGGATACGTTTGTGACAACTTGTGTGAGTGTTATGTCGGCGCGACCCGGTTCCGCCGTCACGCAGAGTCAGACACCGAACAACACTCATACTCAAGATATTTCTAACATGGAAGTTGCGGGCTACACGGCTTACTCCACAGCATTAAGTGTTACTATCGCAATTGGGTGCTCGTTACTTATCTTAAATGTTCTAATTTTTGCTGGCGTATATTATCAGAGAGATAAAACTCGGCTTCAAGTAAAAGCTTTGCAACAACAACAAAAACGTACACACAACTCTACTTTTGACAGTGTCTCGTCGAAACACCCTCACTATTTTATCGGCCATTCCCAAAGTTCGAGTACTATCGTCGATATCGATCATCAAGATAAAAATGCTATTATTGCTATGACGAATCGTGTGCCACATTTTTCAAATGCAAACTGTCCTAATGTTTGCCACACGGGTATACAAATGTCCAATTTGTCCCAAAAACCGAGCCCACCAACCAATCGTGGTCAGTGTACTACTCTGCCAAGGAAAGTAGGATTTAGTTATCAGCAACCTAACCAAATTTGTAACGCGTCGAATTGTATGACACTTCCGAAGAATGCAACATTCATGAGCAGCTCGGGCAACCTGCCTGACGTACAGGCCCAGACGGGGCAGGCGACTGGCAACGGCGCGGCGCTGCCTACCCCTGGTTCGCCCTCCACGCAGCACTTCCAGAAATCACGAGTTCCTCAAGCGGCCATGTCCGAAATGAATGTATGAGAAATGGAAGATATTTACAATTATGTGTAAAGTGATAACATTTTACGTATTACAGTACAGAAACACTGTACGAAGAAGTGTAAATCACTGGACAAATACATGGTTGTAAATATCTTAACAAAACAATTGTAAATATAATTTACCATGTAAGTTCTCTTGATTAGTAAAACAGGTATGTTTTACGTTGAGTTTAGAAATGTATTCAAAAAACTTTATGTCTAAAAGAGATAAATACGTCTGTATAAAATTATACTTTTATTGTTGTAAATAAATATAAAATATTAGAGCGTTACGAATATCTAACCATTTTAAATGGATTTAACCACTAACAGATGGACATAGTTAATCCTTATATGATTAGAATCATTTTAAAATCTTCAATCCATTTTACTTCACACATGTCTGTTCAAACATCACAGGTGTGTCGAATACGTGTAGTCATATAATGACGTCATTAATGTAAATAATTTAGAATCTTAAAGACTGTATACTTGTAATAGGAAATGTTTAAGTTCATGTAGAACAATTTCATGTTGAAAGATAATCATTTAGCTCTTTAGAAAAAACAATATTATATTTTTGCCATCGCTTTACCCTCCATTTAACCTCCAGCCTCTTACAAATTCAAAATTGAGTAGATAATTGCAATACTGATTTGGTAAAATAAAAAGACACTGTGCAATTAAATGAAATCTTTCTATAGGCCTCTGGGTGAATATAAAATAAGTATATTATATTTCATAAACATTCTACAGGCCCCTACTTCCTATAATCTTATGTTTTCGGTCTATGTAGTATAATATAAGTTGCATTAATATTAAATGACAGTGTGTACTCGAACAAAAAGCGTACCTAAGTCGTGAAAAAATGTTTTTCCGGAAAAGCCTGCGAACTCCCGATAAACCATGTCAGCGAGTACACACTGCCTCCTGCGTTTCTTTCCTATAAACACGAACACATGACAGAAAAGCAGGATAGCGAAATGTACACCTGAATGCCTCCATGATCATATACTATGGCACTAAACATATGACTATTTCATGGAATCTGAATTAGTTCATAATATAACTACTTTTTTAATATTTTACTTCATAGATAAACATTGTAGTTTGGTAAGGTATTAATTAGTGTTTATTGCGATTTTACATAACGAAAATGTTTTACGATGTATTCTGTATTTTTGTTTAATTAGTTTAGGTTAATTAATTGCATAGTGGTTATATTCCGATTCATACAACTTACGTGTTGGTTACTCTAACAATTACATTACCATCTACTTAATTAGTAACATTGGGTGGAATATATCCATTGACGCTTTATATCGAATTCGTTGTTACTGAATATGTTCTAAGCGATTACATAAATTCCTGTTTATCGATAATATATGATTCGTCTTAATGAAATGTGTTATAACTTATTAATGTAAAAGTTATCTAACCGTTACTATGGATTCTTATGAAGATTAATAAAAAATGTAAAGTTAATAAATAATAACATTTGTGAAATTGTAAATGTTTTATTTCCTCAATAGTATCACAATGACCGTAGGTACAGTAAAAATCGAGACCGGAACAATATTTTAAATAATATATCAATAGTTAATCAATATTAATTAATAGTAGTTTATGTATCTGTGCATAATGAAGGGCATTACAACAAGAGTGTGGGTTTATGAAACGAGCCGAAGGTGAGTTTCATAATGATATCACACGATTGTTGTAATGCCTAATTATGTATAGTTACATACACTACTTTATCTACACACATATCATAAATGTTTTAAGATGGGTTCAGGAACCGTAGGGAAATGACCTGCAGTATTACTAGTGTTACTTGAAACATTAAAAAGTCAACGAACAAATGACAGCTTGGAATGGCGGCGTTGCGTATTTCATATCTCAGTCAAATTTTTTTTTTAAACCATAGACAAGCGAATGAACTCCCTATTCTATTGTCACTCGAGTTCTTGTCGTTCGATTTATATTAAAAAACATAACGAATTGGCGTTTCGTTTCAATGACTGTTTTAATATCTATAGATACTAGAATAGACACCCCACTTGAATTTGACAGCTGTTCCAAAACTTATAACCTACGGATTTCAGTAGGTAATGTTAACATTACATCTCCATTCATTTCTGATGGTTGGTAATGCTGGTCATTGCCTACGGTTTCTGGACGCATTTTAGAGCACTTATGATATGTACGTAGATAAACAAAATTAAACACGGACCGGAAGGCTCAGCGTGAGCAGACCCCCACAAGGTGGACAGAAGACATGGTAAAGATCGCGAGAATCCACTGGAAGCGGATGGCGACCGGGTTTGGGCCACTGTAGGTCGTCTTTGTAGGAGGCCTATGGCCAGTAGTGAGCGTCATTCGGCTGAAAGACGATGATCATAATTCAGACGACCGGTCTGGCCTAGTTGGTAGTGAGCCTTCCTATGAAGCCGAATGTCTTGGGTTCTATTCCCAGTCAGGGCATTTATTTGTGTGATGAGCACAGATATTTGTTCCTGAGCCATGGGTGTTTTCTATGTATTTAAGTATTTATATGTATCTATTTATTATACATATATATCGTTGTCTAGTACCACAACACAAGCCTTATTGAACTTACCAGGGACTAGGTCGATTTGTGTAAGAATGTCCGAAATAGTTATTTATTTATAATTAATTAACCTAATGTATTGTAAGTATTACTATGTATGTACTGTTGAAGGGATGTTTATAAATACAACGTAAATACATACATTGGACATGCATTTTGGGAATTTTTAGGAAAACAATTTTAAGAAAGTGATTAAGTACATATTTAGGTTCGTTTATTTAATTGAGGGGTCCTTAGGTTATTAAAAAAAAATCACAAGCAATCGTAAGTAATAGTTGTTAAGCAGTTGTAATATTCTTTTGCTAGTTTTATTGTTATCGTAAATATGCAACAAATTTGCCTTAACTTAATTGAACTAAAGTACTTAATGTACAGAATGTTATTTCATTAATAATAACTTTAATATTTAACATAGATTTAGAAAATAGTAGGTATAAAATTGTTTTAAGGCATTGCATATTTATGATGTTTACGTTAACACAATAAAACTACAAAAAAAAATTACGGCTGCTTAACGAATATAACTTATTTTTTTTTATATATATATTTCGCGACGGGTATATCGCGACATTTAATTACCGGATATTAACATTTAATTACCTTCAGTTCCGGCGTTTCGACGCGGGTTGCATCGGTCATGACGTCCCGGTCACAGTGACGTTGGCGGTTGGCAGTGGCTAGTTTTGTTTTTACACGTTAATTCTGACTCTCATTCCAAAGTTTTTAGTTAATTTAATATTGTCGAGATATTTCGACAAGTGGTGTAAATTTTGGACAATGTCTCAATCAGTAGCCACTTCTTAGACGAACACAATGATACTAATAACTCAAATTAAACGAAAATGATAATTATGTTGTAGTTGTAAACATCTTTTCAATTAATTCCGCAAACGGAAGTTCTCTAATTTAATGTAAGTACAGTCAGCATCAATAGTAATGGATAAAACAACGCACCATAAGTACCTATCTTAAATAAATAAATAAATATTACAAGCATTCTTACACAAACTGACTGTGCCCCACGGTAAGCTCAAGAAGGCTTGTGTTGTGATTACTCAGCCAACGATATATTCATATTTTATAAATTACTTAAATACATACATATATACAACACTTATGACTCAGGAACAAATATCTGTGCTCATCATACAAATAAATGCCCAGTTGGCGTTGAAATGCTTAATCTTACCGAAAAACTTAACAATAGGATCTTTACGGAGTACGTAAAATTGTATGTAGTTCCCTGCAGCGCCACCGGCATAATAACAATCATTTGATTATATTAAATGATGTACCTTGAACGAATATATGTACGTAAGATGTGTATGATTGTACTGTAGGGAGGAGCGAAATAATGGGTATCGATTGTGGACTGACTGAGAACTCATACATAGATAGAAATGATATTATCTATTTTATCCTATTGTAATTAATGTACCATGCCGGTTATTGTGTACGTATTGAAAATAATAATAATTATATTTTCAACATAGACGTGAGAAGTTATAAAAAATAATATAAATTTAGTTTTGATACTGTTGTCTCGCTCCCACTTATAATATAAGAGTGAAATATACAATTAAAATAAATCAAATATGAAATACGTGTAAATTTAAGTGTTAGTTCCTAAACACGGTGTCCGATATATTTTGCGTAACAGCATGTGTCACATGTACACCCCGTTATCTAATGCTCATTTTGGGGGCAATCTAAAATAGTGATGTTCCTTCACATAATTAGTCAATTCACATTTATCTATAAAAGTTATTTGTCAAACTAAAATTCTTCTTTAGTGAAAGCTATACACATTCATTCCTCTCTTTAGTCAAATCGGAGGGCGACAATTATAAATATCGAATATCGTCAATTTGGAGTCCGATTAGAAATAGTCACCGAGTAATCTTCAGAGAGATTCTCATTCATTCTCTATGGAAAACACTTGGTGACTATTTCAAAAATCGGACCCAAGATCTTTTGACATGTTATTGAGTAAGTAAGTCAACTTAATTTTTTATCGACTTAGATTATCGTCACTGCCCAATCACTTGCCCCTAAACTGAGCATAAGATAACGGGGTGTAGTCACATGGTAGCAAAATGTATTCTACCTCGGACTTTAACATTTCAATCCCTCACAACGCTAAAGCTTCGATTTTAAATTCTCTCGCTGCGCCCGGGATTATATTTTAGACGCATTCCCTTCGTTTAGGATGCAATATACGCCCTCGCCGTAAATATTTACTTTTGCTCCCTTGTGGCACAATCTACTTACTATTCTTTGAAACTAAGAACAAATCAAATTATTTGTTATTTGGTATATTTTAATTTACTTTGATTTTTAAGTAGCAATATTACTATATAAATTAAAAATTGAAAAAGATGTTATACTTAAGAAAAAGCGACGAGGACCTCCGGCGTTCGAGACGGGATTCGAATCCGCATCTCCAACTATCGCGGCTGGCGATATCAGCAGCAAATAATTTCTACTATTTTTTCTTTGTTTTTGTCCCTCCTGCGTATAAATATAACATTCAATAAAAAATATTCTACAAAAACATCTATCTTTTGAACATTTATATACGAGTTTAAGGTTGACACACGTGAGAGCGGCCCGTCGTCGAGCCGAGGCCACCGTAGCTACATTTTGCATGCAATGAATCACGTGATGAAATTTAACAGTTTTAAGATTGCGTGGAGTATCCAAATATTTCAATATTTTTTAGCAAACCAACTATTTAATTAAATACCGCACACAAATTTTAGCATTAATACTGAATGATATTCAAATAGGTACAATAGTTGCGCCATATAGAGAACGAACAATTTACTCTTACCATATTGTGTAATTTACACGTGAATCGGAATTCTATTCCACTATTCGGGTATCGATTGACCATTAAACGTTAACACGCTTTGCATTTTTCTATTCAGCTTTTAACGTAACCGTACTCACCGGCTAATGGAGGCATATCTCTGTGTAAAAGCTTTCTACAATGGACCTGCGACACAGCATACGCGAACAGTAGAGGAATTAAAAATATATTTATAAATATATTGTATATGTCTTTACAGAACAGCGGGAATACCGCAAAAAACGATATTCGTAAATTGCGGACCATTGTCTCTGTCACTCTCATGACGCCTCCGTTGGAGTAAAAGAGAAAGATGCTTCAAATATGCCAATTTGGAAGTTCGCGGTACCGGACCAGTTTAACTAGTTGTTGATAGTTTAGAATTGTGCTTCGTATTAAACAAACATTTAACTTTATAGCTATCCACGTAAACGGACATATAATTCAATAAATTAAATCTTAATAATATTATAAAACTAAGACCTAAATAGTTTTAGTTGTCCGTGCTCGTTTTGTCATACTCTCTTCCACTACACACCACAGCCACCAATGACATGACAATGACATCTCGTATATAAATACACTTATAGCCAAAATCATAAAATGTTTCGCAACACAAGATTAAAATTTATAATATAACATGTTATAGTTATAGTTAAGGTATACGTACGGACGAATAAATACAAAAACATTTAAAAGACACGTCTAGGGGGTCACCCGGGGGTGCCCTAAGTAGCCGTTTTTATTTCTACCGCGTCTAATTACGTGAGGGATGTGTGACGAAACTTTTTACTTATTTACAAACATTCAAATCAGTTTCTGGGTAAGTAACCTCAACATTAATAAACTTTTTGAAACAATGGTTAATGCTAAAGTTAATGGGGAACTGATTCTAGATTTTACTAATCATAGAAACTCTTGCAAGGATTTACAAAAACTCAATCTTTAAAAAGTGAAATGCATAAGTTCTTCACAAACGTACATAGGTACTCAATTAAAAAAAAAAGTAATTTTTTTTGCTGATTACAGGATGTCAAGGCCTCCTATTTTATGCTATACGCGACGTCTGACGGCAACGTCAACGTTTCTGAACAAAAAAGACGCCAACGTCGACGTGTGAGAGAGACCACAGCAGTAAATGTCTATAGTAAACATTGCGACGCAGACGCTGTAAGCGGCCGATGACGTTTATAGGAGACCTTAGCCTAAGTGTCCTTTTCGTATTGTACGAGTAGAGCCAATATTCATAATTTTAAAAGAATTATAAGGATTACCATCTTTTTTTAATCTACTGTTCCTTCTGTATGAATGTTACGGATAAATGCTAAAAATGTGCAAAACCTTTTCGTCTTAATGGTAACAACAGCAACTAGTAATCAGCGCGTTTACAAATAATTTGAAAACGTTCCAAATAAAATTATCACTTTAATTGGGTTATAAATTAGGCGGGCGGTATTTGACATGTTTCGCATCGCCGAAGGTCCGCTTTTCACTTGGACGTATTTTAAATGTTTTTGTATTTTTCAGGTTCATAATAAATAAATAAGTATTGTAGTTTATTATACCACACTATATACAACGCCTGAAAGTCGATGTTGATTGATGTCTATATATTAAAATGTTACCACATATTACCGCACTTTAAAAGATCTATGCAAAAAGAAGCAACTATGGTACAATAGTAATTATTTTAGGACTTACTTCTAATATCTTTACCGTCTGTATAATAAATTTAAAACATTTGCGATATGTATTAATCTATGTGTATATTATATTTTAAAAGAAACTTGAATGAAAAACAACACAAATCAAAAAGTTGGATTATAAATCTGACATAATAATTTAAACCATTAACATTCTTCGGTTTATCATTTAAAGGGTCAATAGTTTATTATTTCAAAATACTTAAAGAGTTTCTAGAAATTAATATAAATGGGTACAAAATTTGTACAAAAGGGTTAAATTAAGTAAAATAGGTGGTCAACCCTTGATTATCAAATCTACTATCGCAATATCAGCCAAGGAAGCCAATTAGGAGTTATAATTTTTATAATAGGTAAGTATCAGCGGCGGCGCGTCCATACAAACCTATTCCTGTCGGAGTAACTAATTTTCTCACAGTTCAACACTTTTCTTTGGGCTCATGAAGAAAAGGCAACGCCAAATTAACTCCGCCTTGCATAAGAATAAAAATGACATGCTGCCACTGGTAGGTATACTCATACGTATGTATACATACATTATCTATCGTAATTATATTCCAGGCACACTCTAAACTGATTTCCACGTCGAGAGCAACATCAGACGCATGATTTGCGTTTCACAACAAAGGGAGTCGGGATATTGAGTTGCAGTCGGGACACATTTGCATACGTTTCATGATATATATTCTCCCAATGCCAGTTTTTAGTCGACCAATAAACATTTTCAGGATACCAATACTTAAACTTTGTATAAATATCCATTATAATATAAATTAAATAACCAATAATCGTTATTTTTGAAAGGAACAATCGTTTCTCAACTGTGCACGAGTTCATACTGAGGACAATAACATGCCAAATAAATAGTAACAGGATTGAGCGGTAACGTTAATTCTTATTCGTTTTAAGTATTTTTTTATTTATAAGCGTGTCCTATTAGAACAAATTGACAAAGAACTTTGATGAATCATTCCCACTACCTAAATATATTTAAATTTTTCATGCTCTTGCAACATTAAATTTACATTTATAGATTAGTAAGCTAACATTGTACGGTAGAATAAAATAAACAGTAAATTTCAGTCGTTAGAATACATCAAACAACACATTCAGGGCGATGATACCATTGAAAGTAATGAAGTTACGAGCGGGGCCCGCAATTGTGAAGTTTTAACAAAGGGGGACAAAACGAACTTGCTCAGGAAACTAAAGCGTGAATCCTACCGAAAGTTTTACATTATCATAACGTTAGAAACGGCTTGTTGGCCGAGCTACGAGGATGATTAATTTGAATATGTTGTCGTGACATTTTCCTGTTATTTTATATTATATTCAATCGACTAAATGAAATATATTCAATCAACTGAATGTAATAATTATGTATATTTACCCTAATTTTATACACAATATTAATATTTTTCAACATATAATTAAATATAAAAATAATTAGCCCCGATTATATACATGTCAAGACGTTTAACATTATCTGTCATAATAAATAAATATTTCGGGACAATCTTACACAAATCGACTTAGTCCTACGATAAGCTCAGTAAGGCTTGTGTTGTAGGTACTGGACGACGATATATAAAAAAGATAGATATACATATAAATACTTAAATACGTAGAAAACACCCATGACTCAGGAAAAAATATCTCTGCTCGTCACACAAATAAATGCCCTGACTGGGATTCGAACCCAGGACCATCGACTTCATAGGCAGGGTCACTACCCGCTAAGCCAGACCGGTCGTCATTTTATGGCACGTTGTTTTTCTTAAATATGATGAATCAAATACAATATGCCAGATAAACTATCAAATTTAAAGAGGTTCTAGAATATAATATGTCTGTAGAGGTCGCATTTAATTATCTTATTAACAGGGTGTTTTAACGTAGCAAATTTGTTTCCTAGTTTTTTCCAAAAAAAAACAACAAAAACTATGGTGTTTTTATACTTTAATATACTCCAGGAGCCGAGTACTATCAGTGGTAAAAATATCCGTGACTAATTTGTAAGAACCAGATATGTTTTACTTTGAAGCAGATAGATCTTTATACTATAAAATAGGTAGAATACGTATTAGTATGCGTAAAGCATTTCACTGGGACAAAATAAAATAAGGTACAACACGAGGTTTAATATATTCCTAGTTTATGTTTAGCTTACACTTGATTCCATTTACAATTAATGCAAGTGAGAAAGTCATTAATTTCCAGGAGCCGCGGGCGAGGGCGAACTTGGGATGAGTCAAGATTGGCGTTTCCGCGAGGTTTTATTGCAGTTGGGAGCAAAGATGAATTAAACACATAATACGAGGGCTGCCTTTTAAGTTGTGACGTTTGAAATAAGTATAGACAATCTAATAGATTATATTATTATTGTATTTCAAAGTATTCTCCGCGATATTTAATACACTTTTCCATGCTTTCGAATCAGTTTTTATTCTACTCCGAAGTGGGGGTAGTCATGATGGCCGATATGTAAGCGTCAACAGCTGCTTTGGGTGTGCTGAAACGTTGACCGCGAAGACTGCTTAATTTTTGGGAATGTGTAAAAATCGTTAGAGCTCAAGTCAGGGCTGCCGGCGAGTGATCTAATATTCCGAGATTATGGCCGCTCAAAAACGTCTGTTTGGCGGGCGGTGTCCGAGCTTGCATTGTCATGCTCATGGTGCAGTATAAAACGTCGTCTTGGTTGTTTTTTCGAAACTCTGTAATTTCTTCTGTTAAACAAACGCGTTAACCGTCTTGCGATTTTCTAGTACAATAGTGGCGACGCGACGTGGGTGTTTGCCACAAGCAACGAAACCATTTTTTCACAACTCGTCGTCACTAACCATATGATATACGTGTTTGACTCTCCGTGATAGATTCGCTGCAGAGTTTACTGGCTACTTGTCACCTTTGAACAGACGCTACAATAAAACTATTCGACCAATCAAAAATAGTTGTTTCGTTTCATGTTATAATTTATCCCTAATGTACAACTGTCCATTCCACAATCATGACATTCATATCATAAGAAAAATTAATAGTTCGAAATCAGAGTGCATTCTTTTACTCGAATTAAACTCTCTATTGTTAATGTTAAGTTTAATTTAGAAAAATGTAAATACATGGTATTAATCTGATTAAGTTGTTTTGTATTTAATGACTGGACAGTTAATAACTGCCAACTAATTAATATGTATGTATTTATTTTACAGCCATTGTAGAAAAACGAGTAAAAACTAATGGAATAATAATAGTAATTGAACAGTGTAGATTTTCAATAATATAACATCACGCGATGCGGCACAATCCAAGAGACACTTAGCTGTTATTTAAAATTTCACTTAGCCAAAACGCATAATGGAAAATTTTCTCTTGGATAGCAGCCAATATAAAATGTATAAGTACTTAAGTAGAAATGGATAAATCAAGAACATGTTAAAACTAGTTTCCGCTACATTTTCTGATAAATTTTAATGAAAAAAATGTGTCTGACTAATCAAAATCTGCACATGCTCCTGACAAAATGTCTCGACATATGAAAATAATATTTATTATTTAAATACTTGGTCTGAGTTGCGAAACTAGTAAAAAATAATCATAAATTAAAATATCTATCCAAACAACTACAAATTTTCGAAGCCCATCGAAATGTATGTTCTACAGGATTCGAAATCCTCAACTTTATATGTCAGTGACGGAGGTTGGAATATCCCGTATACGAATCCCGTTTGCACCATGACAAAAAACTATAATGAATTATAATTTCGTATTTCCGAAAAAAGTTTACCTACTACTTATCTTAGGAACCCTAGTACGTCGCTGCTGCCGCGCCGGCGCGCCGCCCTGGGTACAATGAACGTGTCACCAGCAAATAATAGGAATTGCTTGTTACTCGAAAATAATATAATTAATTTACTTGTTAGTATAAATGATGCATAACCTTATCCCCATCCTGTGACTCAGTATCATAAAGCCATAAGTCATTATAAAACTAGTATAGAGTTACGACATTTGGTTCAGCGTATTAGTCTATACAACAACATGCTACTTTAAATAATTGTTTATCATATTCAGGGTTAAAATGACACAAACCGATTGATCCCATCGATTTTCTTATCTTTTTGTGCAGTTTGTTTCGGGAATTACCGCAGAAGAAGGCATTTTATATGTGCTTTTAATTTAACAGTTTTATATTAGATGACATCTTATGTCATAGAAAGCTTCTGTACTTACTTCTGTCAAACTCTGCCGCGGCTCAGTCGCAGTCGATCGTTCGCGGCATACTAGCCGTGTGCTCGAGTCGGGTTTCTATAATATTACTAGTTAATTGGTTTTTTAGTTATAAAAGTCCAAATTAGGTTATGAAAATGAAAACGTAAGTAGTTCCAATTAACGTCATCAGGCGGCGGTAGCATCGTCGTGTACGCTCCCTATGAATGACCTACATGAAAAATATTTGTAGTTAGCGTAGGTGGGCAGTATTGCTATCAATAACTTGTTATCTCAGTCCTAACATTGTACTGAAAGATTTGATTGAGCGTAACACCAACAACCTGTCTCACAGTTTGGAAAATATTTAAAGTAATAGTAAATAGAAAAATAGAAGGTATAATGTAACTTCTGTAATTCTGTATTTCTTATGTAAGATTTTAGTAGTACATGGCAGAGTGCTTGAAAGAACATTAATTCCTTAAGTATGTCATGTACATTTGTACATACGAGCTTTGATTGTTTACTTGAGTAATATCAAACGCTTTTCAATTAATCTTATAAATGTATTTTATACATTAAGTCGCAGTAACTTTAAGCGAATCTGATTTATTCAGCGTAAAGCGAAGTCACGTTTCATATGTAAATTGACATCGTGACTGAAGCCGTTTGGGTAGAAGTTTCAAAGGGTATTTTTGACGTCCGATACTTAAGTTAGTACGTGCGTTCTTTACTAAGCCCTATTTCGTTGATATAAGAAACTGGGTTGAGTAATTATATTTATGAATTGCAAAAAATATAAATTTAATTAATCAAAACAATCTATTTTTATAAAAGTTGTCATATTTTTTATGGGGTACCTAATTTGTTGTAACTAACCAGCAAGTTAATCGGCTGTATTAACATTGGCTCAAAAAACAAAAAAAAATTAATAAAGTTTTACAGGTGTTCTATAGACGACCATATTATATGTTCTATATTATTAATATATTCTATAGAAAAAAAAAGTTGTTAGCAAGTTTGTTAGCTGATTACAAAATGTAATTTGAGCTTAATTAATATTAGCAGGTATAAAGTTTTAACATACAGCCCTATTTCCAAGTAGTGAACACCTTATTATATTATATAATCCGTTTTAGTTGTTTTATTTAATTAGTGAACTCCTATTATTTATAAAGTAACTCTAGTCATGAATGTTACGATATGTACTGTTGAAGAATAACTAATAGTATTTGGTACTGGTAAGGTTATCTAAGGCTAAGTAAAATTTAAAATTATCATACTTGAAAGTAACAACAAATCATTTTTTTTATGAAATATTTTGATTTGCTTTGATTTTTAAAGTAGTGATACTACTATATATGTAAATTAAAAGTTGAAATAGATGACATATACTTAAGAAAAAGCGACGAGGACCTCTGGCGTTCGAGACGGCATTCGAATCCGCATCTCCAGCTATCGCGGCTGACGCCTTAACCAATTCGGCCATACGTACACAGCGGAACCCGTCAAAATTAATCAAGTACATGTAATCTTGTTAATTTTAACCGGTCTTTGGCACCGTTTTACCGCTCTAAGGTGAAACACTACTATCATACTTGTGAAATATATTAGGTAAATATTAACAAAAATAAATTTTACGAAAAGTGCTATAAATATAAATAAGGATTAAGTCTTCTTTTCTAGAATGATATCTCGGCGTAAAATGATCAGGATCACTCATCATTGAGTCAATTGCTTAAAAAATAAGATGATGTTTTTAGCACTTTAGTAGATTGTGATATACATGAAGATATTATATTGAATAACACAGTTGCACAGTATTTAGCGTATAGATTTTAAACAGATTTCAAAAAAACCTTAAACATGGACCACAAGACCCAATAAAGATACAAAATAAAACCATTGTACATTGTTTACATTATTGCTCTGACATCATCACAAGCATAGAAAAAAATTCAACGCCTAAACAAATCTCCTAAAAATTACCAGTGGCGTCAGAAAACTTACATCTGGTTCCAAGCGTTGTACGGAAGTGAGACGGACGTGGACGTTAAACCAAGTAAGATAAAGAGAGACTAAATGCGTTTGTTGTATGGTGTTCACTGAGAATGGAAGAAATTTGATGGACGTAAAGAAGAATTAATGAAGAAGTCTTAAATTTAGTAGCAACGATGAGATTATTGCTATCACAATTCGTAGGCGATTGAGAATAGGAGATGAAATAAATTGGGGCGCCACATACGGCTTAACAACTACATTATAACAATAATAGAGAAAAAAGATAAAGGTGAAACGCCTATAGATCACTAACACTAACTATAGATCAAGTTAAAGGAAATAACAATGTAAAGTCGTACGACTATGCACCAGCTCAAATCGAAATCAGAACAACGTACTGAAGGCCTTCACTCCACCGGTGAAGTCGGCAGAACTTAGTGTTTTCATTAATAATTTTTAATAATTAATAAAAACACTAACTTATTAATAGACGATTATTATTAAATGAATATGGGTAGACCTAATAAACGCTGGTCGTATAAGATAGCTAGTTACACGAGGAAAGCGAAATAAATGAGATACGCCTGTCTTTAAAGGAGGAAACCGAGATCAAAGACAATTTCTAAAGATGGTCCTGAAATGCTTGTAATGAAACTTGGATAGCCAATGAGACGAAGGAACAACGTGCCCACTGTCTCTGCTTTATCCACAAGCAGCTATATAATGAGACTATGGAGCAATAGTGCACCAGTTAGGTACTATAAAAATACTAAATTCGCTAAAGCTGTGCCCATAATATTTGAAGAGTTCCCTTGATTTCTCCAGGATTCTATGATCAGACACTGACCTGAACACAATAGTACCCATCTGAACCATATAATTGGAGATGAGGTAACAAACATTAAAATTATTGAACAGTTCCCGTGACCTTCTGTGATCTTCATCATCAGCACAACTACGTTTAGTATTATTTATAGTAACTGCACCAGTTAGGTACTACAGTTACGTACCTAAATGTACAATGTACAATACTAAAATCGCTATCCTAGTAGAGATTAGTACTGAGGTAAAAAAGGTTAAAATGCAACACGAACCTCTTTTTATTTTAAGTAGGTTTAAACTTAAAATATAAAACACAACTTTACTCTGTTGACCTATGAGGTGATCCACAAAATAAAAACGCTATAGGTTATCAATATGGTAAGGTAAATGATCAATATGGAAACGATGGTAAGAATAGAGGTTTATTTATAATATTTTTTTATTTTATTATACCTACTGGGTGCCAAAATGCTGGTGTGCTAATTAATTATTAGCATATTACTTTTTTTTATTTGGTCCCTGAAAATACGCATAAAATTCCGATTTGATGTGAGCATCAAACTGAAAAAAGTTAGATGTGTTGGAATCTTATCGGGTCGTCGAAAGATACAAATTTAAGTCTTTGTTGTATATTTAGCCATACAAATAGCCTTCCAGTTCCTCCGGATAACTATCCAAAAAAAAAACATACCCGCTGGACTATTATATTTGGACTATAAAACATAGTTTTATTTTAGTTCACCACAATGTTGGTACGTCATGTTATGACTTATTATTTAATTTTATTCTTGCACGCTTTATACTTTGATTATACGACTAGACCTCCATATTAATCACCTCATTGCTCTTTTTAACGAAAATCTAGCAGAGTTTTAATGATTCAACGACCGACTCTGCAATCTTACCAGCTGATACGAAACCAATTTAAGAAATAAGGGTTCCAATCAAGGAAGCAGGAGTTAATTTGCTCTGAGCTGGCGGGAATTAAGTTATACTCTTTCTATTGCATTATTCACACATCAGTACAGTATTGCATTCTATACTATGTGTATTATACATAGCTTCAAGTATTCACATGGTCTCATTCGTAAACAGTGATACCATTGCCAGTATCCTACTCAGAAATTGATATTAGGTACTCATTTATTACATACCAATAATGTTTTAGAATGTAATGCTTTGAATACTATAGTGATAATCATCCGTTATAGTACGCTCTCTTCTTAATTACGTTAATAATGCAAATGATGCATATCATTATTTAAGAATTTTTAAACAGTAGCAAGTTTAGCTATTACATTTGCTATACGCTAATTAATTACGCCTTCTTATTAAAAATGCTGTGGACCTGTATGTTTGTAAATAAAATAGTAGTATATTTAACATAATAGTGTCATGATGATTGATTTTCAGTTGAGTAAGTGTTTAGCCGGCAAAGATTGTCGAGTGGATTGATTGTGGTATAAGATTTAATAGTTTAGTCAATTAATCATGGTACTATTCAGACAAGAATTAAGTTCTTTTAAGTTATACATATGTATTTGACTTTAAATATATTCTCTACGCATTCGACTGCGTATGGCTTCATATATTGATATTTTCTATATCGGGGCTCTAAACAAACAATTCTACCTACATTTAGCTCTATAATGAATAGGTATGCGTTATAATTCTACATTTTAACTTTACATATTCGCCTAATCACCTGCGCACTAGCCCCGAACTCATGCCTACGTGATTGGGCACGTTTCTTCTCAGATGACTAGCGCCATATTACCAAGCCACTTGCCGATAAAAATAGCACTTGGCGATGACAAGAATAAAATACCAATTTTAGTTTAGTCGGAAAAAGACATGTTTCAGCAACTTTCCAGCCTAATTTTGACTTCACGTTTTTTCAAGTTATTTAAGGTAGCAAAATTTTGTACAGCGATTAAGGAAACTTTGTCTTATAAAAGCGATGATGTAGATAATATTATTTTTCATTACAGTCAATTATTTCTGCTATAATTCCGTGATGCTAAAATGCCTAGCCGTTAGTATGGACAAGAACAATAGCTCACAAACAGTATGTAAATGTTTTGGCTACTGAATAGGGATGCCGGCGCATTGCATCGGCTTGCAAATTTCGGATCTGTCATGTGTACCGGCAAGGCTTTGCTGTATGTGTTAGCAAGATACTTCACATACTTGTTCAACAATCTGATTTTTTGCTACTTGCACAATGGAATTTAACCTTTATTTAAACATATACTCTTCATATGTACCTTGTTACTGTACTGTGCATGTGTACTCATTCTCACAGTTGAATTTTATGTTTTTAATATATAAAACTGTCCTGTGCAATCTACAAAATCATTCATAATTGATGATCAGGAGTTGAAAAATATTGACAATCAGCCTAAACTAAATACGTTAGGTTAATTTCTGGTCTTAGATTGCCAATAAGTTTTTTGCGGCCTGTGAACTAGTCATTTAAGCAAAGTTGCTAATAAGTATCGACTGTGACTATCGATTTTGCGCTTACATACTTAATTGATAAATAAACAATAGTTATTTGTTATGCAAGGCTGCAAAGTGGTTATTTGGCGCTAGTGTTGAAATTGAATGCTGACCAAGCGAAGGAAGCTAAGATTGATTCAAAGATAGATTCCTGAGCGTAGCGAGGCTTTCAAGACACGAGACGCCAAATAATTTTGCAGTCATGCGGAACACACAATTTTTCACCTCACTACAGCGAGGAAAATTCTAGCAGCAAAAAAAAAACAATAAAACAAAAGTTATCGCGCGATTTTTAGGGAAATCATATCGGCATCGCTACTAGAATCATTCATTTTTATAGTTGAAATGTTAAGTTCCAAGAGGTTAGCACGGGACAAATCCGACATATCTACGTGAATTGTGATAACTTAAAACCTAAAAAAAAATTTTCGGTTGCGTTCAGAAATTACATTATTATTATTAAATTAATATGTAAAAATATATTTCAATTTCTGTATCAAATAAACATTGATCGTGTTTTATGTAACGGATTAATTAGTCAAAATATGTAAATTAAGCTGAAATACTATTAGTAGGTACATATAATAAAACCTATTTGACATAAAATAAAGTGTAGGTAAAAATAAAAAAGTTAAAATTCTGTAATCAAAAACATGGTTATTATGAACTCACCGCGGTACTGCGAACATCGAAATTTGTATATTGCGAGCATCTTTCTCTTTTACTCCAATGAAAGTGACAGAGACAATCGTCCGAAATTTACGAATATCGTTTTTCGCGGTAGCGCGCCAGTCACGCGTTGAAGGAGTTTTATACTTAAAAAAAAGTTACATGCACCACAGAGAATTACAATCATCGGCTTCGAAATTTGAATGACGTTTGCACGCTAGCGGATAAAATACCTAGGCTTTTCCACGCAGATTTCGCGCTATAAACTAAGGTTTTCCGAGCGAGTGAGGTGAAAAATAAGTAGTTTAATACAGCGTTTCTATCGCTTTAAAATAATAATCTAATGTGCACTAAAAATAATTTGATTTTTTTGATGTTCATGTCGTTAAGACAGTTTTGTTTTTCTTATCAAGTGTAAATATTGATTTATGCTTCATAAATTCTATTAATTCATAGAAAAAGCTGTATAATAGGTACGACTAAGTTAAAATGTGCGGGTTAGTAAAATTAGTGTGCATATACAAACCTTGGTACTACGGTACATACTTAAGTGAATCGATATTCTATTAAAGTCCTAGTGCAGTAATATAAAAAAAAATTGCGTTTTTAATATCTTGGGTTATAAACAAAAATCGGTTTAATAAGAGCCATGTTATTATAAAGAAAGTATGTTAAAGAATATATTTAAAGTAAACAAGTCGTATATGATTTTCAATTTTAATTCAACTTTGTATGAAAATTTAATTTTTACAAACAATGTACCATACCTACTTTAAATTTTCAGTCCACTGGGACAAGTTGGAAGTGTGCAATTTAACTTTTTTAAAGAATACACTTTGTTATTTTGTGCATCGCAATATATACTCGCACTTCTATACTTTATGGCACGCACTACTATAGTGCGTCTTAATTTAATCATAAATCATAATGCATATGTAGTCATATTAAATTGCCTATTTAACTTATAAATATAAGTATAATGTCCTAATGCCGTCGAACATTGATCCCTATTGAAGCATACAAATAACTGCGAACCTCAAAATAACAAGTTACGGTTACGTAACCAAAATATAAAAAGTAATCGTATTAAGAAAATATGGAACGCGAGAATAATATCACAGTTAGAATTGCTTTAGTCGTTAAAAAGTTTTCCAAAGAAACTTAACTTCATTCGCCCGTAGAGAAATATACGTACAGATTGACGTTTCATCTCAGACTTAAAAGTTTTTAGAGTCCGATGATATTTCCATCTAGAGACTGCTGATCCATCAAAAATTTCGGAAAAATAATCGATCACTGCGGGACGTGAAGACTACTACCACGCTTGATACGCCTTACCAGGCCACAGTTGCGTTAGCAACTGCAAGACGAGATTTAAAGTGCTGTGGAATAATAGTTATTTGTGCAACAAGAGAGGAAAGTTGTTTTTTCTTGCGAGTGTTAATTTTGAGTCCCGAGTAAGCGAAAGATTATATAATTGAATCACGAGCGTAGCGAGTGATTCTAGTGTTAGAATCTTGAGCGTAGCGAGGCACTCAAAAACACGAGATGTAAAATAACTTTACTCTAGTGTGACACATACAACTTTTCACCTCAGTAGTGAGAACATATTTAAGGTTAAATAAGTTACCAAAAATGACATTTTTAGTACAAGCTTTTATTGCCGACTGTACTTTTTTCACAAACATCATCTACTCTTCGAAAGGATTCTAATGAGCCTAAAACACCACGGGTTTAACTTGTGTAGTTTAGGAGTTGCTTTTGCTACCTTCTGACTCCAGCATCAGATCAGATCAGTGGTAAAATAATATTGCATTGTAACCGAAATTACATAAGTGTGTTAAATTTAAGCTCAATCGGTTAAAGATGTTTGCTTCAAAATTGAGTTGTAAGATTTCATCCGGATAAATATACAAATACATACATAAAGTAAAATAACATCTTGTAAAAAATTAACATCAAGTTAACCACACTCATTTAAGTGATTTATCTGCAACTGCACTGGCTTCATTACTTAATATTTTGTTTAAATATTTTTCATTATTAAATATTTACATTTCAAAATTATAATATTTGATTAATTTGTGAGGGTCCGAAAGTGTTAGGGGTGTTAAGGGAGTCCATTATGTCCTATTATAATAAATATATACATATAAATACTTAAATACATAGAAAATACCCATGACTTAGGAACAAATATCTGTGCTCATCACACAAATAAATGGCCTGACTGGTATTCGAACCCGGGACCACTAGCTTCTTAGGCAGGGTCATAACCTACTAGGCCAGACCGGTCGTCAATTAAAAAGCTACTTTGTCTCACTCCCTGGAGTGAGGAAAGTAGACATGTTCGAGCTGCTGAGGTGAAAAGGAAATTTACGCATACTTAACTAGTTATTGCATTAAATGTAAAACTGTCCCTTGAGGCACTGTACCAAGGACGTTGGTGGCATTTCCTCGTTGTATCGCAAAAATAATACGTTGTGCCAGCAAACCGCCGGCTCTTCGGTCACCAATTACATCAGCGAGACGCTTCGCGAATGCTGCAAGAACTTTGTGCGCGCTGGGACCCCATGAACCTAGCGTCTCTACGCCAACCGGTACAAAATAGTACTCTCTGCCCAGGCTCTTATATTTAAAAACTTCGGCGATTTCCGCCGCTGAAAAGGATATCTTAATTTTAAAATAACATATTATTTTATTATTTATCGAGTTTCAATAAAATTAATAAATTGATTACATGAGGATAGTAATTTTTCTAAACCCACTACATAACATTTTCCATCTTTAGTATCAAAAAGAAACTTAAATTGCGTCCTTTTACTTCATCATCGTATGTAATCTTCAAATCCATATTTTTAAAGCCACATTCGTTCAGGCCTTCAGAGCAGCCATCGTCGCTTGTAAACCGGTGCATTGATTTGTCTTGCAGTAACGGGACACGCTTGGAAAATTTTCCTCGATTTGATTCTAATATAGCCTGTCGCAATTCTCCAACATTTTAGCATACAGCATAGTGTCCTCCTAAAATTGTGACACCCTTTACTTAATAGTCAGTTTTCAACATTTCTTGACAATCCCAATCGATTGTGATAACTTAAGTTTCTTAGATGGTTTCTTCTTGTATGTTCTTGACATTGCGATTGTTCGTGATGATGAACTCTGGCTTCATGTTCGGTAACAATCCTTTTCAAAATCGAAGTGCCTCCATGACTACATCTCTCCAAAAAGCTTCTTGATGTGTCACTGTTGTGGCTAAGGAATACTAGCATTTATCTTCTATATTTCCTTAAGTAATGAGTTCATGAGGCTGAAAATTAGTGTATACAGTCGTAATGAGTTTTCACCTCGAAAGCTTGAACCGTAGCTTCAAAGTTACTATTGTAATACTTTAATTGTTTGTTTGATTAACAACTGTCGCAAAACTGAATCTGATTGTATGTTTCAAAATAACATCAACAGACATAACTTACGCACTTCCTTATGACAATTATATGTGACATTATCCATGAAAAGGGATCTTATTGTCGATGGCGCTTATGTCGTTGTTCAAGACGATACAATACAAACGCAACGCGATTCGACTTAAGTGCCATCGACAATAAGGTCCCTTTTCCTGGATAATGACACATATATTGAATGAAAATAAAACTATAATGTTACTTAACAAATTGCTGTATTAACCTCTAGCCGCCCGGAGACCTATAAAAAGGTCTCTTATTGAATGCAATTTTGAATTTTAATTATGACAAACCATAGTTGCATTTGGCCTGGCAAGTTTTGATTTCTGGGCGGCTAGAGGTTAATTACCTGAATTGACGTATTCTGCAGGTTTGCCAGCCGAATAGTATATACGGCCGAACGTAGAGACTAATGACAATCAAACCTGTCATTTGTCTTTACGTATTTACTTTTTTATGTATATATATGTCCTACTGTAGAGTGTAGATGGCTAAATAAACTTAACTTATACAAAAAAAAAAACAATTGAATAATTACATTTTCTCAAACATGCAATGAAATATCGTCCTTATGTGTCTCATACGCGGCCGGGAAATATGGCGTTGACGGCCTAGGCCGGGAATGATTATGTTTTATGTCTTTGATCTTCATGAAGCTTGTTCAAATAGCTGACTTATATTTTTTTATCATTTTCAGTGACTAAATGATTAGCGGGCAAAAAAATAATCTTGCCTTTTTCAGACGAAATGGTATGAAGAATGAATTATTAGGAATTATGAAGACATTTATTTTATTTATCATAAAATTGAAGTTTCATATCATCAGGTTATTACATTATTATACATGCTCTCAATTTAAAAATTATTTGCCGAAATATTGGCAACAGCAAACACTATTCCACGCATGCGCGATTTCGAACGCACGTTTGAGTCAACTAATCACAGGACACGACGGCATTTGTTTTACTTGTTTTAATTATTGCGGAATGGAAAAGTTTCACGTCGTGTAAAACTCTGTTTATTAAAACTAAGTAGTGGTAAATGGTGTGATTCAATGCTTTTGTGACTTAGATATAGTGTTACGGGTGTATTAAAATTGAATAATCTAATCAGGCCCGGTTTTATGTATCTATATTTTTGCAGGCTTAGTATACTATCCGTCTATACAACTCAGCCTGCAACCCCCTGTTTCTCGGCGGCCGCAGTAATGTACTTATTATGTCTGTGTCTCAAACATATGTGTAATGGAAATTTAAAAAGAGCCACTTCCCGGCCTGGTATGAAATTTCATTACAGACTCCTCGTCTAGCCGCCGCCCCCGAGGCGTGATACTTTCTAGCATAAAGAATATAATATTACTATTTCATTGCATGTTTGAGAAAATTTTGCAAGCAAAGCAAATAATATAAAATGGAGGAAAATCTGTTATGTTAGCATGTAAGAAACACGTAAATTATAAATGTTTAAGGGATAAAACCCATGTTGTGATTTTTTTTTACTCCGCTTTGTTTAGTGAACGTAATCTATTAAATTTAATGTCACTTCTATTCTAATTTAGTTTTTGAAACAGTTATTGACGAATTTGATAGTAGAAGTACGACGCTAGTACATTGACATTTTTGGAAAGAGAATTTGAATGTGTGAACATGAATAACCTCTTTTCTGTTATAAGATAGCGGCATCCGTCCATTCACTATCGTCATTTCTTCCTCAGGTTGTGAACAGCTGGAAGGAGCTGACCTACTTCCATAGTTACTACATCTAGATTTAGAAATACATATTAGTGTCTGCCGTGATCTGTAATGATTATTTGCCGTGTGATGCCGGCTGACTAGAATAGCAGCACCCCATCTCCTTCCGCGAGTGTCGTAAGAGGCGATAAATGGAAAATCCTACGGACGGGCAGCAGCGTCCGGCGAAACTCAATCTACAGGTACCAGAAAGGTATCAGTGCCATTATGACTGAGGTGTCCTGTAAGGAGAACTACCTATAGGTGGTCGTTACACTGCCGCCGCGTCTCGTTGCGAGATGCGGAGCAGCGGACTCGCATGCGCAGACAACGCATCAACATCCGAGTTTACTCCGCATCTCCGTCCAGAATTGGGATGAGCGACGTCTCGCGTTACTTCCGTCTCGTGTTCACATTCGAACGCTAAGGTGAAAATAGTTCTTATGTGTCGATAAAATGGAAACGGTACTTATTCAGAACGCTGCAGTGATACTTTCAGTTAAGTTTTTGTGGTCGAGACATAAAAAGCAAAAGACACTGGATACATCCCTATTCACAAACTAGACCTATAAATGGGTCTTTTACTAGAGATTACCAAGATTTAAGACAACACGAAAAAGTTTTTTTATTGCTTCCGCATGTCAAACGCGTAATTTTATTATTTGCTAAGCAAAATTAGACTGATTATTTCTGGCGCGGACACAAATTTTCGTCCTTAAATTACAGCGGAAGGAAAGCTTTGGCTTACACTCAAGTAAGTAATAATCCTACTACTTCAATTATACTTTTATAAAAAAATTCCTTAGGTTTTTTTTTATATTTAGACAATGAATAAAGCCAATACTGTAAAACTAAATAGATTTGGAATTAAATATATAAAAACAATTTTCGTAAAAGTAATATATTGGACGATCTTCAATTTCAAAATTAAACATATCGACGTATTAATTTAGTATTAGAATAGAATAGAATAATTATTTATTCGTAGCATATACTATTGACAAGGCATTGACATGACAAAATTGTTAAGTTCTACATCTGAAGTAGAGTTACGCCGCGAACTCGTTCAATGTTATTTATAGTTGATAAAGGCAACTTCTGTCGGTATTCACTGAACCGAAACGGTTTAACTGTGTAGTTATAAGTTTGACATCCGCTTTTGTAGAAAAATGATGTAAGCAGGTATTTTTATTTAAAGTTGTACATACTCAACTGTCTTCTAAAGTTATTATGTGAATTACAACATACGTGAATTTTTTTGCTCGTGTTTGCTCGTAATTGATAAGAGCAGCACTAGCAGCAGGTAGACTTTGGAAATAATTACTAAATAATAATGAATAAGTTGGGAAGGCATCTTGTCTGGGACGCCACATATTATGTGGACACTTTTGCGCCTTCCCACCTTTCAAAGACCTCGGTCATCGCTGCTACGGCAGCTGAGACAGCAGAACAAATCAAGCGGCTCAAATATGCAGTTATCGATTCTGGCTGAATATTTGAGACTTTTGGAGTTGAAACCCTTGGCTCATGGGGACCCGGAGCTCACATTATGTTTAAGTAGCTAGCTAACGCTTTATAGGGCAAGACTTTTTTTGGCTCAATCTTTATAATTTTTGGTTATGTAGCTTGGAGTCAGCCAAAAAAACTAATTTCTCAATTTGGGCAATAATTGCAGAAAACAAGGTAACATTTTATAGATTCGTTTAATTCAGTGGAAATAATCAAATCACTAAACTTTCAGTCTCTCAAGGTAATCTTGGTATTCTTAAGAATTAATGAATTTTAGGCTATACTCTTTCTACACCTAGCACTAAATCAGTCTTTCGTATTAATCTTACAAGTCTTAGGTTTTTGTCTTACAGCAAATAACAGCAGGATACATAAATATTATGTACTTACTCATATTACACATCTAGTCAATCTCGGATAACATTTTTTCTTAGAAGTAAAATAAATTGACTGAAAAATCTAATACAAAAATAGAATAACAACCTATTATATATCACAATAAGTATAATTATAAGACCGACAAAGACATAGAAAAACTATCGCAATATGAAACTGAGATCAATTCTTATTAAATATGTACCTGCCTACTCATACTACACATCTAGTCAATCTCATGTAACTTTTTATCTTTACACCTTACATCCAAATAGACTCGAAAATCTAAAACAATAAATAGAATATTTATCAAAATAATTATAATTCTAAATCAAACATAGAAAATGACTACTAAATTACATTACTTATGGCAATATAACATTGAGACCAATTTACAGTTAATCAATTTTCTTACAACCATTTACATGGTAAGGATGAAAGTACAGTATGCATAAAGCAACTTTACATACAGAACAACAAAACTTACTGCGACGATATTTATTTGGGGTACAACAGAATCCACATCTACGAAGTGTACTTTTTTTTTAAATGGCCTGGAAAATCTACTGGAGCTCTAGAGAGTCGAGCTGGTCCCATTAATTTTCTACAAGAGAAATCTTTTATCAGTGCATCAGCTAATTCACTACGAAACTGAAGTTGTGACAATGGCTTGTTATTGGCTAAACATTTTTTCAATGTGTCTTTGTAAATAATATAAGAGTTGACTATAGAAGCATCTAATAAGTAGTAAAATATCTTCATCCACCACCGTCTGCTTTTCCAGGCTACTGCGTAGGAAGACATCAATTGATCAAATCGGTCTACGCCTCCCATGTAATGGTTATAGTCTGATATAATTTTAGGGCAGACTATTGTTTCTTTCACACCTTTCTTGTTTGTCCGTTGAACAGTTTCCATTTCGGCAGGGCAATGCATATTTGAAGTCATAACTACAGATTTTGTTCCTCGATCCATCCATTTGGTTACTGACACAGAACCATCCATTACACTGTCAAAATCTCCAATTTTTAAGGCCTTATCTTCTTTTATACGATACTTAGGAAAATGTTTTCTGGGTGGCTGAAGTGTTCCACAAGCAAACAGCTTTCTTTTCAATAATTCTTTTACTAAAACCAGTGATGTAAAAAAACGGTCAAAAAATAAAAAATAACCTAGCCCTATGAACATGTTACTCAATTCAAGCACTATTCTTTCTCCAAGCCCATATTCTGTACGATTTTCTTTTTTTCCTTCGTAAACCTCCATACTAATCATATACCCAGTGACTGCACACCATATAACCCAAACTTTGAATCCACGCTTAGTTGGTTTATTTGGCATGTACTGTTTCATAGTAGATCGACCCTTGAATGCAATCATACTTTCATCAATGCTAAGGAAACGGCTTGTTGAAAAAGCTGTTCTAAATGAAGCTGCCAGAGACATAAGCAAAGGTCGAACTTTATGTAAGCGATCAAATTCAGGATCATTGCGTCTTTTCATGGTATTGTTATCGTTTAGGTGCAAATATCTCAAAATTTTAAGAAATCTCTTTAGTGGTATAATTTGTACGATTCTTTCAACCCTGAAGTTAAGATTTTTGCTCCAATATAATCGCAGCGAAGGTAACTGATGAAAACCCATAATTATCAACATACCATAAAATGCTTCAAGCTCATCTTGGGAGAGACTCAGTGTATAACTAATTGACTAGCATACCTATTAGTTTCTTGAATTATGTTAGCCATCACCTCTATCGTGAAGAAAAGTTGAAAAATTTTCATAGGCTTGGATATATCAACTTCTACATTTATCCCTTGGTACATTGAAATTGTATTCTTTGTATTCAGGTGGCTGCCTGTATCTTCTTTGAAAGTTAAATGATTCCTCGGGCACTCTTGAAACCGATCGTGCTCCCCCTCCTGTACGTGCTTGCCCTCTTCGAGATCCTCTGTCCCTATCTTGTCTTATATTTACAGATTCCTCCTCTTCATTACTGTTAGCTGAATTTTCCTCTAAACTAGCTCTACTAGCAAGGGCTTGGTAAATCGGCCAAAACAGGTAAGTCTGGTACAGGTGTTGTTTCTACTTCCTTGGGCACCATTGGAATTGATCGAGTGCCACCTCTTGCACGTGATCGCCCTCTCCTAGATCCTGGCTTGGAGAGAGCCTTACGCAGAGAATTAGCTTCGCTATTCAGCGCGGGAATGCTGCTAGCCTTCTGGGTACCCTTCCATGCGGGGCTGAGTTGGCTCCTATTTTTTATTTGTAAATATCTGTTTTAGTTTTTTTAGTTCTTTAGTTTTAATTAATTCTAGTTGTTGTTTTATTTTTAGGTTTATTAATATTGTAATAAAACTATACTTGTAATACCTTGTACAAATAAAACAAAATGGAAATGGATCAAACAATATATTATAAAATTATAACAATGAGGTATATATTAAAATAAAATAAAAATATTATTTAATGAAAATAAAACAAACGATAATTTAACAATATGGTCTCTGGAAATGGTACGGAAACTGTCGTGCGGACGTGCGCGAATTGTAAACAGTATTCGTATTAGGTACGTGTCCTTTTCGTTTTACCGCCATTCCTAACAAGTAACTATGTATGTAATCAGTTTCAAAATCCATCGAAGTTGAATTTGGTAATGTTTAAAGGTAAACTTAATTTTATCAAACATGCAATGAAATGTCTTCGTTATGTGCGTCATAATAGGCTTCGAAGTATCACGTTTAGGGCGGATCAACTCCAGAGAACAGGTAACGATTTTCATATAAAATTGAAGGCTTAGGCCGCGAAGTATTTTTTTTTTAATTTTTATGTATACCTGGCGTCTGTGTTCATGAAGCCTGTTCAAACAGCTGAATTATATTTTTTTATCATTTTTAGTGACTAAATGATTAGCGGGCTAAAAAATAATCTCGCCTATTTCAGACGAAATGGTATGAAGAGATTTATTTTATTTATCATAAAAATTAATATTCATATCATCAGGTTATTACATTATTATATTTATTATTCATGCTCTCAATTTTAAAATTGTATTGGCAACACCAAACACTACTCCACGCATGCGCGTTTTTGAACGCATTTTTGAGTCAACCAATCACAGGACACTTTTACTTGTTTCAATAATGGCGGAATGGAAAAGTTTCTCGGCGTGTAAAACTCTGTTTATTAAGACTAAATAGTGGTAAATGGTGTGATTCAATGCTTTTGTGACTTAGATATAGTGTTACGGGTTTATACAAATGAATAATCTAACTGGGCCCGGTTTTCTATATCTATATTTTGTTACTGTGCCAAAGGCAGATGCCGTAGCGCCAAGTAAGTAGATTATTTTTTGGTGGTTTTTTAAATGTTGTATATAGTAATTATAGCTAGACTAGTTATGATAGTCATTAATTATTACATCGAAGGCAAAAATACTACAAAGCGGGATTGGAGGGATAATTAAAAAACTTTTGTCGTGAAGCTGTTTTTAAGTGGTATTTTATTATTTATTTCATTGCATTAGTTTGAGAAAAGCACTATACATGCCTAGCCGTGAAAGGGTCTTGTAGGCATCGTATACTATCCGGCTTCCCTTCGGTCGGCCGTCTATACAACTCACCCTGCAACCCCCTCTTTCTCGGCGGCTGCAGTAATGTACTATTAAGCTGTGAAAAATTTCATATATTATTTGATATATACTGATATATACCGACTTGCTCATAGTAATGGTATGGAGCTGACCAATTATTTATTGTTACTTCATTCAGGCGCGAAATTGTCTCCGAACTGATGGGTTTTTCTTAACGATGACGATATTAATCTACTACAATTGCAGCAATTAGGGAAGTGTGACTCTTTGCAACCCCTCATAAACGAATTAAACGGTTATTTTTATAACAATAAATTTCGTACAGTTAGCAGCAAAAGTTGCTAAGCATTTGAAGTGTTCAAAAGGACTTACACGCGCTTTTATTCTCTTGACAATAGAGACATGTTGACCTCATTTTGAACACCTCAAATGCTTAGCTACTTCTGCTGCTGACTGTTCGGGTATAGGATTATGTATAAAACCGTACATACTTTATTCTTTAAAAATATATTAATATAATAGTAAAAAAATGACATAACTAACATTTATCTTAAAAAATGGAAAACAGGAACGCTCTCTGTGATGTCAAATCTAATAATAGGCACTTTTAATTGCTGTATGTTCTATTCTGATAAAAACGCTATCTCTTACGTGAGTATATCTCTTTTTTCTGTCACTGTTCAATAAGTTACAATCACTTGTGCTGTAAATATTTTATTTTTTGCCATAGATGCACGACACCTAGACTAATCGACATAGGAAAAAAAACCGGGCAAAACCGTGTCGAGCCACGCTCAATGTAGGGTTCCGTAGTTTTCCGTCCGTCACAGTAAGTGTTCCCACTTAAGAGTTAACAAAAATGGCCTATTTGATACATTGAGTTGTCATATTAAGTATAGAACCATAAAAACGGGCCCACAAAGGACGGTGACATTAAAGATAGAGTTATAGATTCCAACTCTACATGGAAAATACTTTTTTTTTTATGACATAGGCGGCAAACGAGCAGACGGATTGCCTGGTAAGCAATTACCGTCACCCATGGGCACCCGTAACACCAGAGGAGTCACAAGCGCGTTGCCCACCTTTAAGGGGGGTTGGAGCTCTGGGAACCTTACTCACCATCAGGAACACAACACTGCATATCTGAAAGGTAGCAGTGCTATTATGGCTGTGGTCTTCTGTAAGGACCAGGTACTTCCCCAGTTGGGCTGCCCCAGAATCAAGCGTGATGGTCATCGCTGTGCCCTACCTCTCATTGTTGGACGTAGTTTAAGGACATACCCGGGTCCAGAAAAATGTTGTCTATTGCAGTCCCACCATGAGTAGTGGGAAGGGGTTGTAACATAGAGTGATAACCAGTGTCATTTCAAGTCAGTTTTAACCTAATGTATGGGCGCACCTGCTCTGACCCCATTAAATCAGAAAAAATCTTAACACCGCCATGCAGGATATGAGCGTTTTACGTACTGCGACATCTATAGGCAAATTAATTAAACTATTGCGCGCGAGCTTAAAGTACAGATGTAGTGAATAATAATTATATAATAAAGATTATAATAATAATTTTCAGACAAAGTAGTATTCGGCTCCTAAATATTTATGCTAAATAAAAAATTGGCAACATTAACATGCGGTGTAAATAAATAAATTTATGCTTAACTTGGTATGCGTATTAAGATTCAGACAAGACAAATTATGCCAAATGAAAGGAGCCCACAGTTAATCAGTATGTTTAATTTCCCCTGATCAGACGGTAGTACCAGCACCGAAAGAAAGGTTTTCTTTCAATGAATTCACTCTGCCGTCGCGGTGTTTTTTAATGGGTCTTCTTCAAAACGTTCTGGACGTAGATATTTATCATTTGCTAATTTTTTTTTAATAAAATCTTATCAAAAGGTTTTAATTAGCAAAAACATGACGTATCGAAGGACAATAATAATTTTATATAAAACTAGAAAAAAATAAGATACCTTTATAGAGGTTTAGTATTCAAAATCAATTTATGATTCATCAGATGGCTACTCATTTCAAGTAGCGATACTGCTCACAATAAATAGGTTGATAAATAATAAGTGGTAGCAGTATAAAAATGCTATTGTAATCACAATCACGTATGAGTGGTTTGACTTCATCCGCATGATTTGTTCGAGCCCTGATTACGAATATGAGGCTTGTAATTATAATATTTCATTGCATGTTTGAGGAATAATATTTCTATATTCGGCTTAGTTCATAGTTATTATAAAAGAAATCATCAGTATGTACAGTCACCATGAAATATATATACTCAAAAACATCTGAACATGCACTTTATCCCCTCAACAATAGAAACGTTGTAGAGAGAGTACAGTAATATTCTTTTTATTCATTTTATTTGCTGGTTTTGTGATTTCAATAACTCCAAAGTTTAACGATTATACAAATAATTACTCTGTGGTGTATTAGTAGATACTGCCCGTGTTAATATGTCGATATTGAAATCAGAATTTAAAATGGAATCCGACTGCCGTGCCATTTGCATTTACTCATGTAGATTTATGTGGGAGCATTGCCAAAGGGAAACGATTTTCTGTCTTTAAAGGTTTATATTGGTTTTATTTATGCTAAAAAGGATAAATTGTGGTTTCCAAATAAAATTGTGAAATGTAAACATATCTTGCCAAATAGAAGCTTTGTAGCTTTTACTATTCTATTGTTTTTTTTTATAATTTTGTATTAAAACCGAGATGGCAGTATTGAGATGCCGAATTTGTATTCAAATTCGACTCAGTTGTTTGAATTGCCATTTTATATACCTTACCTATTTTACCTTCTAACCTAACCTGTGTGTGGATGCGGAGACAAAAAAAAACCTAACCTTTTAATTTACTGGTAGGTAGATGTTCCTCATGGTATGAATCGCATTCGGGGGGATTCCTATAAAAAAATAATTCCTTATAAATATATTTATCGCAGGGCGCTAATAAAATTGTAAATGCATTGCCTTTTATCGAATTTGCACGGCGAGTTACAAATCTTATATTATGCACTAGATCCAAAAAGGCGTATCACTTTATTTTAAATTTACTTTAATAATTTTTCAGAATACCTGCCATAAAAGAACAAAGTGGATTGCCCTCAAAGCTGAGGTCGGTGAAATATTTTTAGTGTATCTTTTTCTCAATCTTGCAGAAAGTGCATCGTTTTTCTTTATTTTACATGTAGATTTTGTTACAAAACTAACGGAACTACATATCGACGGTGGAAAGAAGAAACCCCTTAAGCGACATTTTGTTAACTTCTATGAACGTATCATTATTTTTAAAACTTATTCATCAGTAGTATCGTAATTGACCTAAGAAAAACCTTTAAAGCGAGATTACGACTTTTAGGTAGATGCTAGAATAAAACAATGAAATGACCTGTACATGATACTTGTTAATGGACTTTTTGTGGGGTCCCAACTCGCATAGGGCGAGTCACCGTCACCCCGAAAAAAAATTGGTTACCATTTTATTAGGCAAGCGTCTGGTTTTTTATTCAATAGCCTGGTATACTCTAATTCCATTAAAAATCAATAGTCCTTACACCATGGCGGGTGCTGTCTCAGTGCGCGTCTCATGATACGGACAGGAGCAACATCCGCTTAGTGTACCCTTTACATTTTATTAAATTGTCGAAAAGGCCTTTGCGCGTTGGCTCGATTCAGCTCCGTGTATGCCTCCCAAAAGTCCGGAAAACCATTGTTTCGTGTAACGAAAAGACATTAATAACACTAATAAACTGACTGGTAAAATTAACTTGTTTACAACTCAATGTAAAAGGAAGGGAAACCTATGCTATTATTTATATTTATGTATGATTATAATAATATTTTTTCTACTATTTGAAACAATAGTCTAGCATAAAAAAAAAAACTTTCTTTAACTATTTATATTAAAGCAAAAGTTATTTCAAAATAGTATTTTTATCTTCTACATAAGTCTCGTTTATTTTATCTCTTACAGTGCCATTATGTGATAGCCAAAAGCCGAGGGAACGTGTCACTTAAAAGGGCAAAATATATTCATAAATTACAATTAACCAACAGCACTAGTTGTTCATAATTTCAGAAGACACAATTAAGCACCTACCCTTATATAATATCGTCACCCTAGTTCACAACCGTACTAATTACATTTTTTTCAAAATTTGTTTTTTTATCGCTACCTATATAAAATTGAATTCTGCGTCGTATGGCATTTACAAAAACCTTAAAAGCCTTCTCCTTCCATGAAAAACAATGTGACACAATGGTACTAAGTACGAAGAGAGCATACGCTTTTGTACTAAAATCCATTATTTTGAAAAATTTCATGTACAAAAGCATTAAGTGACTTTAGGTCATTTGACTCCTATTCGAAATTATGCACATTCGTACTAAGTGCAGTTAGTTCAATTGGAACTTATTATATTTTGTATGCAGTAATGTATTAAGTCGCTTTAGTACAAAACATTACAAAAAAACATGTCACAAGAGCTGTTAATTGAATGGTTTTTGAACTGGTTGTTTGACAAACATGTTAAGTTACTTTAATACAGTCGGTATGTTCGTAAACTTTTTTAAAGCGAAATTGAAAAAAGTATAAATAATTCAATTTCAGGAATAATATTTTCTAAGCGGTGTCTAACATGCTTCGTTATTTACTTGAGCCATTTTAAATACGTATTATTTTTTATATACACCTACATTAATAGGAAGCGTGAGCGCTACTGTACCACGCCGTGCGCCGTTGCCGGGGTAGGAAAACTGCGCGCGCCATTCTTTTTTTTAAACAAAAACAAATATACCCACAACAGTCTCAACCTATATTTTCGGAGGGAGTCAGTCGTTGTAGTTATAGTAATTGAAAATATTACGTTCGTGATAATGTTAAGTAAAGGTCGAAGACTTGTAAATTTGGTAAAGCAGAATGATGTCAAAATCACCAAAACATAAATAATTACTAGAAATAACAGCACTTAACATGGTTGTGCGCAGTTTTTTATACTGTAAAGGTTAGATTTTGATGACACTAACAGCACTTAATACACTTGTGCGCTAGCATTTTAGTCGTATTCAATGAATGGTTTAACATTAAGAGCACATAGTGTGGTAGAACATAATAATGGAAGTGATGTTGATACATTTGATTCGTGTTTGGTTTGGCATTTTGTCACACCAAGTACACTTAATTAATTGAACTCTTGGTCGAATAACGTATAGTTAATGCAACAGTTCCCGTTTCATACATTATACAAGTTACAAAGATACCCACACTAACATGTTCTTTAGTTTTTTTCGTTATTTTCATAATGTATTGAGATAGTGTTAGGTTTAGGCATTTTTCATCTCAGAAGCGTCAGAACAGACTTTTTTTTTAATACTATACATTACCCACAAAATGCCTCTACTAGTAAAGTTAAAAACAATAAACAACCAAATTTATATTAATGCCAACTAAAACATTCTAGAACATGAAAATAGGCGTTTTGACTCTTGAAAATGACATTATAAAACACAGACCAAATGTTGAGTTGGTAACTTTTAAGTTAGCAAATGAAACATGGTTGTTTTGATAATTTGGGAAATGAACGTTCGGCGAAATAAAATTACGCGAAACGTGAGTTGGGAAGTGATATTCGGCCATATAATTTTTATAAATAAGATACCTAGGCGATAAATAAGATAATCCATTATAACTAACAGTAAAAAACTGATACAGAAATGAATGGATCTCAAGATTTTTCATTATTATGTTAGTAAGATGCGACAATGTTTAAATAATTTAATTACATTTTTGTTAAATAGAACCGCAAAAGTTTGCATTTATGTTTTATTATTGTTTTTTTTTATAGTACGATTTTAACCCACAATGGTCAGTATAATTATGTTTTAGTTCGATTTTTGTTCAGATTTATTAAAATGTCTGTTTTAATAATAAAAAAGTAATAATTCATAACATGTCTACTTGTTTTTTTACATTTCCATGGGCTAAATATTTTAATAATTACAGTACCTTATGTCCTAACTACATCGATGACGTATTTAACACGTGCACACTTGTATTAAGTGAGGGGTTTAGTTGTCTAAAGTTCAATTTTCAGTATGAAATCTTTCTAAGTAGTATATAAATAAAATATATTTATTTAAGGTATTACAATAATATGTACATGGAAGAAATAATGAAAAATAACGATAAACTATACTAGGTTATAAATAACTTAATAATAAAATAAACTACATTAAAAAATAATAACTAAAACTCTAAATTTAAGGTAGGCCCCTGTGGCATGGTTCCAAGAATGCTGGCAGCATTCCCTCGCTGTATCGCAACGCTTAGGCGTTGGGCGAGGAAGCTGCCAGCTCTTTTATCTCCGGTAGCGTCGACCAGCCGCTTAGCCAACTCTTTAAAAAGACCCTTAGCTGCTGGGCCCCACGGACCAAGAGTCTCGACTCCAAAGGCAACAAAATTGTAGTTGGAATCGAGACTCCTGTAGTGGTATATTATATTTGAAATATAATATCTCGAAGACCTATTTTACAACACTAATACATAATTTATAACTTTTTGTATACCATTGATATAATATTTATATGCAAACATTAGATTTGCTCTCCTGTAAAATTACTCAAAGTGTAGTTAGTACGGTTGTGAACTAGGGTGACGATATGTAGGTACCTACTTGTAATAAAAGCTGCCATGCCATTACTACAAATTAAAGCAATGAAAAACACTTTTTAGCGAGCAGGTATATAAAAGTATGTAGGTTTTAGTGTTTATTAGCTACCTTAACCGACATAAAAGTCATCAGATTGCTACGAAACCCGGTTTAAAAGACGCAGAAAAAAATGCTGATTCCAACGCTCAATTTCATCCAAAATTACGCTTAACGGGTTTCTCCTTTCCACCGTAGATATAATGTAAATATTATTGTTATTTTATCATAGCGTCTCATGCAATTATACAACAATATTATTAAAATAATTTTAGCTATTATGTAAATGTGATCATATGATTGTCTACGATCATCAAGTATCTTATTCAAATAGTAACGGGGGTGGCCATATCCTACTTGAGCCCGATAAATCTTTGGCGCTCTAAACTCGGCCGAACTCGACTTACAGAGGCGAAAATCCTAAACTCTTAAAAGCGCGGTAGCAAAAATAACACTTAAGCTGATCCCAAGCGTCTGCTGAAACTATTTACGTTGTCCAGGAAAAACTTTTCTCAACTTCTCATGAGTTTTGCCTTACTGTTAAGGTTACGGAGATCAAGTTTAACAATCTTTTTCTAGAAAGATATGTCTGTTTTATCAAATTTTGGTGCTGAATCCAAATATCTATTCAATTCGATAGAGGCATAAAGGAGAAATTCAATCAACAATGTACAAGACTGAAATTAATAATACTGTCAGTAATAAGCTCTGATGATGTAGACACTGAGCAATTCGTAATTATATATATAGATATATGTATGTAATGGTAAAACATCAATAATAGGCTGGCGCCTTGAATATCGCGATTAACTTGATAACTATCTACGTTTTTGTACAGCGAAGTTTACCCATAAATATAATGTTAATTCTAAAACTAAGTAGGCAGCTATCTACACCTTACACCGTAAAATGTTTTTCACTTGAACCGATTTCAGTGGAAAGTTTAAAGATTATACCTTTATTTATTTCTATGTAGCGTCAGCAGCAAAAATTGCTAAGCGGGCCAAGTGTTCAGAATAATCTTGATATGCTCTTGTTTCTTTAACAATAAAGTGGTGTTAAGCTCATGAACTCGTCGTTAGCTTAGCATGTTTTGTTGTCGACTGTACCTATAGTCATGTATTAGATTAATCTGTCAGGGTAGTTACCATATCACCTAAGTTGTTTAAAATGAAATATATGAAATTAATGTTACAAGCTTCCATTAAACTTGCAATGTTTGTAAGTGCAATGTTTGTAGTTGGGTCTAATCATGCAACTGAATTTTAAAACAGTTATCCTCAACCGATTGTGATGAAATGTAGCACATTTATTACTGATGCAGAACCAGAACGTAGCCATAGCAACTTCCACATTAAACAAGATAAGCCCGTCGACTTTAGGCTCGTTCACGTTTTCTCGATGGGATCATTTTGAAGTATGTTACCTACTTAATTAGGTATTTATTGTATAATTCGTGGTTTCGGAGAAACTAGCTACATACCTGCCACTGTGTCCATAAAAAATGTGAGTAGTAGCATTTGTACTAGAAATGGAACAATATATATATATATATATATATATATATATATATATATATATATTGCATTTACAGAGAAAGGCGGTCGCTTACTTCCATGAAAGATTTCAACAAAATTAAATTTCATCCATAATAATTGTGTAATTTGTTGCGTTTCTTTACTTGTGATTTTGCGTTGTCTAGTAGTATGCACTTTAAAGCCAAGATTTGTAATTATAAGTTTTAAAGCCTTCTTACTCAAGAACTTCAAGGCTGACGCCTGCTGGGGATGTGGTTCAAATCCCGTCTCGAACGCCGGAGGTCCTCGTCGCTTTTTCTTAAGTTTATGCATATTATGTTATCGATTTCAATTAATTCTTACTCAATTTTGAATAATTAATGTTTAACAAGTTGTACCCTCGATGTGATGTGATAAATATTAGTTTGCTCTTTTTGGGCCCTATCTCTAGAAACGGCGAAGGTATTTTTTTAAAGTTTATGTGCGCGGTTAAGTCCCGTTTATTTGTAATAATGTTACTTCAATCCCCGTTAATATTATTAGTAAAAGTCGTTTCATCATAATAAAATCTTTAACTCATGTGTAATATCATTCACAAAGATACCTACTGTTAAAGGTTTGGATACATTTGGTAGCCTAAGAGTCATTGATGTTTTCGTCTGGTAGTAACTAATCCAATCAATATGAGAATTGTATTATCAGTTCTAAAATACTATTTGATCGATTCAACCGCTGTAAGTTGATGTTGTAAACGCAGCCTATGGCAATCTGATAAATGGAGGCCTTTGAGGTAACATGAAGCTGTAATTTCGTACGATTATCTACATCTGTTATCCCTCGTTGTATTTTAATAGATAGGCATTTAAAGCTCGTGTTCATTGTTTATTTTATCCAACCAGCAGCTTAAGCATCAGCTTTATGCTTGTAGCCAATAAATAAATGAAGGCGTGGTTTTGTGATATGCATAAATTATATTCTTTATTTTCAAATAATATACAAGGGTTACATCTTAAACTACTTACTACATTGAACCTTAAAAAGACCCTTGAGGCATGACACCAAGGATAATAACTGAATTGTATGTATTAGTGAATATACATGTATATTTCATATAACCTCGTAAGACCCAGTGTGCATTACATTGTAAACTCCCTTTTAATGGCGTTTAAATCTTTTATAAAAGGAAATAGAGTAGAATTTCTATCGTTTCATTACTTTTCGTACAAAACAAAATTTAACCAAGTTCTCTACATACAAAGATTAAGGTTTTAAGGAACTATTAAATATTTTAGTATGGTGGGCCGAAAAAAATAAATACTTGCAAATTACATTAAATAAGCTTAAAAAGAATACTAAGGATAACTACATTTTCTGGCGTTAGAAATGGCAGATGCCATTTTGGCGCGCGTATCTAAAACGTCACCGCGCACTTACAAAATATTGACAATGTAAAGACACAGTTTTTAATAAGCCTTTAAGCACTCGAAAGTTTATTATAGATGTCGTTGTCCCTAAGTGCGAAAATAATATGAAAAGTACATGACAGTAAATTGCAAATAATTGACATGACATCAGAAAGTTTTATTTTTGTCACGATATTATGCTCATTTATGATGTATTAAACCGTTTCATATGTTTTGCGACACCAGACATTTACGTTCGTTACTTAAATGGAATTCTTTGCATATGCAAAGCATTCGCCATATAATGAGCGTATAAAAAATCTTAAAAATATGGTAATTCATTAGTCAAACCCATTGTACGTTGTGGTTTTGCTGGCAGTCCCAATAATTTACGTATATTTACGTAATACGAATGACATGAGTGACAGCACACATACATTAGGACCCGGAAATTGAACTTAATGTCTCAATAGATATCAGCCGGTTTTAACAAATATTTTTGCAACGAATATATTAAATCATTATTTCTACATTGTGATTAAACTATGAATGACAAATACTAGTATCGCGTCGACTACTAAGTATTTCCACCATACACTTTAAAAATGTTTTCAAATGTATTTTAGGATACAAATACAAGGAAATAGTAGAGTAAGGTAAGACGACGAGATAAAAGTTAATGTATCATTCTTAATTATCTTTTAAGACTGGTATCTAATCACCGATTCACTTTGATGATGATAGAGTACGCTACACAGGAGGTTTGTTAAAGTTAAGGGTTTGATAATGTCATTGAACTTAACATAATTATATCATAAATCTAACCACAGAAAAAAAATACGTCTAGTTCATATTTGACGCAAAACAGTTCATCTACTTAAAATAAACACTAATTTTTAAGTTGTTTTGAAACAACAACGACATCTATAATAAACATTCGAGTGCTTAAAGGCTTATTAAAAACTGTGTTTTGACATTGTCAATATTTTTATATTAACATATAATAGTAGTTTATGTATCTGTGCATAATGAAGGGCATTACAACAAGAGTGTGGGTTTATGAAACGAGCCGAAGGCGAGTTTCATAATAATATCACACGATTGTTGTAATGCCTAATTATGTATAGTTACATACACTACTTTATCTACACACATATCATTAAGTGTTTTAAGATGGGTTCAGAAACCGTAGGGAAATGACTTATTACTAGGGTTACTTGTAAACATTAAAAAGTCAACGAACAAAACAAATGACAGTTTGGAACGGTGGCGTTGCGTATTTTGTATCTCAGTCAATTTTTTTTTTAAACCATAGACAAGCGAATGAACTCCCTATTCTACTGTCACTCGAGTTCAAATGTCGTTCGATTTATATCAAAAAAACATAACGAATTGGCGTTTCGTATCAATGGCTGTTTTAATATCTATAGATACTAGATTAGACACCCCACTTGAATTTGACAGCTGTTCCAAATTTAAATTCATAACCTACTGATTTCAGTAGGTAATGTTAACATTACCTACTGAAATCTTTCTGATGGTTGGTAATGCTGGTCATTGCCTACGGTTTCTGGACGCATTTTAGAGCACTTATGACATGTACGTAGATAAAATAATATTTTAAACGGAATATAGAAAGTTATTATTTCCAGTTCTTATCAAGAAGGGCAAATCTACGTACCAAACATCTAAGGACCTTTCGTTGCCAAGATTTACAATTCAAACAATCATCGAGCATCACCGAAACAGTCACGTTTATGGAATTTTGGCCGACTATGAACAACCAGCAAAGCAGAAAACAGGATTCTGAGGGAGATCATAAAGAAGTATCGTCGTACAAGAACAGGAGAACTTGCCGTACTATGGCAAGACGCAATTAAAAATATATCAGTCGATACCTGTAAGAAAGTAATGAGCTAAAGAAAAACTTAACAATTCGAAATTCGAAGTCACAGTTGGAGACGAACGAAGGAAAGTCGTTCGAGAAAAAGGAGAGGCATTTCATAATGACTGTCTTAAGCGCAAGATAAAGTTTGCGGTATCTTTGATGATATGGGGCTGCATGTCGGCACAGGGTGTAGGCCCTCTGCACTTTATAGATGGAAGCGTCAATGCTGAGAAATACAAAAGCATCTTGGAAAAACTTTGCTGTATCCTTACCGAAATCTAAATTTATACATGCATTCACTTTTCAACAAAACGGCGCCTCATGCGATATGACAACGACAACGATAGTGTGGCTGAAGTCCAAAAAAATCGCTAACATGTCATGACCATTCATTTCGCAGCCGGGACTTGTCTCCCGTATAAACTTTGTGTAGAAAATGAAAAAAGTTGCGAAAGAACCCTTCTAGATCTTAAACTGATCTTAAGGAGAAACTTACCCGTGCCTGTAATGGAATAACCCCAAAATAATGTAGAGAGTTAATTCTATTCAATGCCGCTGTCTAAGCTGTTTTGGGTGCAAAAGGTGACGCCTCCAAGTGGTAGACGGTCCATTCTGCGTCGGTTGAACTTTAGTTCGTATTTATACGAACTTAATTATTGCGGGTGTTACATTTTGTATGTTAATATAAATAATGTTTTATTTCCTGTTAGACGAACTCATTTGCATTATGGGTTCGTATAGGCATCGGTGACGCCATGCTACGCTGCACCAGTAGCCTAACGTTACAGGGGCGCTATCGCGAACAACGATATTCATAAATTTCAAACGATTGTCTCTGTCACTCTCATGATGTCTTAATTCGAGTATAAGAGAACCTTTCTCTTATACTTCGATGTTCGCGATACCGCTCCAGGCGTCAATAGCCGCTAATTGTACTAGTTTTAAACAATTTATTTAAAAAATAATATAATCTATAAAATAATTGTTTATATTTGGTATGTATTATATTTAATATAAACACATTTTTTGTCCCATTTCCAAATCACGTGCATATTTCCTACGAGTACTTTTCAACACTAAAGAATTACGAGTATGTACTCGTACATACACCTAATAATACATAGGGATCTGATATTACTTACAATGATCACCGGTTTTTATTAATTAACTATTTAAGGGCGGTAAAGTTGCTCCAATTGCCACGTTATGGCGTACTTCTATTTTTAAAATATAATTTCTGCTCCAAATCTGTCGAGTAGTTTCGACGCGATCCACTCTTCACAACGAGCAGTGACCGCGCAAAGTTTCATTTCAGTGCTTACTTGTTCAAAAGTCGAGGCTATTGTTTTTTCATTCGACCGATTACTATATTATTAGCATATTACTTCTTCAATCGTGAAATAACATGTTAAAGGTGAATTTTTCACGTGCGTTGGAAAGGCCGTCCATATTTTTACTATGTACAATTGCTAACAGCGACTTCTTATTTTTCTTAATCTTAATTTTATATTTGAGTAATACGTGGAGATGCTGACATTACTAAGTAATAAAGTGATACACCTTTTATTTAAAATATGCGAAGAAACAAAATCAAAACAAACCAGTGGTATAGCAAAAGAGTTGGAGTTTTTTACAGCACACTTATCAATTTTACGATGACGGCCTAAACGCGTATATCCCGGTTTATTACACGCTATATCCAATGGGTTTACTACCGTTTGTACAAAAATTGGAACTGCAAAACAATGCGGAAACAATCAATGTATAAGTTCGTATGTATGATACAGAATCACTCGATGTTCCGAGCAGGTAACTTGCTGTTTAAAATTATTTAAAAAGATGTCACACGGGGAAACAAAGTGTTTATATTTCTTTTAGATATTTTGTAACCAGAATTGGCAATCTCGTCATTGAAATAGTAGTTTATCAAAATAGATTTGTTCCGTCTCAGTACCCTTTGACGTCAGCCGTTATTGAGGGCCTCTTCAGATGGGTTTTTGCTGGGAACATACCTATAATTTTTCAAGTTGCGGACGCAGAGATACTCTGTCATCCTTTATAGCTTTTTCCTTTTACTCACCTATTTTTTACCTCCTATAATATTTGAAATGATAACACATTTTTTAGCCTATCTATTTCTAATGTAGCATAAATATAATGTGCAAACCTGTTAATAAAGTTACAAGACTTCAATAACTTAAGAATCAAACGTTTTAAGTAGGTACTAGGGATGTATGTCAATCGTAATGTTGGACAATTCAAAATATAATCAATAACGAGACAGACCGTGAAATTGTAACCAATAAAATCATTCTGTGGTTGACAACTCGTGACGTGTGTTGAAATTGAATTCATGCACGCGTTTGTTGTCTATGTGTTGACCTACCTACTGCAGATTATATGCCGAACTTAGTTCAATTGCATTGCATTAGCCAGGCAATAGTCCGCAAGAGTGTCGAATCCCATACCACACGACGACGCAACCAAACCTTGCATATACTACGTCATACTATTCAAGTACTATTTCAAGGACAGCACGCGAGGTGAATTAAAGAACTTCGAAATAAGAAAAGATAGATATATCCATATATAAATCTGCTATTACTCCTACTCTAAATATTGATTAAAACTCCTCTATCGCTTCTACATGAAAGAGTCTAATTACAATTTATTAAAATGATTATAGGTATATAAAATAAATTAAAATTATTATGACTTGTATGTATTTTGCGTACACGGAACAATGGTATTCCGGACATTTGGGAGACTGAGGCCATTTCGACAATTTAATGATATGTAAGAGGTACACTAAGCGGATGTTGCTCCTGTCCGTGTCATGGGACGTGCACAGAGACACACCCGCCATGGTGTAACGACTATTTATTCATCTTTAGTGTTCAAACTTCAGTGTTCAATTTGGGAAAAAGCTAATACAACATATTTATACTGTTTTATTTTCATTTAGTAGTAAAAGTACGAATTATCAAGTACCTTTACCATATAGACGTTCATCCCTTTTCGGGATTAAACTCTTTTAAACGCAAACCCAAAACTGCTAATTTCTGGCTTCAGACCTACAGTCCTGCATTAATACGAGCTTTCAACCTCTTTTATCCCTTTCTGGGAAGTTAAAGTGATGGAAAATATTTTTTTTATATAATTTATTGATATAAACATTTAAAATTTAAAACCTAAACATTTAAGATTCACATAAAAAAATAAACGTTTCTGATACAGCTTCAACCCCTTTCCATTTGGGGTTGAACTTAGAAAAACTAGTACTGATCTATGAATTTATTAGGTTTTTTTTTTCTATACTGTTCAGCCGCTAACCCCTGATTAACTCTCGATGCTGCTCTGCGATGATAAATCAGTCTGGACAAAGACATTTTTATATCCAACATTTCTTCGAATCCAACGAATGCCTTACCCAACCCAGTATCTCTGCCATGACCTAGCGTCGTGTTGCTACCTATTGCTCATATTACGTATTTTTTTTTAAGTTTTATTATGAATACCTTATTTTCTACCTACGCTGGTGATAAAAACGACGTACGTAGTACATTTTTCATTTATTTCACTCTGGGGTAAAACAATAACTATTCCATTTTTGTCAGAATTTTAATTCGATAAATGTGTTTTATTATTTTACTACATCTTTAACATACCCCATTACTAGAAATTATGCAATACATCCCGCCCAGGACTTCCCAGTTCTAGGCCATGTGGATTGCACAACTTACGTCGTTGGGTAATGGTGATAGCCCCCATAGATTCGATAGCCTCGCACTCACGTTCAATTACGCTCATCCTGTTGCCCTACGTGTGTTCAACAGGCATTGACCAGATGTTACGCCAGAAACCAGTCATGACAGTAGTATCCGGCAGCTGCCTGCTAGACACAGTTGGTCACTCTGAAAGAGACGATTCTGCTGGAATCGAACCACTATTATTTTGGGGAATATTAAATATCATCAGGTCATGACCACTACCCTACCTACCGTACAAACTACTATTTTATACACTCGCTCCGGATTTTCGAGCACTTTATAAATACCTAACTAATAATCCCTTGCATGCTGAATCTTGATTCTTAGTATGCTTATCGATGCTCTGAAGCATGCTAAACATTTGATTTAGCTAACTTGCGACTAGAAACGTTTCACTGAACAGGAAACAGATCTCATACACTATCTAACTAATTGCTATTTAATCATCTGGAATATAAACGAACCTATCCTAATTTATGCTAGGGTTATTTTTGTAGATTATATAAATAAATATACCAGGACATTCTTACACAAATGAACTGAGCCCCGTGTAAGCTCAAGAAGACTCGTATTGTGAGTACTCAGCCAACCATATGTAGGTATAATATTCAAAATAACACTCCATACCATATATTTATATAAAAACTAAATAAATATATTGGCATAAAAGTATTCACACGGGAAAGGAATGCAGGATCGGATAAAATTTATACAGGGCGTCCCACGGCTATACTACATAAAGGGAAAGTCCCTTGAATATTGTAGATCATAGATGGAACATTTAACTGAAAGTAGATATTATTTTAATTTAAAAAACAATTTTAACATTTTAACTGCATTCATACATTTTTAAATAATTACATTCCCGGCTAGGAATCGAACCCGCTACATTATAAAAATAAAACAACCTGTATCTTTATCCTACCGATCGAAATTCTTCATCGTAAGGAATATTTTTTGCTACATAACATATTGTCATAAATAAAACGATGACCATGAATTATAACATTTTAAATTGAAAATTGATCAATTCAGTTTATCATATGCTCTAAATGAGTCTCATTCTGTTGAATACGAAGTTGCACTATTTTGATTATTCAGACTTTCTTTTATTTCTGACACTATGTCATTTAGCAAAAAATAGTCCTTATGATGAAGCCTTTCGATCGATATGATAAATAAGCTACAGGGTACTTTTTTTTCGCGTTGTGGGTTCGATTCCCGCTTCAATCACGTAATTATTTAAATACTAATGATAAAAAGATAAAAGATCTTTATTTTTCAATTTAGGCACATTACATGCACTTATGAACGTCAAAGAAAAAAACTACACCGGTTCGAACCCTACACCTCTGACCCGAGAAGATACCGGCAAGGAACTACGGCGGGACTTATTTTTTCAATACATACATCAAATCTTAAAGTACTTACATAATTATGCGAAGTCCGATAAGAAAATATGAATGTAGTTTATACAGTTTTTTTTAAATCAAATAATGTATTTTCTTATTACAATTTTCTATCTACAATATGCAAGGTACTTTCCCTCCATGTGGCATAGCCGTGGGACAGGTCTTTGAATGAAAAAAAAATCATTTCAAATATATTATCATAAATGTAAGGAAACACGTAATAAGCCATTTCTGAGAAATTTTCATAAGCAAATAGAAGAAACATCGCCTACTTAGTTGCTGTTTGTCTACTATCAAGCAAAGTTAAACAGTCGGATATTTCTGCAAACAATTGTCCGAACATTTAATGAAAAGGCATTCATCAGATGAATGAAATGCGTTCGACCAGAGTGGACACATGTAAAAATTTATAACAATGGACATTTGATGCTAAATGGAACTTTTTATGCATGAAGAAGATAGCTACCCATTTTAACAATAATGTCGTTTATCTTTTATTTCAATATTGTTTTAAATTTTTCAGGTTAATTAAAACTGACTACAATGCAAAATGTTTTTTAATAGTTTTTATTCAACTTGCAATGTAAGAATGTTCTTGTAATTCATTGATAAAGCAAATTTTATGTATTTTAACCGATTTTCCTAAAATTTAACACATTTAATGTGCAATATTATGGTACCACTGATCTGATCTGACGCTGGAGCCAGTAGGTTACCTACTGGCGTCAGTAAGTAGTAAGTCCAACTATATACGCAAAGTACCATGAGTACTTAGTTGATGATTTTGCAAAAGAAGTATAGTTGGCAATAAAATCTTGCACCAAAAGTGGGATTTTTGACAGAAACTTCCCAACTAGCAAAATATAGTCAAAAAGAAGTTCAGTTGATTCAACGTTTTACATGCAAGTTTTAATCCGATTTGGTTTGTCATAATAGAAACAGTGGGTTATAATCGGTTCTAAAAGGCGAATTATAGAACGTATTTGCCGGATAATCGTTACATACAGGTTTAAATAACCGCTCAAATGTTTGATTAATAATAATGAATAAGAATGACCAAAACACACAGTGTTTTATTTAATAAAATTTCTTACATTTTTTTTATTGTAGAAAAATAATAAACGGTAAATTTAAATATTTTGTAATCGAAATCTTATTAAGTTTTGAACGCTTGCTGAATTTGCATGGGAAGGTTACTTTATCGGTAAAGTTTATGATGATTTATTTTGTTTTTTACCATCGAATACACTCTCAGCACGAGAAATTTATTTACAAACGCATCTTTCGGTGCATTCAAGCCTTCTAGAAACACAAAAAAATACAAATAAAAATCCTCCCCCCTCCCGACCTTGTCAAAACCCACCCGCACGATCGTTTTATTCCGTCACAGCCCTTAGTAAAGATTTTTTTTTGAGGTAGGTAACCTTATGAATGTTTTTAATAAATGATGCAATATAAATGGGTAATTAAACTTGTATTTATCACTATGTTGATTCGGTACATTTTTGGTATGAAACAAACCTAAAAAAAACTTCACATTACTCAATAATTAACGTAAAACTGCCTAATTATTCTGCAAATGCTATAAATTGTCAATTTCGACATTACAATTCATGACATGAACAATAAAATTAAAGAGGTATATAAAGGATATAAAAAAACAGAATAACTTACTAATTAATCGAGATCGTTAGTCTTAACATTTTTAATCCTCTTAAATTCAAACTCAAAACTTTACTATTTTACTAAGCATAGTTGACAATACAAGTGTTTGCATTGTCAACTATACTTAGTAAGATTTTGAGATATTATGACAATTGGACATTTTTAGCAAGTTTGTGATAGTTGTAAAAGCAATTATTAGCTCTGGACAAGCACAAGTCAACATTACATTTACTGCAATAAATTGTAGATCTAGAACTGCAACCCTCAAGACGACAGCAACGAGGAGATTGTATTGTTTCATCAAATGGTGGTAGGTGGTCATATCCATCAAACCTTTTTCTTTTGATGGCGGTAAATGTGGTCGATATCTGCCTGCGTTTTGAGCTGACGAAGACTCGGCACCGTCAGCATCTTGGCCACTTTCTAGTCTATCCACCTCCGGACAATGTAACAACGAGTCAGCTACTACCACAATAATCGGCTTCTGTGTTGTCGCGTACCCGGGTTACAAGGTCGCAGATGATTTCAGCAACCAAATCAGATGTTAAAAGCCTTAAAAAAACAAAACCATATCTTAGTAATACAATTTACATTTTTCAACTCTGTTTTGACACGCACGAACGTGCGTTAAAACTTTCGGTACGAAAAAATACCCAAAATATAAATGTGAGGACTAATTCATGTCCACTACACAAAAGTAGAACGTTTACTTTAATTAAAAAACAACGCAACAAATTTAAATTACACAAAAAAATAAAATTCGTATATACCTACTTCTGGTCCGGCCGTCCGTCACGTCCACGTCCATGCTCAACGCTCAGCTCGCCGGCGACTGACTTTATTTTAGAGCGTATGAACACTATCCTAGAGATGAATGTGATTTTGTTGTAAATAATTAATTATCTGTTGCACATGTAGGGTGGACGCTCCAGTGAATGAACCCCCCCCAGTGAATGAACAAAATCTCGTTTTTTGGCTAGAATAAGAAATACAACTATTTCTACCACTTGTCGTATTTTTTTTCTTATTGTCAACTTTGTTTTCTATACAATGGCAGCACTTGGTAAATTTATTTTCGATCGGTTTTAATATGACCGGCGTTTGAAATTCACGTGTATCTAATTTTGAAGTTTTGTATGGAGAAGTTAAATCCCAGGTAAGAACAGTGCATATTTGGAGCAACATTTAAAATGATTATATGATACTTATCAGTTAAAACTTTTGTTATTTGGTTGAAATAAGTGTAAAACTTTTTATAAATGAACACTTTAGTCGTTTATTCTGCGATTAAGTTATTATTTTTTCGTGTTCCATTACTGACTTATCAAATGTTCTAAAACCAGTAAATGAACAATGTGTTCATTTACTGGTGTTGGCTAAATTTATTTTTTTGACTAAATTTAAATGTTAACGTAATAGTATTAAGCTGGTTTTTTGAAATACTGCTCAGAAAACGATTCTGATACCTTCAGCCAGTATTGGAACACAGGTATTCATACATAGGCATGAAACATTTAGTAGATGGACTATGGAAATCAGGCAGTGTTCATTTACTAGATTTCAACTAATTCTATATATGAACAACGTAACGACGAATGTATTTTCATACAATGTATAAGTTCCACTCACACAAAATCATTTGTTTTTCTTTATTTTATTCATCAAGTTTTTGTGTTATTGGAAATAACATTCATGCTATTGTTTATTCCATTTGGTCTACTTTAGGTCAATATCAAGAAGCAAAATTGGTTCAATGGATAATCAACAAAGCAAAACTTGGTTTTCCCAGAAGTTATTGATAGCGTGTTTTTTTAATGCAAATAAACGCGTAAGTAAGTTTAATAAAAATAATCCTGGGCCAAAATGGCCTGAATTGAGTGGCTGAGTGGTAGAGGTGTGACTGAGGTGAGTAGAATACTGTACCTACCTCATTTTTTTTATATAAGTAATAATTTCTGAAGAAAAACTCTGTGTATTATGTTCAAAAATGATTTTTAATACCAACTAAACATTTCTAAACAATGTTCATTCACTGGGTTTTACTGTGTTCATTCATTAGATTTTTTTGTTCATTTACTAGGTTTTTGGGTATATTTTGATAAATTCTCGTATAACACAAAAACTATTAAAGTAATAAAAAATCACAGAAATCATATTATTGTTTATTAAATGAAGATCTAATAAATTACATTACATTATCACAATTATTAATACATTTTGAAAGATGATTTTTCAAAAGTGAAAAATTTCTTAAGTGTTCATTTACTGGAGCGTTCACCCTAAGTAGTTTAAAATGTATCGTTGATGTTTGCCAAAAGTAAAATAAGGCAGGTATTTTCTAGTTAACGATTTCATTTATTATTCTTTCGGTACATTCATTTGGGCGATTTACTTAATAATAGACAACATTAATTGATTACAATAAAAAAAGAGTTAGATGAACTTTAGTAGTGTCAAACTAATAGTTTTTACTTACTTTTTTCACTACAGAACCATTCAAGTTTTCTGGAGTACAGTCTTGACCTCATTGTTGTTTTGATCTACACTTGCTAGAGAATCTGGTGTGTTATCATATTATAAGATTAGTAAGTCTTTTCAACTCCTCTTCTTCTAGGATGTAATTTCCATATTTTTTTTTTCAAATGGGTAACGCAACACAAGAAATAAGTAGATATACAAAACCTGAGCAAATATATTGGATTAGTAAAAAGGACCTTCATCAAAGAAGTTTCATCTAAAATTGGATAAGTGGAATACCACCCTTTGACGCGTGTCCGCGTCGGGTACTTTTGATTATTTTCGGGTGATGTTTCAAGATATCTAATATTTCACTATTAAGTCAGCGTGTCTTGAAACAAGGCGGAAGTAAGATGACAGGTAGACTAGGTACACATTTTACGACTAACACAACTTCTCACACTTACATTCACCATATGATTCATAAAGGGTTGGAATAACTCACAAAAGTTGAACTACAAACAGATACCTATTGTTCTACGAGCCCCAATGCAAAATAGCTCGTCTAGTCGCAATTCTGCATGCGTATTTTTTTTCAAAAACTAGTATTTCTACCCGAATCGACTTTGATGATTAATGGAATACACTAGACGCAATGTCACTAAAGCTAGCTTAGTTTTGAGTTGTACAAAGTGTACATCTCGTTATTTATTTTAAAATAATTTAATTATAAATATTACATCTCACACGCAAATAATTACGTCTGCTTCATATTTAAGGCAAAATAGGTCGTCTATTTAAAATAAAACCTGTTTACCAGGGTTCGTAATATAAAATATTATTTTCAAATTGAATACGGAATATTCTCTGTCATGTAAAATGACAAACCACTATATAAAAGGGCAAATTCAGCCTAATTTTTATTAGTCCGAATCGTTTTTCTATCGAGATGGCACGAGGTAAGCCAGTGACTGAAGAAGTGCGGAAAATTATAATCTCCAGTAACAATAAAGGCAAATCTACGTACCAAATTGCCAAGGACCTTTCTATGCCAAGGTCTACAATCCAAACTATCATCGAGCATCATCGAAAACACGACAAAATTTCTTGTTTAAAGAAATCCGGCCGCCCACGAATTACTACTAAAGCAGAAAACAGGATTCTGAGGAAGATCATCAAGAAAAATCGTCGTGCAAGAGCTGGAGAACTTACGGTACTATGGCGTTACGCAATTTAAAAAACATTTCAGTGGATACTTGCAAGAGAGTGATGAAGAGGATGGGCTACGGTTTTACACTGCTAAAGAGAAACCGTTACTTACACAACGGCAGAAAACTAACAGGTTGAAATTCGCCAAAAAGTACAGAAATTGGACCGTCGATCAGTGGCGTAAAATTATATGGAGTGACGAATCTAAATTTGAAGTCACAGTAGGCGATGAACGAAGTCAAGTCATTCGCGAAAAGGAGAGGCATTTCAAAAGATTGTCTTAAGCGTAAGGTAAAGTTTCCAGCTTCCTTAATGATTTGGGGCTGCATGTCGGCACAGGGTGTCGGCTGTCTGCAATTTATAGATGGAACCGTCAATGCCGAAAAATACAAAAGCATCTTACAAGAGAGTTTGCTGCCGTCTATACGTAAGTTAAAGTATAAAAATGCGTATACTTTTCAACAAGATGGTGCCTCATGCCATACCGCTAAAGCAACGATGGCGTGGCTGAAAAAGAAAAAAATACCTACCATGTCGTGGCCATCCAGCAGCCCGGACTTGTCTCCCATAGAAACGTTGTGGTGGAAAATGAAGAAGAAGTTGCGAAAGGACCCGTCCAGATCAAAAGCTGATCTTAAAGAGAAACTTACCTGTGTTTGGAATGAAACAACCCCGGAAGAGTGTCGACAGCTGGTAGATACAATGCCGCTCAGAATTAAAGCCGTTTTAGATGCAAAAGGAGACGCCACCAAGTGGTAGACGTTCTAATCTGCGTCGGTAACACTAAAGACGAACTTTTTTGCATTTTAGTACAATTGGTGAAACAATGTTTTTTTTTATTACCAAGGAAAGTTCGTTTTTTTTTTCATTGAATAAATAAAATACGATTTATAACTTATACTGTTTTTATATTGCTAATTCTTCCAAACACCTTCGTCCCCCAGAATTTTTAGGTTAACGTTAGTTTAGTACATTTTTTTCCTACCAGACGTACTCATTTGCATTAAGGCTCGTATTTCCATAGGTACAGTAAGGGCAAGCATGATAGTAGATACTATTATGGTCGTCCGAGCTTAGCATAATAATACATGATAAGCAGGGGATGCGTTAGCTGGCAGCATTAATATAAACAACGTATTACGGTGCCTACGTTAAAGTGTAAAGCGCCTGCAACAAAGGTCAACGTTTATTAGTTCAAGCAGAAACCGTTATCTACTTAAAACTTTAGTATCTTCTCAGTAAAATCCACATAGTTATTGGATTATTTATAATAGTAATCATAAGCCCTGTCCTAAGATAGTCAGTGGTGACGTGTCATATAAATATAAGTAATCTTTAGAGTGCTGTTGATTAACGCATTCACTGCCACCCTCTTTTCTTTGCCATTCGCCAGGTGCCGCACTTTGCTGGGTGCCTCAAACGCACATGTGAGTTCAACGGATTATTACGCAGTGCCTCCGCCGCACATATGAGTTCATACTAATTTGACAGTGGTTTGTTCGCATTGGTACTAGATAATTATTTTAACTCTAGGAAACATTGTTTTGAATGAAACACGGTAATTAATATTTTATATTCTTTAATCACATTGAACCAATCGATTACAACTTAATCGATTTACAGAACACTATAGAAATAAGTTCAAGTGCGTACCTATAGTCTTTTCATCAAATCATCAGCATTATATTTTACTTATAATTTTCTACTACCATTTATAATATCTTCTGATTTAACAAGCAACATTTTAGACGTCAGAGGAACATTTCAAAATTTACAACTCACATATGCGTTGAAGGCACTGGGTGAAAGTCACTTAATACTATGAACGCGTCTGTGCGTCGAAGGCACTGCGTGAAAGTCACGGTGACGCATATGTGCGTCGGTGGCAGTGAATGCGTTAACAGCAACAACACTCTAAAGAGTATTTTGTATGCCCGTCTAAAGCCAACCTGGATATATAAATAAATGCTGACCTTTGCATCATGTTTCTGGATTGAATGTTTCTATACGACCGTATGTGCGCGTGCCGCATCCTTGGTTCGCCGGTTGCGCCGTATTCCCAAAGTTGACTGTGTGACAGGTAGGGACCTGTCGCACTGCAAGAGACTGCACTCCTCTTTTCAGTGCTATTTTGTTTTCAAGTAATAGTACATTACTGTAGCCGCCGGGAAACAGGGGGTGGCAGGCTGAGTTGTATAGAAGGCCAACCGAAGGGAGGCCGGATAGTATACGAAGCCTGCAAGCCCCTTTCACTGCTAGGCATGTATAGTGATTTTCTCAAACTAATGCAATTAAATAAATAAATAAATACAACTCTGTCTATATTAGTCATTGTTCGTTAATTAGTTCGTCTTTAGGTCGTCACTCTCTTCACTTGAGGTACATTCAGGTGCCTTAAAAGTCATCCACGGAAAGATTTTATCTATAGATACAACGTTTTCATAGGGTTTACCTTTCCTAGTCAGAGGTGTGTCTACAACGAGAAACCGGTCGTTTTCAAGAACTTTCTTTATCTTGTATGGGCCTTGGAACTTCGGCTCTAGTTTCTTGGTTTGTCCCGGAACACCTACAATGGCCCTTCTAATACGGACAAGATCACCTTCATTGTAGTTCGTCGGTATTTTACGATGTCTATCGAATCTACTTTTACTTTGTAACTGGTGTTTCTCTATGCACACCTTAGCTTCTCTTCGAACTTCGTCAATCGTCTCTCGGTTTACGCTTCCATCGATGTCTCCCATTACTTCAGTCAGCATACCTGGGGCTGGGCTAACAGCCTTAAGTCCAAATAGCAATTCTGTTGGTGTCCTCTTCGTCACGTCATGTATCGTTGTATTTATGTCTAGCTGGACCTTGGGTACGAAGGAGTCCCAAGTGTTGCTATCTTTTCCCTACCCGGTCGGATTCCCGATTTATTCACCTCAGAGCCCAAGACGCTCTCTTGAAAGAAATAGCATTTCTCTAACTTTAGTGTCAGCCCTCCTTCCCGCAGAAGACTTAACACTTCTTCTAATCGTTGTAAACCTTGTATAAATGACTTAGAAGGGATAAGTATATCGTCCATGTAAATCAGAGGTTCCCATACTTTTTTTTCTCGTGGACCTCTTTCAAAATTTTACTGGTTTCGGTGGACCCCCTTGCTGCTACATTTCTACTACATACCCATAAGTAGTCAGCCAACGTAGACCCCCATCGAGCGTCCAGTGGACCCCTGGGGGTCCACCTGGACCACTTTGGGAATCACTGATGTAAATGATGACGTACGGGAGCTTAGCCTTGTTCGATATATGTATATATGGACATGTATGGACCTCTGAAAAACGGCTGGCGCATTCGTGAGCCCGAAGGGCATGCAAATGTATTCATACTGTCCGTGAGGCGTAACGAATGGAATGTTTTTTTTAGACTCTTCGGCGATTGCTATCATCAAATGATAGCCTGAGGCCAGATCCAGCGTCGTAAACAAGGTTTGACCAGCCAACTGATCTAACAGATTCTCGATACGAGGTAGGGGGTAATGATCCCGCTTGGTACGACTATTAAGTGCACGATAATCGACACACAAACGCTTCTCGCCAGACTTCTTTTGCACAAGGACTATGGGACTTGCATAAGGCGAATGGGATTCCCGGATTATACCATTGTCCAGCATTTCTTGAACCATTCCTTGAACATGTTTGCGTTCTGAAAACGACAGGCGATAAGGTCTATATACAACAGGGGTAGAGTTATTCAATTGAATTTCCATCTCCGTCACAGCTGTAAATCCTAAATCGTGAAGTCCGCTGGAAAAACAGTCCTGATACCTTGAGAATATTTCAAAACAGGAATCCTTTTCTTCATCAGTCAATTGTGCACCCAAGTTTGGTCCAGGCATTTTTACTTGACTACCATCATCTTGGGTAAGACGTTCAAGTATGAATCCATAAGTCTTGCTCTAGCTATGAGATTTCCTTGCTCAAAACATACTGTTTGGGTACTGACGTTCTGTACCAAAACGTTACATCCGTTATTCTGATCTTATACACAAATCCTATTAGGACACTCTTATACAGAATGACCCAATCTGAAAATTGTTAAGACTTCTACCGATTTATATTTTGAAAGAACCCATCCTTTAGAATAAATACCTCTCTATGTCCATGAAGGGCTTAGTCTGAGGAAAGGAGAGCTAAGTATTGTTACAGTAAAATCCAGAGATAAAATTATCCTCTACGACAAAAACCTCAACGTTCCTCTCTACAACGTCTTGAACATCAATTACAACAAAAACAAATAATAGGCATGACGACATATACATTTTAACTTTATTGAATTCTTATTAAAATACCCTAAAAACCAGTTTAACCAGTAAAAATCTGTTATTTATGAAATTCATCACCTAAGGGCTTAAAGAGGGGGTTGAAAGTTTGGTTGGCGCTGGGGGTAAATTTAAAGCGAGAGATTTGATACTTTGTGTATAAACTCCTTACTAAGATATAATAATAGAAAAAGCAGTGTTTTATGATGGTCTTAATGGCTTAAAAAAAAGTTTTAAGTTTGTACGCAGGGTGTAAAACATTTGAAATTTACACATTGTAGATACTACAACTTTTAACCCATGGGCATTTTCGCAAGAAGTGATATACTTGAATACATAATATACTTGAATTATTTTCCTATAAGATTTGCCTGTTTAAACAACAATAATAATTGCTATCGGTTACAGGTATTCTGCGCGTGCGAAGCCGTGGGCAAAAGCTAGTACATATATAGTCTCATCTAGCTAGTACTAATTATTATAATGGTATGTAGTATATCATGCATACATACACGCTTGACTGAGTTTACCGATGAACGATTTGGCAACGACAAAGGCCAACTGCACTACGTTTAACAATAATCGTGATTGGAACGTATTCAACCTCGTAAATATAGTTTGCACTATAATATGTAGGTTTGATATTAAATATTTGCCTCATGTCCATGGCAACTGTGACAGAAGGCAATTTATTCCATTTTTAATTTATAAGAGCCAGAAAGTATACAATAAATTGTCAACATAAGACAATTGATACAGATAACATTCATAATTTTAGATTCTAGATTGCTCTAACTGGGGCATTACGTAAATCGTTTAAATGACCTTAGACCCAGAAGAAGTAATTTCATTACAAATGTTTGACGTTGCTTGGGTCTAAAGAAAAACTATAAAGTTTGTCTGCGCACATCTCACTCGTCTTGCTTAAGGATTGTATTGCTTGAGGTAGACTTTTGTGGGATGAAACGTGCTTAAGAATCTTCACGGCGGCCTATTTGTCTTGTTCTGGAATGAAATTTAAGAATTTGTCAGTTTTAGTCAAGACTGCACGGTCGTGAAGGCCAAGTAATTCATTAGGGGATAGAATTAAAGGCTTTTTCAGTCGCGCATGTAACCGATTTCTGTACCCTGCTACAAAATATATATTTTTTATTTTTCCGTAATCAGTTACAGAATATTAAAGAAAATTAACTAGTAAATAGTCTTTAATCGCAAAACACTAGGAAGGTTAGGTCGTACGTAAAATGATCGCCGTATCCAGCTCCCACATGGTGGTTACCTCGTGAGCCAAGTCTGAGTACTTGCTGGACTTGTCCTTCTCGGCCTTCACAAGGTTCTCGTCACATGGGACGGTGATGTCGATGAGCACTGCCCGGTGCTGCGATCGATCTATCACCACCATATCAGGCTTATTGGCTACAATTGTCCTAACCGTGATAACAGATCGATCCCAATAAAACGTGGCACGACCATTTTCAACAACTGGCGCAGGTGTGTACTTGTAGTACGGCATTTTGTGCTCCGGAAGTCCGTATATTAGGGTTAATATATTATTAAATATTAAGAAGAATACACTGTGGTTAAAGCAGCAGATGCCTAGATGTGTTAACAGATATTTGCATATGCACGTATGCTTAACCTGGTAGCGTTGGCTCGTCTGACTTTAGTATCCAGTCTGCGTAAATCAATTTTATTAAAGGTTTTAGGTTCTAAATATTTTGACATCATTTCACTATAATAGTTTTTTTTTGTTTTCCGTTGAACTAAAACAGTTATTTGTGCGACTAGAGAGGAAAGTTGATTTTCCTTGCGATTGTTTATTTTGAGTCCCGCGTAAGCAAAAGATTCTAACTTTGAATCTTGAGCGTAGCGCGGGACTCGAAAACATGAAATGTAAAATAACTTTACTCTCGTGTGACATATTCAACTTTTCACTTCAGTGGTGAGAACGTATTAAAGGTTAAATAAGTTTCTGCCAAAAATAACATTTTTGGTACAAGCTTTTATTGCCGACTGTACTTTTCTTGCACAATCGTCATATACTCATCGGTAGGATTCTAACTAGATTTTAGGAGTTGCTGAACCGAACCTTAAGTGTGCTAATTTTCAGCTCAATCGGTTAAAGATTTTCGCTTCAAAAAATGAGTTGCAAGATTGCACCCGGGTACAAAAATATACATACATTGCAAGTTAAATAAAATCTTGTAAAATAAATATCAAGAAAAATTAACCACAATCATTTAGGTGTGTTATCTGTAACTGCGCTGGCTTCATTACTACATTTTTATTTTTTATATTTATCTAACCTATACTTTACTGTACTTCGGGCTTTAACAGTAACGTCTTTACGCCAAATACACTATGTACGATAAGAGCGTGACCAGTGAAAAATAAAATAAAAAGAGAGAGTTATTATGTTAAATACTTTCATATAAGAGTTTTATAATTAAACATGCATGCTTTTTTTTAATAAGGCGTACAGTCTCCTGATTTATCAATTATAGCTTGGCATCTTTGAAGCATACTTCCGACCAAATTTTCATCATAACTACGAGGTAAACACCTCCACACGGACTTCAGTTCTCGAGTTAAGTCAGTGAAACAACAGTATTTTTTCTCGGTACTTTGAGCTTCAATCACGTTAAAAAAAATTCAATTGGATTGGCATCGAGTGATAGTGGGGGCCAATCCAAGACATAGACGCCATTTTTAGCTTACCATACAGTACAGTGATGACTTCGGTGTTTAGGGTCATTATCCTCTTGAAGTATCCAAGACGCGTTACATTCATGAAACATCTTATTAGCTGAAGGCAACAATGCGTTTTCATAAATTTTGGCCATTTTATGGGCGTCTAGATTACCGGTGGACATGTCCAAAGGGCCAAAACCCTGCCAAGAGAAGCATCCCCAGACATGTACCTTTATCCGATGTTTCACGGTTCCCACGAGCACTTTATTATCTGCTGTAGACCAAGCCCAAGTCGAGTAATTAGCTGCCCAAAGTGAAACTTCATCGGAAAAAATTATAGTATTCAAATCTCGGTTTTTATTTCCTCTCGCCCAAGGAAGCCTTTTTTCCATATGTTTTTCAGTAGGAAGTGGTTTCTTCACCGTACTACGATATTTCAAACCATTTTCATCCAAACGCCTTCTGATTGTATCCAGAGATATCTTCAAACCTTTTTTCTTCAATTTTTCTTGCCCGAACGCAATTGATAAAAATGGGTTTTTCGATAACATTAGCACAACCCGTTTATCCTCTGCGGAAGAGGTCTTTTTTGGTTTCCCGTGTTCTGGTAAATCGTAGACATTTTTATACTCCATATAACGCTTAACCCACTTGTTTACAAACGCTTTTGATTTATTCATATACATATACATAGCAACTTGATTTCGTGACATTTTGGGTCCTTTCGGGTGCGTAGGGACGAACACTGCCTCGTAAGGAGAAGCGTAAGCGGCACTCATTTAAAAAAATGGAAATAAATAGGCGGGAATCTGACAAAAGATTTTTTTTTTTACTAATTGTAGACAAGGAAATTATCTATTCAGCCGGTACTTTTATTGTGCCACTTTCATAAAACATACAAAAACTCTGGTCACGTTCTTGTCAAACATACTGTATATAATATATAGTATATACTAAATAAAGTGAAATATATTTGATATTGACATGCTACACATATACTTCTTAACACGGCTATGCAGAACCAACAACCTCTAGCCGGAGTCAGCTTCATTTCCGCTGCACCGTAATATATGGTATAAAGCTTTCAGACTTTGCCGCGGAAATTGACCAAAATTTTCATGACATACCTCTTTTATCTATTTAATACAATAAAATATACAAGATCACATTGCGTCTTAAAATTCTTTGTATAATCCAGTTAGCTGAGTGCATAACGTACCTACTTATATTAATATTAGATATTATCCACTCCTTTAGGAAAATTAAACGGTTACTTTTCTTTCTTTGTAAAGATTTTCACGACAATCGGAATATTTAAATCGAGCTTTAGCGTAGACCAAAACTTTGTCTTCAGTATACTCGTGTAAGTCCCGGGGACAAAATGCACTTTCCGCGTAGTGCTATTTTTTGAGCAATGTCTGTTGTAACTGAACTTTTCTATTCAGGCTAAACTAAAAACTTCGTGCGAAACATAAGGAGTACGTTTTTAGCTTCCAGCTTCAGAACAAGATTATTTTGAAATAAAGTAACAAAATTCTTGTCTTCCAATACATGTATTATGTAAGTAAAATGTTATACGGATATAGGGTTGACCCGGTAGGTCGGAAAATATAGAGTTACGGTCTTAGGACAACAATCTACTCGTTGTAATAATTTTAATACCTGTGATATAATTTACTTACTTATGAAATTAATTTATTGTGTCATACTCCATGACTTCACTGACATGTGGCTCCGACGGAAGACCAGCGCTGGCCCTCAGGTTAGCACCATGCTGAGTCGGGACCGTTTCGTGGCACCCTAGGTTACGCATAGAGGGGATCGTGACAATAACAAATAAATTAAAAAATACAACCAAGACACAAGTTTGAATAAAATAGAAAGAAGATGTTTGATAGAGAATGGAAAATATATTTTCTTCTTAATAATATAGAAAGAAAGGTTTTGTTTCTATCGAAAACTTTAAGGGAGGAAATTATACAACAAATTCATAAACATATGGGCAATTTGGGAATATATAAAACTGTTAAATATATTAAAACTAGATTTTATTTTAATGGAATAAACAAACTGACAAAAAACCATTAAAGTTTGCCATGAGTGTTAAGTTTCCAAAAATAATACGAATAAGTACGTAGGACCTTGCCATTCCATAGTCACAAAAAACATAGGAGATTTAGTTATAGTAGATTTATGTTATATGTAATTCATGCCGAATTGAGCTGTAGGGAAAGGTACGGACCTCATTTAGTAAATTCGTAAAATTCTATGTACTATAAAACGGTACAGCTAGTTCAGATCTACGAATAATAAGAAAGTTCTTTAAAATAATAAAGCCCGAGATAATAATCTCAGACAACGGATCCCACTTTTCTAGCAAATTGTGGAAAGATAATATGGAAGATGCAGGTATTAAAGGTATCTACACCACTGTTAGGAATCCTAGACCAAACACTACCGAAATAGTCAGTAAAGAATTTGGTCGTTCATTTAGGACATATTGCAAAAGTAATTATAATGGATGGGTTAGGTTAGGTTTATAATGATACCCATCACGACAGTACTGGTTATACTCGTACTCCAGTTAGAACCAGATTTGGCAATATATTAAGAAATTTTAGAAAATAATAATATTAAACCATTAAACGTATCCAATATTAGAGAAACTAGCCAAAATCGACAATCATTATTTAATAAGAGGTATAAACTAAAGCTTGTCGCACACGTAACCGCTCGGCAACAGATCAGCGCCGCCTCAACTAATCGGCTCGCCGTCAACCAGGCGTTAACCATACGCAAGCACGTAACGGAACGGACTCAGCACCTGCGAGGTGTACACGCGGCTGCGGCTGGCTGACATCGCGCTTATGGCTGGGCAACAGCGCGCTTTCGTTTGTGGGAAAGCGCGCTTTTAACCGGCGGCACAGTTTGAAGTTAAACGTCGAGCGGAACGCACGGATTACTCAATTTTCACTGCGGGAGATGGCTATGATAGCTTTAGTGTTAGATAATGAAGAAGAAGAAAAAAGAAAAAATCGGAGAAAAAGAAGATATTGGGTACACACACTAAACAGAGAGAGAAGGACCGAAGAAGAATATTGGATAATAAAAAAAAAACATTTGGTGGACGACGTTATACGTGTGAATTATACGTGTACTTTACTTTTATTTTTAATGTCAAATGGAGCTATCTACCAGACGCAAGCGCGACGGCGCCCCCACGTAAGCTCGTTGACCGCGAGGTGCCCGCGCGCCGATTGCGGATTACTAGCTTGTGTCGAGACGATGCGACGCTGTTCCGTTGCCGGTATGTGTGCGTTCTAGTATCGAATTTCTTACAAAGAATACTGGACGGCTCGAGTTGAGGCGGTGCTGGTCTGTTGCTGAGCGGTTACGTGTGCGACAACCTTAATTCAATACCAAATAGGAGATTTAGTTAAAATCAAAGAATCAATAAATCTAGCGGAAAATCCAAATTCACAAAAAAATTTGCTCCGTTATATGAAGGACCTTATGTTATCACTTTTACACCGTACTTATCTTTAACAGAACCAACAAATTGAGGCTGGTTCGATGAATCCTTTTTAGGTTTAAGTTTTAATTAAATTATATTATTTATTTGTTTAAATAAAATTAAACGTGAAATAATATATTATTAACTTGGCTGGATAGGGGGAAAGCTCGCCTGTGCCACCATAATTTAAATAAAATTATTTTATATACCAAAATAAATTTCACTTTGTCGGCGTGATTGATATACATATATGTTACTACCAAATTTCAGGTTTCTAGTGCTAACGGTCATCGAGATTATCCGCAGAAGGACGGAGGGACGGACGGACAGGCATCTCGAAACTATAAGGGTTCCTAGTTGACTACAAGGAACCCCTGAAACTATAAGGAACTCAAATTTACGTAAAAATTATTATACTATATTAATAATCAATACAATAGTTCTCCCAAAAACATTAATATTTTGTATTGTCCGTAGGCATACTCGCTTCAGTTTAAACTCCTATCATTTTACAGGGAATTAATTGATGCTTAATTGCAATTAAAATCTTTGCCAGGGTCGAAGTCAAGGGACGAACAACAAACTAAGCTATCAGTTGACCATATCTGTGACTCTCGAGGGAACTCTGAATCCAATTAAATTGTCGTAACGACTTTGTTTTCTTCCATAATTGGCGGAACTAGGCAGGAATGGTGACCCCAGCTGTAGGTACTTATAATACCCAACTAAAATGTTTAAGTGCCATAGTTAATTCATTAATTAACTATGGCAGTAATCCTTTCTTAAATTATGTATAAAGATAAGGGGCACGTTTAATAATTAGTACTAAAGAAAAACAATGTGCATTGCTAATAGTATAAATTCTATAGGCTTGCTAGATTCAGATTTCGTTTTTAGGTAAATAAGTAGCTAATATAAAAGGTGCTAAGAGAATTTACTTATAATCTGCTATAAGGTCCAAAAGGGCGTAAAATAAAATAAAAAAATTACCTATTAGCAAGTAGTGGCTATTACACGAAAAGGAAAAAACATTTTGTAACAGTGTAAGTTACGATTCCGCTGCTGACTTCTTATTGGCACAAACCCGCGTTAATTTCTTTCGGGTGCTGAACATGTTTGCTGACCCATTTTTTCTTCATGTTAGATTGCCTCTATCAATAGCACCCACGTCAATTGTTTAGCTGATGGAACTCTGTCGGACTTTTTCTCGGGCCTACCTTTTTGATTCGCTAGCGGTATGTACGTGGATCGTATGTTTTCTATCGCTGTCCGTAGTGGAACACAGAGATCCCTTTTTTGCAATTTAGTTTAGTATTTCTTTTAATCCTACGCTTATGTATTTATGTACAAAACGTTTTTTTATAATTAGCTGTTAGGTATTTACCGCTAAAATTTAAATACTGCTTATTTCCGCTACAGGTTTCAGATCAGCTTTTGTCAGGCTTTGGTCTCCTACTTTATGCGATACGCGACGTCTGAGCCCTGAGTGTAAGTTTTAACGTAAGTTTACGTCACGAACGCGTTTGCGTTTCCCATATAAATAACATTATCACTTACGCGTTCGTAAACTTTTTTTTACGTCAAAAGAAACTTACACTAGAGCCTCTGACGTCAGCGTCAACGTTCCTGTACCCTCACCATGAGTTGTGACATTGAGGTTTTCGATAACGAGTATCGAGTTTACTATCTGTGCGTCTCGCTTGTACTATTTTAGTGCGAACGAGATGCACAGATAGTAAACTCGATACTCGTTATTGAAAACCTCAAAGTCACAACTCATGGTAATAGTACTGAACAAAAAAGACGCCAACGTCGACGCGTGAAAGAGACTACAACAGTATATCTCTATAGCGAGCATTGTAATACAGGCGCCATACGCGGCTGATGGCGTTAATAGGAGACCAATGGCCTTAGAGCTAGTACTAAATTTCGGAAGTAGGTTTCCGAGACAAACCAAATGGAACCTGGAACTGGAAAAGATAATTTTTGGACTAATCTTGTTAAAATACATACCTTGAGTTAATATTACATGATATAAATAGCCATCAAAGAATTTCACTAGTCTACTTTATTTTTTAAGCTAGTAGGTAATAATTACATAAGATTTTATAAGACTAGTGATAAAATACAAACTTACAAAATCGCCGAATACAACTTAATCGCATACGCATTTAATTCGTAAAATTCTCACTCTCAATATAGAGAACTAACAAAATATACAGTAAATATCAAGCTGCTAACACAAGCATGTCGAGTGGCCGTAGCGGAGACAGGGCCGCCGCCTCCTGACAAATGCAGGGATATGCTTGGTCCCTTACGAAATTTACTCGCGCCAATAATATATAATTATTATGGATCCTGTTATAAGAGTGACCCTTCTTATAAAACCAGTTCAATAGTAAATTTGATTACATCTCTATTTATTTATATTATAATTCCATTCCATTATATATATATATATAAATTTTATGAACTGGAATTATATATATATATATATATATATATATATATATATATATTATAATTCCAGTTCATAAAATTTCCATATCTCGCTAGTACGTATACTAAACTCACTACACGCTGAAGTGGCTTATTGAAACCTATAAAATGTTCACTATTACAGATTTTGATTGAAACGCGTTATATCAGACATAACAATATCAGACATAACAGTAGCTTTATACCTACTTTAATTTGCTAATTACGAGTACATAGACAGAACTATAAGATCATACTTTTCAATATCATATTGTCTATGATACCTCCAAGTCAACTTTAATATTCATTACTATACGCTCCAGACAACTATAATAATTTCAAAAATTGATTTTCATACAATTTGTATACTAATTTGGGAGACATGGCAAATTTTTGGGTATCTGAACATACAATTTTTTTATATCACGTTATCGACCAATCACAGACAGTTATGAAATGACACTTGGTTTCCAGAAAATCCTTTGTTCATACAACAACGCTACTTATTGAACTTTGTGTTGTAATAACTACTTTAAAACGTAATATTAAATAAAACAATGAGTAGCGACAGTGACAAATGTTTAACTCCGGATGAAACACAAATATGGCTGAGGAAGCCACACTATCCGAATCCATAAGAAAGCTTTATATTTCACAAAAGTTATTAAAAAGTAGAATGATCTAATAAAAGGTTGAATAGGCGTTACACAAATGTTAACGAACTCTGCACGGATGATGTTACAGATTGAAACTAGTTACTAAATAATTAGCAATTATTCAGTTTTATAATGAATATCAATATTTATTCATATAGGCCTAGCAAAAAGCACTTCCGAATAGTCGGATACAAATGGGTATCATCTTATGCTATTAACGAAATAATACAGAGCAATAATTGAAGCGATTATTATTAAAAATATACATATATTTGTAGAGATATTTATTACAATCATATTATTTTTGTTAATTTTTTTAATTAAATATGCATGAAGAATCTAAACAGAAAACCAATCATATTAATAAACTCACAATAAGATCAAAAGTTATAAGACTTAAATCTGGTACAAAAATACTAGTCAATAAATATGTTAATATAAAATCTAAATGTACTCGTATTTAGTACTCAATTTAAAATTGATCTCGTAATATAACAACAATAAATTTACAACACTATAGTCACTATAGGCTTGGAACCTTTGAGTGCTCGCCTTGGTTTAAGATTCCACAAAGTCATCTAAATCTAAAGACGTATAGAAATAAATAGCCTACTACAAATCATACTTATAACTAATCCCGCTGTGTATTATCATTGATATAGTGTTGTGTGCTATGATAAGCTTAGAAATAAGTTAATGCTTAACATAATTCTTGAACTATTTTTATAATTAGCTAACTATTTGATAATTAACTTTTATTGGGAGTATAAAATCGTACACAATTGATTATTTAATTAAATACGTTGTTAAAGTTTTTTTTTTTTATTGAACTGCGGGTTTTATGAGTACGTATTTATAGAATTGATATAATGTATATATCAGTTATTTCAAAAATTAACGATTTGGTTTACGTACGTACACAATATTCTCAATTTATTATTTCTTAATCTATTTTTAACATGTGATAATTGATACTAAAAAGTTCGGAATCCATATAAAAAAGAACAATGAATTATTAAACTATAAAAAAAAACTTTAGAAGTTTTTATATGTGAATCGAAGAAAACTAAATGAGCTTTACAATTATTTAGCCCAAAAAACAAAGCGCAAAGAGGCTGTGGCAATAAGGAAGTATATTGAAGTCTCAGCGAAACTGACTTAGACGATATGAAAGATTTCAAAAATAAACCGCTAGCCCAGAGCACCAGAACCAGCACGTCGAAGGAATGCGCGCAATAATGTACGAGTGCTGAGCAAACATGGTTTCCTGCATTACGCGGCCGCCGTCTCCTGTACTATCGAATTGTCTACTGAACTGAAAAAGGGACATTTTTATAGATACGACATTGAAATTATTGATTTTTAGTGTTTGATCATGACAATAATAAATTATACATTTCGAAACGTGTTTGTGCAAATGTTCAAACATAAAATAAAAATATACTACTAGTATGAAACTTATATCTTATATCGTTTTTCACTGGTGCCACAGATATGTATACAGTTACCTATACCTTCGTAAAATGTATAGTGTATTTTCGTTTTATTTTGTGTTCCTAAAAAAAGCAAAGCTAAACAGTGTTTCATTCCTGCGTTTTTCCTTTTAGCTTCTGTGATAAAATAATTATCTTAAGTATACCTAATCGGAAATAGTGTTAATGTGGTTGAGTGAGAAAAGAGTGAACTCACTAGCGTGCCGCGGTCATATGCACTAGGCAATGGCTGACTTGACATGTGCTAAGTCCACTCCTTTTGTCAAAGACTAAATATAAACTATTCTTATTCTTATTATTCTTAAGTTATACTTTTACTACGACGATATTATTGAGTGATAAGTAGTCTGTTTATGTAAAAGATATCGACGGCAAAAGTAGCTATAAGTCATAACATGTACCATAGCCTGCATCGCGGTGTTCCACTTAAAAAAATATCTCTTGGACGTTTGCAGGTCCGGACCTACAAGGGTTCTCAAGCGAGTATCGCCCTAAGGGTAGCACACCGAAAGCACATGCGACTGTTAACTGTTTCAATAAGAGTACATGTACTCTCATACTATGATAATAAACTCTATAGGTATACATGTTTGGATTTATTTGTCCTTCACTGCACCAAAACTAAAAAAAAATACATATCTTATATAACAGAAGCCTATAGAGGAGACTGGTCTGCAACATTAGGACATGATCAGCTCACGATCCTCGGCATTGAGATAACGACTGATGAGAATGAAAGGCTAAAAGTCCGAATTCAATCGAGTATCTTGGTTATATAGGTAATAGATTTAAACGATATAAAAAAAAATATATGTTACACCCCTGCTTGTTTTCCTGCTTGCTACCTATTTACTGTTGCTTATTACGTATTTCTAAATTGAAAGCCTTATTATAATTATAAAATAAAATAACACATTATATGGCCATTACACACACTCCAATACGGTTATATTTACAACGAAATCTACACGTATAATAAATGACATCATCATCATCATGATCATAATTTCAGCCGTAGGTCCACTACTATATGAGAAAACAGTAAAAAAACAAGTCTCGAGACTACTTCGAAGCCACTAAATAGAGTATCAGCAAAGTGAGCTAACATAGTCCTAAACCAACATTAGTATTTGCGGTCCGCCTTACGATTCCGGTGAGAAATGACATACCGTCGAAGCTCTCAAAATCTGTTTAAATATTATCTCTGTTCAAAAACATCATTATCTCGGAATTAAATAATAAAATTTGTTTTTGCATTGACTTTGATTAATTGTTAGAAGTTGAAGATGCTAGAATACGTTTTAAGTACGTAAGCACAAACGAAATGATAATAAAGCAGAAATAGATTCAAAAACATAATTATATTCATTGTTATCAACTTATCAGGTGTTTGCGTTTAAGTAAATTTCGTAAAGTTTTTATGCCTATTAATGTCCAGACTAGGCTTGATTTATTTATTATAGCATTATCTTGGCATTACATAAACAGGCCCATAAAGCGGTCCCCAAGCGAAATTACAATTCTACTTTGACCCGAGAATACATTTCGTTATATTCTCGGATATACGGCGCAACTCCAAAACACGACCTCAAATATTCGTATAATGAATAATTCATGAAATACAAAGTGGAATAGGGGGTCAAGATACAATGTTAGCATTGTGTTATAAGACAAATCGCTCAACTAAGCTATTTAATCAAAAATATGCTCAATCGTCGCAGCTCAATAAGTAATCAAAAAGAGAGATCGCAGTAGTACGTTGTAATTTGTTTTGAAAACTAACAGTTATATTTTAATTTTGTTTCATTTCGATGCATGTCACGTGACGGGTGACATGCATCGCAACTAAGATCGGCGATGATGACATGACAATTATGAGGTACACTTATGTTTACCTATCAGTTTAGTTTCGAATACTAATGCCACTTTAGGGGAGCTTATTTTGAATAACTGGTTAGTTAGCAAGATTTTCGTTATCTTGATTGTATTTGTTACTTAGTGAATTACTCGCCTAATCACCCGTCATGCAATGATACCATCAAAAAATTATTACGTCTGTAATTAAATCTCCCTTGAGACTAAGATAGCTAAATTTAATTTCAAAAGAGTCCTATAACGCGAAAAATGTAATGGTGGGGACCATTGTTTTTGAAGAGCTATACTACGTACTCCTAGTCGGAGCTTGATCTTATTTAAGTATTGTAGGCGTGTAACTTGTTATTGTGGCTACCTAAGAACAGTCAATTAACCAAATATCGTCCAAATGATCTGATTCGCCGGATCAAGTTATGCTCATTTGCCGTGGCGAGAAGATTCTAAAAGCTAAGAAGGACAAGGTCTGGCAGTGACTAGCCTTGGCTTACCAAGTAAGCGCCATTTGAGGTAATTAATTATCTAGTATAAATACGGTAAGTACCTATTGAAGGCCGTAATTTCACGTAGCCGTTGCTTAAGTAATTAAAGCAGTATTTTCTTAAACTGTATAGGGCTGCGTCCTTTTCAAGCGACTACTGCGGCGAAGCAAAAATGCGATGTACTTGTTTGACCCTTATACGTCCGTCTCTATGATCACTTCTAATTACAAACTTTCTGGAAATGATACAGGTAATTAACTAAATTTAGTTTACATATCATTTTTTTATGAAACACCCGTACTCCCGTACACACCTTTTAGGGCCGGTACAGGCGGACAGGAACTGCAATAAAACTGAATTGCAACCTTCTTGTCCTTTTGTCTCATATATGATAGTAAACATAATTTCATTCCATGAAGTAAGAATCTCAGAGTATTTTAAGAAAACCTAAATAACCTAACCTAACCTAAGCCAGGTAAGTAGGTAACATAAGAGGAGCTGGTTTGATTATTTATTTATTAAGTAATTATAGTTGCGGGTTTAATTAAGCATATTTTAATTTTTAATCGAAGGGGTACAACCTCTTCTATACCAGCCCTACAATAAGGCTATTTGTAAACCCAGAGCCGGCTGTTACGTGCACGCGAGTTTAACATTCATCATAAATACCTACTTCGTTGCTTTCGACCACGAGTCTTATATTACCATACATGAAATGTTACATTATCAGATAAGTACTAACTTAACATTACCAATGAGAGTAATTTTAATAGCAAAAAATGCCTACCAGTAGGATTGTAAAGTTCTTGTTAGCATAAAATGTAACTAAAAATGCATATATACAAAGAAGAAGCTGCAACCACGAAGTAAAAAGTGCACCGGAGAACATTATCAGATTCGCCAGAAATAAACGCAAATACTTTCAATGACCTTTGTAGCAGTATCTGCATATTACCGACTGCAATGTGTGTTTTTAGCCTCTACGTATCTAACCCCTTTGACAGAACAGGCCATATATAAAACAATACGGAATCTTACAATGGGGACAAATGGGGACATTTGAGCCGGGTACGATCCAGGGGGGGGCTATTGTAATATATAATTTTAAGTTTTATTAAATAGATATTTTATTTATAAAAATGTAGCTTACATTAATAAATATATTTATAATGAACTATGTAAATATTTGGTTTAAAAAAGTGTTCTCATTTAATTTCTATTAAAACTAACTATCTTACAAGTAAAATTATTTATGGTGTGCCATACTGTATCATCCAATATACCTTCTACAAGGAGGTGGCTGGATAAGAGAGCATCTTGTGCCTTACTAGCTTTTCATCGTATTTTTTTTTTCTGATAATAGGTCACGTCATTTGTAAGTGTTACCTATACTAAATTTCAGCATTCGCCTTCACTTTATTTTCGATAAAATATAAATAAATAAGAAAAAAGTTTTTTTTTGTGAATATCCGTTTCAATAGAACGAATTACTTCGTTATATGTATGTATAGTCAGTTAAGACCCGCAATTTATCCCTATAAACCATATGACACCGTATATAAAAATAAAATACACATTTCTAACTTGTGAAACAGAGACCAAGTGAAAAAAATGGTGATTTTTTGCACTTAATGGCTTTTTCATGAGCGATAACATATTATATTTAATTCAAGCTCTTAACAATGATGCGTCATAATAAAATAATAAAAAAGTTGATAGGTCTCTAATATTGTCTTCGGTTGCCGCGATAATTACTCATGAAATAAAACAACTAAAACGGATTAAATCGCGTATACTAATTTAAACTTCATCCCGACGTTTCGACCTAAGTCTGCAGTCTGGGAGCATGTCACGGATAAGCCTAATCACTCGATAAAGTTTGATAAGCCCCAAATCCTTGCCAAGGAGAAACGATATATTCCCAGAATGTTGCGAGAGGCTATTGAAATTAAGAAGTATCCAAACTTCAATAGAGAGGATGGCTTTTCAGTACCACCAGCTTGGGATCCTGTGGTTCATTTAATAAAACAGCAGGCAAGACTGTGAGGCCATAGTGTTGGACAGTGTGGACATTGTAATTTGTAGTTTATAAAAATGTTTTGGACTTTAAAATGTAATAAGCCCCTCTGGCGTATGTAATTGTCATGTGTAAGCCCCCAAAATTGTTTAATAATTTATATGTGGGTAGGTTTGCATTTTGTAATTTTTTGAGGATGGAGGTAAATTAATATTTTCCCTCAGTCCACCCGATGACCACGAACGCTGCTAAAGGGTTCGAAACGTCGGGATGAAGTTTAAATTAGTATACGCGATTTAATCCGTTTTAGTTGTTTTATTTGATAGGTCTCCTTAACATAATTAAAGTTGAATTAATTTACTCATATTAAACCTTCTTGCAAATGTGTATAAATACTGGCCAGTTACCGTAATACTGTTCAGAAATCATAACTTTGACACATGATCAAATGTAACATTAGTAATTGCAAAGAGAATAAACGGAAAATTTTGCAGAGACTAGTATTTCAAATAAAATACGAACCTTTACTCAATATGTTTTATGAAAATCAATAACCAAATATGGGATTCAATGGTTTATGAAAGTTATGATGACGTTGTTCCGTTGGACGAGGTTAGTATAGGTTTCAAACGAATTATTTTATATTTCAAAATATATCAAGATATATTATTAGATACTAGTATCTATCTTCTTGATGATTAAATAGGGTTAATAACATGTTTCTTTAATATATGCACAATTTATGTTTTACGTCAATCGATGGAAATCGAATATAAATGAGATACGCCTATATCCCTTGCCGCCTATAGCCTATATATATTATCCTTTAAACATATATAAAACGGGATTTGTTTTGCGATATAATAGAGGATTTAAGTATAAAAATTAACGTCGAGGAAGACGAATTTGTGTACATAGGTACATGTTCTTACTATGACTGTATCCCACTAACTCGGAAGTTGATGATTATATGTCACTATAAGCCGCATGAATTTCCATATAAAACAAGATGATTCGATATTTCTCAAAAAAAAAATACTTATAAACTATTACCTCCAATTTTTTTACTAATGATAGCAATTTTAATTAACTATAACATATATTTAATTCAAGCTTCTAGTATCAATTGGAGCATAATAAAAAAAATTAATAGAAAATTGAGTACGTTCCCTTGATGTAATTAAAACTAAATAAAATTAAACCTTCTTGCAATTGTGTAAGTATGAAATGGCCACTGACCAGGCTTGGTACATCATACTATTGCCGAATTGGAAATTATGATGTTGGACATTCTTTTGACACATCCACAAAAATAACATTTATTGCAAACAGAATAAACGGAATATTCTGCTGCACAAACATATAAAAAAAAACCATGAATCTATATTCAATTTGCTTTCTGAAAATAAAAAAAACAAATACAGGATTCAGAAGATATCGAATGTTTTGACGTCGTTTCGCTGGAAGAGGTTATTATCATGCTTTCTGAAACTACTGAAATATTTTGTCTCGATCTTCTGGATTATAAAATCGAATTAAATTAAAATTATTCTTTTAGTATAGCACTTACAAACTTCGTGACCTATCATCAAATCAAAAATCAAGTGGAAAAGCTAATAAGGCACAAGAAGGGAACATCCTTACCCTGCCATTGCCTTTAAAAGAACATACATGACGTGTCTAACCAAGTAAACTCATCCATTAAACAGAGGCAACTAAGACACCTTATTACCTTTTGAGTAATTAACAGCAATATAAAGATTTAGATTGATTAATTAATTAAAGTAGTACATAATTCTAACATAGATAAGCTAAAAGAACAAACGACTAAATAATGGTCTGCGTGGGGAATTTTTTATTACGCACTTTATCAAACAGAAGAAAACAATTGATGAAAGGATAAAAGAGCCAAATCACAAACGACTGCGACAGAAAAGTAAACAGTCTTCGAGTCGATATTTTCTATACACCCTTTTGCTTTCAGGCAATTAATTATTTAGTGTAGTTTTTTGTAAACCGTACAGATTGCTGACTGTTTACTTAAGTAATTAAGTGACCGGTTTATTCAGTAAGGTTTTTTTGGGGTTTCCTCTCTTCTATGGCCATTAGAGCACGAAATCACGTTAAGTGTCGGTCGGAAATTAAACCGGATATCGCTGCGGATACAACGTGACCCAATGCGACCCAGACGCCGTCCGCCGCAAAATAGTTAATAAAAATAATATAATCAATTTAGGAATCGAGGAATTAAAATTTAATATAAATTAAACAAAATACCGAAGATTTGTAAATCAATCGTTACGTTTAGGCACAAATTATAATATAATTAGCGTTATCTAAGCTTCTGCATAGGTAATTAGTAATTAGGTACATTCGACGTAAAAATATGTAAAAATATAAATATATTTAAGTATTGATATGTATCTATCTATTACATATGTCGTCGTCTACAACACAAGCCTTACTGTGCTTACCGTATGACGAGGTCGATTTGTGTAAGATTGTCATGGAATATTTATATTATAATAATTACGTTGCGATAAATGGCAAAATTTATTTATGTCACACAATTATTCGTATATGTAAAATTCTATTTTATTTGAATTTTTAGTACGTAATAACATCAAACATCGGGTTTGTGGGAATTATTTGTACCCCGACCGGTCTCCTTAACTATTTACACCTGTTAATTATATATTATACTTACCTAATCTTTCTGTATGTGCAAACTTTTTCCAGTTATGGCTTTTTTGGTATGATTTTACGTTTTTCTTGTTTGTTTAGATCAAAAGCTGTATTTCCAAATCTTACTGATAATTTCCAGAGTACGGTTGTCTTTTTATCGGCCATTATAAAGAAGATTTTCAGTGTATATGGCAGTAGGCGACATGTTTCAGGTAAGCTCTGGTACCCATTTTCAAGCGATACACCCTCAACGCGAGCGGTGTGTCCTTATTTGGCTTGAACATGTCGCCTAGTGCGATATAATTACACGTGGGTTTATCCGTTTGTAACTAAGTAGTCGTAACATGGCTCACAACAGTTTTAATTTTAAAGTTTTCCGTGTTGAATCAGTCTGCCTACAGTTTTATTATGTTAATATTTAGGTTTTAATAACTTATTTAACCCAGACGTATTAAATATATTTTAGTGGTAGAAACAATCACTATTCCGATCGTGAAATATATCAGACATCTAAACTGAAGTCAAAGAAATACTACATGAATAATCGGTTTCTATTTGACGCTTGTGTTCTAGACTGGCTCTACTCTACGTTATATTTTTAGCTCTTTGTGTGGTCTAAAAAAAATGTTTGCTCTTTTTTTGTATTAACATAAATAACAATAGAAATATTGACAAAAGTGATGGAAATTTTAAACGGCAAGCGTGCCGATGAATCAATTAGAGTGCTAGTCTCTAGTTGAATTTGGTGCTACTGCCACATCTCGTTAAAAACATGATTCAAATATAAGGTATATATCGGTATTACGCCGTGTGTTCATAATTATAGTATACAAACTTAAAAAGTATTTTTTTAATAATGTAACCACTTTATTGGTACGTTTATAATTAATCTGGAGGCATTTCCGAGACTTTATAAGACTAAAATATTAAAAGATTAATTTTTATGTCATGACACATAACAATAAAACTTTACTTAAAATAAAAAAATAATCACAACATAAATAGATTCTGTTTTTTTTTAATAAATTTTGAATTCTATAGTTTCTCTATAAATAAAAAAAGAAATAAAAATATTGAAAATACATCATAAAACTAAATTACTAAGGCTAGCTAATACTTAATAATTGTTGTATAAACTAACCTCTGTTGTGCAGACTATATTTTTTAAGTTGTTTATTTCTATTTTATTGTTTGAAATTCCTTGGTTACTTCGTTCTAATAAACACTCATGTCAACACGCATCTTTAATATATTTTTCTCTTATATTTATATTTATTTACAACAAATTAAGATAATTGATGTGGTTTTCAATACCAGTCCAATATAGTTGACATTAACTAAAACTTGTAACTAATCGCTATCATTTTAGCATTATAAACCGGTTTTAAGTCTTGATTTTTTCAATATCTATTCTGTGGAATTAATAAGTACGTGATCCGGCGGCGGGGTTGGCGCAGGTGCTTGAGGTACAGGTTGTATACATACGGCACGTTCATTTTCACATCATTCTTATTGCCACTTTTGTAACTCCTACTCTAATAACTTTTTTACATTTAAGAACATTATGTTTTTCTCGTACACGGAACAATGGTGTTCCAGACATTTGAGAAGCGTGCGGGATCGAGCCTACGCGCAGACGCCCTTTCGACAGTTTAATAATATGTAAAGGGTACAGTAAGCGGATGTTGCTCTGTCCGTGTCAAGGGACAGAGACAGCACCCGGTGGTGGTGTAAAGACAGTTGAGTTTTAAGCTACTGGGCTACTGGATAAAAAACCGGACGCCTGCCTAATAAAATGGTATACAATTCGGCAGACGATGACTCGCCCTATGCGAGGTGGGACCCCACAAAAAGTGGCATCAAATATGGCTCAAGGACAACACCGGTGCACAGGGCTATGGGTAGAGAGGTGTCAGTGGACTTTAAACATATAGCCAACTCGCCACTTAGGTTTCCACATCTACCCTCGAGAACGCAGCTCTAGCGACCCCACTCTGGACAACCGGTTAAGGCAAGCCAGAGGCAGAGGACCTGTCCCACCTGTCCAACAGGGTACCCCATGGGCACTCAGGTACGTGGAGTCGCTACTCCAACAGCTCGCCACAAGCTGCTCTGCGTTGACTGATTGTAATGGAGAAAACCAGTGGGTGGTGGGGTCGTCACAACCCTGGGCCTTCTTATTATTGAATAATTTATATAATTATCTATATCTACGTACATATCATAAGTGCTCTAAAATGCGTCCAGAAACCGTAGGCAATGACCAGCATTACCAACCATAAGAAATGAATAGAGATGTAATGTTAACATTACCTACTGAAATCTGAGATTATGAGTTAAAATTTGGAACAGCTGTCAAATTCAAGTAGAGTGTCTATTCTAGTATCTAGAGATATTAAAACAGTCATTGATAAGAAACTCCAATTCTTTATGTTGTTTTAATATAAATCGAACGACATTTAAACTCGATGACAATAGAATAGGGAGTTCATTCGCTTGTCTATGGTTTAAAAAATATATTTGACTGAGATACGAAATACGCAAGGCCGCCATTCCAAGCTGTCATTTGTTTTGTTCGCTGACTTTTGAATGTTTCAAGCAACACTAGTAATAATGCAGGTCATTTCCCTACGGTTCCTGAACCCATCTTAAAACACTTATGATATGTGTGTAGATAAAGTAGTGTATCTGACTATACATAATTAGGCATTACAACAATCGTGTGTTATTATTATGAAACTCGCCTTCGGCTCGTTTCATAAACCCACACTCTTGTTGTAATGCCCTTCATTAGGCACAGATACATAAACTACTATATCCTATTGTTAAGGCATATAAGTAACTTATGCACTCGCGCTTAGCCAAGTTCTGTAACTACCTACATCGACTGACAAGAATGAAAGAATATAAGTACTCTAAACAATATTATTTTGATATCAAATTTAAAGATATACTCGTACTAATGGAATTTAGATGTTTGCCTTGATCTACCACCATTTAGAAACTGACAGGAATCAAAAGCAATTTCCTAGAGTTTTTGCGGAAGTAATTTGAAAACTCTTGCAACAATTTTATCAATGAGCTGACTAATTTAACCGATATTAAGCAGACCTTAAAGCCTAAAACAATTATGAAGCCGCAAGTCCATAAAGAACAATCATAAAATTCCTACAGTCAGATTAACGTAACGTTTGAGTTGAACGACTTTGGGGAAGCAACTTTTAATGAAGTCTGGGGTTAGCGGTGTTTGCATGGAAAATTTTGTACGCGGATTTTCCCTTTTAGTTGTACTAAGTGAAAGGGAAGATTTAGAAAGAACATTTTGAATCTACTTAATGGCTAATATTTTAGAAGCAAGGCGATTTTTTCTGCATTTTATTTTCTGCAACACCAAAATGATAATAATGGAAATACGTACGTAGTTTAGAAAAAGTAATTTTATAGCGAAAAAAAAGAAACGAAGAATCATTTTTTTCTCGCGCGGGTGTCGTAAGAGGCGTCAAAAAAAACCAACGGATTGGCAGCAGCGTCCGTCATTACCCAATCTACAACCACTGCGGTCCCCAACCCGCTTGCCAAGCGTGCCGACTATGGCAACGACCTTACAAGATGATACAAGTCATATATTGGGGACGCCTAAATCCGGCAGTGGACGACTTGCTTCTGAAATTATACATAACGCTTTTACTACCGTTTACGTAACCGACCTTTTGTAACTGGTAATAAACGAAGATAAAATCATATTTGTACAGTCGCCATCTGATATCTATATATCTGATGCCAGCTGTGGATGTGGTCAACAAATATCTGAACATGCCCTTAACCGCCTTGACAATAGAGGCGTTATTCAAAATATATATTTGTCCCATTCGGTCTCTTCTACACCAATTTACGGTTATCTAAATATATTTGAGGAATATTTGCATACTTGTGAACGAGACAGTTTGTTATTTGGTTGGGTGTTATACAAAATATCTAGTTAAGTCCAATCTTCAACTCAGGCATATATCGAATATAAAACGTCAGGATAAAAACGACTGGTGACCGAAGAGCTGGCGGCTTCGTCGCACAATTTTTCTATTTAAACTTTCGTGAGACATAATTAATGATTAACACGGTTCTACTCGCGTTTGCACTCTTAGTGCTTGAAAATGGAGGCCTATGTTCTCCGAAACATGTCGCGCGATTGAGTAAATAAACGTCAGTAGAACCGTGTTAATCATTAATTTCTCGCACAACGTATCAGCATGCGATACAACGAGAAAATAAAAATTAAGCTATTTTAACCAACACCTGATGAAATGCTTGGTTTTGCTTACATGGTCGTTAAGTAACCTGGTCCTTACTACATTGATCCGGTAAGTCCGCTACGCTACGGAATCGCGTTAAGAAAAATAATTCTTACTTATACAGTATGCTCTATTCTACACACTTAAATGATTTAAGTATTTTTTATGTTTTTAAAAATTTACTATTTTGTAAACCTATAATAAACTTTAAGGTTTAACCGTGAAGTCAGTTTAGCGTTTCTTAAAAGTAATAGCATACTGTCGTTTTATAAATTGAAGAAAATATGCTCAGTTTGGGGAATAAAATCAAGCCTTCCATTTAAAGCTCCATAGACAAAGACACCTTTTATGACTGGTAACGAGCCATTTGACGCACGATGGTGACTTTTGTACGATGGTACGTAGGAAGAAAAATGACTCTTTATCCGAAACCAAGTATCGTACAGATTTTTTTTTTCTTTCTTCTTTACCATTTTTAAAAGTTGGTTATGTAGAATTGTGTAGGTAAAACTGGAGTAGATAATTCTACTTTTAATAACGCAAACCTCTCAACTATGGCCCAAAACTACCAAACCTTAATTCAGGTTGTAATTATTTTTATCTACGTACATATCATAAGTGCTCTAAAATGCGTCCAGAAACCGTAGGCAATGACCAGCATTACCAACCATCCGTAGGTTATGAGTTTAAATTTGGAACAGCTGTCAAATTCAAGTGGGGTCTATTTTAGTATCTATAGATATTAAAACAGTCATTGATACGAAACGCCAATTCGTTATGTTTTTTTAATAAAAATTGAACGACATAAGAACTCGAGTGACAATAGAATAGGGAGTTCATTCGCTTGTCTTATGGTTTAAAAAAATATTTGATTGAGATATAAAATACGCAACGCCGCCATTCCAAGCTGTCATTTGTTTTGTTCGTTGACTTTTTAACGTTTCAAGTAACACTAGTAATACTGCAGGTCATTTCCCTACGGTTCCTGAACCCATCTTAAAACATTTATGACATGTGAGTAGATAAAGTAGTGTATCTAACTATACATAATTAGGCATTACAACAATCGTGTGATATTATTATGAAACTCGCCTTCGGCTCGTTTCATCAACCCACACTCTTGTTGTAATGCCCTTCATTATGCACAGTTACATAAACTACTATTGAATGACGCATTCCTGAGACAAGCTGTTCAGACTTATAAACAACGCTAGCATCGATGTTAAATGAATGTTTGAACTACTTGTGCGGTACTAGACTATAGTTAGCAGATTTTTCGGTACGTCGTTAGATATAGGATATGGAGACTTCGCAATCATGAATACGAGTAAAATTCAAAATGAAACCACGTTAAATTTATTTTTTTAACAAGATGGACCAGCGTTTGACCTCAGTCGCACCCGATGGTAAGTGTCGACGAGGTCGAGGATGTTGCACGCTTTGTTTGTCCCTTTGAAACAACATAGTTTATCGCTGTACAAATAGTAATTGACAAAGCTTGTACAACTGTTTGTGTGAAGAATAAATCAGGATTTATAACTGCGATCTAATTTAGGTGAAACTCCCGAACATGTTCCCTCCCTTTATTAAATTTTACGACGGGATTAGTGATGAACATATCCTTTCAGTTTGTGTACATATTGGGACTACTTTCCACATATTGTTTCGCCTATTATCATCTTTAGTGGATTACTAATAAGATATTGCGAGTGACTTGAAATAATGGTTTAAATTCCTGAAAAGCAATTGTAACCCTTAAATATAGTTACAATTTTTGGTTAAGCATAATTCGTTTAGTACCTAGATGTATCAGTATCGGTAGAAAAACGTGTTAAGAGATTTTATACCCACAAACTTATTTTCATTGAAATTACATTGTCTTTCCTAAAAACAAATGTATCGCGCTCCTAAGTAGATTAAGTAATCAAAAAACTAGTAGGTACTCGTAGCTGAGGATGAACGATATTGATGAAAAGTTATGCTGTTTAAGTAAACTAAGCATGACATCGGAATTAACATACCAACTAAAGCAATATAGGTACCAACTTATTACTTGGTTGATTTAAAATAATGTGTTTCGATTAATATACTGTATGACAACTTCTGATGAACATTCAATTGCGGCCAAAATCAGGTGATCAATACGGGTTTATTACCGTACTGCCCCCGCGAGAGGCACGGGCCTAACGCCATCGGTGACGACCCATGAATAGGTTTACATATATTTTGTACAACCGCCGAATAACTGCATATAACATGTTTTGCTTATGAGGCCGATAACAGCTAAATTCATTGCACGTCTTCTGGACGGGAGTAGAATTTTAGTTAAGTAAAAACATAAACTAAATTAAAATGTGCTTATGTTGTGAAATAAATAACAAATAAGTTTTCAATAGTTACGAAAAAAACTTAGTAGATATTATTCTATAGTATATTTAATACATAAACCTGACACTAACGTATCTAACGTATCAAACACACACATACGAATTTACAAAAATGTAATTTCCAGCTCGGAAGTAGTTTTATTCTTTAAAAACAGATAGCAAAGTTGCATCTTATTCACAAGAGTGCCAAGTAATTTCATACAAATTGCTTATTACTAATCGAGTATTTATAACTCGATCGCTCAGTGGCGAATCGATCTATTACTAATTTATGCTAGCTGGTTGGATATTTTTTACTTTTAATATTTTTGAATGATTAATGATGGATACCAATAATTTTGATAACATTTTTAATGTTTTAGAGTTATTTTTCCCCGCGGTAGTGCTTTGTTACCCTCCCAATGCTCAAGATTCCACTCGATAGGTTTTTTCTAGATTTTCTATAAGTCGGTTTGATGTTTGGTTAAACATTTTTTTATCTTACAAACAGCATTTCCAAAGTGTATAAAAACTCGCTATGTGTGCAAGACGTACATATAATAAATAAATAAATAAATAAATAAATATTTTGGACATTCTTACACAAATCGACCTAGTCCCACGGTAAGCTCAATAAGGCTTGTGTTGCAGGTACTAGACGACGATATATATAATAAATAAATACATATAAATACTTAAATACATAGAAAACACCCATGACTCAGGAACAAATATCTGTGTTCATCACACAAATAAATACCCTGACTGGGAATCGAACCCAGGACCTTCGGCTTCATAGGCAGGGTCACTACCCACTAGGCCAGACCGGTCGTCATATGTAGTCATATTTTTTTTTTCTGCGGAATGCCGGGTTGCATTTATTGCAGAGTGATATATTTTAAATGGTGAAGCCAGGATTCTAAAATATTATCATCTCTTTGCCTGACGCGAATTAATCAGTAGTTAAATATGTTGGATAACGACATATTTGTTTAGCTTATCATAGTTTCACTGCCTTATTTCTAGCACACTGTAAACTCATAACATTATAACCAACTCAATACGTCACAGTTAAAATTAATCAAAACATCATCATACTTCAGTTATTGTCCATTACTTTATGTGTATTTTAAATGTCTAGTAAGTTGGTGAAATTCCCAGAATAAATGATTAAAACTGAGGGTTTGTATCTTCAAATAACGCCATGTCGGTGCGTGCACCAAACTAAACGCGGCTTTTACGATACACCTGCATAAGGTCTAATTGGCAAAAACGTTCCCAGGTGAGAAAAGGTTAATAAACATTTCTGCATACTTAAGCACAAAAGGTACCAACAAAGTACCAATTACACTAGAACTATTAATAATCATTTTGTGTACTTATTGTTTTTTTTAGTTCCATCATGATTTCTTTTGATTTTTTTTCTTGTTTTCCAATTCAGATGATAGCTAAACAACCCTTTATACAGCCTCTTTTACTGTTCATGATCGATGGTAGGGTGACGCTTTTTGCAGACCTCTCTATGATCAACACTAATATAAAAAAATGAATCTTCAAATAGTTATTCCTACGATAAGCGAATTTTATTATAAATATACTAGGTACTCATTGGAGCAAAAAACTATAATAAAATACACGGGCCTAAGCCACGTGTATCTCATCTTACTATTTATTTGTATGTCTTTTCCGTACACGGAACAATGGTGTTCCGGACATTTGGGAGGCATACGCGGAGCCAGATCGAGCCAACGCGCAGAGGCCCTTTCGACAATTTAATGAAATGTAAGGGATACACTAAGCGGATGTTGCCCCTGTCCGTATCATGGGACGCGCACAGAGACAACACCCGCCATGGTGTAAGGACTATTGAGTTTTAATGGAATCTAGAATGTACCAGACTATTGGGTGGAAAGGATGGACTAGCTACTGGGCTATTGGATAAAAAACCGGACGTCTGCCTAATAAAATGGTATCCAATTTTATTTCCGGCAGACGGTGACTCGCCCTGTGCGAGATGGGCCCCCACAAAAAGCGACATCAAAGATGGCTCAAGGGCAACACCGGTGCATAGGGCTAAGGGTAGAGAGGTGTCACTGGACTTTAAACATATAGCCAACTCGCCACTTAGGTTTCCACATCTACCCTCGAGAACGCAGCTCTAGCGACCCCACTCTGGACGGCCGGTTAAGGCATCATCTTACTATTATTATTATTTTTATTTATTTTATTTCTTAAGTTAGGTTTTTTATTACATTTCTATAAAAGTAAAAAATAAAAATACATCGAAAAGATATCAAAACAAAAAAATATATAAAAAAATCTTAACCTTGGGTGTCGCCGGCAACAGGGCAGGGCCCAAGCTGCCTGCTGCTGCTGGTGGTTAGGGCTACAGAAAGAGAAACCGGAGACGACAATGCTCGCCTTGTCCAGGAATCTCCGCCTTCTGAATCTACATATATTTAATAATTTGTCTTATCATTATAGAAGATTTTTTAATGCTCATTGAGGAATACATTTTTTGTGCCTAAGATCCCTAAGATCTGAAGTATTTGTCGGTCGCCCATGTATTAGTATTTTTTTGTTTCTATTAGTAATTCTTATTTCAATACTTATACGTACCTAGGTAGTACATGTCATTTACCTCCAAATCAAAACCGCTAAAAGTAAAGTACTTATGTAAATAACAAAATATTCCAGTTCTCGTTAATTACAAAATCCTTTCCTTCAAAGTATGAGTAAGAGATGAAACTGCAATATTTGACGGGACAATGTAAAAGTTATAAACCGCTTAAATTCCCATCTCGCGCAAGAATTCCCGATTCTCATATACGGTGCCGCCTGGGAGCTTTACACATTTATCTTCCTAGAAACTAATCTACATTCTAAAGAGAACCATTTCAGCATTCAACACACATTATATTTCGAACTCGTACAAAATATATCTGCCTTTATTTAAATTTTCATCGAGTGTCCCGGTTTTATTTGACTTCGTAAGCAGAAAAATAACTTAAATAGTTCTGTGGGATCTATATAGAAGTGGAAACTCAACGATTGATCTTCAGAAACTATATTTTTAAACTTTAAAATATTAATTTTCTTCAGAATTATTTAAAGACATAAAAGTGACATTTTGACAATTGACATTATAAAAAATAATCTATGTACATACTAAAGCCTAGCAAGAGGTTTTAATCTGGTAGAGCGAGAGCCACCACATCAGCCCCCATCCAGACCCTTAGGGCGGTCGATGGTCGATGAGCTAAAAACTTTTTCGCGTCTACTAATCACAGGTCGTACATTATAAATATTAACTAGATAGATACCTATCTGTTAGTCAGATTTTACATCTTAAGTGACCAGACCACACGAGAAACATCTGCTTACAAATTATAAAATTCTCATCTGGTAATCAAATATTTCAAATATAAAATTATTTATTTCAACGTCCTTGGTAACTTTTTTAGATTTTATACTGTAACAAAAAAGAAAAAAGTGTACTTGTAGTTATCATATTACAAAAATAAATTGCGAACAACTATATTTTTCCAGTCGGCATAGGTACGACATATTTATTCAAACTTACACAGTAACAAAATGTAGGTACCTACTTAAAAAGCTATGCAGTTAATCCATACTAATATTATAAATGCGAAAGTAACTCTGTCTGTTATCTCTTTACGCTTTAACCGGTGAACCAATGGGATGAAATTTGGTATGGAGAGAGTTCGAGCTACGAGAAAGGACAAAGGATGACGAAGTAGCGAGTGTTAAAAGCCAGTGTTAAATATAATTCTGCGTCCGTTATTCAATAATATCACTAATACAATACATATACAATTATATAACTAATGTCAGTTCTGTTAAAACTTATATTAAAGTAATATACCTAAATAAATTGTAAATAGGATCTAATCGTCTATACGTTCAACCAATTTCCATACATATATTCATAGTAAATAAATAAATATTTCGGGACAATCTTACACAAATCGACCTAGTCCTACGGTAAGCTCAGTAAGGCTTGTGTTGTAGGTACTAGACGACGATATATATAATAGATAGATACATATAAATACTTAAATACATAGAAAACACCCATGACTCAGGAACAAATATCTGTGCTCATCATACAAGTAAATCATCAAACTGGGATTCGAACCCAGGACCGTCGGCTTCATAGGCAGGGTCACTACTCACTAGGGACCGGTCGTCAATAGTAATTTTGTAGATATATTATGTACCTATTAATGTTCTTTTAATACATTCTGTGTAAAGGAGACTTTCCTTTGATTTAAAAAACAATAAATTCTGCATTTATGGAATTATGTAAAATCGCTTGCCTCAGAGAGAACTCGAACCGGTGAAATGTGACAAAAATAACGTGCCGTTATTTAATGATGCAGATTGAAAGGGTTACTGAAAAGGTTAATATTTGATAAATAGAGAAAAATTAAGCATTTTAAGAAAAGATGTGCACCGTCACCAGAAGAGAAGAAATAAAAAATGTATGCTCTGCAATTCTGCTGTAATTACGTTTAATTATATACAGGCGTTAGTGAATCAAGCGATCACGCGGCGTGGCCAACTACAAATCACGGGAAAATCTAGGAAGTAAGTATCGGGCGGTGGGCGGAACACTTATAACTACCCAGTCACTCTTGTGAACAACTTAAACAAATAAATTAAAAAAGATGCGTAATTTTGTATAAAAAATAACGTTTGTTAAGTCAAATGAATTGTAAAGTTATCATCACACAAAGACATACATTTATCGTATTTTACTAATGAGACATTTTTGACTATCCTTACGCGACCGCGTTACCTACTTTATATGGACGAGTAAATATATAGTATAAAATATTCATATTTATTTGTGTATTTACATATTATTCATGTATTGCATGTAACATACATAGCGTCTGCGTAAGAACCCACCGACCTGCAGTTGCGTTGAACCCATACAGGGTCACGAACAGGACGAATCCCGATTGCGTTAAAATATCGACTGTAGAATTAGGTACGAATGGAGTAAACTGCATTTGTGTTAAACTCATTTTGTGTAGAATCGCGAATATGATGAATTCCAATTGCGTTAAAATATAAAATGCGTAGAATTACGAATGTAGTTACACTACAGTTGTGTGGAATCTGTATTGTATGGGAATCACGAACAGGTATTGCGTTTGTGTTGTCCATCGTATAATCGTTTCGTCTTATATATTATTAGCTTGCTAAGATATAGGACCGGCCAAATGGTATTGTAATCGCGCTGATATTCGTAAGGTAATCGTCGTAAAGTCAAGGAGCGTATGGGGTGTGGACGAATCTTCGCCGATTTATACCCCGAGTTTGTTAACAACCACTATTCCTTATAGATTTGACGACTTATCTTCCAACGGCCACTAAACGCAAGTTCAGGGATCCCTTTGAGCTTCCAACCCGGCCGACGTAGACACGCGGGAGGACGAGACCGCGACCGCCGACTTACGTCAGCCGTGTCTAAGATTAGAGTATGTTGAAACTTACTCTTATACCTTTTGATTCAAACACTATACACTAATACTTACACAGAGAGTCGCACGATATTGTCGACACTACTTTGTATGAGACCGTGCTCCCAGATAAATACAGGCACGATTTCTAATCAACTTCCCATCTTATGCCCGGAATACACCAGGCTAGTTTTTCAAGCCAGTATAGTAAGCTAGTTCATAAGCTAGTAAAACTGTCCTGGCTTGAACACAGGCTAGTGCTGTCTACATGATGCCAGTATCAGTATTTTCAGTCAGTTCGAGTGCCAGAACGTTTGCAAAGTGTCGTAAAAAAATCGTCAATATGAACGTAATTCGTAAAAGATAAGAGAACATGAATGAAACAATTACTTAAAAAACTATGTAAATGTGTACTAGATGAATTGCTTGGAGATATACCGGGTGTGGCCTGTAATAGGAGCAAAAATTTTAGGGATCGCTTCTACACCACGAACGAAACAACATTTGTTTTACAACTTTAAATAATTGGGTAATTTATTACTTGTGATTTTTTCAAACAAAGTAAATAGTATTTTCAATGAACAGCATCCAATAGTCTAGTTGACGTTTACTGTCAGCTTACAAACTTCATAGTTTTTGAAATACATTGCTTGCTTGGAAAATCTTTTTTTATTAATATTTATTAAACTATAAGTTATTTTCAAAAGTCGTAGAACAAATGTTGCTACGTTTTTGGTGTAGAAACGATGCCTAAAGTTAAAGCTCCTATTATAGGCCACACCTGGTATTAGAAAAACGTGTATGGACACATGGCACTAGCCGGACGGATACTAGCTTCACCGGCCGCACGAAGATAGTACACAAGCCAGGCTAGCGAAATCGGTAGTGGGGGACGCTACTAGCTCAAAAAATAGAACGGCAAGCTATTAAAACTATCCTGGCTTCAGCACTAGCTTACTAGACTGAAATTTAAGCTAGTTCGTGTATACAAGAAGATAGACGCACTAGCTTGCTAGCTTACTATACTGGCTTGAATAACTAGCCTCGTGTATTCCGGGCATTATTGTTACCTTGTCAGCGTAATTTTATGGAAAACATACGTATTTTTCGTATTAAATTGATTTAAACGCCCTGGTGTAATAAATAAACCAACATTTATTAAAACCAGCAACTGATTTAGTTTATTTGAATATGAAACATTCACAATGGCTTGATATTTAATGGACAATCTAACTTATTAGACCCCATCTAGAGATACTCTTGGTTCGCCATGGCCTCGTGCAAGCTATTTAATCTTCACATAATATTATCTTTTATCTAACACATATCTTCAGTCTTCTATCACAGTCGTTAAATATATCTGACGCCCTACAGAACATAGGAAGACCTAGATACATACCTATTTAACACAGGTCATTATACTGAATGCTCAAAGCGTTATATATGACTCACGGGCTGCATTTTTAATAGCCAACGCCTTACATACCAACGCCATAATTGCTATCATAGGTTCAGTCTGTAATCACCCAGGATACTACTGAGGATAAGGCTCTTATTATTTCGCCGATTTTATTCAGTCCCATCTACTGCAAACCGGCCGCCCCCGGCAAATCTGGGTGATGGTTCTCGCGCTGACCTTTTGGAACACCTTAGCCACGTTTCAATATTATTTATTTGTATTTATTTCAAAGATGACATAGAGAGGGAGATGCCTAACTTAATAGCTTGGTTTAACTAAGCACATATGCTAGGTTAGTGGTTTTTTTTGCGACGAGGAAGGAAATACTCATTGTATACGGCCAGGCCCGTACTTGACCGCATGCCCGACTCAACCGGGAATGGTGCCCAGTCGCCTACGGACTAAAAACCTCCCCCGTTTTTGTTGAGTGTTGTTTGGTTTTGGTTGCGGTGTGTATTGAGTGTGGCTGGGGTGTTGTATGTTTGTGGGTATCCGGGTAACTGGCCCTCGCTATTGGTATACGGACTACCAGCTACCCAGATGATTGGGGTTGCTGACCGCCCGCTCTGCCTCAGGGAAAAGTCCTGAGTGCAGGCGGTCGCCCGGCCAGCAAGGTTAATGGTTAAAGGTAACAAAATAATGATGGAAGCCACCCCACCTGGGTTTGTTTATCGACCTCTTGCCTGGCCATGTAACATGCCTTGGCAAAAAGATAAACAAATGTTCCAAATATATGCTATGAAACGAAATACACATAAACCACTTTCCGCCACCGTTTCTATTTACAACCTGCCCACAACAGTCCTTTGCCCATACATCAAGCACATTCCGACATATAGGCCCATTTAATGAATTGCTGGCAACTTGCACTGATGACTCGGAAATCTGCTGTGATTTAAACCGCATCGTTATAGTGCGGCATATTTGTCTATCATTTAACGAGGTCGCACATATTACGTCAACCTGATGGCCATAATATTTAGCTGCATAAATCATAAAAAACAAACATTTTTTTATGTTTGAAACATGAGCAGCATTTACATACAAAGACACATGTCTTGTTTCAAGTAATGTCTATTTTCTTTAATACATAGCTGCACTTGTGCTTTAAACTCTACAAACAAACCCGGCATGCAAACAGTAGTATATTATATATTGAGTAGTTTATAACAGTCAAATATACTATTATAAACTACTCAATCCAACCAATATATATAAAAAGCAAATTTGAAACATCAAAACCAGAGACACGCCTTGTAGTTTTTACCGCCCGTCGGTCCAGGTTCGTACCGCAAATAAATAAATCTGTTCGTTAATCTATGTCAGTATTTCAATATTCCAGTTTAATGGACTCAGATATACGGTTTTGAATGTCGATGTTCACGAAACTGCTTTTTTCATCTTTTTTGTTGTGCATTAAAACTAAACTTGATTATTCAATATAAATATGTGTCAAATTTAAGTAAAATACCTCATTATACATCATTTAAAATCAAACCTAGTATGTGGGTTGAAATAGCTAGGGCCAGTAAATTTAAACATAACAAATGGAAAGTCCCTTTTGTGTAACTGGCACAGTTCCACACCGATAACAGGTAGGATAGCACTCTAAATGCAACTAACGAGAGACCAGCGGTCGGCAAGCGCTCGCAAACAATACTTGTTACGCTTTGTGCGGTTAGTTGTCCTTGTTATTTGTCGTGGTTCCTTTAGTTAGAACATTGCGCGTCACAGCTGATATTCATGCTTTGGAACAGTAAACTATTTAACAGGGGTAAGAAATCCACGTGGGACAGTAATGGAAGTAAAGGGTTGCCGGGCGAATAGCATGTACTGTTAATAAAATTATTTATGAATTAACTATAATAAGTGAACTAGAAAAAAATAGAACGACTAACTACTTATTAATTATTTCGTTATATTATTGGCCTTTACTGTAGTTTACTGACATTAGTTTGTCTTTGCTTTTATAAATTTTCCGTTATTAAGTTTAATAATATACAAAACCAGTTGTCAATGGTTCTTCGGAGGTGTTCGTTCATTATGATCTCGGTAGTCATGTACTCTTCTCTCATTTCTACTATTTTTGGAGACAATATGCTATCCGGGCAGCTTGTGGGGAGCTGTTGGAGAGTACTACCTGACTACTAGTACCTGAGCGCCTCTGGGGTGCCCACTCGGATATGTAGGAAATGTTCCATGCCTCTGGCTAGTCTTAGCCGGCTGTCCAGAGTGGGGTCACAAGAGCTGCGTTCTCGAAGGTACATGTGGAAACATAAGTGGTGACACGTTTCTACCCTCAGTTCTTTACCCCGGTGCTGCTCTTGAGCAATATTTTTGGAGCCCATCTCACGGAGTTATTGCCACCGTCTGTCGGAAATAAAATTGAATCATTTTATTAGGCTGCCGTCCGGTTCCTTCACCAATAGACCAGTGGCTAGTCCATCAGCTTCATCAAATAGCTATATCAATAAATAAACACTAGAGTACGTAGTGGCTAGTTAATGAGTTAAAAATAAATATTAGCAAAACCAAACGTATGCTACTTTTGTCATATAACGCAATGACCTCCCTATCAGTTTAATGAAAATAATGAATGATAATAAATAAGTTGAAAGAGTGGACACATGCATTTTTTTAGGAATAACGATTGACAAGCACTTAAATTGGAGAACATGAGCAAATTTGTAAAAGGCTTAATGAATTCGGACATGCTTCAAGAAGATTACGGATTGCTGTATATATGCTAAAGCTTCGCTTGCTTGCCTCTCTCTGTATGGTCTGATACAGTGGGCTAACGCAGTGGATGTGAATAGACTATTTGGAATCTAAAGCAAATGTATCCGAGCCATTTGCGGTGTGCGGTACGATGATGACTGTGTTCCACTATTTAAAAAATTGCATGTTCTGCCCTTACCATGCCCTTACATTCGAATTGAAATTGTGTTTATTCGTCATCACTAATCCGTAACATACATAATACATAATAATATTTCAGAAGTTGAAATCAGTTCAAACAAAGAAATACTAAAATGAGAATATTGAATGGATTGTCAAAACCAAATTGTAAAGAGAACATCTAAGACGATCAGACGAAATGTTTTAATATGTGCATTGAAATATATACCAGACCAGCACATACTGGACAATATTTATAAAAAATATTACAGAGGCCTATATTTAAGCGCAAATAACCAGCGGGATAGTAGACAAGTGTTATTTTAGTGTAAAATATTTTTAATCAATATTATCATTTGATTATTTTGTATAAATAAATTTGAGTACATAGTTAGTGGGAATAATAATTTGATTTTTCTAAACATTTACATGCCAAATAGCATGAACAAAATGTAAACATGGTACCTGAATAAATCTGTATTTTGGCAAATAAATTCTGATTGGTTGATTGAAATACGCGTTTACAAAGGATTTGTATAGCCCAACCAGGAATATAAAACTAGCTCTGAGGACATTAGCAATAAATTATGGCAACATTAAATACATACATAATACATATACTACTTCTTGTCATCCATCATCATATCAGCCGAAAGACGTCCACTGCTGGACATAGGCCTTTCCCAGCTTGTCATGTTGACAAGCTTGTTCTTGTCATGTTGACTACAAAATGTTGGCGACGTTATTTTAAGACATGACTTTTATTTTTACCATTTCACTTAATCCAGTCAGAGATTTTAACTAGGTACCTTTTCTAGTGAAATGACAAAGCGTGGCGTGTCTATTGGCCGTTTTTGTGATTTGAATTAGATCAAATCTCTGTTTCGATAATCCTTGCGACATATAATACGTCAAATAATACAAATAGGTATGTTCAAAGAAAGTCGCGGTTGATTTTGTATACAATTGCAAATAAGGCACGAATGACTCGCAGTTTTTCTTAACACATAGATACTAATGCTATCACCGTCCCGTTTTGTAAGATTTGACTGAAAACATTTGTATGTATAGTTAGACACAATATGGCGAGGTTTTTTTTTTTATTTTACTGGTTGGGCTTTATTATGTAATCAACTGAATTAGTGAGAAAACGACTCTGGTCAACTGAACCAATAGAAATGATGGAATTTCACGAGTCTATCAAAGAACTAGTAATGAAAAATAAAATTGCACCCAGGGAATAGGCATCAGCACCAAAATAATAATTGTATGAAACAAATATAATATATAGTGGGAGGTAAGTAAAAAGTAAGTATTATTTTTTTATTATGTCATAATTGTAAATGATTTGTAAAAACGAAGAGCATTCAACCAAAATAATTGCCAGTGGTTACATTCGAAAAAAAAAATTTCCGTGTTCCTCTTACTACCACAGAAGCTATTTATAACAATGGTAAAAAAATACCCTTGTTACTTGCTACTGTATAAAACTGGTAGTAACTTAGGTAACGCGCGCATAGATCTAGTTCACCCTTTAAATAAAGTAAGGTCGGGTAAGATCGGATAGTCGCAATTTCTACCAAACTGGTAAATATTTTACATGACTGACAGTACAATGCGCGACGTCATGTCACTCTGCCACTCCCAGTTTCTGGTAACCCCTCAGTACTGTCAGTCGTGTGTGTGTGTGTTGATGACAAAAGCCCAGACGTTTTCATAGTATGCACTTTAAGTTCCTCCTGCTTTTGAGGCGGATTGAATATTAGTCCGATGTTAAAAGAAGAAGTTACTTATAGATTAAATAAAATTTTGAGTGTAGGTAGATTACTCAAGAACCCATTAAGAGGCATAAAGTAATTTAATAACAAAACCTTGTTTTCTTTTCTATCATTAGTTAATTAAATGGAGATAAGTTTTTTCGTAAAATTCTTCGAATACGTCAAAAAATAGTCCCATCTTATACAGATCCAAACCTTAATTTAGAAAATATCTTCGTTTGTTTCTACAAAATTTTTAAATACTTAACATTTAAAGAGACATTACCATAAAAAAGCCGCAGAGCAACTCATTGTCAAGTTTTCATCTAAAAATGCCTCGTATAAATTAACAGAGCCGGTGATTGTTGTACTAAATCAAAATCCTTTTGTATCACATAAAGGGTTGCGTAACAAGAATAGTCACGCGGCAGTCATAATTTACTTAGTTAATCTATTTTAAATTATATTTACTTTTTCATATTTCTGTATGTATAGAAGGTAATTTATTAAATCCCAAACCGTTACACTACTAGTTTTGTACCCTTTATTGTTTATTTTTTACTTTATTTTATTTTGAAATAGAGGAAAATGGAACATAAAAAGAAAAAGTTTTGTAACTATGGAGTAATAGGCTTTTAAAGGTATCATTCTTTTTATACGTTAAGTAAGGGTAAGTTTGTTTTGTAATATTTTTTTTTTTTAATAAATACGAATTATTAAAAAAAATGCAATATAGCAACCTGAACAGCAACAGAAGGAATAAACAATTTTCTGTCACTTTTAAACCATTTGGGTGGCATAAATTGTTAGTCATACATAATATTAATTGGCATAACAACTTTGTAGTACATTTTTTTATTGGCTGTATTTGTTGTTCTTACCAATAATTGTCCTATTAATATAAATTGTTCTTACTAATTATGTAAGTTTTAATGATGAAATAATAAATCTGTGTAACTACATTGTTCCTAATATTTAATGTACCAAAAAAATATTTTGTCAATAAAGATTATAGTCCTTATCGTACTATATCGCAAATTATGTGAAATAAAATGGAATTGTATATTTCAGCCACAAGTCCTATACAAAGTTATATAGTTACTAATAATTATCCATACTTACTAATAATTATAAATGTGAAAGTAATTCTCTCTGTCTGTCTGTCTGTTACCTCTTCACGCTTAAGCCACTGAACCAATTGGGATGAAATTTGTTATGGGGAGAGTTTTAGCTACGAGAAAGAACATAGGATATTATTTTATCCCGCAACCATCTTTAAAGACGGACATAGCACGAAGTCACGAGGAAAACCTAGTTATCAATAATTGTTACATGTTACTTTTATACGTAACAAATTAATTTAACGATAATAATCAATTAATAATAACACGACTTACTTAATTAAACTATTATTCAATACAATTTAATTATATTTGCGATTCAACACGGCAACGCAGCGAGCGTAATGGGCACCTTTGCACGGGAGCGGCTCGAAGTGGTTTATTTCAAATAGTTTTATTTTGTATAGGTATATTATTTATGAGGTACCTATAATATTTAAGATTCATTTTATTTATATTTAAGTTTTATTTTATTTATATTTAAGTTTCATTACCTTACCTTTTTAAAGTTATTTTTGTAATTTGACTTTTCCATTCCCAAATAAAGTAATATTTTTACTGTGATATATAATTATTATGATTTGAAATTAGATTCGTTAATTCCATTTTTGTCTTGGGCAATATTTTTTTTAAGAGTCAAATATAAAAAAATACATCCAAAACATATCAAATCAATAAAAAAATACTGTATAATACCTAACCCAGGGAGCCGCCGGTATCAATTAACGGTGGTTAGGGCCTATGCGCGCCGTGTCCAGGATTACCGCCTTCTGAATCTGTCAACTACAACCACTTAGTAAATAAAGATTGAATTAGATTATTGTTAAAATAAATTGTATTAATTGTATACCGGTATAAGATTTTTGTTTCTAAGTTAAACTAAGTTCAGGTATTTTTTTTTATAATTTAGTTTGTTTGTTGATAGATACAACTAGATATTAATAGTTACAAATACCTAGATAATAAACTTAGCTCTATAATAAGTAGTTGTTAACATTAATTTAATCACAGTTATTTTACTTGTAACATAAATCTTTTTTACCCCCAAAGGTAATTGTAGTTGGCTGTAACCGGCAGAATATGAAGTCGGTCTGTCCGCTGTGGTTAGTGGAAGTTATTGAAGCTCAGTATCCCCGCCACGTATGCGCACGGCCGAACGAAACCGGTTTTAAGCGAATAAAACTAAAATTTGTGCCAACTAGATTGCTAGTTTCCGTGGACAGCATAACAATTTCAACTACTGATGGAGTTTGTGGGATTATATTGTACACTCCACCAAATATAGTTTTGAGTAAGGAACGAAAAGATTTGTTTTAATTAAAGTATAATAATTCACTTTTAAGTAAGTTATTGTTAAGCTTAAATGCGTTCATTCACTTGGGTTATCGTATAAATAGACGACATAAACGATACCCACCGTAGAATGTAAAATTCGCATTTAAAACATGATTTATGGAACAATTAACATATGGGAGCTAGCATTACGCTAGAGATTTTAACTTGAAACTTGTGATTACGCTTGAAAGATAGTTGTTTGTTCATAGTTTTAGAGCTAGCAACTAATGAAAGGGTTTCAATAAATTGTTTGCTCCTCGCCGATACAAATGATCTATTTAATAGTCTATAGCATCGTTGTACAAATTGTATTGTAATATGAGAGATTATAAAGAATAACTACAAATAGATACAGATTTCCAAAATGTATATATGTAATTGAACATCAGAATAGTTCTTTTTTGAAGCGATTATCATACATTAAATATGTCAATTAATTCAAATATTCGGTTCAAATTTGCAAGTGTCTTGGTTCTATATTACAGTAACAGTAAGGAATCAACCTACGAAGCATAATGCGCAGATAAGCAACGACAGAAAGTTATACAGCCAAACATGACTGAATACTTACTTATTTCAATAAATTGCTTCGTACTACTCATTCTTAAATTAAATAGGACATTCTTTTTTATTACTAATTCTTTTACTTTATACCAAAAGAAGCCTATTAAAGGTTTTAGTATAAAGTAATAAGTAATAATTGCCCTTATTTTACTTTTCTCGCATTCGAAATTAAAACTAGAATGCTTAACTCGGGTAAAAGTCACCCATTTCCGACTCGCACTATAAGCGCTCTCACTTCGTTCGATGGCTAAACTTGCTCGTCGGCAATGGGTGACTTTCAACCCTTACTTAGCAATCTACTATTGTTAAATAGTGTTATAAAATATTTGGTGCAATTTTTAAAGTCTGAGTGGGCAGCAATGTACTACGCATACAACAGTTTAAAAAATATACAACAGTTTAAAAAAATACACGCTGTAAATTATACTGTTCTGCTAAAATAAGCATTTCTTCGTACATATCAACAATATCAGAATTTCGTGGCAAATTAATTTAAATCATAAGTAAGAGACGGAAGTATTGGATGTGATAGACGGTGGGAGATGGCAAATTTGTACTGATTCTTGGCCAAATTAAATTAGGGCAACCTTAAAAGTACACACCTTATTGAATTTTTATAAGTACTCGTAAAAGCGAGGCTATTGGAGACCTTCACTAAGCTCTAATTCAAGGGGAGGGAGTGTTTGTTTGTGCTGTCGTGGAACACTGATTTGTGGTTTAATCAATTTCCTTTATTAATAAATTCATCAACATTTTATGTGGGGATGTTGCGATTTTAAGCGTAATATTATAATTTTAACATCATGGTTACGCCGTACTTGTTGCTACAGTACCTATAAAGATAAAAACTTAACTAGATAATTGTAAGTTATTTGTTATTGTACAAAAAAAACTGTTTTAAATATAAAAAATCGATTCTAATTCCGAACCGGTCGTAAAAGAACTTAGAAGGCTGACGGAGTTGTTACGTTGAATGGCAATGGAGATGCGTTGAACAAAAGGAACGCCAGCCCTCTGGTCACCCGAAACGTTGACGAGTGGTTATTTTAATTTTTCATAAAGTTGGTGAGCTCCAGGTCCCCATGACCCAAGTGTCTCCACCCCAAACTGCACAAACATGCAGCTTGAATCAATAGCTGCGTATTTGCACCATTTAAGGAGTTCGGCAGCTTCAGCAGCGGTGTCCACGCATGTGGAGTTCCAAACCAAGGGCTGTCCGAACTCCCAAGGAACAAGACTCATGCCATCAGGTCGCTGTTCGTTTTTTGACTTGATGGTGTCAGGGGTTCTAGCATTGGTAAATGCAGGATATCGTTAATGGCGGCATGCCGTGCGATACGACGCGCTCTTTAGCTACAGGAAATGTCATGCCGATCTATTTTTCTGAAAAAAATACCCTAATTTTTAGATAGTAAGACCCGAAGCCAAGACCCCACTTCTATTGGCAACAAGCAAGAAGACGTGCGCGCTTTGCATTCCGTACCAGCATGCATAGCGGCTCGTCCCATTGACGCTGCGAATTGTTGACGTTGGCAGATCGGAATTGGCGCGATTCATTTTACAAAATTTGAAGGCATCTGATAAAAAAGAAGTGGATAACTCACGGTCCTTGAGAATTTTTAAAACAATGTTTTGAGTACCATGGACTAAGGAAAGAAATGCCGGAAGTGATATTTATGAAATTTTACGGATCCCAATACCTCCTTACGTCATTGGAAGTGAGGCTTGGAATCACTGAATGTTGTCCAGATAAATGTTGATGACGGATGTGAGGGTGGTTTTGATAAGTATACATCGAATTTTTCAAGGAGTTCAGGGTTCATCCGAAGGTGACTGCAGTGGAGAGCGTAAGTAAACTTTGGGACAAACAGACGAAATTTAATAATTGTGTAGACCATATGGGCATTGATTTGGCACAGGCGGTTCGATAAACACTATTTTTTTGGCAAATTATCAATAACTTCCGCAAAAGCTTCGTCTAAGACAGGTCATCCTAGAAGATGGAGTGACGTTCTATCGATTATTTTTATAGTCGGGGCTACTTGATAGAATCTCATGATAACAATGTCTCTCTGCGGACAGGTATTAAACAACAGTTCACATTTGGTAAAAAACTAAAGGCTTATTTCATCATTTATTTATCTAAGGACTTGCAGATCGTTGAGCACGACATCATCATAACCTCCCAGGGTACCGCCATCTAAATACCAAACATTATAACTATAATATAAACTTATAATGATTTGATGTATGTAAAACTAAACTGAATAGAGCCAGGCCTAAAGAGTCTCCTTGTTGACAGCCCACAGATGAGAACATTGAATTGTTTTTAAAAAGTAATTTTGATGAAGTGCTGTAGCATTAACTAACAATTTTATAAAGCTCCGAAGTTTTTCTTGAACTTGAGATAAAAGGGTACCGCGGTCAACTGAGTAAAACGCATTTTTCACGCCAACTTTTAACACTACCTCGCATTCCTTTCTGTCAATAAAGATTCGCAACGCATGCAATGCCGCTTCACACCCGGCCTTTGAACCAAAACCCAACTACAGGTTGAAAAAACTGGTCTAATGCTACTAAGCAATGGATCTGAAGTTAGAAGCAGACGATTTAGAACATCCAAATTGCATTGTACTCTTGAGAACTTTCTCGAAAAGCTGTTCCTATATTCTCTAAAATGCTTGTTGCAAGGAACAAGCTCTGCTGCCTCTTCTGATAAATTTCCGATAGGCAGCAGGGTATGTTTTTGCGGACGACCAGCAGCACTAGAGGCATAGGCAGTACTATTACGAGTTAGTGGAATTTCCAAAGTCCCTTTTAACCATTCGTCAGTACAACGCTTCCGTTCTATTTGCAACATGCTATCTCTTCTTAAATTCAGATTTCAGCCGTGAAAATTTGCGAAGAAATTCGGGCTTGCGTTCTTGTGGGAACGTGATAGAGTTAGTTATTTTATGTCCCATTGTGTCCAATTTAACGGAAAATTCTGTTTCGATGAAATCACTGACTATACGAAAAATGTATTCGCGGGTCATTATTTTCACGCCAGAAAAACCTGTGACGAAAAATCCCTTAATACATTTTCATGGCCGCAAAATATAACTTTGTTCTGTAAATTTGATTTTGCGTAAAGTATCATTCATAAAAACCAAATTGGCACTTAATGGCACCCAATTATCTAAATTTCTTTGATAATATTAAAAGAACTAACAATATAAGAAAAATAGCAGGGCAAACCCCGCAACATAACTTTAGAGCTTTTGATTTTAACACAAGTTTGTCAATTCAATACGCAGTAGGTAGTTACTTAAAACGTTATGTATAGCTTAAAACAAACTTGATGCCAAAAAGTAATCAACTAAGTAAATACTGCTTACCTGGTACGTTGTTTTCATGCTCAGACATTATATGACAACACAACATTTGTGTTGCTTATATAAATCAACTGTTCTTGTGAAGCGGTTCAATTTTATAAGTTGGTACAAAATAGTACATTTTGAGTACATACAAAACAGTATTTGTTATCTTCATATGTAGCTGCTGAAAAGAGGGGTTAACATGCTCTATTGAGTGTGGATTCTGTAGGGTGGTCAGGCATGCAAAAATGCATCACAAATTGAGATCGAGTCTGGGGAAAATAATGACGAAATTTCGAACTGCAAGGAGACAGAAAATGTCCACAAGGAAAATATTGACATACGAGTACCTGGCACCTCAAAACAGGTTAAGCTTAAATAAATCCAATATAATTCGCGAAAAAGTAATTAAATCTCTAACATTCGATAAGTAAACTGGCGACTAAATGACGATTTTTTGTAAATATTTAATTTTCTCCCTCGTGTAACTTTGTATCTATAAGACCTAGTACATAATAAACATGTTTCCATTTTTAATTTAAAATTTTATTATTTTTATACCCCCCATAGACACTTTTGTCCTAAAATGAACAGATGAGGTTTTATTTAAAAAAGATCAAATTTTGGCCCCCTTAATTCAAGATCGAAAACTTGTATTTTTCATAAATAGCCTATACTTAACTAATATCAATGAAAACATTTTAACCCCCGCCTTTGGACGGCATAGCCCTTGACCCCAATGATTGGATTAAGATTATTTAAATGATTTGCTACATTTTTTCCTAAACACTCCTTATTACGTAACGTGACGCAACGATACCGTTTTGACCTTTGAATATGGGCGCGCAATGTGGACAAGGCACTAAATGCTCCACGGAAAGAGGGACAAGTTTGGTCTGGGGACCTACTGTAGTGGTTAAGCTCATACCTCTTTAAAAGATGCTTAAACTATGTGTTACATAAACAGGATGTACAAAAAGCCTAATAAATAAGATATGGCTATAATACTAACTTAAACATACACCATATACATATCAGGAAAACGACTACTTAATGACTACGGTAGAGTAAAGAGAAAAGAATATAGAGTCAAGTAATTATACACGGCCATCCAATCCATCTAGATTTTTCCGTGGTGAGGTGTGGGACACAGCAACAACATTCTTCAACTAGGAGATTATATTGAACATTGTGAGGTTTGGACGAGGAAACAATGGCACTACCCAAGTAATAAACTTCAAAGCCGTAAGAGATTGCACTAGAAAACATTGTTTACCAATATCCAACACAGAATTTTTCACGTATTGACAGACGTCACATTGGCGAGTGCGCCGCTGCGCACCGAAAAGACCCGGACCGCTGTCTCTGCAGAGATTAAAACTTGTGCAAAACTCTCTTAGCTCGTTTTTTATTTTTTTGCTAGCCTTTTAGAGATACAGGCGTAAAGCAAAACATTATCTTGAATTTATATTTTAATAAACATCCATTTAGATACTGAGTTAAGTCTTTCGAACGAACTTCTTATTTAGTCCGATGTTCGGCCTTCTCCCAATCTACCGTCCAAACGGGTATTGTATTGTTTTACCCTCTTTTCATAATCTACTCGTACCATCCTTTTTCTTTCCCTTTTATATTTTTGTAATTTTTAATTTTACTATATCTGTTTTTTTTTTGTTTATGTGTTTGTTTCATTGGTTGTGCTGAAAATCATTGCCTCGATAAACGCATGTCATTTATTTTAGCATGTTAATTTATTTTTTTAAGCAGCCCATCTTTAATTTAAGCAGCTGTACGAAAGAAATTATAATAAAAAGGTTTTTTGAATACAGATTTGGCAAAGTATTTACCAATTTGCAGTCCTTCACATTAAGATGGGGCAGGAGTGTTAATGTCGGTCATTGACATTACAGCGTAGTGCAGCTACAGTAGTCATGTTTACCATTTGCCATGCACATGCTCGGTAAATAAGTTAGTCGTAGTAACAAAACAAGTACTTAAATTGTAAACTAAGCGAATTGGAAGGACTAGTTTTTAGACTCCGCCTTCTAAGGCCCAGTTTTTGTAGGGTCAATATCAATATGCAAAATTAACATTCGTCATATATGTACCAGTATATTATCAATTCCCTTTTTTAAGGCGGCCCATGGTCCTGGCCTTGAGTGGACTCAAATTTCCGCACCCGCCATGAAGAAAGGTCTTTTGAGATCCAATGTGATTTAAAATATGTTAGATGTATGTTAGAAATATGTTTGGTGTAAAGTCGACATGATTATTTAACTAACTACTAGCGTATGACAAATAGTATAAATATCTGCGAGTTATAGTTTTTGCCATGATTCATTTTTACTTTCGAATGTCTCTATTATTAATACACATAAATATAATTCACTGCAAAATCACCCCACAGCAATTGTGGTTCGTATGTGAGGTGAGCTGTCTCGCCTAACAGATTAATATTTAAGGAGAAGTTATGTCGCAGTACATGAAGAAGATATTTTGGAAAATAAGTGAATCAGCTCATTATTTGTATTCAAAGACACCAACAGTTGTATATGTCAATCCAACCTGCCAATACTGAATGTCTAAAGTCTCATCTTCTGAATAGTAGGTACTCGACTTGACTCAAGTATGGAGACAACGGCGACCATCTGCTGCTTCTGTAATGTAACGGCGACGGAGAACCCGTAGACCGATGAACAGCTGCCAAACATCCGGATTTCGGAACAATGATAGCAAAGCTAATTTAATATATGGGTTTCATCGCTTTTATCATGGTATACTATCAACCTGGTCAACCAACAGCTCTCAGAATCCTACTACAGTTACAATTTTATTTATTCACCGATTAAGACTACACTGAAATGGTTTGTCAGTTAGAACAATATTTATAGAAATGCAGTTTCCCAAACTTGTAAGTTTTGTCACGTTTGTGACACTTTGTTTTGTGGCTGACCTTGTACAGTTTTGTATCATATTCCCTTAAACAAGGATCTTTCGTCAAAATAATTCCTTCAACCCCACCAGCAGCTGATCTTCACTTTACCTTGTATCACTTTATTGTATAAAACAAAGTCGCTTTCTCTGTCCCTATATCCCTATGTATGCTTAAATCTTTAAAAACGGATTTTGATGCGGTTTTTTTAATAGAAGCTAAATTTAATACGACTGTAATATTAGAGCTAAATTCACATCTAAACGGCTGGATCGATTTTAATAAAATTTGGTATGGAGTTAGCTTACCCCGGGATCAACAGTAACATTTAGGCTACGTTTTTTCCCTAATAAACCGCGGGTAACACCGCGGGGTACAGCCAGTATTTTATAAATGAAAATAACGGCTCGACTCACGTTTACTTTGTCACTCACGCCACATGTTTCGGCATAGGTCTCCATTTTGTAGCACTAACAGTGTTGAGTGTTTTTGTCTTTCACTACGCCGCTCGCGTCCCCAGCCCGTATCGCACTACGATACTACGAGATAGATTTAGCTTTTATATGTATAATAACACCCATTAAATAGTGGACATCCACTAAACCGGGGCGGGTCGATAGTTTCACTATATAATAGTAAACAGCTGTATGGTACACCGCCGGTAATTGTAATAATACTCATGCATATCAAAAAATAACAATCTGTTCGTTTGTCGGTCCTATTATTTTTTTATACATAGAGCTTCGTCTTAACACAGTTTATCTGGTTTGGCTGCGAGCCGCAACAAGTCGCGACCCATCCGCTGCTCCGTAATAATTGGAATTTTTATAGCCAATTGAAACTTTCAAATTGATAGTTGCGCAACTCCAACTTTTACGGTTGTGTTACAAATGAATTGGTTACATTTTACCTAAACCAAATATTATTTGCTTTTGGTACCTACTTATTAAATTCACATTATCTTCCATCTATACGAGTATTAATACAAGAAAGCTGTGTTAGTTCAGGCTTTTATAACTCGAGAACGGCTCAACCGATTTGGACGATTTTGGTTCCGTTGTGATTGTCTTGGACAAAAGAATGCTATTACTAGTATTTTAATACTATGCTTTAAAAAAAAAAACAATCAATCAAAAAGACCCAGGTTTCAGGCAGTACTAAGTTCGCCGAGCCAGCAAGTTAATAATAATCAATCATAAAATGTTTCACTCATTTATTGTAGATACATGATAACTAACACATTTCGCGAAACGATATAGATTTTATATCAGCTTGGTCTCAATATTTCCGAAAAATCACCCGTTTTATGTTCCGTTTCCGTTTGGACCCGGGTATTTCCTTAAACTACATCCAACAATGAGAGGTAGGGCACAGCGATGACCATCACGCTTGAATCTGGGGCAGCCCAACTGGGGAAGTACCTCCTCCTTGCAGAAGACAGGACACAGAAGACAGACACCTCACTTTCCACAGCCATAATAGCACTGCTACCTTTCAGGTATGTAGTGTCGTGTTCCTGATGGTGAGTAAGGTTCCCAGAGCTCCAGCCCCCCTTAAAGGCCGGCAACGCGCTTGTGACTCTCCTGATGTTGCGGATGCCCATGGGCGACGATAATTGCTTACCACCAGGCAATCCGTCTGCCCGTTTGCCGCCTTTGTCATAAAAAAAAAATCTTTAGCGATGAGAAATTCTAAAACATCAAATTTCAATTAATTATGAAAAAAACTAGTTTTGTTCTATATAATAAAACACGTGTTCATTATTTTTTCCTGTTCTTAAACATCTACTTATATCATTGTATCAGCCATTAATTAGCAAGTTACTTGAGCATCACTTTCTATAGGAGTTAGAAGGTTCGGTCAATTTTCTGTACTTTGAAGGACAAATTCTCCAAGAGTTTAGGCAGCTAAAAAAAATACGTGCCGTTATTTTTAGTCTACTCTATAACATAAAAATGAATGGACAGTTGGTTACCATTCCTTGAGATTTGTGCCCCCTTTGCTTTAGTTTAATCAAATGTCGCCAAACCTTAATTTAACCGGGTTTACTGTGAGATTATGGATACGAAGATATGCTATAATGTAAGGTGAACTGATTGATCATCATCATAATTCTGTTCGCTGCCGCTTGCTTGGTGCTGCACAAAGAGCATGGCATGAAACGACAATATAAAGATAACGGTTTTGTGTCAACCCATTATTTCCGCGATATTTAATACACTTTTGCATGAGTTCGGATCAGTTTAAAAACATACACGGCAATATGTAAGCGTCAATAGCTGCAACGGGTGTGCTGAAACGTTGACAGCCAAGACTGCTTAATTTTTGGCAACGTGTACAAATCGTTAGGGCTCAAGTGAGGGCTGTAAGGCGGGTACTCTAATATTTCGACATTAAGTCCTAATTAGAAAACTCGATTGAGTTGGTAATTATATAATGTAATAATGTTTTCATTTAAACTAACTGAAAATTTTACAAGTACCCACTACTTCGCTACTAATAAAGACCCCTGTCTTCCCCCCGACCCCTGTTCTTTCAAGGCTTAAGTAACTGCCCTCAGTTAACGTAGAGAATGCGAGAGATTGGAACGCAGCGTAGATAATAAACTATGTGTATGATGATGAAGGATGATGATGATGATTTTTTTTTTTTTTATTGTTGTTGTACTTTTGTCATTTATTTTTAACAGAGTGAAATATTCACAGAATATTCACTTCAAACAACATTAAAAACTAACTTAAGGATATACTATATGTACATATTTACAAGTAAAAAATAGGGTCAAGTTCCGAGCAGGATGGTAAGGTGCCCAGAAGGCTGGCAGAATTGCCCCGCTGTATGGTAATTCCGATACGCTGGGCGAGGAAGAAACCAGCCCTCTGGACACCCGTAGTATCTGTCAGTCTTTTTCTTAATTTATTATAAATTAAATGGGCCCCAGGACCCCACGGACCGAGGGTCTCCACCCTAAACGGCTCAAATATGCAGCTTGAATCTATGGCTGCATATTTGCGCCGCTTGAGATGTTCGGCCGCATTGGCAGCCGCTCCAGCCCTGCAAGAGGTTACTGGGAGATGAGAAGGCGCAAGGGTATGAATATTGAATGTGGTGAAGTCAAAAATTGGTAAAGATATGTTGTTAGTGAATGTTTACCTATACAATTTGAATAAAACACGTGAAAGTTGTCAATACTGTTGCTGTGTATAAAAAATGTCTAATGTTGCACTGTGTACGTTCGCACTAAAAGGTGGGAAGGGTCTTAACGTTATATTGACCAAAGATATTGAATCAACATAATCATGAGCCGTTACTAAAGTTTATAACTTTGCGATCTGCACTGAAAAAGAAGGCCACAAATTCCATACAAACTCCAGCGCAAATAATTCAGGATTGCATCAAAAGCATTCCTCGGTATGTGCTCCCATTTTACCAAACGACGATGCCATGCTCATGACTATTAATCGAGCTCGAGTAAAAAGTTTACAGAAATAACTAAAATCATCGCAAGACTTTGAAATCCCCGAAAAATTTGCGATTGTGAAGAAACCATTTCGAATCGGAAAGTAGTTAGAAGGTGAGAATGTAACTAGTGATTGAAGAATTATAACTGCTACCGCGTTTTTCTATACATAATTATTATTTCTTTAAAACCATCTTCTAAAATCATTCTAATGTTAACATGTTTTTCAACAAACAATAAAAAAAGGAGCCAGTGTAATGTAATAATTTAAAGTAAACTATGTAGGACCAACTTTGTAAAAACGCAATTTAAAGTATCTATCCAGTTTTATAACAAATTTAACAGAATTATCAAAATCTCTAATAAAACTTAAGCTTACATGCAAAACGCTTACACATACATGCCCCATCTCGTACACATAAATGCACACGCAGCACCTAAAAAAATACAATATAATGTTTACTTACCTCTTGCGATAAATACAACTAATTAGTAGCTACATAGTTTACTTTTAAATTAGATTTCAATATTTAATTTCATAATTGTTCATTTTTATACCACTTTTGTATGTAAGAGCGAATACCTCCTTGTGTAATACTTAAAAGGATTCGACCCCGCTTGTAACTTTATAAAATAAAGAAAATTTTGAATTTAGAAACTGTTTCCTTTTTAATTTTCCGGGAACCATGCACAAGGCCTATTTCTCACAGTAGTCGCACTATAAAATCATCAATAATAATAATACCTAGTTGTTTTTAATTCATCCTGTCCATACTACTTTTTTTACATATTAAGTCTCTTGTTGCAATAAATCCTATACCTTTTCAGTGTATAATATTGCTTAAACAAATACAGTGACATTAGTTAAGACCCTACCCTTGGTCGGACGACATGAAACAATTTGTGAGGACACGGTCAGCGCGGCTGGTGAACACCACGGGGGATCCAAAAGCTGGATCGTACCTCTTCCAGCTTATCGCCCTAGGGATGCAGAAAGGTAGCGCAGCCGCCGTTATGGGATCCATGTCGCAGGGGAACTTGCTGGATGGGGTATTCTTTATCATATATTATTTTAATAGTAAGTGGTAGTTATTTATTATATATTTATTTTTATTTCTGTTACTATTTATAACATAGATTGTGGTATAAAAATATATTGATGTAATTCAAAATTTAAAAAAGAAAAATTTATAAATTTAAACTATCAAAAACCTTCGTACCGATTGTTTCCTTACAGTTTACTAAAAATTAATTTATTTGGCAAATATATATGTAAACGGTCTGAATAACAATGTAATTATTTTTACTCTAACGAGCGCGGTTAGGAATGAGTGATGTGTCAGACGTCAAACTTCGCTTCGACACCAAATTCTGGCTTTTGTGTGGTTTTAAGAATCTATTTACAAGACGAGTATGATGTAAGTTTACTTATGAAAATTGCCCAAGGTAAAGTTGATTCACCGATCTATTGAATATAATACAATTATACATACCTGCTCCACAACTGCGCCGAAGACCTTTGCCTTGCAAGCCTCTTTGTCGCAAAAGTATTCATTAGGTGTTTCTTTCAGCGTTCAACTATTTAGATTATTTAATGAATAGAACGATATGGCCGATGTAGACTTGTTTCATAGTAATATCAACTATGTTAAAAATGTTATAATGAATAGATTAGAGACTCAACGTCTCGTTCATCAATAGTTTTTTTTCTCTTATGTTCTATGCTTTTAGATGATTTGTATACTTATTGCATACTTACCTAGTTGTATGCCTCTTTATAATTACCTAGTTGTAAAATTGTGCTACTTCGAGACTTCGTTTTTAGTGTTATATACATTATTTATGTGGAAGCTTGTAATTTGCACCTAGTCATTAAGTTTACAAATCTATTAGTGCAGTAAGCATCCTATATAAAATAAAATAAAATAAATAGTCTCGTCCCATACAGACACTTGATTCCTAGAACGAAACAAATGGAATGATTGAATAAAAAAAAACAGTCCAGCCAACTGAATATTAACTAATATGTTAGTTAATATTCAAGACTATGAGTATTCTAGTGTGAAACTCGAAATTATTATGCTAAATACGCTTGGATTTTACAAAATGCCGTTGGGACTAAATATTGACAATTGTTCCATATTAGTCAGTATTTTCAGCCATCGGTATTTTGTTATTACAGTAAAGTACATTGTATTAGTATAATAGGTACCGCAGAGGCCGGGAAGTACCTAAGGGGTTGCGGGCCGAGTATATGTAGACGGCCGAACGTACTGAGGCCTGATTGAACCCCTTTTCACGCCGAGGTATGTATTGTGCTTTTTTCAAACATGGAATACAGTAGTTTAATAATAACTCCGAAAATTAAAAGTGATCAGAATTGGCCCCTAGATATTGCGATTAAACGTCTTTAGACTTCTTTTTATAAGGTTTTTTAAAGTCATGCTTTGAAAGAGGAAATTCGACGTTGCATCGGAGAAATTCAGCCGCATCCATGCAAAATGGTCATAGAAAATTTTGATAAAAGAGTGCGTATGTGCCAGTAAAGCCTAGACGGACATGTTATTCCTGCCGGATGCCTGACGTGTTATTCTACAAATCACCCTGTCTCATGTATTTCAAGATTCTAGGTGTATACAAATATATTATAACGAAAAAATTAATGTGTTTTTCATCTATTTCAAAATAGTTAAATCTCAGCAAAATGTCTCAGATTTATTGATTTAAATATTTAAAATTACGGTAGGCACGGTAGGGTGTTAATTACATTTTTCGTTTTTCATAATGTAAAGGAATGCTAACATGGCTTCCGCACTCTGCTGGAGCTACTTAAATATGTAAGTCGAATAATTACGTCTCATTATAGCGCGACGGCACAGCCCTCTTATCTCTCAAATTCCTTTTGTATTTTAATAACTGAATTTATTTTGATTTAAATGTCATTCTTTAAAATTATTTTATAGTTATGCATATTAAGTGTTACTACACCTAATAAATATGTATAACTTATATAGACTTGTGTAACCTTATGTAATATTATAAAAACTCGTGTAATATTGTAACCACCAAGAACCATTTTTACTGACTATTAACGATGTGTACCTACACTGAAGGACTGAAATATCGATACGAACAAAGTGCCAAAATATGTAAATATGCACCTTATTGTCTTAGTACTAAAGTACATGTATACATATTTTAGAACATATTTTGTTTGTACTTACAGTTTCGTAATGTCACGTTGTCACCGTTGTGAGTCAATTTAACACAAGTCATAATATTATAAAAAATAAGAAGTTAGTCAGGTCTGCCCGATGGATGAAGTTGAGCATCGTTCGCCGCCCGCGGCCGTTTGCGCCCCGATGCGTGCCTCGCGTGGTTCACTGAACATTGACTTGTTGATACATTGTTCTTGGCTCTTTTGGTAGTTAACGTGTATGTGGTGGACGCCAAAACAGATGATTCTTGGGTGCTTAATAGTGATATCATGTGCTAGTAGTAAGTAGAAAATTATTTTATTTTATTTTATTTTTATTTTATTGAAATAGGTACAATAACATAATGTAGGCAAACAATTACAATATTCTCTACATAAGCAACCTATAAATTATGTTTTGATGACTTTACTAATTTTAACTAATCTGGATCGTATTCTAATATGTTATGCTCCCCTTAGACGTGCAATAAAGACAATTATTATTTTTTGGTTTACTTTTATTACGTTTAATCCTACACCTTTATTAAATCTAGTTCCTCATGAGTCTCATGACTAATCATTATATAATGCGTTTTATTGCTTATTTATTAAGCTTGCATTTTATAAATATTTTTTCTCAAACATGCAATGAAATGTCTTCGTTACGTGCGTCATAATAGGCTTCGAAGTATCACGTTTAGGGCGGATCAACTCCAGAGGACAGGTAACGTATTTCATATAAAATTGAAGGCCTAGGCCGGGAAGTAATCCCCGCCGGATATAATCAATGCAGCAACAAATGCAACAAATAACCTGTTGCCACAAAAATCAAGGGCCAAGTACGAGAAGGCCTACAAGGATTTTATTGAGTGGAGAATGAAAAAAGCTACGACTTCTGTGTCTGAGAACGTCTTAATAGCGTACTTTGAAGAATTACACAACAAATTCAGTCCTGCTAGCCTGTGGACAATTTATTCAATGATTAAAAGCACGCTTAATATCAAGCACCAAGTGGATATTTCCAAATTTTTCAAATTAATTACTTTTCTTAAGCGAAAATCGGAGGGCTATACAGCCAAAAAAGCTAAGACGTTTGCCCCCGAAGAAATAAATAAGTTTTTAAATGAGGCACCAGATACTTTATATCTGCAGTCAAAGGTAACATACTTAATACTTGGTTAATTACTTTATTCATTTTATTGCTTGGAATTTAAACTAATTTTCTTTCATAAGTACATTGAGATAAGTGAGATTTAATTACACGTTGATATTGTTTCAGGTGGCACTAATATTTGGAATAATGGATGCATGCCGTCGACAGGAACTTCATAGTCTACAGTTTAACGATGTCCAAATGTTTGACAAAACTGTTTTAGTAAAAGTTCGCAACACAAAAACAAAAACAAACCGTACTTTCACAGTAACTGGAAGTTACTGTGACCTCACCAAAAAGTACATGAATTTAAGGCCAGAAACTTGTCCCATATCAATTTTTTTTATAAAATACTCAGCTGGCAAATGCACAAACCAAAAGATTGGCATCAATAAATTTGGAGAATTGGGTAAAACTATCTCTAATTATTTAAATCTCCCGGATGCTCATCTATACACCGGTCACTGCTTTCGCAGAACATCAGCCACTTTACTGGTAGATGCAGGAGGTGACATAACAACTTTAAAACGCCACGGGGGCTGGAGATCTACTACAGTTGCCGAAGGGTACATAGACGAATCCATGCAAAACAAAATAAGTGTGTCAAACCAGATTATGAACTCAATTCAAAATAAAGAAATAATAAACATAAATATGCAATCGTCATCAAATTCTACGGCTCCCAAACAAGCCCCAATTTCAAGTGCAATTCAACCATCATCACCACATCACCTAGCAACCGCTAAACAAACAGCAAAATAAATCATCTCATGGAAAAATAATTTTAAATTCCTTCAATTACTCAAAATACACCAAAGCAAGTATAGTGCATGTGTTTAAACATAACGGGTAATGTTTTTTCTCCGCGGAGGCCGCGGCCCGCAGGCGTAGCGCCAGCGGAGCGCTACTACACTACACCCGTCCGATGTCATGGATGTCATTTTGGAAAAACATCAACATTGTTTACTCGTATTCGCAAGAGATTTTATAGAAATTTCGATCTTTTCTCGCCGTCCGCATCTGCCTTTTGGGAAAATCTTGTATGTGACTTGTTGCGGTGCTTTCTAGAAGAGTGCATCAATTACCAGAAATACCTACGGCTTATTCAGCAGCTAAGGAGCTCATGCTACCTGGAGCTCTGCGGACGACCTAACCCGTACTCGAGCGAAGGTGCTGGTAATAGCGCCCTAATCTTATCTTCTTCGAATTTATTTAAGCCTTAGCAAAGCCCTAATATTACTTATTTGTATATTTAAGCCTTAGTATTACTTATTTGTGTTTTTTTTTTTGTGGTTTTTTAATTTTAACTTAAATTTAGACGGTTTTACTATTTTTCACGGTATTGTTGATGCCCCTTGTAAACCTTTCTTGTCCATCACGAAGTACTGCATCGTCGGAGAGTCATCTCCGCTGCCCTGAATGCTCTGAACCACGTTTTTTTAAAGGCCCTAGAGGTCTTAACATCCACATAGCCAAAAAATACCGTTTATGCCAAACTCAACAGTCATCATCCTCACTATCTCAGTCAAATCCCCCGACTAGCTAGAGGCATCCTTGTCTATCGTGACTAATCTGTCATATCGTTCGTATTGTCTAAAATAAATTACTAAATTGTCTAGAGTCGCACAAAGTGAGGTGACTCTTTAAATCCTTGAATGTACATACTATAGGTAACTGGTTACGGGCCGTATACTTGTTTGCCACCGTCGTCGTATAAAAACAAAATAAAAATATATTAATTACACGCTACTTGAGTACCTAACGTGATTGTAATTTATTGAACAATCGCCTTTGATAAAAAAAAGATTTTGTGATGAGCAAAATTTACTATAAATGACCTACCTATCTATTAGAGTTTTGATAAGTGCGTTTTTGTGGGATTGCGACGTGTAACAGCAGTTTGACCTAGATTCTGCTATGTAAGGTTAGCCTCATCGAACCTCCATTATTGAAACGCTTAAGTCACATATAGACAGGTAGGTGTCACGTAGGACAGATACAATAATTTAGGCGTGTTACTAGTAGGTCTTAGTGAGTAATACTTAATATACATTCCAAATAAGTTAAGAAAGGAGTAATTGAATAGTGCTTGTGTAGGTAACTACTTAAGTTACGAAACAAGAATGTATAAAACTTTTTCATGTCGTTAAATTAAATATCTTGACTTGTACTTAGTGGCATGTGCAGTGATCCTAGACTTTGTAAGTACACTGAACAATTTAAAGTAAATGTAAAAAAATAATTATAACTAATTATGTACAGCCCTTGGAATAAGACTAAATTACTTACCCCAATGTAACGTTGTCCATAATGTCCTAGTCGTACCAGTAACCTCATTGAAATAATTCTGACAGAACCACTTGTTTAAAATAATGATTCTCACATTTTGTAATAAAATACCTGCGGTCGCAACTCTATTTATTCATAATTCGTTGTTTTCAGTTTTTTGTAAATATCGGCACATATGAATCGTTAATCTTGATCCATCGTTCGCCCCTGTAAGGACGACGAAACTGCCTTTGATGAGAAAATGGTTTTCCTTTTGCTCGCATAATTGTCTTTATCCTCCTGATATCCCGTGTATTTGTATAAGAAAATAGGAAATAACAAATTATGACCTTTATTGCCTTGTCGCTATTCCTATAAAAACCCTCTGTTGTAAATTTTGAGACAGTATAATTGCGAATTGTACCCATATTGTACGGAGGTACAGATCATTCAAGGCGAAACTCCCAGCTTTGTACTTATTACCTACTTACCGCCTAGTGGAAAGCGTAAATTGCTATCCTGTCACCAAATATGAAAACTAGGTTGATTGAACATAGGAGATCAGAATAGACGTGCGGAATTTGTCTCGCGTCTATATCGAGTAGGCAGTTTTATAACCTATACTAGTGTACGATAGTAGTCACTATCGTTTTGCCCGAGAAACCAGAAACCCCAACCGTCACAAGGACTCAAGCACATAAGGTACCTACTGCTGCGATGATCAGCAGTGGACTCCATGGTTTAACATTGACGACGATTTGGGTGCCCTCTTCAAACCAACGGTGTAAGCGTAAGCCTCTCGATGAAGCGACAGATCAAACAGGCCCCACCGGCACAGCGGACTGGCATCGAATACGACAGAACTGTCGCGGTAGTTTCTGGCTTCCATATACCCCCACATACATGTCCAGGTTATTCCATAGGAGATTGGTAATGTAGAGAAGACAGGATAACGTTTACTACAAATATATTAGATGTTTACACGAAAACTTTGCCTCTCGTATTGATAATCATACATACTGTATACAATTATCAAGCTGACCAGTAGTTTGGTAAAAAAATGATTGAGTGATGTCTTTGTTGTTCTTGTTGATTGTTGTTTTAACGTAATTTAATACGACAACCTATACAGAAACAAGTATGCGAGCAAAAGGACAACTATTTTCTCGTCAAATGCAGTTTCGCAGTACAGGGCCACACCCCTTAACTCAATAGTTCAATGTAGGCACAAAGTATTTTCAAATTATTTTCCGATGTCACGGTTATACAACTAAGCCGTAAAATGCTTGAATTTCGGGCGGACCCTCGTTGCTCCGAGCCGGACGTGCATAAGGACCGTGACAGACGTAGATGGAGCGTAGGTATGTAGTCACTCGTGTATGTCAGTGCAACTCTTCAACTTGGGCATGAGCGGCCTTTGTATAAATTTAGATTAGTATATTATGTTATTCATATTCATTTACGCCTGAATACGAGCTTATTGTAAAGTAATAGCTACGGCGTGTGAGAATATAATTCAATAATACATGCATGGTGAGATTCACATTAATTAACTATTCCAACAGAATCCCGACCGGTTATACTCACAATATTAAGCATATGTGTATATAGGTACACAATTCAATCCCAAAGTGCGCTTGTATCTCAGAGAGGGTTTGTTTGCTCTATAAATTACACAGCTAGGGCAAACAACTAGATACTACTTAGCGACCCGTGTGGCTTTAGAATCGCTCTTTAAACAAAGGTAACCAGCTAATTAGTATCTTGTACTAATTACCACAACTGAAATTAAAATCATATTAGGTTTAATTGGTAGGTTTGTTTAAAGTTAAGTTTTAAGTTTTCTTAAACATACCAAAACATATATATGCAGCGAAATCAGTCATTTTAATCGAGCGGAAAGCATGTATAAAAGATATTTCCTTATAACTTGATTAGTACTTACTACGAATTTACTCTTTCTTGGCTGTAGAACAGTTTAAGTTGAATACAGGACTCCTTACAACCATAAGGACTTGTGGCCAATAAGTGCCAAAAGCCGCGGTTCAACAAACCGCCCAGCAAGTAATTACACATTATTATCCTAATTTATTTAACCACCTGACGGTCGGTTAGCGAGAAACGAGTAAGCATCAGCGATTTTTTCCTCCTCAATTTCCGCTTAATGGTATATTTAGTTTCCCCCGATGTATCTATGGCCCTAGTGAAAAAGGTACAAGTTTCAAGAATTCCTTGTAGTTCAAGTGTCGGACTAATAAGTGGAAAATAAGATTTCCTTGTAGGCCGAGTGTCGAACAAAGTGGAAAATAAAATTCCTTGTAGTCCGACTGTCGGATATCCATGTCCTCAGGTAATTCATCAGGAGTGTTTATTCCATACACGAATTACCTGAGGTGATACTCCAATCTTCCTTAAAACTTCAACCTCTAGGACTTGCCTTTTTTGAATGCAATCATTTGAGTATTCTTTTAGTTTTGTAATTTTAGGGGATCTCTACTGATATAACCTGCTTACTTACGAAACACATAATTCCTATATGTTTCAAATTTCATTAATTTGCAAAATATAGAAAGTTTTTGCTGTATGATAAGTGTAGAGAATTCGATAGCTAAGAGTTAAAAATGGGCTGAAAACTAAAAGGCGACCGTATGGCAAAAAATATAATGACAACTGAATAGAATATGTACAAAAACAGGATGCAAAATAAAGATATAGACAAAACAGTAAAACAGTATAAAACCTCGTCGACAATAAGGTTTTAGTCCGTTCCGTATTAGTTTTATTGAGATATTTTATGTCTCTTAAAATATAAAACATATACTGATATCAAAATACTTATGACTATATACGCTAGTTCAAGACTAGTATTTTATTGAATTGAATGATCTTAATGCTGACATACTCATACTAAACTTATAACTAGCTGTGAAATGTACTTAGTCTGGTATATTTAAAATGCACTGTACAGAAACGGACGACCCCTATGTAAACCTGACAAGTTTTCAGAGTTTTCAGCATTATTTTATGAACAGCTAAAAGCCCGAATAAATATGTGACAACAGATGTTCTTCTATTGAATATGCGATCAAAATACTGCATAATTCATTTTGAATCGCAATTTCGCACATTGTTGCTTAAATATGCGTATGGTTATGATTGTATTACACCTATACCAAAAAGAAAAAAATATCACTACAAGTAATACTACAATTTAAAACAATGTAATAAAAATTGCTAATAATTAATAAAACACCTATTACAGTAACATCTAGGTTTAAGATTTGGCCTGACGGCCTTCTCGCGTACGGAATCTCTGCTGGTTTGTGCTCTTGGAAGATGGTTGCACCATCAGATCGCATGACAATAAATACCGGGGTGCCTCAGGGTTCGGTTCTTTCTGTCACCCTCTTTTTGCTGCATAGCGGTCTTTGAGTATGCAGACGACAGCACAGTGACTGAGAGATATATTTCTGCGGCCCAAACTACCTAGTGGAGACACCGAGTCCTTTAGGAAAGCTTTGGTTGAGCGAACGAACCTGATCTTGAAGGCCGTTGACGAGTGGGGCGAAGCGAACTTGGTTAGGTTTAACGCCTCCAAGACACAGGCGTGTTTATTCACCATCAAAAGGAGCTTTTTGAACTTGACTCCTGCTTTATAAAATGTATCGTTAGCAATAACTATTATAGCTACTTGGGTTTAAATTAACCACTAAGCTGGCCACGTGGCTGCCACTATTGAGGCCAAAGCGAAATTCGTTGCTAAAAAATTTGGGGAATTTTACGCCGGAACAGCTCCTAACACTTTACAAAGCTCAGGTTCGATCGTGTATGGAGTACTGTTGGCACCGTTGGGTCGGGTCTGCCAAGTATCAGCTGGCCGCTTTGGATTCAATATAACGCCATGCTCGCAGACTCATTGGCGATCCTGAATTAGTGAGTGTAAGGTAACAGAGCCTTGAGCACCGTCGCAGGGTTGCTAGTTTGTCGTGTTTTACAGGATACACTTTGGAGAGTGTGCACAGGAATTTGCACGATTTAATTCCGCCATCTTCGTTCCACCACCGGACGTCCAGGCGAGGGGAGCGGTTTTATTGTGAATATTCCATTCATTCAAGCGAAGTGGTTCGCTTCTACCTTCCTACCGCGGACTGCTAAGGAACGGAATTCACTCCCTTCGTCTGTATTCCCGGAAATACAAAATTTGGGTCTTTTCAAGGCAAGAATGAATAGGCTGTTACTGAACCAGCGTGCTACACCCTCGACCTCGTCTTGTGTAAAAAAAAACTATTAAAAGCATACCTAGCAGAATATTTTTACTGAAAGTACCGTCGTTACCGTAATCAAGCCATAGAGGTACGAGTATTTCATTATGTTTCTTTTTTAGGGTTCCATAGCTCAAAAGGAAATAACGGAACGCTTATAGGATCACTTTGTTGCCCGTCTGGTCCCTAAAGACATACATTTCTATCTATCTGTCAAGACCATTTTTCAAAATAAGTGAGTAACTAATGTTAACAATGAAAACAAGCCCGTGGAGTTAACCAGTAAAAGCACTTTTGTTACTAAAAACGGGACTGTAGACGTTTTAAAGTACGGTTGCACGAGGTTTTGTAAGCGCCACATGTTTAGCCCGTTTTTCATGGAATATTACATACCAGCTTAAGGGATCGGCCACAAAGGCACGCTCCAAAGAGATTTTGTCGCACCGTCGGTAACTAGACTTTGGTTTTGCAGTTACGGTCCGAAATATTTTGATATTTTGACGACCGGTCTGGCCTAGTGGGTAGTGACCCTGCCTATGAAGCCGATGGTCCTGGGTTCGATTCCCAGTCAGGGCATTTATTTGTGTGATGAGCACAGATATTTGTTCCTGGGTCATGGGTGTTTTGTATGTATCTAAGTATTTATATGTATCTATTTATTATTTATATCGTCTTCTAGTACCTACGACACAAGCCTTATTGAGCTTACCGTAGGACTAGGTCGATTTGTGTAAGATTGTTCCGAATAATTATTTATTATTATTATGTATGTCTCTTCCGTACACGGAACAATGGTGTTCCGGACATTTGGGAGGCGTACGCGGAGCTAGATCGAGCCAACGCGCAGAGGCCCTTTCGACAATTTAATGAAATGTAAGGGGTACACTAAGCGGATGTTGCCCCTGTCCGTATCATGGGACGCGCACAGAGACAGCACCCGCCATGGTGTAAAGACTATTGAGTTATAATGGAATCTAGAATGTACTAGGCTATTGGGTGGAAAGGATGGACTAGCTACTGGGCTATTGGATAAAAAACTGGACGTCTGCCTAATAAAATGGTATTCAATTTTATTTCCGGCAGACGGTGACTCGCCCTATGCGAGATGGGCCCCCATGAAAAGCGACATCAAAGATGGCTCAAGGGCAACACCGATGCATAGGGCTAAGGGTAGAGAGGTGTCACTGGACTTTAAACATATAGCCAACTCGCCACTTAGGTTTCCACATCTACCCTCGAGAACGCAGCTCTCGCGACCCCACTCTGGACGGCCGGTGAAGGCAAGCCAGAGGCAGGGGACCTGTCCCACCTGTCCGACAGGGCACCCCAGGGGCACTCAGGTACGTGGAGTCGCTACTCCCCAACAGCTCGCCACAAGCTGCCCTGCGTTGACTGATTGCACTGGAGAAAACCAGTGGGCGATGGGGTCGTCACATCCCTACGCCAATTATTTATTATTATTTATTATTAATTATAAAAAAAAAATGCTTGTGCAACTACTGCAGATTATATAAGCAACACAATTTTCAAGTTACATGACACTCATTTGAGCATTTTATTAAGAGCAATTGTCGATCAGGTGACTAGTGGGTCCTTTACCTCTACCCACCGTTCCGTAATATATCGGGTGTGGCCTGTAATAGGAGCAATAAATTTAAGTGTAGGCTATTCTCCTCAAACGGAACAACTTTAGTTCCACAATTTTCAAATACTAAATTATCTTCAGTTATTCTCTTTTTCATACAAATTACATAGTATTTTCAATGTACGTTAATATCAGTCTAATTGGCATCGCCTGTCAACTCACAATCATGACAAATGTCGCAGTACATTGCGTATTCTTACAAAATTAGAAGTAATTTAAAAACCAAAATACAAGTAATTTTCAGAAGTCGCTGAACAAATATTGTTCACTTTGATGACTGGAGTATATGGTTTAATTTATTGCTCCTATTACAGGCCACACCCGGTATATTACAATAAGGGTGTTTACTCGTATTTGACTTTAAATTCTATATTTAAGGCTTGTTCACGAAAAAAGGTAGCCACTGCCTTATCATTTAATTTTTCGTATGAAACAATCATTATTTTTTTAAGTTATCATAAAAACCAACTCATTTTCTTTCGTTTTACGTAATGTTGTGGATATTTTTATCAGGTGTTCTAAATTTATGGCCCATTAAACAAAACTTTACATTTTGGGAGAGTTTTTTCTTATTTGAACATTTGGATCATTAAGCTTGCACTATGCTCTGTACTCAAACAAATTATCAATACTAGAATATCCCGTCAACAATTTCTCTTAGATTTTATTATCGTAAACAAGCCAGATATATTTGTAATTTGACTCAGAAAATGAAAATTTTTGTAACGTTCATTTTTGTTTTAGCACTATTTGGCGTTATTAACGTGTTTAGACGGTTGAGGCTAGATTTCTGCGATTCTGACATCCTAAACGTAAAAAAGACAAGCAAATTCGTAATTCTATGACTGTTTCCACTACATGGACCCACCAGTTAACGGTGGAGACTCATACAACGGTGTCTACTTTTTTTCGTGAACATGCTTTATATGCCAGCATTAGATTCACTTATCTATTTGTTGTTTTTTAAAATGAATTATTTACTTTGCTTAAGAACAGAACAACCTAAATGAAAAAGAGGGGAAGAGGTTTATGTTGATATTTCCTTTTAAACCCCTTAATTTTAACAATGTCCACAGGAAAAACGCGAACCTAATTGATCTGTATGACCCATTTGTAAATTTTTGTACGATTAAAGTTATTACCAATGGTACCTACACAACCGTACTGCAAACAAATGCCATTGCTTTGGTGGAATCAGCGGCTTCTGAGTGGAACCATAATATTACAGTTACTGGGATTTTAATATGTATAGATTTTTAATTTGCAGTTAATACAAAGATTTTAAAACACCGGCGTATATTTGAATGAACTGCAAAAAAGCGTGAGGGAACTTTCAATTTCCCAAGTGAATTCCATAACTTGACATTGCAATCTCGTTAGCGGGAAAGAGAGAGCTATATTTTAACCAGAGTTTCCTGCCCTTTAGCGTAATGATAATGAATTAACTCGGGGCTTGTAAACAGTATCCAATTAACTTGAGAATTTAATCAGTAGACAGTTTGTTTATGTTACAGCTAAAGCCGTGCATATTGTTATATCAGTCCTTTAAATGGATTTCTGATCTCTTGTCATCCATCAGCTATTTTCGCAAAATCTAACTGACAGATAACTAAATCATAATAAATATTGAATATTAATAGTGTAAATATTATGTATTAATATGTAATGTACATTTTATTATTACGTTGACGCATCTGTTAAGAAAGCATGTAAATAAAGTAGACATACATCCTTAACCCTTTTTCTAGCTTAGTATGTATATAGTGCCCTTTAGTGTTTTAAAGGTTTTTTTCAAACATTATATTATTTACCGTCATGGATGTAAACGTGATGACATGATGAGGTAGCTACTCAATTCCACTGTATGTTTTTTTACCTTCGTTTGAAATGATATCCATGGAAATCTGACTGTTAAAAGTATTCGTAGTGTAATTTTTAACTAAACATAACTAAACTTTTGCGAATTTAGGATTTATTTCTTTACTGACTTAATCATTCGTTATGACAAATTTTAAGATATCTTATTTATTTCTAGATCAAGTGTTTTATACCATATTTCTGGCGAACACTCATACCAGACATCAGAAACTCCGGAGGTGATAACGTGGGTGCGAATTGCCGTCAGATCAGAAACATTGTAGCGACATAAACAAAGTTATCTTTTGATTGCGTTGATTGAGTGACTTTACTGTTTCGCATATTTAAGATAAACTTGATACCTACATTTGTCTTAAGAAGTAGAGTCATGGCTTCCATTTTTGTCTTTGTAGTGTTCATGATGTCGATACAACACTGGTAGCAGATATTGACTTATTATTTAGAACCAATAGTGTTCCACTAGTGGCAAAGGCCTCCCCCCAATTTTTAAACTCGTGCCGATTTTGGCTTGAAATTCTAACTAACATGAGTAAATATACTTGTTGAACCAATAAGCAATTAATGCTGGTTTTAAAAGCATGCCCTTTAAATTAATTTTGTAACCACGCTCAACTTTCAAGTCTATAATACTTGGAAATATTTAGCGAGTCGATCACGCAATTCAGGGAAAATCCCTGCCCACTATTGTTGGATCTCTCTCGACGTAATCCAGTAGTAGTTCAAAGACTATATTAGCCAACCCCTTTCTTTTGACGTTTCTTGGTTGATTTTTAGAAATTGTACCTCGGATTTAATCAAAATTTATTTGTAATTTTATGAAATAAGCATGAAAAAGAATCCTTAGTAAAAAGGTATAATATAGTAAATACAGATATCTGAAACCGGTTTCGTATTTTTTTTTATTTACAAAGTCTTATTTATTTTCCTGTCCGTCTGTCACGGTTTATCTACATCTGATTGACTGTGTCAACTTCGTTAAGAAAGACGTCTTTTTTACCTGAACTTCTTTGTTGTTATTTGCTTATATACGAGTATACCTTACAAATACGCAATAAGGATAAAAAAGTTAACTATTTTTTTTTAATACTTCATCGGTGGCAAACAAGCGTACGGTCCGCATCATGATAAACAGAGCAACCGTAACCTATAGACAACTGCAACTCCAGAGGTGTTACATGCGCATTGCCGAGCGTTTTTTAATCTGTACACTCCTTTTTTGAAGAACCCCATATTGTAATTCCTCGGGAAGTTACCCATAAATCGCTGGATCATGAATCATGCGTGAGGATGAATGCCCTGCCGACGGCGAGCATAACGATGATAGAATCATGGCATCATGTCAAATAGCTCTTCAGAACACAACCCATTGTACAAGCGGTACATAACACACATAAGGACGCAGTCTCTCCTTATACTTAAAGGATACTATTATCCCTAGTGAGTTTGGGATCGTCGACGATTCGCACAGCGCGTCTTTGCACCGAGTCAAGCTGGTATTTTGCAGCTCCTTCAACGTAATCCAGTAGTAGTTCAAAGACTATATTAGCCAACCCCTTTCTTTTGACGTTTCTTGGTTGATTTTTAGAAATTGTACCTCGGATTTAATCAAAATTTATTTGTAATTTTATGAAATAAGCATGAAAAAGAATCCTTAGTAAAAAGGTATAATATAGTAAATACAGATATCTGAAACCGGTTTCGTATTTTTTTTTATTTACAAAGTCTTATTTATTTTCCTGTCCGTCTGTCACGGTTTATCTACATCTGATTGACTGTGTCAACTTCGTTAAGAAAGACGTCTTTTTTACCTGAACTTCTTTGTTGTTATTTGCTTATATACGAGTATACCTTACAAATACGCAATAAGGATAAAAAAGTTAACTATTTTTTTTTAATACTTCATCGGTGGCAAACAAGCGTACGGTCCGCATCATGATAAACAGAGCAACCGTAACCTATAGACAACTGCAACTCCAGAGGTGTTACATGCGCATTGCCGAGCGTTTTTTAATCTGTACACTCCTTTTTTGAAGAACCCCATATTGTAATTCCTCGGGAAGTTACCCATAAATCGCTGGATCATGAATCATGCGTGAGGATGAATGCCCTGCCGACGGCGAGCATAACGATGATAGAATCATGGCATCATGTCAAATAGCTCTTCAGAACACAACCCATTGTACAAGCGGTACATAACACACATAAGGACGCAGTCTCTCCTTATACTTAAAGGATACTATTATCCCTAGTGAGTTTGGGATCGTCGACGATTCGCACAGCGCGTCTTTGCACCGAGTCAAGCTGGTATTTTGCAGCTCCTTCAACGTACAAACGTGACAACAGTACTCCATAGTACGGACCACCTCGAGTTACTTGGGTTAAAAAGAACCCTTAAGCTGAACTTCGGTGCCATTATTGAGCAAGTGTAAAGGTAACAGAGCCTTGAGCACCGTCACAGGGTTGCTAGTTTGTCTGTGTGTTTACAGGATACATTTTGGAGAGTGCACAAGAATTGCACGATTTAATTCCGCCATCTACCATTCTACCACCGTACGTCCAGGCGACGGGAGCGGATTCGCTTCTACCTTCCTAACGGCCTGGCCACGACAATGCGGGAATTGCGGCGCGGCAAGCGTTTTATCTGTTCATTGCGTGTAATCGCAACGAACAAATAAAACGCTTGCCGCGCTACAAGTCGTGGCCGGGCCGGGAATTCGCCCCCTACGTGTGTATTCCCAGAAATATGTAATTTGGGTATTTTCAAGGCAAGAGTGAATAGGCTGTTACTGAAACAGCGTGCTACACTCTCGTCGACGTCGTCAAATGCTGGTCAGTCTTGTATAAAAAAGGGGGTTTCTTGTCGGTGAACGCGCTAACTTCTGTTTTGGTGGGATAGTCTTGACCCCATAGCCAGACATTAGTGAGTACATTTTCGATATCTGACATAAGTTTTTCGCCACTCTCTATCACAATGGAACGAGGAATGTTGGCACAGCCCTTGTAGTAGGTAGACGTCCCCAGTACTGTCGTCCGCACAACAGTGAATGTCACCGATAGACAATAAATTATTAATATGCAGCAGAAACAGCGTTGGGGATAGCACAGAGCCTTGAGGGACACCATCGTATACGTCCATGCTTTCGGAGCAAATTCCATCGACTACGGCTCATATACGTCTGCCGGACAAAAGCTGGCAATCTCTCTGCACAATCCCTCGGTTAGCACGGAAGATGACAACGATAAGAGCCTGATGCCAGACCCGATCGAATACCTTCGCTGATGCCCAGCGGTGATTGAGATACATACACTAGTGACTAAATAGAAGATGATCAGTCGAATGACCATGGCGGAAGCCATATTGACGCTCACTAATCAAGCCATGCTCTTAAAGCTAAGTAAATAATCTACTAACATATATTTGTACTTGTAGTTTGGAAACCTTACAGATTTTTTTACTACTCGTATTACAAGTTAGTCATGATAAGTTTCCCAGAAGAAGGCTGATGAACGTGTTGGTGGCAAACCAATGCGGTCAATGTATCCAATTGGGCAACTGCAACGCCAGGAATGTTCATAAATGTCGGGAACCGTACAATTGTCGGTATGGTGGAATAGGGGCCAGTTGTGCCTACTTCCCGCCGTGTTTCAAATGCGGCTTGAGTTATTTCATTTTCGACTACACAACAGGCATGAATGGTGTTTCCGCTACAGAACAAATTGTAACCGTCGCACTCGTTGAGTTTTTCAAAACCAATATTAGCGTAAGTTGTACCTACTTGTTTATACATTATTTTTGTCACTTCTTCTTTATGTCATCTTCTGCTTTATGTCATAGATATATAAATATACCTAGGCGGGTGATCTGGCTTTTGTGATCTTGCAAAGCTCCGCGATGCTAAATAATTCCACATTCCTATACTAAAAGGACCACTCTAAAGGACAAAATGTCCCTCGACAAGTGTCACTGTCAATGACATCGGATGAAATAGTGCAACCATGCGCCGGACTTCATTCAATATTTCTGGCAATATCGCGCGATGCGGCTCGCCGACAAAAATAAATTAAGAAAGCAATTGTGCAGAGTAGGCTTGCAAGCATTTGGACGAGTAGTTGTGGTGGAAGCATCGCGCACATAAAGTTCCCTCCAAGGACGTCGCTCATGATATCCTGCAGTTCGCTACGACGCGTAGATCCACAACACTGGCTGCTAGTTTATAGCAGAGCTTCCACTCAAACTTCTTCCCTTATACCTGATACACCACATTTCCTGCTCAACCACCCCTCTTTCGCTTGCGAGCCCGATCCGTACCAACACCCTGCTGCGCACAGCCCGTGCTGTGAAGGCCCTCAGCACGTCCTCCAACCTTGACCCTAGGGATTTCATACACCCTTTCATCCGTTTCCAAAGGCCAAACCCTAATGTTCATCTTCTTCCATGTTCTCATTCATCCTGCTTACCATTCCATCTTTCACAGCATCTCCTCCTCTTGTCGACAATCGTGAGTCTCTCCTATGGCTCCCTATGCGGGCCACCAGCTTAGATAAACTATATGATATAACTAAAATGTAACTTAAATAAACTATGTAACTTGTTAAAAATACTAGAAAATAAAAAGTTTTACTCTTACGAGTAAATGGGTCTATGTGGCATAGTGCCATTTTGTGCCCGGTGACTTTTACCACCAGCCGTTTCGGCCAACTGGCGATAGAATCACTTCCGTTTCTATACCCCACGGAGCGAGGGTCACGATGTCAAAAGCAAGAAAGTTGTAAATGGCATCAATACTGATTTCGTCCCTGCCGCCTCAGCCGCAAGATGATATTATGGATGGGCTGGTGAGATGTGGATGATAGTGTCGAATTAGAAGCAAAGGGAATGTAACACTAGAACACCATGTCTATCTACCAAACATAAACAAGTTAGCTTTAACGAAGAAATTAAAATCACAAGGAAACTTAAATAAAATACTAAAACTATAAATAACTAAAAACTAAACCTAAAATACCTATCTAAAATAAGAGATCCCCCCGTAGCATGGTGCCGTAAACGCTGGCAGCATTTCCTCGCTGTATCGCAATGCTTATGCGTTGAGCGAGGAAGCTGCCAGCTCTCCGGTCACCAGTAACGTCGATAAGACGTTTGGCCAAATCTTTGAAAAAGGCATGGGCACTTGGTCCCCACGGGCCAAGGGTCTCGACGCCAAAAGGTACAAAATTGTATTCGGCCTCGAGACCCTTATATTTTGCCTTTTTCAAAGATTCTTCACACTAGCACCCTTCCCAACTTCCATGGGATCAGCGACTTCCCGTCCGGTCTCTTGCCGTCGTCCCGGAGAACACCAGGTGGCTCGAGAAGAGCCGGTACGTCGACGCTGGCCAGAGACCGGCGGAGGATGTCGTTGATGGCAGCGTGCCGAGAGAAGTGGCCAGCGCTCCTCTGACACGACAGCCCGTGGTGACCCAGAGAGTCAACGTTGTTGCCGCAGGGGCATCTGTGTGGAGCGCACACGCGAATACCAAGCCGCAGGCAAGTTGCGACGCGTAAGGTGTGGGGTTCAAGGAAAGTACTGGTGGTTACAGATGGAAATGCCTGTAGCCAGGCACCTGCTTCCCTTGTCCCCACAGCCAGTAGTCTAGCGCGTACGGAGCCAGCGCTGCGGCTTAGTAGTGAGTCATATATCAATTTTGATTGCATGTCGTCCCAGGTCCTTTGGGATTCTAAGATTTCCGGAAAATCCTTGCCCGGGCAGGCAATGCACCAGGCATTTTTGGCTTCCGTCAAGCCAGCAATCTCATAGTTAGAAGGGCAAGCCCTTAGGATTTTACCTACGAGAATTGCTGAACTGTGAGCTGAAGACAAAAATGCCGGTGCAGACACACAAGAAATTTTGCGGATCCCTAACCCACCAAAGCGGATGGGCAGGGATGCTTGGGTCCAGGACTCTTCGCTTCGATAATGTCGTCTAATGGAGTTAATAAATTTTGAAATTTTGAAAAAGGACAGCAGCGAAGTACATAGGTTAATTTTGGTACGAAAAGGCAAAATTTAATAATAGTCAAAGCAAAATGTGGACTGATTTCTAAAAGACGACTTTGGTAATTGACAAATTTAGACGTTGTATTCGAAAGAAAGTTAAAATAGGATTCTTCGAAGATGGGAGATCCTAGGAGGCAAAGAGAACTTTTGTCAACTATCTTTATATTTGGTGTGAGGAGATCAAATTTTTGTTTGACATCCAAGAAACTTAAGGTGTTGTTATTTACAAAAAGCTCACATTTGCTATAGTTGAGTTCTAGACCTAATGAATGAAATTTCGTTTTGATGGTAGAGAGATCTGATAATACGGATTCTAAAAATAAGTCTGACAGCAGTCTGACTTACTCACTATAAATTTGCAGTGGATTCTACGTTTTCTGATATTTTTGATGACTGTCATAAAAATAAAGACAACTGGTAATCAACGCCAAAAAACGTATTTAATAGTAAATATAGTATGTAATGTGTAATAGTACATTGTGCAACGAGGATGGTAAGTAAGGTATAGTAAACGCGAGTAAGGTATAGTTGAGTTCTAGACCTAATGAATGAAATTTCGTTTTGATGGTAGAGAGATCTGATAATACGGATTCTATATCGCCTCCCAGGGTCCCATCATCAAGGTACCAGACGTTGAAAGTTGACTTTAAATTTTGAATAATAGTTAGCTTTAACTAGTTTATGTTTGGTAGATAGATATTTTATTTTATTTTATTTTATTTTTATTTCCACACATACAAATATCATTACAGGATATACCCAATGCGATATTGTTGCTAAAAACTAAATATACAACAGGATAACAATTATCTAAACAATTCCAATATATTACCTACTTAATATCTATCTATTCTAAGTAACAAAGAGTTAATATGTGTCATATGTGATAAAAGCAAGCTTATGGTGCAGGTGAAGTCACAGAATGTGAAAAGATTAAAACCCTTGCAGTTTGCATGGAGCAGCAATCATTTAATGCTAACATTCGCTATGTCACGTTACTCTAGTCTGATGAGTGATGAATCTTTCTAGGCTTATTGAAAAAAAATTTAACGTTAGTATTCTGTATTAAATAGTAACAAAGCGGCATAGGGGCACATAAATGCATTGTGCAAAGGATATTTGTAATATCCTGGATCTGAGGCGTCACGTCACCGGCGGACAGATCTGACGTGATTTGCTAATGAAGCGTAACTCAAGGGTGAGCTGGCGGACACGTCCAAGCTCCGCACACACGAGCGTCGGGAACTGAAACGGCGGACACTTGCCTGCTATATATCTGAGCCCATTTACCGCCATTCATTGATAGTTTGCCCCCTAGAAATTCCTCGCCAGACAGATGTGGCGCACATATTGTACGTATATGTATGACTGTAGCCATTAGACCGACAGATACAAAACACTCGGGCATCAGCTGTGTAAACAGTAGATATTTACATACTTAAGGACCATGACTCTCCTCAACATAAGTTAAGGCACGTTTGCTTAAAAGCAACAGAGAAAAATAAAGCTTGAGCCAAGTCCTTCCCGTTGCTATTATAATTAAATTAACAGACATCAAGTTACAGTCGACAAATATGTTACGCAGAAAGTTTATCCTTCCTACTCAACTTATTTGTCGAAAACAAGTTACTTGTAAATAACTAGAGCATATTATGTGTAGGAGTTTATTCGAGGAAGAGATGCCGTTACAAGAATCCCCTGTGTTCATAATGCGATGCTTTTGAAATTATGTCGCGTGTTTAGACACGACTCTCCGTCTGATTTATAGCCATGCCATGCGAAACTTCGTCATTTACGTGCTAAACTTTTTACGAGGGAACCCAAACTGGGGTGAACTTAAAGTCAATTCATGTTGTTCGATATTCAATAGCCTGAGCTATTTTTTACTTTCCAGCCCTTTCAATTCTCCTATAACAACATAGTTATATTTAAAGGGTAAAATAGATTAAGTATATTAAAGTAATACGAGACAAATAATATTACTAAAATTAAACTAATTAATTAAATCTTAAAATAGAACTATAGTCAAAAACTAAATTATTCGTAAACTTATCTGACCCCTCCCTGAAGTGTACTCCGATCAGGCGGCGAGTCTCCGTGCCCCAGGATCCCGCCGTCTCTACGGCCACGAGGGCAAAGTCATACGTTAATTCCAGTGCTGAGTATTTGGTGTGTTTAAGTTTGGCAGCTGATTCTGCCGCTGAGCCAGCACAACGGCTTGTCTGCCTCAGATGGGACGCAGCAAAAGTGCATACGCAAGTTGCGTCCCATAAAAAGCAGCGACCCCTCCGCCATGGAATCAACGTAAGTCCATCAGGCCTCTTGCCGTCCGCGCGGCTCAGGCCGGGCGGTTCTAGTACGCATGGCACGTTGGCTGATACCATGGCCCGTCGAATGAGCTCATTAATTACCTGGTGTCTTGGGAACCGACCAGCGCACCTTTGGCAACTTAGTCCATGATGGCCGTTTTCTGCTACCGTCGCACCGCACCTACAGCGGTGGGCTTCGCATACCTTCGCTCCCAGCCGTAGCGCCACTGCTATTCTTAACGAGTCGTTATCTAACAGTGTGCCCAGCTGTGGGCTGACCCCTCCCTGAAATGTACTCCGATCAGGCGGCGAGCCTCCGTGCCCCAGGGTCCCGCCATCTCTACGGCCACGGGGACAAAGTCGTACGTTAATTCCAGGGCTGAGCCGCCAAACCTAACGGGGAGAGTCGCTTGGATCCATTGTGTATCTGTGAAATTTATATTAAGAACTAGTTCGAGTGTTAATTTTAAATCCTCGTCTATTTCTCTTATTACAGTGGTGGCAAGCCAAGACGGCGACGTTCTCAAAATGTATGTCATTCTGGGTGTGGCAAAGCAGTTTTTTAGTAATGTTAGTGAAACATGAGATGACAGGTGGGAAAGGTGGTTTCGAGCTGCCGCTAGGGCATCCTTTTTACATCGTAGAGCAGCATTGGCCCCCTCAGAAAAGATGGGTGCCCCTAATAGAGAGAGAGACGCTTTCTCAACTTTTTTAATCCCCGGCAATAATGTTTGTAGGGCACACGAAGACGAATCGGGTATTGGGCCACATGTAAATAATTCACATTTTGTGGGGTTTATTTCTAATCCGTGTTCTTTTAAGGCGGGTATGAGGTTCTTTAGATCATCTATTATTGTTTCAGGTTTACCACCGATAACTCCATCGTCAACGTACCATACATTGAGTGGACAGTTTAGTGAGATGATGGCCTTATGTATAGCCAAGCAAAAAATGAAAGGACCTAAAGGATCACCCTGTTGTGCTCCTACTTGTGATAAAATTTTATTTTGGCGTCCGAATAACACTGATACATGAAGGGGTATAGACGTGGTACATGTTCAAAAACTTCCCTAAGGATGGTATCCCTCTCCACACTATTAAACGCGTTTCTTAAATCAATTGTGACAAGGGCGTGGTTAGTGTTGTTGTTGTTTTGTAAAACAAAAGAACGAGTAGCGTGGATTGCAGCTTCGCAACCTCTAGTTGTTCCGAATCCTATCTGTTTAGGGCGTAGGTATTCTCCTATAATAATAAGCTAACCTACACATTTATAATATAAAGATAAGTAATTAAGTGATTAATTAAGTATAATGCGAACTTAAATATTAACACGATCTTACACAATAACAATAACACAATTTTAGTAAAACTTAGTAATATAATTTACTGCCAAAAAATAATAAGAGAAAATGAATTCAATGCGTATGTAAAAATGTGCTGACGGTATGTACATTTGAAAAATGGTACTTCTGCCATTTTTTTTTGGAGTATAATTTGGCAACAAATATTTTGGCTAATGGAAAATACACCTTTGCAAACCTGGGTTCTTAATGATATACACATTTCTGTAAGTCCTGTTATGAATACAAAAAGGGCATATGTTCTAATCATTTAATAATACCAGCGATAACTTTTTGGAGAGCAAAAAGAAGGAAAATGGCACACCAATTTCGTTTTTGCGATGAGATTTTTTTATGGCAAGATAACTTGGCTCCACTCCAGGCCAAAGTTTTCAACTTACATTTTTAGTTTAGCAACACTCGCGTAATCTATTTTAGCTTACAAACTTCAGCAGACTGTTATCTTTTATAATATACTCGTTTATACCCGGCGCGCTGCGTACTATATTTTAACCCCCCCCTTACCGAATTTAAGCGAATTTTGGGCCATAAACCTTTAAAGAGGCGAAATTTAAATATTGTCAAAAAATATGTTTGAGGGATTTTGCTTGCATTTCTGCATACCTAGGTATATGCGATAATGTTAGTTTAACAAAATTTATAATTAACTACTTAGAGGAATAAAATAAGCAGTGCTGTGAAGCGAAAATGTGTGATTTACTTATTTGTGCTAATGAAACTCTTTTCCACCTATAAAGTGAAGCATAAATATTATAGACCAGAAACAGGAAGCTGTATAGCACAGCGCAAAGAAACTAATATGTGTCGTGCATTGAAGAGGGTCATTTGAGAGTACCTACAGCTGGCAGCTGATTTCATTAATGTCAGCTTGTACCTGTCTAGCTACTGGTTTGAGACTGGAGAAAAATAGATGTACTTTTTGGAGGGTTGCAAGCATTATAGCTTCTAATGTCTGATATATGGACCACATTTTTATTAAAAATTAAACTAAATACCTACTTAGTTATTAGTACTTTTGCACTTTAAACCTATTTTTTTATTACTTAAAAATGTAATTGTTGGTTTTACTTGATTACCTATATTATGTTCCTTACTTCGAAATACCGAGTACTCTTAGAAGGTTTGTGAAGGAATCTTTTAAATAAATAGTGCCAATTTAGCATACCTTACCTTAGTATGATGTATCTAGTATAATGCCCACAATATTGAAGATTTTATAGTTTCTGTCAGTTCTTCAAAATATGTCAATAACTATTTACATTATTTCGTTCATTTTCTAATTTTTAAAATTTTCATCATTAAGTAACCATATCGCCGGCCATAATAAAATCAAAATTTTGCTGTTGGAAGTTCTGTATAGCCAATTCTGTTTGGGCTCTTAATTCAGGTGGGTGCAATCAATAATCATTTCTTCGTCAGTAGTTACGTCCGACCTCATTTTGAATTTTTTATAAAAAAAAATCCGATAAAACAGAATTACAGCGAACAATTATCTAGTTTCCCGGCAAACCAATTTTTTATACGGTTAGAGTCACGTTTGAGTACCTAGACATTATTACCGCTACCTAATATATAGATGAAATATTAAAATTTGAATGTGTATATGTATAGTCACGCCCCGGAAAGTGGCGATCGAATGTATGAAACAAACACAATGTAAGCTCGTGTAGGTGAGCGCGTACCACGCCTGTGTGAGTGAAATAAGATACGCTAGGGTTGCCGCTATTTTGCGTAGTGCGTTCGCGAATCGGGAACGCAATGTAAGATGACCTTGTTATAGCGGCGTCGAATTTATTTGTGTCAAGTTCGATGACCTCAATGATTCAAAACTCATTGCGCGAATTAGGAAGAAATAAGAACCATATTATGTTGTAAGGTGGGTATCTAAACTCGATTTATACAATAGTTTCATGTTTTGAAATAGTATAAAACGAAGTAACAAAATTATTGTATTGAAAATCAGGCCACCAAAATATTACGTACCTAAGTTGAAAACTGATAGGTTTATGTCTAAAACGGATAGGGTAATAGAAATACTAAACATACGTAGGTACCTGGTGTAAGTTGATTTTCTACTACAACATAAAAAAACTGGGTATGTAGGTATTTGCCTTGATTCATCCAATGGGTAGAAATTTATATTAGTTTTGTCGTTTTTAGCACAACACACGCCCATTACATAAATATTTTGAATAATCTGCGCACAACGTCGTCGCGTCGCGTCCTTGTCAGCCGGTAACTGTGAGGTAACCGAGAGCGAGTGGGCGGCACTTTCAACGGGGGCAGGGAGTGGCCATACTGTACGTTAGTACTTTTTATTATACTGTGGTATAGTTAAGATTTTTTTTATAATACCTAATGTGTTATTTGCATTGCACTGAGTACCTACCAAATCGTTTATTGTTTTTTTAATACCCATTGTAATATATTATACTATCTGTGGTGGGGTACTCGGGCAACATGGCGGTTAGCCACATGGAAATAAAGATTACATCAATAAAGTAAGAGTATTTTTTAAAACAATACAACATTATATGGCGCAGTTGGTAGGATTTGCCTAGTTATTCCATTATCACTGAGACGAGATGTTAAATAAAATTCATTATAATCACCTATGCATAGAAAAATGTAAATCTAGAGCCAGAAAATGCTTATTTTGGCCTAACATGACAATTGACATAGAAAACAAAGTAGCCAGTTGTAATACTTGTAACAGGTTTAGAAAAATTAATTGTAAGGAGCCTATGACAATAAGAGACTTTCCAGATGAACCATGGTCGATGCTAGGGTGTGATGTGTTTCATTATGAGAATGATAACTATATAATAGTAGTAGATTATTTCAGTAAATATGTGGAGATAACCAAATTAGACAATTTGTCAGCTGAAAACACCATCAGTGTATTAAAAGGTATCTTTAGTAGACATGGCATACCTGATGTATTGTTTTCAGATAATGGTACTATTTTTTCTAGTTATAAGTTCAAAGAATTTGCCAAGGAATGGGAATTTCAACATAAAACCAGTAGCCCACTACACTCTCAGTCCAACGGCCTTGCAAAGAGGTCCATACAAACTATAAAAAATATCTTTAGAAAGGCTGACTATGAACATAAAGATAAGGATCTAGCTCTAATAGAATTTAGGAATACACCGGTATGGCACGATTCAGATCTGAAAACTCCATCAGAATTATTAATGGGCAGACAAATAAGAGGACTACTGCCTGTAAAAGAAAAACATAGTAATATTGGCAGTAGATTATACAATAATGCTAAAAAAACAAAAATATTACTATGATAGGAGTGCTAAAAAATTACCTGAGTTAGTACAAGGTCAAAATGTTACTATTAAAGATAATTTAAGTAAAAAACCCAATTTATTTGAAAAAGTTTTATGCCAAGATGAGAGACCTAATTCATATGTTGTAAAAACAGAGAAAGGCAATGTTAACTATCAGCAGAAACAAGAGGTATTTAATAAGTAACAAGGGTAATTTAAAATTCGATAGTGGTAATGACTGTTACATAACACAGGACTCTTATAATCGTAGCAGTATAAGCTCTGACACTGAACCTGTCTGTTCTGACCCTGATAACTCTGTCATTCCTGCTGATGATTTGTTAAATGTAAGTTGTGGTGCAGATGTAAGTCTGGATACTTCAGTTCACAATTCACCTAGACCTAGAAGCAATCTGGACAAATCATTATGTGATACTGAAGTGTACAGATCTAGAAGTGGCCGTAACGTTCAAAAGCCTAAATATTTATCAGACTACGTAACTGATTAAGTTTAATCGTTTCTTATTTAGTAAAGTTAGATACTAAGTAGTAATTGAGAAAAAAGGAGATGTAATATATTATACTCTCTGTGGTGGGGTACTCGGGCAACATGGCGGTTAGCCACATGGAAATAAAGATTACATCAATAAAGTAAGAGTATTTATTAAAACAATACAACATTATACCCATATTGGCAGAAATCATTGTGAACCAGAAAACAAATGTTGTTTAGTTTTTATAACTGAATTTATGACGCCTGTGCCACAAATTTATGTCTTAGGCCAACAAGGTTTGTATAAAATTTCATTGACTGTCCGCACCTGAAACATCATACTTCGCAGTCTATAATTAGGAACATCAATATTTCATTGCATGTCTGAGGAAATTATTAAACTGAAGAACATTATCTTTTCGTTCTAAACTCTACAGAATTACTAATTCATTTTTTACTACTGGCAGTAAGATCAACAGGTGGTAAAATATGATCATAGGTGATAAAATAGTCTAGTGATTTTCAAAGATAGAGCCATTTTGGTGCAAATTAAGGTAATTTTAAGATAGTAGTTACTTGAATAGAAAATAACTAAAAGAAAGCATTTGAGATTAACTCTACCCAAATTATTAAAACAATGAAACTACATTAACCTAGACGTAAAAATTATTATTCAGATATGTCATTATTTAAATAATGCTATAAAATATGTCAATATCAGATGATTGGCCTTATGATGGACGGTTCGGATCTCTGATAGTTAGAAGTGCTGCCCGCACACTATATATTGTATTGACGTTAATACATTTTGGACTATTTTTATTCGCTCAATACAAACAAATATTACCTTGTTTATTTTGTGCCAGTAAATCATCATAAACAAGTTACTGTACGTATTTGTGCAACCGGTTCCACTCGCACACTCGACATCAAAGACGACGTGAGACAAAGGGAACTCTGTCGCAGGAAATGAGGGGCTTTGAATGATAGCCTTTCCCGTGTCTCCCGGCATACGAGTAAAACACTTGGTAATCAAAGGTAACCGATATTAAATTTTTTATCATTTTATTTTTGAAAGTCATGTCTTAGTTTATTTTTTTAGATTTCTGGTTCAAAAGTTATAGGGGTGACATTATTACTAAAAAAAATCACTTAATAGAAAAATGTTAAAACATATTAATGTAATTTTTCATAGACCTATCGATTGACGTGCAATATGTTCCTATTTGCAAAAAGAAATATAATTTGATTATTAGCGACATGTATGGATTTTTACCCTTAATTTTGTTTTTGCGATTTCACTACAAAACTAGTAACCAATATAACTGCTATATGTTGAAATTTCATTAAGATTATGTTTAACAGTTTCCGAGTAAAATGACTGTGACATACGGACGACGGACGGACGGGCAGACGGACAGGCGGACATGACTAAATCATAAGAGTTCCGTTTATGCCATTTAGACTATGGAACCGGTAAAAGCCCTTGGAGCATGGACCAAGGATGCTGGCAGTATTTCCGCGTTGTATCTCAATGCTGATACCTTGTACGAGAAAGCTGCCAGCTCTTTGATACGTCAACCTTCACTTCGCGAGTTTTGCGAAATGTTTATATGCGCTGGTGGAACCACATGGACCTAGAGTAACGAAAAACTCTTTCGATTCTCTCTCCTTCGTTTAATATTTACGAAGTTAAATTCTTTGAGTCAGATTTTGCTTATCAGTTAAGTCTACTACTACTGTTTCTTATAAAATGATAACTAGATTCTCCATTTTCCTATTATTTTGACTAGTATTCGTTTTCTCTTGTCTATAACAACAATACAATAATATAATATATAAAACTTGTTCAAACGCGTAACGTTTCCAGTTCCAGATTCCATTGTTATTTTTAGTAAATTCGTTTTAATATGATTAAGGTAACATTATTCTTTTTCTCCTGGTTATGGCAAATTTGAAGTTTTGTCACGCTTAATATTGACTGGATTAAATAAACCTTATTGTTTCGTTTAGAAGGTGAGAAAAGAGCAAAATAATTATATTTCTCTCCCATTACAATATGCTAACTTCAAATATTATTTCAGAAGTGTTAACCACAACCTTAATCACAATTATTAGTACCTATATCACGAACGAATTACTTGACAGAAAGTGTTTTTGCGCTTATTTTGTGGTAGCAAATTAAATAAAAAAGCCAAAACCAGTTTGCAATCGTGAAAAATGGTCACTAGGCTAGTTTACTGGACGTTCTATGGTATTAATCGATTTGTCTCATTGTAAGCATCAATTGTCTGTATGGGACTAATTGCCTTAAAGCTACACAAGAGTCAGAAATGGGCACGTAAATCTGATATTCGTATTTCCCGCTCGAAACGTAATGATGTGAACATATGACGTCACTCGCTCATAGCCTCGCTCTTTTTAGTATCGAAAAATAATGAAATTGCTGTTTGGACTGAGAAATATTGTGTTTATGTAGATAGTTGCCATGCGAGGACTGCCTTTTAAGATGTGCCGATTGAAATAAGTATAGACAATCTATAGATTATTAGATTATTACTATAATACATTGTTTTACAAATAATCCTCCGCAATCTTTAATACACTTTTCCATGCGTTCGAATGAGCAGCTTCGTTCAGCGTTCGATCGATCGAAATTTACGAACGTTTAAAATCCCGTTACTCCGATAGTAGGACTACAAGACTTTTTAAAGTCCTTATTACCCGATCAATTGATCCAGTAGCAATAAAAAAATCGTTGTTCGATCATTCGAACTACTCCATCGGAACACAAGGCCTAAGGGGGATAAAATGCCTGTTTATGCAAGTAACATATTTAAGTAACTATGTGATAGAGTATTTTAACGCATGTAAGTTCCTCATGTCTCATTCGGCGCGCTCAGCCTTTCGTTTATGCCATCTCTTCGTTACACACCTACGAGTAAAGGTCACCTTACCTTCTAAATTCTACCGTAGCATACTAATTAGTTGGCGGCATATACATAAATGTTGTATCTTCTGTTCGTTCGTTAGCTGGGAAGATAACACCCGAGGCGCCAATTTATCCGTCTAACCTAATTACGCTCTGAAACGACCTCTATTTATTTTCTACTAGTCAGGACATGTTTTCAAAACCCCACAGCGTATTCGTTTGGTAATTTGAAGCAGTAATTTAAAGTTACACTCTGTTATTAATTAACTCTGTTATTGTTAAATAAAATGAACAATGATTAATAAGAATTCATAATTGGAACTTAATTAGGTTAATTATAAATTTAAATATATGTATGTTACGTACGAGTATACAAGAAGGAGTGACCAAGCCCATCAGTGCCTGGCTGAAGACGTCACTAGACTACCTGGTCAGAGCAAAACTCCTCGAACTTTCTACCTATAAGCAAAGTCTGGAAAGTTTTAGGTAAATCAAATGTATAAAAATATTCTGCCAAAAAGTTGTATGCACCAACAAAATACAAATATCATTTTTATAATAAGTCTAAAATCAATTCAGTGACATATATTTTTATATTATTTTTATTTAATTACTTTATTTTAAAATACAATACAAGCATTACAACAACTGTGGCTATTTTATCTGTGCTATAACTACTTAACTACTACATTAAATCTAAAAAAGGCTATCATACTTAAAAATACATAGAAAACACCCATGACTAAGGAACAAATATCTGTGCTCATCACAGAAATAAATGCACAGACTGGGATTCGAAACCAGGACCATCGTATCTTTGCTCATCCTCAGGGCCATCCTACAAGTGTAACCCAAAGTCTGATTAGGTACCTGACTAATGACTCTCTGTCTGTCAGCCCGTATGAATTAAATTCAAACGTAATATATTAAATCACACCGAATAAAATGAAAACCATAACTACAAAAAGTGGGAAATTTGCATTGGCAAAGGTATTTCACTATTTTGTCATGTATGTAAGGCACTGGTCACACCGCAAGCTAGTAACCTATTTCAGCAAAAGATAATCTTTCCTGTGTAATTAACAATTATTAATGGTAATGGTATATTTATATTCTCTTATATATTTACTTAATCTGATGTTTTATATTTTGTTTGACGATCCTTATTGAGAGATACATAATATTAATTGGTATATTATACCAATTACTGTTCAATATTATATCACTATTTTGTTTTTGAATTGAGAATGTGACGATCATGACTTAAATGCTTATAACTTTTTAAATAAGACAATTTTATAATATAATTATCTTTCGGGAAATAATATAAACTGAACTAAAGTTATCGTAGTAAATAATACCCGCGGCAACAAGCGAATTGACAATCTCTCGTTTCGGCGCCTCGCCCTTATTCTTTCAACCTCTGTGGAAATGTGTCTGCGATGTCGCTGCGATTACGAGAAGATACAATTAAGATACGATAAGCCTTTCTAGGATTTATCCTTGTGATAAATGGCATGTCCGTGAAGGTGACAAGGAGATTTCAGTTGTCATATGCACGAATAAAATAGTAGTACACTGTACAGTGAGCATCATATAGTTTTTTGCAGTCAGTGTGGCCAAATATATCGTAACGCATACTTATATACATATAGATTTGTATCGATAGGTGGTATATTTGGCCACTTTGGTTACCACTAACAATATTTAGTATTGTTTGTAGTTGTTCCTGTCATTATATCCAGACTATTACGGACGCAATACTATAATTACAGTATATATATACGAGTATATATAAGCTTTAGCTTAAAGGATTATTTTGCTATTCCTATTTATGCTTTACTCAACCGATTAGAATAGTGGCCGAACGCGCTTTCACTTATAATGTATAATATATCTACAAATCACTCTAACGTAGTGTACGTTAGCTTCTTTATCTACGTACATGTCATAAGTGCTCTAAAATGCGTCCAGAAACCGTAGGCAATGACCAGCATTACCAACCATCAGAAAGATTTCAGTAGGTAATGTTAACATTACCTACTGAAATCAGTAGGTTATGAATTTAAATTTGGAACAGCTGTCAAATTCAAGTGGGGTGTCTAATCTAGTATCTATAGATATTAAAACAGCCATTTATACGAAACGTCAATTCGTTATGTTTTTTTAATATAAATCGAACGACATTTGAACTCGAGTGACAGTAGAATAGGGAGTTCATTCGCTTGTCTATGGTTTAAAAAATTGACTGAGATACGAAATACGAAACGCCGCCGTTCCAAGCTGTCATTTGTTTTGTTCGTTGACTTTTTAATGTTTACAAGTAACCCTAGTAATAAGTCATTTCCCTACGGTTTCTGAACCCATCTTAAAACACTTAATGATATGTGTGTAGATAAAGTAGTGTATGTAACTATACATAATTAGGCATTACAACAATCGTGTGATATTATTATGAAACTCGCCTTCGGCTCGTTTCATAAACCCACACTCTTGTTGTAATGCCCTTCATTATGCACAGATACATAAACTACTATTACATTGAAATTTCAATGTAAGTTATGTAAGTTTCTTGAGATGTCTACTGAGAAACGATAACGAGGAAAAACTATCAAGATCATGAGTATACAGTATACATACACAATAACTGACAGCGACCATTACTATAATCCTTAATTATTTATTTCGATCAGGTAGTTAGTAGATAAACAGTTTATAATTAGGTAGATACGTATGTCCCAAATGTATAGTAAAGTTTAGGTTAAGGACGACACGACATAGGGACAACGTGTATACATAATAATATTCTAATCGGTATGTTTAGCCCACCAATCGAAAACCAAAAGCTGCCTGTAAGGGGCAAAATTCGTGTAAAGGCGAATGTTGGCATAGTTGTAGGGAATGATGTTTTAAACCACGTATTTAAAGTACTGGTGGGTAGGGGTGTAAAAGTCCCTTTTCGAGTTTATCATAAATAATAGTAAATACCATCCTAAACAGTAGCCTATAGTAAAAAAAATCTGAAACACAAGTAATCTACATATACCGTCAGCTCAATTGATACTTGAATAGCACAATTGGTAGTGCACTGGGCTAGTGAACCAGTGGTTTTGGGTTCGAGTCCCGCTTCGAGTCAAATTTTTCTATTTTTCTTTCGATTTAAATATCGAAGATATTCGCTAGCAGACGTTTCTGCATAATAAAAATTAATTTAAAATGGGGTAGCACATTGTTATCGATGAATTCTCAATGTAAATTGAGACTTCGATGCCGTTAAGTGTTCAATATGCTGACAGTAGATGTGACTACACGTCACCCATGATGACGTATACCACGAAGGATAAGATAGAAAAAAATTACAAGTCTAAGCGGTTGTCGGATAGCACAATTGGTGGTGCACTGGGCTAGTGAACCAGTGGTTGTGGGTTCGAGTCCCGCTTCGAGTCAAATTTTTCTATTTTTCTTTCGATTTAAATATCGAAGATATTCGCTAGCAGACGTTTCTGCATAATAAAAAATAATATCATAATATTTATTCCTAAATTTTTACTCCTAATTATCATTTACATCTAAAATATCGTCATAATCATCGTCGTCGACGGTGACTTCGATGGGAGCGCCATCGGTGCATGAGCCGGAGCATACACAACAAATACTAGAGCAGGTAACTCCTGCTTCCCGCAGCCGCATCGTACCCCACACCCGGTCTTGCATCGGAAAAATATGGTGAAGAGGGTCGAGCAAAGATTCGAGAATGGGCATTGATATTGATATTGATATTTATATTCATAAACAATACAGTATTCTGTTTGAAATAAAATACTTATATGCTAGCCTTATTATAAAACATACTATATAAAACAATCTAAAACATGTCAACAAAAATTACAAATGTCAATATATTAAGAAATACCTACTTATTCTGCATGAAATAAATATTAAAGTAAACAAAATTCACGAATTGTATCCTTGAAATACCTCATTAACGCTATAGAATGTGCCTTCCGATAACAAAGTCCTCAACTTAGATCTAAATTCTGCTTGTGCTGAAACCATTTTTAAGGTAATCGGTAGTCTATTGAATGCCTTGACAGATTGGTAGCGAGTACAGTGAGAAACTATGTTGAGATTCGGACTTATTGTCGTCTTAAGATTTTTTTTTCTTGAAGCTAACCGAACTTCTCTTTCTTCCTCAGTCTCGTAATTTCCCAATTTTTTTATTACGTCGGAAATTGAACCATTATTAATATTATTGTCATTGAGCAATGCCCCATTTCCAAAGTTAGACGACACTCATGTCGATGTCAACGGGCATCCTGGGAAAATCTGGTTTTATCACTAGCCAGTATGTTAGGCGAAAGTAAGTTGATATTTACAAGACCCATTCAGCGCTTTTGCGAGACTTCTCTGAACTCACTTCACCTTAATTCCTTAAAAAGGGTACTAAATTTAATGCAAAACTTTATTTATTTGTTATAAGTTTAGCAACACATAGCGTGCTAAGCTAGAACTACTTATCGATAGTCTATAAAACATAATATTCATTAATTCATTCCGTCTCAAATTTTGATTTCCGTAATGAAAATTTCGCTCCATGGTTACGAGCACCTAAGTAATTCAGAAGAACTGTACTAATATATGTATAACAGGTAAGTACGAGTGGCAACTACAAAATCCGCTTCGTGGTTTGACTGATTTAAAAAAGTGATAATAAAGTAAATAACTAAAAAAATAATTATGTAAGTATCACGAGTATGTTTTTAGAAATTGGTAAATAAATGATTCGACCGAAAGTAAAAAAAAAAAATACAGGGAGAAAATATATAATATACCCTTTAAAATTAAATACAGTATTTTTTCGACAACTAGCCCAATTCTTTGTATTTATTATTGTAGTTCTCATCAACAATGCCATGACTTAAGTATGCGCATAAAATAAGATTAATTAGAGTTTTCATACTTGCGTAGTCATATGCTGTTGTGAATTTACTCGGGTTTTTACTTTACACAATTTCTTTTCAGTGCGGCTTTGTACCTGACTTAATAGATATAGGGTCCGAGAAAAGCCAATACGTCTCGTTTAAACGCGAACAGTATTAACGGCTCCGCTCTCCCTTCAACAAGAATATACAGAGCCATTACATTAGCCGGGCCGTTTACAGAGCAAGTTAAAAAGAAAATGTTGTGGTACAAATAAATCCTAGTTTACTAGGGCTTGCTGGGCTGGGCAATTTCCTACTCTCTAGCTACCAAATAACAAGGGAACATTTCCATATTACGTCAGTTATTACATCGTCATTTAACAGTTTTAACAGTTATACAGTTAAGGCTAGTGAGCACTTGAGCAGGCAGGCAGGTGTTTGTATGTTGCTCCATGTTCCATGGTCAAAAAAGGCGAGAGGCGTATCGCGTGAACACACCACGAGCATTTTTCTCTCAGTTATACAACGTTGCATACAATTTTTTTTTACGAATACATGTTTATGCATATACGAGTATAATATGCAAAAGAAAAAAACGGTAAACGGCCACTTCTTGTGTCGAGATATTTCATCTACATTCATTAACCACAAATAATAAAATCATCTCTTTTAATACACTGAATAGCAACACAAACATACACATACACACACGCAGTCACCCGTTAGTTAATTAAAAACTCTTAGTATCGAGACGACAGAGCAGCTACATAATTATTATAATCTTTCACTGAACCACAACGGAACAGGGGTATCCGACAACATCGAAATTATAAAAAACAAATCAGCGTCTCTTTCACTGTAATATTGAAAAAGCGAAATGAATGTATAAACAGATTTGCAAGTGTGCAGGAGCGCTTCTAAACGAGCGGGAAACATAAAACCTTAAAGTTTGTCTCTAGTAAACATACAGCGTTTTGTTTTTATATTTAAAAATATAACTTTGTAGAGTTGGTAGCACCTACTCGTAATTTTGTTTTAAAGTGTAGTCTGCACGTCAAGCTATGTAAGGTATATAATAACACTAGTATTGTTATTAAGTAGAGAGTAGATAGACTTTTCTTCAATCCTATTAGGTATTAATGTTCTTATAAACTTGTTCATGAATGACGAAACGACATTAAAAGTACAGGAGTAGTAAAAGTTATATTATAGTTAAGAAAGTATTGCATAAGTATTAATTGTAGGTCTGACGTAACAAATGTACATTCTCATTAGCCCTGGGCTACTCTAAGCCTATCTACGAAAACTCTTTTAAAATGACGGTATAACTAAAAAGGCAACTGTATTTATTGAACGAAAATACTGTATTTTTCAGCTGGTAAAATGACGTACTGATAAAATCTGTAAAGAAAACAATATTATAAAGCATTCATTGGCTGCATAAGCAAACCCAAAAAATATATTTTCCGTTTATAATAAAACATATCTAGTGTAAAATTTTGCTACTATATAAATAAGGTTTCGAGAAAATCAATTTTTAATTAATTTTTGGTGAGATATGACTAACAATATAAGGAGATGCCGCCAGCATCCTTGGTACAATGCCTCAAGGGCCTTTTTTAGATTATATACTGTAACTAGTTAAGTACTTGTAGTTATCATAATAGGATTGTAATCTGCGTAAATAAATAAAAAAACAATATTACTACATTGTCTTAAGCAATACTAATAAAGTGTAATTAGTAAAAAAAACCATGGTAAAATAATCAATTCACAGTGGTAACTTTTCTAAAATCTTAAAAGATGAGAAGGATACCGCAATAAGTCAGACAACGAAATATGTCCATCTCACAACGCTCAACGCTGAACTCAAGTTGAGCCCGACCTAGTTGCGTCCCCACGTCCCTCTCGTTAATAACTAACTCAGGGAGAAGTGTTTATTTTGTGTGTAGAAGACTCTTTACGAGCGAGCGGTGTCGCAGTTTTTTTTTCTTATCGGTTTATAGCCGTTATGACGTAGTCTTGCATGGAGACGAGGCATCGATCGGAAGGTTTTGCTCTCTTTGCTAATTGAAATCCATAAAATAAAATATGTCACAGCATTTTCACTTCAATTCAATTTAATATATTTATTATTTGTATGTTTTTTCCGTACACGGAACAATGGCGTTCTGGACATTTGAGAGGCGAACGTGGAGCCGGATCGAGCCAAAAGAAGAAGAGACAAAAAAAGACAATTAAGTGACATCAGTGAAACTTAAATGACATAAATGGCATGGATTGCTGCTGTTTACATGATAAATTGAAAATAATTTAGTTATCACTTGATGCTACTCTTAAAGTTTACCGACTTCGAAAAAGGTATGATGGATAAATTTTTCTACAATAATAAAATTATAAATATTACACAAATACTAACAAAATATGTGATAAAACATTAAACACTGCGTGAGCATCAACCGGTTTAAAGATATGGTTTTACTAAGTTTACATACTGTATTTTGCACGATATTCACTCCTCGGATTACATTCACCCTGTTTGTCCCTATAAAGAATAAAATTTGACTTTAAAAATAATATGTAAGACTTGTACTAGAACTAGTAGCTGAACCGGTGCAGTATGATATAGGTACAACACTAAATTAAGAAATAAAATTGTATACCGATTAGGTACTTTGATATTTTTAAGTCACTTATAAGTTTAATTACCTAATCTTTGTACATTCAAGTATTCACTTACTGTTATCGAATTAACGATTCGAATTACGTACCTATCCTGTAATTCTGAGTCGGCTTGGATACACTATATGTCTAAGGGACAGTATAATCAAATCCCCAGGAAAAAAAACATTTCACCGCAGATATATGATGATGACTTGTCTAAATCTGCTAGCGTTTTGCGGTACACAGTACAATTTTATAAGGTAAAATATACACTCAACTAAATACCAAGTATATAAGGGGAGAGCTCAGTATAATCCGTGACGACAAGCAAGCTAAGTTTTATTTCTTAATTATAAGAACTCGTGTTCGAAGAAAGTTAAATTAATTTAACCTGTTTATTGTTTACCGCCAAAGTTTGAGGAGAAAAATACGCAAGCAAAATATTGCGAATAAAATTTAATAAAAGCCACGTTAAAGCCCAAACCAGCTACAAGCCTTAATTGTGAAAGTTTCCTAAGGGACTTTGGCTTAGAATGAGAAGCATTTTGCAGTTTTTTATTACATTTTTGTCCTCTAAACGCCTTTAAAAATCCGACCAAGAGCATATCAAGCCATGCTCAGTGTATCATAAGTAGTTACCCATCCTTGAACTTCGTAACACTAGGTGGAGTTAAAACAACATTTTATTTCTTTCTTTTATTTATCAAAAACGGCATTGAAGCCCTGGTAGTCTAGCGGGAAGCACGGTGACCTAGAGGTAAAGAGCGTGCGACTTCCAATACAGAGGTCGCGGGTTCAAACCCCGGATACCAATAAGTTATTCGAAAATTATGTTAGAAATATATTTTTACATTTACTAGTCGCTTTTCGGTTAAGGAAAACATCGTGGGGAAATCGGACTAATCCCAATAAGGCCTAATTTACCGTCTGGGTTGAGAGGTCAAATAACAGTCTAAAATTAGTGCCTGCGCCAATTTCCCAGATTAGTTGCCAAGCGGACCCCAGGGTCCCGTGAGCCGTGGCAGAATGCCGGGCCAACGCGAGGAAGATGATGACGTACTTTGAAAACCCCCTCAACTGACTTTTGTTCAACTCGTAGTTTATGGTAGTTCTTGTGAAATTTTTCATATATCTTTTACCCAAGATATGAAAATTGAAAGAGAAATGTCGTTGTCGTTATTATTAAGTAAACAGTGTAACAATAAATAAAGGAATAAGACTAAAGAATCAAAATGAAAAAAGGAAACAATAATATAACTAATGTAAACTATGATAAATTAACTGAAACTGATAAATAAACTTAAAAAACAAAAAATCTTACTCTGAAACCGGCTCGGCAAGAACTTATGAATCCTCAATTTGAAAATGTTTTATATCTTTTGGGCCCACAGTTTAAATGATATAGGGATGATATATTTAGACATTATAAATACTAACCCCCTGTATTTATAAAACGATACCACTAGGAATGAAGTGATTAAAATAATAAATTATCACAAAAAATATGTTTTCATTTAATGCCACTTTGGTGGCGTAATTAATATATAATTACCTAAATTCTTGTTTGCTAGTACTGACGATCGATCAGCTAATCCGAGGGCAGATGGACAGACAGTTGGTGACGCTATAAATGTTTCTACTTCAGCACACATTTACACAACACATTTCTGAATAAAGGAACGCTACTAAGATTTTTCCTTGCTTTAGCAAAGGAAACAATATATCTTATTGTAGTGAGTTAAACATCTGTTGGTAAGAAATATTGCACGCATAGCCAGATAAATGTGGCTGAGATCACAACGCTGTGTTAAAAGACCGGGAGCTGCACACACTATCTGTGCTGTAACGTGACCGGGAACAAATAAAATGTTCAAAAATAAAGCACACAGTGTGGACGCCTTACAAGCTACAATTCAAACGCGGCTTAATCGCTGTTAACTTTTTTTATATCTATATTGTGAATATTGATATATCGCTATTACCAGGCTGAGGTAACCGAAGACAGTTTCAGGCGTTACAGCAATATTAAAGGGTACTTAAATAATGAAATCCATATTTACATTTTCGTGCACGTACATAAACATAATTCCGTTCCAGATCCTGGGCTAATGTTTATGCAGTCGCAACACGCGCGCCCGCACACCAACCGACTTAGAAGACGGAAGATGATGAAAATTATTATGAAGTATTATTTTTATCCCTGGTGATGGACGCGGTATTATGAAAGGGCAGACTTGCCGCAGCCGACGACCATGGGTGTTTTATTTTCATTATGAATCATGGCATCCCCGTCTGACATACAGGGATAATATTGTACAGAATTAAAAATAGACAGGATATTTTAAAGAAGTTGTATTTCGATTTAATAATACTTTGAAGGTCAGTAATAAACAATGGGCGTGAGTTTAAAAAAATAATGGAAAAGCGTAACCTACTGCCAATTGCATTACAATACTATTAATTCTATACTGGAGGTTGCGACTAAGATACTTAAAATAATCCTAACAAATTTTCGGAAGGCCTGGGGAGAAAGCAAAATAACCAAACTACTAATACAACTACTATTTTGCACTAAAGGTCATCAAATTCTTTATATATACAACCGTGGCAGATTTTAGTTAGGTATACTAATTGAATATATTTATTTATACTGATGTTTACTCTTATTATGTGCAAACCCACCAATCATTTAGATATATGATAGGTAGAAAACTATTTGGTTCGGCTAAATGTTTACTTGACAATGTATGGAGCAAAGGATCCAATATCGTTATACATATAGATCATCAAAATTGACTACTTACGAAATGTACACAAAAAAAAGTACAAAACAATATACCAAACATATAACAGTTCCTTCAGCTTCCAGCATGTGACCAAAGCCACTCTATTAAAAGTTGCGCCGCGTCGAACGCCGAGCGTACAGCGCCGGCTTATTTTGCATTTCAAGTAATACCAACTGTTGTGGGTAAGTTTAATGAATTGGTCACCAAAGGGTTAAGTCTCGGTACCACGAAGTTCAAAGCATTTAGCGACTATCAGGGGACAACATTAAATGTTAATAAAAAAATGTACTGTTTTCCCGCAGTAACATTTACAGCTCGAATAGTGTTTATTACCTTCAGTTGGAGAAAGTCGACTTTTATACTGTTTGTAAATATTAGGTTTTTTTTTCCCACCAAATTCAAAACGATTTAAAATTAACAACATTAAATATAAAACAGATATAAACATTGATGTAGATTCAGTACAAATAGACTTGTGTGCAGCTAAATAAGTAAATAATAAATAAATAAATGTTACAGAACATTCTTACACGATAAAGTTAAGTACTTTGTATTAATTATCTTGGACCCAACCTGTCTTTGGATTATTGTTCCTAAACTGCGTCCAGAAACAATTTTTCAATTTTTGAGCGTCGAGTACTCGACTCGTGATATTTTAAACTGTCACAATCTAATAAATGGTATTTTAGAAACATGTGTAATAATTATCAATTGATAAGTGTGGGTATATATCTAATTATAAATTTCGTCAAAAAATAATGGTAAGAAATTATTGTGTGCGATAAAATTTAGTCATCAATGTTTTTTAATTCGGGTGCACGACTTTCAAAAATCCGCCCCCTGCAGCGTCCCTTAGGGTGGGTGCACGTTCAAACGGTGTAATTTTTCTCGTATACCATATACGAGATTTTATCGAATACCGTAGTGACAGCCAAATATGTATGGCAATTTTTAAAATCGATCACACGGCGTCTATACGACGCGGCGTACGAAAATCGCGTATTGGAGACATATTTTTTACCGTATTCCATGGGGTCTTACCACCGGGGATGCGAGATTCTGAAGACGATCTTATCGAATGCGATACTCAGTGGCGCTTACGTTACGTTGAGAAGTTCACACGGACAGACTGGTTTCTCGTAAGTATACGATACGCGCGCGGTGGCTGGCAGTCGGCAGAAAAGAACGAGAAAAATCCGAATGCATCACCATCCATTCGGATTTTTCTCGTATCGTATGCGGCCCACGGGCCGTGTGAACAAACGTCCGAATCGAATAGTCGACGTGTGAACGTAGCCTTACTGTTCCGCATTTTCTCGTGCAATTTTTTTATGGGAACGCCAATTTCTTGGCTTCACGCGGGACAAAAACACACACGGCGCACTGGCGGCACACACCTTTCTCGCTTCTAAAGAGCGGTGGAAAGTACTGCGACCGCTGACCCGCCTGTCAACGTGGCGATTGTGGCGGAGGAAAGTTCAGCAGTGGACGTTTGTGGCCGAAATAGGAGTAGATAGATAATATATATAAGAAAAGGATCTGGATCAGCACGGAATCAAATAATACCTAATCACCGTTACGTTAAACGAGGTCGCCGTTTTAAGGGTTTCTTGTGGGCGATGTGTTTAGTCATTAATACAAGGTTAAAGTTAGGTTTATTTTTCTTGCAAAAGATGATTTTTAATAAAAATATATGATATGTATAATATGTATATAGGTATTTACCTTAAAAGTACAACTCATATTCTTATTATAAGTACTTATTAGTTAAGTATTTATTTAAAAATACGGATGTTTCTCACTCATTCCGACTTTTTGTTTAAAGCTTATTAAGTCAAAAAGCAAGAATATATGAGTATAAGTAATATAACCCAGAGTACGCTTCCTAACAAACGTTTACGAGTATTTACATTCTGAAATCAGTAAATTCGATATTTCTAATATTCGAATTCTCGTCTAAATTAAAATACACTTCGGCCGTTCTTAATTCCTTCTCGACACTTCAATTATATCTCGAATAAATTAGGAGCAGGCGAATGTGAAATGAAAATCGAATAATCGTTGCTCCAATAAAGGAATCCAATTTCTATTCTGTGGAATTAATAAGTACGTGATCCGGCGGCGAGGTTGGCGCAGGTGCTTGAGGTACAGGTTGTATACATACGGTACGTTCATTTTCACATCATTCTTATTGCCACTTTTGTAACTCCTACGCTTATAACATTTTACGTTTAAGAACATTATGTTTTTCCCGTACACGGAACAATGGTGTTCCGCACATTTGGGAGGCGTACGCGGAGCCGGATCGAGCCAACGCGCAGAGGCCCTTTCGACGATTTAATGAAATGTATGGGGTACAGTAAGCGGATGTTGCCCTTGTCCGTATCATGGAACGCACACAAAGACTTTAATACTCTATAGACTGTTTTGTGAACTAAAAAATTGCGGCAAAGTAGATATACAAATTAAAAACTGTTACAGTGTATTGTAAGGATTATTCGAATAATTTACGTATGACAACCATAAAGAATTATTAGGGTTATGCTAATTCATGACACCTATGAAGCACCCTGTTTCTACAGAACGTCGAAAACTGGAATAGTATTTGATCTCGAAATGGAAATGGGAGTCGTGTTGAGCGAAAACGTCGCGAAATCAAACCTTGTCAGGCCCGACAAGAATTTGATTCTAAAAGTATACAAAATATAAGTGTACAATGGATATCAGCTACTTTGGGCAAAATAGTAACAAGATGAATTTATAGTTTAAAAATATGTTTGCTCATTGTTTCATGTCAGCTCAGCACAATTTGGGTGGTATCTCTATCTGTTTTTTCTTGTATGTTTAGCAGTGGCGGAGCATCGATTTTTTTCTTAAGGATAAAGCGGACTGCTATCCCCTAATATTTTCTTGTAACAATAAACGTTGGGAATAGATCACGTGCCTTTTAACTAATTACACCTATACTTATAAAAAGGTTTATACATAATATACTTATACATACTCGGAGTGAAAACGACTTTCCGGCGTCTTGTCCTTATCCGTATCTTTGCCTGCTTGGCCTGTAATCCCTATTTTCCGGCCTCTGTTGTAATGTAACTTCCTTGTGCTCGAAAAATAAGGACCTTTTTGATGATTCCTGCCCCTGCAATAATATATTGCTTACACAACAAAGGTTACATGTAAGTGTAAGTCAGATAGTGTCGCGCTTCGTTGTGAATGCAGTTTACTGTAACTTTTAGCATCTAATCTTACCTTATTATAAATTACTCTTCCAACAACTTTTGATTAGTCGTCGACATTTGTCATTTCGGCTTAAACTCGTAGCAATAGCTACTTTGAAACTCGGAGCAGTGAATGAATTACTCACATTTACATGCATAAGTAACAGGCGATCTTAAGCTTCAGAAGAAAACGGGAAACTTTATCACAACCTACCGTGCGCTTTTTTGTCGTTCACGTAAGTACACGCCGACGTTTAATTAATAATTATACTACGCTGTACTAACCAATGAATTATTATTTTATTTAAATTAATTGTATATCCGGTGAATATATCCTTGCCGTGTGATGCCGACTGACTAGAATAGCACCACCCCATCTCCTTTCGTGGGTGTCGTAAGAGGCGACAAAGGAAAACATTCTACGGTCGGGCAGCAGCGTCCGTCAAAACCCAATCTACAGCTACTGCGGTCGCCAACCCGCCTGCCAAGCGTGGCGACTATGGCAACTACCCCCAAGATGATACAAGTCATATTTGTGGGAGGCCTATGTCCAGCAGAGGATTGCATACGGCTAAAATGTATGTATGTAATTAAAACATTACATGTTTAATAAGTCCGTTATCGACAATAAAACCCAAGAATTTTGTTTTTCTGGTATAATTAATCCAAACCCAAGTTATGAGGATTCAAAAAAACGAATAAGTGCTTCGAGAAAAGGTATGTGCCCTTGCGCTTCGCTTGGCTTGTCTTAGTCAGCATCGTAACAATACTGCAATATTTACGTATATAGTACAGTTCGTATAATCTTCTAAATTAATAATTGATTGTACTTGCGATGAAGGGCGTTCCCAGACCTTATTAATTAAAAAAAAATGTTTCATTTCACTTCATAATCATTTTGGTTTATAATACTTTTACATATATGAGTCTGGCATAGGGCGAACTGATTTCAATTTATTTATATACTAGTTATCACTTACATGATGAGTGAAAATATCTTATCTATCTCAGTACATGAACCAAATTCCAAAATCAAGCAAATCTAGTATTTTATAGTTATGAACGATAAGAGACGAAATACAAAGTATCTACAGCTTTACAGCTTGAGTCATGATGTTATGAAATAGGTAACTAATATAGACATTATTCGTCATACTCGTATACCAACCCAACATTTAAGTCATAATAAGTGTGCAGTAACGGTGTTATTAAGTAAAATTTAGTGCGGCAAAGTTCCTCCTGGCTACGGATGTGCAGTAGGTAATTAACCAGCATACACTAGACAGTTATGTTGGTGCGTTGCCTAGAAATTACAGAGACTTAAATTAACTCTAAAACAGTGTACAAAGAAAAAGCACTTAAGAGCGTAAGAAGATTTGTAACAGTATTTTTCTCAATGAAAATGAAATATTAACGTTATGGTCATTGTAATAAATATAATTAATAATAGTTATTTTCTTTATAGCTAGGTGTAGTAATTAAAGGAGACGTAAAGGAATTACTCACTAAAACCTGTCTCGGCTCCAGGAAAACCAACAACTGCGACTTTAGTAATCGACATTATAATCGGAACCAAACATTACACAGGATGGCCATAAATAATATCTAAATAGTATCATATATATATTTATTATGTACGAGATATTTATTCTTGCGTAATAGAGTACTATATAAGTAAATATATGAAATAATATTTTTTAAATATAATAATTATTAATATTAAAGTACTAAAATTATAATAACTTAAACTTTAAATCCAATATTGTGTTGTTGTGTACAAAGTTTAGCTTAAAGAATAGTTGGCCAAGTAGCCAGGCCATAACTAACAACCTTTATTTCAATACATCAATTCGGCATCAATTCAACTGTCAGTCATAAGGTCCATAACAACGAGATCATGGGATTGAAAAATTGTGTTTGAATTTAAAATGAATATTTATATAGATAGTATGTCAAATGGCAAGCAAAAGTAATAAACGTAGAGATTAAATTACACCGCTTCGTCATATCGAGAAACAATAATATTTTCAGTCTGAATCAATTAAAATTTCGATTCGGCTTTTGCATTAAATGTTTTAAGTGTAGCAATCCTTACTCTTGTTACCGCACCTCATTCCGATCGGGAGGATTACCCCGACATATTGTTAGGAATATCGTCAAATCCATTATATGATATGAATATTATACCTATTACCTATAGAAAAATGGAACCACATCAAGGAGGTTTTTTAAGGATAATATGATTTACTACTTCATGTATTCTGCCATATTCTCATATGGCTGTACACTTGGAGGGCTAATATTCATGTTTGTACAGTAATAATTAACATGTGTGAGTAAATAGCGCAATATAAACATACTCGTAACATGTCTTTTATTTTAATCAGTAAGTCAACTAAATAGTAACTTTTACTTTACACTAAGCACATGTCATTGTTTCTGTACGACATTTTCTAATGAGGGACAGAGAAACGATATGTTGTTTCCATAAACTGCTCTGTACATAAATAATATATTATAACATAATATAACATCAAGTGCATGTCTCTAGTGTCACAAGCTTTTTTTAACTCTTAGAGAAGAAAACAAATAAGTAAAGTGTTTGTTTCATTTTCAACTATTTTTTATTACCTAGTATGTACTAATTATTTTTCTTCACCGTCAAATATATATTCAGAAAAATAATAATTAAATAAAAAAATAATACCCTTGCCGGGATTTGATCCCTATAGCGACTAGGCTAAAGCTTTTGTCAAATTTAGTTCTTTTACGCTATCTTGAGGGTGCCAGTAGTACAAATGAACTATTTTTAGTATTATATGATCTAGGTATATTCTTTGAGTTTGAGTGACAGTAAATCGCTAGGCTACGATTTAGCAATTCTGACTTTGTTATGTTTCCATATTTTCACATTTGTATTTTCAAGTGGTTCTGGTAATTAGCTAGTTGAATGTTTTTTTATTGTAGTTTGTAAATAGCATAATTCATTAATATGATTTTTGTTACATATTAATTAATTTAATGATGTTGCTATTTGTATCACCGTAATTGCTAATGTTTTTGTTATCAACAACAAATACAGCTAGTTGCCGGTTTTTTGTGTTTATAAGGTGTCATTAAATTAATTCATCAACAACCATTAACAAAAGTCTTACATTAATAGTTAAACTCTAATATTCGGCTTTATGTGCTAATTAGAACATCGGTTTAAGATGTAGATTAGGGCTCAGTTTGAACGTCATCAACTGTACAACTTTCTGTTTTTTAGAAATTAATTATCTTAACCATACGTTAAATATGGGTTTAGTATAAAAGTTAAATGCTTGTTTAATTAAATAAATGACCTAACCTGGTGGCTGACAGATACTTCGGCCAGAGGATAAGTCTGGCCATCCAAAGAGGTAACTCTGCTAGCCTTCTGGGCCCCATTAACACGGATGGCGACTTTGTATATTTAAGTTTTAAAATAGTATCAATTATTATCGTAGTCATTGTTATTTTATTTTACTAAGAACACTACCTCTGTTTATACCTACAGTTTGTACCAGTAGCATATTGAAATACTACATAGATATAAGGATCATACCTACAGATCAATTAGGTTCACGTCTTACTTGTGTAAGTTGTGAAAGTTTTACAGCCTAATATTTGATTCTATCGAATATAAACGGTTGTTTGGAGTGATTGCGAGTATTTAATAAGATAAGAGTCACTTATTAAATGATGATAATCATTGAATTTTTGCATATATTACCTACTTACTTATTTTTTTATCTATTTATAAGCACAAATCTCCAAATGAAGTAATAATGGGGACAAACGATTATCGATATGTATTGATTCATTTTAAGTAAGGTGCTGCACCCCCTATGAAGATAACAGACATGTAAACGAGTACAAAAGATAATACTGTATTGTAATACAGTATTCGAAGCGGAGTGCGGCGACCCTGCGTCATTAGAGCCAGCGGGGCTCAGCCGGGAATCTGCAAAAAGTTTGCTTTCAAAAAACAGTGCCAGCCGTGGAGTATATCGCACCAAATTTATTTAAATAGATTTTTGACCGAATATGATTTTCACACATGCATCGCGATGTTCCCTGATTTTTTAAATGTGGAAACAGATGTCCTTTTATCGCACTTCAAATTTATATTTATGTGAATCTCCATGAGGTAATAATCTTGTAGGTACACTTAATGTAAGATTTTTAATATCAATAACATTAATTTAGCATTTATAAAACGGTTCATTAATAAAAATATAAACTTGTAGAGTCTTAAACCAATGTTTCCTGATTGATAATTTTCAACGGCGCAGATAGAAATATGAGCATTTATGATCATATGCTCATTGCTCATAATTCGATCACGTAAATACTTAGACAACCTTAATTGGTAACCATTATATACAAATAATCGACTAAGACGTTTTTGAATTTTCACAAAAAATGTGACTAGTGGGGAGTGACTGCAAGAGGAAGTATTAAAAAATAAAATGACGAACTGCTTAGTGCTAGGATAAAAGCTATAATCATCATATTATCAATCATATTAGGTAATAGGTATATTATCAAAAAAGAATATTAATGTTTCTCATAAGAGAAAAAAAGAGCATAATCTTCTCCTTGCCATTTTATGATCGCGAAACAAACGCTTTCATTTCACCAGGTTTTCGCTCGCTGTCGAAACTTATTTGCATAAGTAAAACTGGGAAATGGACCGAAAAATGTTCAGGATCCAACTGATTCATTTGTAGCACCGCCGTCGCCAGCTTTAGTAATCCTATTGTAAATTCGCTTCTTATTAATTCAATTCTGATCAGTCATATTGAGCAAGTTTTAAAATTCTTTATTCGTGACTTTGAAATGAGTTGTTTTCTCGCTGAATAACTTACATCTGTTATAATGTCTACTAAGTAATAAGTTATGCTTCTTAAGACTACAGATGATTGATTGTTCAATGACCTATGAAAAAGACACACAATTTTTTTTCAGGGAGGAACTGTCAACTTACAAATTTTGTAGAGAGGAATATCCAAAAAAATACATTTTTCACAATATCATTCTTTCAATTATTATTTAGCCGCCGATAGGTCCAGAGTTTGTCATAAAATAAATGAGCACTAACAAAAGAAGGCTTAAAAATTTGGCAAACGTATTTATGTTTTTCGTCGTCACAACTGCTCAAACTAAAGAACGACTTGTAAGTAGTTTTGTTAAGTATAGGCTGTTCCTGAAAAGCGCAACCATAAAATACGATCAATGTTTTGTCCCAGAGAAAATGATTACGCATGCCAAACCCGGGGGACTCCGGCGCGGTATGTGGGTATCCTGACCGAAGAACTAGTATATATGTATATAAGTATAATATAGTACCCGGTAAAAGCCCAGAGGGGTGTCCACTTCGCTGACTAGCGGTGCGGAGGGGACGCAGTAATTGTAATCAGTTCGCGACTCTGCTAATAAAAAAGGACCTACCTAACTCAATATTTTGTAATTTTAAGTACCTAAATTAAAAATAATGAGAAAATATTGCCGAAAATATTATAAAATCAAGACACGCAACACCCGCTCATAAAAGCGCTTTTTTTTCCTTTTAAAAAGGCAACTTTCAGTATTTTTATTTTTGCTTTCATAGTGCTTCAGCATATTAAAAGCTGAAAATTCTTACATTCACTGCGAAAAAATGTGGTTTAAAAGTGACAATTTAAATTTCGAACGAAAAAGGGCTACAGATTGAGGATCACGTCATAAATGTTAGCAAAGTTATGCCGTATAGTTATTTGTGTAACAAGTTTGTAACAAGAGACCAAAGTTCGTATTTGTTTCGAGTGTAATTTTGAATCCCGAGCAAGTGAAATATTTTTTAATTCTAATTTAGAATATTGAGTCTTTAATAAGTTTGGTCTCACGTTGCTCATGTATACAAACCTCTAACCTGTATATCTATCATTACTGGTTCTTAGCCGTGCTGACGGATTAATATTACTTTTCTTAGACGGTCAATTCAAACCTATGAAAATATAATATTGCCTTCGGTTTCCGCGAAAAAATGTATTTATTAGATAAAAAAATGTATTTATTAGATAATGATCTAACTGACAAAAATACTTATAATGTAGTGACTAAAATACGAATACTTATAAAATGTACTATTTAATGTAGTATTGTCTAGTACAGACGCTAATATTGTCTTTTTTCATAGATAAGTAAGCAATAATTAATGTTTGGCTGTAAGTTTCTGTCGTTGTTTACGGGCGCAAATTAACGTAATAATACTTCATAGGTTTATTCCTTCTTGTCACTGCTATTTTAACATGTTAAAACTTACAAATAACAAAATTTCATCCTTATTGTATGATATTGGCTACATAAATTCCAATAATTTGAGAAAGAACAATTCTCATGGGTCGGTAAATATGATTATTTTCGGTACTTTATTCTACTTGGTGCTTACAAGGCGGGAACGAATAGGTACATAACATTTTGCGTTATAAGTTACCACTTTCCTGCCGTTTCATCGATAAACTATGATTCACTTTCCGAACATGAGAAATGAAAACGCCATATACGTACTCACCTTTATATTGAACTCCGCGATATTTAAAAGTTATATCAAATAAAGTATTAACGTAATAATTTATGCAAGACAAACCTTTCATGTCTTCATAGAGTATGCACAAAGGACACCAGTCTTAATTGCTCCATAAGATACAAGTAATGTATGCTCGGTGTGTTTGCTTTACCATACCATTTGCATAAGGCAACAATTGCCGCGAACTGTAAACATATTACTTCAAATTTCCGTAACACTTATAGCTAAATAATTGCTAATTATGCTTATCATTGGAACTATGTATTCCTACTTACACCTTCTTAAGCTTTTAGTAAACTCCACAAGAATCTATGTTTCTCATATTTTGTAAGTAATTATATAATATAATAATATATTAGAGTTTTAATTTTTTTTTATGTAGTTTATTTTATTTTTAAGTTATTTATAATATATAGTATAGTTTATCATTGTTAATTGAAATACAATTACCTTAGACTCACGTAGACATACTAGCGCCAGCCCATCTCCAACGAACTAATGCAAGAGCGGGTACAGCGGCGGAAAGCGCCGAAAATTTTAAATGTAACAAATATAAAAACCTGGGCAAAGAGTACCATTTTCTACCGTTTGGCGTAGAGGCGCTACGTCCATGAGGTCCCATCGCGCGCATACATTTTGCAGATATCGCGAAGCGTCTGGTTAATGCAATTGGTGACCGAAGAGGTGGTAGCTTCCTCGCACAACGTTTTCGCATTGCGATACAACGAGGAAATGCCGCCAGCTACCTTGGTATAATGACTCAAAGGATCTTTGAGCTTTAAACATTTAAAATTTAAATTTAATCACTACACTGTGATAATTTCTAGGGCAAAGGTAATGCCCCCGCTAAGACAAGCAAAAAAGAAGGCGTGGCACTACCTAACGTTTTCGCTCATAGTTTCGTCCCAGATACCACGTGAGAATCCAAATTTACTAAAATTCACAGCATAATATTTATATGAAATCACTCGTCATATAAATATCGGAGCTGTGGAGGTGGTCACAAATAACTGAACAACGCCTCTTGTGTCATATAAATGCGATAAAGTGCATGTTTACATATTTATGACTTATAACTTAAAACGGGATAGTTACCATGTATGAAAGTTTGTTTGACTTTCCGATATTTCGGCACTGTTGCAAGCGCCTTCCTAATGTGAACGACCATGTTAATTTAAAATCGTATATGAGAGTTTATTGATACCTAAAATGGCCTCCTAAAAGAACCTCCAGGGTTTTCCCGTTATCTTAGAATGATGAAATTTGGCGTGAAGACCAATATATTTACATAATAAAATAGAAAATTTAAAACATTTTTATCCTTCACAATTCCATTCCAAACTCATACACAGAACTATTCAAATTCGCAGTCATAGAAAGCTGGAAATGGATATGGAACCTGTAATCTATATTGTATATGTAAAGAAAAACGAATCTATCAAATTTTGTAGGGGCACAAGAAACATTTACTTACTTACGTCCTAGGATGCTACATTATTGAAGCGTAGTATGTAAGGTTTAGTGTTGTGTTACTTAAGCACAAGGAATTTGTTAGTCTACATTGTAAACCAGTGTTTCACGCGGAAGATACAAAACGGACTAGTAATTATCAAACTCGGTTAAGAACACGCAGGGCGAAAGATACATTCCCCTGAGTAACGAGTCAACTCATCCCACTCAGTTAAAAATATGGAATAATAATTCCACCCACGCGACTGAAGAAATGTTCTACATTGATAATTATAAGTTATCCATCCTTGTTAACCGGGTGAAATTATTTGAATAAATATGGGTTCAGTTTTGGCTATGTACTCTGTAAACCTACGCATTTTAGTTGGCCGCTGGACTTTTGATACTGTTCTGTTTTAATGCATGTATATTTCAAATGCATGTAACCTATTCTAAAGGTCTAATTTATTTTTCTGAAGTCATCAAGGTATCATGTGAAAATGGTAGGTATTACTTAAAGTACATTTTCACCTCAGCAGCTCGAACATGCCTACTTTCCTCACTCCAGGGAGTGAGACAAAGTAGCTGTTTAATTAACTACCGGTCTGGCCTAGTGGGTAGCGACTCTACCTATGAAGCCGATGGTCTTGGGTTCGAATCCCAGTCAGGGCATTTATTTGTGTGATGAGGACAGATATTTGTTCCTGAGTCATGGGTGGTTTCTATGTATTTGAGTATTTATATGTATCTATCTATTATACCTAAATATCGTGGTCTAGTGCCTACAACACAAGCCTTACTGAGCTTACTAGTTCAATTTGTGTAAGATTGTCCCGAAATATTGATTTATTTATTGATTTAATTTAGTAAAGGCCATATACTGCTACTTCATCTTTGAACTTAATTTGCTATCTCTTTATATTCTTTAAGATAACAGAAAGTGACAGGAATAGGTCGATTTATAGTTAGATATTCAAATTTCATTTTCACACAAGTCACAAATTAATCAAATGTTACAATTTTCAACTGCACATAAAAATTTAAGTACACAAAATATTTAGTAATTAAGCCAGTGCAGTTGCAGATAAAACACGTAAATGAATGTAATTTACTTTATGTTAATTTTATACAAGATTTTATTTAACTTGACTCAATTTTGACCTTTTGATCTTTAACCGATTGAGCTGAAATTTAGCACACTTATGTAAGTTCGGTTACAATGCAATATTATGGTACCACTGATCTGATCTGATGCTGAAGCCAGAAGGTAGCAAAAGCAACTCCTAAAATACACATGATAAACCCGTGGTTTTTAGGGTTGTTAGAATCCTTTCGATGAGTAGATGACGATTGTGCAAAAAAGTACACTCGGCAATAAAAGCTTGTACCAAAAATGACATTTATGGCAGAAACTTATTTAACCATTAATATGTTCTCACTACTGAGGTGAAAAGTTGTATGTGTAACACGAGAGTAAAGTTATTTTATATCTCGTGTTTTTTAATCTTTCGCTTACTCGGGACTCAAAATAAACACTCGCAAGAAAAAACAACTTTCCTCTCTTGTTGCACAAATAACACAAATAACTATAATTATCTATAGAAAACATTTTTAAATTTCCTCACTACAGTGAAATGGAAAGTTGTGGGGTAAAATTAATATATTATGTCTCGTGTCTTTAAATGCCCACTGCTCACATTGAATTTTCCATCCTCATATTACAAATTTAGGATATTTAATTAATTTTGTAGTCATAAAATTGAATAGTATATTTTTTCTTTTACAATAAATTGCAGTTTAAGCGAAAAATTACCCTTATAATTCATACCTATAATAAATGTGATTCGTATGTTCATACTATTTATACCCAACAACGAAGGAAAGCGCGATCAAGAAATACTTGTTTAAGGGCCGTAATAAAAAAGCAATAAGTTCATATGAAAATCCGACCATAAATCTGTTTTGCATACAGAAAATAGTTTAAAGACTTCTATCCTCGAACATGCAATAAATTTGTGTAAGACGGAGCTTGGAATGAAGACATTAAAGCAAGCTGCGCGGCGCGTGCCGGCCGCCTGCTAATGAGTCTGGCTAGTAACTACTTCGCCGCTGTCACTTGTGAGTTGCTATATCCAGCGACATTCAAGATTCGAAGATCTCTCCACTATATTACTTTATTGTATATAAAATGTATCAGTGGTTTTCAAAGAACGGGTCCCGACCCCCAAGGAGGTCACGGCACTTACCTAAGTGGGTCGCTAAATTCAGCATCGAGAGTCTCATGCAAGATATTTAGTGTATACGAGTATATTAATAAGACTGATATTTATTACATAGGTATGCAGTATTTATTTAACGATTAGAAAATATAATAATAATTTATGCAACTGGGACATAATGCATTTAATCAGGATTTATCTACATACATAACATATGAGATGAGTACAGATGCTGAAGGTACACAAACTATATCGAGACCATGTAGCATAATTTAAGATACTTAAAGCTAAAAATTGCACAAATAAAAAAGAAATTAAGCCAGTAAATTATTTATTTGTTATACAGTAGGTACATCTACCAGCATAGTAATCCATACTAATATTATAAATGCGAAAGTAACTCTGTCTGTCCGTTACCTCTAAACGCTTAAACCGCTGAACCAATTGGGGTGAATTTTGGTATGGAGAGTTTGAGCTACGAGAAAGGACATAGGATATTTTTTATCCCGCGACCATACTATAAAAATTCATGTACGAGTAGCTATAGCTGGCCGACGAAGTCGCCAGGAAAAGCTAGATTGTAATAAAACTGTGGATACCTATTTCACAAGAAATATATATATGTAACGTCAAAACGTTTGAAACGTCAAAATAGCAGCATAAATAAAAGGTATAAGCAGGATAGCGTAAGAAACATTGCCTCCAGCATTTTTGGCTTAAAACCATAATCAAACAATGCCTTTTGAGGAGGTAATACCCTGCACAAAACTGTTTAATTTATTTTTTCCTAAACGGTGAAAGCGACGAATTTCAAATTTTGTACAAATATTAATGAGAATAAAGGCTATACGTAAAAAAAAATTCCCCCCTAACCATTTCAATTTTTGTAAAATAATAATATTAATTAATCATGGCGTAGGGATGTGACGATCGCCCACTGGTTTTCTCCAGTGCAATTAGTCAACGCAGGGCAGCTTGTGGCGAGCTGTTGAGGAGTAGCGACTCCATGTACCTGAGTGCCCCTGGGGTGCCCTGTCGGATAGGTGGGACAGGTCCCCTGCCTCTGGCTTGCCTTAACCGGCCGTCCAGAGTGGGATTGCTAGAGCTGCGTTCTCGAGGGTAGATGTGGAAACGTAAGTGGCGAGTTGGCTATATGTTTAAAGTCCAGTGACACCCCTTTACTCTTAGCCCTATGCACCGGTGTTGCCCTTGAGCCATCTTTGATGTCGCTTTTTGTGGGGGCCCATCTCGCACAGGGCGCGTCACCGTCTGCCGGAAATAAAATTGGATACCATTTTATTAAGCAGACGTCCGGTTTTTTATCCAATAGCCCAGTAGCTAGTCCATCCTTTCCACCCAATAGCCTGGTACGTTCTAGTTTCCATTAAAACTCAATAGTCCTTACACCATGGCGGGTGCTGTCTCTGTGCGCGTCCCATGATACAGACAAGGGCAACGTCCGTGCCTTAGTGCCTAGTAGCAACATCCATTACATTTCATTAAATTGTCGAAAGGGCCTCTGCGCGTTGGCTCGATCTGGCTCCGCGTACGCCTCCCAAATGTCCGGAACACCATTGTTCCGCGTACGGATGAGACATAATTAATCAAGTAAAAGGTTCGGCTATTGGTACACACACCATTCTTTTTTTCCAAATATGAACTAATTTACATTCTACATTATACAAAAGCTTTATCGACCTAGCCCCGAAGGAACATTACGAAATTCATATGAATTGGCTGTTTGGTGCCTACTATTAGTTATTTTAAAGCCTAGTAATCTGCATTCAATGATTCTCCAATATTTAGTTTGTGTGTTGTGGTATCCAGGTTTAACGGTTGTTTCTGTCGGGGTCTAAACTGTATTATTTTAGATTTTTCGTTATTTTCTATGAGATTATGATCGTGAAGCCATAGGGAAATTAAAAGTTTCTTCTATATGTAAATTATAATAATATAGCTTATACATTAGAATAACAGTTATTATGTAATTTGTCCAAAATATCACGATAAGTGTAAAGTAAGTACCTAGGAAAAAAATCTACCCTCTGTTAGCTATTCTGGCGTGTGCTGCCAAAACCGTTGGAGTTACGCATAAGTAGGTAATGTATGATGGATATGTCTATCTTGAATACAGATAGTACAGATAAACCCGTCACAGTACATATGTGCGTCTTATGTGTACGCCATTAAAATAGCCAAAATAGTGAACCATAACTTACATACTTTTATCTCTTCTGGTATTTAATGTAGATAAGATATATCTTTTGTAAATGATGTGGCATTTGGAAAAAATATTAATAATTGCGACTAGCAAGGCACATTGTGAAGGTTACAATTTTAACTGGAGAAGCCGAGAGAGACAATGTTCTTATACCGCGCATCCCAATCATACCCAACATCTTACCATTCCATTTTAAACGACTGCAGTTCCCATTAGAAGTCGCGTTTTCAGTGACGATTAACAAATCACGGGGTCAAACAGGCATACATTTGGGCACGCCATGTATTTCCACGTTTAGCTTTTTCTAGCTTTGTCACGTGTTTCCAAAGCGAAAAATCTGCATGTTTATGCTGAAGGGAAAAAATCGAAAAATATAGTTTACAGGAGGATACTTCAGTAGGTAGTTACCTATAGGCCTATAATTAGGGCTCTGTAGTGCTTAATTACCGTATTCCTTATGTTGACAATTTTGTTACGTTATTAATGTGCGACTGTAACATATCAATATTGTCAGACTGTTATATTTTTCATATGTACCCAAAAATGATTTATGTGATAATTTTAATGTTAGTTCTTTTGTACGTCACCCTAATATAAGCTACTCGAACTACTAATCACCAGCTAGTATTTCATAAATAATAACTTTTGCTTTTTATGTACGCAAAAATGGGCCTGTTACACAGACAAAGAAGAAAAAGGTAGTACTCCTTGGCCTGTAATTAATTGGAAATACATTTTCGAGCAGTAAATGTACGGCGAACATTACGCCACTTGAGTTTTGTCACTTGTAAAAGTAGCTATCAACGAGTGTTTAATTCAAGTCTGCTGCATTACATTGCCGCCGAATGATTCTGTATGGATATTATAAGTATTAAAACACGTCAAAGGGTGAAAATCTCAATACATTTTTGGTACTACATTTATTTTATTTGTATTTGTTTTACTGCAAACCGTACTCTGTCATAAAAGTTGAACGTTGATACTGATGTTTACTGATAATCGGAAACAAAACACGTAAACAGGATACAACCGCTTTGCAAACACCATTATCGATTCTCCTCATTGTTGTCATCTTTCCTTGATTTCTCAAGCATTCATACACTTTACTTTATGCAAGATACAACACGTACATGCCTTTATAACACATACAGTTTTTTTTTAGGTGCCTTAACTACATGTAAAGAACACTAATATTGCATTACAATAGAGGTCGGGACATAACCATTACTGGCCAAGTACGAATACACATAGACGAAAAGGAAAAAGGGGCCGGATATCTTGTTTCACACAGAGGTATGTAATACTTTTCACATCATGCAATGAAATAATAATAATTTACTAGTAATACGTATGTATGTAGGTATATGTATGTTTATTGTATTTTATGTATTTATGTAAGTATATGTATTCAGTTATAGATGTGTGTTATTTATTTTTAAACTTCTCTTTCTTGTAATAAGTGCACTGCCTGCTTATAATTCAATTAATAATTACATTTCCTGCTACCCAAAGGTTGTCTGGTAGAGATCGCTGTTTAGCGATAAGACCGCCTGTTGTTACCTATTATTATGAAGTTTTTTTTTTCTGTAACAATTTCTGTTATAGTTTCCGGTATACGTATATATTTACTTACTACTAATTTAAAATATTTCATTCTCATAAAAATAACCATCCTGCCACTAAACAACAACAAACATCAACTGTTCGCAAAACCGCCGCCATCTTTGACGCAGTTCGAAAGATGTTGGGCATAGTAACAAGGGACACAAGGATTTTGAATGGAATCCCCTTACAGTCTTCTTGAGTTTCCCCGCCTGAAATCGGATACTTTTAAGTCTATTATTAGAACTGTAATGACAATATTTCATTGCATGTTTGTGAAATAGTAGTCTTTGATACAAGTGCTATATCAAGAAAGCATTAATGTAAGCTATATTTATTAATAAAGAATAATAAAACGTGACAATGACTAACAAAACTAAGATTAAAATCGCTAAAAATAACTTAAAACTACACTTACAAATAAACTCTTAAAAATAACCTTAATTTGGACCCTTAGGTAGGGTCCCCATCAGGCAGGCAGCGTTCCCGCGCTGGATTGCGAAGACGATCCTTTGTGCGAGAAAGTTGCCAGCGCGAGGATCGCCTGTTGCCTCTCTGAGCCGTTTGCTAAGCGCTCTGTGGAGCCCACACGCACCTTTGCCCCGCGAGCCGAGTCTCGACACCAAGCGCGACGAACTCGTATTGGGTATCGAGTCGACCCATTCAAGCAGTCATATTGTAGATAATAATTATAAACTTCATTAATTACTGTTATATTGACTTCACGGTAACCTAAATTACATGACTGCAGAAAAGTATATTAACTTACTACATCATTGCCGTCTTATTATTTAAGATTAAAACTTCACCCAACTCGAAGGGTGTTTAGAAATAGGCTCGTCCCGCAAAACTAAAAATGAATCAGTAAACACCAGACAAAATTACAATTAAATTAATACGTCCATCAATTTGACCGCGAGCATCCTCTATTATAGTTTCGCGGCGAAATTGAAAAAAAGGATAAAACAGATAAATGCTCGTACGGTTAATTACGCAAAATTATTATTTAGTTATTTTATCATAAGGAGATAAAACATTGATAAATAAATGAAATATACATATTACGATTTTTCCTTAGACATCATCATCATCATCATCATATCAGCCCTTTATCGCCCACTGCTGAGCATAGGCCTCTCTTCTAGTACGCCACTTGTCCCGGTCCTGAGCTAATCTCATCCAAAAGTGACATATATATATCACTGAAAACGGCGACATCGATATCGTGCATGCTATTAGCCTAGCATCATGCAAATAATGGATTACTACACCTAATTTAACCAACGAAGGCTTGAACTATAATTATCCTGTCATGACTAACTTAGAAATTACTTTCTCTTCGTTAATCTCGTTTTTTTACAATTTGAGACGGATGACCATAATATTGTCTTCGGTTGCCGCGATAATTATTCATGAAATAAAACAATTGAAACGGATTATATGAAACAGACGATTGCATTGTATGAATTATTATGGAACACTGCTAAAGGGTCGGGAATGAAACGTCGGGATGAAGTTTAAATTAGTATAATTACGCTATGTATTCCGTTTAAGTTATTTTATTTCTTGGACGACAATGCTATATTGTATAATATAATAGTTAAGTAACAAAATGTATCAAAAATAAAAACTATACAGAAAAAACTTATTATTTTAGGTTTTCAATATTTAAGTAATTACTTATAATTACCTATAACACAGATTAAGACTAAGTTAAAATGTTTCGTGTGCATCTACAAACCTTCGTACTAGGGTTATTGCTTAATCGGTTATATTACCGAACTACAGTTACGGTCATATTATCGCAGTAGTTCAGTAATGTAACAAAATGGCCGCATATTCAATATCTTGGATTAAACGCAAAAATCGGTTTAATAGGAGTTACGTTACAAGCAAATGTGTTGAAAATAACTTGTGTGATTACAAGTTATGTTTTTGTGGTAACTATAGTGTTACGTAATAGGGGAGCGGTGTTTGTTGATATTATCAAATATTTGGTTTTAAACACCTTAACTTTCTCAATGTCTACAGGAAAGACGAGAGAAATCTAATTGATCTGTGTGACCCTTATAGGAAATATTACTACTAATTTTATACATAAATTATTAGTCAAGATTTTTTTTCTAATAAGAACGTTAAGAGAAAAACTTAGAATAACATTGGTAATAGAACCTTTTACTGCAAAAATTTACTTAATAACAAAGAGCGGCCGTTTTGCAATTTTAATAATATCAACATAAAGCCCAAATTTTACAAAAGAATAAGTAATGTTATTAGTACCAGTTTGAGGCATTGTTATCCGTATTTGAAAATGTATAATTATTCAACAAAGGTAGGCTTTGCCTTAATTTGTTCATAAAGATAAGTACAGAAAGGTATATTCACTAAATTTAAAATTATATTAATTCCGAATTTTAAATGAGAGGAATAAGGAAAAAGCTGTATAGAAATGTAATTTTTTTCATCTTTCAATGCATCATAAAAATATTTGTATGTTAAGAAGAGTTTAATTAAAATAGTTTAGTTTAGTAACGTTATGCTATCATAAGTAAGTACAATAGCCGAACTAAACCCGTATTTAGCTGTTGCGGTTATCAAATAAGTACAATATAAAACCTATAAATTGATATAGATGGTATGTTTAAAACCAAGAGAAGTGACCAAAACCAGCAGTGTCTGAGGCCACTTCTCGCCTAGTGTTATTTCAATTGATAAAATATTTAAAGTAGCGTTACTACATAAAAATTAACCCAAATCAAAATAGTAAATGAATATTAATACAAATATTAAGTTGAATACTTGCCGCGTGTAATAACGAGTGCCTATATGTATAAGGCATTGAGGAATTATGTTACTCTCAACAATCATACTATTTCAGGACAGCAAATTTAAGACAGGGAGATCACCAATGGTAGAGGAATCCCAATATGATTCGAAAAGTACTTCTACTTTCCATATTTTTTGTAATTACAGGTAAGGTTGTAATATAATTCACACTGCTTATCTAAAAGTAAATAAGCAATATGTAACACCTCCAGTTGAACTCAAATAAAAATGCTAAATAAATTTTAATAAATATACATTTTAATCTTGTCTTTCTTTTTTGCAGGGTCACTCACTGAGTATCTAAATCAACTGACTGCAAATGACAAATACATTTGCGAAAGTGCAAGGGACGCTTCTTTAGTGGAACATTTTTTTAATCTAATCTTTGCAGAATTTAACAACACTCCACTTTGTACTTGTGTGCAAATGTGCTCAGACCAACCAGTTTATTGCTATCCAAGTGGGTGCATGTCAATAATAACAAAAAGGCCTATTCGCACGCACGTCCAAAAAGAAGATAAACTAGTGACATTAGTCATAAAAGATCAAAACGCTGCTTCCTTTTCAAATTTATTTGATAACTCGCAGCACATAAATACCGGTAAGTCCTTATTCTAAATATATCTATAATTATATTATTTTCTTCGGTTGCTTAGATAATTATCTTTAAAATAAAATTACTAAAAAAGTAGAGGAATTTTTAAAGTTAATATACGCGGTTAAGTCCAGTTTATTTGTAGTAATGTGTAATGACTCATTAAATTCAGTATACGCAAAGTATTGCGTTTTTAGGTGTTTAATTTCATACACTATTGTAACTTGTATATCCCATATGAATGTACCTTGTTGGTTACATAATACTTAGGGGTGTAATAAGTAAAGAAAACAGCAAGCAATTTTATTTCTTCTTTTTTTAACTGCGACATAACCTAACTTGTATACATTTTTTTCTAGCTCAGTCTAAGAAATTGTCATTATCGGTTCGTTAATATCTATATTATTGCACCATACATTAAACCTCCGACAAAGTAGTTGTTGTCAACAAAATAAAAACTTGCATCTTATGGTCAGGTTTAAGTTTGTAAATGTAAATATTTACTCTGGTCTAGTAATTACAATGTATCATTTTTGTGTCTACTTTTTCATGACACATCCGGTCATTTTCTATTCATATAACGAAGATTTGTTTTAAAATTCGTCATGACAAATTATGTGTCAAGTACGCAATTAGGTCCAGTCCAGGCGCTTTATCAGAAACAATGATACAGCGAGGGAGAATCCAATCATATCAAATCAAATTTTTATAAGGAACTTGAACTTATTTGTAACATTCCAAAAAAAATCATCCGATTAAACCGATTCTACCTTCACTGGTCCAACATCGTTTAAGGCCTGTGTACAGCCACCTTCCCACTAAAACACCCTGTGCCGGGTGCTGGTTAAAGATGCTGACACGCTTATCACCGCACCCATTACATATTTATTAGCTTTCCATAAGCTGTTGCGAATACGTAAACTAGAGAACTTTCGCAATGTGCAATTGGTGGTGGCTAATAACAGAAGTATGTATCTATCGCAGATATATTCTCACTTTCCACTTCTGGGACACCATGTAACAACAAAATATTTGAACGCGATCGGGATAATTTTGTAAGCCCCGCCCGAGACCATCATCCATATAACGTCTTAAAAGAACTTGAAGTCATCCTTAATAATTGGTTTCGGAGTGCTCCTTGAAGCTATAATGGAGCTTTCGAAAGTGACCGTTCCGGAACAAATATCTAGATGTCCATTCCTTTTTGAAGTTGTGAGTCCATGTTACAGATTACTGTGTTGCGTATGTTCTACTTGCGTGATGATGAGTTGAAAATAGCTCCCGGCGGTACTAGGGCAAATATCACGTTGGAACAATAATTTAAGTTAAATGATAATAAAATAAAATAATTCAAAGTGAATTGACGAAATAAAAACATGTGTTTTCAATAATACAATTAAAACTGTTGTGAGCCATGTTACTACTACTTAGTTACTAACGGATAAACTCACGTGTAATTATATCGCACTAGGCGACATAATTACACGTGATCCTCACGCAGGCCTCATCGCGATCGGTGTGTCCTGACTCGGTTTGAAGATGGGTACCAGAGCTTACCCGAAACATGTCGCCTAGTGCGATATAATTACACGTGAGTTTATCCGTTTGTAACTAAGTAGTAGTAACATGTATTTTCGTGTCAAATGTCAATAATCTGCAGCGGTGAACTACAAACACTTGGGACTAGTAGCAATGGCTTTAAAAGCGTCCCAATCCTAGTTCCTAAGAACTCTCCATTTTCGACATCGACACGCCACTTATTCATTTTGCGTCAACTCCGCAAAACAAACACACATCATCACATTACAGCATCGTCTTACTGAAAGGCGGAACATAGCTGGAACTACAGCAACAATATTAAAACACGCTACACGATACACGATGTACCTATATTTATGATTTAAATGACAATCTCGTGCGTCTAGCTGTCTTTGTTTTTCTCTATTTCTAATTCCGCTTCATTCAGCACGTTTTAACGGAACTGCGTGTTGCCAGTACTCCTAACTATTGCACTACTGAATTAAACATGTAGATTTAATTGCTGAAACAAAATTATATCTATATATAACTAAACGATGAATAAGATAAATTGAGTAATGTTTAATATTTCATAATAATAACACTGTCAGAACACCAAAACCTTAGTTGCACCAAAACCGCTATATGGTGCTATGTGACACGATTATAAAATGTATTTTAAGAACGCAACTAATATTAAATTTGACTAAGACGTATCTGTACTAAAAAAGAATTACGGATGCAAATAATGATTCAAATAACTATAACGGTTGACTACGGAACCCTAAAAACCAGTTGACCATCCAGGGTTAGCCAACCGACCTAACTCTTAACTCTGGGTTAGGCATAGCTGGGTGGCGCTTTGATAATAGCTTCACTGAGCATTAAAGTTCATCAAGAAAAATGTAGATACTATTACTACTACATAGCAACCAGTCGGCAGGAATATGATGAACGGTTATTTGAAATTTCCTCATTCAAGATAATGATTTAAATACACATGTTATATGTTGTGCTATAGCCATATAAAATTATAATAACACTTAATGTCAACATAAAATTTAATCTCTTATATTATATGCCTCCTATACAGACTATATCGATATTAATAGATTATTGGACATTTTCCTCGCAAAGGCTTGAGCATAATGGTTGACATGTTCGAGAAAATTCAGCAATTTTATGCCAGGTGGATTTCAACCTTTATTCTTAAGTGTTAACTTGGCATTTGTATTACGTCTAAAAAAATTTTGCTTGAAAGAAAAACTGATTAAATAAAAAAATACTCAAAAATTTGGTATTTCAAAATATTATGCATTCGGAATGATTTATTCAGTTAGGTAACTCATCTATAAAATATATTTTTTATTATTTACAGGAATACCAGAAAACGGAGCTTTAAACAATTTTCTACCAAGCATACTAGATGACAGATATAAGACATTAATTCAACATAAAAGAAAACCGAAAATTGAACTAAAATATAATTTTCGTACGAAAATGTCGCTAATGTCAAATATTGGAGGCACAGTTCTTTCAAAAGCAAGATGGCCGAATCGTCAAAATACTTTGTCTATAAGTGAAAAGCTTGCCGCCAAAATCAATGCAGGCAAGGTAAAGACATCTGTTTTTCCTACCCAACTGACTCATTCGCCAACAAGCATAAAGAAAAAAAATAAACGGGAAAACAAAGATAGCAGCTCTGAAAGTAGTTATCTTTAAATAACTGTACAATTACGAAGAACATCCAAGATCGCTAGAAGTACTACAATACTTAAAGAAGTAACCACTTTGTATCACGAATATCATTCTTGAAAATCTTAATAGATAAATATCATTATAAATCAAACCCTTCCGGTTGTTTTCGCAACCAGTTGTGACTTAGGACTTTTCACTCTTTTTCCACAGGTAGTTGACAATGAAGAACGTATATTCTTGGGAGGAAACCTATGCACGTATAAAATAATAGGTAGGTTAGGTTCGTTAGGTAGCTTTAACGCCCGAATCGAGCAGAAATAGGAGATCCACGAATCTGGGTTCCGTTATACCCGTCGAATGATGCCAAAAATGATCGCAACTGGTATTGTAAAACAAACAAAAATCTTCGCAACTGATTGTAAAACAGAGTGGAAACTCCTAATTCATAACTGGTTGCGAAAACGGCCAAAGGGAATTAAAACACAGTTTTTACTAGTAAATCCTCAAAAAATAATTCTTAACATATGAGTACGTATGTTTAAGATCTGTGTGTAAAAATTATAAGTGAAGACTGTATCGATTGTTTTTTCAATACTTACATGTATGTCCTTAAACTACGTCCAAAAATGAGAGGTAGGGCACAGCGATGACCATCACGCTTGAATCTGGAGCAGCCCAACTGGGGAAGTACCTCCTCCTTACAGAAGACCACAGCCATAATAGCACTGCTACCTTTCAGGTCTGTAGTGTTGTGTTCCTGATGGTGAGTAAGGTTCTCAGAGCTCCAACCCCCCTTAAAGGCCGGCAACGCGCTTGTGACTCCCCTGGTGTTGCGGGTGCCCATGGGCGACGGTAATTGCTTACCACCAGGCAATCCGTCTGCTCGTTTGCCGCCTATGTCATAAAAAAAAAAAGCATAAATACAAATCGCAGTTAACGATGTACAAAATAATATATAAAATCCCTGCATTATTCATATCTGGCTAGTTTTCTGATTCGTTGTCCATATTGACTCTGAGTCCTGAGTAGTTTTAACGTAACTTTACGTCACGAACGCGTTTGCGTTTCCCATATAAATAATATTAGGTATCACTTACGCGTTCGTAAACGTTTTTTTACGTTAAAAGAAACTTACACTAGAGCCTCTGATTCTGTTTTACTGGAACATTTTGATATTCGCTGAACATGAATATGAATGTGCACACTATGTACGCGGACTTCGATACAGAAAATAATTATTATGAAAAGTACCAACTTCTCGAGCAAATCTTTGACACCGCTAAACGTCCGTGGAAGTCTTCTTCATCCATCTAAAGATGTCACGATAATTTGACAACCTACAGATGATTGGGCACTTAGAAGATTAAGGAAAGATTTAAAATGTTATGAAGTTGACATCTATAAATATGTTTTCTCCAAGAATGTACGATATATTATGTATGTAAGTAAACTTAAAAAATATGTTTACACTTTATTACAAAGTTTCACTTAATTACAAAGGCGTAACGTGCAATAGTGTTAATATTTCTTTGACGTCGGCATTCATACATAATACTGGGTTTTATAAAAAACGTGATACGAGAATGTCAAACTGGCATCTGTTCATGATTTTGAACATCTTTTTATGGGGTCAAGTTTGTAAAATTAAATAAAAATTTAGCTGTTCTATAGAAAAGGTCAAGTATAAGCTGACGAAAATGTATGATAGTGACTATAATGAGTTGTTTTTTTTTACAATTTACAATGTTGACCCCATAGTAAAAATTGTTCCAAATCATGACTAGATGCCGGCTTGATAATCTTGTATCACGTTTTTACAAGACCCGGTATATCGTGTATAACATTTGAACTTCGCCTTTTTTCAGTGCAGGTGAAAGGTTTAACTTCAATAATATGACATAATAAAAAAAAACATTCCAAACTTATTTTGGCGATTAACTGTGTACCCAAAACTGTGTATAAACTTACGCATTAAAGTACAAAAAACATCGATTATAATGTACTGCATCTACCAGTGGCGGCGGAACAATTGTTATCATAGGCAGGCAACGCTGAACTAAGGCTTTGGCTTTTGTAGTTGTGGTAGTAATTGAGGTTCTCATGAATTTGTGCAAGGTGTACAAATTTGTATTCGATTTTGATCAAAGCCGGATTATTTTGAAAATAGACTCTTAATAATTTCATGATATGAAATGCAAATGCTTGAAAAAAAAATCGGATTTACTAGCTAATTTAATACATTTGGAAACCGGAATTAATTCAATAGACCACACAATGGTTTACGAGTAACAAAAAAACAGAAAATACTGATCAATACTGATGATACATATCGAAAGCCCAAGCACACTTGCGACAAGCGATTTGAAATACGCTATAAATAATTTGCAAATATTTTACTAGTAGATTCATTCGCAAAAATTACAATAGTATGATAACTACGAGTAATTAACTACTTACTACATTATATATAGAAAAGTTTAACTTTCTAACACCAGTGTATTTAAGTTTTGCGATGTGGTTGATTCAGCCAAAATAACGTCTTCCACTATTTATACATTTGTGTACCTATACCTATAGTCAACCAATTTGATTTCTAGGCCACTTCGAACCTTGTCATAGTGACGTTAATAAGAGATCTATTTCGTCTTTCATATAGATTTTTACTGTGACAAGGTACGAAGTGGCCTATAAATCAAATTGGTTGACTGTACATAAACCTATATATTATATATCTAGTAGTAAATAAACACAAGAAAGCTTGTCTTTAAACCTCTTTTCAAATATAAATCCAATTTGCAGTAGGTAGAACAAAATGAAGGCGTTTTCCATTAACTCGTAAAAGAAAAACTTTTTCCATTTGCCCATTAAGCGGTCTTCTGGCAGGAATATCTCATGTCTCTGATTTTTTGTAGTATCTAAGTGGGCGTTTGCTTTTAAAACATGGATAAAATATCTTGTACAAAACGTATCTAAAATCACTATAAAATAGGGAAAATCATAGATCCTGTTAATAACGTACGAAAAACTGTTAATTTTAATGTAATGTGTAGAGGTAAAATATTTTATTTATAAATAATATACAAGCATTACAGTAACCACTTAACATCTAAGTACATTAAATTTAAAAAGCCCCTTCAGTCGCCAGTCCCAGGAAGGCCGGATCTGACAAAGTACCAGTATTTGACGAAGGATGGGCATGTAGCCAGTAACCAGCTTCCCGGGCTCCGACCATTAATAGCCTCGCACGGTTTGGACCTTAAGAGTTATTTATGAGTAGAAGGGTGTTGTAGGTTAAATCACAGTAAACATTGTCCCAGTTCCTTTGTGATTTTGGGTTGACTGGATTTTTTTCCCAGGCAAGCAATTTTACACGCGTCACTATCGTAGGATATTAGTTTTAGGGCAAAATTTATAGGATATTTCCTATTAGATCAGACGTGCTATGAGCAGACGCCAAAAAGGCTGGGGAAGCCACACTGGAAATTATGCGAACTCCTTACCTCCGAATCGAATAGGGATATAAGGACGCTTGAGTGAGACCAGGAAGGCTCAATGTGCTGAATGTTAAGAATCGTCAAACTTGTTTTGATTAAATCATCTAAACGCGACATTAAATTTTGATGTTTAGCGGAGCACAGGTAATTTGGAGACAAAAAGACTAAATTTAAGAATCACAAGAGCATAATGAGAACTTATTTCAACTAAACGGTTTGTGTGGCTTTTGAATTTAGATACAGAGTTAAAAATATTATCGGAACAAGATTCTTCAAATATAGGAGAACCCAGGAGACAAGGAAAATACTTGTCTATGTCATCAAGTTTGGCTTTTAGATCGGTCAAGATATGAGGTTTTTGAACAAAAAGTTCACATTTTCCGAAATTTTGTTCTAAACCAATATTTTCGAAATTCCTCTTAGTAAAAGACAAATTCGGTAGCACAGTATTCGCGACGCCTCTTAGGGTTACGTCATCTAGGTATTAGGTCACGAGAGTTTAAGTCACGCACACAACAACATCTCATGTATTTATTTATAGGGTGATTTTGAAATTGCAGTTCTTTTTTCATGCCGATAGCAAGAACAACATTTTTGTTAATATTATTTGAAAAATAGCTTAGATGAATTCAAACTAACAAGAAAATAAAATATTTAATGTATTTTATTAAAGTTCAAATTATGTTATAAATACAGATTCAATTTTAATAGTTTCGTTCAGGGATCGGATACCGGTATTTTCAACCAAACCGGTTTTGCCTCTAGACGTCAAACCGAAATAATAGTGTTCTTGTTTTCGGTTACCGGTTTTTAAACGGTTAATATGAGAGAACTGTTCTTCAGCAGGTTTTGTTTTTGTTGAACGAAATTAACCGGTTTCTACGTCAGAGATGTCAATGTCAGAGATACAACGATGGCTCTGAGTTTTGACTAGGAATATGGAGGTACCGGGTTCGATCGTCGTAGTAGGCAAACTTTTTCCATATTTGCGTTTTATAATTTAGATACCGAGAAAAATCGTTTTAAGAATTCATTAATATGCATTGGACACTTTACTTTAAAGGTCATCATCATCATCATCAGCCTTTGTACGTCCCACTGCTGAGCACAGGCCTCCTCTCATAAGAGGGTTTGGGCAATAGTCTCCACGCGGGCCCAGTGCGGATTGGAGGCTTCACATACACCTTTTGAATTTCTTGGTTAGGTTTCCTCACGATGTTTTTCCTCACCGAAAAGCTATCGATAAATATCAAATGACATTCCGTACATAAATTCCGAAAAACTCAGGGGTACGGACGGTGATCGAACCGACCACCGCCTGTTTGAAAGTCGAGTGCTTGAACGACTAGGCTACCGAAGCTTCTAAGGTCTTTCTTCAAAGGTCATTGGGTGTTATTGACCCGCTTTATGATTTTTCACGTACAGAGACCAAACTAGCTTTAAAATAGAGAATTAAATCTTTTCCTTACCTATGTATCAACCAGGAAAAAAAAGTTATTCGACAGTTTGTGTCCGAGATAGTGTTTTTAATGTTTTTACTTTCAGCATTGTGTAATAACCGTTTAATTGTGTAATTAAACGGTTGTGACCTACTGGTCGTAGTAGGTAGCAGACGTTGGTCTTTCAATCTGGAAGATTCTGGGTTCAAACCCCAGTTCGAACCAATGAGTATTTTGGAACTTATGTACGAAATGTCATTTGATATTCAGAACTAGCTTTACGGTGAAGGAAAACGTCGTGAGAAAACCGGTCTCTAATCTCAATAAGGCGTTTCCACAAAAAATAGTGCTACGTTAAATCATAAGATTAGGTTGCCAAGCGGACCCCAGGCTCGCTAGAACTGTGGCTGGTGCCGAAATAACGCTAACAGGGTGCTGACTGTCAGAATTGCACAAAGTATTGTATTGTATTTAGCGATGGGCAATTTCTGAAACATTTAACATATTAGTCATATTACACATACATACTTCTGAAAATTACTTAATTGACAAGAAACGTTTCTGAGAGAAATGAAATTTATAATTAGCTATTTCATTTGATTAATGTCAATGTCTGACATACCGATTTATGACTTAATCACAATAAAAAGGTGAGCCTTAACATGCGATATCAGTGTATTGCTGGTTGAAGTGGCTGTTATAGATAAATAAATTAATTGACAAACTTGTCACTTATTAACCAGTTCAATAAAGTTTCACGGAACGAAATAAATTCTGTTCTTCATAAATACCGGTAACCGAAATTGATTCGTTCTTTATGAAAACGTTATTGCTAATTATCGGTTAATGACAGAACCGAAATTTAAACTGTTTACGAACAATTTTAACCGGTATTTTGAAACCGGTTCCGATCCCTGGTTTCGTTTAAAGGATATCTACTTGTATTTTCATTACTTGGTTATTTAGTTATTAAACCTCTTTATCAAACATGACTGAAGTAACTGGCACTAGTTACATTTCATGTACGGTTATTTACTTTTACTCTTTTTGCAATCAGTACTTAATACAGTTGTGTGTGTAATGTGATTTTAAGGCAAACTAAAAATTGCTGTCCCGAGAGGATCACCCTGCTGACAGCCGACTTCGGGGGATAATTCATGTGATTTGTACATTAATTCAGTTGGGTCTGAATAACTGATTAGAAGGTAATTACTAATTATACAGTTCAGGAATTAGGTATGTTCTTAAGGCATGGACAGCTGCCTCGCCTGCCAAAACCAAGCTGAACCGCTATTTGAAAAAATACGGACTGTAATTTAGATTTAGTATGTCTAACTGCACTTTTTGATGGCAGAAGTTGTAATGGGGGTCTACCCCCACGGTACTTTCACTGCCCCACCGCAATAGGTATAACCTCTCCGTCCTTTTTGGTTAAGGCGATTACGTATACATTATATAAGATAGGTACTATCTCTGTATTAATTTTGCCTCACAACAAAATTTATTAATTTGGTAACGGAACGGATAAGCTGTCCACCTGCGTCGCCCACAGAATGAGAAGTTAAATCTTTTAAATGTTGGGACGAGATCCCGTCCAAGCCGTCCTCCAAACATGAACTGTTAAAGGAAATTATGGCATTAATTACATCTTTGCCTGCAAGTGGGGCAAACACACATACCCCTATATGTATGTTGTACGGTGGGGTAAACGTACATGCAGTACGGTAGGAGCCGCGGGATGTTTAGATTATAGAGCCGAGAGTGTATCAGACGATAACACGTCGTTTGTCAAAAAAAGGCGAACGGCATCTTTAAAATCGCCGTCCCTAATTTTACATTCAATTAATTTGGTTCTTAAGAAGGTTGTGAAATGTGTGGATCATTGTTCGATATGCAATTATTTTATATTTTTTTGTGTTAAAGAAAATGGCTCATCGTTTTTAGCATGAAGGGTATTGCATAAAAAAAAACTAAAAGATTATCTATGCCAATCAGCGATTTCATTGTTTTGCACACATTTATTTTCATGGTGAGGCCTAAAAGGTGTTTAATAGCGACCGTGATGCTAGCACCGCGCGGTACTCTTAACAACGAGCATTGAATGAAAAGGGGTGGAATTTAGTTGGCCATAAAGGGGGCGGTCGGAAAGGATGGGTCAAAATGTAGCCCGGCATTATGGCTGGAACGGAGAGGGTGTTTTTTGGAAAGATGTACATACAGGCATTTTAAGAGTAGAGTTGGAGAAAACGTCCATGACACGTGATTACACATAAACGTGATTGAAAAAAACCTGACGTAAATGACACTATCTATTCCTACGGTCAAGCTGATTTAATGGATTTGTAGATGATTTGTAGCGCATCTAAACATATCAACGTCTTAGTAATAGTCTCAAATAAGATGTTTTAATTAGCGATTTCTCGTATCAATTACATGCAAATGGACACACTAAAACAAATTTCACTTTTTGGAAAATAGTTTTTAATACAGAAACTGTACAAATGCAAGGAACTTAGAACATGTGATAAGTACCATCAGGTAGCCAACTTAGTTATTTATATGCTTATCAAATATTACACTTATGAGTTTCAAAACGACGAAAAAAAGTGGTTAGTAACGAGGGTGATTCAATGTTTGGTAACTTAAACTAGTCGCTAACTTACAAGTTACATATACCGACATTATGATATGACTCACTCAGATTGATTAAAATTATGTGATATGTGATGACAAATTATGTTTTTGTGGTATAGTGTTACGTAAGATAAATGAATATCAACCTAAAGCGAGGAGCGGTTTATGTTAATATTTCAGAGTATGAAATATATTACCTTTTACAATGTCCACACGAAACATGCGAACCTAATATCTGTATGATCTGTATGACCCTCATATTATAATTTTGTATTATTATTGTAACATAAAATGCACTTGATTTAAAAATATCTTCACATATTTGTATAATATTGTTACAAAAAGGACTAAAAAAATGTAACTTAAGCGTTAATTGTGCTCATTTTTCCCGAACATATAGTGGGATTATTGTAAGATAGATTAATTTGATTCATGACAGAACCAATATAACTTAAAAGGTGCGCACTCCAATTGTTCAAACTTAGTAAGATTCTTTTGGTCTTATATGGTCGACATCGGAGCGGCCAAGGTGTTGACAAATATCGGAACAACGCCTCTATTGTCAAGGCGATAAAGTGCAAATTCAGATATTTGTGAACACCGCCACGGCTCCGATATATTTGATGGCAGCTGTACTACGATTATCTTCTCGTCTTACTAATAATTAAGTGTATTTAGTCTTAGCATATTATCTCTGACCATTTTTGAGATATTCAATAAATATCGCAAAATCAGTGTAATTTTTTTTCACTTCGTCCTAATATCATTTTGTCATTACAAAGTCAAAATGTCTTAATAAAATACTATAGAAACACCTACTATTTAGTTATATATTTTAATTATTTACATTTGCGATAATTCATTCTCATATAAACCTCTCGATGACGCGAACGGTCTGATAAATCGTAGTATGCCTGGTACATGTATACATGACTAATGTCAAAATAAATTCGATTTCAAATTAAATGGATATTGATAAAAGCAAAGGGATTGATATCTTCATAATTCATCTATGAACTGGCTAAATAAATAGTTAGTTGGTAAGTAATGAAGACTAAACAAATAGTAAGATATCAAAACTATAACATCAGACAAATTATCATTACAAAAATAAAAATAATTTAACACAAAATTATAGGTAAAAACAAAACACACTGGATGAAGGTTATTTTTAAAACATTTTACAAAAATAGCTTCGCTGAAGCCTTTGTAATACTTTATTGCAAAAATAATTGTACAAAATTTGGATTTTCACCGAAACACTGTAGGTACAAACAAGACCTGGGGCCCATTGCATTACAATTTACAACTAATATTATTAGCGAACTCTCTTTCTTATAAATGGAGTTGGAAAGGGACTCTCGTTATGCAATACGCCCCTGTTTATACTCTCGAGGATAAACGTGTCACACACATTTAATTTGCATCTGTAGGTACAAGATATCTACAATTTTATTTGAATTTAGGGTGTGTTAGTTATTTTGTTTACATGCTGGTCCATGAGTGTCTGCGCGACCGCTTATCAATGTTAGTAGAAGTGTATGATAAGAAAACAATAAAAACGGATTCTTTTTCTCGAGTTACCTATCTTGTACATACATGACTGTGGTTATAACAATAACTTATGGTATAATGCCTTGAGGGCCTTTTTTATATTTTATCTAGAGTAGTTAAATAGTTATTGTTATGCCTAGCTTAGTTGTATTTTATATAAAAATAAAGGTGTTTTACAAAAAAAAAAAACGATTTCATACAAATAACATAACAGGTATACTGTTTTAAACTCTCATGATCTTCACACATAATTATAAATTAAATTGTTTTAAGCTTCCATCGGTGCAAAATCCGGTAATTAAAAAATGTAAGCGTTACCGAATGCCTTCTTCTGGGACAACGCTAGTGTGTAAGTGATTAATGAAGACTAAGTGCGGGTAGTTGGAAAAACTCGCAAACCATGAAGACGTTGTTGCCCGCCTTCATGCTCAGTCCGGCCTCGAACATGGAAGACGCAGCACTTACGAAACGTTGCCAGAAATCTAGGCAACAATACCTTCCGTTTTAACTCGTCAAGTCCGTTTGTAATTATATTAAATAGGTGTTTATGTAACAATTTTTAGTAATTACTTGTCCCGATTTATTAACGACAATAATTATTACACAGTTTAAGACAGTTAGTTTGTTGGAACCAACATTATTCCTTGTTCTATTGACACGCTTGCGAGAATGGGATAATGGAAAAGAGACAAAAGTAACATGCCTATTTAATTAATTTAAATACAATTAAACTTGTTGTTAACGAGATGTCCCACAAGAAATATAAAATGTCTCAAAAATAACGCAATAATTGCATTTGCCTCCATTTGTGCATTTATGGGCTTGCAACGCTAAAAAGTGTGGCCACACATCCCGTGAAACAATGCCATGACTGCACGAGACATTTCCTGGGCCTATTTTCTCTCGGTCCGGTGATTTGAATCGGTCCCCTAGAATCCCAAAGGGGATTTGACATCGAAAGACTTCTTCTTGTGGAGATATTTAAAGGTATATTCCAATGTGCCCGCAAATACCCATGCGTTCAAGAAATAAATTCGATGCCGCGTCACTAGCAATATTTATGCAGAATTATGGAAAATTTCAACAATAGAGTATTTACGTATGTGTCAACAAACCCATGGCGGCCATTTGTCTGGTATGAATGGTATGATATTTCATACATAACTATATATACTATTTATTTATTTATTTATTTAATCTTTATTGCACATAAGAAAACCTTAACGTACAAAAGGCGGACTTAATGCCATAAGGCATTCTCTACCAGTCAACCTTAGGGCAAAACAGAAAAGATTGTAGGCGGTGCAACCAATACAGTTTTTTAAATTTACTATACCTACACAGACTACCATACATATAATACATAAACATAAAACAAATACATAATACACATATACTATTATAAATATATATTACATATATATAGCTTTATCTCGCCAAGAAAAGTAGTTATAGAGAAGATAGAATTTTACTTTAAATTGCCAGCAAAGAAAGCACGCACAGACCTTTTAAAAGCATAGCTGGACGGAGCTTTTCTAATTTCAGAGGGAAGGCCATTCCAGAGCCGAGCCGCCTGTATAGCAAACGAATTGGTAATGAAACCTGTTCGATGAAAAGGAAGAGAGAGGGTTAGATTACCAGTGGACCGCAGTTGACGTTCACGGGAGCCAGCAAAAGAGCGAAAAAAGGTTTTGAGATATTCAGGGGCCCCCGGGTTATTGAGGATAGAATATAACATACAGAGCATGCGGATATTGCGACGTTGACGTATAGGGAACCACCCGAGTTGAGAGCGATACTGCGACACATGGTCATATTTGCGGAGACAGAAAATGAACCGTATGCAGTTGTTTACCAGTCGTTCCAACTTATTAAGCAGCTCCTCCACTAAGTCCGGATAGCACACGTCACCATAATCAATAATAGGTAAAATAAGAGCATTTACTAATAAAATTTTGGTTTTTACAGGTAAAAAGTGTTTTAACCTGTTTAATGCATGAAGGGTACCCGTGACCTTGCGGCATATCTCAGCAACTTGAGGCCTCCAAGTAAGCGAGCTGTCCAAAAGTATACCGAGGTCCTTAACAGTTAGGCTAAAAGGGATAGGGTTATTGTTAAATATCACTGGTGTGATCGCGTTAAGGTCTATTTTGGCAAGCTGCCGAGAGCCACCTATGACAATAGCTTGACACTTTGATGGGTTTACGAACAGCCCGAACTTCTCCGACCACTGTTGAATATGCAACAGATCCTGGTTTAACTTGTCGATGGTACTAAAAATATCAGTTACTTTGCAGTGATCGTACAGCTGCAGATCATCGGCATAAAGGTGGTAAGAGCAACGCAGATCTGGGGTGATGAAATTAATAAACGTGGAAAAAAGAAGTGGGGAGAGAATACCTCCCTGAGGCACGCCAGTGGCAAGATCGCACCAGTCAGACAGGGACCGATCAACGCGGACTGCTTGCTGGCGCCCACCAAGGTAGCTAGAGAACCAATCAAGTGCCAAAGAAGAGGCATTGTGATGCTTAAGTAGTGCAAGGAGAATGTCGTGGTCAACAGTATTAAAGGCGTTTGAGAAGTCGATCAATATGAGTACAGTGACCATTTGATTCTCCATGCCGCCTCTGATGTCTTCGGTCACCTTTAGTAGCGCAGAGCACGTGCTATGGCTTGGTCGAAAACCTGACTGAAAAGGGCTGAGCAATTTATGAGAGTAAATGAATAGAGAAAACTGCTTGTACGCCACAGCTTCAGCAATTTTAGAAAAAAACGGGCGGAAGGAGATGAGACGGAAGTTACTAGGCAAAATTGGGTTATTAATTTTGGGAAGAGGAATAACAAAAGCCTTCCGCCATAGTAAAGGAAAGTGGCCGCAAGCCAAGGAGAAGTTGATGATGTGAGTAATCACAGGAAGCACACAGTCCAGAACTGAGACTATCATGTAACGACTCACATCATCGCAGCCCACAGCTTTAGATTTGATAGCTCGAACAATATTATTTACTTCGGTCTCAGAGGTTGGGCGGAATGAAAAAAAATCAGACGAAGAGGAGGGTAGGGACAAAATACTTGAAATAGTACCGGCCTTTGCACGACAATTGACAAAAGGAGCAGAAGTAAAATGTAAATTGAGGTCATTAAGCGAAAGAGACGTTACTTCGCACGCCTTAGTTTGCTTTCCGAGGCCTAGTGATCTCAGGAACTTCCAAACGTCGGCCATAGAGGAAGAGGAGACATTGGCGTGGATAAATCGACGCTTCGCTCCGCGCACCATTTGGTTACAACGGTTACGTGCTATTTTAAAAAGTATCCAATTATCATCAGTGCGGTCGCGTTTATAAAGTTTAAAGGCACGGTCTCGCCTCCTCATGGCCATGCGGACTCCCTCAGTTATCCAAGGTGCCGGTGGTCTTTTTACACGAACAGTACGTACGGGTGCATGCTTGTCAAAGAGACGCAGCACAGCAGCATTAAAGGGACACCTTAGAATCAACAGAAGAAGCAGAAAGCACCGGAGACCAGTCGATTGCCGCCGCATCCCTCGCAAGTGAGTCAGAGTCAACTTTAGTCAAGCTACGCATGTTTACTAGAGCCGGTTTGCATTTTGGCGGTTTGATTTTATAGCACGCATAAAGAAGGTCGTGGTGGGAGAAGCCTGGAGCCAGGAGTTGTCCATGCTTTACCACAAGATGCGGCGATGACACGAGAATGACATCAAGCCAAGTATCCGCAGCAGCACTGTGATGTGTAGGAGTCAGGGGCTGTACAGAAAAGTTGACAGAATGGAGTAACACTTTTAATTTTCGGCTATGGGGCGTGTCTTTGCAGAGGTCGGTATTTAAGTCGCCCATTACCAGGTGATGTGTGTAGTCCGTGCTCAGAGACTCCAGAATGCGTTCCAAGTCGGAAAAATAGTCAACCGTAGGAGGAGAGTAAACTACCCTAAAACGGCCTTGACCCCTTTTATAGTTATTTCAAGAAAGATCCATTCTGCAGACGCAGAGTAAAGTGATTGTGTGGAATGCAGGATTTTGTACGGAATGGAGCTCTTTAAGTAAATGGCCACGCCACCGCCACCCTTTCCAATACGGTCGTTCCTAATTAAAACATAACCCGAAAGAGCGAACGATGTCGAGTCAAGAGATGGCTTCAACCAACTCTCCGACACCAGTACTGCATGAATGAGGTCTGTTTGAAATGTTTCAATGAGATCTGTATAATGTGACGGAATGCTCTGAGCGTTTATGTGGCACACATTAAAGTGGCAGAAATCAAATTCACGGATCAAAAGTGACTTTAAACTGTGTGAGGTATTGAAAGAATCAAAAGATTTAAAAGATAAACTTTCATTGCTGGCAGAATAAAAGCTATCATTAACACTATCACTATCAGACATAGGCGTATAGTTTGATTGAATAAATAAATATAAACAAATAATATATAGTAGTGTACAATATTATTAATATTAATATATACTAATACAAATATGACAACTAACAACAATAAGGACTAACAGCACAAGGTCATACAATCTTCTGTACATCCTGCCGGTTTGCCAGTGAGAATTAACAAGCAATAAACAAAACAAGCAAAATACATAATAAACCTTTAAACACAGAGTTTCATAACGGAGTTGTGAAAATAAACAGGCGAAATTAGCCAAATTCAAGTAATACCAATTAAATATAAAAAAAAAAGAAAAAAAAAACTAGTCAGGAATAAGCGTTGAACTCGGTGGCTCAAACCAACTTGTCTCTGACTCTCAAATATGACAGTGACAGTTTGACTTGAAGTTAAAACACTTGTAATTTTAAAAAGTGAAATAAGAGGGTTAAATTAGAAAACAAAATAGTAGAACTAATAAGTAGCCAAAACTACTAAAAGATGCAATAGATATTCATATTCAACGCACAACTGCAGCAGAAGCGAAGTTAGAAGTGTCCATCGCTAAAACCGGCATAGTATTAACCACACAGAAGCATATCACGAAAACTTAAAAATGTGTCACCGGTTTTGTCACACGTCTACTATGTCATATGGACTACATTATTCAGTGAACAAATAACAATATAAATAAGCTAAAATGCGTTTTCATTTAAATTTAAATCTGGCATTACTTTTAGGACATCCTATAGTTAAGTTAATTGACCCCGTCTAACAATTACGTTGACTAGATTTATTTAAATCCTTATTTCAATATTGCAGCCATTTATGAAATCAGTGTCCTCCTTTCACTTTACTGTAACATTCACCCCTCAATTTTGCGTTCAAGTTGACAGCGTGACAATAATAAAATTGAGGAGTGCCTACATCTAAGCCTATAATTCGCGTTTCCGTTAGATTTCATCGGAACCCATGACCATGAATATAAGTAGATAACTTATTTAAGCTTAAAATGAAGACTAATTCATGAATTTATAAACCGTCATACATCTTATTTTTTAACAAGTACAACGTTGCGTAAACGTTATGTTTATTCGATAGAAATGGTATATAGAATGCTCTAAAAATTTTATGAGATCGCTCAGCATCTAATATGGGAAGGCTTGAAATAATTTCCCAAGACGTTGAGTTCCGGTGGTACGCTGGTTGCAGTGCACTTGGCTGTCCGATGTCCGTATCAACCAAATAATGGCATTCCCAAGGTCTGAGGTATGTGCGGTTATCACCTCTGTTCAAATCGTTGAAATGAGGTGGAACGAGACGAGTGGCTGAAAATAAAGTAAATAAATAATTATTTTTCTAATGCATGTAATTTGTAAGAGCCATTTTTTGGGGCTGATTGTGAATCTACGATTATTATACATCGACGCGTGACGCTGTAAAGCATAAACACTGTCCGAGCGCCTATTCACGGTAAACTCGCTCGTAAGAGCAGCTCTCAACTACGAAGCGAAGTACGTCCGAAACCACTTTAAACCGAATATATTGTCACGCACAATTGACATATAATTCAAATTCTAAATAGGAACAGGACTTAAATCATCATTTTGCTGACGAAGTGTTTCGGAGGTTTTGGAAGACTATTAACATTTATTTTTAAGATGAAGCACAATTATCAGGTTTACAGGTAGGTATAGGAGTAACACGGACACGAGGCTAAAGGATCAAAGATCATTGCTCTCGCCCAAGGTCACTGTCTAGGCGGCAGTATATGCCCGTGAAACCATTGGTCCTTATTATGAAGTCTTCATAAAAATACGAACGAAACGATAAGATAACAACGCCCAACTTCGAAGCGTTCGCTTCTACCATCCTAATGCGGATTGCTAAGGAATGGAATTCGATCCATTCGCCTGTATTCCCGGAAAGATATAATTTGGAACTTATCAAGGCAAGAGTGAATAGACTGAACCAGCGTGCTACAACCTCGACCTCGTCGTCACTTACCATCAGGTGCGACTGAGGTCACACATTGGTCAGTCTTGTATAAAAATAAATTACCATTATATGAAGAATCATAAGGTGCCGGTAGTTGGCCATTAAACTCGCTGGCTATGAAGCGGATCCGGTATTCAGGAGGCAAGTTGAAACTGGATGGTGACCGGTACCAGTCTTTCCCAAAACAAACATACTTGTTGTTGTAAAGATCAGTGTCATTGATGGCCGGCAAGTGGTGCAGAATGTTCATCGGCCCGTTGTAGTGATTGTAAAGCGCCAATATGCGCGAGACACCTGCAAACAGATTCCGTTAGTTCAATATTTGATCATGCTTGATGGCTTTTGAGCAAGCAAACTAAGTGAAGGAGGCCAACCTCCATCTATTCCGTTTAAGGCTTTATATTAGAACCACGTTTGCAGTATAATTCAAAGATGAGCATACACAAAACCTGTTAAACTTTTCCACGCCAAAGACTAATATTCAGACATCGGATTCCGTGGGGCGAAACTTCTTGACAGCTAGGGACTTCCTACGTCGATAAACTCATTTATCGATACTAGTTCTAAATACTAGTGATCACACAAAGGTTTGCTTATAAAATATTTTTGTATTAAAAGAGTATTATATAATAAAATAAGAATTCAATTTTCTTCCTCTTTTTTGAAAAAGTTTTTAAATGTTTACTCGTCACAATTTATTTCTTCATGACTGTCCCATTTATTATTGTTAAAGTAAACTACCAGAATGTTTTCCATATTTTCGGGCATTAAGCGTCTCCGTCTTGGCTGAAAAATCAATTTCAGGTGGCTAAAAGACCTTTCAATTTCTGTGGAGGTTATAGGAGCATAGCAAAATTTCATAAAGTGATCAATGGTATTTCGTTTATTTTTCGGTTGTAATGTAACTTCTTCACCTTTTAATAACTAGTATCGATAAATGAGTTTATCGATATAGGAAGTCCCTAGCTGTCAAGACGTTTCGCCCCAGGGAATCCGATGTCCGTAATATTGATATATATGTCACGAACCACACAGCAAAATAATCCTACATGCACAAAGTTCAACTTAAGTATTAACATTTCGATGACGTGGCGTCTGAGCGATAGCTTTTACGTTTGTCATGGCGTGGAAAAGGTTAAAACTGAACAGATAACTATTTAAAAATCAGTCACTTACTAAGGATCCCGGCTGCGAAGACTGATATTGCCATGAGTGATCCAGTGTACACTAGGTAGTGTCGTTTTTCTCTTATTTTTCGCCATCTAAATAATTCTGTGCCGACCGCAAATGTCATCTTTTGCAAACAATCCACACCAATCGCTCCGGCTAGAATGATCATGTTGTACACAGGATATAAGAATCTGAAAAAGGATACTACAATCAAATTATCATCCATCACTGAATATTTTAGGCAGGCAAGTGGCGGCGGATCTATGTTTTCTTAGGGAAGACGGAGCAATTATAGTTTGCTTTTTATTTGTAAGCTCAAATAAAACTGTTGGAACTGTGGGAAAATTAGTTAGATAAGGCGGCGGGAATAACGCTTGTATTGACGAGCCGTCGCTGGTGGGTACAGTCAGCAGCAGACGTTGCTAAGCGGCCCAGGTGTTCAAAATGACGCTGACACGCTCTTGTTACCCTAACAATGAAGTCGTGTCAAGCTCATTATAAACACCTCAGCCACTCAGCGGAAGTATCCGCTGCTGACTGTACGGTACGAGGTTATGTTAGCAAAGAATGTCTATTGCACTTCTGTTTTGGCTGTTTTTAAGGCTATCCCGACTTGTATTTTTTTTATGACATAGGCGGCAAACGAGCAGACGGATTGCCTGGTGGTAAGCAATTGCCGTCGCACATGGGCAGTCGCAACACCAGGGGAGTCACAAGCGCGTTGCCGGCCTTAAGGGGGGTCGGAGCTCTGGGAACCTTATCACCACCAGGAACACAACACTACATACCTGAAAGGTAGCAGTGCTATTATGACTGTGGTCTTCTGTAAGGAGGAGGTACTTCCCCAGTTGAGCTGCTCCAGATTCAAGCATGATGGTCATCGCCGTGCCCTACCTCTCATAAAAGTATTTGTCAGCAGATGCATAAATAAGTACTTTATTCCTACAGTCTATTATACTATTCCTGTATATGAGAAGTCCTCTATCTCCTAACAAACAAAAACCGCATCCAAATCATTCGTTCCTTTAAGAGCTACGGTGCCACACACTGGTCAAACTCTATGAGCCACCACTGTTTATGTCGGGCGTTCAAAAATAAGTTTATAAATACCTACAAGGCGCAATGTTTATTAAAATATATACAAACATTAAAACAGTCGATGTAAATGCCAAGTTTAACGTTTTTTAACATCATAGTCTATTGCTGTTTCCCGTGTTATGAGAGTTGAAATTCAACATTTTGCCATGAAAGTTGAATAATTAATATGTCACCTTTCTTCTTTATGGGGCTGTAGCATGAACACAGCCAGCCAAAGAGCGAGCGGCATCAGCCCGAGCCAGTAAGGAGAACAGAAGGGGGCCCGGGCAGTTGACCGAGCCGAGATTGCGGTACACGCTATTAAAAGCAGTGGACTCGATAGCGCTAGAACCTGAAATCAATAGGTATTATGAAGAATCAGTAACACCACCAAATATGTTTATGAAGTAAAGTAATGTGCAATCATGACAGGGTAAGCTCAGAGTATTGACTCCTACATCTACTAATAACTGGATTTCGTGTCGAAAATCTTAAAGCTATGGACCTGATTTAAATTACAATGGTTTTAAATTTCAATAGATTATTAAATCAATCAATCAGATGAACTCGACGATCCATAGAAACAATTTAAGAAATATGAAGCTGAATCCAGTGAAATCCAGCTTTTATTAGCGTCGCATTACATTACTACACATTGCATAGTGTGCAAGACGTTCAAGATGACAAACAAGTGAAGGGCGCGTCGTCTGTATAACCCGCGCAGCTAGAAGATGTTGATGTCAACTTTATCCAGTCTTTCGGGACCACGAGGACGTCATTCTCGGTACCGAGATAATTTATCAAGTCTATAATATAAGCGGGTAGGTGCCGTTTAATAGCTACATACCTAATGAGTAAATAAGTTAGATTATGTCATGTGATTTACTCACCCATACAATATTGAAATTAAGGAATCCGTTCACAAAATAATATGTCCACGGCTCTACTCCATACAAGTCGGGTCCATGTTCGGTAAATATATTGTAAGCCACTATATTCCATGGCGCTATTACCAGCCGCCCGTAATGCCAGGAGTCCACTATTATGGTAGGTATCAAAATTGTCACGAGTGATATGATCGACCACTTGAAGAAAGCGACATATTGTTGTTTCATGAAAATCATGTCTATGGCAATTGGCACTCCTATTAAAGCTGTAAAGGGCCAACCTGTGGCAAAAAAGAAATCGATTTATAAGTAGCTAAGGAGTCGGTTTAGAGGAGTTTATGTTTATTTTGTGATATTAAGAAGATAATGGATTCATTCCGTGTACATATAAACTAGCGGTGCCCCGCGGTGTTAACCGCGGTTTATTGGGGAAAAAACGTAGCCTCTGTGTTAATCGACGGTGTCAGTTAACTTCATACCAAATTTTATTGAAATCGCTCCAGCCGTTTAGATGTGAAGGAGTAACAAATATACACACACACTCACAAAGTTTCGCCTTTGTAATATTAGTGTAGATATATATAACATATTTCAATTATTAAGTATTTTTTTTGTTTTTTTTTTCTTCGAGTTATATACAACTATACTTATATTAAAATGCCATGCAAATAAACATTTGTTTTTCAAAGTATAATTTAGTCCGACTATTTATTTTTACAATTCACATGCCTTATGGTATAGTTATAAAATAATATATTAAAAAATGTCTAGATAAAACATAACTGTAGTTTTTTAAACTATTATTTTCGTTCAATTATAGTCTAAATTCGGTCACTCGTGTCACTTAAAATTGCCGCATTAGAATGCCAGTAACTTTCTGATGAATTCTAGGGTCAGCTAGACCTATATGTTCAAACTGTAAAGCTCGCGTGAGTTAGAGCAATAGCATCTTAGTAATACAATTCGCAATGTGCATGAATTCCCACTGAATTAAACGTCACGCCAGTCGCTAAGGCAATTGCATTGCTATCAATAATGTACATATTTCTAGATGGCACTCACTTAGTAAGGTCGTTGCAGCCGTGAACATGACAGCGGCGGGGTACCGCCGCCGCCACCAACAAGCAAGCGCGGCTGCCACGAGCGCGGAGCTCCAGGCCGACGGCAGCATGGCCGCGGAGCTCGCGAAGCAGCCGGCTGCTGGGAGCGTCAAGCCCAGCCAAACGCGACCTACGTGGACGCCGTACTCGTGACATATCGCTCTGCAACACATGAGCCATACACAAAGGATCATATTATATACAATGCAATTTTAGTTTTTTTAGGTACTTGTAGCTTATGCATGTTTTCGAAGCAATTAAATCACAAACTAACAGGCACCTTAAAGTATTAGACAAGGGGGCAGACTCATGCAGAAGAGTAAGCATGTTATAGCCAAGTGCAGAATGTATTATTAACTATTTTTATTTGTTTTATTTATATATAAATGGGTACAAATTTGGGGTGTTACAACAAAGCTCCACAATTAATAGTTTAATAGTCTGACTTGAGAAACTATTAATAGTTTGACTGTAGAATCAAAATCACTCTTGTAACTAATTATAATATATATATGCATTCAAGAAATAAAGTGACGTGTTAGAGGAAAGTGAAAGGAACATACTGTATATATTGTGTTAGAAGTATCTATAACAAAAGCCACATTAACTTACTGTAGAACCAGGCCGATTTGTGCGAGTTGGTCCCAAAATATTCATTTATTACTTTTATTATGTGTTTTTCATACATACAAGTGATTACTACATTATAAAAGCTTCTTTTGCACATAAATGTAAAATTGAAATTGATATTGACTAGGGATGACAATTAATGACATTAGAATATAATGAAGAAACTTTTTTAACTGGTGATAACATCTCAAAAACAGTACCTAAGTAAAGTTACCTTCTTCTTGTTGCTTCAATCATCCTTTGAAGTTAAGAAAATAAAAAATGACCATTACAACATTCTACATAATTCAATTACCTTGGCAAAAGTTGAATTTTTATAGTATTGCTCATTATCTAACAAAATCTCTAATCTATTAAATGGCGACTGACTTCAGAAATAATGTGCAGGTATATCAATCAATTCATGTTCTCTTTGTGTTAGGGTAAATCTAATGATAATTTATTCATAAGCTGACTACATAAAAATAAAGTGCACCTATGTCAAATGTTCTGCAGAACTAAGACAAAAGGACTCAAAAATATCACAAGTTTAACGACTTAGCAGGTTTTTTTATAGTTTAGTTTAGCAGTCATTATTTATTTGCTTGCTATAGGTACTCACTGAATCAACAGTTGAAGTGATCATGGCCTACAAGATGTTATATAAACTATAAGGAAGGCAACACAGAGGTACATGAACATGTTTAGTACTCACTTATAAAACATAAGCTCTGCAACAGCACTAAGAGTAGCAAGCAGTGCTCGTAATGTATAAAATATTGTTACGGGACTCATGAATACAGCTAGAACTTTCGCTGGTATGGCAAAAAGCCATAAAGGCATGTATGACCTGATGGCATATGCTGGACTGTATTCCCATGTTTGCAACCCATTTCCATAAACTGAAAAGCAAATATATATTACATTGATACACACCTAAGTTGTACAAATTTAAAAGACCTGTATCTCAATTGTTGTATTCAAACTTCAGGAATTTGATAATTAATTAATTACATTATAGGCGCAAATATTGTTTCCTAGCTTTTGGTATTTAAGCACTCCTCTCTTGGGGTCTCGACGCCCAGCATTTTTGCAGGGTACTGTCTAAAAGGCTGGAGGATGTGTCAGGGGACCGGAGACCTAGCAGTTTACTCAAGCAGCAAATCAGTATTACAATTCAGCAGCTAAATGCTGCTAGCATCTATGGCACCATGCCACATGGCAAATTTTTGTTTTAGTTTAGGTTCTTAGTTAAATTATTTTTTTATTAATATAAGGTTAATGATATTGCAATTTACATTTATTAATTACAAGGTATATATAGGTTACCGGTTTTGGTCTTTGGTTTGGATTTTTAACATTGTCTGGGAGTTGACCTTGAATAATCTATACAGATATTAACAAATACTTACCCAGATAATGCAAAGGTTCCCAATAATTGTATGTCTCATCACAATCTGCTATCAGTCCATAATATGCTGACAGCAGACGAGCGGACAGTAATAATAATAACACCACAGCACCTCCAGGATATGAAATACTTCTTAAGTCAGAGGGAGCATTTACTACTAGGACATCTCTGAAAGAAAAGTTACTTAATTTGTATGACTATATCATTGTTATGTTTTAAGTTTATTTTTATGATATTTAGTACTTATTTTTAGAATCTCGATTAGTAAAAGAGCTTTAACTGCATGACTTCATGTCATGAAATTACAATGTATTTGCATGTTACTTGAAAGACCAATTTTGAAAAAAAAATTTTATTCTGAAATTTTCATTTTGATATCCATGAGTGCAATTAGTGCAATTGTAAAGGGCCTAAATAAAAGAATAATGATGTTCATTTTTATATCTATATAGAATGCCAAGTAATTGCTAAATAATAGGTACAGTCTTATTTGTTGAGGGATTCTCAGACATAAAGCCAAAGATTTAGGTTGTCTATTTGTTCCCCTAATAACCTAGCAACATTTTAAGTTACATTTGTGTCGCTTAACTTCAAACTCGGGTAAATCCATTCTGCTTTAAGGTTGATTATCTACAAAAATGTATAATAATCTGAATGCTAATCAACCTTAGTGCAAAATGGATTTGCCCGAGTTTGAAGTTAAGCGACACATTTAATCTCAATGTTTTTATAATGTGCCTGGTCTGGACTAAAGCTCAGAAAATATCTACTCGTTGTAACCTTTAACTCGTCATTTAATTGTCGAATAGGCTCGTTATGACACCAGGAACACCATTGCACATGCAACGTAGATTGTTTACCAAAAAATAATTTAGAAACCAAAATTTTATTAGCATTTTATTGGTTCTATACAATGATTTTTCTAACGTATTACATTACCAATCACTTACCCCTCACTAACTTTAGACGATCTTTTTGCCTTAAAACTAGTTGTTCTTTTAACCCCATTTTTATTAAGAATAGTGCGTTGCCGTACGGATAGTGGCATTAGAAAAAATGAAAATCACAGTCGATGACCGATATTCCGATTATTTTTAAAACCAATTCACATTTAAAATATAAATTCACGATGTTTTATGATTATGACATGGACATGAACGTCATATGTCATGGATGAATGACGAATTGCCGAATGACAAGAGCCGTGGTCCGAATTACGCTCCCACTGCTCACAGAACTTACAGAGCTGATGGCTGGTCCGAATCAGCGGCGCTACCGCGAAAAACGATGTTCGTGAATTTCGAACGATTGTCCCTGTCACTCTCATGAGGCCATAATTGGAGTTAAAGAGAAAGATGCTCTAAATATACGAACTTCGATGTTCGCTGCATCGCCTCAGGTCTGAAATAATTTTTATAGTTCATGGCTATGCCTGCCTTTATTTTTAACTAATAATATTTTCAGGATATAAACAATATTTCTTTACAGAAATTACAATCGTATTATGATAACTACAAGTACTTACTTAACTAGTTACAGTATAAAATCTAAAAAAGGCCCTTGAGGCATTGTACCAAGGATGCTGGCGGCATTTCCTCATTGTATCGCAATGCTGATACGTTGTGCGAGGAAGTCGCTAGCTCTTCGGTCACATCAACCAGATGCTTCGCGATTTATGCATTGATTATGTTTTCTAGTTATAAAATAATGTCAATGATGTAGGTTATAACCGAATAACTGCTTAAGTAGTTCGGAATAACGTTACCAGGCAGCGGAAGCATCGTTTTCTTCTTCTTTAAATAAGTAGAAAAAAAACAAGTAAGTAGATAATTACGTTATTCGGTTGCCTTGCGTTTTGTAAAGTGGTAGCTGGACTTTACAGAAAGCTATAAGAGGCGACCGTGACCCCGGGCTACAGGGTAGCTGCCGGGTGATATCCAAAAAAGTGGTGAAACGCGTTTTGAAATCAATTCTTCATTAGCTGCACAATTCTGCGTTAGATTACTGCATAATAACTATAATAAAGCTGCCAAGTTCTGCAAGAAGGTCATGCAGAAAGCTCGATTCCTCATTGTTCGTCGTCTAGGGGCCAAACTTGCCGCATACTCATCTGGGAGCAAAGCGTTTTGGTCACTCGCGAAATCGGTTGAGTTGAATTTCTGTCGTCCATCACTACCTCCACTGCTGAAACCAGACGTTTCACTGGCCCACACTGCGGAAGAGAAGACGAACTTGTTCGCCTCCCTATTTGCGGAAAATTCACATTTAGACGCTGGTAGTGCCGTGTCTCCCTCTTTGCCCCGCTGCGAAGTATCAATGGCTGAGGTGCGTATTCACCAAAGGGAAGTACTTAAATCACTACGCTGTCTAAATGTGAATAAGGCTAGTGGTCCCGACGGTATTCCAGCAATCGTTTTAAAAATGTGTGCCCCTGAGTTGTCTCCTGTTTTGACGCGCCTGTATCGACTTTCCCTAAAGATGAGAAAAGTTCCCGAAGCGTGGAAGCTTGCTAACATGCAGCCTGTGCCTAGGTCGTAGTGGATGATTGCACATCAGATCGCATGGCAATAAATGCCGGAGTGCCTCAGGGTTCGGTTCTTTCAGCCACCCTTTTTTTGCTGCATATAAACGATCTGCTAAAACCCGGTATCTTTGGGTATGCAGACGACAGTACGGTGACTGAGAGATATTTTTCTGAGGCCCAAACTACCGGTGGAGAGACTGAGTCCTTTAGGGAAGCTTTGGTTGAGCGAACGAACCTGACCTTGAAGGCCGTTGATGAGTGGGGCGAAGCCAACTTGGTTAGGTTTAACGCCTCCAAAACACAGGCGTGTTTATTCACCGCCAAAAGGAGCCTTTTTAACTTGACTCCTGCTTTCCAGAATGTGTCCTTAACAATTACGGACCACCTCGAGCTGCTTGGGGTTAAATTAACCACTAAGCTGAACTTCGGCGCCACTATTGAGGCCAAAGCGAAATCCGCTGCTAAAAAACTTGGAGTCTTACATAGGGTGAAGCGGTACTTCATGCCGGAACAGCTCCTAACGCTTTACCAAGCGCAGGTTCGGTCATGTATGGAGTACTGTTGCCACCTTTGGGATGGGTCTGCCAAGTATCAGCTGGCCGCTTTGGTTTCAATAGAACGCCGAGCTCGCAGACTCATTGGCGATCCTAAATTAGTGAGTATAAGGTTACAGAGCCTTGAGCATCGCCGCAAGGTTGCTAGTTTGTCTGTGTTTTACAGGATACATTTTGGAGAGTGTGCTCAGGAATTGCACGTTTTAATTCAGCCATCTCCATTCCATCTCCGGACGTCCAGGCGGGGGGAGCAATTTCATCCTTACGTTGTGAATATTCCATTCATTCTCACGAAGCGATTCGCTTCTACCTTCCTAATGCGGACTGCTAAGGAATGGAATTCGCTCCCTTCGTCTGTATTCCCGGCAAGATATAATTTGGGTCTCTTCAAGGCAAGAGTGAATAGGCTGTGAACTAGGTGAACCAGCGTGCTACACCTTCGACCTCGTCGTCACTTACCATCAGGTGTGACTGAAGTCAAACGTTGGTCAGTCTTGCAGAAAAAAATAATAATAATAAGCTATCAATATTACACACTAAACTACGTTTGAACAAAAAATATACATATATTTTCAAGACGTCTTCGCCATTTCGAGATTCACCGTCAGTTGGCAGCATCGTCGTGCACGTTTACCTAATTTGTTCGGACATGGTTCGGACACAGCTTTAATGTCAAGTGTCATTGTGTCAATCTGTCAATGTCAGTTTAATGTAAAAACTAAAATTATGTTTGATATATCAATCTGATACAAAGTTGTACTACACTGAAATTATAGTTGAAGTACTTAGTAAATACTATAAGCATACTAATTATCTTTATCTATAATGTTGTATGACCAGTTTAAACCACTTGTAGACCTCGTACTGAATAATTGGACAGCTTTGCAGTTGGCAGTAGAACAGGGCATGGGTGCGCCGGGTGGAGAAAAGGTTTTTTTCGTGCTCATTTGTAATCTAAACATGAGTTAGAAGAATTAGTTTTAATTATATGATCTATCATTCCAGACTGCCCAGCTCATGTCTGTCTATGTCGCCCGTTACTGCGTCGAGAACATCGTTGACATTGATAATGTTACAGAAGTGCTGGAGGACTTGATGGATGAAGAGTTTGAAACTGTTTGCCATGATAATTCACCTAAAGGTAAAAGTAGCTTTTTTACTTAGTTAATTTTAACTCAAGACTATTTTCAGTCTCAGTACTAAACTCCAAATGCATAGAAGTTAGCAATGCATGAAAATGGGCATTTTCTTGAACAGTATTACAGTTTAGTGTTTTACATAAAATTAACTCAAATGGGCAATTGCAACACAGAACCAAAATGATATAAATTAGAATAATTAAAACATGTATGTAAATATTTATTACAAGCGTAATATTTTTTGAGAAAGTTTGGCCAGGCTATCTGTGAGTGTGAATCTATAAATAGAGATGCAAAGTGTCCGACACATTCGATAAATGACTGACATTTATCTATAGATGACCGGACTCATTCGACATTTATGAGCATTTTGGACATTTTAAATGTCATGACTTTAGTGTATTAATTAATGGAATCATGGACAGAATATTTGTTTATAATTCATTTGCGATAATATTATCTAAATAATAACTTTATAAAATTAAATAAGAATAAGTATTAAATATCATAATTATGTTTTTCAACGGACACAAGAAAATATTGTCATTTGGTTTATAATATATATAACCTTTTTGGTGGCTGTTATTTAATGCGAGAATGCTGGTACGAGGTTTAGGGCCCGTTCAGACGGACAACATTTCAACTGCAACCCAGCTGCAAAGTGGCAGTTCCGGGGCTGTTCCGATGCAGTTGGACCAACTGCATCGGAACTGCAAACTCATTGCGCAGTCCGGTTGCAGTTTTGTCAACTGCACACCAACTGCAATCTGGCTGCACTTTTGTAATGCAGTCGTATTGCAGTTGGTACGACTGCAATATAACTGCAATGCCGCTTCATGCAACACATTGGTTATCTATTCAGTTCAGTTAATCGATCGAGTGAATACTGTAAGGTCACTATTTTCATTCATTCGAAAATAATTGTAAGTAGTTATTTGTGCAACAAGAGAGGAAAGTTGTTTTTTCTTGCGAGTGTTTATTTTGAGTCCCGAGTAAGCGATTATATGAGTGAGCGGCTATAATTGAATCATGAGCGTAGCGAGTGATTCTAGAGTTAGAATTATGAGCGTAGCGAGGCACTCAAAAACACGAGATGTAAAATAACTTTACTCTAGTATTACACATACAACTTTTCACCTCAGTAGTGAGAACATATTAAAGGGTAAGTTGCCAAAAATGTCATTTTTAGTACAAGCTTTTATTGCCGACTGTACTTTTTTTCACAATCGTCATCTACTCTTCGAAAGGATTCTAATGAGCCTAAAACACCACGGGTTTATCTTGTGTATTTTAGGAGTTGCTTTTGCTAACTTCTGACTGCAGCATCAGATCAGATCAGTGGTACCATAATGTTGCATTGTAACCGAAATTACATGAATTTGTGTGCTAAATTTCAGTTCAATCGGTTAAAGATGTCTGCTTCAAAATTGATTCCATCCCGATAAATATACAAATACATATATATCAAGTTAAATAAAATCTTGTAATTTTTTTTACATCAAGTTAACCACACTCTTTTGAGTGTTTTATCTGGAACTGCACTGGCTTCATTACTTAATATTTTGTTTCAATATTTTTCATTTTAAAATATATGTACATTTCAAAATTATAATATTTGATTAATTTGTGAGGGTCCGAACGTGGTAGTGGTGTTAAGGGAGTCCATTATGTCCCATTATAATAAATAGGTACATATAAATACTTAAATACATAGAAAACACCCATGACTTAGGAAAAAATATCTGTGCTCATCGCACAAATAAATGGCCTGACTGGGATTCGAACCCGGGACCACCGGCTTCTTATCTTAGGCAGGGTCATTACCTACTAGGCCAGACCGGTCGTCAATTAAAAAGCTACTTTGTCTCACTCCCTGGAGTGACGAAAGTAGCAACTTTCCTCACTCTCTGGAAATGAGGAAAGTCGCACTTTCCTCACTCCCTGGAGTGAGGAAAGTAGACATGTTCGAGCTGCTGAGGTGAAAAATATTTTTCATCATCTTTTATTTTTGGTGTTAAAGTATGAAAATCGCCTTCATGTTTATTTTGTAACAAGGGCTGAACCCATACATTACGCTTTCGCTTCACCTTCACTTTACGAATTCGACGACTTCAACGACGAAGCAAAAGAAGCAGCAATAATATTTCGTCAAATTTCATACTGAAAAACGTATACACTCTATTCACTTCCACAAGTAACTGGCGGAGCGTAACAAACACTACAGACATTATGAGCAGTTCTATTGCTGTCGTATTGCAGTTGCTCCAATTGCAATACAACTGCATTACAAAAGTGCAGCCAGATTGCAGTTGGTGTGCGGTTGACAGAACTGCATGACACCTGCAACCGGACTGCACAATGAGTTTGCAGTTCTGATGCAGTTGGTCCAACTGCATCAGAACAGCCCCGGAACTGCCACTTTGCAGCTGGGTTGCAGTTGAAATGCTGTCCGTCTGAACGGGCCCTTATCTAATTATTATTAATAAACTGATCACCATACGTCAAAACTTGCGGTATTGTGACGAGCATGAAGTCGTGGCCTCATCAGACTCGGATGATAGTAATTATGAATTTGACGATGTTACCGAGTACAATGATGAATAAACTACTTATATCATATATGTAGGTACAATGTTATAGTTGTATATTATGAAAACCTGCCTACTAATGTTTAATATTTTGTTAGAAGTTGTGTTTTTTGTTTATTACGAATAAAGTTATTTTTTTTATCGAGTATTAAAGTTTTTGTGCATTGGCACACACCCTCAACACATAAATATAAATGTTATATAAATAATTGTATTAATGTCGTAGGTGTCCTTAAATGTCCATTAATGTCAGGTAAATGTCGAAAATGACCGACATTTTCATAAATGTCCTTCGGACATTTTGAAAGTGACGGACGCTTTGCAACTCTATCTATAAATGCAATTAGAATTTGCTGGGCATTATTTGTTGGAGCAGCAGCGCAAAAGGTGCCTGTGCACTATGAGTAACTGAGAAATTAATTTTTAGATGACTAGTTTCTGTGGAATTCTTTAAACAAAACCCTTGTTATCAAAATGGTAATCAAAATTGTGGAACATCATATTTGTTTGTGTTTCTAGTTGTTTGTAGTGCTGCTGGTAATACATATTAACATAAGGATATACTTAGTGTTATATTATATTATAGACACCAACTGGTGTATATAATATAATATAAATGTTAATTTTGCAAACCTGGCAATTATTAAAACAATTTAATAAAATAAGTGAAATTCAAACTTGTAGTTTTATTATTAAATTATGATATGTGGATGGATCAATAGTCAGATTAAGAAAGTACTAATCCTGGACATGGGGTTCCTCTCTCTCAGCAGCCCTAACCACCGGCAGCCTGCGCCCTGTCCCATTGCCTGTGGCACCGTAGATGCCATCAATAATTAAATAAAAAATATTGCCACAACTTAGTGATTACACATAGGGTACACTTATACATAATAATGAAAACAAGAACAAAAACCTTAGAAAGTATACTAATTACAATTAATTAGAGGTTAGGTTAGAGAGGAATAGGATACCAGTCTCAGCCTTTGCTAGATATACAGGTTGTGTATACAGGCTAAATTCTGAGTCATGATCCTGAACCAATTTTTTTAACTCAGTTACTGGTCAATATTATCTTAAGGTAGTATTTGATCAAAACAACATTAATTATGTTATCTTATTTTTTCATTTGAATAATCTTAAACCAACCAAATAGTGATCAGCATATGCAGTATGGGAAACAACAAGACTTCACATTGAGTAGGATAAGCAGATTGTATGACCAGACTCATAGACTAAGAATTCAATAATTAAATGTATAAATAAATGATAATAAATAAATATTACAGGAGACAAATTGACTGAACTGACATTTGACAAATAGTCTTAAGAAAATTAAGCAGTGTGCTTATAGAAAATAAATAAATAAATTGTTGTGTATATGAGGGTACCCTCCAAAAACTGGTTTAGATATGTCAGGTATGCAAGCGCATGTGCTGCCCCGAATTTCAGCGATATTAACGCGATATAATATAAATATTATAAGACATTCTTACACAGATTGACCAAGCTCCATGGTAAGCTCAAGGCTTGTGTTGTGGGTAGTCAGAGTCAGCCAACAATATATATAATATACAAATACTTTAATACATATATAAAACACCCGTGACTTGGGAACAAATATCTGTGCTTATCACACAAATAAATGCCTTACTGGAATTAGAACCCATGATCATTGGCTTCATAGGCAGAGACAATAGGCCAGACTGGTTGTCTATTAACACTGTAAAGTCATGTATAAGTATTTCATATAATGCATCTAATTAATCAATAAACATCAGGTAAATGCTGTGTCTCTAAATGACATTGAACAATAGCGTGCGTCAGGTTTTTTAAAAACGCATGTTCTTTCATTCCAGAAATTGCTACATTACTCCTTCAGTACCTGGCACTGCTTAAAGAAGGTAGACAAGATGAGTTACAAGCAAGAGTTGCTGCTATGCCTAACTGTCAAAGATGGCTGAGCCAGCCAGACAATAGTACATCTATTCCTCCACAGGTGAGAATAGCTATTTTTTTTTTAATATTTATAACAACTATAATAAACTATAGTCGTGTAATTATATCGCGCTAGGCGACATGATTCGTGTAAGCTCTGGTTTGTAACTAACAAATAGTAACATAGCTCACAACAGTTTTATTTTTTTTAATACCACAAAGGTGGCAAACCAGCATGCGGCCCGTTTGATGGTAGGCGGACACCGCAATATATATGTATATAATATATATTATAGGTATTTGAAAGTCACAATATAATTTCTACAAATATCTTGTCTCCGACAGACAGTATCTCCATGGGCAGTAAAATTATAAACCTATAGAGATCTTGGCCTCTAGTCAATAGTTCAAACCCTACATAGGGTTACTTCTCTGTACAAAAGGAATAAAATTCTTACAAAAGTTACTTCCAATAATTAACTGCAATAAGACACAGACTGAAATAGAAAGATTTTTTGACACTACGTCAGGACAACGCAGTGGTATTGCATGTGTGTCTATGATGGCGTCAGCTTGGTAAAAAAAAACCAGGACTATAAAAATTTAGTATGCGAATAATGTAAAACAAATGAAATAAAATAACGAGATAATAAACATCAACAGGTATCAAACTACTTATATGAGAATCGTACGATTTTGATTCTACCTGATTCATCATAGGTCTGTTTCTGAATAAGATACATTCAGGGAAGTCACTTTCTCTTTAAGTTAATTTCTTAGAAGTTCCAACCGAAATACCTATGTGCAGTGCATCTCTAACAATGAATTCCAAATGACAACTTCCTTATTGCTGAGAATGATGATAAGCTGTTTATTTTCTGTAGCGATGATGCTACAGAACATACAGATTTCTAGGTGACGGGACGTGTAAAGGATCCCTAAATATCATCAGCTTTACACGATCGATGCCATGTTAAACTAATATAAATCAGACAGTAGCCGCATGTCGTCGTCGTTCGCAATCGTGACATTTTAAACTCTCTCGAACACTGGAAATGTATAGTGTCCGGTGAGAGATGACCATACGTCGGACTATAGGGGGCAGTTTGAGGGTAAGGAAAGGTTTACAAAAAAATCTTAACTTACGAGTATTATAATGTAGCTAGTATTTGTAACATAGTTAATTAAATTAGTTACCCGTTATCATTTATTCATCTTTAATGTGTAAATACTCTTTGAAGTGATGACTGATAGCCCACTGAAGTGGCCACTTAAAAAAACAAATAAATAGCTGACATGCGTCATTATGACTGTCGTTCATACTTATACATATTTGTTGGTATAGAGTGCCGTCAATAGAAATATTTGCTTTATTTGTTAATTTGCAATTCTATGTATTGCAGTGGATACGATACTACAACAGCACTCCGAACTTAAGTCACAGAAAGGTCACATATATTGCTTAATATGTAAAGTTAATATGAAGCCCAAAAAATATAAATTTGATCGTCATCTATCTTCAAAAACACACAAATCAAGAAAAACTACTACTCTTGAGAAACTGGTCAATAAAGATATAAATTTTAGTATTGAAAATGATAAAATATATTGTAATTTGTGTAATTCTTACATAATTCCCAAAAAACGCAATATTGAAAAACATCTTGGGTCGCTCTCACACAGGCTGGTAAAAGACAAGCAATTGCAATTTAACGAAGATTTGACGAAATTCTTAGTAGTATGTAATATCCCATGGGCTCAGTTACAGAACCCAAACTTTAGAGGATTTACAGAAAAATGTATCAATCAAGAATACGGTGAAAATATTACTTTGCCTCATGAAAGTTACTTACGTAAGACACACCTCCCGAAAGTATACGAAGAAAAAAAGAAGTAATAAGGGAGGCATTAAAAATCAATATATTTATTTAAGCATTGATGAGACCACGGATACACAAGGAAAACCAGTCGCCAACGTAGTAATCAGAAGCCTTGATGATGCTGAAGCTAAAACGTGTCATGTCTTCAGCTCAAAAGTTCTTGAAAAAACGAATAATATTACTAATTCAGAACTCGCTCAGAGCAAGCTTGATGATCTTTGGGGTGCCGACCATGACGAAAATAAGGAAAAACTTTTATTTTTTGTCACTGATGCAGCACACTACATGACTAAAGCAGAAAACGATTATCTCATATATACCCGAGTATGACACACGTAACGTGCCTAGCTCATGCGTTGAACAGGGTTGCAGAAACAATTAGAACACTTTACCCCAATGTGAATAATTTGATAAATTGGGTAAAAAAAATATTCTTATAATCTCCCCTAAGAAGAAACTTTTTTCGAGAAATGCTTCCGGGTGTACCGTTTCTAGGTTTCTAGGTACCAAATACTAAGTACAAATACTCGAAAGTGAATTGATTGACATGATGACAATACTCGAAAGTGAATTGATTGACATGCCACGAAACTGCCTCCTGTAGTCCGACGTATGTTCATAATATTATTTTCTCAAACATGCAATGAAATGTCTTCGTTACGTGCGTCATAATAGGCTTCGAAGTATCACGTTTAGGGCGGATCGACTCCAGAGGACAGGTAACGAATTTCATATAAAATTGAAGGCCTAGGCCGGGAAGTAATTTTTTTTTAATTTTTATGTATACCTGGCGTCTGTGTTCATGAAGCCTGTTCAAACAGCTGAGTTATATTTTTTATCATTTTTAGTGACTAAATGATTAGCGGGCTAAAAAATAATCTCGCTTATTTCAGACGAAATGGTATGAAGAGATTTATTTTATTTATCATGTAATTGAATATTCATATCATCAGGTTATTACATTATTATATTTATTATTCATGCTCTCAATTTTAAAATTGTATTGGCAACACCAAACACTACTCCACGCATGCGCGTTTTTGAACGCATTTTTGACTCAACCAATCACAGGACACTTTTACTTGTTTTAATAATGGCGGAATGGAAAAGTTTCTCGGCGTGTAAAACTCTGTTTATTAAGACTAAATAGTGGTAAATGGTGTGATTCAATGCTTTTGTGACTTAGATATAGTGTTACGGGTGTATAAAAATTGAATAATCTAACCGGGCCCGGTTTTAATTTATCTATATTTTGTTATTGTGTACCGCCAAAGGCAGATGCCGTAGCGCCATCATTTAAAAGGTAAGTGCATTCTTTTTTGGTGGTTTTTCTAAATGTTGTATATAGTAATTATAGCCAGATTATTTGTGATAGTCATTAATTATTACATCGAAGGCAAAAATACTACAAAGCGGGATTGGAGGGAAAATTAAAAAACTTATGTCGTGAAGCTGTTTTGTTCAGTGGTATTTTTTTATTTATTTCATTGCATTAGTTTGAGAAAAGCACTATACATGCCTAGCCGTGAAAGGGTCTTGAAGGCTTCGTATACTATCCGGCCTCCTTACAGTCGGCCGTATATACAACTCAGCCTTCAACCCCCTTTTTCCCGGCGGCTGCAGTAATGTACTATTGTTTCCTTCAAATGACTTTCCTTATTAAATAAGTGTATGGTACCTACCATTAGATAACTACTTCCTATAAATTATATCTCGTTGAAACCCGGTTAGGTATCCACCTTTGACTATCCCCTGGAGATAATTCTGGTGTGTAGAAGAACTTTGTTCTAGTTCCTGCTTTATGGCAGCGCGTCTTCACAAGTCATTTTGTAGTTATATTTTTAGGAATATCTATCCAGGAGAACCAAATATTCCGAATCATTAACTGGTCCAAATACATGTTGATTTCGGTGTCATGCTAATTATGTGAAACATTATTTTTTTTATAACCAAAGTTATAATTATTTTTCAGACATCTTATCGCTTCCCTTACTGCGTATGTCTGTGTTAGTTTAAGATTATTTCAATTGAAAAAATAAGTAAAGTTAAATAACTTTGTTTTGATCAAATACTTCCATAAAATAATAACCAGTTAACGATTTAGAAAAACTGATTCAGGGCCACGACCCAGAAATACGTTTCACATTTTTTTTAAATTCTTTTTGTGAATTGAATTGCTGTCGTCAACGTATGGCTTGAGATAAGGTCATAACCCCGTAAAATATGTTGCGGGATCATGCCCATCTGTATTTTATATTTATGTTTCCTCTCAAATAATTCTTTTGTCATAGAGTCACGGCAATCCAGATGATGATACAACTAGCAGCAGCGATGAAGATAGTTTTACGAACAAACTTTTAAATGTTAAATTATCGAAATTCAACACTAAACCTAAAGCCGTGGTCGAACAGACAGAGCCAAGGTTGACTGTAGTGAGAACAAGAAGAAAACAAAGAGCGAGCAAGAACTATACCTAAGTATCTTTAGTTGTTATGATTGTTATAGTTTAAGGTAAAACATACAGCTAGTCTTGTAGATAATTATTAAGTCTTTTTTGTAGTGTAAGGGGCGAGACTATAAGGTCTACTAATTTACAAATACAATACGGCCATATCGATAGGTTCAACCGAACCGCTTGAACCTTTTTATCCCCGGGCCTTTTAGACCTTTCCTACCACCTATTCTTAATTGTAGAGCTAATAAAAAGTATTTTTCTCGAACATGCAATGAAATGTCGTCATTGAGTGCGTAATAAATAACAGGCTTCATTTAAGTATCACGTTTGTAAATAAATTTCATACAAAAACCTTCAAGGCCTAGGTCGGGAGGCAATTTTATTTTTTGTTTTAATGCAAACATGGCCTCTCTGATCAGGCAAAATAGCAGATTTTTTAAAAATATTTTTTGGCCCTGATTGGTTACCGGACCAAAATTAGTCGCGTTATCGCCTATTAGCCTATTACACACGAAATGATATTTAATTTGAAATATAGTTTATAACTACAGGTCGATTTACGAAAGTAAAGTAAGTCTACGCCAATTCTTGTGAATTGACCTGTACTTATGTACACACCAGAGATCGTAGACAATATTTAAGGTTTTATTTATTTTACACAACATTTAATTTATCTTTATATATATATATATATAATTCTTCTGTACGTTTGTTAGTAACCTAACTCCTCCTGAGTTTGGCTGGACCGATTTGGATGAAAGTGTGTGTGTATCCTTTGGTGGGCCCATGAATGTTTTATATTTACAATTGAACCCCATAGATGACGTCGATATCGCGATTTGAGAAAAGACGTATTTGCTTTGTTTAGCAACAAAGAAAATAAGGCAGGTCGAATAAGCAGTCCAAGTGTCAAGTTTTAGATGACGTTGAGTTGATAACGATTTGACACGTGTAACACATCTATAACGACGGCCGATTGAAGTTGTCATGCTCTTGGTGATTTTAAATATTTATTAGGTTTACCGTTTTAATAATAATGATAAAACACTAATTTGATACGAAAAAATCATATAAACATTATATTAAGATAACTGTCATAGTATTATTATTTTTAAAGCATATAGGTAAGTACAAAATTAAGAATGAGATTCGAGGTTTAAAAGGATATTTTGGGCACCTTAACCCTTCGTATGCTAAGACACGGATGCGTGCCAAGCATTTGAATTCTACGGCATTAAATTCAAGGTCGTTTATTCATTAGATAATTTTGACCTCCGCATACAAGGGGTTAACGGGAGTAAGTAATTAATAAAAAAGTATAAAACAATATTAGGTGTCACCACCGTTTCATTCAAACACAAACAAAATCTCCTTTTAAAATAATATTCTCATTATCAGAGCTCACGGACTGTGCATATATTTCAAAGGTAATAAGATATAATATAATAGGTAGGTATTTATTAGTTGTACATGTTTATTCGGGTACAATGCCACGTCGTGGCCGCGGACGAAGAGGAAACATTGGTTATCGTACACAAAGAACGTAAACGACTCACATTGGCGATCAAATAGGACACCAGAAGAACGATTAGCGGAAAATGCAAATGTACGAAGCCAGATTGCAGACACACGTGCAAATGAAAGCCAAGCACATCACAACGAACGCCTAGCAATAAAAAAATCACGCTTAGATATAATTCGGCATCGAACATCAACAGTCGCTGCATTGAATGTGACTCCATTATTTATTACCGTAGCCCCCACCTTTAATCATTGTGAAATTTGTGGCTTGGAAACAACACACACATTAGACATTACATAGAACGTTACAAGAATCGAAAGAGCTAACTTAAAATCGAAAGAATTTAAAGAAACGCTTCCTGCTATATCTTCCATAATTGAAGATTTGTAAGAAATTGAAGAATTAAATAGTATACATATGGAGGCCATAGTAAACAGTGAGATATCTAAAAATTAAATTTCGACCTTTGATGCATCAGAAGTTATAATGTCACAAAATTCCAATACTGAATTAAAAGATCATATCTTTTATTCTTCTTATATTAAGATCATTTGACAACTCAGGTTGGTTGAAACAGTGATACCAGTGCAATAAATAAATGTTCCCTAGGAAAACCGTTTCGAAAAAAATTTTTTTTTTTTTATTATTAAAATAAATAACAATATGTAAGTAACTCGATTTCTTTTAAATTTCAGTAATAAAAACATCTCAAACGTTGGTCTTTTTTTTCCCTGGCGGCAACACCTTTGTTTAAATCAGTGTTTTTTTTAGCTATCACGGTTTATGAGATACTGCCTGGTAACAGACTAACGGTCGGACAACGAAGTCTTAGTAATAGGGTCCCATTTTCACCCTAAAATATATTTTCTTAAATGCAAAAAAAATTACGGCTTTAATAATGTTCAGGATCGAGATAAATCCTTACCAGTCAGACACGAGGGGTAAAGGTTTGAGGACTTCTTGTTTTCTCTAACCGACTTCAAAAAGCAGCTTTTATGATTTACTCTGTTGGTGTGGGTAAGACAGGTCGAATAAATTACGAAAATAAATAGCTATCACTACCTAATTACCTAAAGATAAGTACATTAATTGATTGACAGGTGGCACGAAGTTCACCGGGTCAGCTAGTTTATTATAAAAATTAGGATTCATGTTATCAGGTTGTGTATAATGGCCCAAATAGGGTCTAATAGAACGCGTGTAGACACACGAAATACGACTTCCTTAAAAAACAATACACAGCGAGTTGTGGGAATATTAAATTAAAAAACTTTTGTCGTGTAGCTGGATTTTAGTCCGGGTGACGCCCGCAAATGACGCCCCAAAACTTTATGAGTACTTTGGATGCTACCATTTATAAGACACTGACCGTGTTGAAGTAAAGAGGTCCGGACAATTGTTGATAGACTGGGTGGTTAGTTAGTTATTATTAAACAGACCGTACCTACATTCCGGGGTCGAGCATTGTTGGGCTGGGTTTTGGTAAGAAATTAATTGTACCCCGACAGAGTTGAGGACTGAGGCAGAACTTGCATTTAATAAATTGTTGCCGCTAAAGACGAAGGAGAAATGGATCAAACATATCAAAAGTGTATAAAATCGTAGATAAGTATAGATATGCGAGACGAGGAGATGGAAAGACCCGGGTCACTCGAAATGCACATAAATTAAATATGTTCTCGCACAATTTCTTTAAACCGGAAAAAACAATGCATGTAAAGTTGAAATTAAAAACATGGCTTATTCAGCAATGTTTTTATACTTATAATGAATGAATTATAAATATGTGTTTGATTTACTAAATACAGTGTAAATATTGGCAATGATGATAATAGGTTATATTTTATAAATTATAATGATTTAATGATACAGATTTTAGTTGTTAAGCGTGACCTGTAATGATGTATTGCCAATAAACGATGTCTAGGTATGTCTAAAACAAAAATGCTCACAGTTTCTCAGAAAATGTATTAAAAACTTACACTCAGGGCTCTGGGCAAGAACCAAAAAATCTTCGACGTGGACAATTTACTCAATGTTTAAGGCGACTTTACAGCTTAAACATATTATTCACATAAAATACTATGTTAAGTTGCTTGCGTGGTTGGCGCCAGTCTACTGGATATGAGAAAAAGATCTAAAATATTTTTCATCACACTTGCTCGTCAATGGCGTTGTTACTTGCGAGAGTACAGAGCAGTTATAGCCGATTTAGCTCACACGGGCTGTTAAGTTTAGTTTTAAAAATATATAGAACTCATACTTCACTTCGGACTGAGGATGTTTCCAAACAGCCAAGGTGTATTTCATATCTTCAAAAGTTTGCTACAACCAACTTTTTATACGTATAAAACATATCTTTATATTCAATTTGACTGCAATTTAATGTTTAGTATTTATTAAAAATAATTGTTATATATTTGATTTTGATAATTGATACTATTTGGCAGGATGATCTGTCAAATTCGAAAACAAAACGCAGTTGTTAACATTATCTGTGGAAGACATTGAAAAAAAGGTGACATTGTTGACAATCTTTTTTAGTGGATGAGGTCTGATTGTAGTTTTCAAAGTGTATTTTGATTTTAAGCCTACATAAGTACTAACTAATTTTACCAACGAATTTATTTTATTTCCTCGCAAATGTGATAAAAAACATTGTGTGTACCACGGGTGGTAAGTGTATAACAAACTTGAGTCATTAAAAGCCCTCCGACTTCGTCGTCGGGCTTCTAATAGACTCGCGTTTACTATACCTTACTTACCATCCTCGTTGCACAATGTACTATACCTCCGAAAATGTCCAAACATTTCTAAATCAGGCACCCCATGAAACGTCTCTGGCCATTACATTACAGTAAGTATGAGTAATATTGTCAACTTTGTGAATCATCATAATCAGTTTTGCTTATGATGACAGTTACTTTAATAGTATATTAAACAATCGGCAAGCCTCGTGGCATACTGGACTCGCCTTTAAGTAACTTCCCCTGTGTCGATAATCTTTCATAGATGTTCATGTACGTGCATAAATACGGTGTCACTATCAATTCATGCTCAGTCACAAAATCGTCTCAAAGCAGAACACAGACGTCACAGACATCGTCAAAATGCCTGCATGTGCTGTGAGCACATGCAATAAACGTTCCACAACATCGAGCAAAGAAAAAGATGGCATAACATTCCATTCGTAAGTAATTTAAGTATTATTGTATTCCTAAAATGTTTATTTTATGTAAATATTTTTATCACACTTCAAACTGAAACGATTCATCGATTTGGATTGCAATCGGCTGAATTGATTGCAATCATATATGATAGTTTTTTCATGTTTTGCAAAAATAACTTAATGGTATGTGAAACGGAGTCTATATTAGTATAAACAATATTATTATTACTCAACATTTTGAAGACGTAGCGGCACTCCCCCCGAGACTTGAAGTCCATAATTTATTAAATGAGCCTAATAGCAATTGTAATAGAGTAAATTATTGAAAATAACAGAAGGGCATCCAGAGACTACCGACACTTCAAGTAGAGCATGGAAAGTGTCGATTGATTAAAGCAATATTGTGTTGATGCTAATATTTATTATTAGGTATAAAATTTCCTGCCAAGTGAACACTATTTTAATGTAATTATTACGTTGCAGTTTTCCGAAGGACTCTGAGATAAAAAAAATATGGACTGCCTCATGCAGCAGAAAATCTAATTGGGTGCCTACGCGTACGAGTTCCATTATGTTCGAAAGATTTTGATACATATCAGTATCAAAATGTTCACGGGAAACGGCGAAAATTAATTGATTTTGCAGTACCTACTTTATTTCTACATGAAAATGTAACTACTAACATTTTAATATTTAAAAATGTAGTTTTTGTAATAGTGTATTTTCGGGGTGGGAAGCATACTCGAAGAGAAGTGGGTGATAACAGGCTGATGATGATGATTACATTCAGTTTTATAAATAAGTTCCGGACCGCAAGTATCTTGCTTAATTGGATTTATATGTAATGATGGTAGACTAAGTTTTTCGAACTTCACGTACAGTTAGCCAAAAAACAACGATAAACGTTCATTTGAACGTCATGTAACACAGGACAATCATGTCGACTTCTAGGTAGAAGGTAATAATTGATACTCTCACAGATAACTTTATCAAAACTGGTCGACCACTTTCTTGGCTAATTGTACTTAGAATATAAATATGCCATAATTAAATTATCTAATTAAACGTTATACGAGGGCGGAGTGATAAGTCTGGTAAAATTATTAGTTAAGGTAATATGTTCACAAATTCAATGATGTCCACTTGTAGTCGAACCTTTTTGAGTCTAAATCGTATATTTTCAGCCAGTTCGCACGACTACTTTTTTTTGCCAGCGAAGAAAAAAAACAATTACTTTGATGTTTGCGAACATGGAGAAAAGTGAGTTTCGGGTTCTGATCAAACATTATTTTCTTCGAAAAAAAACTATTAACGAAACAAAAAAAAGCCTAGAAAAATATAACGGTAGAAATATATTATTAAAATATTTCCCCGTCGATTAAAATGATTCACAAGTGGTTTACTGAGTTTCGTTGTGGTCGTACAAGCACTAATGACGCCGACCGACCTGGACGGCCAGTTGAGGTCACTACACCGGAGATGATCAAGAAAATCCATGATATCGTATTGGATGACCGAAGAGTAAAAGTCAGAAAGATAGCTGATATTGTAAGCATTTCCGACGAACGGGTTCGTAATATCCTACACACTCATTTGGACATGAAGAAGCTATCCGCCCGTTGGGTGCCGCGATTGCTTACAGTTGATCAAAAGCGTACTAGATTGACCATTTCACAAGAATGTTTGGCAAAGTTTGGGCGTAATAAAAAGGACTTCATCCGTCGTTTCATAACTGTAGACGAAACCTGGATCCATCATCATACACCAAAAACCAAGGCGCAGTCAAAACAATGGATTGCTTCAGGAGAACCTGCACCGAAGAAGGCGAAAGCAGTTTTATCGGCAAATAAAGTTATGGCTACCGTCTTCTGGGATGCTCGTGGTGTAATATACATTGATTACCTTCAAAAAGGCAAAACAATCAACGGCGAATATTATGCCAATATTTTGCAACGATTTCATCAAGTTTTGATGGTAAAGAGATTTGGCGAAGAAGTAAATTCTTTTTCACCAAGACAACGCACGGGTGCACACTTGTGCAGTTGGCTAAGATCCACGAATTGCATTACGAATTGGTCCCGCACCCGCCTTATTCTCCAGATTTAGCCCCTTGCGATTATTTTCTTTTTCCTAACTTGAAGAAATGGCTTGGCGGAAAAAGATTTAGGTCCAATGAAGAAGTGATTCAAGAAACCAATGCTTATTTTGAAGGGTTGGAGCAATCGTATTAAACGGAGGGAATGGAAAAGCTAGAAAAACGTTGGAATAAGTGCTTTGAGTTAGATGGAAACTACGTTGAAAAATAAATATAAACTTTGCCTATAACATAACAAATAGTTTATTTTTTACCAGACTTATCACTCCGCCCTCGTATATGGTTACTTCTAGGACAATATTCCGAGGAGAACTGGCGACTCCATCCCTCAAGTTTATAAAATAGAAATCAACTGTGACGTAATGGGCAGCATTATTACTGAGCAGCTTCCAAATGCCAGCAAGGAGCATCAACCACCAATTTTAACATCAGAACTGACTTGTAGGAAAAGAAAATTAACTGAAAAAGTAGAGGCAGAAGGGAAAAAAATTAAACGTCTGCAAGCAAGAACGCGATATTTAAAAAAAAAGTAATTTCATTAGAAGATAACTTGCAAAATTTAGATGAGAAATCTTTAATCGATAAAGAGCAAAAAATATTTAAAAAAAATTGGCGTTAAAAGTGCAGAGTTACTAAAAAGACAGTTGAAGAATAGCGAAACGGGAAAGATAAGCCGAGAGAAATATTCTCCAGAATTGCGGTGTTTTGCATTGACACTTAATTACTATTCACCAAAAGCATACCGATATGTGAGGAAAACTTTCGGAACGTCTTTATCTCACCCACGTACAATAACAAAGTGGTATGCTAACATTGATGGACGACCTGGTTTTACCCAGGAGCGGAGGCTTTAAACGCTTTAAAATTATTAAAGTAAGAAAATCCAAAAAAAAATGTTCTGCTTACTGATAATTCATGAAATGAAAATCAAGGAAGTTCCATATTTTGATCACAAAACGCAGCAGAATTTTGGTCATGTAAATTATGGGTTCGATGATGGAAGTGATGTGTCAACATATGCAACCGATGCTCTTATGTTTTTATTAGTTGGCATTAACGCGTCTTGGAAATTACCCATCGGATATTTTCTCATTAAAGGAACGTCGGCAAAATTGAAAGCTCAACTGGTCACCACAACATTACACCTCGTTCATGATACCAGAGTGGAAATAAAGGCGTTAACCTGCGATGGAACACGAGCAAATATTAACATGGCCGAAGAGTTAGGTTGCAGTTTCAATCCCGACAACTTACAAACTTCTTTTTTGGATCCTTTGACAGGCCAGAAAATACACTTTTTTTGGATCCTTGCCATATGTTGAAGTTGGTTAGGAATAAAGACTGTATCGTTTATTATGGGTACACTTATAACGGGCTAAAAAACGAGGTTTCGAGGTGAAAAAAAATAATGGTCATGTGTCAAATTATTGGTACATTATCAAATAACAGGATACTTTTGTACAATAAAATAATTAATGTATAGTTTTCAAAATGAAAGGGCTTTCAATCAAAAAGCGAACATCTATTGTTTCCAAATGGTGTACTGAAAAAGGAATATCAATTATCATACAGAGAGTGGGCTAAAGAGGAAGGTTTTAGCGTTCATGCTGTTCAAAATGCTATCCGAATATTCGGCAACGACTACTCGTTAGGTGATCTACCTGGTCGTTATATGAAGAGTTATGAGCAAAAAAAACAATGCATTAAAATGGACGACGAAACCTACGTAAAGTTGGATTACAAAACTTTATCAGGAGCACAATACTATACGGTTAAAGAAAGAACAGTTGTCAGTAATACCGAAAAAGCAATTTTAGGCGAAAAATTTGGAAAAAAAAACTTAGTTTGGCAAGCTATTTGTGAATGTGGAATGACCTCGACACCTTTTCTCACAGACAAAACTTTAAACGCACCTGTCTATGAAAAGGAGTGTCTACAGAAAAGATTATTGCCACGCATAAGGAAGCATAGAGGTCAAACTTTGTTTTGGCCTGACTTGGCCAGTTGCCACTATGTTGTCAGTCCTTCACTGGTACGCCAAAGAAAAGATTGACTTCGTAAGCAAACAGCACAATCCTCCAAACTGCCCTGAGATTTGTCCCATGGAGAAATGTTGGGCACTGGTGTGAGCGACCTTGTGTAAAAGAGCCACGTCCACCACTTCGTTGGAAAAATTCAAGTGAGACTAGAATCTGGTGGCTGAAAATCTCGGTGCTACCGTTGTCCAAAACCTGATGCGAAATATTAAACGCAAGGTGAGGAATCTTGGCAAAGGTCTACAAATAGGTTGTTTTTTAATTGATATTACAATTTTAAATTTTCTATACATTATGTACTTTAAATAAAAGTCAATAAAAGTTTTGTATTTAGTCAGTCGTGTAACTTTAGTTTTGTACCCATAATAAACGATACGGTCCTTAGTTTGGAATTTTACAAATACTTCTATGACTCTTCGGGCAACAATATAAGTTGGAATTGTATCTTGAACCTACACAAATTACAAGAGGACGAACTTTTTTATTTGGCCAACAAATTGCGGTCTAATAACATTTATTTCAAATCTAAGATTATGAACGTTCGCTTGGCAGCTCAACTTTTTAGCGAAGGTGTTGGGGACGCCTTAACTTTTTGCGAAAAAAGCTACAAATGCCAAATTTTGACAAAGCCACTGATTTTTTAAAACTGATTAATGACGTATTAGATATTTTAGATTCGAAGACATTTGGTTATGAACTAAAGAAAGCTATGAACTCAGAAAATTACGAAAAATGTACTAAGCGGTTAGATGAAGCTACAGTAGTCATTCGAAATTTGTTAGTTGATGTCGTAAATCGTCGAAAGCAGATGGAACGGATAAGTGTTTTCAACAGTCCTCGACATACTGGATTTTAAGGCTTTCTTATCTGTATATCTAGTGCCAAAGCAATGTATAATGATTTAGTTACTACTCCTGACACAGGGATGAGTTACTTACCATTCCATAAAATAAGTCAGGATCATATAGAAATACTATATTCCAATATAAGAAGTCACGGTGGTTTTTCAGACAATCCAACAGCATTCCAACTGGAATCAATCTACAAAAAACTTCTTGTACAGAAGGAACATAGACATTCCTCCTAGTTCTATATTCATATGATTACTGTTCAGCAGTTATCATATGAACCTTTAGACAAATAGACTTTCTTATCGTTACTCTAATGAGGGGTAATAAAAATCCCTGAAATGTTGATTTAGAAAAAGTCAACGATGTAATTTGTGTAGGTACTCTTTATTTATATAGAATTTATACCATATATTTTTAGTGAGGTTGCTACATCAACTTAATTATATTTTTTTGACATAATCTTAATTGATCTCTTATCGCCTTTGGGATACGATAAACCATTTTCTTCAAGTTCTCCGAGAGTAACCTCTAAGTTGGTTCTAAAGCCACACCTTGCTGCCAGCTTTTGTGAGGCAATGCCAGTAAACATTGTTGACGTTGCTGACAACCCAAATTTTAGACACATTGGCAATCTGAAAAACAAAGTAGACAAGAGCATTATTGTCGAGCCATGGAAGTTCTAGCGGCGCTACCGCGAAACACGACATTCGTAAATTTTGGACGATTGTCTCTGCCACGGTCATTACGCCTTAATTGGAGTAAAAAATAAAGATGAGATCGATACAATTATACGAACTTCGATATTCGCAGTACCGGGCCAGAGTTTCCCACTGTCACAATCTCACAATTATACCAGTAAAATTACCAAAACCTGGACATGTGCTGGACATAATTCGATAACTGTAATTTTCTTTTTCTATGAAATAAAGTACCTAGTGTTAGTTCTTTTTAAAATATAAAAAAAAATACATTTTAGGGTCCCGCGTCAATGTAAGAAACCCAAGACCGTGGGCATAACATTAATGATTTATGTATTCATTTATATTTTGGCGACCGTAATGAGGTCGTCTATCCAACTTGTGGGTGGACGTCCTACGCTGCGCTTGCTAGTCCGTTCGTGGTCTCCTCGAGCACCTCGCGCGTTGCAGGTCGATTTCAACCGGTATATGTGGAGGCCCAAGAGGGAGGCCTATGTTCAGCAGTGGACGTTTTGTAGCTTTATTGGTAATTTTATAATTTTACTGGTCTAAATAGACGGACTTGAGAGAGGACTGTTCGTTAAATATCTTACGTGCATAATCGATTATTTTAATGCATTTGTAATGGATAACGCACTGGCTGAAAAAACAAATCTTCTAGAACACTGACTGATGACTGCACAAGTCATTTTTTTATTATTTTATTATGATAAAGGTGGCAAACCAACATACAGATTGCGTGATGGTAAGCAATTACCGTTGCCCATGGGCACCCGCAACACCAGGGATGTCTCAAGCGCGTTTTATGAGGTGAGTTTAAATGCCGATTCCCTTCAGATAACGTTGCTTAATCAAGTTTTTTCTTATATATTTTTATTAATTGCGATTAAAGTGTTGCCATGGAGGTATTGTGATCCGGCGCACGAAACATGCTGGCGTTCGTAAGCTAGTTAATGATTAATATCAATATCGGTACAAGTAACAAACGCGTAAGTTTTCTCAGCATCGATGTATGTAGGCGAATTTTAAACCTGGTATACAACGGGGGTTAACTTTCTAATTACCTTGCAGCTAATATCTTTTCGCCCAGTTTGTATCCTCTATTTTCCCTTGTAACGAGCAATCCGAGGCCGTACAATAACTTGTCGACTCCCAAATCGTTATAAGCGTTGTATTTAGAATCCAGGTATGTTATAGTTTTGAGAAGTTCATGAAATTTTCCTTTTTCCGTCTGAAACATATGTTCGAATATGTAGTTAGATAAAATTAACATACATTTACTGCGGTCACAGATTAATATAAGGGTTTATGGCAATGCTTTTCTAAATTTCCACAATCAATGATAGTACAACCTGACAAATTTCTTTTCATCTCCCCTCTTCGGAAAGTTTGACTTTCACGGGTAGATAGACGAGTTGAAAATTGCATTTCCTCCTCTAGGGTGGAAAGTATTTTTTTTTAATGTTACGATGAGCAACGGAGAATAAGCTTGCTTTAATGGTTTTAAAATATATCCTGTGTCTGTACCTCCATTCATTCATGGCGCTACAGACAACTAATGCTATCTCTTTCTGGCTCATGAAAAAAGCTAGTGTCTGTACCTCCATTCATTCAGAGTGGTACAGACACATATTGTCATCTCTTTCTGTTTATTGAAAAAAGCTAGGTATTCAAATGTCGCACCCAATTTATCGGTATTATATCATAAATCGTTTCCGATAGCAAGGCAAAGTCTATACAGCCCATTGCACTGAAACTTTTTAATTGGAAACAAAATCATAGAAATGGCGGGAATAACGGATAACACAGGAACAATTTTCAGTTCTAAACAAAAATGGATTTATCGAATGATTCTAGCGAAGAACAAGTTGATTTAACTCCAAAATCGATAAAAGTACTGGCGATCGATAGCCTGTTACCGAAATGTTCGAAGGCAAGATACATGAAGGCATACGACCACTTTATAAACTGGAGAAGCGCTAAGAAAGTAGATTCGTTGTCGGCAACCGTATTTCTGGCAGATGTCAGCGAAATGTCGAAGACAGTAAAACCATCTACACTTTGGAGCACGTATTCAATGCTCAAACCATTCATAACAAGAATCAATTGGATTTTTATGAATTTTACAAAGTTAGCATTTTTAAAAAAGCAGTCGGAAAACTTTCAAAGTTAGAAATCAAAGATTTTTAGTCGCTGAAGAGGTTGATTCTTAAACGACGCTCCCGTTGAAATAATAAGTACCAATTTGTAGTTTTAGTAGTGCAGCTTTCTTTGTTTTTTCTATGACTTACCTAATACATTTGTTTTATAAAATGAACTTGTAGTCTTTTACTTTCCTCGTAGTCGATATGAAAAGTAGAGTATTTAACTCGGTTGAAAGTGACCCATTTCACCTTCGAACTATTGGCGCTCTCACTTTGTTCGAGCGCCAAAATATCTCAGGTGAAATGGGTTACTTTCAACCCTTGGTTAACAATCTACTATTTAACTGAGACAGTTAAACAACAATAATCAAGATATATACTATCCTACTCATCAAGATTATTCCGACAAACCCAACAATGACTTTAGGGAGTAATTAAACACTTGTTTGGTAGATTAATGCTACTTTTCACTTATGTTTCTACTGAATCGCGCCTGAATCGTGCCGCCGCAATCTCCTACTCGGTTAAGGTCTCTGCCGCCGGCACAGTCCGCCGGGTTCAACTGTACCTACTGATGCAGTTTTCTTCAAATCTTCATCGTCGACGCATTTAACAATGCAAACATTGAAGCCCGCCAACGACAACTTGTTATCAACCATTTTGTAGCAAGCCAAGCTCATCCGTTGAGATATACTATGTCGCCAAAAGTCACCAATCTGCTGTAAAGCATCTGGATCTTCGTGGATTCCTGAGAAAAAAGGTACGTATGATAAGTAGGTTCAGTACATGTATAAGTAAAGCCTGACAACTTATTTTTTAGCCTTCGCCATGTTGCGGATTTAAATGGAATTAATTTATTTTAATGGAAATGACTTTTTTTTGGCAATAGTAGTTGAAAGTCTTTTTAATTGTCCCATGTATGTAAATAAATCGAAAGTAATTGTAATTATTTCAGGATAATAATAGAGTTTGTAATCAAAATGCCAAAATTCACACAGTATTTCGTTAAACAATTCATTCGGTACTGATATTCATAGTCCGGTTGTAATAAACTGGTTAGTTCAATGTCTTCCACAGATAATGCTAACAACTGCGTTTAGTTTTCGAAGTTGACAGATCATCCTGCCAAATAGTATCAATTATCAAAATTAAATATAATAAAATTATTTTTAATAAATTCTAAACATTAAATTGCAGTTAAATTTAATATAAAGATATGCTTTATACATATTGAAAGTTGGTTGTAGCAAACTTTTAAAGATATGAAATACACGTTAGCTGATTGGAACACCCTCAGTCCGAAGTGAAGTATGAGTTCTATAGATATATTTTTAAAACTAAACCTAACAGCCCGTGTGAGGTAAAACGGCTATAACTGCTGATGCCATTGACGAGCAAGTGTGATGAAAAGTTATAAGTATTGTAATTGAATTGTGTGAATAAAAATATTACCCAGGGTAGAGCATAATCTCTCATCCGGACAAAATTGTTCCAGTAAGAGCTGAAGAGCACGTTCGTCATCTTCCGGTAGAAGGTCTTGAATAGTCCACACTATTCCATCGGATTCCCACTTATCCCATAATAGAGGACAACTGGAATCCCACACTCTTTTGAATACCATGGTTAAATTGGACCTTGTTATCTGAAACATTTTGATTTATGTAAGTATACAGTATGTATCAGGATGAGAGGCTAAGCTTTAAACTCGTAAAAGAGTAAGTAAGAAATAAGTTTTTGGTAGATATATTATTGAAATACAAGCTCGTATTATTTTTTAGCTTCAAATAATGATAAATCAATTTTGATTGTGAAGCATCCTGTATTCAATATTTACAATATTAAGATTTGACAAGTCAAGGTTAAGATCATAACGAAATGTCAGTTGAAGAAAGTTTGTCAATGAAAATGGTAAGCCAACCTTGTTTGTCAATGTTATTAAGAAAAATAAATTGACATGACACATTGACACGTGACATCTAAGATATTGATAACGTTTTAGTGGGCACTGTGTATACGATAATTTCCACTTAACTTCGGCTGGTACTTCTGTTTAATTATCTAGTTTTAAAAATGACAAGTTTCACTTAATGAAATGCCTTAATAGTTGTGTTTACAGTTTTTTCAAGATGTGTTTTTTGTCATGAGAATAACATAACATTTCACAGGATGTATGGGAAGTGTTAACCGACTTAGAAAAGGTACATCTTTTCAATTATAAATAAAATGATGAATCAATAAATAATCGGTAAACACTAACAGAAAGTGCGAAATAGTATTACATTCGTCATGGCCATTAACGGGTTCAAAGCTTTTTTTTTTTATGACATAGGCAGCAAACGAGCAGGCGGATTGCCTGGTGGCAATTACCGTCGCCCATGGGCACCCGTAACACCAGAGGAGTCACACGCGCGTTGCCGTGTGCCTTTAAGGAGGGTTGGAGCTCTGGGAACCTTACTCACCATCAGGAACACAACACAGCTTGCCCTCTCGTCTTGATAAATACTGTATTATTTACCTATGCAGTTCTTGTCTTCAAGCTTAAATACTATTAGTAAAGCAGGATATCTAATGCTTAAATAGTTTACGTTGTAAATATTTGTAAGTAAGTACTATTGTGAGTAGGTTGTTACCTTGTTAGATAATATGATTAGACAATAAAGGAATATAGATAAGAATTACGTAGGAATACAAGGAGGCAAAGTTAGTGTTTACTTTCCCGTGCTAATATTGAGACCCGAGATAGCGAAAGATTCCAAAATTGATCAAAGAATGGAATCTTGAGCATTGAGAGGGTTTCAAAGCACGAGAGGGGAACACACTTTGGTACCGACAAAAACACTCAATTATTCACCTCACTTCTAAACTCTAAAAGTTAAATGAAAATTATTGGCATCCATAATGTATCATTCAAAACATTAAATAAAAGAACATCCAACCACATCACTTCATACTCGATTAGTAATAAACAATCTATGTGAAATTACTTCGCGCTCTTGTGAATAAAATTCAACTATGCTTTCTTTTTTTTGGATGACCGGTCTGGCCTAGTGGGCAGTGACCCTGCCTATGAAGCCGATGGTCCTGGGTTCGATTCCCAGTCAGGGCATTTATTTATGTGATGAGCACAGATATTTGTTCCTGGGTCATCGGTGTTTTGTATGTATATAAGTATTTATATGTATCTATTTATTATTTATATCGTCGTCTAGTACCTACAACACAAGCCTTATTGAGCTTACCGTAGGACTAGGTCGATTTGTGTAAGATTGTCCCGAATAATTATTTATTTAATTATTATTTATTTTTAAAGGCCCCACCAAGCCCAATGGTTTTCCCAGAAATCTGAAATATATTCTTTCTAAATACTTCCGTTTGGTTATTTACTTTAATAGCGTAAATTTTTTGATACTCTATCTAATATGAATCTTAAAGTCAAATGATTAGGTTGAAATTAAATTGACACGCGTGTGGTCGATAAATCGCTATGCCTGGAATAGGGTTAATAATATTAGTATGAATTGCCTCTGTTGAGGTTGTATATATAGTTTTTAAATATTTATTATTTCTTTTATATTTCGATTTTTAAGTTTTGTAATTTTTGATTTTTGTATGTCAATTTATTTTGTTTGTTTTTGAATCAGTATATTTTCGTTGCTCAAAGCTGTTGGTGTGTTATTTACAACAACCCCGTGTCCTTATCAGCCTCTATTTCAATGAAGTATATAAAACGTGTTATTTACAAACGTAATAAAAACATTTTCGTACGTTAAAGTATTCGTTACTTGACTGTGATATTACTTAATTAGATGATGATTAATTACTAACCTTTTCACCTTCTGAAGAAATCCCATATAAGGATGTGCGTGCTGTAGAGTTCACCTCCTCTCTAGTGGACGAGTTGTAATATGACTGAATTGAATGAAGCAATAGACAGACACGCACGTGAAGATGTTTATCGTACTATCGAACAAAGTGATCCATGACCCACCTAGCGGATAAACGGTTTGAAAGTGTCATTCAATTGATTTGACCCTTTCAACCATTTTAGATCTAGGTAGGTCATGAATCACTTTGTTCGATAGTACAATACAGTGGAGACGGTCTATTTTTAACTTTCTGCTTAAGGCGAGGCCTGAGGATTTTTGGAGTAGAAGTATTTAACCGTTTCAGTGCGGATGACACGACAGGCGTGTCATCAATGTTTTTAACGAATGGCGTATGACACGAGAGGAGTGTCATTTTAAAATCAATTAAAACTTCACCAAATTAAGTTTCAGAAAGGTTCACCCCGAACAAAACTATTATTGTTTGTCGTGTAGAACAAGCTAGTAGCCTTCGTTTCTGAAATATTCAAAATTTTAAGATTTTTTTTCAAATTCAGTTGTTAACAACCTTTTCATGCAGCACTAATTTTACTACTTAGCGTTTCAGTGCGGATAACACTACAGGCGTGTCATCATATTATAGAATGAATACCTATATTATTTTTGTAATTCCAGATAAATGATTGTTACCTTAGAGCATTTAATGACTGGAGACGCCTTTATAAGTTTACCCTTCTGCCAAAAAACTTGCACAATTGTGCAGATTGTTGTATAGACTGACGTTTTAGCAATGCATTTGACACTTCCCTTGCCCGCAAAAACCGTCAGTCTATTTTGTACGAAAAATGACAGCCAAGGCGTCTCCAGTTACTACTTAAATCCTCTAAGTTTGTTACCTATAAGACTCAAATGAATAGTTCAAGGAGAAATGTCGAAGATAGTAAATGCATAGGTTTAAATACGTCGCGCTATAAAAATAATTACCCATTCCGTTACCCCACTATACATAATTAGGAGAGCCCGGAAAATCCATAGCAAAACAAAACACTGTCGTAATCAAACTAGTGTTAGAAACATTTTTTTATCGATATCGAGTTTATTGATGTCTTATGGAATACTGATTCTCTGAAGTTTATTATTTTCAATGAGATTGATTACCTCTTTGTCAACAGACTACGGCCAAGCCAAAAGGGAAGGGTTATTACTTAATATGAAATATAAATAACGTTGATGATTACGTTGCATTTTAGATTAAATAACAATAAAACAAACCCTAACTTTACCACTTCTTTTGCGTTTGGCGTGATTGATTATAAAATAAGTAATGTACCTAAACATATCGGTATGATTTTTAGACGAAACTAACTCGATATCGATAAAAAATGTTTCTATCACTAGTTTGATTATGACAGTCTTTTGTTTTGCTATAGATTTTCCGGGCTCTGATAATTAGGAAAGTATAAACATTATACTTAGTAGAAAATGTTTGTGATATCTGAATTTTGAAAGTCACTTACCATTCATTTCGAGTAAAACTCGTAGTTTAAAAGCTACTAACAGTTTAAAACAATCTTTTGATTTGTTCACTTCCTTGGTTAGATGTTAACTGAACTCAATCAAGTCAAAATCAATGAAAAAAACGGAATTAATTCCGAATTTTATACACATGGCGGATGACACGATAGGCGTGCCATCATATTCCATGGCGTAAGGCACGCCTGTCGTGCCATGAAAAAATTGTTCGCCGCCACAGACTAAAGTTTTCGAAAATGGAACACGCAACGAATCGGTTAAGGTACGATGGTAAATACGTTTGTAACAAACACGATTGGCGAATTCGAATTGATTTCTAAAATTTATTGATATTTTACGGTTGAATTTATAAATATTATTTTACAAAACATGTTTTCTTTTAAGGTATTTTACGTAGTTAGGTATTTCTCTAAGATTATCCAAATCAGTTTTATTAGTACGTTGTGTATTGAGATTGAGGGCGGTAAACAGAAAATTACGATAGTGTGTAAATTGAAGCCGTCACTACGGATATAAGTCGCACGATGATACCAGACATGTTTAGCGACATCGGCTGACTTTGCTGAATATGTCGCCGACAATAGTCATGTCGTAAGACATTTATCCCCTAATCTATCCAAGGCTATATGAATAAATTAAATTTTGAGAACCACAACCTCTTATAGGGGTAATTACGAAATATAAATACTGTGAAATTATGTTTTCTTCGACTATTGTGATACCTACACGATAGTTCGTAGAGCGGGGTAATTATAATCAAAAAATGAATAGAAACCTTAAGACATAGCGCCATAAAATTGAGTTTACAAAAATATCGTAATAACCCCAAGGTAGTTCATAATTTCCCCACGGCCTGAAAAATATATATCATATTTTAATTATTTCATATTATGAACCTCAATACACATAACGGTAAATTACCGCTTAATTATAATAAATATAATCTTACTAAAAGCATAGGCAGCCTAACAACGACAATACCTACAAAACTATTATAAATAATAAATAAACATGTAGAGCATTAGTCAACTCATCCAAATTTATGTTGAAATAGCTCCAATGCACCTTACTAAGTTTTATTTGTATTTATAATAAACGATAACGTCTTTATTTTTGCACGTGCTTGTGCTAGGAGGGCAGCTCTGTCGACACTGTTGAAAGCATTTTGAACATCTACCTTCAGCAAGACCTTTATGTACTTGAAGTTTGTGTGATGTGTGTTCTGAGTGCATGGACCGCAGTCACATGTCACGATGCTCCCACATTGGTTGTTATAAATGATATAAAACATGGTTTGCCAGGGACAATATCACGTAACATCGATGTTAGAGAGAGTAAACTCATAACATTTGTAACAGCTGGTGTGGGAGCACTATTAAGTTTTTTTTTACTTAATCGATGCTGATGAAATACTAAGCAACACTAATGCTGACGCATAATATATTGATAATTCTTATTAATGTTAAATAAACAATAAATATTTATATCTGGCAGTTACAATTTTTACTCATCCCCTTCTTCACCCTCTTCACCCTCTTCCCCTTCTTCGCCATCAAACTCTTGATCACCAAGTAAAGCGTCTTGATATTGTTGGTATTCTGATATGAGATCACTCAAGTTATTATCTGCTTCTGCAAATTCAGATTCGTCCATTCCTTCGCCTAAGTACCAATGCAGAAATGCTTTACGACTAAACATCGATGCAAACTGCTCGGAAATTCTTTTGAACAGCTCTTGAATAGCAGTGGTATTGCCTATAAATGTGGAAGACATCTTAAGACCTCTTGGAGGTATATCACAAACAGCCGTTTTTATGTTGTTTGGTATCCATTCGACGAAGAATTCTTTGTTTTTGTTCTGAACGTTAAGGATTTGTTCGTCTACCTCTTTCATGGACATTCGGCCACGAAAGACGGCGGCAACAGTAAGATAACGACCGCGACGCGGATCGCAAGCCGCCATCATATTTTTAGCGTCAAACATTTGTTTTGTCAATTCAGGAACTGTTAGCGCGCGGTATTGCTGGTTACTACGCGACGTCAGTGGTGCAAAACCAGGCATAAAGAAATGGAGTCTCGGGAATGGGACCATGTTAACTGCAAGCTTACGGAGATCCGCGTTCAACTGTCCGGGAAAACGAAGGCAAGTCGTAACTCCTGACATTGTCGCTGACACTAAGTGGTTTAGATCTCCATATGTTGGAGTTTGTAGTTTTAGTGTCCTAAAGCAAATATCATATAGCGCTTCATTATCTATGCAAAACGTCTGATCCGAATTTTCTATTAACTGATTTACAGACAAAGTTGCATTATAAGGTTCCACTACAGTATCTGAAACCTTGGGACTTGGTACTACAGTAAAAGAAATTATAACTCTGTCAGGATATTCTTCTCTTAAGTTAGACAACAACAGTGTCCCTAATCCTGAGCCCGTACCGCCCCCAATTGAGTGAACAATTTGAAATCCTTGTAGACAGTCACATCCTTCTGCTTCTTTTCTTACGACATCTAGAACTGACTCTAACAGATCAGCTCCTTCAGTAAAATGTCCTTTTGCCCAGTTATTACCTGCTCCAGCATGACCTGACACAATATTATCTGGACGAAATAGCTCCCCGTACGGTTCAGATCGTAAGTTATCCATTGTGGTAGGTTCAAGGTCAACTAATACAGCTCGAGGAACATATCTCTGACAAGCTGCCTCATTGTAATAGACATTAATTCGTTGTAGTTGAAGTTCCGAGTCACCGTGATACTCGCCACTGGGGTCAATGCCATGTTCGTCACTGATGACCTCCCAAAACTGAAATTAAAAACACACGAAAGTAACATTAAGCCTAAAAATAATACAAGTAAGTAGTAAAAGTCGGTCGTCAAGTTACGCATACGGATAGACTATACCGACGTATAATAGCCTATTTCTTATGGTTCCGTACCTCGAGGGAAAACGGAACCTTTTATAAGATCACTTTTTTGTCCGCCCGTCTACGCGTCTGTCTGTCAAGACCCTTTATCTCGGGAACGCGTGAAAGTATCGAGTTGAAATTAACACCATGATCAGGATACACGATTATACACATGTACCCCGGTTTAATGTCAAAAAAATCAAGCAATTAAGTTAACGTAAAAAAAAATTCCCAAGGGAATGAAAATTTATATGCGTAATTCAATTTTACACTAAAGTATAGAAGAATATCTAAAAAAAGTGTACGTTATTACTGGCAAAAAAAAACTTTATTTTAAAGTACGTAACCAATTACCTAGGTTAAGCAACACTATGTGAGGAAAGTAGGGAATAGCTAAAACACGAAACCAAGTCTAATAATATGGTGGGGTTTTTATCGTTTGTCACCATATCTGTCACGTTCCAACAAGTATGTGAGTGTAAAAGTAACGGTAGCGGGATAGACGATAGAATAGCAAACAATCTGTTCGTTATCTTCTATGAATTAATATAATCAATACATATTAAATGGAACTCTCTGAGTGAGTCCTACTCCCTCTTGTCCAGGTATTTCGGTATAAGCTTACCTATTCACTTAGTAACGGTGTTATTGGTAAACAATACGAATCCTGGTGTTAAGGTACAAGATCAATTTTTGATATTAGGTAGGTCATTTAAGAGAAACTAACCTTGGATCCAATTTGATTACCGCACCTTCCTATCTGTACGTGAACTATTTCTCGCATTGTTAAAATCGGACACTACGAATTTTACAAAATAAAATAAAGGAATTACCTACTTACTACTAAAATAATAAAATAAAACGATTTAAAAACTAAATGTCTTAACCTAATGATTAAAAAAAAACCATGACCAATTAGATATCCAGTTACATAATTTCAGTATGGCCATGGATTTCCCACTGGACGCGGTAGGGGAGAGTTGCCCTCGTCAAGTTGTGACTGACTCGAAAGACCCGACGACAAAAGATGGCTAATCTAAATCATTCTTATCAATAATATATATAAGACAACAAACAATATATAACAATATATATATATATATATATATAATATTTATATGTACTATAAATATTATATGTACTATAAATATTATATATATATATATATATATATATATATATATATATAATATTTATATGTACTATATTTATATATTAATTATTTATTAATATTAAAATTGCTAAAGTAACTCTGCCTGTCTGTCTGTTACCTCTTCTCGGATAGATAAGGATGCCTTTAAGCCTGTAGCTTGATACTGTAGTACAAATTATTCCATTACTATATGGTCCTTATCTACTAGTGTCGTCTACGTCGTGTATGGTCCTTATCTAGTAGTTTCTTGCCGGTCATAAAAATCGAAATGCTTCTCGGGTCAGAGGTTAGAGGTTAGAACCGGTGTAGTTTTTATGTTTTCTTCTTTTGTATACTCGACGTGTAAAAGTGCCCTTGTGGCCTACTTACTGAATAAACGTTTGAGTTTGAGTTTGAGTTTGACCATTGAACCAATATTGAATATTAATAAAAATTGTTGTAAAGAGAGTTTGAGTCCCAGGAAAGGACATAGGATAGTTTTGTCATATTCATTACAGGAATGAAAAAGCGGAAATTTACTTATCAGGACTTGATAAAAATACATATGTCTAGAGACATTACAATGTACAAAACCGGCAATAGCAAAATGTTAAGTTTTCTAAATAAAGGTGTCGTACCATGGCACGAGGTCGTGGTATGTACCTACATGGTGGAATTTGCATTCATTGCTTGCTATTAGCTCGATACCATTCACACCACTCAGATCAGGTTGAGACCGTCTCAACCAATCTCACTGGAAGCGAAAACTCAGTAGGAGTATTCCAGTAGTACAAGTCAAGTCTGGCGCGGAAGGGTCCTGGATTTTCCCCAGGCTACCTTCCCCCCACACAGTCCGCTTGCTCTAAGGCACAACACATGTGCATAAAGCCCAAGTCAGATTCCAAAAAAAAAAAAAATCATTGCTTGAATACAACCCTGCTCAAGTCATAATTGCGTCATTTGAATATGAGTTAGAGACCCATTTCTAACTCCCAACTTATTATGTGTCATACTGCTGTGTCTCACAATCGTTCATTGTGAACCTGTGTATATTTGATATAGAATCCCTTGTTCAGTTATGATTAATAATTACAGACAACTCACCTCGCTGCACTGGACAGTGTTTACCATTACATATACACACAGCCGTAACTTATTACTTCACGTGTCCTTTAAACTATATCGACTTAAGTGTTGTCAGATAAATTGAAAACTCGTTCCATTTTACGTTTTATATCATGTAACTTACCACTTGTTTTGACACTCGCGCTTCTCCGCGACAAAAGGTTATAGTCGTTTGTAATTTTAGCGTTATATATTGCTTCAATGCATCTTCTGTGTATTCTAAATACCCTCTTAAACTACCGAATTTCCCCACAGAATTAATAATATTTACCCTTTTTTCTTTGTACAAAGCTGGTTGCTATCATATTTAGCATGACTCGACGGCTACGGCGAAGCCCTCATTAGTCGCCACGTATGTCTGCTAGCTGTTCGCTGTGTCCTTCGGGCACTATTTATCTGACAGACCTAACCTATTCTGTTGTTTTACTTTTGCATGGGTTTACAGAATATAAGTTCTTTGCTAGCAGAAGCTGCTTTTTTTATGAAAAAAGTGAAAATCTTGAGTCTGTTCGTATCACCTATATTTGTTAGGTCCCTATTTTTTACTAATATTTTTAATATTGATCGCATCCCAAAAATTTTGCTAAAAAGGCTTCATTTCATCATATAGGTATAACTATCGCGTGTTCCGAATGTTCCAATTATTTTTAATGGTTTCCGTAAATGTTAAATTGAGAATAGGCAATTAACCGTTGCAGCTGCAGTTATCGCAGACGGGGTCGACGAGGAGTCGCAGCCGTCATGGAGCCGAAGAATATGATGATATTACGAACTTTTTTTTTTGTAAGTATTGTACCGTAAATACTTGTGCAATGTAAAAGTAGTACATGCCTAGTTTCACTCTTATTTAATGCACTGTGTATAATCTTAATCGTAGCTAAAGTGCTATTTTTAAAGATGCTTGTTATATAATACTTGAATGTCCAACATGTCCAATATTTTAAATATATTTTCAGTTAATTGCCTAGCTTATCATTTTGTCATAATATATTTTGTGCTCAATAACTGAAATATTTTGTTCAATATTAACTTTGTATTAATACAAATATCATTATGAGATATATTTTGTTATGTTATGTCATGATTTATGAAACTTTTTAGAGATTTCGGTATTAATTGATGGTTGTAAGTGTAACTATAAGTGATGCTGCGTGGCGCGGCCCGGCTCTTATTTGCCAAAAAGCCTTGTGCCCCGTTCAAAGGAGTTATGATTAGGTAAACATAAATAATACAGAGGCCGGGAACCAAGGGATTGCTGGCCACTGCATATAGACTGTTACAAGGATTGTTACGAGGCCGACAACCCCTTTTCACGCCGAGATACTAAACGAACTTTTGTAATGGCGGCGGATGTTTTTTTTTCCTATCAATCGTAGTGTTTTTTTTTTTAATTCAGGGACAAATCACAATTCTCATATCGTTACAATAGTAAGGAACCCGTTACATTGTTTTTCAGAATCGTTCCAAATTTAGATGTCATTCTGATATCGAATTATCAGATAATAATAAAGCAATTATGACATTAACACACATAAGAAATATGTTGTAACAAAATTGTGTACTTTTTTATGTGTGTAGGTCGTAATTTGCTATTTTTGACCGTATCATAGGGTTTGGTTATACAATTTGTTTCTCCGTGCTCATTCCTTTACCTACTGACGGCATTAACGAGCTGATTTAAGTTGAATACCTAATTCATATTTCATATTATATACTATTATATTTCAGGTGCTGTTGTTCGCTGGACTGTCACATAGCAAAGGAGATGGAATGGGGGCCAGTTTACAAATAGTAAGCAAATTTTTATGTAGTACTCATAAACCTGCTTTTTAGGGTTCTGTAGCCAACTAGGAACCCTTATACTATCGCGTTAGTATTAAAAGAGTTGTAATTTGATATAAATCAATCACGCGAACAAATAGTCAAATTAAAGTTTTTTGCGGTACCTCCTCTACATGTCAAATGTAAAGTCGGGGGAATTGTTACACTTCAACTCTAAACTGTGAGGTGTCGTTAGAAAGGTATTTGAAAAATAATGAGGGTTTATCTTAAACCATTTTTTAAGTAAATATATTTGAAAATAAGGTCTCCTAAATGCCTGAAGTAAAAAAATGTGTGTGTCCTCTAACTTTTGAATCACGAGCCCCAAAAATATGAAAAATATCACGAAAGTACAGTTTTAATAAATAATTTAAAGAAAGGAGCTTTTACAAAACTGACATATTTTAACTTTTCTATAACTCACTCTAATTGAGTACAGTTTGTTGTAGAAACTCCCATTATACTTATGATGCGTGCAAATACCATATTACAAAAATAAATAAATAATATAAAACAAATTGACCAAGCTTGTATTAAGCAGGCCACTGACGAGCCTTCCAAATGGATGCCGTTACAATGGATTGATCCAAATGGAAGGCGTCCAATTATTAGTACACTGACGATGCATCCATTTCATAGATGTCATTGCTACGTGTTGTGTGTGCTTTATCCATGCCGTACAAATGGGTATATTACTTCTGGGAACTGTGTTAGCCATTTACGTAAAAAAGGTTAAAAAACCAAAGAGGACGTGGACGAAGAAAGTTAAGAAAAAGGCAAAGCTACACTCATACTAACTTGCCATGACGATTACGATACTTCTATCATATAGATAAACGAAGTCTCGATCTGACATTTTTACCTATTATCGTGTTCGTGTCCTAATTTGGCGGCAGCACCATGCAGCAGTCTGCAAGGCGCTATAAAAATGGACGTAGTTTTGCATATTCAAGGAGCGTTTAGTGTGCGTCCAGATGGCGTGGTGCGCGTTTTGTGTACGTTTCTAGCACTGACGGTCACTCCAAAGTCGCCACGACGATACGTCGAAATGGCGTGGCATGGTGGATTTCAATCCAAACGGAAATCCAATCAGGGTGCCGTTTAAAAAATATATACGTTTTTGAAATTTACGGACCGATTTTGGAATGCAGCCACGCCATTTGGACTGTTGGAAGGCTCGTCAGTAGCCACCTATCAGTCAGTAGACATCTATTTTCAAAAATTACTGGAGGTATTTTTCTGAAAGTTTCCAGGTAAGTAGTTTATCTTTATATACCAAAATAGGAAAAAGCTGTGATATATGTCAAGTTTCATCCCTTTTAGGGACACACAGGATGACTATGCTGTGCCATAATTTATGCGTTATTATTGAATTTTGCTGTTAGGTACATTTTTAGCAGGCGTTTGATTATTCAGTACATATGTAAAGAATAAGTTAAAGTGTACCCCTGCTCTGGGCATTGGTTCCGGCTCCGGGTTCACCTTCCATATATTCGGAACACCATCGTTCCGTATACAGGAAAGATACCCAAAATACTAACTCTGCGCCGACTAAATCGCGGGCAGAACTTATATCATTGATGTGACAGTTTGTAAAGATTTTTGGATGTTTGTTACTATTACTGAACAGACTCAAATGAAACTCTGCGTACAGATTGACAAAAATATGAATTGTGACATAGGAAAGTTGATATTCTGGTAATGCGTTCCTGTTGGATCTTACGCAGACGAAGAATTGGGCAGAAAACAGTCAGGTTGGTTACACCATTTGTGCAAAGACGGGTGCACAGATAATGATAATGTGATGATGATTGGTACGGAGGTTGCCGACACCATGGATAAAGGACTATTTACCCGACTATCAAATAATAAGGGTAATGTTCTTAGTGTTAATACTGTAAAGCTATGGTCGCCTATAAACGCCGCCGGCCGCTTACAGCGACTGCGTCACAATGCTGCCTATAGAGATGTAGTTGTGGTCTCTCACACGTCGATGTTGGCGTTTTTTTTTTTTGTTCAGGAATGTTGACGCTGATGACAGACGTCGCGTGTAGCACAAAATAGGAGACCAAAGCCTAAGGCGGAACAAAGTTCGCGGGGTCAGCTAGTATTTACGAAAAAAAATACTGATATGAGGTCCTCAAATGGTGGTTTAACATTTTCTTATAATACAATATTATTATTTGTTATAGAAAGGAGCAATAAGTTAGTGTTTACCTTCTCTTGCTAGTATTGAATAAAATGCAACTTACTCTCTATATAATAAAATGCAATCTGTTTTTAAAGAATTAGTGAGGTCATAAAAGAATGTATGTATGTGCTACGTAGTTTTTAGGTGAATATTCATTAAATTTTCAAGTATATATTTAATTCAATTTATAACATGTTTAATATAAATTTAAAAAAAACGTCGTTAAAATTGGGCCCCTTTGGCATGGTGCCGAGTAGGTATGCTGGCAGCATTCCCCCGCTGTATCGCGATACTGATGCGTTGCGCGAGAAACCTGCTCACATATTTAATTAATATAATTAAAATTAATGAATATTCTAATTTAAGTTCAATTTTTATATGTTCATATGTGATGTGTGTGTATAACGTGAATCATATTGTTTCAGCTCGCTCGTCTATCATTCCCGACTGTTGAGACGGTAATCTTTTATTTATTTATTTTTGTTTTAAGCTAACAGATTTCATCTCTCTTTATGTTTCGAACAATATTTCCAGAGGGCATACAATTTACCACCGACATCAGAGGTGGACCCAAAACACAGCTATGCAGACGAGAAATTCGAGAAACTCAAGGTTTATTACAGTTACATGAATGGACGTATACGTGAACCTCATAACCCGGTAAATACTTATATTGGTTATAGTTATTGTAAATAATTAAAGTGCCGTAAATGCTTCCATATCAACTTTAAAATAATTGCACTTGAAAGTGTAATTATGTTGGCGTTAAAATGGTCTTTATTTGATATAACCATTAAGGTTTTTTGCTTTTATTTGACAACAACACGTACTGTATTGGTAAGCCTACTGTATGCAGTGTATGTACATGTAGGTACCTTCTTGTATGTATATTATTAAATTTAATTAAATATAACATAAAATCTCATCGAAAGGTGGCGTCACACGCCATACACATATTTCTTAACTTTAAATTATATTGGTTCCTATAATACTTTAGCAATTATTTGAATGTGATATTGGTGACTCGAGTAGGTATATAAAGCATTATCCACTCTTTACAAAAACCTACGAACGGTACCGACATAGGAGTTTTGCATTGCTGTTTTCTAAAGGAACTTTAGAACTTGAAAATAATGTAATAGGTACATCCTACATCATGATTAAAATGTGAAAGCCAAGCCAAACCAAACCATTGAACATATACTACTATACTATATATACTTGTACTTGTACTACTATATACTATATACTTGTACAACTATTAGTTTTCTACAGACAGAACGCTTTGAAATCCTGGGAAGCGCAGAGCAGAAACTCTTCGACTTTATCGATTCTCACATCAAAGACCTGAAGCGATTACTCTTTGCTACCGACAGTGCGCTCATGTCGATGGTACTACTTAAGCTGAATAAGAAAATGGACACAAGCGAGGCCAAAATAAAGTCCACACAGGCAAAAATACCATTCGGCTTGTACGCCAGCCCAGGTAAGCTAACTTTACGCGGTTAAGTGTGTTGTGCCGGTGAAGACGTTACAGTACTAATTTTTTTTGTCACATTTCACCAAAAATGTATATTGGTACATAAACAGAAAAAACATTTTCTCTAACATGCAATGAAATTTCGTCATTACGTGCGTAATAGGCTTCAAAGAAGGGTTAACGTATTTCATACAAAATTAAAGGCCGGGAAGTATTTAGTTCATGAACAAGCTAAACAGCGGATTTTTTTGTGGCTGTGTGGTAGCTGAATGGTTATAAGACCAAAAATAGTCGCCTTAACGCCTATTACACGAAATTATAATAAATTATATTAAGAACACGAATCTGAGGACGAAATCCTAAAAGTTTGGACATATTGCTTCAATTCAACCTACTTGAGTGACAGAATATTTGTCCTGTTCAAATTTACGATTTTCGATGTCCGCGGTAGGCCCTCTATATTAAAAAATGTGTAGATGTGTAAATATCAAATATTGTCTATATCTACGTTAGTCACCAGAGACCATGGACAATATTTAAAATCCTATGCATTCTCTGCATCTTGTATGTAATCATATACATTTTTTTTTTTTTGAAATTTGAAATATATATTTACAGAAAAATACAACGTAAACAATAAGACTAAAAAAAATAATAATAAAAGAAATTTAAAAAACATCGTTAAAATTGGGCCCCTTTGCCATGGTGCCGAGTATGCTGCAGAAAGGTCTTTGAACATGATATGGGCGCTGGGACCCCACGGGCCTAGGGTTTCGATTCCGAATGGCATAAAAATGTATTCGGAGCCGAGACCCCGGTATTTGTAGTGCTTAAGCTTTTCGGCCGCTTTAGCCGCCGCACCAGCTTCTCCAATGGTTCCAGTGAGGTGAGAAGGGGCCAGGGTGTCTGTGCAGGTGGCGTCCCATACCAGCACCCTTCCCAACCTCCACGGAACCAGTGACATGCCGTCCGGTCTCTTGCCATCGTCCCTCGCAACGCCAGTTGGCTCGAGTAGAGCTGGCACATTGGCTGTTGCAAGAGACCGGCGGATTATGTCATTTAGTGCGGCGTGTCTAGAATAGCGGCCAGCACTTTTTTGGCATGATAGCCCGTGGTGTCCCAGTTCGTCGACTTCACTGCCGCAGGGGCACCTGTGTGGAGTGCAGATACGTACTCCTAGTCGCAGGCAGGTTTCGAGGTGCAGAGTATCGGGCGTAAGGAAAGTTCCGGTGTGTGGCGACTGATAGGCCCGGATCCACTCACCGGGCTATATACATCATATACATTATACATTACATGCTCTCAATTTTGAAATCCACTGTCGAACAATTGGCAACACCAAATACTGCACCACACATATATGCGCGTTTTCAAACGGTCTTCGAGCAACCAATCAGAGGACACGACAGCAGTTGTTTTGATAATGGTGGAATGCAAAAGTTTCTCGACGTGTAAAACTCTGTTTATTAGGACTAAAAAGTGGTAAATGGAAGGTAAATGGTGTTATTCAATGATTTTGTGACTTAGATATAGTGTTATGGGTGTATAATAATTGAAAAATCTACTTGGGCCCGGTTTTTATGTATCTATATATAATTATAATGTATAACATGTATAATTCTATATTTATTGCACAGAATACAAGTGCCTCGGCACATCCTACTACATTGCTTCTGCGCATAGCCAAGAGGACGCACAGATGATTCTCGCCAGCGAACGCAAGCCACACTGCTACACCTTTAGAGGTATGAGTAGTAAGCACGACGACTGATCAACACCAACACCTCGCTCACCAACAACCCGCGATACAGCTTTGGTTTTAGGGCGAGGTGTTATTGATCTGGACTTGTGGACAGAAATCAACTAAAATATTTTCCTCAGGTGCCTTCGCATTCCAAGGATTCTATCATCGCCACTCAGAGACAACGTACGTGGGACCCCACGCGGAGCAATTCCAGGCGAAAGATCCGAGCCAGGGACTCTACTGTCATTCTGATGATAACTGGAGTGACGCCCAGTGTATATATAAGTTAGTATAAGTATATTATTATTAATTTGAAAGTAGATGTGTTGAAAACTAATTTTATCTACACCCATACTGCAAGAGCTCTATAATGCGTTCAGAAACCGTATTAGGCAATGGCATTACTGTAACTATTATTTTCCTAACTAGTGCGTAAAAAGTGCACTTTTTGCACGCTTCGCGTGCGTAAATTTCACTTTTTGAATAATTAGGTTCGATACTCATGTAAAAACTTCTTTAAGACTCGGGTGATTGTCACCCTCGTTTCACTCGGGCTCCAACGTTCACCCTCGTCGAAAAAAAATTTTTTTTTCACTGGTATCGAAATGTACTATTATATGCAAGCTAAAATCTGCACTTTAATGTTGACATTAAAATGCAGATTTTAGCTCAAGTCAGTGCAGAGTTTAAATTTGGAACAGCTGTCAAAACTCAAATAAGTCTCATCAGGTATAACTAAAATAAAAACAAAAAACATTCGTCTTGACAGATGTCATTTGTTTCCTGTTAGGTTTTTGCTTTTACAAAACGTTCAATTGTGAAAAGCTAGTTATTTTACCTACAAAATGAATAGTAGTGAGTCCGATCGGTCCGAGTTCGATATGAACACTCCGCCGGATATCGGGAATGCAGCCACGATGGTATCAAACAAGTTGTTGCCAGAAAAATCGAAGGATAAATACGAGAAGGCGTATAATTTGTTTTATAGTAATGCTGGTAATGTCTCTACGGCTTCTGAACCCATTTTAGAATACTTATGTGTATAGATAAAGTAGTGTATGCAACTGTACATAAATATGTAATAAGGCCTAAACACTCGTGTGATACTATTTTCATACTTGCTGGCCGCTCGTTTGAAAAAAAGACACTCATATTTCAAGGCACTTCATTATGCACCGGGTGCATAAACTACTATAATCTTTCAAACATTGAGTTTGTTTTACTGATTATTTCCTGTTACAGTTACAGTGCCTACCCGTACACTTATAAACCACATCATCCATTCCACCAGGGGTGCCCTGAATAGATGCGTACAAGAGTTTGATCTGTTTGTTTTTTTCTCAGAATACATTCGTTAATAACAGCCTTTTTGTAATTACATCGCATAACGATGTGTTCCCATGTTTAATATACGAGTAACTAGTAATTGTCTGAACGTCTCCGTAACTCTCACTGGTACGACGATTTGGCAGATCGATGTGTGTTGGTTGGTTGGTCAGTGTCGGTCTAGAGGTCGCATTTTTCATCCGATCTCGATGAAATGTGCCTTGATTTATTTGTCAAAAATTGTCAAGCCATTTTTTTATTGTGGTTAAAATGACGGAGAAAAGGAGGGAAGTTTGCTGTCGCGTTATTTATGGACGGATTTCAATCATAATCGGGTAAAAGGTCAAGCCCACACTTCCTTAGAGGTTGTTGTAAAAACACCGTCCCATATTGATATTTTTTGCTTGGTTTTGTTCATTTTCGGGTGAAAAGGCTTTGTAGGATGACAATAACAATGAATGTCGAAGTAAACATTAGAACAGCGCATTGAGCGCATGCGCTAGCCCGCCACGCAGCGAGCGGCAGAGTTGCCCAACAGGCCGAGGCGAAATTTACCTTGAATACGTTAATATGAAGAAAAAAAATTGTAATGTCACAAATTTGATATTTGTATTTAAACTTTCGTGAGACATAATTAATTAATAGGCTAAATAGGTTTTCGAATAGGTAAGAAAAATCGGCAATAAAAAAAATATATACCATAAATTCACTCATAGAAAATGCTCCGAAGGCAACGGTTCACAGAACCACTAGTTATAGATAGCATTTTGCATTAAAAATCAACACATAGAATATCAACATACATATTTATTTTTAAGAAATTGTGCTTTGCATTTCATAAACTAAGGGGTTCGATCAGTGATAATTTTGCAATCAATTTATAAATTATACGATTATAGGAGCAACGGACCGCAAATAGGTATCAGACTTCCATAAAAATATATAAGAGAGCAGAGCAATAAAATTAATCTTCATCAATATCACCAGGGGATGATTACACCGTACAATTTGTTTCAGAATCAACCCTCGTGAGGAATTTCCAGAGTCTGTGGAATATGAACCGAAGATTTCGTATTGGTGCGGACCGTATCGCTATTTCATCCCGGCGACCACGGACGTTCGATGCATCTTCTCCATTTTCTCAATGAATTTCGTATTTCGTTTTGGTTACGACGCAGTCACCTATAAGAGCTCGGATCTCTCTTTCGTAAGAACAAATTACTTATACATGAATTTACGCCCCCTTCCATTAATAAACAAAAAATAAACAAGACGACTTTTGAAAAGTACCTCGGACTTACATTAGATACCCGCCTAACTTGGAATTCACACTTAGAAAAAATTATAACAAAGCTGAGCTCTCTTACAGGATTGGTCCGAGGTATTTCTCGCTGTCTTCCACGCAAAGTTAAATATTTAATATACAATTCCCTTATCAAACCGCACCTCGACTATCTATCTAATCGAGGTATGTGGAACAGCAGGTAAGACTAATTTAGCAGAAATTGAAACAGCACAAAATGAAGTGATAAAGTCTTTATTTAATTATCATTATCTAACACCAACTGAAAAAGTATATAAAGAAACAAAAATAATGAATGTCACACAGACATATAAATATTACACATGTATACTCGTTTGCAAAATCATTAATAAAGACATTCAAACAAATATTTCCTTTTCAAAAAAACATACAGGACAACGAATAAAATTAAGAAATGCCGATAATCTAATACTGCGTCATCATAGAACAAATTATGGAAAAAAATGCATCAAATATGAGGGTGCTAATATATACCAAATGTGATTGAAGAATGTAAGTCTATTATAAGTTTTAAGAAAGCGCTTAATAGTAGTTTATGTATCAGGTATCTGTGCATAATGATAAGGGCTTTATAACAAGAGTGTGGGTTTATGAAACGAGCCGAAGGCGAGTTTCATAATAATATCACACGATTGTTGTAATGCCTAATTATGTATAGTTGCATACACTACTTTATCTACACACATATCATAAATGTTTTAAGATGGGTTCAGGAACCGTAGGGAAATGACCTGCATTATTACTAGTGTTACTTGAAACATTAAAAAGTCAACGAACAAAACAAATGACAGCTTGGAATGGTGGCGTTGCGTATTTCATATCTCAGTCAAATATTTTTTTAAACCATAGACAAGCGAATGAACTCCCTATTATATTGTCACTCGAGTTCTAATGTCGTTCGATTTATATTTAACAAACATAAATAACGAATTGGCGTTTCGTATAAATGACTGTATTAATATCTATGGATACTAGAATAGACACCCCACTTGAATTTGACTGCTGTTCCAAATTTGAACTCATAACCTACGGATTTCAGTAGGTAATGTTAACATTACATCTCCATTCATTTCTGATGGTTGGTAATGCTGGTATTGCCTACGGTTTCGGGACGCATTTTAGAGCACTTATGATATATACGTAGATAAAATACATATCCTAAATAATTAATAATGTCTTCTCAAGTCACGCGCATGCGCATGTTAGATATAAATTATACCTTTGTTCAAATATTTACTTACCGTATTGCACGTTGTAACGCATAATCAACTATTTACTTAATTCAAGTTATAACTGTTATAAGGATAGTTTAGTTAGTGTTTTATAATAATATTAGTTACTGTTTTATAAATAAATATTGTTAATTATTCCAAAACCAATTGATTAACGCTTTGAATAATTGTTAATTTCAAATATCATTTGGATCATACGATGGCCGGCGGCGTTTAAATAATGTTGTTATTATATATTGTATTATGAATATAAAGAATTGATAATTAAATTATATTGAAATACAAATAAACATGTATGTTATTAAAATGCCAATATATAAACACCACCGTTATTTCGAGTTTTACACGCATAACATTAATAAAAACTTAATAATCTTTAACTACTTAATAATAAATTCAGTAATTATTAACACTACAACAGGAAAAATGCATATGTTAAATATGATAAGCATATACACACTATTAAATAAAACTGGCCGAACCTATTTAATAAAATATAATATAATTTTTAATACTTAAAATATATATGTATATAAAAAAATCAATAATAAAATTATTTTCACTTCTCATGCTCTAAAAGTGTGTCATATTATGCTTGCCAAGGCGGACTAAAGTAATACATTTAGCCTCTTGGGAAAATATGTATACATATTTATGATATACAAAACATTTTTAATTGACCAACCAGAACACTTCATCGTATTAAATCCACCAATCACGACAGATATCGAAGTTAATCGCAACTCTAGATTCTTTTTTGGTGCGAATACTGTTTAAAAATGTGAAATCATTAAAAAAACTTTGTATAAAGTATCAACCAATCAGACAATACCACAATATTAAAATGGACCAAAGAGGAAACGCAATCAAATTGTTAAAGCATTAGGTGCTTTTTAGTTCCTACTTCACAAGCATTAAAAAAAGTTTAAATCATTGGCAAACTCTTTGAAGCCCCAATTATACGTTGTCTATGGCATTTATTCACGGCGTATATATCCTATCTGTATCAAAGCAGTGTAAAAAATACACAGACTGCCAAATTAAACATTTTTGACTTAGAATTCATTGCGGGTGAATAAAATTGTATTTGTTAATTGTTGAAATGTTATTTTATCTTATTTTCTCGCAATCGAAGTGAAAACTAGTATGCATAACTCGGGTCTAAACGCCATATTACCCCTCGAACAATTTTCCCTCACTTCGTTCGGGAAAATAACCATCTCGTGTTACTATGGCCTACTTTAGCCCCTTGTCAAACAATCTACTATTACACCAATCAACAAAACTAAGATGCATAAAGCCTAAAGTAACATACGAACCTACGAATATACGAACTAAAAAATACACGCTTAAACAATCATGATACTTACTAGCTATTACTTACCTGTTAAGCCGCATCTATTCGCCAGCCTGAATCTGAGTTTATTTCTCCTTGTTTACGTAAAACTTAGGCGATGCATCAACGATGTGAGCGCACCCGCATGATTTTTATGCCCATGTTTTCAAAATGTACCCTCTTTTGTTTTTACTCTTGAACTACACTGATATTTAATTGTATTTAACTAAGTTTTGCACTGTGCATTAGTTTTTAGTCGTCATAATCTTCCTATGTTAATTAAGTTCTCATTTAAGTGAATTGTGTAAAATTCTTATGGGAATAAATGTCTTTAAACCTATGAGTCTGTTCAATCTTAGATAGATAGAACAGACTCAGAACAGACTACATTACTGTATATGTATAATACAGTCATAAATGGTTTCATAATTAATAACGTAAAAATAAAGAACTACTATCATCGCCTGTGTTACAATTTTGAAATATTAAGTACTGCTGAGTTTCCTGCCGGAAATATATGTAATCTTCTCAGATTCTGAGCTGGTGCAGGGCTAGTTAATTCCATAGTCTGTTTCGTATTTAAGTGGATTATTTTTAACTTTTTTTATATTATAGTCTTTAAATGTTGTTTGTGGGATGTCTTACAGTTTTAAAAAGCACTGAGATCGATCTGATGATGCGATTGGCGTAATTCTATTAGTATACACATACATTTTTCAACGCCAACAAACTCTAAACCTATGTTTTATAATTACTAACGTGTCCCTATGACTTCTACGCCTTTAGGGATACAAAAGACGCCTGCATCAAATCTAATAGCAAACATCCGTTTGCACTTGCACTCAAGAGCAATACTCGTAATAACAGGCCATAAACTACCTACTCTGTATCTCTATTCTAAACATGACTATTATACAGAGGTTTAAGCATAGCTTATAGAATATTGCTATGTTTGTACAGTGTTAGTTGCTTCGTTTAGTATATATATATATATGTATATATATATATATATATATATATATATATATATATATATATATATATATATATATATATATATATATATATATATATATATATATCTTACTTGTCATTAAGTCATAAGCCGTTTATTTATAATATTTTACATATTACATGTCATGTTATTGATTATTTTTAACTTATTCTATTAATTACAAGGAAATTAATTATAAAATTATTTAAAAAATATTGCATGAATAATATGTTACGTTAATAATTTATTAGTTTAATATTCAATATAAATGCGAAAGTAACTCTCTCTGTCTGTTACCTCTTCACGCTTAAACCGCTGAACCAATTGGGATGAAATTGAGTATGGAGAGAGTTTGAGCTACAGGGAAGGACATAGGATGTTCTTTTTTTGCCACACGACGACGAGCTCGCGAGGAAAAACTATTCATACACATATTCTTAAAAAAAAAACTCTTCTTAGAAAACATACATACATTAGTTTACAAAAAAAAGAGTTTAGATAATCAAATGTTTAAAATTTGATTTTTTAAGATTATTTACTTTTCACTCCACTGCTCGGAAATATGGCCAAAGATGGATTGAAATGAGAGTAGAAAGTTGCTCTTAGTAGCACTATTCAAAAACAGTCTAATAATGTAGATTTGCAACGTAAAGTGTGGCAAAGTGTAGTAATTTGCGGCCGTTTTTACTTTCTACTCTGCTATTGGTCGATTATTTTTGACATTAGTAACTCTTTAAAAAATAAAACATAATTATGAGAGCAACATTACATTTGAGCGTTTAATTAAAAATTATAGCGTCAAATTCACTCATCTCGGCTCGGCCCGCGAACTTACTCGTCCATCTATTGCTTATAGATCATGTAAATGACACAGTTCAGATAAGAAAGCATATTAAAGTATGTTTTGTGAAGTCGAATTTGTTTATACATTATTATTTTTACTTTTATATTTTAGTATTTTCATATCTTGTAATAAACTGTTTGATATGTTTTCTTATCGGACTACGCATAATTATGTAAGTACTTTAAGATTTGATGTATCACTGTATTGAAAAAATAAGTCCCGCCGTAGTTTCTTGCCGGTATCTTCACGGGTCAGAGGTGTAGGGTTTGAACCGGTGTAGATTTTTGTTTTGACGTTCATAAGTGCATGTAATGTGCCTAAATTGAAAAATAAAGATCTTTTATCTTTTTTTTATCTCACTTTCTATACCTGGACAACAATGTACTATTATCCCCAGCCACCCACAAATCAAAAGCTAGTCTAGCCTAGTCAAATACAATTTTGAATTGCTATAATTAAAAATTAATAATGTAATTTTCTAGGTCTCTGGGCTGCTATAGGATACCTTAATAGTGTATAAAAATGTGTATATCGTTAACTTTACAAACACCATTACAGATGTATCAGAATGGACAAGTGTTCTACACGGACGAGCCGTGGGCCGGCATGTCTTGCTGGAACTGGGCCTGCAAATGGCGCCACAACCAAAACCAGCGGGGTAACGAGTTTTTCGTCAACTGATGACTGAAGCTCTTATAACATTCAATTAACACTGATTTTCAAAACTGACATTAATATTATGGATGCCAACGTTGTCTGGATGAGATCGCCCTTTGGCAATAAGACCGCTTCTATGGTTACATCTACCTAAAGTTATTTTTTCTTATCTATCTCCATACCTGGATTTTAAATGTATGAGTTGTGCAATAAAGAGTTTTTTATTATTATTCTTTGTATGTTTTTCCTGTACTACTGTTCAAACTAAATGTACTGAATTTTATATAAACTTTTTTGGAGTTCCGTACCGAAATATTAAAAGGGGAACCCTATTACAAAGCCTTTGGCTATCCGTTCGGCTCTCTCTGTTAAATGTTTATGGATTATGTATTTCGGTTGTCGCTATCAAAACAAAGACTAAAGAACAGTTATTTGTCTTTACAATGGAGCAAAGTCAGGGTTTAGGTAGTTATCTTCTCCAGCTAAACTTGAGGCTCGAGCTTGCGAAAGACTACAAAATTGAACCACGAACGTAGCCAGTACTTCAAAGAGTGGAATCTTGAGCGTTACGACGTTTTCAAGGAAGTTTTTCGCTTGTGTCAATAGCTATTCGTTATCTAAAGAGGTTTAATTTGTATAGTCACTTATAAGTACCTACCTATTTGCCAAGATAATTAAAAATAATGTCTTCTTTTTCTTTTTTAATATATGGATTTCTATCAATATATCAATCGATGATTTCGCCAAAAAATGACAAATAAGTATTTAATAACATATCATCAAGTTTGCTCTTAGATTAGAGCATGACGTTGTTCAGTTGTAGGCTTGCGATTTGTAAAGTGGTAGTTGGTCTTTACAGAAAGCCAAGAAACGACCGTAACGTCGGCTGTCGGGTCATGAGCAAAATAGTGGTGACACGCGCTTTCAAATAAATTCTTCATTAGCAGCACATTTTTGTGTTAGATTACTGCATAGGTAAAGTTATTAATATTACGCACTAAAATACATTAATCTTCTGAACATTTTTCCTCTCGCGTTAAAATGTGACGTATACGCTAACGTCTCAAGTAGTTAAGAACGAACATGAACCTTGCAGCATCAGGAATAGTTATTTGTTATACAAGGGTGCAAAATTGTATTTTAACTGCGAGTGTGGGATTGAAACTCGAGCAAGCGAATGGATTCTATAGTTTAACCACGAGCAAAGCGAGTGGTTTTAAAATAGAATCCTGAGCGTAGCGAGTGTTTCAATACACGAGAAGTAAATTACAATTGCACCCGTGTGTAGCACAAAACTTTTCCCCTCACTACAGCGAGGAAAGTGAAACATGCAAAAAAAGTTTTGAAATCGAATTGACTTTTTCTTTGCGTTTAGATACATTCAACATTTTTACAAAAGGTGCCTTTAGCTTGGTTACCTTGTGGTGGCCAGTACGATTTTCGAATGGTCTACTTCGATTTTTAACTCGGTGCGTTAGCGAGGCTCGCCCGCGCTCGCCGCCGTCGCCTCGGGGGCAAGTGAGCTGTACTTCGCGAATTTAGACTTTAAAACCATAGCAATAAGAGCTATGAGAAGTCAACTTACTTTAATCACTAGTGGATAAAATGCGTTTTTACCCTCTCGTATTAAAGGATAAACAAGCGCTTTACGAGCTAGTGAGGGGAAAAATTGCTTTGACAGTGCGGCACCGCAACATGCGACCACGTTAGCGGTGGTTCAAAGGGTTAATGAACAAAAAACAACCTTAGACTTAGCCAACCTGCAATTCCAAAAATAATATAAATATAATGTATGTAATAGTTTATGTATCTGTGCATAATTAAGGGCATTTCATAAGACGAGTTTCATAACCGTCTGACAACCGGTCTGGCCTAGTGGGTAGTGACCCTGCCTATGAAGCCGATGGTCCTGGGTTCGATTCCCAGTCAGGGAATTTATTTGTGTGATGAGCACAGATATTTGTTCCTGAGTCATGGGTGTTTTCTATGTATTTAAGTATTTATATGTATCTATCTATTATATATATCGTCATCTAGTACCTACAACACAAGCCTTACTGAGCTTACCGTAGGACTAGGTCGATTTGTGTAAGATTGTCCCGAAATATTTATTTATTTATTTATTTATTTATTTATAATAATATCACACGATTGTTGTAATGCCTAATTATGTATAGTTGCATACACTACTTTATCTACACACATATCATAACATCGTAAGTGTTTTAAGATGGGTTCAGGAACCGTAGGGACATGACCTGCATTATTACTAGTGTTACTTGAAACATTAAAAAGTCAACGAACAAAACAAATGACAGCTTGGAATGGCGGCGTTGCGTATTTCGTATCTCAGTCAAATATATTTTTTAACTATAGACAAGCGAACGAACTCCCTATTCTATTGTCATTTGTCACTCGAGTTCTAATGTCGTTCGATTTATATTAAAAAAACATAACGAATTGGCGTTTCGTATGAATGACTGTTTTAATATCTATAGATACTAGAATAGAAATCCCACTTGAATTTGACAGCTGTTCCAAATTTTAACTCATAACCTACTGATTTCAGTAGGTAATGTTAACATTACATCTCCATTCATTTGATTTTTAAGGTAATGCTGGTCATTGCCTACGGTTTCTGGACACATTTTAGAGCACTTATGAAATGTACGTAGATAAATACATATATCTACGATTTGACTGAAAATAAGATACCTATAGTCAGTAGGTATATAAACATACCTTTCAAATAGTTTATAATCAGGAAAGTTGTTTTCACAGTCAATGATCCGGCATTATATTTCTTCAATGGCTATCGATACAATAGTCAGAAACCAACAAACAAGAAAATCAAATATAAACCATCATCACTTTGTTGCAGAAACTACGAATCAAACCCTCAGATAATAATAGATCGTGTAAAAACTTGAAGAGGATAATTGATTGTTATCGATAAGTGGATCAAATAAAACAATTCATAAATTAATTTGATAACGGTAAAATGACTACACCGTTCAGACTAGTCTTTCGACGCAGGTTGTATGGGACGGTTTGAAATTAATTGTTGGAATATATCTACGTTTATTTTTGATTACGCTGAAACATCGGCTAGGGAATATCTTAAATATTTAAATCGAAAGAAAAATTAAAAAAAAATGACTCGAAGCGGGACTCAAACCCACAACCAGTAGATCACTAGCCCAGTGCACTACCAATTGTGCTATACGAGTACCGCCTAGACTTGTCATTTTTTCTATTTTATCCCTCGTTTACGTCCTCATGGATGACGTATAGACCCTTTAGGGGTTTGACGTCTGGTTCCCAAAACGTCTTGTTTCCATTTAGACCACTTCCCGAAATGTGAACTCCCACAATAGCCTTTTCCCATTACGCACACTTCTTAAAACGTCTACTTACCAAAATGTTTATTTCCCATTATGTCCATTTTCTAATGGGGCCTTTTCTCATTACGCACACTTCTTAAATAGTCTACTTACCAAAATGTTTATTTCCCATTATGTCCATTTACTTATGGGGCCTTTTCTCATTACGCACACTTCTTAAACAGTCTACTTACCAAAATGTTTATTTCCCATGGGCACTACCCACTACCTACTGAACACTATTGATACTGTGGATTCAGGCATCAACCCGTCATACCAAAGTTTTGAACTGGTTTATAACCGCCAAAAGCAGCATTATTGTTTAAACCCGCACTACAGCTGGCGTATTAGGCCAAATATTCGTGTCTATTTTTTTACTAAAAGGCACCAATATTTGGAATACCCCTACCAAGTGTAATGCCACCGGGTGGTGAGAGAACATCATACTGGAAAAGCTTAACAGCAGAAGATTTACTACTTAGCTATATTTTTCTTATTTTAGAAGGAAAAATGTTGAAAGTTAAACTAAAAGAACAATAAATAAGTTGTAGTATATTTTAGCAACAAATTAAACTTAACATAGCTCTACATGCTATTATGTATCATATAACTAAATAATGTGAAACTGTTAACATCAATCAATGTCGTCGTCGTCGTGGGTGTAATTTCTTCGTTCGGAAAGTTGCTCCCAAACCATGCTTGAAGTCAATAATTTCTTTCAAAAATCCCATACTTGTCAATGACTTATCTTCAAGTTCTACGGTGAGTAAAGAAAGCTTTGTATCAAACAAGATGTCCTGCTTACGCCGATTGTTTTTTAATCTGTTGAAAATACCTTGTTTCATTTTGAAATCACCGTGAATTGCCTCTTTACGCAGTTTACTTAAAAACAAGTAAAAATTAGGAGTTTCCGGTATATATGCGTTTAGACGCCGATGCCACCCCTCTAGGGCATTCGTTGTTCTAAATCGCTGTTTAGAACAACTTAACATTGCAGGTGACTGGCGAGGATACCAAAAATCTTTAAAATATTCCAGAAAATCTTCAGTTTGGGTTGTTTTTCCTGGTATTTCCAAGATCGAAGACCAAGCTTCTGCAAAATTCGCAGCAGGTAGAAGCGAAAATAGAGCACAATAATCGACAACCTTCTTGCCGGTTCTTGTTACGTTGGCTTGAAGTTTTTGCTTTTTGTGCACAGCTTTATTAAAATGAAAAAGCATATGGTAATGTTGGCTCTAGGAAATATTTCTTTTACGGCATTAATCTGAGCCAGCTCACAGTCGCATTTGTAAGTAGTCACGGAAATGCCAAGCTTCTCATATAAAAGCTTAAATAACCGAATGTAAGTCCTTTCTGACTTATTAGGCAATAACGCGTAGACTATGGGGACAACATTACATACTTTTCTGTGGACTTGACGTCTAAGTGAATCGTAAATAGTTGAAAAAAGGCACTGGGACACAGGCAAAAGTACCATCTCCATAGTATATGCCATTCTTGTTTGCATATGCCTTAATCATTTTTTGCCAATTTTGTACAAAAAATAAGAATTCTATCGTCGGTACCGTCGTCCGCAAGTAAAAAAGATTTTTTATACATTTCCGGTACCTGTACCTCTTCTAGTGTTTTAAAGACTAATTTATCAATAGCAAGGTGTTTTTTTCGCTCCCTATATAAACTGCTTTTCACTGATGAAAATGCAGGTATTTCGGGTAAATAACGTTTTCCATGCTCTTTAAGATCAGCGAATGTATCTTCAAATATCTGCTGTACAGGACCCAGGTTTTCACATACTTTCCTTTTGCAATCAGATATTTTCATTATTATCTCGTTTTTAATAAAATCTTTTCGACATACATGCGTCGATTCTCGCAGAATGTTTTTTTTTGAAGCGTCAAGAGTGATGCTTGCTGCACATTGATCTCGTTCTGTGCACCTCCACAAAGATGATCCATTTTTATTACTTTTAACGTACAAACTTCAGAAGTACGTTTAATACAGCTCGGGTCAGGCTATAGGCTATGTGTGGGGTATTGTTGGATAGGTTTTTTTAAAATGAATAGGGGTTTCCTAAAACAACTTTTTAATAATAGGTAAGGTTTTCGAAATAAATGCTATAAAATGGTTTGGACAAGAGTCACTCGCCCCATAAGTGCTTAATACTGCCACTGCGAACGAAGTCGCGGGTATCAGCTCGTTATAATATAATTATGTATATTTTTTTAAAACTAGAAGCAATAATTTCAGGGAGTGGTAAAGATGAAAAGCTTTGCATTTTGGAAAGAAAACATTTATCCATTATGAAAAGTTATCGTTTCGGGAAGTAGCCGTTTTAAAAAGTTTACATTTTGAGAAGTGGTCATTTAGAAAAGTAGTGATTTTGAAAAAGTTAACATTTCTGGAAGTGGTCATTTAGAAAAGTAGTCATTTTGAAAAAGTTAACATTTCTGGAAGTGGTCATTTAGGAAACTAGCCAGTTTGAGAAAGTTAACATTTCGGGAAGTGGTCATTTAGGAAACTAGCCAGTTTGAGAAAGTTAACATTTTGGGGAAGTGGTCTAAATAGAAATCAGACGTTTTGGGAACCAGACGTCAAACCCCTAAAGGGGTATAGACAGATCTGCCGTAAGCGTATTGAACACTTAACGGCATCGAAGCCTCTATTTTCAAACGTCTGCTAACAAATATCTTCGATATATAGATCATATGAATAAAAACTAATAATCGTAGTGAATTGCTACGCCTCGATCACGTTGAACGCAATTCAAGATTCAGTTATGAAAGCCAGCGAGCATGTCTGTAAACGACATGACAACCAGAATATCAGAGTCGGCATTAAATTCGTGTAAAGAACAAGTCGTATTAAAAATGGGTCACATATTTTTTATTTTGAAAAGGCAGTAACTGAATTACATGAAGCTGACCCAAAGTTCAGCATGTGTTCATACGAAGAGGTAAAAAGCTCCTTATACAGGGCTAGACACAAGGGTTTAGACCTACACAACACCGAATTCTCCCGCCTGGAAGAAGTCACGGTACCGCAAATACTCAAAGAAGAGTTTATTCTTCCGCCTGAAAGAAGTCAAGGTACCGTAAATACTCAAAGAAGAGTTTATAGTTGTAGGAAATGGCGATGAATACAAAATACCTACTTATATTTTCGACTTCACATGCGCAGCCATTCATGGGAAATTCCAACACACAATACAAACAACTCTATACAGTGCATGCCGGAATAGGTAAGAACAGCGAGACCACTAATGTGGTACCTGTCTTGTTTGCCTTGCTGGCCAATAAAACAGAGGACACTTACCGCCGATTGTTCAAACTAATTCGGGATAACTTGGGCGTATTCATAAACAAATGTAAGTGCGATTACGAACTCGCTTAAATTAATGGCTGTGGATCGTTTCGAAACGTTAAACTTTCGGGATGTTTTTCCACTATAATCGGGCAGTGTGGAAAAAAAGAACAACAGAAACAGAGTAATTAAAGCAAATGCAACTAAGGAAAGCAGGAAAATTATCGAATTTTTTGCGGTCTTACCTCTGTTACCTGAGTCCGAGATAAATAGTAGTCGGGTATACTTGCGGAAATACCGGCACCGGTTAACACGCCAGTACTAAAATTCAAAAAATATATGGAAGACACCTTGTTGAGACTGGGTACCTACACTTCTCTGTTGCTTTTCGGCTGAGCCGTGACGTTTGCGAACCCCATGCATAACCATATGCGGCTCAGTAGTGGAAAGAAGCGGTCATCAGGCTCTGAGTTGTTGCCGTTGTGCGGGGAGGTTTCCATGGCACCACGCCCTCAACGATATTTTGCAGAGGGCCTTAGTAGCAGCGAATGTCCCATGTGTGCTGGAGCCACAGGGCCTTAACCTGCCGGGTTCTAACCCAATTGAGGGTTGGCATAGGAGAATGAACACTAACATACCCAAACGACCCAATTTTTACTACCTCTTACACAAGCTTATGAAAGAAGCAAGCCATGTATGTATCAAGAAAAAATACCTATAGCCTGTTTAATTTAAACTAACACAACCTTTATATTGAAATATGAAAGATGCTAGCAAGTACTAGACTAGTTTGACAGTCTGCCTTCTTAGTGTCAAATAAAAACAGTTTAACGTATATCATACATTTATAGAGTCGTTAATGTGAATACATATATTAGACTAGCTTCTGCCCGCGACTTCGTCCGCGTAGAATAGTTACTTTTGGTCTTCGCTTATGATATATAGCCTTTATCTATAAATGGGCTACACACACACACACTACTGAAAGGATTTTTCAAAATCCCAAAATTACTTTGAAAAGGCATATCAAGTTAAAATAACATACACACACACAACCGCCTGTTGTATGTATGTACCTATGTGTGTTAACACTTAAACTTTTAAACCACTTTCCCGTAAAACTTCGCTTTCTTAGGATTCCGTACCCAAATTGTAAGAACGGAACCTTATTGCTTAGACTTAAAACGTCGGTCTGTCTGTCTGTCTGACGGCTATATCTTATGAAAAGTGTTACCATAAAAAACTGTTTTATTTACCAATGATACGGAACTCTTCGCGCGCGAGTCTGACTCGCACTTAGCCAATTTTTTTATGCCTATTAAGTATATGAAACGTCTACAAACGACTGCACATTTGTGCAGTGTAGCACATCTTTATTTAAAGGCAATACGGACTTTTGACACCTTCATTTGCGTATGACTGTACCTACATTCCAACCCCATAAGCGATTAAAAAACGCTCATCTCATTTCATATCAAATGACGCTGAAATTACTCATCTTGTTCCTTATTAAGTACTACTGTGAAGAGTGTGAAATGTAATTCTTTTTTTATATACTTACCCTCTTTTTGAAAAATACTTTTTTAGTGCACATATTTTAAAACCGTTGTTGTTTTTGTCAACAGCGACCCGATTAACCATAGGAAACATACACATGTCGTTTTTCAGACTTTTTAAACCCCATTTTCTCCTATTAGGGGTTGAATTCTCAAAAATGCTGAAACACGTGTTTACTCATTTGTCGTTAGGAATACTATTGTGAAGTTTCAAATTAATTGGTGTAACTAATCATAAATCCCCATACAAACTTTGGACCCCCATTTCACCCCCTTAGAGGGTGAATTTTTAAAAATCCTTTCTTAGTGCACCCCTAGACCTTATAAGGAACCTGTGTGCCGAGTTTGGAAACTTTAGACCCAGCGGTTTGGGCTGTGCGTTGATTTAAGTGAGTCAGTCAGTCAGTCAGTCAGTCAGTCAGGACTTTGAGATTTATATATATAGATTCTATCAAATTTCATAAAACTTAACTTACAATAGTTATGTATCATGGCTTCAACCAATTTAAAGCGTGGTAAAATAATTGTTGCACAATCTCGTGAAATTGTAAATAATGTATATAACTATTTTAGAAAAGAACCTAATTTATTTAAAAAAGAAAAATATAAATATCATCAAAAAATTGTGGACAGGGTTTGTGAGCAACCGGATTTCGAGATGCAGCGTATTAAAAATTTTGAAGGAAAACGACAAAATCTCAGATCAGTCACCTAAAAATCAACAATCCAAAGTAGTGCCCGGCAAAAAATATCGTTTAAAAATGGATGATTTTGATTATTGCTTGATACGACGAATTTGCTGATTTGATGTGACTTTCATTATCAAAATCGGCCAAGCCGTTTACGAAATATGAATAAAAAACGGTTGAAGCCGGTTTTTTAAATTTTAATTTCATGACTATTTTATTATCAATGATTAATGCGACATAACATCGTACCTACTTACACCAAACAGTAAAATTTTGACTCATGTATGTATATATATATTTATACTATACTGTATACAAGTATAGCTTCATTCAATAATGAATGTTCAAATTCATGTCGCTTCTGCATAACAAATTTCCTAGGTCTACCGGTTAATAATGTCATCTTGGCAGGTGCTTATACATTGCGTTTATGATACTTCAAAATAAATGCTACCTAAAAGTTATCGCGGCAATGTATATAGTGTCATTTCCGACTCCGGATTTAAGCGATGATACCCGAGAAAAACCGAAGTCTTAACTGATTTTAATTGTCTTAAGTAGTAAAACTTCTGCTGTCAAGCTATTCCAGTATGATGCTCTCTAACCAACCGGTGGCACTACACTTGGAAGGGGGTTTTCCAAATATTGGTGCCTTTTTGCACGAATATTTGGCCAAATACGCCAACTGTAGTGCGGGTTGAAACAATAATGCAGCTTTTGGCGGTATGACGAGTTAGAACAACATTTTGGTATGACGAGTTGATGCCAGAATCCACAGTATCAGTAGTATTCAGTAGGTAGTGGGTAGTTCCCATTTAAAGGGTGAACACTATTAAATTGTCGCAGGTCGAACATGCTACAGACGACAAAATAAAAATCCAAAGTGCTCAAAATTCTTTATATGACTAATTTTATACAGCGTAAAATCATTTTAAAAAATATTAGGGCTATTTCATCGAACGACGAGAAAATTTCCGGACATTACTTTTGACGTGATTCATTGAATTTCGCACGGAATCATCGCTTAACAATTTTGTGCATTTAATCCATTTTCGTTGAAAATCTGGTAATGAAGTGGCAGGTTGGCAAGTTTTTCGCAGTTTAGTTTTTATATTAGCCCAATATTTTTCGATGGGGCGAAGTTCGGGACAGTTAGGTGGGTTACTCTCCTTAGGCACTACCTCGACTGAATTCGCCTTATACCATTCCAAAGTTCGAGACGAATAATGGCAACTTGCTAAATCTGGCGAAAACAATGTTGAGGAAGTGTGTTTCTTTATGAATGGTAACAGTTTCTTTTTCAAGCATTCTGATATATAAATATCGGTGTTAATTGTCCCGGTAGTGATAAATGGTGAGCTCCTCATGCCGCACTGGCATATAGCTTGCCAAACAAGGTATTTTTGCAAATTTTTCTACCGGGATCACCTTATCCGATTCGTCAAGATTCGAGATGTCACGAGAGGAATAGTACTGGTTACCTGGTAAAGACTTGAAATCTGCCTTGACGTAGGTTTCATCGTCAATAATTAGGCAACATTTTTCTCAATCAACAAGGTATACAATAACCTAGAACGTCTAACCGCACGATTATATTGATCCACAGTTCTCTTGGGAGCCTTTTGCTTCTTATATGTTGTAATGCCGCATTCTTTTTAATTTTTGGACATTTGCTTGACTAGTGCCTACTTTTTTCGCCACATCCCGGGAAGAGATACTCGGATTCTTATCAAATAGCTTGCACACCTTTGATTGTAACTTAACATTAGATTTTCTGGTGGGTTGACCTTCATGCCGCTTCCTATCTATAGTTTCACCTTGTTTAATTTTTTTTAGGGTTCGTTGAACCGTCCTCCGAGTTGTTTGACAAGATTTTGCCAGATCTAAAGTTGATAAATGAGGATTTTTACTGAATTCTTGCAAAATTAATTCGCGAACATTTTTTTCGTGTAACGCCATTTTCATAAATAAAAAACAAATGAACATTTTATGGTTGTCTAATATATTACGAGCCTTCTAAATTTAAAATTTTAAAAGAATATTCAAAAAAGGTTCGATGCAACACGCTAGCAAAGTAAAAATGTAGGCGACAATTTAATAGTGTTCACCCTTTAAATAAACATTTCGGTAAGTAGACTATTTAAGAAGTGTGCGTAATGAGAAAAGGCCCCATCAGAAAATGGACATAATGGGAAATATACATTTTGGTAAGTAGACGTTTTAAGAAGTGTGCGTAATGGGAAAAGGCTATTGTGGGAGTTCACATTTCGGGAAGTGGACTAAATAGCCAGCAGACGTCGTGGGAACCAGGCAGAGTCACTACCAACTAAGCTACGCAGGCCGTCAAAGTTATTTCTAAGTTTCAACTTACGCACTAAAAAAACACTTTTCATATTAAAATCAGTAGGTATTATTTATTATACACCGAGGCCCTGAGGAACCCAAAAGATTTTAACAGCGTACTTCAGATGATATTGATATTACTATTAATTAATGCCTTTATTGATAATAAATATGTACACTGTACAGCAAACTAACTACTTAAATCTAGAAATATTAACTAGCTTAAATCTAGAAAATTAAATAAAAACTTTAATTAATGTTATAATCCAATTAAGTATTTTAACAAAATATTGTTTAGAACCAAACTAATTAATAAAGCTAAGCATGTCCACGTGAACAAATCATTAGATGAATGAAAGAAAGACAATACTATCCCTAGGCGAGAAACACGTCCCAATAAGCGGTTTCTGTAGCCTGTGGACGCCTGTGACGTCAGAAACACAATTTAGACAAAATGCATTGTAGACTACTTGCATTAAAGACGAATAGCGTTTTAGACAAGTTGCGTCTTAGACGAGAGGTATTTTTAGACCAGTTGCTTCTTAGGCGAAAAGCATTTTAGACCAGTTGCCATGGGCGTTTTAGACAAATTGGTTTTAGACCACCTGCTTTTTAGACCAGATGCAATATAGACGAGCTGCTTTTTAGACCAGATGCTACATAGACCAGCTGCTTTTTAGACGAAACGATACTAACCCATAAAAAGTATGTAATGACAGCTAATGTCGTACAGCCAATAATACGTCCGCGGAAATATTGTGTTATCGGTGATGTATTTATAACGGAGATACAATATGGATAACGGAGAGCCAAGTAACAGTGCGAATCACCAGCGTTCTGAAATAGCTTTTATAGAATCACAAAGGAAACACCCATGTTTATTACATAAGGGTTATAGACATAATTTAAATAAAATAAACTCAATGGATTTGACATCCTTATGGCGTTGTGCCAACAGAACTGAATGCAGTGCATCAATAAAACTCAATAAAGAGCGAAACACAGTTTTAACGAGCTCGTCACATGGTTGTAGAAAGCAGTACACAAAAAATTAAATTGATACTGTTATTGACAAGTGCAAGAAAGACGTATGCAAGACTTCGACCCCGTAAAGGAAATATTTGAAAAAAATATTGTGGAAGCCTTTCATGATCGTTCTGAACATACATTGCGTCAGATACCGTCCTACGATTCAATAAAAGATACATTGTACAGAAGGAGGAGAGCTTTTTTGGGCGTGTCTAAAACGGAGACTAGAGATTTGAATGAAGTTAAAGTGCCAGAAATTTTGAGCAATGAATTTCTGGTATGTGACGATGGTAATGAAAATAATAAAATTTTGATCTTTTCCACTGCAGAAGACCTAAAATTCATGCAAAGACAATCAAACAAAAGTTTTTATGGCGATGGTACGTTTAAAGTAGTGCCCAAACCTTTTGTCCAACTTTTTTCTATACATATCGATGTGGGCAGCGGTGAAGAAGCTACTAATATTGTGCCTGTTCTTTATGCCTTACTCCCCAATAAAAACAAAAAAACATACAAAAGGCTCTTTAATATAATAAAACTGCAATTGCATGTTGAAATAAGGTATTATAAAAGAGATTATGAACGTGCCCAATACACTGCTTTTAAAAGCGTTTTTCCGGAATCACAATTATCGGGATGTTACTTCCATTTTAACAAAGCAATCTGGAAGAAAGCTGATAGTATAAATTTTACATCAACATCCGAACAACGACAGGTGGTCAGACTGAATTTACCATTACTACCCATACACCATCTTGGCGATGCATGGCTAACCATACTTCAGGTTTCTACAGACTCAGATTTGATGAGAACATTTCACAGATATGTACACAGACAGTGGATTAATTTACCAATGATTAGTTGTGCAAATGAAATGCATCGCACAACGAATGCGGTTGAAGCGTGGCATCGTCGACTTAAGTCACGCATACCAATCAGGCCCAAGGAATCAAAACTGCAAGACATGAAATTAAAAAAATATATGTTCAATGGCAACAACAAATCCCGGAAAGACATAATTTTCAACAGGAAATACGAAAAAGAACTAAAAAAATTAGCTGAAGGGAAAATTTCTGGCTATGAATGCCTTCAAAATGTCACAGAGATTAAAAAACAATTAAAATATGGTAACACTTCATAAATAAAAATAAGCCTAACTTTTATCGTTTTTCACATAGAAGCCTTTTATATTTATTATACGTACAGTCGAGTTCATAAATATAAATAAATACATAAATATTAAAGGACATAATTACACAGATTGACATGATTGGTTGATATGTGTAAGTACAATTTTTTACCTAGGTACTCGAATGCGGTCGCTAACAATTTGTATACAATTACAAACGCATTCGACTAAGTAAAAAATTGTACACATATTTATGAACTTGACTGTGTATAAATAAGTGATTAATTATTTAGTAATGATAATTTATTAAAATGACTGGTTCAACGCGTGATTATTATACCCTTAAGATAAGGTGGTACTTTGTAGTTTTCCGGTTTTTTAAGAAAGAATTAGATTTCTGTATAGGTACAAAACTTAAAGTTATAGTTATAACATATTTAGGTAGGTACTGTTTTGTTTTTAATATTACATCGAAGAAGCTGAAGAGGTACATGATTGTTTTATTTATAACAGTAAATATTTGTGACTTAATTTGAATACACCAATTACATAATTATATAATTTTTATTTACCTGTGCGTGTGCCTACCAACTAAATCAGTATGAACTACTCGTATTAGCAACATGTTACCGAAGTTGGTATATATTCACAGAAATTAGTAAACATATAAGTTAATCATTTGATTAACGGTGCCCAGCTATGTCTGTTAGTATCTTTCTACGTCGCTAGATGTCCCTCATTATGATCACTCTCATGAGTCTCATGCTTAAATCACATTCGTAAAACTATAAATAAATATTTATTAAACACAAGAAATTCCTTAAAAAACACAAACAAACATAAAACTCTTGACTCTAACATAAAAATCTTATTTTTAGTAATTTTACTTAAGCTATAGGCACTGTTTGCCATAGACTAAATATGAAATCCTCCATAGTAAATGTAGGGAAAAATAATTATACTTGCTTTTATTTTGCCTTCACACTTTAAATTTATGCGTATTTTAAGTTTCTTTTAATTTCTGTGAGGTTTTCCAAACATTCAAAAGAATTTATTCTTCCTTCTTGAAGTTTATTAAGTTCGTTTTGATAATCTTTGCTGAATGCAATGTCTTTCTTTTTTCTGTTTATTGTATTTAAGAAATTGTTTGTAATTTTAATATCTTGCATCTTTGATTCCAGCCTTAATTTCTCCAGGAACAAAATAAAGGTAGACCTTGGTGGCACGCGAGTGTTTAATCGACGGTGCCACGCTTCCGTACTGTTTGTAGTACGGTGGGTTTCTTCCGCACAACTTACCATTGGTAGATTCATCCATTGCTGATGGACATATTTATGGAATTCCCTCATCTGAGTTGAATCTGTAAATGACTGTAAAATATTTATCCACGCATCGCCAAGGTAAGGTGTAGGCAGTAAAGCAGGTTGGCTGTAAGCCGGACGACTTTGCGTTGTTCAGCCGTAGATGTAAATTTCATATCTTCGGCCTTGGTCTTTTATAAAATTTAATATCAATAAGCAGCTGCGATTTTATGATATTGAATAGCCTCTTATACGTTTTTTTCGTTTTATTTGGAAGGAGAGCATACACAACCGGCACAATATTTGTTGCCTCATCATTGCTTCCAACATCCATGTGCAGAGAAAGTAGCTGCTTGAAAGGTTTTGGTACCCTTTAAAAGGTGCCCTCTTTTTTTGTTCATAATTTTTATACTCGCCGGAGAAGAAAACACCAAAATTTTGTCGTAATTTACTCCCTCATCACACACCAAAAAATTATGACCCAGAATATCTGGAACTTTAATTTTGTGCAAGTCCTTGGTTTCTGTGCTCAAAACATTTAAACGCGCTCTCCGTCGTCTGTACAAAGTATTTTTTTTACAGGTATATCTATCTATCTTTTAAGGCATCTGACGGATCGTTCGTTCAGAACGACCGTGAAAAGCGATTGCATTTTGTTCGTAAATTTCTTTTACCTGGGCAAAATTCTGACAAACATCCTTCTTGCACTTTTCCACTATAAATGCAACTTCGTTTTTTACAAAATTTTTTCGGCACGCATGGGTAGACGTTTTCAGAACGACGCTTTTTTCTGGGTTGAATTTTAATGACGCACTACATTCTCCCCTGTTCGCACTACGCCATATAGACGAAGCATCTGTTTTGTTTGTTTTGTTTAGGTTATATCTAAAACCTTTATATAGAAGAGCCCCTGGCGCTGCCTTTGGCCTTCGATAAAAACTATTTTAGAATGCCGGTGTCTCAAACCATCCTGCGAAGTTTCACCGTTATCCATTTCAAATAATTATAATAGAAATTATAATTTATTTATCGCAGACAGAAAAGATAGCTGTCTGCTGTCTCTACTGTCAGCTACTTATTTTTTATTATAAAGGGGCCAGTTGAACATTAATCAATATACTAGAACAAAGGCTTTATTCAAAACAATCTTGTGCAAAAGTTATAAGTAGTAGATGAGGAGGTCTCAAATGAAACTAAAACGACTGAATGACAGATGAAGTTCTCTATCGAAGACCCTCTATCTAAATTGTTCCGAATCCTGCAATAAACATCTGAAGATTATAAGAAAATGCCACATTTTTGAAAATTGTAAAAAATATTATATTACCTATTTTTAACATTACTCAGATGACCAAATGGGTAAAATGTTACTAAGTCGAGTTCCTATTTTGTCTAGTTGCGAATTAGACCACTTGCTACGAGTATATAGACGAGTTGCGATTCTAGATAAATTGTAGACCAGTTGCGTTTTAGACAATCCGCTATTTAGACGAAATGCGATTCAGACCACCTGCGACTTAGACGATCAACTCTTTAGACGAGTTGCGTTTTAGACAAACTGCTATGTAGACGAGATGCGAAGTAGACCTTCTGCGACTTAGACGAGCTGCTCCTTAGGCAAGTTGCGTTTTAGACCCCATGCTACTAAACCGGTAAATTGTCTTGTCATGTCATAAAAACTCATGTAAGTAATTAAACTGAAGATCATAAAATAATGTTTTCGGTGATTGATATAATGTTTCGTAGTAGGTTTGGAGTTATGCTTGACTGTGATAATGATAACCGATATAAGATGTGGGAGGAATATATCCCTTCGCCTGATCAAGAATACAAAAAGACAAAATCGAGTATGACAGTTAATTAACTTAGACAGGTGATGGGATAACCGTAACCCACATTTTTATTTCTGGTTTCAAGGAGCATCTGCGACTTTCGTAAATGCATTTTTTACAAGGCGTTCAATACGGGTGTAACAGTATATACAGTACGTATGAAGACACGCTAGTTCTTTGGGGCCCAGGCCTTAAAGGCCTTAAAGGCCTTAAAGGGCCTTAAAGGGTTAAATCCCATAAAGTAGATTTTTAAAGAAACTACAAGCTTTTAATTTGAAACTTTCAACCTCTTGACTTGACCGCCATCGTCTCAGAGACAAAGTGACATTATGTATTAATGAGTATCACGCAGTTCAAACTTAAAAGTTACCTTTTTGATGTACGGCTGTCAAAAGGTTCACACACTATGTAGAATACAAAGAAATTAAAAACTATGTAGAAGTTAATGCATTTTAATATTCATAGATATATTTTTACCTAGGTAGTTAAGAAAACAACGTATTTTCTCTTATAAAAAACATGTCACGCTCCCTGGCGGGACCACCTCATCTTTAATAAACATAAACGCATCAGAAAATATCTACAGTATGTCTACATAATTCTACGACCATATATAAGAATTCTACATGCCTTTGCCTTGTATTTAAACCTTGTCGTAAAGTGGTCCCGCCACAAAGCATCCTTCCAGCCGAGCCACCATGATATTTTTCTTACCACACGTACTATTTACACGTAACTGCCACCAAATAATTCTACAGTCTTAGTTTGTCTAACTTATTCAATAGTTTTTTATACTTTCGGTCAAAAATAATATCACTTCTTCTTCGATTTTTTGGAACGGAAGAAAAAAACCTCTTTCAATTTTCCTGTGTCCCAAACGCATAATGCCCTCAACGCATAATACCCTAATCGCTTAATGTCCTTTGCAAAATAAGCCAAGGAGTTATCCGGTAACACGGGGTATACAGTTCAACCCGCAGCTACCAGTATAATTTAAGTCTAGGTTAGTATTTAACCCTTGGCTAGTAGCTAACCCTGGTTGTTGCAAGTGAGCTTAAGATGTCGGCAGTGTGGATGTAAGTCCTGTGGGAAAAAAAGTTTTTGTCGGTTACGGTCAGTCCACTACAAAGATATGTATCCATTTTTTTTACCTTCCTGCATTGTAAGGTGAAAAAGTGGATACATATTTTTGTAGTCGACTGTACAGTCAGTATCAAAAGTAACTGCGTAAATAAAAGTGTCAAAAGTCCCTATTGCCTTTATAAAATAGGAGTTATGACACTTTCGTATTTCTTTCTTTAATGCTGACTGTACAACGGGCGTCTTAAGACGATTTAGATCACATCCGTCAGATTCCTCTTTCGCCAGAAGCAGTTTTTTCAATGTTTTCGGTTTACTTTCGCCAGATTCCACTTTTGACATATTTTATCAGTTCTCTCTTTGGGACGGAAAAATAAAGATTTATAATTTTAGTTTAGTTTCGTCAGGAATGACCGATGTGGAAAATTGCCAACGACCTTTTCGTCAGATTTTACTTTCGTCATAAAACATCCGTGAACTAAAGAGGCCAATAAGTTGTCAGTGATTAATGATTAGATTATAAAAACACTCTGTGTACAGCCGCTACGTCATGCGTCTGTCATCGGCACCAAAGTTCCGCGGCCTGGTCATAATTCATGAGTTCCCGCTTTGGGACTTGGGAGAATAAAATAAAGATCCCAAGCCGGTTGATGCAAATATGCACTATAAGGAAATGTGACGATGTATAAAAATGTCTACCTTTGAAACATAAATTTGCCCGAGTATTAGAAAGCCTATACTTCAAAATATTTAAGTCTGGTCAAGTCGGAATATAATAATTACTGATATCAATACTACTGTCATACATTCTTATAGTCCATTGTTGCAACATCTTTACATTAAAATTATACATGGACGAAATTATTCAAGCGGACATTTTTAGACATCGTCGTGTTTTCTTATAGTCCATAGTCGCATAAACCCCTAAGCCGATTAGTGATAATAGAGATAACCGTGATCAATAAAACAGAATATTAAAATATACTTTATTGTACTTATAATATTGAACATAAAAAAGGTATCTCCTATCCTATCTTTACAAAAAAAAAAAAAAAAATTGTTTTACCAAGTATAATTAAGATGAAATGTCATAAGATAAGATAAGATAAGAAATATTTTATTAGCACAAAAGTAGGTAAGTACATATAATGAAATTTAATATTTACAACACAACAGTATATATATATATATATATAAATACTAGGGTGTCCCTTATTTTTCGACCTATTTTTTTTAACGCATACCCTCTATATTTGTTCGATATGTCCTAAAATACTCCTAAAACAAAAATTAGCTTGATCTATGAACGGGAACCCGTGCCGACTTGAAGCTGAATCTTGTCCATACAAGTTGCTTAGAACGATCGGCACATTACTGCGTAATTTCTTAGTGTATCGACAATTCTTGGTATCTATAAAGCATAAGTTTGGTTTTTCAAAATGGATATTGAACTGCGAAGTTCCAAAAAGGATATTTTCTTAGTGGGTGATATAAAATATCAGATAACAGGTGCGAAATTGCCTTCAAATAGGCAGGTACTGGCAGTTTTATTTTATAACATTCGTGAAGTGAATTTAAAAGTAAACGAAAGTGCTAATCTTGCGATTCGTGAGTGCATTATCTTTTGGGAAAAGGCTAGAATACCTACACGGGCACTACCTAACTGTGTTAAGAAGCTTGTAGACCTTTACCAAGTGTGGCGTGATTTACAAAAAAATTGTAAAAAAAGCACAGACATTCATAAACGCCGGGAGCACGATTTTCAAATGAACTTGGATAATTTGTTTGATATAGCACATGCTGATGCTCTTCAGATGATAAACATTGAGGAATATAGAGTATTTTTACAGCAACAGAGAGAACCGGGGCGTCAGGGTTGTCTAGCAGGAGTCGACCAAAAATTGGCAGAAAAGGAAGAGCGAGCTCGCCAACGGAAAATAGACGAAGAGAAAAGAAGATTAAAGACCACATCCATTTCTGAACCTTCATCATCATATGATTATGTATCGCGGGACCAGAGCCCTACGTCTTCCGTTTTATCGGATCGTTCTCTAGACGAACCCGCATTGACATTGCCTGTTGCCCCCCAAGTTACCGTTGTTAAAAGGGGCCGAAAGGATTTTATTTCACCTAAGTTAGTAGCAGCCTTAGATAGGTGTCAATTGAGCACTAGAGATTCCGTTTACGTCCTTCAGGCTACAATTGAAGCATTGGACCTAAATATCGATGATTATCCCGTAAATAAATCTTCGATACAACGTATCCGAACACAGGCACGAAAAATTAGGGCCGAAGGAATAAAAACTGATTTCCAAAACAATTTACCCGATATTGCAACTATTCACTGGGATGGCAAATTACTACCTGCCATAGACGTACGTAATTCAAAAGAAGAACGTCTGCCGATTGTGATTACTTATGAGGACAAAGAACAACTTCTTGCTGTGCCTAAGATAGATAGTTCATCAGGAAAAGACCAAGCTCAAGCCGTTTTACAAGCACTTCAAGATTGGGATCTCGGTGATAAAATACAGATAATGTGCTGCGATACAACGGCTTCAAATACAGGTCGTTTTAATGGTGCGTGTTCCATATTAGAACAAAAAATGGAAAGAGAGTTATTACTGTTTGCCTGTCGCCACCACGTCTACGAACTCGTTCTGAAAAGTGTATTTGAAGCCAAAATACCACAAATCACTCGTAGCCCTGATATCCCACTCTTTAAGAAGTTTAAAGATAACTGGAAAAATGTTGATCCTTGTGCCTTTAATACCTGTACAGAATTTGTGAAAAAACACGTCAACAAAACAGTCCGCAATGAACTTCTGGAATTTTATTGCATAGAGTTAAAGAAAAGTATTGTGCGAGATGACTATCGCGAACTAATTGAATTGTCAGTAATATATTTGGGCGGTGATAAAGAAAAAAAAATCAAAATTAAGCCACCAGGTGCGATGCACCAAGCTCGGTGGATGGCAAGAGCTATTTACGCTATAAAAATGTTTTTGCTGCAAGACCAACTAAAAATCAGTGTCAAAGAAAAGCGAGCATTGCAAGATATTTCTTTATTCATCACGACTTCATATGTAAAACCATGGCTTCAGTGCAATATGGCTGTTAAAGCTCCTCACCAGGACTTGTGCCTTCTGAAAACCTTGAAGAGGTATGAAGCAATTGATAAGGTCATCTCAAAAGCAGCTTTAGATAAATTCTGCAAACACTTGTGGTATTTGACGGATGAGGTTGCCATTTTAGCAATTTTCGACGAACAACTAGATGTCGAAGTGAAAATGAGGATGGTTTCTAAACTAGAGTGTGATAACGAGAACCCGTACCAACAGGAAAAAAGATATATTCCATCTAAACAAGAAATGGCAAACACTTTATTTAGTAAATGCATGGACGATTTCGTGTCAACAAAGAGTAAACATTTGTTTACACGCTTGAAAATTGACACCAGCTTTTTGAGTGTTCCTGTTTTAATGTGGAACCAAGATGATGCTTATTTAAATGCTTTATCTAAAATCTCGACTCTTCGAGCTGTAAATGATACAGCAGAAAGGGCGGTTAAGCTGATGCAGGACTTTCACGGATTAATAACGGCGGACGAAGAGCAAAAACAATTTCTATTGCGTTGTGTTCAGGAACACAGAAAGCTTTATCCTGACTGTAAAAAAGCTACTTTGCGAAAACTGTATCCCAAATAAGTATAATATAACTGTATTTGATTTTTACTTATTTTCCTATTTATTTTAGTCTTATGGAATAAAATGGGAAGTATGAGTATATGTGCGTAGTACTAAAAAACATTACAAAACTTTGAAGCCAAGTCGGCACGGGTTCCCGTTATAACAAAGTGTGGAAATTTCACAGGTACGTTTTTATTTTCATTTCTAATAATATTGAGGGGTATGCGTTCCAATAGAAAAAAAAAAATTTTTTTTTGCTCATATAAGGGACACCCTAATAAATACGAAACAATCGACTCAATCGTTTCAGACAACTCAGAACTGAAATTTTCCGGGCCAAACACGATCTTATTAGCTTGTTTCGGGCGTTTGTTATCTTTATGTCCTTATATCTTCGCTTATTTTGAACTCCCATATTTAATTTAATTTTCTTCAATTTCAAGTCGCATTTCGCAATAATCTTTTGTATAGCGTCAATGAGGTGTAAAATGTTAGCTTTCTTTGGAATCCTTCGATTAAGTAGGTTGTGGCAACCCTCTACACGTTATTAATCGTTGGATTTCGTTCATTACAACAACTGAATGTGGTAAATACGTTGTTACTCATCCACTGTGGTATAAAGTATTCAACAAATTTATTTCCATTGGGAGTATGTGGTAAATATAAGGGATTGAATACTTAGCCATCCCTCCGGAATGAGTTGTGGGGGTTGTTGTGCTAATGATTTACACAGAGGAACAAATTTATGTTTCTTTAATTTTAATTTTCTCGCCCATCTTTTTATGGCTTCTGAATAGTGGAAAGAGCACCCGCTCATCTTGGCATCAGGAAATATTTCTCTGATGGCATTTTACATTGCCATTTCGAATTCGATTATTAAAAAGGTTGGGTTCCATAAAGGCAACTTAAAATGGTTAAAAATATTGTATATGTTTCTTGGGTTTCGTTGGGCAAAATGGCAAAAGCTAGAAGCACAATTATTTTTCTATTCCTCATGCTGTCTAAAAAGTGAAGTGTGTACGGCGACTGAATATATATAGACACACCTCTCCATACAAAAATGCCTTCCAAAAATAACCCCAGGCGCGGTGACACTGACAGCTATCCCCTCTTCATAAATATGTCAGAGCAGCTTGGAGTTTATCCAATAGACAATTTCGCGCTATTAAAAAAAAGTTGTGATTGGTTCATAAAAGTTTAGTGTCAAACCTCATGCGCGGCGTTACAATATTATGGCGTTGTCAAACTTACAGGGATGATACTAACCGAGATGGAACCAATTCATATTAATATTATTCTACACACGATTTTGTTATTAAGATTACTCTTATCCATACTTTATTAGAAGATATATCGTTAATAACGTGTTGGAGAACACTGCCACGATTTGGCGTTAGGACATTTCCCAGTAAGGAAAGGCTGAGGCCTGATACCTACTGAGGTACCACGTGGGTTATGTCGCTCTTGAACATTGGAGGTGAAATTTCGTAAATTTTTGCGCGGCTGAGCCCCGTTTATAGTTAAATTCAAAAGTTGTAACAAATTATTCACGTGTAGTGCATATGTATTTTAGATTAATCGTAATAGTGTGAGTACAGTCAAGTAATTTATTTTCTAACCTAGGTGGGTTACAAATTAAATTTTATATCGTATAGCAAACTGTCACCATAAGAGCAAGCTAGAACAGGATGATATTTTGATATATCGCACGCATTATTTTGTTTTAATAATTAGGCAATAGATTTACTAAATTGACGCGGAGTACTGAATTTTGGTACGTCAAGGAACTTTGCCAAAAACGGATGACTTCTGAGTAGTTGTTTATCTTTTTCGTTCTATGCAAGTAACGAAATTTCTAATTTCGGGGTACGTAGTAGAATGTAAGTAGATTCGCAAAGAATATAATACTCACTAAGAAGATACACGCTTTCAGAGTAAGAAAAGAAAATGATAACTTTTCGCAAAGAGAATAGGAGCAATCACAGATAATTATGATATTATGTCTTGACATTTCAATACTATTACTAAAATACGACTTTCGACCTTAAGGCATTGCGATGTCTAATGAATAATGATATTCAAAGGAAATAGGTGGGAAATTACATATTTTTATAAAATTATTTTAAATGATAAATTATTTTCGGGGCCTTCCGGAAACTAGAATAATTATGTCGGAAAGTTTACCAGCGGCACATTTGCAGCGTACTTGTTTTTTGAGATAAAAGCATATAATAGGAATTGCTTGTTACTTGAAAATAATATGAATAATTTACTTGTGAGTATAAATGATGCATAACCTAATCCTCATTCTGTCACTCAGTATCATAAAGGCATAAGTTATTATAAAACTAGTATAGAGTTACGACATTTGGTTCAGCGTATTAGTCTATACAACAATATGTTAATTTAAATAATTGTTTATCACATTCAGGGTTAAACTTACACAAACCAATGGATCCCATCGTTTTTCTTGTATTTTTGTGCAGTTGTTTCGGGACCATTTTATCGCACAAGAAGGCATTTTATAGGGTTTTTTAATTTTACAATTTTATATTAGCTGACATCTTATGTTATACAAAGCTTCTGTACTACTAAAGCTGTCAAAATCCGCCGCGGCTCAGTCGATCGTTCGCGGCACACTAGCCGTGGGGTCATTTTTGAGCTCGAGTCAGGTTTCTATAGTATTACTGTTCGTTGAGTGTGTATAATTGAGCGAACGGTTTTTTAATTACTTTAAATGTTCCATCACCCAATACTACTTTAGCCCGTTGAAACATTTTTGCGGCGGTTGGACTAACATGTATTAAAAGTCTGTTTCCATTTTCGTTATTATTAAAGTCACAAAATAAGTATTTTTGTAATTTTTGTAGGATATTTACTTCTTTTAAACATCTGAACATAAGTTTCTCAATTTTTCCTTTTCTTTTCCTAATAGGTATTATATAAACCAGTTTTTTTTTCAATCAACAATGGCACCTTCTCTATCAAGTTCATACCTCTGTCTAATAAAGGTTGCATGCTCTCACCGAATATAGGTTCAATAGGGCCATATTCTTCAGGACACCTTTTCTTGCAATTATCCAAGCACTTGAGAATTTCCATGTTGTTGTAAATCGGCTTGCAGTGGTATGCGTGATTAGGTTCGCGAATTACTTTATTACGAGTAGGATTTAAAGTAACAGATGCATTGCAAATATCCCGGGGTTCGCAATGCCAATTGCTAGTGCCACTTTTATTGTTACATTGAAACGTATACTTAAACAGTTTTACTTTTAATAAACACAATACCGTCATCTTCTTCCAACTCCATTTCCACAAAAATAAATTTATTCTACCGAACGTGAAGCGTGTGTATAGGTAACGGCGTAAGAAAGTCAGGAAGGATATTTTTGACCTCAGCTGTAAAAGAAGGTAGTGAGAATAGACTTGCAATTTATTACTTCATGAAACGAAAACTACAATAAATGTAGTATCTTTTGAGAGTTAGGATAGCGATATGTATGGACTTATTTTGTAGTACCAATTACTACAAAAATGTACCGATCTGTAAAAAAATACAAAACTAAGATACACCTGCCGTTCTAACTGTCCGACTGTGCTACATGTCCTTGCTTTCACAAAACACCTACCATATACCACAAACATACCGCTTAAGTAAAACACATTTAAATACTTATAATATCTTTAATTTTCAAAACTGACAAACATAACAAAGCATCTTAATTAAAAGAAAATAACAGCTTTTTTTTTCCTAAGTTCGTGAATGAATCAATGACAAGACTTTATACCTGCATATGAATCTACCTCTAGAATCTTAATTGTTCAATACATAACAGTAAACTTTTTTCTATTATTTTCTAAATCCATGACTATTTCATGAATCCTATCAGTGTCATCAATCATTTCATTTTTTCTTTTATTAATTAATCTGTTCATATCGGTTCTTATTAGGCGTTGTATAATTAAAAGAACTTTCAATATATCAGGTTTGGGTTTCAAGAATTTGTTAACTTTAGCATGCCATCCTTCGATTGCATTGTTTGTCCGAATGAATTGTTTATAACATGTCCAACGGCCAAAGTATATTGATTTAGGATCCATCCAATTGTCAAAAAAGTATGAATTAAAATCATTTGCAATTGCCGTTTTAGGACTTTCATCTAACGCATACAGCCAAGCTTCTAATAAGTGCTCAAATGGAAGGTGTGCCAAGGCTGACAATCGCCTTATATGAACTTTACCTATTTTTGTTTTTCTTAGAACCTTTGAACTGGTCCGCAGGCATTTAGTATAATGGTAAAAACATCCTTGAATTTCCACACCCGGGCAAGTATTTATTAAAAGCCGATAATAAAGCCTTTTCGTAATCCACTTTAATGCTTCTTGGATTCCATTTTGGAACTTCGCTTTTTATTAATTTAAATAAGACCTCGTAAGTCCTTTTACACTTAACACTGGCACAACTTTGATATTTTCTCGATCACCTCCAAGATCTGCGTGCAATGTTACCATTTGATAAAAGTTTCTTTGGCATGACTTAAATGTGCCATCGATAAAAAAATGTCTGCGTTCCTTTAATAACTTCCGAAGTTCATTACATGAGAATATCAGTATTCTCTTGCCGTTGTACGTGTAATCAGCGAACAATAGATAAGAAAATTTTGGTGGTATGACTACGTCAACTGCGTTTTTAAAAGTGCACTTTTTTATCCCTAAAGATTTGTAACGTTTTCGATATATTTTTTTTATATTTTCTAAACTAGAGATTTTCTTTACTTTGTCCAAAACCGAGTCTTTAATTTTATTATTAACATTGTCGTAAATGTGTGAAATGGGTGTAGTTATGTCTTCGACGACTTGTTTGTCCAGGCTGTCCATATATTTTTTGATCTCATTATCGGTAAAATCAGGATCGTGGTTGTGTACTGTCTCGTTCACAATGACGCAGCCATCTACGATAGTTTTTATGACGGCATAACACTTGCATTTTACGCATCTCCATAAATTTGATCCATCAGTTTTATTTTTCCTCTTGACGCGGTATCGATGACCCGATGTAACGGGTCGTCCATACCCGTTCAATATTAGGTAGAGTTGTCTACACACAGCCTTATATATTTGCCTGTTATCTAGGCTCATCTTACTTCTAGTTCAACCTCTTTGATACACACACATTATAGATGGAACGTAGATGCCTTAGACGTTTACTTTTGTCTATGTCTCAGATGATTTGACGTGATAGAAATTGGAAATTTGAATTAGTTTGGAATTGCAAAAAAAATTGGGAAATATGCTTCTAGGGTGACTTACTCCGCGACAGACGTCCACCCAGTTCGAAAGTGTTATAAAGGTTCTGTCAATGACACGAACATGCTGCAGACTGAGGACTTGGGGAGTACGGCGGCCATGCGCTTAGGCATCTAATGCCTTTGGTCGCACTAAGCGGCAACATCGAATTCACGAGATATGCTCTTGGCTAATAGTGTACTCCTGGTTAACTGGTGAACAGATGACCCTCCTAACCTTATACTGCAGTTTATACAAATCAAAAAAGTGGACCATTTGGTCAAGTAGAACAATGAAGAAAGTGGACCGATCGGAAATTAGACGGATCTGCAAAGTGGACCGATAGGTAATTAGACGGATCGGGAAAGTGGACCGATAGGTAATTAGACGGATTGAAAAAGCAATTAGGCAGATCGGACAAGTAGACCGTAGGGTAAAGTAGACAGAATAGGAAAGTGGACCGATGGTACCGGAGGAAAACCACCATATCCCGAAATGCCTAAAAATTCAAATACCGAATGAGATGAAGGGCTAAATCCTAAAATAGCGTAAATCGAGAAAGAAAATTAAATGCAAAATGCTTAATTTTTTTCGGTCCGGTCTGTTAGGCACTAATTTCAAAATATACCTTTATTCAATAAGCTCTAATATCAAAAATAGCTTTTCTCATAATTAACGAAACCCGAAACAATCTATTCCCAGAAAGCCCACGTCTCAATATACACTTTTCGCAATAGCACTTAATTTCAAACGTTCCAGGGCACTAAGTCCAAGTGTCAAAATGTCCATGGAGACAATATGTCCAAGGGTCACAATGTCTATGGCGTCAATGTGTCCAAAGAGTCAACATTTCCAAGGGTCAAAACGTCCTAGGATTCAATATGTCCCAAGGAGTCAAAATGTCCAATGAGTGAATATATCCAAGTTTCAAAATATCCAAATATCAAAACGTCCAAGATATCAAAAAATCCAAGAAATAAAACTGTCCAAAGAGTCAATATGGCCAAGGGTCAAAATGTTTACAGTTTTTGAACCGCTTGCTACGCTCGTGGCTTAGTTTTGCAATATTTTGCTTACTTAGGTCATAATATATATACGAAAGTTAAACAACAAGTAATGTGTGAGAGGTTCGAGTCCCGACAGAGGTTAGCTAATTTTCATAAATCCATAAATGCAGAATTTATTATTTTAAAAAACAAAGGAAGGTCTCCTTTACACAGAGTGCTATTTACAATATTTAATGCAGTTGCCATTAATGTGGTATTTGATCTTTCCACCCTGTATATGCCCTTGTCAAGGGTCAAGTAGGGTAAAATGGGTCGTCCAATTCGATATTGCACTGATTTGTTAATTATAGAAAGCTGTTTATAAACATACCTCGAACAAATCATGCGGATGACGTCAAACCACTCATAGGATGATTACAAAAAGTATTTTCATTAACAATTACTACTTATCAATTATTAACCTCTTTAATAAAACGATATCGCCACCTGACATGAGCCGAGTAGGTACATAACATCTTTCACTGACATTGTCATTCAGTTGAACAATAAAGTGACTTCTTAATTATTTACAATCTTTTCAAAAGACGCAAAAGAATAATAATAATTATAGACTTGTTGGAGAAATAGTTGTGTACATAGTGTCATTTAATATTTTTTAATAACATATTGACTTTCATTATCAATTATCGTATTTACGTAAACAAATCTCGTAACATTTATTTTATTCACTAAGTACATCATCCTATCATTCAGTTAATTCTGTATAGATTTCTTGAAATTATACGCGGTTAATCTGTTACTTCGTGCAATATGTCATACGGATGTTGTAATACAGACATCATCCTGTGTGCAAAATTAGCTACGTCATTTTTACGTCATCCGCATGATTTGTTCGAGGTATGTTTATAAATATCCTCTTCAGATAACACGCACTAACACTGGCCACTTACTATTTGTCATCATTGTCGTTTGATTACATGTTGTCAAACAGCTATCAACAAATCTCGTAAACATTACCGATACCGTAACCAATGTGCGGCATCTATCACCATAAACCGTGACAAGAATAAAATATTACGGAAAAGTGACCACATGTGTAAACCATTTGAAGTGGAAAATTAATTGTATGCGAAATATCAAGAATGCAAAAAGGAGGTGTCAGAAAAATATTCATCAGCACAAAACATTTTTGAGAACAAATTTGAACATTTGAGTCGTCCGGATTCCGAATATTTTAACAAGTTACCATCGTTTGAGTCCAAGAAACGCTCACTATACAGAGCCAGAAAACGTGCAATGAACGGTAATACGACGTTCACACAGCTAGAAGATGTTCGGATCCCTAATATATTAAAAGATAAGTTTTTGGTGTGTGAGGATGGTGGTAAAAACAAAATTGTAATTTTTTCAACACATACATCAAGAAATGTGTTAAAGTTAAAGTCTATATCAAATAATACTGTTTTCTTAGGAGACGGTACTTTTCGAAGTGTACCAAAACCGTTTTATCAACTGTAGGTACACTATTTCAGTGGACATGAAAAGTTTAATTGACACGACAAGAATAGTGCCAATCATATTACGCATATTATATACGCATTATTACCGGACAAGACATCGAAAACTTACGTGCGACTTTTCAGACTGATAAAAGAGAAATTTGGAGTTGAAATAAATAAGTACAAGTGTGACTTCGAAAAAGCTCAAATGAAAGGGTTCCAAAATAATTATCCAGGTGCCAATGTTTCAGGGTGTTCTTACCATTATCACAAAGCGATATGCAAGAAAGCAGGAGACCTTAAATTGGATGTTAATAAAGGAACTAGAGAAATCTGTCGAATGTGCTCATATTTACCGCTTTTGCCTAAAGAGCAAATATTGGGGGCTTGGAATTCAATTGAAAAAAAATAATGCCAGAGGATGATGGGATGAAGCTTTTCGCTAAATGTTCAGAGATGAGTGGCTCACAAGCAAAAGCCTAATGTATCTTAGTTGTGCAGGCCGGAGACATCGCACGAACAATGCTCTAGAAGGGTGGCACGCTCGTTTAAAGAAAAGGATGAAGAATAGGCCAATTCTATTCTTATTCATAAATAAAACAGTTTGTTCAGAAAAATAGATATGATTTAATGTATGAGGAAGTTGGAGTCGGAATCAGAATCAGTAGTATGTTTTTCTAACTCCGCACTGAATATATTAAATAATTATGACAATCTTAAACAAATCGTACCTACAAAGCTCCCGCACCAATTCTAAAAAATAGTGCGGTAATATGGAAACGTATTTTACAGTAAATTTTATCGCATACGTTTCCTTAATTTTATGACATTTTCTAAAAAAATAAGAGATGTTATTGCTCCCTGGCTGAGCTCCTCTAACTGCTCTCGGTACTGCCTGTCGAACACAATATCATATCGTTTCCTCGGTGCTCCGCTAAACAAAGCATTGTTTATGCGAGTAGTATGGTCCTTTGCCTCTGTGTTGTTTATAGAGGAAACGTATCAAAGTCGGCATACGGCTATTCAGCCGCCGGTGCCAGCCCTCCACCGGATTGTTACTACGGTGTTTCTCATGGCTACAACTCAGCTGCTGAGGCCCCAATCTCAGCCACGTGTCCTCCATATACTTTTTGAAACGCAGGAGATCTCTGGCGTGATTGGAATAGCCTCGCCGAGAATTTCCAGCCAGCAATCATAGATTTCAGAAGCTGGTAGCAATGCCAAAATAGCACTCTTTTGAGCCATTTTACGGCCTTCTGCGGTATTAGTTACTTTTGCAGCTCTAGCGTTCTTCCAGACTGCTCGGTTAAAGTGGTAGAAGCATCCTGCTATGTAACAGTCTGGAAAAAAAGCTTTTCAGGCATTCAGTTGTGCGCGTTCGTAGTCAAATTTCATTCTGTGAATCCCATCCCCATCTCGTCCCGCAGCATCTCGTCCCGCAGCAGCATGAACAATCTGCAGTAAGGTTTTGCTGCCAATCGCTGAAGTATTGAATTTTGTTATTACCTGCGCATTTTCTTAAATAGTGTTTGCCAATTTATGTTGCAAATATTAAGATCTTTTCAGTCTCTCCATCTTCTACAACCAGAAAATCGTCATCTAATATGTCTGGTACCTTGACATTTTCTAATTGATTGAACTCCGTATGTTCTTGCCTGAGATATTTATGCCTGGACCTGTATAAGGAACTTTTCACTTCCTCATACGAACACATGGTAAAGTTGGGGTCGGCTTCGTTTAATTCCACAACTTTTTTTTTCAAATATTTTCTTGACCGGCGTCATACTTTTGCACACATCTTTATTATGTAGACGCGTGTATGGGCACCTCACGTATATTTTGGTTCGTATCTCGCTTGCAAATATGGGCACTTTTCCTCAGAACCGCATCTTTATTTTCATTTAAGGTTATCGAGGCGTAGCAACCTAATGTGCGATTTACGCATTTCCAATTGTTGGAAATTTTGTTTGTGTGGCTGTAATTATACTTATGCCCATCATAGAGCAGAGCTGGGTGCCCTTTTCTTATGAATAGGTTTGATGATCGAGAGTTTAGGTGGATCCGGAACTATGCCTTCAGAGAACGACAGATTAATTAAAAATGTTAAGGGTTGGGATAACTCGTTTGCACACTTTTTGATAAGGGCTGGTGAAAGCTCATCGTATCCGTAACTGGTTTTGTTTTTTAGGTTTCTGATGATATGATAAATTTCTGTTTCTGTGATTGGTTGTAGGAAGAAAGATTTGGGATTAGGGGCTAGCATAAGGCGGCCGAGGGCAGCAGGTTTAGGATCCACCGGCTACACCACAGAAAAATACCTACGGATATAAAAAAATATTAAAATAGTTTGCAACTATATTAGGATTGTCTTGTGATGTCATTATTTATGTTTAATTTTATGTTTTGTTTGTTCTTTTTTGGTAACTTGTTGGTCCGTTTCTTTACAATATACCACATGGTTTTAGTTATATTGTCTGAATTATTGATCTTAGAAATATAGTCTAGCTTTTTTGATGTTTTTACAGTGTTTTTTAACAGTTTCTCATAAAACTAAGAACAAATCAAATTATTTTTTATGAAATATTTTGATTTGCTTTGATTTTTAAGTAGTAATACTACTATATAAATTAAAAGTTGAAATAGATAACATATACTTAAGAAAAAACGACGAGGACCTCCGGTGTTCGAGACGGGACTCGAACCCGCATCTCCAGCTATCGCGGCTGACGCCTTAACCAATTTGGCCACCCGTACACAGCGGACCACGTCGAAATTAATCAAGTATATGTGATCTTGTTTATTTTTTAAACGGTTTTAGGCACCGTTTTACCAGCTCTAAGGTTAAACACTACGTGTTTGCACCTCCTATATGAATACCTTTCGGGGTTCTGATATAGCTAGAGAGGTGGTGCTGCCATCTATGAAACTAAGAACAAATCAAATTATTTTTTATGAAATATTTTGATTTGCTTTGATTTTTAAGTAGTAATACTACAATATAAATTAAAAGTTGAAATAGATAACATATATTGGTTCGAGTCCCGTCTCGAACACCGGAGGTCCTCGTCGTTTTTTCTTAAGTATATGTTATCTATTTCAACTTTTAGTTTCTCATAACTTTTATAATAGTTATGTAAAACAGGACTTTAGCTTCAGAATTAGTATTCGTAAGAGACGTTTATGTTCACAGGATATTTTTAAACCAGTGGTTATCCATGTTTTTTATTTATTTCGTATCTTAGGCTAGGTTTTTATAACATTTTTATAAAAGTAAAATATAAAAATACATTTAAAAAGTATCAAATAATAAAAACGGCACAATGATCGCCGAATCAACTTCCCACATGGCGGTTACCTGGTGAGCCAAGTCTATAGTACTTGCTGGACTTGTCCTTCTCGGCCTTCACGAGGTTCTCGTCACGTGGGACGGTGATGTCGATGAGCATTGCCCGGCGCTGCGATCGATCTATCACCACGATATCAGGCTTATTGGCTACAATAATCCTGTCCGTGATAACAGATCGATCCCAATAGAGCGTGGCACGGCCATTTTCGAGAACTGGCGCAGGTGTTTACTTGTAGTACGGCACTTCGTGGTCCGCAAGACCATACATAAGAGCAAGCTGCTGGTGTATAATCCTGGCTACAAGGTTATGTCTGTGCAAGTACTCGCCGTTAGCAAGATGTTAACAACCGGAACTTATATGCCTGAGTGACTCTCCGGGACGGCGGCATGCCCGATAAATGTCGACCGTACCGTCCTTCAGGATATACTTCCGGTAGTTATTCGTCATGATAACTTCGTCCGCAATTGCACAGGCAAAACCCTCGGTTTCTCCGAAGAGGTCCCCGAATCGTAGCCAGTTCACCGGGCCCTTAGAACCGCCCGTGTAGCTCCTTACTCTTCCATACGGCCTTGCGGTCCTCGGTGCTTAGTACCACTGGTTTGCGCCAGTTCTCGTTTGCCAAGGAGAGCGGTGTGAGGTTCCTGTCTACTGCCACAACATTATGATGCATCCCACACTCGTGGTTCAGGAAATTAACTGAAATTGGGCACCTCACGGTTATGGAGACTTTTGGTATTTGAAAAGACGCGGCCTCCACGCTTCCGTGGGATATACAATCTCATAACCGACGAGCGTGGGTGTAGCATGCGATCTGTGGTGAGTAGTAGTCGGACCCTCGGATCCAGGGCATCCAGCTCGGTCTGAGCCCATCTTAGTATGCCAAAGGAGTATATAAGTAAGGGCATTACCCAAGCGTCCGAGGCCCGAACCTTATTGCCACCTGGCGAAAGGCTATTAAGTACTTTTGTCAGCCGACCGAAGAAGCGCTCCTTCACCGCCTGTCTAATAGCCACATCCTCAATACCCAGAGACTCTGACATACCAAGATATTTATAGGTTTCTAATTCGGAGATAGATCTGAACGACATCGTCTCAGAAAGCTGTAAATTTGTTGAATTTACTACTTTCCCCCGCTGTACATGCATAATCGCACACTTGTCGACATCAAACTCCATCTTGATGGCGCTACTGAACACTTCAGTGGTTTTCAGTAGCTCTAGCAAGACTCTATTGTTTGGCGCAAATAATTTGAGGTCGTCCACATACAGAAGGTGAGAAATGACTTCACCCTCTCTCCGAAGCCGGCAACCTAGTCCCAAATTCTTCAGTAAAGTACTGAGCGGATTCAGAGCTAGGCAGAACCATAGGGGACTCAAACTGTCATGTTTTATTATTAATGTGTTTTTTTACTTTGACTTGAACTCTAGGAATACATAGATCTAGAGTGTTCTATATAAGTACTGTAAAAGAATGGAAGTTTTCATTAATGGTTTTTTTGTTGTCTATAACAGAGTTCCAGTCTAAATCACTAAGACAGGAATTAAAAGCAGCAATATTCTTGTCTGTAAACTTTCTTTTAATTGTAAACCGAACTTTTCGATCTTGCATTTTGGTATTGTTAGGAATGGTATATAAAATGCCCTTGTGGTCTGAGAAGCCGTAGTCGTAAACAGAAAGTAGATTATTTTTGTTATGAAAATTTGTAAAAAGTAGGTTACAATACATGTAGAAGATGTTGCTGTAATTCGAGGAGGTTCTTTTACTAATTGCTTGAAATTATAACACATTAAGAGGTTAAGTAGTGTGAAAGAGTGTTTTAAAGATTTTTCTAAAACATTTACATTGAAGTCGCCACCAATAACAATATTTTATGTTACATCTTTGACTGATATAGTTTGCAGAAGTTTTCCAAATGATTCATAAAATAATTCTGGATTTCTTTGACAGTTAGGCCAATATATGACTATAATTAATAAATTTAAATGAGGAATTTCGGTTGCACAGGTTTCGAAAACGAGTGTGTTGAACACAAAGTACTAGTATGGATCTCCAGATAATCTTGAATTAATTCGACTGTGGTAACCTGGTAACCCTCACAACTGTTTGTAGTGCGATTAGTGTCTCCTGCAGAACTTAGCAAACTGTGGTTGCTGTTATAGCATGTATCCTTAAAGTATTTAAAAAATAACTTATTTTTTGTTGTAGTCGGTGCTGCATTTTGAATAGCAATCCATGCTTGTGACATAGAAGTGGGTGAAAGTAAAACAAAATTAGACCAATTCTTACAATATTTCTTGTAGGTACTCCTATCATTACATCATCAGTTGTAGGTCTTCAGATTTTTACTATTTTAATTTGTTTTGCCTGTCGCCAGATGGTTTTGTTGAAGTGTTGATAGCTCCAGATAATTTAAGATCTGGAAAAGTAGACCTGACGGCATTGATTTTTTTTGTCGCTGGGACGGGATTGCCGATATTGCCGTTTTAGAGCAGAGGATAATAATATTTTCTTTATCTCCATCTACACCCTTAAATACCCCCCAATACCCTTAAAATGTTTAGGTATTTCCTTTGGAATTTTTACGTCTTCTATTTTCTTTAAAACAAGCGAACTGGTAGCTAAGGACTCTTCGATGATGGAATTTCGGTCACAGGAAAAAAACATTACTTTCGACAAACTTTTGCACTATTCCTTCATATAGTTGCTCTATTGGGTGTAAATTAAAACATACCTCCCGCTTCTTGTATGACGTTTTTACTTGTTTTAGCATCAGGAATAAGTGGTTAGAATCTTTCGGGTTATTAACGGGCACAGTGTATAAAATAGATAAACAATAGAGAGAAGCATTTCACGCATATCTCACACAATATTATTAAACTTAACTTAAATGATACTTATTGTCAACAAAAAAAGCTTAATCTAGACACACGGCACCGCGGCAATGTGACCGGACAAGTTTGAAAAATAAGCTGCTTGTAATTAATGTTTAAACTTAAGGAAAGTCAGTATTTTAAGTATGACAACTTATCTATGCACCTATCTAAGGTTATGTCACCAACTAACATAGCATTAACAATTCTTTGAATTTTCTTGTCAATTTCGATATATTTTCGAGCCCTCTTGCGATACACGTCATGGTTTAATTCGTGTTGACTAAATTTAAAGTCTTGCGAAATTGCTTCTTCTTTAAGTGTCCATATGAAATGTAATAAATTTAAATCATTTCTTATCGTTTTGTTTAGTTTACTATGCCACCCTTCGACGACATTAGTCGTGCGGTGGCGGTGGTTGTAGCATAGTAGACAGTAAATCTATATTTTTAAACTTGAACCACTGACCCTCTAAATATTCATTAAAACTTCCAATATTGTTGATGGCCGGTGCTTTCGCCTGTAAACCGAACCAACCTTCCATAATTTTCGAATTAGGTAGGTGAGCTAACTGAACACATTTTCTGACGTAAATGCAGCCGTCCCGTGTTGCAAATACCGAATTCGCCTGCATTTGTCCATACTGCCTTGGAGAAATGAAAATAGCAACCAGTTATTTTCGTTGAAGGAAATACAATTTGCAGGGCATTCTTGGCAGCTAATTCGAAGTCCACTTTAACATTTTTTGGATTGAAGTTAGGCACAAGTTCTTTAATTGATTGAAACATCATTTCATAGGTTCGCTGCTTTTTGTTAGGCAGTAATACGAAAAAAAATGGTACCATTTTTGTGAACTCCAAGTCGCTCCCGATGTCTCCGTGAACTGTGTATAATTGAACATAGGGTTTCGGGGTAATTTTGAACGTCCCATCCATGAAGAAATTTTCTATATTTTTTAAATTGTTTTGGGAGTCAGGTGTTATAAAAATCAGTATGCCGCCTTTATTTGTGCATAAAAAGTCTTTGGCTAACTCTTCTGGTAGCTGTACGTCGTCACAAGATTGTACATTAACTTTGGCCCATTGGGCACGCCGGTGTTTGTAAAGACAGTCTCTATTTTGATAAAAAGATGGTAATTTGTCAGCGTAGGGCTCGGACATATACTTTGCCATTTCTTCTTTCCAAATTTGTGGTATTGGTCGGTAATCAGTGGAAACTTTATTTTTTAAATCTATGAGACTTTGTTCAATGTCGATACTTTCGAAGTCGGGAACACAACTATGGTAGGTTTCTCTTATTATTTTTGAATGATTGCCGTCCAATACCACCGAACCTTTACAAATACTTCTAGCACACGTCCAGACCGATATACCACTTTTGTTACACCTTTTATGATGGTATCTATAGCCACCACGAATCAAAATTTCGCCGCCGTGACTACTCTCAATAAACTTCAACTGAACATTTACTTCACTGGGGCCAGCAGGCTCCATTTTCACAATTTGTTCGTACTTACAAAATTAAATTCAAGGCGAAGATAATGAAGTAACAATAAATGACAATTACAAAGTCAAAGACAAACATGTAATAAACTAAATAGACAGAAAGTTATCTACACGTATAAACTGTATAGAGGATTAATAGGCGTACTTCTGTCAAGTGCCTAACTAAGTACAACGTTTCACTCGTTTGATTTGATTACTGATTGGTAAAATTCCTTTAAAGATAACTAACCATGATACACAAAATATTCCACACAAGATTGCAAACAGGGTCCAACCAAATAAGAAGTTTTGCCCCTAGTAAAATGAATGACCATGAAATTTTTCGTTAAACAACAAAAATACAGGGAAAGAAGGCGTTCAGATATTTGTGTATAAGAAAATAAATCTATCGGAAAATATAGGCGTTCAGATTTATATATACAAGAAAAAAAATATACCAGGAAATATATCTGTAGGGAAAAAAGGCGTGCGGAATTTTTTATACAGGGAAAGAAGGCGTTCAGATATTTGTGTATAAGAAAATAAATCTATCGGAAAATATGTCTATACGGAAAGAAGGCGTTCAGATTTATATATACAAGAAAAAAATATACCAGGAAATATATCTATAGGGAAAAAAGGCGTGCGGAAATTTTTATACAGGGAAAAAAGACGATCGGAATTTATTATACAAGAAAAATAAAATATCGGAAAATACATCTAACAAATCCACACTGCACGTGTCTCTATTGCTGCATCTCCATAAACTCGTACTATCGCCATTATTGGCCACCAAATTGTATTTAAAGCCTTCATGTAATAATACAGGTTTCCCCCTTTTACTAGTTATGAACTTAAAGTTTATATTTTTATCACCCATTTATATTCTATTGTATTAATTCTTACAATAAAATTGATTTGACCGTGACAATGACAATGACAGCGTAATTGCTTTCTATCAGTAAGTGGCCAGTTATATATTCAATAAGGATTGTTAGAATGATAAGTATTAATACGTGCTTATAAGTACGAGTACCTAGAAGTCTAGTCTATCGAAATGATAACGTAGCTATATTAAATATATACAGCGTGGAAATGTTTCATGGTAACTGGACGGTAAGTTCTCAACGATAAATATAACAAGTTAACAAAAGAAACATTCTCTAATTCGATATTATAAAAAAATAAATAATTGTATTCTGTTTGTTTAACACATAAATCCCAATTTCCTCCCGTGGGTGTTGTAAGAGGGCGACATAGAGATATCACCGACGGTTGGGTAGCAGCGTCCGTCCGTCCACGACTCACCAACAACTACCGCGATCGCGAATCGGTCTGCCAAACGTGGTGACTAAGACAGTTCCCCCAAATTGGTCGTTATAGCGTTTCTTGGGGGAGATCTATGTGCAGCAGTGGACGTCTTTCGACTAAATACATAATTATATATATATAGATATCACAACGCCTCATCATTTATTTTTATTATGGATAATCATTAAATTAAGGACATGTCAATTGATCAACCAGGAAGTTGACAAATTGGTAAATTGACGAACGGAGATTACACGAAAGGATAACTAGACGAACTGGGCAATTGGCGAGATGGGAATCAGACGAACGAAGCAACTGACGAACTGTGACATTGACGAACTGAGAAATGGACGAACGAAGACCGACTAGACGATCAGGGAATCAGACGAACGGTGCAGAAATGTTCTCACGTTCATTCTTACATAATGTCACTTGGCAGAACAAACATCCCGATTCGTGCACTTCCATCGCGAAGTACTGTTCTGATTTGATCTTCCATCTTTCGTCAAGGTATATTTGCCTCTGATTATATATATTATATTTATATATATTTCGGGATAATCTTAAACGAATCTACCTAGTCTTACGATAAGCTCAGTAACGCTTGTGATGTAGGTAGTAGATTTTTTATACATTTCCGGTACCTGTACCTCTTCTAGTGTTTTAAAGACTAATTTATCAATAGCAAGGTGTTTTTTTCGCTCCCTATATAAACTGCTTTTCACTGATGAAAATGCAGGTATTTCGGGTAAATAACGTTTTCCATGCTCTTTAAGATCAGCGAATGTATCTTCAAATATCTGCTGTACAGGACCCAGGTTTTCACATACTTTCCTTTTGCAATCAGATATTTTCATTATTATCTCGTTTTTAATAAAATCTTTTCGACATACATGCGTCGATTCTCGCAGAATGTTTTTTTTTGAAGCGTCAAGAGTGATGCTTGCTGCACATTGATCTCGTTCTGTGCACCTCCACAAAGATGATCCATTTTTATTACTTTTAACGTACAAACTTCAGAAGTACGTTTAATACAGCTCGGGTCAGGCTATAGGCTATGTGTGGGGTATTGGTGGATAGGTTTTTAAAATGAATAGGGTTTCCTAAAACAACTTTTAATAATAGGTAAGGTTTTCGAAATAAATGCTATAAAATGGTTTGGACAAGAGTCACTCGCCCCATAAGTGCTTAATACTGCCACTGCGAACGAAGTCGCGGGTATCAGCTCGTTATAATATAATTATGTATATTTTTTTAAAACTAGAAGCAATAATTTCAGGGAGTGGTAAAGATGAAAAGCTTTGCATTTTGGAAAGAAAACATTTATCCATTATGAAAAGTTATCGTTTCGGGAAGTAGCCGTTTTAAAAAAGTTTACATTTTGAGAAGTGGTCATTTAGAAAAGTAGTGATTTTGAAAAAGTTAACATTTCTGGAAGTGGTCATTTAGAAAAGTAGTCATTTTGAAAAAGTTAACATTTCTGGAAGTGGTCATTTAGGAAACTAGCCAGTTTGAGAAAGTTAACATTTCGGGAAGTGGTCATTTAGGAAACTAGCCAGTTTGAGAAAGTTAACATTTTGGGGAAGTGGTCTAAATAGAAATCAGACGTTTTGGGAACCAGACGTCAAACCCCTAAAGGATATATTTGTGTAAGTATCACAGATATTTGTACCTGAGTCATGGATGTTTTCTGTGTTTGTGTTCGTCAATATATATTATATACATCGTCGCCCGGTTGCAGCGTTAAGGGTGCGACCACACCGCCGCGTCAAAAACGGTGACGGTACGAAATCGCGATGATAGAGAGCGACAGAGTTATGAGTTAGAAACGTCATCCATGAGTCACGTGACCGCGATTCCGTAGCGTCACCGTTTTTGACGCGGCGGTATGGTCGCACCTTAACGCTGCTCAGAAGTATTTGCGACTGATGGCGACTGTAGTAAGGTAAATAAGAATAATACGCCAGGCTGTAGGTGAAAATAACATTTTATTCTTAATTAAACTATTGGACTAAAATGCTTGTTATCAAAGAGAAAATGCGTTTTTTAAACTAAAGAATGCTTCTTATTAAACTAAAAACTTTCTTGCTCCTAATGTGGCATTTCTCATATTCTTGCATCACCTATCCCGTTCCTATCGTTTGTATATTTTTAAATACTTTTTCACTTCTGTAACCTTCTCCAGAAAGTCAAATGGCGTAATCAAACCCTCCTCCAACGCAGTCAACAGCTTAGTATATTCAGTGTCGAATTTTATATCAACCTTTTTTCTGTTGTTGACGTTGAAAATGTTTTTACACAGTTTAATGTCTTGGATTTTGGATTCTTCGCGTATTTTTTGCAAGAAATAAACAAATGTGGGCTTTCGGGCCACTCGACTATTCAATCTTCTATGCCAAGCTTCGACACTGTTCGTCGTGCGATGTCTTTCCTTGGCACAGCTTATCATGGGTAATGAAAGCCATTGCTTGTTTACATACCGATGGAAATCCCGCATTTCGTCCGTATCAGGTGTTATTTGTATAATATTAATCCAAGCGTCGGCTATACAAGCGGTGGGAATCAATGGTAAATTCGCGGTCAATCTGACAGCGTGGCGTCCTTCCTTTGTTGATGTGAGATTCATTTCTTCACCCTTATCCCATACATTTTTGTTAAAATGGAAGTAGCATCCAGTCAACTTAGCTTGAGGGAATACCATTCTGAACGCTTTGTATTGGCCTACTTCGTAGTCACATTTGAAATAGTCTATGTCAAGCGATAATTCTCTTTTAAGTGCCTCAAACAATCTGATATATGTTCTTTTTGTTTTGTCAGGGAGGAGGGCATAGACAACTGGAACAATATTCGTATGGTTTTCGTTACTTCCAATATCCAATTGTAACGTGAAAAGTTGTTTGAAGGGTTTGGGAACTCTTTTGAAGGTGGAGTCTCCGAAAAACTGTTTGCCCTTAATGTTTTTTATTGTATTTTGACTTTTTTTGGTACAAAATACTAATATTTTGTCATTATTGTCTCCATCACACCATACCAAAAAGTCTGTGGCCAAAATTTCAGGTACTTCGACGTCATTTAAATTTAGGGGGTTGGTTTTTTGTAAATTTAGAAATTTTCTTCGTTTTCTATTTAGTGTATCTTTTTTCGACACATACATATCCATTTCTATTATTTTTCTTTTTGACTTTTCATGTAAATTCAATTTAGTTATTTGTTCTTCAAAAATCTGTTTAACGGGGGCATAATTCTTACATACTTCTTTTTTACAGGAATCAATTATCAAATCTACTTCATTTCTAAATTTGTTTCTTCGGCAGGAATGTGGAGTTGGGGGTGTCCTCACATTGTTTCGCTGCGGGCCTAATTTTATAGATGCACTACAGTCGGCACGGTTTACGCAACGCCATAGTGTAGTGCTGTCTTTATTAGTTTTATTCAAATTGTATCTATAGCCGTCATGTAATAGCGATTTACCTCCTCTCTGGCTCTTTATAAATACCAGTTCCTGCTGTGTATGCTCTCCACTACTCGGTCCGGGATTCATAATTTATGTTAACTATTTCACATAACCATAAAATAATATTGCATTATCGCAGGAAAACAGCACATAATAGAATGTAGTTGTCATTAATCTAATCAAATACGGAATCAGTATGTAGTCTAAAGTGGCCAGTATGTTTCCGATGTAAAGGAGTTTCAATATGAATTGCAAACAGATTGATTTATTGGATACAGAGTGGACTTGGTTACTTTAAGACTGCTTGCTAATTACATCATCAGCGTTTTAAAACACTTAGTAATTATAAAATGTACTTTTTGTCGAGCACTAGTGGCGTGGCAGTAGTACGCTAGACTTTCAATCCGGAGGCCTCGGGTTCAAACCTAGTTTCTAACTTTTCGGAGCTTATGTACGAAATATCATTGATACTTACCAGTTGCTTTTCGGTGAAGGAAAACATCGTGAGGAAACCTGCATACTTCTGCGAAGAAATTCAAAGGTGTATGTGAAGTCCCCAATCCGCTCTGGGCAAGCGTGGGGACTATTGCCCAAACCCTCTCATGCATGAGAGGAGGCCTGTGCCCACTTGCCCAGCAGTGGGACGTAGGTATATAGGCTGAGCAGGAGGAGGTACTTTTAGACCAGTGGCTATTTAGACCAGTTGCTACATAGACGAGCTGCTTTTTAGACCAGATGCTACATAGACGAGCTGTTTTTTAGACAACATGCTACGTAGACGAGCTGCTTTTTAGACCAGATGCTACATAGACGAGCTGTTATTTAGACGATTTGATTTTTAGACCACCTGCTTTTTAGACCAGATGCAATATAGACGAGCTGCTTTTTAGACCAGATGCTACATAGACCAGCTGCTTTTTAGACGAAACGATACTAACCCCTTTTTATCAATAAGTGGACTCTTTATAAGATACCAGTTCTTTAGACAAGTAAGAGATTTCATGCAAAATGTACGAGTATGCAGATGCAATGCGGAAAGATAAGTCGGGCCCTGGAGGAAAACTACCTTAAATCCATTTACTAAGGACTGAGGACACTTAAAAATTGTAGGCCGTGCTAGAAAATTCTGTAGGTATATTTACGATTAGACGAGTTGCTACATAGCAGCCGCGACCCGTCCACCCACCAGCTTCACCCACCAGTGGGTCCACGGGGAATTTCTTTTTCCCCGTGCACCCACTGCATTATGGCGGGAAAATATCGATATCAATTCAATCCGGTCGCCACGAGTGCACAAACTGGCCACTTCATTGTTTATGTTTACACTGATAAAATAATACTAGTCATCTGTCTGCTGTCACTTGTCTTTCAAAGTAATAAATTGCCCTTTCTTTCAAGAAATTATGTTACTTTATAATTATAATAATTATATTCCGAAAGAAACTTAACATAATGGATATAGAAATTAAGTTTATAAAAAGAAAACGTGGCCTTGTGTTAATAGACAAGGACCATCAATATTTTAAGCATAAAGTTTATGCTAATAAATCGTCAATCTGGAATTGTACGCAAAAACAGAAGCTAAAGTGTAAAGGATCAGTTACTATTAATGAAGTGAGTAATTTACTTAAACACCTAAACAATAAATGGCACCCATTTGTGTTTTACACACACGTGATAGGTTTCCGCAACCATTCAATTTATTGTTGTTGTTTATTTATTTATTAGTAGATGATGCTCGCGGTCCCGCTCGCGATAAAAAGTATATCCTTCTTATATTAACTTATGTGTCCATACTAAACTATGTGTGGTTTTTACAGGATTGCCATTTCATTAAAAGTATTCCACATAAAGATGATTGTGTTCCAAGTGAGGCCCAAAATGAAGTAGCGAGAAGAAGAAGAAGCTGGTGGGTGGACGGGTCGCGGCTGCTACATAGACCAGTTGCTAAATAGACCAGTAGCTAATTAGACGAGCTGCTAGTAAAGGGAAAAAATCATGTAGACCAGTTGCTTTTAGGCGAGTTGATATGTAGACGAGCCGCGATTTAGACAACCTGCGTTTTAGACGAGTTGCCCCATAGACGAGTTGCTCTTTAGACGCCGTGATACTAACCCGTTTATACGTGTAGATAACTTTCTGTCTATTTAGTTTTTTACATGTTTATCTTTGACTTTGTAATTGTCATTTATTGTTACTTCATTATCTTCGCCTTGAATTCAATTTTGTAATTACGAACAAATTGTGAAAATGGAGCCTGCTGGCCCCAGTGAAGTAAATGTTCAGTTGAAGTTTATTGAGAGTAGTCACAACGGCGAAATTTTGATTCGTGGTGGCTATAGATACCATCATAAAAGGTGTAACAAAAGTGGTACATCGGTCTGGACGTGTGCTAGAAGTATTTGTAAAGGTTCGGTGGTATTGGACGGCAATCTTTCAAAAATAATAAGAGAAACCTACCATAGTTGTGTTCCCGACTTCGAAAGTATTGACATTGAACAAAGTCTCATAGATTTAAAAAATAAAGTTTCCACTGATTACCGACCAATACCACCGAACCTTCGTCCTACCGTCAACCTACTAACTTAGCTCCACTTTCACATCTGACATTCATGTTTTTAATATATGGGGGATATTCTATTATTTAAACATTTAACGTGCCAGTACACGATTGAAACCTAAAAAGTACACATTTATGAACTTGACTGTACCTAATCTTATTCTTTATACCTAACTCTAATGCCTGTGCCTTTACTATAAAAGTCAATAAAATCCGTGACAACATCGGTAAAACTCTGATTTGATTTCAATCGGAATACGACGGCACCCGAAGTGTCAATCAATTATTGTTTTAAATGAGTGACATTTTCATATCCATTAATATGGAATTTTATTATTCAGTGTCAAATGTCAAACCGTTGTCGTTTGTCGGGTACTAGGGCCCGTTTCTCGAAAAGTTGTAACTAGTACCTTGTGAAAGTCCCTTTCAAACAATATGAATAGAAAAGAGACTACCGCAAGTAACATTAGGTACCTACTTACTAACAAGCTTTCTAGAAACAGGGCCTTTGGACGCTAACTGAAACAGCACGCTAAATACGAACTTTTTCGATAAAACACGATGGAAAGTAATTATGCACTACATTTGTATCAACTTTTATGTTGTAGTGTAAGTAGGTAGTAACGTAAACGGGCAAAATTTCGAACATGCGAATACATATTATATAATTTTCTATCAAGAATCATATCTATTTTAAAATTTCTGATCAGGAAAAAAGACAGCCGGGAATTTGTCCCCTAGTAAAATTAAGGACTATAAAATATTGCATTATGTTAAAAAAATACAGGGAAAGAAGGCGTTCAGATATTTGTGTATAAGAAAATAAATCTATCGGAAAATATGTCTATACGGAAAGAAGGCGTTCAGATTTATATATACAAGAAAAAAAATATACTAGGAAATATATCTATAGGGAAAAAAGGCGTGCGGAAATTTTTATACAGGGAAAAAAGACGATCGGAATTGATTATACAAGAAAATAAATCTATCGGAAAATATGTCTATACGGAAAGAAGGCGTTCAGACTTTTATATACAAGAAAAAATATATACCAGGAAATATATCTATAGGGAAAAAAGGCGTGCGGAAAATTTTATACAGGGAAAAAAAAACGATCGGAATTTATTATACAAGAAAAAAGAAATATCGGAAAATACATCTTCTATCACTGTCAACAATCCTTTGTTGTCAGTCTTATTCGAACTGAATATTCGCACAATGGATGAAGGAATAATTTTTACACAAAATCAGAAAAATGGAATTAGTTTGTTGCACGATGGATTTCGATATAATAAAAACTATGGCAATGAATACAGAAAATTGGAAATTTGTTAACCGCAGAAAATACGATTGCAATGCATCAATTACGATTCATGCATCCAACAAAAGCATTTTACGTATAAGTGATCATTTATGTCCCAGAAATTATGATGAGAACAAGATTGTGGTGGTAATGAATCAATGCAAGCAACAAGTTTGTTAGGATCTCTCATCAGTGCCAAAAATGCTGGAAACCTGTTCACAGGAGTTAGAAGATAGTGGAGTTCAGCAGTTACCTGAAGTAAAGCAGAAACAAGATGCTATGTAGGTATCGTGCGAGAAGACGATTTTTGGAGTCTGATGGTAAAAATCATTCCGGATTACCAAATGTCTTGGCAAATCAATACTTAGCATGTGATGATGGAGAAGATATGGAGAGGATATTAATATTCAGTACCGATATCTGCAAGCCATTTAGCAATACCTTTAATCCGGATAGCTTTTTTGGCGACGGTACATTTAAGACTGCCCCCAATCAGTTCGCTCAAGTATATTATGTCATATACATAGATCTGGGATCTACTGAAGAAGTAACAAATGTTATTCCAGTAATTTATGGTTTGTTACCAAATAAGAAAACGTCCACGTACATTCGCTTTTTTACGCTACTAAAAACAGAGTTGGGCGTTGATATTCGCAAATATAAGGCTGATTTTGAAGAAGCTGCTATCCAGGCAGTAAGAAATGTGTTTTCATCAGCAGAAATATCTACGTGCTATTACCATTTCTCGAAAGCCGTTTGGAAGAATGGCAAAAAACACTGTTGTAAGAGCACGAAAGAAAACCGAAGACTGGTTCGTTTAGCCGTCAATTTGCCATTACTACCTACCATCACAAAATATGAAGCAAGGCTGGAAATCTATTCTTGAAATAACACCCAAAAACGACTTTAAAGATGATTTCAAAAAATACTAAGAAGACCAATGGCTTAACAAGTACCCACTAAAAATGATAAGCGTTGCAGGCGAGAGAGACCGTCCTAACAATCCAGCAGAAGGATGGAATCGCCGAATTAATACCCGTATCAGGAGAAATCCCCATCTATACGAGTTCATACAAAAAATAAAGAAGGACGCTTTAATATGTGACAGAAAAATAAGACATTACGTCTCTAGACCGTGCATAAAAAGCAGACGAAGAAGTACCGAGATCGGTTTTGACAAAATGTATAAGCGAATCTTAGTGAAATTGAGAAAAAATAACATAACTACGTTGAATTTTCTACGAAAACTAACACTTTTACTCTGTCTAAAAAAAGATAAAGAGAAGTAAGCCAGAAAATTATAATTAAGGGTTATTTTGTTATGTAAGAAATTATTTTTGTTAATGTTTTAAGACAATTAATTTTGTTTACTGCTACTTTCTCTAAACATAATACTATGGTATAATTATTTTCATGATTTGAATAATAAACTGTAAAGAGTTATTTTGATGTTACCTTTTATTTTGCTTTTGTTGCCACCCTCACGCATTCGACTAGGTAAAAAAGTGTACACATATTTATGAACTCGACTGTACCAGTAATTTTATTTACACCTTTCGTTACACTAACAAGTTAGAAAAACATCTAGTAGTTAAATTGAAACTCTTTGGAATTTTTGTGATATAACATTTATGAATAAGATGATGACATTGATGATGACGATGATTATGTGAGCGTAACTTGTTTTAAAGATTTTTATGGTGTCAAAGTTCTAGACGCATAATATTCTGCACATGTTGGTAAATATGGCTTTAAGAAGAACACCAGAAGATGATTATGCGTGCATTTTTGGTGGATGCTCGTACAAGCCACAGGCTATTTCTAGCTTGCGTAAAATAAAAGTTCTCGTCAAATACCACCTTTATCTTTCGCCGGGGACCAAAGCTTGCCTGTATCATCAGCGAGAAGAGCAAGATTGGACGGAGATAGTCGAAGCAAATGATTATCTCGAGGATTTTAATATAAATCATATACACGACATGTTAAATATAATTAACAATGAATTGCAAATAATAAAAGCATTGAGTGATGTATTACATGTAAATAACACGAAAAATAATTTAATAAATGTTTTGATAAGTTAATTAGTTTTATTTATTTAATGGCGAGAAAATCATAAGCTTTTTCAAAGCCCCCATTTTTACATTTATTACTTCACTTGCGGTTTTTTAAGTTCTTCTTTAGCCATTATGGTTCATTGCTTATGGTCATCTGCGTTTATGGTCTATTGCTTTATTAGGTTTTGGTCATCTGCGTTTATGGCCTATTGCTTATTAGGATAAGGACATTGCGTTTTAGGTATTCCGCGTAATAAAAATTGGTAATTCACGTTTTTGGTATGTTGCGTATTTGGAACAAAGTGAGTAAAGTCTTTAGAGTTTGCGTTTTGGGTCATATGCGTCGGATGGATTTAGAACCATATGCGTTTAAGTCATTCTGCTTTTAAGTCATTTTATTCCCTTAGGTCGCATGGTCCGATTGAGTAGTCCGATCAATCGGAATACGAATATTTTTTTTTCCTGTTGGCTCGATTAGTCGGACTATAAGGACATTGGAAATCCTGTCAGTCCTACTATCGGAGTAATGGAATTTTAGAAGTTCGTCTAGTTCGATCGATCGAACTACGAGAGCTTGAAAAATCCTCTAAATCCGATCACACAATTTTTATTTTTCCTGTTTGTCCGACCGGTAATTTTCAACATCTCAAAAGTGTTTTTTAACTTTCGACGCGGAATTTTACTACCACGAAATAGTGATTTCGAGGAAAAGACCGAACACATAATCTTAAGAACCTTTATTCTCTTAAAACAGCTCATGGATTTAGACTGTTTTCAATGAATTAGAATTAGTAAATTTAAACATATGGAAATAATAGGCATATTCTTTAACAATCCTTTATTTTTACTCTAATGCAGACGCTACAGTGATTTGTGCTAACTGCAGAACACTCTTATATATTTGTACTATGTCTGATGTGTGAGTTTCATTGAAACTCGTGACAGCAGTACTAGCGTTAATGATACAGTCCCAGTTTTCGGCATCCATATGTTCGCGGCACACTCGTGAATTTGGTGGCAGGTAAAAGTTGTATTTCGATAACATCATAGCTTTTTGCAAATATGGAATCGGGAGTACAGATGTAGTGAATAATCCTTTCCTATCGGCAAAATTCGGAACAACGATAACACCCGAATGGTCAATGAATACTGTATTATTAAATTACGTGTAGGTATCAAATCTTTCCGTCACCGAATGCACTAATCCCAAAACGTACTAATACTCAATAAACTCTAATTTCATAATAACCTCTGCTCATAAGAAACTAGTCCCATGTTACCATATTCCCAAAACACCCGTTGTTGATACACACCAGGACCATTGCGAACTGCTCCCAAAATACACTTTTCCCAAAATACCCTAAAATTTCTTCTACCAAAAGTGGCGAAATACTCTAGTTTCATAATCCACTGTTCCCAAAATACACTTTTCCCAAAATACCCTAATTTATATTTCTACAAAATTCTAGATTGAAAATCAAAGTATCATACTTATACATTCAACATTTTGTTAAAATTACCTATACTTTTGTCATAATTTGAGTTGATATTTTTTCTAAGGCCTCTCAAGCAGAAAATGAGATCAACAGCATGTGACCTCTTGAGCGACCAACCTGCATAAAAAGCTTTAGCTGCTTTCGATTACAATGTGAATAAAACCTCGAATACTTTTGGTACATGCTAAAAAAAGTAATACAAATTTTTCACATGACTTATGTGACAATGTATGTCATTAAGCATAATCCATTGTTTTACAATCTTCGGAATAGAAATGGCTAACAATTTGTATTTTATTACAAATCAAAAAGGTAAACCGGCCTTATTGTATAAAGGCCACAAATACAATTGGAGCCATACAAATAAAACCGGTTCCATAAATTACAAGTGCGCGAATCGTAGCGAACATTGCTACGCTTCGATTACAATAAATAAAACCCAGGATTCGGTATTAAAAGTGAGCGGCCATGTCTGCAAAAGACATGATAATCAAAATGTAAGAGACATGGCAATAGATGCTTGTAAAAACGAAGTTTCTCAAAAAATGACTCCCATCAAACAAATTTTCGAAAAAGCCGTCACTGAACTGCATGCTGCTGACCCCAACTTCAGTATGTGCTCTTATGGAGAAGTCAAAAGCTCATTATACAGGGCCAGATACAGGGCATTAGGCCAAAAAAACACGGAATTCCTGCGGCTAAAAGATGTGAAGGTGCCTGAAATCTTAGGAGAACTTGACTGACTTCTTGGTCGCGGAAGATGGTGACATTGAAAAGATTTTAATTTTTTCCAGTAACCATGCACAGCAATTTATGGTTAATTCTAATACCAATAACACGGTTCAATACTTTGGAGATGGTACGTACAAAAGGGTGCCAAAGCCGTTTAAACAACTTTATACTGTGCATGCGGGGATAGGCAAAAACAAACAAACAACTAATGTTGTGCCAGTGATATTTGCCTTATTGCCGAATAAAACTGGACGCACTTACCGCCGATTGTTCACGCTCATACGTGACAGTTTGGGCGTAATTATACACAGATATAAATGTGACTATGAACTCGCTCAAATCAATGCATGTCAATCGGTTTTTCCAAACGTAGATCTGTCGGGGTGCTTTTTCCACTACAATCGGGCGGTATGGAAAAAAGCTAAAGAAATCCAAATAACCTCAACAAGGACGGGCAAAAAAATGGTAGAGTACTGCGCAGTCTTACCCCTGTTACCTCAGTCTGAGATCAATAACAGCTGGGTAACTATAATTACTGAAGCACCAGTTACCACGCCAGTATTACAATTTAAAAAATATATGGAAGATACTTGGATGAGGTTGGGCCCCGAAAAACTGAGTTGCAGCGTGGACAAACATAGGAGCAACAACCCTGTGGAAGGCTGGCACAGGAGGCTAAACATTAGAATGCCACACAAGCCCACACTGATACGGTTTTTGTACAAGTTAAAAAAAGAGGCTCGGTACCAGAACACTCGAATTAGCAACTATTTATTCAGTGGGGCGAGTCGACGGCGGTGTGACATCGTATTCGATCGTCAATACCAAAGCCAATTAACGGACTTGAATGACGGTCTCATTGATGCTATGTCGTTTTTAGAAAATATGGTGGTACTGAGGAAACGACTGAGATAAGCCGTACTTAGGTATCTACATATAGCATACCATAAGGAGACATTTTTATTTTTAGAACTTTTTTATTATAGATATACCTACAGGTGGGAATTTATTTTTGGTCTTTTAAAGTGATTATACAACGAGTAACACTAAAATCGTCAGTGTATATATAAATCATACTGAGCAACGTTTACTATGGGATCATCCCCGAAATCGCGAAAAATATTTGAGTGTTTCTTAATACATTTTGGTTGCGTGATCTTGACATTTTGTAAGGGAGACATTTTTTCGGGGTTGGCCTCATAGTAAAAGTTGCTCTGTATGACTTATACATATACACGGTGCCCGTGAGCATTGCGAGAGATTTTAACCACGTATTCCGGAGGCGAAAAGAAGAAAATAATTAATTATAAATGAGATACATCAGTTACGCATGAAAAATTAAATGTGGGTCACTGTAGGCATTGTGGGATCCCACAATGCCTACATTGCCTACAGTGACCCACATTTAATTTTTCATGCGTAACTGATGTATCTCATTTATAATTATATAAAAGATCGTGGTAACTTCCACGTTAAATACTTTAGAATCAAAATAAAAATTGATTCTAAAAATATAGAATGAAAATAATTGTATGTAAAGTTTGTTGAATTTAGGCTAGTTTTAGAGATATTTGCATTTTCTTCGTGATCTTATTTTTACTGACACGCAGTGAAAAATGCGTTTTTAATCCCGTTATTGAAAATATGTGATTTAGTATAGACATAACTATTGATTAACAGACTTCAAAGTGACATTCAAATATCATGATAAAATTTATAGGACAAAAATCATTCCCTGTTCATTTTTAATGGCTATGTTACTGATAAAAACTACGTTTTACATTTCATAGCAACACAATATGTCAAAAAAAACGAATAATTTTTTTTTTTTTACAAAATGACCAAAAGTCATATAATATCCTTTACTTCTTGGCATCCGGAACGCGTGGTTAAAATCTCTCGCAATGCTCACGAGCACCGTGTATGTATACGTGGTGTCTAATGTTATAGTCAGTGGTTTTAAGTTGTCTAAAATACGTATTAATATGTGTTTTTATTAGTTTATAGGAATAAAATATATACATGCTATACGTTTTTTAATCAATAAAGGTTTATACAGTTATAAATCACGAATTAAATCATTTATTATTTTATAATAAATGTTTTATTTCATGTTTTTAAGTAGTCACACTCCTAAAGATAAGTTGAAAGAAGTGTCATATACAGTCGCTATCAGATATATTGGAGCAGCCAGGGTACTCAGCAAATATCTGTCCACGCGTTTAGACGCGGCGGTAAAGTACATGTTCAGATATTTGCTGAGTACCTCGGCGGCTCCTATATATGTGATGGCGACTGTACCACAGAAAAAGTCGCCAAGTGCTCAGGGCTGGAATCGAACCAGCGACCTCAGGATTCTTTGAGCTTTCCCGGCAGACGCTCTTACCACTAGGCCGTGGTCGGGTGGCATATACCTGTGGTATATGACATCTCTTTAAATTTACAATTGAGGGTGTTATGGGAACAGTGCATTATGAAACTAGAGTATTTCGCCACTTTCGGTAGGAGACATTTTAGGGTATTTTGGGAAAAGTGTATTTTGGGAACAGTGGATTATGAAACTAGAGTATTTCGCCACTTTTGGTAGAAGAAATTTTAGGGTATTTTGGGAAAAGTGTATTTTGGGAGCAGTTCGCAATGGTCCTGGTGTGTATCAACAACGGGTGTTTTGGGAATATGGTAACATGGGACTAGTTTCTTATAAGCAGAGGTGATTATGAAATTAGAGTTTATTGAGTATTAGTACGTTTTGGGATTAGTGCATTCGGAAAGTATCAAATAAATCGCATACTTTATTTATCAATGTCAAATGTCAAACTGCCCGTTTGACGTATATTACACTGAGATGTTAAAACCACCACGATTCTATCATATAAAGAATTCGTTAGGTAAACAAAAATATAACTAGTTACCGAGGACGTTTTATTTCAATAAAACGCACTGATTGGGACACGGTTGGGATGATCTAATGATTCTATAAGGATTGGAACCCCAAAAGTCTAACTATAAACTACAGTAGGATTTTGCAGACCTTTTTTAATAACAATATTTTTTTGTAATTAAGTAAAAATACTATGACATAACAAAAAAGACACCTCAACATAAAACAAAACAAACCAGCAGAGAAATTAATATAAATAAATATGATTTTCTGATTGGATGAACTTACTTACTTGTTTGTATATCAAATGGAAATTATACACTAATCGGCGTATAACGTTGTAGTCAAAATCGTCAAGACTTAGACAAAATAATTTATTTGGTCTACCCAACTTTGCCGACTTCGGACTATTGGAGGTAGATTGATTTGTTAAACGTTTCCCTTTTCTTAGTGCTTTCGGCATGTCTGTTATAAATTGTTAATGTGGATCGAATATAATCAATGTTTATTATTTACAAAATTGACAGACAAGAGTGACATGTAAAAAGTCTATCAAAATATAGGTGGCCTGCATTAATACACGAGTCCATGAAGTTTATCACAAAATCTAACATAAATATCAACAAAATATTTCTGTGGTATTAACTACTCTATATAGATATTCCTCTTGCAATACTACCGTTCCCTACGTTGTCTCGATGGGTACTGAGTGCGAGTGAAGTAGTAAGACAAAAACGAACATTTCCGAGAAAATACGAAAGGAAAGGATTATTCACTACATCTGTACTTCAACCGCGAAGCAATCGTCGAAAACATATTTATTGGAATTGACTATCGCCCTTTTCAAAATCGGCCCGGAAGCATTGCTACCGTATAATTCAAAACAACTCATGTTACTTAAATCGCACATATACTGTGTATTCAAATCGCAAAATATTATACTTTGGCTTAATGAAGAGATCTTCAGACAATGACATTTAGTGACAGGTTAATTGCTATAGTCAAAGGCGTCTCTATCTGTGATGAGGCTGACATATCTACTAAAGAGGTCCGTGCTATCTAGTTATAGTTTGGTTATAGTTTAGTTACAGTGAGTATATGTGACGTTTTCAAGGCAAGGGTACCAATCTAGCTTAGTCTGTGAAAGAAAACCTGACTTTGAGAAGAAAATCCGACGGAACCCATATAGTTTCGCAATGTCTGTCCGTCTGTCCGCGGATAATCTTAGAGATCGTTAGCACTAGAAAGCTGAAACTACGGAACCCTATACTCAGCGTGGCCCGACACTCTCTTGGCCGGTTTTTTTACTAAGGATACGGCAAAGTGGTTTAAAAATTAATCTTGAAAGTACTAAACTCGTATCTAAAATACATTTCGTGAACTTTTGAATCTGCTGAGCATGAAAATAGTCTTGTAAGGCCTTGAAACCGGCCAAGAGGCAGAAATTGACAAAAATGTTTATGTATGACACATATTTAATGAATTACCACGGCAATGACAACAAAGACAACCAGAGTTGTCCCAGAAAATATAATACAATATTTTTAACACCTCATTATATAACAAACTTATATTAGCATCTCTTTGACCAATCATATAAAAACTGACCAGTCCTCCTAGTTAATGAAGAAATAACCCTTTCCAGGCCAGTCGCTCCAAGAAAAATCCTACGTTCATACCGGTAATTTCAAGCATAACAAAAGTTTTTTCAATAAATTCTTGACGTTTTATAGTATTTTTCTTCCGTTTCTCAGGAAGCCCACCTTTCATCTTGATCATATAATAATCAGCATCTTCTTTCAAAATAGACAGTAGTTTTAGTAGGCTTGGTCGTTTTCTTTTGCCCACGAGCCCATTAATTTTACTGTGCCATCCTTCAAGACAATTATTTGTCCTTACAAGTTCCCGGTATACCGACCACTTTTCTTTAAATTGTATAGGCTCCAACCATTGCCCCTCAAAGTACGTTTTAAATTCAAGCATTTCGTCATCATCCGAATCGTATAGATCATCCAAGATGTATTCCCATCCTTCCAGTATTAAATCAGCCGGTAAAAATGGCAGCACTTGTGTTAAAGCAACTATTCTTTTGTCATGTTGCCTTTTTGTAATATGCAACATTATGGCCTTTCTCTGAATGGCTCTGGCGTAGTGATACCAGCATCCTTTTATTACAGCTTGCGGGAATACTTCGGAGATGGCATTCATTGCAGCAGTTTCGTAGTCAGTCATAAACTGTGACGGATTAAACCCTGGCAAGTGTCGTTTGATTATGTTAAAAACAGTAACATAGCTTTGTGTCGTGCTATCCGTCATGAAAACATAAATCAAAGGGACGATGTTTAGACTGTCGGTGGTAGACCCGATGTCCCCGTGGATTGTGTACATTTGTTGGAAAGGTGATGGGCAACTATGGACGTACCATCGCCATAAAATTAATCCTTTTTTTAGCTTCTTCTGAGCAGAATGCTATTATGCAAGTTTCCTCAGTCATCACATCGATACTCTTCCAATTTGAAGTCGTCAAATTTTGGCGGGATCTCAACCTCAGCGTGTTGTTGAAATACTAATTTTGATACGCCGGCTGCTCGTTTTCTACTATTATATAGACCAGTTTTCACAGAGCTATAACTAGGTATTTTAGTTATGAAATCAGTACCGGCATCTTTCAACGGTATTATGTGCTGTTCGTATATGCTTTTAATAGGATTTAATGACGCACTCGCTGCATCCCGCATCTTTCCCATTTGATAAGCTAGTTCATTTTTTGTATGATCTGGTACGCAACGATCGTGTTCCTTGTTTTGTAAGATCAGCAAACCCTGTGTTAAAAAATAAAGGATGAGAATAAACTTAAGCTTGTCGATTCGCCCGTTAGTCTCCTTACTACCTAACTACTAAAAATATCATCATTTTTTACTTTTATTATGGTCTAAAAACTGTACTAAGTTGATAAAAACTTACATGAATGGTAATCGTTCCGCGGCATTTTTGTGTTTTTTTACATTCTGTGGGCAACTGGGCCCACGGAAAAATCGTCCCGCGGGCTCATTCACCCCACACGGTTTTTTTTGTGGGTGAGTCATCCCACCTGTCTGGGCAACTCAGCCCACGGGTTCAGTTGACTACTCGCTATCGCCACAGGGTCTAGTCAGCCCACGGGTTTGTTATGTTTCGCTGTATATTTGATACGCAACGAGCGGCAGTGTAGTCTAAAGCGGTTAGCTATTCAGACATTGGAGAATAAACGTATAAAGAAAACTTATTCAGAGAAACGTTATTTTATTTTCAACAACCGTTGACAGACAGTATATGACACATTTTTTTTACACGCCAAAAGTATGTAAGTAGTTTGAATACCAGAAAGTCTTCACGATATAAAAACTCCTTGAACTTAACAGGGTTCAGTTGACCACTCGTTTTCGCTACAGGGTCTAGTCAGCCCACGGGTCCAGTTGACCACTCGCTTTCGCTACAGGGTCTAGTCAGCCCAAGGGTTCAATCGACCAATCTACTGCTTAAGAGTTAATGGAACCGACATTGATTGATTGTGTTGGAACAATACATATAATTATTTTACGCCTACTACTATCTATATCTATGTATAGCCCCCTGGGACTTAATACCTACTTTGTGTGTCAAAAGAAAAAAACAAGGATAATTCTGTCTTGTGGAGATGCACGTATAATAAATGCTATGCAGCCGTAAAAACCAATGAAGACAACAGGGTCATATATAATGAGAGTGATCATAATCATAATATTCATAATCCAGATTTTGCAGGAAATGAAGTAAAAAAGTACATGGACAGCATGGACCAAAAAGTCGTCCAGGACTTAGCCACTCCTATTTTTCATATATATGAAGATATCAGTAACAAAATTCAAGATGCGGGATTGGATAAAGTTTCGAAATTATCTAAGTTTGAAAATGTAAAAAAAAAGTTGTAACGGAAACGTTATAGAGCACTGGGGATAAAAAAAATCACATTCAAAAAAGCCATTGATGTTGAGATACCACAAAAGTTTTCGCACTTATTGTTTGCCGATTACACGGACAATAATACAAGAATATTAATATTTTCATGCGATGACCTTCAAAAACTTTTATCGGAAAATAATAATTTTTACATTGATGGGACGTTCAAGTCATGTCAAGGTAATTTCTACCAACTAGTGACTTTACATGTGGACCGGGGAAGCGACCGAGAAAGTATCAAAGTGATTCCGGTTTTATATGCTTTGTTACCTGACAAACGAAAACAAACGTACGAGATATTGTTTAAATTAATCAAGGCTCGAGCTACAAATTGGAACCCGTCTCACATTAAGGTGGACTTCGAAAAACCCTTGATATCAGCTCTGATTAGTACTTGCCCAGAAGCCGAAATAGATGGATGTTTTTACCATTTCACCAGATGTCTATGGCGAAATGCAAAAGAATGCGGTATCAAAAAGACAAAACTGGGTAAAGTTCACGTTAAGCGGTTATCAGCTTTAGCCCATTTACCTTTCGAAGAGTTACTGGATGCCTGGCTGTATACTTTGGAAGAAGGACCGACAACAGAAAAAGCAAGGGTATTTAACAAATATTTTTTCAAAAACTGGATGAATCCTAAGTCAATATACTTTGGTAGGTGGACCTGCTATCAACAGATAAACCGCACAAACAATGCAGTAGAAGGTTGGCACAACAAGGTAAATAAACTCCTTAAACCAAAACCAAACATACTCCAACTTCTAGTGATCCTGCAAAGATTAATGAAAAACGACGTATACAAATTAAGAAGAGAGGAGTGGTCAAAAAGGAAACCAGAAGTTATAGAAGTCAATGATAAAATTACTCAAATTATTAAAAATTTAGAAAACCAAAAAGTAAGCCTAGCTTTGTGTATTGAACAATTGAGAATGTAGGAATTAACAATATGATTTATTTGCTTATTAGAATGAAGTCAGTTTTATTACTTTTGTGCTTATGCTGTGTAGCAGAAATGTTTTGTTTAAAAAAAGATATGTGCCTACTTTGTTTTATTGTAATAAAAATATTGAATACAAAACAAACCTTTCACATGTTTATTTAATTTTAAAGCAAATTTATATTACTTTAAAGTAAGAAGTGAATTGCCACTCCAGTCTGGCAATTCTCTGAGCTATGTCGACAACCTAGTTCTCCTGCGTATCTCCTCATTTCTGATTCGATCACGCAGGGAAACTTCGAGCATAGGTAGCTAGCTCCATTGCTCTTTGAGTGACCTTGTGCCGTCGTTCGTGACGTAGGTCGAGTAGACCCTCAATCAGAGAGAGATGTCATCTGGGCCCGCGGGTCGAGTAGACCCTCAATCAGAGAGAGATGTCATCTGGGCCCGCGGGACGAGTAGACCCTTAATCAGTAGAGAGTAGTCGTCTGAGCCCGCGGGACGAGTAGACCCTTAATCAGTAGAGAGTGGTCGTCTGAGCCCGCGGGCTGAGTCGGGTCGACTCACCCACAAAAAAAACCGTGTGGGGTGAATGAGCCCGCGGGACGATTTTTCCGTGGGCCCAGTTGCCCACAGAATGTTTTTTTATTACAGCATGTCCATACTGACGGCCCTTTTTTATACGTTTTATTTTTATGGTATTGATGCCCTTTATTCAGTAGTACGCAACCACCTTTACGGCGTAAGAATACAATTTCGTTGTGATCTATTATTTCCTCCATCTTCCGTCCGTGCGGTTCAATAAATTGACATTGATCAGATGTTGACATTATGAACTGACATCGCATCAATTAAAATATAGAAAAGTTTATCAAATGCCAGTGTCTAACTGTCTAGTAACGATTTAAGATTAGATAACCTTTATACCAGGGATCGGAACCGGTTTCAAAATACCGGTTAAAATTGTTCGTAAACAGTTTAAATTCCTGTTTGTCATTAACCGATAATTAGCAATAACGTTTTCATAAAGAACGAATCAATTTCGGTTACCGGTATTTATGAAGAACAGAATTTATTTCGTTCCGTGAAACTTTATTGAACTGGTTAATAAGTGACAAGTTTGTCAATTAATTTATTTATCTATAACAGCCACTTCAACCAGCAATACACTGATATCGCATGTTAAGGCTCACCTTTTTATTGTGATTAAGTCATAAATCGGTATGTCAGACATTGACATTAATCAAATGAAATAGCTAATTATAAATTTCATTTCCGCAATCATGGGAAGAAAAAAAGAAAGTCCAGCTACCACTTTACAAAATGCAAGGCCTACTACCGAACAACGTCATGCTCTAAGGGCAAACATATATGTTATTATACTTATTTGTTATTCTACTTGACACTGGCGAAATCATCGATTGATTTATTGATGGAAGCCATATTTTTTTAAAAGAAGAAGAAGAAGAAAAAAAGAAAATAAAATTTATTCGATGTTTGCATACGACAAACTACAAATAAATCAAAATGTTTAATGGAAGGGTGTAATGTGCACATGAAGGTAAGTCCAGATAAAATGATATTAATTACTCATTGGAATTGGAAAGTACGCCCCAGATATTGTTGCTATTACTAAAGCTCCAATTGTGGACCTTTTGGTATTACATGATACTTTAAATTGCAATACTTTTAATTCATAGGGAAATCATGCTGGCAATCTGTTGCGGCATTTTTGAATCAACTTTTTCTTGCCTGTTATTGGCATGGTTACGGTCCTCTGGATCCCGCTGGTGTTTTTGCAAAATCATGCTACTTAAATTATGCAAACATGTGTATAGTCCATGTTGGTAGGTGACCCATTAAGAAAAGGGTTTATTGACACCATTGATTGAAAATGCATGTTTGCATATTTTAAGTAGCATAATTTTGCAAAAAAACCAGCGGGGCCCAGGGGACCGTAACCATGGCAATAACAGGCAAGAAAAAGTTGATTCATCCATATATAGTTGTACTGCAAAAAAAATTTACACAGACCAAACGGAATACAGCGCTATGACAATGTCATAAAGACGCCGTCATGGAAAAACATTTCGCACTCGAATTATATTTGCTTATTTTCAGATAAATATAATCAAGGATGAAACGTTAACGCTTAAACTGCCATTAATAATGACTAAAGACATATTTTTTGATCGATTGGAAGAAGTGGAAAAATATTTGTTTGATTATCGAGTGAAAATTAAAGATAAGTGTGAATGCGGAGGAACACAATATTTATTTTTTACAATTGTGCATATTTTTAAGGAAACAGTGAGTTGCTTCAATTGCAAAAAAGTGTTATTTCATAGCTTGTAAAGTCTCCAATCTTCATAAAATGTAACAATGCAACGAATAGTATCCGCGGGCCGCGAAAACTAATATAATTTCTTTGAGTTTTTTTCTGTTCATAGTAGTATCTATTTTGTGTGTATTTTTTTTTGGTAGATTTGATTTGCATTTAAAAGTAATTAAATAAAGCTTTTAAATAAAAAAATGTTTTTTATTCCGTGTATCAACGACACTGTCTTTTAATATTTTACAAAACAGTAATGTCTCAATAGCTTATAATAGTCCAAATAGCAGGCACCTAAGGTATACTGCGAAAGCAGGACTTTCTAAGGATAGCTACACATATACAGGCTGACGCCGACTGTAGGAATTTAAATCCAGGGTCTATTTTGACACTCCAAACTGAGCCTTTTTCGCTACGCGACCAACACTGAACTAATAACTGAATTTTTTCTTCTTCATACAATTCGGACAACAGATGTGAACATGTTGTATGGATTCAGCAAAAAACATTTCGCAATTTCGGGGTTCGGTCCATAGAGAAAAAGGCTCAGTTTGGTATTAGACCCTGAATTTAAAGCATAGTCAGCGACACCCTGTATATTGTATATACAAAAAAAAAACTGAAAAAAAATCTAAACTCGGTCTTGAACTTCCGTCCTTCGTATAAGGCCGGCTTTACACCTGTAAGTTAATTACGTAAATCTAGGGACGAAGCTATATGCAAGAATGAGATAGTGATATTCATATCTCATTCTTGCACAAAGCTTCGTCCCTATTACTTACGCCTAAAGTTATGAATTTAATAATCATAACCCGTTCTACTGGTGTCAGAAGTAGCGGAGAAGTGACATGAAATTTAAGTGAAATTTATTCGGTAACATTTCTCTTAGAAACGTTTCTTGTCAATTATGTAATTTTCAGAAGTATGTATGTGTAATATGTTAAATGTTTCAGAAATTGCCCATCGCTAAATACAATACAATACTTTGTGCAATTCTGACAGTCAGCACCCTATTAGCGTTATTTCGGCACCAGCCACAGTTCTAGCGAGCCTGGGGTCCGCTTGGCAACCTAATCTTATGATTTAACGTAGCACTATTTTTTGTGGAAACGCCTTATTGAGATTAGAGACCGGTTTTCTCACGACGTTTTCCTTCACCGTAAAGCTAGTTCTGAATATCAAATGACATTTCGTACATAAGTTCCAAAATACTCATTGGTTCGAACTGGGGTTTGAACCCAGAATCTTCCAGATTGAAAGACCAACGTCTGCTACCTACTACGACCAGTAGGTCACAACCGTTTAATTACACAATTAAACGGTTATTACACAATGCTGAAAGTAAAAACATTAAAACACTATCTCGGACACAAACTGTCGAATAACTTTTTTTTCCTGGTTGATACATAGGTAAGGAAAAGATTTAATTCTCTATTTTAAAGCTAGTTTGGTCTCTGTACGTGAAAAATCATAAAGCGGGTCAATAACACCCAATGACCTTTGAAGAAAGACCTTAGAAGCTTCGGTAGCCTAGTCGTTCAAGCACTCGACTTTCAAACAGGCGGTGGTCGGTTCGATCACCGTCCGTACCCCTGAGTTTTTCGGAATTTATGCACGGAATGTCATTTGATATTTATCGATAGCTTTTCGGTGAGGAAAAACATCGTGAGGAAACCTGCATACCTACATCTGAGAAGAAATTCAAAAGGTGTATGTGAAGCCTCTAATCCGCACTGGACCCGCGTGGAGACTATTGCCCAAACCCTCTTATGAGAGGAGGCCTGTGCTCAGCAGTGGGACGTACAAAGGGTGATGATGATGATGATGACCTTTAAAGTAAAGTGCCCAATGCATATTAATGAATTCTTAAAACGATTTTTCTCGGTATCTAAATTATAAAACGCAAATATGGAAAAAGTTTGCCTACTACGACGATCGAACCCGGTACCTCCATATTCCTAGTCAAAACTCAGAGCCATCGTTGTATCTCTGACATTGACATCTCTGACGTAGAAACCGGTTAATTTCGTTCAACAAAAACAAAACCTGCTGAAGAACAGTTCTCTCATATTAACCGTTTAAAAACCGGTTTCCGAAAACAAGAACACTATTATTTCGGTTTAACGTCTAGAGGCAAAACCGGTTTGGTTGAAAATACCGGTATCCGATCCCTGCTTTATACAGGGTGAAACATAAGTCGCAAACAGAATTGTGTATTTCTTATTGTTTAACTTTAGTTTAAACATCTGGACGTAACAACAGGCCAAAATATGTAATAACATTACGCTACAAATTGAAATTGTAAAAAAATATTAAATCGCGTTTAAAATGCCGGCTCCGTATCCTTTACACTTTTATTGAGCGTTTCGATATGGTAAGGTATTACAATCGAACAGTACTGAACAAACACGAGAATTGTTCCGAGAACGTTACCCCGAGTCACCACTTTAATCACAGCAACTAGCAAGTTTTGTCGAATAGGGTGACCATAAGGTTGGTGTTTTTACTTTTATTAATTATCATTAATAAAGTTTAATTGTTTGCTTCCCGAGTTAATGCAATGAATTCGCCTTAAAATACTGTGATAGAAACAAAAAACTCTGTGTACGACTTATGTTTCACCCTGTATGTCATCCGGACTTAGGAAAATATCAAGTCTACCGGTTATGTCCGATCAATCGATCCACCAGGAAGAAAAAACGACCTGTTGGTTCGATCGATCGAACTAGACGAACTTCTAAAATCCCATTACTCCGATAGTAGGACTGACAGGATTTCCAATGTCCTTATAGTCCGACTAATCGAGCCAACGGTTCCGGGACTGGGCAGTCAGCATGAGAAAATGTTCAATGGCTGGAAAGTGCAGGGGTCAAAATGTCCATACGAGCTGGCTGTCTATGTGGTAAAAAGTATGAACGTTGTAATGCCTTAGTGTCAAAATGTCCTTACGGACCGGCTGTGTATATGGCAAAAAGTAAAAATTTCAAAATTTGCAATGGTTCAAATGGACGGCAGTTAAAATGTGTTCAGGTACAATTAAACAAGTGCCATAATGTATAATAGCCAACGCGAACACATGCGTAAATGCATCACGGTAATAATGTTTCCTTTTTGTACATGGTATAAAGCTTTATTCTAACTAAAACGTTTGGTTTTACTCCAAATTTTACAAAAGTTGTACGGTTCTAGATCAATGCATTACGTTTGAGGGAAATAATTTTTATAAGTGAAAAATTCTCAGATTTTTGTTTAGTTTCGTTTTGCGGCGGTTAAAAAAAGCGTTCAGACGCATAGTGCCAGAAACGCAAATTACCTTATACGCGGATGACCAGAATTTCGTACGCAAATTACCAGTTAAGTAGATTACCCGAATTTTATTACGCAAATAGCCGGTACGTTAATATTACGCATAGTACCAGAAACGCAAATTGCCTTATACGCGAATAACCAGAATTTCATTCGACGAAATTGCCTTAGACGCGGATGACAGTAAACCATGTTTCTAAAAATAAACATGCCTGTGTGTGTACTCATCAACATCAAACTAATAATAGCTATATCTATATAGACACTCAGCTAGATTTAAAAACTTCATGCTAAATATAAGGTAAAAATATTACAAGCCACTAGAATGTGAACGTCAGTTATTAAAAATACTAACTGTCAATTTGTGATTGATTTAGCAATAAAGAATTTAGCAATTAAAAATTGTGGTAAAATATTGAAAAATATGAGCTACTTCGAGTTAAATAACACATATGATTCCAGGTCTCGTCCTACATTAAAACGAGCAATAACCGATAGCAGCCGATGCATTTTTAGTGAATGCCCCGCGATGGATCTTCTCCATATCCCGTATCTTTCAAAGGCCATGCTTTTATCAAAACATAATTTTTATGTGCCACGAGATGCAAGGGTGTGCCGTCAACATTTAGAATCTGAAAACTGGGACCATGTATTAAATTATAGTGCATCAGTTACTGATTTTAATGAAATCCACACAGCAGACATCATACAAATTTATAAAAGTACTCTACAGTTGATAAATGTTACCGTGTCGTCTGCCCTAATAGAATAAGGTCATTTTAGGCTGTAGACTAGAATTAAATAATAAAGGTTAAAATTTAATGTTTAGTCATTTATTTATTTTTAACTATGTAACTCCAGTGAAGCTCAATCATATCTAAACGATATATACAAGACAGTCCTTATTCCGTGTCCCTCTTATATCTTAAAACAATTTTGCTTTAAGAAAAAACACGAACAAAAGATAAGCACTCCCGTGAAAATAAAAGAGACACGGCGATATTTATAGTTACTCGCCCAGCTATGAATTCAGGTATTCAGAATTACTACGACGACTTCACTATGACTAAATTACGTTACGTACCTACCTCTTTACATAGCATTCAACCTATCTCTGTCAATTTATATTGGCCACTTTAGATTAAAAAGTAACTTGCTTTATGACTGATAAATACTAAAACAATGTTTAATGTCACTTTATAATGTTTCTCGGAGTTATTCAGTTACAATGCAAGAAGAAAGCGAAAAACTGATATTCAGTAAAACTCAAAAAGGCAGGGATTCACTGTTACTTGGTGTACATAGATATACTTTGGGCGTGCATAATCCAAGTGGGTCCACTCTATGGAAGTGCATAAACCGTCTGTCGTGTGGTTCATCGATTACCTTAAACGCCAGTCGAACAAAGATTGTGCGAAAAAGTGCACATACTTGTGAGCCATCCTCGTCGAAAAATAAAAATCACCTAGCTTATCAAAAATGTAGAAAAATGGTTTGCGAGTCCTATGAATCCGTTCAAAAAATATTTGAAGATGTTTATAGTCGGGATATGGACACAGATGAAGATTCGGATGATTGTACGATTCCATTATTTGAAAATAAAAAAAGGTCATTGTATAGAGCACGAAAGGAGTTTTTGCAGGTCAAATCGACGTCTTTCAAAACACTACAAGACGTCGAAGTACCAATAATATTAAGACAATTTTTTTTAATTTGGGAGGATGGAAATGACGATAAAATTTTATTATTCGGCACCAAATACTCGAGAAAAGTATTAAAAAATTAAAGTGATGACACAATATTCTTTGGCGATGGCACGTTCAAAATAACTCCTCAACCGTTTGAGCAGCTATTTACTATACATATGGATGTAAATAGCACAGAAGAGCAAACTAATATCATACCAATGCTATATGCATTGCTTCCTGATAAAACCACAAACACCTACTTACGACTCTTCAATTACCTGTGCCTAGTGTGGCGGTCAGTAAAAATGTACCTAGAATATAATTTTTTGAAATAAACAATTTTAATTTAATTTAAATTTAAATTTAATTTAAATGAGTTAGGCATGTGCGTAAAAAAATATAAAACTGATTACGAAAGAGCTGTTATAAATGTCTTCAAAGAAGTTTACCCTGAATGCGACGTAAGTGGATGTTTTTTTCACTACAACAAGGCTATATGGAGAAAATCTGAGGAACTTAAACTAGAAGACACTAAAGATGGCCGCAAGTTAGCAGAATGAGCGTCATATTTGCCTTTCTTACCAGCCGATCTAATATTACAAGGGTGGGCTGAAATAATGTCTAGTTTGCCCAAGCCTAACAGATCCATTCCGGGAGTGGGCAGTCAACGTGAAACCACCCCAATAGAGAAGTTTGAAAAGTATTTTAATAAACAATGGTTGTCAAAATCACTTTTGGCAGAAATCAGCTGTGCAGGTGAGAGACATCGCACCAACAACGCGTTGGAGGGGTGGCATAGTAGGTTAAATAAAAGAATGCGGGCTAATCCAAGCTTATTTCAATTTATTCTCTTTTTAAGAAAGGAAGCCATCTATCAAGAATCAAAAGCTAAAGATGTGCTATTTGAAAATGTAAAGAGAAGAAAATGTGACATTTTATTTGATAAAAATTATAAAAACAAGTTTCAACAATTGAAGAACAAAGAGATTACTATTACTAATTTCTTGAAGTGTATTGTGAAGTTGAAGAAAAATGAAAAAAACTACAATAATTAGATTACAAAATAAAGAATAAGTGCTAATTATACTACAAACGTACCCATTTTTTTAGTTTAAGTGCTTAATTGAAGGTTTTTTTTAGTTTGTGAATAAGTAAAGTAATTTTTTAGTTAAGTGCCTAATTGAAGTATTTTTTTAGTTTAAGTGCCTAATTAAGGAGGTAGCTGATTGTGATTTATGTTCGTAACTTACGGTACTTTATAAATTGAAATAAAATAATTTGTAATGATGTGTCGTAATTTATTTATTTAATCATATGGCGAAAGGTCACTTGTAGGAATCTATAAATCTAGGTATATCCAGGTTACGCAACTGGTATACAGTCTGTTTGTTAGGCCGCGTGCGGGCTTTACTTTAATCCATTCTGGCCTCGAATGTCCAATTCCCCGTACGTCCAGTCTCCGTATGTCCATTGCCCCGAACGTCCAGTCCCCGAATGTCCATTGCCCCTAACGTCCAGTCCCCGTATGTCTAATGCCGCCAAAGGTCCAGTCCCCGAATGTCCATTGCCCCGAACGTCCAGTCCCCGTATGTCTAATGCCGCCAAAGGTCCAGTCTCCGTATGTCCATTGCCCCGAACGTCCAGTCCCCGTACGTCCAAATACCCGAACGTCCGGTTCATAAGGTGCCACCCGTAGGCCAATTAGGGTAAGGGATCTGCAAATCCCTACACGTTACCCTAATTAACCCTACGATCGCTGATTTATTTGTCCAATTACCCAAATGTGCAGACAATCAATATAATTTATTTGCCACTATACAACTTTGTCACAGTGACAGTAGTGAGAGTTTACTGCAACAGGAGAGATCATTTCCGTTCGTTCATTTTTGCCGTAAACAAAATGTTAACATGTAAAACCAATATAGAAATTATCAACATGGAATCTACCATCGGGAAAAAAACATATTGGGGTAAAAGCAACTGTCATTCAATAACAAGCAACAACTTTATCCCAAACGACTATACTTTTAATGTCGTCAAATAACTAATGTAAATGTTTGTACAAAACGCGGCTAAAGTCGCGGGTGTAAGCTAGTAGTACATATTAAATCACGCAGAAACCGTGTCTAAGGAGTTAGACTATCTGATAAGGCCACTTATAATACTGGCTGGACACTTATGTCATTCCTTCCTCTGATCGAATACATACTTCAATGTTACGTCTATTGGTGTCATTCTTGGCAATCGATGTACGTAAAATGGGAGACCTAAAATTTATAGAAAGCAGAAAAGGAAAAAAAATATGCTGTTACGGAGGCCATAAGTATAATTTAAGCGTTACCAACAAAAAAAGTAATACTACATTATGGCGATGCACTAATCGCACGATTTGTACGGCCACAATCACTTTAAGTTTGTGATGACCATGTTTTACGTCAAAAAAAAGAACATGTATGCTTTCCCGATGAAGCTCAAAACAAAATAGATATGGTGTTGAATAAAATAAAAAAGGACGTCTGCCAAAACTTGGGACCGATTCAAAGTATATACGAGGATAACTTTCAAGAATTTTTAAACGAAGAAGAAAATAAAAAAATGGGACCATTCATACCACCATTCTCGGCATATAAAAATTCATGTTATGCTGCTCGAAAAAGGTTTCTATCCGCAGAGAGACTCACGTTCAAAAACCCCGAGGACGTAAGATTATCTCAAAGTTTTGTTGAGGATTTCCTCGTATGTGAAGACGGACATGAAGAAAAAATCTTAATATTCGCTTCACCTTTGTGTCAAAATTTAATAAAAAATAAAAAAGGGTCATACCTAGCTGATGGCACATTCAAAAGTGCACCGAGCCCGTTCGTCCAAATGTACAGTTTACACTTAAATAGCAAATCCAATATAGAAACCAATAATGTGTTTCCCGTAGTATATGGATTGTTACCAAATAAAAAGGAAGAAACTTACTACCGCTTTTTTAAGTTGCTAAAAGAAAAGCTTGGTCTGTGCATAACGGAGTTCAAATGAGATTACGAGCAGGCACAAATTAATGCCGTGCATACGGTGTTTCCACAGGATCAACTTGCTGGCTGTTGGTACCATTTTAGCAGAGCAATTTGGAAAAAGTCTAGGAAGCTTAAACTAAATAAAACAAAGGAAGGTCGAATGATGACCAGAATGGCATCCCTTCTGCCATTGCTCCCTGCGGATAAAATTATTGAGGCATGGGCATCTATAAAAGATTGCACACCGCAAACCTTAATAGTCAAAAAGTTTCAAAAATATTTTATCAAGCAGTGGATAAGAAAAACAACACCTGAACGTATAAGTTGTGCGGATGCGAAAATAAATAGAACGAATAACGCATTAGTAGGTTGGCATCATCGTATCAATATGAAATTACCACAGGACCCCTAACATTTACTTCTTCATACAATGTATGAAAAAAGAGGCAGCATTCTATGATTTGAAAATCTCGCAAACTATATACGACGCACCCAAAATAAATAGAAGACCTATAGACATAAAGTTTGACCGTCAATACATAAAATTTTTAAATAAAATGAACAAAAATGCATTGCAACCTACAAAATTCTTAAAAAAAATAATTCATTTACGCCTTGTTTTTAATCTTAACCCTTTACCAGGCTCCAAGGAACTACCGTGTCTTCATACGTACTGTATATACTGTTACAACCGTATTGAACGCCTTGTAAAAACTGCATTTATGAAAGTCGGATATAATATATGCTCCTTTAAACCAGAAATAAAAATGTGGGTTACGGTTATCCCATCACCTGTCTAAGTAATTAACTGTCATACTCGATTTTGTCTTATTATATTCTTGATCAGGCGAAGGGACATATTCTTCCCACATCTTATATCGGTTATCACAGTCAAGGTTTAACTCCAAACCTACTACGAAACATTATATTTATCAATCACTGAAAACATTATTTTATGATCTTCAGTTTAATTACTTACATTACAGTTAAACTCTAATAAGGCCATGGGATAATGTCAACCCACATCCTAATTCTGGTCATACACAATAATGCGTAAATATTTAGCAATGTTTACAATTACATTACCTTTCAACACTCAAAATCTACAATATATCCAAAAATTGTTCGACCTTATGTACTTCTGTTTCAGAGAAATTAAGGAAAGTGTTCGAATTTCTCTGTAGTTTACTGAAATTAGCGTTCAAGTGAAATTAAACGTCTGCCAAAGATATATTACGCGATTTAGAAGCGTGTTGTGAATGTAAATTATAAAATACAATTTTCAGGGATTGACAAAATATTTTGTAGGAGGTTTGGAGTTAAAACCTAACTAGGTAACCGATATAAGATGTGGGAGGAATATATCCCTTCGCCTGGTAAAGGGTTAAAAAGAAAACCCATAAAGGAAGAAAATAAAATATACGACATCATTGATTAAACTGTAACAGAGAAGTGTGGATTTTGGTTAGTTTTTTTAATTGTAAGGAGAAATATGTTTTATTTGTAATAGTTTTTTTTTTTGTTTAAGCATATTTTAATTTAGTTCTAACAGGTACCCAAATACATGTATTATTCAGTTTATAATTGAATTTTATTAAGTAACACTTATTAAAGCAGAGCCCAACTAGCAAAACTATTTTACAGTACATGTGGTCCTAATTTCCCACACTAGTGCGTAAAATGGCACTTTTCATGTGTATGTCAAAAGTTTAAAGGGCCATATGTACTGTAAAACGTTGTACGATACTCGTGCGAATAGGTAATTTCCTCTTTTCCGCACTTTTATCGTAAATAACTATTTTTTACCACGTCTGTGGCAAACAAGTAAATAAATTTGCTTGTTGGGAGGTGACTGAGTAATGAGAATGAGAGGATCCTATTCACCACATACACAGTTAATATGTGACGATATTCGAGGCATATGGACATTCCAGGAATTGTACATTCGAGGCAATGTACATTGGGGGAAATGGACGTTCTAGGCATATGGACATTCCAGGAATTGTACATTCGAGGCAATGTACATTGGGGGAAATGGACGTTCTAGGCATATGGACATTCCAGGAATTGGACATTCGAGGCAATGTACATTGGGGGAAATGGACATTCGAGGCATATGGACATTCCAGGAATTGGACATTCGAGGCAATGTACATTGGGGGAAATGGACATTCGAGGCATATGGATATTCCAGGAATTGGACATTCGAGGCCAGAATCCTTTAATCAGACGTAGTTGTCGCTCGTAGGGGAATTTGCGGGAACGTCATGTGGTAAGGTTTCCAAAAAACAACGTTATTTACTAGTATACATACTTAGTATTTGTAACTAACCTGTTATAATGTATCAGTCTTAAATATGCAACTACCAGCGTAGAAATAAAATTAATTTATTGATAAATACAATCCCTCTGCCGCAAAATGTACAAAAAGCAAAATGTACACAACACGCAAAATGTAACAACAGTTAAAACGCTCAATACGCAAAATATGCACAAGATAAAACGTACAATAAGCGGAACGTACAAAAGCACATTGTACAATCGCATAATGTACAAATCTGAAAATGCGCACTACTAGCAAAACGTACAATACGCCAAACGTGCAATATGCAGATAGAGTTGTAAGCAAAATGTACATTTTTTTCTTTGCCTTTTATGTGTCCCACGCCACTGCTGGGTTTGCTCTAGAACCTTTCCTTGTTCCCTACTACGGAGCGAGAATCGGGTGAGACAGTGGCGTAACACTTTTCCTTGTCACTACTTGCTACTGGGGCCTGAATCGGCGAATCCCTTCCACTGTCTAGTTTTATGCTTTCATGACCTTAAAAAATATTTTCTAGATTTGTACGCATCCGAAGTCACGGGAAAATGTTAGTACCTATATGTATATGATAACTGGCTTTTGCCCGCGGCTTCGCTCGCGTTAAAAAAGTAGCCTATGACACTCTCCATCCCTTCAACTATCTCCACTTAAAAAATCACGTCAATCCGTCGCTCCGTTAAGCCGTGAAAGACGGACACACAGACACACACACACACAAATGCTTTCGCATTTATGATATTAATATGGATATTTTATCATAGATTTTGTAAAGTAGGTGAGTAGTAGTTGTTGAGTAGGTTCTGAACTAGGTTACTGATATGACACCTACTTCACTTCAAATACTCTGTAGTAAGAACTCTACAAATGAATACTGGCACTTGAAAATATTAAAAGGTGACATATATCACTTTATCTACGCTGTCATTTTATTTAATGTCGATTGTCGAAGAAAATGGTTAATTCACCAATAATAGAAAAAAACCAGAACGGAAACCCCACTTTACTGCTAAATGGATATCGTTACAATAGGCGAAGCAAGCGTTTAAACAAAAACGGTACTATACTATGGCAATGCGTGAGCAGAGAGATGTGCACTGCATCTCTCACCACCGACTCCAATTTCACAGTTTTACGGCAGTCGCCACATGTATGTAACCCCGATAAAATTGGAAATCTGTGCAAGATTGCACATCTTTTTTGAGCAATTTACCTTTTTACGTCTTATTGTCTATGTTTTTATAAGATATTTGTCTTTTTTACTTTTGACTGACGTTTTATTATTACATTTTGTTTTCACCCAAAAACCAGTGGCCTTTTTCTAAGTTCCTAACAAAATTGGTTCTTCTACCGAGAAATAAGTTGCTCTGAAATGATAACTCGCTCCAAAAGTGTGAAAATGGATGAGGCTCATAAGGGAGACGGTGAGGCAGTCGTTCGCGATAGTGCTCCGCCCGCGCAGCAAGCCGCGGGCCCCGGCCTGCGCGATGCGACGCCGGCGCCTTCCCGCGCAGCCAGCGGCACTTCGTCGCGCTCGTCCGCCACCATCGTGGCGCGCCAACTGGAAGCGAAGGCGCAACATGCGCGCCGGCTAGCTGACATTGAAGCGGAACGCGACCGCCATGCGTCTGAGCGTGCGGCAGCGGAGCGCCAAGCCGCCGAACGCGCGGCGGAGCGTCAAGCCGCCGAACGCGCGGTGGAGCGTCAAGCCGCCGAACGCGCGGCGGAGCGTCAAGCCGCCGAACGCGCGGCGGAGCGTGAGCGCCATGTCGCCGAGCTCGAATTGCAAGCAAATCTTGCTGCAATTGAGGCAGGCACTAGTCAGCGTAGAAGTCACGGCACGCGCAGTTGCGCGAGTATTCAGGACTGGGTAAATACCACAATTCCTAATCCAAATGGGCAACGTATAATAAACGCTAAAACACCTTTCAGGTATGACGATTTTGCGGTCCAGCGTGAGCTAGTGGGACCGAGAGAACCGCAAGGCGCGGGTGCCGCGCCAATAGAAATCTCTCCCGAGCTTAATCGCCCTGAAGACGGAGGAGTAAGCCGTTTAATATATTCGCTAGACAAATTAATTAATAAAGTTAACCAAACCAAAATGGATTTACCGACCTTCGACGGCAAGTCATATTTAGATTGGTTGGGATTAAAAAGAGTATATGAACACAAAGCAGATAGTTTCTCTCCTACCGAAAACTTAGCTAGGTTGTCTCGCGCCCTCCGCGGGGCGGCGCGCGAGGCCGTGGCGGGGCTGCTGGCGGCGGCGCGCGACCCCGGCGCGGTGCTGGCGGCGCTCGACGCGCGCTTCGGCCGGCCCGAGCTCGTCGTCATGCATGAAGTGGCGGCGGTGCGCGCTCTACCTAAGGTGAGCTATGACGGTAGGGATCTAATTGTTTTCGCAAGTCGCGTCAGAAACTGCGTAGAGGTAATCCGCATGTTAAATAAGCCCGACCATTTGCGTTCGCCCGAGCTATTTCAAGCGCTGTGGAGCAAACTGCCATCGTTGCTACGGCCACGGTGGCTGGATTATGCTCATTCATGCAATAGCGACATCTCAAAAATTGAAATGTTCGCGGATTTCCTCTCACGCGAAGTGGACCTGCAATGCAGATTTGGTGGCGGGTTTGACCACGCGCCGGCCATGGTTACTCGGCCAGTTCATAATAGGGACAAAGTTAATATTCTTGCAGAAAAAAACGATGTCATTCCTACACCCATGAACTCGTCGAATAATTCTGACAGTAATTGTTTATTATGCGATCAAAATCATAATTTATTTGATTGTGACAACTTCATCAAGTTGTCAATAAATGATAGGTGGCAATTTGTCAAGAAAAATAAGATGTGTCACAGATGTCAAAAGGTTTTCATAAAAATAAAATTTCATGCATGAAAAAAGTATGCAGCGTAGAGGGTTGTGATATGCGTCATCACGCCTTGCTACACGGGTCCAAGTTGGAGCGCGCCGTGGCCGCGCACGTCGACGTGGACGACGACGACGACGACGAGCAGCTGCCGTCGACGTCCGGCCCCTCCGCGCCCGCCGCCCGCGCCGCGCCCGAGGCGCCCGCTGCGGAGCCGCCGTCCGACGACTCGGAACACGAAATATTGACGCATGCGACCTCATCCTCGTCCAAAGAGTCTTCCGTTCGACCGTTGTTAAAAATAGTTGCCGTAACCGTGTCAGGGCCCTCTGGTGCTGTTGAAACTTACGCGTTATTGGATGACGGGTCTACGGGAACGTTTCTGGATTCTGAGATTTCGGCTCGTATTGGGGCTAAAGCTCCCGAGAAGAAAATTCGTCTGGACTGCGTAGTCGGCCTGGGCAAGGATGTTAACGTTCAGTACGTCGATTTTAATATTCAGGGTCGTCATTCCAACGAAGTACACTCTATAAAAAATGCTAGATCCATCAGCGGTTTAGGCGCTGCACGACAGTGTGCGCATCATGACAGCGTGCGTAAATATCCTTACCTGGCAGATATAGCTAGTAAATTCTGTTACGGAGATGTTAAGCCCATGGTGATTATAGGACTTGATAACTGGCATTTATCGTTTGCGTCAGACTCCCGCAAAGGAACCAAGACACAGCCTGCAGCTATTTTGACAGCCCTTGGCTGGGTTTTGTTTGGTTTCGGTTGCAGTAAGACTCGACGGGTTGACGTTGTCAATCATACCTCAATAATCGAACCCGACTTTGAAAGCGATCGTTCCGTGCTAGAAAGACAAATCAGGGAGCAATATAAGATCGATTCCATTGGTATTTTAAAAAAAGAGGCCCGCAACGCCGACGATGAACGCGCCGTACAAGTATTGGAGTGCACGGCTAACCGTCTGCCGGGAGGTCGTTTTGAGGTAGGTTTGTTATGGAAAGCTGACAATTTAGATATTCCTGACAGTTTTAAGTTAGCAATGTCTAGATTTCTCAGCTTAGAAAGAAAAATGGCGAAAGATCCTTGTTATGCCGAGCGCTATCGTAGAAATATATATGACATGTTGTCCAAAGGTTACGCTGAACCCTGCTCATCACGTCCCGCGGCTGGACGTCCCGTTTGGTATCTTCCTCACTTTGGAGTAATAAATCCGAATAAACCTGATAAATTGCGAACTGTACATGACGCGGCTGCCAAGTCACACGGAGTGTCATTAAACTCTTTGTTACTGACAGGTCCTGATCTTTTGCAGCCTTTACTAGGTATTCTTATGCGATTCCGTGAGGGTGTAGTCGCTTTAAATGCCGACATTCGAGAAATGTTTCCGCAAATAAAAATTATAGATAAAGATGGAGATGCGCAACGATTTCTATGGCGAGACACCCCCGGTGAACCGATAAGAACATACCGCATGTCGTCTATGATTTTTGGCGCCTCGTCCAGTCCGTTTTCTGCAATTCAAATAAAAAATAAAAATGCGTTAGAATGGCAGAACACTTACCCTGATGCGGCTCGAGTAATCATCGACGACCATTACATGGACGATTGCATAACTAGCTTAGATGACGTCAGCAAAGCTGCCAAGCAAGCTGCCGACATTTACACCGTGCATGCTCAAGCTGGGTTTGAGATGCGCGCTTGGACGTCAAATGATTCTGGCGCGCTCTCACTGTTGCCTAAAGATTCTTTACTCGAGGTGCCTCAAGCTGACATTGAGTTAGGTCGCCTGGCCACACCCGTTCGCACTCTAGGTCTTATCTGGCAACCTGCTAATGATCTAATTGGTTTTAATACAGGTGTGAAAAAAGATGCTAAGTTGCCAGAAAAGCTTACAAAGCGGGAGGTGCTGGCCCACGTTATGCGAATTTATGATCCTCTTGGAATCCTTGCACCAATTGTCGTACGTGGCCGCATTATGTTTCAAGACGCATGGCGCAAGGGTTTGGACTGGGATCAAGAGCTCTCTCAATGTGACAGCGCCCCGTGGAAGTTATGGTTTCAAGACTTGATCTCCGTTTCTAATCTACGAATACCACGCCGCTATAACTTGAGTGATCTCGAGGTAGTAGGTTGCGAATTGCATCTGTTTTCGGATGCAAGTGAATCGGCCTTTGCTGCAGTGGCCTATTGGCGCTTTCTGTATACGAATGGTGATATACGTCTTTCTCTCATCTGCAGCAAAGTCCGCGTGTCACCTCTCAGGCCCGTGTCTATTCCACGTCTAGAGCTTCAAGGTACTCTTATGGCTGCACGTCTCGCGGCGTCAATATGCGAAGCCCACCGACTGAAGCCTCTGAGGCGTGTTTTCTGGTGCGATTCAATGACTGCTCTAGGTTGGCTTCGTAGTGATGCTCGGACTCTTAAACCCTTTGTGTCCCATCGAGTTGGCGAGATACTGGAACTTACAAATATTAATGAGTGGCGTTGGGTACCGAGCGACCTAAATGTAGCAGATGATGCCACGCGTGTCAAACGCTCTGTGCTCTCTCCAGAATCTCGCTGGATCTCTGGACCAGCTTTTCTTCTTTCCTCGGACTGGCCCGCTGAACCTCAAGTTGACGTCAGCGGATTAGGCCGCGAAGAGTTTAAACATATGGTTCATCAAATCACTGAAACTGATTTGCCCGCACCAGTCTCCGCGAATCCGAATCGCTTTAGCTCATGGTTGAGAATGGTGCGAGCAACGGCAAAGGCGCATAAATTCATATCACTTTTGCGATTGCGTAGTAAGACTAGACGAGACGCGAATTTTAACCTTCCTCGTCTCGATGGTTACTTATGTACCTTCCATCCAACTTGCACATCCTCTCCTGGTATCCCTAATTCCCCAAATAATCCGTCAAGAATAACTGCGACTGATATACGGTTAGCCGAAAGCCATGTTTTACGTCAAAGCCAACTCGATTCGTTCAAAGAAGACATCCTACGGATAAAAGCCCGGGAGCCATTACCACGAAGTAGCCGTCTTTTCAAACTATCTCCTTTTATAGATGACAATAACGAACTCCGTATGTCTAGTCGAATAGTCGCAGCAACTGGCGTACCTGATGAAGTTAAGCGACCTCTGATCTTGGACGGGAAACATCCGGCGGTACGGTTACTGATAGCTAGATATCACCAAAAGGCTGGACATGCAAACAAACAACAAGTCCTTAACGAGATACATCAAACATTTTGGATTGTAGGCCTCAGAAATGCTGTTCGGTCAGTGGCCCATGACTGCCAGTTCTGCAAACTTCGCCGCGTCAGAACCTTCCAACCACCGACGGGAAATTTACCGGAGTGTCGTTTAAATCATCATCAACGGCCATTCTCCTACGTCGGCCTGGACTACTTCGGTCCCATGATTGTTTCAATTGGTCGAAGAAGGGAGAAACGCTACGTTGCCCTATTTACGTGCCTTGTCATTCGCGCAGTACACCTTGAGGTGGTGCATAGCCTGACAACAGACGCGGCTATAATGTGTCTACGTCGCTTTATTGCTCGTCGAGGAACACCTCTGGAGATCTGGTCAGACAATGGAACAACCTTTGTTGGGGCGAACAGAGAGCTGCGAGCTCTTTACGGCGATTCCGTTGAAGATTATGCTGCCAATGAATCGGTAAATTGGCGTTTTATTCCTCCAGCAGCACCTTTTATGGGCGGAGCGTGGGAGCGGTTAGTTCGAAGTGTCAAAGAAGCCCTAAAAGTGACCCTTAGAGAACAGGCTCCCTCAGATGAGGTTTTAAGTACGCTTTTAGCGGAGGCGGAAGCTCTGGTTAATATGAGACCGCTAACGCACGTCTCTCTTGATTCTGATGCCGACGAGGCGCTGACACCAGCCCATTTTCTACTTTCATCGCCGCCCGGGCGCCCTATTCCCGCTACCCTGACTGAATCCGATCTTCTGAGCAGAAACAAGTGGCGCAGAGCAGTAAGGCTTGCCGACCACTTCTGGCAACGCTGGGTTAAAGAATACCTGCCCTACTTATCACTGAGAACAGGAGGAGGCTCCCCACCCACCATCGCAGTCGGCGATGTCGTGATTGTATGCGACTCCAACCTGCCGAGAGGTTCCTGGCCTAAAGGGCGCGTCACCGCTGTGTATCCAGGCAGAGATGGAGTGGTCCGAGTGGCAGATGTCGCCACAGTCGCCGGAGTTCTACGTAGACCTCTTAAAAAGCTCGCGAAAGTCCTCGTCTCTCAATAAAAAAGGGGAGAATGTGCAAGATTGCACATCTTTTTTGAGCAATTTACCTTTTTACGTCTTATTGTCTATGTTTTTATAAGATATTTGTCTTTTTTACTTTTGACTGACGTTTTATTATTACATTTTGTTTTCACCCAAAAACCAGTGGCCTTTTTCTAAGTTCCTAACAAAATCAAATCTTCATAACTATAAATGAAGTAAAAAAAACCCTTAGGTCGCATGGTCCGATTGAGTAGTCCGATCAATCGGAATACGAATATTTTTTTTCCTGTTGGCTCGATTAGTCGGACTATAAGGACATTGGAAATCCTGTCAGTCCTACTATCGGAGTAATGGGATTTTAGAAGTTCGTCTAGTTCGATCGATCGAACTACGAGAGCTTGAAAAATCCTCTAAATCCGATCACACAATTTTTATTTTTCCTGTTTGTCCGACCGGTACTTTTATGGTTAATTTTCAACATGTCAAAAGTGTTTTCTAACTTTCGACGCGGAATTTTACTACCACGAAATAGTGATTTCGAGGAAAAGACCGAACAAATAATCTTAAGAACCTTTATTCTCTTAAAACAGCTCATGGATTTAGACTGTTTTTAACCGACTTCAAAAAAAGGAGGAGGTTATCAATTCGGTTGGCATGTTTTTTTTTTTTTTGTTTTTTTTATTCGTTCCGCGGCATTTTTGTGTTTTTTTATTACAGCATGTCATGTGTATTAATGCCCTTTATTCAGTAGTACGCAACCACCTTTACGGCGTAAGAATACAATTTCGTTATGATCTATTATTTCCTCCATCTTCCGTCCGTGCGGTTCAATAAATTGACATTGATCAGATGTTGACATTATGAACTGACATCGCATGAATTAAAATATAGAAAAGTTTATCAAATGCCAGTGTCTAACTGTCTAGTAACGATTTAAGATTAGATAACCTTTATATGTCATCCGGACTTAGGAAAATATCAAGTCTACCGGTTATGTCCGATCAATCGATCCACCAGGAAGAAAAAACGACCTGTTGGTTCGATCGATCGAACTAGACGAACTTCTAAAATCCCATTACTCCGATAGTAGGACTGACAGGATTTCCAATGTCCTTATAGTCCGACTAATCGAGCCAACAGGAAAAAAAAAAATTCGTATTCCGATTGATCGGACTAGCCAATCGGACCATGCGACCTAAGGGAAAAAAAAGGGCCTGTGAGGAGTTGGGAGGCATCCAGCAAATTTTCGAAGACAACATTTCTAAGATCCAGCCGGCCTATGCACCAACGTTTGCTTCAAAAAGAGACACTATTTACGGGTCAATAAAAAAATTTCTTAACGAAAAAAAAATGGTGTTTAGAACGCCGATTGATGTGACCATACCAGAGGCATTAGCCAAGGGATTTCTGGTAAGTGATGATGACGGGAGAAATGAAGTCATAGTTTTTGCCACTGAAATTTCTCGGGTACTTATGCTATCGCAAGAATCTGGCACCTTCTTTGGTGGCTACATTTAAAATTGTGCCTAATCCCTACTATCAATTATATGCCATCCATTTGGACATTGACTCAGATACAGAGTCCACAAATGTTGTACCAGTGGTGTATGCGCTTATGGTCAATAAAAATAAAACGAGCTACACGCGATTATTCAATGTTATTAAACACCAACTGGGAGTCGACATTAGACATTTTAAATGTGACTGGGAACTTGCACATAGAGCATGCATGCATTTAGAGCAGTCTATCCTGAAGCAAAGTTTAGTGGATGTTTCCATCATTTTAACGACGCCGTCCACAAAAACGCTAATAGACTTGGTGCGAATTCAACTGGTTCAGAAAGAACAATAATTCAAAAATGTTCAATTTTTCCCTTACTGCCGGCTCATCGTATTCCGGAAGCCTGGTACCATATTTCTGAGTCACCTGCCTCAAACTCAGATGCCATGATCGAATTTAAGCAATATTTCCAAAACACTTGGTACCCGAAATGTAGCCCGACAGCTATAAGCTGTGCGAATCAACGCCACCGCACTACAAACGCTGTCGAGGGGTGGCATCGTCGACTAAAAACCAAAATCTCCAAAAAAATGAATTTATATGGTTCCATTAATAAACTGCGGAAATAAGCAAATTTTGGAGATAGAAAAATTACCAGAAGTATTTATAAACCAGCTTCTAGAAACCGAAGACGCCATGACGTAGTGTTCGACCGAAAATATAATTCGATCTTACAACAGCTACAACGCAACCAAATGACAGTTGACCAATTTTTAACCAAAATGACTTACGTCAGATTAGTCGCGTGATGTGTTGATTTCATTTTAAGTAAAACAAAGTTACGTTTTTTTTAAGTTGAGCAGTTTAGTTAAGTTTTAATTAGTAATTATACAAGTATCGAATTAAACATTTTTCCCGTAACTGTTTTTCTATCATCTAAAGACAAAATATATAGGCTGCACGAGATAAATGTTTGTTTCCTTTCCAGAAACGCCAAAGACCAACATCACCATCAAGGAATGCAAAACCGGTTATTTTTACCATACAAAACTAACCGGTTTTGCATTCCCTGATTCCACCAGCATGTACAATTTTTATTAAGGTCTGGTATTCGAAAAGGAATAAACTCAAAGACCGAAAGAGAGACATATATCATCGCCGGGTGATGAACTACTCTCGCCCAGCGTAAATATATCTGTCTCTCTTATTTACACAGGAGCGATTATCTTTTGTTCCTTGAAATTTGCTTGAAATAGCCGATAGTATCTTACTCACTTGCGGTGGCCTTTCGACGCATAATGCCAAAAATGCAAAACGCCATTCATACGCTAAACGCCAAAAACGCAACAGACCAAACTCTCTTAATGCCAAATACGTATAATACCAAATCTGTAGAAATACCAAATACGCCAAATGCCAAAACTATATAAAAGTTAAATACGCATAATGCTAAAAGCTAATTTACGCATAATGCCAAAAGCTAAATACGCATAATGCCAAAACCTAACCTATTATACTAAACACGTATTGCCAAAGATTTTAAAAACGGTACTAGAAGCAGGTCGTCGTAGTAGTTATGCTGGTTTAACGTTGTAAAGTTATTTGATATCAAGTTATCATGCATCACAGCAATATTAGAAGAACTACATAGTAATTCTACCTACTGGAACCATACGTCACTCATCTTTTAAAGGTTTTAACAACTTATCGACGTTACTGGCCACTTATGATCAATATTATCTCTTTGACATGAAAAGTGTGTGTACGTGTCAATCAGTGCCATTCACTTTTTATATTCTTGAAATAATGTCTGAAAACCAAGAACTAATTTTTACTGTTAATCAAAAAAACTTTCCTACATTATTACATGGTGAATATCGCTACAATCAAAATGGTACAAATAACAAGTCCAATACTTCTGCCTGGAGATGTTGTAACCGACAAGAAAAATTCAATGCATCTTTGCAATTACATTGGACCGTGCCAACAAAATCATACGGCGAAGTGAGCATTCCTGTCTAGGGCCTGCAATAAGTAATGAAGTTTTTCTTTCTATGACTTCATGTAAAACGGAAGTATGCCGAAGTTTGTCCCCGGTTCCAAAAATACTTGAAAAACATTTGGCGGTACTAAAACCTACTGCAAAATATCCATACTTGCCGACAACTAAACAAAAACAAGACGCAATGTATAGGGCACGAAAAAGGTATCTCAAATGCGACAAAATGAATTTTAAACGTTTGGAAGATATAGTAATACCTGACGTATTATCTGAAAACTTCTTATTGGCGGATGACGGTGACACGGAGCGAATTTTGATATTTTGTTCGAAGACCTCAAGGATTCTAATCAAATCATTTGATTCAAATGTATATTTCGGAGACGGTACATTTTTGTGTCGCCCAAAACCGTTCGCACAACTATATACTTTACATATTGACCTAAACTCTGACAATGAAGTAACTGTTGGGGTTATTTAAGTGGAATATTGGTAATAAAAAGAAAATAAGATGTTTACACGAGAACTATATTTGATCAACTGACATATAAATAAATAAGTCAATAAAACCGTTGCTATTCAAATATAAATTGACAAGGTTCCATCTACTGCCAGTACTGTGTACACAAGTAGATGCAAACGCCTTGCATTAATATTCACATTATACATATTTATCACTACATTTCAATACACCCCTTTAATGTGCATATTGGTAAACAAATGGCAACTTAACAAACATCTACGTATAAATAAATTAAAGTGATATCAAAGAACAATTACACCAAGACTAAACAATAAAAACAATTAACATACGATGCCTAAATCGAACATACACTTATAATGCTTTTCTCTAGGCAAAGCCTTTGTTAAAATGTCTGCTAGCATCAGATCAGTACACAAGTATTTTAACTCAATACTCTTATTGTTCTTTAATACACTTCGCACAAAATGATACCTGATGTCGATGTGTTTGCTTCGAGAATGGAACATTGGATCTCCGGCAAGGCAAATTGCTCCCTGATTATCTACATGTAAGGACAATTGTGCAAACTTACGTAATCCAATTTCCGTAAGTAAACTATTTAGATAGATTGCTTCTTTCATAGATGACGCTAAGCTCAAGTACTCTGATTCGCAACTTGAAGTCGAGACACTTCTCTGCTTCTGTGACTTCCACGATATGCATCCACCTCCTAACATGAAAACATAACCAGAATATGAACGCCTATCTATCAAACAACCTCCCCAATCAGCATCTGAGTAGCCATGTAATGATTTACCTGTCTTTGTGTACAATAGTCCATATGTTTTTGTATGTTTTAAATATCGCAGTACACGTTTCGCAGCATTCCAGCATTTCTCATCAGGGTAACCCAAAACTGACTTAATATAGCTACGGTGTTCGTTATGTCGGGTCTTGTTCCCGTAGATAAGTACATCAACGAACCTATAATTTCACGGTACCGTTTCTGTTCACTATCACTACATTTCACAATAGGTCTCTCTAATTTATTTTTAACTTCCATTGGTGTAGATATTGGTTTACATTTATCCATGTTAAACTTATTTAACAAATTATCAATGTATTTGCTTTGTGACAATTTTATTCCCTTGTCACTAATGTCAAACTCTATGCCTAACATATATTTCGCAATGCCATAATCCTTTAACTCAAACTTAGTGGCCAGTTCCTTTTTGAAAGTTTCTATACACTCACCTCTTTGCGAAGCTATCAGTATATCGTCCACATAAACTAATACAAAGAGTTTGGTTTCCGAATCTATATCCTTAAAATATAAACATGGCTCGTTCAAGGAGACTTCCAACCCCATGGACTTCAGTTGTTCATCCAGTCTGATGTTCCACTGCCGTCCTGCTTGTTTCAGTCCGTACAACGATTGCTTGAGTCTGCATACATTGCCTCCAGACTTAAGGTCGCATAACAACTTACTGGCTCTATCATGTACAACTGAACTTGGCTGTTCTAATTGTGTTAGATCTTGCAAGCATTCTTCTAGAAGATCTGGCACCTTCATGTATATCTCCTCTTCTAATAATCCATTTAGGTATGCAGTATTAATGTCCAACTGATGTATTTTAAGATTGAGTTCGGCTGCGAGCGCAACTAACAATCTAACAGAGTCAAGTCTGGCAACAGGAGCGAAGGTGTTTTGATAGTCAATCCCGTACCGTTGACTAAAACCTTTCGCCACTAACCTTGCTTTCTTCTTTTCAGTGTTGTCCATATTTAACTTTGTTGTTAAAATATAACGACAACCAACTACATTTCGACCCATAGGTTTGTTGACAATATCAAATGTGTCATTTTTAATTAAGCTCTTTACTTCTGAAAGTATCGAATCTTTCCATCCTTTTCGCTCATTACCTGACAAAGCTTGCTTGAGTGTAATTTCGGCAAATCCAACAAAATCTTCACAGTCTGCATACTCTTTAGACGACTCAAAGCTTTCTTCCAAGGGAACTTGTGACAGTTGCAACCCACCTTCTATTGACGTTTGCGGTACATCTTCCATTGAAATTTGCGGCTCTTCTGCCATACGAGTTTGCGAACTTTCATTAATCATGTGATATATTTTCCGCGGGCGTCCGACGTGACCTCGCTCCAGTCTTGGTCGTCCTGGACCTCTCTTCATTGTCATTGTCTTCTCTCCATCAACATGAACGTCTGTGTCTTGATGATCATGTTGAAATCGTTCCATGAGAATATCTGGATCATCTGTCATTTGGCGAGCTTCGACAGAAATTTCATCTGCTTGCTGAAGTTCAGATTCAGAATTTTCGAAACCAATCTCACGGTGAAAGATCTGGTTAACTGGATTTATGTTAGCACTGTTTGGATAAAGTTCAAATTCGACCATCCTAGGTTTACCTTTAACATAAACTGATTCACTCTTATCAATTTCGAAGGGGTCAATCTTCATATTGACATCTTCTCTTTCGTCTACTCTCAATTCGTGAAATCTCACATCTCTTGACATAATATATTGTCGTTGTTGTGGTATCCATACTTTGTAACCTTTTCGATCCGTAGGATAACCTACAAATATTCCTTCCAGACTTCGAGGAGCGAATTTATCTTTTCCGGTTGTCTTGTCCAACACGTGTACTTTAGATCCAAATTTATGTAAGTGATCTAAATTGACAGGTCGTTCAAACCACTTCTCGAAAGGTATTTCACCTTGAAGACTTCTTGTCGGACAATGATTTCTTATATAGCATGCTGTGGCTACAGCATCTGCCCAAAATCCCGGAGAAAGTCCTGATGAAATCATCATACACCTCGCCATTTCCACCAGGGTCCTGTTCTTACGTTCAGCTACTGAATTCTGTTGAGGAACTCCAGGAATTGTTAATCTTCTTGCTATTCCTTCCTTTTTCAAGTATTCGTCGAAATCTTTATTACAGTATTCGCCTCCGTTATCTGTATGAAGGTAAGTTATTTTATGACCAAATAAGTTTTCAACATGATTTTTATACACCTTAAACGTAGTAAAGACCTCACTTTTCTTCTTAAGAAAATACACTTCACACCAACGTGTATGATCATCAATAAAGGTCACAAAATATTTGGCTCTATTAATTGACGTATGCTGCACGGGTCCTACAACGTCAGAATAAATTATTCTTAGTTTTTCATTGCATGGCCCACTCGACGTAGAGAAGGGTAATCTACTCATTTTTCCTTGCACACAAACATCACAATCGTACAAATCAGCTACATCTGTCATCTTTACGTTCATGCCAGATTTGTTTAAAACGCGGACAAGATCTTTCACATTTAAATGACCTAAAATATCGTGCCACAACTTTACGTCAACCTTTCGTTCAGAAACAGCTGACACTCTATCATAGTGCTCCTCAACGTAATATAGATTACCTTTACGATTCGCGACAAGTTTAGTGTTACCGTAGCTATCTCGAACACTAGCTACGTTTTTATCGAACGTAACGCTAAACCCTTGATCTGTAATTTTGGCTACAGAAATTAGGTTACATCGCAAATCCGGAACAAAAAGAGTATTAGGTAGTTGCACTACGGTTTTAGACCCATTATTACATGTAGATAATCTCACTATCCCCTTACCTTGTACATTTGTGTTCGAATTCGTGGCTAAATTTAGCTTACCAGACAAAGGTAATAGTGTAGAATTGAATTTTGCTGCGTCATTACATAAATGTGAAGTACAGCCACTGTCGAAGAGCCAATTTCCATTCTCCTTGCAAACAGCATTAACATCTGAAACACAATTAAAGGATACAAAATTGGAGTCGACATCAAATAATTCACTATTGTTTGACACACACTTTATAGTATCGCTACACTGTTCCTTCTTCTTTTGGGTACAATCCGAGGCTTTATGACCATGCTGATGACATTTAAAACATTTATATCTGAATTCGGAATTTATTTTCTCAGGTACGCGTTGCCGTTGCTCTGTGCTATAGCCATTCTTAGGCTTGGAACATTTCTTTCCTTTAATGAAAAATGCCTTTTCTACACTTTCTTGACGGTGTCTGGAATGTTCCTCCTCTAGTATTTTAATCTTCAGAGCGTCTGGTGTCGGCAATGAATCACGAGATTCTATAGCACATCTAAAATTTTCGAAACTTGATGGCAAGCTATACAAAAGCATTATCGAGGTCAGATCATCATGCATTTCGATGTCCATATCAGATAATTGACTTTTCACATCGAAAAATCTCATGACATTTTCTCTAATATCACCACCTTCCTCCAGTTTACGAAGCAATAACTCTTTTAATAATGTAGCCTTTTTCGCAGGTCCCTTCGATGCATGAACATTCTGTAATTTCAACCATACATCTCGTGCTGTTTTACAACCTCTCAAATGTCGTAATTCACTCGGGGTTATCGATAAAATGAGATCAGACTTAGCTTTAGAATCTCCCGTTTCCCATTTGGCTGCTTCGGCTGGTTCTGCTGGTTTCGCGATACTTCCGTTTACGTATCCCCAGGCATCATTCTTTATTAAAACTGCTTCTACTTGGATTTTCCATGTCTCATAATTGCTCTCATTGAGTTGATCAATTTTCACTGTAGTACCTTTTTTTTTTGCTGAAAATATTTTCCTTTTATACGCTGAAACTCTCCTGGTCGTGTTCTGGGCCCATAACCACTGTTGGGGTTATTTAAGTGGAATATTGGTAATAAAAAGAAAATAAGATGTTCACACGAGAACTATATTTGATCAACTGACATATAAATAAATAAGTCAATAAAACCGTTGCTATTCAAATATAAATTGACAAGGTTCCATCTACTGCCAGTACTGTGTACACAAGTAGATGCAAACGCCTTGCATTAATATTCACATTATACATATTTATCACTACATTTCAATAGTAACAAACGTTGTACCTACTGCTACTGCTGACAAAATGAAAGAAGGTTGGAAATCCATTCTAAAGATAAGTCCGAGTGATCCAGATGCACTGACATTTCAGTCATATTTTAAAAAACACTGGCTCAAAAAATTTCCCTTGGATTTCATTAGTGCAGCTGGCAAACGTCACAGAACTAACAACGCAGTGGAAGGCTGGAACCACCGAATGAATACTCGAATCCCAAGGAACCCTTCTCTCTTTGACTTTTTGAACAAACTGAAACGAGAAACAATTCATAACGACCAAAAAATTGTGAGTTTTTTGAGAAATCCATGCCGAAAAAGTACGTTTACTTCGTCGTGCAGACATTGGATTCGACATAGTATATCAAAAATATGTACGAAAAGTAACTAGAAACGCCATCACCCCACTGAATTTTCTCCGGAAGTAAATTTTATTAAAATTGTTAAAGTAAAAATAAAAAAAAATCCCTAGATAGGTAGTAAAACAGAAAGTAATACATATTACTCTCTGGTAGTAATAAGTAATAATGATATAAAGGCATTTTAAGAGGAGAGGAGGTATTTTAAGTTAGATTTATTATTATATATATTGTTTCTTATTTTACACAGTTAACAGTTAGTTTAGTAAGGTATTAAAGTACAATAATACCATTGTTTTTTAGTTTTAGACATAATAAAAACATAATGTTTCGGTTTTCCATTTTAAATAAATGCCATCCTGTATATGTATTTTTATTTATTATGATTTGATATTAATCTATATATAAATGCCTTTGTCCTGACTGACTGACTGACTGACTTACTGATTCATCATCGCTGAGCCGAAACTATTGAAGCTAGAAAGTTGAAAATTACACAAGGTTAAAGGCATAACGAGTAGAATTTCAGCGCTTTTTGAAATTGAGGGTTAAAAGAGAGTTGAAAGTTAGACCTTATTAAAAAAACATTAGATCAGTGATTTCAGCGGTTTTTGATATTCAACTTTTAAGGGGTTTGAGAGAGGGTTAAAAATTTGTGTTGAAAAAAATTAAAAGTACCTGTGCCTGTCACCATCGTTCCATTCTCTCACCTAAATGGCTGTATCGATTTAGATGATTGTATTATTATAATTTACGACATGAAACTGAACAGAAAAGTATGTATAATGTACCTGTATGTAATACGTGCACGAAGTCGCGGGCGAAAAGCTAGTATATAATAAAATACGCCAAACTGTTTCTTATTAAATGCTTAAAATTGCTTAAAAATGTTGTAAAGGCGAACTAACCCTAACTTGCTCATGCATTTTTAAGTAGTTCTTAACTAATTGTTTATTCTACCTCCTTAGTTTCATAGAGAGAGTTCGTCGTAAAAAACCGGCCAAGTGCGAGTCGGACTCGCGCACCGAGGGTTCCGTACAAACCTGCAAGGTTTACAAAGTTTATATTTATTAAAAAATATATATTTTGTAATGTAACTAAAAATGTAAGGTTTTCGGAATTTTTCCTTTATGTGTGCTATAAAACGTTGCTTCATGCCAAATTTCAAGATTCTAGGTCGACTGGAAGTACCTACCCTTTAGGTTTTGATTCCCTTGCGAGTACTTGCGAGTTTCAAAATATGCAGCTTAAATTGCTGTTTCTTTTGATTGCGTTGACATAGAAGTTTGATTTTGCTACAGCTTAAAGGTATTATAGACCTGAGTATTTGGTATGAATTTCAATTTAATACCTCTACGCGTTTATGAGGAAATGGGTAGTAAGTTTAAAATTATTAAAAAAATATATATTATGTGATGTAACTAAAAATTTATGGTTTTCGTAATTTTTCCTTTATCTATGCTATAAGACGTTGCTTCGTACCAAATTTCAAGATTCTGAGTTCACGGGAAGCACCCTGTAGGTTTTGATTCCCTTGCAAGTGTCGAAAATTTGCGGCATAAACGGCTGTATCTTTTGATTGCGTTGGCTTAGAAGTTTGATTTTTTCACAGCTTCAAGGGACAGTAGACCTGAGTAATTGATATAAATTTCAGCTTCATACCTCCACGCGTTCCTGAGAAAAAGGGTCTTGACAGACGGACGGACGGACGGACGGACAGACGGACAACAAAGTGATCCTATAAGGGTTCCGTTTTTTCCTTTTGAGGTACGGAACCCTAAAAACATAAAAATGTAATTAGTTGTCAATTGCTGTATCACCATAATATATATATTCCGGCCAACAGACGGATATGCCAGCAACATCTAGAAGAAAGTCCAGGCTGCGGCTGGTGGGGCGTCTTACGGCAGGGTCCTGTTACCGGTGATTTCAACGAGATCCACACGCAAGACATCGTGAAATTATTCAAACAAGCTATTAATTTAATTCATTTTACTACATCAAGTATCACAGAGCAAATATAATGTTCTATATTTCACCTACCTGAGGCAAATAGATGAATTTATCCTAAATGTTCTTTTTCTATTGTTTTCCCATGATGCAGAGATCAAGGCGTGATAAAAAGATTTTCTATCACGCCTTGGTAACAAAAACCATTTATTTTTTCATTTAACTATAGCAATATGCCGATACTATTTTAATAACATATTGTTAGGGATGCTCCCTAATAAATGGCATTTTTTTTTAATATATGAGGATTTATTACAGTCGAGTTCATTATTATATACCTAGTAGTAGTAGTAGTAGTACTACTACGATTATTCTGCTATCACAGATTGCCTATACTGGAACGAATAAACGAATAAAAAGACATTTCCAATGTCAAAATTTTAGTGCAAAATTAGGAGTAACTACAGTCGCCATCAGATATATCGGAGCGGCCAGGTCGTTCATAAATATCTGAGCACGCCTCTATTGTTAAGGTGTTAGAGTGCATGCTCAGATATTTGTGATCACCTCCACAGCTCCGATATATCTGATGGCGAAATTTTTCCTGTTAACATTATTAATTATGTTTAGCGTTTTTGTCATTCTGCGTTTTTGGCATTATGGGGGATGTTTTTCTTCAATACTCGAAACGACAAAATGGTGTATTGCGTTTTTGGTATTATGCGATTTTTGGCATAAAGCGTTTTTGGTATACAGCGTTTATGGCGTTATGCGTGTTTTTTTTTCAGTACGCGAAATGACAAAATGGCGTTTTGCGTTTTTGGCATTATGCGTCGAAAGGGCGGTGGGACCAATGCCTTCTGAAAGGTGTAAACCAAGCAGTGGCGTGGGACACATAAAAGGCAAAGAAAAATAATGTACATTTTGCTTACAACTCTATCTGCATATTGCACGTTTGGCGTATTGTACGTTTTGCTAGTAGTGCGCATTTTCAGATTTGTACATTATGCGATTGTACAATGTGCTTTTGTACGTTCCGCTTATTGTACGTTTTATCTTGTGCACATTTTGCGTATTGAGCGTTTTAACTGTTGTTACATTTTGCGCGATTACACGCATAATGACACATTTTAACCACGCAAAACGCCACTTACGCTGAACGACACATACGCAGAATGACACACACGCAATGTGAAACTTACGCAGAATGACACATACGCATATTTGCACATACGCAGAATGACACACACGCAATCTGAAACTTACGCAGAATGACACATACGCAAATTTGCACATACGCAGAATGACACACACGCAATCTGAAACTTACGCAGAATGACACATACGCAAATTTGCACATACGCTCAAAATACATACGCAAAATGACATTACTGCCTTAGTGCGCAAAAAACGTTCGAGTTAATAAAACAAAGACTTAGGGGGCGATTTTTGACTTTCGAGCGCTCGAATATGAGATTTTGAAGTGGCCCAAAAACGATGAAATCAAGTTTTAAAAATAAAATTGATGGTTATTAAAAAACGTCGTCATTTATTTACAAATTGTATGTGAAAATATCGGGGAAAAACATTTGTGTGCGATTATTTTAAGCCCAAAACTTTTTGAATTCGAGTGCTCGAATTTCAAAAATCGGCCCCCTAGTGCAGGTTGCGAATTAGATATCTTAGCGTACAAGTTACAAAACCATATTTTTATGCGTGACAATAGTGACACATAACAATCAATTCATATTAAGAAAACTAAGCTGCTAATATAAATCTAACTATAAAATAGGTATACAACCTTAACATTGACAGTTCAGATGCCCTCGTATTCCGATTGAAATCCAAGTTTTCCCGAAGGAAAATCATTTTACACAATTCTGCAGGCCCCTTTTTCACCGAACCGAACTGTAAATTACTGACGTTGTGAGCGTCCATTGGTTACATTAATGGCTATTAAAATACCATAATTTTTCTTATATCGTCAATTAATAGGTAGTAGTTAGGTGATAGGCGGCTGAAAATAGGGCAAGATGTATATAATTTCTTGATAAATACTTCCTAAGTGTTATCGCAAACTGGCCACTTCAATTCATATGTGTCATAATATGCGTCTTTATGAAGGTTATTAATTTTCTGTCATTTTTGAGTTGTCACCGTTATTTAATTAATAACCTAAGACAATGAATTACTTACATTTTTCTGTTAATCAAAAAGGACGCGAAACCCTTTTACGCGAAGGGTACAGGTATAATAAAAACGCAAGAGAGAACAAAAATAAAACTACGGTATGGAGATGTGTGCATCGCCGTTATTGCCACGCTTCGGTTACTTTAGATCCATCTAAAACTGAAATCATACGCAAAAGTGAACACAGATGTGAAGCTGATTCAAAGGCTAATACAGTTTTTCTTTTACGAGCTGAATGTAAAACAGACGTATGTAAGGATTTGTCACCAATACAGGCAATAGTAGAAAAAAAGTTCAGAAATTTAAGGGAAACCCCTGATTATTTAGGCTACGTGCCCACAACTAAAGAAATACAAGATTCTCTGTATAGAGCACGGAAATCATTTTTGAAAACCGAGTGCTTTAACGCATTCACTGCCACCCTCTTTTCCTTGCCATTCGCCAGGTGCCACACTTTGCTGGGTGCCTCTAACGCATATGTGAGTTCAACGGATTATTACCCAGTGCCTCCGCCGCACATATGAGCTCATACTAATTTGACAGTGGTTTGTTCGCATTGGTACTAGATAATTATTTTAACTCTAGGAAACATTGTTTTGAATGAAACACGGTAATTAATATTTTATATTCTTTAATCACATTGAACCAATCGATTGTAATTGTGCTTCATATATAACTAAAAATTAACTAAATCGAATACAACTGAATCGACAGAACACTATAGAAATAAGTTCAAGTGCGTACCTATAGTCTTTTCATCAGCATTATATTTTACTTACTTATAATTTCTACTACCATTTATATCTGATCCAACAAGCAACATTTTAGACGTAAGAGGAACATTTCAAAATTTAGAACTCACATATGCGTCGAAGGCACTGGGTGAAAGTCACTTAATACTATAAACGCATCTGTGCGTCGAAGGCACTGCGTGAAAGTCACGGTGACGCATATATGCGGCGGTGGCAGTGAATGCGTTAAAACATAATAAACTTAATAAGGTTAAAGTGCCTGAAATACTAGCAAAGAACTTTTTAGTATGGGACGACGGATCAGACGACAAAATTTTGATATTTATGACAATAACAGCACGTGACTACGTAAATTATTTTGTGCCGAATGATGCCCAGTTCTTTGGGGATGGAACTCATTACAGTGTCCCGACGGTTTTTCCTCAGCTTTACAGCATACACGTTGACCTGGGATCAACATCTGACTCGACCAACGTGGCTCCAATTATTTTTGCCCTTCTTCCAAACAAGACTCAGGTAACATACACTAGATTTTTTCGGTATCTGCGGGATGAGTTACGACTGCAAATAAATAATTTTAAATGTGATTACGAGATAGCAGTCGTTAATGCAATTCGCTGTATATACCCCGATGTCACTATATCAGGTTGCCACTTTCATTTTTCGCGGGCTGTTAAGCGTCAAGCTAGAAAAATTAAATTGAACACGACTAGTGATGGTCGTAAAGCCATAAGGCTTATTGCTAACCTGCCTTTGCTACCAAGCCCCTTAATTCGAGAAAACTGGCAATCAGTTTTGAACTTATCATCGCCGATGAGCGATTATATGAAAACATTTAAAAAATATTTCGAGAAAGAGTGGTTCACTATATTTAGCCAAGACCAAATAAGTTGCGCTCACGATGCTCATCGCACCAACAATGGACTAGAAGGTTGGCACCGCCGAATCAACGGAGTAATGGCTAAGCATCCCGGATTATATATATTCATCCAAAAACTACGGTCAGAAGCCACTTTCCACGACTACAGAATAAAAATGAGTTTATTCTCACATCCACGACGCAATAGAAAACCAGTTTTCGCAAGAAGTATTCGAATCTATTGCGTAAATTAAAATCGAAACGAATTACTGGTGTGCATTTCCTGCGAAAATTGATGTTTTTTAAATTGAAGATATTTGGCAAGATAAAATATTAGGTACCTACATTTATTGTAGTATCACTTGTAAGTGCACATGTTTTCAGAAGCATTCATATTATTATTTTTGTTCGAAGAGATTTCGACATTTTGTTTCATTATAAAGTAAGCTGTTAGACTTTAAGAATAAATAGATTATCATATTATTAAAATGTTTACTTCAAATGCACTCAAAAATAATAAGGATTTATTTCAGATTTGCTTATGTTGATCTGCGGAAACTTTTATTTTGACATTGGAAATGTCTTTTCAATCGTTTCAGTATAGGCCCCGTTTTCACGAAAAAGTGCGATTCCCTAATTTCTCGGAGAGTTTTGAAGGTATGATAATAAAAAATAGCTCAAAAGACGCGTATTTACAAGAGCTATAAGGTGCTAAAAGAATAATTCAAAAGAATCAAAAATAAAAAAGTTACCGCCGAAATAGTGAAAAAAAAAGTCAAAATGTTCCGAATTTCAGATTTTGGAGCTCGATATTTCTGAAACGAAGAATGATATCAAAATTTTGAGACCAACGGATGTGAACAGTTAACTTAGGTTCAATTAGAGCCTAAAACAACGATGATCAGCTCAAGGGTTTTCCCTGTAGCTTAACCTTTCGGAACCTAAATTTACTGATTTTGTGAAATCAATTTTAACAAGCGGACATCCTCTCAGTAAATAAATCAGATTCTTAGTAATCGTCACTCTCAGTGATGCTCGGTACAAAAAAGCTGAAAAATCAAGTTAAACTGGTACTCTCTGTCCCTTTAGTCGTCAACAGAGTGAATCCTCCTTTTTTTTTAAAGAAAGTACCTACATAAATACACACTTTGTTGCGTAACAAATCAATTGATGTATCCCTTTATTCGTCAACACAGTGAAAACATTTTTTAACAGATAGATATTTAGATAGGTAGAGTTAGACAGGTAGACAGGTAAACAGGTAGACAGCTAGACAGCTAGACCGCTAGATTGCTAGACATCTAGACAGCTAGACAGCTATACAGATAGGCAGCTAGACAGATAGACAGCTAGACAGATAGACAGCTAGACAGCTAGACTGCTAGACAGCTAGACTGCTAGACAGCTAGACAGCCATACTGCTAAACAGCTAGACTGCTAGATAGCTAGACAGCTTTACAGCTAGACAGATAGACACCTAGACAGCGAGACTGCTAGACAGCCATACTGCTAAACAGCTAGACAGCTAGACTGCTATACTGCTAGATAGCTAGACAGCTAAACAGCTCAGACAGTTAGAGAGCAGAGAGCTAGATAGGTATATAATACTTGTTCACGAAAAAAGTAGACACTGCCTTATAATTTCTTTTTTTTGTATGAAACCATCGTTATTTTGTAAGTTACCATAAAAACCAACTCAACTCAAATCAACTCAATCATGGCCAACTTAAAAAAATCTTTAAAAAAAATAGACCCTGTGTATGTGATACAAATATTTCATTTATGCCAAAGATCTAAAGTTTTGCTCACTGAATTTGAACAGCAAAATACCCTTAATAATTATTAATATGGGTGGCGAATAGCTAACGGCTAACATCATTAGAATCGTTTATCAATTCTGTATCCAGCCTTTTACGCTTGCTCCACGACCCCGGAATCACCCTGTATAAGATGTGGCATATCGCGTAAATGAATGTCACCCATGTGGCATATCGCGTATGTGAAATATGGAGAATATGGCATTTCACGAAAGTGACATTACACGTATTTGACAATCTGCGAAGATATGTCATTATCCGTGTGGCATATCGCGTAAACGAATTTTACACATGTGGCATATCGCGTAAGTGAAATATGGAGTATACGGTATTTTACGAAAGTGGCATTTCGCGTAAATGTCAATCTGCGGAGATGTGTCATTATGCGTGTAATCGATTTTGCGTATTGTGTACATTTTGCTTTTTGTACATTTTGCGGCAGAGGGAATACAATATGTACAGAGAGGTAAAAAATAACATACTTTTGCGTGATCAGAATTTTCCCATGTAGATTTTTTAGTACTTAGTTAAAAAAAATGGCGGGACGAGTTACACATTTCGTACAGACTGGCGGGAACATGTCATGAGCCGCGACGAGTGGCGGACAAAAGGGGAGGGAAAGAAATTGGTACAACAGTATTTTACCAATAACATAGGACACTTAGTAAAAATACCTTATTCTGAAAACTTGAAAATATATTGATTTATATGTGAAACTTACTTTTGATGTGCCCGCATATCGCCCGCTGGAGTGCGACATATGATTATTGCCGTTAGTATTTTTAAAAGTACAATCAAGCAGCAATATATGCATCTAACTCCAGTTGTAGTGGTGCAGTTTCACGTGGTAAAGTGGATATGCTGGAGAAAAACACCAATTTTTTTTCATGTCTAGTTAATTTTTTGACAGTTATTCATTTAAACTTAAGCACGATATATCAATCAAGCGTTTCGTCTATCACCCCTTTGTTGTACTTGCATTTTAAGATGTGTACCATTTGTCACTAGACCATTGTGACCACGATTATATGTACATTTTGACAATAAGGCATTACAACGTTCATACTTTTTACCACATAGACAGCCAGTTCGTATGGACATTTTGACCCCTGCACTTTCCAGCCATTGAACATTTTCTCATGCTGACTGCCCAGTCCCGGAATGGAGCCAACAGGAAAAAAAAAATCTTATTCCGATTGATCGGACTAGCCAATCGGACCATGCGACCCAAGGGATTTTATTTAAGGCGTTTTGGATATTTTACGACTTTAGGGCATTATGCGTCTAATGCCAAAAATCGAAAGGGAATAAGAAAGAATGAGTCCTAGGAAGACAGTGACGAAAAAAGAAAAAGACTTGTTAAGAAAGAGACAGGTTACATAATTGTACTTAAGACGATAGGGACATATATTATAGCGATCGAGAAAGACAAAGAATGAGTAACGAACAGAGACACAGAATGAGACGGACATAAGAAATGAACGAAAAACGAATGGGACGAATTACGCTGACACCAAAATGAATGGTATTCGAAACCGTTTGTTAAAGTCGACGGACCGGGAAAGTAGACCGATGGTAAAGTGGACATAATTATGGCGAAAGTGGACCGTTTGGTAAAGTAGACAAGATCGTGAAAAAAATATTGGCGAATTAGAAAACTAGGTAGAATGAATATAGTGACCCATGTACGGGGCACGGACTTGTAGAGATGGTTCGTCGTGACCCATATATGGGGCACTAGACTGAACGTGTTAACCCTATTCGACGCCATTAATTTTATATGAAGGCAGGAATTTTGCTCCCTTGCGAATAAAGTTTCGCAGTTATTAAAAGGGCACCTAGTATTAGAATATCTCTGTACCACTTACCTAAAAATATTTACTGGAGAATGTATTAATTTACTGTACTAAACTCACGACTGTTTAACCCTTTTTGGGACTAAGTTCAAATAAAACGAAGGGTCAAGCAATCTGCAAATGAAATTCTGTTCTAGGATTATAAATTTATTAGTTCTATAAAACAATATGAGTGTATAAAACAGACAACTTATTATTCTAACCCTTCGCCTTCTGCTTCCTCGTCGAACTCTCCCTCGTCATCTGCCGTGGCATCTTGATATTGCTGATATTCGGAAACCAAATCATTCATGTTGCTCTCCGCTTCTGAGAACTCCATCTCGTCCATACCCTCACCAGTATACCAATGTAGGAATGCTTTCCTTCTGAACATTGCTACAAACTGCTCAGACACCCTCTTAAATATGGCTTGTATAGCTGTCGTATTTCCAATGAACGTAGATGCCATTTTCAAACCTCGCGGAGGTATATCACAGACTGCAATCTTTACGTTATGAGGGATCCACTCGACGAAATAAGTACTGTTTTTATTCTGGATGTTCACAAGCTGCTCATCCACTTCTTTCATAGACATCCTTCCTCTAAACACTGTAGCCACTGTTAAATACCGCCCGTGTCGAGGATCGCATGCAACCATCATGTTTTTGGCATCAAACATTTGAAGGGTTAATTCTGGAACTGTCAATGCTCTATATTGCTGAGCTCCTCTTGACGTTAATGGGGCGAAGCCGGGTGTGTAGAAGTGAAGTCTGGGAAATGGTACCATGTTAACTGCTAATTTTCGCAAATCTGCATTTAACTGACCTGGAAATCTTAAACAGGTCGTAATGCCAGACATTGTTGCACAAATTAGATGATTTAGATCACCATATGTAGGAGTAGTTAACTTCAGTGTTCTAAAACATATATCGTACAGGGCTTCGTTGTCCAAACAAAATACGTGATCTGTATTCTCAACTAGTTGGTTAACAGCCAATGTGGTGTTATATGGTTCCACTACACAATCTGATACTCGTGGGCTTGGAAAGACAGAGAAGGTAAGTATTATTCGATCAGGATATTCTTCTCTTATCCTATTAACGAGTAAGGTGCCGAGACCAGAACCAGTGCCCCCGCCCAACGAATGAGACATCTGAAATCCTTGGAGGCAATCACAGCCTTCAGCTTCTCTACGCACAACGTCTAAACAAGACTCCAAGATATCTACGCCTTCTGTGTAATGTCCTTTCGACCAATTATTTGACGCGCCATGCTGCCCATAGACAAAGTTGTCAGGTCGGTACAAACACCCGAACGGACCGGAGCGCACCGCATCCATTGTTGCCGGCTTAAGATCAATCAATACAGTTCGTGGTACATATTTTCCGCCGGATGCTTCATTGTAGTATACGTTGATTCTTTCTAACTGCAAATCAGAGTCGCCGTGGTAGCACCCGCTCGGATCGATGCCATGTTCATCTGATATTACTTCCCAAAACTGCAATAAAAAATAAATATTATTACGAATGAACATGTCACTCTGTTGGGGATGGACCTCACTCACGTTTACATACTGCTTAGTACCTGCTGCCGGAGGGGAAATATTTTGGGACATACAATTTTGATGCTATTCGACCGCAGATAATGGAAGACATGCTAGATTAAATTGCTCGGTTCGTGTTAAGATATAGCCAGATTACAAAAAAATACACCCTCGCTGAAGACGGATTCACAACACATTAAGCTTTTCGCAATATGTTCATGCTAAAGCATGCCGCATGACCGTTGATGTAGAACTGCACCATTTAATAGACAAAATGTAATACAATATGAAGCTGGCATCTCGCCAACAGGAATATTGACAGAAACTTTACTATTAAGCAAAATGTCTCACCTTTCCTCCAATCTGATTGCCGCAGGAACCAACTTGAAGAGTAATTATTTCCCTCATCTTGTAAATTTATCAAATATAAGTTAATACACTAGACAATTTACTTCAAATTATGGTCAAATAAGTTTAAAGTGAAGCTTAACATAGACTTAAACTAAATAAAAAATACTAAAAAACTAACGTTTGCCTAAAGCGTGTGCATAACGTCAGATTTCATATAAAAATGAATTTTAAAAATCTGATTCCAATAAAGAAAATAATTTAAACTAAAGTTCTAGAATATACGATTTCATTTTCAACCAGCCATATATTTGATATCATTAAAATAGAAGGCATGAAGGCTGCTTCTATTCTGCTGAGCTTTTTGGTGAAAATTAAGGACTAAATTTAGCGCCATCTGTAAGTTCTATAGGCAACTACGTAGACACGATAAAGTAAAATGAATGCTCGCTCAGGCTTTCTCTATACCGGTCTCGCCTCCCAGTTTTAAATAACGCCGCAGAGGGCGTTAGTTCGCTTACTGACTGCTTGTTTTGTTTTCAGCTGCCCTATCAGTGTCATGGCGCTCGCTTGAAATGTCAGCATCATAGCGACGTAGTCCGTGTATATTGTAATGCAAATTAATATTATTTTCTGTATGATGTAGTTACATTGAATGTATGTTGCGTATTGTTTGAACTAGTGACAGTCGAGCGATGTCTGTAGTAGAGAAAAATGTGACTTCTAAAGAAAAAAAAACTGTTTACTCGGAAGACAGCACTGATAGTGAAAATGAAATTGAACGGAAACCTTTGCTTCGCAGATTATCTACCAGTAAATGTGTTGGTAGACTGGTAAATATAGTTTTTATATAATTATCATTCATAAAATTACATGTACTATTTGAACAAATTATGGGCGTGACAAGTGTCAATGTTTGTGAGGGGTCGCGGGGGAGCTGCGGGGACAACATGTGCCTGGGGCTAGCTCTCGTCCAATTTTCGATTTTTATACGCTATAGTTTGTCGTCGGAATTATTATAATAGGACGCTGTAATACAAAACAAAATAAACAATGGATAAAGTTGGGTAGTAGGCCTTCTAGCAGAAATAAACATTTAAAAATATATTTTTGTTATAATAAATAAATATAAGTATATGGATTATAGAATAGATGCAAACAGTAGATAGTGAACGTACCTAGGTTCGTCATTCATTAAATTATTTGCTTCTAAATGAGGTCACTTAGGTTAAAAGTATTAAAAACTTAGATCAAAATTAGTTTGATTAGTCAATTACACTCGTATGTTTGGCTTATTTAATTTCGATATATAAAGAACTATGCACTCATTGCTGATACGATGGTGATCCGTTGATGATAGAAGAAATTGTTTTCTATCAAAAATTTCATTTTTGGTACAAGCTTTTATTGCTGACTGTACTTTTTTGTACAATATAATCATTAATCATCTACTCATCGACAGGATTGTGACGAGCCTAAATGCCACTGGTTTATCTAGTGTATTTTAAGAGTTGCTATGGCTACAAAGATTTTTTAATTTTATGAAAAAAAAAAAAACTTGAGCCAAGAAACGACAATGTGGTAAATCGTTAAACAAGGTATTTCCATTTAAAAGAGTACCATACTTCATTCATACATTTCTTAACTTATGCTTATCGCGCTCGGAAACCAAACCTGCCAATAACCGCAATACAAGCAATCATTATTTATGTATTTATTTTTTTGTGTGACGTTCAACTAGTCAAAAGAAATAATGATGAGGACCCATAATCTTTACTCATCTGTCGAACGGATATCCATAAAAATGAATATTTGTTACACAAGTTCTTTAATCAACATAAACCTAGAAATTATTTTTTTCTTGTCACATTAAAAACATTATATAAAATGTAATGATATTATGCGACTTTGTAAAAAAAAATTAGGGAGGAAGGAAGAATGAGGAAAGGGCTCGTACAATGCCAATTATTAGGAGAATTCTATCATGAATAATAATCCTATCATTGTGTCAGTAGTATTATAGAATAGCGAGTGTTTGTTATTTTAATTTTTAGCGAATTATGACATTTATTGACTGGAGATTTGTTACATTTTTTGTCTGAAGAGAGTGAGATTGTGTGTGAGATCGTGATTCGCATTCAAAAATCTCAAAATATTACTCAATTGGTATCTATTTAAATTCTTTACAAGGTAACACGTAAAGAAGAAGCATTTTGTTTTTATTTGCTCTTAACATTAACAATATGACATAATATTGTCTTTGATTGCCGCGATAATTATTCATGAAATAAAACAAGTGAAACGGATTATATCGAGTATACTAATCTAACAAAATTAACATACTTACATATGAAATTGTCTGTGTATAAAGAATTATCCCTTTTACTTGGAGTATATTTTGGCTATATTTCGATTTATATTGTTGATTGCAAAGCTTAGCGAATTTGTGTCGTGTAATTATAGTAATTATATTATCTGAGGTGAGCCTACTTTTTAATACAATGAGCTGCTTAGCGAATTGAAATATCTGAAATGTTTATATGAACTAAAAAAATGTTTTTATTTCATCCTCGGGCTTTGTAACGGCACTCCCAAAAAAGATGCAAGAGTTGAATTTGCCGCCATTTAATGTTAAAAAATAAATTATTTGACAGCTGATAGCTTAAGGTTTGTAAAAATAAAGTGTTACACAATACAAACATTGCATGAGACATTTTCTGGACATCTAATTCCTCGTTTCGGTGATCTGAATTGCCCTTTAGATCTTGCGGTTTATCATCTTTAGTTTTCCTCTTATGGGGTTACCCTATCCTATATACTGTATTATCCAAGTAAATAACAAAAAAATAAAATTATTTCAATTAAATTGTAATTATTTTTGGTACAACCTACTTACATATACTTACCTATACATCGTTCTTCAGAACTGACACTGTCTTGATTCAACATCTATGTGTTAAGCTATGTTTAGAAGCCGGTATCGCTGGTGCCAGTCCGCAGACAAGCCAGCGCTGGCCTGGCGCGTGTTGTTTAGATGAGGCCAGTGATTTCATTTAATTCTTGGATTAATTCTTGTGGTGAGCACATGTTCTGCGTATCGACTGATATTCGATAGCGACAGCCACAGGCTTTAAGTGTCGGCAGCCAGCGCTGGCCTGACTTCAAACACTGTTTAAATACGAGGCCAATAACAAGCCAGTGATGGTTGCCAGTGAGACTGACAGCCAGCACTGGCTTCGTCTAAACCTAGCTTTATGCACAAGTAGGCATAGATATACAAATGCTCATGCCTTATTACTAAATTTCGCAGTGAAGTGTGGTCTTACAGTATTGAGTCATAATCAGGAGGTGTCTTAACCTCCTTTATCAAATAACGAATCACTTATTAACAAATCATTAATTTAAAATTAACTTACTCAAAAACAGTTTAATGTATGTATATTACAACTAAAATTTTGTAATTACTAGTCGTTTCTGGTGCAAAAGTACTCATAATGCTCGCGGCATTATCGTGCTGCATTACTTATTACAGCATCATTAAAGATATATATATGTGGCATTCATTTTAATTGTCGTGATGCTCAGCTCTACCAACCGATCGTTTTTAGGGTGGAGGCACGATTGTAATCTAAACTAGCCCACTTTTATTTTCCTTTAGTTTGTACGTAATGAAGTTTACTTCCTCTTCCGACAGTTAACATAATATTATTTGCATATCTGACCGATTGCGGAGTAGGTGGAGGAAACAGTGATTCGATACAAAATTTACTTTAGGCCAAAAAATATACTTTTAGCGGTTGAACTGTCAGTATTCTTTTACTAGTGAAATTTACGTATCACACGGAATAAAGAAATACGTGTCACGCTTAGACTAAATATATACCTATAGACGCACAGTCCCGAACAAAGGAGTCGGAAAAAATGGCCTCAAATGACATTCTAGTTTTCAAATAAGTAACATATAAACCGTTGTCGTCGGATCACCGCGATACTGGCAACTACTGAAACGTCATTAGAAAAATAATAAATGTCAAACTCCAAGTCATCAGAATATCGGATGCATGGAGTCGCATAAATAATATTAGGCACGTTGAGTAATAAAAAATGTCTAATAACAAAATAAGTTTATATACACTTTAAAAAATTTATATTACAATATTTGACTTAAGACATCTATAATAAACAAATTCACTTGTTTGCCAAATTGGCAGTATACCTAGGTTTTCGTTATAAATATAGTCTTTTTTAGGGTTTCGTACCCAAAAGCCTTTATTGGTCAAATATATGTCTGGCGCTGGGAAATGGGCCGAACACACGGGACGCCAGTCGTTGGGTCTGAAAAACTCATCACCCCTATCTCGTGCTATGATAGCGGCCCATTCCGATCGTCGCTTGGGATCCCGTGGGAATCTTGAATTAAAATATAACGCTATTAAAGTACATACGAGACGAAGTGATTAAATCTGCCATTTCAAATTTGCTAGATGTAATTTAAAAATGTACAGTCAGATATATCGCAACGTACGAGTTACTCAAAGATATCAGAAAACGTTCTCAATTGTCAAGGCGTTAGAGTGTATGTTCAGATATTTTTGAACATCTCGTTTGTTGCGATATATCTGATGGCTACTGTACACTCCCTATCTCCTTTTTCATCAATAGGTACATGTATAAGAAAACGCACGTAAATAAAATATTAGCGACTCCGTACCTTTTTGTTCCATGAAAATCCTTTATTTTTGCAATTAATTAAATTCATTCTAAAACACGAAATTGCATCGAGTTAATACATAATTTGTCAATACATTTGAATTACTTACGTAAAAAAACTTACCCCACTGTCCTTCTTGTGTTTTTTTGTGCTATTATTACATGTCTTAACTGAGCACGACGACATTGTCATTTGACGCCGGTCGGTGAAAGACTAAGTCACCAACTCCATCCTTTTTCGAAATTACTAGAGTTTGAATATAGCCATTTTTTTCGCCTGACTGTGTATCTGTATATATTTAGTCTAAGGTGTCACGAAACCGATTGCGTAGTTGAATTTAAGAACAATAGCAAAAACAGCAATCACAAAATTAATAAATTTTCACCGGCATATTGGACGGCGATCAACGAAAAAAGATATAATCTCTGGCAAGAGAAAAACCTGACCCACAAAAACATTTTTAATAATATATTTTATCTACACATATATCAAAAGTCCGCCATAAAGTGTTGAAAAACCGCCGTAGGCGTGACCAATGTTACGCCGTAGCCGTAATATTTGTCATTAGTCATTACCAATATTACAGCAAACAATTTAAAATAGTAAATCTCCTTTTCTATGGCATTTAGTAATGGCAGCATCATCTTCAAAATGGTGTTATGAATTTTAAACATCTCACAAAACGCAAGGCTAGAAGCTAAGAAGAAAGTTGCAGAGAAATTTAAGAAAGTACAACAACAAAATATCTTCACCAAAAATGAGCCTCTTACAAAGTAGCTGTGAAGAAATTAAAATATAAACTTACACTTTTTGAAGGAAATTAAATATTGTTATGTTGTAATTTACATTTTTTTATTTTGTTACCCACACTCATGTCACCGCCACGCCACCGTCACAGGAATCATCACCGCGACTAAAACGTTGTAAGCGCCTTGTAAATCATATAAGGGCTTACGACGTTACGGAAACGTGGTTCACGCCCCGACCATTACAAGTTGAGACAATTATTGTTTGCTATGTAGAGATTTTTTTAAGTTTTATTTATAAATAAAAAGATTAAAAAATAATCAATATCATACAACAGAAAATCAAATGTTCGATTAACAATAAGCAGGCATGTGAATAGGTAACCATGTTGTAATATGCATATTTTGGTAGGTATAGTTTTATTAACCCTTGCATGCATGATATTCACATTTTTTTTTCAAGCTGAAAATGTAAATACCTAATGGTATAATAAACACGAGAAAAATAAAATAAAAAATCTATGGACACATTTTGAGTGAAATTTGTACTATTAATCAAAATGTCAATACATCGCACATTATGCATTCCCCGCAAAATCAATTAGCCCTATACACGACCTATATGAAAGATCTGAAATACAAAATATTTTTAGGTACGAATTAAACATTTTCGGAAATATGCTTGTAATACACGTAATTAACATTAACTTACTATAATATTAAGTTTACGTCATGAGGTGGTAGAGCGTCGAAAGAAGTCAGCATGAAAAAATAATGTAGCCACAAAATCCCGGTTATCGACGAAAAAGGGTAACACCGTAGTAAAAAAAACACACACACTATAAAGAAACACAATTTTGTTAGCTAATTTATATTTATATTAGAAATTATCATCATCATCATCATGTCAGCCCTTTATCGCCCACTGCTGAGCATAGGCCTCTCTTCTAGTACGCCACTTGTCCCGGTCCTGAGCTAATCTTAGAATTGAGCAGGGCATGTTGCTAGGCAGAGTGATGGCAGGTGGACTAGAATGTTAACGGAGTGGTGGCCGCTTTCGAATGAAAGAAGCCCCTGGCGCCGTGGGCACGTTGGGTCGACGACATTCGGAAGATTGCGGGTCACTTCTGGATGAGATTAGAAATGATAATATTGATAATCTGCAAAGCAGTTTTTTCTTTTATTATAACACAGAGACACCCTACATTTCTGACAGGTAGTTTGAGTGACGTTTGAGCATTTTGGCATTTTACATCTTTTGCTTATTTCGCCAAAAGATGGACAATGGCCAACTTGGTCGAGTCTTACGTTTTTCGATGGTGCCACTTGCAATTTTCTTTTCTTGATGACTGGCGGCTGATATTGTGCAGTACCTGGTCCCCGGTCTGCCTCTTTTCCGGTCAAGTTTCTTACTGAGTTCATATAAAGTCTCGGCAACTTCGAGCCGAAACATAGCAAGAGTGCACAACATTTCGTTAGGTTTTTGTGACATGACATATTTGTACACTATCCAACTAATAACATCAAAATCATGTACGAGTTAAATTATTCAGCAAGAGTAATTTAAATACCTACTGCTAATAGTATTGTAAAAGTACTGGGAATGCATAATGAACAAATGTGCAAATATTATTTACTTTTAGACTTAAAAAAAATATTAAATTCAATAAACGTAAAATCTATATGATATGAGTTATAAAAATAAAACAAAAAGTAATTACTTCTTAGATAAAAACCTCCAAACACACTCAACGAAAACCTACAAACCGTAACTTTTTCTAATTTGCTGCCATCTTTCTTATAAACCTTTTTAACTTGTTTTAATACAGTTATGCCAACAAATTAGTACTTCATCAGAAAATTCATTAGTTTTCCTTATGATATCACTCTTAATGTCATTATATATAGTCCTAATTTTGAATAAATCTTTAATTCTTTGTAATGTACGCTACATCGCACACCATGCATTTAAGGGTTAACAGAGACGATTTTTGAATTATCCCGTGATGTACGTAAAACCGCCTCGGGTCCTTATTATCTGCATGAATCGGTCACTTTCCAATAATATGTATAGTTACATTTTACATGTATGAAATTATATCATTGTATGGCTGAACATAACAGTATAGAAAAACAGAAATTACTGAAATCCGGATAGGACGGAGCTCAGCGTCGTGTACTCAGGGCAATTTTCGGGCGTCGAGTACTCGGATTGTGACATTTTAAACTCGTTCAGAAAGGAGGAAATCGTATTTTAGAAACATGCATTCTAGAAATTAATTAAACGTCGGTATCGAAATTATAACTCTCTCAGTTAACTACTATCTGTCTGTTGAAAAGCTGAAGTTACCGCAATCTATGGAATAAACCTATCTGCCTTTTTAAACCGTAATGACAATGACCTAATAACACCTCCTTATGGTGTTGTTGTCATCGCGATCTTTGTAACGCCAGTATAATTACAAACGATAAGAAGAATATAGTTACGCCGCAAAACACATTTAAGTGATGATAACGTTGTGAAAAACGAAGTCGATTTCTTAATTGACAAATGTAGAATTGATGTGTTTCCGAATTTCCGCACTGTCTAAGATATCTTAGAGGAAAAATTGGAAGGGACGACGAATATAGGGCCCTATAATACCAGTGAAGTACCAACCTTCATCTCGAAATAAATTGTTTGTTATAGGGCAATAAAAAAGTTTATAAATGTAGATAAATTGAAATGCCCCGATTTAAAAGATTACCGAAGTGGCAGTTATTGAAGTGAAGATGGACGAGAAATATAATTCTGATGTTGTCAACAATATTATGCAAGAATATTGTGAAAGAGATACCACATTTTTTGTAGTTCCGAAGTCAATTTTCGAGTTAAATATTTGTTCTTCACATAGACGTTCCTTCTGACATCACCACTACTAATTTTCAGATTACTACTGAAGAGTCAAAAAACGTACGTTTGTTTCAACTAATCAAGGATTCATTTCATTTCAACATTCGTGATACAATCTGATTTTGGTCAAGCCCTGAAAACTGCTGTTTAGATGGTGGTTCTCGAGGTTAAACTATCAGGATGTTTCTTCCACTACAATAGAACCATATGAAAGATATCAAATAAGTTATAGTACATTGTGCAACGAGGGTGGTAAGTAAGGTATAGTAAACGCGAGCCTATTAGAAGCCCGACGACGAAGTCGGAGGGCTTTTAATGACTCAAGTTTGTTATACACTTACCACCCGTAGTACACCCAATGTTTTTCATCACATTTGCGAAGAAATAAAATAAATTCGTTGGTAAAATATTAGTTAGTACTTATGTAGGCTTAAAATCAAAATAGACTTTGAAAACTACAATCAGACCTCATCCACTAAAAAAGATTGTCAACAATGTCAACTTTTTTCAATGTCTTCCACAGATAATGTTAACAACTGCGTTTTGTTTTCGAATTTGACAGATCATCCTGCCAAATGGTATCAATTATCAAAATCAAATATAAAACAATTATTTTTAATAAATACTAAACATTAAATTGCAGTCAAATTGAATATAAAGATGTGTTTTATACATATTAAAAGTTGGTTGTAGCAAACTTTTGAAGATATGAAATACACCTTGGCTGTTTGGAAACATCCTCAGTCCGAAGTGAAGTATGAAGTACTATATATTTTTAAAACTAAACTTAACAGCCCGTGTGAGCTAAATCGGCTATAACTGCTCTGTACTCTCGCAAGTAACAACGCCATTGACGAGCAAGTGTGATGAAAAATATGATCAACATCAGAGGGGTGGAATTTATCCTGTTTGAACCGGCAGACAAAATCGATGAGGCGTGTTCGCTTATTCTGGGCAGTCATCAAGGTAAGAAAGGCGCCATAAAAGTTGTTATTATGCCCATAATCAGTGGTATCCAAGACCAACACCATACGATCAATGCTTTAGAAGCAAGAAGTAGAAATGTTTTATAACTATTTGTGTTATCTCAGAACAGAAGCCAATTTCTGCGTGTCAACAACAAGATATACCTACAAATCCCTACAAACCCGTATTAATATGAGGTGCTGTTAGATAACTGCTGCAATATAAAAATAATTGAGGATGGAAAGTACTTAAAACTTGCACATATACTTATGAAGTTCCGTTAGTGTCAAGTCTTACTAATGTGGCTATATTGCCGTGGGCGAGACAAGAAACGATACGATTTGTATAGCTACGGAATATAGGTACTCCGATAAAATTAAATTAAGACATTAATGTCATCTTTAAGTTAAAACGAGTATTGTGGAAAATCTATAGTTAAAATGTTGAAATAAATGTAGATTAAAAATCTACTACATTACCCATGTTTTATTAATTATTATACCACTTTTAGCACTACCAGTATGGCTTGTTGTACACAACAAGCCATACTGGTATCATCACACGTGATGTTATTTTTTAAAGAATTTTATTAGAAAGAAGGAATATAACTTTATTGTTTAATTCACTTATTTGTGACTGAGTTGTTACTTAGCGATGTAACTACGTGTGTATATTATGCTATTTATGCTCTAATAATTATATTATGCTCTTTGCAAGAGAGTGGATACGGCAACGGAGATCTTGTCTGAATACCTGATAATGTCAAAAAATATTTATTAGTACTAACAAATAATTTCTAAATCCCACAAATTGTAAAGTTTGTCATCATCATTTTCAAGAAGGAAATTGGGAGAGAAGGAATTTGCATTCTCCGTATAATTTTAGCGGTATCAACCAGGACCGTACGAACGAAATTCTTCGCCTTTACAAGGAAAATTATTCATTCTATAAACTGTAGAGTTTAGAATAATACATAGTTTATTGCATAGGTTAAAACGTAGGAAACGGCTTGAACTTGACCACTTCCCTGTACAAAATACCTGTTTAAGTGCTAATATCCTATACTTCTGGAATGCACAAATATAAGATTATTAAAATATTATATTGGGGCGCAGGTTTACTGTTCATAATTAAAGAGATAGATCCACTTTATATATTTTATTTATATTTAACTTAATTTTAACGCACAGAGCAACAACCATTTTCTAAGTCATGTTGAAAGAGAGCGAGCACAGATTAGATAGGGTTAGTAGAAGTGTCAGAGAAATGTTTGAGTTGCACTTTTTTCAACACTCTTCCTCAACACAATCATTTCTCGATATAAGACCCAGTTTATCAACAAGTTTAACAAAAATATTTTTTCCTAACGGTTTGGTAAAGACATCTGCTAACTGATCTTTTGTACTAATGTATTCTACTTTGACAATATTTTGTTCTACCTTTTGCTTAATATAGTTATATTTGATATCAACATGTTTTAGTCTTTTCTGATCTGTGTTTTTAATTGCTTTAATTGTGCTCTGATTATCCTCATAAATCTTTACATTATCAACATTAATATTTAAATCAGTTAATAGTTTTAACATGAAAGAAGCCTCCATAATAGCTTCACACAGAGCTACAAATTCAGCCTCTGTTGTGCTTAAGGTAACTGTAGTCTGTTTCTTAGATCTCCAAACCACACTATTATTAAATACTTTAAACAGATATCCAGAGGTTGATTTTCTGTCATCAGTTCTAGCAAAATCAGCATCTGCATATCCTACCAAAGCCTCACTTGTCTCATCTTTTGTATACAGTAAAGACAAATTTACAGTCTTCTTAACATATCTCATTAAACGCTTTAGAGCACGCCATAACTCTATACTAGGCTTAGATTGAAATCTACTTAGATAGTATACAGAAGCTGCTAAGTCTGGCCTAGATCCAACAGTTGCATACATAAGTGATCCTATTAATGATCTACATTGGTGTTCATATGACATATCTACAGGTTCATTTTCATCAAATTTAAAATTAACATCCATTGGTGTATCACAACCATTACAATTTTCCATATTGAATTTTTTAAGTACATTTTTTAAATATTTTGATTGGTCTATTGAGATGCCTTCAGGGTGTTTTTTAATGGATATTCCTAAATACATTAAATTTTTATATCCCATGTCTTTCATGCGAAATTTAGTTTTCAAAAAACTTTTTACTGACTCTACATTTTTTAAGTTATCACTGAGAATCAATAAATCATCCACATACAGAAGTAAGTATACATTCCCTTTTGTAAATAAGCAATAGTCATTATCTGATCTTTTAAACCCATATGAAGTAATTGTCTCATTAAATTTTTCATACCAATATTTCGGTGATTTCTTCAAACCATATAATGACTTTTTAAGTTTTAGTACATAGCCATCCTGTATATTCATTCCATCTGGAGGTTTAAGATATACTTCTTCGTCTATTTTTCCATATAAAAAAGCTCCTTTCACATCCATCTGATGAATATGATAGTCTTTCCTGGCAGCGACTGATAACAATGTCCGGAGTGTCTGTAGTTTTAAAACTGGTGAGTACAAATCTTCAAATTTCTCTTGCTGTTGGTACCCTCGAACTACTAGTCTTGCCTTACATATAGTATTGTTTCCTGTATCCTTCCTTGTAAATACCCATTTAGCATCTAATATTTTCTTATCTGGTCTTGGTACTATCTCAAAAGTTTCACTTTCTTCCAATACTTTGAATTCTTCAATTACCGCTTTCTCCCAGTTTTCTTTGTCTTCTCTTTCTTGGATATCATTATAAGTCACTGGCACATCTTCATAGTAACTGCTAAGTAAAGCAAACAATGCATTATCATCACTTTCTTCTATATCAAGTACATAGTCTTCTTGCCATTTTGGTTTTTGAATTTTCCTTTTCTCTTTTCCTCCTTCATAGCTTCTCATTTCCTTTTCTGGATCATTTTCTTGAATTTCATCTAATGTTTCTATGTTTTTAATCTCTTCCTTTTTCTTTTCAGGTTCAGGCGTGTTCTCCTTCTCTTCCAAAGTCTCATAATCTGGTATATTAAATGTCTTGTCCGATTTTATGGGTGTCTCATCAAATATTACATTTCTTGCAGTTACTGCTCTTTGTTTTTCTTCATCAAAAAGTTTATATCCTCCTATGTTGTATCCTATCATAATCATCTTTTTACCTTTGTCGTCAAGTTTTGTTCTCATTTGCTTTGGAACATGATTATATGCTGTACTTCCAAATACTCTTAGGTTTGAAACATCAGGTTTTCGTCCTTCCCATAGTTCACATGGTGTTTTCTCTCTTCCTGAAACTGGACTTCTATTTGTTACATATGTTGCGAATAAGATTGCTTCCCCCCAAAATACTTTCTTCATGCCGGAGTCTATTAATGCAGTCCTTGCTTTGTCCATAAGGGTATTGTTCATTTTTTCGGCTACCCCGTTCATCTCTGGATTGTATGGCACTGTATGTTGCATGACTATTCCATTCTTATTACAAAATTCCCTAAACTCATCTGACATGTATTCACGGCCATTATCAATTCTTAGCTTTAACAAATTTGAATTAAAATGTTTTGTTACCATATTATAATAAGTTTGAAACTTTTGAAAACTTCTGATTTATGTCTTATTAAGAACACCATAGTAAAATGTGTAAAATCATCAATGAATGTTACAAAATATTTTTTCCCGTCCCAAGTGTCAGGTGTAATTGGTCCGCAGACATCTGAATGTACCAATTCTAAAGGTTTGTTAGCTCTAGTTCCTAATTTATTAAAAGGTTGTCTACGACTTTTCCCTAAAATACATGGTTCACATAAACTATCATTTACAATTTTATTTTTTAATTCTGACAAACCATCTACCAAATTTTTACGCACAAGTAAATTTAAATTTTGTGAGCCTAGGTGACAAAAACGTCTGTGCCATAAATTTGTATCTACTGTATTCATTAACTGGCAAGTATTAACATGACTTTTACATTCAACTGTGTACAATGATCCTTCTTTGTTACCAATGATTATTAACCAATTATATTTATATATTCGTACCTTTCCATTTTCAAATTCAATCCTTAATCCAACTTTATCCATTTTTGACACAGATAATAAATTTTTTCTTACATCTGGAACATAATACACATTTTTTATTATACATTTATTTTCTCTATTTCCTACTTGGAACACTGCTTCTATATTCCCTATACCAATAGCCTCTAAAGTTACACCATTTTTAGCCACTGAAATTTTTCTTGGTACTTTTAATTGTATATAGTCAGTAAAATGATCTTGTGAGTTTATTAGGTGATCAGAACATCCTGAATCTATATAAAATTTCATATTTGGTTGACTACTCACATTACCACAAAAGAATGCTGTTGCATCCTCATTCTCCTCTACATAATTGGTGCTTCGTTGGTTCCATCCACGTCCACGGAATGAGCCTTGGTTCCATCTGCCACGACCACGTCCTTGATTGAATCGAGTACCTCTGTCAAGTCCACCACGTCCTTGTCCATGTCCATAGTTATATCTTCCTCCTCGGTTCCACTCTTGTCCCTGTCCATAGTTACGTCCTCCTCCTCGGTTCCACTCTTGTCCCTGTCCTTGGTTATAATTATTTTCTGGTGTTTGACGACACTGAAACTTCTTGTGGCCGGGCTTTCCACATGAAAAGCAATTAAAAGCGTTTGAAAGTCTTTGGTTGGTCTCACTATGTTCATTATATTTATCAAATTTCTTCTGTTTCTCTTCTTCCGCTAATAATCTGTCCTTTACTGTATTTAACTTAAGATCTCCTATAGTTTCAAGCGCAGTAACAACTGATTCATATGTTTTTGGCATTGATAAAAGTATGTAGTTAATTTTTTCTTCTTCTGACAGGTCGCATCCAGCTTCTTCTAATTGTGTACATATTTCCTGAATTTTTGTAAAGTGCTCTTTCAATTCCGTCGTGTCGTTGTACTTCATCTCGCTCAATTTTCTTCTTAAAAACAATTTACTTCGTACGCCTTTTTCTTTAAAACAATCTTCTAAATTTTTAAACATTTCATATGCGCTATTTTTCCTTATATATTCTAAGTGACTGTCCGCCACAGCGGCAATCAGTATTGCTTGCGCCCGCGCTTCCAATTTTTCATTTTCTTTTGTTTCCCCGTATTTTTCCATCTGAATAGCTTCCAAGCATAAATTTTCTTTTAGAACACTTTTGATTCGAAATGACCAATTGTTAAAACCTTCTCCGTCGAATTGCACAATATTATACCGATTACTAAAATTTTCTTTGCTGGACGCCATTTTGCACGTGCTTCACCGACGCCGTATTAATCTTGACTTTTCTTTCAGAAATCAATGAACTGGGCCCATAACTATTAAAATATTATATTGGGGCGCAGGTTTTCTGTTCATAATTAAAGAGATAGATCCACTTTATATATTTTATTTATATTTAACTTAATTTTAACGCACAGAGCAACAACCATTTTCTAAGTCATGTTGAAAGAGAGCGAGCACAGATTAGATAGGGTTAGTAGAAGTGTCAGAGAAATGTTTGAGTTGCACTTTTTTCAACAAAGATAATGCGAAAGTTTGGATGGATTCGACTTAATCTTATAGTTATAAACTACTAGACTCATTTTTAAACTTTCAGCACGTAGGCTACAAAGCGGCTATAAGGCGTACGCAGAACGTACAGGTCACGAGGACTACAACTTATAGAGCCACTAGTATTACTCAAAGGAGAATGAGGAGCAACTAAAGTGCGGAAAACTGGGTGTGTTTCCTTGGGACTGGAAACCTTTATTCGAAGAGGCTCTAATGGACATGAAGTGTTCCATTACGGATCTAAGAGCTCGCCTTATTACATTAATTAGGTACTGGCCAAGAATCTTTTCTTTATATAGGCTTAGTTGTCTAGTCTATAACCAAGCCTATATCCTGTTTTGTTATCAGTGGACAACCAACTAAAATTAAAATCTCTGTTTCAGGTTTAATAAAAAAATCTAATATTACTTTCGAGACTAACCTAAAATTTTAAATCTGCCTCGCGCAATCTTTCATTTTTCTTTTAACCCTCTTAGAGGTTAAATGTTACATTGTTGCTTTTTATGGTTCCGTAGTCAACTAAGAACCTTTAGTTTGCAATGTCTAACTGCCGCCCCGACTGTGGCTAAGCTCAGAGACCATTAGTAGTACCTAGAAAGCTCTGTGTTTTGCTTTGAACATAGGTATCTACATATCAATCACGCCGTCACGCCAAAGTAGTAAAATAAAACAAAAACAAACCGGACAAGTGTGAGTTGGGCTCGCCCACCGTAGGTTCCGTTCCGTACAATAAATAGGTCAGGAATCGGTAAGTTTACAAAACAGTGGAAACTGTTAAGAACTACGCACTATAAAAACACATATAAAAGAGAATAGATTGTTCTTCATTCTTTATCACAACTTCATAGTTTTCCATTATATTAATAGTAATAGAATCTGCTTCACTTTGCTCCAATTAAGCCCTTTCAGACGATAACCTACATGACACCCCTTCCGCCGCCTATGTAACCGAGATTTCTTTACATAGTTTCGATCGAAGCTATCTTTTTACTTCTTCGTAACTGGCTTTGGTCAAGCACTTTGTTTTATTCGTACGTAACTAGTTTCGGATAAGCACTTTTACGTAACCGACGTTTGCCAATGTTTGGTAATAACCCTTTTATCTATCCCACGGATGGAGTTATATAACGGCTGAGATGGAAAACGCCGATGTGCAAAACAATATGAAAGAATTTAAATGATATTTTGCCAACGGAATCGCACTAAGAATTATTTAAAATGTGGAATTTGGTTTTGAACCGTGAAGTTGTTGAGAAAAAAAACAACATACACTTAAACATTTTAATGTCTGGCGCATCGTATGAATGGGTGCGAAGTATTCAAGTCAAAAACAATTAGAACATGAATAAAAGCAACAAAGTTTACACCGAACTTGACCTGTTTATTCAGAATTCACAAATGCAATTAATTAGTAAAGACATAAACGTTGGTAATTTTTAGGGAAAAATTACTTTAGTGAAATAGATTAATTATGCGCTAGTTAGTACTTGTCATTCAGTTCGTTATTGTTTGTCATCAGTCATCACTATCATCAGAAAAAATAAACCGTGTTTATTTAATCTACTCCTTAGAATTAATGAAGCTATTGTCTATAAATTACGAAGTCTATGTTTTAAAATAAAACTAATGTGAATGAATGTCTTACTAACAGTGAGTCTAATGGGGCAAAAACCGCTGTAACACTACAGAGAATAGTCGGAACCGATAAGGTGGGATGGTGCCGATCCGGTGCCGAGCGGTGACGTCTGCAGCCACCTTTAATATATAAGAGGATTTATGCGACTATTGACTTAAAGGAAAAATTACTACTAAGTATAACAATGACCACTTGAACAAATTCCTACTTAGTATGATTTTGACATGATATATTTATGACTTAGTATACAAATGTCCCTTTTTATTTGTTTCATTATATAAACAGTAAAAAATATATTTGACTAAGTATAAAAATGTGCCCTTTCTTTATATGAATATTGACCAGTCATTTTTATGACTCAAAGGAGAAATAACTAGGGATAAAAATGTCCACTTTGTCAATATACAAGGCAGTAATAATGAAGGTGACGACATTGCGACATATGTCCGGGGTCTAGTCATTTCTCATTACTTCGGGCACAATCTAAATTAAAAACTTGTTAAAGTGGCATATTTTATAATTACACCCCGTTATCTTATGCTCAGTTTAGGGGCAAGTGATTGGGCAGTGACGATAATCTAAGTCGATAAAAAATTAAGTTGACTTACTTACTCAATAACATGTCAAAAGATCTTGGGTCCGATTTTTGAAATAGTCACCAAGTGTTTTCCATAGAGAATGAATGAGAATCTCTCTGAAGATTACTCGGTGACTATTTCTAATCGGACTCCAAATTGACGATATTCGATATTTATAATTGTCGCCCTCCGATTTGACTAAAGAGAGGAATGAATGTGTATAGCTTTCACTAAAGAAGAATTTTAGCTTGACAAATAACTTTTATAGATAAATGTGAATTGTCTAATTATGTGAAGGAACATCACTATTTTAGATTGCCCCCAAAATGAGCATTAGATAACGGGGTGTATTTATAATACATATGATATAACTCTATTAGTCGAACTCTTTTGATGTCATTTTACATCTAGCTGGCAGTTTAATAAATAGTATGTAATTCTAATTTTAGATCTCTCCTGTAAATAAATCTGTTTTTTTTTTGTTATATCTTTCATGTCACATATGTTCTGTTATATTATAATTTAATGTGAAAATGGATAAAAACTTCGTGAATCCGCTAAAGCTTCCGTGAATCAAAAAAATCATCATACTCTGATTCAAGATATAATTTAAGTAAAAAAAATCGTATCAGTGGAACCGCGCTACGGCGTTGCATCAACAGAACTTCTTGTACAGCGTCCACCGCATGAACCACCGATGAACCTGAACAGACGGTCATTCGATGGAGCGAACATACGTGTGAAAGAAATGACAAAAAATATAAGGCATTTTTGGCTCTTCAGAAATGTAAACAAGAAATTTGCAATGATTTTGCACCTGTGCAAAGCACGTTCGAAAAACATATGGAGCCTTTGCAACAGGAGAACGAGACATTTATAGACGAAATACCTCTTTTCAGCCAAGTAAAAGACGGCTTATACAAAGCCAGCATACGGAACTTGGGGTCAGATAAACTTTCTTACAAAAATTTATCTGATGTCAAAGTTCCTAGAGGCTTGTCGCGAGAGTTTTTAGTGGCTGACAATGGTGAGCGTGAGAAAATTCTTGTTTTTTTTTCAGCAGTTACCCAAGATTCTTTAAGCACGTTCAATGATGAAGACTTTTTTTTGGGTGATGGACTGATGGTACATACAAACTAAGCCCACGCCCTTTCCGCCAACTGTATACGGTTCACCATGATTTAGGATTTAACATGGATACAAACAACGTTGTCCCAATTGCCTACGGTTTGTTGCCGAATAAGAAAGAAAAAACGTATACAAAATTCTCCCAATTGCTGAAAGAAAAATTGAACATTGATATTAAGGAATTTAAATGTGATTATGAGGTGGCAACCATGAATGCAATCAAAAAGGTTTTTCCCGAAGTTAAAGTTTTCGGATGCTTTTTTGACTTTCAAAAAGCAATCAATGAAAACGCTAACGAAATTGGACTTAAGAATACCAGTGACGGAAGGAACATAACACGACTAATAGCTGATCTGCCCCTACTGCCGGCTGAAATGATGCACGCAGGTTGGCGTACAATATTAGGAATAGACCCACGCATTAACATTATGATTATGACAGATTTCAAAAAATACTTTTTGGGTTATTGGTTTTCTTTATACGAAACTGAAACACTAAGTTGCTTCGAGAACAAACATCGAACAACCAATTTACTTGAAGGGTGGCACAGGAGGCTGAAATCAAAATTTCTTCAAAGACATACACTATAGGAGTTTATCTACGGGTTATAAAAAGAAGCGACTCATTTTGATTACATCATAAGGAATAAATAATTTATTCTTTTCATCAAGAAAAAATCGACGCAACACAGATGTTTTTTTGACAAAACCTACGAAAAATATTTGAGTCAAGTGATTATAAACGAGATTTCTCCGTTAGAATTACTGCAAAAAATCGTGTATTTCAGGTTAAAATACAATAAGTAGACCATGTCATAAAACACAAAAAAATGTTTTATTAATTTGTATTTAATAGGCGCTATATTTTTTGTCTTAAGAACAAATCCTAGTTTTCAGTTAAAAGCAGAATGCATTTATTTTTAATTTGACTTATTAAATGTTTTTAAAATAACTAAGCCTATGATTTCTAAAGGGTTGATGATTTCAATGGTTTGTAACTCTGTAAATAAATATAGTGTTACTCTGTAAATATATATCTAAAGGTGCGTTTAAACGGCGCGCAAACAGACGAGCCGAGCCAGAGGCGCTACCGTCAATAACAATATTCGTAAATTTCGGGCACCTTCCTCTTTTACCCCAATTAAGACGTCATGGGAGTGACAGAGACAATCGTCCGAGATTTACTAATATCGTTTTTGGCGGTAGGGCCTCAGGCTCTGCTCGTATTTGCGCGCCGGACCACAGACTTATTAGTCCAAAATATACATTTTTATGTGTGGTAATTATTAATTTTAGTCCAAAAGCATATTGTTAATTGTAGGTATTTTTATACTATGATAGTAGACATTATTATTTTGCGACCTGGTTAGAATAAGACATTCGTATTCATTGGTGTTATTATATGTGGACAAACATATTTCTCAGAAGTTGTCTTTTTATACCTAGTCATTTTTCCTTTAAGTCAACAGTCGCATAAATCTATAAGAGCAATAAGTAAGAAACTAACCTCTTGACAGCCATGAATTGGCGTGTGAGGAATTCCATTCACGAATTCACGATGACTGTGGAAGAGGTTAATAGTAGATTGTTAACCAAGGGTTGAAAGTCACCCATTTCCGATGAGGTAGTTTGGCGCTCGAACGAAGTGAGAGCGCTAATAGTGCGAGTCGGAAATGAGTGACTCACCCGAGTTGAACACTCTACTTTTCATTTTGAATGTGAGGAAAGTAAAAAAAATGTTTATTAGATAATCAACTAACTAATACAAAAAAAAACAACTAATACACATTATATTGCGTATATAACTTGAAACTCCATCCCGACTTTTCGAACACTTTATCAGCGTTCGTGGTCTTGGCGTGGTGATTTCACTGTTAAGTTAATTTATGTTCTGCACCATATTTCAGTTTAATAAGAGTGAATGTAAACAGAAAGTTAAATTATTTACTTGAAGTTCCCTTCATGGTTTACATTTGATACAGCCTGTGTCAGTTGTGTATTATTTTGGGGATCAGTAAATGTCGGGGAAGTTGTTCTATCATTGGTGACTGACATAGGCTGTTTGTCGTTTAGTACAAACAATACTTCTTCCGTGTCTGGAAATTGATCTGGGACTTTTGATGTCTCTGGACGAGGCGAAGTTGATCGTAACTGTGTAGTCTCTGTTATTTTATTCGATAATATTAATTTATTATGTACGAAGTTATGGAATTGGTCTGCCTCTTTTGATGTTCCTGGACGAGGCGAGGTTGACCTCAAGTGTATGGTCTCCGTTATTTTATTTGAAATTTTTGATTTATTTTGCACTGAGTCTTCAATATAGCCCTCGGCGACTGTGCTCGATCTCTATCCTCCGAGACGCTTTACCATAGTCAAATCGGCTCCAGCGTCGGCTAAAAGAGTTGCAGATGTTCTCCGAAAGCAATGTCCTGAATACAGGTCTGGACGTTGTAAGTTCAAATATGCTATTTTATTTTTTCCTATAACTTGCTTTAAACATCTTCCACGTTGGTAGTTTAGAAACAAACGGTTTGTTCCTATTGTGGGACGAAGTGCCTGGTATTTTTCCACAACTTGAACAAATTCTTTTTTTATCACAAATGTTCGGTCAATCTTTGATTTTGTGTTTGGAAGCTTAACCAATAATAATTCACCTTGCTTTTCAATGTCCTCTAGTTTAATGTTTGTAAGATCACAACTTCTGCAAGCGCCACTTATACCAAAAATGAGTGCCACCTTGAAACAAACACATTATAAAGTTTCGTCGTAAGAGACGACAAAGGGAAAAAACTGACAAATGGGCAGACACATCCGTCGAAGCAGAACCAACAGCCAGTGTGTGCCAACCCGCTTGTCAAACGTGGCGATTATTCGCATCCCTCTACCCCAAGATGATACAAGTCATACTTGGGGGAGGCCTGTGTCCATTTGTGAACGTTTTACGGTTCAAAAGACTCTAAAATAAGTCTTACCATTTCTAAGAAATGTACATTAGTTACTTAATTGAGAAATTAATGTAACCTACCTTTATTGCTAAATAAACATCATCTGGAGGCTCATTTAGGAACGTTTCCACTTCTTGAGCTGTAAAAACCTTAGACTTTTTGCTTTTAAAGCCATCCGATTGTCTTTTCAAAAACGTCGTTAGTTTGTTGTAATTTTTCATATTTACGTCGTGTTTCGTGCTCAATGTGGTTTTAAGCATAGAGTACTACATCCATACTCCTACTCATACTCCATAGCGTTGAAGGCTTAAGTTTTTTAGATAAATTACTGAAATATGTTAGAACCACACTTTCTGATAAAGATTTCACTTTCTTTTCGAACCGCCATTTCATAAAATCCTTATATGTTTTAAGGCATCTTCCCTTTGAAGTATTTGGTAGAAGACCTTCCATGATATCTTGCGCTTCTTTTTTAATATCGTCAGGCGTTATGTCCATTTCGGAATCACTTGAAGAACTCATTTTAATATTATTATTAACGAGATGCAACTTAACTGTTAACTTTTCACTTGCTTTAAATAGTTAATTTAAGAGAAAAAACTATTTATTCTTATGTATTTGTTTAAATTTTGCCACTTTGTTCTACTGAATGCTCACAAGGGTAGAACTAATAGGAACATGCCAAGTTGCGACCCTAGGGCGGAAACGTATCACTTTCCACCCGCATAGTAGATAAACAATGACACACTTTCCGAGCATGAGAAATGAAAAAGCATATATTTACCTAAAGTTTCGATTGTTATTTTCAGCCAGTGGTCAAGGAAGGATTCCTGATGAAGCAAACGCGCAGCTTCCAGCGTTGGCAACGACGCTACTTCAAGCTGCGCGGCCGCACGCTCTATTATGCCAAGGAAAAAGATGTAAGTAGATATTAAGTCATTTACAAAAACAAGTTTTTCACACCACCTGCTCGACAATGCCAAATTATATATCATGCAAACCTTACCGAAAGCAAAACATTATATCCCTTGGTTTTAGCCGGGGAAAAAAGTTGTACTGAATTTCATTATTGCCCGCCGTGTAATAATGCGAATTCACTTCTCATAGCTCTTATTGCTATCGTATTAAAGTCTAAATTCGCGAAGTACAGCTCACCCGCCTAGCGCACTCGCACACGCACCGATATGAAAATCTCGTACCTACTGGCCACCACAAGCTGAATATTATTAAAGAATAAATAAATTTAAAAAACAAAAGCCACGTGTGCTACAAGACGCGATTTATGCGTGGTTGGACTAAAATTAATATGACGATGTATAAAAATGTCTACCGTTAAAATATAAATTGGTCCGAGTATTAGAAAGCCAATACTTTAAAATGTCTATGTCTTATCAAATCGGAATATAAAGACGACTACTATCAAAGTATACAAATGTCTATGTCTTATTAAGTCGGAATATAAAAAAACCGGCCAAGTGCGAGTCGGACTCGCGCACCGAGGGTTCCGTACAAACCTGCAAGGTTTACAAAGTTCAAGTTTATATTTATTAAAAAATATATATTTTGTAATGTAACTAAAAATTTAAGGTTTTCGGAATTTTTCCTTTATGTGTGCTATAAAACGTTGCTTCATGCCAAATTTCAAGATTCTAGGTCGACTGGAAGTACCCTTTAGGTTTTGATTCCCTTGTGAGTACTTGCGAGTTTCAAAATATGCAGCTTAAATTGCTGTTTCTTTTGATTGCGTTGACATAGAAGTTTGATTTTGCTACAGCTTAAAGGTATTATAGACCTGAGTATTTGGTATGAATTTCAATTTAATACCTCTACGCGTTTATGAGGAAATGGGTAGTAAGTTTAAAATTATTAAAAAATATATTATGTGATGTAACTAAAAATTTATGGTTTTCGTAATTTTTCCTTTATCTATGCTATAAGACGTTGCTTCGTACCAAATTTCAAGATTCTGAGTTCACGGGAAGCACCCTGTAGGTTTTGATTCCCTTGCAAGTGTCGAAAATTTGCGGCATAAACGGCTGTATCTTTTGATTGCGTTGGCTTAGAAGTTTGATTTTTTCACAGCTTCAAGGGACAGTAGACCTGAGTAATTGATATAAATTTCAGCTTCATACCTCCACGCGTTCCTGAGAAAAAGGGTCTTGACAGACGGACGGACGGACAGACGGACAACAAAGTGATCCTATAAGGGTTCCGTTTTTTCCTTTTGAGGTACGGAACCCTAAAAATGACTACTTTCTTTACATAGGTCCAGGATTATAAAAAATACACATACGGAAGGATACGTAGGGGACGTATCCATCCCCTCGTAACATGTAGTTCCGAAATTAAAACGAATAATATTCAATATTATGGACAAGCATTAGGTATTATCAAACCGCGTTTAGAAAGGGATTGAGCTCATACGTCATTATTGAATTAATACATGATATGAGATTGTCAGTGGTAGTGTGCAAATAAATTAAATTGTTGTTTTATTACGAAGGAGTTCTAAAGCATGGAAAAAATATTTATTTATTTTATCTCAATACTGAAAATTTAAAAAACCATAAAAATTATTCAGCCATATCACCATCATCATCATCAGAGTTGTCTGTATCATCACCTGTATGACAAATAAATGGAAATAGAATGGCCATCAAAGTTTTAAGAAGAGCCTTCTTGTTATTTCTTTTGTGAAATATGTAGTACATTGCAGATAATTTCCGTTTAATATTTTATACACACATATTGTTTTAAACTGCAATGGATGTTAATAAATGACAGGTTCGTCAGATATGATAATTAATATAATTTTTTATAAAACAAATGACAACATTTTCCGAGAATAGAGCGTGAATGAGAATATCCAAAGCATACTCTGTAAATCTTTTTATCCTATTATCAATAAGTGTCTGCACTTATGAAGATTTCAAAGATTGACTTATGATTATATTTAATCATTTATACGTACTGTTGTGCCCACGGTACTCTCGAATCCCTTTCTAAACGCGGTTTGATAATATATAGACTCAAGAGCTAAAAAAAGAGCTGTAGAAACGGGCCAGTTTCCATGTGTCCAATGTCCATGCCATCTGATCCGTTTTGCGCCATTCGACCAACAATCCACAAACAAACTGAATCCTAAATAGACATTTATTTATCTATAAATTAATATAAAATATCGGAGAACCTTTAAAAATATATTTAAGAATTACTTCCGGCCGTTTTCACAACTGCGATTCGCAACCAGGTGTGAATAAAGAATGTTTATTTTTTGTTCATAACCAGTTGAGAATCAAGAGAACTTTTTCTTTTACCGGAACTTAGTTGCGAATAAGAACTTTTTAAACTTATGAAGTTGTAATGGGAGAAAAGCGTCTCTTAATTCGCAACGATTTATTCGTAACCAATTGCGACAGAAGAAAGAATCTATCATATAATATTTATTAATCACATATTATAGAATTAAAAAAAAGGTAAATAAGGTAAAGTAGTCTTTATCTATTCATGTAAAAAGAGTACAGAAGACACTTTAGGATGTATAGACAAAATAGCTTCTCGCATAATGCGAACAATGTCTTGAGCGTATGCTTGGTTGAAGTCCTGGCGATTATTTTTTTTTTATTTCTATACCGGTATAGTGTAGCGTACCTATTTACTAATTCAATGAAAACTAGTTCTTGATAATAACGTCGATGTTGACACTTATTTTATCAATTGGTACTTTCATTATAACGTGGCCAGAAAGTATGTAATATGATAATAAACCAAGAAGTTTATAATCTTTCTAATACCGCATTAGTTATCATGGAGACTGTACAATTCTACAACTTAACAGGCACAAGACTCAAGAATAGTTGTGTCGTTGGGAAAATTAAATGACAATAAACCAGTTAAAGATTGATTTTTTTTACGGTTTAAATAAAACAAATACATTTTAAACTGGTTTTATTTAGAAAAAGAGGGCTTAGCTCAAAAAAATTTTTTTTAACTTAATAAAACAAAACAAAAAAGGTACATATTATTATTTTATAAAGAATCTAATAAGCTATAGGTGTTTTCAAAGAACCTCTTCTTACCTTTTGTGCTTATAAGATGCCCATATGTGGCAGATAATTTCTATGCAATGCTCTACACAAATTTTTCTACTTTTCAGATCGTTTATCGCAGTCAATTTCTTTGTCAATTTCTTCGTACTCTTTCTTCTTTTTGTAAGTGACTTTTCTTAAGTTAAAGCACGTTGACTCTCTAGTTAAAATATCAAGTAAATGGGCTACATTTGGATTTTTGCGACCAATGTACTTGTTTATTTTTGAATTTATTTCCTTCCATATTATTGTTTGTCCTAATGTTTTCTTATTCACAGCAACAATGACTCCGTAATGTGTCCTTTTTAACCCATGGCTTATTAAAATATCGGTTAAATTTTTGCATTTCTGCACCGACTGGACTTTTAGCCATCACATATTTGTATCCATTGATAAATTCTTTAGGCAGCCGAGCAAGCCCATCACACCTTGCAACGTGTCTTTTCTTTGGTCTTGTTTTTATGCCAAGAGCCTTAGCTTTTTTCCTGAGGCACCGGTTAAAATGGTAATAACATCCTCGAAATATAATTTCTGGATACACTTTCTGGATGGCTTGTATTGTAGCTAATTCAAAGTCCACGGTTATTTTTTTCGGCGACCATGCAGGCAGATTAGCCTTAATTAAACTGAATAACGTTTCATAAGTTCGCATATTTTTACTTCACAGAAGACAAAATATTAATGGTGTTATAATCTTGCTAACTTCATCAAATGTGTGAATTGTGTACAGTTGTTTAAACCCCTTAGGACAGCTCTTAAAGGTTCCATCAGCGAAGAAATGATTGTACTTGTTTATTTGCTCTCTATTTTTAGAAGAGCAGAATACAAGAATTCTGTCATCATAATCCACATTGTCCATAAGTAAAAAATTTTGAAACTTTGTAGGGACTATTACGTCACCAGGATTTTGGAAACGTCCCTTAGCAGCACCCAATACTTTATTTCGAGCATTATATAGCCCTGTTTTGACAGTTGCTGGTATCTCTTCGAGCTGTTGAAGTCCGGAATCATTGATTCGCTTTACTGTTGAGTCATATTGTTTTTGTATCGAGTCAAAATTGCAGCTACTTCTTTGTTTTAGATCATCAATCTCTTTTAGTATCATATCTTTAGCGACGTTAGCTTTGCAGTGCGTGTGGTATGCTTTGAAAATTATTATTTCATTCCTTGTATTCAGCGTTACATTTCCTTTACACAGTTTCTCATTACAGCATTTCCAAAATGAATTACCGTTCGTGTATGTTTTCTTACTATTGGTAGCCTTCATGCAACATTTTAGAGCCTCCTCGCTTAGTGGATATAAATTCCATTTTGGATGTAGGAAACACGTTAGAAGTAGACATACTTGCAGCTATTTTATTTTAATACCAATAATAATATATTTTTTACTGCATAAAATGACTGATGAAATTACTTTTGACGTGAGCACGTCGCAATGAGTGAGCGTTATATTATTATCAGTACAATTGTCTATGGATATTAATGTAGTGCCCAATATCCGCTTGAAAAGTATGTATGCACATCCACTAAACAGACTGTCAGCAAATAGATAACGAAAATTGGGAACCAAGAAGAGTAAATCTTTTGTCGCACCTGGTTGCGAACCGCAGTTGTGAAAACGGTCGGAAGGGTTTCTGTTCGCAACTAAGTTTCGGTGAGAAATAATTTATCTTGATTCGCTACTGGTTGTGTACAAAGAATAAACATTCTTCAGTCGCACCTGGTTGCGAACCGCAGTTGTGAAAACGGCCGGAATGGAATTATCTATAACAAAACTACTAAACCAAATTGCTCTGCTTACACTTAAAATAAAATAAAAAGATTTTATTCATTGTATCTCCGCCAAACGATTTACGCGACTGTTCACTTAAAAGGAAAATGACTAGTTATAAAAAAGACAATTATGCAAGTGAACATTTTTATTCATCGTCATATTTACTTTTAGTCTATTGTCGCAACATCTTTATATTTGGTCTAATATACATGTGGACATTATTATACTTTGTCAAAATTATATACGCACGAAATTATGCAAGTGGTTATTTTTATACATCGTCATATTTACTTTTAGTCCAACCACGCATAAATCAATATCTGAAAGCCTACAACGATTTCAACGAATGGAAAACTGCGAAAGGCGCCAAGTCTTTGTCTGAATCAGTGTTTCTCGTTTATTTCGAGCACTTATCGTGCCCGAAAAAATCAAGCATGGTGCATTTATTCGATGCTCAGGTCAACAAAAAGCATCAAATACAATATACAAATCAACAGGTACATACTCGAAGTTATTGGCATTTCTAAAATGGAAACCGAATGGTTCTACAGCAAAAAAGTCAAAAATACTTACAAGTCAAATGTGGAAACGTTTCTGAATGAAGCTTTGAATAGTTTGAATCTCAAATAAAAATATTACTTTGTCTTTCCACAATTGGTCGAATGTGTCAAATATCCATTTCCATTTTTATTATATTAAAAAAAATATATTGTTTATAGTAGCCTTGTTTTTTTTTTATTGCCTCGCAGAGTTGAGGAAAGTAGAGTATACTCCTCGGAGATAAAGCTGTTTTTGTCTTGGGCGCGCTTGAATCGCTCAATGTCTCAAAACTCCATTTGACTTGGCATATTTTTATCCCAGGGCGACTAGAGGATAAATAGGCACGACGACTTTTTCATATATGGTATTAATGGTCGATACGTCTCGTTCTGACTTAGAGCATTTAGTATGGAGTAGCATTCGATGCATATTTGCCAACAAAAAAGTCTGCCACCTTTTGCGGGGGGTGAGGAAATATCACATGATATGTAAAAGATTACTACAAATGCAAAACAAAACTATGTCGTTACACACGCACATTATGATAACGAAACTATTACAAATTTATTTTGATGCACACAAACATATCACACATAGAAAGACTTCGTAGAGACATGGTTTAAGAACACGGAAATGCCAATGTGATCGGTTAAACTAATAGGGTGAGTTTAGGTTGATAACTGAAGCCGATAATTGTATCGATATTTTTGACATGTAATATTTAGATCTTTTTTTAAGGAGATTGGTTGTAGGTTGCGAAACAGAGGGCTTGATCCCCGCTCCGGGTCATTCCTAGTGCAAAGGTTATCAATCGCGATTCAGCATGGAAACGCAGCGAGTGTCCTGGGCACCTTTGCGCCTGGAGTGACGCGGGGCGGGTTATTTGACTAAATATAATTGTGTTAGTTTTTTGTGTATTATTGTGTTTTCTTAATATTTTGTTGTATATTCAACTGAAATTTAAATTTGCAATAATTGATATAATTTCATCCATCCCCTTTCGATCTTCATGGAAAAATAGTGAATTTATCTACTTTATATACAGTCGACTACAAAGATATGTATACACTTTTGCACCTTATTACAAAGGATTAAGGTGAAAAAATGTATACATATCTTTGTAGTCGACTGTACATAGCGGTTACGGATACAAAATACATACCTACTTATAATGAAAAACATGTAATATTTTGATACACTATTTCCTAATATAATCAAAATGACCCGTAATTTAGAGTAGCAATAGAACTCGTACGCGTAGGCACCCAATTAGATTTTCTGCTGCATGAGGCAGTCCATTTTTTTTTTATCTCAGGGTCCTTCGGACGTCTTACGTCCTTGCAACGTAATAATTACATTAAAAATTAGCGTTCGCTTTTAGGCAAGCAATTTTATAACAATTATAACTAATAATAAATATTAGCATCGACACAATGTAGCTTTAATCAATCGACACTTTCCATGCTCTACTTGAAGTTTCGGTAGTCTCGGTACGCCCTTCTGTTATTTTCAATAATTAACTCTATTACAATTGCAATTAGGCTCATTTAATAAATTATGGACTTCAAGTCTCGGGGGGAGTGCCGCTACGTCATCAAAATGTTGAGTAATAATGTTTTCTCAAACATGCAATGAAATGTCTTCGTTACGTGCGTCATAATAGGCTTCGAAGTATCACGTTTAGGGCGGATCGACTCCAGAGGACAGGTAACGAATTTCATATAAAATTGAAGGCCTAGGCCGGGAAGTAATTTTTTTTTAATTTTTATGTATACCTGGCGTCTGTGTTCATGAAGCCTGTTCAAACAGCTGAGTTATATTTTTTTATCATTTTTAGTGACTAAATGATTAGCGGGCTAAAAAATAATCTTGCTTATTTCAGACGAAATGGTATGAAGAGATTTATTTTATTTATCATGTAATTGAATATTCATATCATCAGGTTATTACATTATTATATTTATTATTCATGCTCTCAATTTTAAAATTGTATTGGCAACACCAAACACTACTCCACGCATGCGCGTTTTTGAACGCATTTTTGACTCAACCAATCACAGGACACTTTTACTTGTTTTAATAATGGCGGAATGAAAAAGTTTCTCGGCGTGTAAAACTCTGTTTATTAAGACTAAATAGTGGTAAATAGTGTGATTCAATGCTTTTGTGACTTAGATATAGTGTTACGGGTGTATAAAAATTGAATAATCTAACCGGGCCCGGTTTTATTTATCTATATTTTGTTATTGTGTACCGCCAAAGGCAGATGCCGTAGCGCCATCATTTAAAAGGTAAGTGCATTCTTTTTTGGTGGTTTTTCTAAATGTTGTATATAGTAATTATAGCCAGACTATTTATGATAGTCATTAATTATTACATCGAAGGCAAAAATACTACAAAGCGGGATTGGAGGAAAATTAAAAACTTATGTCGTGAAGCTGTTTTGTTCAGTGGTATTTTTTATTTATTTCATTGCATTAGTTTGAGAAAAGCACTATACATGCCTAGCCGTGAAAGGGTCTTGAAGGCTTCGTATACTATCCGGCCTCCTTACAGTCGGCCGTATATACAACTCAGCCTTCAACCCCCTTTTTCCCGGCGGCTGCAGTAATGTACTATTATACCAGGGATTGTAAAACCGGTTTTATTAAATACCTGTATACATTTGACAGACTATTACCGCTAATAAAAGAATACCTGTATTCTAATAAGAGGTATTGTTGTCATTTCGCTTTTATGCATACCTCTATGGCTAGACTATTTACGATATTAAATACCTGTATTAAATACCGGTATTCATTGCAATTGAAAGATAAGATGTCAATTAAACATTACTACTAAATGGTTACTATAGTGATTATTTTCTTTCGGGAAGACTCGGATCTTTATCGGAATACGATGACCTCCGAACTGCCAAGAATGATCGTATTATATAAGTGACATTTTCATATCCATCAATAAGGAACTTTATTGTTTAGTATTATACATCAAACTGAAAAAAAATATTTGGCATTAAACAATAAAGTTTCATATTAATGGATATGAAAATGTCATGCATATAATACAATCATTAATTGATAGTACGGATGCCGTCTTATTTTGACCGAGGTACGAGTTTTTCTGAAGGAAAATAATTTCTCACTATATCTGTAATCTATCTATCTATATATTATATAAAAATGAACCCCTATTTCTCTTGGTCACGCTATAACTTGAGAACGGCTTTACCGATTTGGCTAATTTTGGTCACGAAATATTTGTAGTAGCTCAGGGAAGGTTTAAACGGTAAAAAAGTATGAAAAAAAATGAAGTAATATACTAAAAATCGAAGATATCTCTCCAATACAAACTTTATCAACTCGAAATAACAGTAAGCGCCGCAGGATTGCATACATCTTACGCGTTTTTGGTAAAATGGTCTTTGCTTTCGCTCGAGAAAGACGGAAGCGCCGCAGGATTTCATACATCTTACGCTTTTTTTGCGAGGAAAATAGGTACTTTATATTATTCCAGCACTAAAGTCGTTAAGGCGATAGTTTCTTACAAATTGTTAATCAATTATCCCTTATTCCCTAAGATATGGCTGTCAAAATCTCTATTGAATGACAAGACATACTTCATCACTTTAGGCCCGGTACCACGAACATCGAAGTTCGTATATTTAGAGCATCTCTCTTTTACTCCAATTAAGGCTTAAGACAGAGACAATCGTCCGAAATTTACGAATATCGTTGTTCGCGGTAGCGCCGCCATTTCATGTATAATTTTATGACAGAACTATGAGTGTCGGAACAGGGTTGTCAACTTGTCACTACACTTGAGAAGTATTTGTACCTATACTTACTTGATTTATTACTTTTATGTTAAATAAATAGGAATTATATTAAACGTTGGTTCTTTAAACATCTCTGATTCCCACGAAAGTATATATACCTAAAAAATATTTTTCAGTAAAACGTGAGAAATCGAATGGTACCAAGGTTATACATATACAATCTGAATTTTATACTTTTTAAATTGTGACCTCTGAATCACGTCAACATATATTATATTTTTAATTATTTTGACGCGTTTGCCTTGATTATGTTTGTAATTATTTGTCCATTTTACGTAATTTTGTTATTAATTAAATATGTGTCAACACCCCTATTCAGCCAAGGAATATACATACATAGTATTTTTTATGACTATTACTAAGTACTACATTTTTTTTTAAATTATGTTTTGAATAGGATAAATCTATATTTGTTTTAATTGGGCTTAGGTTCGCCACCCCTATGGGTCCCGCTGACAATGTGCATGGCTGGCTGAAGTATCAACTATATATTGTATAAGTAAATTAGTTTGTCATACGACTCGAGTATATTGACACTGACGGCTTTTACCGGTAATAGTTTTTAGGGGTAAAGTGCTAAATGGAGGTATTGCTGTCAATTGGCAAAACCGCTAATATATTTGAATATCGGTTTTGATTATACCGCTAATCTGAGCTTTATCGATATAAATAGCGAAATGCAACTATAACCGGTTATACCTAATTTTTAAGCGGTATTAAAAATACCGGTAACGATCCCTGGTTTATACTAATATAGACTCCGTTTCATATACCATTATGTTATTTTTGCAAAACATGAAAAAACGAAGTCTCGGGAGGGTGATCATATATGATTGCAATCAATTCAGTCGATTGCAATCCAAATCGATTAATCGTTTCAGTTTGACGTGTGATAACAATATTTTCATAAAATGAACATTTTAGTGATACAATACAATTAAAATCAGTTAAGACTTCGGTTTTTCTCGGGTATCATCCCTTAATTTCCGAGTCAGAAATGACACGATCTACATTGCCCCGATTACTTTTAGGTAGCATTTAATTTGAAGTATCATAAACGCAATGTTAAGCACCTGCCAAGATGACATTATTAACCGGTAGACCTAGGAAATATGTTATGCAGAAGCGACATGAATTTGAACATTCATTATTTAATGAAGCTATACTTGTATGTATACGGTATATAAATATATATATACATACATGAGTCAATATTTTACTGTTTGGTGTAAGTAGGTACGATATTATGTCGCATTAATCATTGATAATAAAATAATCATAAAATTAAAATTAAAAAAAACCGGCTTCAACCATTTTTTATTTTAGTAATATTTCATTTTCTTATAGTAAAACAACAAAGCTAAGCTCAAAATTAAAAAAAAAAAAATCTGTTTGATCTTGTTAGAAATGTCTACTTTTCGTAATTTTTCCTTGATCTGTGCTATATGAGGGTGCTTCGTGCCAATTTTCAAGTTTCTAAATTCACGAGAAGTACCCCGTAGATTTTGCGAGGGTTGAAAAGTCTAAAATTTGCACCATTAAGGACTGTATCTTTTATTTGACACTAAGAAGGCAGACTGTCAAACTAGTCTAGTACTTGCTAGCATCTTTCTTATTTCAATATAAAGGTTGTGTTAGTTTTGAGCTACAAAGGAGGTTTCGTTGCTCATATCGTTCTTGTACCTACTGTATTCAATAAGACAACGAGTAATATATATAATTAAAGGTCAAATCTGTAAATTGATAACTCTATGTGATAGACGAGGGATTCACGACAATTACCGAGGTTGGCCGAAGTCTTAACTGATTTTAATTGTATTGTACAATAATATTTAAATGACTTACGAATGGAATATTATGTCATTTTTTTCTTTGCTCGATGTTGTGGAACGTTTATTGCATGTGCTCACACCACATGCAAGCATTTTGACCATGTCTGTGACAGTCTGTGTTCTGCTTTGAGACGATTTTGTGACTGAGCATGAATCGATAGTGACACCGTATTTATGCACGTACATGCACATCTGTGCAAGATTATCGACAGAGGGGAAGTTATTTAAAGGCGAGTCCAGTATGAATAGTCTAAGCGTTCTGAGGATGAGGATTCAATAATGATTAAAATTCAACCTTTTTTTATTCCTAAAAGTCTGTCAACGCAACACTACTGGCAGTTTAGAAAAAATAAATTCCCTTAAAGTTTACTTTAAGGTTAACTTGATTAATACTTATTAGATATATTTCGGGGAGAGAGAGAGTTAGATAACTAACCAAATACCAGCAGACAGTCTTGTACGAATCAACTCATCACAAAAGAAGCTCTGTATGAATTTATTTTTGGGTACTAAATAAATATAATTATACTAGCTTTTGCTCACGGCTTATTATTGTTGTTTAACTGTGCATAGTACCAGGTTAATCATGACAATACGCAACCTACGTGTGCACCGATAGTGATTGTGATAGGAAAATCATTCAATTTACCTGCATTAAAATAAGAAGTCAAGTCTATCACTTCTCGCGAAAATGCCTATGGGTTAAAAGTTGAAGTACAATGTGTAAATTTCAAATATTTTACGCACTGCGTACTAACTTAAAAAACTTAAAACTTTTTTTAAGGCCCTTAGTAAGTAGTTGGTATCAAATTTCTCGCTTAAAATTTTCCTCCGGCTTCATACAAACTTTCAACCCCACTTTAACCCTTTAGTGATGAATTTCATATCATAAATTACTGAAATGGTTTTAGGGTATTTTAGTTAAATAGTTTTAACTCTCTTTGATTTGACCCCATCTCTGTAGAAATTTTAACCCCCATTTTGACTCCTTAAAAGCATTTCAAAAAACGCTGAAATAGCTTTTCTTGTATTCAAATAAGGAGTGTTTATACATTTCCAGTATCTTGCTTTAAATTTTACACAATCCCTATACAAACTTTCAACCCCCTTCTGATCCCCTCAGGGGTGGAATTTTAAAAAATCCTTTCTCTACCGTATCTCTCTCTAGGTTTCATGGTTTCGGCTTGGCGTTGCTGATCGGTCAGGCAATCAGCCAATCAGGACTTCAGGACAAACGATTATATGTATATAGAGTATTGTATTTATTGTATAAAAAGCAGTTTAATACAAAAACGATTATTTGTACTATGTTAAATGGCAATTTATGTGTGTTACTTCATTATTAGCAATTTTCATATCGACTAACGGACTCTTAAATAACACGTAATCAATAGCCTAATGATATGTCAAAAGCCATTATCACTACTTTAGTCATATGATTACCTATGTATAGATGTTTTCTATAGTAATATGCAACTAATAAAATATGCCCACGCCGCAATAATATAATATACTCGTACTTTAGCCATAACGTTCAAATATGACGTTATAAAATATTGAGAGAGGTTGCACGGGAGGGTCGTCGTGTTGGCGCTCACGGCCGGGGCGCGAGTGTGGGAGCGTGCACCTGCCCTCCCAGACCGCTCGGCGCCGCCGCCCGCCGCCTCGGTCGCTCGAAAGGCCTCGCCTGCCGTCACAGCAGTTTCAGGCAGTCGCGCTTCACGCGCGGGGCGAGCTGTACACCGACTTACGTTCGCGATCTCGGTTTCTGGATAATCATCTACTGAAAAGCATTACTGGGACTTATATTGCTGTATTTATATCCTTCTAAATTTAATATCGATTGATCAAATACACATTCGTCTTACCTATATCATCAATAGTACTGACCTAGTTCCTTTTCCAATCTGTTACTACTACTTTTTGTGTCATATCGTCAGTTTTGGTTATGCGAATATGAAATTAATTAGGTAAGTTGTTTTATTAATAATTAGTTTTTAGTTATGTTTAATATTAAGTAATATAATAATCGTTATGATTGAAATAAATGCCTTAGCCAAGCAACATACCCGCAGTTAAATATTTCAAGCACGTTATTACATTTGTGTAAATAATTTCACAACTAGAATGAAGGTAACTAAGCTATGATTGAGTGCACTTGATATTGCTTTTGCGATGGTTTGAACTTGTTACTAAAATTGTACAAAATAATAGACGATTCATGTGTGAGTCGTTTAAAAAAATGAAATAATGCATTTTATCCACTGGCAAAGGAAATCGAAGCGAGTTTTGACTTTTTCACGTTTAGTTAATAATATGATGACTTTTAAGTGAGTATTTTAAATGATAATTATTTAATAGCAATAATGTGATTATTATTTGTTTATTTACGTTTATGTGGAATTAATCCTGTTGCAAAAAGTATCAAACGTTTATTATTACATTAACTACGTTCTTGAGTATAAATTTAGAACTACTATGGGTAATGTAATTAAAACTGTAGTGAGCCTTGTTACCAGTAATTCGACGAGTGTAGCGGTAAGCGGCGCCTTTATAATAAATTTCTCAGTGCAAGGCAGCGGGCAGCACTGAGTAATACACCCCACGAGAGTGTCCTGACTCGGCTTGAAGATGGGTACCAGAGCTTACCCCAAACATTTAATTACACGCGACTTTATCCGTTTCTAACTATTTATTTAATTCCTGCTATGGGTATCAAAATTCTTCAATATGCTGAGTTCTCTCTCATTTGTCTCTCATTACCAGATTTTGCCTTTTTATTCCGAGGTTGACTTGCGTGGTTTACTCCTGCACTTTGTGGAATTATCGAGAACGTTTATCTCGGGTAGAGTCTGCTGCGGTGTTTGAGTAAGGGGTCGCATGCAACCCACAAAACAAAAGCGCTGTTTAGCGAAATTTTCAAACTAGTTGACTTATTGAGTCCGTTTATTGAACATACTGTCGGGATTCAGGGTTTTGATAAAGTCTGGTGATCTGACTAAGCGTGGCGTATGTATTGACCGATTTTTTAATTTCATTAAAAAGATTCAAGGATTTGGTCAAGTTATTTTGGACAAAGTATTTTCTAGAAAAATAATGAAACAGATTCGGCATTTCAACATCCTTCGTGATTTGGTCATATTCCTTAGACATTTTGTCCAAATCTCTCATTTGCTGAGAATTATATTCCCTGTGACACATACACACGAGTCAGGTGACGAAATGCATACTTACATTAGTAAGTAAATAAAGTAGAACATAATAACAAAGTACAATAGTATTGATAACATTTTCATTTACAGTATACAATTATTTTATTTATGAACTCGAGTGTAAATAAAAATGAGTAGGTAAGTATTATATTGACGACGTCAACGCAAGATGAACTACACTATTTCTGATATTTGTAGTAATGATGATATCACACCATAGAATTTGGGATTACAGCGAACTTAAAAAGGTTTTTCTGGTTCTGGTTATAACATAAACTAATCATTGGAAATGTTTGGTAAATAACCCTGCAATGCTTGTTGGACATCTATATTTGATGTAAAGGCAAAAACAAAATGACGTCTGAGGTAAATTGAAATTGACAACACGATGTTTTATATGCTGGACTTTTTGCCATTTAATTTTGCTTTTAACATTAAAGGGCAGATTTTAGTTCAACACATTACATGGTAAAACTGGTATAGTAATGCTGATCATTGCCTACGGTTTCTGAACACATTATGTAGAGCACTTACGGTATGCGTGTAGATAAAGTATGTATATTGACGGCATACAACGTTTAAATAAGTTTAGTTGAGTACCTTACCTACCCACTGCCCACTTATCGAATAGGTTCGGCCTATTTTACAAGAATTTTGTTTCCTATACCTATTCAGATTATTAATTAGTATTTTTAATCCGAGATTAAGGGCCCGTATAAAATCACGAGGCTGCCGCGCAGACTTACATATTAAAATCTATACCCAGCCCGGGCAGTCTTCATGGTACTCACGGCAATAATGGCGTAAGTTTAGAGCGGAAAAAACAGGGCGAGCGACTAAAGATAGGATATAGTACATTTCGATACTAGTAAACAAAAAAAAATTTGTCGATGCTGAAAGTTGGAGCCCGAGTGAAACGAGGGTGACAATAAACCGAGTTTTAAATAAGTTTTTACACGTGAACCCAATTTTTCATAAACAACTTAGTGCCTTAAAAACAAGTGCCTTAAAAAGTGAAATTTACGCACGCGAAGCGTGAGCAAAGTGCACTTTTTACGCACTAATTAGGAAAATTCTTTTTTTAGATGTTTTAACGGCGATGAAGTTGAAGTACGAAGAAAAGACTCTTCGATAGACGCGGTTGACTTAGCGACATTTTTTTTTGTAAGTTTCGATTGCGTCAAGTGTTGTTGTTACTGAAACTTTCATCTTTTCGAGACAAGTACAGATATTTTAAATTATTGCACAATAATCCGTAGGAGTAATTAGAATGAAATAACAAGGTTTGTTGTAAAATTTGTCGGGCCATGCTCAGTAAGTACAGGGTTCCGAAGTTGCACGTTATTCACTATAGGTGGACTTAAAGAGCAAACGGTTTTTTTTTTAAGATCCTTCACAGTACATTCACTCAAAAGGTATTTTGCAGTATATTGAACGGCACTTACGGTTGGATTTTGGTACCGCGGAGCAATTATTTACGAAACTATTAGTTATATCCAAAAAATTGGATTAGGTATCCATAATTTGTTCCATATTTTCGGGCATTTAGCTTCTTCGTCTTGACTAATCCATTACAGGTGGCTAAATGACTTTTCAATTCTTTGGTGATATAACAAAATTTCATAAAGTGATCTACAGCTTACTTCGTCTATTCTTCTGTTGTTTTAGTTCTTCGCCTTTTTATAGCATATTCATTTTTTCCACAGTGTCGAACCCGGTTTTCATTAAAATATTCATAATTTTTTGTAAATATATGTTCACTTTTCGTTCCAATATATTTTACATAATGTAGACTGTACTTTTTTACTATTCGTACACCAAAGTCTAGTTGCAGGTATGGCGATTGTATTTTTTATAGACTCTTGAATAATACTTACATTTTCGGTAATAAACTTAAGTTGAATACTTGTTTTTTTTTTTTATTTATACAGTTCATAAGTACTAAAATGGACGCTGAGTTTTGAATATACTTAACTTATAAAGCCAAGATTGGTTTATTTACAGCAAGAGTTCGGACGAGTTTAATGAGTTTAAATTTAGATTACTATTTTTATCTTTGCATAGCTTCACAACTACGCTTTGTAAAGCTTATTGAATGACATGAATAATTTTGTTACATCTTTATTTATTTACGGCAGTTATGGCTTTTTTAACTGCTGTACGTACAATCTGATGCAGAAAATGTATTCATAACTCATATTATAACTCATATGAGAATATGTATTTATTTGATAGGGACGTTATAATTAAATTTGTTATCGTTTCATTAGTTGTCTGCTGGGGTCTATTTCTAGAAAATTATTAGCCTAATAATATTAGTCCATGAACTAATATTTTTGACAAGTTTACTAGTATACGTTTCTAGGAAGCTGCTCTAATAAAATATTAGTTATTAGTTAGCAACTATTACTTATTTCTAATTCCGTTAGGTTAGGTCCATTTTAGAATCGCTTGAGTAACCCGTAATTATTAATTTCAAAATATAACTATATTATAACTATGTTTATAACTATGTTTACTATCCAAGTGTTTTCAATAGTTGCGCGCCATCCGTCCTCTTAACTTATTTCTTTCAGCATAAGTGTCATAAGTCATAACTCATAACGCACAGAAATTTTTTTTCTCCCGCGTTATTGGCGAATTATAGGCTGTCTTAAACAGCATTTTAGTTTTATCAAAAAACGCGCCCCTTATTTTTAAATTTTAAGGCTTGTTTTATGATAAAGTAGTATAATTATTAATAAAATGGTCCTATTTAATGTAATATTGACTAATAAGAAGGTAATATTTCCAATAAGTAAGTATACATTCATGTTTGGCTGTATAAGTCACTGCCGTTGCTTACCTGCGCATATTAAAGTTATAAAAAAAACTTCGTAGGTTTATTCCTTCTTGTTACTGTAATATAGAACCAAGACACATAAAAATTATATCCGAATAATATAAATATATCCGAATAATATAAATATTTGAATTAATTAACATATTTAAAGTAAGATAATCGCTACAATAAATTCCTGTAATTTAAGAGAAACTTATTTATTTCTGGCATCGGTAAATAAGGCTTACAAGGGGAGAACTAATAGGAACATGCCATATTGCGACCCTAGGGCGGAAACGTATCACTCTCCACCCGCATAGTAGTAAATAATGACCCACTTTTCGAGCATGAGAAATGAAAAGATATTTTTCCTGATGTAAGATTGCAAAGGCACTGATAAATTACCGTATCGCCCAGAAATGCATTCAGAATTGAAAACCGTAAAAAATTGAACTTCCTAATTGATACTACGATATATTGCAGGCCACCATAAACATAAATAGCAAAGGTCTTTGTAAAATTACTATTTTTAGGTTTTCATATGCCGAACAAGAGAATTTATTTTTGTCATAAAATGGAATTGACATGTATAGCTTGGACCAAAGTTTAAATTATATCAGGGTGTTTTTCTATTTTTATTTTTATTTTCAAGTCTTCTATTTTTGGCATTTTTTTTTTTCACTCATAACAAGTGCTCGGATAAGTCAACGCAAAACAATCGCAACACGGCAATAGAACAAGATTAATAGAATCGCATTATTTACAATATTATTAAATTATATTTATCAATGTAATTTACTACTACAAACCAAAATTCACCATACGTGTGAAAGTATTTCCATTAACATTTTTTTAATGCTGATGGTTGCATTGTATTTATTTGCACGAATTAAGCAAATACTTTATATTAATTTACATTGTCACCACAACTGTTTCAAGCATGCACTTTGACAAATTCTTGACAGATATGCGACTAAAAAGGTCAAATGTTAAATTACGATATTATCCGCTTTGATAATAATATTCTTAAGTTTCGACTCTATAGAGTCTTTTTCCATGTTCCTGTTTCTGCGATGACTTGTCCGAGCACTGCGCTTAACTGATAAATATAAACCACTTATGTAACACATACATACTTATATAACGTGTTTAGAAATGGCTCTGCCCGACGACATAGACAAGTACCTATTATTTTATTGTGAGTGTCTAAGGAGGTAATTTAGTCTTACCTAATTATCCAAAAAGGTTGAGATAATAACTATTTTGGGGTGCAATAGGTATTTACGCCCTGCCTTTATATAACGTAGCGATTTAAAATACGCTATGTTGAACAATAGAACAAAAAACACACAATATTGGGGGCGATAACTTAATAATTTAATTAAAAAATTGAAGCACCGATAATTTAATTGGTCGATATAGGAAGTCCCTGTTAACAAATTCCTGCCCTGCGGATTCTTATGCCTGATGATAAGGAACAATTTTACTTAGTATATCTTGAGCTGGAATGACGTCAGTGATGTTTGTTGGGCGTTGACGACTATCCTACGACTAGAAGTCGAGAACTACAATAAAAACTAGTCAAAGGATTATTTTGGTTGCCGTTCACTGCTGGACAGATGCCTCTCCCAAATGATATAATTGTATCATCTTGGAATTGCCATAGTCGCCAAGGTTTCGACGGACTCTGCTGTCCAATCGTTGATTTTTTTTTCATTTGTCGCCTCTTACGACACCCATGGGAGTTGGGGTGGTGCTATTCTCAATAAGAATAATATTGAAGAAGTGATAAATACATACAGAAAAAACTCCGCGAAGGAATTTATGGAGTCCTTTTTCGAGTATAAACTATACCTATAAGCTAAATAAACAAAATAACGTAAATACCATAGAAACACAGAATATTACAATTTAAATATGTTCACTAAGGTGAGCTGTGTGCTAATCTAATATAAGCTGTTCAGTCCCCACCAGGTTATATAGGAGCTGTGAAGGTGGTCACACATATGGCCGTGACAATAAAGGCATTGTTCATATATTTGTGCCACATCCGCAGCTCTTATATATCTGATGCCGACTGTACAGCTTACACTATTATACATACTGGCTAGTCACATTCATCAAGTTTTTTATTACAGTTATATTACATGGATTTATTTACTGATGACTGTAAATATATGACGCAACAAGCTACTGTGTGGCAGATTGCCGCCCCTGGCAATTCCAAAGTAATCCACAAATCTTCACCATCACGCCCACTTATTTATACGCCTTCTGTTGAATTTATTAATTACGGCAATTAAAACACCGCCACCCTCAACTACAAATACTAGGCGGAAGTCTGCCGTCTGCCATCCCTTCAATGTTCTATATTTCTATGAGTACAATAATAACATAGTTAATAATAATGACAACAACAGATACCTAATACATAGATGGTGATTTCTGGGTTGTAATCCAGAACCAGTTTCTCTGGCTCAGTAACTGGTCAATATTATCTTATGGTTGTGTTTCATCAAAAAAACGTTAATTAAAGTAATTTAAGATTATTTTAATTAACGTAACATACCCGAATCATAGTCACCCTATGCCTTTTGACATAATACGCAGTATGGGAAGCGACAAGACGTCAAGACGTCATTGAGTAGGGTGACCAAATTGTAAGTAATTTTTTTTTCTAGTAACCAGCTGAATAATTATTATAATTTTCGGTGATAAATAATTAATGATTTACATTAGTAGATTATACACCAAGGGGATAAAGCACTGTTTTATGTCACGGGCGCGATAATGAATCCTGAACGCAACGATGAACTCGGGTTTAACTCGGGATTATTATGTTAAAACCCGAGCGAAGCGAGGGAATTAAGACTGAGTCCGAGTGCAGTGAGGGATACAAGCGCCCCTAAAACAACAGCTTTATCTCCGATGAAATACTTTACTTTTCTGAACTCCTGCGAGGCAATAAAAAAAAACCAAGGCTGCTAAAAACAATATTTTTATTAAAATAAATAAAAATCGATATGGATCTTTGATAGAATATTCTTAAAAGTTGAAATAGATAACATATACTTAAGAAAAAACGACGAGGACCTCTTTTTTAATATTCTTAAACAATATTCAGCTTGTGGCCAGTACGATTTTCAAATGTTCAATTCGATTTTCAAATCGGTGCGTGTGCGAGGCTGGCCAGCGCCCGCCGCCTTGCGCGCCGTCGCGGGTGAGCTGTACTTGGCGAATTTAGACTTTAAAACCATAGCAAAAAGATCTATGAAAAATGAATTCACATTATTACCCGTGCGGAATAATGAAATTCAGTACAATTTAACCAAGGCCTATAATGATTTGCTTTCGGTAAGGTTTACATGATATGTAATTTTTTGGCATTGTCGAGCAGGTAGTGTGAAAAACTACTTATAGTTTCACCTATGAATTATGTGTCATGCCTTATTCTCTTACTCTACGACCCCGTAATCATCCCGTATGTTAGGGATTTGTTTGTGATTCAGTTTTTCGCTGGTGTGTAATTTATTAAAATTAATGATGTCTGTCAAAAATTGGTTGGGAACAATTTGAGCATTGAACTGGTCCGCAGACAGGAGCTGTTATTTTTTCGCAGTGCATGTAAAATAAACTATATTACCTCTAATTATTTTCTCACATATTGCTGTGGAATGCTCAGAACTAGCTCTCACAAGTTTGTATATTTCTTTTCGGAGACTTAACGTATTTAACATTATATGCGCAAGACACCTGCTCAAAATCGTTTACTAATACTGAAGGTCACGCATCGTATATTTTGTATATGTATACTATATCACGTGTACTTTTTCGTATAGATAAAACCAACCAAACAGTACATAAATCCATTTTACCAACATAAAAAGATAATAAAAAGTCTGCATTTATTTCATTGTATGTATGTACTTCGGACAGCAGAGGCACGTTTTCACTTAATGTTTACACGTGATCTTGTTAGTGTACCTAAATATCACCGAATATCTCCAAACTGGAGGGGGAGTCAGAAGAAGGCCACGTAGACTTTAGTTATAAAATAGAATTTTGACACCAAGAGTAAAACATGACATAATATAAGGAAAATAAATATGTTTAAGTTAGGGGAAACGTGACGTGTAAACTTTTTTTTTTACATCATTAAAATGATGATGTCTTCATGTCGTTCTCGAAATTAATGTACGCGGGTAATTTTTAAAGTAACGCGGTTTTGTTCCGTTTATTTTTAATAATGTGTAAAATCTGTCATAGTTTAAACCGGTACTATATGGCAATATTTAACACAGGAGTACGTTTACATTTTGAGCCATAATAATATTCGGGGTACCCGAACATTATTATGGCTCAAAACTACCTGGACTTTCCGACATCCGGGCATTACAACTGCGAAACTCATTTATAATGGACATTCTAACACCTGAGCGCATGTGTCCCTAACGGGACAGGATATACCTATGTATTTATAACATTATCGTTATAGTATTAAACTAGACGAATCCCCAAATATTACTATTTGCACACAACATAAAAGAAAGTTTCGCCAGTACCTACGCCTGTGCGCTCTCGTATATTAAACATTACACTAATTAGCTAAATAAGTAAAAATATTTTTCAAAGGTACCCAATGTAATAAAGGGCCAGATTTTTTTTCGAAAAGATGGAGTGAAGCTGATACTGATGTTTTTCATAGGACTTAAGGAAAATAAATAGACAAACATATATTTACTCTACTCAGTCTAGCCTAGCAATCAATAGCGTATTAAGTTGCTGTTATTGTTTCAGAGTCAATTGTGGGACGAGTTCGAACTAGAAGACGCTACATTCGCAGAGTGCCGCATAAACAACGCTAATAATAGTTTTCAAGTGAGTGATTGCTGCATTTCTACCGTGAGTTTGTACTCGTTAGGGCTGATATTGTGTTTTTAATAGCTATTCCCGTACCTTCATATGATACTAGCTCTTAACGATCTTATTGAATAAAAAGTCGGCCACCAGCATGTAAGGTTCAAGGCAATGTAGGGTTCCGTAGTCTTCGATCCGTAACTCAATACGGTTTAACCGATCAACTTCAAAATGATTCGCAATGATTTGTCTTTAAAAAAATATTGGTCACATTTGCTGGTTAGTTCTATAACAATGACAATCTGCTACTACGCCTATTAAAAACAATAATCGTTTTCATTTCTCATGCTCGTAAAGTTCCACTTTAGTTCGTGCGTGGGTGACATCATTTTAGGCTCTTGTGCATAAAGTATTTTTTTTAAACTAAGATAATGAGGCTCAACAGGCCAACACAGTCAAACAACAAAATTGAGTTGACCAGTAAAATTTCGTAGAACACTGAAACTTGTTGTTTAATTTTATTCTAGGTAATTCAAATTTATAATAAATATTCAAATTTCGTGTTTACTATAATTATATATAGTAGATTGTTTGACAAGGGGCTAAAGTAGGCCATAGTACCCCGAATATTATTATGGCTCAAAATGTAAACGTACTCCTGTGTTAAATATTGCCATATAGTACCGGTTTAAACTTTGACAGATTTTACACATTATTAAAAATAAACGGGACAAAACCGCGTTACTTTAAAAATTACCCGCGTACATTAATTTCGAGAACGACATGAAGACATCATCATTTTAATGTTTAATAGACGCGGTTAAGTCCCGTTTATTTGTAATATTGCAATAATGTCAAAAAAAAGTTTACACGTCACGTTTCCCCTGAATTAAACATATTTATTTTCCTTATATTATGTCATGTTTTACTCTTGGTGTCAAAATTCTATTTTATAACTAAAGTCTACGTGGCCTTCTTCTGACACCCCCTCCAGTTTGGAGATATTCGGTGATATTTAGGTACACTAATTTACAAGATCACGTGTAAACATTAAGTGAAAACGTGCCTCTGCTGTCCGAAGTACATACACACAATGAAATAAAGGCAGACTTTTTATTATCTTTTTATGTTGGTAAAATGGATTTATGTACTGTTTGGTTGGTTTTATCTATACGAAAAAGTACACGTGATATAGTATACATGACATTACATACAAAATATACGGTGCGTGACCTTCAGTATTAGTAAACGATTTGGAGCAGGTGTCTTGCGCATATAATGTTAAATACGTTAGGTCTCCGAAAAGAAATATACAAACTTGTGAGAGCTAGTTCTGAGCATTCCACAGCAATATGTGAGAAAATAATTAGAGGTAATATAGTTTATTTTACATGCACTGCGAAAAAATAACAGCTCCTGTCTGCGGACCAGTTCAATGCTCAAATTGTTCCCGACCAATTTTTGACAGACATCATTATTGTTTTTAATAGGCTTTGGCACGACGTGAGGGAAAATTGTTCGAGGGGTAATATGGCGTTTAGACCCGAGTTATGCATACTAGTTTTCTCTTCGACTGCGAGAAAATAAAATAAAATAACATTTCAACAATTAACAAATACAATTTTATTCGCCCGCAATGAATTCTGAGTCAAAAATGTTTAATTTGGCAGTCTTTGTATTTTTTTCACTGCTTTGATACAGATAGGATATATCTACGCCGTGAATAAATGCCATAGACAACGTATAATTGGGGCTTCAAAGAGTTTGCCAACGATTTAAAAAAAAAATATGCTTGTGTAGTAGGAACTAAAAAGCACCTAATGCTTTGAGAATTTGATTGCGTTTCCTCAATGGTCGATTTTAATATTGCGGTATTCTGATTGGTTGATACTTTGTATAAAGTTTTGTTTATTGATTTCACATTTTTAAAAAACATAATATGACACACTTTTAGAGCTTGAGAAGTGAAAAATAAATAAAATCATATGTAACAAGATTTATTTTTAAGAGTTGGCCAATAAATTAGTATCTACGTACTAACTCTACGCTGTTCACATGTTGAAATTAAAAAAGTTGTATTTTGTTCCTTAACGATGATTTTCTTGTTGAATTAGGAACGAAATTAACGAAAATTTATTATTTCCCATAAATATTTACGATTAGACGTACTTAAATAATGACGTGGAGTGTAGATGAAAGTGCACTGTTACCCAATACGATACTGGAGCAGAGCGGACAAAAAGTAGTAGTACGAATATTGCCGCCAAAATCAAAGCATCTCTATCTTAACGCATATGACAACTTCATGGGTTGGAGATCTAAACAGCAGTCAAATACTTTAACGTAGAGTGTGTTTCTCACATATTTTGATGAATTGTCAAAAAAAGCCGTCTGCCTACACTGTGGAGTGCTTATTCGATAATGAAGTGCTGATGAAAATAATATTGTTTTATTATAATTGTATTACAACTGAAAATTTTTCATCCACTCGAAATGAAAAGCAGAGTGTATAACTCAGGCATAAGTATCTATTTTTATCCTAGGCTATATTGTCGACAATAAAATGCCTCGGATATAAGTAAAATAGGTCACTTTATGCCCTTGTTGTACAATCTACTATATATAGTGTTTACTTTAATTTTTTCCAACAATAAAACTTCGATATCTTGGAGTATTTTTTTTTATTATTCTATTGCATGTTTGTGAAAAGCACTATAAAGGTTGATCAATCCAAATGGGTCAGTGGGGGGAAGTCAGAAACTATGACAGATAGCGAAATCTGTTCTTAGGAACCATGGTTTCGATTTCAGATTTAATAATTAACAACAATAATATTACTTTGCTATTCCGCTGTTTAGTAATATTATTGTTGTTGATAATATGGACTTCCGCAAAGTAACGCCTGATTCAATTAATTAGATTTAATAATAATGGCATACAAACTTTTTTTATATCTCTCATACATAACCGGGAATCGAACCTGTCAATATTCTTTATGTAATCGGATGCAGTAATTGTTGGTGTAATTGAACCTTAAAGAATAAGGACCAAATTTTGCTATGAAATCTTATGTAAAGGCTAGACTGAAATTTTAAATAATTTGCAAAATGTAGTCGTTAATATGATTCCGGTCATCATTATAAATCATTTATCTGAAAAGACCATTTATGCATATATTATCTGTAACGATAATTAGAATCACAAATTGCTATCATTAGAAATTCTTAAATTTTAAAAAATATATAAGAAAATATGATTTCGACAACTAATAAATTATCATGGTTAGTTGTGTTAGTTTTCTTATAGAAAAAAATTGAACTTCGTTGTTAAAACGGGTACAACTTTCGAGGTTTACTAAAGTTTAACATGGTTTGGTATAGATAAATGTATACATTTTGTACACTGTAGCATACTATTATCATTAATTGACTTGTTTTCTTATACACCTATATTACCTATATGATGAAAGTTAAAATGAAGTTTCTATGTTATTACAACTACACTCATTCATTACGATTCTAAGGCACCTATCTGCCTTACAACATTGGTACTAAATTGTCAGACTAATTCAAATACAACAAACTTATGAAATAAAGCCCAAATTATTTAAAAAACACTTGAAACTTGCTTTTATTTACTTAAATAAAACTTAAGTAGTACAAACAGAAGAAAGTAAACTATAAAATTAAAAACTTACTCGAACAAATGCTTATAGTGTTGTAGACGATATATACATGTATTGATGTTTATCGATAACACCAAAAATACTATACTTTTCAGTATTGATATTTGATCGATTCGATTTATCTGTATACTCGGATATATAATTAAGACCACAAAAACTACGACAAGGTTGCCACAACAACAAAATATTTGTGTAAAATCCGTTTTCATTTTTAAACACGCTAAGATAATTTATTTATTGGTAATGTTAACCCTACGATTTAACAAAACAATTGGATATATTTATTATTACAAAAATACGATGCGAACTAATAAAAACTTATACATCGGTGATTTTGGGTAGGTACAAAATCTGATATTGCACTTGCAACACTTCAGGTATTAACAAAATTTGGTGCAATCATTTACAAACCGAAGCTACGAAACAAACTCCGATGTAATTTAATTATTACAACTTACCTAATTGATAAAATTGCAGAAAAATAGTGAGTTGTTCGCTTTATAATTGCTATCGCCGCCATTTTTATCGTCCATTACACCATGGTTTGTCATTCTCATTCGACATCTGACGTCTGTTCCGAGTGTTCGAATGTTCTTTTTGCTCCGCGGTAATTACTGCCTCGTTGATTTAGTTTTCTGTTTTTGTGTCCCTACTACTATAAGTCTCGAGTTGAAAAACTAAACTGGAGACTAATTATTGAGATCGAAGCCTTTTAAGAGTCGTAACTTAAAGAATTAGTCTACATACTCCTATGTCCTAAAATCACGCAACCTTCTTGAGTTTAGGTTTGTTAGAATTGTGTCTATGAGCAGTAGTTGGCTGTTCAAAAAATTACCTACAGTCTGAAGCTGTTTTTTTGTCTGTGTTTTTAAAGCTGTTTTTTACAAAAACCTAATATAATCTATCAATGATGTTGGCCAATGTAAGGAAGCATATTACAAAAAGGTTGGCTGTGAACTTGAAATATCAACTTGACAGTGACATAAGTGACTTTTTCAATTTTGACAGTGACGTATCTGTCGTAGTTTTCGTGGTCTTGAATTATAAATCCGGGTATAGAAGGTATAAGGTAAAAACATAATACAATAGTGGCGCCACTTCTGCGTTTAACAACTTACTTGAAGTGCCACCAACCATTTGTTTTTTTATCCGACTACTGTAGGATAGGAATGTTAGGGTTGAACCAAATTGGGCTGTTCCGTCATTTTTGGTACTATCCACAACTAAAGTGCCGTGAATAAAATTACTAATTACGAGTGAGTCTGAAAACAACATGGACTAACCTCGACCATACCCTAAGACGATGTTGACGAATACCGAAAAAAGCCGGAATAAGAAATAGTCAAACATCGAAAGTGACGAATGAAGAGTGGTTGACGAAAGCGGAAAGGGACGAATTTAAGAACTTGGAAAAAAACGACTGAGACGAGCCAAGAGTATACCAGTTATTTACATATGTCGGGAATCGTGACAATTGTCGGCGTGGTGAAATAAGGTCCTATTAAACGTTACTTCGCAGATGACGGCGCTTTTCGTTCTGTCATTAGCGTTGCCATTTGGAAACAAGCGGTGCCAAGTTAGCTGAAAAATGTCCAGCAGTGGACATTTTTCAGCTGACTGGCTGAGTGCACTACGTTCAGCTATCTTTTTAAACATTTCAGTAATGAGTCATTACTAATGACTTGGATAGTTGTTCTTCAACCATTAACAATTTAAAAACATAAATAAAATGCAACCTAAATATCCATCCATCATATTGCGATGTCAGATGTCACTCCCTTGAAATGGGAGGAACCTGGTAACATCTCACGCGTGAGTGTAGTCCTTTGTGTTGACTATTAGAAGCTCCAAGAAATTAAATATAACACGGGTACAGTACACATACCTATTAATATGATTTTTTTAAATAAATATATACACTTAATCTAAATAGAGTAGGTAAACAAGAATAGTAACATTAAAATTGCCCGTAGCGCAAATGTTATCTAAATTCTCGACCGATTCTGTCCTAAAGCTTTTAGAAGACATAAATGAAACCTTTTAGGGCTCTTAGTGAGGTAACGTAATTTGGTTCAAGCGAGGGCTTAACGGTTTTGTAAATTGCTCTGCTTTATTTAATAAGTATAAACCAGAATAGATGTGACACAGTAGTTAAGAGGCAGGTATAGTAATATTACGATTAGGCTTAACTTTTTTAATCCTTGCTGAAACCGATTGAAATTGCAAAGTTTTTGATATCAGTGGCTTCACAAACTTTTCTACTTTAAAAGCGACGATCCGTACAAAGAATTTTAGGATTATGAAGCTTAATCCATCTATTAAATGCTTATCTTAAGTACAATGCCTCAAGAGCCTTTTTTTAATTTAAGCTAGATTGGCTAAGTAATTATTATAACGCCTAGCTTAACTGTATTTAATTTGAAAATAAAGATTTTATTCAGCTACCTACTATTATTTGTACAGTTAATGTTATAATTAGAAGTTAATATGAATAATAATTTACTTACAAAAATTACAAAAATAATCTTATAAAAAAAGTTATAAAACTTATAAATGACAGAATACGTACAATTATAATATATTTCTCCCGTAAAATGAAATGTCTACAACTCATCAGTCTGGCCGCTATTTCACTACCATATAACTGATCGACTCTCGCGTATGTACATTTCTGACGTTTCAGGGGTCCATTGGTTACATTGACCGCTCACTATCAGGTGGAATGTGCTATTGTTTGCCACCAACACGCTTTTGTTAAAATACCATTAATTTGATTATATCATAAATATAAATAGGTAGTTGTTTGGTGAAGGGCTCTTAACAATCGTCACGAGAATAGGCAATTGTCGCAAAATTCTGACAGGACAGGACTAATCGAATAATATTGAAATTCCTCTAAGGATTGTGACAGTTGTCAAGACCTTTTCACCAAACTATTACCTACTTATTGGCGATATAATAAAAATGAATGGTATTTAAATAAATAAAAATACTTGTAGGCGGCAAATAAGCATACATCCCGCCCCACGGTAAGTGGTTACTGTAGACCTATGGACACCTGCAACGTCAGTAGTTTGAATATGTCGGGAATCGTTACAATTGTCGGTATGGAGAAATAGGGCACTAGTTATTAGCTAGGTACTTTCTTTTTCTTGATGGCTTTTGTTACATTTAGCCAAGGAACTACGTAAAAGGAAAATACGAAATATTTGGAAAAGGATTTGAAAAGGATTGTGTTTACAGGAATATTATATATACTATATATTATACAGACACATACAGATATTACTTTATAAATATCATACGAATTAATATATAGTAAACAACTTATGGATGTAGGAAATGGAATTCGATGTAAAAACAAGATTATAACATAATTCAGCCCTGTCGTAAAGTATACAAGTAAAGAAAAAAATATTCCCCACAGGGACAACAACGATCCGATTTTTTATTTATTCTGTATAGAAACTCCGGAGTACAAACATGTCCAAGCGCATTCTACACAGAACAGAGGTTACAGGTTTTCTGGAAAATAAATTTGCCTAACCATGGTTTCGTTGGTAGAGATGGTTGGATTCATCTACGAGGGTAAATTGAAAAGTTCTGAGCTAGACCTAGAAAATAAAGACTTTGGGTTTTATAACCATTTTATTTTTCTATTTAGTCCCCGAAACGATCACAACGCTTTTGCCAACTTGCCTCTAACATTAGCATCCCTTCTAAAAAAAAAGAATCTTTCAGGTCATCAAAATATTCAGTTTCGGCTTCTTGTACCTCGATATCCGTCTTGATTTTTTTCAGATTGGGGAGAAGAAAATAGTCGGAAGGGGCCAAGTCCGGCGAATAAGGTGGATGCGGCATCAATTCAAACCCACAATTATTTATTTGTGCGATTGATTTTGCCGCAGTATGAACTGAAGAGTTGTCTTGCTGGAACAACACTTTCTTAGACAACATACTTGGCCTTTTTGTTTTAATTTCTTCATGCAAACGCTGGAAGAGTGTGCAATAATTGTCTGCGTTTATAATTTTACCCTTTTCAAGGTAATTGATCATTAAAATCCCTCTGCAGTTCCAAAAGACTGAAGCCATTACCTTCTTGGCGGACAAAATGGCCTTGACTTTTGTCCCTGACCCTGATCTTTTCATTGCTTGGATTGTACTCTTGAGTCCGGTGTGTTGCGGTGAACCCAAGTTTCGTCCATAGTTACAAAACGGCTAATAAAATCTTGAGGATCACTTCCAAACAGGTCCAAACAATCCTGTGACACTGTATGGCTGATTAGATTATTTTCATCTGAAAGCTGTCTAGGTAACCATCTGGCTGAGACCTTAGAAAACCCAAAATCGATGGTGATTATTTTTTGTACTCGTTCATAAGAAATCCCTATTGCGGCTGGCCACTCCTAGGTTCATCTTGTACTGCTTCCCTGCCACGTTTAAAATCCGCGGCCCATCTTTTTACAGTGGCATACGACGGGGCAAATTCCCCTAAAGTCTGGCACATATCTGCATAAATTTGTTTTGGCGTTAACCCATTTTTTTGCAAACACTTTATGACAGGACGATGCTCAATTTTACCCATTCTTCAGAAAATTGCGAACCTTGTTTACTAATTCGATCACAAATTTTACACTATGTGACGGCAGAAAAACAAAAGATGATACATTACGATAAAAAAACATGTGAGTATGACGTGACAGTATTATTTTTTCTTTTTAATTTAAATTTGAACCTTTAGCTCAGAACTTTTCAATTCACCCTCGTATAATGCCTACCTTTTGTAGAGTCTCTGTTTCAAAGCGTATTCCATTCCCGAAACAAATACAATTTCGGCAGATTTTGTAAATCGTTACATTAGTTCATGTATGGGACAATGTCTCCAATGCATGTGGCCTCGTTTGCCAGCTGGTCAGCTCTTTCATTACCAGGAATACCGACATGAAGACAACACGGCAGTACAACCTGACTGTGAACACTTAAATAAAATATTCTTAACATTAAACACTACAGGAGACTGTTTTTAAGATTTAAAAAGGAACCTCTTTATTGCTTCTTAAGCAATTCGAGAATCACAAAAAATGCCTTTGTTTATATTTCTACCGTGTTGTGTTTGAAAGGAAGGTGATATTTGTGTAGCTGTCAAAGCATCAGCATATGACACTTTTAGACTGACGGGTGATTTTTTTCAGCTTCCATATAAGAAATACAACTTTTAATCATACTTTGTCTGTTCCGCTCTTTGTCTATTGTACTCTAACCACTTTTTGCTGGTAGTTTCATGTGATCCCTTGCATAAGCCAATAATCCTCCTCCTCAACATCACATGAGTCACCAGAATGACCTTGACCACATTTGTAGCACTTTGGCATTGGTTTTTAACATGTCCATAACGTCAACAAAAATAACATTGGACAGTAGGATATATATATATATATATAGTTCAACTGGTAAGGCTTTAAAGCACATACATATATAACCTGGTAAGCAAAACTTGTCCATCAAAAGTTATAACTTCAGCTCCAGTGTTCAAAAATTAGGTGTTATCATTAACTACAATTTTGCGCATGATTCGTCTAATTTTTATAATTGGGTTACAGCCAACTGGCAAAGGGTGTAGCAGGATAGCCTAGAAAAAATTGCCCCCAGCGATTTTGGGCCGAAACTGTAATCAAACGATGCCTTTTGGCTAGGTTATATTCAGCACAAAGTTTCATCCCTCGGTCACCCCCGGGGGGTGAATAACACCCGATTAACCCCAAAACTGTTTTAATTTTTTTTTCCTAAACTATGAAAGTGATGAATTTCAAATTTTGTACAAATATTAATTAGACTAAAAGCTATTTAAAAATAAAATATGAACTACCGAACCATTAAAATTCTTGTAAAAAAAAACAAAAATAAAAAAGAATCACCTGTATATGAAGTTTGGCTCATGGTACACACACCATTTTTTTTTCAAAAATGAACCAATTTATATTCTACGTTATACAAAAGTTTCATGGACCTGCCCCAGAAGGAACATTGCGAAATTAAAAAAAAACGTACTATTTCGTAGCCACTAATCATTATACTCGTATTATGCTTAATACGCAACGTGTCGGTCCCGAAACCAAAATAATAATAAAAACTGCCCGCGGCCGCGTTGCCGCCCGCGTTCGAATTTCGATTATACCTTTTAAAAATGAAGCTAGAATGTCTGCAAAAAATATGTTAAAATATTGAATTTTCAAAAGAACATGATGTTCTAAGAATACACATAAAGTCGCGACATATAAATAAAAAAACATATCATATGTTCATACGTTATGTACCCAATAAAAACGACTATGAAGGTATAAGCGATCACTTCTGTACTTGCCCCAACGGAAACCGAACTGCAGGTTGCTGCTCGCATATAGCTTCAATAATATATTACTTATCCAATGCGAGATATAAATCAAAAATTATAAAACCAGCCGAAAGTCTGACTAACATATTTGATAATTACTTAAACAATTTGACAATTATTTACGAAAACAGTGATGACGTTTAATTAATAATTGTTTACTACTTAAAAACTTATTTGTAACGTGTAAATGCACGAAGTTATGATAATTATTTCCATAATAGGAAAGATATAAATATTTTTGTAAATACAAATGAGTTTGATTCATACTTCTTTCTTTATCCCCAGTTTTTTTCAAATCGGGCATAAGCAGCGGTCCGATCGCAAGCCACTGTTTATTAATAGGTAATGCAAGGCTCTTAGTAGAAGTTCAATAAATAGTACGCACCAAAGAGCCAATACATATTAATTTCGCAATGTTCCTTCTGGGGCAGGTCCATGAAACTTTTGAATAATATAGAATATAAATTGGTTCATTTTTGAAAAAAAAATGGTGTGTGTACCATGAGCCAAACTTCATATACAGGGTGATTCTTTTTTATATTTGTTTTTTTTTTTACAAGAATTTAAATGCTTAGGTGGTTCATATTTTTTTAAATAGCTTTTAGTCTTATTAATATTTGTACAAAATTTGAAATTCGTCACTTTCATAGTTTAGGAAAAAAAAAAACAGTTTTGGGGTTAATCGGGTGTTTTTCACCTCCAGGGGTAACAGAGGTATGAAACTTTGTGCAGAATATAACCTACCCAAAAGGCATCGTTTTATTATAGTTTCGGCCCAAAATCGCTGGGGGCAATTTTTTTTAGGCTATCCTGCTACACCCTTTATACAAGACTGCACTTCCTCGTCATTTAAATCAATAGGTACACCTTTGATGACTCCCATCCGTGTAACATTGAATGTTGGGATGAAAGCTTTATATTTATTTAATCCTAGTTTTGTATTAATTAGGAAATTATTGGCATCTGTAAATGTAGTAAACTCCATGCTTATTCGATTTTTACCAATACGTTTAAGGCTGCCATTCGATACCTAGAATATTCCGTTGCCTCATAAAACGGCCAAATGTTATGGGATGTACAGTTGTACCATCAGTGTTGCCTTCTTTTTGTACATGAACTATAAAAGGTGTCGGACTGTTGGTAGCGTATGCGGCCAACAGGTTCTCGAGTAAGAGATATTTTTTTTTTTATGACATAGGCGGCAAACGAGCAGACAGATTGCCTGGTGGTAAGCAATTACCGTCGCCCATGGGCACCCGTAACCCCAGAGGAGTCACAAGCGCGTTGCCGGCCTTTAAGGGGGGTTGGAGCTCTGGGAACCTTACTCACCATCAGGAACACAACACTGCATACCTGAAAGGTAGCAGTGCTATTATGGCTGTGGTCTTCAGTAAGGAGGAGGTACTTCCCCAGTTGGGCTGCCCCAGATTCAAGCGTGATGGTCATCGCTGTACCCTACCTCATTGTTGGACGTAGTTTAAGGACATACCCGGGTCCGAAAGAGATATATGGTGCATATTTTATTATTTTAATTTTTCAGGGTTTCGTAATAGGGTTAACATTATGTATAGGTGCAATTTCTTTTAAACTATGTATACTGATATCTGCATCCGCGCAAATACCATCCATTAGTATGCCTTACTCTTCCTGAGGCTCTAGTGTAAGTTTCTTTTGACGTAAAAAAACGTTTACGAACGCGTAAGTGATAATGCTATTGACTGAGGAGCCGAGCGAAGCGAGGCGACAAACGTCTCCGTTTTAACTCTCACTGGTACGACTATTTGGCAGATTGATGTGTGTTGGTTGGTTGGTCAGTGTCGGTCTAGAGGTCGCCTTTTTCATCCGATTGCGATGAAACTTGGCATGTACCTACGTTCCTTGATTTATTAAAGGGGGGAAGTTTGCTGTCGCGTTATTTATGGACGGATTTCAATAATTTTTGAGTAAAAGGTCAAGCCCACACTTCCTTAGAGGTTGTTCTAAAAAAAAGTTTCTAGGTAGGGATAAAGAGGAGGGGGAAGGAGGAACATTCCCATATCGTTATTTTTTGCTTGATTTTATTAATTTCCGGGTGAAAAGGCTTTGTAGGATGAGAATAACAATGAGTGTCGAAGTAAACATTAGAACAGCGCATTGAGCGCATGCGCTAGCCCGCCACGCAGCGAGCGGCAGAGTTACCCAATAGGCCGGGGCGAAATTTACCTTAAATACATTAATGTGAAGAAAAAAAATTATTAAGTATGTCACAAATTTTATATTTTTACCGTTTCATTTTTATCTGGCATTATTTTTATTATTTTAAGCAATAGACTACTTTATTGGTAAAAAGTGTTTTTTTTTTAATTGGTAAACCAAAATATTTTAGAGCAAGGCAATTACCCAATAATCTGACAACATCTCCGGATGGTGACCGAATCTAGATTTCATTGGCAAATTTTAATTTATTAATTTCCTTCATTAGTAAAGAGCACCCTTTTTGACGAGTGTTAGGAGTACATACAATATCAATTCTGGCAACACCACCACCGCGGCGTGGATTTCTCCGGGATGCAGTCCACCAAACGATCGACCTTTGGTAGTCATGGTAGATTTAGATAGTTACACAGGTCCCACGATAGGAAGCTCAGTGCCAGTCACAGCAGTTACGAGGACATGGCGTTCCGCTGAGATCAATCTTCAGTTCTAGGATTAAATTCCCTATTTTGTTAGCACGGGCGGTAACGATCCACAAATCGCAAGGCTTGACTTTGCCTAGGGTAGTTGTTGATATTGGGGCTAGGGAACTGGCAGCTGGTTGTTCCTACGTTGCTCTTTCCCGTTCTCGACGGCTGGCTGACATTGCTTTGCAGCCTTTCGATTTGGGTCGACTGATTAGGATATGTACTATGAAGCTTCTTTGCATGAGGAGAAAAGGCTAAATAGGTTTTCGAATAGGTAAAAAAAAATCGGCAATTAAAAAAACAAAATATACCATAAATTCACTCATAAGAAATGCTCCGAAGTCTACGGTTCACAGAACCACTAGTTTATATGGGAACGCAAACGCGTTCGTGACGTAAAGTTACGTTAAAAACTTACACTGAGGGCTCTGATACATTTTTCGTTTACGTTTATTGCACGACACGTTGTAGATAATCGAGATGGATTTTTTTCGTTTTAAGTTTACATCAGAATTATTAGATACCGATGCCTCGGTGTCCGTAGAAGATTCCATTACAGATACAAGTAGTTCCATTTTTGTGGATGTTTCTGACCCTGAGGAAATCGTTCTCCCAGGATCAGGAGGCTTATTGGCATCCTCTAACAACATTCTCTTAAATTAACACTTACCGATGAATGTAAGCTAACTACTTAGTTTAATGAAAAAATTAATCTAAATCTACAAATTTATACACTAAATACAAACACCAACCCTTTTAAAATAAATATTTAAGTATGATTTAAAAAAAAAAAACCACGTCCACCTACTTTCTTCTTCTACCTACTTTTAAAAATTTACATTCTTTATAATCCAAGATCTGCCAGACCAATCAAAGAGGATTTATGCTCATTATTTAATGTCGTACCATAATTTTTAAGGACAAAATAGTTTCTTAACAAAAAGTTCAAAAGAAAGAAATCGGTGCAGGTGTTTCCCTGCAGTGCGGTACTAAGGATATAGTATCATTTATTGTGTCTCTAGGCTTGGTCCTGCTCGCTCACGTCTCACGGTGATTCTTATCATTATCAAATAATTCCAATTAGTAGAAACAAAATTTTACCGGCCTTGTAATTTAACCTTGTTTCGACGCTGAAGGTTAGATTTTAATTGTCTTTGATTTCTTTTGTGTTTCAAGTTTAAATATTTGTTTAAGGTAATAACATCAAGCCGGTGCGTCGTGCTTTGTGCCGACAGTCGTAGCGAAATGGAGTCATGGGCTGGAGCCATGCGGGGTGCTCTGCACCGCGGGGGCGACGTCGACGATCTTATGGCCCGGCTGTCATGTGGAGATCATCAATGGTAATCTTCATGAACACTTTATTGGCATATATAAAAATCTCTTACTTTTAAGAACTAGGTAGCAAGAAATTGTCGGTGAATTGGGCCACTTCCTATAATATAGACAAGAGGTTAATTTTAGAAATATTATAGTGTTTATTATTATTATTTATATTAAAGTAGTAGATTGTTAACCGAGGGTAGGAAGTCACCCATTCACGACGATGTAGTTTGTCGCTAATAGTACAGACGACCACAGAGCTGAGTGACCATTAAAGACAAACTGTCAAAAACTGTCTCTGTCCCGCACGTGACATTAATATGTAAAATCTATATTCATCTCTTTTTACAGTTTCTCAGTTCCGTCTTTAATGGTCATATAGGAGTGTGGCCGTGTGTACGAGTCGGAAATGGGTGACTTTTACCCGAGTTAAGCATACTATTTTTCATTTCTCATGCTCGGAAAGTGGGTCATTGTTTATCTACTATGCGGGTGGAAAGTGATACGTTTCCGCCCTAGGGTCGCAATTTGGAATGTTCCTATTAGTTCTCCCCTTGTGAGCACTCAGTAGAATAAAGTGGCAATAAATTCCTATAATTTAAGAGGAACAATTATTCTCGTGTATTTGTTTCTGGCGTGGGTGAATAAGGTAATTTTCGTATAAGGTAAGTTAATTTTTTAGGGTGGAAACGTATCACTTTCCACCTGCATAGTAGATAAACAGTGACCCACTTTCCAAGCATGAGAAATGAAAAAATGTTTTTGCTACTACATATCTACATATTATTACTATAAAGCGTAATAGGTACAGACGTTTTTATGCTATGAATCGATTTGTTTCGTTATGAAAATTAAATATAGTTAGCTATGGGATCAATTGCGTAAAAGCTAAAAAAAAGTTAGAAATGAGAGTTCGAGTCTGGAACTCGCACTTTCCGCTCTAAACTCTATATAAACTGATATTTAACAATGACGTACCTAACGCTTAGGTCATTGGCCAATTTAGGGTGTGCGCACTGTGAAACGGTAGTGTGCACACACCCTTAGGCTTTACACACCGCGACGTACTAGCAGCGATGCAGTCGCGATGTTGTCAAGATGCAGCATCGATGCAGTCGCAAATGGTCCATTTTTACACACTTGCGCTACTTTGAGCATCGATACAGTCGCGAAACAGTAGCGAAGCTGTCGCGATGCAAAAATTGCTGCGGCACTACCGCGAACTGGCACCTTAACTGGAGTAAGAGAGAAAGATGATATTTCGATATACGAACTTCGATGTTTGCGGTACCGCTCCTGGTATCGCGATGTAGTCGCGCATTGTAAAAACAGGCAACTGCATCGCTGCTAAAAGTCGTAGTGTATAAAAGGGCCTTAAAGCATGGAAAAATAATGCATACATTTTTATTTGAATAATTCATTGATGTATGCATATAGTTATTTTTCATTTTTCATTATACATTTTATTTTTCAGAAAATTGTATAGAATGGTATGAAAATATTGTTTTTTGGGTTAGCATTTTTTTGACCTTAATCATTTTAAGGTCAATCTTTAAAAAAATCCAAAAGATTAATTATATATGTTATTTATTAAGATATAATTCTCATATTATATCCATTTAACTTCACTTTGTTAGAATTTGTAACATGTATGTATCGTCATTCCCCGTGACGATACATGTTACAAATGAAGTCATTATTAGGAATATTATGATAATAAGATATTCAGGTAATTCCGAATATATAAAAGTGGCAGATGATTCAAAATCTGTCAATTATCAATTGTAATAAAAGACTATTTTCGGAATTACCTATCTACATTGTCCCACCTTTTTAAATTACGGAAATACTTCTTATATTATGACGAATGAGTCTGGAAAATTATTATAATACTCTTTATTTGGGTGCTTACCACGCCATGTAGGGGTAAAATATAAAACCGCTTTCAAAATTTTAACCCCTTATGTTAGTCAGCGGCGTTATACAGCAAAAAAAGATATTCGTAAATATCGGACGATTGTCTCTGTCGTTCTCATGACGCCTTAATTGTAGTAAAAGTAAAAGAGTCGAAATATACAAACATTGATGACCGCGGTATCGGTACCGAGCCAGTCACGATATACTTTTATCTAAAATTTATTCATAAGAAAGGGCGACAAGGCCACTGCATAATGACGAACATGCTTGGAAAATATCGGTAGATACCCAGTAATCTGTCAATGTCTGGAATCAAAATATGGAATAAATTATTTTCCTTTTATGCGTATAATTGCTGCGCTCTCTAGTTTACTTTTTGCCCTTTTATGTAATGATTGATAGAATGTGACATTTGCGTTGAAAAGTTATCTGATACTGCTATCCTGCTTGAAATGGCATTATTTTTCAGTTATTGGCTATACATTTTTATTGCCTATACATTTTTATTGCCTATACATGTATCAATTGTATGTTTATTTTATTTTTGCAATTGGCGCCTATCTAAATATCTAAAATCAATATGTATTGACTGCTATCTCCTCAATCGCGTTCTAATTATGGTTCAGTAGTACGGTCAGGTACTTTAATTGTTGAGCCATTTAGGGTTCACATTGCATTGGGCATTTTCATCAAAAGAAAATGTCTTAAACCGTAAGTGGCTCAACAATTAAAGTCTATGACTGTACCAAGACATCTTATGCCTTTATCTTAGGTTGGTGTAAAATTTATTAATTTTAAATTTATACTTTATTTGATGTACACCGCAAAATTTGGTTTTTCCCGCCATTTTGCGGATGCTAGTCTTCAGGGAAATCCGCCTTAACCTGTTTTTATAACATTGATGAATAAAGCAATAGTGTAATTCATACATTAGCAAAAATAGCATAGATGATAGCACCCTAGTGTTAATAAAACATACAAATAATTTCGAGTTATTGTAGCCATTGAAAACAACTTTTGGGTTCACATTAGTAATGGTCCGATTAATCTTAATTGCGTTCGTTTCCTCTGGAAAGTACCTACTTTAAGAATTTAAAGGATGTCTAAACCCAATTACTTTCAACATGACGTATCTACTTAACAAAAGCTTTCAGAAACATATGTACGTACAGAAAACCAAAAATGATCATTCGCTCCTTGAAAATCAAAACGTCAATATCCGAAAATTATTTAGGTGTTTTTATTTTAGATAACAATGTCATTTATCTATAAAGACAAACCTATTGCTTTGACCCTTTTAAGAGCGCCAGGAGGCACTAAGTGTAGTTTTGTAGAATAGCTGTGATTACTGGGATTCTTACTGGAAAAACGGCGAAATGTTCGCTGTAGGGGCGATATTTCCCAACAGAAAGCAATAACATCTAAGCATTTTTATATTAAGTAACTATTTTGCTTTAAATGAAACGTTAAGTACATATTTTATATTCATTGAACATTGTTACTATTCGTAAAATGACAAATTTCACTTGTGAAGCAGTATTAAAATGAATACTAAACCGAAAGCTAGCGTGTATTTTTGGTGATAGTTACGTTGTATTTCTAACATTTGCTATCTTTTTGTTAAAAGAAAAGTGATACTTATACTGTTAGTGATCATATTGTTTTAGCTTTTAGGTCAATGAGCGGTAAATAGTGTATTATTACGTACCTAATGTGACTTTTTGGTTTTAAGAAATGCTACGATTTACTATAAAGAAAAGGGTCATAATCTGCTTAATGCCAGTGTTACCTTTGTATTGTATAACAACGGTTGCTTGGGTTAAAACAACAACTGAGTTTAAAGGCACTGTTACTTTAATGTTTTACGTTTGATTCCTCAAAGTCACTCTGTTACGGTCTAGTAAAATTTATTAGGTACCTATGAGTAAAATAACAAATTATCCATTGTAGTTTCACTGGCTCCTTAAAAGGCTGGCTTATTAAAAGTGTGGTTTTTTGTCTACTTTTGTATGTTTAGGCTCAGCCTTAATATACGAGCGAATATCCAATGAGACGGTGAAGCAAAGCTCAATACTACAAAAATACTAAAATTGGTACTTATAGGTTCTTGCCTATAATATTTGAAGGGTTCCCTCGTTTTGCTTCATGATTCCATGATCTGACCACTGACTTAACCACAAATTGTTCGCAAGTATACTACTACTATAAAAATACTAATATCGATATAGGGTTACCTATAAGATTTTTGAGTGGTTCCCACAATTAGTTCAGGATTCCATGATCATTGATCAGGCAATGATCTGATCACAATGGTATGTAGTTACTTTTCAATAACCATATTTTTTCGGAAGTCTAAATATTCTTGACGGCCTTCTGAGGTACTAAATATTTAAGTTATTAAATATTTACCATGACCTTCTACGATAGACTCGTACGATTTTAAGCTAACATTAATGTGTTCACATTCACATTACAACTTATTACTTATTACTTGAAAGGTGTTATCTCGTGGACATGACCAAACTACATTAAGTTTGCATCTCAAATTTTTTGAACGGACGCTTATCTGGCATTAACACTATTACTTGTTCTACGAGTATATAACGAGCTTTTACTGAAAGGTTTCTTAAAAATGATTGACTTGTGACTTTTTTTTTATTTATGTTTGTAGGTACTCTGCCACGCACGCTCGGCCAACGTTCTGCAACGTGTGCCGCGAGCCATTTGGAGCGCTGGGCACAGCGCATGCGTTAGCCTGCGAGCTGTGCAAGTTCAGGGCTCACAAGCGATGCGCTGCCCGCGCGCCACCTTCCTGCAAGTGGAGCACTCTTGCTTCTCTCGGGCCACACTTAGTCGAAGACGCAGAAGGCGTAAGATTTTATTTAACTACCTAAGTCGTTACGTAACATAAGTATAGTCTATAACCGTAATGTTTAAAGTACATATGAATTTAACATTGATATTTTTGGCAATGCCTTGGTACACAGTGTAATAGAAATTACTTTAATGATATGCCAGGACGGAATAGTATTGATCATTGACAGTTAGATAGTCATTTTTACATTTTCATTTCTAATTAGCTGCTAGGGATCCGTTTACCTTCTTCATAGAACTGCAATGGAAGCACAGAGATCATGTATAAAATTTCGAAATGATTCGTACCTAAGCTGCCAAATAGTATCTCACTGGGTTATCCAAGATCTGATGGGAAGCATTCGTAAACACTTAAGAAAAATAGTTAATAATAATGTAATATGGCGTAGGGATGTGACGTACTCGTACGACCGCGGCCTGTAGAGTATAAAATTGTCAAACTTTATTAATCACTTTCCGCACACCATCCTTAGATATTTTATATCGTTTTTAAATTTTCGCATTTTGATTTTATTTACTGATTGACTTCTGTATTTTTTTAAATGTGATTAATCATTATAGTTATTTTGGAATGTCAAATAGTCAAAGTATAAAAAATTTCAATGTACACTGGAGGCTTAGTTCTAGGTGGCTACTTTATTTCGTGAACAAGCCTTACGAAACATGAGTGTGTGTACTGTACTACGTTATTAGGATATTTATAAGACTCTAGATCCTACTCATAGCGTTGTGCTGCTGCCGGTGAGTAAGATCGCCCGAGAGATCAGAGACTTTAGGCACCGCGCGCGTGAATCCTCTGGAGTTACAGGCGTCCACAGTCTATATTGACTGCTAAGCATCAGGCGAACCAATTTCTTCTTTGTCGTCGTAGTATATACTACAATTTGTTGTACACTTCGTCATAGCTCCAAAACGTTCGATAGGCCTAAAATCTGGACAATTGGGTGGGTTCAGAGCCTCATGTACATACTGAGTTGATTTTTTTCTCATCAAAGACGCTTAGTGGGTCAAAAAGGTCCAAAATACTGCCTGGACGCTATATTTTCTAATGATGAGCATAATAAATCGTTTATTATTATTTAAATATTCTTTTATACAGATATTGAGTTACTATGGACTAGTTAAAAGCGGAGTCGAACTTAAACCACACTCGCAGATAGCCTGTCACACCATAATTTTCTTATCATTTTTTGTGTGTAAACTGCCTGTCCAGATTCACTAATAATAGGTTGATCTAGCACTTTGTAATACTGCGATCTTGGCAGTAGTTATAGTCCAACTTTACATGTATTTTTTAAATTCATAATCCATTAATGAAACTCAGGAATTTCCTTGATAGTATTGAGGTATATATTCAAACTTAAAATTTTACTTAACCTGCTGTTTGTGCTCCGTTTTGGAGCTAGAATATAGGTAGAGATACCAATCAAAACAAATAATCGTATTTAAAATCTTGTGGTCCATCCCTAATGTATTCAACAGTCGGTATAGTAATATTTAGGGATCGGTACCTTCCTCGGTACATGGCCTTTTGCAAGAAGGTAACTCTGGGAGTAAATGTTATGATTATGATCGTTGTATTGCTGAACCGGAACCTTAGTGCGTGCACCATTTCTTTGCATGCGTTCATAATTTTATCTTGTAGGCGTTTTTTAGCTTCAGTTGTACATATCTGAAAAACACACATGAACTCCTTTTCGCATACACAACGTAAAATATCGCAAAAAAAAAGGCAAGGGCTTAAATTCGTTAGGTAACTTTGGATGCTCTAAGGGCAAACCACTCAGGAACAGGATCTCCGCTCAGCGGGGCTCCGACATATATGTAATGTAGGTAAAATATTGCGTAAGAAATAAAAATGCTATAAAAGCGAATTATTAAAAAACTTTCCTTATTTTACATAATGTATTTTAATATTATTCGTAGATTGACACTAAATGCCTACTTCCAATTATTATGCCCTGATTCGGCTGGTTGTTTAAGATTAATAAACTACTATTGAAATACAATTAAATACATACTTAATTTAAATAAAAATATAAATTACGTTACTTTAAGTAGATTCTGCAAAGGTTATGGAATTGATAAAACAATAACACAGGTTAAGCGTCGTTTTCTACAGTCTTCTTTAGTGAAAAAATAAATGAATATCGATGTATGTTTTATTTTTACACGGGAGTCACAAACGCTAACAATAGATATAGGGGGGTAGCCTGTCGCCTCCGTACTCCATTTGCGAAAAGGACATTATCTGATTCCCTTTCAGAAACTAACTGTTATGTTCAGCAGGCATACTCGTATTTGGAACTTGGCAATCTTTAAATCATTATAGTTTATACTATATAATAAGTACCCAATTCCTTTCTTACTCAAATAGTAATTTTCCAGTACACTATGGGTATTTTTATTCGTTTTAGATATTTTTTTGCTAAAACCTACTTACTACTTGCGTATTACAAAAGATATCTATCTGAAATGATTCTCGCCTCAAATGCCCAGATCCTTTGAATATCCATTTGCCTCTAATGTGAAATTCCTCGTATGCTCATTTGTATCGAATGTCCAATTCCTCGAATGTCCATTTGCCTGGAATGTCCAATTCGTTGAATTTCCAATTTCACAAATTTTCCATATGCCTGGAATGCATGCTCTATAGGCTTGCGTGCCCACGGCACAGAAAGCCTAACTCGCTTATTTAACTCGCTTCCTTTGTAAATGAAATGTATTTAAGTTTCAATTACCGTAAATTGTTATTCGTACCGCAGTGTGATATTGTCTCTAGAATCAATCAATGCACAATATCGTAGATTTCTACGACACGCCGAAGCCATGTTGAAAATGTGTTTGGCTTTAAGCCAATCAGTAGGATTATTACTATACCTAGATATTTTTCTAGCACGAACGGTTTCTTGTAAGTGATTGCCAAAATAAAAATATCGACAGTCCTGTTGTCGATAAGTACCACTTCAACGTCATACAGGTAATACAAAGACTAATAAGGTAATAGGGTAAAAAGTAAATAAAAATAACAAAACTATCTCAAATCAAAATCAAAATCAAAATAGTTTATTCGTCCAACATGGGTTATGGGTTGTTACAAATTACATTTAATAAGTTTCACTATGTGGCGCCTTACGGCATACAAATTTGAGAGCATGCATGACAACATATTACTTACATGTAAGATACATAATATTTACATGTCCTTATCATTTAGAAATTCATTGATGGAGTAGTAATTTTTCTTAAACAAAAACAGTTTTAACATACTTTTGAATTTATTTAGTTGTTGTGTTCTTATGTATTCTGGCAGTTTGTTATAAATTCTCGGAGCCATTCCGATCACATTTTTCTGAAATAAAGTTGTATTGGGTATCTTAGGATGCAATATTTTCCAGCGTAAACGTGTACTTTTAAAAGTTAGGAACAAATTAGAATTACATTTTATAAAAACACATATTTCATAGATATATAAACTAGGAAGTGTTAAGATTTTCAATTTCTGAAAATAAATCTTACAGGAGTCGAAATAGCCAATACCGCATAGTGACCTAACACATTTCCTTTGCGCTAAAAATGCGATGTCTCGGTCTGTGGAGTTACCCCAAAATATGAGTCCGTACCTTAACGTTGACGTAACAAAGGCGTGGTACGCGGTCAGTACGGCCGAATAGTTAACTCTCTTTCGTAAATTAGATAATGCATAAGAATATTGACTTAATTTCTTACAAATAGAGTCAACATGATATTCCCACGTCAATTTATCTATTTATTGATAAGTACATTTATTAACAGTCGTATTATGATCGTATCGTATTATGATAACTACAAGTACTTAACTAGTTACAGTATAAAATCTAAAAAGGCCGTTGAGGCATTGTACCAAGGATGCTGGAATTAGTTGCCAAGCGGATCCCAGGCTCCCACGAGCCGTGACAAACTGCCGGGACAGCGCCAGAGATGATGAAGAGTGATAGAGACAGTTGTTCGAAATATTCGAATTTCAATTTATGCTGTAAGCCTTCTGACATGTGACATTTATTTATTTATATTTTACATACTTCTGAAAACAATTTCGAATTATTAATTGCAAATAATAAAAAAAGTGTACGGATTACGTTAAATTTGTTCAAGATCGATTGCACGCGGCGACTAGGTAGGCAGACTGTGTGTACGTATTGTCGATGAAGTAATATGTACTTATCGATAACAGGATTGTCGATATTTTGTTTGTGGCAAGCACAAAGCAAATGTCGTTCCTGCTAGAAAAATATCTAGGTATAATTATTACAAATAAAACTGCATAAATTAACTTTAAAAATTACCTCCAACGTTTCGAGGACGTCGTTGAGCCGTGGTCTCGGATTAAGACTGGCTAAAGTTCACATCAACATCTTCTAGCGGCGCGAGTATTTCGAACTACCCGCACTTGATCTTGTTTATCAACTTGAACATTTTGCGCACTAGGGATGTCACTCGGTCGACACACTACACTAACGATATTGGTATTTTTAACTTGTGGTATTTGACGCCTGCATTTACTAATGACTGGATTACATGAAGTTAAGATCCTAAAACCATAGCCTCGATTGAAATTACAATGTTTTTTTGATTTCAATTGCTTCACGAAGTTTTCTACTATAAAACGACGTTCCGTAGAAATGATTTTAGGATCATGAAGCTCAATCCAGTGGTTTGGTCCTGAGTCTATTAAATACTCCGCAACGGCAAACTTGTTCACCTGGCGGCTTCTGACTGATGCGATATGTTCCTTGACTCTTCCTGCTATGGTGCGCTTTGTTTGTCCAATATAAGAACTACCACAACTGCAGTCGATCTTATAAACGCCAGGTGACTGAAACGGAATGACGTCCTTCGGTGACCTAAGATATCCTGCGATCTTGGACAACGTAGTGTAAATAGTTTTTATAGAGTACCTCTGGGGACAGTACTCACTTTATCTGTTACGGCAGAAATACCGCCTGCCTGGACACGTCTGGGCGCTCCCCTTTTATATTCCGTCTCAGTATCCACATTCTTACATTGTACCCATTTCATCTAAGTACCTCCTGAATGTGTGACATGTCCTATTTTCTTCGGGTCACTGAATTATTTCTGCCATAAGTCACTCCAAGATAAACACACACCGAAATTGACTTTCAAATTGACGCCTTATGATGTGTCATAATGCGTCCATTTTTCAATCTGTGTCGATGGTGACGGTGTAGGTGTATCTTATTTTATTATTATTAACAGTTTTGCACTGGTGGATTAATGATCCCCTTTCTCTTTTACTTAAATAGGTTAACACATTTTTACACGTTTCGAGCGTATTTTTATTGTACGCATATTGTACTGTATGTCTGTCTGTTACCTCTTCACGCTTAAACCGCTGGGCGAATTGCGATGAAATTTGGTATGAGGGTGTGAACCACAAGAAAGGACATAGGATATTTTTTATCCCTCAACCATACTTAAAAGACGAGTTTGGCTGGCTTACGAAGTCACGAGGAAAAACTAATTATATTATATGTAAGCTTTATACATATTATCTGCTTATTGGTAATTAGTGTAGTGACAGAAATAAATTATTTGTACGCAGTTTTACAGCCAGTAAACAAAACAGTATTCTTACATGATTCTCGAAGTAAACCACCATTTTAGACTAGCTGGTCTCAAAACAATCAAACTTCTTCGCCTTTTAGAGAAAATCAATTTCAATTGACTAAAATACTTTTCAACTTCGGCTGATGTTATGGGTGCGTATCGGAAATATGGAAAATTATCAACTGTTCCAAGTTTGTCATTTTGATTAAGCTTCACTTCTTCACAATTATTGATCAATTTTCATTACAGTTTTATATCCCAGATTTTTGTTTATGGCTGTACGTAATTTATGGTATATTTTCATGCCCTTTATGTGCAAACTGATCACGATATTAATACAATAGTCACTTATTACCTTCAGTGTTATTGTTCAGATTTTAATAAGACTCTAAAGCCAATTTTGTAAGTGTATTGTTATTTGTTTCTTTCAAACATTTACTGGCTGTAGATAATAACTATGACACCGATTTTGTGTATCCAAGAGGAGCGTGCCAACGATGACGTTCGCGATTTTCTTACCATTCCCGTCAGTCAGTCAGTAGTCTCATCTACTGTTACGTATACACCGTGGGCTATTTAAACCCGACCGATTTCAACCACGTATTTCTGACGTTATTACAATTAAATAATGTTATGTGAACATAGGCCTAATTACGCAGTTTTTATTTTTTTATTTATCAAACAAAAAATAAATTAAGCTTAGCACTTCATTGTAAACAAATTTTAAGTTCAGAGTGTGAATAAGAAAATCTAATTCCTGATAGAGAAACAGAGTAAGTAAGCAAACACGACACTTAACGAATCACTCCGAAACCACACGATGCACTGTCAGTGAAAAGTGAGTATGTGTCATGGATTGTTTGCTAGTTTATGACAACTAATGTCAAGTATGTAGTTACAGTTGCGAACCGGGATTGTTGAGCCACTTACTAATGTTTGTAACTTAGTCGTGTAATACTAATTTTATCGGTCAGTCCGCCATTTCTACAGATCTCAGGGCTTTATCCACGAAAATTCTGACAGATTGACATTGATGACAGGATCTAATGTTCCTACCTAAGACGGGACTGTTATAAGGTAACCATAGCAACATCAGTTTCCAGTAAAACCGTGATCGGTCATTGGCTAATCAACCTTTGTTAAAATGTAACCATAGCAACGTCAGCGTCCGTGCAACTCGCTGGATCGGTCATTGGCTAACCGAGCTTTGTTGTAATTTAACCATAGCAACGCACGCGTCATTAGTGTGAACAGAGTTTTTAGTGTTTCTGCGCAGAAACGTTTTAAGCTAAGCTACTTTACATTCTTAGGGTGTGTTACACTTGAGATTTTTCAATTTGTCAATTTTTTAAAATCGCGATTATCTAAACAAATATGCGTTTTAGGTCTACATGTTGTACCACTTTCATTACTTCATTTAAGTTTAGGAAGCTATGGTTAACATCGGTCGGGTTTAAAAAGCCCACGGTGTATATGTTGACTATTGATTTCCAGAGCCAGTGTTCTCCATTTCTTCCGCAGTTGCGAGTGTTCGATTTGAATATTTTCTTGTGATCCAATCTATATATATAAAAGAAAGTGGGGTTTGTTCAACCGCTTATAACTCGAGAACGGTTGAACCGATAAAAATGATTTTGGATTGGTTGGAATCGTCACAGCCCTGATTGAAACATTAAGTACTAAAAAATCACAAAAATCCCGTGATTTTTGAAACCTATCACTACTTTTGTCGCTTTTTAGGCGGTACGAAGTTTGCCGGGTCAGCTAGTTTTGAATAAATGTTCGAAAATTGGGTTTTGTCTCATTGGTAGGTACCATGGCACAATGCAGTTAATAATAAGCCAGTGCAAGCAGTCAACGCAGGGCAACTTGTGGCCAGTTGTTGGAGAGTAGCGACTCCACGGCCCTGGTGCCGGATAGGTGGAACAGGTCCTTGCCTCTTGAGTCAGAGAGGAGTCCCTAGAGCTGCGTACTCGAGGGTAGATGTGGAAACCTTAGATATGTGTGATGTTATGTTTTTTTGGGACGATATTTACTTCGCATATGGTGCTAAATAATGTTAAACCACAAAATTCGCTTTCTGGTAAATCTACAATGAACGAGGTGATTCCCTCTTCTCACGATGTATTTCTGGGTAGGTTTCGACGTTTTATCGTGTTCAGTCTTATGTTAGAATACATTATTTCAATCATGCCCTATAATGTTGACATGTTCCCTTAGGCTTCGAAGTATGTGGTTGCAGGTTTGGCTAAGCGAGAGGCACGAGAGGTCGTTAAGGTTGACTTTTTAACTGTCATTTCACATAAATTTGTGACATGCATCATCAGCAGCACAGCAGCGGCAAATACATTGGTGGTTTATGACATTCTGTCTCTGCGCCTATTAAAAACAATAATCAATTATTCTTTCACTTTGCTGTTTTATTTGGAATGTTTACTTTTAGTTTTTCTAATATTTAACTTTTGGTTCTTGGATTATTTTTAAAACTTTTGTTTGAGAAAAACAGTCTGGCCTCACTGGATTCAGCCGTCTACATATACTCGGCCGGCAATGCCTTACTTCCCGACCTCTGCACTAATGTACTATACCTTACAATGTCAATAAACGCCATATTGAATATCAATAATTATTTACTTTTTTAATGAATAACATCTATGAATATGGAAAGTCTGATTAACTTTTTACATTGGTAATAAGTAAAGGAATTAAATGAAATATGTATTACGATTTTTCTTCATTATCATAACTTCGATGAATTGGATGACAGTATTTTTAAATAGCTATACTGCATGTTTTCCTCACAGACATATAATGAAGTACCTACATGCCGCAGTGAATTGTACCTACGTCGGCGAACATGCCCAACTATGAACAAAAAAGGCAAATCACCCTGAAACATTCATGTAGGCTGCTCTGCTGCTCTAAAAAAATGTATAATAAAGAACTATTCATTGCAAATTATAGAAATAATTTGGATCAAAAGTGTGTACAATACAGTTCAATTTGTACAAGATCGGTGGCGCGCGGCGTCTAGTATAAGGTGTGTAGTATAAGTATGTGGTTGTATGTCTGTTTTGTCGTTGCATTAGTATGTACTTATCGATAACAGGATTGATAATAGTTTTATTGTGGCAAGCACTAATCAAATGTTATTTTTTTCTCCTGTGAGAAAAATATGTAAGTGAAGAGACTAACTGCTTTTTACCTTCATTGTCACACAACTAAAATGATTGAAGCGTAACCCAATTGTTTTACAAATGCCTATCTAACGACACCACACTTTAGCGTTTAATTTAAAAAATAATTTCACATGCACGCGTGATTACATATTCATACACAAAATTAAAGATTTGTAGGTCTAACGAAAACTGAGCATAGCCCCCCGGTTATGCCATGTGCCTTGTGCCATGTGTGTCTGTCCCCACAGGCGTCCACACGTGGCTAGACAATTCGCAAGAGGGTTCTTAGTTGACTACCAAACCCTAAACACAGCATATTGCAACCACATATACGAAAAACTAAAAAAAATTAAAAGTAACGAATTAAAAAACACTAAAGAAATTTTACCTGCATCTAATTTTGGGGGTCGCTTTGGGGGAGGTCCATGTCCAGCATTGCACGTCCTTCGGCTGATATGATGATGATAATGATTACAAATTTTATGAAAGCATCATCATAATCATATTAAGCATCAGCATAATAATACGCACTCATGACCTGGTTGCAGGTTTTTGTTGGTAGGAAAGATTCTTTCCGAATGATGATACTACAAAGAAATAACATTACAGAATTAAGAAGATTGCAGTAGGAGTAGATCATATAAATACCTAAAAAATAATTAATTTTCTGTTTTAGAATATCATCATGCCTCATCAATGGTTAGAGGGCAATCTACCGGTGGCCGCTAAATGTGACATATGTGATAAAACCTGTGGTTCAGTACTGAGGTAAGTGTTGGCGGTGGAGTACAATGACTCGCTTTTCTATCTGCAACAGCTATAGCTGAGCCTTCTTAAAATAGTTCAGTTTACTTACCAAAATCTTCACTAACTCCTTAATGCATTAACGAAACATGTTATAAACACGCTAATCATACGATCTTCCGACGTTCATTATGTACAATTTCACAATTACAACACAAAAGGAAAGTAATTTCAAAAGACCCACTTTGACACGAGTCGTGAGCCAATTTAAATTCCGTAGTTAATTTATCTCCGAAAGTTTATAGCTGTTTTTTTAGGTTTATCGCTAGTTTGTGACATCGTAAAATCGAAAGCATTTAATCAATTTTCACCATAGGTCAGGTAATAAAGATTTTGATCAAGGTAGAAATTTCCTTCCAATGAAGTATAATAAGTAACTAATCCTGCTTTAAATCTGGTAGATAAGTAAATATAAATGTTTGTTAGTTAAAACCTGAGATTATAGACCGAAATACTATAGGAGTTGGGAGGTAGGTATCCTCAAACCTGATAATGGGAGTTTTCTTCTTGTGAAGCTGTATTGATATTTATTCGCCTGTTTTGCATTGTAATTTTACTTGTAGTATATATTATTATTTATTTAAAGGATCATCAAATCTAAGTATTTATACATATAATTTTAATGTTTAATTATTATTACAAAACGAACCTAATTTAACTTTTTAATTGTCACGATAATTGAGGACATTTCTTATTAAAACTTTAACGTTGCATAATGTATCCAATGCATTACGGTAGGTTGCAAGACTTTAGATGTGTGTGGTGCCGCAAAAGTGTCCACGCATCGTGTAAGCCCGGCTGGCGCGCCGCGTGCTCGCTGGGCGCCGCCCGAGCCTCGGTCGTGCCGCCCACGCGACTGCATTCCATCGGTCCGGACGACGCATGGGTCCCGGATAGACCTACCAATGCATCGCCTCTTATTGTCTTCGTAAATTCTAGATCAGGTAAGGCGCGCATTAATGAACGAAACAAAGGTCAATCAATTAATAAGACATTTTTTTTTTACAAATGTAAGAGACAACCGGTTTAGTTTGGTTAGTACATGACTTTACAACACTATACAGAAGGTACCATTCGCAACTGCATTTGTGTTCAAGTTATCTTTTACAATAATAACTTATAATGTTCATGTTAATTTATTAATTTCATAATTCTAAATGTTTTTTTATATACTAATAAACAAATAATTTTCTTGAGTATCAATAATACAATTAATATTAAAAATGAGATACTTAAACGGTTTACGACAATATTTATACAATTTATCGTGTAATTATAATTTCAAATTCATATCTAACACTGCCAACTTAAATTAGTGACTTAGACAAAGTCACTAATTTAAAATTTAAAGAAATCTCTTAGATATGAAAAACATTCAAATCGGAAATACTACTTATAAAATAGACAGACATAAATAAAGCATATCTACGAGAAATATATAACACCATTATTTTTCTCTCATTGGTCAGGGCCTATTCTGCCTCACCAAATAACCAATCCTGAAATCACGTTCCATTACTTGCTTTCCTGTACAATAAAGTATAGTTCACATAGAACTGGCACATAATTATGGATAAATAACAAAACTTTTTCGTACGGTGTAAAAAAAACTGACTATCGCAATTTAATGACAATACTTTGACGTTTCAATGTTGAAAATGCTTTAGGGCTATGTTTGTGCGTTTTTAAGTTTTCGACAATGGAAATCGAAAATAGGAAATTAATCGTGAACAAGTACCTAAAAAATCCATACTGGTCCGGAACTAAGATTGCTAAGTTCCTTAAACTTCCGAAACGCACTGTGTGTAGGGTTATAAAACGTTATAAGGAAAGCTTATCTGTCGAGAGGAAGACTCAAATCAATCGAAGGTCTGGTACCAAAGACAAGAATTTAGAAACGAAAGTTCTAAGGTCAGTTAAACAAAATCCAGGTCTATCTGATTACGATTTAGCCCGAAAATTAAAAAAAAGTCGCAGTACCGTAAGGAGGATTCGCCTTCGAGCTGGCTATAAGAGTTATCGAGCAGTAAAACAGCCAAATCGGACTGACAAACAGAACCAAACTGCCAGAACTCGAGCTCGACGACTGTACGATCAGGTACTGACAAAATTTAATGGGTGCCTGTTGTTGGACGACGAAACGTATGTGAAACTCGATTTCAACCAACTACCGGGTACTAAATATTATATGGCCGATGCAAGAGGTAATGTCGCCGAAAAATATAAGTTTGTCAAACATGAAAAGTTTGCAAAAAAAATAATGATATGGCAGGGAATCTGCAGTTGCGGTCTCAAGACACACACTTTTATTACATCGTGAACTATGAATTCCAGTACATACATCAACGAGTGTCTGAAAAAGAGAGTTTTACCTTTCATCAAAAAGCACGGCGGCCCTGTGAAATTTTAGCCTGATTTAGCCAGCTGTCACTATTCGAAAAACGTTTTGGAGTGGTATGAAAAAAACCAGGTCGAGTACATACCCAAAGAGCTGAATCCCCCAAACTGCCCTGAGTTTCGACCAATACTAAATTACTGGGCAATTATGAAAAAAAAATTGAATAAGACCGGTAGAGTTGTACAAAACATAGATTCATTACGAGCCACGTGGAACCAGCAGGCCAAAAAAGTGGATAAAGCGATTGTTCAGAAGATGATGAAATCCATCACGGCAAAAGTACGTTTTTTTTTACATAATGGAGAAAAATGAATTTTGCTCTTTATAAAATAATAAAAATATAGACCTTCTTTTTATTTACAACAAAAGTAACTTTGTTTTATTAACAACTAAATAATTACGTGTCCTTCTATCCGTGCCAATTCTATATGAACTATACTTTAGTCAGATACATTTTCAATAAAATTTCGACATAAAAGTACTTTTCCAGTTATGCTTGGTCAAGTCACCCCTGTAAGTCATTGGTGAACAACATTCACAATAAGTGTCGGTCAACAGGGGACAACCAAGGAGTTAAGTTTCTTCGCCGTTTCAAACAACTACTAAATCCGGCGCAAGTATTCGAACTGAGCGGCGCTGGACCGAGGCTTGGACTCCGGCTGTTCCGACACTTCGCGCCGCTGAGGGTCCTCGTATGCTCCGGCGACGGCTCCGTGGGCTGGGTTCTGCAGGAGATAGACAAACTTGATATGCATGTAAGCATAATTGAATTTTCTGACATCGGTAGAATGGATAGTGCTTGTAATAGTACATTATGTCATCATACACGCGGCGAACTTTAGCACGCGAGCGATAGCGTGCCGTGCAAGGGAGTCAAGTATATAATGACCAAGCCTCTGGCATTTCATACGTGTTTTTCAACACACTTGCGAAAAATAAAACAGAATTGCTCGTATGGTACAGTCAGCGTCATATAGTTGGGAGTATCCAGAGTACTGAAAAAGTACAGTATAGAATTTGTAAGGTGTTCCGAACTATTTGACTAATTTGAATGCTGTCAACTATATGACGCCGACTGTACATCACTTTTGATACAATATTTGTCAAACTGCTTATACGGTATGACTGTAGGTATATTAGTAAATAACTAACTTTTGTATTGATGCCTGATTATCTGGCTAGTTAAAAATGGCTTTTGAAGCCATTTTTAACTAGTAAAGTTATTTAACATTTTAGACTACGACACACGACTATTTTTTTACAAATTCCACGGCTGCTCGTATGTTTACTCGTAATATCCTAATATTACCTATATTGTAGTAGTTTATGTATCTGTACATAATGAAGGGCATTACAACAAGAGTGTGGGTTTATGAAACGAGCCGAAGGCGAGTTTCATAATAATATCACACCATTGTTGTAATGCCCTTCATTATGTACAGATACATAAACTACTTTATCTACACACATATCATAAATGTTTTAAGGTGGGTTCAGGAACCGTAGGGAAATGACCTGCAGTATTACTAGTGTTACTTGAAACATTAAAAAGTCAACGAACAAAACAAATGACAGCTTGGAATGGCGGCGTTGCGTATTTCATATCTCAGTCAAATATTTTTTTAAACCATAGACAAGCGAATGAACTCCCTATTCTATTGTCACTCGAGTTCTTATGTCATTCGATTTATATTAAAAAAACGTAACGAATTGGCATTTCGTATCAATGACTGTTTTAATATCTATACATACAGCTGTTCCAAATTTAAACTCATAACCTACGGATTTCAGTAGGTAATGTTAACATTACATCTCCATTCATTTCTCATGGTTGGTAATGCTGGTCATTGCCTACGGTTTCTAGACGCATTTTAGAGGACTTATGATAAATATGTACGTAGATAAAGATTATTTCCTATCATTGATTTGAAAATAGTATTATGTAGGATTATAACAGTGACTTAGTCAAGACATTCCAACTCCAAGACTTATGCTTAACGGTTTGAACAATTTATGCACGTTTGGAATGATTAAGCAGCGTCAAGTTCAGACCGCCGTACTTCCCCTGGGCACGGGGAACGACCTCGCACGCGTGTTGGGTTGGGGCGCCTCTTGCGACGACGCCGCCAACCTTCAGCAGCTACTAGAACGCTACGAACGCGCATCCACTAAAATGCTTGACAGGTAACATCAACACCTATGGGTCTATATAATTTTATTCCTTTGTTTTTGTGTCTCCTGTGGTCAATAGTCAGCTTTTGTGCATATATGTTATGTTTTTGTCACCTATTTAGATAGAATAGGAAATGGTGTCTATGCGGATTGAAGTCCATTCAAAAAATAAGTGCTGGAATGCCTTCACTTCGTTCATATACACAAGAAAGAAGCGATCTGATATTTAGTTTACCCCTACAGTATCATTAATATCATTAGCCAATTATGTGGTAGTAGACCATGAAATAATAATGGCGCCGCATGGCACTTTCAGTAAAAAATCCGAGGGTAATTGGACCAACTTTTTATGAACGTCTGCCTGCAGGGTTACGAACGGAATCATCTGACGAATCATTTAAACGCCAACTGAGAAACTTTTTATTGGATAATCCATTATATTCTGTAAACGAGTATCAATATACTCGTTTACAGAATATAAGCAAATCAATATTTGACATCTCATATTGATTAACACTGAAATGTGATTTTAATTTGATATTCTTATTGACATGATCTTTCTAATTATTGTTATTTTTAGTGACATTATTTATTTGTTGTATACTTATTTGTTTGACGATCATAAATTCATAATATAAATCTGTATAGATTAGGCTAAGATAATTTATACTGTAATTTATTATTATGAAAAAAAATGGTAGAAATAAGGTACACTCGTTAACACGTGTGAGAGGTAGAGGGCACAGCGATGACCATCACGCTTCAATCTGGGGCAGCCCAACTGGGGAAGTACCTCCTCCTTACAGAAGACCACAGCCATAATAGCACTACTACCTTTCAAGTATGTAGTGTTGTGATCCTGATGGTGAGTAAGGTTCCCAGAGCTCCAACCCCCCATAAAGGCCGGCAACGCGCTTGTGACTCCCCTGGTGTTACGGGTGTCCATGGGCGACGGTCAATTGCTTACCACCAGGCAATCCGTCTGCTCGTTTGCCGTCTATGTCATAAAAAAAAGAAACATTGCCTACTTAGGTACCATTTGCTTGCACCATTAATTTCATTTGAAAAAAATAGACAAAAGTTTTCACTTCAATTACTTGAAAAGTACTTCTTTGCCATTGCTTCAAGATTCTGTTCTTAAAACACTCACTTGGTTCGAAGTACATAGCTATCGAAAGATGATAAACTGACGCATTTTGTTTTCACGGCGCCTTTGCATAGAATAAAATATACGTACCGGACCGCTGTGTTTTGAAACCAAAACTTCAATGGGCAGTCATTTCATAGGTACCTATTAAAATTGATCTATCTATTTGTCTCTCTCACACACTTATTTAACCAGTGGAAAGCGGCGGACAACTACTCAAACCTCAAAATAAAATCTTATGTTCTGATTTTAAAAACAAAACTATCGTGCGATTCAATCATATCAATTGTATAGAAGAGGGTAACTCACGTTTAATGACTCGAATATTGCTCAAAATGTGCTGAATTGATTATAATAAAAATATCGATTATCTTCATACATTTGTAATGACGCATTAGCCGTAAAAAAGTAAAGGTCCTAGAACAGAAAAGTGCCATTTTGTTCCCTTCCTAGCAGGGAATATAAATGCCTTTTCTGAACTGGTAGTGTGAACATCATATTTTAACACCAGGTGGTCAATAATGACATTCGAACGTGCTGTATCTGCGCCACCGCCACCCCCTCCTGAACCTCCGGACATCATCGAGGAGAGTTCCTTGCTGAATAGCCTTCATGAGATTATGCAGGTAAGAATGTAATGTCTCCTTAAATAGATACTGTATTATTTAGTTCAAAAAAATTGGAAAACGTTAGAACAGATAGATATCTTTGTGATATTACATGTTTACAATAATTTTAAAAAACCTTGCGTATTTAGATATGTACAGTCAGCAGCAGAAGTAGCTAAGCATTTGAGGTGTTCAAAATGAGGTCAACACGTCTCTATTATCAAGAGAATAAGAGCGCGTGTAGGTCATTTGAAACACTTAGCAACTTTTGCTGCTGACTGTATGTGAGTATATTTACTTTGCCTTGGTCCACTAATGTTGAAAGAGATTCATAAAGATAATTATTACTTAGTTGTTAGTTGCTCACAATTTATTGAGAGACTTGCTCAGATTTAGGTATATGACTGATGATATGTGTACATATGTTTTTGAATAACAGAGGTACATATATATATTTATGAACTTGACTGTACATCCTCTAAACAAATATTATAAGAAATACAAAATATCACGCTTGGAATTCTCAAAGTAAGACGCGATTTAACTAATAGGGTAGCTTTGTCCCCTAGACAATGTTATAGTAAACTAAATTCCTTATGTGAACTGTCTATCAATCGAAAATAAAGTGGTAAAGTCAATATAATACATATTGAGTTGACCACCTTATTTTCGATTGATAGAATTCTTGTAGGTTTTCCTGTAATGTACAACATATCACGTTTTTATTTTTAAAAATTTTAGGTTCAGTAGTTTGAAGATTCTTTCATGAATAAAATAAAGACTATTTACTTCAAGGGTTCGTAACGTCAGGATGAAGATTAGATTAGTATACGCGATCTAATCCGTTTTAGTTGTTTTATTTCATGAGTACCTACCTAATTATCGCGGCTACCAAAGACAAATATTATAAAGAACATGTTAACAATATTTCAATGCACGTTTGAGGAAACAAATAAAGTTATGATAATGAATTGTAATATAGGCGGGAGAGGTGAATGCCTCTGCGACTTGTGAGTTGCGGTCGGGCTGTGCGCAGCTGGCGGCGGCGGGCGAGCGCGCGGGCGGCGGTGCGGCGCGCGCTGCTCATCGTCTGCGCCGCGCCGTATCGCTCCTGTTGCACGCGCGTGCACATCTGGCGCACGACCATGCGCGTTGTCGGTATGTCTTTCATTAATTTACTTCAAATAAAAACATCCGCATACATTTCATTCTAACTGTCACTGTTTGTGTCACCTTGCACTTTTAAGTGTCAACGCTTCAGTTAATTATTTCGTAAGCGACATTTGATATTGGTTACTTCAATATTATACTTAACAGACCAATATATACAAAATCCTTGCATAGGTTTTGGGAGCCTGGAGATACTACAAGCGATAGCGAAAGTGAGACGGCAGCTCCTGTTGCTGAAAAAGGGAGCATAGAAAAGACAGAGAAGGTAAAGCAAATATCATTACAATGTAAATATCATTTAACTAGATCACACCTAAACAATGATTAACTTTGTTACACGGTTATTTACTTAGTTACAAAAACAATGAAATATACTCGTCATGTAGTTGTGATACTAAAAAATATTCATACCCAAAGTGTGACAGCTTTAGGTACTAATGGTGTTTAATAGAAATGTCAATCTTTACGCGAAATACTGTTGCGCTAATTATACGTATATGCGAGTCGGCTGTACCACAAGCATGTAAAACAATAATTAATTTCCTGTCCATAGTAATCAAAGTAACCGGGATTAAAGGACACTTTAAATACTTTACGGCAACTATCATTATGTATTACACTGTTGCAATGTTGATAATTTATTTTGTATGGACGCTGCCTATAATGCAATGCATCCAGGACCACAAGGTTGATATCCTAAAATATTGGATTTGCAAAAAGTTGAATTTGCAGCATGTTGAATTCGCATAATGTTGAGTTCTCTTTATGTCCAAATATCATAAAGTTGATATTGCGGTATGTTGAATCCTAAAATGTTGAGTGTAGCATAGGTCCCGAGCGATACCTTTAACAGCTGATAGATTTAATGTACCTAAGTACGATACAAGTGAAAAAAATTCTTAATTCGAAAAAAGTCACTTTGTAGGTGCATTTTCGATCAACTGTTCCATACAAGGTAAAAAAAAATGAGTTTCGTTTATTTTCCGCTTTCACAGCAATCAGGGTATTGACCTTGCCGGTTGTTGAAGTATTGTTCAGGACTTTTGTTACATGTTGTATAGCTTCGGGGCATATTTAAGTTCCAAGACTCCACTGATGAGTCTTTTCGAAGCATAATGCTACGCTAATTTTGAAATGTAAGACATGAATTAAATAATCATACTTCTGTTTAATGCCGCTTTTATTTAGTAGGTACTGTACTACATCTAGTTCTACGTTAAAATTCGTTCCTCGTTACAGCAATGGGTTAAATAAAGTCTGAAGACTGAAAGAGCACATCTTTAGGGAGTTTGTTCCGAGCCCTGACTTAGTTGCTCAGGAAATGTTTGTTTTGTATGTGTTACTGTGGGACCTAAGGCTGTCTAATTTTAAGTGTAAATATATGGAAATCATCTTGAGACATTTTTTTTTCTCCTATTCGGATCGAAAAAGCTCGCGGTTCTAAGTAGAAATAATATAAAATACTCATGTTGAATAACCTGCAGGAACAGAAAGCTGAATTCCTAAAATGTTGACTTTCCCAGTATGTTGAAAGTATACATTTTGAGAATTCAACTATTTAATATTTCAACGTTATAAGAATTCAACATTTTGCGAAACTGGAAAAAAAACAACATTCTGGGAATTTCAACATTTTAGGAATTCAACCTTGTGGTCCTGGATGTGTACCGCAATGAAATTACAAATCACCCAAAGTGATCATGAATTATGATCATATAATTCACGGCATCCACCGTCTACAAATATGCGGGAGCACACACAATGCCTGATACTCATAAATCTCATAATCATAATAAAATAAATATCATTTATTGCACCATAGCACCATAGTACCACATCTATTCATCCATAGTACCACATCGTTCAAAAACAGAAATTAACGATCCACATAATAGTATCTACACTATTTATTTACAACATATTTCTTATTCGTATACATATATGCTATAATTGCTTCATTATTATATCAAAATCGATATCATAATGACATTTAAATTTCAAACGTCTCTGAAAAACAAAGCAATTTTACTATAGAAACTATAATGAAAATTGGGCTTAACTCTAATTTGCCACTGAATAAAAACTCGGATAATGTTATCATTCGCCGCCACTACATATGATCGTTTGACTTTTCGTTTGCGTTTACTAATTATTATTGAGGCTTAAATTATAATTAAGCATAAAAATACTCGTTTGATGTTATATAAAACCAAACTCGTAAGTTTATGCCTTACATTTTGTAGCAGTAACATAATGACTAACAAGATGGCAATCATCATCAATGTGTTGTTAATAAAAACACAATGTATGGATGGTATCGTGATACACAGGAGCAGCTTAACTGGGAGGTGCAAGGCTGTGCTTTAGCGGGCCGCGCCGACAGCGTGCGGCGCGCCCTTCGCTCCTTAATGCACACGCTGTCGCAGCTCTACCCGCAGGTATCTAACTAACATTATTAGAGACAAAATGAAGAGCCATAGTATCTATGAAAGTCTAATATGTAGATTCCTATATAGAGTCAAATATACCTACGGAGACCTATACTCGTACGTAGAGTCCAATAAATATCTACCGGACGAGCCGGTGTACAACACTCGAAGGAAAAGTATCGTATAGATACTAGGGCATGCAATATCGTATTATTCCTAGTACCGCAATGAATCTGCCGTTGCGCAGAATTTTATAGATTCTCGAGTTAAGGTCCAAATCATTGGATTCCACAATATACTGCAAGTCAAACCTGCACATATCGTTAGTGTTGTGTCCATCGAGTAGCAATACCAATGTACAGCAGAAGCTGCACCTCAACACGAATTTACAGTTAAGAGAACAAGAGCGATTCAGGATCATTCTCAAAATCTGGCCCGGTTAGGAACTTCTGCTGCTGACTGTGCATAATATTTAAGTTGACAAACAAGATCGAGTGCGGGTGGTTCTGTAAAGCCGCGCGCTGCTAGAAGATGTTTATGTCAACTTTAGTCGGCTTTGACTTTGTCTTTCATGTGCTGTTTATTGTCGATTCATTGGGCGATTATCTAATGACATTGTTAACGTTGATATATTTTTTCCCGTTTTATTAGCTTTGTCGCGTGTAATTCAGAAAACTTTGCGGGAAATAAGGGTATAACAATGATACGATTGGTGCAAATATTCGGGCCACCATTACAAATTTAAAATTTTAAAAATAAGGATTAAGTTCCCAAGTCCCCATTAATAAGTATAAGACGGACCTAAGGAAGATTTATTTATTTAGTTTTTAGACACAGGTGTTACAAGTCATCTTTACGAACTCATTAAAGATGGTCACGGTTAGGTATTGTCAGATAGTAAAAAATTTGATTTCCGAAATAAGCATAATCTCGTAGGGTGTCGCACTATGCGATGCGTGTGGCAGCGATGGAGGCGGCGAAAGCGCTGACGTGGAGGCGTCGGCGCTGCCCGTCCCACGCGCATTCGCCGACAGCCGCCGTTCTTCGGCTACCTCTGCAGTCTCCGCCGCTTCTTTACATCCTGATAAGTAAGATAACGTTCAAGACACCAATGCACAATTGCACCAGTGACCAAGTGAAGTCAAGGTCAACGTACAAAATGCCAAAACACCATTACATGCTCTTTATCGCCTTAATATTCAGGTCCATGTATAGATACTTTGGGACTTTGAACGTATCGATATCTTTGACCTTCATTAGTTAAACTTAAACAAAATACAACTAGGATATGTGACACCTTATAAAATAAGCACTTCATACAATAATAACGTTTATTAGAAACTACTGGGTTATTAATCAAAAAAATATTTATTATTTATTTGTAATAAGTATATGTCACCTATAACTTTGCTGACGTCCATCGTAAGCAATGACCAGTGTACTTAGGATCCGTGAGATTCGAATCGGGGGATTAGAGTCGGGATTCCAAATTCTCCAAACTTATTAATGCCTACTTCCTGTGATAGTGAATCTACCATCACAGTAATTTAGAAACGAATTGTAAAAACTTCTAGTACATGTAGTACCTACGAGTACGATTTTCCTTAAACAACTATAGCAAAAAGGCAGCATTCAAAATTGTGACACGAATTCTTTTTTTTTTATAAATTCACGAGTTAAGGTCAAAATCACTGGAATCCACACCTGCTCCTGTAAAGATACTCATAGTGGTCAATCTATTTTTTGTCTAGCTTTTGGAGGATGTTCTAAATTTGAAATGCATTACGCCATGACACTACTTTGAATGCTGTTATTATTACATACCATAAGCAAGGAAAAAGACGATTTTTATTGTTTGTAGTAGTGTGGCTTTTGAACATATTATAGAGAACTTACGAAACGTGTGTAGATAAACATACTTAATAATCTGACATATCTATGGAACATTCTGAGTCTTCATATAATTAAAGCAATTATTTATCAATATAACGATTTATTTTTGCAGCATTCCAGACGTAGACGAGGATATCGTAAAACTTATAAGTCCCATGTTCAACTTGGACGAGGATAACAAGGTAGACCAGAAACATAGTGTAACGATAAGTAAAGCACGTTTATCAGTCTCAAACTTACTGGGCTGTAATGCTAACTCATGCAAAAACTTGCACAAATTGGAACCAGATACTGATCACGATTCCAGTATTAGTAGTAACTTGATGATACCAAACCTGGTTATCTCAGACCTTAGTGATAAGAAAGATTCGGTATTACAGGGAGAAACTTATGAATCGGACCAATTGACTATTATAGATATAGATAAACCGTATACTGACGATGTTCACTTTCAAGAATTAATACAATGCGTAATGGCAGGCAGCGGAGAATGTACTCCAGACCGCAGGCCTTCTAGTGTAGATTTGGAATTATACGAAGATGACGATGATGAGAATGACGATGATACTAGTTCAGAGGATTCAAATATGAGTGACGATTTTAGCTTAATCTCTGAAATAATTGAAAATAAGTCGAACGACCTTGATGAGACTGGCTTAGGTGAGATTGGACACATTGATTCTCCTGAAGCTTCTGATACAACATATGTTAACTCTGAAACATTACATGGCGAGTCAATCGTTGATGACATCAGTTCAATGCTGGGACAAGATGTTTTATTGGCCATGTTAGGTAAAAATGGTGAAAACGAAACTTATACAGATGACACCACCTTGTTTACTTCCGACACAGTTTCTGACTTAGGTATGGACAGTCGAAATCCAAGTTTAGAAAGGAATAAGGAAGCTAAATTTAAATTTTTTTCAAAAACTTCAAAATTTACTAAAGAAAATGAAATCGATAAATTTGGCTTTGAAAACAAAGTATTTTATATTGAAAATGCAGCTAAACCAGACGATAAAAAAAAATATTGCAGCTTAGCGCATTTTGAAGAAGGGAATGATATAGCTCGAAAATCTTTTAAAGGACATCATAAAAAGAAAAGTATTAAGAAAGTGTATCAATCAGATAACGGAAATATGAAACTATTAATACCTGAAACAACTGAGGCTTTAAAACAATTCCAAGACTCTTCGAAAATTGAAGAACATTCATCAAATAACCGTTCAGAGTCTCTTGTATCCGAGGATTTAGATGGAACCAATATTCCAGATATCAACAATGTGAACAATGTTTCTACATTTCCTAAAGTTAGTGTGGTCGTAGAACCTCCTTCTCCGTCCAACAGCGAGGGCAGAAAAAGTTTAAAAACATGCGGGAGCCGGATGGCGTCTGTTCTTAGTGATATTTTTGAGCAAGGTAACGATACTCTTAGCGTCAATTCATCGGAACCTAGCTTAGATTTAAACAGAGAAAGGAGACAGTCAGATAACCCTAAATTATTGGGTTCGGATCCAGAATATGGAAAATTCTTAAGTTGTTCACCAGCGGCGACTAGAAGAATTTCCTGTGGGAGTTTATTCAAACCCGGCGAACCAGATAAGTAAGTTATTATCTCTTAGTAATCACTAACTTTTTTTCTGGGCGATTAAGTGTAAAGATTCCAATTTTGTTGTCAATGTAATTTACTTTACAGATTATCTACGTCTGTTTCATCTATTTGGGGTGAAGGGGGTATGACTGGAGGAGCCAGCGGGTCTTCTAAATCAGAAACAAGCGAACGTGCAAAAAAGCTTCCTATTATTAATCCGCTAGTCCAGTTGCCAGCCTGGCCCCATGTTACACAGGGATTTATAAGCCAATGTCTCTTGGCAAATGCAGATGCGCTCTGTGCTGCCGTGAGCCCTTTAATGGACCCTGATGATACATTGCTAGAAGGTTTCTACGAAAAAGCAGTTATGAATAACTATTTTGGTATTGGAATTGATGCTAAAATTACACTGGATTTCCATAACAAACGAGAAGAACATCCTGAAAAATGTCGATCACGTGCGAGAAATTACATGTGGTATGGTGTACTAGGTTCCAAAGAATGGGTCAATAAGACTTACAGGTACCAGCTGTTTATTACATATTCAATAAAATATAACACAAAACTATAAATAGGTTAAGATAAAACGTTGCGTACAATCCCAAATCCAATGTATTATTTTTAATGCTGTCAATATTATTTTGTTTGTTATTTAGTTGCACTCCAGTGCTCTCAAGCTAATTCACGGCTCGAATACAAGGCGAGGCCGGGGTTCGGTGTAAACTTGCCTGTTTTCATACTTACTTGAAGAATTAAAACACATTTTCTGTCTTTATACCCATCAAAATGTTGACGTTAAATGTGTGAATCATTTAATCTACTTTATGACATGGCAACTCCAGTTCTCTTGCATAAGACTTGGATATGGAGTATAAAAATTTAGGCAGATTTAGGTAAATGTGATTTTTTATCTTAAAGCAGGTTTGACTTCAAAATCTATTGCCTGTTGATAATCGAAAACATTCAGCCTTTTATCTTGATATGGTTTTTGTGAATAAATTGCATTTAATCACAGTATATTATTGCATTTAAGGCACCTTGGTCAACGAGTGCAATTAGAATGCGACGGACAACGGATACCTCTCCCAGAACTGCAAGGCATTGTCGTACTAAACATATCATCATTCATGGGTGGTACGAATTTCTGGGGAGGCACAAGGGGCGATGACATTTTTTTGGCCCCATCATTTGACGACCGTATTTTAGAGGTAATGTGAAAAAGCTGGATACTTTTTTTAACAAAATATTTCAAGTCCGTTCTAAACAAAACGAGCTTATAGTACATATAATAAAGTATAATTTGGTAAGATGATATTCAACAGTAACCAAAATCGATACAGTCAAGGTTGTTTTGTAATTATATTTGATGTATCCAAAAGTGTTTAATAATGCGACCGATGCAGAGCGTGTAAGTGCGTGTAGGACCACGCAAAATGCAGAGTTCCGTACTACAGTATCATTTGTGTAGTTTGTGCATACGGTTAACGGTGGTAACCTTGAAATTTAAAACTACAAATCAAATTAATTATGCAGGTGGTAGCAGTATTTGGATCAGCACAAATGGCCGCCTCTCGTCTCATCAATTTGCAGAAGCATCGCATTGCCCAATGCCGCGCAGTGCAGATCAACATTCTCGGTGAAGAATGCGTGCCCGTACAAGTGGACGGCGAGGCCTGGCTACAGCCGCCCGGCTGCGTGCGAATCATTCACAAAAACAGAGCGCAAATGATGTGCCGTTCGCGTGCGCTTGAGACTAGTCTCAGGTTGGTATTCTATACAACCAATTAATTAACAGATTTTTATAGTTTCTTATTTCAGCATTTATTCTTTAATCCGCTTACATATTGCATGAGATCTGCCATTTTTCCCCGACACTCCCCGAAATTTTCCGAACGATTGGATTGGATTTTTGGAATTGAACGATTTAAATTTTATTTGAAATTCATCGTTTCTATTAATTTGATTTTTAGTGCTTTTAATGTAGGGACGTGTTTATAAATGAAAAAACGTTAACTTATTAACTATCAAGCTCTAGATATAATTTCTTGCGTGGTCTACTAGCTTTATATTGTTTGTGTTCGTATTTTTATTGCCCGTTGCGTTCGAAATTTACTGTTGAAATTTGCTATAATACTGTATTGCTATTTTGAATTTGCTATTTTCCGATATGAAGTAGTAATTAAATATTGAATATAATTCCTTTGACAGATTTTCTAACCATTTTCGAGGTTTCGGCATGGCAATGTAACTATAAAAGTATATCGAATATTTGAATTGCATATTACCCACTCTATATGCGTAAAGCCATTCTATATATTACATAGTATAAGTACTCGTATATTGGTCTGTTGATGCGACTTACATCTTCGGCTACTGAACTTAATGGGTACTGAAGCTAATTGAGAGAGCACGATAAATACAACCTCTCCGAAAAATTACGAAGGAAAATAAAATCTAAAATCTTACTATATCTGTACCCCTTATACGACGACATACTCGTATTAATATATTATTGGAGATTACAATAGCAATCCATTAGTTGGTATTAGTTTTGGCAGATGTTTCAAAATTGAAACTAAGTAATTACATTAGTTAGTATATTGTATTATATATTATACTTTAATATAAACTTGTATGATCTATTCTATAAACCTAACGTCACTAACAATAATTAGTAACTACTTACAAGGCAAAAACTTGTCGTTGTTAAATCGATTGCTTTAATCCTGGCCATTATGCACGGTCTAAAATTACTTTAGAAGACATGTAAATGAAAAATAAGAATGGTTACCTCGTGATCTTCGTACTAAACCTCATACTCAATGCAAAATCCCGGAGTATAGCCGAGTATTGCGGTCAATGCGGCAATTTTCTTTTACCCTAGATAAAATTATACAATAACTTATGGAGCCAAAACTTTTCAACATATTTTGCTGCTGCTCTAATTTTGGTGTAAGTTTAAGAGAGTATGGCACTACACAGGACGTGGGACGAGAAGCAACAACTAAAAGCTCACGCAGCTTCAGGGGCAGCTACAAATTCAGCGGCGCAGCAATCTGCGCGTGCGCCGCTTAGCGCCGCTGAAAACGCGGCGCTCCTAGCGCTGCTCGACGACGTCAACACATTAGTTAAACACGTTAGTATTTAGAGTTAGATTTTATTTCATAACATACACTTAACATACAAATTTAAAAACAAACAGTTAAACTCAAAATTATTTACCCATAATTAAAAATTATTTTACCCCTGGATTACCAGATCCTATATTTCATAACACTTTTATTCAATAACAACTAAATACAATAAAATTTACCTAAAACAACATAAATCTTACAAATGCCCCTGAGGCAAAAAGGTCCCTAAAGAGACTCAGAGCGCCGTGGCCTCTTTTCGGCCTTCTCTGCTACTGCCGCTGCTTTCAAAGAGGTTCTACCAATATATATGACGGCGCTAGTGTATCTAAACAGGTTGCATCCCACACCAGCACCCGTACCCTACTCCACGGAACCAAGGACATACCATCCGGTCTCTAGCCAAAGGTTCCGATATATATGATCAGGGGTGCACGATACAGAATCTTGTTTTCGTGTGTGTAACTATACTTACTATATGCCTAGCGACGGAATCGCTACTGCCGTGCATTTGTATATATCAATAGCAAATCGCTTTGATAGAGATTATGCCCTTATTATTGTTACCAAGTAATTGGAATTTACCTAATTCTTATTTTAACAGCGGTTAGTTATTTTTAAATTATTTTTATCTACTTGAAAAATATTGTGACTAAACGCAGGTGAAGCTGTCGTGCATCAGCGAAGGCGCCGCGTCCGGAACAGCCGCGGAGAGCGTGGCCCAAGCACGCCGTGTCGCCGCCCGCGCCGACGCTTTACAAGACTCTGAGGGTCGGCTCCTGCCCCCGCCTTTACTACGACGCTTACTTGCGGCTCTGGTAATATTCTACACGTTATAAAGTTATTATCGGGAACTGAATGTTATCGCGTACTCACGTCACGTTCTTCGAGTATTTTAAGGAAATACACCTACCGATGGTATTCGTTCATGGAAACCATAAATATATTAATAACATACTTTATATATTCGATTTAAGTAAATATAATTTGATACTTTTTATAAAACACGGAATGAATAAACACGCGTCACTGAACCGGTTATGTAGTAAAATTTAAAAACAAAGACATTAAACAATAATAACAAATTTTATAAATTTCCATCAACAAGTTTGAAACGAGATCGTCGAATCAACAAAAAATCGCATTTTCGATAATACATTTTACGTATTTATTAGCATTTTCTTTCTCAAACATGCAATGAAATATGTTATTTATATTTATCTGTGAAAGATCGCGCCTCGGGCGCGGCTAGACGAGAGGTCTGTGATAAAATATTATATATTGTATTCGGCCGGCAATCTTGTTGTTTTCATTGCCGATCCAATCCGATCCATTTAATCCGGATTTTATAATGAATAGGGCTTATTCAACTAAAAATAAACATGAAGTTTACATTAAAACGATATACAGTTACAATCGTCTGCGATATGTGTAAAATGCGTCATTTGATTAAATACCATTATTTCTTTACTTACGTTCGTAAACTTACTAAAGTTCGTGCATATTGCTGTATTTGATATAGGTGAGGACGTCATCGACGCGTTTTGACTATGGCAACATTGGCAACCCTCCCTCTAAAGATGACACAAGTCATATTTAGGAAAGGCCTCTGCCCAGCAGTGGTAATTTTGTGGCTGAAATTACTTCCCGTAATGACAGCCAGCCATTTGATATTTCTTAGTCCGTCGCAATTATAATCACTATAATATATAGTTTGCGTTGTCTTCGCACACTCAGCCAATATGCACACTACCATTGCCGCACATAAGTGAGCCAAGTATTTGATGACCAAGTACGCGCGTTTTATACGACGTTTCTGAACACATTTGCGAAGAATAAAACACCTTTGGAATGCTTGTATATATAATATAACTGTATATTAGTAAGTACAGTATAACTAACATTTGTACTGATTCTTGATTATCTGGAAGTTCTTATGAAACCATTAACATTTTAGACCTATAATTCCACACGACTATCATTTTACAAACATCAGAGGTTGCACGTATTTTTATTTTATGGTTACATTTATTTTTATGGAGCGCGAAAACCGATGTTCACACATTTCAAGCGATTGTCTCTGTTACTTTCATAGCGCCTTAATTAGAGTAAAATATAAAGATATGCAAAATTTGCGTACCTACTACGTTCTGCGCGGTAGGCGTACTGCTGTAAGCTATTGCCACATTACCACAATTGGTAAATAAATTGAATTATACGACTAAGTTAAAATCCATCGAGTGCATATACAAACCTCGGTACTAGGGACTCGGTACTACATACTTAACTTAATAATTTGTATTTTATTACGGCACGAGTTCAGGAAAGTAACAATTATCCCGTGTGTTTAATATTTTTGTTTACGAGCCATGTTATAAGGAAGCGTGTTAAAAAATCTTAAACGACATATCTATCATATGTGTGCCAGGTGGAAAGCTGCCATGAGCTGGTGGAGGATACAGTGGCAGCGAGCGCCGGCGCCACGGCGGCCTTGCGGGCACACCTTGCTCGCTGTGATATTCACGAAGGACACGCCTTCCTGCACGTAGACGAGGTAAAATACACTAACTCCCTAAGCAAAGCCCCTATTATATATGACATAGACATAAGCTTTCAGAGAGTAATTAGGATGAAGGATATTGATAGTTTAAATACCTAATATTTATGCAACAGTGGTATAAGATGGGTCAAACAAGGCGACTGGCGTGTCTTGCGACGCGGGAAGACGCTGTAAGCATTTTTGACTCAGTTATACAATAACATTGCATACATTATTTTTTCAATCATTACACACTTACTTTTATTATATAATATGCAGAATTGTAGAACAACATACTTGTTGACCACTTCTTGTGTCTAGAAATATCTAGTTTTCTCAATATCATCGACAACAAAATAAAAAATCACTTCTTAAAATACACTGTTCATAGCAACACAAACACACTCGTTAATTAATTAAAAACTCTTAGTATATGAGCAGCAGAGCACATAGCTACATAATGTAAACTTTAACTAAATTGAAACTGGAGCAAAGGGATATCCAATGGATGTCCTTCGTATGGTCTACAATTATATCGTCGAAAATGTTAGATATGTATGATATTGAATAGCATACTTCTTTTTTAGTAGAAAGAATATTTTATATACCTACATATTTTATGTTTCTAACATTTTTTTTGGTCTCCAATTTATAAACCTAAAATATTAATTACTACAAGTTATATATAATTAAAATCCATAACATTGTTAGGTCTAATTGTTATTTAGCTTGACTTATGATGTCCTAAGGGTATGTTGCGTCCTGAACACACCCGACTCTCTAGTATCAAAAAATAAAAATACAGTCCCAGAGTCGGCGTTAGGTACGATGGAGTAATTAAGTACTAACAGTTTTGATATAAATGTTATAAATTTATAATGAATGATATTTCGACCAAAAATATTTCGATATTTTAATAGTTTGAACAAACTTTAGTATTGTATTGTATTGTATTATAATACGGGCGGGTTTCCGCAACTCGACGACTGGGCGCCTATTTTGCGTATAAATAGTTTAGTATATCAAAGAATATGTTCACGAAAGAAAATATTTATACAATTTTAGAAAAAAAATCCGCACACCGATATAGATCCGTATCCGACAACATCGAAATTAATAAAAACCTAGGTATCTGGATGGATCTCTTTCATTGACTTAAAGATTTTAAAGTGTGCAGTTAGTAATGCTTCTAACGTAAAAACGACGAGTTTTGTATTTAGTTTGAAAAGTTGGTAGTCGCTATTTTTTTTTTGTATAGTGGTGCTTGCATTTCTTTCTATAATCTAGTGTGTTAGTATATTTATAATATACTAACACAAGTGTATGAATGTACAAATGACGTAAAAAAGTAGGTACAGGAGTAGAAACAAGTATATATAAAATAAACCACCTTTATTACCAGACCTATTTCTTCAAATATCTTGCTAAAAATGTGTAGGTACATCTCAATTATAATTTTGTACAATTGACTTCAAAATTACTCTATCAATATATATAACAACAACAACATCGACTAAATCTCGCGAGTAAATGGTTAACACAGCCCATATGTTATTCAGGCACCAAAGAAAGGCAGTGGCCGAAATTGGCTTAGAGGACGTCGCAGTGTATCCGAAGGAGGGTCTACAGCGTCGCACAGCGGTATGCAAGTTCGTTCTTGGAGCGTCAAAGAAGTTCAGGCATGGCTGGAGTCTCTGCAACTTGGAGAATATTCAGACATGTTCGCGAAACATGACGTTACGGGTCGAGAACTATTGGCATTAGCGAGGCGGGATTTGCGTGATCTCGGCATTACAAAAGTTGGCCATGTCAAGAGAATCCTGCAGGCCGTCAAAGAACTCCAGTGACATCCTCGCGGCCGCTCTGAAGAGCGTAATACCTAATAACAACAAGATCCAACGTTACTTGTCCGGGGGACACAAAGTCGTAAAGTAAATCAATTAGAGTGTTTTAACAAAACAAGGTATCGAGTGTTGAAATCCGAAGTTAGGAACGATCTTTTAATATGAGCTTATGTTACTGCTACATCATAAAAGGCATTAAAATACGAGTTTCATAATAACAATAAACGAGTATATTCATGCCTCACTATGTACACTGCTTTATCTCTAACACATGTTATAAGCTCTCTATAATTTCTGCAACCGCATACAATAGTAATTTTTTTTATTAGAGTTTTAGCTACCAGGGCAAAGATCATCGCAAATAATATACAAACTATAAAACAAAATACACTGTGTAAACAATTTACACTCTCTTAAATAAAGAAGTAACTTCTAACGCTTAACACTATATTAAATTAAGTGTAGGCATAATAGGCGTACCATATTTATAAAAGGTCGGAAAAGTTAAAAAAGATCAAAACAGAAATTATACAATTCTAAATGTGTTAATAGCTCCCACACAGACGACGGAAACTTCTTGGTTTTTATCAGTTTGCTAGACAAACCAATAAATAATAGTCCGAAAAGTCAAACGAAATATTAATGGTGGCGAAATGAAACTTTTTCCAAGCAACCTTTTTTTTATCCAGAGACCAAACTAGAGTCGGACCCAATTCTTCTATAGGTGGTTTGTATACGTATAGTAAGCAATTTATAGTAATTTTTCGAAATTTAAATGATACATTATAAACTAATATTCGATGTTATTGTGAAACTATAATAACCATTTCAGTGATAAGAAACTTGTTCTACGTAAAACAGTTTATCATTATGGTAGTTATAAATGTTATAATCTTATAATATCCAATATTTATATAGGAAGGACAAGGACATATCCAATACTATTATTATGGAGAGTTTATGATATGTATATAGATAAAACTATTAGCTACAAAAGAAATTTTATAAGTTAATTTTGATTGATGATGCAGAAGCTTAAAAGCTCTATAGTTATACTTAAAGTTTACACCATGTAGTATGAATTTATGATACATATATTACTTAAATAGAGACCACACATACAGCAGTTCCATTTCTTTGTAACCATACCAATGTTACAAAGAAATGGAACTGCTGTATCGTATTAACAATAAAGGCCGATATTAAGAGCCACATCTAAATAGCATACCTATTATAATACATATACATCATGTTATTGACATATACTTTTTAAACAATTATTTAAATGTGACCATCAGTACTAATCTTGAATTTATGATTTATAAATACGAAGTCTTTTGACGTAAAATAACCAAGTAAACACTTGTTCAATATCCACATAGGTGAGCTATATATATAAGGTGCTAACAAATTACTCACGGATATTTATAAAGCTGATACTTAGTACTCGGTTCTCGGAGTACATTTAAGAATGAATCATCATTAGTTTTGTTATGTTTTTTGGAGAAACTACGAAACAAATTTGCTGCCTACATTAGAACATCCTGATAATAAGATAACTAAATGAGACGTCTTCACTAACCTCTTTAAACTATAATTAAACTGGCCGCTTAAAGTTAAGAAATCAAATACATAATGGATTTAAGAAAAACAGTGTTAAAAACGTCTTGACAGGTACACAATAGGGGTTATAATTTTAAAATTATATATTTTTTTGTGTGGGGTAAATGAAAACAAAAAAATTATGTACATATGTAGGTTCCTTAATTACAGTTAAAAGTTAATTGTTTTAATGAACCATATTATCTATAAACCGCTCTTAAAATAACCGTGAATAAATTGTTAGCACCTTATATACAGTATGTATCTAATCGAGAGGCAAAGCATTTAAACTCGTTGATAGCCGTGTCGAATTTTATACTATTTCGCACTATATGTTACTGTATACCGATTATCTTTTCATTAACCATATTACTAGATGTGAAACCGGCTTCGCTCGAGCAAACCCCCTATTTTTAACCCGGAGACTCAAACATACTTACCGAACGCACCCCGCGCACCCGTCACTCTCAAGTGGTCAACAAACAAAATTAATAAGGCCAAGCGATTTCTCAAAAATTAACTCTTCTAAATGCAAAATACGCGACCTTATTTGTCACTTAAACTTTCACGGGTTCAATGCTTTGTCTCTCGTATAGATACATAATGTATACATATATCGGTAAAATCATAACTTTAGCTAATATACTAAAAGACTGACTACGCTACGGAAGCGCGAGGTCTTGTTTTCTGTAGCACGCGGGAGGCTATTGCGTCGCGGCCCCCCTGGGCCCTGTCTGCTAACAAAGCTTCGCGGCAGTGCTTGTTGAATGATCGCGTAAAACGTTTCTAGCTATGTATTGATCTTCCGTTTAATGCGACTGTATATTTGTTTTCGTTTATTAAAAGAAACCTCTTTACTAGCCAGTCTTCTGCGGGCTTGATACATACATTTGTAACTTTTTTACTAACACGTACTTACAAGTTAGGCACGTGATTCAAGGCGCATGTACAACATCACTGTATCCAAATACCTGTTACAAGTTCGGCTACCGTTTTGATCTGAAAATGATCTAAGAAATGTTAATGTCTTCTAGATAGATAGATTAACACTAACAAACTATGATTATTAATACATTATGGTTCTTGAATCTTATACTTATAGATGTAAGAGTTTTGAAGAGCCATGTATTCTTAAGTGTCTCTCAATAGTTATTCAAACATATATTATGAAGGTACCTTTATATCATAAATTATAATATAACAACGTTTATCATTAGTCATTACCATATTAATGGCTCTTTATATAAATTTAGCATCTCTATATGATTACTTATTATTACTTATTAAAAAGGTGCAATTCTTACTTATTATTACTTATTTTATATGTACTTATTAAAAACCTAATCTTATTGCTATACTTAACCATCGATGTTTGGATCTGTTCTACACTTACTGTCGACCGCTCTACTGCGTACGATGGTCGACTTCATGACTTGTGTACAATTATCGTAGACAAAGGAATAGACATCGAAATCGCTACCTCCTTTTTTCAAAACTCTACGAACATACATGTTTTGGCTTTTATCTCTGCAATAAAACTCATACTATGGTAACATATTTTTCTACTCGTGCCTAGTTATTCGTAAAATTAATAAAAAGTTCTAATTAGTATATACAATTTTAATAAAATTAATTTTGATGGTTAAGCTAATCTCTAATAAATGATTATAATTAGGTAGATAGTGTCAGCTAAAATCATAACTCTCTTAAATCTAATCGAAGGAGTTAAAAATATTGAATTATTGTATATTTTAACGTATTCAAGGTGCAAGGCTCTTAACTCTTGCAAATGGATTTAAGTGATTTGTGATTTTATTCGACTGTATGTATACAACAACCTGGTAAGTTAAACACGGTACGTCGTTGGGAACAGATACGGCGAATTTATTAGCTACATGTACATTTATATATCATCACTTAATGTAGGTAGGTTTCCTATTAGCCGCCAATAATTTTAGAGATAAATAAAACATACATTTATTTAACATAGAATACCGAGATATCCAAACTCCCAGTCCTATCTGTCTAATCTCTGTTTATGTACTGTGTACCGAGCAACTAATATTAGGCTCTATGTTTTTAACTCTATAATCACTTCTATAAACGAGGTATTTCCTGTAAGCAGGACGCAAACGCACCACAATACTTATTTCAATAAAAATATGATATTGTTCTGATAAAGCTTAACTTTATAAAAACTCGAAGTTTTGTCATACAAACTTGTATTTCATAGTATAAAATTTCATAGTAAGCATGTATTTTACAGTATATTATACTAGATGCCTACCTACTTAATATGTACTTACCTATCGTTAGTCGATATTAAACATAGGAAGTTATGATAATAAATAGTAACTTAGAATAGTTCGTATTCTCTACAATATGAAGTTTAAACCAAATTCTAAATCAAAACAAGCAATGTTTGTTTGTTTGTCGTGATGAGTGTTGTAAGAATATTGTATTAATTGATAACTTTTCAAAATGTGATCTATTCTTCTAAATCTGATTAATAATAATTGTTAATAGGATTGTAAATCTATTAAGTGTATAACTTGTGTGTGGCAAATAACGTGTGCTATTGTGGGTATGAAATTGTGTTTAAGTACAGTCTGTTTGTGCAGTCGGTGGACTTAGCACGCTCGGGGCGCTACGAGGCATGAGCCTCAGGGCTGTAGTGGCGGCAGGCTCTGCAGTCCACAGGGCTCTCTTGATGTTTGCCTTAGCCTTATACAATATTTATATTTCAGGAGTAAGCACATTTCATTCTGTTTTCTAATTGCATTACTCCATTTACATTTATCTAGTCCTGGTTCGTGTTTGTGAGTGTGTTGTTTTTCTATCGTTCAACATCCTGACTGTATTATAATTATAATAATTAAATAAATATTATAAAAATGAGACATGTGTTGATTGGTCAGAAGTATGAATATTTTATTCAGTGTTAATGTTACCATATTTAGGTAAATAACTCTGTTTACAATTTAGTATTCTCCTTAGTTAAAACTTGGCAACCAAAGTTGCAACATATACTTATATTATACAGACTGAAATGTATGTCCTTGAACGTAAGAATCTCGAAAAATATTCGTGTTAGTACTGCGGCAATCTAGTCGATATTAGTGAATATTCAAATGTACTATCAATCTAGTTCTCGATAATTAGTTTTGGTGGGGACCTTGAATATTGTTCTTAAGTAATTGACTGTTTTTTTACGTAGTTCTTATTACTAAATCACACTTATACTTGCACGACCGATGGTAGATATTTGCCAAGTTAGTTATAGGAACTCCAAAATTTGTAACTAAAAATAAAAACTTTAAAAATTAACCAGCCAAGAGCATGTTTGGCCATACTCAGTGTAGGTCCGTAACTCAAAAATGGTTCATTCAAGTACAAAATAAATTTCCAAAAAAAATCTGTTAATCAAAATTTAGAGGATAAAATGTGCCTCCCGTACCCCACAATTTTTTTAGCTTCATATATTGACCTTATCAAAAATTTATGGCAAACCCCTATTCTTTATGAAATAGCTTTTTAACGACACCGCTCACATTAGAACCCAAAAAAATACTCACTATTAAATATATTAATACTTCATAAGGCAGAAAAATACATTATTATGAATCTACACTAATATTATAAAGTCGAAAGTTTGTGAGTGTAAATGTTTGTTACTTCTTCACGTCTAAACGGCTGGAGCGATTTTAATAAAATTAGGTATGGAGTTAGCTGACACCCTGGATTAACACATAGGCTACGTTTTTTTGGTATAAACCGCGGGTTCATCTAGTATAAAATAATACATAACCTATGACAACCTAACTTAAGTATAATTTCATTTACATCTACATATAAAAGAAAGCACAACACCGCGTCTGCCTGCCTTTTAGAAAATCTGAACCGTTTGAGATATGAAAAACAATAGAATGGTGGCATTGTTCCTATAATTTAGGTCGAAATAAAAGCCGATGGTTGTCGGTGATATACGCTTATCTTTTAAGGTTAGCTTACTAAATCCTGTACCTACCTATAACTTATAAAAAAATAACAATGGATGTGTTATTTTCACATTATACAGGTTCACAATATAATACAGGTTTTGTATGCATTAACATTTACACCGAAGAATTTAAACCTTTACATGAATGAATTAAAAACTGATATTCGGCTACTATTCAGTATCCGACCTAATTCGCCTGAATTTTAGTATCCGGCCGAGTACCGAATAGTGGCCTAGTAATCAGCCGGATACCGTATATTTCGTTAACCACATACCTACATAACGGTCATCGAAGGGTAAAAAGTTTATAAACTGTGAATACTGATTTTTAATAATTAATTTATTACTTAATTTTAATAATTTAGTATTATTATTAATAATAATACAATTTATTCAATGTCCGCAATGCATTGTATGGATCATAGATTGTAAATAAATAATTTGATTATGCCTGTTGATTTGGCGCGATTTTTGTCAAGTCAAGTACACAGCCCACGCAAGAGCGAGTTCAGGAAAAACACATTGCACCTGTGTAGTAAATAAAGGAAACAAACGATAAATGATGGTAATAAAGTTTTAAGAGGATACCTAAATATAAGCATTCACACATGAAAATGTATAAACCAGAAATAACTAATAAACACAGCATTATTTTTTGTAAAACGACGACGGAACAGTCATTGTTTTATTAGTTTAAAATACTCAAATCAACCTGGACAGCCTTGCGTTTTAGCCGGACATAAACAAAAATATGAGGTACTCTTAACATTTTTGGCACTAACTACAGGGTGAATCAACATTTTGTTTTTCATCGGTGAATGCTGCTGCCCATCATCCACTGGTTTTATTTTTGTCGTTTTTTTTGTCGCCTCTTAAGACACCCACTGAGAGCTAAATGTAATTAAGGTAAATTATTAAATTATTTTTTTTATACTGTTATATTGACAGTTTCTAAGATTTAACGTTCTCTTCGCTTTAAAAAAGCGAAGCTCAAGATCATTAATTAATTCACATTAATTTAATCGCGCATTGTCGAATTTACACGTTTAAGAACATATTTGACTAAATATTAAATTCAAATTATTACAAACTATCACCATTATTTTAAGTGATGATGAAAATGAAGTAGCGCCCGATAAAAAGTTAAGTTTTAATAAAAATTAACAAATTATAAGTTATAATTATTTTCTACTCTGAATCACAAAACTTATATCACATGATAGAATATTATCTTGTTACTGTAACCGTCATCGTAATTCAATTTTAGTGATATAAATAGAATAATTAATCTTTCTTATTCTGCGATGTACCAATCACACCGGCGAACCTTTTCGATCCCAATTTACTTTATACTTTACGTTTACGTTGACGTAAATATTAATTCAGGTCGTTTATGCAAAGAAATGGTATTGTTTCATTATAATTAATGTTTAGAATAAAAATTAAGTAGATCAGTATTTTTACCTAATCATCTATTTCTAACTTTTATGTATTATTAATTTATATTATCTCCCAAAAGATGTGTTATCGTCCAAAATATACCAAGGACGTTTTGCGGTCTAAAGAATCTAAATATCGATATTACAATTGAATACAAATCTTTTTACCCGGTATTTCCTGTGCTAATTGAGTTTAAGAGTGTGTCATGGGAGACCCGTTGATGTTATGTAAGTGCGTATTTCCATGACGATTGTGTAATTAATCTCTCGTAAATAAAAGATCAACATATCACGAGGATATTATATATTTTTATGATGTTTGGTACCTATTACTACAGTTTACTATGGTTTCTACTTAAAAAAAGTGTGTTTAACAATGTAATGCTAACTTAATAGTCGTTAAAAGGAAAAGGGCAAAACCGCTTCTAATAACATACATACGTAATCCCTATTTTTTCTAAAGAGAGTTTCCGTTTTATAAAAAGGTTGTAGGTACAGTCAAGTGTAAAAATACGTTCACTGCAAAAGTTTCAAAAATGTGTATCGAGCAACTCTATTGTACAGTAAATAAGGTTGTAGGACGGTTTTATGAAAGGAATATTTCGGTACGTATTTTTGCACTTGACTGTACGAAAAATGTTTTTCCATAATGACTATATAGACAGAGGAAAATGGACTTCGTTAGTACGTAGAGACGGTCTTCCGTTCCATTTCCTCATACGTATGGTCTCTTTAAGTTTTTACTTAGTTGGTGAATCCAAAGATAAGTACAGTTGACAATAAAATATGTTAAATTAAGGCATTTTGATTATTAGGTCTGCTGGATCAGAACTGTAAATTCTAGTCAATTGATATAAAATATAATATAATATGGGTTATGGAAAAACGTGGCACATTACAACATGACACAAATGACTTGCAATAGAAACATGACACAGTGCAGGACGATATTACACGACGGTGGGTTTTCTTTTTTTTTAGTCATGCCCAGTAATTATGCCGAAATTAGACTAGCAATAAGAAATGTACAAACACTATACTTCCTCGATAGACTTGCATTCTGTAACCAATAGGTACCTACAGCTAACGTAACTGCCATTGGAGCAATACTCAAGCTCTTGACGAAAAACAAAGCTAAATTACATATGCGACCAGCGTTACTTGTTACAAGTCGTACCCAAATACATAAAAAAATAGCCCTGACAAGTTCCTTCTGCAAATTTTGTAGCTTGTGCAACTTGTACGTTCAGACACAATAATACTTGCAAAACTATACTTCTGCAAGCAACTGCTAACATGTAAAAAGGCACGGCAAACTGATTTTTTTTCACCTCAAAATCAAAATTTGTTTTTCACACCACCAGCTCGCATGAGGCACTTTTTTTCCCCGCTAGGAGGGAACAAAGTGGCATTTTTCTGTTCTAGATGACGTTTGCTTATTTTTTCACCCAGTCAATGTATGAAAATTATCGATTCGAACCTTTTTACATCGATTAATTGTGTGCTTTGTTTGTAAATTTAATGTTGACATATAAGTAGTTATTCCGCCTTCGTGTACGGTGAAAATTTTACTCCTGTGTTAAAGAGTGGAATGTGAATAGGTTGATCAATCGCAATATAGGTACATATTATAGTATTTTATTTGAACAAGGTACATAATTGATATGTTTAAATAATATTAAAAATGTAAGCTTTCGGACTGTTGCCTCGCTCCTACTTTTATGCGATAAGTGTCAATTGAAATATTTGTTTCAGTACACGGTGTCCGATATATTTTATTTTCTTTAATGGTGTTGTGAAAAGCAGTATGTGTCACATAATTATAGTTATTTATGCGACAAGAGAGGATAGTTGGTTTTTCTCGCGAGTGTTTATTCTGAACCCCGAGTAAGCGAAAGATTCTAAGTTAGAATCTTGAGCGTAGCGAGAGACTCAAAAACACGAGATGTAAAATTTACTTTATTTCACTCCCTGGAGTGAAGAAAGGCGGACTTTCTTTACTCCTTGAAGTGACGAAAGTCAAGGTTTTTTCACAGGGAAGTAGGCTAGTTCAAGCTGTTGAGGTGAAAAATAGTTTTGTTAATCCAGCTAGATGTCAAAAGAATGGTGCCGCGGGCCGCTACTTTCTAAGGCGTGAATTATACCTAATTTATAAATATGTAACTTACTTAACAAAAAAATCTACGAATGGTTTACTCGGATTTCATTGTTATAAATATTGTTTTTTACCCAAGATAACTATATTTATTCGTAGGTACTTGCTTTTTAACATTTGGTTACCTAAGATTATCATATCAATAATTATTACTTACATTTAGTAAATATCTATATCTTGAAGTAATTAGTCTATATCTAGTATTTGTTAATTAGTTGGTACTTTGATACCTGTACGTCGCTACTGAAACTTCAGAATCTACATACATATTATTGATATATTCGCTAATGTATCAGTTATTCTACTTATCTGACTACGTATTTGGTATCTAAATTTGGGAAGGTTTTTGAAGTAATATGTCCGCTAGCTTAAATATAATATTCATGGAAATCAGTTTACTTCAAATGTCTTGTTCCATACATTCGGTCTAGATTTTTTTTTATTGATTAATAATAATAAAATGAATTATATTACTTGCTTTCATAATTTTTTCTTCATTTCCAGTCATATAATTAAATCATAATATTCATAATACTCACACCCAAACAGAAGTATACCCTAAAGGCGCTCCGTAGACGATAAAAAAGTTTCAAATGGATCCCTATTTATCTTTATTTACTAAGGCATATTTTATTTGTTTCCTAATTTGAGACATGTGGATGATAGTAAGATAGGTTGCATACCAATTTGTATTTCTATTTAGTAATCTATCTACTTGAGATTTTTTTTAAACTACTTATCGTAAGCTACAAGTATATACATCGATTATTTATCGAAACTATTAGGTTTAAATCGGCAATGGTTGTGTCTAGCGTCTCATTCCAACTTTGTAGCGACAGGCTTCTACTTCATAATATCAAATAAGGTGCAAGTCAGAATACTCGACATGTCAACAGAAAATATTTATTTTAATCACGATATAATGCTCATTTAGGATTATATCAGTTTCATATATTTTGAGAGCCGGCGCATTTACTTTCGTTACTCGAATGGAATTGTCACCACATAGGTGATGAAAAAAATATGGGAATTCGTTAGTCAATCGGATTTTGGGTACAGTCAGCAGCAAAAGTTGCTAAGCGTTTGAAGTGTTCAAAATGACCTACACGCGCTCTTATTCTCTTGACAATAGAGACGTGTTGACCTCATTTTGAACACCTCAAATGCTTAGCTACTTCTGCTGCTGACTGTACGAGTAAATGTCAGGTGGTTTTGCTGGCATTCCCAATAAATGTAATTTCAATATAAATAAATAACATACTTTAGGACTTGACCATTAAACTTACTGTCCCATTAGATGTCAGCCAGTTATTTATTTTTAAATTATGATGAGAAATATTAAAGTTACAAGTAACATTCCGTACAGTTAAAATTATTCTCATCTTATTAATCGCTATTTAAACTATGTAAATGTCGAGTAGTTACTAGTTAATGCCGCGTCGAGTATTAGTAGGTACTTCCACGTTATCTATTGTCAAATAATATGTACTCAGGATACCAATACATTGTTCTATCTAAATGCGAGCAAGTAATTTGTAATTATTACATTTATATTGAAATTATGTGTAAAAATCGTGGGAGGATCAGTATATTGTTCTATTTGCTTATATCTATACTGCGCCACTAAGCATAAGTGCAGTTACTAATAATGAAATCTCGTTCAAATTCTTACTTAGAAAATAGGTTTTATACAACAACTGCAACAACAGATCATTTTATTAATAATTTTATAGTATGTATATATTTTATTGAAATGAATGAATCTTTGAACTAATTATGATGTTCATTTTGTGAATAATTCCCCTTGTTTGTCCAGGTCCTGCAAACAAGTACCTACTAATCATTTTATACCAGGCGAATTTGTGGACGTTATCAGAAATTAACTGTTCAGCCATTTTAATTTTATCCTTTTATCACGATCATCGTACATGTAAACAAAGTGATTTAGGTCAACCCAATTCTACTAAGCTTCTTTTATAGTTAGTTTGTCACGTATCATTCGTTCAAATGATGTAAGCTAAGAGGTCACCCCGTTTATTTCATGTCATAGGTCATCTCATAAAAACTTTAGATCTCAAGTGTGCATTTATTTTTACTAGTGTTGTGTCATACCTACTTATACCTAAGATTTTACTACTTATGAAATTTACTTAATTATTTGTTAATTTTATGACTTAAGCATGGATAATTATTGTACTTATTTATATTTGGTATTTCAATAAAGGTACTGTTACTCATAATGAGCTTTGTTTATATTTAACCTACACATACTACTCCAAATCTCACTGTATATAGATAACCATGTAATTAAATTACTGCTGATGCTGCTAAAAACTAGTTATTACTAAAATAAAATCAACTTAAATCAGAAAGGCAGTTGGTTAAGATTGATATAGGTATTTAGTTTCTATTAAAACATATTCATAAGTTTCATAACGTCATAACTGACTGATCGATTCAACTCGAACTGTCTGTGAACCCTCTTAACCCTTAAATGCATGATTTTTTGTATAACTTTTTAATAAATTGAAATAGATGTGTCATGTTGTATAGATTGAGGAAAAAATAAAGAAAAAAATCATAGTATTTAAAAAAACATATATTTTTTCCGAATAAGACTTGATGCATATATACATCACTATGCATTAACGTCTAAACGCTAAAGATTACATATTTAACAGTAAAATTATAATCTGCAATTTATTATTACATTTGTTCTCGTATCTTTATAGCACAAAACAAATAACTTAACGTACAACAGATAGACTTCACCCCAAATAGCATTCTCCACCAGTCAACCTTTGGGCAAACAGAAAATTTAATAATTATATACCTATGTCTTTCCCGTTCACGGAACAATGTAGCTTTGCGAATCTGAATCCGGCCGAATGCTCATGACTAAGTTTTTCGAAATAAACCCTAAACAGGTTGAGCTACTTTTGGCAAAGTGACCCGTTTAATAATAATGAACATGTTTGAGACTCACTGGAGTTTTCTACATAATATTATTGATGGAAATATGTAAAACAGTTATTTCTTGGATTCAAACAAAGAGGCACATTACATTTTGAGCAAGACCAAGATGTTGTCCCGTTGCAACTAGGTATTTTGCACCTAAGACGAGTAGCAATCATAGGCCAGTGATCAACGCCATCTTTTCTTACGTATTACGTATCTACGTTTGGAAGAGGATGACTAGTACCTTTTCGTTTCTTGGCTTGTAATTGTTCTTCGATGGAAGCATTACTTGGACGTCCTCTTTTGATGCCGTAAGTTAATCCAATATTGCAAAGGACATCAGCTAATTCATTGCGAAATTGACCAAGATTCGGTAGTTGTTTCTGAGGAACACCCTTTGCAATGCAATTCTTCTTCATTAAGACCCAGGAATTTATTACGGCCAAGTCCAAAACGTGATAAAATAATCGTAAGTACCATTTACGGCTCTTGACCCTGACGCTATAGCGGCCTAAATAGCTATCCATTAGGTCCACACCACCCATATGCATGTTATATTCTTGCACAATTTTTGGACAAGGTATTTCCACTCTTAGTTTTTGTTTTTTATCATAACGTGCAGTTTTTCCCATCGGCTGGGAACCAATGTAGTCAGATAAAAGCGTAACTATCTTGTTATCTTTCCATGCTGTTACCGAAAAGTCAACCCCGTCAAAGTGCGTAATCCTTTCTTCATGTGTTCCCCTTGGAACTGCTGCTTTCAACATCTCTTTTTTATCCGGTAAACGACAGTTTGGAAGTCTATTTTGCTGCACGGTACCAACGCAGTGTATTCCTTGTTTTGCCAGATGATAAATCAGAGGCAAGGAAGTGTAGAAGTTATCGAAGAATACGATGTGATTTCTCATCCTCGGAATCACCCTTGCTAAACGTAAGACCACATTGTTTGTTACTCCCAGGTCCGGCTCACCTGTTGGTCTATCTTTATTTTCTTGCCCAGAATAAATTTCAAAGCGGTATGCATAACCCATAAGACTACACAAAACGAAGAGCTTATATCCCCATTTGTGAGGTTTATTAGGTAGATATTGTTTGAGGAAGTGTGCGATTTTGGTAGAGCACATTTGCTCGTCTATAGAGAGGCGTTTGTCCACTGGTATTGATGAAAACCTTTCATTTAAATGCTCTATTACTGGCCTAATTTTATGTAATCGGTCGTGATCTGGGTGCTCTCTTGGCAAATGTTTGGTGTTATCATTGAAATGCAGCAAACTACGTATAAGCTCAAATTTATTTACCGGCATAACGCTTTTTACAGGCTCGTAACCATATTTTTCGTGCCAAACACACTCGGAAATCGTTGGACAGACATAAATAAAATAATGCCTATAAATTGTTGTATGTCTCTGCATGTTATATTCTGCGGACGAGCTGGGTCTTGTTGACACGAATATAGATTTGTTTCATCAGAAATTTTTTGGAGAAAATCCGGAGTAAAGAAATAATTAAAACATTGATATGGCGTATCAAGATCTAGTATTTCCTTATCGGTGGATTCGGTGGTGTTGGGATGAGGTGTTATTGAAGTTTCGTCGTATGAAATATTGCCTACTTTCCAAATTAGCTTTCGTTTGTCGAAATGTGGAATATCATGTCTATCTTCAATGAGTGGCGGATCGCTATCATCCTGTTCAGTATCATCAGTATATTCATCGTGCGTATCACGACTGTCATCAATATCGTCCTCTTCCAGTAAATCTCTCAAAATTTCTTTAGCATCGCTGTAAAATAAGTCATTATCATCATTCTCGTCATCCAACCCATCTTCAGATACAGTACCATCTTCTAACGCGGCCAATAAATCTTCGATATCCCTATCTAGTAAACGTTTCGCCATCCTTAAAAAAAACATGACAATAAATATATTTGCAAAACTAAAGTTAGCACTAAAATAATATAATATATAGGGCATTTCGTATGAATCTACGATATTTATTTTTAAAATTATTGGTCCTTTAAACATAATAATAGTCGAAATTCCGATGTTTCAGATTTAGCTATTCAAATGAAAAAAAAAAACTATTAAACTTGCCGTTTTGTATCGGTGTTTTGTTGCTCTTTTTAATAGACATTATTTTTTTAATGAAAAAAAATTGTACAAAAAACGGAAGTGAGACTCAAAATAATCTTTGATCAATTCGACTAATTTTTTATTTTTATTTTTTTTGTACCAAAATATAGTCACAATGTTATTTAGAACACGCTAAAAGTTTAATAGTGGAATCTCAATGACTTAGATACCTAGGTTACTTTTTAGTTGGCTCAAATACTTTACGGTGGCGTTTGGGTAAAAAAAAAACACTTCCAGTTTAAAAAAAAATGAAGCGGCAAAGTAAAACTTAGTAAACTAAAACTGTTTGCATCATTAGCTACCAGCAGAAATTACTAGTAGGAAACTTATTTACCTGAACATGATGAAATCTGACGAAACAACACTATTTAATCTTTGTTATTGGAAAATTGCGATAATTATATCAAATAAGGTGGATTACTTCATGTACAATAACAACGAAAAACCACTTCTAGAAAAGGTATTTTTCCAAATTATTTACTATTTTTTTATTATTTTATTATCAACATCACATAGTTATGTTTTTTGTTTACTAATTACTACATATTGTTTAATTTATTACAGGTGGTCAGTGTCAAACAATCCGTATTTAAATTGCTACTTCCTGATTTCATGTTGTGCCAATTGTTCTACGATGTGTTACCAATTTGGGTAATAGATCTCGAAAAAGAAAACTTAACTTTAAAAGGAGACGTATGTGAATGTGGGTTCAATAATGATAACGCACATTACTATGACACGGAAAGATTTCTGCCCGATATGTTTTGCGTAAGATGTGCTAGGCCTCTGTTTAATTTCCATAAGTAAAGTCGTAAATCATAGCAAATAGTTGTTTTGTTGTTGTGTAGGTATATTGGAGCATCACTCAGTGCGACGTTGAATAACCTATCTTCCTAAGTAGGTACCTAATTGTAATTCCACTATGAAACTTTTAGTGTAAATTTAATATTATCTATATGTATTTTAAAGGGACTTTTACTTTAAGGCCACGGATGCCAATTTATAAGAAAATTATTCTAAAACTTTTCAATGACTATACAAAGAACGAAACAATAAAGTAAATTCTAATACAACCGATTTTGCATGGTGATGTATTTACGCATCACATATAAAACACAAATTTTCGGAAAACTATACTATTATTATCAAACCTGTTAATAATATACATTACACTTACCTTTTATCCTTTTCAGAAATAATTTTTACTTGCAGTTCTTATTAATATTTATCAATAAATTTTGAACTTGTAAATTTCGCGGCAACCAGTGTAGCATCTTACGCGCCAAAGATTGAAAATATGACACTACAGAAAAAAAAACTATCAAAAGTTTATGGGTGCGTTCAGAATCTAACACGTAAACGTCACATTTATTAAATAAAAGTAATAAATGTGATTTTGGATAACTGCATATTGAGCCACGGACCATCAAATATACGATGCATATATACATCATTATGCATTTAAGGGTTAAAGATAAAGAAGCATAAAAAGCATTGAAATAAAATGTACATTACGCTTAAGCCACCGAGATATTCAATAATGTCTACATCGAAAAGTTGGCACACATACTAATATGTACAGTACGAATATATATACCTATATGGTGAATCTTATATCGTGAACAGTAAGTATAAATCAAAAAAATATTATAGAACGTCCTTACACAAATTGGCTGAGCCTCAAGGTAAGCTTAAGAAGGCTTATGTTGTAGATGCTCAGCCAACGATATACAGTATGTAAACTTACTTAAATCATCTATTTAAACCGGTTGATACTCACGTCGTGTTTAGTGGTTTACCACATGTTTTGTAGTACCTATTTGTGCAATATTTATAATTTTATCATTATAGACTAATTATAACATCTTACCTTTTTCGAAGTCGGTTAACTCTAAGAGTATCAGCCTGTGGTGTAATGATTACGTCGTTACGGATGACCGCAAAATCATTGTTAATAGGTAACTTTCATTAGAGTATCTTCTGTTCAAGTAGTTTTACGATCGTGTTAAAGCAGGGATCGTTACCGGTATTCTTAATACCGCTTAAAAATTAGGTATAACCGGTTATAGTTGCATTTCGCTATTTATATCGATAAAGCTCAGATTAGCGGTATAATCAAAACCGATATTCAAATATATTAGCGGTTTTCCCAATCGACACCAATACCTCTATTTAGCACCAAGGAATTTTTAGTATAACTGGAATAAGCCCTGTGAAAAATACCAATGAGTGAAACGTGCTTTATGTACATTTAATTAAGGTTTACTTTCGCTCGCCGAATATAAAGAAAAAAAACGAGCCGAGTAGGACAGCTAGTACACAGACCTCTGTCCCTTTCTGAATGAGGCTATTCCAAGAATAATATTAGATCTATGGCAACCCAAAGTCAACTAGACCTAGTGTAACCATGCTTGTACATGGACGAGGACTATTACACAACAGGACAACATTAATGTTGGTGTTGAGATAAAGTACTTACACTAAACATATTTATTAAAATTTGTAAAATGTGGTTTCATTGTCATTGTATATTATAATAGAGGGGGTAGTATATAGCAATTGGGGCAAAGTAATTCCCACAGAAGCGGGGTTATAGTGGTTTAATTTTCTGCGTGTATTTTTTGATATACCTAATAAACATATAGAATATATAAGTGTACAAAATGCGAATTTTCACCCGGTAAAGATTTAAAAAAATCAACATGTAAAACACAAATCGTGTGTGTCAATTACAGGAGACACATGGAGAACACTTTAACATATTGCGGCCACCGACTACCAGCGACCCGGTCATCGGTCCGTCTGGTTTGTTGATGTCCGACATTACCGATTTACATATCTAAAAATTAATGAAGAAGGCTGTATATGATATATAAATAACCTATAAGGCTGTCGGAGAGAAAAGAAGATTGGTGTTTACTCCACCGACACTCTTAAATTTGAACACCGCAAGAGCTTATTTTTTCTTTCACCATCTGGTTATTTATTTTTAATTTTAGAAATCATCGTCATAACCTCTTTTACCATTTAATTTCTTGTAATTTGATACCACAGACGATTTTTAATAAATTTTATAAGTATTCGAAGTTAACATTTTTGGGAAGCAAAAAAACGCATGTAGTATGTCAAATAGATACAGAGCTGCCGGCGTGGCCTCTACACCGATCTAGTACATAAGAACACAATTGTATTTAATGGAATTTTCCTAACTTCTAAGATTAACGTGGTCACCCTATAGAAAGAGACAAAGGTCTGTGTGGTAGCTATCTCACTAGGCTCGCTTTTTTCGGGCTAGTACTCGATCTAGTTATATTATTATATCTATGTTTAGCACTTTACCCCTAAAAACTATTACCGGTAATAGCCGTCAGTGTCAATAATATACTCGAGTCGTATGACAAACTAATTTACTTATACAGTATATAGTTGACGACACTTCAGCCAGCCATGCACATTGTCAGCGGGACTCATAGGGGTGGCGAACCTAAGCCCAATTAAAACAAATATAGATTTATCCTATTCAAAACATAATTGAAAAAATATTTGTAGTACTTAGTAATAGTAATAAAAAATACTATGTATGTATATTCCTTGGCTGAATAGGGGTGTTGACACATATTTAATTAATAACAAAATTAAGTAAAATGGACAAATAATTACAAACATAATCAAGGCAAACGCGTAAAAATAATTAAAAATATATGTTGACGTGATTCAGAGGTCACAATTTAAAAAGTATAAAATTCAGATTGTATATGTATAACCTTGGTACCATTCGATTTCTCACGTTTTACTGAAAAATAAAATGCAATGCAACTATATAACATAAACACAAAATCTCTCGGACTCAATAGCAAGGAAGCAGAATTAACATCTTTATTTCCCCAAGTCCTTACCTGGTAATGGGTAAAATAAATAAAAAACCTCATTTATTTGTTGCCCAGAAACGAAATAAGGAACTAACCAAAACATTTTCAAAGAAATACGGCTGTAGCATTTTTAGGTATATATACTTTCGTGGGAATCAGAGATGTTTAAAGAACCAATGTTTAATATAATTCCTATTTATTTAACATAAAAGTAATAAATCAAGTACCTAAGTATAGGTACAAATACTTCTCAAGTGTAGTGACAAGTTGACAACCCTGTTCCGACACTCATAGTTCTGTCATAAAATTATACATGAAATGGCGGCGCTACCGCGAACAACGATATTCGTAAATTTCGGACGATTGTCTCTGTCTTAAGCCTTAATTGGAGTAAAAGAGAGATGCTCTAAATATACGAACTTCGATGTTCGTGGTACCGGGCCTAAAGTGATGAAGTATGTCTTGTCATTCAATAGAGATTTTGACAGCCATATCTTAGGGAATAAGGGATAATTGATTAACAATTTGTAAGAAACTATCGCCTTAACGACTTTAGTGCTGGAATAATGTAAAGTACCTATTTTGCTCGCAAAAAAAGCGTAACATGTATGAAATCCTGCGGCGCTTCCGTGTTTCTCGAGCGAATGCAGAGACCATTTTACCAAAAACGCGTAAGATGTATGCAATCCTGCGGCGCTTACTGTTTTTTTCGAGTTGATGAAGTTTGTATTGGAGAGATATCTTCGATATTTAGTATATTACTTCATTTTTTTTCATACTTTTTTACTGTTTAAACCTTCCCTGAGCTATTACAAATATTTCGAGACCAAAATTAGCCAAATCGGTAAAGCCGTTCTCAAGTTATAGCGTGACCAAGAGAAATAGGGGTTCATTTTTATATATATAGATAGAGAGATTACAGATATAGTGAGAAATTATTTTCCTTCTGAAAAACTCGTACCTCGATCAAAATAAGACGGCATCCGTACTATCAATTAATGATTGTATTATATGCATGGCATTTTCATATCCATTAATATGAAACTTTATTGTTTAATGCCAAATATAATTTTTCAGTTTGACGTATAATACTAAACAATAAAGTTCCATATTAATGGATATGAAAATGTCACTTATTTAAGTTATTTAATACGATCATTCTTGGCAGTTCGGAGGTCATCGTATTCCGATAAAGATCCGAGTCTTCCCGAAAGAAAATAATCTCTATAGTAACCATTTAGTAGTAAGGTTTAATTGACATCTTATCTTTCAATTGCAATGAATACCGGTATTTAATACAGGTATTTAATATCGTAAATAGTCTAGCCATAGAGGTATGCATAATAGCGAAATGACAACAATACCTCTAATTAGAATACAGGTATTCTTTTATTAGCGGTAATAGTCTGTCAAATGTATACAGGTATTTAATAAAACCGGTTTTACAATCCCTGTGTTAAAGTAAATGAAAGTGGTAACAGAAATATTTTCAATTTATCATTTAAACAGCAGCAATCCAAGCCATTTATGTAAATTAACCTTTGAACGTTTTTCCTCTCGCGTCAAAACGTGACGTGTACACCTACGTCTCAAGTAGTGAAGAACGAATATAAACATATCTGTCAGCAGAAAAATCGCTTTGACAGTAACCGCCAAAGCCACTATTGACTTGAGGTCGGCGGCGTGGTAGGCACGACATCACGTGACCGGTTTAGCGGTTCCTGGCATTCAAAGGGTTAAGTTTAGTGTCACTAATGTCACTTTGTTGTCGTTTATTTTTTTGCTTCATTATTGTAACAAAATGGTTTGATTGTCAATAAGATGATTGATTTTCAATGTGACGTTTTTTGATTGTAAACAAATAATACAAGAGCATCCTCCTGTATTATTTGTTTTATATTTTTTGTTATGGAGTTATAGATTAATTAAATTGTTTTTTCCGTATTTCAGTTATAAATAATAAAAGTCTATAGGATTTTCATAATATGTTTACCACAACCTTATTCATCGCCTAGACTTCTCCGGATTTTATTTAATCGACCGTAGGTATCCAGCGGACACATGAATGTCATACCAGATTTCAGGCCCGGTACCGCGAACATCGAAGTTCGTATACTTCTAGCATCTTTCTCTTTTACTCCAATTAAGGCTTCATTAGAGTGACGGAGACAATTGTCCGAAATTTACGAATATCGCTTTTGCGGTAGTAGTAAGGAAAAGTAGAACGGTTGATACCGTTCTCACCTCATTCCCAGATTAAGGTTCATTATACCTAAGTCGTGTGATGCCGGCTGCCGGCTGACTAGAATAGCACCACCCCATCTCCTCCCACGGGTGTCGTAAGAGGCGACAAAGGGAAAAATCCTACGCACGGGCAGCAGCGCTCGTCAGTACACCCAATCTACAGCTACTGCGGTCGCCCACCCACCTGCCAAGCGTGGCGACTATGGCAACTACCCCCAAGATGATACAAGTTATATTTGTGGGAGGCCATGTCCAGCAGTGGACCGCATACGGCTGAAATGTATGTATGTATACCTAAGCAAAAAATTATGTAGGTACACGTACAAAGTATGTATCTATACAAGAAGCAAAGCTTTAAACTCGTAAAAGTGTAAGTAAGAAATAAGGTTTGGGTAGATATATTAAAGAAAGACAACTAATACAAGCTCTTATTAAATTATTCCTTCAGATAATGACAAATCTATATTCACTGTGAAGCATCCTGTATTAATTATTTATAATCTTAACATCTGACAAGTCAAGATCAAAACGAGACTGCATTTCAAGAAAGTTAGTCAATGAAAATGGTAAAACATAATTGCCTGGTACGGCGAATATAGAAGTTCATAAACGAGCAACTTTCTCTTTTACTCAAATTAAAGCGTAATGAGAGTGACAGAGACCTGAGAGACCATCGTTCGAAATCTACTAATATCGAATTTCGTGAAAAATGTATTAATATTGACATGATATCTAAAATATTGATAACGTTTACGCGTAGGTACCTATCCTTAGGCACAGTTTTCACGATAACGATTTCAATATAATTAGGTTGGTACCTACTTCTGCTAAATTATCTAGTTTTAAAAATTATAAGTTGTACTTAATGAAATAAATAATAAATAAATAATAATAAATAAATATTTCGGACATTCTTACACAAATCGACCCAGTCCCACGATAAGCTCAATAAGGCTTGTGTTGCAGGTACTAGACGACGATATATATAATAAATGGATACATATAAATATAGGTACTTAAATACATACAAAACACCCATGACTCATGAACAAAAATCGGAATCGAACCCAGGACCTTCGGCTTCATAGGAAATGGCTTAATACTTAGGTAGTTATGTTTACAGTTTTATAAAGTTGTTGTTTTTTCTTATATGACCATAACAACATTTCACAGGATGATATGTGAACCGTTAACCGACTGAGAAAAGGTACAACTTGTCAATTATAGGTAAAAAGGAAGTTTCGAAGTTGATTAGTGACAATGAAATAATAAAACTATTTTTACTTATAACTTCTTCTTCAAAAATCAAAAAAAAATTATATATGTGTAAGTAGCAAATAGGTAGTAAATCATAGTATATAGAAAATTGTAAATTAGGGGTCCAACCGCCACATAATAAATGTGGGCAGTCATCCTGACGTCAGATCATCTTGTTCAGTAGGCCAACCGTTAAAAAGACTGACCACTTCATTTAATATATTTCTTTTTTATATTTCTAAATAGGTACTAAATAGTAGCAAATAGGTAGTAAATGCTGATGGTACTCTAACATTGATCTGCCATTTTGGCCAGTCATTCTGATCACTAAAGTTATCTGCATTCTATTTCAAACATTTTGGACCTTCGCCGTGTCATCGGCGACACAGTAAAGTATTACTCGTACATTAGTATGTATTAGTCATTAATGCATTTCCACGTTCATGCTAAGCTACAATGCCGTCATAATAATCCCGGTTTGGAAGATATGGAGGAAAACGAATAATACAACTAGGGTCATCGAATAAATGTCTTTATTCTTAATAAGGATTGCTGTTTACCAAGCAGTTGCATCATTTCAGCGACGCCGGGACCCTCGGCGAGTCCACTGAGAGCTGATCTGAGCATTTTCATAAGGATGGGAAACTTTACATCATTTTTGGCACAGAAATCCCTTAAATATTGCTTTATGTGTATTTGGTCATAATTTGATAAAGATTCTAAAACTGGTATTAACTTTTCCAGGAGATCCTTGTTTATTGCAACTTGATCACTCTTCGATGGAAGAATCCATAAGAAACCATATTTCTCCGTTACAAGCTCTTCGAGCCTACTGATCCTTGTTGTTGCCCATGCCAGAATTTCTTTGACATGTTCATTGCTCACATTCAACTTCTGTTCGGGGTATGAAAGTTTCACAAGTTGTTGTAATGTAGCAACGAGGGCCATGGATTCGGTTTCGTCGAGTAAACGACGCCTGATTTCAAGCTTATTGCACTCCTCAAGCAAGTCTGTGTTGAGGCGGCTAGGGTGAGATGATATTTTTCGAAGCTGGAACTATAATGCAAAACTTAATTATTGACATCTTGTGCATTTCACGTACTACGTGGGGGCTATTTATAAAAAAAATGGTAAAACTGCAATAAATTGTCAAAATTATATCATACATATGAAATACAAAACAAAATATTTACTTCTCCAGCTAGCTCGTCCATTGACTTAAGCCTGATACCAGCACCGGGCACGTGGTCGAACCCGCCACCGGAGAGTGTAATGTAGTTCACCAGGGCCAGGGGATATATACCTGCAATAAAAGTCATATTTATATTTCAGGTGCTCATAGGCGAATGTCCTTAAGGCTGAGAATTTCGCATGCAGTGACGGCATGGGAAAGAGATAGCGCTTAGTGCTTCCTTAGCGCTGTCTTGTTTACGCTCTGTCGCCGCATGGGAAATGTACAGCATTGTGACAACCATCTTACGGACTGGTGCCCGGAATACACGAGGCTAGTTTTTCAAGCCAGTATAGTAAGCTAGTACTAGTAAGTTAGCAAGCTAGTGCGTCTATCTTCGTGTATACAAAACTAGCTTAACTTTCAGGCTAGTAAGCTAGTGCTGAAGCCAGGATAGTTTTAATAGCTTGCCTTTCTATTTTTGAGCTAGTAGCGTCCCCCACCACCGATTTCGCTAGCCTGGCTTGTGTACTATCTTCGTGCGGCCGGTGAAGCTAGTATCCGTCCGGCTAGTGCCATGTGTCCATACACATTTTTCTAATATATCTTCAAATAATTCATTTTGTACATAGTTTTTTAAGTAATTGTTTTATTCATGCTAAGGTAATGGCACCAATGTTGGACACTTTTAGCTGACAGGCACCAATGATGGACACTTAGTTCTTATTTCAAAAATCATAAAGTTCTAAAAGTTCTTGAATATGTCCCAACAAATGCACAACACTTAACTCCTTTGAAATAAGCACTAATGTTCATGATTGGTTCCGTGTCCATTACTGGTGCCGTCACCTTATGTTATATATTTTTACGGATTACGTTCATATTGACGATTTTTTACGACACATTGCAAAGGTACTGGCACTCGAACTGACTTAAAATTACTGGCATCATGTAGACCACTAGCCTGTGTTCAAGCCAGGACAGTTTTACTAGCTTACTAAGTTAAACTAGCCTCGTGTATTCCGGGCATGATTGCCATTCCGATTATTGTAATAATAGCTAATTGTAAGTATCTAAACTGGATCACCCAGGATACTAGTTTAATATGATTACACAGAATAAGTACATTGAATATTGTAATTCTTTCTACACACCTTTCTGCCTGTAATCCTCTACTTTTACATCACTTTGCCTCTTACTGAGCTTAGTGCCATCAGCGTTCACTATAAGAGGTAAATGACCAAACTTAGGAGGTTTCCATCCAAACGCCCTGCAAGAAAATAAATAAATTAGATTCCAAGTACAGAAGGCAACATTTTTCGAAATCTAGACATATTTTTTTCGGATAATTATGCACGTTTTATAGTAGGGTTAACGTTTAACTTCTGATTTTATTGAATGAATAATATATTTTACAAGTATTTTAATATATTCACCTTAAAAGGTGAATACATGTATCTAAAGATACGGAACCCTAAAATGTAGCATAACGTCAACCCCATACACAAACAAGTTAAAAACATGAAATTAAGGATTTGACTAAACATGACTTTTTGTGGTGTTCGTCTGAAAAACTTTTAGCAGGCATATTTTTTGTTGTTAGTGGGCCATCATTTATGGACTAAGACTGTCGTGGGGTCATAATGAAAATCTAGATTTATTTGTCTTCCACGTTAATAATCTGTAGTAATAACTCGTTCCTTATCATCTATCAATACTGGTACTTATGAATATTAAAAGATGACACATCGAATACCATTGATGAAATGTTGCCTTCTGTACTTGGAATCTCAGCCAGCATCACAGCATTCACAGCAGGTAATGAACCAGGCTAGCCTACGAAGTATACCGCTTGCAGGTCGTCGACACCGCATCATAATGAAGCCAGTGCACATTTTGCGATTGTACAGTTTGCTTATGTACAATGTGATTTTGTACGTTCTGCTTGTGTAGAATTGTACGTTGTGCACATTTTACGTATTGTACATTACCACTTGTTACGTTTTGCGCGTCGTGTACATGTTGCGTATTGTACATTATGCGCCAGAGGGCATTAAGCAACGTGCACATTTTGCGACGTGCACATTTTACGATTTGCACATTTGCAACCTGCTTGTTTTACGATCTGCACCTTCTGCGATTTGCATTATTACACATTTTGCGACTTCCACATTCAGCTATGCATCTCCATGGCGCAGTATGTCATATAGGTATATTCGTAACAAGACGTTTTAAAAAAAAATATAAATTAAACCTACCTACATGTAATATTAGGTACAGCATCCTCCATAGACTTTTAAACGTGTATGACCTATAAAAACTGCTTTGAGAACTGATGCATTTAAAGGAAAAAATGATAGTTTTAGTAGTCTGGTACAACTAATTTGTGTTGTTCTGAGCTCTAAATACGAAGAAACCTTCTTGCAAGATGAGTCAAATAAATGTTTATGGTTTGTGATGACACTTACTTGTAAATTAAGAGATGTTTTGTAGTTGAAATTTGCCACTCTACACCTCTCAAAACATGAGAGATTCCCATTAGATGGTCATCAACCACGTTAGCAAAGTGATAAGTCGGGAACCCATCAGTTTTCATCAGCACAGGGTCTCCTTCATTGATAGAGACATCATAGCCAATAGTACCAAAAATCAGATCTTCAAAAAACTGACAGTCTGAAGACAGCTGCAGCGAAAATATTGAAATTTGTTACAACAGGAACTGAAATTGTAATAAGTCAGACCCACCCTCATAGAAAATGATATTGAACGAAAATTTAATCTTCCTATTTTTATAGGGAAATGGGTTGACTTTCTTTCATTCGAAATCAATAAAAGCAAATCAAAGCTACTTTATTTGTTTTTAATAATGGTTTATTTTATATTACAATGAAAGATAAGATAATGTATGTAATACACACTTGGATTTACAAAAAATTGATGTAATGCATCTTGTTAGCGACTAGAATAACAAAGCCCTGTCCCACTTGCTCTCATTACTTTTCTTAAATGTAGGTACATACAAAACTGCTTAGCATAGTGGTGGTGGTACATGATGTACAGCATCTTTAATAGGTGGTGCGGTATGGCCCAGTGTATGACAGAATAGTTAAATGTTTTACAATACCATTTTCTCAATCCTTTTACCGCCATCTCATATGCTAGAGCATGCAATGCCCAAACCCTTGATTAACTAGTTAATAATTATCAGTAAAACAAACCTTAAATCTGACACAGTTAGGTGTATCTGCATTCATCTTTTCCGTGACTTCTCCTGGTGATAAGTTACGACATCTATTATCATACTTCGGTATACTATGTGATCTCATAGCATCTCTACGCAGCAAATTTAATCTACGTTCTGTACAGAAACATCTGTATGCTATACCCTTATCAAGAAGTATACTGATGTATTTTCTGTAAAAAAAAAACAACATTTAGGGCTGAAATCAAAGCTGTAAATGTAGCCATCTTCAGGTACTTTTTACATTAACATGGTTTACATTAATCACAAATAATACATACTGGTATATTTCTATTCTTTCACTTTGAATATATGGACCATATTGACCCCCAATTCCAGGTCCTTCATTACAATGAATACCTGCCCATTCTAAGTCTCGGACTAGGGCATTAACAGAGCCTTCTACTTTTCTAGTCTGGTCAGTGTCCTCAATTCGAAGAATAAGCGAGCCTTTGTTGGACTTTGCAAATAAATTGTTGTAAAGAGCTGTGCGCAAGCCACCCAAATGAAGGTAGCCTGTAGGACTTGGGGCAAATCTGACTCTAGGAGTATTGGATGACAGAGACCGGTGTGGCGATGTAAAGAGAGAACGACGAGCTAGCAGCTTCATGGCTGTATATGTCATGGGCACCTAATTAATGCCAGTCTTATGTGATTATGAACACAATTTATAGATATCTGTACACCTTATTAGAAATTAATTTTCTTCTTACGAATTAAGTAGTCAGTTAGCATTTGATTTGTGCATATAAAGCACGCGTATGAATGTTTTGGATATAAGTATTATTATATGTTTTTCCAATTTCGATTACTGCAAACACGAGGAGAACTAGGAAAAATCGCGAGTAGAGAATACGAAACGCATTGACTTAATTTACCAAATTATATTATATATGATGAAATTGATGAATTCTATGTAGATGAATTGTATACTGCACTGACAGTGACAGACACAGGCTGACAGCTGTGGCTGACAGTGACAGTGTGACAGACGAACGATGAGACGCGACAATAAGATATTCTCTCAGACCAATAAATATATTTTTATTATTTTTTGGTCTGAGGATATTCTATTTAATTAAGTAGGTATACACAAGGCCAATATTTAATATCGCTTTCTTTACCTTCAGCGCTTGCATAATGATAAAGAAGACTATCTGCAAATAGTATAAAAGAGCATATCATCAGCTATCATGACAACATAACATATTTTCAATAAGTCTCAATTCTAATGGTGTTTTATTAAACATGTGTTAACTATACAAAAAAAAATTTTTTTGGATTTTATTCGCTTGAACTTTTGGAAAAAATCGTAATTTTGTGTAAACCGGAAGTATGACGTCACTTTACCAAAATAAGTTATCTGTACCAGTACTCATTTTCTTACGGTTGACGTTTGATAATTTGTTTGTCAACAACTGTCATAGCCATAACTATTTCTTGTTCAAGCTCACTTGCCTCATAAATTAAATACATACATTCATACGGTGTTTGAGATAATAAATCACAAACTACTTGGCATTCACTCACTGGACTTAGATACCTCTGTAAAAATTACAGACTTGGCATTCTTTAACCGAACACCAATATACCTATCTACCTTTGAAACAATAATATAAAGCTCTACAGAGGACACAGCGGCAAGTGATATGGATAACTTAGCACAGATAAGAGGGGCTAGAGGACATGTCTTCGTCGGACGTTGTCGTTTGTGTCGAAGTGAAAAGAGATTCAGGAAAATGTATAGTGCAATGCAGAGTCAGTCCAGAGCAGAAGATCCGCTCGAAGCTAAACAAAGTGACTGCATAGATAGGTGAAACCAGTGAGACTGTCTGGATGTTTCCTGTCATGACTGCAAGGCTTCTGAAGGGGGTTGCAAACACCAATTATGATTATTGATGTGGCTAGTAAAGAAGACAGAGGAGCCTTCGACAACTTCTATGTAGGAAATATGAGCAATTTTAATTTAAATAAAGCTTTTTTTTCATAATATCTTTATTATTTACATTTCACTTTATGACTACGTTGTATTTCTAATGAGCTATGGATCCCTGTTGTAAAAGGAAAGTATTTTTGCATTCGGCAATAAAACAATATTTACTAAATGCATACGCATATTGCTTGTAGTTTTTGCCTTGTTACATGACTTATTGGAGCATAATATACATTCAATTAATACAATTTGGCAAGGTAACTGAATTAAGAAAATTTGATTGACCGTATGACTGTCAGGCCGTCAGTGTCAAGTCAAGTCTGCGAACTTTTTTTTCAGTTGCCCTGGAATCTTGGTGACGTCACTTTCCCAACCTTGTGACATACGCTCTTTTAGAATGAACTGTTTTTCAAATGGATTTTTTGCATTATAAAATCACTTTTTCAGAAAAAAATAAAAATACGGGTACATTAAAATTTCATCTTCTTTCCAATAAACTCATTAAAATTAGGAGTTAAAAATATGAAATGTTGTCAATTGGGCAAGTTGGACAACGAAAATAATATTACATGCAATGAGTAAAGAATCCTAAGGAGGTGAAATACCTACAAGAAAAACGTGCCAGCCTGGAACAATAAATGGCGTCTTGACAGTTATTCTAGTGCTGCCCTAATGTTACAAATTTAATCGATGAATCAAAAACTTGCTACGACGTTTAAAGACTTGTATTTATGTATGTGCATTTAGTTTAAAGTTTTTATTTATATTCGACTTATAAAACGTGAGTTACCCCCTTCTATACAAATATATTTATCTCACGATAGTTTTGTGTTTAAAAAAATATTAAAAACTAAGCTTAAAGTCCTATCTTTTAGAGGACAACCAGGAGTTAAGATGATATGTAAAAAATAGTTTAAATTAGTTAGTATTAAGTTATATTTATGTTTTATATAAAAACTGTAACCCGAGGTTACTATGATCAATTTTAGAGTTTGACATCTCTTTTTGGCGATCCTAATAAACTCAAAAATATGAAAAAAAAATTATAATAGGTAATCGGTTTTTTTCTCGCTTTTTATCTTCGTAGGAAAAGAAATAGCACTGTTTTTTCAGAAAAAAATTAAAACGTTACATTAGATCAAAGTTACATTGAAAATGGGGTTACTTTGAAACCACTGCTTTTTATTCTCATTATGTAAAGTAAACCATAAAAATAGAAACACAAAAATCGGTTCAGTACTTTTTAAGTTATTTATATTTTTATTACGTGGGGTTACTTTGATCACATATAGAATGAAACAAATTAGTGATTACTTAAATAGCTTTATTAGATTTTTTACTAAAAAAGTAAAGTACGTAGGTATCTTCCTATACTTGATGTTTGATCTTATCTGGTGCGTGATGGTTTTAATGATGGCACTGCGTCATCTCGCAATCGAATAACACCCAGGGTTTTATTGAATGAATCTTCATGGAAATGCAAGGAGCAGATAAAAATATCTGTCAAATTAGGCCGGATATTTTCTGTACCGATTGCTTCCAACCACTTCTTCGTTTTAAAGTCGCTTCTTGGTAGGCTGAAAAGATAAAAAAAATGTTAAGATGCAGTTTTAAATCAATTTACAAAACCTTTCCTTGCTTGTAACTTGTATATTATATCTTAAAATGATCAACATTCATCTTTCAGTACATCCGTTTGTGGCGAGAGCTTGGAATTTATTGCTTTTTAGACCAATACAATAAGGAATAGGTTAAAAACTATAATATACATATGAACAGAAATTTAAAAAGTTAAGGAATTGCCGACTTAAATAAGAGATATCGATATTTATAGAACAACACTAGCCATCTACTGATCGACATATTAGATGTAAAAATATCCATAAATTAGCTAAAGATTACATTAATACGTAACACATCTTAATCTTTACAATAATAATATTGCAATTTGTACTTTAAACACTCAATAATGTTGATAGTAACCAATATTTCAATAAATAAATGTTACATACCGGTGCAATGATAAAGATCCTTGGTTTTTGGTTTTGTTATACCACAGCCCACTACACTACACTTTGGCATTATTATAAAATGTTTCTTCACTTCATTTTAAAGTTTTTTCACAGCAAAATTCCGTAAAACGGGAGATATCATTTATCTTTTAAAACAACCACGGTGTTTTGACAGTTCAATTACTATTAACTGAGTGGAACATAAAATGGCTCCCGGCCGCATTTAGGCATTTAGACGTCCGACAATGACAAGTGTTGCCAAATTTGAAACCCACCGGCGTATTGTTGTCTCTTTTAAATAACTGAAAATAAAGCTTTACAAAAAAGAGACAACTATATTTTTCAGAATTCTATGTCGAAATGCATGATATCTGCATAACTGATTGAATATATAGAACAATATGCCAAGTCCATAGATTCCTTGGTCATAGATTACATGTAAGAAAAGCATTAGCAAAGAAAACCAAAACTAGAGAGAATCGGAATCAGATTAATTTATTGCGAGGCCATGAAGGCAAAACTATATATTTAAAAATCCATCTTAAGCAATATTATTAATGTGTATTTATGTTCTTTACACTCATACGTCTATTACACTTTTTATATTTCGCTGTTTTGTCTGTGGTCAGGTCAGAGTCTGAGAATAAAAAAAAAGGGTATCACTATGGTTCCGATGTCGAAATAACAGTGAAAGTCATTGTTAGAATTACCAAAAATCTTTCTAAAATGGTAAGCATCATATGTTTAGTTTTATAAAAAGGTATTCTGAATTAATATTGCTTTACACCGTCCATATTGATCAAGCCTGGCATCAGAGAAAGTGGCATATTAGCAACATCTCTACTAAGGTTATGACATTACCTACTGCGTTTTCTTTCAGAATAAATTAAAATCATCACAGAGGGACAAAGTCAAAAAGTTCGTTGCTTTTACTCAAACTAGCGAAAGCACTGCAATTTATTGTCTTACTCAAAATGACTGGAAACTAGACCTGGCGAGTGATAACTACTTTCAGAACCCAGATGCCTACTACAAGGATCCCATTAAAGCTTCAGTAGACAGAAAAAAGCTGGAACAGTTATTTAACAAATATAAAGACCAACAAGAGAATGATAAGATCACTGTGGATGGAGTTATGAAATTTCTAGAAGATTTAAACCTTAGTCCTGAATCTATATTAGTACTTATCATTGCATGGAAGTGTAAAGCTGCAGTCCAATGTGAGTTCTCTAAAGATGAGTTCCTGACTGGACTGATAGAGCTGGGTGCAGACAGCATAGACAAATTAAAAACTAAACTAGCTACCCTTGAAACAGAAATTAAAGATCCTAATAAATTTAAAGATTTCTACCATTTTACCTTTAACTATGCCAAAAACCCAGGGCAAAAAGGGTTGGAGTTAGATATGGCAATAGCATATTGGAATATAGTGCTTCGTGGAAGATTTAAATTCCTAGATGCTTGGTGCAAATTTCTTACGGTATGTTTTACTTAATTATTTTTTTTTTCCTGGGTATTACTTTAATGAACACTTTATAATTTTCGAAATCCATTAAAGTTATTTAGTATCTACATATAGACTGATTCATTAAAGAATACCTGGATAGCCTTAAGATCAAATAATTTACCTGTACTTACAAGACAGGCTGCATATTTGGAAATTATACTGTCAGAATTTGGTATATTAAAATATAGTGCTTTGTGGAAGATTTAAATTCCTAGATGCTTGGTGCAAATTTCTTACAGTATGTTTTGCTTAATAATTATTTTCATCCTGGGTATTACTTTAATGAATACTTAAAGTTATTTGGTATCTACATATAGACTTATTCGTTAAAGTATACCACAGGCAGGCTGCATATTTGGAAATTATACTGTCAGAATTTGGTTGTAGTAGGGGTATGTCAATGTATTTGAGAATGTAACTGGAGATGGATAAATTTGAGGGTGGGCAGTTATGATGGCAACATGAGATAACCATAGTCACAGTGTGTTTCTCCTCACAGCCAGAAAGAACTGCTATATGCTTTCAATATGTAATGTGACTGTTAACAAAGAGTAGAGTAGTAGAGAGGTTGTAAATCTGGGATCTGAGAGGATATCACTAAGTAATGATAGTGGGCAGTGTAGGATTGAAAGAGCTCTCGATTTGGAGTAGAAATTCATATTCTTAAATGTAAGTTAGGGGTAAAACTTTAAATAGAAATGTTGATTCACAAGACAATGGATTTCATTTTTAAAGTTAGTAATCCAGTTTTAGTTGTTTAAACATTTAATATATGTCTATATGATTGTGGAGAGATTTTGGATGAAAGTGAATAACCAGGTTTTTTTACGTATCATATATACAACAGAATGAGCCAAAAAAATTGCAAACCAAAAAAAACTTACAGAAATAAAACTAGGCAATATTTTTTAACTCAACTCAATGTACCAATAGCATACTCGTTAACTAGTTATAGTACCTTGACTTTTAACTTGTGGAAATACCAAGGGTATATACCCCTTGGTGATTGCACTAATCATAAAAAAAAAACATTGCCAAGGAAGAATTTGCTCATAAATAGCAACTGCAAAAAGTCTTGGAGGACTAGGATATTAATTCTGTAAAACATCAACTGTGTTGATGTGATAGAATATAATTATATAATATTACCACATTATTTTGCCAAAGTGTCCCTTAAAATAAGCTCAGTTTTTTTTTTCTCAGTTTAATAATATACTTTCCATTAAATCATTATTTAGAGTGGTTATTACAATTTTTTATTTAGTTCTTTCTATTTCTTCTGTTACTTGTTAACTTTGAGTGATTTCCTGTGCGCAATAATGTATGCAATTATGCCTATAAAGGAAACATCACATTTTAATTTGCATTATTGATAAGACAAGATTATAAGACAAATTGTGTCTTGTCTTAAACCTGAAATTTGTGTCACTATGAATTTTTGTGGCAAGGCAATGTTATGGTACCGTGCTAGTCACTGCAGCAACAGCAGCAAGGTCTTGGCAACTTTGTAAATAATAAAGGTATTGTATAGGTATAGTTTGTTATTTATAATATGTGTATATACATTTAGCTTTCTTTAGAATAAGGTAACACTAAAGATTATTACATACAGTGTTATGCTTCATCATCTCCTGACCCTGACACTATCAAGCCATGCCTAGCCATGACAAGGTCAATTCCTGGTGTTAATTAACCTAGCAAGTTTATGTAGCTTAGTGTTACCTTTATGTTACCTAAAGAAAGCTAGATGTTACACATATTAGAAATAAAAAACTATTCTATCATCACACTTGCTCATAAAGCACACCTGAGCCCTGAGTGTAAGTTTTTAACGTAACTTTACGTCACGTACGCGTTTGCGTTTCCCATATAAATAACATTATCACTTACGCATTCGTAAAAGTTTTTTTACGTCAAAAGAAACTTACAAATGAGCCTCTGATCACGACGGTAACACCACGCACGGACGTATTTTACGCAGTCTTAGCTTAGCTAGTAGGAAAAATAACCCATGTCGTCTAAATATTATTGTGTGATTAATAAGATGTTTACTTTCCTATTTATTAAGTAGTTTCTTTTTATTTTTTATATCAAAATGCTCCTACATTATCTATATGCTGTCTTCAATACTTCGGCGTCAGAATAACTATTTCCTCGTAGCCGCCTTGCCACAACGAGTAGCACAGGCGTATAATCGTGCAGGCACCAAAATCCTCTAATTATCCCCGCTTTTCGTTATTACCTCCTTTAATTAGAGTAGAATGTTAGAGTAGTAGGGTCCTTCAATATTTACATCCCTATTATAATCCCTCCAATGACGAAAGGTCTGGCCTTATATATTTGGCTTATTTTACTTTACTTTAAATCCTTATTTATTTTACTTTTATCTAGTTGGGATAAAAACCCTGTATATGTGGTCTTCTAGCAGTTACAGTACGAACCTCTTTAACCCTTTGAACGCCAAACATCACTAAAGTTGGCGCGTCATGTCGTGCCTGCCATGCCACCGACCCCTAAAGTGGCTATGGCGGACGCTGTCAAAGCAATTATCCTGCTGAGAGATAAGGTTTATATTTGTTCTTCACTAGTCGATACGTTGATGACGCGAAAGGAAAAGCATTCAAAAGGTTAAGTTTACTCGGGAACTCGGTCGTCCCGTGTTATTATTAGTTTAGATATAATGCGGTCATTAAGGTTTTTCCTAAATAATACATTCCATTATGGCTGCCAGTGCGAGAGGTTTTTGATTCTAGTATACATATTTTGTAAAGGTATTCTTACCTTTACACAATGTGAACCACAAACAATGATTGAGATGGCATTGCAAGTGATAAAAATGGTACAACAAGATACAGCAGTGTCTTGCGCTTGTCTCATATTTAGAATGTAAAGCACTTTCCTATAACAGCTCCAGTTTGCTTGTTATATCCATTCAATATTTTTAAAGCACCGCCTGTTTTAGATCAAGCAAAGCTTTAGATAACAAGCATTAGCGAATTAATATATACAAAATGGTAAGTCAGTGAAACCGATAATTAAATTGCAGTTAAGAGACAGATCCATGAGGTGCATATATTCCGTACATATATGAATAAAATAAGAGTTTGCACTGCAATATACATAGAAACAGTTTTTAATTATAATATCAAATCTGTCAAAAAGTGTTCATTAAATTTAACTTTTACTCTTCTGCTATGCGACTGTTCCAATTGCCGTTTGTTAAGTATCAATGTTATCATTATGTAAGTGTAACTAAACTAATAGAATAGTACTTGTATAAGAAAAGCCTAGTTTTGTTATTAGTATCTCGCGCTTGCGATTGAAATGAAACTAAGCATGTATATATATTGTAAGTTAAATTTTAATTTTAATAATAATTTCATTATGAGAATAAACTTCGTGCTAAGACTGTGATGAATACGTTATCATAAGGGATGAGAGGTTGCCACGACACGGCTTAAGTAACTAAATGAACTAAGTTTTGTGCAAGAGTAAGTGTTTAAAAGGTTAAAGATGTTGAAATATGATCGATATGTCGTCATCTCCGTTTCCAGTAGGTCCCTGGCCATTGGACATAGGCCTGGTACATTAGGTACTTTCTATAGACAAAGTATCATAACAACCGGCGTAGAGGTTACGGAGAAATAACCAATTACGATATTTAGACGTTAGAGCATTTCACAAATGTAAACCTACTGGGGGTTTTGGGGTTCATACTGTCTATTTTTACACATTACATAAATTTAGAGCTTGTGCAGTCTTATGCAATATGAAAATTAACCATTTCTTAGTTATAATTAATAAAATATTTGTGCTACTCTGATTACTTTTGTCATATAAATAAATAAATATTATAGGACATTCTTACACAAATTGTCAGAGCCCCACATTATGCTCAAGAATGCTTTAGGTATTCACCAACGATGTATATAATATACAAATGTTTAAGTACATAGAAAACAGCCACGATTCATCTGTGCTCATACTGCTCATCACACATACAAATACTCTTACTAGGATTTGAACCCAGGACCATCGTCCTCATAGGCAGGGTCACTCGGTGACTGAATATATTTATGGACACCGATCTGCATACAATGATTCCTTTCAAAAATGACCCCAGGTGCGCTGACACTGACACCTCTATCCCCTCTTCATAAATATGTTAGAGCAGCTTGGAGTTTATCCAATAGACAATTTCGCGCTATTGTGATTGTGTACAATATTATGGAGTTGTCAAACTTACAGGGATGATATTAGTATCATCCCTGTAAGTTTAGTAAGATAAGATAAAATAATTCGGTTAGCCGCAATTTATATGAATATTATACTGACTCGATTTTTTTATTAAGATTACTCTTGTCCATACTTTATAAGAAGGTATATCGGTAATGACACTAATGACGTATTGGAGAACGCTGCCACGATTTTGCGTTACGACATTGCCTCAATCTTACCCCAGTACCACGTGGGTTATGTCGCTCGCGAACGTCGGAGGTGAATATACGAAAATTTTTGCGCGACTTATCCCTGTTTATCGTTAAATTGTATTTTACATTAATGTATTTTAGATTAATCGTAATAGTGTGAGTACAGTCAAGTAATTTAATTTCTAACCCATCTAGTTCTATATCGTATAGCAAACTGTCACCATAAGGCCCCATTTAGACCATGCAAGAACTTGTAGGTATACGATTTTTATTACATTGCGGGGTTATATAAAGCGACCGAATTCTCCGTACGCCGATAGCTCGCAATGCAATGAAAATTGTATACAAATTCTTGCCTCGTCTAAATGGGGCTTAAGAGCAAGCTAGAACAGGATGTTACTTTGATATATCGCACGCATTGTTTTGTTTTAATAACAGGTAACAGATTTACCACATTGACGTGGAGTACTGAATTTTGGGACGTCAAGGCACTTTGCTAAAAACGGATGACTACCTAGTAAATGTTCATCTTCTTCGTTCTTGCAATCTTCGAAAGATAGGGTTGTAAAAAACGAAATTTCGATCTTCGAGGTTCGCGTTACATGGATTCGCGAAGAATATAATACTCACTAATAAGCTGACACACTTTCAGAATTAGCAAAGAAAATGGTTACTTTTCGCAAAGAGGATAAGTGCAATCACAGATAATATACGTACTGACATTTCAATACTGTTACTGAAATACTAGGAGTAGTAATGACTGGAGAACGGATCCGCGACCGCCAGTAAGGGACAATGATATTTTGGCTTTTGCAGACCAACATTCACCATAGTTTTGCTTTGTAGAACAATCTTTATAAATAACATATTAGCTTATTCTGTATTAATTACCGCAACTTCGGTTGAAAACACAAAAGAACTCGAATTGTGTTTGTATCCCTCCAACTTTAGGTATCCCTCCAACTATAGTTCTGAAGGGTTCAGTTTCAAGGGAACCAAAAATATGTTAGACTAAGGCCGGACGAAAATAGCGTCATCTCTGCCATACATATGGAAAGTTACATAAGACCATCCCTTTCTATCGTGGTATTATTATTACTACGCTCCGTCTAGTTAAATGGTATGTCTATGCTGAATTACAACTTTCGACCTTAAGGCATCGCGAATGTCTAATTATATTTCAATGAAATAGGTAGGAAATAAAATTCCATGACTGTACGCACATACATACTTTTATAAAATAATTTTAAATATTAGATCCTTTCCGGGACCTTCGGGAAACTAGAAAAATTTGCGATATATAAATCGAAAGAAAAATAGAAAAATTTGACTCGAAGCGGGACTCGATCCCACAACCACTGGATCACTAGCCCAGTGCACTACCAATTGTGCTATATTGTAGCTTGTAGCAGACGTTTCTGCATAATAAAAAATAATTTAGGATATTTTTTTTAGTTAAAAGCAAACAATAGGAATTGATTGTTACTTGAAAATGTCATGAATAATTTACTTATTACTATAAATGTTGCATAACCTTATCCCCATTCTGTCACTCAGTATCATAAAGGCATAAGTCATTATAAAACTAGTATACAGTTACGACATTTGGTTCAGCGTATTAATTTATATAGCAATATGTTACTTTAAAATTGTTTATCATATTCAGGGTTAAAGTTACTCAAACCAATGGATCCCATTGTTTTTCTTGTGTTTTTGTGCACTTGTTTCGGGACCTTATACCGCAAGGAAGCAGATTTTATATTAGCCCTTCGTATCAGGCGTCGCCAGGCAGCTCGGTCTTGGGTCGTCTCTTTGTTGATTTGGCCTTCTTTGAGGTTCTTATTTGCTACCCGCCCTAGCATTTTTTGCCCTTTTCTTATTTGTACTTTTTATGATTTGGAATTGTGATGGGCACACCAAAGATCACTCGCTACAGAGTGTGAGCGCCGCCCTTGGCCCCAAAGAGTTCTACCGCCGCCATCTCTTCTGTGTCCTCTGTTCCGAAGATGTCGAAGAAGCCCGCAGCAGGGGTTTATCGCAGTGTCCTTCTGCTGTCTTTCAGTCCTCGAGAGCAAATTTTTTTTTCGCTCCTACTTTCCTAGTTCTACCTGCGCATCTATATCCGCTACCTTGCGGACGCGTTCCCATAAGTGTTAATGACTAAAAATAAAATAATTTGACTGCGTCATGATTATAATTTACAAGTTTTATAACGGTAGAAGCTATCATAAAACGATAGAAAAATAATGAGTATCGATTCCCTACCGGAATTTATATGACTAAACGGAATATAGAGGTACAACAGAAACAACGTTCTTTTTTGCGAAAGAAAGCCATGTTATAATTTATAAAAGTGTGAACTAAAACAAACTCGATCTAATAAAATAATTGATATGCCATGTTAAGGGTACAGTCAGCACGGAATAAACATATGTTTTACTATTTTACTTTAGAATCAGCGTTTTTATAGTTAGCTAAATCTTTAAATCTATTATGGTTCAGCATTATACAATATTTCTGGATGTTAATCATAGTACCCGGAATTTCGAAAGCTGTTTTTGAAACTTCGTAGGCAGAGAAAACCATATTACCTCAAACTTTTGGATGATACATACTCAGGGCCGGATTTAGAGGTCTGGAGGCCTCGGGGCAACAAGGGAGCGGAGGCCCCCTCGCCCCAAATTATTGTCTAAATAAAATTAACATTTTTTTTCGGTAGAGTTTTTCAATAAATAATTTATTGTGGATTGAAGTAGATTCTCTTAGTATTCAACAAACACATATAAAATAAATATAAACGGAAACAAGAATTATCGGAAATTAAATTATAGTGTTGACAAACGGAACCTTTCGTGCTTTCTTCGCCGAAAAATCGTTAATGTTTCACTAAAATCCAGTTCTCGTAGTAAATCGCTTTCAATGCTCAGTAGACAAAGCTTTGTTAGACGGTTTTGTCCCATTGTGGTTCGAAGCCTATTTTTTATAATTTTCATTTTTGAAAATGACTGCTCTCCGGTGCAATTTGATACCATCAAAACGAAATACATTCTCAGTGCAATTTCAAGGTTTGGGAGTGTGGCTCTAAATTTTGATCTTCGAGAATCTGGTAATCAAACAGTTCCGGAGATGGTCTTTTCTATAGTCCTTTTTGTATGAGTCAATCAAAGATACAACTTGAACCAACTCATTACCAAGACTAGGCGCTGAATCTAAATCATCCGGGTAAACTTTCACTAACGCCTCTGCTGCTACGTGCAAATTATCAGAATCCATCTTCTCGATGTAATTCAGAAATTTGTGCAGGCCCCGGGGCTTTCGTCCCCGGTTGCCCTCCCCCAAATCCGGCACTGTACATACTCTTTTTAACGGTCAATGATGATAAGGGTTCGAAATATCGAAATGTTTAATTCGTTTACCATCGTTCACCATCCTTAAAGCATATTTGCTATAAGGACAGTGTTCCCGACCGTGCCCGATACGACAACACCGACACTTCATTTTGTATAAAAACACGAGGTATTATTTTTCAAAAGCGCTAATAAAAAAATCTGCCCAATTACCGATATATCGATGAACATTGGTGTTCTCTCTCCCTATTACTTTTCAAAAACCATAGGCAAAATTCCGGGCCCATTTTTATTATTATAATTCGAGAAATCCGAAGCAGCTGAAACGCCGCTTTATTGGTCAAATTATTTGTCATATTCTAGTGCGACGTCAAAGTCTATGCCTAACGTCAAAAGCGCTCAAGTATTTGTAGAACACCAAAAACTTGTTCATTTCAAAACTATGGAAAAATTGTCTTTCCAAAAAACGGCAGAAGAAGCCTCGATAAATTACAGAGGAAACAGAAGTAAAATGCATATTCCATGAACAATAAATTTATTGAGCAAAAATCAGCACCCGATATTTTCACACATATAATAAACGACTGTTTCACAGACATTTCAGCCGTATGCAGTCCACTGCTGGACATAAGCCTCCACAGATATGACTTGTATCATCTTGGGGGTAGTTGCCGTAGTCGCCACAATTGGCAGGCGGGTTGGCGACCGCAGTAGCTGTAGATTGGGCTTCGTTGGACGCTGCTGCCCGTCCGTAGGATTTTTCCCTTTAATAAACGACTTATCTTTGACCTAATTAGCTTCCTAAAGTAATCCTCCCACTCCTCCAGCAATGCGGCCTTCAGGTCCTCAACGGTGAATGAAGCCGATTCCCGCTTCCGATCTCTTCTATTGAGGTAGTCCGGGCTCAGAGCAGGACAGATCAATTTTGGGATGCCAACGTCATGAAAGTAGGCCGTAGTGATTCTAGTGGTATTTGTCATACCACATTTCATTTTCCTGCATCAGATGGAGCCCCTCGTCGGAAAACCCCGCGAAAGGAACCACATGTAGTTAGTCGGTCCATAAGTTCGGTCACAAAAGTTTTAGTCAATAAATTAAAAATAAGCAGACGCTTCTTATAATTTTTATACATGATGTAAAAGCCTGCTTAATACAGAAGCTAAAATTTATTGTGATTAATTACTACTTGCTAGCTTTTACAAAGTCCATATATTTTTCGCAAAACTGCATTTAAAAGCGTCTTTAAAACACGTGTTCTGTAAAACTTATAATAACTAGCTGTTCCTTTTCTCAATTTTAAAAAGATATTTTAATAATCCAGTAGCCGGCTCGATTATCTTTATTTTCATGTATCTTTCATGTAATTATGGCTGAAAAGATAGTTGTTCTACGCTTTTTACCATAGCCGTACATTGTGGTGATGGTAAAAATTTTACAATTTTGCATTATTATTATTAAATAGGCTGGGTTCCAAATCAAAGTTTGATGAACTGACTTGTACGAAAACTAAATTATAGTTCAAAGATTGTTTGAATGTAGAGCTTTCATAAGCACAAAAATGTATACTTTATTCTTAATTTAAAGTTTTATTTATACTCTTCTTTGTGAATTCTAATTTGACTTGTAAGCTGGCGTGGGGCTGTCTAATAAAAATGTACCTATAAGTTAACCAGATTTGTTTTTCTTGTATAAAATAAACCTAATAATAAATATTATACTGTATTTTGGTCAACATAAAATAAACTTTCGTTATTTTTGTACAAAAAGCTGTTATTTATAATGTAATCACACGAAATATTTGTGACACAACTTATGACCCGACTAGGTATAGGTAGTTTCACGAGAGTTGAAGTCACGCACACAACAACATCTCATGTAATGATAGGAAGATTTTGAAATTACTCATTCATTCCATTCATTCAATCAGTACTTCATATAGTTGTGTGCGTAATCCATTCGCCTCAACTCTCGTGGAATGAACCTTATATATATGTAAAAAAAGGGAAAAACAAACCAAAAAGTTACTTCACCTGTTTCCAAAATTCAACGCAAAATAGGGTTAAAAAGTGCAGGTAATACCTTACCTAGTGACTAACTCCCTAATGTGTATTGAAAAAATGATTTTAATATGAGGCCTGTTAATAAATTTGTTTAATACTAGCTTTTATTCGCGACTTCGTCGGACAACCATGTCCGTCTTTAAGCTATGGGTGCGTGATAAAAATGATCCTATGTCCTTTCCCGTAGCTCAATCTGTCTCCATGCCAAATTTCATCCCATTGGTTCAGCGGTTTCAGCGTGAAGAGATAACAGACAGACAGAGTTACTTTCACATTTATAATATTTGTATGGAAGTATGGATTTATAGTTGTAACAGCAATACTGATATTGATATCTGGACATAAATGATTATTTTATTTTTACGGACCCGAAAATAGTTATTATTTACTTGTATTTGGTTGTGCCTAAAGTGGATACTTATGCTTGCAAACCGTGATACAAGTAAAGTGGCCTCGCCGCCTCGAATTCAAGTCTGAATAGGCTATTGTAGAACACCCAATGCTTATTGATAGCAATACAACTACGTAGATTACTTGAAAATAAGTCTCAAATAGTTTGATCATAAAGCAATTGAAAGATATGCTTAATCGAAATAAAACTTACTTATCTTATACTATCTTTATTAACAGACTTCCAAAAATACTTGTCAGGAAAATAATCTATTGAAAAAAAATATAGTGGGAAATTGTAATAAATTATTAACTTTTAATTTAAAAAGTTTTTCAAAAATACAGTATAAACTCGTCCTTTGTGTACTGGTTTTAAATTCCCTTATATGTACCCACATTTCGGCTTTGTCCAATGGCTAGGGACACACTGTATGAGCAAAAGCTGTAACAGTCTCAATTTATTTTCTTGTGTTAATTACCGTATACATCGTCCATTATTTTATAACCGTTACATTCAACATATTACTTATACTTGACTTACTTATTTGTATTTTGAAGCTACCATTGCTATTTGTTCAATTAGAAAATATTTTACTCTTTTTTTTTGTGATGAACTGGCACACAATATAAGGTAATATACTCGCCTCATTTACCTTTGGTCGTGATAAACCGAAAACTTTACTGAAAAGTTTAAAACATAAATAATATTAGGACGTTTGAAAATGAAAATTACGTTGAGACACTAACATATTAATTATACGGGTCACTCACTGGTAACTAAATGTTTTTTCATTAGTACAGTTTTCAAGATGACAATTGGTCCCAGTGACAGGTCACAGTGTGGTAGGTAACATAATGTTTTTTTTTTTATATTGCTCGACAGATTTTGCTCCGTAACAGGGAGCCTAATCATGAGCCATTCGCGTGACTGACCGACGAAGGCTTATAATTAATCTCGTTACGAAGCGAAACATGTCCAGCAATGTTCGCCGTAAAAACGTGAGCTTTCCGATTAATATTGGGACGTAACGAAGAACATTTACTGGTATAGTGATTAAATTTATTTATTGAATTCTCATAAATAGTTAGAATATACCTACTAATTGCTTAGAGAAATGTACTCTTGTTGACATGAATATTTTTCCGGTGGAAGTTAAGAATTTTTTTTCGAAAGTCACGGTTTCTTACTTAGTTGTTAGTGTAATATCCTAAGAACAGGCAAACGTACAAAGGAATGCTATTTGCTATTTTGTCTAAACACTTTTAAAACTCTAAAACCAAATACTAAATTAGAAATAATCACTCACCTCGAGTTTGTTTTATGAAGACACTACCCAGACATTCGATCTAGACAGAAGTACCTGAACCTGACGTACCGCGCTGTTTCGATTATTAGAGCGCTCAATACTTTACACTAATCATTCCTAAAATTTGCTATGTTTCAGGAACACCATAAAAGGTCAATTCCCAAGGACACGTGGAATCTACTTTTAGATTTTGCGACACAAATCGACGACGGTATGAGCAATTACGACGCAGAGGGGGCCTGGCCCGTACTAATAGACGATTTCGTAGAGTGGTGTCAGAAGCAGGGGCTCACCGCCGAGGGGCTGAAGGCGCTGGAGCCGGCGTCCGGCTAGCCTGCGCCGCCCGCCGGCTCGCCGGCCGCGCCCGCCCGGCCGCGCCCGCGCCCGCGCCGCGCTCGCTCGCGCGCCCTGGCGGTCGCCGCGGCCTGGCTGCTGCTCCGTCTGCTGCTCTACCTCCTGGAGCTGTGTCCTCGAGAGTGGCTCGCGGTTCTTATGGTATTCGACTTCTGTGGCTGACACGATGCAATTGTAAGTTAATCCAAAAAGATATTTTATATTACATTTATAGATGATTGTCCTGGATAAAACGTTAAGATATTGACTATGTAATCTAGTAACTTAGATCTAAAGCGGTAGAGAAACTGTTATAAGAGTTAATAATCACTCTTTCATATACAGCTCTCTTAAAGTAGGTACGAGGGTACGCCTGTTTACTGTTGGGTGTTCTTGTAGATTCACGCATTACTATTGTAAGGTCTGTCAATTTTGATTTTGTTTTTATGACTAATACCAACTGGTTGTATTAAATCTGAGAACTATTTGAGTTTGTTACTGTATAGTATTTTTTCAAATGTCTAAATAGAATCGGTAACTAAATATGAACTATTCAAAACAGAGTTGTTATTATAAGCATTGAATCAATTCATCATTAGGTAAGTGTGACACGCATATGTATGGAACCCTATGTATGATTCCCCTAGACTCCGCGCCCGTATTGAGCCTGGTCCCGACCAGAGCTCTCCGAGTCATTGTCTGTGCCCCGGTCTATGAGTACCGAATGTGATGCGCGCGTGCATGGCCGCCGTGATCGTGCTCTGCTCTAGTTAAGAAAAAAAACTAACACAGGCTAGCCATAAGTTCAGTTACCATGAAAATTAAAATATTATTAGAATAATATATTATACTAATAGTAGTTATATACAATTATTTATATGTACTTTTATAGATAGGCTAATAGGTACAGTTTTTTTACTTAAGTATTTGTTATTTTAAATAACTACTTCTGGGTACTATACTTCTTCCCTAACAGGTCATCCGGCGGAACTATGGCAAAAGTTTTACTTAAAATGAAGTAAATATGTATTATGATTATTATGAACAATTGACTACCTTCCATTCTAAAACATATCTATGTATTTCGTTTTGCTCTTTATCATTTTATTTTACATTGTATTCTTTTTCTCATTTTGATGTTTTTTATACTTCTGTCCTACTCGTATAATATAAAAGTAGTTTGAATTAAACCGATTTTCATTATTTATTACTTTTAGTTCGTTAGTATTTTACCATTATTTATGTGTTGACGTACTATCCGGTATCCGGCCGAATACTATGCGACTACCCTTATGCGGCCGAATAGGTCGAATACAGAATAGTGACGGGATATCTGTTGCGTGTCTAATTTGTATATTATTTAGTAACTGAACTTATGGCTTGAGTTGGTACTATACTGAATAGTGTAATTTTTTATGTAGTTAAGAAAACGTTATATTCATGTGTATGTCAGACATTCGCGAGTCATTAGATTTAAAAATATTTGTCATTTTTATATTTCGTACAGTAAAGCTATTTGACTTCTATGCCACTTAAGATTTCATCGCTATGGCAATCAATATGTAAGCCGTGCCATAACTACTTATCAAGTTATCACTGACAAGTTATGAATGGCACCTACAGAATAAAAAATTTCATTATATATATCAAATTTTATTAAATTGTATTGTTAGTTGAGAGCGCTGGTGGCCCACCGGTAAGAGCGTGCGACTTGCTATCCCAAGTTAGCAGGTTCAAACCCCGGCTCGTACAAATGAGTTCGGAACTTGGTACCTACGAAATATTACCAGTCACTTTTGGGGAAGGAAAACATCGTGAAGAAACCGGACTAATCCAAATAAGGCCTTGTTTACCCTCTGGGTTAGAAGGTTAATGGCATACGCTTCTCCCATCCCTGGGATTAGTTGCCAAAGCGGATCCCCGGCTCCTAGGAGCCGTGACAAAATACCGGGACAACGCGAGGAAGGTGATTATATATATATGGGTCCTCTTGGTTTTGAAAATGTAAAACACCATAACATGAAAAGTGAGGTGTGCTACTTTTCTGTTCTCTCTTATCATTATAACGTTGCATAATGTATATAATAGAACACTTCGGCGCGGAGTTAGTGTTGTATATAGAAAAGGGTTGAAAGACCCAACTGTTATATTTAAAAAAAATACCTACCGCAGTAGTAATGATCCCGGTATTTTATTAATAAGGTGTCCACTGCCTTGCCATATCGAGCAAAGCTCTTCGTTAGTCGTTGTTAGGTAAATTATTATTAATAAATTAATTTATCTGATGTGACTCGACTATTGTTTTATGTTGTTTTTTTTGTTAAATGATACTTATTAAACCTACGAAACCACCACTACTTGTGCAAGTACCTACTATTTTCGAATCGGCTTCTTAGAAACGTCACATAAATGTAAAATAATTAATACTTGTATATATAGATATGAAAATTTGTGAGTCAAGGAAACATACTCTAACAAAAATGTGTTGTTAAATTTCTAATGTTGATTGGAGATAATTTGAATGGAAATAATAATCAATTGGAACAGTTGTTTTCATTTTTAATTAAAAATAAAATAGCTGAATTTGCGATGTTACATCTGGCCTGTCAGTGTCACCGCGCCCCACCTCGTTCCTTCACCCGTTTCCTCTTGCTAGGTTCACATGAACATCACATCAGTGTACGTGACTGTTTAGGAACATATCTGCAGTGACAATTTGTTTGCAGCCGTCTACTGTGTCCACCCATTGGAGAACGGTATTGGTTATTAAAAAAAAAACGGTATTTTTACCGTTTTTTTTTTTCTTGACAAAAATTTACTAGTAGATTTTAACTGGAGTTGGCTACGTGTCTCTTAGGTTAAAGGCTTCTAATCGGTAATCACTTAGATATATTTATCATACTAGCTGTGCCTCGCGGGCTGTCAGCTAACTCCATACCAAATTCTATTAAAATCGCTCCAGCCGTTTAGACGTGAAGAAGTAACAAACATACACACTCACAAACTTTCGCCTTTATAATTAGTGTAGGTATATAATATGTTTACACGACTGTGAGAAGTATTAATCATTAGCTATGTATAAGCCCGTGTAATCCTAGTTTCCCCGTTTCTTGAATAAGTTAAAGCGGTAGAGAGATAGTTGATCCCCTCTGGCGCATAATGTACAATACGCAAAATGTACACGACGCGTAAAACGTAACAACTGGTAAAATGTACAATACGTAAAATGTGCACAACGTACAATTCTACACAAGCAGAACGTACAAAATCACATTGTACATAAGCAAACTGTACAAATCGCAAAATGTGCACTGGCTTCATTATGATGCGGTGTCGACGACCTGCAAGCGGTATTCGTTATAGGCTAGCCTGGTTCATTACCTGCTGTGAATGCTGTGATGCTGGCTGAGATTCCAAGTACAGAAGGCAACATTTCTCGAAATCTATACAGAGTTGGACCATAAATTATGATGTCCATCTCTTGCTATTCATAATTAAAAAGAAAACAGTTTTTTAACTACCAATTTTATTTATTTTCATGTTTTTAAGTACATTTTATTGTTGATAAAACTTATTTACTGTTTAACTAAAAAAAACACGTTCTGCTTAAACTTATAACTTAAAAAAATAATTTGTAGATTACTTATTATGATAATGTTGAGTATTATGCTATTAATCTAATATAGGTATGTCATCTTTTTCAAGAATTGGTCAATAGTTATTTTGTTGCTTTCAAGTTTGGCTAATACCGAATTGTACTTTTTATCGACCACCGCGTCAGGCGTCTTCGGTTTTTAGGAGGTGGTTTGTAAATACTTCGGGTAATTTTTCTTTCCGCAAAGTTGGCTTCCTTCCGCAATTTGTGAATAAAGCAGTACAAATTTAGCTTTTTCGTGATTTTCGTTTTCAACCTACGATGCCAACCCTCGACCGCGTTGGTGGTGCGGTGTCGCTGATTTACGCAGCTAATAGCTTTTGGGCTGAATTTTGGATACCACGTCTTCTCAAAATACTTTTTAAATTCGATCATTGGAGTTGTGTTTGTTGACGCCGACTCTGATATTTGAAACCAAGCCTCCGGAATGCGATTTGCCGGCAGCTAAGGAAAAATGGAGCATTTTTGAACAGCTGTTCTTGTAGGGCCCGTAGGATTGGCTCCCAGTCTAATGGCGTTATTAAGGACTGCATCATTAAAGTGGTGAAAACAACCACTAAACGCAGCACTGGGATACACTGCTAGTTCCCAGTCGCACTTGAAATGTTGAATCTCGACAACCAACGACAACCCTAGAACATGAATCTTTCGCCATTTTCATCGCTAGTGTTTACCTTGTCGTGCTAATGTTGAGACCCGAGCTAGCGAAAGATGCCGAAATTCAGCAATAGCGAATGGTTCAAAGAGTTCAAGAGCGTAAGTTTCAAGACACGAAAAGGGAACAAAAATTGTTTCCGAGAGAAACTAAATATGTCGTCTCACTACCGCCAGGTAAAAAATAATACTAAAACATAAAAAAATATTAAAAATTATTAACTGACTGAAGAGCCGAGCAAAGCGAGGCGACGAACGTTTCCGTTTTAACTCACAAGTACCCTTACCATGAGTTGTGACATTGACGTTTTCGATAACGAGTTTCGTGTTTACTATCTGTGCATCGCGTTCGCACTAAAATAGTACAAGCGAGATGCACAGACAGTAAACTCGATACTCGTTATTGAAAACGCCCATGTCACAACTCATGGTAAGGGTACAGGAGAGGCCGCACGGGCGATGGCACGACGATTTGACAGATTGATGTGTGTGTATTGGTTCAATTGGTTGGTTGGTCAGTGTCGGGCTAGAGGTCGAATTTTTCATCCGATTTCGATGAAACTTGGGATGTACGTTCCTTAATTTATTTGACAAAAATTGTCGAGCCATTTTTTTGATTGGGGTTAAACTGAAAAAAAAGGAGGGAAGTTTTCTGTCGCGTTATTTATGAACGGATTTCAATAATTTTCAGGTAAAAGCTCAAGCCCACACTTCCTTAGAGGTTGTTGTAAAAAAAAAATTCGAGGGAGGGGGAAAAAGGGGGAATCTTGAAATCTTCCCATATCGTTATTTTCTGCTCGATTTTGTTCATTTTCGGGTCAAAAAGGCTTTGTAGGATGCCAATAACAATGAGTCAACGTAAACATTAGAACAGCGCATTGAGCGCCTGCGCTAGCCCGCCACGCAGCAAGCGGCAGAGTTGCCCAACAGACCGGGGCGAATTTTACCTTGAAAACGTTAAACTGAAGAAAAAAATTGTTAATGCCACAAATTTGATATTTTTATCGTTTCATTTTTATCTGGCATCGTTTTTATTATATTTAACTTTTTAGTTTAAGCAACAGACTATTGGGGCTAATGTTTTTTTTTTGATTAGCCAAATTATTTTTTTCTTCGACGAAAAAATAAAAGTCCAATACCTATTTTTAATAAAAAGTAATTTTATCACCTGGTGATATTTTATTCGATTGTAATTTTCAGGCATTGTCGCGCAACCGTCATTCTCTTTCTTTTGGACGCTTTAAAGGAAAGTAGATTTAATTTTTCACTTGAATTTTCAATAATTAAATTCACTCATAGGAAATGCTTCGAAGTCTACGGTTCACAGAACCTCTGGTATATCTGTTTTTAAAGAATTAAGTTCATTCTAATGATGTGAAAAATATTACGGTTTGTGTTTGTGGTCCACGGTTGCAGTACATTGCGAGGTTTTACTGTGCTAAAAGTAGGGTGCAACCAAATATATTTTTTTCATAATGTTATCAATCGATTCGGTTCGTTCTGGGGATCAAATATCGCTAAGGAATAGGCTATGCAAAAGTCAGAAATAAGAGTCTAAGTCGGAAACTTTCAAGTTTTTCTATTTTTGTTATGACCGTAAAGTTATGCGTTTATAAGTATATGGTCACTATACGCTAATCCCTATTGGTACATAGATCTTGAAATTAACATTTAAATGTTTAATAAGTGCAAGATGCAGTAAACTTTCATATTCCTCTTTACTCGATACCATCTGCCAGGGCTACCTCTCCGACTATTCGAATAACCGCGAATGCGAATGCATTCTTAAGCGGTTATTACATGTATCCCGCATGCGGGAAAGGATAATATTGGTATTTTATCATAGACATACCATTTAAATAGACGAGACGAATAATACCATGATGGCCGCCTCTGGTCAAACGAGTTGGTCAAGATGCGCTTCTTGTCAAAGGCTCGTTTGGTCAAACATGGTTTCGTCAAAAGTGCGATTCGTCAAAATGTCCTTTTTGCCAAAGGTTTTTTTTTTTATGACATAGGCGGCAAACGAGCAGACGGATTGCCTGGTGTTAAGCAATTACCGTCGCCCATGGGTACCCGCAACACCAGGGGAGTCACAAGTGCGTTGCCGGCCTTTAAGGGGGGTTGGAGCTCTGGGAACCTTACTCACCATCAGGAACACAACACTACATATCTGAAAGGTGGCAGTGCTATTATGGCTGTGGTCTTCTGTAAGGAGGAGGTACTTCCCCAGTTGGGCTGCCCCAGATTCAAGCGTGATGGTCAACGCTGTGCCCTACCTCTCATAAAGGTGCATGTGGTAAAACTACTTTTGTCAAAGGTATGTTTCTTCAAATATTTATTTACCATCAGTTTATTTGTGTATTTTTTTGCAGTCAGAATCAGATAGACCTTGCCACATAAAGTAGCCAAATTTTTCTTAACACGCCTTTGGTGGGATCGGGAATAAGTCGTGTCAAGATATATTCGGCTACTCTTGATAACAATATTTTTCTGGTGTAGAGCTCAGAATTGCATGGACAATTTATGAATGAATTCAATCATGAACTGTCCATACAATTTTGAACCCCACTGTGTGCCACTGTACAGTCAGCGTCATATATAGTACGTAGCATTCAAAGTAGTGAATAAGTTTGTTGCTACATATAAAATCTATGGTGATTTTTTTATTATGCAGAAACGTCTGCTAACGAATAACTTCGATATTAAAATCGAAAAAAAAAAACAATTTTCTTTCGCTTTTTATTTACGGGTCAATATTTTTCAATTTTTCTTTCGTTTTAAATATCGAAGATATTCGCTATAATTAAATGGAGTATACTGACAGCAGTTTTCATACATTTGACAGGTCGTTTGACAACTTTAGTATGAAAACTGCTGTCAGTCTCCTCCATTTAATTAAAAATTTGATTATAGCAGACGTTTCTGCATAATAAAAAATAATTTAGAAAGGGGTAGCACATTGTTATCGATTAATTCTCAATATGAATTGAGACTTCGATGCCGTTAAATGTTCAATACGCTGGCGGAAGATGTAGGTAGATGTGTTTACACGTCCCCCATGATAACGTATACGACGAGGGATAAATAGAACAAAATGTAAGTACAAAAACAACTAAGCGGTACCTACTCGTATAACACAATAGGGATGTTGACACATATTAGATACAATTTGCAACAAACTCGTTATCGAAAACCTTAATGTCACAACTCATGGTAAGGGTAAAGGAATACCATCTTCTCAAGGTACAGTATCTAGTTCAAGACGCAGATCAGTAACAAACAAATTAGCATTTAAATGATTAGAGAAAGACAGAAATTCTGGTTCTACCAATTCGTTTAACGCTTCCATTTATTACATTTTTATAACCGTATTACATTTCATTATTTAAAAACTTTCCAAAAGATGCCTTGCTTAGATAGTTTGCTTTGTTTAATTAGACGTGCAACATCTGAATGAGAAAACAAATTCCTGCCAATCCTTTGAATGATTTTAATGATTTATATTTGATTCTACTTTTTCAGAGGAGTTTTCATTTGCCTGGGTGTTAATAATAGAAGTATTTGCATTAGCTTGGGTTGCATTCATAGATTCTCGACAATCGCAAGTATATTCCGCAACATTATTTTTTCTGCGTTTTTTTATTGCAATACGTGTATCTTTTGTAAATTTTCAGGGTGTTATTGTGTGAAAGGTAAGAATATAAAGCTTGATATAAAGATATGGATGTATAATAGATAAATCACTAATATGAAGGAGGGACGAAATACATGTGGGAAACGGAACTTTAAGATCTGACAACTGACTAAACAATAAAGAGCGATCATATTTGTAACAAAAGTTATTGCAAAAAATATATGGTTTAAATCTGCGAGATCAGCTCCGCAATCACATGCAGAACGGGGCACGCGATGTTGTAATGCCAAGTGTTGCGGTGTACAAGCGTGACTCAACCTGTTACAACCATCATACTAGTTGCTGGTTTTGACACAGAAATATTAAATAGGTACCAAGGTTTTATAGGGATCGAAGGTTGTATGCGCCAATAATGTAATGCCGCACTCCCTGCACCTGATGCCCATATTTCCTATCATGCTTTTCGCAGGTATAACCTTGGTAGAGCTAACAGATCTTCAGTTATATTTTTGTATGGAAACATATCTCCACAAGTAATAGCATCACGAGCTATCTCATCTGCTCTTTCATTGCCTTTAATCCCTCTGTGCCCGGGAATCCACGCGATCGAAAACAAAATTAAGGTAATATGTGTCATTATCTATGAAAAGGGACCTTATTGTCGATGGCACTTACGTCGAATCGCGTTGCGTTTGTATTGTTTCGTCTTGAACAACGACATAAGCGCCATCGACAATAAGGTCCCTTTTCATAGATAATGTCACATATTTTAATAAAAGGCTGCGGATTTGATAAATCGGCAAATTGTTAAATTTAGATTTAAAGGGAAATCTAGATATTGCCTGTAATGAACTACTCGTAAGACAATCTGAAAATATAATTGTTTTATTGAGGTGCATAATAATGATGACTCTCTTGCTTTTAGGATACCAAAGCGTATACAGAAGATTTTGGTGATAAGGTAACTTTTTTTTCTATATACCAGATTGAGAATGATGTACTCCAATCCCACTACAACCACGTACCTACAAACATTTTAGAAGGATCTGTGTATACATGGTGAGTAGTTATCTGAGCAACCAGTTTCAAGAAAACTAAGAAATTGTTCGTTTTGAACCACATCATTTTTTAACATGCCTATATCCAGGAGAATAGAAGGGACAAGTGTTATTATTCATACATGTAAATAGGAGGTGTGAGACAACTAGCTGTGGGTGCTGATATAGATTTAACTTTTCTTAAACTTTTACTTAAGTAGGGAGGACTTTTGCGTCTCCAATAGTTAGAAGTAGTTATTTGAGACAAAAGATCAGATGTCACTGAGGTATTGACGTCGTAAATGAAATGGATGTGCAACACACTCAACCTGCATTGCATTGATAGGCCTAAATTTCATGGCTCCACAAATTAGTCTAAGGGCTTTAGACTGTATACTATTTTATTTAGTAAAAGCAGCAATACTCCTTGGTTCCAATAAAAAGTCCCATAGTCTAGTATACTTCTTATTAAGGCATTGTACATGAGTTTCATGCAAAATGGATGCGCACCCCACTAAACTCCTGATACACATCTAAGGATGTTAAGATTTATTTCACATTTGGAGACTATATGTTACAGTGTGGGAGACTATTAGTTAAAATAAATAAAGACTATTACGTACTCGTATATACTACCACTTTCCTGGCCTAAATTAAATAAAACTAATGAAAAGAACAGAAACACAACCGCCACATCTCACGTTTCCCGCGTTTTTTTTCATATAAATGTTGACAATGACATCTCCCACGTGACTGAGAATTGTGATATGAAAATAAAATATTTATTAATCAGTTTTTTTATGCTTGCTGCTAGTGTTGGTAAAGACTCAAGTCATGTGAGTCTTCATATATAAGACTCGACTTGTTTTTTTAGACACTAGTCATATAAACGAAACTTGAATTCTTTTCAACGTGTCGGGGACTTGAGTCTTCTATAGAGACTTCAGTTCTCTATAGAGGACTCGAGTCCTCTATAAAGGCTCGAGTATTTTGTTTACACCTAAGGCTTTTGAACAACTGAGTTATGATTAAAACTCAAATGTACTTATAGAGATACTTGAGATTACGGTATACGAGTATTAGGTAGCAATCAGTACCTACATTTATTGGTTTTAAATTCTGTCAATGTGTCTGTTTATCCGATTTCCTTAATTTATTAGAAACTAGAAGATCTTTTTTTGCCTTTATCTATCTTATGGGCATTCCTAATGACTAATGAAATAAGTGGTCACGGTTAAACATTTCAATTCATTTTGAAGAAATTTAGCAAGAATCAGGGGAAAAATAGGAAATTACATTTTTATACTAAACTAGACGACGCTGGCAAGTTTGTACATCTAGAAGGCTATCATTGTAATCTTCTTTGAGTCTCTAGCTGCCTTTATAGTGGACGTATTCAGTTAAGCTGTTTTGATGTAAGTAATCCAAAACAAACTTAGGTACATAAACGCATTCACTGCCGGCAACGCACTTCATACAATTTTCTTCCTAGGCCACGCCTCCCGGTAGTGAATGCGATAAAAGGAAGGTTCTTGGGAAAATTGCATTATTCCTCAGATAATCGCGGAAAACAAATTACAAAGTCGCGAGCAAAAGCTAGTATTCATGACATTATCGTAATAAGCGCTTATGAACAGCTCACCAAATTCGCAATTCACCACATGCTCAGTTCATCAAATTCTCATTTGACCATGTTCGCAGCTGATCATTTTGGCATCTCATCACTTTCGCAACTCACCATATTCGCATCTCACCATGCTCACAGCTGAGCACATTCTCATCTCATCACGTCCTCATTTCACCAAAATCTCACCTGACCATTTTCTCAGCTCACCATACTATTATTTAACCATGTTCTCAGCTAAGCACTTTCTCATCTCGCCATGCTCTCAGTTCACATCATTGTCATAAATGTACAGTCAGTGTCATGAACATCTTCAGACTTGAACTGATTAGCGTGAAACATGTGTGACAATAATTAGGATTGTGGAATAGAAAAGAGGGGAAAAAAAATGTGTTTAATTTGTTTATTTCAACATATAATCTATTATTATTAACTAGTGTACATTATCGTATATTCCAACCACTTAATAAACAATATAACAAACATAAAATATCAACCTCTGTTTAAAAAAAATATCAAGTTCTCCATCTTCAATATAAAAAGTAGCACTTAGTATATGTTCACTTCTTATTAACTAAACTGAGGTTATCTTGCATTAAACGGTAATTTAAGGAGGCTAAATTATTCAAATTCGAGCATTCTCGCACACTATTTTTTTCATGTAAACAATCCAAAATTATTTTATCAATATTTTCATTTTTTTCCATTAATTTTAGATTTCATTTAGTTTGTTTGCAATTTAAAGCATTTTTGTGCATTTTTATAGCATGAATTTCAGCTTCTTTTTTCAATATTAAGATGCATTTGAAAAGGGCTGGTTTTGCTGTTATTTTGGTATTGAGACGTCTATGCCACCCTTCTAAAGCATTTGTCGTTCTATTTTTTTCTCTGTAACAGCTATAAACTTCTGTGGTTACTTTTTATATCGATTGATCGTCGAAATAAGACCTTAATTGCAAGTAAGTTTCATGCTGTGGTGCCATCTCCCAGATGCCTAAATATGCTTCAGGAATGAATATAGGAGGGAGTAAGGCTAATAATGTGCATGTGTAATTTTTCGGCCTGCTTCTGTATTGGTTAAACCCATTTCCTTGCTTTTTCTCCAAACAGCATTTAAAAAATGGTAATAACAACTCTTTATAATCACGTCAGGATAAACTTCTTTAATAGCCTGAATAACCGCGACTTCATAATCGCAGTTGTACACTTTAATATCAACATGAAATTGTTCTTTCAGTACTAAATACAACCGTCTGTATGTATCTTGTCTTTTATTAGGAAGTAACACATAAACTAATGGCACAAAAAAATCTCATTTTCATTGCATGCCATGTCTGCATGTAATGTATGTATTTAATAAAACGGTTTAGGTGTAGCTTGAAAGGTTCCGTCTCCATAAAATGTCGAGATAGATGTGATTTTTACCTTTGTGGATGAGTGACCAAAAAATAAAATTTTGTCCGGTAACTTAACATCCTTTGTGTTAGTAAGTGCACCTCTACCTACCTTCAAATATTTCTCACGAACTCTGTATAGAGTATCCTTTTTCGACGAAAACGCAGGAATCTCATGTATCACTGGTTCAAACTTAGACACATCATTATAAAAATGATTCTCGAAGATTTTTGGCACAGACTCAAAGTTAGTGCAGACCTCCTTTTTGCATTCGTCCATCTTAGAGGCAATCAAACATCGAATTGGGTCTGGAAAATAACAATGTCGCCCTTCTCTTATAAATCTTATAATACATTTATAAGAATCCAACGTAATTGATGTGTTGCATTCTCTTTGATTTCTGCACCTCCAGTTCGTCGTATCAGATTTATTTTTATAGTTAAAATTATACTCGTAACCTGAGTGCACTAATATCAATTTACCTCTCTGGCTTGTGATAAATTTCATCTCATTGTTATTCATGTTCAATTAATTCACGATTACACTATACGGTTAAATATTCGTTATAAAGATATTTTCTAGCCAGATGACAAAACGCATAAAGTCAGTGTCACTAGTAATTAATAAAATAGATAATGCACATCCAGCTATTTATAGCCAGTAATGTTATCCACATATCAAACCTCATGTATATTTAACATTATTTTATCAATTAAAGATGCAATTCAAAGAAAAAATATAATATGTATACCAAACTATAAAAAAATGTTGATAAGTTCGATACAAAAAATATTGCCAGTTTAAATGATAGTAAAATGTAGTCTTATAATATTTCATTTAGTTATTTTAGTATAGTTAGGGAACCTCAAATAAAAAAGTATAAGCCACGCTTGTTTTAAGTAACGCTTCAATAACGCGTTTAACCTGTCCTGTGTCTGTGAAATTCTCAATTTTGGCAATCAACTCAAGTAACTACTTGCAATTTACCATTTTTTTTGTACTTAGACCCAGATAAAACAGTAGTATTTTTTCATTCTGTAGTATTCGGATGGTAGTGTTATTTTAGACTAACGGTTTTCGTGAGTAGATCAAATAAAAGCATCATATTTTTGAGATGTCACATTGTGAAATGGAGTAAATTATAATGACTATACATTTACGACGTGGTAAGCTGCGAGTGTGGCGAGATGAGAAAGTGCTTAGCTGAGAACATGGTTAAATAATAGTATGATGAGCTAAGAAAATGGTCGGGTGAGATTTTGGTGAAGTGAGGACGTGATGAGATGAGAATGTGCTCAGTTGTGAGCATGGTGAGATGCGAATATGGTGAGTTGCGAAAGTGATGAGATGCCAAAATGATCAGCTGCGAACATAGTCAAATGAGAATTTGATGAACTGAGCATGTGGTGAATTGCGAATTTGGTGAGCTGTTCATAAGCGAGATAATAAATAAATAACACAAAAAAGTAAATACTTTAACGGACATGATTGTCAAATTGGATATGTCGTTGTCGTTTCGTGTAATTATGTACATGGTCTATTTATAACATTCATAATATTGAATGTGTCTGACCGAATGTAAGAAGAATAAGGAGTTCTCATAACAGTACGAACAGTAACAATTCTTGGGTTTCCGTAGTTGTTACCCCGCGGAAACGTAAGTTCGGACCTTCACTGAAGACTACGTTTTATCAACGGGTCGAAATATTTATGCAGTGTTAACGTTGTAATAAAAAAATCTCAATAAAAACATCGCACACAATACTAAAGAAACATTGTAATGTGCATCAACCAAGAGAAAACTAAAGCAGAGAAAACGCGGCAATAAAAAAAAATATACCTGGATAGGTTGCTAATCAATTTTATTGTACATGGGAGCCATTCCTTCAGGATTGTTGAAGAAGAACATTTCAAATTGTTCATAAGTGAGCTTTAACCCAGGATATTCATTACCGAACCGTCATCAGTTAAGCTTAAGCATTAAAACACCTTTTGAGACCACACAGTACCAAATGATAAACCGGTTGCGTGAAGTTGAAAATAAAATTTCCATGACTTTGGATTATTGGACGTCGGTAACTAACAAACCGTATTTGTAGTGACTACTCATTTTATGCTGAATAATAGTCTCGTTGCCATAATTTTGTTACTTTGACATAGTTCCATACCCTCGCACAAGTGACCATTTTAACAAAAAGCAACATGCCAACCGAATTGATAACCTCCTCCTTTTTTTGAAGTCGGTTAAAAAGTAACCGAAATTCTTGATACGTATTCTTTAAGAGGAAAAATATTGTCCATTTCTACAGACGAGTCAACTAATGTAAAAATGATGCAGATGTTGACGTTACTCCACGATGATTATGAAAATGTTGTTCATACACGGTGCTTAGCACATGTTCTACATCTCGTTGTCAAATGTGGTCTAGAACTACTTGATGGTGTTCTGATTCACAATATATCTAAATTAGTATTGTTTCACGTATATTATAAGCTGTTCACCCAAGAAAAAACAAATATACTTTGAGTTTTGCGATGTGAACGGTGTAAAAAGGTTGTCACTCTTGCGGGAAATGTCCACTAGGTGGAATTCAACGTACTTAATGCTGTTGCGGGCCTTTGAAGTAAGGTCCGTATTGGATGATTTATGTGACAACGTAGCTGAATTTAAAAAAATATAAAGTTGAACATTGGGAACGAGTAGAAGTTCTGCTTAAATTCTTAAAGCCATTCTATGATTCAACGTTTAGACGAACAGACAGACGAACTCCTGAAGCAGTAAGTTGGGCGATGAAATATTAAATGATGGTGCAACAGCTATGATTAACAAGTTGCAATCATATACATTGTTACTTCGCTCCAAAGTTGCAAAAATTGCAGTTGTATTAGATCCAAGATTAAAGTGTAATTATTTCAATGAATGGGAGAACTCGGAAACTACCTACGTCTACAACAAAAAAAAATTTGAAGATGATTATCAGCTGGAAAATAATCACGTTGATGGAACCAATGTTGGGATGAATACGTCAGGAAACTGCTTTCTGTCTTACATCTACAAAAAACCGGCCAAGAGCGTGTCGGGCCACGCTCAGTATAGGGTTCCGTAGTATTTCGTCCGTCACAGTAAGTATTCCCACTTAAGAGTTAAAAATTGGCTATTTGATACATTGTTGTTGACATATTAATATTAAGTACAGAACCCTAAAAACGGGCCCACAAAGGACGCTGACAACAGTGACAACTAAAGAAAGAGTTATAGATCCCAACTATACATCATTCGATTTTTTTTTGTCTATTTCAGTCCCACCACGAGTAGTAAGAATGGGTTGTAACATGGAGTGATAACCAGCCAGCGTCATTTTAAGTCAGTCAGTCAGTTTCAACCTAATGTATGGGCATGGAGACTGCATGCTCCGACCCCATTAAATCAGAAAGAATCTTAAAACCGCCATGAGCGTTCCAAATTAAGTAAACTATGCGCGCGAGCTTAAAGTACAGAGGCTCTAGTGTAAGTTTCTTTTGACGTAAAAAATGTCTCGAATGCGTAAGTGATACTGATATAATATGAGAGAGGGTCGCATTGGGCGATGAATATTAGTGCAAATTCTTATTTACGATTAAAACTAAACGCGGAATTATACATAAAACGGCGGCGCTACCGCGAACAACGATATTCGTAAATTTCAGACGATTATCTCTGTCATTCTCTTAACGCCTTAATTGGAGTAAAAGAGAAAAATGTTCGAAATATACGAACTTCGATGTTCCCATAGCCATGTAGCCATATCTTAGGGAATAAGGGCTAATTTATTAACAATTTGTAAGAAACTATCGCCTTAACGACTTTAGTGCTGGAATAATATAAAGTACCTATTTTGCTCGCAAAAAAGCCTAAGATATATTCAATCCTGCGGCGCTTCCGACTTTCTCGAGTGAAAGCAGAGACCATTTTACCAAAAACGCGTAAGGTGTATGAAATCCTGCGGCGCTTACAGTTTTTTCGAGTTGATAAGTTTGTATGGGGGAACAATATTTTCGTTTTTTAGTATATTACTCGATCTTTTTTCATATTTTCTCACCGTTTAAACCTTTCCTGAGCTACTACAAATATTTCAAGACCAAAATTAGCCAAATCGGTAAAGCCGTTCGCAAGTTATAGCGTGACCAAGAGAAATAGGGGTTAATTTATATATATATTGATTTTTTTCAAAAACCATTGAACCTATCAAGTTCAAAATAATTTTCCTAGTAAGTTTATATAAAGTTATACTTTTGAGCTTTTTTTCATATTTTTGAAACTCGTGGTTCAAAAGTTAGAGGGGGGGGGACGCACTTTTTTTTACTTCTGGAGCGATTATTTCCGAAAATATTGACATAATCAAAAAATGATGTTAGTAAACCCCTATTCATTTTTAAATACCTATCCAACAATATATCACACCTTAGGATTAGAATGAAGAAAAAAATCACTCCCCACTTTACGTATAGGGGGGGTACCCTAAGAAAACATTTTTTTCCACTTTTTATTTTTGCACTTTATCGGCGTGATTGATATACATATTACTACCAAATTTCAGCTTTGTAGTGCTAACGGTCACTGAGATTATCCGCGGACGGACGGACGGACGGACGGACGGACAGACATGGCGAAACTATAAGGGTTCCTAGTTGACTACGGAACCCTAAAAAAGGATATAAACCAAGACGAGTTCGATAAATACTTGTCTCTACCCCAAGAACCAGAAAACACAAATGTGCTGGCTTGGTGGAGAAGCCACGAATATCAACTGCCTCAGCTGAAAAAAAATGGCTTTTGATTATCTCCTTGTTCCAGGATCAAGTGTACCAAGCGAACAAGTATTCTCTAAGTCTGCCAATCTAATAACAAAAAGGAGAAACCGTTTGGGCAATAAAACAATTAGATCGTCGATGTGTCTCTCTTCTTGGTTATTTTTTTTGTAACAAAATATGTATTGCATATATGTTATAGTTTTGTTTTCTTTTACGTTGCGTGTCTTATACAAAGATTTTTTTATGTTTGATTTAATTAAATAACAACTAAACCAACTTGTTGTATAATTTTTTGTACATCTTACATATATTGGTAAGTAGGTACAGTAAGCGTTAGAAACATCTAACTACTTCAATACGATACAATATGTATGCAATAAGGAAGAAACTTTGTTTTTGAATAGCCACGAATGACTAGCCATGTGACGATACGAGTAAGAAGTTTCGGGGGTAGTAGGACCTTGTGCAGGGTCCGTCTGGGTTGTTACTACCATCTTGCCAATAACCTACCGCCAAACAGCAATGTTCGCATTGTTGTGTTCCGGTGTAGAGATAAGATAGCCGGTGAAATTACTAGCATAGAGGCATTTCATCTTCGTTCTCAGGTTAGGCAACACAATCTCGCGGTTATAGAAGTCCATGGGCCTCAGAGTCCACTTAACATCAGGTGGTCTGGGTGCCCGTTTGCCTACTGGTATAGAAAAAAGAAACTTGTGCTAGAGTTTTTTTAGTACTTTTATTACGAAAATTATATGCTTTTCGAAAGAGTGGTGACAAATCTAAGAAGACGACTATAATATCTACTCACTCTACCATGTACTTCCTTTGTACCTTTGTACATTGTGTCATTATCTTTCATTTTTCGACAGAAACTTCAAAAGTTAGTCTTCATTATAGGACTCAAGTCTTTTAGAGGCACGCTTTAAGTTTAAAAAAGACTATAGAAGATACGATGGCTGGAATCTTTTCTAAAGCTTGAGTTGTAAGTAAAGGACTCGATAAGACGTGAAAAAGGACTCGACTCACGACTTAAAAGACTATGAAGTCTTTAAAGTTAGAAGTCCCGTAAATATGAGTCGAGTTCTTCAAATGTGGACTTTATAAACTTGAGTCTTTACCAACACTACTTGTTGCTGCGTTAGTTAACACGTGTTCGGGCTGAAATATTGTGAAATATAGTGCTGTCGTCGGAATATTCCAAATTGTGTTGTTTTAATTAAAATAGTACTAGTAATTAGTGTAATTTATGTAATTGGTAAGTAGATTCGTTATTAAAATGGGTGACGCCGATCCCCCTGATGAAGGGGGAACGGCTTGGATTAGTGTTAGTAATTTTAACAAAATCAAAAGGACATTCGAAACAAATGACTGACGGAAATCAATCGAATGATATGATCATGAATACTAATAATATACTTAAGCGCGGGTGTCAGGATGAAACTGAACATAATCCTAAAAAATCTTATTCCCCGGGGGATTCTTCTAAAACATCCTATGTCCACTTAGATACACAAGTTCGGATAAAGGACCATTAGTAAAAAAGAGCAAGATCCATCTGCAGGTTTAACATTACAGGTATTAAGAGTGGGTCATTTATTATACAATACTAAAGTTCCTGGTATTGTTGAAGGATCAATATAATCAATAGGCCGAAACAAAGTCTCTGTCAGGGTGAAATCAGCCCAAATAGCTAATGACTTTTTTGGTTCAGACTTGCTACCTAAAAATAAACTGACACCATCCATACCTAGATATCTTGTTTCACGTATGGGGGTGGTAAAAGACATCCCAACCGAATGGACCCTTGAATTATAGATGGAATTGAGTTTCCTGTAGGATTCCCTCATACAGCAATCATAAAAGCACGTAGAATGTCCCTCAAAATATTTAGAGAGGGGCAGGCCAGGCCCCAGTATGGGTTCCTCCTAAGACAGTGGTTTTGACTTTTCACTAACAAAATTTACCCGAAAAAATATATCTGTTTAATATGGCAATGCCAGTGCCTTGCCTACCATCCAATGCAGAGCCTGTTGTAAGTTTTGTCACATTGCACCTAAATGTAGGTCCAAACCTTACTGTTACTCATGTGCGCAACCTCATACTGGAGACACTTGCAAGGTCCCTGAGGATAAGATTAGTTGTGTCTATTGTTGAGGTCGACATACACAACTGATCCTATTTGCAAGGAACATAACCGGCAGAAGTCGATTAAAATAGTTATGGCTGGCTTTTAAGACTACATATTCTGAGATGGCCCAACAAATGTTTCCCCTGATTCTTCAGTTTCCAAGCCACCACCAGCCAATTCCTTACTCTTATTATATAGAGGTAGCAATTCCATCATAATCATCACAATGATACAAAAAACTTATTATAAGGAGCTTAAACCTCGTCAACCTTTGAGCAAGTCATATTACATTCAGGTCCATAGACAAATAGCTTCTGATCCTACAGGATCCCTCCCAAATCGCAATGTATTAAAACTAAACAATGATAATAACAATACTACACGTACTCCGAATGAAACCTTGATTGAAAATCTCACTGGACTTTTAGTTAACTTATTTCTCAAGCGACTCACTACCGAACAAGATCCAACTTCAGGGTCTTATCTCTCTTATTGCCCAAAATGGACCTCAAAATCCTTCAATGGAACACACAGAGTGTCAAGAATAAAAAATAAAAATAATAATCTTTATTCCCAGAAAAAGGTTACAAAAATGCTGAAGTCCCTGACTCCATGCTAGGCATAAACCTGTGTTACAGAAGTCAGTGTCCTCTCACAGACAATGTGTAGTAATAAAAAGTCTGAGTTAATTATTTTGATTAATATAATAGACATACGCCAGTTGTTTTTGCTATAGCTGAGACATGGCTTTAGCCGGGTTATGCATGCTTCAGGGATGACAGAAACGGCGGATATGCAGGTTGTGCTTTACTTATTGATAGATCATTTACATATTCTGTTCTTTCATTTCCAAATCATTGCCAAGGTATAAATATTATTGCAGTAAAAATAGTTGACATCACATTTATATCTGTTTGTATTCCTTATTCTAGCAAAGATCTGTTAAAAGTATTCAATAATATTATTGATACTATTGATGGTATATACATAATTTTAGGTAACTTTAATTGCAAACATACGTTGTGGGGATCTCCCCTTTGTGATTCTAATTCTTATGACCTTTTAAATTTTATTGATAAATTTAACCTATGTATAATCAATGATGGATCAACTACACTATGTACGATAAGAGCGTGACCAGTAAAAAAATTCAAAAACAGAGAGATTTTCCAATAAAACTGCTCATGCTGACTGGAGTAAATACTCTCATATTTTAGAAAATAAATGAAAGCGTACAAAATAAGTTTTTCTGACTCAATAAACAACAAGCAATTTAATGCCCCAACTCTTACGAAAATATAATTTGTTTTTTGTTTTTTAAATTTTTTTGTCGCTTATTTTGTCGTTTATTACCTTCACAAGTGATAAAGTGGTGTTAATCAGCTTTATTAGGCATTTCTGATGAAAAATTAAGTAAACATTTCGTTTCTAACTGGGACAAATGACAAAATTGTCCATGACAGCTCCGATTCTAACATGTAATTCAATTCACTAATTTAAATATGTTAATAAGCCGTTATAAAGTCCTAAATCCAATGTGAAAAGAAAATTAAACGACAAAAAAAATATAAAAAACACCAATAAAAATCTTATATTAATAAGAGTTGAGGCACCAAGTTGCTTATTATTTATAGACTCAGAAAAACATATTTTAACGTATGCGGAGTGAAATTTGGACAAAGTGCAATGTTGTTTTAAATAAAAAAAACACCATTATTTTTTTAAATAGTTATGTTTTTATAATAAAGTACCTAATAATGATTAATGTAAAAAAAAGTTTACTCCCATGCGAGATGCTTTACGGTAGTTCTGAGGAACTTTGTTCATCCCTGTCGAAAACATAGATGTGGGCATTTTATACAACTCCAATTTTATTTTACGAATCAAGCTTTGCACACTTTTGGACCGAAAATTATCGCAATATACTCGCCTCTTCAGATTTGCCCAAAAATCTTCAATAGGGCGAAGTTGCGGAACATTAGGTGGATTTGATGTCTTCGGTACGTATGGGGTGTTTAGCTCCGCCGTTTTGCTAAGTGTTTTTTTGGAATAATAGCTTGAGGCTAAGTCTGGCCAAAACACAGCATTTTCTCCTCTATGACTCGTATTTATGAAATCTCGCACTAATGGCAAACAACGCTCTATGTAGCGATCGGCGTTCACAGCTAAACCTGATTCAAAGAACACCGCCTTGGACATTCCGCGTTCCTGATGGCAAGCCATAGCAAAACTTTTTTAGGAAACTTGGTATGCTCAATATATTTCACGTTCTCATCAGTTGGACCATTGGTCTTCTCAAAATAGTAATTGCCTTGCCACTAGTTTCCATCTAACGTGAAATATGACTCGTCTTCCATGACGCAAGTCACATTGTTTTTGGCGTAAAATATTTCTTTGACTAATTTACGCGGCCTTATTTTCTGAGTGGATTTTTGATTTTCGGAGACGGTGGATTTAAATTTTCTACACCGGTTATCGATGCCCATGTCTTCAAGATATTTTTTGACAGTTTTTCCGTCACATTTATATTTTCTTCCGAGCTCTCTGTAAGATTTAGCAACACGGCCGGCGGTAATTTTCTTTAGTCGAGCTCTCTCAGAAAACTTGCTCAAGCTGGGATAAATTCCAGAACCAGGCTTTCTAGCAGTGGTTGTTTTTTAAGGTAAAAGACGCTAAAATATTATAAATGGTGCTTCGACTCTCACCCATTTGTACAAAATGTTCCACCACCTTCGATTTCGGCCATAGGGGATGTATACTGTAGAAATTACATACAGTTTTACGACGGCGTTCTTGGTTATTTACCATAATTACAAAATCAAACATCCAATCCTTATGAAACTTACCAGATTGATTTACAGATATATAGACTTGATATTGACATACACACATATTTTTTTTAGATTTTTGTTTTTTACATTTTATATATTCAAACTTTGTCCAAATTTCACTCCGCATACGTTATATCACGAAAAAAGTGCACCCTGTATAACCAATATATATTTAGGTATTGTGTTGGATCGACATCTGCGGTGGGGTCAACATATAAATTATGTGGTAGAGAAAACCCAAAGGTTCGTCAATATTTTGAAAACCTTAGCTGGCGCATCTTGGAGAGTTCACCCCAGACACCTGCGCAGATTATATATATCTCTGATTAAGAGTAGGCTAGACTACGGGTGCACCCTTTTTCATAATAGTGCTAACAGACACATATAATGATGCTAACATATATATATAAACTAGAAAAGGTTCAAAATCAGGCTTTAAGGGTGATTGGAGGTTATTAGATCTACACCTATTCATGTCATGGAATGTGAGGTAAGTGTTGTTCCTCTGCATCTTCGAAGATGGTTCCTTCCCAATAGGTTCTGCTTGAAATCATTATCCTCATCAAACAACGCCACCGCAGATGACATTCGAGTCAAAGAGGCTACTGGATGAATAAGAATAATACAAGAAAAGAGATACGTTTGTTTACGCATGCTTCCTTGATCTAAGTAAAGGTTTTGACCTGGTGAACTATGACTTACTATGGCAAAAGCTATATAGATCAAGCGTACCTAATAACACTACGAATTTGTTGAGATACTGGTACGAGAACCAAACGAACACTGTAAGATGGGGCGACACGACATCTAACGAGTATAGGTTAGAATGCGGTGTACGCCAGGGTGGCCTGACTTCTCCGGACCTCTTTAGTCTCAAGTACGTCAACGACCTGCTCGTGGAGCTGAGAAACACCAAAGTAGGATGCCACATCGGCACTACTTGTATGAGTAATTTTAGTTACGCCGATGATATGGTGCTTCTCAGCCCCTCGATCAGAGGTCTCAGAAAACACTTGGAGGTATGTGAGAACTATGCACTTAACCACGGCCTCAAGTACAACGAAAACAAAACTGAGATGATGGTATTCAAGGCCGGTAGAGGCCCGGAGAATGTCCCGCCAGTTTACTTAGATGGAACGCCAGTTGTGTGGGTGAGACAGTTTAGGTATCTGGGGCACATCGTCACTGAGGACCTTCACGATGACGTCGACATAGAGCGTGAACGAAGGGCCCTAGCTGTACGGTGTAACATGCTGGCGCGCAGATTCGCCCGGTGTAGTGAGGCCGTGAAGAGGACACTGTATGGAGCATTCTGCCAATGTTTCTATACATGCCAACTCTGGGTAAATTACACCAGGCGCTCATGGAACAGAATAAGAGTGCAATATAATGACACATATCGCATTCTTATGAAATATCCTAGATACAGCAGCGCGTCAGAGATGTTTGCCGCAGCTAGGATTCCTGACTTCTTTAGTGTCATTAGAGCTCGTGTTGCAGGTTTCTGGGTACGTGTTAGAACATCTGACAACCCTACAAGAACGCTTTCCGAATGCCTGGACTGTCCCATCCTCAAACACTGGCAGTCTGTGCACCGCGACGGGAACCGCAAGTAGTTGTAGGTACTATACATGCCTACATACTTGTAGTTTAAGCTTTATACTTGTAGTTTTAAGTTTTATTGTATTTTATTCTTATATTTACATTGTTTCTTGATTTAATCGTGTATTTTATGATATGGGTGTACGCCTGAAATAAAGACAATTTATTTATTATTTATTATTTATTTATAATAAGAATAAGAATAAGAACAATTTATTTGCCAAACATTAGGTACAAGTGGTTGCTGGTACAAAAAAAAAAGATTGAAGTGCCAATAATGTTTACTGCCTTATAGGAGTAGGCATGCAAATTTTTACTTAAAATCTAATCTTATGAAATAATATTTCTTAACTTAACATGGAATTAGTGCTTTACACTAAGAAACTCTTTTACCGAGTAAAAGTTTTTCTGATGTAGCCACTTTAATAGTTCTGATTTAAACTTTTTTCTTGGCAGATCTAACAGTGCCAAAGGAAGGTTATTATAAATTGTAGCTGTCATCCCGCCTACGTTATATTTATAGAATTTTAGATCATTTCTAGAGATAATGACTCTGTTTCTATAGGCTAGCCTTGCGTTTGGGTTAAGCTGTGAAACTTTTGTGAAATTACTGCTGTGTTTCACTACAAATAAGCATATATGCAAGGTAGGGGAAGAATTTGAAATTCTTGAAACAAAGAAAGACAAGGATATTTACCCCTTTTGTTTGCTAGGGCTCTTATACAATCTTTTTGGGCTTTGAAAGCCCTGTCGACATCTACAGAGTTGCCCCATATTATAATGCCGTAACGCAGAATTGAACTGACATAGCCATGGTAAGCGTTGAGAGCAGTTTGTACTGAGGCAATCTTTCTTATACGATTTAAGGCGTGTACAAACCTATTTACTTTTTTACATACCATGTCAACATGGTTTTTCCAGTGACAATTTTCATCTAGCTGGATGCCTAGAAACGGCGTTGAGTTTATTATGTCTATTTTGCTATCATTATATCTAATATCCAGTGTGACCTTTTCACTTTGGTATGTCTTGAATTGAATAGCCTTTGTTTTATTAATGTTTAGTTTTAATTTATTAATTTCCAGCCACTGTATTATTTTAGACAAAGTGTTATTTATATCAGTTTGAAGCTGCTGTACATCAGAACCCGTGAAAAGTATTGTCGTGTCATCAGCGAACAATACATACTTATGTTGTGATATGTCTGGGAGATCGTTTATATAGAGTAGGAATAAAAGTGGTCCCAGTATGCTGCCTTACGGGACGAAGACAAGAAAGAAACCTTTACTTGCTGAAGTACTTGATGGTGTGTCTGAGAAGTATATCTACTCGACATATCCTCTTCCAATGTTTCAGCTAGACATCTGGATGTCAAACATTGAGTTACGTGAAGTTTTACACTGTAGTTTAGAATCAGTTGTGAACTCAAAACGCACTTACAATATCAATGCCCTTTATAATGATGTCATTCAAGAACTAAATAGAAAATATTTTAAATATAATAAAATATTTACCGATGCATCGAATCGAAATGCGGTAAAAAAATGGGAGCTGTGTTTTTTGATCCATTCAAATCAATAAAATCGCAATTTAAAATAACAACGGGAGTATCTATAATGACCGCGTAGCTGAGTGCGATCCATCAAGCTTTACTCTACATCAATGATCAAAATTATTATACATAGTGGTGATCTTTACGGACAGCAAAAGCTCCATTCAGCATTTAACCCGATGTACTTCTGGTGAACGGTGCTTTTCGCTGACTTATCAAATTTTGGAACAAATAATATAATTACAAAATTCCAGAAAATGTGATGTACAGTGGGTTCCGTCACATATTGGCTTGACAGGGAACGAGCAGGATGACCGGTTACTTGCGGCGGCTGCTTCTGAGGGAAATGTGTTCAATGTTGCACCAGATTTCTCAGAGGTAGTCTCTCGGTATCGGGGAAAGCTGTATGGTCGCTGGAAAGAATACTTTGTCGTGAGATCCCAAGAGAAAGGCATCTGGTACAGTGCGAGCCTCCTGGGGTTCCTTGGTGGGGTTGTGAAGTTGACCGGAAAAAGATTGTCCGTGCCCACAGAATTCGATCCGGACACATTCCATTAAACAAGATTACTTAAAAGTTGAAATAGATAACATATACTAAAGAAAAAACGACGGGGACCTCCGGTGTTCGAGACGGGATCCCGTCTCGAACACCGGAGGTCCCCGTCGTTTTTTCTTTAGTATATGTTATCTATTTCAACTTTTAATTTATATAGTAGTATTACTACTTAAAAATCAAAGCAAATCAAAAATATTTCATAAAAAATAATTTGATTTGTTCTTAGTTTCAAGATTACTTAACTTAACTAACTGTGATGACTGCGGAACGACAGAGGATGTGCAGCACTTTTTAGTGGAATGTGTCAAAACTTGAGCAAAGAGGGAACAACTATTTCAACATTGGGGTTACTCAATGACCGATGTAGGATTCTTCCAGTCGATATCGGCGGAATCCCTGTCCAAACCGGCAATATTTATTTAGAGTTTTTTTGACACCTGACCGATTTGCCATTGTAATTTTATTTTATGTTTTCGTATTGTATAATAATATGTATAATGTGGATACTACTATGTAGAGGTCTAACGGAGCCGACATGGTCCTAAAAACAAACAAAAAACGTGACCCTAGTAAAATGTCCATAAGGGCCCTTCTGGGTTCTCTTATTTATCGCCGAAAATTGTATTCCAACTCACGCGTCGCGTAATTTTATTTCGCCGAACGTTCATAGGAATCATAGGTCACAGTTCTACCTAACACTCCTTCGCTTACGCTTCGCTCGTCGTCTTACCTAACTGGTCTCTGTATGACGATATATGACGCCTGTTACTAAACTAATTGCTTATTTTTTTTAGGCAAGAGATAGGCAGAATATGTTAGTGTGGGTATCTATGTATCTTTTTCTTACTTGTAACTTGCCTAATATATGAAAAGGGAACTTTCGCATTAACTGTACGTTATTCGACCAAGAGTTGGTCGACCAAGTAAAAGATTTGACAAATGATGAGTCTGCCAAAAATTTAAAGGCGTTACAATAATCCGCTAAACAATAATTCTGCGAATTAAAAAGTTGTCATATAAAAATTTGGTAATCGTTAGTTGTCAAAGTGAACATTCGGCGAAATGTTGGTTGGCAAATGAAATACAACCAAAAAAAATTCGGCGAAAAGGCAGAACACCGACTGACACAAATGTTCTTTTTTTTAATGTTTGGGTTTTTCACAAATAAACAAGATTTCTTCTTTAACTGAACTTTATTAGAAAAGACAAAATGTGCAAGTAACTTTCGTACCACAGATATTAAAAACTAGAGAGAGAAATACAGATAAAAAAACTTGAGATGCAGGTAAATTGACAGTTAAAATTTATCTTTAGCACTTTTGTGTTTTGTTGTAATCATATTTTATATTCAAGTATTTTGTTGTAATTATATTCAAATTGATGTATGTTGGTAGTAATAAAGTAAGGTTGGTGGTAATAAGTAAAATTTAAAAAATTCCCCCCAGACGCATGTGTCAAAATAGCCAATAACTTCAAAACTGCTGAACCGATTTTGATGAAACATGTATAAGACCAACCACTGGAAAACTAGCTTTCAAACAAAACCGCATCCAAATCGGTTCACCCATTAAGGAGCAACACTTCGCACACTTAGCGGTCGAACTTATAATACCCCTCTTGCGTGAGGCGAATAGTTACGAACCGTTAATTGATCTTTGTAGGTTCGGTACAGTTTGAAGTCTATTGATGGTTCTGAGTATAACAAGTTAAAATCCATGGATGCATCAGCGTAAATACTCAAGTTTCACAAAATCCATTGATGGATCCAAATGTACAAAAAGTCCACTTCAACACATTGTGGATGTCTAGTGTCTAATAAATCCGTTCAAATCCATTGATAGATCTGAACGCACAAAAGGTCCACTTGGATCCGCAATGGATCCTACCAAACGGATTTTAGTGGACGGAGAGCCAAAAATGCAACAGCTGAGAATACCGATGAGAATGACAAACGTCAATGACAACTTATTCATAGCCCGTTGCATTTCTGTACGTACGAATGGTAAGATACATCCGCCTAGACAAGTGTGGAAGGGACTTCCTCAGGGATCTGTTCTCAGCCCAATGTTGTCTTTACACGTATGATCTGGAAACCTCTGTCGATTGTTTCTGCAGGACACTACAATACAATATGCTGATGACATTGTTTTGTACAAAAAAAATTACATTACCCACGAATTGGGCCTCCCGTATAAACTCGACTCTTTTTTATTTGAGGGACTGGCATGACCTCCATGGACTTACCCGTTCTGTGCCTAAATGCAATGCTGTTCTATTTACTACCAAAAAAAATATTCCACGCTTAGATCTTTCATTAGATAATCAGGAAATTCAATTTGTCGAAATAGTTAAGTTTTTAGGAGTTTATTTAGATTTTAGATTGTCAGGTGTTCCACACTATATTGCGAATAAGTGTCTGGCGTGCGTTGGGGAGCTCAACCGTATGTTCAAAATAAATTATATAATGCGTTAATTCGTAGTAATTTTGACTATGCTATTTTTATTTTGGAGCCTTGCAATATGAAAGACTTAAATAATTCAGACAGAATCCATGCTAAGTGTCTCCGGGTTATTACAGGTTCTATGAAGTCATCTCCAATAAATGCGCTACAAGTTGAATGCCTTGATCCCCACTCATACTGAGGCGACAGTACTTAGCTGACAGGTTTTTTTCTAACTATAGCTCAATATGAATCTCACTCTTTATTTTCTAAATGCAAAGAATTGATTAAACTTTTTGATACCTCTAAATACCGAAAAAAAAACACCTCCTTCTCTTAGTTAAATCTTATTCTCATCTATTCCTAAACATCGTTTTGATAAGAATCAGATGTTTTGTGTTGAATATGATGTTTTAATATTTCAACCCACTGTGATTCTCCATTTAGGTATTAACAAAGGGTCTCCTAATGTTAACACAGATACATAAGTATTGGAGGGGCTGGCTTCAAAGGGCATAGCCGGGTAAGTATGACAAAACTGCCCTTAGCGAAAAAAAGATTTTTCTTTTCCTGGATTATTAACCTTTACATATGTAGTGCTTTCACCGAAAATTAAGCCTCAAATCCTTTAGGTTAAGAAAAAAACGCATAAAAAGAAATAACTTTCCGGTGGCGAATGCACTAGTCCCAAAACGCACTGTTAGTCAATATACTCTAATTTCGAAAGCCCCTCTTTTCATAAGAAACTAAGCCCAAAATACCATATTTCCAAAAAGGCTCATTCTCGATTTACATGAGAACCATTGAGCACTAGTCCCAAAATACACTTTTCCCAAAATACCCCAAATTGTGTTCACCTGTGAGTATCGTAATACTTTATTCTCATAATGCATAGCTCTCAAAACACTCTAGTTCCAAAATACCCATTTTTTTTAGAATATCTCTTTATTGTGATTGCTTTCATTCGAAACCATTACCCGTTTGATGCCAAAAATAGGATTTATTTATATAATTATTATTTTGATCTACAGGTTGTCCAATAAATGACACGTCACAGTGACTGTGGAGGTAGACTAGGTCAAAAGGTACCAACCAACTTAAGATGACCCCAGTAAAAAAGGTCCCAAGAGGAGCTACGGCGGCGTGTGTTCGAAGCAGCACTCAATGATATCCTTAATAAACTTTCTTTTATTCGTCAGTCGGGTAAAAAGGGAGGCATTCCGCAAACAATTAAAGGCCGACAAATTGATATTGAAAATTTCCTAGATGTAACTTATTTTTATGGGGCATTTGAAAGATCATAATTATTCCTATTTTATTGCAGGAAGGTACATGTATCACACTATTTTTAAATCTGCGTAAAAAATGATTAATATTTTGATGATATTACTTTTATAGTTTTTTTTTTCTCGACTGGTAGTTAAAGTCGAAATCCATGTTTCGCTGTGAATTAATTCAGGATCAAAGTTTTAGCTTACTTATTTTTTTATTTAACTTTGTTTTTGGATAAAATTCCATTTCTGTAATCTTAATAATTAACAATTCATGGTACCGTACACATGAAAAAAAAACTAACCTTCACACCTTTCCGAGTGCACACTGGCACTAATAATGTTAAAAACGGTCAAAGTTCATGAAAAACTTTAATTCGACAATAACTCAAAAACCGTGCCACTTTTACTGGGGTCATGTTAAGTTGGTTTGGTACCTTTTGCCCTAGTCTACCTCCAGAGTCACTGTGACGTGTCATTTATTGGACACCCTGTAGATCAAAATAATAATTATATAAATAAATCCTATTTTTGGCATCAAACGGGTAATGGTTTCGAATGAAAGCAATCACAATAGACAAATTTTACCTAAAAATAAAATTTATATTAATTTACTAACCTTGTTCCAAGCCTTCAAATTGAGATGGCGACGTTCGTTTCATGCTGGTAACACCACAGTTCCGGTGTAGTAGGGCATAATGCGGCTTTTATAACGGGTTTTACATCCAGCTGGCAGGCTGCGCGCCATTGCTCAGACCATTGGATTCTCAATTTGATTACTCTTACCTACCGTCCAATGTGGAAAGTGGACGTTAGGCAGCCACTGTGAGAAGACAGGTGGCTGGCACTGCAGGTAGTAGGTATACAGCTGCTGGTAATGTTTTGGTATGAGACTTGCAATCAGCTGTTGGTAATTTATTTTGATTTATGGAGTTAAGGTACAATTTATTGTAAATGCTGAAAGTAGGGAAAAGTCTTAACTAAAGCTTACCTAGTCTGATATATACAAGTTGTAATAGATATTATTTTAAGTTAATGCCAGCAGGCAGCAATGAAAATCAGGCTTGGAACAAGGTTAGTAAATTAATATAAATTTTATTTTTAGGTAAAATTTGTCTATTAATTTGACTGAACCTTGTTCCAAGCCTTCAAATTGAGAAGTGTTTGATATCGACTGCTGGATGTGAGAGGATTGATATCGCCAATGTGAATAAAATACCTTTATAAATCAACATATTCTGTATTTAGAATTTAGAGCAATATAATATTTGTTACCCAATAGGTAATACAATCCGTTATTCCAATTAAATAACTTCAAAGCATTTATCTAAAGGATTTGACCACGACTTACGAGAATTGATTGTTTTCTTATAAAACTTATGAAATGTATTAGCACTACGCCAGTTACCTCTTTCCATAATATCATTAATGTTATGATTATCAAGCCAGCCTGACGAAGCAACCGCGGAACGGACACTGCCAGGGCTACTGTTAATGTTAGAATCTTTAAGAACTGACTTAATCCATCCCCCTATGATGGTTCGCGAAGCTGGCTTTACAGGACCGCATATCGAAATAAACAAATTATTTATATTACCTCTTCGGTTCCGAGATAAACACACCAATGATTTAACCCAATAGACTGGATCAATATTTCTATTGTAATCACACTTTAACAATTTCCAACCAGATTGTCTACGAGATGCGGTGTCTGTCTTGGAACCAAACTCGGGCCAAAAAATTACATAATCAGACTCAATCGTACAATTCGATTCATTAATATTCAATAATGTTAGATCATGGACGCGACGCCCTGAACACAATAATAACAAAATAGCACATCTCCGAGACACTTCAAATAAACTGAGCTGGGGTAGCTCACTATTTTCTAAATAGGTACATAGATCTCTAACATCCCATATACTATCCTTTCGGGGTATCTTAGACGAGCTAAGAGCAATAGCTTTCAAAGCCTGGCGGACCACTAGGTGAGAACTAATAGGTGGACCCGATCGCCGTGGACAAAAAGTTGAAACAACTGATTTGTGCAAACAAATTGTACTATATGACAATTTTTCTAACAAGTGCAAATCTGTAAGAAATCTTGCCAAATCTTGCGGTTGCGGGTCATCTCTGACAATATTCTGAGCTGTACACCATCTGCACCACCTTAACCACGCTGGCTTATATGAGGCTAGAGAAGACTTTCGCCAACCGCTTGCAAGTAAATCTTTTTGCTTATCACTCCATGAATCTAGCAAGGTGGCCCACCCCGTATCAGCCAGACTTCTAAAGCTATCCGCTTGACATCGACTGGTGGTTTTTGAGTCTGAATGTCTACTAACCGAGTCTGTAGGTCTTGTATCTTGATTGGAGGCCAGGGACCGGTTCTTTAGATCGCTGCGCCAAAACACCTTCTCCCAACTCGGTACAACCAGTAAGTACAAACCCTCTGCCTCGTTCAGGTGAGTGAGAATTCTCGGGATCAGACATGGCGGAGGAAATACCCACGCCAGCTGATACGCCCATTTCTGACTGAATGCATCGACGAATGACGCATTGTGGTCCGTCTGGTCCAGAGTCGCATACAACGGGACCACGTGGGCTCTTCTCGATGCAAAGAGGTCTATTTGAGGTGTTCCCCATACCTGAAATATCTCCTCGGTTGCTCCATTCAGAAGATGCCACTCCGATTGACCGCGAAACCTTGAAAGTCGATCGGCTTCCGTGTTGTATCTGCCGGGAATAAACTGGACTGTCATGTGGATGTGGTAATGGTCCAGGAGATCCAAAATCTGATAAGTCATGTCCATCATTTGTTGCGACCTCGTACCGCCCTCGTTTCGTAAGTAAGACACAACCGTCCGGTTGTCCGACATGATCATCAGAGAAGATTGGGCTAGCACGTGACTCTGTAGGGTTACTACCTTCTGCACCGCCATCATCTCTAGGAGATTGGAGTGTTGAAGAGCCTCCCACTGCGACCATTGACCCGCCAACTGCTTGTTGTTCAGTAGAGCACCCCAACCTTGACTCGATGCATCTGTTGTTAAAAAGAATTGAGGCGCTGGCGGCTGAAGAGTGGACATCGTACCCACGTGCTTGATCCACCATTCTATCTCGGCATGCAATGCTATCGGGGTATTTACCTTTGCTCGTGGACTGGCAGATGAATTCTGTTGTAATTGGTTGCAGAACATCAGCAACAGCCTGCTGTTTAGGCGACCTCTCGGAACAATGAAGCTGGCGAAATTCACTAGCCCCAGCAAGGACTGGACCTGCTTTAATGAAGCGCACCTGCGGTCTAACAACGTCTGACATTTTTGAGTGACATTTGCTATCTTTTCGCTCGGGAGAGACTTCAGGTTGTTCCAGGGGTCCCATTGAATACCTAGGAACTCTATAGATCTCTGGGGAATCAAGGCAGACTTTTTGTAATTGATTGTCCAGCCTAGATCTTCGAGGATCTGTAATGTGAGATTTACCTGATTTTGGAGTAATGACCGGCTCTGGGAAGCCAGAAGGAAGTCGTCCAAATATACAATGACTCTGATGCCGTGAGATCTGAGCACTTCTGCTATCCAATTGGTAATTAGAGCAAAGGTCCTCGGAGATGATGCTAGGCCGAACGGTAAAGATGTCACCTGCCAGAGCTGATGCTGAAACAGCACCCTCAGGAATCTTCTGTGGGACACACGGACTGGGACATGAAAATATGCATTGTGAAGATCCAGCTTTACTAGCCAATCGCGTGGCTGGAGGAAGTCCGGGACTTTGAACATGTTTATAAGGCGAAACTTGGCCACGTATACGTACTTGTTCAATAGGCGTAGATTGAATACTGGGCGCACGGTTCCATCTTTCTTCGGTACTAAAAACATGCTCGATACAAAGCTTGGGGTCAACGGCGCTGGCTCTAGAACACCCTGTTCTATCAGAATTTGCATTTGAATGATCATCTCTAGACTTTCCTTTGTCGATAATTTTGACGAAAGTCTGGAGGGGTGTACTAAAGGCGGCTTTTTGACAAAGGGTATCCGGTACCCAGACAGAATATTGATTATATAATCGGGAGCCCCCATGGCTGTCCATTGGTCTAAAAATGCTGCCAGTTGACCCGCTCGAAAATGGACATAGTCATTCGTAACGTCTGCGAAATCGCTTACCTTGCTTATTCCGAAAATACCTGTCGCTATGCGTGTTGGACCTAGCTGGTCCAGCTTTCCGTTTTCTGTCCTGTAGAGCGGGAGCAGTTGCGGGTGCCGCAGCGGCTGATGAGGGTCCCGGATACACACGAAAACTAGAGTAGTCCGTAGTCTTTTTGCTTTGCTCCAACTGTTGGGCCCTTTGCGCAAGGGTTCTTTTGGTAGCAACTCCTTGCGCAGGAGTGCGTGGAGAGAAAAATACCTTATCAATGCCGCCGTTTTTCGTTACACAGTCAGAAAACCGCTTGTCATCAAACAGGTACTCCTGTGTGGGTGGAATCTTCCGAAGAGATTCCTTCATGTAGCGATCCCTGACGAACTGAAGTACCCCGTCTCTTCGCTGTTGAATTATACCCGCACGACGGCCACAAACCATCTGCAACAGATCTAGGTGAATACGTGAATAATCACCCTCTGAAAATACCTCGTTGATTTTGTCTGCAACCGCTTCCACCGAACATTCAGATTGCGAAGCTAGCCATGCCACAAAAGTGTCAAACCCAGCTTTTAATTTCTCATTCTGTATGATGAGAGCATGAGAGACTGCTGCTAGCGTCTTTTCAGTGACAGCGAGGGGACGGTTACGATCAAAAGTTTTTATAATGTCGTTACCCTCTAATTCAGTGAAACCAGGAGACGACACATACGTATTCTGTGCATCTATGTAACGTACCTGTGACCAGTTGTTCGAATTGAAGTGCTGCAACTTATCTAAGATGACCGCATGCTCCTTGGAGGTTGTTGCGCCAGATGATTTGAGGGTAGTTTCAAGTTTAAAACTTATATCCTTTGCTTGGCCCGTGCTAGGTAAAGGAGGAGCCTCTGGAGGTTCCGGCACGTCGGGTGTATAGATAGATAAGACGTCCGAATCGCTATCATACTCTCGTGGCCGAGAGCAAAAGTTGTCACGTAAAGCCCTTACCTCGTGAGTCAATTTGGACACTACATCCTCTAACCTGGTCATCCGCTCCTGCTCAGGCGAAGCCAATGCACCCGGGTCGTGTTGGACGTTAGGATTTGAAACATCCATACTATAATAGGAACTGTACTTTTCTTTAGAAAATATAATAATAATTTTCTAAATTGAGGTGTTTCCTCTGCAAGAAACAAATCGCCAATGGTCTGAACAATGGCGCGCAGCCTGCCAGCTGGATGTAAAACCCGTTATAAAAGCCGCATTATGCCCTACTACACCGGAACTGTGGTGTTACCAGAATGAAACGAACGTCGCCATCTCAATTTGAAGGCTTGGAACAAGGTTCAGTCAAATTAATAAAGAGATATTCTAAAAAATAGGGTATTTTGGAATTAGAGTGTTTTGAGAGCTATGCATTATGAGAATAAAGTATTATGATACTCACAGGTGAACACAATTTGGGGTATTTTGGGAAAAGTGTATTTTGGGACTAGTGCTCAATGGTTCTCGTGTAAATCGAGAATGAGCCTTTTTGGAAATATGGTATTTTGGGCTTAGTTTCTTATGAGAAGAGGGGCTTTCGAAATTAGAGTATATTGACTAATAGTGCGTTTTGGGAAATTGGGACTAGTGCATTCGCCACCGGAAAGAGAAATAACATTTTTTTTTTTTTAGCTAAAGTACTTATCTGATTTCTTTGTAATTTGGATATGTTGTAAATAAAATTAGTCGCTTTTTAGAAAAAAAAAATTATATCGACAAAAAAAAATTAAAATAAATGAGTTAACAATATTCAAAAAATTAAAATAAAATATGTACGAGATTGCGACAATTACAGAATTTACATATTTTATGTAGATTTTAATAATGTTTAACATATATTTTTTTTAATATCTAACTAAAATTGGGATTAACGGTGTGAAAAACTTGAATTTGTAACAACCCATTACGCTTTCTCTTCATACAAGCAAAACCAAGTTGACAATGAAGTATATTTGGGACGCAATCTTAACGAATTTGTATTTAGAATGTAACGTTTTGTACTCGAACTATAAGTTGCTTTTGCGGCTACGGGGTTTTAATTACTCATGCATATATTTGTATTATTTTGCAGTTGTATCAGCTATTCAAATTGTAGCAATATCACAGACGGCGTAGTAATTCATTTACCAAAATAATATTTGTCATATATAATCAGGACACTTCGAAAGACACTAACTTTTAATAACTTGTACGTACAGATACACTCAGATCTCAAAACTTCGATACGAAATAAGTGCTAATAATATGTATACACTACGACCTTATTGCCGCTTTATGAAGGTAGTTTACCTATATGTACATACATTTTACCTTATTACCTATCACAACAAAACTTGTTATTATGTTATTTCTTTTTATGCGTTTTTTTTTCTTAACCTGAAGGATTTGAGGCTTAATTTTCGGTGAAAGCACTACATATGTAAAGGTTAATAATCCAGTAAAAGGAAATTCTTTTTTCGCTAAGGGCAGTTTTGTCATACTTACCCGGCTATGCCCTTTACACTGATGATACTAAAATTTCTTCTGCTGATAATATTGGATCTGCAGTATGGATACTAAAGTATACAATTATTCTTAACTTCAAAAATCCGCTTAATGTGTAAATAGTAGTGGCATAATGAAATAGTAGTCCAATGCGCAAATAATACACATTTTTTGGAATGCATTTTTTATAATTTTTTGGACCCGGGTATGTCCTTAAACTACGTCCGACAATGAGAGGTAGGGCACAGCGAAGTACCATCACGCTCGAGTCTGGAGAAGCCCAACTGGGGAAGTACCTCCTCCTTACAGAAGACCACAGCCATAATAGCACTGCTACCTTTCAGGTATGTAGTGTTGTGTTCCTGATGGTGAGTAAGGTTCCCAGAGCTCCAACCCCCCTTAAAGGTCGGTAACGCGCTTGTAACTCCCCTGGTGTTGCGGGTGCCCATGGGCGACGGTAATTGCTTACCATCAGGCAATCCGTCTGCTCGTTTGCCACCTTATGTCATAAAAAAAAATGCTATTTTGCAAGGTATTGTGACTAACAAAAACTGCTTCACTCGGGACCTAAGAACCTTAGTGAAACCTTTTCTATTTGAAAAGTGGAATAATTTATGGCAATTGTCACAAAAATCTTAAAGCAGACACTACGGTATGTTACAACCAAATGTTCCCCCAAAATCGTCGTTCTTCAAAAATAAAGAATTGTCACGGACTTTTTCAGCTGTCTTCAAGATTTAATCTTATGCTGCCGCCACACATTCGCACGAGTAGCGAGGTGAAACGCGAGCACGCATGTGTACGCGGACGTTTCGCCATTCCTCTCGTCCATCGCATGGCGATTTTGTATAGGAAAAGTCTCGTCGAACGGTTCGACGAATAGCGATGCGAGTGACGAGCCAGCATGTCTAAACGCGGAGTAACTTCCATTCCACAGTAAGGACAATTTCGATTCAATCGTAAAAATTAAAGAGTTACTTAGACAATGTCTAAAGGCTAACCTCCAGGTAGTTTTGACGTGGGTCCCAAGTCTGCCAAGTATGACTTCCTCAGCTGTCTTCAAGATTTAATCTAACTTCCATTCCACAGTAAGGACAATTTCTATTCAATCGTAAAAATTAAACAGTTACTTAGAGAATGTCTAAACGCTAACCTCCAGGTAGTTTTGAAGTCATTGTGGCATAATGAAATAGTAGACCAATGCGCAAATAATTCTATTTTGCAAGGTATTGTGACCAACAAAACTGCTTCACTCGGGACCTAAGAACCTTAGTGAAACCTCTTCTATTTGAAAAGTGGAATAATTTATGGTAATTGTCACAAAAATCTTAAAGCAGACACTACGGTATGTTACAACCAAATGCTCCCCCAAAACCGTCGTTCTTCAAAAATAAAGAATAATCACCTCCACAATAATAAGAATGAGATTAGGCCATGTTCGGCGGTTCACTTAGCCAAGTTAAGGATTTAGGACGGTTCAATCTGCGAATGCGGACTTGATGAAGGAATGGTAGCCCACATATTGCTAGATTGCCCAAAGTTTTATATCCACTGTACGATATGCTTCCCGTAACATAAGCCGTCCTATAAATATTAACTATTTACTAACACTGACTAGTGTACGCCACATTGTAACATATTGAGTAACTTTATGTCGAAAATAATATTAAGATCTAGCAATACTCATATATATATCATGCTATTGCTAACTTTAAATGTTACTTTTGTAGGTATGTACCTAACTTTATCTTGGGTTTGTTAGTTACAATGTAGATTATACGAGGCTTGCACTGAAAGTGTCGGGAATCGAATACTTATTTTATTAATTTATTTTAACATGTATTATACCTTTTTATAATCTCTGAAGTTTCCTTATCTCAACACACTGGCCACAGAAAAAAAACGATGGTTCGGTTTCAATTGTTTATTGAATTCGAGCCGCTGGTTAAAATGGAATTGTGCCGTGAACATTTTAGAGCTATCATTTATTATGACTTTAAAAGTGGACTAACACAGAAACAATGTGAAGAGCGGATGGTTGCTGCTTTTAATGATGAAGCACCTTCAAAGACTACAATATACAGGTGGTATTCAGAATTTCAACGTGACCGTGTATCCCGTGGCCGTGTACCGACGAAGTGCGTGAAGGTCGACCAAAATCGGCAGTAACGCAAGAAAAGTCGATGTTGTGCGTCGCCTGATAAATATGAAGACCGACATATGACATTCAAGAGCGCCTGGGTATTGGAATGAGTCATTTACAAATTATTTTAAAAGAATAATTAGGCATGAGGAAGTTTGTTTTCCGCTGGATACCTCACCTATTGTCTGACGAGCAGAAAATAGTCCGTGTCAATGGGTGCCGCAAAACTTTGAACAAATTTAACAAAGGACTCTCAAATGCGGTTTTTAGCATAGTATCAGGTGACGAGTCGTGGTTATACGCTTATGAGCCTGAAACTAAAAACCAATCCCGAGTATGGGTCTTCGAAGACGAGCTCAGACCGACAAAAATTGTTCGTTCTCGCAGCACGGCTAAGAAGATAGTGGCTACGTTTATCTCTAAATCTGGTCACGTAGCTACTGCTGCTCTTGAGGATCGTAGAGCAGTCAATGCTGATTGCTACACCACTATTTGTTTTCTGAACGTCTTTGCTGAACTCCAAAAAACAAACCCTAGTCGTCGCATCATCCTTCACCACGACAACGCCAGCCCACACACCGCTCGGACAACAACTGAGTACCTGGACGGTGAAAAAGTCGAAATATTGGACCACCCTCCATATAGCCCTGACTCCCGACGTACTTCCCAACGACTTTTTTGCATTCCAAACTGCGTGGTCGGCGCCTATAAAATAGCCATTTTGTCAACCCCTAAGTCAGAGTGCATTATGTCCGCTTAACGATTATATTCTTAAACCCAAATATTGGCATATCGAGATTTCGATTTACAATTAAATTGGACACTAATTTGCCAAAGTTATTTGTATTTTTCTTGGTGGTAAGTATTACTATACCTCAGTTCAACAAGTTTTGTTAAAGTTTTGCACCGTTAGTGCCGATCACTGGTAATGTCGGTTACAATGCAATATTATGGTACCACTGATCTGATCTGATGCTGGAGTCAGAAGGTAGCAAAAGCAACTCCTAAAATAAAAATAAAAGCAAGTCATAAAGTGACTTTATGACTTTATGACTTTAAAAGCTTGTACTAAAAATGACATTTTTGGCAACTCATTTAACCTTTAATATGTTCTCACTACTGAGGTGAAAAGTTGTATGTGTCACACTAGAGTAAAGTTATTTTACATCTCGTGTTTTTGAGTGCCTCGCTACGCTCAAGATTCTAACACTAGAATCACTCGCTACGCTCGTGATTCAATTATAGAATCTTTCGCTTACTCGGGACTCAAAATTAACACTCGCAAGAAAAAACAACTTTCCTCTCTTGTTGCACAAATAACTATTTCACCTCAGCAGCTCGAACATGTCTACTTTCCTCACTCCAGGGAGTGAGGAAAGTGCGACTTTCCTCACTTTCAGAGAGTGAGGAAAGTTGCTACTTTCGTCACGCCAGGGAGTGAGACAAAGTAGTTTTTTAATTGACGACCGGTCTGGCCTAGTAGGTAATGACCCTGCCTAAGAAGCCGGTGGTCCCGGGTTCGAATCCCAGTCAGGCAATCTATTTGTGCGATGAGCACAGATATTTGTTCCTAAGTCATGGGTGTTTTCTATGTATTTAAGTATTTATATGTATCTATTTATTATAATAGGACATAATGGACTCCCTTAACACCACTACCACGTTCGGACCCTCACAAATTAATCAAATATTATAATTTTGAAATGTACATATATTTTAAAATGAAAAATATTTAAACAAAATATTAAGTAATGAAGTCAGTGCAGTTGCAGATAAAACACTTAAATGAATGTGGTTAACTTGATGTTTTTACAAGATTTTATTTAACTTGATGTATGTATTTGTATATTTATCCGGATGGAATCTTGCAACTCAATTTTGAAACAGACATCTTTAACCGATTGAGCTGAAATTTAGCACACAAATTTATGTAATTTCGGTTACAATGCAATATTATGGTACCACTGATCTGATCTGATGCTGGAGTCAGAAGGTAGCAAAAGCAACTCCTAAAATACACAAGATAAACCCGTGGTGTTTTAGGCTCATTAGAATCCTTTCGAAGAGTAGATGACGATTGTGAAAAAAAGTACAGTCGGCAATAAAAGCTTGTACTAAAAATGACATTTTTGGCAACTTATTTAACCTTTAATATGTTCTCACTACTGAGGTGAAAAGTTGTATGTGTCACACTAGAGTAAAGTTAATTTACATCTCGTGTTTTTGAGTGCCTCGCTACGCTCAAGATTCTAACACTAGAATCTTTCGCTTGCTCGGGACTCAAAATAAACACTCGCAAGAAAAAACAACTTTCCTCTCTTGTTGAACAAATAACTATTAAAATATAACGTTCACCAAAACTGTATTTTCACTTGACACATTTTTCATTGACAGTCAAGAAACATAGTCTTTGGTTGCTAGGTAATATATTCTTATTTCAATATCTCCTCTCAACAAAGACCTATTTGGTTGGCTATTTTTCTCAACCTGGGTCTTGCAAGTGGCTTCGTGAAGATATTAGCCAGTTGCTCTTCACTTGTTACTTTTGCTACCGCAAGTTCCCCACTTGTAACCATCTCTCTTACAAAGAAGTGTCGGACTTGGATGTGCTTCGTCCGACGATGGAACTCTGGATTTTCGGTTAGCTTTATAGCTGCTTCATTGTCCACCCGTAGACAAGGTGTGTGCTTGAGGTCGGTAGGTAATACCTCCAATGAGGCGAGAGAGCCAAATCGATTCTCTTGCAGCTTCACTTGCAGCAACTATTTCAGCTTCTGTAGTCGAAATTAAAACACTCGATTGCCTTTGACTAAGCCAAGAGATAGCTCCTCCCGCATACATGCAAAGCACTCCACTTGTAGATGTTCCAGTGTTCATGTCTCGTGCATGGTCAGCATCACTGTAACATTCTAGAATTCCCTGCTTGTAATCCTTCTGATACAAGATGCCCAAGTCTGGCGTATATTGTAGATACCGCAAGATTCGCTTCAACTTGATGCAGTCTTCATCACTGGGGTTTTCAAGGCTTCGTGATACTACGCTCACCGCATATGCGATATCAGGCCTTGTGCATACCATCAAATAGGCCAATGCTCCAACTACTTGTCTATAGTTACGCAGCATGTAACTCCTGTCAGCTTTGTCGCATAACATGCTATCCTTTACTATAGGTGTTGAGACTGGTTTACAGGTATCATCCCAAATCTATACAATATTTTGTTCACGTATGACGGTTGAGAGATTTTTATATTATCTCCTCTGCTTTGAATCTCCACTCCCAAGAAGTAAGATGCCACTTTTGTTGTGATCTTAAATCGGCCAGAGAGCTCTTCAAATAGCTTATCTATTTTTTTCTGGTTTGTGCCAGCAACTAAACCGTCGTCGACATATAAAGCTAAAGCCACTAACGACTTCTCGAAACCCTTAGTCCGGGTCTGAAGGCAAGGATCTGCTTCACTCGTTTTAAAGCCTATCTCTTTGAAGAAATCCAGGATGCATCGATTCCAACATCGCGGAGCCTGTTTTAAACCATAGAGGCTTTTCCTTAAGAGGCACACTCGACCAGAGCCATCATCATATCCTTCTGGTTGTCTCATATAACTTTCGTCATCCAGGGAGCCGTACAAGAAGGCAGTAACTACATCAAATAGTGCTATTGCCATGCCTTCACTTGCTGCTACGCTAATTACAGAGCGAACCGTCGCCATCCTGGTCACTGGGCTGAAAGTTTGCTCGTAATCTATCCCTCTTTTCTGGTGAAATCCCTTAATGACAAGCCTGGCCTTGTACTTTTCCACAGAGCCATCGGGATTTAACTTTACCCGGAATACCCACTTACACGGTATAGCCTTTCTTCCTTTCGGCAAGTTTTTGAGTTCCCATGTCTGATTTTCTTTCAAGGATTTAATTTCAGAGTCCATAGCTGATTTCCATAGAACCTTTTCTGGGCTCAATACGACGTCCTTAAGAGAGGTCGGCTCGTGATATTTAGGGTATCCCGTCTCTGCAATCATAACAAAATCTTTGAATTTTTCAGGACGGCGAAGAGTAGCACGATTTCTGAGTATGTCCGTAGTACCATACCTTCCGAGAGTTCAAAATCTTATACTGCTTGATTTTCTCCCAGTAACATTTCTTCCAGATCTACTCTTTGCTCTCCGTTGTCATCATTCTCCTCTAATTCTACAGATTCTTGTTCTGGGATATCTGGCATTGCATCTTCGTATTCATCCCCACTAGTGATAGGAACTTCAGAATCATTATCAACAACGACTTGTTGATGGACCTCTAAGACCCAACTCGCCAACCTCTGAGTCAGAAACCACAGGATCTACCATCCCTTGATCTCCCTCAACAACAATTCCGTTGTCCTGTTCTCTATCCTGTTCGCGGTCTTCTTGCGGCATGTCTACAGATGTACATGTCTCCTTATTTCCTTTCGTGGAATGTAGAGGAATCTCGAAGTCAGTTACTTCTTTTCCTTCATCCGAGTCGTCATCGTCAATTTTTGTCTCAATTGGTCTCTCATTGAAAGTGACGTCTCTGGATCTCACCAAGGAGTTTGTTTGTCGATGCCAGAGTCTGTAGCCATCATCATTGTCATAGCCTATGAGGATGCACTTCGTTGCCTTCTTTTGCATCTTTTTCCTTTTCTGCTTGGGAATATGTGCATAACAAGTTGACTCGATAATCCTTAGGTGTTTGATTTTAGGTTTCTTACTGAGCCAGAGTTCGTAAGGTGACTTCAGTCCTTCTTTTGTTGGACTTGTCCTGTTAATTATATAAACAGCAGTACTTACCAACTCAGCCCATAGCACCTGAGGGATTTCATCGTGCGCGTGCATCATTGCTCGAGCTGACTCCACTATGGTCCTATTTTCACGCTCGCTCAGGCCATTTTGCTCAGGAGTATAAGGCATAGCTAGCCTTTGCGTCACTCCATTAGGTTTTAGTAAATCCTTTACTCTTCTGTCAACGTAGTCGTCACCGTTGTCGCTAAGAAGCGCAGCATTCTTTGCTTCAGACAACATTTCCTTAAGCTTCTCATATACGTCTGACTTGTTCTTTAAGAAGTATACATACCGGTAGCGTGTGTACTCATCTTTGAACACCACGAAATATCGGTATCCAGCATTACTTCTTACAAATGGTCCACAGACATCAGAGTGAACGCGTTCTCCAGGCATAGTCGCTTTTTCGCGAGTGCCAAACGGATGTCTATGCGCTTTTCCAAAAATGCAACCTTCGCATAGTTCCCCACTCTTCACAGTCTTTACTCCTAATTCTTTTTCAATTAGTGTTTTAACGTGGTTCTTATCTTGATGCCCCATACGCTCATGGTATAACTGAAGCAGGTTTCTATCCTCAACTAGGTTTAAATTAACAGCTGGCTTTATGGCTTTGCAATCCAGTTTATACAGACCTCCATATCTCTGCCTTCTCCCTGTTATTACAGCCTTCCCGTTGATAGTCATAGAGCATTGAGTTACTTTGGATTCAAACAAACTGTTTGGATTTCTATCTTGGGTGCTTAGTACCGAAAAAAGGTTCTTACTTATTTTCGGAACATACCACACGTCCCTAAAGTATAGGTCTTCCGTCTTCTTATTGACTATGGCTTTTACATGAACCGTTCCTTTTCCAACAGCTCCAATGACACTTCCATCAGCAGTTGTCACAGTGTGACTTTCTCCAAAGTGCTCAAAATCTTCGTAGAGATCTTTGCGCATAGTTACATGGTGAGTAGCCCCGTTGTCCACATACCATCCGTCACTGTCAACGCCCGAATCAATGGAGTTCACCGTAAGCAACATCATGTTCGTACTAGACTTCTTCTGATTGTCCCTTTTTGAAATATTTGGACAATCCTTTTTGAAATGACCCACCTCCTTACAAATAAAACACTTGAATTTGCTAGGTTTCTTTGTGGTCTCTCTTTGGTCACTTCCCTTGGCCATGTTCTTGCTGATCCTTACAGTCAGTGCAGTCCCACTTGACTCTCCGTCAGTATCCATAGCAAGAAGTGCCTTTTCATGTGCACAAAGCTGACTCGTAATATTTTCCACAGTCCTTTCCTTTTTTGCCATGAGAAGCCAACTCGATTTAAATGAAAAGAAATTTTCAGGTAGAGTGTCCAGGATCTTACAAATTATCAAAATCTCAGGTAATTCAGCCTTCTGTTCCTTAAGAAGCTCCTCTTTTAGCCTGTGCCACAGATTCTTCAATTTAGAGATATGAGTTGACATATCATCAGAGGCTTCTCTTCTAAGTTTAAAGAACTCCAGACATAGGTCATATATTCGGTCCTCGTTAGGTCCTTCGTATAGCCTATGAAGTTCTAGCCAAACTTCACTTGACGTGGATAGCCTTATCACTTTACCAAGCGTCTCGTCTGTTATATTTGTTGTTATCAAGAGTAAAGCTGTACTCTCTAACTTCAAGTACTCTGTTAGTTCCGCGTTGTACACTACCAGTGCAGCAGCAGCAGCAGCATTTGCACCATCACCATTGCCAATATCGGCCAAAGGTCTAGTTGATTTCTGTGTAATTCCTTCTACAACATCCATGAGTCCATTACCGCGAAGCAGCGCTAGCATGCGGTATTTCCATGATACCCAATTGTGGTCGTCCTGTTTCGTGATTGAAATTTTTGACATCTCCATTTTAATATTTAATTTCCGGCAGCTGGGCCTTACAGTTAAATATACGCAACGTCGGATAGGAGTTTTATTTAATGTTCACATCACTATGAAACAGTCATACACAAACACAACACGAAAAATACATTTAAAATATAACGTTCACCAAAACTGTATTTTCACTTGACACATTTTTCATTGACAGTCAACAAACATAGTCTTTGGTTGCTAGGTAATATATTCTTATTACAATAGAGTGCTGTTAAAGCGAAACTATAGTGAATCGTTCCATTTTGGGCTGCAAGAGCCAAAATATCATTGTCCCTTACTGGCGGTCGAGGATGCGTTCTCCATTCATTATTCCTCCTAGTAATTATTCTGGTCCATCTGTAACCGATCCGATAAATCGAAATTTTATATTTATTTTTATTTTTATATTTATTGATACCACTTAACTAGACGAGGCGTGCTAATAATAATACCACGATCGAAAGGGATGGTCTTATGTACTTTCCATAGGTATGTCAGAGATGGCGCTATCTTCGTCCGTTCTTGTCATAGTGTCACATATTTTTGTTCCCCTGATACAATACAACAAATACAATACAATTAAGTTGTGGTAGTTAATACAAAATAAGCTTATATTTTTTTACAAAGAGAAACTACAGTCAACTGTTTCATTTTAGGCTGTAAAAACGAGAGTATCTTTTTCTCTTACTTGAGTACGCGAATGCGTAGTCCAGACATAATTCCTCCTAGATTGATTCCCCTTTTGCCGCGAACATCGAAATTCGTATATTTCGAGCATCATTCTCTTTTACTCCAATCAGAGATGTCATTAGAGTGACAGAGACAATTGTCTGGAATTTACGAATATCGTTTTTTGCGGTAGCACCGCTGAATGGCCTCTGCATTATACAAAGCTGTCATTGTCAAAAGTGACAGTCCAACTCTAGACAAGTTACTGAAGTGAACTCACTTTAGTTGACGGTCATTGAAAATTATCTAAATATCACCAACACCATTTTCCTGCAAATAAATCGCAACAATTGAATCAAATAAAGAACGTTTAAGATGTCAGTCCGTCTGGGTGGAGCACTAAAAGAACTTCGGATTCATCTTTGTCAAACCAACAAGCAATCTGCAGGCGTGAGGTATACTCGATTACATAAACTATGAAATGTCCATTGAAGCCGCTATATCTATGTGCAATGAATCTAACGACTTATAAATTTCAGGGATTTTATTCAGCAAAACTATGTGTCTATCAAGAAAGAAAATCCGGGCTTTCCGATTTTGATACGCGAGTGCAGTGGAATTGAACCCAAGATATGGGCCCGATATGGTACGTAAATATATACTGTTGTACGTTATTTTTATCCGTGATAGGTCATTCTGTAGTTGTTTGGATATATCGTTAGTAGAGATGCGCAAAACGCTTCACTGAGATGAAAAGATTCATTCATATCTTTCGCTCGCGAAGAAATGTATCGCTAATTTCGCTCAGTGGATAGGCTATATCGTTCACGACTGACACGAGAGAGAGGTGAACCATTAAGATTTACTGAATTTTTTGGATTGTTTGTTCTTAATGGTTCATTCTCAATCAATTAAATAAGAGCATAATGGAGGAGTTAATTACGTTTTAATTTTAAATATAATTTATTACGAAAAGGATTTCTTTTTTTATAATCGCATTTGGTATTAGAGTTAATATTGTAGCAATAACAAATTAGGTACATATTTAATTTTCCCAATTATTAATACTAAGAGATAGTTGTAATTCACACAGCCATATTTGTGGCTAAGATAGCAAATTCAGGCAGCAGGAGATCCACCATGTTTGCCCGACACCATCCAAAATTTCCAAAACTGTTTTGCATCATCTCCCTCTTTGGCTACTTTTTCAGACCTTCATCAATAGTGTTGTAAATTTGAACTTACACTATTAATGAATAAAAATATATTATCTGTGAGCTATCCTTTAAACCGACACTGATTTCAAATAAATGTTCTGATTTCAATTGTGAATATTGTAATTCTTAATTTTTGGTGACCTTCAACATTACATTTAAAAATTAGTTCTTGAATATACTAGTATACTTTGTCATTTCATTCTAAAATTATTGTCACTCGAGTATTATCGTTATGTTATGATTGAAAATTTGTACAATATATCTATGCATTTTTGTAACACACTGAACATTCACAAAATTTTACATAGATGCAGTATTGGTGAGTAGTGACTGGGTGCATTCAGGGATGCTGCCAATCAGAATATCTCATAATAGAAGACTAGTTTGTTGGTTGCCATTGCACTGGTGTTATAGTTAATAAAAGGATAAAAAACTATAATTACAATATTTAAAATATTAAAATCTTTTTCATCCAAGCAAGCATGGTGGTCTGGACATTTGTAAGTTGACCATCAAAAGTAAGTGATACCGTTGAACTTTTTTTTTTGCATCTAGTTCCATCTGCCATAGGAAATAGGCAAATAGTTACTTTTTTTCTTCTAGTGACAAAGTCAAAAAATAATCATCTACTTCTGATGGCTGGTGACAAATGCGACTATATGTGATCTGATGTACAAAGCACCTTGAAACAATTTAAGGAAATGTTATATTATAAGTATTAGACCTCTATATTGCATATATCTTACCGAACTGGTACACTTGCTTCAAGTTTAAAGTATTATTATTTATTATGCATAATGATTGATGGTAATGAGAAGCAGGTGTGTCAGCTTTTAAATTTTCCAACATCATCTCAAAAACGCTGTATGTTTTTTAAATAACTTTTTAGTATGATCATCAATCATCATACTATATTATATGAATATGACCAGTACTGGTACCGGGTTTAAGAAAACTATTTGTAGTTGTTCAAGTAGTTAAATTTAGTGATACTACAAGCATATAGGCATGACAGCCAATAGTGACAGTAAGTGTCGGGGCTTCCGACCTCTGTACTGAACAGACTGACTGAACTGGCTGACTGACATGTTTTGTAATGACCGACACTAAATTTAGACTCTGACAGGAAAAACAGTGACTAGAGAGAAAAATCTGGGTTACGACGACAGTAACCTGACCGAGACGGTTCGTTAAAATGACAGACTAAATTACAAACCAAACGAAGACGGTTCAGTAAGGATAGCCTAGGATTTTCTTTGACCAGTGCTGACAAAATGCCTTTATGACATTTCGCTACCTATAATCTCGAATGTTTTATTATACCACGGCAGCAGTTGGGATGACATTTAAATTATACGCGATTTAATCCGTTTTCAGTTGTTTTATTTCATGATTAAATATCGCGGCAACCAATGATAATATTCCAAGTTTATCAGTGTAGGTAATTAATTGTAGACATACATTTTCTTACAGAGAGAGCATGCGAAACGGTCACACCACTAAGCAACTTATCGGCTCCACAGATTATGGAAATATTAAAAAAATTGGCTCGGTAACTACCATAAAATTTAAAAAAAAGAGTCGTAAATTGGGTAACGTGGAGTTAAGAATATATTGCAAACAAGAGTAAATAAATCTCGTTGACGATGCTAGAGGATTTATTTCACATGAGTATGCTGTATTCTTACCCTCCTCATGATACTGATAACCAATGTTACTCATCTAACTTAAATCAATTGCCATTATAGTTTTACGTGTGGGGCACGGAATAGGCCCTAGGGCCCATGGGCTTACCTGGCGTACTCCAGTTCGTTCAATGAGATGTGAATTGTATTAATTGGAGCAGAGCTGAAAATAAATTTCTATCTTATAGAATGAGATTTGAATTTTATTAATTGGAGCAGTTAAAAAGAGATTCTATTTATCTCGATTTCATACACTATTGAGAACAAACTCGAGTGGCATTTTTCTTAACTAGTAGAGGTGTTGCGTGCCTACTTCACATTTTGACGCAAGAGACAAAACGTTCTGCAAAGGGTCATTTATTCATATCCACATTATGTAGAGCAATGGCGCTAACTCCGTAGCTGAGTATCGATACGGTTACTTGAAGCCATAATCTAGGTTGTTAGATATTAGCTAAGCCACTGGTCCCACCGCGAGCTAGTAAGCTATGAGCTACTCGTATCAGCTATTTCAAGGGACAAAAGATAATCGCTCCCGTGTAAATCAAATAAAGATATATATTTATAGATAGGCTAGATATATATTTTATAGGCTATGACATAGTTATGTCTCTTTTATTTACATGGGATCGCTTATCTTTTGTCCCTTGAAATAGCTCATAGCTTATACTAGCTCGCGGTGGGACCAGTGCCTAAACGATTACAAGACTTAAGTAGTTCATCTCAGTGTAAAAAATTTGAACCTTCATTATCAGCTAGCTAAGTTACTTTGCACATTTTCTAATAAGTTAATTTACTAATGTTTCTATTACAGATAAAGGTGTGGAACGCAGTACAATTCTCACAAATTTATCAGCGGGGGATGTCTTGGCTGCCATAAAAAAGCTAGTTAAATAAAAGCAAAAATAATTGAGAATGTAATTAAGAAATATTTAGAAAATGCATACCTAACTACAATAAACCCGCGTTTTTATTAAATTATCATTATCCTTATTAGTTATCAACTTATTTTTGTTACATTTACATATATTGGCATATTATATTTTCTCAAACATGTTTCGGGAGAGCAACTCCTGAAAAGTGTAAACGGATTTCATACTAAATTGAAGGCCTAGGCCGGAAAGTCATTTTTTAAAGTTTAATGTAAACATGGCTTCTGTGTTCATAAACAGCCGAATTATATACATTTTTCATTTTTTTTTAGTGGCTGAATGATAATCGGACCTATTACACACGAAATGATAATTCTTGGAGCCTGCCCCGAAAATCGAATCTCCATCTCCTCTCCGAAATCTTTGACTCCAATTAAAAAGTAATTAGAGTGCCACAGATAATCGTTTCAAATTTGCTATATTCTATGTTCATTCGTTTCAATTCAATTCACATGATTTGATTCAAGGTGTTGCTGAATTAATTTAAAATATTGTCTATATCTACGTAAGTCGCCATTACTTCTGTAAAAAAACAAACAACATGGAGCATTATCCATGTTCACAATTTTGAAATCCATTACCGAAATATTGGCAACATTTCAAATGTGGGTGGGCCATTTTATTTAAAGTTATATACTCACTAATTTTTTATGATGCAGAAACGTCCGCTAGCGAATATCTTCGATATTTAAATCGAAAGGAAAAATTGAAAAATTTGACTTTAAGTGGGACTCGAACCCACAACCACGGGATCACTAGCCCAGTGTACTTCCAATTGTGCTATACGAGTACCGCTTAGACTTGTTTCTCTATCGTATCCTTCGTAGTATACGTCATTACGGGTGACGTGTAGTCACATCTACCGTCAGCGTATTGTATACTCAACTTTATATTTTTATGTGTGTTTCCTACTCGATGGTTTTCTACTCAAGCTTTTTTATTCCATTCCGTTATTATTTTTCATACATTTCACATGGCGGTAACGGAACGGAAGTAATAAAACATATGAAAATTTGGGACATATTTTTTCTCCTGAGTAGAAAACACAAAAAAATCCAAATAAAAAAAAGTTGAGTATACAACTTAGTTAATTAAAATGGCCCAGGTAGGTACGCATCGGGTCAACCCAGGGTGAACCATTCAGAAGACATGACATGAGAAGAGATGTTTTGATAATGGCGGAATGCAAAAGTTTCTCGGCGTGTGTAGAACTCTGGCCCGGTACCGTTCGTCTATTTCGAGCATCTTTCTCTTTTACTTTTACCCAATGAAGGCGTCATGAGTCATAAGAGTGACAAAGATAATGGTCCGAAATTTACGATTATTATATTTCGGACTTTTATCTCTGTCACTCTCATTACTCAAAGACTAAATAAATAGTGGTAAATGGTGCGATTCAATGCTTTTGTGACTTAGATGTAGTGTTAAAGGTATAAAAAGTAAAAAATAGGTGCTGGGCCCGGTTTTATGTATCTACATTTGTTATGGCCTAACGGCAAGGCTAAGTTCGACTGGCACGTGGCTTGCTTGGTACCTAGGGCCAAGCGCGTCATCTAGCGAGTAGCTTAGTAAAACAAACGTTCTTGGATGTTTGTGACCGGCCGCACTGCGCGCTTGGCGCCTAGCTAGTCGCTTAGCGTGTCTCCAAATAAACCAACGTGTTGGTTTTTTGTGGCGAGGCGCGAAGGCTCTAGGCGCCAAGCAAGCCGCCTGCCAGTGCGGACTAAGCCTAAGAGCGTGCTCTTGCAATCCGTAGGTCGCAGCTAGGTTCAAACCCCGGCTGTACCAACGAGTTTTTCGGAAATTATGTACGAAATATCATTTGATATTTACCAGTCGCTATTAGATGAAGGAAAGCATCGTGAGGAAAACGGACTAATCCCAATAAGGCCTAGTTTACCATCTGGGTTGGAAGGCCAGATGGCAGTCGCTTTCGTAAAACTAGTGCCTACGCCATATCCCGGGATTAGTTGCTAAGCGGACCCTATGCTCCCATGAGCCGTGGCAAAATGCCCGCCACCTTTCAAAAAGTATGTGGAATTATATTTTGGTGGTTTGTTTAATGCTGTATATTGTAATAACATCCAGGCGATGTATTACGACGAATAATAGTTATTTTATAACGTAACAACAGGAAGTCAACAACTAAAATGGAGCTTCGTCCAAAAGATATACCTAAAAGAATATCGCCCACAGTCGTCGTCACTTTAACGACTACAGATTTTCATTTTTCTAAGTTAAGAAATTAAAACATAACAGTTAAGTAAATGTACCACCCCGAACAGCCGGCGGAAAAGTCCCCATGACATGGCGGTGTTGCCACGCTGAATCGCCAAAGACATCTGTTGAGAACACAGAGACAGGAGCGGTACCGCGAGCATCGAAGTTCGTATATTTCGGGCATTTTTCCCTTTTACACCAATTAAGGTGTCATGAGATTGACAGACAATCGTCCGAAATTTACGAATATCGTTGTTCGCGGTAGCCCCGCAGGTACGATCCGGATAAATTGAGGTGACTATAATGGTTTTGTATAGCGGCATTAATCCAGGACGGTGTCAACCCAGCAAATTAATTCTCATTCAAATTAAAGCATAAAGACCCTATTATATGTATATTAATATTATATATCGAGGGTTTCGTGGTCAAACCCGATAAGTCGAGTAAATGGGATTTTGAATTTAGAACTATACGTTAATAACGTAAGATTGTTTACTTCAATGAAATATACCGATTTACCGGGTTTCACCACGAAACCCTCGATATGGTGGTTTTTATAAAGACCAAGGTTACCACACATTGGTCGAAGTAACCGTCCAAACAGTATACATAAATTGGTAGGGACTTACAGTAAATAAAGTGAGCAATTAATTACACTAGATGTTGGCTTTATTAGGTTCGTCAAATCAAGAGGTTTTTTATATACCTACTTAAAACTAAGTTATATAACTAGAGTTATTTAGCATTACATAACAAGTCGAATTAGGTATTATTTTTGCATAAAAAATATTGTATTTCCAAGCAAAGTTACGGAACATACTTAGGACAGTGCACAGTGTGGACTTTATATGAACACTTTCGTTTCGTCAGATTTATTTTATTACTAATGAACCACGGAAGCCAGACATTACCTACATGTATAAGTACGTAACGACGTAGTCTTTAATTCGCTTTTTTATTTATAAATATCTATGCATTTGCATTTTAGCATTCACAGTTTTAGATTACAATTAGGAAATGCTATCTCGATCCATGATTGTACGAGATCTCGTGCATATAATCGAAGCCAAAATTGGCCCATTCTAACTCACGGCAGTAAAACCTTCAACATCGAGATCTCGACGAGATTCAGGTTTGGTTGACCAGCCAAAATGCACTTATTTGAGGGTACTTACTTACTCATAAGTTTATATATTTATTATATATATACCTATAGCCCATATCTAACCCACTGCTCAGTATATTTTGTACCCTTTTTCAGGAATAGTAATAGTGGCAAGAGAATTTCAACCTGAGTATTTGGAAAATGATATTCCGAAAATGAACTCCAATCTAATTATAATATAAAGAAACTAGGCATGTAACAGATGTGGTTTTGTCGGAACCGAAAGCGAAGTCAGATGTTTTACAATTAGTTTATCGGAACCAGAAACACAAGAGGAAGCAGAAACGGAATTAGAACCGAAAACGGGCCAAGTACGCGAATCTCGAAGTTCGTATACCTATTTCGCGCACTCTTTTAGTTTAATTAAGGCGTCATTAGAGTGACAGTGACAACCGTCCGAAATTGTCAAATAACGTTTTTCGCGGCAGCGCCGCAGAAGCGAAACCAGAATCGGAACTCGAGTGATAAGTGGGCGATATATTAAGGGTATTTCACAGATTTTACACCACCGACACATACGAATAGGGATTTTTAATAGAAAAGACTGATTTAACAAAACAACTATGATTAGTACAGCACGTGGCAAACGGGGACATGAGCAAATGACAGGTTTTTGTAATGACAGGTTGAATTTTGTACCTACATCGTAGATTTCCCCCGCTGCGTTAATGTGATATCAGATACAACTTCCTTTTTGGAAGTAACAGAACCGAAACGGAAACAGATGTTTAAAAGCAGTTGGAAAGTCCGACTTCACGGAACCGAAACCAAAGCAGTTACATCCCTGTTAGAAACCGTGATCTTTCTCGCGTAGGTACGAGCGGATTACATTAAATATATAAGTGGGGATTAAAAGCGTCCGTATGAGCCTCTTAGTTCCGTTTTCCCTGCCATCTTGGTCGACTTGCCACGTCACAATGCACTAATGTAATGACGATGAAAGTTAAAGATAAATCTGAATACAACCAAAGTGAATGATGGGTCTTAAAAAAGGGGTAAACAGTCTCAGTCTAAACCGCTGCCGACGAAAGACTAGATTATCAGTTGTAGTTAAAGGATTGGCACTATTGTGGGTTTTCATATTTGTTTTCATATTTACTGCATAGCGGGTAGTCCAAATAGTTCCGGTTGAAATTTTGATAGAGAAGGCAGAACTATGGTTGCGTGTTTTGTCAGTTTTTTATCTAAATGGGGATCTGGTACCATAACCACTTGCATGCCTGCTGCAATTCCCGCTGTGACGCCGTGAGGAGAATCTTCAAAAACCAAACACTGAAATGAAGAAAGATAATTTGAAATTAGATTTTAAGGCTGGGAATAGTTATTTGTTATACAAGGGAGCAAAGTTAGTGTTTACCTTCTCATGCTATTATTGAGACAGAAAGATTCCAAGTTGTATACTCAATTTTTTTAATTTGGAATTTATTGTGTGGTTTCTACTCAGAATCATGAGCTCTTTCGAGCCCGATGGAAGAAAAAATGTGTGAGTTTTGTGACAATGATTAAGTATTAAATTTGTATAAATACTTATATTTGATGCTCATTTCATAAACTTTAAACAGTACTACAATGCAAAAGGTTATATCCATACAGAGTTCATGCTTAGTTAATGTCCTATAACTGAAATAATGTAATGTTTTTCACGTCATGTTAATTGTGGGCACTTATTGGTGGTGGGTGGTTGGTGGGCGACTCGCAGTTGTAGCGTTGAGCAGTTTTATTGTATATTTGTTTTAGATATACATATTATTTTTGTGCAAACTAATATGGTTGTTCACATTACAACTACATTACATAAACACGTTAATATTAACAGACATGGTAACTATCCAATTTTAAGTAATAGTTACTGTGTCTGTATATAGATTTATAGTATTGTGATATATTTTAAGTAAATAGCATTTTAACTTATTAAAGACTAATAAAAATAATCAATGTGTAAAGTTACCAATAAACAAGATATTTAGTAAAACCATTTACACAGAAATAACTTATACAAAAATTGGTGCAACTTGTTTACCTTGGATGGATGTGGTTTATCAGGGAATCGCGCAGCTGCAACTAAAAATATATCTGGATTTGGTTTTCCAAATTTAACTTCTGGATCACTACTTCCCATTACCATGTGGTTAAATAATGTAAATAACTCTTTGTGTTTGGCTACTTTAGTGACCACAGATCTTTCACTTGATGAGGTTGCTAATGCAAATGGAACTTTGTTCTTATGTAGGTGCCTAATTAATTGCTCTGCTCCTGGAATGGAAAAAAATATTAGAAAATATATAAGCTTCTGCCTTCAACTGTTCATTCAAAATCAATGACATACCATCTAACAAAGGAGTGCCAGCAAGCATTGTATCTCCGAGTTCCAGTAATTGATTTCTAAATTGTTGTTCGGAAACTGGAAGCTTTAGTTCTTTGCACAGAATCTCAGACAAGCGCTGCTCTGTACCCCCCAGAACCTTCATCATTAGTTCATCCGTGTAGTCATGTCCATATGATGCACACAATTGTGTTATCATTTTCTTGTAGACAAGTTCTGTGTCTAAAAAACAAAAACAAGAGTTTCAACTAGAAACTTAACAAAAGGGCACATAATGTTTGACTTTTGTTATCTAATAGGTTATCTTCAATTTTGCAAGGTTGTTGCAATCCTGAATGTAACTAAAGTGTGACTAAAACATTTTGGTACTTGCAAATAAAAATATGTAATATTAGTTATTTGTGCTGTTGTTTTATTATAATGGTATAATGGTATTTTCATAATAATAGCTTTACAAACAGTTTTCACCAAATCCTTGCTTATAAATTTTTTCTTAAGTTGCCGAAAACTAACTTTACAACTAAGAAGGGTCACTTGTGGATGTTACCCATGGTCGAAATTTAATTATTGACAGTATAGATACATGTTATTACATATGTAGTCAGATGACAACTAAAATAAATATTGCTACGTGAAACGATCAAGATCATTAGGTTACACCACGGAGCAAAAGGGTCTGGCCAGGTATCTTTTGTTATCACTTAACCTATTGTTAATGCCTAATGACCTTCTCAAGTGTATTAGGCCTTTGTATTTGAAATGGAATATATATATGTACAATGTGTATAAATAGGTATACATATGTACTATGTGTATGTGTATAGGCACAAGGCAATGTATAAATAAGTAGATAATAACTAATTCGGGACAATCTTACACTTTGTAGAAATGTATCCACTATATTCCTACAAATTCACTTAATTCTAAACTATTTAATATACTTTTAATAATCTTCTAAGAAGTTTACACATTCATACTAAGAACTAGTCATGCCAGAGTTTATATGCTTACATTATTAAAGCTTAACTTGAGCATACTTGATTAGTCATTGCGCTATCCGTAACATAACAAATGATAAAAAGACGACCATATTAGGTCTTATTAACTTGAAACCGATAGCAGACTAACCTAAATATTTGCTAAATAATGTCAAGCTATAATCAATCACAACTTACCTAACAATAGGCCATCCATATCAAAAATGCAATGAGTAACATTTTGAATTTTATTAGTAGATAGAAATCGTTTACCGATCGTTTTAAAAACAATCTTTGTACAAAAATACATCGTAGTTCTTTTACTCGATCGTTATGTAAACTTTAAACAAGTTAATAAACTTTTAAACTGACGCTATGTTGAACTTATTTCACCTCAAATTGACTTTACTGATTATATTAAGTCCTACGTTAGAATTATGGTAGATAAATATATTGAGAAGATAGATTTATTTGTCTTTTTTTATTCCAAAAGTTACAGAGCTCTACTCAGGTCTACTCAATTCATTTTCTATCCTTATACGATACGTTAACTTAAGTTGACAGTATGTTTTTTTTTTTGTCGCCCATCCGGACAGGCTATAGCCAGAGGCCTTACTGCCTAAGTTGAGTTGAGAGTTGACAGAATAAATCACTAACTGAATAAGACTGAAAAACATTGGATATGCATGTATGCTATGTTGTCTTTATGCTATGGCCACACATTCGCTCGAACAGCGAGGCGAATATCGAGATAAAACACGAGCACGTTGCATTGTAAGCGAATGTCTCGCTATTATGCTACCGCCACACATTCGCACGAGTAGCAAGGCGAAACACGAGCACGCATGTGTACGCGGACGTCTCGCTATTCCTGTCGTCCCTCGCGTCGCGTTTTTATATAGGCAAAGTTTCGTCGAACGTTTCGACGAATAACGAGCCAGCATGTCTAATAACGGAGTTTGTCTCGTCCCTCGCGTCGCCATTCGCACGGGTCGGAAGAGGGAGCGAGTCTGACAGAGAAGGAAAGGAAACGAGCAGTGACACGAATGAGGTGTTCAAATATTCGTTTTGTTTGATATTTTTTTTTTTTATGACATAGGCGGCAAACGAGCAGACGGATTGCCTGGTGGTAAGCAATTACCGTCGCCCATGGGCACCCGCAACACCAGGGGAGTCACAAGCGCGTTGCCGGCCTTTAAGGGGGGTTGGAGCTCTGGGAACCTTACTCACCATCAGGAACACAACACTACAGACTGAAAGGTAGCAGTGCTATTATGGCTGTGGTCTTCTGTAAGGAGGAGGTACTTCCCCAGTTGGACTGCTCCAGATTCAAGCGTGATGGTCATCGCTGTGCCCTACCTCTCATTGTTGGACGTAGTTTAGGGACATACCCGGGTCCGAAAATCGTTAGTTTTGTTTCAACAAGGAAATGCCGCTAGCATACCTGGTACAATGCCTCAGAGGCTTTTTTAGATTTAATGCAATAACTAGTTAACTACTCGTAGACTAATTGTTTTAATGCATGTAATTATTGTTTTGTTTTGACCTTGACATTTAAACCTAAAACTGCCTATTCATGTACTAGTGCCAATATTCGTGCGATTCCCATTCTTTGGCGAGTTTTATTGTGTAGACGAAACAAAAACGCGATGCAAGGGACGAGAGGAACAGCGAGACGTACGCGTTCGTCTTGCTACTCGCGCGAATGTGTGGCGGCAGCATAAACGCGGAGTTAGAATACCGTAATAGTGCTCCCTATTATAGTGAGTGTTGACCTCATTGTCATCATCAATTAAATATATTTTCTTGCAAATATATTTCACATCGCCACGCATATAGCAATTTATGATAAAATATATAAATTATTTTTTTTACTTATATTATATCTCCATATTTTGAAGTCTTATTTATTACAATATGGTGATGATGGTGATATAATCAAAAATTGTGGATGGATATCTACGTGATATCTACGATAAAGTACAAAATCCACCGTCCAAACATTATTATTCTTCCTAGTAACATTCCATTTTCTATCTCTGTCTTTTGTGTTGATAAATTATTACGTCTGTATACTCCTTTACAGCGCCTTGTTACATAAACCTTGCTATATTTTCATAAGGTTTACTAACCTTATGGTATATAGTATGTAGATGGTATGGAACGTGTATGGAAGCATTGCCTGAAAAGCATAGGTAATAATAAGCTTGAAATAATAACATCACAAACTTTTGCTAGATACAAAAAAATAACCCTAGTTACATTATCAACATATATTAATCATCTTTGTTTTGTATTGAAGACGCGTAAAAATAAATTTTCTGCAAAGTAAATTTATTATTCCTCCTAATTGAAAAAATAAAGAGATCCGCGTGTGAATGTTGCCCGTTAAGACATGTGAAATGTTAATTTCTATCTCTATAAAATAAGGACCACCAGTGTGAGTTTGCCAGCCTTGATCGCTATATTTTTTTAAACCGTGTTGGATGAACTAATTTACACTGCAGTCGAACTGCGGCCATCATGGATCGTAGTTGATTACAGGATACTTTTGGTGGTCACGTTTATATTATTAGTTGTCATTAAGAATAACTTTTTATACCAACAAACAAATTATAAACCCAAGTACCATTTGATTTGAAATTTCACATCAATTGCTATTAATGTATCTATATAAAAAATTGTTAAAATCATGAGTGTGAGAAAGTGTTATTGTGTTCAACTGTCGCCCAGCAAAAAATCGATTTATGTATTGAGAATGAGACAAATATTGTTAGTACTGGTACTTGCCAGTTATATGATGAGTTCTTGTGTGGCTGATACGGACTTATCATGCACAAATGTGCGAAATATCTTTGAAAAGAAAGGAATGTTGTCGGCGGTGGATATACAGGAGCAGCCTAATTCGGGTGAGTGCATTACATGTTGCGGCTCGAGATCACTGCTGGGTTCATTTTAACAACATTTAACTAATTAAATGGGTTGCGATTTTACATGTATTTTACCTGTGTTATTCTGAGCCGATTTTTAAATTTTGTAGATTGCTTTTGCATTATTATCTTAAGTCTAGATAAGCTTTACTACGTGGTAAAAAATCGCGTAGCAAGATTCATCATATTTAACTTGGTCTAACAAAATGGGTTATTTTTTACAGCAATTTTATTGTGACATCTCTCAAGGAAAGGTGTAAGGCCTATTTCTTGATATAAATCTTGTAGTGTCCATGTCGTCCAGTCAGTATCTTTATAATAATTATATACCCTAACTATACTTACTAACCATTACTAAGTTAAGTTAGGATAGATAATTAAGTTAGTCCTTGTATCCTGAATCTCAAATATTTGTAAAATTGGTATTTGATATAACCAGAGATGGGACAAATTTGGGTCATTGCTCGCAATAATCTGGACATGACTTTCAAATTAGTCATGTAAGTAATCATTTACTTAATTTATTACTTGACATATAATTTGATTCCTGGTCAATAAATACAAAAGTTTGTTATAGATTTATTATACCAAAAATAACATTATTTTGTCCAAATTCCACTTCATTACACATCAAAAATATATGCTCGCAATCCACTGATCTTAATGAGGCAAACTTAAGTAGTTTAATGGAATATCCATGGAGGCTTTCTGCCTATAAAACTAAAAAATGTGTTTGTCAGAAATAAAAATAGCTGAATATTTGTAGTTGTGTCTGTTTAACATCGTAACTTCTTTTTCTTCTGTTGAAAATGCTAACCACATTTCTCGTTTGTTGCGTCTTTTATTACGAGTTTGTCATATTTGATGAATGCTGTTTTCCCTTTGTTGATTTCTTCTTTCATTTTGATTTTGAGTTCTTTTCTTATCTCCAGGACATCCTTTGGGTAGTCTTCGGTGGCATATATGTTAGACGGTAGTTGTTTGTTATTTTTAAGCACCTCTATCTTACGCCAGGCTAATGTTACAGTTACTAGGATAGGGCGTTTATTATTATCTTGCTTCCTTCCTAGTCTTTGTACATAACTGACTTCCCATTTGTCCCACTTGTCAATTTTTGCACCATCACTTTGTGTATTAAGGGTGTTAAGGACTAATTCGAGGAGTTCATTGGGATTTTTTTCTTTCTCATCTACTCCATGTAATATGAAGTTGTTTTTTCTTGATATTTTTTCTAAGATGTTTACTCGTTTTTTCAGTATATTGACTTCTTTTTTCAGTTCTTGATTCTCTGCAATAATTGGCTTCAATTTTTCGTCGATAGTATTTGTTAGTGTTATTGTTTGTTTTTCCATCTCATTTTTTATATTTTCCAGTAGAATTTGCAATTGTTTTTCCATTTTCAAGTTGCGTTATGCCGTGTGTATTTGATTTCTACTAAAATGTATATTTTTTGTTTTTTGCACTGACCACCTCTTTACTGTGGTAACACTGGGATGTATGTCAAACTGGCGAACCTGGTAGGGTAGGAGTATAAATCGTGTTTGACGTTTAGCTTCGTGGTTAGGTTTGTTATAGTTATAGTTATGTATGTTCACCCACTCGCATTTATCACGATTTTCTTTTGTTTCCACAAATCCTGGAAGGTACTTGCGTTTTCACACCGAATATCACTAGTTTCGTGTTTATCTTTAAGAGTTATGGTGAAATTAACACTATTTGCTAGGAAATCTTTAGATAATTGAGGAGCAAAGAAATATACGTTAGTCTTTGACAGCTGCCAAACCGGAATCTATCACCACCAAATCTATTTAGGCCTTTTTATTTGGCCCATGGTCATATCATAAACACCTGCCTAATTATTGAAAATTTGCCTTTTTTTTCTTTCTGAATGTATCAGATTTTTTTGAGTTAGGATATATTACATTTGGGTGAAAGTTTATGCTGGTTATTTCAGATTAGAAAAAAGTTCCGGTCAGAATATTGAATTAGTTCCATTACTGAAACTTTGCTTAGATTGCCATAACACCAGTTGACCTTATAGAATTGAATAGATCAGAAGGTGAAACACCTGCTTACTGACACCAGTAACTGCCAAATTATAAATTTCGCTACAACGAACTCAAGACTGTGATATCTGGTTATTATGCATTTATTGTGTTTGTTAACACATATAATATTTTTTCACTGCAACTGTCAAACCTTGAATATGGGGTTAATATTTTAAGTACAAAATAAATATTATTAAAATTTCCATATTTATCATGGTTTGGTTGCTAATAGTGCAGTTAGATACAGTTTCTATTAGAGTACCTATACAGTTGGTCCTTTTTAGATTCACAATATTACTGAGTTTTGCTTAGTCCTTTTTATTGTAAATCTTGTCATTTATTTGATTCTAGTACCTACAGTAAAAGGTCATGAATATGTACCTTTATCTTGACGTGAACTCATTATGATCTGAAACTGTACATATTAATGCTCTTGGCTATGCTAGATAAAATTGTTTTTTTTTACATTATTAGGCAATTCCTCAAATTGGACAGCGTAAATACCTCTATTTTCGAGTGTACCAAACCTTTTCTAATGAATATTTATTGTAGGACACCATTTGTCTGTTTTCATTTCCCTTTTTACAAGCTTATGTAAATATGTAGGTGTCTTTGGGTGAAATAATGCAACTCAATTTTGAAGCAGATAATCTTCTTTCACCTTGAGCTATAATTTAGTGCACTAACTAAAAAAAAAAACGAAATATTAATATACCCCTTAATGTACACATGGAATTAATTAAAAATTTCATTTTTATCATATTGTAATTTACTATTTAGTAGGTAACTAACCTGAAAAGCACACGACCCATTCTTCCTTAGAAACACTTTGCTCGTGTGCATAATATTATGCGTCCATGCTCCTCAATTTTAGTATGGCGTTAAGGTATTTAGGGTATGTACCTCATTTAGATAAATAATCTGCTGATGGGGTCCATCACCTTATAAAGCCGATTTCAGCTGTTATGGTTTTGGTATCGACCTGCTTTGTGTATGTATTATAATAAAGGCAGACTGTGTCTTTAATAGTAGTTTATGCTAGTGTAGGCATTCAAATATGAGTGTTTAAATGCCTAATCATGTGCAGTTGCATGTTGCAGTGTATATCGATATAGATTGATTGAAACAAAAATCATCTTTTCTGTGGTCAATGGTTTCTGTGATTAAAAGTTGTGATTTTCTGGTATTAGTAGTGTTACGTAAAAGGTGGAACGGTCTATGTTGATATTTAATATAATCAAATATTAGGCTTTAAAACCCTTAACTGATCTGACCCGAACCTAATTGATTGAAGCTCTCTATAATAAGTTCAGAATCCAATACCATCATTTTTTTTAATGGCGTCTGTGCATTGAGACAATTTTGCCAACAACAAGATTGGACAAGCGTTCAGCAGCGTCGGTTCATCCAAAACGCGTTCCAAACGAAAGTCAAACGGAATGTTAAATGACGACGAAAGAAAACCTTGTCCAAGTATTCGTAGTTTTTTTTATTCAGAGGCAAACTAGAGTTGTGGGCCAATCCTCATCACATCGTGCGATAGTAAGTAACGTGCGAGATTTGTAAAAATTGTTTGCCTTGACATAAAAATGTCATGTGGACTGATATTAGAATCGAGCCCAAATCAAATTGCTTTATTTTTCAGAGGCGTTTTAAATTCGAACGTCTTAATGAATCAAAATTCTATTAAATTGTTATTAAAGTATAATAAACATGGCGCAGATTAGAAATTTATTCTAATAACACTAGTTAAATTTGTGGTTTTTGAAGTTATTATTGAGAGCTATGTTATGTGTGGAGGTAAAAATATTAATTCAATCTTCGTATAGTTCATGTACGTACCTGGTAACACAATAACGTATGCGGAGTGAAATTTGGACAAAGTTTGAATATATAAAATGTAAAAAACAAAAATCTAAAAAAAATATGTGTGTATGTCAATATCAAGTCTATATATCTGTCAACCAATCTGGTAAGTTTCATAAGGATTGGATGTTTGATTTTGTAATTATGGTAAATAACCAAGAACGCCGTCGCAAAACTGTATGTAATTTCTACAGTATACATCCCCTATGGCCGAAATCGAAGGTGGTGGAACATTTTGTACAAATGGGTGAGAGTCGAAGCATCATTTATAATATTTTAGCGTCTTTTACCTTAAAAAACAACCACTGCTAGAAAGCCTGGTTCTGGAAATTATCCCAACTTGAGCAAGTTTTCTGAGAGAGCTCGACTAAAGAAAATTACCGCCGGCCGTATTGCTAAATCTTACAGAGAGCTCGGAAGAAAATTTAAATGTGACGGAAAAACTGTCAAAAATATCTTGATGACATGGGCATCGATAAGCGGTGTAGAAAATTTAAATCCACCGTCTCCGAAAATCAAAAATCCACTCAGAAAATACGGCTGCGTAAATTGGTCAAAAAAATATTTTACGCCAAAAACAATGTGAGTTGCGTCATGGATGACGAGTCATATTTCACGTTAGATGGAAACTAGTGGCAAAGCAATTACTATTTTGAGAAGACCAATGGTCCAACTGATGAGAACGTGAAATATGTTGAGCATACCAAGTTTCCTAAAAAAGTTTTGCTATGGCTTGCCATCAGGAACGCGGAATGTCTAAGGCGGTGTTCTTTGAATCAGGTTTAACTGTGAACGCCGATCGCTACATAGAGCGTTGTTTGCCATTAGTGCGAGATTTCATAAATACGAGTCATAGAGGAGAAAATGCTGTGTTTTGGCCAGACTTAGCCTCAAGCTATTATTCCAAAAAAACACTTAGCAAAATGGCGGAGCTAAACACCCCATAGGTACCGAAGACATCAAATCCACCTAATGTTCCGCAACTTCCCCCTATTGAAGATTTTTGGGCAAATCTGAAGAGGCGAGTATATTGCGATAATTTTCGGTCCAAAAATGTGCAAAGCTTGATTCGTAAAATAAAATTGGAGTTGAATAAAATGCCCACATCTATGTTTTCGACAGCGATGGACAAAGTTCCTCAGAACTACCGTAAAGCATCTCGCATGGGAGTAAACTTTTTTTTACATTAATCATTATTAGGTACTTTATTATAAAAAATGGTGTTTTTTTTATTTAAAACAACATTGCATTTTGTCCAAATTTCACTCCGCATACGTTATAATGATTAAATTAATAATAATGTGGATACCAGTATACCCCGGGGCACACATTTAACATGATTTGGTATTGGGTAAATAGATAAAGCCAATGTTTGGCATAAGGTACTAAAAAATGTAGCAGTGGGTGGACTAGTTGACAGCCGACTAAGCAAACAAGTAAAGGTCGACAACCCTCGTTGCACCGGCGTCGAACGCACGCACTATTGGACGTAAACTAAAGGGTGAACACTATTAAATTGTCGCAGGTCGAACATGCTACAGACGACAAAATAAAAATCCAAAGTGCTCAAAATTCTTTATATGACTAATTTTATACAGCGTAAAATCATTTAAAAAAATATTAGGGCTATTTCATCGAACGACGAGAAAATTTCCGGACATTACTTTTGACGTGATTCATTGAATTTCGCACGGAATCATCGCTTAACAATTTTGTGCATTTAATCCATTTTCGTTGAAAATCTGGTAATGAAGTGGCAGGTTGGCAAGTTTTTCGCAGTTTAGTTTTTATATTAGCCCAATATTTTTCGATGGGGCGAAGTTCGGGACAGTTAGGTGGGTTACTCTCCTTAGGCACTACCTCGACTGAATTCGCCTTATACCATTCCAAAGTTCGAGACGAATAATGGCAACTTGCTAAATCTGGCCAAAACAATGTTGAGGAAGTGTGTTTCTTTATGAATGGTAACAGTTTCTTTTTCAAGCATTCTGATATATAAATATCGGTGTTAATTGTCCCGGTAGTGATAAATGGTGAGCTCCTCATGCCGCACTGGCATATAGCTTGCCAAACAAGGTATTTTTGCAAATTTTTCTACCGGGATCACCTTTTCCGATTCGTCAAGATTCGAGATGTCACGAGAGGAATAGTACTGGTTACCTGGTAAAGACTTGAAATCTGCCTTGACGTAGGTTTCATCGTCAATAATTAGGCAACATTTTTTCTCAATCAACAAGGTATACAATAACCTAGAACGTCTAACCGCACGATTATATTGATCCACAGTTCTCTTGGGAGCCTTTTGCTTCTTATATGTTGTAATGCCGCATTCTTTTTTAATTTTTTGGACATTTGCTTGACTAGTGCCTACTTTTTTCGCCACATCCCGGGAAGAGATACTCGGATTCTTATCAAATAGCTTGCACACCTTTGATTGTAACTTAACATTAGATTTTCTGGTGGGTTGACCTTCACGCCGCTTCCTATCTATAGTTTCACCTTGTTTAATTTTTTTTAGGGTTCGTTGAACCGTCCTCCGAGTTGTTTGACAAGATTTTGCCAGATCTAAAGTTGATAAATGAGGATTTTTACTGAATTCTTGCAAAATTAATTCGCGAACATTTTTTTCGTGTAACGCCATTTTCATAAATAAAAAACAAATGAACATTTTATGGTTGTCTAATATATTACGAGCCTTCTAAATTTAAAATTTTAAAAGAATATTCAAAAAAGGTTCGATGCAACACGCTAGCAAAGTAAAAATGTAGGCGACAATTTAATAGTGTTCACCCTTTAACCTTGCTTAAACTGTAGACTACTGGGAAATAGTATACCTACCTCGTTATTTAGCCGTAGACTAAGCAAATGTTAAATGCTGTTTTATTGGTTGACTGTTCTTTAGGCCGCTTAACGGCTTATTACATAGATTGATCACTTGACTCAATTTCACAAAAAAGTAAATATAAGAACTATACGCATTAATCTGTCAGTAAACTCGCCATAATACCTACTTTTTAAATATTAGACATTCATGTAGACGTTAGGTCATTGAACGTTATTGCATTATGTACATGTGTGTGTACATGTATGGCTCAGTAGGATTTAAGTGACACAACTTACCACCTGGGTCGGCTTTTTCTTTGTTACAACGATCTTTTCCGAAATCTGAAATATCAGGGCTCGAACATTCGAGGCCACGCCTAGAAAGATCTGAAATTGTTGTTTTCGTTGAGGTGGGTGGAGAAAGGTGTTCATTTAAAACTAGCTGAACAATCGCGCCGCGGGCCAGCCGCGGGTCCGCGTTGACACGCGCCCGACCCGCACCCGCGCTGTGTGTGAATTGACCTTAATTAGACTTTTGTGCATCGTGAGCGACATAATATTTTACCTGCCATACAATTCTAAATACTTTTACATATGCACTAAATCCACGAAATACTTTAGAGTTGATTGAGTGACATGAGTTGAGACATTCGATAACGAGTATAGAGTTTACTATCTGTTTACTTTGGTACTGAGCATACGTCGCACACCAGCGGGCAATTTGGTGGCTTGTCAAAATGATAGATAAGGTTCACAAATACATCAATTCATTTTCAAATAATCAGAAGTATTTTTACTTAGTACTTGGTACCTAGTATTTATAATGTACAATTCTAAATATCTTAGCAACTAAGGTTGTACGTTAATTACGTGTTTATTTTTTAGTATTCATTCAATTTTAAATAAAAATACAATTGTGACTTAAGTTCGGAGTGCTGTCGTAGTATCCTATCCATTGCAAATTTGCAATAAATAGATTTGCTATTTAACAAATAAAGCAAATTTTTCTATTAAATAAACGGCACTGCAACAACAAATATAAGTTTGCACCACAGTCATAATGACACATGTCAGCTATTTATTCGTTTTATAAGTGGCCACTTAAATAGGCTATCAGTTATCACTGCAGAGTATCTATACGTTAAAGACTAATAAAAGTAATAATTGATAACCGGTAACTAATTTTAATAAACTGTTACAAATACTAAGTACATTATAATACTTGTAAGTTAAGATTTTTTTGTAAACCTTACCTTGCCACCAAACTGCCCGCTGGAGTGCGACGTATGGTACTGAGTCATGTGCGTTATGTTCAAAGTGGCTAAATGTCACATCTTCACATGGTTCAGTTGTAAGTCGTCCACTGCTGGACAAATTGTTCCCCCGAATATGACTTGTTTTATCTTGGGGGTTAGTTGCCCTAGTCGACACTTTGCAGGCGGGTTGTTGATTGGCAGACTCATAGCTGCCAGCGTACAAGTAGAGAGCAAACAGGAAATTCAATGAAGAAACAATAGTTATTAATCGCAAAAAGAAAAGAACACTTCGTAATTAAACTTCACAGCGTATTATACCTGACAACCTTAACTTATATTTACATTTGAAAATTCATACTTAGCGGGTCCCGCAATATTTTCATTTAGATATTTTTTGATGGTAGTGCTTCTTATATTCGTTAGTTGTAAAATAAAATGCAACCCTTGTGTGATTGTTTAGAAAAAACATTGTAAGAAATTGGTGATACCGTCATCTAGAGTCATTAAATACAACTTTTAGTAAATTATACCGGTCTGTTAAAACTACCTTAATATAAACATATCAGAATGATTTTCAAAAAGAAGCGTGAAATATGACTTATATCAGTTTACAGGTTTCTATGGATTTGTATGGATGTTTCTCTATTTTTCGATAATATATACATAACGAGAGTTTGAATTTTCGTTATCCTTTGATGTGGCAGACAAATTAAACAATGAAACAGAATTTAGCAAAGCTGAGGAAGAATCCCACACTGTGCTTGGTATATCATTACTTTCATTAGGTACGTGTTTAGTTATCGTGATTTGACCAAACATTCGTGTTGCATCTCTTTACTTAACACAATAAGCTGTCGCACCACCACACCATATACAAGCCTAAACCACAAATGTTTTGCGCGATTATTGCACACTGCGCGAATGTTTATTTTTTTACTATATTGTGCTAAACTAACGGTTCAAATCAGGAATGGGACCGTGAACCACGTCGATCGTTCATTCGAATCATTCGAATATATTAGACTCATAGAGAATAGACCTATATAAATATATAAAGTAGGTATAATGATGTAATAGAATAAGATACCTACCAGATCCTATTTCTATATAATAACGTAGAGTGGAGAAATCTTTCAAATACGTGTATTCAATGCAGCACTGGCTACTTTAATAACAATATAATCAGCTAATCTGACAACTAAGTAGTCCATTCATCATTCCTTTTGCTCAGAACGAAATCAAAATTAAATTGTTTTGCAACACTTTTCATACATATATACATATTACCAGAAACAATTACTTAAGATATTATTACACTACTTAATTGTTCTTAAAGTACTTTTAACATAGTACCTACCTAGTTACCTACATATATATCTACACTACTGTCCTGTAGTACCTACCATTCTACCTATCTTTTATCACATAGGGTTTTAGCAAATATACACTAACTCTTCTATACTGCGTACTTGTATATAGTGTTCTCACTTGAATTAATATTAACTGATAAGGAACTTAGCTCCGTCGGTACCTATGAAAGAATAGGTCCGGTGATCGGTGAGGTGCAGCGGTGCAGTCAGCGGATACGGCTTTATTTAATTCTCGGCCGGACATTCCAGCCGGCCGAGACGCAGGTGCCGGCTGCCGGCGCTTCTCGCGGCCGCCACTGCGGACTGCGGACCGGTCCGGCACTGAAGCCTGTTTCCGCAAAAAATGCATTCTACTTACTCTTAGTTGCGATCGCCTTTAAAATGACTAATTACTACATCTCTCTATAAAGGGCACGAAGAGAATTAAAATTCTAGTTTCAGTCTATACGTGTAAAATGCTCTGCAATTAACAGACTGTTTTCGACATACTCGACCCCTCTACAAATAAATATTGTTTTCGCTGCAGCTGTCTGCGCGAATCAAATAGGTGAATTGTGGTACACGCGGGATTTTTTTTTAATTATTACCGTTACATAACAAAATATTGATATTGGTATAGTAATTCCTTCGCCGAGTTTAGGTTTACACCAAGACGGGAGTTTATGGTCTGAGTTTAAGCGAGCAGTGACGTGGCGAAAACAAAACGAGTTTGAATTGATTCCGTGCATTCCGGCGCTTCACGGATTCTTCGGGGCTAAGAATGCGAGCCCGCGAGCTCGTATAATGATTATAATCTCAATTTAGTGCTCGATTCGTCATCGTCCGATTTCGTTAATGGAACAGAAATTACCGTGTGAATTATTTTCTATGACTTTTGCATCTCTTCTAAAACTTCAGTAATAATTATAAGTTTCCATCATGTGATATTGTGATAAATTTAAGTGAATAACACATTGAAATTGTTTATCCGTGTAAAACAGAGAACATCGCAAATAGTAAATACCTATTATATCCAAAATTGATTAAATTAGATCAAGTATTAGTACATTATACGATTTTTAAAATGAAGATAGCGCTAACATTAATTTACATTTAGGATATCTAAGAAATAATAAAACTGCTCAGTTAGATCTTTCTCGTTGTCTTAGCGGTCTCCGATTACATAGGAGTACGCAGCACGCGCACGCGCACATAATCTTTGACTCTACCCGAATAGTCTTGGTAACCCCCCGGCGGCTGTTTAATTAAAAAACTGACTGCATGTGAGTTCGATGAGCAATTCGGTCACGTCACCTTTAAAATATCGTGTTATGTCACACCATATGTATTATCTACTGAAAAATAGAAATAGATGACATGTACCTAAGAAAAAGTGACGAAGACCTCCGGCATCCGATACAGGATTTGAGCTCGCATCTCTAGCTATCGCGACTGACGCCTTAAACTGTCCACTGGTTAAAAATATCAACAATGGTTTGTTTTAACCGACCGCGCTTAGAAACTTACGCGTGCATACTTATTCATATCAATGCATGTGCAGAGATACACATTAATAATGAAATAAAACTATATTATCCGCTTTTTGGCAACATTATCGCAATAATAGCGCAGGCATTGGTTTTTACGCCGCGGATTGCCAACTGGCCTTTTAAACTAAAAGAGAGTGTAGAGTCAACCTTAGTCGTGTGAGTAAAATCAAGTCTAGCAAAGAATGCTGCAGGCCGCTGCAGCATTCAAAATGCGAGCCGTCGCATTTTGACAAATTGTAACTAGCACAAAAAAACTTTAGTGTATGTAGTCAAGCCTAGCCATAATACAAGTCTACTCGTCTGCGCTCGTACTCGTGCCGTGCGAAGGGCCAATGACTACTGTACGGGAATACGTTTAGCAGAGTTTATATGCAGATGCAGATACAAATATAAACCTTGTACCTAGTCAGTTCGGGAATCAAACCTCTTGCTTGGCTGATTGGTCGGGGGAAAAACTAAAGGATATGGGACACAATGCATTTTTTTTTTCATTTTAGATATGTACTCGTATCATAACAATATTTACTGCTTACATTACCTACACACAATTGATATCCAAATCGAAATAATGCACACATTTTAAAAATGCTATTAAACATGGTATCTATTAAAATAAGTAACTTGCATTGATTGTATTTATTTCATATCCCATTTTTATTAATCTACGTATGCAGTTTTTCTTGTCCCTAAAATCGATGACATATGTATTGTTCCCAAGAACAAAACGTTATATTTTACAAAACTAAGAACAAATCAAATTATTTTTTATGAAAATATTTTTGATTTGCTTTGATTTTTAACGTCTCGAACACCGGAGGTCCTCGTCGTTTTTTGTTAAGTATATGTTATCTATTTCAACTTTTAAGTTATATTTTACAGTTACAGACTGTTATTGATCAACTGACTTATACATTTACAACAAAAACATGGAAAGTTTGCGTTTGCCATATGAATATAAATATGACGAGGTGTATAAAGTATCACTTTGCCCCTGGTTTGGCACGAATACTACTATTTGTTAATTGCTTTTTAATGACTCCACGATCCACTTATAAGAGCCAGAGCTCAGGGCCCAGATCAGGATCTTGGGAGGTCCCAACTTACAAATTGTAAGACATAAGTTGTTAAAATAAGTATATCTTTTGACTAATTTCTCCCAACATCCTAATTCCGTCTAAACCAAGTTTATATATATATATATATATACCTATTATTATTATTATTTTTCTGTTTAATAGTTGCAGAGCGATTGTACAGATTTTCCTTTGGAGCAATAAGGTAGGTATTTATGTACATATACATATCTGGCATAACGAAACTAAAATAAAATAAAATTCTACTTGTAGAGCAATAGCAAGCGTGCACACATTACAATTCCTGCTTTACAAACAGTAAACCTTTAAAATGAAAATGCGGGATCGAATCCAGTTATCTTCCGGCATGCGGTGCGACGTTCAGACAATATAAAAGTTGATTTTGGTTTGAACAATCGCGATGGTTAACGTTTTTGAAATACATACCTATTGTGGATCCGACATTGAACATTCGTATAAGTCAGGTATAGGTATATTACCTATAAACGTCATTTTGGAAAGGTCCTGAAGAAAGAAGGATGCAGGACGCAGTCGCATGGGAGCGGAATGCGGTCCGACGACCGAGCCGAGTGTCGAGGGACAGCCGGCGAGCGGGGAGGGAGTTGCACGCGCGGCGCGAGCGGGCGCGGGCGCAGGTCGGGGCCGGCCTATAAACTGCGACGGAGTGGTTCGCGCCCCGTAATTAGGTACCTATCGAGCTACACCGTGTGAGTGCACGGCCGATTACCCCGACATCATATCGCCACGTTGCCATGTTTTAATGACTCGCTAAGGGTCTATCCTATAGTGAAACTGCCCCTGGCCGAAATGTATAGTATTCCTAGTTGCGTTTATTTGTCTTATTATAACATATCGTTTTACCAAATTCCAACCCAGGAATCCCTTTTGTTTTGGTTAGACTTTTTTTAGTTGCGAAATGAATAGTTCGATTTTTTTTGTAAACTTGTGTGAAACAGGTGCCCGCTTTCCATATTTTAGTTTCAATTCATTGAATTTTCAAGTTTCAAAAACGATGTATATAGTTACATCGTTTTTGAATTTTCTAATGTCAGGGTCACGTTTTTAAACCCTTTGCGGTCGGCGCTCTAGAAAGGGCTACATGTTAGTTTTCCCAAAGTATGTTGTCTACAGTTTTGTAACTTTATTAACAACATCAGGCTATTTTATCGCATTATAAAATTGAATATTTTAAAATTGCGAAGAACCCCGAATACCTTAGGATTTATTCTACTTAGGATATCATAAGATCTTGCTCGTGGTCATATGAAATAACTGATCTTAATCAGTTATTTTTAGAATTGTTGCCATAATTTATTATAGATAATTCAAAGGTCTACTGGTCACAGAAGCTATCAGATACGTACACTTTGTGGTTCAGCCCACTGGGATCATAGTCTTACACGGGCTATAACGCAAAATGACTACATCAGCCCATAGGCCTAGTCGTGTGAGTGTTCTGGTCCGTGTGAGATCGAACGCATTTAGTCTTGGTGGTGGCTCATTGATACTGCATCAATATAATATGTTCCCGAGTCAAGGTCATGGTGTTTCCTATGTAAATATGTACGAGTATTTAAGTATTTGTGTATCGTATATATCGATGGCGAGTAGTGAATACTCACAACACAAGCTTTCTTGAGCTTACTGTGGGGCTCAGTCTATTTGTGTAACGTGTCCTGTAATATTTATATTTTAATTATTTATAACGTCGTTACTTTGAAAAATCAAAAGAAAAATGATGTACGAGTAAAACAATGCATGAGATGCATACAGATTATTGTGCGTTTCAACTTAAGCGTACCTATCGGTGTGGGATACGATTTTTTTTTCTAAGTAGTGTCGATATGTCAAAACTTACAATCCTGTTTATTTTATTTTACTTGGAAAAAATATTTTAATGGTGCTGTAAGTAGTTACCAACAATATCTGTTACAACATGTTTCAAATTTCAAGGTATAGGCATTCTGTTTAGCCTATCCGAGTAACAAAAGTGTTCTTATTTACATAACTCTAAATGTAAATAAACGGCAAATATCTATAATTAGGCACTCACTATACATTTAGTGTTATTGCTGATTAGCGCCGGACACATAAACATCCGAGAAGCGAAATGATGGTGGGTGGGAGTGAATATGGCATCACGCAGCGTTATGAATGAACGTGAGTACCCGCGCCCGGCGACTCTGAACCGCCGATAATGGCCCGCCCGATGCGCGGGGGGCACTGCTTTCGGAATTCGAAAAACTCAAGTGGGCGATGCCCATGTACTATCACCAAAAAAACAGTGCAACCGAACGAATACAATAGCGCCTTAGGAGAACGATGCTCCCAGGTGCTAGTTCGGAAAAGAAATAACGACTAAACCTCTGAAACTTGTGTTTTAATGTATGTCGTTGCGTTATGCCTTGTTAAAATAACAGAATAATAAGACTGTTGTTTGATTAACATGACAAAGTTTGGAATGTTATTCATCTTGCCGGCGCCTGCACTGCGGTTCGATAATATGTTGAAACCCCTGCTTTTTCCATTCGATCTGGTGCCAAGTCACGTATGTAGGTACACTTCGTAATATATTGTACCTGGGTTTTCTTCTATATTTCCAACGTCAATTGGAATGGACCGTCGATGTTAAATCAGTTGAGGCACATTATTACTCTGACAAGTGCTAAAACTCAAGGTTTCTTCCGGGTCAGTATGTCAGTAACGCGCACGTTACTGTCTTAGATTGGTCCATAATAATTGAAACCATAAAATAGTGTTACAAATTAAAAACACGGAAGCGATTGTACTTAATACTTATTTCGTTGTAAAACAAAAATGTGTTGAGTTTGAGTCGAGTGTGGCAATGTTTGTTGGGACAGAGTCTCGCTAGCGAGCGCTGCACCGGTATAAGCACACAGCAACAAAAGCCTACCTGCTCGATGTAGATGTTATCTTGCTCGGTCAAAGATGCCGGCCGCCTCCGCGCCGGGGGTGGGCTCACGCCAATATAAACTTCATTGACACAGACAGAAGGACTATGTTCCACGAGTGCTTCGTGTGTTAACAAACACATTACGGCGTGGAATTACAACACTTTTGTTAGATTGTAAGCTTTTGTCATCGTTACAAGTATACATTAGTCATAAGCACCGTACATCAGGGTAGGAGCGGAGATGGCATACAGATTTGTATTTGTATTTAAGTTAAGTAGGCCGGAGCTTTGGCAAATTTAAATTTATTTTATTTTCATTAGGTCAGCATCTGGACTTACATTAGGCGTCGCCGTCGGCCCGCCTGGCGTGTTTTCCCTTCAAGATTCATACATTTTTGCTGATCAGATGTTGGAGTTGTCATCGTATATAATTATTAATTACTGATGACTAGGAGTATAGAACATTAATGTGCATACAATAACTAGGCTAGAGCATTACTGTGAATACATTTTGTAAAACCGTCTAGCGACAAAGGGATTAGCAAGGTAAGGAAGGACGTGCCGCCATTTCTCCTCACAGGGGTGAGGAATAATAGTGGAATTGGTAAATGTCAATTGTATGTCGCCTCATAACTAGTAATCACTCCAACTTTCAGCTGGGACCTTCTCTGTTACACAGATAATGTCAAAAATGTATTATAATTACTTTTTTTTTCATACTCGTGTATCTTCTAATCCATAGCAACTAAAACATTGATACAAAATCACAGCTACCTAGATTGAGTGGGAGTATACCCTGTAATTTAGTTATTTTAAAGTTTTTATAAGAAGATGGACATTTATCTCAAATTATTTTTGATAGATCTTTCCTACAAGTTTATGCACAGAAGGATTATAAAATAAATCATATAATTTGTTTATAATTCTGCTAGCTACTAGTATACGAAAAAGCAAGCGAAAAAATATAAAAACTTAGCGATAATTAATATATAGTAACCTGGTTTGATACACACACATCAAATTCAGAATAATTCAACCTTTTGTTGCATAATACACACTTAAGTGAAACACCTGCTACTTCTTCTTATTTTTGTTAAGATACAATTTCGTCCTCAAATGAGCCCTCAACAACAACTAATTAATGAACATAAATCCTCTTTAATTGTTATGACAGATCTTTGATTACTAAGAAAGCAAATTGACAAAAGTAGGTATATACCCAGACTGTCATATATGCTGGAGCGATAACATTTTATTTAGCGGGAGTATTCATTTTGCAGGGTGACCATGTCTTGTGTAAATTAATTAATACTTGTTTTATAAACTATTAATGAAAATTGTCATTTCATTAAGCCTGCTACGAAACAGTCGGTTTTTATTAATTGAATAATTGAATTAATGGGCTTAATCCTTCTCATGTGTTCTGAATTACTATTTGTAAAACCTATATATATTCAATAAGGGTTGAAGACGAGAAACAATTAAGCTTTTATAAAAATGTAAAATTATATTGTTAAGGTTTTTGTAAATAAACTCAAAAAGCACCTACGGCTAGAGCTCCGTATGATAATCCATATACTTTGCGCGACCTACATTAGCAAACTATTTTGGGAGGACTCGCTACGTTTTGCTCCGCATGCATTGGATGTGCTGCTCGGGTGCTCGTACCACGTTATGGTTATGATATTCCTAATGTAATGAGTACATACATGTAGTATGCAGTACTAGGGTACAGTCAGCAGCAGAAGTGGCTAAGCGTTTGAGGTGTTCAAAATGAGGTCAACACATCTCTATTGTCAAGAGGATAAGAGCGCGTGTAGGTTATTTTGAACACGTCAAACGCTTAGCCACTTTTGCTCCTGACTGTACCTACAAAGCATCTAAACTTTTTTATTTATCTTGCACGTGGTAATTAATAGTTACCTATGCGTACCCCGACTCATCAACTATTTTCCTGATAACAAAAGAAGGGAGAAATGATTTTCCGTATTGCTGTATGGGGCCATTCTATCACAAATACCCCGGAACCTGGATATGTAATTCTTAATAAGTTAAACCAACTTAATGTAGGAACTTTATTATTTTAGTAAATTTCAGACAGCATTGTGCGTGTAAGTCGTGCGACACATGAATATCTTGCATTTTAACACAACCTGTTACAAACTCATCGTCATCTAAAAAGTGAATAAAAATCTGGCCAAGAGAATGTCGGGCCATGCTCAGTGAAGGGTTCCGTAGTTTTCGATCCCTAGGTAACTCAAAAACGGTTCAACCGATAAGTGCAAAATAATTTTCATTGAAAGTATTTAGCTTAGTAGCTGTACTTGCCGTTCAAAAGTTAGAGGGGCCTATATTTTCAGGGATTATTTCCGAAAGAAAATATTTCATCAAAATGTATTCAAAGCAAACTCGGAATAGAACCGGAAAAAAATTTACCCCCTCTTCACATGTAGGAGATATACCCAAAAAACTAAAATGTATTCCATTTTTTATGGGCCGCGTGCTTAATTCAAGCTTCCAATATTCACCTCTCCAAGTAAAAATCGCCAAAGAGCAATTGTTATAAGTAGGTTAACGTTAATTACTCTCAAATAAAATGATAATATTGATTTATTTATTTCTTATTAAGTATGATTAAGTATCAAAAAGTTGTGCAAAACCTAAACATCAAAACAACGGCAACGCAACGGAAGATTCGAAAGGGCATCAAATGACCTGAACTTGCACAGACATCAGACAGTTCATTTAGCTGTAAAGGTTTACAGCTAAATAAACTCTAGTACAAGTAGAACTAAATAAAATGTATGGAAATAATATCTTCTTACTTCAGATTACATTTTTTACAGTAGACTTAAAGTTCGGTCAAAAAAACCAGTTTCTGCATAGTTTTTCGGTAATTTACCATAATTAGTCAGTCAGTAATTTACAGACTCCGTTTTTTGGTTTGCAGTCCTAGATCTAGATACAATAAATTCGATTATTTAAGTTTTACAGTAGTGCTACCTTGAAGGGTATTGATATGAATGTACCTATAGTTCACTATCTCGATTCGGGGCAGTATCCTACGGAGTTGGCAGCACGTAGAAATAAATATGTATATTGATTAAAAAATCCATGGACACAGTGCTGCTTGTACCGCGGCTTTGTCGTCGTTTTAAAAATACACTCCGAAATTACTCCGCATGCGTCACAGCAGAGGCGTGCTATATTGACACTTCACCTAATATTATAAACATCAATTATTTTTACTTGAATACAAGTAATTATCCCATATTTTAACTAAACTTGAATATTGTAAGTGAAATCCGTATTTTTTTTGTTAAAACTTATTGATGTTGAGCTATTTAGGTAAAAATAATCGATTACCTCGCCCTATATATTCTCTTTCTCCTGTTTAACTCCCATGATTAAAATGACAAGGCGTCACAGGATGATTCACATCGAAAAATACATCCGACCGATATGTAGGGGACAATTTGTTCCGTGAATACTTGGCTTGATTGTGTTGGTACAAGTGCGATCAGCCCCCATCAATTTACACAGTTGGCGCTACTGCCCGTATCGAGGCCAAAAGCTCATTCTTATGATTAAGCCGGTAGAACCACGCATTTCACTTGTTTTACTAATCTGCGAAGTTACTGTGACTTAAATTTGTGAATGAGTACAAGAATGAAGCCCTATATAGACATGTAGTATATCTCCCGGAGCCTGTGGAAACACATTGAACCGTAGACATGCCCTTCTATTTGCGGTGGGATATTGACCGCGGCGGTGTGCACTTTTATTTACTTACTTACACTGCTAGATCACGTCGGCTGCAGCTAAATATAACCTAATGTTATTACTACGAGTACATTGTGCTGCCAGTGTGAAATTTACGTTTACTAACGATTAGAGTGAAGAACTGTAGGTAATGTAAATTATAATGTCGTTATTATTCTAACATTTTTTAATTTATATTTCATCCAAAAGGCCGATATAGCATTTGTTGGTTTAAACAGAAAATTCACGGTTCGTGCGAGGCCATAATTTCATTGGTTGCAGACAGGGTAGCTCTGGCTATTAGTGAAATTATATATTTATGCAATTTGTTAATAATTCTTCTGTATGGTAGTACTATTAGCTAATCTGTGACTGTAGGTCTGTTATCTACATGAATTAATATTTGTGTAAAGTTTAAATACGAGGGGCGGCTGAATGGTACTCTACCTAAGTATGAAATAAAAGACTGTAGTATCCAGTTTTATTTTATTTTTCTATGTAGTCCCCTTCGAGGAAAATGCACTTGTTACATTTGTCAAATAATGACATTAACCCATGAGAAAAAAAATCTTTTGGTTTGTCGTCAAAAAAGTCCGTTACAGCCTTCATCTCGTCATCACTAGAAAATCTTCGCCCTCGGAGGTCTTTCTTCAGATTTCGGAAGAGAAAATAGTCGCAGGGGGCTAGGTCTGGACTATAAGGTGGGTGGTCAATGGTACCGAAGCCTAATTCTTTCATAACCAGCTGCGTTGTGCGGGCAGTATGGACAGATGCGTTATCGTGTAACATCAAAATTCCTTTGCTCAATTTGCCTCTCCTTTTTTCTTTTTAACAGATTAGAATAATTTTTTTTTTTTGGTAAATAATCATTGATATCCCTTCTATATCCCAGAACACTGTAGCGATAAGTTTGCCAGCTGACGGTCGAACTTTAAACTTCCTAGGAGGCTTCTCGTCTTTGAACTTCCACTGTAAAGACTCTTGCTTACTTTCTGGGTCCTACTGTCTGATCCAGGTCTCATCACACGTCACTACTTTTGACATAATTTCTTCTTCTTTCCCCCGACTCATGTCCAAAAAGTCCTTACAACTTTTACGGTTAAAGATTATTTATTCCCATAAGAATTACAAATTCACTTACATGAGAATATCTTACTACTTAACTTAATTCTAGTTCAACGCACAGTGCTTTATTAAGTTATTCCTTAAATAACAATTCAATATTTAATATAAAATCGATACATATGTAGGTAATTTTAAAAAGCGACATGCGAACAAGTTTAGTTGCTGTGCAGCGGCTCAGCGCCAAGCGCTCGGCGATAAGGCACCGGCGTACATTAACGTATCATTGTGATGGATGCGGCATCGGCACAGTGAGCGTACAAACTTTTATTTTTGGGTTACTTATTTTAAATTGATTATGATTACATATTATAAAAGGTTCATGTAAAGTTTTACTTCTTTATTATATTTCGCGTCAATTTTTTTTTATTTTTTTATCTTGTTTACACTTAATCTAACAGTGATTTAAATTTAATAAAATGTAGTTTTCAATATATTTACGGCTAGTATTTGTATATTGTTATTGTTTAATATGTTATTGTATTTTTAATATGTATTTATTACGTAATTATTGTTATTATTATTATTTTTAGTTGTAACGGGCCTATATATATATATATATATATATATATATATATATATATATATATATATATATATATATATATATATATATATATATTCATATATCTAGCATGCTTTGTTAAATATCAATATACTTATAAACTATATTCTAATATAACTATAAATTCAACAAGCTTATTTATGTAGGTATATTGATTTCATATTCATGGTAGTAAAATTTTAAGTTTTTGGTACATGACATATATTATGTTTTTATTTTTATGATTGTGTTTATTTTATGTTTAGGTGTGTTTGTGTTTTTACTTAGTTTGAATATTATATTTATTGCATTTTTTTTTATGGTTTCATTTTTTGTTTTATCTGGTGTAAAAGGCCAATATGTAATAACTAATTAATATCTTACATGCTTCTATAAATAAACTTAATGAGTAAGGTAACATAGTGATAATTTAATATTTGTGGTAGCTTTAAATGTTTATTTATTTAGGTAATAATACTATTTGGCATAAAGTTTATACTTTTAATAGGGTAAATCATTTAATAAGTTTTACATTATTTATTATGTGGTACTTTAGGTATTTTTTGAAACGGTTAATGGATTCTAATTCTCGAATGTCTCTTGGTAGCTTGTTATATATTTGAGCCCCTTCATAGACTAAACTTCTTTTTCCGTAGCCAGTCCTGTGTTGAAGTAAGACTAGATTATTTGCATTTCGAAGTTTTATCCTTTGAAATTGACTTTTTTTTACGAACGATATTTGTGTATGTATCCGTTTCTCTAAAATTTTTCGTATTAGTAGACAAGTTAGGAAAATATATGTTTGGGTGACATTCATTATTTTAGTTTCAGTATAAATTTTTTCAGTAGATGTGAGGTAATTATAGTGAAATAAGGTTTTAACTAGTTTGTTTTGAGCTATTTGGATTTTATTTAAATTCGTTTTAGCGGCGGCGCCCCACACCTCAATTAAGTAATCAATATGTGGCTTAGCTAGGGAGTTGTAGATGAGGAATTTAACTTTACGTGGTAAACATCGTGCAATATTTCGGAGGGCCCCCGTCAGTGACGCAAGTTTAGCTTTCGTTTTTTCTATATGCGGTTTCCACGTCAATTGAGAATCCAGGATCAAGCCCAGATATTTTTCGTGTGGTTTGCGGTTAATGACTTGCCCATTTATTGTTGGTGGAGAAAAATCGTTAATTTTTTTATTGATTGCAGAGAACATTACAAAGTTTGTTTTGGAGATGTTTATGGTAAGTAGATTAGAGCGAAACCAATCATTTAAAACATCTAAATCGTTTTGTACATTTATCATGATTTCTTCAATACATGTTGCACTGTAAAAGATGCTTGTATCATCGGCATAAAGCGTCAAGTCGCCTTTCAGTCCGATGTCTTGGATATTATTAATATAAATCAAGAATAAAAGCGGGCCCAGAATCGAGCCTTGTGGGACACCACAATTGACGGGTCTGGGGCCACTCTTATCCTTGCCTATTTTTACAATTTGATAACGATTTTCAAGGTAGCTCTTAAGAATGTCGTGTGCTTTATCTACAATTAACTTTTCACCCGTCTGTCCATATCAAAAGCCGTTAACATTCTGGGAACCCAGCGCGCACTCACCTTAGACATGTTCAAATGTGTATGAATTATTTCATTAACTCTCTCTTTACTTATGCCCACATCTCGGGCTATCTCCCACTGCTTCACCCGTCGGTCTTCTAGAATGATTTTTTTACTTTGGCTACATTGGCCTCCGTAACCGCAAAAATCGGGCTTCCACTACGGGGGTCATCCTTTAAGCTTTCACAACCAATTTTAAATTGCTTGACCAAAATTTTATAGTGAATTCGGAAGGGCACGAATCACCAAACACACGCAACATACGCTCTCGGATATGCGAGGAAACAAACTTTTTATTTACGCGAGCGAAGCCGCAGGTACGTCTAGTAACGTTATAAAAATAAGTTAAAAACCAATGTAATTTAAAACAACAATGTGCCGAGTTGCGTTGTTTTGAATCGATTGCTTATACATACGGTTTAGTAGAGGCCCCGCCCCTGTAATGTAAATAAACTATAACCGACGATGGATACTTTCCAACAGATCGTGCTGCTTGTGCTTCTTGGGATTAGCTAATAGGTAGTGACCGACCCATGTTTCGGTTTCGGCCTGAATGTCATGTTCCGGCCGAAGGTTCGGTTTCGGCCAAAGTAGCCGACTCTTTCGGCCGCGCCGGCACTTCTGATATCGTACTTCAGAAGGCGTTCGGGAAGTAGTAAGTGTAGCTCGTCTTTAAAATTTGCTACTTTAATGTTATCTGTGTCAAACTGACAAATTGCGGGTCTGTGTACTGCGTGTAGGACGCTACACATCAGAGTGTTAAGTCCGCGAGTGAGCGTGTAAAGAACGGTCTGTTGTAAAACCTTCTCTATTTGGCTTGTTTCTTGTTCTTATGTCTAGAAAATTTAGTGGTACCTATATGTTATTAGGTCATTACGTATATATAGACGTAAGAAATAGAGAAATTTGGAGAATTTTCTGCAACGATTTTAACACGTATAAATAAAAGTTTCAGTTTCGACCGAAACTAGAGTCGAGAAACCTAAACTAAGATTTCGACAATAAACATGTTTCGGTCGGACACTCCTAATAGGTAGGTAAACATAGGATAACTTTAAGAAAGGTACGGTCAGGGACTTTAATTGTTGAGCTATTTAGGGTTCACTTTACATCGGGCATTTCATATAGTAAGTATTAAACAAAAGAAAATAGCTTGAACCGTAAGTGGCTCAACAATTAAGGTCTGTGACTGTACGTACAGCTCGGCCTTTTTTATACGTAAACATTCTAAACTCTTTTAAGTAAGTAGGTAGGTATGTTAGTTGAGTTAAATTCGATAGGCACGGCGAATGGATTAACATCGGTAAGTCCCCGCGTACTTACCAACTTGTACAGACAAGTACAAATACAAATTATATTCGAGTTTTAACCTTTATATAAATTAAAGGAAGGTTTAGAAACTTGAAATATTTACATTATTGCACAGCTTAAGAACATTACTCTTTGAAATAAACTATAAGTATTTAAAATATATAATACGCCGCTTACATATACATATACAACCGCGTATGTAGTGTGTATACAACGCGTTAAAAAAATATCAACAAATTCTTTCTTAGGTTTCGGTATTAGTTCTCTTAATTTCCTTGTAAAAATGCCCAAAAAGTTTTCTAAATTAACTGACTGTTTCCTGAGTTTATTATATAAGTAGTTAATAATAAATTAATAATAGTATGTATTTAACATTAATGTACCTATATTTTCAATACTATGTGATAAATGTCAGGGGTTTAAGAAAATAGTCGAAGTAATAATTGTAAACCATGCATGAAAATGCAATGCTTTCTCACTGGGCCTACAGCTGAAGATATTCAGACAGTTTAGGCCACGATGCGTTTCTTTGCTAGTGACTTAAGTAACACTTGTGAATACGACTGATAATCGTTACCCTGCAAAATACCTGCCAATTGACCAGTCATGGTTTTTATTACCAAAATTTATATTTTCGGTAATATTATAATATATTAAAACGATCTTTGTTTCCACAACGGAACAAAATTGGTACATGTATTTAGTTTGAATATGTTTGTGCATACAGCGCATGTTCATATTATTTTGGAAGCTGTTATAGGTTGTTTTTTAAATTTAGTCTTGTAGTTTAGTAAGTTTTAAAAATAGATGGTAATTATAAACATCGGAAAATTATTGCTAAAAATCCGCATGCAATGTTATAAACATAATTTATTGTATCACGTGTAGTGCCTGAAGAAGGTGTGAACACAATGCTTTCCCTAGTGGCCACTTCACCCAGATGCCACGCGCCACAGGCCCGAGCTCCGCCTCCGCGCGGCCTCCATTAGCTGTATATCTTTATATCTTTCTGCTCGTACCAGAACTGTGTATAATTAAATTAGCAACTTTTGTTAAATTCTGCCAATAGAATTGCGAAAATAAAAATAATTTTAGCTTCGGTAAATGTTTACGTAGAAATAAATGGTTAAACGATTGTATCGTGAACTTCAGATATTAATAATAAGTTCTTTGTCGTTTTTATATTGCCATGGGTATGGGGTATAAAAGTTATGTGGTCGGGCTGACAGTATCCAATGAGACCTTTGACACAAAACGAACGCGTAGTCATGAACGCGAGGTCGAACTCAACCAGCGGCTTTGCGCGGCAAACTATACGTGACTCGGATCTGTAAACGTGTTCCATCCAACCTGGGTCGTGTCGAGACGTGTCCTTTATGCTCTACCTTACACCGTAATGTGAGAAATTTTCTAGGGGTCATCGCAACTGTCTTATTTATGTAGTTAGATTAGATGATGTCAGTAGACAAAGGAAAACGGACTTTATTTTACCTCGCATACATCAACGCGAGTTAGGTACTAAAATATCACTAAAATAAAATATTACCTATACGCGTCGAAAAATATCGATGGATCATGGACATTGTTACTATTACTGCCTTGTTTGTATTTTAAGTTATGTCAGTGGCCCCCAAGATCTATTAAAGTACCTACATATGTAGAGTCGTAGACACGCACGGACAGTGCGCGCACTGTGCGAACAGCATGCCGGAAAACGGAATCATCCGTGACAGAAAGTAATCGCAGCACGGTTACAGACCGGCGACTCTTCCTTTTGCGGAACTGAAGCGGGGAAGGCGTGCGCTGCGCCATAACATAAGATTTACTGATCAAGTGATCGTACCTACTTAGGTACCTACTTACAGTGTTTTAATTTATTGTTTAGTGTATAAATAAAACACTAACTAGATACATCATATCAATTCATGGTTGTTTAACAGTTTTTATAGTTTATATCAATTATATCGCATATACATGGTCACATATTTTTATTTTATTTACTGCTGTGACGTCTTATTAAGTTCTTCTTTTTCTTCGCGTTATCCCGGGATTATTGCCATGTCCTATGGGAGCCTGGGTCCCCTTGGCAACTTATCCCAGGAATTGCCGTAGGTAGTCATAGTTTTTACGAAAGCGACTGCCATCTGACCTACCAACCAAGAAGGTAAACTAGGCCTTATTGGGATTAGTCCGGTTTCCTCACGATGTTTTCCTTCACCGCAACGCAAATAGACTGGTAAATATCAAATGATATTTTGTACATACATTCCGAAAAACTCATTCGTACGAGCCGGGGTTTGAACCTGTCACTTCCGGATTGCAAATAAGTCACACTCTTACCGCTAGGCCACCAGCGCTAACTTCTTATATTCAGTTGTTTTGTTGACTGAATATAAGAAGTGAAACTGTCTATAAGTAAACGATATTTCACTACTTAACGAAAACTCACAAGTTTGTGGCAGATTTTTTTATTAACATGAAGTAGGGAGCAAAATGTTAAACTGTATTTTATAGTTATTTAAATGAATGTAATTTATAAAATATGTACTTACAACGTCTCAAAGTCATCAAATTACTTCAATCTATGCTGTGAGCACTCTTTGCGTCTGACTCATTAGTATAATGGTTCAGACGCATAGTCTTAAATATTTCTCCTGCGATTAATTCAATCGATTAGAGCCGAGATGCTCCGGAGAGGAGGATGATGACTTCATTGTGTTGATTATTATTTTCCCCACAAAAAGTATTATAATGGTTGATGCGAGTGGTATCGCGCGGGTGGTCTATGTAATTACGAAGAGCCATTACAACTTCTTTATCTCCGTCTCTTTCACACTCGCCTCAATGCATTTTTGTTGGATTGAATAATGTATTTAAACTCAATGCATGTTCTTGAGCTATTTTTGGTTTTTATCTATGTTTTGGTACTGAATCAAAGGAATGTTGTTGACAATTTAAAATAAAATAAAAATACAACGCGCAGGTTTATTTATCGCACCACTCATAATTAAACCAAACAATTATTGGTACTAATTTATATAAGATTCTATTTGTAGCTTACTTCTTTAAACTCAAGTGGATATCTCACTCAGAGCCCCGGCTGTCATGAAACGCTTTGGCGACACCTACTTATCAATCGATGGGTTTATTTATGCCCTTTAAGCAGTTAGTTCTGTTAACATAAATAACAAAATCACATTGCCCGGTTTGTTTTGATTTTAGATACCTACTAGCATAATAACGAATTACTGAAAACTCGAAATATTAACCCCTTGCTCGAATAGGTCACATAAACGTCAATTACTTGCCACCATCTTACGCATTAAAATGATGCAGTATTGATTTTGTAGAGTGTTACCACGACTCTAGTTAAAACATTATTTCAGATGCGGACGGATTGTGCGGGACGCACGGGTGCTGCGGCGCGGCGGCGCGCGCGCAGCTCACGCAGCTGGCGCGGCGGCAGGTCGAGGAAGCGCTGCGCAGCGAGCTGGGCAAGCTGGCTGACGTCCTTAGCAACAGGGCGAAGCGGTTTGACGGTAAAACGACACGTTATTCTAATCGTTTTACCATATCATATTAATAGTACAAATATACAATGCAACAGTATTATGCCCACCTATCTATATATTTCCTTTCGGCAATAATATTTGCAGTTTCAAGTTCAGTAGTAATTACATATACATTATAATTAAATTAAAACTTTACATTTCTGCGCTGCGTCTCTTTCACTAATAGCTATATAGATGTACAAACATATTTTCGAAGCCTGCTCTCCCAAACGAGCGGGAATTGTAAAAATTACAAAGTGTGTCTCTGATTTACTGGTTTCTTTGTTATGAAATTAAATTAGATGTGGATTACTAAACTTTATTCAGTCCGTCACAATAAGATGATGATCAGGAATATTACATACACCCCAGTAGCGAGACTTCCATATTAGTAGTCAATATCCACATATAAAGTTGAAATTTTATCAATCAAAAGTGCAAAAAGGTTCATGAGTGGAGACTTGTGACGTCATGTCTAAGTAAATACTTATTGTATCAGTGCTATTGCGTGAAGCCAAGTCATGCGATATTCCATTTCAATACATATCCATATTTTTTTATTACTTGTCTAATAGTTTGAACTTGTAACACACTATAAAGGAGTTCTTAATTCAAAACACCGCATACACACACATTCTATGATTTATTACTGAAAGTGATGTCATCATTAATTAGACTATAGTAAGTACAGTACATGTAGATAATTCGAAGTTACCGTCAATAGGTATTTTATATCTGATCAAACACTATTGAAAACTGCTGTAGGATGTCAATCCCGGTTGTAAATCCAGTCGCTTACAAAGTACAGGCTCTCAGGCAAACCAGTGTATTAGGCATATTCAATTATTCATACTTAGTACAAATCTTCAATCACTGTTAAAGCTGTCCTCCTTGCTTGCGCTCGGCATGCAATAGAATTACGCGGCCTGATGAAAGAGCATTGTGTGCACTCCAAGTTGCCGGAGGGTATTTTTAGCGTGCAATGCGGCTTCGACTTATCACCGAGTCAGGAGTAGGTATAAGCTTTTAACATAGCGGACGCCTAACTGCTTACATTGGTTGAATTGGTATAATATTTATAGTAGTAAACATAACAACTAGGTACATATATGTTTACTATAACAAATAAAAAAATACAATGGGTGGGGCGGCTGCAAGAGCATAATGAAGAAAAACTTCTTGTAGGAAATATACAGCACCTTCCCATCACTTGAAACATTTTACGTTCGGATGTTATTTTTGTTAATATGGCACAGAAATTACAATTTTGCTATAAAGTGTATAAAAAAACCTTGTCAATATAAACTTTGCTTATATAAATACATCATTAAATTTAAAGATAATAGCTCTTTTAGCATTTTCTGTAATCATTTTCCTTCTGATTTAATAAGCATGTTTTTCAATTATTTTTTACTATCTCGTAATGAACTTTTTAGTTATTGATTTACCGAGTTAAAATATACTATTAGAACTGGAATATTGTACATAAGTACTTTGAAAGTTTTATTGTAAACTATGACTGTAGTTAATTAGTCCTTTTATTTTTTTATGTTACACGTAAGTACTTAACGGATTGAAAATTAGGCAAGTTGGTTGGAACCCTCGGTTTTTGCTAAGGTGTATAATCTTACAAGATGCCCGGAGTCATGTTCAGTGGCCAGAGGTTCTAGTGTAAGTTTCTTTTAACGTAAAAAAACGACTCGAACGCGTAAGTGATAATGTTATTTATGTATATGGGAAACACTAACGCGATCGTAAAATAATGTTACGTTAAAAATTACACTCAGGGCTCAGATTGATTGAGTAAAAGCGAATGTATAGTCCATGGTAAACGTTAGCAAAGTTTCAACCCACGCAAACACCCGTGTATTGTGTAGTGAGTAAGTGCGACGGGTGCGAGTTATTAAAAATGATGCCTAATGCTTATACGCTTATAGGCACTTGTATGTTGAGCATACCTACAGATGTAAGATATCAGTTCCAGTAAATAGATTTATCCGATAACGTGTAGCAGTTGATAATTGTCGTAGCGAGCGGGGGCGGCGGGCGCTTGTGATATAGGAATGTTGTAATGTGCAAGGCGGCACTGGCGGTAGCGTCGCGAGAAATGTTGCGAGCGCCGAGCCATGTTTGGAGAGCCGGCGCCGGCGGTCCCGTTCACCGCGGCAATTACCCAACGACGTCTCAACGGGAAACTGCGCAATGCCCTACTTATCAAACGAATCTTAGAACACGTCTTTATATATACAAATTATACTGGAGTACATACTCGCCCCAAACAAAGCAAGCACTTGGTGGTAGGTACGGTAAATATTTATTTGTTGTCACAAAATATAATTCGCAACGACATTCATGTGCAGAAATGTATCTGTTCTACAAATCAAATTAGTTGGAGGAACTTCAACAGCGGAAGTTCACGAATCATTATCTTTCGAATCTAAGGTTTAAAAGATTGCAATTATTCAACGTTGAGCGGCACAATTGAGTAAGTATAACCTTTTGAGCACAAAGCATTAAAGCAACTTATGACGTGCCGGCGCAATGAAGCACAATAAAACTCCAAAACAAATATTATTACTGGTTTCGTTGTTCACGAGCTTAGATTAGAAGAACCACTACACAGGAAGAACGTAACTCAAATGTCTTAATAAAGCCACCACACTAACGTAATGCATCGGACGTCGAATGGCGTCCTTGGCGCTCAGAGCCCTGAGTGTAAGTTTTTAACGTAACTAAACGTCACCATCGAGTTACCCATATAAATAACATTATCACTTACGCGTTCGAGACGTTTTTTTACGTCAAAGGAAACTTACACTAGAGCCTCTGAGCAGTGCAAATTACTCTAACGTTCTCGTTAAATACCCCTAGGAGGCTTGGGTTTATTAAAGCAATAATTTTAGAATCGAAATACGAGGTTCTAAACACAACGGCCTTGTATTATAAAAATATATATTAGGGTTAAGAGAGTTTGACGTCTTTGGCGTGTATGGTACACATTTCTGGTGACGTCAAATGCCGCGCTTGGCGGTCAACAGGTTAAGGGTTGTTATCTTTCCCCGATCCAACAAACAAACAAATGATCAAAGCAAACAGACCTTTTGACCGCCAAAAACGACTTCAGCCGTCATCGGAAAATCGTCCCGTGGCCGCTAAGAAGTGCTACGGTGATGAAATAGGGACAACAGGGGATTCGGTAAAGTTCAATTTCGCTCAACTATATGCGATAGCTTGGCGTCACGGGCACGGCATATTCATTTCTTTGACGTCCGGCGTTTAAAAGGTTAGTACAAAACTACATAGGCGTAACTCTCTCAAATACTGATCTGTTATTTTAGTACAAAACTTTACTAATACTACTTATTAGTGACTATCTTATCTCGATTAAATTACCATATTTTTACTACTGGACTGGTGGTTTTAGTGTACAATTATTTAGGCATTGCTTCCCATTTTATCTGTCATATTTCCGAACAGTACCGTGAAATAGTTATTTATGATAATAATTTTGCCTAATTTCACCACTTGAATTTTACAATGTTTTACAATGCATTATGCGAGGAAAGAAAACAATGTTTGGCAGTAATTAGTATAACCCCTGCAAACCTGCAACGACGTACTTCGCAGCCTTATTATAAGGAACATAATGTCAACATTGTAGTACATGTTTGAGAAATAAATACATACATATAGTAGTAGGTATTGGAATCGATACTGTGGCATTAACGTTTAATGTGTTTGTTGCAGATTTCTTTCGCAAGCTGCTGCAGATCTCGCGCGAGGGCTTCCACGCCATGTTCAAGCGCACGTACGGAATGATCTACGAGCAGCACTCGTACGTCTTCGAACAGCTCTTCGAGCAGCTCGAACGGTAATAAATCATTAATTAGTATTCATATATTTACTATTTTGCTGTAGCATGCAATTAAAGTTATTAGTCCAAAGTCAAATAGTTTTCATATTTTGTTTGTTTGTTGTGGGTAAGCATATGTTAACCTATGTAATCAATAATCATAAACATTTTTGTAATATCAGTAGATAGTTACCCTTATCATTACCACAGGGTTGTTCCTAAACGAAGTACCCTTATAACATAAATTTATTATTTAGGTATTACACCCTCGGCGACACGAACTTCGAGCACATGATGGATCACTTCTTCGGCATACTTTACCAGAAGATGTTCAGCGTGCTCAATGCTCAATACAGTTTCGATGACAAGTAAGTACAGTCGGCATTAATAGACTACGGACCATGAATATTCATAGAAGAACTGGAACCATTTGATATTGGTACCCAAAAGGAGCCGTAATTATGGTATATTTTTTAGTAACAATAATAATCCAAGCTTTATCCTTTTAAGCTCTGTATTTAAAAACTATCTTTTACACAATTTTACACTTCCCTTTGTTAAGACGCAAACACACTGCATAACACCGACACACTCCCCTGCATTAATATTGATATCATCTTCGTAATTACAACCGACGAGGTATCTATAACTTTAGCCACTCTTAAATTTCGTAGGACGTGAGGATGGTTGATGGAGTCAGGTCCGAAGCACTCGTCTTCGGCAAGATGACTTAACTAAACTAAACTAAATTATGTAACAACATTTACAAATTCATATGTATGATAGGTGGGCCAATGTAGCTACCAAGTGGATGCCGCAATTAAGACGTGGGAAGAGCCGGCCTAGATAACTTAATCAAAAACTGGCCGCAGAAGCATATGATCGGGAGTCCTGGAAAGCAGGGGAGATGCCTCTGCAGTGGGACACCTAGACAGGCTAAATAAATATATATAGTGATACCTAACCGAAAGTAACTCAAATAATAACAAAAACAATTTAAAGTGAAACTATCTATGAATAATAATAAATATAAATAAATAAATTTTGCCCGTTTCCGAGTGTCCGCCGTCACCCCAGCCCGCCCCCTTGTCGCTGTAAAATAGGATACCGCCAGTGTTTCAACGCAACTATTACCCCATACCAGCGCGCGGCCCATCGTCCAGGGAATTTACGACTTCCAGTCGGGGCGCTTGCCATCGTCCCCGCACGATTTGGGACTCCAGAGCTGCGGGGATGTTGGAGCTGATATACAGCTGGCTGGTTTACATATATATCAGCCCCAACCCGGAGTCCAATGTCTATTCGTAATGTTGCCGGCTCAATAAAGGTGTTGGACTCTTGCCTGGATACAGCGAGGAGCCTTGCTCGGTTCTTACCCGAAGAAGTGTGAATGAGAGATCTTTCAAAGCGGCAGCAGAGGCTATTGTCTCCCAGGCTCTTTGGTTCTTGTCTTGGGTGTGTTTGTCTGTGTTGTGTTATTCTCGCGACCTATCTTATATCGTCATCCCATCTTTGTGGTCTGCCTTTCTTTCTCTTTCCATTTCCTGGGGACCATTGGGTGACTAAATTTACTCCATTTGTTTCTTCCACGGATCATGTCTCCTGCCCATTTCCATTTTGTCTTTTGATTTTGTGGGTTACTACATCCTGTACACCTTTTGTACTATTATCATCCCGATCATACTTTTTTCCATTATGCGTTGGCATATGGATAGTTTATTTGTTGTAATTATTCTCATAAGATGTATGAATTGAATAGCTTGCTTTTAGTTAATATATGTAAGTTTGTGTTCTTCATTATCTCTTTCATATCCCGAGTATCTTTTCCAACTGTTCGCAATCCTTCTTTCAGTTTCTTTATTTATGTTGTCTTTTGGAGACATCCCAGTACTCCCAGATAAATGTAATGCTACATTGGTGATCTGAGTCTGTTCAACTGATATAGCGTGTTGGTTGCCATAATCATAACTTTAGTTTTGTCTCGGTTTAGCTTCAGCCCTAGTAGCCCTACCTTTACACTCTCTGCTTCAAGATCATTGATCATCCTGTTTAAATCACCAGGTGTTTCTGCAAATAATACAATATCATCTGCCAATCGTGCGTGATATATAATAAAATATTACAAAATAAACAAGTTCAGAAATAATATTAATGAAAATGTCTATTTGTTCGGCAAGATACTCCAGAAGGCTACGGTAGGTGTTATATACCTGTAATACAAATATTTATGCCTTTAGGTACTTGAAATGTGTAAACGAGCACATGCGAGAGATCCAGCCGTTCGAGGACGTACCGCACAAGCTGTCGGTGCAGCTGCGGCGCGCCTTCGTGGCCACGCGCACCTTCCACAAAGCGCTGCGCGCCGGCGCCGACGTCGTGCGCAGTATGATGCAGGTAAAAAACTCAGGGCATGTCATGTCAGAACGTCTACCATGGTTGACTTTTTATCGTCTATCGCGCTACCCGTCACTTTCGCACTCACATACTTATTAGAGCGTGACAGATATTGTGACAAGTGATAAAAACTCGACCATATTAGGCTAGCACTGTCATTTCTGTAACTTCATTACCTAATTTATATACTTAGTGTAGTGTGTCTGCCTGACATTTGTGACAATACCTTATTTGTCATTATGCTACTCGTAATAGGTATAATGAATCAAATTCCCCTGTAATTTACTTTGTAGAATTATTACTAGCAAGGCAAGTATGACAAGTTAAAAGGTCATATCCGAAGTTTCAGAGTCATACTCAATAAAACTTAAATAAATTTAAATATGAAAACGATACTTTAATTAAGCAGTTTCAATTTTTTTTTTCAATAATTATCCTAACTTAAATATCACTATTAACATGACTATAGAGTTAAATAACCTGTGCGATTATGAGTTTATTATCATTTATTAAAATGAACACTATATAATGTTAATTTCACTACTACATATATTTTCGTTAAATGGTTAATAACAGTGCAAAAAGCGAATGCATATTATCATGTAGTGTTTGGTAGGCACGCGAAGTGGACACGCGCTGTCGGCCAATAGGCAGCCAATATGTCCGCGCAAACTAATTGTCTTTATTAATAGAAGGCGAGCCGGCGCCACCGCCACCGCTGCTTACCTACTACTTACATTTAGTATTTTTTATGTTTTATCTAATCTATGTATGTTGTTGTTTGATTATGCGTTGCCGTGAAATTATTGTGTACTTTGCTGCCGCTGCCGCTGACGAAAACAAATTTATATTTTATCATTCAATATATTTTTTACCAAACAAATTAAAAAGGCTAAAACTAATTAAATTGTACGAATTACTGTAGTTGGTACAAAAAGAACAACAGCTAATGCTTAATGACTTATAAACAACTTAGTCCTAACGCCCCTCAGCAAGAGATGACGCACCGTTTTGCTTACATACGCAGCTTTATAAAGATTTACGTGATTCATTTGGTATGCTAAGCGAGGTTCCCAACATAGAATACTGATGTTGGATATTTAGTTATTGTGCACCTTTAGCGGCGTATTTAATCGCAACCTGTGCCAGCTAGTTATTCATCTGTAATGTATAGAATATTTTTTAACAACCGGCTCAACATTTAAATGTTTAATTTAAGCAAATCGATATCGAAAACGTTCTGCTGACCTCTAGCGAGCTGACATCAGCCGCCGCGGCCGTGAGTCACGGCGCCGGCGGCTCGCTCGCCGAGCGTTGCTCTCCGCATGTGTCACGCCGCGTCGCCTGCGCCTCCCCCCGCGCCCGGCTGCAGATTATTACATCTATATGTCTAACACTTTTAAAAATTTTATATACTCCTATACACTCAACCCCCTTATTCATAAACGTGTCCGATATGTAAATTAATTAATATTCTTTATTCCTTATCAGTCACTTTGACTATTGTGTTTGTTATTAGAAACAGACAAAAATGCAACTAATTGAAGCCGAGCCTTTTATAAATAAGGGGCTAGTACAATGGGGTAGTCATGAAAGAGCGAATCATTGTACACAGCGAGGCCGAGCGAGGTAGATAACATAGGTATTTATAGGACAGACCGTGTCACAAGCTCAATTTCGACGTGTTCAAGAGAGATAGACAATTATTAAGACCTGTAGACTCCAATTTTAGTGTATGAAAAGATATTCGAGTTAACAATAATGCAGTTATGTCAATTCAAGGAATAAGTAGATATTACGGGTAGGTACTATTTAAGGTTCTCTTGCGTAACGTAAAAATATAACTATTCGCAGGCAATATACCTACTATGGGTTGGATTTTTCGACAATCTCTCTATTGAGGGGCGGGAATAATCAATGGTATAAACTGAGTGAAGCCGTGTGTTTACCAGAATGTTAGAATGAACCAGAATTAATACAAATGACAAGTTACAAAGTTCTAGTTCTTTTGAGTTTTGTTTGCGTGGAGGCCGCAGTAGAATAAAGGGAACAATTTATTTAACCCTTCATAGCCCAATAGAGGGTACCGTACATGTGTTTTCAATGTTTTTATGCAACAGCGAAACGATATATCATATGGCGAGATGCGAGCGTCAGGTGCTTTTCTTAGGCTATTATACTATGTACGTTTTTAATGTTGCATTACTGCATTGCGAGTGAGTACAGTGAACTAGCGAGCCCATGTGCATGTTTAGTTGTGTTTTAACTCATCCTAAATAATAACAACAAATAAATGTAAATGCGTTCTTACAACCACAAGCGCCACAGTTTATCTTAAAATTTAAGTGTCGTTAATTAGTCTACTATAATTATTTTGAAATTTAGATGAAAAAAACGAAACCATTAAGTGCACACAGTAAGGATAGAAATATACTTCCGCTTTGTTACGTAATACAAAATATACTTGATTAAATTGTCCCCCTGTGCAAGCATTCATATTGTGCAAGAGAAAACGCATCAGGCGAGTGTAAAATACTTACGGATAGACATATAAGTTAAAATACCTTTGATTATTGTAAACAAAGAGTTTTATATGTTATATCAAGAACATTGTATTACTTGTGCCACCACTCCCAAACGACTCATTCGGACGAGTTGTGACATGCTTGCGTGCCCGAGTCGCTTTGAAGTCTGTAACGGCGTGAGAGTGGTATGATGCAGCGAAGTGTGTCATGCAGGTTGGCGTGGGCGAGGAATGCGCGGCGGCGTGGGCGCGACTGCGCTGGTGCGGCGCGTGCGGCGCGGTGCCGGCGCCGGCCTGCAGCCGCTACTGCCACAACGTGCTGCGCGGCTGCCTGCCTGCGCACGCCGACCTCGCCGACAGCTGGGACGCCTACGTCGGTACGTAGCGCCGTGACACGACACTTTCGGTAATACAATGACACACATAATTGTTGGTGTTTCAAGGCATCATCGTGTTGTGTGCACGCGCACGCGATTCGAAAACCCTATCTCGATCCTTTTGCATAGCGTGTCTGTATCTAGTACTAATAAGCTGTTGTTTATACCAGGGACCGGACAACCCTTACCGCGGCAAAACCCATTAAAATGGCGTCCCTTAAACACGGCTAACACATTGAAAGACTTACCAGTTTGAACTGCTAGCCCATATATTTGACTATCCCTTACCGTACGACTAAGCCAAAAATAAAACTAGCCCTCTACAATCACTAACTGCTATCTTTTATGCCTTGCTATCCCTTAAAAAGGGTTACCCTTATTACTTAGCGCTTTTTATAAAGCTTTCCCTTTAGTAATGTCGTAGTTAACCTTGCGTGAAAGAGACAGGTTTAGTATATGTCTACGTTAGTGTTCGAAAAGCGCGTGTCCACCAAATCAAAGAAGCCAAAGAAAACGCCGCGTCGCCGCGCTGCCTTACTATTGGATCAGAGCAATGTGTGCTTTATGAACGAGGCAGTCGATTTCAATTAGCACGTTTGTATGTAAAAGGGAAGCCCTCTTATAAGGCTAAGCCTTATAAGCGATACGTAAGGTTTTGGTGAGCGGATGATTAGGGTTTTATTAGGGTATTGGGATAGCGCTTAGTTATAAGGGTTAGCGCTTTTATAAGGGCTTTAAAAGTAAAATGAAAGGGTATCGTGAGTAAAGCCTTATGTAAAACCCATACAAAACCCCTTAAAAGGGATAGCGGGCCGGTCCCTGGTTTATACGTGCGTATTGAATAGTTGTACGTGGCACAAACCGTTAGTTAATTTTCCTTCATGTTTTTTTCATATACCTACTGATTACTCATACTTCGACTTCTTAGAATTAACAGACCCGAGATATTGTACTTTAAGAACTAGCCTCGGAAAATAACTCTAGTTTGCTTATTTTTATATTGTCTTTATCACTAGATCCTGGCATGAAATGTTCAAAGAATGGATTTCTATTTTCTATACGAGTACGTATGATGCGTACGGGTCTCAATTACGTAACACAGAAACGAATTTTCGTAACACCTACTCACCTACGCAGAGTTGATTCGTAACCGTGACCAGTGTCAACCAGAGTTGGCCGTCTGTGAACGGTCAATATCGATCTATTTAACCTGACCTCAACCAAAGAAAAGCTGCCAAATACGCGGATCTAGTAACAAAAACAATGTTACAAATCATTAAGCACCCAGTTTGTTTCGTTTTTAGATGCCGTGGAAAAGGTAGCCGATCGACTTCTTGGTCCTTTCAATATCGCCATGGTAGTAGAACCGATTGACATTAAGATATCGGAGGCCATAATGAGCTTCCAAGAACATAACCAAGAAATCTCCCAGAAGATCTTCGCCGGTTGCGGCAAACCGGTGCTGGGCGGTGGCGGCGGCGGAACGAGCGGCTCCGGCACCAGCGGGGCGTTGTTCGCGCCCGAGCGCAGCCGCCGCTCGCCGCGCGCGCTGCCGCTCCCGCTCCATCTCCAGCCCGACGCCAGTGACGTAGACGATTTCGAAATAGAAGCTTCCTTCGAGAGTCTAGTTAATGACGATCCTTCCCTCCTCAGCCTGAGGACACCAGAAGGTATCAAAAGGATAACGGACGAGATGGCCGAACAAGCAAAGTCCAGAGAGAGATTCTTGCAATATATGCGAGGAAATATCAACTTACAAGCTTTCGAAGAACACGAAAGACGAAAACGGGACGCGGAACCCGAACCTGCCGGAGGAGCTGAAATTGACTTCAGGTCTTACGAGTTCGCTGGAAAACGGGGCTCCAAGAAGAAGAAACCCGCCGCCAAATCGGAGGACGGACACGGTGAGTTGCAGTCGCGGCCTAATTAGTCGCGGCAGCATTTCATTATATTTCAGTCATTCAATTTGCGTACATGATAATATTGGTTCATTAATCATTACCTACCCCGAAATTAGCACAGTAACTGCAAAATATTTTAAAATCAAGAGTTCACTTTAGAACAAATATATTATATACAATAAATTGAAAGCTCTTTTATGTGCTGCCGGTTCGATTAAGTCGGATATAAGTAATTCAAATTAATTACTTATATTTTTCTATAAGTACCTACCGTTTTTTAAAGAAAATGAGATATTGACACACATGCCTTAAAATTGCCGAAAAAACTGGAAAATTTTTGTTTGGTTTGAATATTCCATCACAAAAAAATCCGCAAAATTCAATGTAGGTACCTATCGAAAATCGAGATTCGTAAAAATTTTCCATACTAATAATTAGGTCCGCGTCTTCCTGGTGGACATTGTGAAAGTTAAAGAGTTTTAAAGCCAATTATTTGGTTCTTACGTAACACTATACCACAAACACACAATTTGAAATCACATAAGCCGTCAACTATTGACCACACAAAGACGATTTTTGTATTATTCAATCTATATAACTCAGTACTACTTACAAAAGGTACCTGTTGCTTTCCATTCCAAGTCCTTAGCGAATTTGCTAACTGTTTTGATGTTATTATATATTATGTACACGTAGAATAGTCGTGCGTGCGACAAACGATGATGACGTAATACTCATTTCGCCTAACGTATGCACATAATCTTCGATATTTAAATCGAAAGAAAAATAGAAAAAAATTGACTCACAGCTGGACTCAACACTATATTCATTGAAAATTTATCGATAACAATGTGCTACCCCTTTCTAAATTTTCTAAATCCAGTGGTTGTGGGTTCGCGTCCCGCTGCGAATTAAATTTTCTACTTTTCTTTCGATTTAAATATTGAAGATATTCGCTAGCAGACTGTCTGCATAATAAAAAAAAGTAAGCACATAATATTATTTTGATATTTACATGTTATAGATATACAAAAAATGACATGCTTTAAATCTTCACTAAGTACTAATAGCATAGCAATAATGAATAGCAGCACAGAATAAAGTAGCTAGAGAGACAGGCTTGATGGATTGTAGTGTAGTGTATGTAACGGTGTTTCGGTGGACAGCAGGGTCGGAATGGGCGGGGCCAGCGCTGGAGAAGCTGGTGCGCGAGACGCGGCTGCGCGTGCGCGCCACGCATCACTACTGGAGCCACCTGCCTGCGCTGCTGTGCAGCCCCGCCAGCGTCACCAGCGCGCCCTGCTTCAACGGCACGCACAGCGCCAGGTACGGCGGTCCCGACATGCTGACTCCTCTTGGTGAAACTGACACGTATCACACATCCGTGTACAGTCAAGGTCTATATGAGCCCCAAGTTGACATTGACAGCTTCAACATGCACTTAGTGATGTCACTCGGTCGAAAACCACACGATTTCCGGTGTACGAACTAGTTCACTCTTTAAACCGTCGTCTCGACTTCTCGAGTGCGTAAATAAGGTTTTAGAATAAAGCATAATCTCGTGGTCTGCCTGTAAACCTAGAACCATTAACATCAACCGGACCATTACTTCAAAAATATACTTATGTTGTGATCGGTTGGCAAAATTTGACAGCGCTATACAGCCCCAAACATTAAGCAGTACCCCAAGAGTTGGCGGCGTATGTCTTTATAAATACGCCGCCAACTCTTGGGGGCGTATTTATAAAGACATACTCGCCTTTACAGTCGAGTACAAAACTCACACCAACACTTGTAAATCGATCTTTACCGATTTATACGACTCATCTTTATGTCAGTACATTATGGTCAATCGTACTGATCTGTACCGTGTGTGGTCGGCAGTTACACGCTGAGCTCGGCGGGCGAGGGCAGCGAGGCGCTGGCGGCCAACCCCGAGGTGCGCGGCGCGGCGCGGGCGGCCGGCGCCGCGGCGCGCGCGCAGCTGGACGCGCTGCCCGCGCTCACGGCGCGCCTCAAGGACGCCTACAACGGCGTCGAAGTGCAGTGGAAAGACGACAGTACGTTACCGCTATACCCACTCTAGTATAGTCAACATCTCAAGTAGTTGACTTATTTTGGAGCTTTGTCCCTTTTACATATTTGACGACTACGTATGGCACTTGGAACTTACGTTAAAATGACATAGTTCAAAATCTATCACTTACTTGTAATGATCTTTGTACTAACTTGGTCAATGAATTTTTTTTTGTCTTCGTTTGATTCATTTAGTTTTGAAATCAACGAAATCCTACACTATTGACACTCTTTACTAGGTATTCCACTGAGTTTGTTCATGAGGATGACAAACTTGAGTCCAAGTTTTTCGACTGGTTTGTCCATGGCTTTACGTCAATTGTCTTATATCAGTATCGTCTTATCGTCAAACACAACATTTATTTCTTTATTTTAAACTATTGCACAAAAATGTTAAGTTCAGTCATCAACCCATCATATGGTAACTTAATCACAAGATACTTTGGTATGGTATATTTGGACAAGTAAACTAGGTAAAGATATCATAATACTGTCTCAGACTAAATATTATGTAAATATTGGACTAACCGTAGGACGAGTAATATCTATGTTATTCTTGATATTAATCAACAATATCATACTCATAAAGTCATTGTTCGCCGTGGATGTTTGTATTCTGTTGTCGAATGTACTCAATGTTTTCAACTTTACTCTTTGCACCTCTGTCGTGTCTCCGTTTAGCCCTGTTCACTAGTAGAGAATGCCATTAGGCATGAAGTCTGCTGTTTTTACATTTTACTTTATATGCAATAAAATTTAAATCAGTGAATTAATCGTTAGACACATTTAAATTTTATTATTAGAATGAAATTAATGACTAAGAATATATAGAGGTATGTACTTACTTATGGAGAGGTAATTCGAATGGTGGAGAGTATGTAAAATACCACATGTACAGTCCCGCACACAAGAACGGCGGACTTGTGTGCCGGGACGGTTCCTGGTGGAAGAGCACAACTTTCGAGTTTTCTTCGCCGGTTTTCGCGGATCTCATTGCGCAATGTTGCTATCTGTTTGGCATATAAAGTGGCCGTAATAGTGGCTCCATGCTCTAGATGCTCGATCATTGCTATCCCTTTACCATCCCAAAAACAGAGCCCATGATCTTACCGGCAAATGGGCCCTCCTTCAATTTCTTCGGAGTTAGTGGCCTTTTCCATGTCATAGATCGTTTCAGGGTCGTAATGATGGAGCCATGTTATAAACTGCGCCAAAAGAAGCTGCCGGTCTTGATGTATTAGGTAGGTCCATAGCTTTTTGACTAACCTCGACACCAGTTTACCAGCGCAGGTACTTTTTTCATAGCGTTCATGTAAAATATTATGCACACTCTCCGTTGAAATCTTTACATGTTCAGCAATAAAACGAAGCGTGGCACGACGTTCCGCCAAAACGAAGTTTTCGACTTTTTTCACAATTTCTTCAGTTACAATGTTCTTCCACGTCTAAATTCGACGCACCAGCGGGTGACTGTTCGATTCAACTAAAGTGTACGTGCAAATCTAAAGTGACTTGGTCCATAGATTTTTTTTAAACACAAGTATTTGATAACGGTGCGCAGTTCAAATTTCTCTATTTTCGCTAACGTACTGCTACAGCAGCTAATAGCTTACAAAGAAATTACCTTAATCAGCTAGATAGGTTAGCTATAGCGGCCAGTATTTAATTTCCTACTTTGCATCTCTTTCTCACTCTATATTGAACGCCCCTTGTAGAGAAATGTTCCCAAGAGAAAGGTCAAATTATTTATACAGCCGATTTGGCGCAAGTGACTTTAAGTATTCGGGTGTTGTTCCAGGTGACTCGTTGACGGCCGTGGAGTCGCTGACGCACGAGGTGACGGACCCGGGCTCGGGCTCGGGCTCGGGCGACGGCGCCGACGACGAGGACAGGCGCGACCGCTTGCCCGACGACGACGAGGACCGCGACCCGCCCACCGACTACCCCGAAGGTCATTACTTGCTATCACCGCCCACCAGCGCACTTCTTTAATGTGTTATAGCTTAGCTTTTCATATGCACTCATATAAGTCAAGGTATTTGTGTAGTACTGAAGACATGATCATAATTGTTAGAAGTATGAGTTTCATACTTTTCTAATTACTAGTGTAGAAATTGCAAGTACGTACGTCAATATTTACTGTTTCTCAATAACGAAATAGACAAAAATGTTTGTCGTAATTATTCTGCGGAAAGAAAAATTCTTCTGCTGAATTTGAATAAATGTTATAATTGTTTTATTATTATATTAAAACGAACATAATAATGACAATCAAATTTCGAACATCTCCGGGAAAAATATATTTTTTCTAACTAGTGCGTAAAAGTGCACTTTTCGCACGCTCCGCGTGCGTAAATTTCACTTTTTAAGGAACTTGTTATGAAAAATTGGGTTCGATAAACGTGTAAAAACTTCTTTAAGACTCGGGTGATTGTCACCCTCGTTTTACTCAGGCTCCAACTTTCACCCTCGACGGAAAAAAAAATTTTTCGCTAGTATCGAAATGTAGTTTAACGCTTCTGGTGCGAATGAATGAAAGCGCGATGTCATCAAGTAGGGAAATAAAAAAAATGAAAAGTCTCTGAAAAACAAAGAAATTCGTTATTTTAAACATAAAATTATCATGAGATTCGAACATATTAATTGTATAGAAGTGAGTAACTCACGTTTTATAAGTCGAATATTGCGAGATATGTTTCACTCCGTATGATCTCGTTACGGAGTGAAACATGTCGAGCAATATTTGAATTATAAAACGTGAGTTACCCGCTTCTATACAATCAAAGAAATTAGTAGCTTACTATAGAAATGATATGAGAAATGGGCCTGATTCTAGTTTCTTTCTGAATTAAAAACAAACTACGATATGCGGTCCATGGAACTCATTAGTTATTTTATTATAGAGAGCTTATATTAAGTGTGTAGATAAAATAGAGTATGTAACTGGACATAATTAGGCATAAAAGCAAGTATAATGAATTGTTCGTGTAAATACACAGGGTCGGGCGAGAGTCCTAGAAGGGACGACGAAGACCCGCTGGAGAGCGAGGTGGAGGAGGAGGCGGGCACGGAGCGCGCCGCGCTGCCAGGGCTGTCGGGGCTGCCGGGGCTGCCGGGCGTGGTGGACAGCCCCGCGTCCAACAACGTGCAGGTGCGCGGGCGCGTGGGCGCCGCGCCGCCGCCGCCCGCGCCGCCCGCGCCGCCCGCCGCCGGCGCCGCCGCCCCGCGCCCCTCGCTGCAGAAGGCGCTGCTGACCTACGCCCTGCCGGTCGTCTGCGCGTGGTTCGGCACCATCATCACCGACTTGATATAACCGCACCGCGACTGCTCCAGTGTGTAACTTTTTCTTGATCGACTGTTGCGACCGACCGATGCGGGCGTGTACGGGTTTGAACTAGATCCGGGCGTCTGACTTCGAAAGTGTATTAAGAATTTCCACGCGTGAAGTTTTGAATAAACTGAAGAAAATGAATCGGATAGTTGTATCCTAGTCAGTAAAAGCGGAAGTCGAATAGCGTGTGAGCGCTGCTGTGATAAAACAAGTGGACAAGTTATGCCTACTAAAAATATAGGAGAGAATGTCGAAGCATGAACTTTCTAAGAAATTAGTAAAACGATAAACGACCACTGTCAAATTTAGTGGATTTTATTTATTCTTTTTTTATATAAATATTAGTCTTGGTTTTTATTATAAACAATTTTTAGATAAACGCATGAATATCGTCATAGGCGTTCATAAGTACTCTGTGTGTACGACTAGCGGGACCGAGCGGCTGTCATTGGGAACGCTCGCCGCGGCGCAGCGCCCGCGCCGACAGTCCCGGGGACGACGGGGGAGCGGCAGTAGTGGCTGTGATGCAGCACACAATATGATCCAGTGGCTAAAGATACAATACTGCCAGTTTGCCACTGCCAAGCTAATTTTATTATTATGTATGAAGTGTAAATTGAATTTAGTTAGTGAATGTAATGTCTATTGCTATGCATCAACTTTATGTATGTATACTATTTCGTGAGAGTCTGTGTGGAATGCTAATAATTAAACGTGAATGTTTTATGTGTATTTTTCCATATTACATATTTATACATATTTTATGTATACAGACTTATTAGTAGCCATTACTTTTAAATATAGGAGCAAAACCACATGATGACTCTTTTACGTTAAAAATGACTTAACTTAAAATGTACATATTACTTAGACTTAATATTAAAATTAATTTAAGAGACTGATTCGCTTTCGTTTATTTTATATAAATAAAATAGCTAATTTTATTGATGGTTCGCGACGGATTAGCAAGATCATTATGATGTAACAAGATCACTTGTATTTTTACTCAATCTAAACTTTGATATGATGTACTATTTTACATTTTTCCTCATATTGCTTTCGAGAGTTATTTCTGTAACGAAACAAAAAAATAATGTATTGAAATACAACAATAGCTTCAGTGATAGTTCTTTAAGCTGTATACTGTTTTAACCTTTATACCATCGACCGCAATACACGGCAAATAGTATATCATAAGAGTCGAGCTGTACAATACATGTACCTAAAAGTGTAACATGTAGAGAACACGTTGTTATCTACGTACATCTATATAAGGGAGCACCTTTGCCATACTAAAATAAAAAAAGAGAGCGCACAATCAAATGTAAGGTGTAAGCTAATGAAATATCCTTGTTATTATAGATTTTGTTTCAGTTAAATGTGTGATATATTTTTAATTTAATGTAGGTCTATCATTTTCACTCGGGCGGTTGATAAAAATACGCTGGAATTTTCAAGTAGAAAGTAGTTTTAGTATATAATTTATCTTGTGCTATCTTCACAACAAAAAGTTGTTTAACAACACTCCTTTAGTTGCAAAATCTGCGCTTTAGAAAGCGCCGATTGTAAAAGTTATAAAGTGTATTGCCATAAAATATATATGGCTCTATGGAACTAATTATTTCTAAAACTCTTTGATTATATTACTCCACCGTGCACAGGCAAGACATAAACCAGCGTGCAATTATTTAAGCAAGTAATTCTTACCAACCGCCTCAATGAAATAGTAGATCTATAATTATTGAACCCGTACCTGGCACTGATCTGCAGCGAGTCTGTCCCCAGAACCAGTATTAAACACTTGTTTTCCGTTCGATCACTCTTACATTTGCCACACGACACACCCTCCGGGCGTTTACTTGTACACCTGACATTAGATACTTACATTATTTCGGTGATCAGGTTCAAAAAGTTGCTGTCTGTATCTGACCTTTATATCAACGTATATTATCGGGCCTTACAGAGATTTAGGTTCGCGTCTTTCCTGTGGACATTTGAAAGTTAAGGCTTAATTTAATATGAACAGCTCCTTCTCTTGTATACCGCTTCGCTAAATACATAACGTGTACTATCCACAGGAAAGGCAACTTGTTATTGAATCAGTTTGTATGACCCAAGTGAAACAACTTAACTGAGACAGGTATAGCGAGTTACACGAGCACGCGGGATAAAGTATCGCCGGCTGAAGTGCGGTACGTGCGAGCTGCGGGACCAAATTTTAACTAAATTATACTTATGCCTGATTTTTGTGCCATTGCGCTTAATGTATATTCTTTATTTGTATGTAATTTTATCGTTCCTAAGCAATTGTTACACAATTGTTGGACATTTTGAATAACGTTGCACGTATATATGTAATAGATTACTACTTGTGTTAACTAACGAATCGCAACTCATACAAACTCCAATCGTAGTCGCAACTTGGCTATGACCGTCACAGTGGCAACTGTAGTTGGCATACGACAAGCTGTTTATACAACAACGGCGGTCCATCCATTTGATGCAGGAACATACATAGGAGCGTATATGTATATACATTCTTTACTTAATTTTATTTTTGTTTTGACACCATATATTATATTTTAGTCACATTACATATTTACAACATTTCAGATATTCAGTTTTCGGAAAAAGTAAAAGCATTTAAATAAAAAAGTCATTACACCTACATTACAAATATATTGAATAATACTCTTTTATTGAGAATATACAAAACCAGTTTCGTAACACTGCTATAGTGATTAGACATAGTGTGTATTAATAATCGTCAGGTTTGTATTTAACGCTTAACTGTTAATAAATAGGATATTTATTAAATACAAAGTGATTCTGCCTGATGACGGTTAAATAACTGCAAACTACTTTTATCGTAACGATCATAATACCAATTAAGACGTAAATTAACATACACACGCGGCGTTTACTGTTGTGTAATCAATGAAATTCAACAGGCAGTTAGGCTTAGTTAAGCTATAGTCAAGTTGCTGCGATCTTCAAATTCTAACTGAACAAATTGTAACACTGTGTATAAACGTAATGTAAATATCGTATTTAATGTTATTTGAAATGATGTAATTTAACTACTTTCATGGAAATTTAATGTGGCTAGTAGTAGTTTTTATACAGTTAACGAAACAGGGTACCGAGTTGATTCATTATAGCTACATCGATAGTGCAGGGCGAAATATTGCCACGGCCTCACAGGCGGCGTCACTGCTCGGACACTATACTTCGCAACGCCGACTAGCGCATTTTGTGTGTCCTTCTGTGCTTTAAGTAACTAATCAACTGTTATATGCACACCTTGCTATCTATGTGTACAGAGCTAGGAAAACGAGCGGAAGTCTGTTTTTTAACACAACCGCTGCCACCCCCTCCAAAAATGTATGGAACTGAACGCACATGTGCGTTGGTGGCAGTGAATGCGTTAAATTAATTTCCTTTTTGTCACCAATAACTGTCGCAGACAAAGTTACAAACTCTCGAGTTTTACAAAACGATGTTGCAGTATAGATCAAAGCATTGAGATTATAAGTGTTATAGGGCGTATGTAAATAGCATCGCGCCTGTCTGTCAGGCCGTAGCAGTATTGTCTGATAATTATATGAAAAAGAAATGTCATGCATGTTATAAATATACTTAAAACACTGGAAACTGCTCATATTTACTTACTAACAGTATGGCCCACTGGCGTGAGATATCAATATCAACAATTTGTATCGCCATAAACACCAGTCGGTTTGAATGCCAACGGGGAGTCTAGTCAAACAGTGTAATGGCATTGAAACTGATGCATGATATGGAGCGGTTTCCGCGGTGCGCGGCCAACACCGGCCATTCTATGCAAATGGTAGTTAAAATGTTATCACAATCGGTATTGCAATGGTGTTTTGGAAATATATATAATAGATATTCAATTTAGAAATAAAAAATAACATGTGAGCCTGTTTGTTTTATTAACTCATTAAAAATATCCCAGCACAGCCACCAGCAGTACGTAACGTCCAAGGTAACGTATGAGTATGTATAGATATGTTATACGTTACCGTATTTGTTAGTTTAAGCAATTATTGAGTTTACTTATATACCTAACGTATATTTTACTTGCTGAGTTCTTTTTGATACATACATTTACGGTTTTAAAATACTTGCAAGATCATGTAGTGGGTGTTAAGTATAATTTTGTTTTCTACTCATTTATGACTAGAGCTATAGAGTTACTGAAAAATACCAATTTTATTTTACAGTATACGCGTAGGTAAACACGCAACGCGACTCTCAGTTCAACTAGTTTCCTAAAAGAAAACCTACTCTGTGTCTACGCTAACTCAAAGGACAACTCAACCGATTGAGAGCGCGACAACCGATCTCTGGAAGCGGAAACTCAGCAGGAGTATTCAAGTATCCAATGTTCATGTCTGGTGCGGTAGGGTCATGGAATTTCCCTAGGCTACCATTTCCCCACACCGTCCCCCCGCTCTAACATCCCGGACGGAATATAGAGCCTAAGTTAGGTACAAAAAAGAAACAATACCACGTAGTAGCGTCATAAATGGCAACAACGTAATCTTAGAGCTAAGACGCCATCTTTATTTCTAACAGTCCATAGACAAACGTCCAAAATGGTCCATACGCAGACCTAATAAGTAATAACCCCGAAGTTATATTTCGGGCATCTTTCTCTTTTACTGTCATGAAAGTGACAGAGACAATCGTCCGAAAATTACGAACATCGTTGTTCGCGGTAGCGCCGCTATATAAATTATCAATCGCTGTCAAGGTAAACACCAGTGTTGTTATGGATATCCATATCCGTAAGCGAAACTATCGGATATCCGAAATAAAAAAATATCCGTAATCGTAACCGAATCCGAAATAAAAGTTGTGGATATTCGGATAGGGTGGAACCTAACTAAATACTACACTCGTACGAATTAACTGTGCCCTTCGCTGGAATGCGACACCTCTTCCGCAATCTAATGACGTCACAGCGCGTGGTGCACCTGCACACTGCATAGCTAATTCGTACGAGTTATACTTTATAGTAAATATCAGTGTTGTTATGGATATCCATATCCGTAACCGAAACTATCGGATAATCCGAATTACCTTAACCGAAACCGATGTTATTTTTTACCAATATCCATATCCGGATCCGAAATTATATATCCATAACATCCCTAGTAAACACTACAACCACAAATCAAGTCATCAAATCTGTAGCCCCTTTTTTCGTTTGTTTAAATTGCCTCTTTCAAACTGCATTTTTTCGCAGTAAATGTAAAAAATTTCAACTTTGATTATAATGGAGCCCTATTTTACATGGAATATATTTTACTATGAATGCAAAATTAAAAATACTGCAAGTTGCCTATTGCGTACGAGTAGTAAATTTACAAATTCATAAAATAAGAGGGAAGATGCTTGGACACCTTAAACGACACGACGAATTTATCAAGAACATCATGGAAGGGCAAGTTTAACCCTTTATAAGGCCGCAGTTATACAGATATGCTACGTGAAAGTTAAATACACTCCCATGTTTGTAATGCACTGGGGAACACATCTACGGCAAAAAAAAAACCGAAATCATTAATAAAAACATGTGGTCATTATATGCACTCAGCCCGTTAGTGCACTCGAGTTTTCAGATGATCTGTTTCCAATACACCTATTCATTGACAGATACGTGACAGGCAATACTCAATACTTCTTCATTTTCAATACTATGCAAATAGTTACATATTACAATATTTATCGATATAGCATGTAAACTTTTATAATTTTATTAATCTTAAGTGGCAAATGATACACTTTCCTGATACTACAAACAACGTAGTTCAGTTATTGCAAATATTGCAATTCACGATGGAAAGTGGATTTATCAAAATTAGACCTTATTATCATACCAATAACAGTCTCGCCACTCGCCATCGCGAATTACAAGAGCTATAATTGAAATTATTAGATACAGCGACTTGTGTATTTTTAATAGTATACTGGAAACAGTGACAAATGCTTGCTTCCCTTAACGGGCACAGTGCATTCATTGACCACAAACTTTAGATTAATTAATTACACTAAAATTAAATTATGACCGAAAAAGTATAAATAAGAAAAGAAAGCCTGATATATTTGCTATATAATACCATTATAGTTAAATAAAAAGAGGATGTTCTTTCTTTGTAAATGTTTATTAACTAAGTGGTTTCCAAATCGTCTCTGCCTTATAAAGGGTTAAGCAAAGCGAAAAGCAGGTAAGCCTAGGGCATCAGGGCATATATGTTATGTATATGGACCAAATAAAGAAATGTAGATGTCGTGTCGTATCAGGCAGTCAAGGACGAGGCTGAAGATAAATGATATACTTGGAAAGTACTCCACTGACAAGGGCCTAGATATAAGTATATGGTGATGATGATGATATGATGTTACGTAAGTCTCACACGCACATTTTTCCGACAAACTTTATTTATACTTATTTTATGAGGATGATGAAAAATACAAATAAAATAAGCTTTTCAAAATAATAAATTCTTTATTGAGATATGGATTTTCTCTTAGTAAGGGTTTTAAGATCACATAATCATAAAATAGGCTTAACATTAATCTCGATCGGATTCAGTGGCGGAGTCCTCCGACTGATCGGTGTCGCTGTCGGACTGCGAATCCGAGTCGGAGCCGAGCCACTCGGGCAGCGGCGGCTGCGGCACCAGCGTCTTCCATTCGCTTAGCTTGTGCAAGTCTGTAGTAAACGAGCGCTGCATTAGTCATTACACAAACACACAGTCAAATATATGCAATATATTAACGAGATAACTACAACGCTATGGACAAGCGGTATACCTATAAATAAATAATAATATTTTGCAGGATTTTTTATATCAATACGTAAAAAGCCTTGCTTATCCGTTTAATGTCAAATAGTAACCAGCAATCCCAGTATCAAAGTTTCGTAGTAGTTGCGGATTGCACAACGCATAATCAATTCCTTCTGTTTTCTTTAGAGATTTATGGCTTGATGATAACAACATCCCGTAACAACATCTACAAAACTAAATAGTGAAGAAAACATTATGTTTTAATTTAATTAACATTCACTTTAAAGTTTACGGTCAGGCCGCACATGACGAAACTATTAGGGTCCCATTTTCGCCGACGTCGACGGTATCATCACTAGTTCGACGATTTTACGTGTAGTTTTATGTAAGTACTATGGCGTTCCACTTGGATAATAAATCAATTATATATGTATAATTTTAATGGCCACGTCACTAATAGCTGAGCTATGACGAACCAACGCAACAAGATGAAACATTAAGATTTTTCTTCGGAGTACTAATATCATTCATTACAATCGTGTTCTATCTCACCAAATTAAATTAAATACAAGACCATCACTAATTACCTATAAGGTAGTAAATCATATAAAAATACCCGGGTATGTCCTTAAACTACGTCCAACAATGAGAGGTAGGGCACAGCGATGACCATCACGCTCGAATCTGGAGCAGCCCAATTGGGGAAGTACCTCCTCCTTTACAGAAGACCACAGCCATAATAGCACTGCTACCTTTCATGTCTGTAGTGTTGTGTTCCTGATGGTGAGTAAGGTTCCCAGAGCTCCAACCCTCTTAAAGGCCGGCAACGCGCTTGTGACTCCCCTGGTGTTGCGGGTGCCCATGGGCGACGGTAATTGCTTACCACCAGGCAAACCGACTGCTCGTTTGCCGCCTATGTCATAAAAAAAAAAAAGAAATATCATGTGATGTAGGTATTGTAAAGATGACATTACTCACCTAAACTGTACATGTCAGAAAGGTAGAATTGTTTTTCATCTTTCTCTAGTATCCCACCGTAGACGTAGAGCACGGAGCGCTGCACGGCCATCATGGCCGACATACGCGGGCACGGGCCGGCCGCGGACCGAGCCCGAGCTGCCGCAGCGGGCGCGGCCGCGGCGGGCGCGCCGCCCAGCTTCATTGTGAACACGTCGTCGGTTACCACTGCAATCAACCCAAACATATACCATTAAAGAAGTCTGTATAGTAGGCCGTTTTAGTAAATCATCTACATCATGTTGCAAAGGCTTGGCTAGAAGAGTCATGAGAGCCATTGGTGGATTCGATGACATTCTGCCACTACGCTGTTGAGATCAATAACCAATTTTTGATATTTTTTCATTTTTATTTGGCAAGTTTTCTTTTACTTTTTCTAAAAACAAACTTTTGATGCTTGAGTAAAGAACGAAACATACTTCGGCGTGAATAGGGGTCAGCAGTAGAAAACAAACAGTTGTTGTAAATGACACCCAGTCTAGAGGATCTGTAGTAAAATTAGGATAGTCACACTAGCTGTTGTTCTTAACTGGTTATAACTATTAACAAAATTAATGCTAGATAACTAAATGTAGGCATTTGATTTGCTTTGTCTTATGTCGAATGTTACACCACCATCATGCTTTTAAATAGATAAAACTAAATAGATAGTAGATAAAACATTGTTCCTTGGTTTATCATTGGACATAAATCTACAGTGGAGTTCTTATATAACAAAACTCGCACATAGATTAAGATCCGCAGCTTTCGTCGTTAGGAGAATTAGACAAGTGACTAATATTGAGACAGTTCTCTAAGTTAAGATTATGACCGTACGGGTAAACGGTAGCACACTCCTAATAAACATCATCCAAGTTAACGCACCCGCAGACCAGTCGACCAAGGAAGACATTGAAGATTTCTACGGAATCCTACAGACCACCATTGAGAGCATCTCTAAACGTGAGATTCTAATGCTTCAAGGAGAATGGAATGCGAAAATAGCGAACACGGAACAGGATGACCACATCCGTCACATACCGGGTAAATATGGACAAAGCACCAGAAATGGACGAATTGAACCCGCATCTTACCATTACAACGGCTCCGGTGCCGGACCGCCCTTAACCGGTTTTGTTATCAAGAGCGGTGCGAGTAGCATGGCGAACCGAACGGCGAACAGAACGGACACCCAGCACTCTTAGTGCTTGAAAATGGAGGCCTACGTTTTCCGTAACATGTCGCGCGAGTGACTAAATAAACGTGAGTGGAACTGTATTGATCGTTAATTATTACTCATAGTTATGATAATATTGTATATTTTATCAATTTTGTTAAGTGTGAGCAGACCTGTGACGGCGTCCGGCGCGGAGTCGACGGCGGGCGACGCGTCCGCGGCCCGCGGCGCCGGCGCCGGCTGCTGGCTGCGCAACGTCACGCTGTGCCACTTGCCGGCTTCAAGATCAAGCATTCGGAGATCGTCGCTCATCTCACCTACCAATTCTTCTTCTGTTTCTTCCACGTCCTGCAATAGTGCCACCTCAGGTTTTAGTAAATGAACCTTTTTTTTTAACAAACCTTTCTCTATTTAGCATAATACATAACACTCGAATTAACAAAATGTCGAAATAAAATCCTCACGGAAGACCAGCGACGCAAGCCGAGTATAAAGAACAATTTTTTTACTTAATATTTTGGAGTTCAAAATATATCTAAACGCATCTTACTATAAACGTGTAGTGCAATAGTGTAAACATATTTCAAACGTCGGCTGTATTAGAAGCACTAAACTAAATAACCATCACTATTTCTAAATATTCCGTTTGCGTGATGTTCGCTCAGAGCCCTTGTTATTATCTAAAAGCGTTCTTGACTGAAATTTTATATTTGCTATATTTGAATAAGATAACTCACAGTGACTCCGCCAAAGACGTACGCCCTCGACGAGTGTGTGTTGACGGCGGCTGCGAGCTGAGCGCGCGGCGGCGGCGCCAGCGGCCCGCCGGCCAGCGCGCGCCACGCCCAGCCGCCGTCCGCGCGCGCCGCCAGCCGGAACAGGTCGGCGTGCGTCAGCGCCCGCTCCGTGCGCCCCTCGCGGACACGAGAGAAGCCGCCGTACACTATTAGCTGACGACACACCGTTCGAGATTATTCATTGCTCACGATTCATTCTCATCAGTCAGAGACGACATTCACATCAGTAAAAACGGGTACCTACGCCAATTCAATCATTACCGAGCCGACATCTGGCTAAGGGTGGGATGCACCACGACGCACATTCAAGGAACTGATTATCCTTCATTATCATCTCACGGTCGGTTATACTAAATGGCGGAGAGTCGTATTCCGCTGAAGGAATGTCTTCTAGCTCTCTGTCTCTCTTCATAAATAGATATGCACCCTTGAGCTGAATAATAAAATCTTGGTGTCACTCTTACGTCATTCGCTGAAAAATTGTGTGTGAAAACATTAAGTGTGTGTGCCGCAAACACCAAACTTTGTGAAATTACTATGAAACTTACACTAAAATACTAAATATCTAAAATAAATTCTACATCTTCTTTTATATGATAATTATACCAAACTTGTCCTAGTAGCTACAGGGACGAGAATATGTATTTTAAAAAGAACGGGTGGCGGCCATCTTTGAAAATGCTTAGAATTACTCAAACATTTTTTTGGGTCAATGTCATTACTGCCTCCTCTAAAAGTTAGTAAATCCAGAGAGAATCGGCCTTTAGGAATCTGATGCTTCGGGTGAAAGTAGCTGTTAAGCTAAATCTACATCTACTCTAATATTATAAGAGCGTAAGTTTGTGAGTGTGCATGTTTGTTACTCCTTCACGTCTAAACGGCTGGAGCGATTTTTAATAAAATTTGGTATGAAATTAGATGACACCCTGATAAACCGCGGGTAACACAACGGTGCACAGCTAGTTATAAATAATATAAACTTACATGTAGGTAGTATAATATCAATAGGTAATTAAATTAGTAAAAAGTACCTGCAAGTTTGAAATATCAAAGATATAAAGATATTAATAATAATAAGTGAAGAAATGTGCTATTGCGTATAAAAAGTTGCTAGTGAGTCGTGTCACCTCATCATTGCCGACCGGCACCATGACGCAGGCGGAGCGCGGAGTGGGCCCGCGGCCGCTGGGCGCCAGCCTGCTCCACGTGCGAGAGTCGAGGCAGAAGCTGTACACGTCGTCGAAGTAGCGGCACTCGCGCCCGTCGTCCGTGTACCCGCCGAACACCACCAGGCGCCGACCCAGCTGCACCATGCGGTGCCCCGACCGGGCCGACGGGCCGTTCGCAGCTACTACCTTTAACATTGCATTTTGAAATTTACATACATGCTTTCACATATGGGGAGAAAATATGTTTAAGAATAACTTAAATTGTTTGCATACCTTTTCCCATTTGTTTTCAGCTAGTGAGTAGCACCACAAATCTTTATAATGATAAAATTGCGTCTCGGATAAGCTTGTGAATTCTCCGCCAAATATCCATAGCTCGCCTCTGTAAAAGTATATAAGTATAATCAAGTAAAACAGATTTCTGATTACAAAAATTTACATATCATAATATCATTGGAATATGGTGAAATTGCTTAGTTATGGTTACAATTTTCTTTGCCTCTTTTCAGTATGGTTGTTGATTCCAGCAACAAATACAGATAAGTGTAAAACTTTGGTTGACATTTATGATTTTATAAATGTCATACAAAGCCCTACGCTCATTCGGGCATACCTATTAGCCGGGGTTGCTATTGCCTGGTGGGCACTGCGCGGCGGCGGGGCGCCCGGCGCTTTCACACGGCGCCACGTGTTGGTCGTGGGGTTGAAGAAAATCAGCTCATTGTATACATGGGTCTGCAACAGATACATGTTACTTTCAGATCTGCATGAGAAATGTTTGATGCTTTAGTATGAGTATCTGTAAGATACTTACAAGGTTTTATGTTGAACAAAACACAAGTAAATAGATAGACATACAGACACAAAAATTATAGACTTACAGACACAAAAATTATAAACTGCTACGAAATTATTACGAATTTTGAGCCAGTGTCATAACATTTGCTTGTCCAGATTTATGGAACAGTTCCCATTCCTGTGAGGTTTAATAAAATCAAATTTATTTTCTGAAATATCTAGGAAAGCTTTTAGTCTTTGTTCCTTGGTTATTAAGTTACTTCATATAATTGCCTTACATGTGAAAGTTACTACATTATCCATACCAAATTAGATTTTTTAGTATTATCATCAAAGTTGTATGTTGCTTACTCAAAACTCAAAAGCACGAGATGTCACAATTTTAAACTAGAAACAACAAGACATGATACAAACATCGGCAAAACTTCATTACGAACTGAATAGTGAGGGCTTGAAACAAATTACCCTCCCAAGTTGTGTGTGTGTGTGTTAATCAGTTTAAAAATAGATTTGACAAACTATATCTAAAACAGTGAATAAGTGCTAAGCAAACTATGATTGTATCACCGGCACCGCATGCTGGCCGTCTAAAACACTTACATATATGTAACATATATGTCACCTAGATTCTTAGTCAAACAATAAATGTATATTTGTGAAACTATAGCAAGAAGGGAAATAGGTAATAAACCTAATTAGTGATAAGATGTGACACAAAGAAATTAAGTTGCCCATTTTTACCTTTTGACCATCATGATATTCTCCCCCAAAAATAATAAGCTCATTATTAATGGGGTGCGGTGTTACACTAGCATAGGCTCGGGGCGAGGGTGCTCCAGGCAAACACTTTTCTTTAGCAGCTGATCGCTTTGCTTCTTCACGTTCTATCTGGGCTACTACTTGAGCTATGTCTTCCTAAAACACATTATTTATCGTCATTATTCATTGATGAGGTGTTGTGCTTGCTTTCACTAGTATATTGTATACAACTATAAGCAACACAGTTTTATACATTGATAAAATATTTGATTCGCATGTACTAACCTCTCCTAAGCTCACAAGTTCTTTTTTTAGTTTGTTTGCTAATTTCTTTTCAGTTTTAGCTGCTGTTTTAACAGCACCACTTAGCTTATTTTTATTTTTCTTCTTCCCCATTCCTCTATCTTTTCAGTACAGTATTACTTTTAAGACAGAGCAGTCAGCAGGTAAATAAAATAACCAAACAAAAAGTATTGAAGTGCGTTCATATGTTAAAAACTTGAATAATGGTGAAGCCCGGTACCGCGACATCGAAGTTCGTATATTTCTAGCATCTTTCTCATTTACTACACAATCAAGGCGTCATAAGAGTGACAGAGTCAGTCGTCCGAAATTTACGAAAACATTGAAAATGTAAAATGTCAATGTCAATGTCATTAAGACAGCGAAGATGAGAGAACGTTCAGAATTCTATAAGTAAAAAGACGAAGCAAAACAAAACAGTTTTGGTTATAGTATTTTAGCACAGACTTAGTTGTTGTCACCTTAATTGGAGTAAAAGAAAAGAGAAAGATGTATATTTATATGAACTTCGATATTCGCGGTACCGCTAAAATCAAAGCTCATCAATAACAAGCATCTTTCTCTTTTGCTCCAATGAAGGCGTCATGAGAGTAATAGACAATCGTTCGAAATTTACGAATATCGATTTTTGCGATAGTACCTATATCCAGAAAAATTTTAATGACCGTGACTGGCTGAAGTCAAGTCAATCAATCAATCTTTGTGTGTGTTATGGCTCCAAGTCAAAGTCATGTCGTCTTCGTCTGTGTTGGCCGTGGTCAGTGTCACTGTCAGTGTCACTGTCACTGTCATTCACGTTTATACGGGTTTGGCACATTTCGTTCGTTTCGTCTTCTCTTCGCAAATTCGCCGTGAATTGCCTCGTTGGTACAGCGTCATGTTGAATTTAATTTTTTTTTCAATACTTGAGTAATAATTGGCGCCCTGACTATTAACGCAAAAAGCTTTCTGTAACAGTAATCGCCGCGCAAATATTTGTGTAACAAGACACTACAAAATGAGTACTCCAGGAACCTCGGTAAGAATAATATACTATCAAGTTAATTTTGCTTAAAAAAAAATACAATTAGCAAATATAAACGGTTACTCAAAACACGGTAACTGAAATCCGTTCTAACCCATCTTTTTGTAACACAAATAACCGCACAAACATTAATGAAAACTATTTTCAATTGGAATACTAACTTGATATCTCGGTGCACTTACTGGCTAAGTAGATGATGACGTAGATTGTTTTTGTGTAAACTTAACTTTTATGTGGCAGATACTTATCTTATTGCTTGATGCAAAGGTTGTCTGAGTACTATGCTTATGTTATCCTAGATTACATTAGCAGGACTTCCACAGAACTCAATTTCCGTTAGCTTGCTTAATTTTCTTACAGCTTCCAGTTGATGTAGACAAATATTTATTAAACGATAAATGATATTGTTGTTAGACAGTCTCAACAAGTAGATGTTATTCAACATGAAGTATAATACTTGTTAAAACATGTAAATAGCTCCTATTGTGTAATGTATTTAATTAGATAAATCTAAAAAAGGGTTAAAATGCAATGAATAATAATGAACGAATAAATAACAACCAACATTTCACACTTAATGACTATTTTTGATTTTTTTGTAAGTCAAGGTTAACACTATCCATGATGTGTTAATTCTACTTTGTACAGAACCTTTGTGACCTAATTGACCAAGCACATGCAGAGCTATGCACTCCAACTCTTTGTGTCAAATAAACTGTTGACAACAAACACAACAAAAAACCCTATATATATTATTTGCTACTTCCTACATTATGTTGTCATTTAACAACCATGTCATTAATCTCTCCACTAAAAGAAGTATATATATATCAAGTTGTTATTGGATGAAAAAGTAACTGACAAAAGCAAAATATAAGGTCCAAAGTCTAAATAGAGCATTAAAATATTGTACTGCTTGCAATAGAGCATTAAAATATTGTAGAGCTTGACTATTAAATTGATATTTAATTTGCTAGTAAAATCATATTTGTAATATCTTATAGAGGTGACAGCACAGCCAAAAGGAATCTTAAAAATTTACAGTTGTAGAATAATAATCAGTGATCGGTTTTTTGGATTCACCAGTGCGGGATATCATGTAGAAAAGTTAATATAGATACGACAGTTTCCCGTGATACCGAACAAATTAACCAAAAATAAAACAATTTAAATTGTGTGAAAGGGATTTTTTACTTACTCGTCGAACTTTTGTACAAACGGTACAAAATATGCCGATTTGGTGGCAGCAAATGAGCTGTCAGTGTGAAAACTTGTGCTCATTTGTTCAATTTGGACAAAATAACGGCGAGTAAGTCGCTTGTATATCAGCTATTTAGATGTTTTAATGTATAATAAAATAAACACAATGTATTTTTTTTGTCTTTTCTAACAACCTAAAGCCTGGATTCCCGGGGCATTTCCATACTAACATAATGTTTGAGGTCGTTCACCCCATATCAAATCCAAAAAACCGATCACTGATAATAATTTAGATCTAAATCTCTTAAATCACAGACATATTTGCTGCACATGCTGCCAATTTGTATTAACATCAAGAAAATTGAAACCCAATATAAAAAACACTAATATAATTACATTGTATATACATATAGAGCTATAGAGCTGGCTATAAATGAAAACCTATGACTGTGCCTGAAAACCTAGAATTGCAGACAGACACATTATTAAAAACTGTATATTATATCATATCATATATATTATTAAATGTATATTATGTCTTATGAGAATTATTGTGTTTAAACCTTAAGCAAAATAAGATTTGATATTTGGATTTGTCACTTGAGAAGTTTTTGAGAGATAAATAAATACTGTTATTAATTATGCAATGCAACATTAATATAAGTAATTACCAGTGATTGGATCTAGGATGCAATTTCGCGGGGTTTAAGTCCGTAATATTAAGATGGATGATGGATATGACTTACAATCTCGCGACTTTTTTGTTATTTTATATTATCTTTATTCATTTTACATCTTAGATTAGGTTTTATAACATTTTTATAAAAGTAAAATATAAAAATACATCTAAAACGTATCAAAACAATAAAAACATTATAAAAAACCTAACCTAGAGTGCCGCCGGCAACGGGGCAGGGCCCAGGCTGCCGGTGGTTAGGGCTGCAGAGAGAGGAACCGCCGGACTATGCGCGCCGTGTCCAGGATTACCGCCTTCTGAATCTGACCCTTGATCCAACCACAACCACGTAGCGAGAGTCTCTCAAGATGTTGGTCGAGACTCTTCGCTATGAGACCGTTCGCGGAAACAACTATCGGTACAATGATCGCCGAATCAACTTCCCACATGGCGGTTACCTCGTGAGCCAAGTCTAAGTACTTGCTGGACTTGTCCTTCTCGGCCTTCACGAGGTTCTCGTCACATGGGACGGTGATGTCAACGAGCATTGCGCGACGCTGCGAACGATCTATTACCACGATATCAGGCTTATTGGCTACAATAGTCCTGTCGGTGATAACAGATCGATCCCAATAGAGCGTGGCACGACCATTTTCGAGAACTGGCGCAGGTATGTACTTGTAGTACGGCACTTCGTGGTCCGCAAGACCATACATAAGAGCAAGCCGCTGGTGTATAATCCTGGCTACAAGGTTATGTCTGTGCAAGTACTCGCCGTTAGCAAGATGAGAACAACCGGAAATGATATGCCTGAGTGACTCTCCGGGACGGCGGCATGCCCGACAAATGTCGACCGTACCGTCCTTCAGGATATACTTCCGGTAGTTATTCGTCATGATAACTTCGTCCGCAATTGCACAGGCAAAACCCTCGGTTTCTCCGAAGAGGTCCCCGAATCGTAGCCAGTTCACCGACGCGGGCAGGTCTACGTCTGGTCCCGTTAGGGCCCTGTAGAACCGCCCGTGTAGCTCCTTACTCTTCCATACGGCCTTGCGGTCCTCGGTGCTTAGCACCACTGGTTTGCGCCAGTTCTCGTTTGCCAAGGAGAGCGGTGTGAGGTTCCTGTCTACTGCCACCACATCACGATGCATCCCACACTCGTGGTTAAGGAAGTAATTCCTGAGATTGCACACCTCACTGTTATGGAGGCTTTTGGCATTTAAAAAGCCGCGGCCTCCATACTTCCGTGGGATGTACAATCTCATAACCGACGAGCGTGGGTGTAGCATACGGTGTGTGGTGAGTAGTAGTCGGACCCTGCGATCCAGGGCATCCAGCTCGGTCTGAGTCCACCTTAGTATGCCAAAGGAGTATATAAGTAAGGGCATTACCCAAGCGTTGAAGGCGCGAACCTTGTTGCCACCTGACAAAAGACTATTAAGTACTTTTGTCAGCCGACCGAAGAAGCGCTCCTTCACCGACTGTCTAATAGCCACATCCTCAATACCCAAAGACTCTGACATACCAAGATATTTATAGGTATCTGATTCGGAGATAGATCTGAACGACATCGTCTCAGAAAGCTGTCAATTTGTTGAATTTACTACTTTCCCCCGCTGTACATGCATAACCGCACATTTATCTACACCAAACTCCATCTTTATGGCACTACTGAATACTTCAGTGGTTTTCAGTAGTTCCAACAAGACTTGGTTGTTTGGCGCAAATAATTTGAGGTCGTCCATATACAGAAGGTGAGAAATGACTTCACCCTCTCTCCGAAGCCGGCAACCTAGTCCCAAATCCTTCAGTAGAGTACTGAGCGGATTCAGAGCTAGGCAGAACCATAGGGGACTCAAACTGTCACCCTGGAATATTCCTCGCTCGATCCTTATGAAGTCCTGCGGGCCAGGGGGGTCATCGCCACCTCCTGGTTGACGAAGGACTGTGGTCTATTTTATTATCATTACATAAAGGTAAATAACTTTTAATTTTGAGTAGTTTACAGTATAAAATTAACAGAACATGTAATAGCAACATGTAATAGTACCTACTTTGTTATTACATACCCACTTTGTCTTGTAAGTCTTTTTATATTTGTTGCCTCAGAATTTTCGATGTGGTATCATTTTAGTTTGGTCTAGTTCTGACAGTGGCATGTGGAAGATGAGTTTGTTTTAATTTTGTTTCACAAAGTAGTAACTCAAAATATGAGAAAGTTTTGATGTCAAAGTCAAAGTGAATAAGCATTGTGTCATATTAAATATAATGATTTACACATACAGTTACTTCGTCACTGAGTTAATGTGTGTATTTAAAGTACATACATATATGTAGGCTTAGGACATTTCATAGCATACCGTTGTCCTAAAATCCTTGGAGCCGCCATATGAGAAAGTTTCGATGTCAAAGTCAAAGTCAATAAGCATTGTGTCATATTAAATATAATGATTTACACATACAGTTACTTCGTCACTGAGTTTATGTGCTGATTTTAATCGAACGTAAATATATTTCATCGTAAACAAATATAATTATACCAATTACTGGTCACATGTCATGCTACAATATTAATTATCTAGTTATGCATCCTCTTTAATGTCCATGTTCAGTGAGTAGTACCAATTAATTCGCAATCTAAAATTAAAAAATATTGACATAATTGGTTGACACTTTGTATTAGACTTCATGAAATTGGGTTTTGATTTTATTTAACATGAATGATATTACAATTCCCGAGGTTAAATACTGGATAGAACCTTATAAGGAACTAAAATATAATGAAGAAACGTGTAGTGTGCATTGTTCCTTATGAGATGTGTATTTTAAGCCAAAAAAAATGTTGAGAATAGTATAATTAATATAATTAGTATAATATATATATTTTGTCACATGCATTATTTTACAACTAAATATATTATAGAGTCTAGAACCACGGCTACCATGCTTCCAAAAGACCTAAATCTTTCATAACATAACATCTTACTTTTTAACCTTGACTTTGAAAATTTCTCATATGGCGGCTCCAAAGATTTTAGAACCACGGTATGCTATGAAATGTCCTAAGCCTACATATATGTCAAATAAATGACCTCCTTATAGCAAACATTTTAATTTTGTTTATTCAGTTTAACCCTCCAAAAACTAATTATTTGCAATAGCCCATTATCCAAAATCCCGGGAAATCCCGAGGCACATCCACGATAAGCATAACGTTTGAGGTCGTTCACCCCAAATTGCATCCTAGATCCAATCACTGGTAATTATAATTAGACATTAAAATTAAAACATTTTTAAAAATAACTTATTAATAAACTATAACGGATCACCCTGCTGACCAGCAACCTGCGATTAGATGACGTCGCCCGGGTAGAACAGATTACTTGGAAAGGCATAACACAAGTAGACGAAGGAAAACAAACAGGGAATTTACTCCAAGACTACAATAGTGTCTCTTTCCACCATCAACGCTCCTTATTGGAACCTATGATGTCGCACATTCATAGCAGCACTCTTTAAAGTATAGAAAAATAATGCAATTGCTGTTTTAGCCAAGAAATATTGCGTTTATGTATATTATTCGAAATTTGAAAATATTGAAATCTTGGAATTAAACCTATATTTATGCTTTTGTTGCATATATTCGTCGTTATTTACCCATTCTACTTAATTTCGTTACAAAATTGAATATGTGTTTATATCCCTACTGCCCGGGAGACCCCCAGTAAACATGCACTCATACTTAAAGCAACTTAATACTTCAACCAAATGTAATATACATTGTATCCCTCTATGAGTAAACAGTGGTAATTAGAAAGTAACAATTGATGTGTCAATGGTCCAACCGCCATAATTATGTAACATGCTATAGTTAAACTAATTATTTTTCAGCAAGCATCACCAGCTGTGCAAGAGTTTAAAATTCGGGTCCCAAAGAATGTTAAAAAGAAACATCATGTAATGCGTTTCAATGCCACGCTAAATGTAGATTTTGCAAAATGGACTCAAGTTAAGATGGAAAGAGAGAACAACATCAAGGAGTTTAAAGGAATGGATGAAGACATGCCCAAGTAAGTCTTGTTGTGGGAGCAGCTTTTGTGGATGTATAAAGACGTTTTCGTTCTATCTACACCGAATGCATGTTAAATAATTCAAACAAAAACATAAGAAATGATATAGTTTGGATAATACAATACTTCTTACATACCTATAATCAAATTTTTCAATTAGATGGAGTAAACAGCAGTTTTCATACATTTGACAGGTCGTTTGACAACTTTAGTATGAAAACTGCTGTCAGTTTACTCCATCTAATTAAAAATTTGATTTTACATTAATTCTAAGAGAAACATAAATGATACATTAGTTGCGTTTTCGCAGATTCGGCGCGGGCTCCGAGTACGGACGCGACATCCGCGAAGAGGCTCGCCGCAAAAAGTTCGGCATCATCTCGCGGAAGTACAAGCCCGAAGATCAGCCGTGGATACTGAAAGTAGGAGGGAAAACAGGCAAAAAGTTAGTTTTTTTAATGAAATACCGGGCTACATCAGAAATATTTTTTTGGAGTTTATTTGCAATTATAAGTTCTACGGCTTATATTGACATTAACTTTTAATTTATATAAATGCAGAAGCTACTTAATAGTAGATTGTTAACCAAGGGCTGAAAGTCACCCATTTTCGATGGGGTAGTTTGGCGCTCGAACGAATGAGAGAGTACGAGTCGGAAATGGGGGACTTTTACCCGAGCTATGCATTCTAGATTTCATTTCGGCAGCGAGGAAACTATAATAAGAGCAAGGAGAAAGTTAAAGAAATGTCTATTATATAATAAAGTAACTGACAAACACACTAATCTTACCGCATCAGTTTGTTTAAATGATCGAATTTACACCCGTCTTTAGTGTTTAAGGTAGTGTGAATCATTATGGAATTGAAGGTTTGGGTTGCATCATAAATGATTGAAATACATTTCTATGTATTCTGATTCTTATCAGCACAGTTTCTGACAAAGATTTCACTTATATCTCGGACCACGATTTCATAAAGGTTGTATATTTTAAGCTCTCTATTGAAACTTGTAGTAGGAGGCTTTCCATGATAACTTGAACTTTTTAACCTAATGACAATTTATAAAAAACCTAGGCAGTATCAGAGTAGTCTGACCACCGTAACCTTGCACTGACTTGGCAGTTGGCAGTGTCAATGTATGGTCGAGCCACACTTCATATAGAATTTTGCAGACGTTTCGTGTGTTCGGTCTCTGATTATTTCCTATCAATACCCACACCTCCATCATCAGGCGGGCCGTATGCTCCTATGCCACCGTCGTTTTTTTTTTTTTTATGACAAAAGGTGGCAAACGAGCAGACGGATTGCCTGATGGTAAGCAATTACCGTCGTTGTATAAAATTAAAAAAAAACCTAATATGTTGTGACCGGGCCAGGTTTAAGGGCATCCGTGAGGGCGGGGTGTCGGAGAACGCTGCCTACTACGTGTTCACGCACGCCGCCGACTCCGCCATCGACGCCTACCCGCTGCAGGAGTGGTGAGTTGACGCACCTATTCATTTCTGACGAGGAGGGTTAACTAGCTGACAGCGTCCGTGTGTAGTGTTCTGACATTTAGAGACAGAGTAGTGTTCTGACATCGTGTCCAGAACGGCAGAAATAGCATGGTAGTCATTTGGTTGTCTATCGCGCTATGCGTCAGTTCCGCACTCACGTATTGGTCCGAGCGTGACAGATATTGTGAAAATGATAAAAAGCCGACCATATTAGGCTAGCTGTATTCACAAAATATATGTAATGTTAAACCTTAAACTTCTACTTATGAACACGTAAATTAAAGTGTCCTATAACATATAACTCTGAGACTTTTTAAATACTTCTGTAAGATGTTATATGTATAAAGATTTTTATTTATATGCATGTTTTTGTTAACCAGGTATAACTTTCAACCTATCCAGAGATATAAAGCTTTGTCTGCTGAAGAAGCCGAACAGGAATTTGGAAGGTAAGTATTTAGAGTACAAAAGAAGTAGTTTATGTAAAACATAATGTCTGATCGGGGTGCGCTTATTTCTTTCTTAGCTAAGTGTCAGACTTCCTACCCTCTACCCTCTCGTATTGGAAGTGAAGACTGATAACTGAGGAATCATGCCGCAGAGGGATTTTGTATTAGACTTTTGCTGTTGTATTCAGTTATTAACAAATTTTAGGTAAGCTCAATATAATGGAGCCATTATGTCCAACAAATCTACTTAAGCAGAACAAGTAATAATAACAATTTATTAAAGTTCATAAACATATTTAATTCAAGTTAACTTCTTTTTGAAGGCAGTTTCTTGATAGGTTTTTTGGTATTAGTAATAAGTAATAAAAATCCAGGTATACCTAAACGTAATGCATTTTACAGGCGCAACAAAGTAATAAACTACTTCTCGCTGATGTTCCGCAAGCGCATGCGCGGCGACGACGCGGCCGACGAGGGCGACGACCCCGACGACAAGAAGACCAAGGGCGCCAAGGCCAAGAAAGGTGCGTGCCGGGCTGCTGCACCAGGGCAGGTACACGCGCCAGCAGGTGTATCGGAGCGGCAAGGTGGACACTAAATCTGAACAACGCCTCTATTGCCGAAACGATAAAGTGTACGTTCAGATATTTTTGAGTACTTTGGCCGCTCCTATATATTTTACGACGACTGTACCTCATCGTATGCGTGTATGTGTGCCCTTAGCGTCTGTTACACCAGACGTTTTCAACCATCGTAAAACAAAGTGCTTGTTTCTATGTTAAGGAAAGGGTTCCATGGTTACGTGTTGATCAGCCTGTCGTAAAAGTTGACAGTAATCAAGAACTCGTTCTAAAACACGTATTTTAAAGTGTTGAAGAAGGGCGTATTCTGCCAGGCGTTTCAAATTACAACATTATGCGCGCATTTAACAATTTCAGAGCTGAAAATTTCCGATATGGATGAATGGATCGATTCCGACGATGACTCCTCGGGCTCCGAGGTCGCAGAAAAAGATAACGACAGCGACTCTGCTGCCAAGAAGAAACCAAATAAGAAAGGTAAACAAACCCAATGGGTGTGCGGTCTACTGCAATAGTATCTTGTGTGTACCTTGATGTTACTGCCGTTTCGATGTGTATACCGAGTGGAACTTTAGTGACACGTTCTAGACAGACATGCGGGGCATCGCAGTCCACGCGGTAGGAAGTTCCTTGTCAGAGAAAGAGTTCTCGTTTTATATTGAATATAGCCCGTCGTGTCATTACTGTTGATTTGTGGTAACTGAGTGACATACATGATATTCATAATAGCGATGTTCATTATAATACGCCAAAATTATAAATAGATTTCTAAAGTCTAAGATTTCCTTATAGAAAGTTCTGTTTGTTGGATAGGGACATAACTGACCTAACGTATTTTAAGTGTTATATTACACGTAGATATTTTTCTAGCACGAACGATTTGTTGAAAGTAATTGACAAAATAAAAACATCGACAGTCCTGTTATCGATATATACCTACCTACCACTTCAATGTCATACAGGTAATACAAAAAAATAGGGTAATAGAGTTCGTTAAAAATAGCTACGAGTAAACATAAAAAAAAACTATCAATTTATACATACATACTTCAGAAAACAATTATAAGATAAATTGAATCAAAAGTGTACGGATTACGTTCAATTTGTACCAGATCGGTGGTATGCGGCGTCTAGGTAGGTAGCCGATATAAGTCTGTGTATGTGCGTCTGGTCGTTACAGTAGTATGTACTTATCGATAATCGGATTTTTATTGTGGCAAGCACTAGGCAAATGTTGTTGCTGCTATCTAGGTGTAGTTACAAATAAGGGCAGGGGGCTAGTTACATATACGCTTGTGGATATCGCTTCACACGTTGATGGCGCTTAAAGGCAGCCTTTATTATCTGGAGTGAGATAGCGTAATCGATACTTGTTATTGCGATGCGTCTAAAACTTTACAAATTAAAGTATGTCAGCATATAATCATAACATACTTATAAGCTGTCAAAGCAGTCAAACATATACACATCCTTAAAGTAATAATAAAAATGATTATTTGTTTGGCTACTTTGTTTGTTTATACTAAGTATATATAACTATTTATTGGTAACTCAACCCAGTGCTGAAAATATACACGTGCCTTAATAGTAAGACATAGAAAATACGGTGCATGTACTCGTATACATATTTAGGCATGGATTTAGGACGGCATTTACGTCATTGGCATTGACTGTATCTATAGCTATAATAAACGAACAAACCCAATGAACAGGACCGGTGAAGAAGAAGAAGAAGGTGGACGACGAAGCGTTCGAGGAGAGCGACGACGGCGACGAGGAGGGCCGCGAGCGCGACTACATCTCCGACTCGTCCGACAGGCACGTGCCGCGCCCAGGGGGCCGAGCAGCTTACCTCTTCTCTTTACATACCTGCTACACTTACTGTAGCAACTACTGCACCTAATTCTCTAAGCGTTAGAAGGCCGGGTCATTGTGTCATGCATAATTTCTATGTTCTGACGATATTTCGTGGCGGGGTAGTGTTGCAAAATACAAATAAAAACAATGCAACAATGTATAGCATGGCAAGATGCTTTTAAATTTAACGGTATCCTGTAAATTGCTGTAGATTGTGGATAGTTTCCATGCCACACTTACTACGCGGTATGATCGTAGTTCGAGCGTTGCCTTTTAAGTTCTCTCGAAACATATGGCGTTTTCATCTTTTTGAATTTAGAATTCGAAAACAAAATAATGTTTTTTAATTGGTAGACTAGTTGTATTTGTAGCATCTGTTCGAAGGTGACAAGTTGATTGTGAAAATGGAAATATCACAGGAAAATATGCGTGCGATAATTTTAGTACAAGTTTCAAAGGGGACTTACGACTTCTGTGTTAATACCGTTAATCAGCATAGAATCACGTAACGTATGCATTAGCTTAGTGAAGTATTAGGAGATTTTAAGGAATATAATATTTTATGTTTACTTGTTTGCTTACAGTGAGACAGATCATGAAGCGAAGGCAAACAAAGAACTCAAGGGCGTCGCAGAAGAAGATGCACTCAGGCAAGATGCTACTTTTAATTTCGAACTTAGTATGGCATACTTAACATGGGGTTATTTCAATTGAATTTTCACTTTGAATCGGATGTGTTCAACGACTTCAACGAAATATTTATATCTGTCATCCTCGTATCATATGGATAGCGTTTGTTATTTTAAATGTACGTCATGCATGTAATATTATGCGCTATGAAAAGTAAACTATTTGGGGCTTTTATTCGAGCTGTTTAGTTATAAAACGCGTGGCGGCTCTCCCAGGAAGCTGCTGACTTCGGACGAGGACAGCGAGGAGGAGCAGGAGCAGAAGGAGGCGTCGGAGCCGGAGGACGAGCCCACGCGCGAGGGCGAGGAGCGCGCCAGCAAGCTCAAGAAGAAGTCCGCCAGGCCCGACGACAAGAAGGACTCCAGCAGCGACTTCAGCTCCGACTCCGACACGGACAACGAGGGCGCGCCCAAGAAGACCAAGAAGCGCAAGGAACCCGACAGCCGCGCCGGCGCGGCCGCCGCCTCAGGTTCGCCCGCGCCTTTCACGCATTTTTGCCACTTGCTTACGACTTTGTCAATTGGAAAAGGGATCTGGTAGCTGTCCTCATTAACTCCTGGCTACTATACGTTCCATCTACAATATTAAAGGTTCTTTCCCTCCATGTGGCGTAGCCGTGGGACGCCCTGTATACTTTTCCCGATCTCTGGTAAGTCAGTCAAAGTCAATAATTCCCACCGAGTATTTCCCATTTCCATCTGACTCAATCTGCCTGATTTCAAAACTTTTGTATAAAAAACTATGATATTACTTAATTATTATTGAAGTGCAAGACAAATACTCTAAACTTATTTAGTGTATAACCTACAATCAACTTATTTGTTGCTATTGTGGAAATAACGATTAGGATCTTGACAAACTATGGGCAACAAACTAAATGGGCAATCGGCCGTTTTTGAGCTACCATGTTTCGACAGATTACAATATCTAATCTGTTTTCGCAAGAAATAACAAACTACACCTGTAAGTGTTGTGTTGACTCTGAAGTAAATACTTACATTAGTAATTTGCGGGCGTCAATTGTTTGCAGCGAGCGCGCCGGGCAGCGCCAGCACGTCGCGCGCGGGCTCGCCGGCGCCCGCGCCGGGCTCCGCGCCCCCGCCAAGCGCCCCAAGATGGACTCCTCCTACTCGTGAGTATGCTGCGCGTGCGTGCACCTCCCACGCCCGTACTCTTATTTATTAACGTTGTATGTTGTTGTGTATTCGTTTCAACTTCAATTTAGTGATAGTAACACATGACTCGATTCATCACTAACACATATAAATGAAAGATTCAGATTTAAACTTTTACGATTTTTACACACGATTACAAATAACCGGGACTTTACCGTGTATATTAACTTTAAAGATTACGTCCTACGTTTCGAGAACGACGCTGGTGTCGGATAAAGACTGGCTAAAGTTCACATCGACATCTTCTAGGAGCGCGAATTTTTCTAACTACTCGCACTTGATATTGTTGTTTATCAACTTGAACGTTTTGCGCACTAGGGATGTCAAACGCCTGAGGTAATTTTTAAAATTAATATACGCGTTCAAGTGCCGTTTATTTGTAACAAGCGAAAGAGTGTATATAAGACGAGATAAACGTGAGTTTGTCGACAGCGAGTGCGGCGTGACGGAGGAGGCAGTGCGGCGCTACCTGGCCCGCAAGCCCATGACCACCACCGAGCTGCTCACCAAGTTCAAGTCCAAGCTCACGGGCGTCAGCAGCGAGCGGCTGCTCGAGACCATGACGCAGATCCTCAAGCGCATCAACCCCGTCAAACAGAATATCAACGGCAAGATGTATTTAAGTATCAAAAACAACTGATCTATTAGATTTAGACGTTTAGTTGGTCTTGTGTTACAGTTGCAGTACAGAGTAAACAACTAAACATATGTCTAAAGCGGTCTGTGTTCTATGGCCAAAAAGTCAGACCGACCGACAAATAAAATGCTTAACCATATTTTAGTATGAAAATACATAAGACGGTGGGATACGTTTGGCGGACTTGCACGCATTGATGCCCTAGGCTTCAAATGGTTTTAGGTAACTCTTTAAGAAAAATAAACGTTTGCCGTTGGGGCTAAATATGACTGGACATGGATACCGAGGCGGCGGGCCGCAGTCTGTTTTAGGATGCTTCTTGTGCCACACTGCTCACATTCCCCTCAAGGCAGACAAGTATTCATTGAAAACGGAGTCTTGAGGCTCAGACGTCGCTGGATCTTCAAAGAGTTTACTTGAGAGAGGGCGATTCTCAACCCCGCCGTGTTTGGTTCTGTAGGTCTCGGCTGCAAATGCTAAATTAATTAGAAACAATAAGTTCGGAAGAACCAAACAGTCGCTTGACATATACATTTGTCAACGGACACATTTGTAAGTAAGACACAGTTTAATGCTCTTTTTCTGACAACACTTTTTGGTCATAGAGCGCAGTTCACTTTTAGTCCGGGGACGTGGGAGTGGTTGAACAATTCAACTGTTAGTTAGATACGTAATAAATATGTCAAAAGTTATTTATACTCGTTACCCAATGGTGATCGTCAGTTACGCGACTACGACATGACGACATACCACAGCCACAGGCAACTGTACATATGGCGGACAATAATGTATTTGACATAGTAACTTTTGACTTGTATGTTATAACTTTATAAGTCTAAGCAAGTGTAAAACGTCTGATTTGTATAAATTTGTACATAGACTCGGCCTCAAATACTAGTAGTAACCAAATATATCTGTAAAGATCTTATACTTAATATGTAAAGTAGCAGTACGATACTGCGATATATTTCGTCACTACTTTACCCCGAGGCATGTTCTGTCAATCAGAACAAAAATGACGTCACTATGTATGAGGTGCATACAGAATTACTGCGTTTCAACTTAGAGTACAATAGCAGTGTGAGATACGAGATTATTTCAACGTGATGTTTTGACTACTTTGACTGCTACTAACTTTGCGTAGAAAATGGTATATACTTCACTACTTTAGTCAAAAATAGTATATACGATTTTCCTTTAGATGTAAGTAGAAAAATAAATGTGATGTACAATCTGTACAAATGTAACAGGGTTTTTTAATTGTTTCATTAATAATGAACTACCTTGCACCTCATGACGCATCCAGTTTTGGAATATACTCGTAGCATGAACTCTTACTGGAGCTCGATAAAAATGCTTCTTTTAGTCAGTGTATTTTAGGGTTCCGTAGTCACCTAGGAGCCCTTATGGTGTCGCCATGTCCGCGACTACATATATTAGTTAGTTTTCTTTTTTCATAGTATCTCATTAAAAAAACATACATTATTATTGCGCACAGCCGCCGCCAGGTGCACCTGAATGAAAATCCTATAATGCTGTAATTTGGTATGACTCATACCGTATGAATATGGAAATCAATAACGCGGGTAATGAAAATACAGAATAATAAAGACTTAAAGGGAAAAGTATTTTTAACTTGATCGGTTGAACCGTTTTTGAGTTACGGATCGAAAACTACGGAACCCTACACTAAGCATGGGCCGATATGCTCTTGGCCATTTGTTCTTTTTTTAATGTTTACTTATTTTGTACGGCAGGGCCAGAAACTAAAAAAAAACATGATCAAAGACTTGTTGTTGTAGTAATGTTGGGATAAACCTTTTTTGAATTTTCGTTGAAACTTATCAGTTCTATTTACTGAAAGAACGTCAGTGCGAACGAAAGTATAATATGGGCTTACGTCAGACTGAAACGCAATTAGGAAGGGATCGAGATTACCTGATGTCTAGAGTTAGGAATCTTGTGGCAATTTAGTACAAGTAATGCAATTGAGTCGCCATTGTATATTTATTTAATTGAATAAACGAATAATTAACTGAATGATAAAGCCATATTATGTAGTTTTCAAAATAACACATTTAAATAAATCTCACTTTTTAACTAAAATCTATTCCAGAGCTTGAACAACTTGCAACTGGAATTAAAGTTTCAAAATCTTGTATGTTATCTTCATCTGATTTTAAATGGTTGTCAAGATTATGAAAAGCATACACTATGGCAATTTGTTCCATAATCTCTGGCGTTTTACGGTTTGTTTGTCGACGCCATCCTTACTATTTTTTTTTTGTGCTAAAGTGCCACGACTACTGTACCCTTACCATGAGTTGTGACATTGAGGTTTTCGACAACGAGTATCGAGTTTACTATCAGTGCATCTCGCTTGTACTACTTTAGTGCGAACGAGATGCAGATAGTAAACTCGATACTCGTTATCAAAAACCTCACAACTCATGGTAAGGGTACTGGTAACTAAATTCAGTCAGTAGTACTATACTGAAACTTATTCCAATGGAAAATTGTTCAAGATCTTGAATAGGGATAAAATTACACATTTTAACAATATGTTATGTTTTTATTTAATTTTTATGTATCAATTTATTTGTATGTCACTAATAAATTTTATTATGCATTATTGATATATCAATCATTTATTCATTCATTCATTCAATCAAAATAATGTTTAACAACGACTTCATTGCTCTTTGTTCACCCCATGCTACCAAAATTCCGAACTCTACGTGATGTCAATCCATATTAACTTTGATGTAAGTGTATGGAAACATGTAACTTGTAATCCCTTTCTGACCGCGGCATGAGTATACAGAGTACAGACACTACATAGGCACACACATTTTTACTGACACAGGCAGTATACACTTCTATTATACAATAAAACAAAGTTCATGATCACAACTTTTATTGGGTTAAGTTATTGTTATCAGTTGACAAAAATATGTTTTTATTCAGACTTAGAATGTTTTATTACAAGTTATTTACGGTCATACTAAACCTCTAAAATATTTCTTAAAATAAGTAAACAACTAAAAATTATCGGAAGAACATTGTATTCGTTTAATGAATAGTATGTTGATCTAAAAATATGTTAGTAGAATTATGTAGTATGGTAGGTCACAACATTTTGGAGTGAATGTGTTTAAACCAGACGGCAGAAGCGCCGCACGAACGGCTGCGCACTTCCGACGACTGACTACACGATCTGCTAGACACGCTCAGGTCAAGCTCGCCCAGGATATGTCGGGATTACGCAGGATGTCATGACAACTGGTCGAGTGAACGCCCTCACGGCAGGGCAGCCAAGCCTGCACTACAGTGTTACCTGTACCTATCTGTTACGGCTAAGACCACCGGCTCGACCACCTAATGAATGGTCGCAAGTTTCGGTCTGCCACAATTCCAAGCTATTATTTAGGTACCTATTCTAGAAAACGCAAGGGCTCATGTAATTATACATATGGTATGTATAGGGTCTGTTCAGATTTTATTGATTACGATGAAAACATGTTTAATGTAGTAATGTTGTTCTTATAAACCTCGTTTTAGTTTTTAAGTCTTTATATTTATACGTTAACAGCATATCTATCAGAAACCTATTTTATTTTAATAAAAATAATAAATTAAGTTTTCACTTAGATACTAGTTATTATTTTCTAACACTATATATGAGTTATTCTTACTTCTACCCTAAACTATATACTCGTGTATATATATATATATATATAGCCCTGTGATTGAGCATGAATTTGCAATGAAATAAAATCTGAAGACTTCAGTAGATAGCTAAATTATTATTATCAAGTGCATGTCATTGTTTTTTCATGCTTTACTACTTACATATGTATGTAAATTTTTTAATGATATTCCGCTTTTTATGTAATGAACCCGTGGCGAAAAATCTGTGTAAACACTAGCAGCAATTATGAAGTACCTATAGGTTTTCATTGAAATCATCAAGTTTCGCTTTTGGCGACTGACATAATCATATTTATTTCAACATTTCAGTTTTATTGCTCAGTAAAAAGTAAACGAGAAAATTTGCTAGTTATACAATATTGCAATATTTCTGCATAATAACATTAATAACTTATAATTTATAGTGTGAGTCAACATCAACAACAGTGTCAATACCATCTTCTCATGACAAAACTTTATATTAGGTACTTATTACATAACAAGCAATGATGTAATTACTAATGAAGTTACCTACCTTGTCAATATCACGATATAAGTACCTAGTAGGTACCTAAGTGACCAAATCAACACTCTTAAAATACGAGTGAAATAGACACTATGAAATAAGGCGTAAGCGTTTAGCGGAGCGGGAGCGTGCAGCGTCCAGAAACGTAGCCTGCGAGCGTGTACTTAAACTATGTACAAGTGTACGCTGCACACTATCCGCTCGAGTGACCATTTAGGTACAGTCGCCATCAGATATATGGGACCTGTGGAGGTCGACACAAATATCGAACATGCGTTCATTGCTTTGGAGATAGAAATAGAAACCTTGTTCCGATATTTGTGACTACCTCCACAGTGCCTCCACAGCACCGATATAATTATCTGATGGCGATTGTACGTGATATGTCTTACGACTACATAAGCCTATATTTATAGTTAGGTAAGTATAGGTACATACTTTTTTTAAAGCAAAGAGGTTTAGAAATTTGAACTGATGCAAAAAATCAGGTATAGTAGTCTTAATTAATCGTTCTTACAAATAGCACAACCCTCATATTGACCCTATTATCCCGATTAAATTGTGCGCCGTCACATCAGAAAATAGAGGCACATTCATATAACAAAAATATATAGTCACGACTCTTGCTATGGCGTAAGGTCTTGTATACATTTTTTTGTCGCGTTAAATGTATCCATGTTATCAGACGTGGCCGTACCGTATATCCCTTCGAGTACCTAAACGGTACAGTTTATATCCAGCTAAAAGTGATAAGAGTAGGTACCTACCTATCAATAATTTCGCGATTTCCTATTGGGTTCTAATGTCGAGTTCTGGTTCCGCATTTGTAGGGCAGTTTAGGTAAGTAGTAATTTTTCAGTGTGCCAATAATTGTGCCCCCACTTTCGATTCAATTCTTCTCCTGTTGCAGCGCGATACGTACTGCGAATATATTGTACCTACACTGTGTGCAAACAGGAGTTTGCCTTCACAACCGCAAAAAATTCACCAATGATAAACTACTTAATAAATACACCAGTATATGGTTTCGAGGTCGTGAAGCGAGAGAACAAGGCATGACAGGGAATTCATAGGTGAAGCTAATTAAGGGAATCGTTAATTATTTAACATAAAAGATCATAATTATTGTTCAGAGTAGAAAATAAAAGTTACTTACAATTTGGTTACCCTACTCAATGTGACGTTGCTTCCCATACTACGTACAGTCGCCATCAGATATATCGGAGCTGTTGAGGTGGTCACAAATATTGGAATAACGCCTCTATTGTCAAGGCGTTCAAGTGCATGTTCCGATATTTGTGACCACCTTGGCCGGTACGATATATCTGGCGACTGTACGGCAAAAGGCCGAGGTAATCATCATTTTGTTAGGTTAAGATTATTTTGAAAAAAAAAGAAGTAATTAACGATATTTTGATCAAATACTAGGCACCTAATACTAAAACTGGTTCTGGGTCACGACCCAGAAATCATCATGCTGTAGCCTACTTGGTTCACACATAGATAGATTAGAGAGATTTTTACTATTTTGATGGTAATAGTTCGTCGGAAGCACTACGCGAATATTTTTAGTCATTATTTTAGAATATATTAGTACTTACCTAATGTTGTTTTTGAAACATTTGCTTTTAATTTAGATAAGTTATATAACAGAAATTTACTTTTATTTATTGACGTAAAGAACCTATGACTTGATACGATTCATTTCTATACTCAGTCCTTGACTTTTAAATGATCTATGTTGGTTATTTAATTACTAAATGAACTAAAGTCGCACTTAGTAAAAACACCGTAAAATTACGCAATGTTAAATATATGTATTGTGCAAATTTGAGCAACGCGTTCCAGAAATATAAAAATATCGGCCTCGGCCAAAAAATAGGTAGGCTTAGGCATGTTATTTGTAGTTGTATAGTTGATAAATAGAGTTGAACTTAAATGGCAATCGGTGACAAAGAAATTCATAATGAATTCGGCTATACGGCTACCTGCATTTAGTAAAGCTACAATAGGTACCTTTACTCATGTGTTTCACACAACCTTGCAGGTACTCTGTTCACTTACTAAGTAAATCATGAACTCATAAAGCACATACAGACGTTAACGTAAGCTAACACGAACATAATGTAAGTACCTTTACTACACCCACGCACATGTACCTACCCATGAGTCCCATGACATAAACGAGGATTACAAATTTACAAATGTATAGTATAAAATAAATAAAACTATAATGACCATTCCCTGAAGCCAGCGTTGTTACACTGGTATAGCAATATTGTCACTTAGTGGAAAATATCTACACTATTCCCCTGCACGAGGATAGAGATCTAAAAAAACACTGGAAAAATATGGAATAGTAAAAGGTAAAACTATTCGATATTTCCTATGTCAATGATGTGCACGTCATAATTGGTTGGTCGCAACTCCGGCTTACGGGCAAATGGCCACATCACAAGGGACATTTTGATTATGATTCAAAAACGATTTTATTCGATCCAGACACAAATAGTGGCGGAACAAGTAGGGCGCTTCGTTGTGCCATCGGTGATTGTTTATAAATCGCAAGTAGGCTAGCGAGGCTGACACGTCGCACAGTACGTTAATCCGGTTAAATATTCAAATACATCGTGTGCGTGAGCTTGCACCTAAGTTACTTTTACACAATAGTCGGTACCAGTATAGCCAGGTTTACTAGACCTAGAGAATTTTATCCTATACAAATATATCATGCACGTATTACTTCTGCCCATATTTTGGGAATCTTTGTGTTTAGCACCACTAGATATAAGTACCTAGACGTATTACTTTATTGTTGTTAAAAATAAAGTCATACAACAGACATTGTTTAGGCCTTCGAAATAAGTAATCCTATGAGACTGCATAAAAACCAAATGCGGAGGCACAAACCTACAGGATCTAGCATACAAGTTGACACAGTCCCGAGATAGGTTCGCAAAGTCCTCTTTCGGATCAAAATTAAATTAAGTACTTAAATATACCTAATAATAAGTCATATGACCCATATAACATTTTTAAGAACGTACATCGCTACATAATAGGCTCCTTCGCTTTGCATTCCTTCAACTCGTCTTCTTCGATTTCTTCTGTTTTCCTGTGAAACAAATAGGTTTAGGTATAAGCAATATGTAATAAATAGATAATTTGTAGTAAAGAGTTTGACATTGGACGTCAAACTACCGTATTTACAATATTTCATTAGTAAATAGGTAATTGTATTTCAGTACTTAGAACTCTGCGCCTAAGGCACTGGCCCACCGCGAGCTAGTAAGCTATGAGCTATCAGCTATTTCAAGGGACAAAAGATAATCGCTCCCGTGTAAATAAAAGAGAGATATTATATTTATAGCTCATCGCCCGGCGCTGAACTGCAATCGCCCGGCTATGACATATATGTCTCTTTTATTTACACGGGATCGATTATCCTTTGTCCCTTGAAATAGCTGATAGCGCATACTTAGCTTACTAGCTCGCGGTGAGTGGGACCAGTGCCTAAATATACAAAGAGAAGCGTTACCTACGACGGTGACAATTTACAATAAATGAGATTTATAAACAAAATAAAGTATTACTTCTTTTCCTGTAACATGCATCTCATAAATAATTAATTATTGTATCCATTGTTTGTTTTTTACCAATATCGGTCGTCACAAGCACCATCCACTGTCTGTTTTTTGTTTCGAGAATGCCCTTTCGCATTAACTCCGCCTCTTTACTTCAAGATTTGTTTTGGGCATTACTTTAAGTCCTCCCGAGGTCCTCGTCGTTTTTTCTTAAGTATATGTTATCTATTTCAACTTTTAATTTATATAGTAGTATTACTACTTAAAAATCAAAGCAAATCAAAAATATTTCATAAAAAAATAATTTGACTTGTTCTTAGTTTCATTACTTTAAGTAGTTAATATATTAAATAAATAAAAGAAAGTTGAATTACTTTTTAGATTTCACTATTTTTCTATGCAACAATTAAATCGATCCGTCCAGTCACAATTGGATATTGCGAAAATACGTGGTAAATGAGGGGTCTGTCTCTCTTCGGACCACGTTAGTTGTAAGGAATAATTAGTTTAGTGCTTGGGAAGTAATTTCATTACTTTCTAAATTCAAAGATGCAAATACTGTACATACAATATTTACAGAATATATTTGATTATTAGTGATTAATGATTTAGCCACTTTTAGGGTTCCATAGTCGACTAGGTTTGTGAAAAAATGACCCCCCCCCCCCTGTAACATACCGCAAATTAAAAATATAAAAAAATATAAAGTACGGCTTATTAAAGACTTTCAAGAAAAAAATATTTGAATTAGATCGGTTTAACCATTTTTGAGTTTTGGATCGAAAACTACGGGACCCTACACTGAGCATGGCCCGACATCTTGGTCGATTTTTTAGGGTAATTAAAAAAATGACTTAATCATTATTGAACTAATGTAATAAATTATATCGCCGTAACATCGGTAAGTTATGCTTAAATTATATATATATTTTTAGATTACATAACTACTCGCATTAGTCCTAATCTTTAATTTTTCAGACAATCCTCATTACACAGTATTTGTTGTGCATGTATGGAGAGCTCTCAAGGTGACCTATTGAATTCTCGTCATGATACTTATTGTATTCTCCATGTCGGCAGCAGCAAACGAGGTCAACGAACTTCATTCCACTTGTTATAGGATTCCACTAAGCTAAACCGGCTTCGTGTATTTATTTATGTTATATTACAGCTAATAGTAAGTGGGTATGAGTAAGAACATGTGAGACGTTATATCCATGTTACGATTGCAGTTTGTGCTGCTTCAATATAAAAAAACAGATGTGTATCTTCTTTACTATTAAGTTAGGAATAAAATCCCTGCTTCTTAAAATAGCATCAAGATAATATACTAACTCGCAAGGTAATGAATGGATTATCCTTGACAGAAGTCTTAGTCGTACAATAAAATAATACCTAGTAGGTACATTGCTAAAGTGTGCATAAGCTATGGTGCACTTCAAAACTATACAAAGAGTAGGTAATTTTCGTAACTACCTAAGGTAATTGTACAACTTGTTTGCTTATTCAATCAGTACTTTGCAATAGTACTATGCAATAATCGAGAAAAATGGTAGGTAAAGTTACCCGCACAAGGTGTAGTTCCTGACGAGCGCCTCTCCGTCGGCGATGGTCTGCGGCATGGGGCGGCCCATGGTCTCGGGCAGCAGCAGCCCGCAGCCCACGGCCAGCGCGGCCAGCGCGCTCAGGATGAGCAGCGGCAGCGAGCTCCAGTATCGTTCCTGCACGTTACATTAACTCTATGTTAGATCTATTGTAACGCGTTACTGTACTTTACGGAAAGTATAGCAGGTGGGGATCTATGTACGGCCAGCTGCAGAGAAAAGGTATACCACGGCGCCCTACAAACTCGTATGGCGGAGTGGTACTTTTTCACTGTAGCTGACTGTACATTAAAGTTCCTCATTATTCATTCTGTGTGTAGAATGAAGATATAATATATAAAGCATCTTTTTTTTCTACTTCACTATTAGGCACATAACCTACACTTATGACCGTCAACAACCTGAGTAATAATTATTTGTATTACAAGGGCGCAAAGGTAGTGTTTACCCTCTTGTGCTAAATTGAGACCCGAGCTAGCAAGAGATCCCAAAATTGAACCACGAGTATAGGGAGTGGTTCAAAAAGTTTAGTTAGGAGGGGCTCAAAGAACGAGACGAGAACGCACTTTGTTGCCAAGTGAAACACAGTTTTACATCTCACTACCGCGAGAAAGAAATAACTCTAAAACATTACCAATTATTGGTACCTATCATTTGGAACATTTATCATTCAAAAACATCCAGCTAGCTAAGGTCAAAATAACACTCGATTAGTAATAAACAATTTGTATGAAATTGCTATCTGTTTTTAAAGAATAAAACAGTTATTTCCGAGCTATAGTGAGGAAAATGATATAATTTATACTTAAATTATATAACTTAAATTGCCATCTCATAATGGGCAGTTTCATAATGTATTATAAATAAAGACCAATATTATCACTTGGGCCACAACAGATACATCGGTGATGTTATGATGTATTGGTAAAAAGAAAATTAGGTAAGAACGAATACCTAAGTATTCTATGTGCAAATTACCCGTGTATCCGTGTGTCTGTCCGTATATACGTCTATCACAACCAATTTGTTATGTAGATAGATACTGGAGCGATTGAACAGAACTGCGGTAGGTACTTATACCTACTTATTATGTAAAGCGGTGACCCAAAGCCGGTCGTGTAACGGTATGTATGTCTGGCAACTAACAAGTCTGCAAACACATACTCAAAGTATCATTTTTAACAAACTCATTTGCCGAATAACATTTAATTTTATTTCTAGAAGTGAGGGGTTATGATTTATATCTAAATAATTCTAATAGGGGGTTAACTATATAATTTTGTAATTTTTATTAAAATGGGTACCTAATTTTATTAAAGTCTTGACTAGGTACTACTTCGAATGACACCTTGACTTACACATGTAAAGTCTGCAATGTCAGCAGCATATATTCTACTCGCGTTGATAAGTATATTATGCACAACATATCACTTTGATCCGATCGTCTCCTCAATGTGAACATGAGAAGTATTTTTTTTTTTGTATTAGCTAAAATATTGTCAACCTTATGCAGTAAGGTACAAAAAGCTTTGCCAGCAATTTACTTTCCCAATGCCCCTTTTCTTCGTTTATTTATATTTTAAAGTCTAGAAAGTTCGAGTTAATTATAAAGGACAACTTACCATGATCGCGCCGTGTATAGTGATAAATATACATGTAACTTAGTTTGAAAGTGCTTGTTACTAGTCCTCCTTAAATAAAAAATTGAATAAATATAGAAATTGTAGTCGTGCACTAGATGCAGTAGGTACGTTACCGAGTAGACGATGAAGGGCGACATGACGGTAGCCACGTAGCCGCTGACGTGCACGAGCGAGGAGCCGGAGGCGCGCACGCCGGTCGGCAGCAGCTCGGTGGCCCACTGGATGGCGGCCGTGTACGACATGTTGATGAAGAACCGCGCGATCACCGCGGCCGTCGTCTGCGGCACCCCTGCGCACACCGCACACCCTCACTCAACGTACCGGACCCTAACCTGAATATACCGAGACACCGGGTTCTAGACTAGACCCCGATCCAGTCCCGGACATAAATCTAATTCATCATCGGCAGTCCAAACATTGTCAAAGTGTTTTGGTTCACGATGCGAGAGCAAATCTTCGGCTGAGCTGTCCGTTAAAATGCCTACTTACTGCCTTTTGTTTCAACATCCAACGTCAGTCGATAAATATTTGGAAATCACTTCGATGCCTATCCATTGTAAACGTATTCTAAGATTTTATCTAGATATAAATCTAAGTAGGTACCTATATACATTACAGGTATTCAAGTATTAAAACGGTTAGAGTTTTGCCTGAAGACAGTAACTTGTTATTATTAATTTTATAATTTACTACAATAATTGTTTTTTATTTGATTGCATGTTGGAAAAAAGCACTATACCTTATCATGGTACCTCGGCCTCAGCATAAAAATGGATTTCGACCTTGTGTTCCTACTCGGCCTCGCTACGCTCGGCCACAGTATAATAAAGAGCTCGGCTGTGTATATACGAGTACCACCTTGGCCGGTAACGCCTATTTTTCTGACCTCTGCTATTATGTTCTATTATACTAGTATTCTATGTACAGTCAGCAGCAGAAGTAGCTACGCATTTGAGGTGTTCAAAATGAGGTCAACACGTCTCTATTGTCAAGAGAATAAGAGCGCGTGTAGGTCATTTTGAACACTTCAAACGCTTAGTAACTTTTGCTGCTGACTGTACACGAACTTCACGGAATACGCGAAAAAAATCCGCGTTTCATATACGCAATCATAGAAAAGATAGGATTTAAAATTTAAAAATCGGATATAATAAATTAATGAATAATGCCTAAATAAATCAACTCCGCATAGTTATCTTATCAGTATCACATATTACTTACTTCTTATGACATTTTACTTACCTTTAGGCAGAAATGCCGCAATAGCGGTCAACAAGCCAGATAAACCCATGGGCACCACTGTAAGTTTCCGCCGACCCCACCTGGAACATGACATGTATTTACTTCCTACGTCAAAGACTTAAATACTTAATGCAAGAATATGGTATAGCATTACATGGATGCGTTGTACCTGTCAAGCACTAGAGCCAACAAAGTGACTGAAGGGATTTCGGTGGCGGAGGTGAGCGTGAAGGTGATGAAGAAGTCGAGCCCCAGCGACTCGGAGAGGCGCACCAGCCCGTCGAAGATGACGGCGCAGCACATGTACACCACCACCATGTTCGCGAGCATCGTCCGCAGCGGCGCGCTTCTAAACAAGGCACTCACTGAATGCTTCTGATTTTGGTTTTGACGGGATGCTATCTAAAAACGCATATATGAGTTTTTAGATTCAGACGGAGACCAGATTAGCTCCTACAGAATATATTGCCGTATTTAATCTTTCTTATGGTCCATATTACCACTGAATTATGGCAACATACAAGGTTAAGTATTGGATCTTGTCACGGTATCGTTTTGTTTCCACTTACAACAAAGTCGTCCATGACTTCTTGCGGGATCTGGGTCCGGTTAATTTTTTCAAAAGTCTTGAACACCTTTATGGCTTCATTGGTGCGTCCTCTAGAAACGAGCCATCTGCGTAAATGAACAAATCGATTACAAATGCTTTTCACGCCCTCAACTTGATGCAAATAAAATATTGGAAGGAAAATACCTGACACTCTCCGGAGCCGTGAAGGGAATGGCGAGCACGATGAGCATGGGCAAGGAGGTGACCCACAGCAGCGCGCGCCAGTCGGACAGCCACAGCGCGAGCCACGGCAGCGACAGGCAGCCCGTGCCGAAGAACAGCGCAATAGACATGTTCGCCACCAGCGTGCGGTACCGGGGCCCTATGTATTCAAGAACTACCACCGGGTAATTAGTAACCATCACTGTGCACAGCTGTGCATACCTATAATATGATAACAACCAATCAATGAGGTAAATACTTACCTAAAATGTATATCATCATGAAGCAACTGTCGTACGCCATGCCGACCAGAAACCTTGCAATGCTAAAGTCTACTATTCCTATGCTATACACAGTCGCGATTCCGCCAATACATCCTATCAAAGTGGATCCTAAAACAATTATTTAGTTCGTTTAATTCGTGCTTGATCTCAATAATAGATTTATTTACCTTTGTGACATTTGACAATTTTGTTTTGGATACTTACCCACTAGAGCAGGTATTCTCCCAAAACGGTCAGCTAACCATCCAAATAACAGCCCCCCCACAAATGATCCAGCAAAAAATATCGACTGTGCCATAGGAGCGTAACTTGATTTGTCGCACACCCAACCCCGCTGAAAGTTAAATAATACTTGGATATACAGACACTTCAAATATTATAATGTACAGTCAGCATCATATACTTAGTATCGGTATATTTGGCGACTTTGGTTGCTACTAACTGTTTGACGCTGACTATACTTATTTTTCTGATGCTTAGAAATAAATGACAAATAGATACAGTGCCTGGGAGAAGTAAGTGAGATGGTAGATTGAACCTCTTCTTAAATATATATATAGAAAATAGAAAAAAAGTGTTAAGTGTATTTATTCCATAGACGACTCGTTTTCCCAACGCTAATATTTAAAACAGTAATGAAGAAAAACCTGCCAAGAACGTGTCGGGCCATCCTCAGTATAAGTTTCCGTAGTTTTCGATCCGTAAACAACAAACGATCAAGTTCAAAGTGGTCTTCCTTAGGAGTCTTTATTTGCCTGTAGTTTCAAGATTTTTTGATACGTTTTAAACTTCCTTACTGTTTTCTTCATTACTGTTTTAAATATTAGCGTTGGGAAAACGAGTCGTCTATGGAATAAATACACTTAACACTTTATGTTTGAAACGAGGTATACAATTGCCCACCACTTCACACGTAGGGGATACTTCACACATACTCATATTAAATAGCTCTCACTCAACTTAAACGGCCCTCTAGGACTGACGATCACTACTATGCTCAGTGACCGGGGCGGGGGCAGACAGACATGGCGATACTACCTACTAGCTACGCAACCCTAAAGCCCACGTTACGGTCAAGATTGAATACATACCTCACTTACTACCGTGTGATACGGGATGTCCGTTAGCTCGAAGTCGTGGCCATGGCGGCACGGCGCGGTCGGGGTCTCGTTGCCGGGCGGCGTCATGGTCTCCAGCACCAGGCTCCAGTTGGCCTGGAATGTCAAGCATCGCTCCCAGTCGCCTCCATCGATAGCCCCAGGTGCCGACAGGTTGCGCCTACAATACAATATGCCCGTCAAATTCGATATTTAATTGGTGAAAATTTCAATAGTTATACATATCTTCATTTTTATGATCAGGTGTGGACACAGTGTACCCTACAGGACGATTGAAATATGTAGTTTGATAATCAGTGGTGATACTGGTGATGGTTTGATTGGTTTGATGATAGTGGAGAATGTCTACACAATGTCTACATAATATGTAATTTAGTTAACACTTCTAAAGGGGTTCCCTTAATTTAGTTTAATTTATTTTGTCCGAATCGTAGTAGCCGCATACCAAATTTCGCATAATTTATTTACGCCGGATGTTGCGCAATTTTTATTTAGCCTGATTCTATAATAGCTGAATTTAACTTTGTCCGAAAATATATTTTCATTTACATACTATTATTGACCTCGAATGTCCGAAAGTGGGTTAGGTTAGGTTAGGTTAGAACTACGACTTCTACACAGACGTACTTCTGGAAAAAAAATCTTAATAACACCATTCGGTCTTTCCAAATTATGCGTGTATCAACCATTTGGATTAATTTAGTTCTATTTACGTAAAAAAATATGCATAATCAGTTTCTGCTATTATTATTTATGCTGTATATACAATTACGAGACCGACCAACACTGGGTACCTATGCGATTTAAAATTATTACAAAACGTATTATGCGTAAACAAGGGGAACCCCTTAAAGTGAATTTTGCCAAAATACGAAACGTCTATTGTAGGAAAAGAAAATCTAGTTAAGTAAAAAAGAAAACATTTTTTAGAATTTGGTTATAATGATTTCCATCAAGGGACCTGTGATGTTACGTCGTACTAACCGAAATTCGTAGTAACCTTACTGAGAATTTGAGAACCAAAAAGTAATATTGGATGTGTTATTTCGCAAAAAAAAAAAAAAACTATTTAACTGATCGGCATATGCAGGTGCGGGCGGTGCACAGAGTGCACCCAAAACTATTTATTACCTATAAGTACGATTTACGTACGACCTTCAACTCTTGTCGCTGTAACCGGCCAACTTTGTATAAAATCAGTCATTAAAAGCGGATAGTCGTTTAAGTGGAGTCTAAACAGAGTGGCTTATATGAAAACCAAACAAATGCCTGCAGTTACGCCGGCTAAAACGGTTGGATGTTAATATGCTTATATGCGAAGTCGCACTAAACGGATTCGATTGTAGGCATTTAAAATGTACTATCGTAGAAAAAAACTGCCATTTAATATTAAACTATAATGATGCAACCTGGAAGTTACGTAACAATTAAATGTTTGTGATAGGTTCCCACCTCAGTTCTAAATCCAAGTGCGCAAGCTCGGGGACGTGGCACCAGTGCCGCTGCGGCGTGGCGGCCACGAACATCTGCACGAAGTACACGTACGCGAACATAAGCCCGAAGGGCAACATGGCGCAGAACAGGAACTTCTGATAACGCCCGATTTCACCGATGTACTCAAACATTGCCTCCAAAGCATCTTGATCGGTGTCTGTTGAGGTTTTGTTTAATTCTTCCTTTGTTTCCTAAAACAAAACATAGGTTAGGTAAGTATGTAGGTACCTCTACTTTTCAAATAATGGCGACTAACTTTGTATTCAAACTTCTAGCTACTAACAGGAGTAGGTATAAAAATCTAAATTAGTATTTAAAAGTGACAAGAATTATTATCGGTTTAATGAGGCCATTATTATTAAGTACATTAGTAAGTACCAACCTGCACCAAGTGAGAAAAAACTTCTCGTATACTTAATAAAAATGGAGCAAATCCCAAAAAAACCTAGGACGAATAATGACTGCAGAACGCATCCGAGTGCGCCAGTAAGGAACAAAGATATTCTTGCTTTTGTAGCCCAAAATGTAACAATTCACTATAGTTTTGCTTTACATGAACATTATTTATAACAAATATTTAGCTTATCCTGTATTCATCACCGCAACTTCGGTTGAAAACACAAGAAATCTCCAATTGTATTTGTTTATTCCCCTCTAACTTTGACAGTTCTGAAGCGTCCAGTTTGAAGGGAAACAAAAATATGTCAGACTATGACAAAGACGGACGAAAATAGCGCCTAGTCTCCTATGTCCTAGGACGTCTCACCACACACTACTATTGTGTTTATTTTCAAAATATTAAACCACGCCTACCAAGAGGAAGGTTTGTTAATAATTCCCCACAATTGTTTTCTAAAGTTATTATTTCTTGTTTATTAATGTTTAGAGTGTGTACCTAAACTTATTAGTAGTACCTACCTGGTTGGTTTTAACCAGTTGGTGTAATGTAAATATATATATATACTGGTGATATACCTAATCCAAATAATTTAAAACTCGAAAGTTCAAACCTTCAATATCTACTCTAATCTAGAAAAGTTTCACTTGTTCAGCATTATCACTGCATTTGCTTTTCCTATACTTTTTCTTAATTAATAATACATTATGTATGGTAATTGGTAACTTTGTAAGGACACTGATAAGAATCGAGCCTTTTCTCAGGTTCATTACGACAATTAACGTTGGTTAACGAAACTGAGAAAATTATGGGACAAAACGTACAACATTTTTGCAATAGTGATTTGAAATAGGGTCATCACCCTTTGTCAAATTACCATATACATACATAGAATTATCAAGCACATAATAATTATGAGGAATAATCTATAGAATATAAATACAACTTGCAATAGCTAAGGACGAGTACTACCTAATTTACGTTTCCAGAACTAACCTTTCTATTGTCAGCGTTTGATCCATAATCATTTGAAATCATTTCTAGAATTAAATAAATAATTAAATTAAATATAGACTAAAATGCGATGAATTAGAGACGTGCCACAAATACACGTAGTATCTATTGACTGATGGCGATGAAACTGATAAAAATTAGATCAATGATTATCTGTTACGATTATCTGCCATAGGTATGTAACGTTATCTGCTTTTTTGGTAACGTTCCTCACATGTGTATGTTTAGAATGTGTTGCTACCTACTTTAATGTGAGTATTTATTAAAAATATTATTAATCATTAATCCACAGGTACTAATATCATAAATGCGAAAGTAACATGAAATGAAAGTAGATTTCGAATAAAGTTTATGTTATTTACTTTAGTCATTTAAACGGATTTTATTTTAATGTGAATTTAAATATTTGTTATTAAAGTGTGCCTTACACCATCATATATAATATAGGTAAGTACTTAGTAAAATTAGTTTCTTGAATCTGTTTCCATGCAAATTAAACTACACGAAGAGTGTTTTGTTTAACGTTCATGTAAGTCGATGGTCCTAGCAAGGGTGCGCAGTGTGCGCTCACTGTGGTTCAATATTTACCATGTATAATATATATACCGTGTATAAGGCCGTGTAAATAGCCATAAGGTATTTTGTTTAGAACAAAGGTTCTAAACAAAATACCTTATGGCTATTCAACCGAGATATTCTATACGAGGTATTTGTTGTTATGAGAGGCACGAACCACGAGCTGCTTATGCTAAATAGCTGGCGTGACCTTCACCCGGGTCAAGCCGTCGCATCGCATGAGCAAGTTTCTTCGGGAAATTACCTTCAGCGCGCGAGGTGAAACGCCCGCTCGATAGCAGCTCTTAGAAGCCGTCCCAACTTCGTAGCTCTAGCTTTAGGAATGCAGTACAAATAATATGTTTACTACACTTATTTAAATTAATAAGGCAAGGGATGTACCTATTTATAATATTTTTTAAATGCAGCAACTGCACTCAAACTAAGTATATATAATGCCAAAAAGACTTTACAGATCACAATAATTAATCATATTTATGTTGAAAACGATGTGCAATCGCATGATATTTTACAAGTATTCATGATTGAGGATTATATCAGTTTTATTTTAAAAAGCGGTCAATAGCATGTTGGATTATGCTTGGAGTAGGGTTCCGCAGATCCCGAACGTCAAAATAGGCGCTCTTAAAGGAATAAGACTATTAGTTTGATAAGACTATTCAATTATTGAGTTTACACGCGAACGTGCCCGTGCGTGTGTGATTATTATTTGAGGAACCTATGTGAGGAATTATGTGATGTGAGCTGCTCAATTCGAAGCCATTATAGTCTCAATTCCCAACCTACAGTCTAAGAATCAGCGGCTGACACGCCACTGAACATGACTCGACATGTTCTTGACCGGTTTATTTGGTATCCGACAGCATGTACACACTGGACATTCACTTATCATATTTTTACCTAATTGATGAGTATTTAAAAATATATGTGACACTGTTTTAAGAAAGGCTAAGTACCTAGCTAGCATTATGTTGTAACATGTTGTAGAAATTCAATGTTGTAATCGAGCGTAAGTACCTAGGTAAAAGCGTAAAGTTGTGTCTGCCAAATGGTACCATTAGATCTAAAACCAGCACGTAGGTATATCTACTTTTTTTAAATAAACCTTTTCATTTACAATAATTACAATATTATGAAAACTACGAGTAGGTATTTAACTAGTTACGTCTTTCTCGTATACAGAACAATGGTGTAAAGGACATTTGGGAGGCGTACGCGGAGCCGGATCGAGCCAACGCGCAGAGACCCTTTCGACAATTTAATGAAATGTACCCTTACATTACACATTAAGTGGATGTTGCCCCTGTCCGTATCATGGGACGCGCACAGAGACAGCACCAGCCATAGTGTAAGGACTATTGAGTTTTAATGGAATCTAGAATGTAACAGGCTATTATTCGGTGGAAAGGATGGACTAGCTACTGGGCTATTGGATAAAAAATCGAACGCCTGTGTAACTTACACTTATTTCCGGCAGACGGTGACTCGCCCTATGCGAGATGGGCCCCCACAAAAAGCGACATCAAAAATGGCTCAAGTCAAGAGCAACACGCCTTTATTGGACTTTAAAGATATAGCCAACTCGCCACTTAGGTTTATACATCTACCCTCGAGAACGCTGCTCTAGCGAGCCCACTCTGGAGGGCCGTTTAAGGCACCTAAGGGGACTTGTCCCACCTGGCCACAGGGGGACAGGTCCCCTTAGGTGCCTTGACAGAGGGCACCCAAGGGGCACCCAGGTGCGTGGAGTAGCTACTCTCCAACATTTACTGTTCTTATTAAGATAGCTTTAATGATTTATTTTATTTATTTAATCTTAATTGCACAAAACACAAAAGTACAAAAGGCGGACTTAATGCAACAAAGCATTCTCTACCATTTTATACTTATTTATTTATATATAATTATAAATAACTAGTTACTGCATTACATGAAAAAAAAGCCCTTGAGACAAGAAGGATGCTGGCGCCATTTCCTCGTTGTATCGCAATGCTGATACGTTGTTCAAGGAAACCGCCAGCTCTTCGGTGTCTTTTATTTTTATTCCTTAATTTCTGTACGTATTTTATACATAGTGCTTATTATATTATTAGAACTCTATGAATAACTCCAAGAATTCTCATGCGGTTTCGACATATCTGTTCATACATACCTACAAGCTCGAAGTAAGAAAGCGGCTGGTAATTAATGAACAAAATGGATATTTCCTGTTTAAATTTGTACCTTATACTCGATAAACAAATAATAGATTTCAGACATCATATAACTTTAAGCAAAAAGACCAAGGTAAACGATGGACTCGACGTTAATGTTAAAGCCTATTTCCCTCCAGCCCAGTCTTAAAAACATATTCCAGCGCAGCGGTGAACAGTAAGGAAATAAAATCGGAATAAACATAATGGCGTTCACGTACAAAAACTTTAGCACTTCCATATACCGATACAAGTGGCACCGTTGGAGAGATTGTAAAGAGCCCAGGTTTCGACCGAATTGCAGGTTTTCTCGTACAACGGCCAAGCAGATGGGCAAGCTATACTCCTCGGTCTTCCGTGTGATTTGACGTAACGGTTCGAATGTGGTCTGCGGCCTCTTCAGAAACCGGCTTGTTCGGTCCGCCGGGAGTTATCTAACCTGCGTGCGAGACTATTCGTAATGACTCTATAAATCAATTTGTAGACATGATCCGTCGTTGTCGTCGTATTTTGCCTTGTTGTTTATAAGCTCTTTTAGAGCCATAACAATCGCGCACATGCTGATGTCCGGGATGTTTTCGGTATAATGTCGGTTCCACTAGTCAACTCCGGCTCTAGTAGTTGTAGTGTATTGGTTGTCAATAAAAGCGCTCTACCTACCGTCATCACTTTGTAACCCGTCGTATGTATATAAGGTTAAAATTTCTATGAAAAAAGCTCCTCACGTCGGCTGCGCAGCGCCGCGCCGGGTCTAAAGGTCCGAGGCGCTATATAGCTACCTACGTAGCGGGTTGAGCGTTTGTTTGTCTGGAAATGGTCTTTAATTAATACAACTCTCCGTCGTAATAATAAAGGCCTGCTAACGATATGTCAATGTTGAGAACAATAAAAAGCTTATGGCTCTTGCCACAGGAGTAAGTCTCGGTAGCTCAGTTGGTCGAGTTTCGCTAAAGCAGAGTATATTTTATTTTTTTATTAATTTTTGAATATTATGGTATTTTTATTAAACAACTTTGCTAATTTCGTGACCTGTAACGTCGCATTGATGACAAAAAAATATGACCTAAGCAACAATTTGACACGTGCTTGTATAGGTTGTTTTAAGAGTTTAATTTCAATAGCCAGAGGAACACTGAACGGAAACTGATGTACTGGTAACGTCTGCTAGCGTCACTCATAATTTTTGAAATTTAAAAATCGACTAAATTAGTGGAATTACTCAATTTTTTTATGTTCTCCCAAGATTTTTTTATATTGATTGAGTGTCGCCCAAGGCCCTTGGGCGAGACTCGACCTTACGACTCCGAGATATTACATGTGCTCATCTCTCTGAATGCCATTTATTAATAACGTGTGTTATGACACATTTGGTACCTGTGAGCACATTTAGCGAATAAAATGGTAATCATCAATGAGAATTAGTTTAATAATACGAGCGTACCTAACTACCAAGAGGCCGGTAGTTTATATTTAATGTTATTTGGACGAAATTATTTATGATTGTGCACTTATCGGATTATACGAATAATTGGCATGGTGTCAACGTATCTGTTATCTGCTATGGCTGTTGTACACTGCACCTACAAGCGACTTACCATATTCATCGTCACCGGTCGTAATCGTCCACTGTTTAACAAAAATATGACGATACACTAGATTGGCATACAATTATTAAACGGACGTATAAACTACATAACAACACTTTTTGGAACTACTTGATCCAAACTTCTCATTTAAATTAATGTACATGTGTAGAGCACATTCTAAAATTAAAACTTTAGTGTGGTCGACGCGACCGCCCGAAGCTATCGTCTGAGTCTACTGCCGGACGTCGCCGCAGATGTCCATACTTGTGTGTCTGCCATTTTAATTACTTTCGAATAAACATTAAAATCACAGATTAAAGTTTCTATTCACGATATACTCCCACAATAAATATATACAACACTGTCGGTTTCAATCTACTAAGAAGAAGTTTGCACAGCCGGTCGTATCGTGTTGCAGTAGTTTCAGTTTGTTCAGCTCTAAACGTACAGCGCAGTGCGGCAAATCCTCGGTAATTCAACCAATTGGCGTCGAGCTCTGAGAACTATCGACCAATCACCACGTTCAAGGACAAAACTGCTGTATGCAACTTTGCTCAATTGAATGTTTTGTAAAAAACAACGCTTTCATATACAAAAATGAAGCTGAAGTGGCCGCATGACTATAGCACCTTTAAAAAGTAGGAAATTGTAACTTGTGAAAAAGCTAATAGGATAAAATGATCGTACCTCGCGAATATTATTTTTAGAAAATTTGTTAATTGTCATAGAAACCTATACAGTACCTAATATTGTGATTAAAAATAGATACAAAAATATTTTATTACGACGATAAAAGATGACGATGTTTCAAATAAAAGTTTGGGAAGAAGTTGTAATAAGTTTCTGTCAGATACATATATGTCATTATTGGTACAAGCTTTTTGCCGACTGTACTTCTTTGTACAATCTTTTTAACAAGTCATCATCGAGAGGATTCTAACGAGCCAGCCTAAAACCCACAGGTTTATCTTGTATATTTTAGGTGTTGCTATGGCTACCTTCTGGCTCCAGCATAAGACCAGACCAGAGGCAGGTACCAAAATATTGCATTGCCACCGTTCGTTCCACCTATATTAAATGTGCTTAATTTCAGTCCAATCGTCTAAAGATCGTCTGCTTCAAATTTGGGTTGCAAGATTTCACCCGAACCCACTTACATAGATACTTGTAGGTATTTGTAACTTTTATAAGCGTTGCAAGTTGTACAACTTTTTATTTAAATGCATTTTTTAAACAACACACAATTTATAAATAACAAACAATGACATAATAGTACATTTCGATACTGATGAAAAAAAATTTTTTTTCGACGAGGGTGAACGTTGGAGCCCGAGTGAAACGAGGGTGACAATCACCCGAGTCTTAAAGAAGTTTTTACATGAGTATCGAACCTAATTTTTCATAGCAAGTGCCTTAAAAAGTGAAATTTACGCACGCGAAGCCTGCGAAAAGTGAACTTTTTACGCACTAGTTAGGAAAAATTATTAAGTAACTGATTTTAAGATCTAACTTTGAAAATTATTTTTAATCAAGCCGATTTCGTCCAATCTAGTATCGAATAGGTACAGCAAAGTTCCTGGAAATATATTTCATATCATCATATTTCATGCTTTGCCAAACGTAATAGTTTCTCTTTAAAATATTTTTAAGTAGGTATCTAATGTCAATAATCAATTTGAAGCAATAAGTTACCATAAAGAGATCGAGGAGAGTCGACCAATGTAATAGGTATACATTCTATCTCCATCCACTGATGCCAACAAGATTTATACACCACTAACGATGGAGCAAAGAAAACTACCACCCAAACCAAAAATATAATTATGTAGAAAAAGATTCTCGACTATAGATATATTTCTTTCAGATAAGGAAAGGAAGCATCATGTAAGTAAACATTTTTAAATTATTAATCCCATATTTAATGCCCGTTTGAAAAGGTGTTTCATACTGACAGCATATTTGCTCAATAACAAGCAGGCTGTAAAAAATGGAAATCGAATACGAGTCCGTCGGCAGTGACAAGTCAGAGGTGCTACCGCCGGCACTCGGCGGCACCGGCGATGCGGTCGTATTCTTCCAGCGTCTGCGGCAGCGGCTGCCCCGCGGTCTCCGGCAGCAGCAGCGCTACAGCACCGCCCACCACTGCGGTCGCGCCCACCAGCACCAGTGGCAGCTCCCCCCACACGCGCTCCTAAAATAAACCATCATGTCACTTATGTTTTACGTGTTCCCTCGGCAAGTCGGCACATTTGCTTGGTGTACTGAAAAAATAGGAATCCTACGAGAATCCTAACCTGCTTACAACAAATATCATAGAAAGTAATATATCTCCGCAGAATAATAGAAACATTTGCAATATGTAATTTTATTGATAAAATCACGTATTGTGTTTTGTACACAATATACACATATATCATTTTAAAATTCAGTTCAGCCCAAGTCCATGTCATTTTATTATATGATATATGTTCGGTATGGTACTCGTAATACCTTTTAACCATTATGTTTGCGGACTGGAATAAAAGAGTTGACGCATGTAGTATCATAACATATGTAGGTACCTAATGCACTATCTATACTATTGCATTCATTAGCTCCGGCCGGCTTCCACTAGATTACTGCGCTGCACGCCATGTGTTACCGCTGGCAAAGGCTCTGCTCTCATTATACACAGTTCTATAAGAATTACATACAAAGTACACGAGGAAGGGTGCGAGCGCGGCGGCAGCGAAGCCGCTGACGTGCACGGAGGAGGCTACACGCTGGGGGGCATCAGCTCCGGCGTCTAATTGATCACAGCGTTGCACGCCATGTTATTACCACTAGCGACGCTTCTGGACGCAGTTCTATAGAGATTACTTACAGAGTACACGAGGAAGGGTGCGAGCGCGGCGGCAGCGAAGCCGCTGACGTGCACGGAGGAGGCTACACGCTGGGGGGCATCAGCTCCGGCGTCTAATTGATCACAGCGTTGCACGCCATGTTATTACCACTAGCGACGCTTCTGGACGCAGTGCTATAGAGATTACTTACAGAGTACACGAGGAAGGGTGCGAGCGCGGCGGCAGCGAAGCCGCTGACGTGCACGGAGGAGGCTACACGCTGGGGGGCATCAGCTCCGGCGTCTAATTGATCACAGCGTTGCACGCCATGTTATTACCACTAGCGACGCTTCTGGACGCAGTTCTATAGAGATTACTTACAGAGTACACGAGGAAGGGTGCGAGCGCGGCGGCAGCGAAGCCGCTGACGTGCACGGAGGAGGCTACACGCTGGGGGGCATCAGCTCCGGCGTCTAATTGATCACAGCGTTGCACGCCATGTTATTACCACTAGCGACGCTTCTGGACGCAGTGCTATAGAGATTACTTACAGAGTACACGAGGAAGGGTGCGAGCGCGGCGGCAGCGAAGCCGCTGACGTGCACGGAGGAGGCTACACGCTGGGGGGCATCAGCTCCGGCGTCTAATTGATCACAGCGTTGCACGCCATGTTATTACCACTAGCGACGCTTCTGGACGCAGTTCTATAGAGATTACTTACAGAGTACACGAGGAAGGGTGCGAGCGCGGCGGCAGCGAAGCCGCTGACGTGCACGGAGGAGGCTACACGCTGGGGGGCATCAGCTCCGGCGTCTAATTGATCACAGCGTTGCACGCCATGTTATTACCACTAGCGACGCTTCTGGACGCAGTTCTATAGAGATTACTTACAGAGTACACGAGGAAGGGTGCGAGCGCGGCTGCAGCGAAGCCGCTGACGTGCACGAAGGTAGCGCCCGAAGCGCGCACGCTGGTGGGCATCAACTCCGGCGTCCACTGGATCACGGCGCTGTACGCCATGTTGCCTAGGAAGCGTGCGCCCACTGCCATCACCACCGATGCCACTCCTATCATACAAACAGAATCTTTTGTTGCACTTCGGGGCCCATGCAATGACCACTTACGACACTTAGTTCTTTAGTTAACAGCATTGAACGGTAAAGTCTAATATTAACATATTAATGTATTTAGGTACATATATAGGAGTACATCATTGTCTTTTCAATCATTGTCTTCATTGATTGAAAAGACAATGACATTCATTGTCTTGCGGGTGGAAAGTGCTACGTTTCCACACTAGAATCGCAATATGGTATGTCCACCGAGTAGAACAAAGTACCGAAAATAACCTTATTTACCGACGCTTGAAACGAATACATAAGAATAGTAAATACTACTCTTAAATTATTGGAATTTATTGTAGTAACGTGATTATTATTTATTATACATAAAATATGTCCAATTGATTCAAATATTTAGAGTATTCGGTTCAAAAGTCGTCGCGAATAGCTAATAATCTACTATCATGTCAAGGAGTTTAGATCATTTCAATTTTTTTAATTGAATTAATTATTTACCAACCTCTAGGCACAAAAGCGCCGACAAAGGCAACTATTCCTCCTATGATCAAGGGCCCAGAAACTATTTTACGACGTCCAAGCCTGCAAGTAAAAATATTTATTAGAAGCATTACATTATATATATAAACATACTTTTAGCGTTTGCTGTTCTTATGTATGTAACTAAAAAGTTTAGTAGGGGTGACCTAGGAGGGTTACAACAAAGGTAAGTTCTCTACACAACTCTAAAATCTCGGCACCTGTAAACGTAGAAGTCTGGTAAAATGGCAGTTCTATACCACGCAGTATTTTTTCAATGTCCTCTATTTACATGTCATATGTTACGTATTTTATTCTTTGCATATGCATATATCATTAGTAACGCATATTGGTAGGTCTCCCGTCTCCCACGCAATCGGTTGCCCACTTAAGTTCGCTAAGTATAAAAATAGTAAAGTTAATTGGACGATAGTTAGTTCTATATTTGTTGCGTATATGCGACACCCAAGTTACAGTTTTCATACGATGTATCCCGTTCAACAACCATGGTTGGATGTAGGAATGGATATCAAAATATAGTTCTACTCGTTTCAGCTACTCCTGTAGCCATTACCGCGTTACGATCTAAGCTTGAAATAATATTTTATATTAGCATTAATTAGTATGGATACCTGTCTATCAGAAGAGCCACTAAAGAAATTGAAGGTATTTCTGTGGCGGCACTCAACGTGAATGCTATGAAGAAGTTCACGCCGAGGTGTTCCGACATCCGGAGCAGCCCGTCGAACACTAGCGCGCAGGACATAAAAGCGATAACAAGGTATAGCACAGTTTTCCGCAATCCCTTCGTTTTAAATATCAGTGATAAATGTTCATCTCGGTGAGTGTATGATTTAGCGACGATCTGGAAACCAATCATGTCAACGTTATTATATGTTTCACACAGTACATAATTATGATTAACAGGCACTACCTATGAACATTAATTAGCAGGTCTTGACTATTATAAGCCCTGAGGTAATAAAATAAAAATATAGGGGATAATTATAATACATACATAACATACAAAATATTTATAATTTGTTGAAACGGACCATGGGCCCCTTGGCCCTAGAGTAAATACGCCCTTGGACACTTTAAGGCTTGGGCAAATAGCCGCGTTTTGAGAGCTTGTTTTTGAGAGCGCGACACCGGTGGGGGTAATGTAATGAAATAAGGCACACATTCGGACGACAGCGTCGCGCCCCGCTGCGCCACGCTCACAAAACGCGCCTATGTGCCCAAGCCTTTACACTCTTTACAGCTTCGTAGAAGTTTGAGGTATATTTTTATTTAACCCGATAGCTAACAGTTCGCCGTTTTACTGGACAGTCTCCTCGCTAAATCAGCATCAGTACAGATTATGCCACCAATGAGAGTGTGCAATATTATAAATACATATTGTAAAGATAATAATCTAGGTACACGACTTTTGTAGAGAGGAAAGATTAGATTGTTTGTTTGTATTAAATAGGCTCTGAAACTACTAGGCCGATTTAAAAACAATATTATTTATTTATAGCCCTGGCGAATTCCGAGACAACGCGAGGAAGATGATTATTTATTTATAGACGGAATAGGAAGGGTAGCATGAAGCGAGTTCAACGGAAGCAGATTTAAAGACTTTTTGGTAAAAATTGAGATCATGAGAATAGTCATAGTTTTTTATTCATGAACAATACAAGATTGTGTTTGAAATGAAAAGAAATGTAAAGACGAGACATTATGGGTATCTATGTATATCGCATGAAGAACGAACTTTTCTATTTTATGGACTCTTAAAATGCTAAAAGTTACCAATGAGTAAAAAAAGTATAGGTACAACTTTAAAACTTTGTTAAATGTTACATAACATAACTCAAGCACTACTTACTATAAATTCGTCGAGAACAGTTTGAGAAATTTTAGTTTTGTTGACCTTTTCAAATTTATGAACAATTTTTACAGCTTCATCAACTCGCCCCTTGGAAATCAACCACCTGAAAAAGAATTCCCAACGGTTATCTATTTGTTACGGTGACGGTGACTGAATATATATAGACACAGCTCTCCATACAAAAATGCCTTCCAAAATTGACCCCAGGCGCACTGACACTGACAGCAATCCCCTCTTCATAAATTGTCAGAGCAGCTTGGAGTTTATCCAATAGACAATTTCGCGCTATTTAAAAAAAGTTGTGATTGGTTAACAAAAGTTTTAAGCGTCAAACCTCATGCGCGGCGTTGCAATATTATGGCGTTGTCAAACTTACAGGGATGATACTAACCGAGATGGAACCAATTTATATAAGTTTTATTTTGACACGATTTTGCTATTAAGATTACGTTTGTCCATACTTTATAAGAAGGTATAGTAATGTCGTATTGGACAACACTCCCACGATTTTGCATTACGACATTGCCTCAGTTATCCTCCAGTAGGTGCCACGGGATAATGTCGCTCGGGAATATCGGAGGTGAATTTTCGTAAGTTTTTGCGCGACTAAGTCCCGTTTATCGTTATACTCAAAAGTTGAAACATAATATTAATGTGTATTACATATGTATTTTGGAATAATCGTAATAGTGTGAGTACAGTCAAGGTGTTGAATTTCCAACCCACTAAGGTTCAATATCGTATTATCGTATAGCAAACTGTCACCATAAGAGCAAGCTAGAATAAGACGTTACTTTCATATATCGCATGAATTTTTTTGTTTATACTAGGCAACAGATTAATAAGATCGACGTGGAGTACTGAACTTTGGGATGTAAAGACATTTTGCCAACAATAGACGACAACTAAGTCTATATTCATCTTTTCGTTCTTGCAATATTCAAATGATAGTAACGCAAAAAACGAAATTTCTTTAAAAAACTCACTAAGGAGCTTGAACCGCTTTCAGATTTAGAAAAGAAAATGATAACTTTTCACGAAGAGGTTATCTGTAATATGCAATCCTATTACTGAAATACAATTTTCGACCTTAAGGCATCGCGAATCTCTAACGGCAATTCAATGATTGCCCATTGGGGCAGAAAACTGAAAAATATAATTTATAATAAATAATAAATCCTTTCCGCGGCCTCCGGGAAACTAGAATGATTATGACGAAAAGTTTACCAGCAGCACATTTATAGCGTAGGTATTTGCGTTTTTAAATAAAAACATATAATAGGAATTGCTCGTTACTTGAATATTATATTAATAGTTTACTTACTAGTAGAAATGTTGCATAACATTATCACCATTTTGTCACTCAGTATCATAAAGGCATAAGTCATTATAAAACTAGTATAGAGTTACGACATTTGGTTCACCGTATTAGTCTATATATCAATATGTTACTTTCAATAATTGTTTATCTTCTTCAGGGTTAAACTTACACATTCCAATGGATCCCATAGATTTTCTTGTATTTTTGTGGAGTTGTTCAGGGACCATTTTACCGCAGAAGAAAGCATTTTATATGTTTTTTTTATTTAACAATTTTATATTACCTGACATCTTATGTCATAGAAAGCTTCTGTACTACTAAAGCTGTCAAACTCCGCTGTGGCTCAGTCAAACGTTCGCGGCACACTAGCCATGGGGTCATTTTTGAGCTCGAGTCAGGTTTCTATAGTATTACTAGTTCGTTGATTTGTTACATTTTAAATAACATGCAGTCAGGTATGAACCGCGGTATATAGGACTGCGGTTTGCGTCAGCCGTATACTCGTATAGGTACTATGTCGGCATGTTACCCAACACTCTCAGGGACCAGGAAAGGTGCAGCGATCACGAGCAACATGGGCAGCGAGGTGACCAGAATGAAGGTCCTCCAGTCACTGAGCCACAGTGCCAGCCACGGGAGCACCAGGCACCCGCCTCCAAAATACAGCGCGATCGACATGTTGGCCACCCACGACCGATGCTTGACGCCCACGTACTCCAGCGCTGCATAAAATATACAATAATAATAAAAATGCCTAATTATAACAAAAGTAGATATTAGGAAATTTCTAACAATTGTCTCTGTCACTCTCATGACGTTAAATTGAATTGGAGTAAAAGAGAAAGATACCCGAAATTGTCAAACTTCGATGTTCGCAGTATCTAAAGATCCAGACAAAACAATGTGCAGCACTTTAAGAGGATACCATAGTTATACATATATACCTAGATATTTTTCTGGCAGGTACTACATTTGCTTATAGTGTATGCCACAATAAAAATATCCTGTTATCGATAGCTACACACAACCACAGTCTTATATCGGCTACCTACCTAGACGCCGCCGCGTGCCACCGATTTTGAACGAATTCAAAGTAATCCATACTTACACTTTTGATTCAATTAACTTATTATAATTTGCAATGTAGGTACCTATATATACCAAATTGTGTGTAAAACATAAATAAATTGATAGTTTTGTTATTTATAGTTATCTATTTTTACCGCTCCCTATTGCCCTATTTTTGGCTTTGTATTACCGGTACCTGTAATGTTGAAGTGGTACTATCGACTATAGATGTTTTTATTTTGTTTGTCAATCACTTAAATATCGTTCGTGCTAGAAAAATATTTAGGTGTACTTATGAAGGACAATTTTATCAATGTAGGAGGCTGGACGTAGTTAAATCTATATATTTTCTGCATGTACCTACGTACATGTATTTTTTGCAATGCGTCAATAAACTTGCTGTTATATTTTAAAAACGTCTTTTGAAATACAGACAGAGCCACTTGATAATATATAATAAAAAATAAATATACAAAAAAAACATAAAATTAATAGGTAAAATTTAATTACCTGTCACACCGTACTCACTCAGTTTATCCTAATAAGGATATGTTAGGTCACATTTGCGCGGTTACAATAGCTCTTCCATGTTATAATGTGCCACAGAATGTGCTCACGCATACGCATTAGTTTCCGTGATGAGTAGGTATTTTGCACAAATATATGTAATCGTACAAATCATTAGTTACGGTAATGAAGTTGAGGCACTTTGCATGATACCACTCGTACCTTATGTATTGCTTCAATCTAAATTAGTGTTATGGCCTTAGACTCTATTAGGCTTAGAGGATCTAATTTCTTACCAAGAATATACATAAACAGAAAACAGCCGTCACAAGACATTCCAACCAAGAACCGGCACGCAGAGAAGTCCCAGAAACCGGTGGTAAAGGTCATGGCCACGCCGCCGACACATCCCAGGATGTTGGACACTGAAACATAAACAGTCTCATCGTCAGCGGACTAAATTATGAAGAAAATACGGGCAGGGGGAAGCAGTTTTTAAGTTTCTTAAGTTACCTATAATTAGGCAAAGTGACAATGTGTTGCTACAACCAGATAACATGGTTCCAATTCACCTGAGTCACCGATTTCTACATAAATATCAACAGTGGGTTAAGAAAGTAAAATACTTACCAAACAGAGCTGGTATGCGTCCGAATTTGTCAGCAAAGTATCCGAGCAGTATTCCGCCCACCATGGAGCCCAGGATGCTTATGGTCTGGGACCACGGTATCAACGAAGCGTTGTTGCACACCCATTCGCGCTGCACACACATTTCAGATAGATACAGTAGAAAAAAAAGATTTATTGACTCATCATCATCATCATATCAGCCGTAGCACGTTCACGCTGGACATAGGCCTCCCCCAATGGCGACCCGCATTTACCGGTATTGTGCCACCGTCATCCAGTGGATTTCCGCGATCTTTACCCAGTCGTCGTTACACCTTGTGAGGGTCTGCCCGAAGCGCGCCTTCCGGTAGGTGGTCGTCACGCGTGAACCTTTAGGTACGTCCCAACAGCCTTCGGTTCTGCGTACAATGCCCCAGCCACTGCCACTTAAGTTTATCGATCCGGAGGTCGATTCAAGGAATAATTTTACTAACACTTGTTTCAAGTTATTTTCGAATTTTGATATACCTAACAACAATAATTATAAGGAAACTAGAAAATTAGGTAGGTATACTACTTCTTTCAGGGAATAAAAATCTCTTATATTTTAGATTTCAATTTAATCCAAGAACTGTTTTCTTATGTCGAATAATCAAAAACAAAATCTGTTTTCATTGAAAGATAAATTGAACCTAGTAATATAATAACATTTCTAAATTGTGACATTTCATCAATATCGCATTCCTCGGCTAAAGAATAAGCGGGGGAAAGTATGTAGCCAGCCTTTGGGCACCCTTCCGCAAAGGACAGACTGAGGGGGCTTAGATTAGTGAGTGTATTTATGATGTAGTTTTTGTTAGTTTTATTTATTAGGAATAATCGTAAGCATTGTATACGTACAGAGTACCTACAATAAAAATAATACTGTCACAATCTTAAATTTAGATAGTAGGTAAGGTAGTTTTGGTGGTTGTTCTAAGGCATAGGTATATAAATCTTGCATCAAGTTATAGTACTTGAGACATACGAGTACATATACCTCTAGCTTATTTCAATAAACACCTTTTCTTTGTATAATATAAATACCTCACTACACCTACCCACTAAAGACATAAGAGTAGTACCTCTAGTAACTACGCGGTTAACTCAGTGAATTTACAAGCAGGAAAATAAGTATGAAAACGAGGTACCTGAATAAAATTTAATTACCTACCTGTCACACCGTACTCACTCAGTTTGTCCTACTAAGGATATCTTATAAGGTATATATAGATCACAATGACAATTTGCGCGGTTATTGTAGCTAAATATCGTGTCGGTTATTTATTGGTAACACACGTACCTACCTAGGTACTGTATCAAAATTTCAAGATGATGGTAGGTAGTTTTGACATGTTTTATACATATATATTTTTTTTTATCATAAAACAATTTGAATTATATAAGTGTTAAATGTAGCTACCGGTTCTTTAATTGTTTGCCCTTATTGTTACATATAGTATGCAAAAAATGGCAAAGTCAGGCTTCTCAGAAATGCTATTAAAATTCCTTAGAAACAAAGGAAAAATGGAAAAATAAACTGCTTCGGGTGAGACTCGACCTCCCGATTCTGGGATATATACCCATCCTTCTATCAACTGAGCTACTGAGGCTTGCCTAAAGGCTGCGAATTTCTCCACCATATCCTTCAATGCCCTTAGCGACATCTACCGTAAATACGTTGACACTTTAAAGTTCTTCGCCAATTACCTGTCAGGGAGCGAACAAGTCGCATACAATGACATATCCTGAAGTTCCTAAACATACTCAAAAGGCATCAAACGCAAGTGCCAGTTCCGACACGTTGAAGGGCGAGACTCCGACGTAATGTTAAGTTAACACGGGGCCTTCCTCGGTACAACTTTCAACACAAGATTGACATTTTATCAACATATTGATCATGTATAATCTCGAAAAGCACTTGTCTTTGTTTTCGATAGGCTAAACATTTTTATATTTTTAGTCCGTAGTCTAATAAAATTTAATTGCATTGTGTCATGTAAATAAAATTTAGAAATAAGCCCACTGTAAATATAGTTCTTGTACAGTCAAGTGTAAAAATTCGTTCACTGCCAAAGTTTGAAAAATATGTACCAAGCAACTCTATTATATATTTTTGCACTTGTCTGTACTACTTAAGAATAACCAATAACTTGCATGGTTGACTAAAAATGTAAGTTGGTTAATAAATAAAATAAAATACATTATCAGTGGCAAAATTTTTGAATTCGAATGCAAAGACTATCAAAAATCGACGATATTACGCCTATAAAAATAAAGCGACTATCAGCATTTTAACTAGATATGGCTTAAACACAATAATTACATACCTCACTAGACACTGTAGTATATGGAATTTCATCGAAGAGGAACTCCCAACCGCTCTGGCAGGGAAGAGTGGGCGAGCCGGGCGCCGGCGGCGACAGCGTCTCCAGCACCTCCGTCCAGTTCACGTCGAACACCACGCAGTGCTCGAACCCGCCTCCCGGGGCCGCCGGTATCGACAGGTTTCGTCTGATCAACACAACCGGTGTTCACATACTCTGAAGGTATTTTCAGATTATTATCTACTATAATTTCGATTTGGTTACCCTAGCTGTACACCAACACTGTTGATATCTACGAGGGGATTGAAAAGTTCGAAAGCCTATGATAGAATGAAATGATTAAATAAGCAATATTAACTATTTTAATTTTTTAAACGATCTCTCAATTTAATTCATTTATCATTTTCTTGTAATGCTTTTATGCTGTTGAAATAGTTATTACTGCAACAAGAGAGCAAAGTTGTTTTTTTTTTTGCGAGTGTTTATTTTGAGTCCCGTGTAAGCGAAATATTCTATAATTGAATCACGGGCGTAGCGAGTATGAGAGAGATGAGATGAGATAAATGGCCTGACTAGGATTCGAATCTGTGACCATCGGCTTCATAGGCAGGGTCATTACCCACTAGGCCAGACCGGTCGTCAATTAAAATGCTACTTTGTCCTGGAGTGACGAAAGTAGCAACTTTCCTCACTCCCTGAAAGTGAGGCAAGTCGCACTTTCCTCACTCCCTGGTGTGAGGTGCGATAACTAGTTAGATTTAGTCCATAAACCCACAACGTATCTTAATTGCAATTTTCGATATACTTAGTTAGGATATCAGGTATGATAGGATAATTAAGTAAACCAGATATTTTAGAATAGAAGGTAGAGTATATGTTAAGGTCTGATGATTTTGTGTCGCCGAGTGTACCTACCTTAATTCCCATCCCAGGCCATCCAGTTCCGGAACACGGCACCAGTGTTGTTGGGGCGTCACTGTGATGAACAAGTGACTCATGTATACAAATGACCATAAAAACCCGAATGGAAGCATCCCCACGAAGAGAAGTCGTTGATAGAGTCCCATCTCTCCCACTTCTTTAATAACTTCTTGAAGTGCTGCTCCGACATCTTTTGCCTCTGCACTTTCTGCAGCATTAACTTCCTATAAATATTAACGTATTAGTACCTACTATACCCGACCTATACTCACATTTTATACAATATACATTATACAATAGTCAATACAAATAGGTACGTTGATAGAAACTAGATGCAACCTTGTTTTTCATATCTATATCGATTTTATTTATAATTTTTGTTATGCGACTGTATCTTTTCACGAACGTACGTTTCAGAGTAATGAGGTTATCGTACCTTCCTTATCATAATTTTAAAATTATAGATTAGAATGACGTAACTAGGAATTATTGATTTTAATTAGTCGTCACCTCGGTAGGGTATTAAAACTTCAAATGCCTGTAGTGGGTGCAAATGTGTGAGCTCAACCGGCATTGCAGGGGTTAAACAGAGTAGCTCCACTCCTATGAGCAGGTCCAATAATTTCTCACTCATCTCGAACATACGCAATCCATTATTTTTTACGCCATCGTAAACTTCTTCATCGTTAAAATCGTAAAGTACACACAATGGCACAAACAAGACAAAAAGTGTGAAATTAGAGTCATTGTTGTATATTTCTAGAATAACCCATTGTACTTAACAGATGTTATTAGGCAAGCCACATTTCGTTCGTTAAATTAAAATTAAGTATCTTTTGTAGGAAAAACAATTCGTTCAATTACTAGATCGGGGTTGGTTAACATATCTTACGAATGCTGTACCTACATAGTTTAGGTACATTTTAAAAGCAGGAATGCTTATCATGCCTACCTATGAAATACCGTTAGCCCGAAATCATATATTTCTTGTTAGGGGTTTTTCCATAGATACCTACGCATTTTTTCCTATTCTACACAGGTATATAAATCGCAGTTAATTGTTTTCGGTTTTAATAGTATAAACTGTAAAGTTAGTAAGTAGGTAATTGAGGTACCTACAGAAAAGTACCTATATTACAGGATGTTTCAGTTACAAAATAATAAAGAAATAAAGTAAGGTTACACAATTCAAATACGAATTTTCATTTTCCTTTTAACTATGTATTTATTAAGCGCATTTTTCACTCACATATATTTCATCGTGACTTAGTTTTTTTGTTTATTTACTTACATTTTTATATCATTCGGGACTAGGTATTGATTTAAAAAAAAACCGAACCGATTTACCGAACCCTATCGAGCGCCAAATTTCTTAATTCAGCTGTCAACTTAAACAAATACTAAAAACCGGCCAAGAGCGTGTCGGGCCACGCTCAGTGTAGGGTTCCGTAGTTTTTCGTCCGCCTCGGTAAGTGCTCCCACTTCAGAGTTAAAAATGGGCTATTTGATACATTGTTGTTGACATATTAATATGAAGTACAGAACCCTAAAAACGGGCCCACAAAGGACGGTGACAACTAAAGAAAGAGTGTTAGGTCCCAACTATACATGGAAAATTCGAAAAAATGTTGTCAATTTCAGTCCCACCACGAGTAGTAAGAAGGGGTTGTAACATGGAGTGATTACCAGCCAGCGTCATATGAAGTCAGTCAGTCAGTTTCAACCTAATGTATGGGCACTGCATGCTCCGACTCCATTAAATCAGAAAGAATCTTAAAACCGCCATGTAGGGTATGAGCGTTCCACATACAGCGACATCTATAGGCAAATTAAGTAAACTATGCGCGCGTAAGTGTAGTGTAAGTTTCTTTTGACGTAAAAAATGTCTCGAATGCGTAAGTGATACTGATATAATATGAGAGACGGTCGTATTGGGCGATGAATATAAGTGCAGATTCTTATTTACGATTAAAACTAAACGCGGAATTAAACATAAAACGGAGGGGCTAACGCGAACAACGATATTCGTAAATTTCAGATGATTATCTCTGTCACTCTCTTAACGCCTTAATTGGAGTAAAAGAGAAATGCTCGACATATACGAACTTCGATGTTCGCGGTACCGGGCCGGAAGTGATGAAGCAGTGTGTCTTGTCATTCAATAGAGATTTTGACAGCCATATCTTAGGGAATAAGGGCTAATTTATTAACAATTTGTAAGAAACTATCGCCTTAACGACTTTAGTGCTGGAATAATATAAATTACCTATTTTGCTCGCAAAAAAGCCTAAGATATATGCAATCCTGCGGCGCTTCCGTCTTTCTCGAGGAAAGCAGAGACCATTTTACCAAAAACGCGTAAGATGTATGAAATCCTGCGGCGCTTACAGTTTTTTCGAGTTGATAAAGTTTGTATGGAGGAACAATATTTTCGTTTTTTAGTATATTACTTGATTTTTTTTCATACTTTCCCACCGTTTAAACCTCTCCTGAGCTACTACAAATATTTCAAGACCAAAATTAGCCAAATCGGTAAAGCCGTTCTCAAGATATAGCGTGACCAAGAGAAATAGGGGTTCACTTTTATATATATTATTTTTTCCAAAAACTATTGAACCTATCAAGTTCAAAATAAATTTCAAATAATTTTGAAAGTTTATGTAAAGTTCTACTTTTGAGATTTTTTTCATATTTTTTAAACATGTGGTTCAAAAGTTAGAGGGGGGGGACGCACTTTTTTTTACTTCTGGAGCGATTATTTCCAAAAGTATTTACATGATCCAAAAATGATGTTAGTAAACCCCTATTCATTTTTAAATACCTATCAAACAATATATCACACGTTGGGATTAAAATGAAGAAAAAAATCACTCCCCACTTTACATATAGGGAGGGTACCCTAAGAAAACATTTTTTTCCACTTTTTATTTTTCCACTTTGTCGGCGTGATCGATATACATATTACCACCAAATTTCAGCTCTCTAGGGCTAACGGTCACTGAGATTATCCGCGGACGGACGGACGGACGGACGGAGGAACCGACATGGCGAAACTATAAGGGCTCCTAGTTGACTACGGAACCCTAAAAAAGTAATTAATTGCTTACAGCGCCGCCTATTATGATTTGTGTAAACTACTTATCTGCTTCTTTTAAAAAATATGGCGTCATCAATAAATCAATCGATGATTTGGCCAATTTCAAGTAAAATAACATAGTTATATGTGACCGTCCATAAGAAAAGGTCCCTTATGGCAGTTTCTAGTTACGGAGATATTGGCGTTTTTGTAAAACCCTTCAAAATTATCATTTTTTAGTTCTATGCAAAATAGTAAAATATACAAAAAGGGGTATGTTTGTACCTTGGTGTCAGCTATGTACGTTAATTATTTCTTTATTAAAATTGAGTTCAAAGTTTAGTAGAAAAGGTCCCTTATGGGAAATTGCATACAAAAATGACAAAGCTCAACAGAAAAAATAATTAAAATTGTTGTATTTGTTTACAATTTTTGCTTATTTTGTATACTATGTCAGTGGCAAACAAGGATACGGCCGTCTTGATGGTACCTAAGCAGTCACTGCAGCCTATAAATGCGTGCAAAATGCAAATCCATGGGACTCATATCTGATATTATAAACAAGATTAAATTATATACATAAGTATAATAACAAAAAGGGCTTTAGGTACCTAAGTACCTACGAGCATTTTAAATTTTACTTTACGTGTAGGTAGGTACTACATTTTTCGACTGACTTCAAAACATCTCGACGGCTTCTGCACTAGATGTAACCTACAAAACGTAAAAAACCTACCTACATGTAGCTACTGTGGTGAACTCGGCCACAGGAACCGAATACGAAATGGTGTTTTCTCAAACATGCAACGAAATATCGTCTTTACATTCCTTATAATAGACTCGGAAGTATGGTTTTTTTAGCACGGCAAGTGAAGGGGACGGAAATGGAATTTCATATAAAGGCCTAGGTCTGCAAAGTAACTTTTTTTCGTTGATTATCCATACGAGACAAAGATGGCGGGTGTCATAGCAAACAGTTAGTTGTGATTTTGCGAATTTCATTCACGCTCGCTCGGCCGTATATACCCACTTGGCCGAAAATCCTCATTTTCCCGGCTTTTGATGTAATGGAGATCAGTCAAATAAATTGGTAGTAGTTCCACTTATCGCAATAATTTCATATTCCAACAATGAGAAATAAGGGGTCTGACCGTGATTTTTGACCCCCCCCCCCCCCATACACACCCCTACCCCGAAGGTGAGGGGGATCAAAAATCACCTAAAATGTCCTTACGTGATTTATGAATGGTTCCTTAGTAGTAACGGACTGTTAACAGCACAGATATTGTGGTCTCGTTCGGCTTTCGGGATCACTAGGTAGGTACTATGTGGATTATTTAACGTTAACTTTAAATGAAAATTACTCATAACAGATCAATATTTTTAGAAAATTTATAATAACATTTTTTCTTCGGATTGCTGTTTTGATACAAGATTAGCAAATAAATTATGTTAATATTGTGCCGTATTGTAATTATCAATATGTTTTGTCTATGGTTGGTCATAAGGGCCCTTTTCTCAAATGTATGGGAGCGAAATTGTGATTTTTACGTAACTTTGATCGTGTATAAATAAAAAAGTGTGACCTGTAGAATAATAATAAGACTTTTGTGATACTCCTGTGGACTGATTAAAATATAATTTAGAACATACTATACCCAATTTGTTATTGTTCTAGGAAAGATGTAACTGATAATAATAATCACATTTTAATTAAAAAATAATAATTCGTAGCCTATGTGATTTTTGTTTCTATCCTAAAATGTAAGCTCAAATATGTTCTACTATATAAAATGGTTCTGATTACAACATATTAAAGGAAAAGTCGAAAAATATTTTTTTAATAGTTTCGTCCATATGAGCGTGTTGCTATTTTCAAAGGCTATTTTTTCATGATCTGGAAGTCACATTAAAAAAACAATAACTGGGTTCTAAAGAAAAAACCCTTGAGATACGAAATCAATCATCATCTATGTAACTTCCAATGGGAACACACTTAAAACTAGTTTCAAACTTCTTTTGACGATTTCTCAAAAGTGCAGTTTTAGCATTTGTAAGTTTAATGTTTTTTATAAAAAAAAGTATGGGACTTAGAGTCATGATTTTTTTTGTATAAGATAGCTTATTTAATGTAGATTTAGGATCTGTGCTTAACTCAATACCTGCCATAAGGGACCTTTAGCCATGGACGGTCACATATACTTAACTACGTACCTAGATGTGTATGTATGTAATAGTGAGTGTGTATTATTATGGGGCATGGGGTTATTTTATTACACGTATTACGCATGCAGTTCATTTTGCGGGAGAGGGTGCAAAAAGAGCTCATGTAAATAACAAGAAGGATGAAGCTGTCCGTTGCTATACTAATTAGACTTGATTCATAGATTAGACGATACACCTCAAATACATCTAGTTAAAAGATATAAGGCAAATGTTATGCTGCCACCACACATTCGCGCGAGTAGCGAGGCGAATGGCAAAGCGAAACGCGAGCACGCATGTGTACGCGGACGTCTCGCTATCCCTCTCGTCCCACACATCGCGTTTTTGTATAGACAAAATCTCGTCGAACGTTTCGACGAATAGTGAGGCGAGTGACGAGCCAGCATGGGTTTCGGGCATCTTTCTCTTTTACTCCAATTAAAGTAGCATGCTCTCATGACACTTATGAGATATGCTGGCTCGTCACTCGCCTCGCTATTCGTCGAAATGTTCGAAGAGACTTTGCCTATACAAAAACGCGAGACGAGGTGCGAGAGGTATAGCGAGACGTCCGCGTACACATGCGTGCTCGCGTTTCGCCTCGCCATTCGCCTCGCTACCAGCGCGAATGTGTGCCGGCAGCATTTCACTTTAATTCTCATGTCCCTCTGGACAGAGACAATCGTCCAAAATTCACGAATATCATTGTTCGCGGTAGCTCCGCTGACTGACGCGGGCGTTTCGATTGGCGTGCGATGGCGATGCGAGAAACGAGACGAATACCAAAATTACCAAAACGTCCGCGTACACATGCATGCTCGTGTTTCGTCTCGTTAGTCGTGCGAAAGTGTGTCTTGCTATCACTAGCGGCACATTATATTTCATTGAGCGAAAGTAAACCTCAAATCAATCACAATAAATTACATTTTAATTATTGGAAATTTTCACAAAACTTGGTCTTCCTAATATCAAGTCTTCAAAATTCCGAAAGCCTGTAGGTGCCTGACAGTTTCCGATTCCTGAACGATATGAAAATGACAGCTAAAGAAAAAACATAATATAGTCGATGAGTGAGTAGCGAGTTGAGTAAGCTCAGTCGCAATTAGTTATCTATATTTATAGTTTATTTATATTCCTGAGCTTATACGTTTATTTTGCTACTTGCAGGCGCTACATGTTGCCTGAAAATTGTGTCTGTAAAATTTAAACCGTTTCTATCGGAATTATCATCTGGTAAAGTGCTGGTGTAATTTTATTAATGTAGGTATGTACTTATGTTCACACTGGTTATTTTGTAGCATACTTGCTTAAATGAGTTATTGTTGTCGTAACAAAAAGTGTTCCAAGGCCGTCCATGTGCATGTGTTCCAACGATTAATTGAATTAGTAGTGTAAAGTATGTGCTGTTCAGCAGCCGCGCCTCGCATGATGCATCGCGAAACCATTGTCTTTGTGCTAATGCGCCTTGTCGTCATTACGACACCGCATCTAAGTTAGAGTTAGTACAGCCAAGTTCCTTCAGTTACTGGTATAGATCTACTCATTTACAATAAGAAATTATTATAAATAACTAAGTGTCTATAATATTGTTCAATTGTTATTATATACCTGATTTAGTCATTATTGACTTTACATCCTTAATAGCAAAAAATACAAGTAAGACAATTGTCATGCACATGTCATGATAGAAACACAGTTACAGAAAACAACAGAGTAAACAATGTTTTGTACAGTACTGTTGGCCTAGTTAGCTGTGTTTACCTCAGGTGTTGATCTGGAGCATTACAATAATACTTCCAGTTGGTAACAGATGATAATATCATTAATCATTAAGTATTTCTCACTTGTTATACTAATTGTTTAGCTTGTGGTGTTATCTTATAGTTATAATACTGTTTGCTGCTTAATTTGGCTAATATCTCATGATTTTAATTGAATATGCTCTAATTAAGGCATATCACTGTACTGAAAACTGTTATATGTCAACTAAAAAGGTAACAGGTAGTTGCACATGATATCGCAGATGTTGCAAACTGCTTTACATTGTAACTTTAGCTGTACATTGTATGCAATTTTTTTGGTTTCTTCCCTGGATGTACTTGTATAAAGTTTTACTAAGACAATAAAGAAACAATTTGTACTAAATTTGCTAGTAATTATCTCTCTTGTTATGATTCATATTCCCTGTATAAACCTATTATGGTTGACACCTAACAGAGACTGACATTAAAATAGTACATTTCATAATTCTCATATGGGTTTTTTGTTTGAGGTAATAACTACATACATTTTCGATATTGAATCTTTTTTATTATTCATCACAATGTCACCCAAATCCCAAGATCTGACCTCTGTCTGTTTAGGTAGTTAAAAAAAGGTAAACAATCTTGCCATGTTGTTTTAATGAAAATCACTTTTTAAAAATCAGTGACTATTAACTTACGAAAGCAAAATAATGTAAATAACCATATGTGATTCATAATTGTCACATACTTGTCATGTTTTATTTTTCAAAACTGATTTTCAATAAAAAGACATATCAAGATTGTTTACAGTTTTTTAACTACAACATAACATCTTAAAAAAAGAAAGTGACCAAATTTATTTTTGTCAATTTAATGGACCATAATAATTGGAGACACTTTAATCTAGGGATCCTGGGTAGAAATGATGTCATATACCTACCCAAAACAGAAACGCTCAGTTGCAAGTTGATATATCAAATATGACAAATATGTATTTTTTGCTATTCTACTGATGTGTTGAGTTCATATAATTTGCAAGGATTTGAACGTAGTTACATTATTTTTAATGTGTTAATAATTTGTATAACTTCACTGCTCAAGCGCTCAGCATTTGTTTACATAGCTATCTACTCCATATTCTTTTTGTATTTAAACTTGTGGACCATGCTAACAATAAAATGGTTTATTATACAAGCTTTTATTGTGTATCACTTCAATGTTATTAATGTCATTATTGTATATAATATAGAAAATATATATTTGTAATTTGAACAAACACTGTCTGTCCAATGCGTAACAAAGCTCAGCTGGGGCATAGTTATACCTTACATTAGTATCATCATTTTTGTTTAGAATTTTGGGTAAGTCTTAGCAAAAATAACCACATTACCACAAACCTTTTTTCATGTTATACAATTAAGCAAAACTAGAAATGCTGGTCATATAGGTGAAACACGAGTTTTATTGGCATCAAAATTTTCAGTGTGATGAACAGAGCAGCTGAAATGTGAACATCAGTCACAGCGACACCAGCGTGACACTAGTTCGCGCAGCATGGCGTGGCGCGCGCTCGTGGCCTGCGTCGTGGTGCTGCTGGCGCCGGCGCACGGGACCGTCGTCGTCTACACCCAGGACATACCACATACAGTAAGGCCTTATTAGTGTTTCCTAATACCAGCCCCAGTTACAGATTACTAACATATGTCATACATTGAGTACTTGGGCATAATCCTAATGACTTCCTTCTTTTCCTTCTGGCTAAGTGTCTCGTGATATGTATCTTGGGCATAAGATAGACCCTTTCTTTTTGTAATTAATACAGTTAAAAAAAGCCGCGAAGGCAGTACTGCGTGGAGATTACTGTCGCTGCTGACTAATGCTCGGCCTATCGACGCTGCCAGTGGTGGCCGACTAAATCGGTGCTTTTTTACCTGTTCCGCGCCAAAGACTGATATAACGGCACCACAACGATAAAGACTGATATATGTGTCACGGACCACACAGCAAAACAGACCTGCACAAATTTTAATTTAAGTTTTGACATTTCGATAACGTGGCGTCTGAGGGATAGCTTTTGCGTTTGACATGGATATTATTGAATAAATCGAACCTTCACTTTAAACCCACCTGTCGCTCAACATACCTCAACAAGCTGGTAGTTATTTAAATCTTCGAAACCTGAACGTAATGTAAACTATAATCTAACTTATGCGCCTGTTGTTCTTGCCCTGTCGCGCCGCTGGCGCGGTGTCGCCCAGCGTTCATGACGCCTTTCTTTATATTTTTATTCGGTGCACTCTTCTTTCATTTTTCCTATTTTACGTTCGTGTGGATTAACACTTTCTTTTAACTTTTTTTAATAGTTGCAGACTTGAGAAGATAAATGAATGTTGCTTACATTGACTCAGTCGGTTAAATAAACATTGCTGCGACATAAACACTTCATGATAAAGTAAATCTTATCATTATCACTAACTAGTCAGTGGGATATTTCCAGTGTTAATAGATGACGGGTTTCGATGGTTACTTGTAAAGGCACCAATGACTTATTATTACACATTTTTATATGGCTTAGTTTTGAACTTGATGTATCATGAGTAACTACAGCTTTCGTCAAATAATACTATGTCTGTGCTATAGTAAGGAAATAGTTAATGTGAACTATAACTGGCGTGTGGGATGTGATGTATTATTAATTTCAGCTAGGCAGTGAAATGCACTGGGTCCCCACCAGTATTTATCGGAGATGTACGCTCTCAGTTCTTTCAATGCAGTTCAAATCCTGCAAATAGTCGGATTACAGCACTTGGTTTGTAGTTAAACATATTTATTATAATCTTTATTGTTGCAATCAAGCGTTTTACACCAACAAGACGTTAGAATGTTTTAACTTAGTTTTCTATACTAGGAGAATTAAGTTATTAATGCTCATTGTGGACCTTTTAACGCCGTATGTACGTCAAACATGAAACTCACCAAAGGTGTGTAATTTACTTGTCACTTTGTCGAATATATACGTTGTTGGCGTTTATGAAAAGGTCAATACTGTGGATGTACCTTGTACCAATGGATAGATGTATTGTCACGTTTGGTTTGGCACAGATAGTAGACGAATTCAACGACCAGCCGGCCGCGTTCGGTGCCAAGCTGCCGGACGATGGGCTGCGAGGGCTGCTGGTGCGGGCGGAGCCGGCCGACGGCTGCGCGGCGCTGGCGCGGCCGCCGCCCGCCGACAACTTCACTGACAAGTGGATCGTGCTTATAGCCAGGTGACCTAACAGCACTCTGTACTGCACGAGCCGCACTACACATGGCTCAAGATTCGAGGATCCTACACTACGCGGGTAGCGTAAAATCATCTATTTTTTCAATACATATTTCTGCTAAACCTAATCACCATGTATAATCCACCAGCAGCTAAGTTAACATTGAAGTTCATGTGTGCTCACTTGACATTATAATCGTAAACTGATATATTCTAATATTCTAACTACTATTGCTAAGTTTCGCGCTGCCGTCGCACCTATTCAACAGCTCGAAGTACCTCGTGAGTTGCCGATTCCAACTAAAAATGTGATCCACGTCAAGTTTACCTTTCTTTCATGGTTATTCAGGTATAACTGCACCTTCGAGGTTAAAATCCGCAACGCGCAAGCGGCGGGATACGACTGCGCCATCGTGCACAACGTCAACTCCAGTGAACTAGGTGAGTCTCCAACAAGAGGCAGAGAACTTCACGAAACACTTCCATCTAGTCGCAGTGATTTTAACCAACTTCGATATACCTCTTTGTATAAATGGTTTTAATACAACATGCTTTGCATTACATTCGTACTCACCTTTGCTCTCTCGTTTTTATATTAAACGTCATATAATATAGCTAAAGGATAAGGTAATATAGTGTAGTAATGAAAGTAATGATGAATACTCTCATTATCTGCTCGAGCACGGGACATTACACTGCGGCGATAACTGGCGGCCGAGGCGCCGCCGGGACCTCGGCTGAACAGTGTGTCTTGAGGCTCACGGGGATCCCTCTACTTTTATGTCGACATCCATTAAAAGCCTAATTGTTTCTGCTGTCAGTTTATGCTGTTAGTCCTTAGTGCAGTTTATATTGCATTCGGTTTATCTATTGGTGAGTACAGTGACAACGTTGTACTAGTAGCTGGATAACCTGAAGTTATTATTTTGAAAATATGGTTTCCCCATGATATAGTATGTATAAAAAATCTTTATTAATAGACAAATGACCAAATGACCAAGTTTAAAAAAAAAAAAACAACAACAAAAACCCTACAAAATGATTGCACAGGTTGTCTGCACTGTACAATTTCATTATTTTTTTCTCTCCGCCTAAATCGAGTAAACAAATAAAGGAAGTTAGTAATTCGGTGTTGCACTTGTTATACTTATATTTTTATATGATATACATACTTTGTGTATTTATTTAATTCAAGAACATATAGCTCAGTTTCAACTTTCAATTCCTTTTGAAATATGTTGTGTTATTCAGGAACTTACCTATCGTGTATTGACCGTAACTGTATGTTCCGAAGCGAATAAAGATTACGTTAATATCATGAATACCTACACACTAGTCTCGATAAAACGTAAATGAGACCAGTTGTTTTTTATCAAGTCCGCTAATACAATCATAATAATGTTCGTGTTATCTGGCTTCAGTTCGCGTTGGCAATCATATTAGCCAAATTTATCTTTTTAAGGCTCAAACATCCCATTGTAGGAATTTCAATTTTTACTAGGAGCCTGTTGTCTTTTACGTTTTGTTTTGCTCAACTTTATGATACAAATAATATTTTTATTAGATTTCATTATTCCTACTGTGTGATATTTAGATGCTATGAATTTACAACAGATCCATAGAAATGTTAATCGACCATATTTGTTTACATTATTTTTATTTTTTATTAATCTCGGAATACATTATTATGCCTCGTTTTCTTAAGATTAGAATAATGTCAGGAAAAAATTAGTATTCTCGCTAAGCTTTAAGATTCCATTGTTAACGTTATGGTGAAGAAAATAAGAGGCAAATATTACAGTTATTAACTTGTTTTCCTAATCCATCGCACGACGTCAAATGCACAATTATTCTAATCCTAAAAAAAGTAACTAAGCGGACGTCCGGTTTTTTAAATCCTTTTCACGCATAATAGCCTAGTAATTTTTAGATTCCATTAAATCTGAATAATCATTACACCATGGTGGGTGCCGTCTCCTTGCGCGTGTCATGACACAGACAGGGGCAACATGCGCTTTGTGCACCCCTTACATTCCATTAAATTGTCGAAAGGGCTTATGCTCATTGGCTCTATCCGGCTCCGCTTACGCCTCCCAGATAACCGGAACACTTTTGACCCGTGTACGGGAAAGACATACAACTTTAAGTAAATAAAAAGTATCTAGCAATCTTTTTGCAAGAAAAGCGGTGTTGTGTGATCACATCGATATTTTTTAACTTGATTATACGCTGCACTTTATAGTCTCCTTATAATCTATATGAGCCTATTTAGCGCCCTAACCACGCTCAATTAATCATTTTAATCAAATTAAAAACATACATGAAACTGCCGTAGTGAATTAAGTGGGTATTTTATTGTAAATTAATTGATTCTTGAAGTTTGACTCAACCATTTTACGTTATTCCTTTCTTTTAAAATACAATGTTACTTAAGCAGTTATTTTTAAAGTTATTATTTTTTAGCTATTCTTTCGATTGACATCATAAAAGTAGGTTGATTTTTTTGACATTTAACACGGTTCGATTCCCAGACGAAGCAAGTAATCTTTAGAAAATATATGAATGCAGAATGACTAAATTTAAAAATAACATAAGGTCTCCTTTCATCAAAATACACTATCTATACTCCTCGCGGCGAATCATGATCCCTATGACAGTTCATGTTAGTGATTGGGTCGTGTCGATGTAACTTAACTTTTTTATAGGCAAAGGCGTGACTTGCATTCAGCCACGTCGGTAAACATGATTTTAAAAATATAATCTGCATTTCTTATGTTGGTTATGTTGTTGTTATAGTAATGATTTAAGTTTTTTGGCCGAGGAATGTAACTTTTTAACATTTAGCATCTAGTATTTTACGTCACGCGTGACGAATGTAAAATAAAAAACCGTCTTAAATATAGTGCTATCGAAAAAAATAGCATAATATCAAAATAACCTTCCTATATGTATAACTGAAAACGATTATAGGTACATCGGACACTGAAAGCGTACTATTTATTTTGTACACTCGTTTCCATTATCGACATTTTGTTTTTGATACTTTTCGCACTAGTCGATATCTTCCAAACGAAGTTAGTTTTGCAGGGCGTAAACGTAATATCTGATTGAGATAATTTCTTGTAAATGTTAGAATTGTTACAATTTCAACGGAAAATCATTGTAATGGCATATATCTACCTAAAATGAAAAAACGGCATTTTTAGACGCCTCCAATTCGATTCTAATGTAACGGTGACGCCACTACAAGTTTGTTTCGTTGGAATAACTGTCAGTGTCATAGGGATCATGATTCGCCGCGACGAGTATACGATATTTAAGGTACTTCCCCTTCATGTCCCATAAGTTTGGGACGCCCTGTATAATGAAAGGATGAGATCGATTGTTGTTCCATCTAAAGACGTTGTTTGCCGCAGATACTATGACCACGAAGCACCCGGCGGGCATCGACATCCCGTCCGTGTTCGTGAGCGACATCGCCGGCCTCGCACTCGGCGATTCCTATCTCTACAATTACGGGTCAGCATGCCTGGAATTTTCATTTCTACTTGATGTTTTCTATCATACGTGGCACTTGGTTTCATTGTATTAAGGAAAAATGTATTCATTACTGCAATCTATTAATATCAACACGTTTGGAAAAAATGCCGAGTTTACGCATTATAGTAGCTTTACGTTCCTGCTAGATAATGAAACACTAGGATTAAAATACTAGTTTGTTTTTCAAACGACTGTTTTAAAACCTAACTATGTAAAGTTACATACACTGCTTTAGCTGCACACTCATTGTAATCTCCCTATAATACTACTACTTAGTTACAAACGGATAAACTCACGTGTAATTATATCGCACTAGGCGACATGTTTCGGGTAAGCTCGGACACACCGATCGCGATGGGGGTGTATCACTCACTGCTGTGTTGTTGTTTTTAATTGTATTTCTCCCTATAATACGTTTAGGAACCGCATATGTAAAGTCACTATCACGTGATTCAATTCAATTTACGTGATTCGTGTGCCGTGTGGTGCCGGCTGACTAGAATAGCACAACTCCATTTCCTCCCGGGGGTGTCGTAAGAGGCGACAAAGGGAAAAAGCCGACGGATGGGCAGCAGCGTCCGTCGTAACCCAATCTACAGCTACTGCGGTCGCCAACCCGCCTGCCAAGCGTGGCGACTATGGCAACTACCCCCCTAGATGATACAACTCATATTTGGAGGAGGCCTATGTCCAGCAGTGGACGATTTACGGCTGAAGTGTGAGTGTGATTTAAACTCAGCTCTCCGAGCCGGGCACAGGACGCCGGCATCAGCTGAGGCCGGGTAGGCGAGAAACGTAGTCCTTATTTTCAGCAATATTATCAATAGTAGGGTTGAACACTACAACTACTACGTACGTCAGTTGGAAAAGGTCCGTCCAAACAAAACACCGACGACCACACAAAACAGTTCTCCAACTAGGGGACACTGACCATCCACAATCACGGTTAAAGGCCGGAGTGCCGCGGCCCACAGGCTGCCTCGGTTAGCCAACGCGAATGGCTCATGATTATGTTCCTCGTTACGAAGTGAAACATGTCGAGCAATATTCGACTTGTAAAACATGAGTTAATAAAGTTTACTATGTTTGTACCTATCTATACTTACAGTCGATAGTTTTGTGTTTAAAATATTCAGTTTGACTTTACGTATGCTGTTCCTAAACGTACCGTTCCTAAATAGTAGCGAATAAACTTTTTCCAAGCTTTTTCGGATATATATATATATTTTACTTATGTTCGTCATAACAAGAGGTTTTTAAAATTAATAAGGAGATTTTATGCCATGTGTGACCAACCAATTCGTATCACCGAACTGCATGTTTTTCTACATGTTTTTTTAGATATTTTAGTAGTTATTATGCTACAATGGATACAAATAGATAATGGGGTGGAGACAAATAGATAATAATGAAAATCGGTTCGGCCGCTATTGAGTTATAAATGGTTTCAATAACCCGACTACCCATTTATATGGCTATTTTAATACCAATGTCTGAGAGTATTTTATATTATAAGCCATATCAGATATCGTCCGTGTCATGTAATACGTGGTTAAAAATACACTTTAGAACAGCCGTATTTACGTTTGGTGTTGTGGCCCCTGCTTGCAGGTACTACATAATGGTGAACGGGGCGCCCTTCGACATCAACACTCAGCTGCTGCTGCCGTTCGCTATCGTGGTCGCCATCTGCCTGTTTATCATGATCAGCTTAATGGTGAGCAAGCCGTAGTGTTACCAATGAATAACGTGTTGCAATAACTAATATATCTAGTAACTATTATAACTAGTAAATTTTTCACCTAGTTTGTGCTTGGAATTAAACACTATAGTCGTGTATATCGAGTTTGTATGCTACAAACATTTCTTCTTAATTAACATATTTATTTCGATTAACACTTTGTTACTAGTGTATTAAAAAACATTGAATGTACCTTATGTATCCAAATCTACAGAGAGTCCTCTACCTACAAGTGGCCGCACAATCGCTTTTTAGTTTATCGTTGCCAATATACTTCTTAATTCAGTGTAGCTTTCAATTCATTTCTTAGGCAAGATGTAGCGAGTATGGCTATGCCTTTCCTTCAAGAGCCCACGGAACAGTAGGAAAGTTAGTTAAGCCGGCGGGGCTCGGCCTGTGTGGACGCGTTGCCGGTGGTAGTTTTTAGCATGGAATCCACCAATGACAGTGGCACGATACCTGTGTGCAGATAGCCAAGTGCGTGCGGGACCGGCGGCACGCGCGGCGGCGGCGGCTGCCGGCGCGCGCGCTGCGCAAGATCCCCACGTGCAAGTTCAGCAAGGGCGACCCCTACGACACGTGCGCCATCTGCCTCGACGACTACGTGGAGGGCGAGCGCCTGCGCGTGCTGCCCTGCGCTCACGGTAACTGCCATCTACGCACTGCGGATTTCTGGCGGGCGTTTTCTTTTTTCAGCGACATCTATGAATCTCAACTCGCAATCAACTGTTCACAGTTTTTGAATTTATTTAATCCTGAAAAAGAAACAATTGTATTCCGCTTTTTGGCCCTACTGTTAATCTGCAATAATGTTATTTTACAACGACATGCATGCTTACGCATAGATACGCTAAATTGTTATTCTACAGGTGTAACCGGACATGATTAACCTAAACAAGCCTTTTAAACTTAATTCATAAGTAATACTAATATATATGTATGGTGTGACAGGATAATACAACTATAATGGCGTGCTTGTCTGAATTTAACCTTCTATATTTTATTATTGTAAATATAGAAAGTTCAAACCCCGGCTCGTACTTAACTTATGTGTGAAATATCATTTGATAATTTACCAGTCGCTTTCCGGTGAAGGAAAACGTCGTGAGGAAACCTGAGTAATTCCAATAATACCTAGTTTACCTTCTGGGTTGGAGGGTTAGATGGCAGTCGCTTTCGTTAAACTAGTGCCTGCGCCAAATCCTGGGATTAGCTGCCAAGCGGACCCCAGGCTCCCATGAGCCGTGGCAAATGTCGGAACAACGCGAAGAAGATGATGATGATGATTTTATTATTGTAAATGTTTAATGCTAAGCCACTTGGACATGTTCGTAATATAGCCACGTAATTAAAGATCTCTCCGGATGTCGTGTCTCGGCCGACTTGCATCACACGGCTAGTTTACGAACAAGCAATAGGCAAGCTCAACAGTCCCTGTGCGTAGCAAACGATAGCAATATGTGGTGTGTGCCGCAGCGTACCACGCGAAGTGCATCGACCCGTGGCTGACGCAGAGCCGCCGCGTGTGCCCGGTGTGCAAGCGGCGCGTGTTCGCGGCCGGCGAGCGCCGCGCGCCGCTCTCCGACTCGGACAGCGACGACTCGCGCGAGCCGCTCGTCGCCAACACCGCCTCGCCCACGCAGGTCCTTACATTTCTTTATTAACACTATTTAAATGCCTTATCTTGTGTCATATTTGTAACCTAATTAATTAATGAATATAAATAAATGAGACATATTTATGAAGGATTTGGAATGTGGTTGTAGGGCGGCACGTTCGAGCCGCAGCGCGAGAACCCGTTCGTGCGCGCCGCGCGCTTCGTGACGCGCGCGCGCCGCTCGCAGCCGCAGCAGACGGTGAGTCCCGCACCGGCGTCACATTGTAACAATACCATACACTATTACCAAAATACTCACACTCACGTCACACGGGATAGTTGTTCACGTGACCAACTATGCGCCTCTTGTAGGAATAGCCACTGTAATAAGCTCTTTAACCTTTTCAACGATTTTCCTAATCGCGTCAAAATGTGACGTGTACTCCAACATATCGACTAGTGAGATAGATAGATAGTGTAACAAAAATACCTTGCATCAATTTAGATTTCGCCAGTGTCAAAGTGATTGTAGCAAATCAATCGAATAAAATAACAAGTTTGCTTTTAGAGCATGCCAGAGTTCGATAGCAGGCCTTGTGTTCCGTAATACGGTAGCTGAACTTCACAGACAGCCACGAGGCCAAATAGTGGTGAAACTCGTAAAGATATCAATTCTTCATTAGATGCACAATTTTGCGTTAATACACTGCGTTTTTTTAAATTATGTATCCTTAATTTACACGATATTAAGGCTCAACTGGAAGTCCGAAATAAACCTTATCTGTCAGCAGGACAATTACTTTGACAGCGTCCATCAAATCCAAATTAGACAACAGTAGAACTTTTTAGTGGATCTTGGCGTTCAAACGATTAGTAGTAAGAAAATTAAAAGAACGTTTATTTTTAAACAAGATTATATGATATCTTAAATAGCAATACACCAAGATTCTCTCTTGCTCTACCAGTTAATGTTCGATTGTTCACACTTCACACCCGTATGATACCGGGTCGATAACGGAGAGAGAGATGAGCGGATCGTTCGTCGTTTGATCGCTCTTGCAACGTAACATAGACAGCTCGGCTGAAAGTTTTTGCATTATCAGATTGTTTGATTTTACCGAGTGCTAAGTGCTATTGTCGATAATTAATGCCTTATAGACTCGCTTAACTACCGTGTTTCTATTTGCTTTGTAGAATGAAGAGCAGCCTGATGAAGAAAACAATACAGTGAGGGCTGACGTTGAAAAGTAAGTGTTCTGGCGTTTTGTTTGGAACGATTTTTTGGCATCTGTTTTTGTCAATCTTAGTTTGATAGGATTCAAATTCTCAAGAATCATCACAATAATCAAATTATGTTCCAAGTATTATATGTACATACATGATAGTTTCTGGGTCGTGACCCAAAATCAGTTTTTCTAACTCAGTAACTGCTCAATGTTATCTTATGGTAGGATTTGAACAATGTTACATGGTCACCTTATGCCTTTTGACAAAACGCAGTATGGGAAACGAGAAAACATTACATTGAGTAGGGAGACGAAATTGTAAGCAAAATTTCTACTTACCATCTGAAAACTAATTATACTTTTGGTAATAAAAATAATAGTATTTAACATAACAATTTAATTTCTGAAATAAATAATTTGAATTTGAATTTGAATAACAAGCTTCACCTATGAATTCTATGTCATGCCCCTTATTTTCATTTTCCATGGCCCCAAATTCAAAAAAAGTTTGACGTGGGATTGTTACTACATCTTTTTCAGTGGTCAAAGCGATGACACGGAGCCTCTGATCAGGCCGCCGGCGCCAGCGGACGGGCAGAGTACGTGGTACCTGTCGCGCTCGCGCCGGCCGCGCGCGCGCGCGCCGCCGCCCCGCCCGCCGAGCCCGCGCCGCCGGCCGCGCCTGGGCCCGCGCCGCCGCCGCTGCCGCTCGCCGCCGAGCACTCCATCAACACGGAGACGGGCGGCCGCGGCGAGATCGGCGTGGCCGCTCTGCCCGCGCCGCAGAACCCGCCCGCACATGCTCATGTATGAATGACTCGCCTCGGCTAATGTGCATTCAGATAAATCCTTGTTTTAATATATTCACGGCGGAAACTCATCGAGATTAAATCAAGTAGTAATTGTATGTCGTATGTCGCTTGGTTATTGACTATGGAATTTTAAAGCCCTAAATGTATTTTAAAACCGCACGACAATTACATCCCACAAGTTTATTAATCTTATCATGTAAATATGTATCAAATTAGCTATTTAGTTGGGTTCCATGTATCTAAGACAATATTATCATGGTTTCTCGCCATTTTTAATTTTGAGGAATATTTTATGTCAAAGTTGATATTAGAATAGAAATATAGACTAAGTACGTTATTATTTTTGTCATGTTTTTTTATTTGATTTTTCTGCATTCTGATCCATTTCATTATAGCAATGTTTCCTACTATTTGAGTAGCAGGTAATTAAAATATCGTAGTGTTCATTTTAGATCCGTCATGTGACGCAATTTGCTCATTTAAAGCATCGTCCGCCGTAACAGCGAGCCCCGTCTTCGTCGTTCATTCATAAGACGCTTAAATTGGTTTGTTTATGGAGTTGTATGTACATCTTAAAATTTAGTATAATAACTTGATATAATTAAGTAGAAATTAGTTAACAATTCCTGATGTGGTGGTAAAGTCTTCTGAAACGAATGCAATACGCAATTTCATACTTGACACATACATAACAATCAGAATGTTACAATTTATTAACAATATGGTGTGCATAGCTGTCAAAAGCAGCTATCCCTTTATTACCAATAAAATAAAATAATAACGCAACGGTAAACACTAGCTCAGTAAGGAGACTAGTCGTAAGAAAGGTTGATCAGCTGAGTCGGCGTCTTGTCGTCGCTGCGGCTGCTGGCGTCGCGGAGCGCGCGTCGCCACGCGGGGAGCCGCCAGTGGGGGCGGTCTCTTATGTTAATGAATTAGAACGCGACGGAGTGTGCGGTCCCGGCCATCTCTCTCTACCTGAGCGAGACGTGTCGTTGTTGTTATTAGTGGAGGTAGCTACAGGTGTAGTCCTTCGGAGATAACATTTTGCGTGTCATGTAATGAATGAACAAACAGTAATAAAATATTAGTATGCAAAATTGATAATGTCAATAGTATGTACCTACCAGATTAATTAGTCAAGATAACCTTAACACAACTTTATTTTTCGGTGCGTGTCTGATCCGTGTATAAAATAAAACCTATTCACGACTGTCACAAACCAATTGTAGGGACAATATCGTATTTTAAATTCGGTTTAAACTAGTGTAATATTAGCGTGTTTACGTTGCGTTTGAAGCTATATATGAGACAATAAAGTAAATAATAGGCGGACATTAATACTTACAAACTCGAGGTAGAAAAAGAACCGACTCCATATTCCATATCGGCACGCCGTAGCCGTGTGACATGGCGTTATCTTTTTGTAAAAATTGGTAAAGGGCAAAGCTGCCAAGCTTTTGTATTAAGTCTGAACCACTGTCGATTGTAAATCGTGTTTATAATGTTAACTAATAATATAATACATACCACCAGCTCGTCAAATCATTTTGTCATAAATCATAGACTACGCCATAAACTGCACTACCCCATGTTTCGGCGTAAATAACTTAGTAAAATATATATAGTCATTATAAATAATCGTAATATTAACTTTCATTTATTAACCTATAGTGAGCTCGCAACCGAGCTTATTATAAAATATATAATTGAAAAAATTAAATCCTTATGTTTAATACTTACAATTTACAAATATATAAATAATTATGTTACAGTATAAGGTCGTATTACATCATAGCACATTAAGCGTGTGCGCAGTGCATATAAGCACCGCCCCAAATTAGCTCCATGACAGGAGGGCTGCCGCATCTCATGTCGCAAATATCTACATTCCTCTACATCTAGGTATGTTACTACGTAAGACTATCGAATATATTTCAATTTCATAGCTAGCGTGGTGCTCCCAGTTGGTTCAAGCGGGCGTGCGGCGCGAGCCACCGAGACTGGCATTATTATACGATTCCTACAGATATCTATTTACCAAAATCAATTTTATAAAACAACTGACATAACCTTTATAGTACCTAAGTAGCCATTAACTAAGGGAGATTCGTGCATACATAACTCTGAGTGGATATCCTTCATACTATTATGTAAAAGTGAATATCTATATTGTAAATATCTACTAAGATGAAGACATGTTTTGATCTCACTGGGAATCCATTCATTTTCTGACAGATTAGTCCCAGGCAGTGTGTAGTAGGGCCCCTTAACCCTTCGTAAGCTTAGGCACAGATCCGTGCCAAGCATTTGAATTCAACGGAATTAACTTCAAGGTCGTTTTTCATTGGAGAATTTTGACATCCGCATCCGAAGGGTTAAACACAACGGAAACTGGTCTGCTGGTTGCTGTGATGATGCTACGTGAGATTTATATTACTGAACTATTTATGTAAATCTGGAAGTCCTAGAAAACGTTCGTAAATAATTCTGGTTGCAATGTTTTCTTGTAGAGATAACAAACGTCGTAACTATTATTATTGGACTAAAGTTAATGTGTGTGTGACAACCGATTGCGATACCGAGGGTCGCAGCCAAAATGACGATCGTTTATAGCAAACGCGACCGATATGAACATGGTAATATGAGAATCCCATATATAACGAGGAGTCGCGTGATTTATTCCATACAGTATATACTTCCACAAAAAACCCACTTCTTTTGTGAAGTCGGTTAAAAAGCATTCTATAAACAATTATCATCTTGACTACAGCCCCAGAACGGATGTTGCTAAAGCCGTGCATACGAGATATCTCAGTTTTAGTAATGTCCGCTGTTAAAGTTTGTGTGCGAAAAGGTTCTTTCCAGTACCTAGCTACTAAGAAGATACTAAGGTTTGTTTGTAACTTTCCCATTAGGTATGTCGGGATATGTAGTTATCAATTACTAGTAATTATGACGATTGATTTGATTATTATGATGATGATGAATGTATGTAACAATCTGACGGCCTGTTCTCCACATCAAAGCCGCTGTCTCCTTGTTATCAGTATACTATTATCTCATGTGATATGATATAAAATACTTTGTTTTTTTTTTTAGTCAAAGATGTCCTTTATTTTAATTAGTCCCTTTCATATTTAATATTACGGTCTAGGTTTGGGATGATAAGCAAAATCCTTTTAGGGTATAACCAAAGAAATAAAGTCGTATGACACTATTAGTTTGTTTTATTTTCTGTAAGTTTTAGCATTCCTCTAATGTCGGTGGCGGCGACAAGTCTGCGTCTGTGTTCGAAAAGAAACTTGCTCCTATATGCTGGTGACACATACCTTACGTTTTGACGTTTACCTTTTTCTCGACGAATTTTAATATTCAATTGTTATATTATATTGAATGTATAGTTGAGTTATCCAAATATTACCTGATCTAATGCCGCTTTTGTTACAAATTCGGTAAGGTTATTAAATTTCGAATATTATCCTTAGGTGTACAATGCCGATAACACGTATCTGTGACATTTTTCTACATAAGCCAGATTCTCTAATTTTATTAGGAGTTTTAAATAAATAGTTGATAACTAAGACGCACAGTACCTGACTGACAAAAAATGTTATTTCTTTTACAAGAGAGCAAAGTTAGTGTTTACCCTCTCGTGCCAATATTTCAAGGGACGATAACAATTACTAACTCTAAAACATTACAAATTTAATCCAAATTATTGTTATCAAATAAATCATTTCACTCAATGACTTCATTCAAGTTTATTCAACCAGCTAACGTAAAATGCATAAGTAAAGTGATTGATATTTTTAATAGCCGCGTAATATGGCGGCCATGGTTCGGTAGACGGGAGACACTAGTCTTGAAATTTTTCTCATGTGTTGTATTTCAGTTGCAACAAATACTAAAGATAGAATAAAAAATCCCTACTTAAGGTGAGGATTTCCCTTATTAGTATGTGAATTTTAATGCTGTCAATTCACGGCAACTAGAATTAGCGGGAAAAAAACTTGACATTCTAATTTGGAAGGGACGGATAAGTAAGTTTGAGATACAAGAGATAATACGTTGAGATGAGAGTTTAGTCTGAAGTAAGTTACGTTGCTCATGGCGGAACGGGAATGTCTATTGGGGAAGGTGGTAGCACGTCCCAGGACCTGCGGGTCCCACAACTCAAGGTGAGAGTAGAGAAAACATGTCACACTGTGGTTCGCGATCATTTTCATGGTGCAATATGAGGCTCTCACACATTGTATTTAGTAAGCTCAAGGAACATCTCAACGGTAACAAGTAGTAATTAATTTTGACGACCGGTTTAGCCCAGTGGGTAGTGACCCTGCCTATGAAGCCGATGGTCCTGGGTTCGATCCCCAGTCAGGGCATTTATTTGTGTGATGAACACAGATATTTGTTCCTGAGTCATGCGTGTTTTCTATGTATTTAAGTATATACAACGTGTTTACGACCATTTGCTTTAACTTTAAGGGTAAATTCTTTAGTGTTATTGAGTTAATTTCTCGAAGAAACTAAGTTCTCAACTTGTACCGTTTTCAAATTATTCAATATCTAATTGCTAATCTTAGTTAGACCAGTGTAAAATCTCCTTAATTCATAACCAAATGATTTTTTTTTTGGGTCAAAGTTTTTAATGTTACTTAAGTAGTACTTGGAATGTATTTGTTCTCATACAAGCCAGGTATATTTTCATTCCGCAAAGAGTCTACGATAAGAAGGTTGATATAAATGACCTCTCTCACTTGACTCGCTAGTGCCATTTGAGTGTCACACCAATTTGATATAGAAAAATTCCTGTTATGCTACAACACCTATTTGATTCTCAAAGAAAAATTGTGTTGACTTAATTTGCGTCTTAATTTGGTTCATTATACGAACGAGGAAGTGGCTGACATACGCTTTATTTTCGGTTTCGCGGGTTTAGCGAGGGAGTACCGACATCGATATCCCAATCGACGAACGCCGCAACCTTAATACTTTTACGAATATAAGTCTCCAGTATTTGGAACTTACGACGATAATATTGAATTGGCCGCGGCAGTCGTACCCTCGCGTGGCCGGGCAGGTCTCCGGACCTAACACCACTAGAAGTCTAGTGTGTCCGGTGTGTCTATGTCTGGGGTATGCTAAAAGAAAGAGTTTACTCGAAACCGGTGGACACGAGAGAACAATTGATACAACGCATTCATGAAGAAGCTAATCATGCGTGCCACTCCTGTCAACTTAAACCGCGAGATAAGGACACAACTGAACGTTTGTTTAGAAAATAAAGGTGGCTACTTTGAAGACAATTTGCAGTAGTGTTGGTGATACAAAAAAGGGTTCATTTTATTTTATTGTGACTGTATTTTTTTAAGTAAATATGATATTTTTTAATAAGTTTATGTAGGTCTCGTAATAAAATTGTCCATTTTGGCACAGTATTCATTATTTGTTTTTTAACTTTTCCACCGCACAAAACGTCACACCCTATTTCACTCAGTTGGCCGCCATATGCCATCCCTATCCCTTTCTCCCTCACCCTTTCATCCTTCCCTTTCACTCTTTCCGTTTCACTCAAAAAAATCCTACATTTAGTATAGTTTTAATAGTTTTAACCTATGCCATGCCATGATCTCAGAGAGCTAATATTAATAATGATACGAACGTAAATAAAAAAAAATTAATTAATAAAAAAAATTGTGGGACACAAAAAAATATACAAAAAGCTCATTTGGTACGATCCGGGCTCGAACTTGCGACCTCCGGATTGAAAGTCACACGCCTTACCGCTGAGCTACCAACGATTATAACGAACTATCAATTCTGTCAACGATGAAGTTTTAACACTTTCAAATGACAACAAGTTGACACTAACTTCTGTCTAACTCAAAAGGACCTTTTACAATAGCCATCAAATAAATATGTAATTATTTTGTATGAAATACAAAAAAAATTTTTTTTTTTGGAATACTGTAAAATGGTTTAAGGTATAAGTTTGCGTTATTGTGCCAAGCACTTTGTCGTAGTAAAGCAAATGGTCAAAAACACCCTGTATATGTATCTATCTATTATATATATCGTCGTCTAGTACCTACAACACAAGCCTTTCTGAGCTTACCGTAGGACTAGGTCGATTTGTGTCAGATTGTCCCGAAATATATATATTTTTTTTATTAAACTTGGATAGGTTTATGTTTATTACATCATCGATTATATTTATTATAGTATTTTTTTTTTGTTTAATACCTACTTTTATTAATTATTGCGTAACATTTATTTTTAGTTTATCGGCAGCAATGTTTCAGAACCACTGAATGAGAAATTAATTATGACTGTCCTCTTCCAGCAGTTTTTTTTTGCGAGTACTAGCACCATTCCACCATAATTCCTGAACAGGCCAGAAGCATGACTAACGGCGCAAAATAAAAAGAATCTCAATTTACTTTTTCACCTATAAACTAAGCCAGTTGACACGTATGCGTGTTCATGTAATTCGTATTCTTATGCCGGTGAGTCAGTGAGTGTCAATACGTGTCGGCGCTAATTTATGTAGGCTCAGTGAGAAGTTAAAAGCTACGATTGCGATGGCCCCATCAGTCACCGTGCTAGCACGATAATTACCTACCTTTTGTTTCTCATACGGCCAATCTATAATATATTATAAGTAAATAAAAAGAGGAAAGGAAACCAATCAATATAAGTCAATACTTATTTAATATTTAGACATATTCTATTCCGTAAATTACGCAAGCGATGCCTATACATATTTAGGCAAATGTCACAGTATGTAGTAATTTAGTGTTGTATTAAGACATTTATACGATTATTTTTCGTCACTATGTATTAGCCACGGGATTAAGGATTTAAGTACATTAAATGTCCCGGAGACATAAGGCCATATTCTATTTCAACCCAGGACAGGTCTGCGATAGATGTAGTCGCAATACCAAAGCTTGAAACAACCTAACACATAAAACTGTACGTGAGTAACACATCTGGCACAGAACGGATCAGAAATGAAATAGGAGGTCCCATACGTCACAAATTATACCTATAGCTGATTCGATTGTTCAATGGTTCTGGAAAGACAACGCGCTCAGCAGGTCCACGTGCCTCCCCCGCGAGGGCGCAGGGCGACCCTTGTCACTCTAAATTCTTGGCCTCGGCTATCACTGCTTTGGCTTGATCCACGGCTTTCCTGCAAATATTAGTAGGTATTGGTGAAGAAAAAGTGAACTTGGAAATGGAGCCTTCATTTCTTGGAACTAGAATTGTTTTTTTACGTTACTAAACGATACTTCCTAATATATTTGTATGGTACTCAAGTATTGATTTTAATAATTTTGCTCAGTAGAAAAATCGCTAAAGTTCTAGTTTTGCGATGTCTGTCTGTCTAGTTTGCTTGATCTTTTTATTTATATTTAGAACAGTATAATAATGATGCAGACTTACATGTGCAGCGGGTTGGCTTGGTCCAGACGGTCGAGCGCCAGCGCGGACAGGCGCGCCAGTCGCCGCAGGGCCCGCGCGCGCAGCTGGCCCGCGCCGCGCGGCAGCGTCTCCGCCAGCGCCGCCGCCGCCGCCGCCGCCGCCGGCCCGGCGCACGCTCCCGCCGCCGTGCTCAGCGTCTCTGCCGCGACAAATACAAACGTGACGTCATTCCTTATAAATCATGTCTATATTCATGTCAGACCACATGCAAGGCTCCATTACTACACCTAAAACTGATAGTTGTGATGATTTGTAAAAGATCACCAACAATCATAAAACAGAAATTACTCTAAATAAATTATAAAACTTCACGTAAACCAAAATACCTACAATTAGTACAAGTACCTACATTGTAATGTATTAAATCATCAATCATGAAAGACGTATTTATAACACTATTTACATCAACAATTACGTTGTGACGTCATAATAAATAGTTAAGAATCATTGTAACATGGTGACATGCGACTACCAGTAGTGAGTGTAGGCGCATACCTATGAGCGCGAGGGCGACGTCGTCGGCGCGCAGCAGCGGCGGCGGCGCCGTGAGCGCCAGCACGGCGCGCAGCAGCCGCACGCCCGCGCCCAGGCAGCGCCGCCAGAACGCGCCGCTGGGCCCGTCTAGCGCCCTGCCAACCGGTCGATTCGCAATTCACACATTGTAATTTAATCACTGTAAACTTAGCTTTCATATCGTTATAACTACATACAATATATTAGCGGGACTCTCTTTCTAATAAAAGGAATTGGAAAGGGTCTTCCGCTAATATTATAAGTTACAAGTAGTTATGCAATAGGCCTGTTATTATTATTAATCGTTTCTTAATACATTTTATCAGTCAAAAATCTGTTAAAGAACTTTGTAACGTATAAACATTAATAGTTATTTTATTTGTTATATAAGGGAGCAAAGTTATTGTTTACCTTCTCGTGCTGATATTGAGACCTGAGCTTCTAAAATTGAACCACGAGCATAGCGAAAATGGAATCTTGAGCATTGGGAGGTTTTCAATGCAAGAGAGGGGAACATACTTTACTACCGAGTGAAACACAATTTTTCACCCCACTACCTCAAGGAAAAAAATAACTCTAAAACTTTAAAAATGTATTCAAAATTATTGTCATCCATCGTTTGTTATTCAAAACTATTAAATAGAAGAACATCCAACCAGCTAACATCAAAAAACCACTTGATTATTAATAAACATTTTGTATGAAATTTCTTTGCACTCTCGTAAATAATATCGAACTTTGCTAACTATTTTTAAATAATAAACAACATATAATTAAACAGTTCTTTCCAAGCTAGTGAGGTGAAAATTTAGTTTTTAATTTGTTGTATTGTAATAGGGGCGGACGTTTTCATGTAACTAAAAGTAATTGTGGTAATTAATTATTAAATATATTCATTACGAAACAAAGAAAACTAACGTACGCCCCGGATTCAACCAAGTCACCATTCTGTCATATACATATGTGTATATTTTTGCCTAAAGCATTTTTTTGCCTCGGAACCTTTGGCATGAATTAACAAGCATAGCCATTAGGGCATTTATTGGCAAATAATCTACTATATTGTGGTACAATTCTATTCATTTATCATGGATAAATATTCCGAATCAAAATTACATGTCATCATAGTACACATGGAATATTGATAATTATCAATATTTCTTTAGGGGCTTCATTGTAAAAGTTGCTACAAAAAAGTGAAGATTAAGAGATATATATTTTAACACCATAAACTCTTGTATGACTATTAGACTCCAAAGTCAGTTGTTTATGGAGGTAAAGTCATGTACTAGCGGCAACGCGTCAATAGAAGCCGATTCCCGCCAGCTTAACAGATTCGTTGGGTCTTCCATTTTCAAAAACTTTTGTTTGTGGCAGCAATTATTTCATGACGCGGCAGGCGTGCCTTACGTCATAGAATGTGATGACACTCCTCTGGTGTCATACGCCACAAGTTAAAATAAATTGATTACTCTTTCGTACCATCCGCACTTAATCGGTTAACTAACTTTCCCGCAGTTCAGTTTTTCTTAGGCTCAAAAAGAAAATGCAAATCCATGCGAGACGAGTCCCGTGTAATAAACTAGTACTGACTGGTTGAGCGGCAGCGGCGGCAGGAACACGTCCGCGTGCAGCGCCCGCTGCAGGCGCGCGCGCCGCCGAAGCCACGCGCGCGACGGCGGGCGCGGCGCCGGGCAGCGCGCACGCACGCACCAGCAGCTGCCGCAGCCGCACGCACGCGCGCACGCACACCGGCTCCCACGCCGCCTCCACCAGCTCTATACCACCAACGTATTCTATATTGACCGTACTGCTGTTGCCATCACTATTACATACAGTCCATTTCTATTTAAAAACCCCCAACGAAATCATACATGTAAGACCAAGCTAGAAAACCTGCTTTTAAATAAAATAACAAAAACAAAATTGGTCCACCGTTTATGAGCTAGGGTGTCACAGAGACCCATAGCTCATAAACAAAAGGGTGTTATAAGTTTGACTACAACTTATAACACGCCGGTCTTTAAGTAGGGGTTAAATAGATAGACAGAAATAGATTACAAATGCATTAGGAACCTTTACTATTATTTGCAGAATCCACGTAGATTTTATGCTCTCAATTATGTTGATAAACTCATGTAAGTAGCAAAACCAATTGTGGGTTTAGCAGACAGCGTTACAGATATGGGTAGAATAAGTTTATTTTTATTTCATGAACCGGCTTATTTTATAATTATAAGTTATAGATCTCCGGCGGATTCTGAAAAGATATGATTGATAAAGCACAAATAAGAGATTTTTTAAATTTAGATCACATTCAAATGATCAAGATCGCGAACTGTAAATTATAAAAATTATAAGTAAGAGGTGTTAGAGTAACATCACGTTTGTTAGGCACTGAGCTTGCGATCATATAAGTGGGCGTCACCTGCGAGTTTGGGCAGCACGACGCCGCTCACGACGGCGGGCACGAGCATCAGGTCGGGGTCGGCGCGCACGCCGTGCTCGCTCACGCTCACCGCGCCGCCGCCGTCGCTCTCCTCGTCGCTCGACTGCTCTGATTCGCTTGACAACTTCTCGTTTCGAACACCATACATCATTAACCACCTAGCAAATAAATACAATTCATAGTCAGGCGTAGTAAACACGAAGCGATTCGCTTCTACCTTCCTAATGCGGACTGCCAAGGAATGGGCAAAAATGGGAAATTCGGTTCGTCTGTATTTCCGGAAAGATATAATTTGGGTCTTTTAAGGCAAGAGTGAATAGGCCTGTAACTGAACCAGTGTGTTACACCCTCGACCTCGTCGAAGTCGTCGACACTTATCATCAGGTATGACTGAGGTCAAACGCTGGTCAGTCTTGTATAAAAATATAAATAAATATTTCGGGACAATCTTACACAAATCGACCTAGTCCTACGGTAAGCTCAGTAAGGCTTGTGTTGTAGAAACTAGACGACGATATACATATATAATAGGTGGATACGTATAAATAATTAAATACATAGAAATCGCCCATAACTCAGGAAGAAAATAAATACCTGTGCTCATCACACAAATAAATGGCCTGACTGGGATTTGAACCCAGGACCATCGGCTTCATAGGCAAGGTCACTAAGCCAGATCGGTCGCCAAACTACAACTAACATCCCATTAAGATTGTTATTTTAATATCAATCAAACAAGGACTAAGCAGAATATTCGTTTTATTCCAGGGGTTTTCACTTCCTACCAAACCATAGTTATACTTAAAAAAATAAAATTATGTTTCTACTTACTTGTACCAATCCATCCGTTCATAGTCTTCATTATCTTCGTCTGCGAGGGGATTCCATAGTATAAGCTAAAAATAAATAAAATTTCAGCAGGGGATATATTGGTGAGACAAAACTTAAATAACCGGCTCGCAACCCGCCCAATGACAAGCGGTCTCCACCTGGACGCCTGTAACCACAGATATGTCGCACATCCTGTCAGTGTGGCGAAATTAGGGATATAGTAAAGGAAGTTTTTAATTATGTGAAAGTTGAGAATGCGAAATGATATACATCTAATAATAATGGTAGATATAAATCTAAATATACCAGTAATGATTTTATAGTTTTTATATTATACTTTAATGAAAATATTATAAAAGCCTAACTTATAAATTAAATAAATAAAGATTAATAAGCATAACACCAGCAGCTTACTACAAGTACACACCAGCGCCAATTCTCAAAAAGGGTCGTGACTCTATTGGGATCGATCTATTATCATGGATGGGACTATTGTAGCCAATTAATCTGATAGTGTGGTGATAGATCGATCGCAGCGCCGGGCATGTCGTTCACATCACCGTCGCATGTGACGAGAACCGCGTGAAGGCCGAGAAGAGCCAGTCCAGCATGTTACTAAGTAGACTTGGCTCACGAGGTAATCCCCATATGGGAAGTTGATTCGGCGATCATTGTACGATAGTTGTTTCCGCTATCAGTCTCATAGCGATGAGGCCATGGTTGGATCACGGGACAGATTCTGAAACACCGGCGGTCTCCCTGTAGCCCACCACTGGCAGCCTGAGCCCTGCTCCGTTGCCGGAGGTATATAAGTATAATATACAAAATGGAAAAAGGTATATTGTTTTAATTTCCTAAGCCACGATTTCTTATTTATATTTATTTTTGCATGTAGTTGGGTATATTGTAATAACAACATGGGGTGGGGGGATGTACCTGATGTCTAACATAGGGCGCGAGCAGCTTGGGCAGGCAGTCGGCGACGTAGGCGTCGGAGTAGAGCGCGGGGTCGCGGCGGCGCCAGCGCGCCAGGCGCGCGCACACGCCGCGCGCGCTGCGCCACGCCGGCAGCGCGTCCAGGAACACCGCCGCCGACGCCGCGCGGATGCTCTCTGCCGACACACCGTTAACATCTACATGTCGCCCCATTAGACCACCCGGTCACGGCGGAACCCGTGGAAATTTCTCTAGTACATTTATTATATAAGCAATCTCTTAACGGTTCCAGGCACCTTATACCATATCTAAGTGCCTCTTATTCGAATCGCTTCTGGATTCTGATATAGCACGAATATATAAGGACAAGTTTTAATCAGCATGCAAATTTTATGTTATTTGTAGTGCCACTATTTCCGATTTCGTTCCACGCAATTAACAAAAGGCAATATGAACGAAATAATTATAATATTTAATTGTTTCAATTTCAATAATTTATTATTAAGTATATACTTCATAAAACAATATAAGTTCTGATGTTTTACCGATTTATTGTCTGTATTAATAATCAACAAAGCAGGAAACGAGTTGCCAGGGTAAGAGTAATGTAGGCGTACCTTTCTCTTGACGGTAGTAGCGTTCCTCGCTAGGCGGCAGGTCGTCGTCGCTGGAGTCGCCGTCGCGGTGCGAGCGCGGGGCGGCGCCCCGGCCGCCGCCGCCGCCGCCTCGCGCTTGAGGCGGCGCGCTCGCCGCCGACCCTCACGCTCCGCTGTTCGCCGGATCTTCTCCTCGGAGTCCGACGGCTTCAGGGCACCAGCGCGTGCTGTACAAATCACACAAAAAAGCAAATTATTTTATATCTATTATATTTATGATGCGTTTTAACGAAAATCTTTTTGTGGACCACTTTAAATAAGGCTTTAAAATTAAACAGTTTATAACCATTCTTATGTGTGTCTAGGACCACAGAACACTTGATTGCAGAATCTATATAAGGTCGCGTTCCTTCAAAAGTGAAGCTATTAACTTTTTTTTCGATAAAATGTGGGACCGCGCTATTTGTGAACTTTTAAGTCAACTTATTTTGACAGGGAAAATTTTCCTAACCTAAATAGATAAACTAAGGTAATACTTTAAAGCTGTAATTATTAAACTGCCTTTAAGAATTTTTAATTAAACACACGTATTTGATTTATCAAACATACTTAAATGCGATACACAAGACTAGTACGTATAACGCGGATTTTACGATGTTATGATGTTGAGGTGCTGCTGTGTCAGTCAGCGTCAAATATCAGCAACCAAAGTAGCCAAACATATTGGTATAGATTATTATTTGTACAGCAGTAAGGATGTGTTACGATATAATGTGTCGTCGTTTGTTTTTATTTTTTTCTGTACATGTATCACGCCTTGGACTAGTAGTTGAATGTTGATGAACTAGTTGGTATAGTTGAACGTTATAGAGAGAGCTCGCGAGGCACTGACCGGGCGCGAGCGTGTCGAGCGCCTGGTCCTGCACGTCGGCGCGGCGCCGCTCCGTGAGGAACTCGCAGCGGCGCCGGTGCAGCGCCAGCGCGCGCGCCTCCAGCCGCTCCAGCAGCGGCAACTGCGCAGACACAATTCATTAACGCGGCATACCAACTGATTCAATTACGGACATCCTGCCACTGAATAACTAATGGCATTACCATACAGAAGAATCTCTTCTTGGCAAAAGTCACATTTAGGTATAAAGTTATAACGAAACTACCCACCTGCAAGCAAATTTGAAACTTATAACTGCGCACGAACCATTAATCTTCTTTGCGTGCCGTAGTTTTATGACAGAACTGTGAGTATCGGAACCGAATTGTCTCTCAATTTCGCCGCGCATGATACCGACTTCGTTCGGGCGCACAGGGTGGTACAAAGCCGAGTAACATTCATTGTTATTTCATACGTTTGTGTAGTGTTAGTTAGATGTTATTATCTAATACCTATTTTGCATAAATATGAATTGTAGGTAATAATTGTTGAGCCACTTACGGGGTTCGAGCTATTTTCTTTTGTTTAATACCTACTCTATGAAATGCCCCTGACCGTAGTGAATAATATTATACGTCACCACGTTGGTCAGTACAGAAATTATTTTTTTTACTGTACAAATCTACTCCATCGCATGGTGGATATAGATATAATGGGATACGTTTGTTTAAATTTTAGAGGACATTTCTGTAAAATGGGACATTGCACTGAACGCCAAACAAACATTTCGATTACTAAAACTCAAAACTCAAACGTTTATTCAGTAAGTAGGCCACAAGGGCACTTTTACACGTCGAGTATACAAAAGTAAAAGAGAAAAATAAAAACTACACCGGTTCTAACCCTACACCTCTGACCCGAGAAGTATTTTGACTTTTATAACCGGCAAGAAACACGGCGGGACTTATTTTTTCAAAACAGTATACAAAAAAAAAACTCTTAAACATACATGCGTAATTCTGTAAGAAAACATATCAAACAATTTCAGTAATTAAATACCACAAAAAAATATATATAGATAAAATTACCTACACGTCCAAAAATTACTGCTTAGAATTAAATTAACATGACGTTTGGTATGCTTTCTTATCTGAACTGTGTCCTACACTCTAATTTCCAAATTATAATAATTTATCATCAACACTTTAATTAACAACAATTATTTAGAAATGGTCGTGTATGGAGGAGGAGGTGAGGACAGTGGCGGGTACCTTCTCGTCCAGGCACTCGATGAGGTCGGTGAGGAAGCCCCGCGCGGCCTGCGCGCGCCGGTAGGCGGCGTCGAGCGCGGCCGTGCGCGCGCCGCACGCCTGGCGCGCCTCGGCCGCCGCGCCCAGCCGCGCCGCGCACGCCTGCCTCTTGGCCGCCGTGCTCGCGCGGTCCGTCTCCAGCTCCTGCAACCTGTACAGTGTACGTACCACGCAAACATTAATATTGCCGGTCCTTTTGCTTGCTGGTAACGTGGTGACATACTCAAGAATAGTCAAAGACATATTTTACTTTTTAGGCTTCCGTAGGTAACTAGGACCATGTCTGTCTGTCTGTCCGGAAGTTAAAGAACTGATGTAATTCGGTATGAATATGTAAATAAGTCACGCGAATATTGTAAAAAAACATTGGGTACCTCTACTACATTTCAAGAGGGAGTTATTTAATTTTTCGACACAACATATGCGAGAATGATTTTCTTAAACAACAAAACGGCATTACAAATAACAGCAAAGAAGGCGGCTATCAAACTTATGGCGCTAATGTTTTGTTTACATAGACTAATGATACCTACCTATAAAAAAACAGCCAAGAGCATATCGGACATGCTCAGTGTAGGGTTCCGTAGTTTTAGATCAGTAAATCAAAAACGTTTCAACTTGATCCAAGTTCGAAATAATTTTCGTTAAAAGTCTTTGTTAAGCTGTACATCAATGTGTTTTTTTTTTTCACATTTTTCTGAGTCGAGTTTCTCAAGTTGACGACACATTCTGTTTAACTTCCAGTGCGATTATATTCGATAGTATTCCTTTTATCGATAAAACGTTTAAAGGTTTGCTTGCCTTGCCTTTGCCCTGTTCTTCAAATACCTATCTGAATGTTTTTAATTTCTTCACTTTGTCCGCGTTCCTAGTAAACTATGAAACCATAAAAAGAGGAGAAAATCTCGTTTTTCTTTTAGGTTTTGGAAGAAATACTAAATTTGAAATTTATTACGCCATAATTTTGTAGACGTAATGCTGTTTTTAATAAATACCATAGACAAGGAAATTGATGATATTTAATTATTTATAGTCATTGGCATCATTGCTCACGGTTTTAGAGGACTTAAATACAATATGTAAGTAGGTAAACATGTATTGCATTAAGGTTTTTGCTAAGCGGCGTTATTACGATATGTGCACAGTGCTTACCGTTCAGTGAGCGCGTCGAGCAAGGCCTGCGGCGTGGCGGGCGGCGGCTCCGCGGGCGCGGCCAGCGGGCGCAGGTGCGCCGGCGCCTCCTGCAGCCGCGGCGGCGGCGGCGCCAGCGCGAACGGGTTCAGCCCGGCCTCCCCGCCATCTGGCACCACGACACACGTTACATTACATGATTCTATAACATGTAACATTAGTTGTCACGTCAGTATCGTGCACGGCACGGCCACGTGTGAGCACTGACCTGCACCGTCCGCGAGCGCGCCGCGAGCCTTGTTGAGCTGCTGCGCCGCCCACTCCTCGCCCTCGCTGTCCAGCTCGGAGTCCGCCGACGCCGCCGCCGTGCCGCCTGCCGCATAACTTTAATTACTTCCAACCACTCACATATCATTAGCTCTGCGTCATAATGAACGAGCCATTTCTTTTCACGTCACTACTCGCAATTGTAACAACCGGTGAATCCCATATATGTATACGGGTATAATTCCTAATTGTACGCTTGAACCATCGGTCCATGCATTTCATTGGTCAACGAGAACCACTTAGTCGAAATTCGACCAGTCATACCCCACAAAGTAAATTATGCAGTTCGAAAAGCATGCGATTAACCATCGTTCAAGATTACTATAGTTAAACATTAAGGTTTATTAAATACAGCTGTCTCGTGACCCGTTACCAGTTCGTAGCATTGCGTGCGAGAGCACACGCAATGGGATGAGAATTGAGTGACAGCGGGAAACCTGCGCGCAGCGAGGGGTCGCTACCTGTGCGATAGCACTTGCCGAGAGGTTCAAGTGTGGAAGGTGTCCAAGTTCAAGTTCACTTTATTATTTAAGTTGCATTTCAATTAAGATGGTTCATTTTATAAAAGAGGTGTTAAATCTAATGTATCCAGTAAATGTTAGGGGACCAGACCTAAATTGATTTTGTAATATGTAAAGTGTCTTAGAATAAACATAAAAATTCACCAGTAGGGCACTAATTCGGAAAATATTGATTGATTAATGTTACATCTAGCGAATTACATTATAGCATTTATCTGCCTTTAACTATGTCACAAAGTTAAAATTGTAAAGAGTAATTAAATAAAATGTTGGCGCGGCATACGTCTGGGCTTGTCGCTGGGCAGGTCGAGGCCGCGCACGAGCAGACGGCCCTCCTCCTCGTCGTCGCCCGAGCCGTCGTCGCGCTGCAGCCGCGAGCCCGGCGCCGCCTCCGCCGCCACGGGGATCACGTCCCCGCACTCGCGCGCCTGCACACGCAGACACATTTTACAACACACGCCCAACACGAGATCGTGCTTTAGTAGCTTAGTAGCAGTGCTCTCTGCATATGAACTGTATTATCCCCTAGGTGTATTATCTAGTTTCACCCTCGCTTTCTGTGATCAAACCTCACAAGTCAAATTTAATCCATTCTCAAGCTCCATAAAAAGGTAAAACACGTGGAATTTACGATATGGATAACTGTCATAACTGTCACATCATCATGTCGATTAGATAAAGGTTTAAGAAACCTACCCAATCTTTTAGACTGCGGTTCATAGTTAAAGGTTGAATCCAAAATACAATTACAACTAAAACATAGGGATACTGGGACCGTATCCAAGATGCAAATTAATTGCACAAACGCAATGGAGACGAATGAAAGAAATGGAAAAAAATCACTTCACATAATTCGATCTGACATTCCAATGCATTATTTTTCGTTCTGTTAGCGTTTCTACAATGACATCTAGGCTACGGCCCCTGGTCATTATAAGCCTGTCAGAATGTACATAATATTAATGAATTATGTAAATATGTAATTTATCTAATGCCGTATTAGTGACCTACCGTTATAGGCGTGGGTTAAGCCAAACAATTTGTTAACGTCAGACGTAGAGGCTTAGTTAATATTCACTTGTAAGAAAAGTTTGAAGATAGTTACGTCGCCATATTTAATGATGATCCGTTAATTATGTGTGGTGCAATTTAGTTAAATGTCCATTTAATCACATAACATTAGATTAGGAATGTATGGAGAGCGAAGTGGTGATGTATCCGAGCGCCCACACAACCGTAATTTTGATATGCCTGCGTTTATTAGTAAAAATAAAACTTTTGATTTTTTTTTAAGTAAAATTAAATAATTGTTTGTACAAAATAATGAAAAAACCTTCTTCCGTAGTTCTCAAGAAAACGTAGGTACCTACTAGCCCATTTTTACTAGCTCTAGGTGCAGATCAAGAGACAAAACTTATTTAATGATTTTACTTTATAAATATTACCAATATAAAAAAAAAACAAGAAAAATTAAAAAGAAAAAGTGAAAATACTTTATATTGTAACATAAACATGTATTTCCTAATATAGAGTACGGTTGTGATTAGTGTGGTGCGTGCACCTGTGGCAGAGGGTCCTGGCGGCGTCGTCCCTCACCTCTCATACCTGCTGTCTGGTCTTGCGCGCCGCGTGGATGAGCGCCGCGTCGGGGATGAGGCCGGGCGCCACGGCCAGCGCCGCGCGCACGGTCTCCGCGCGGTACCGGTGGAACCCCCTGTTATCCTCCTCGGGCTCCTCTGCCTCGTCCTCGCTGGCCGACACGTCGCCCGCGCCGTCCGCCGCCAGCGCTTCTCTCCCAGATAGTATCAGCCCTTCCAAGTTAGCTTTGTTCTTTTTTGATTTTGACTTTTCCAGTTTATCGGTATTGACTGGCGAATCCTTCTCCTACATTAAAAATAGCCAGTTATTTAAAAATATACTAGTTTAATAATAGACACAGTTTAGAGAAAAGGATTCATTCACAATAATTTGAAATGATATATGGCGCATTATTATATAATTAGTGCCCAAAAATCACCCCTCAGGCAAGCCATATGAGAACTGGTCTCAAGGGAGCACACATCTGTATAAGTAATAATAATAACTTTGATGTTTGCTTAGTTTCTTTATGCAGCAAAAAATATATTATAGAAATTAAGATAAAGATGATAATATCAATTGGTTTGTGTTATACACATCCTAAACATTTAAGAAAATGCCACACGCAGGAGCTACATCCTCTTTGCACACTACCTTACAATTCATAAAATTGTCAATCTGGCTTCTCTGTGTTGGCTGTTCACTCTTCCCCAATTTCCGAACACCATTATTCCATGTACGGAGAAGACGTAAAAATAATAATATATACATATAAGATCTTAGCTGATTGTACCTTGTTATTGCAACCATTTACAGTCTTTTAAAAAATGACAGTTTCTTTTTGCCAATGACCAATAAAATGCATGAGGAGTATCTTTTCAAAAAGCCTTATTTTTGTTTATGTAAACTGGGGTTATTTTTCTAAGAAAACTATAAAAAAAGCCTTATTGACATAAAGAAATTAGCCCTTTTGAAAAGACACTCCTGAAATAACCAGTAGTATATGGTTACCTTCCTTATGTTGTAAAATGTTACTATTTTCAACACTTTCATATCACAATTTGTAAGTATAAATTCAGTGACAATTAATCAATGACACGGAAATTGTAATATGTTGCTAACAAATTCACTTGTTTTAAAAATATAATGTTTTTTCCCATCTTTTCACTTGTGTGATCAATGACCGGTGCAATTGAATTCAGGTTGAACAGTACAAAGATGTGTTAATAAATGAACAATATAAAATATAATGTATTATGATTGATTTATAATATAAAATAATGCAGAACAGGGTTGTGTTTTCTAAATGACAGGTGTTTGTCTGAACCTTTATGATATTAAACCCTGTTCCTGTGCTTCAGGGTTACATTTACAAAGATTTTACCTCATAGTTGCTGTGGTTATCATATTTGATATTATCACCATCTGTGGCCCGCCGTTTCTCCCGGTCTCGTCGCTTGGTCAGTCTCTTGCTCTGAGATGACTTCTTCACAATGAACACTTCACCATCTTCCTCTAAACATAAGTAAATAATAAATACTTATGACATTTGATAACACAATAATGTATTCACATAAGTGAAATAACTTATGGTATATTATAAATATAATATCTTCAAATCAAATGTTTTTAGATTACTACAATTACTTCAGAAGCCATAAACAGAAATTGGCATATTGACATAATTATTATTTGAAGGATGTTTTTACTTTGTCCCAAAATTTGGCTACCTGTCAAGATTTTCAAAATATAACATTTTACAGGTGCATTGGGCATTGAACTGTTTCTGCAAAGCTTGAAGCCTTATGTTGCACAAAGTGTATTTCACAAGCAATCCTCAAGTGCCATGTCAGGTTCTATAGCACCGAAAATTGGCATCTCGTTTTAGTAAACCAGGATCGAATGGCCAATTACTAACTTCAACAACTTAAATGTTTGGTTATAACATAATTACTTTAAATTATTAGGCAGGAATTTGAATACCTTCGTCAGCAAAACTCAGAAGTGGAGTGCTCTTGACCGATTTATTCTCCTTCTTGGCGTGACTGATGACCGGCGGCGGCGGTGGTTCTGGTTCACCGTCATCATCGTCATCAACGCAAAATACGCGCCTTTGGATTCTCTTCGGCTTACGAAATAATGACATGTTTCACCCGATTGATCTTTAGCGCAATTATTAATGGAATAGAGTCATCACTTCTATAGGAATTAAGTAAGCAGTTTACTAGTGTAGTGTCTCTATAAACGTGCAAAGCCTCTTTCAGTCACACCTATTCACAGTTTTAGATAGTAGTATTACAGAGTCCGATGTGTAAAAACTTGAAAAGTTATTTAGTTAATTACAAGTCCGTTCTTTTACATATGGAATCATTATTTTCTGCCCATCTGAGTTGCGTTTGAGAGCGATTAGTATCTCTTATTAGTCTGTGGAGAGCGAATAGGTAAAGTAGAACATCAAGCCCATGAAGTAGAGTTTTTGACACACCGGACACCTCAGTTTATTATGTTTGAGTCACTGATTAAAAAGTTACATCAATTCACTCTTTATATAGATTAACATACGTACGAATCGAATGAAGACCTATTGCCAAGAACATTGAAGTTCGTATATGTCGAGGCTTTATCTTTTACTCCAATTAAGGCGTCATGAGAGTGACAGTGACAATCGTCCGATACTTACTAATATCGTTGTTTGCGGTAGCTCCGCAGATTAGAACAATAATGGTGGTGATTAACGGCGCTACGGCCAAAAACATTCGTCAATTTCGGACGATCTTACATCTTACATGACGTCTTAATTGGGGATTTTAATTTTTTCATATTATTGATAGATGGCTTTTCTTATATAATCCCATTTATATTTGTAATAATGAAGTATATTTGAGCATTTCTCAAAAAGTTTGTACATTTGGATCACGTCTTCGATTTTGATCAAAAGCGGTACACTGATAGAGCAAATTATGCTTAGCAAGATCTACAATATTTCCCAAAATGTCCCATAAACTTTGTGTGCAACTTTTTTGTATACAAACTGAGAAATGCTCATTTGTATGATACGTCGGTTCCCAGCATATATCTATAAAATTCCTTGGTTCCTAGACAATCAGCGTCTGCCAGAACGGAACGTCTGTTACTAAGCATGGCAACATTTTATCATGGTAATAAAAAAAAGTTTCAATATCCGCCATTTCAATTGTGTCTCGCACGTAGTACGTGCGTTAGTTGTTTTGGTGAGTAAAATAAATCGTTATTTGTTGTACAAATCCGTAGAAATTTGTGTAATTTGCTAATTTATACACGGTATCTATATTTCTACAATCCTAAAAGCGATAATATTTTGGTTGTATATATTGCAATCAGAAAATTTCTACGTCACGTTTTAATTGTTTTATAACCTTTCCAGTCCTTAAATTTCTTGGGAAGTCCCTACACACTGCAAGATGGGTAGGGAGGACAAAGCTACCTGGAAGTCCAACTATTTCGTCAAGATTGTCGTAAGTATATCTGTAATACTTTAGATGAATTTATGTTCTGCAAGTTGATACTTATTGCAATACTTGTGTTTTAGCAACTCTTGGACGAGTACCCAAAATGTTTCATAGTGGGTGCCGACAATGTGGGCTCGAAGCAGATGCAGCAAATTCGCATGTCCCTGCGTGGACACAGCATCGTGCTGATGGGCAAGAACACCATGATGCGCAAGGCCATCCGCGGACATCTTGAGAACAACCCAGCATTGGAGAAGTTGCTGCCGCACATCAAAGGCAACGTAGGCTTCGTGTTTACGCGTGGCGACCTCGTCGAGGTAAGTAACCAATTTAATTAGTTTCTTGAGGATTTATGGTTATGGGCGATGATGTCTTAATAATTATTTTTTATTAGGTGCGTGAGAAGCTGTTGGAGAACAAAGTACGTGCCCTGGCTCGTCCTGGTGCGATCGCCCCTCTATCCGTTATCGTCCCAGCGCACAATACTGGCCTCGGACCCGAAAAAACATCTTTCTTCCAGGCCCTCTCTATTCCAACCAAGATTTCAAAGGGTAAGAATATATTTGTTATAAGTGTTGCAACATTGTCTGTCCTAATACCTGAGAGATCAATATTTACTCTCTGGCTTCGCTTTCAGACTACAATAAATTATTTAAATTTATCCTAGTGTGGTTATTGTTCTTAAAAATTGCACTGGCATTTTGAATATACAAACCTAAGAAATTGTGTTTTTAACCATAATACAAAAATTTAACCCCTCATATGTGGATGTCAAAAATCTCCAATGAAAAAAACGACCTTTAAGTAAATTTTGTTTAATTCAAAAGGTTGCTTAAGCCTACAAAAGGGGTAATAAGATGTTGCACCTTATTTTTGAGTACCATCATTACTTCTTAAGATTACAACAAGAAATGGGTCTTAAAACAAAAAACATGAACACATATTAATGTATTTTGCATTTATTTCTCTTTAACTATACATGTGTTATACAATCAACCTTCAAGCAGAATGGATTTACCCAAATTTAAAGTTAAGTAACAAATTGGTAAGTTACATGTAACTTATCTGTATATTCATGTGCAGGTACTATTGAAATCATCAATGATGTGCATATCCTCAAGCCTGGTGACAAGGTGGGCGCTTCAGAAGCCACTCTGCTCAATATGCTGAACATCTCTCCATTTTCATATGGTCTTGTTGTGAAACAGGTAACTATATTGTATGGGTACCCAAAGCATTGAGTCCAGTTTGTTCATAAATGGCAGTCTGGAATTTGTCTTTGGTAAAGAATTTTGCATTTGATTGTATTTACAAATCAATTTTAAATATTTTTTATCAAATGCGCACAGATCATTCAGATAAAAAATTGAGTTTGTTTTAAGTTTACGTCTAATAATTGTCTGTTTAATAACTAGTTGCTACTTGTTGTACATGTAGATAATGTAAGTATCTAATTTCAGGTGTATGATTCTGGTACCATTTTCACGCCAGCCATTCTTGACATCAAGCCGGAAGACCTTCGTGCCAGATTCCTTGAGGGTGTTGCAAATGTAGCTTCCCTGTCTCTGTCCATTGGCTATCCAACTATTGCTTCTGCACCGCACTCCATTGCCAATGGATTCAAGAACCTGTTGGCTATTGCTGCTGTCACTGAGGTTGACTTCAAGGAAGCTACAACTATCAAGGAATTCATTAAGGTAAGCTTTTATGTTACACTTGCGAATTAATATATATGTGTGTGTGTAACATAATCTTATGTAATTAGAATGGTCTGTTCTAATACCAAGGAATTAATAAAACTAACTCCTTGGCTTCGCTTTCAGACTACAGCATTGACTTCCTTCAAATTTATCCTAGTGTGGTAAACCTAAATGGTAATTGCACTGGCATTTTGCAGGAACAGTTCTAAATGTCAAATATAATTATCATACATCGTTATCGCGGGAGCAAATATAAATTTGTTGTAGAAGTAGTAAAACAGACTGTCCATTTAGGAAAAACAGACTTTTCTGCCTACACATTATAAGCCTCCAAGAAGTTCATTATAACTAGCACGAAGTTTTTGCTGCATAATGTTAATAAATCTTGCTTTACACTCTGTTAGTAAAAAATTACCTGGAATTGACATATCAACTTAAATAAATATAAATGTTTAAATTTAAAACGACTTTATTTACTTTTTGTTGATCTTAAGTGTGTCTTTCAGAGTTAAAATGACGTTTCAGAGAAGATTTTGTTTGAAAAAAACTAACATTGCACTTCGAGCAAAATAGTTTTGTATCGCGAGCCTCTAACTCAGGATAATCCTGTATAAACCATCCCACAAATTCATCACACGTTATTTTCCTTCGAACCATTTTAAAAGGCAACTTCTATTTGATTATGTTTTTACAAATACAGATTAATCAAGAATGACTAATGTCTAAAGTGACTGATGAGGTTGCGTACCTAATAGGTAATCTTTTTAAGTACTAATCAAGTCAAGTATGGAGGTACGATAGCATTGATATTCAATAAAATAATTATACATTTTTAAAGTCGTAGGTATAAACGTTCTCTACACGAATGTCATGTCTGTTTTTGACTGTTTTTTATAATCTTTCAGTACTGTCAAATCGAATTCGCTCCCGCGATAACGATGTATGATAATTATGCAGTACAGTCAAGGGCATGAAGTCTTGTATACTCTTTCACCTTATAGGAATATCCTAGTCTTCATATCAAGAAATTATATTTATGTAATATTACTTTTCTGAATTGATAGTGACAACACAGTTTGGTTCTGCTTTCATATCAAACAAGTAATTTTTGTAAAAAAATAATGTTACATTTATTTTATACATTATAGCAACAATCTTGTTGGATGAAAGGCACAGTTCTAGTATAGGTATTATTACACTTTATAGACAGATCATAAGTTGCATTATGTTGCATCATTTATTTCAATTCATAAGACATTTATAATTATCTTAGTATAATTTAAGCTACCAACCAATTCTAAATATCAAATCTTTTTAAGGGTTCCATAGACTACTATGAAACCTTATAGTTTCGCCATGTTGTTTTTAATGAATAACAGGGTTAAGAATATTCAACTTTGGTTTTATATTACATACATACGCATTGTAAGTAAAGGAACAAATCCAACGCTAAGATTCCAATTTTTGAATGTTATACTAGGATCTCAGTACAATATTAGCATGAGGGAGGTACACACTAACTTTGGTCTCTTATAAAATTAGTAGGCAACTATTATTTATCATCTTACTCTATTTACTATTTCTCCATTAGGAGGGTGCATTTCCATAAAAAATGCGCGAGGAATGTGTTTTTAAAAACCAATATAATTACTTTATTAAAGGATATATGGTAACGGAGTAATTCTATTGGCGGTTAACACACACAGAAACACTGCCGTAGGAAGTGGACTATACATTAAGATTTTTAATGAAAATTTGAGTATCTCTGGTGTCTTGAAAAATGCCAGATATGTGTTCACGGGCATTGTATGAGGTTAACTTTATTTTAAAATTCCAAAACCTTACCAAATTTGAACCCAAAACGGCATTCGATCAATATCAAGATAACTTAACTGTATAATTAATCTGAAATTTGAATAAGGATAGAAGCAAGAATTTTTAACACTTGTGATCTGATCAGCACCTGAACAGTTAATATTGTAAATACACGAGTGCGAAAATGAAGTAATATGGCAGTTATAAAATTATTATTTTTTCAGGATCCCTCTAAGTTTGTAGCCGCTGCCGCAGCCGCCACTCCAGCCGCCGCTGCCACGGGTGCCGCACCCAAGGCTGAAGAAAAGAAGGTCGAGGAAGAGGAGCCTGAGAGTGATGACGACATGGGCTTTGGGCTGTTCGACTAGTCCATTTAGGGCTAATGTGCTCATTTGCATATTTGTAGGAAGTCAACGCCGCCGGGTTGGACACCCAAATGGCGGCTGACACGTCTTTCATTTGTGTGAATATAGCCACTATGGAATACATAGATGTTTTATTAATTTAACTTTACATACCCTCTCAATCATTTTATTCAATTCAATTATTTCATTGCTTGTAAGTTGATATCATTTGCAAAAAGGTTATTAACTAATTGCCCACCATACTACTCATGGGTCATACAGATCAATTAGGTGCGCGTCTTTCCTTTGGACATTGTGAAAGTTAAGGTTCCAAAGCCAAGTATTTGTTTCTAGGAAATGTCAACAACATAAACCTTTCCCCCTCTTACGGAATACTATATTGCAATAACATAACTAGTAATCACATAAGACGTTAACCCTTTACCAGGCGAAGGGATATATGCCTCCCACATCTTATATCGGTTACCGATGTTAGGTTTTAACTCCTAACCTCCGACAAAATATTTTGTTAATCCCTGACAATAATATTTTATGATCTACATTCATAACACGCTTCTAAATCGCGTAATATATCTTTGGCAGCCGTTTAAATTCACTTGAACGCTAATTTCAGTAAACTACGGAAAAATTCGAACAATTTCTTTAATTTTTATGAAACAGAAGTACATGGGTCGAACAATTTTTTGACATTTTGTAGATTTTGAGAGTTGAACGGTAATGTAATCGTAAACATTGCTAAATATTTACGCATTATTGTGTATGACCAGAATTAGGATGTGGGTTAACAGAGCCTTATTAGAGTTTAACTGTGTGGGAGCTATTGTTCCCATGGCCCGGTAAATTGTCTTGTCTTGTCATGTCATAAAAACTCACGTAAGTAATAAAACTGAAGATCATAAAATAATGGTTTCAGTGACTGATATAATGATTCTTTTGGAGTTAAACCATGACTGTGATAACCGATATAAGATGTGGGAAGAATATATCCCTTCGCCTGATTGAGAATATAATAAGACAAAATCGAGTATGACAGTTAATTACTTAGACAGGTGATGGGATAACCGTAACCCACATTTTTATTTCTGGTTTAAAGGAGCATCTCCGACTTTCGTAAATACATTTTTTACAAGGCGTTCAATACGGTTGTAACAGTATATACAGTACGTATGAAGACTCGCTAGTTTTTTTGGGCCTGGTAAAGGGTTAACGATTGACCACAGAAGAGATTTTTTTATTGCTCAAATGCTCAATTTTAAGTTTAGAATCACAACTAGAGCTACTTATTTGTATAATTTTACAACTTAACCACTGGTTAGGCACGTGGTGGCGTCCATGTTTTGACTCTAAATATGAACGCCACCACGTGCCGCAGCGTATCAGGCGACTTGAACGTTCCCGAATACGCCCGAACTTAGGCGAAGACCATAATCGGCCAAAACTGCGGCACTACCGCGAATAACGATATTCGTAAATTTCGGACGATTGTCTCTGTCACTCTCATGATCCCCTTAATTGGAGTAAAAGAGAAAGATGCCCGTAATATACGAACTTCGACGTTCGCGGTACCGGGCCTGTAGTCGGCACATTTCTACAAAATATTCTTACGGGCGCTAACGGATGCGTTCTCCAGTCATTATTCCTCCTAGTAATATTGAGACCCGAGCTAAAGAAAGATTCCAAAAAGTGGAATCTTGAGCATTGGGACGTCTTCAAAGCACGAGAGGGGAACACACTGTTACCGAGTGAAAAACACATCACCTCACTACTTACCGCAAAGAAAAAAATAACTTTAAAACTAATAAAGTATGCACATTATCTGATCGGATGTTCTTTTATTTAATGTTTTTGAATGATGAATAATGGATGCCAATAATTTTGAATATAAGTTCTAGACCGAAATAATTACTGGAGAACGCATCCGCGAGCGCCAGTAAGGGACAAAGATATTTTGGCTTTTGCAGCGCAAAATGTAACTATTCACTATACTTAGTTTTGCTTTGTAATACGACACTCTTTATAGCTAAAATATTAGCATATTCTGTATCAATAACTGCAACTTCGGTTGAAAACTCCAATTGTATTTGTTTGTATCCCTCCAACTTTGACAGTTCTGAAGGGTTCAGTTTAGAGGGGAACAAAAATACGTGAGACTATGACAAGGATGGAAGAAAATAGCGCCGTTTGCCATACCTATGGAAAGTTATATAAGACGATGGTCTAATAATATAACTACCGTCCAAAGGGATGCCGTTGGACGGTAGTTATATTATTAGCACGCTCTCTATATATCGGTGTTTCACACGGTAGCAAAGTGTGTTCCCCTCTCGTGCTTTGAGACCCTCCCAATGCTCCAGATCCCACTCTTTGAACCACTCGCTATGTCGTGGTTCAATTTTGGAATCTTTCGCTAGCTCGGGTCTCAAAATTAGCACGAGAAGATAAACACTAACTTCCCTCGCCCTCTTGTATAACAAATAACTATTATAATCATACCAGCCTCGCTTTCCTCGCGACTTCGTCGGTCAGCCATGCCCGTCTTTACGGTTGCGGGATAAAAATTATCTACTTTTTTCTTTTCTCAAGCTCAAACTACACCAAATTTCATCCCAATTTGTTACGCGGTTTTACACGTTCGCTGCGGCATGGGGCCTATTGACAACTCACAAAGTATGGTTAAACTGCGAGGTTAACTAATTGCCACAGCGAAGGTGTTAAGCGTGAAGAGGTAACAGACAGACAGAGGGAGTCACTTTCGCATTTATAATATTTGTATAGTATTGATGGATATTGATATTCTGAAATTTAAAGTCTAAACAATATGTGACACGAACTGAACATGAAATTTTAATACTAGATACCAACATATCGACGACGACCGCTCTGGCCTAGTGTGTAGTGACCCTGCCTATGAAGCCAATGGTCCTGGTTCTATCCCAGTCAGGGCATTTATTTGTGATGTGATGGTGAGCACAGTTCCTGGGTCATGGGTGTTTTCTATGTATTTAAGTATTTCTATCTATCTATTATATAATATGGTCGTCTAGCTAGGTATTCTAGGTATACAACACAAGCCTTACTGAGCTTACCGTAGGACTAGGTCGATTTGTGTAAGATTGTCCTGAAATATTTATTTATTTGTATTATGTTGCAACGCAAATATATATAACTTTACATCGGTGGCCATCTGACTACCGATTCAAGTTAGGTCCTGGAACCTATATGTGATCGTGAGCTCTGTAACCAGATCTTCCACTTTGTTAATAGGTAAGTAGGTATCAATGGCTCAAACGTAAATGTAAGGGTTGTTTCACACGGACCACAACCACACCACGTCGCAGCGGCAAAATGTGGTTCGTGTGAATTGTACTATTTATTTCTAACATAAAATTTGCACCTGACCACGTGGTCGCGCTTGTCGCGTGGTTGTGGTTCGTGTGAAATGACCCTAAATTTCAGACAAACGCTGGGAGGCATAGGAAGATGATGATGGTATGTGTATTATATGGTATTTATGCGCCAAATACCTATTAGGACACGCACAAGTAAAACGGATAATAATTTTTAAACACGTTTATTTTAGACATTAGAGAAAATTTCTTAACTACATATATTTGTTCTTAATAGTAACAACTTATCTAGGATTTAAGTTTACAAATAAGTACATCGTACAAGTATTGTATGTCACCCGTAGTACTTTTAGGTAATATCTATATCAATCATAAGTTTAAAGGATCCATTACAGTCCACACATCGCAAAATATTAGCTGATCCTCCTCTGACTGTGGCCAGTTTAGGGTCTGCTAGAAATGCCATACTATCAATGAAACTGTTACTCCTGTTTGTTTGTATTGCTTCCATGTCCTTCACTAACACTATGCTGTACCAACACAAAATTGCATTAGCATTACCGTCATTTAGAATAGGAACACTGACCATATCAGAAGTCATTGTATTACCAAAATTTATTACAGTAACAGGAGCTGACAATTCAGTAAAATGTATAGTTGTCAAATCCAGACAATAGTTTTGTGATACTTGAAACTTGTTAGCGTGCATAGCAATTTTATAATTACCAACATTTTCGTCATAAACTCTGTTTTGTCTGTCTAGCCAGGGGCTATCCACAATTTGTCCCACAAGCTGTACAGAGGCTGGCAAGAACAAACCTGCAGGGCATAGATGATTTTCTTTAAGGTGATAAGCCATTTCTTGTCTGTTTATATCTATATCACCACATAGTTCTAAAGCATTGTAAAATATTGCATGATATTTTTCTGTGGCAAAAGAAGCAATTGTTAATTTACTTTCTATCAAGATTTTGATTTTAGATAGTTTTATTTTGTTGGCTTTAAACACTGTTTTGAAGAATTTCTTGTCACTTGAAAATTTAGTACAACATACCAATGATCTGGCACCATGCTGCAACATTAACAAGCCAAACAGAGGAAAGGGGCATAAGTCTAAAACATCAATCTGTGACATATCTAATTTTATTTGTCCAAAATATACACAGGCCATAGCAAAAGAATCTTTTATTTTCCTAGTGAACTCAAAATCATTTAGAAATCTAAGTGTATCTGGTGAAATTCTAGTAACATGGTCAAGATGTTCAGACAGTAACGTCATTTTGCCTCCATTTATCAAGAACCGAGTCTCAAGTATTTCATTTTGTACAAGATGTTGAGAAACAAAATCAAAAAAGATAGCTTGTTGCCAAGCATCTGCTCTGTACTCTGATGTTGGATTTGTAGTAATCATAATATCTTCAGTCAAGTGCAAGTTAAACCAGCCCACAAGGATGTTAATCTCTCCACCCTGTCTGGCTGTCAGAGGAACTACTAATGGCTCTTGTTGCTGTAAAACTCGCTGTATATCATCAGGATTATTGAAATTTATGTTTAACACTGAATGTGGTTCTGTCATATAAGTCACATCTTTATAAACAGAAATATCCGTACAATCATAAGTATCACCAAATGTCAAAGTATGAACAGCCCTTTCTGAAATATTTAACAGACTTTTAGCTGATTGCTGTAATTGGTATTTCATACATAAGTGGTCACACTTAGCACCCATAACAAAGAATTCTGCACTTTTAGGAATGATTTTTCCTGAACTAGCCATGAGAGTATCCCAGGCATGAGATAAAGTTTGTAAAACATGTTCACCTAATAGTCCAGAATCAAACACCTCTGTAACCAACAAAGACTGTCTACCTCCAATTTCTCTAAGGTCCATATTTGTAGACATTTTATTGATTATTACCACTTCTTGTGCTTGATTCTCGTCCATAATAACTTGAGCAAGATTTGCCATAACATCTGAACCCTCACAGGCAGTTATGGCTAAAGGAGCACATTCTTGAGCATACAGGGCCAGCAGCCCAGAGCCAGTACCAATATCTAGCACACTGTCCTTTGAGGGCACTACTGTCTCCCGAATAGCCATATGATATGCCTCATTTCGAACTTTATCATTAAGCATTCTAAAGTGCCATCTTTCAAGCATAAGGTTTTTAACAGAATTTAAGTTTTTTTCAGCTTCAACAAACCCCGAGTCAATTTTTAAAGCATTCTGGAAATGACACCACGCCACTGTGTAATATCCATTTTTGTAGAGGAATTTGCCAATGTCATTAAATAGATAAATATTTTCAGGAAAAGTATCAATAGCTGTGTTAAAATTTTCAAATACTTCATCAAGCTTACCAATTCTGACCAACATCTCATTTACCTTGATGAGTACAATTCGAAACTCAGACTCAAACATATTTTTTATATTAGGATATCTATTAAATGCAAGAACGTAAAGGTCGAAGGCCTTTTCATAACGACCAAATGATGATAGTTGCCTGGACATAGTAATGTAGGATCTTGCTATATCTCCCATGTTCTGTTTGTTCTTTCACTTCAATCAAAACACAAATCCACCAACTTTAAAAATACATACAGTAAATATTAAAACGAGTCACATATCACACAACTCTTTTTGGAAATTTTGGTAAAATAAAAATTCCAATAACATGTTGAAAAGGTAAACAAAGAATTAAATGAAAAATTAGACGTATGACAAAGAAAGTATGAGCCACATAGGGAAGGCACGGCACCTTGACCTTGGATGGAGAAATAAAATAATAAACCATAGACCACTACTGAGTGTGACGTCTACGTCAGTAATGGGTAATGTCCGGAATACACGAGGCTAGTTTTTCAAGCGAGTATAGTGACTGTCCTCGCTTGATCACAGGCTAGTGCTGTCTACATGATGCCAGTAATTTTAAGTCAGTTCGAGTGCCAGTACCATTGAAAAGTGTCGTAAAAAATCGTCAATATGAACGTAATTCGTAAAAATAACATAGCACGAATGAAACAATTACTTACAAACTATGTAAATGTGTACTAGATGAATTACTTGAAGATATTATATTAGAAAAACGCACTGCGCACAGCCGGACGGATACTAGCTTCACCGGCCGCACGAAGACAGTACACAAGCCAGGCTAGCGAAATTGGTGGTGCGGGACGCTACCAGCTCAAAAATAGAACGGCAAGCTATTGAAACTATCCTGGCTTCAGCACTAGCTTACTAGCCTGAAAGTTAAGCTAGTTTTGTATACGGGCAGTTCTCCGAACCGGTCATTTTTTATGTTCCTAAAGATATCTTTTCACAGATGCAATATTTACGCATCAACGCACATTTTTTCGATACTCCATTAATCAATAGAAAAGCTATCGGAACCATTTTAAGCTTGATCTCCTATATAAAAAGTTATCGGCCAAATATGTGCAAAATGAACCGTTTTTTACAAGTGACTAAACTAGTCATTCGTAATGTATGTTTATTAACTTACAAACTAACTTAAAATATGTAATATTACTTATACACAATTCATCACTATTCGATTCTACATACAATTTTATAAAAAACATGACTAGTTAACTATGTATAATATATTAAAATTCAAATCAAAAAGTGTGTCAAAAAAAAAGTCATTGTTGACGCCAGCTTTGGTTTTGGATTTATCATGAAACGAAACGCATCGAACACCCAAAATATGGGCCCCCGATGTTCGCCCCCGCCTCTCAGTCGACTCACAACCAGCGGAACAAGCAGCACGTGCAACGTTACGGCAAGGCAAGTCGCCAAAGATACTTCTTCCAATCTTGTCAAATATATCATCATTGTTATTGTTAAATATACATCAATAACTATGCGTTATAACTAATATCTTACTTACACATATTGAAGGAATTTTAGGTTTAATCATGTTAAGATATGCTTCCTTTCTCAACTTTCTAATGAAAACACATTTCGACAGGTTTCTTTAAATTTGTCATTGTTGGCTGCGTCATTGTCGGTAAAATTGGAAAGGATGACAATGACGCGTGTAGCCAACAATGATAATCCTCGAAGCCGACAATGATTTTAGCATCCAACAATGATGTGGGCAGAAGCACGTATGTAGGTACATAGTAACGTTAGTGCTCGAATGGTATTGTGGGATTACTAAGCCCCGCAAGATATATAGTTCGTTGCATAACTGAGTTAAAATCGAGTACCTCAGTAGATTGTTTACAAGCTTTTCCTAAAAATAAAAAAAGTATATCAAAATGGTACATATTGTCATTACTGATTCAGTTATGCAACTAACTGTAACATATTTAAGGGGGCTCTCAGACAGTCGACATGATTTTGATCTATAATCTAAATATTAATCATAACAAAAATTAATCATACATATTATTTAACTTGAGTTGTTATTATTAATATATACCTTGGTATTTTAAATTCTGTATATAATTTAATTAACAATGAAAAGAAACACAATTAAAATAGGAAACAATTAAAAAACAAAATGAACTTAAACTAAACCTATTTATAAATAAAAAATATCTCCTAGATCGCTACCAATGGGCAGTGTGCCCAGGAGGCTGGCAGCATTGCCACGTTGTATGGCAATGCTTATTCGCTGAGCGAAATACTGGCCAGCCCTCTGGTCACCTGTAGCTTCAGGCGCGACGCTAGGTCTTTATAGACCCTGCGTGCGCCCGGTCCCCAAGGTCCCAACGTTTCGACCCCAAACGCCTCAAATATGTAGCCACTGCCAAGAGTGGCATATTTGCGGCGTTTGAGGTCTTCGGCTGTCGATGCTGCAGATCCAGCACTACTGCTGGTACCTAGAAGATGAGACGGCGCCAGGGTGTCCACACATGTAGCATCCCAGACTAGAGGCCGCCCCATCCTCCAAGGCACCAATGTCATTCCGTCGGGCCTCTTGCCATCGTCCCTCGCAAGGCCAATAGGCTCTAAGACGGCCGGCATTTTGACGCTGACAAGGGCCCTTCGGATGACATCGTTAATGGTGGCATGGCGAGGAATGCGTCCGGCGCTTCTGCAGCACGACAGCCCATGATGATCCAAGGTGTCTACCATGGTACCGCATTGGCAGCGATGTGAAGCGTTGGTTGGTGTCCCTAACCGCAAACTGGTCGCCAAACGGAATGTTGTGTTGCCCAGGAGTGTACCTATGGATGGTGACGGTAGGGCTTGTAACCACAGACCCGACTCCCACTCCGCAGTTGCAAGAAGAGTTGTTATTATTGTGCAATTGTTATGTGATCATCGTTAAAATGTCTTTCAAGACGTATAATTATAAGAAATCAATAAATAAAAATGTTGCCTACTCATAATTTTAATATCGAAGGAAACATTGTTTCTAATGTTGTTTTTCTATTAATATTCTATTAAACCAACCTATTCTACAAAACCAATCATTTAAAAATATATACTAGTTTTATTTCGATAATATTGTCTTGAAGACGTCCGTTAGGTGTACAGTTGTGTCTTACACCGGCCTAAATTTCTAATACCTTTCATCCTGTTACTTTTAAAACTCAGTTTAAGGCATTCATCATTGTTGACTACATCGTCTACGAGTATGACTATTGTCATCCTTATAAAATGTCATTGTTGACACTGCCCGTCATTGTCAGCCACAACATTTTTTTTGCAAGTTGCAATATTTAGGTACATAACGTGTTTTGAGAAGTGCCAATGATTTTAAATTATAGTTCATAAGCTATTAGATCACTCAAGCGTTATTCTTAAGCCCTGGCACTAAGTTGATTCTTGCAACTGAATTTGTATGGGGAGAATTTTTCTGCGGAGAACTGCCCATTGAGTATTGCCTGTCACGTATCTGTCAATGAATAGGTGTATTGGAAACAGATCAAGATTGACGGTTGAACCTCAAAATGGCGAAGTCGTCTTGAAAATATATTTGTTGTTTTTTGTTCAAACGTAGTTTAGTGTGTAATATTGATAGCGTATTATGCAGTGATCTAACGCAGAATTGTGCAGCTAATGAAGAATAGATTTCAAAACGTGTTTCACCACTATTTTTGGTCATCACCCGGCAATCCCGGGGTCACGGCCGCCTCTTAGCTTTCTGTAAAGTCCAGCTACCACTTTACAAAACGCAAGGCCTACTACCGAACAACGTCATGCTCTAAGAGCAAACTTATATGTTATTATACTTATTTGTTATTCTCAGTGAACGGAAATAAAACATGGAAGCAGCATGCGCGAACATTACCTTTAAAATTATCGGGACACTTATCTCACAGACACAAATACTCTCACATTGAAATATGACGTTATATATACACAGCGTTTATTCGAAAATACTAAGTGAAATTATAGTCATCTCTTTTACACTGTTCTACATAATAACGTGTAAAAGAAACACATATTTAGGCAATAACTACCAATCTCTAAGGGCACCAACATTTCGGCTAATAGGCTTTTGACAGCAGCAGAGATATTCGCCAATCGTACTTCATCAGGGATCCTATTTTAAACCTCATCTTCCATTCGTTCGTCTATTTAGCTCTCTATTGTTCCTATATGCAAGAGCGATGGAGACAAACGAACAAACAAGGTGATTAGCAATAGCCCCTCAGATGACATGGATAGGTTTATGCAATACATTAAAGTGACAGTCAAATAACTAATACCAAATAATAAATACATTAAAATGTTGTAAAATAAAAAAATATATTTTATAATCAAATAATAATTTTAAATAGTAATTTTAAATTGTATTTTTATGCGTTATTTTCATTTTCGCCGATGCCTCTGTCCGTATGACGGGACGCGCACAGAGACAGCACCGGCCATGGTGTAATAACTATTGAGTCTTAATGGAATCTAGAATTTACGAGGCTGTTGGGTGGAAAAGGGTGGATTAGCTACTTGGACTTGGATAAAAAACCGGAGTTCTGCCTAATAAAATGGTATACAATTGTATTTCCAGCAGCCGATGACACGCCCTATGCGAGATGGGCCCCCACAAAAAGCGACATCAAAGATGTCTCAAGGGTAACACCGGTGCATAGGGCTAAGGGTAGAGATGTGTCACTGGACTTAAAACATATAGCCAACTCACCACTTAGGTTTCCACATCTACCCTCGAGAACGTAGCTCTAGCGACTCCACTCTGGACGGCCGGTTAAGGCAAGCTAGAGGCAGGGGACCTGTCCCACCTGTCCGAAAGGGCACCCCAGGTAATTATTATTTATCGTTTATTTATCTTATCTCTTACGGTAGGTTTTTTACAATATTTTTATAAAAGTAGAATATAAAAATACATCCAAAAAATATCAAAACAATAAACATATTATAAAAAAACCTAACCTAGGGTGCCGCCGGCAACGGGGCAGGGCCTAAGCTGCCGGTAGTTAGGGCTGCAGAGAGAGGAACAACCGGACTATACGCGCCGTGTCCAGGATGCCGCCTTCTGAATCTGACCCTTGATCTAACCACAACCACGTAGCGAGAGTCTCTCAAAGATTCTTCGCTATGAGACCGTTCGCGGAAACAACTATCGGTACAATGATCGCCGAATCAACTTCCCATATGGCGGTTACCTCGTGAGCCAAGTCTAAGTACTTGCTGGATTTGTCCTTCTCGGCCTTCACAAGGTTCTCGTCACATGGGACGGTGATGTCGACGAGCATTGCCCGGCGCTACGATCGATCTATCAACACGGTTTCAGGCTTATTGGCTACAATAGTCCTCTCCGTGATAATAGATCGATCCCTACAGAACGTGACACGACCATTTTCGAGAACTGGCGTAGGTGTGTACTTGTAGTACAGCACTTCGTAGTCCGCAAGTTTATACATAAGAGCAAGCCTCTGGTGTATAATCCTGGCTACAAGGTTATGTCTGTGCAAGTACTCGCCGTTAGCAAGATGAGAACAACCGGAAATTATATGTCTGAGTGACTCTCCGGCACGGCGGCATGCCCGACAAATGTCGACTGTACCGTCCTTCAGTATATACTTCTGGTAGTTATTCGTCATGATAACTTCATCCGCAATTGCACAGGCAAAACCCTCGGTTTCTCCGAAGAGGTCCCCAAATCGTAGCCAGTTCACCGACGCGGGCAGGTATACGTCTGGTCCCGTTAGGGCCCTGTAGAACCGCCCATGTAGCTCCTTACTGTTCCATACGGCCTTGCGGTCCTCGGTGCTCGGTGCTTGCCAAGGAGAGTGGTGTGAGGTTCCTGTCTACTGCCACCACATCACGATGCATCCCATACTCCTGGTTGAGCAAGTAATTCCTGAGATTGCACACCTCACGGTTATGGAGACTTTTGGCATTTAAAAAGCCGCGGCCTCCACACATCCGTGGGATATACAATCTCATAACCGACGAGCGTGGGTATAGCAGGCGATGTCTGGTGACTAGTAGTCGGACCCTGCGATCCAGGGCATCCACCTCGGTCTGAGTTGGATCTTCTGTGCCACAGGAGTGTATAAGTATTAAGGGTATTTACCCAAGCGTTTAACCTTGTTGCCACCTGACAAAATGCTTTTAAGTACTATTGTCAGTCGACCGAAGAAGTGCTCCTTCACCGCCTGTCTAATAGCCACATCCTCGAGACCCAAAGACTCTGACATACCATACATAAGGTATTTATAGGTTTCTGATTTGGAGATAAATCTGAACGATATCGTATCAGAAAGCTGTAAATTTGTTGAATTTACTACTTTCCCCCACTGTACATGCAGAACCACTTGCATGTACACTTATCGACAACAAACTCCATCTTGATGGAACTACTGAACACTTTTCAGTGGTTTTCAGTAGTTCCAGCAAGATTCGGTTATTTGGCACAAATGATTTGAGGTCGTCCATATATGGGCAGTTCTCCGCAGAAAAATTCTCCCCATACAAATTCAGTTGCAAGAATCAACTTAGTGCCAGGGCTTAAGAATAACGCTTGAGTGATCTAATAGCTTATGAACTATAATTTAAAATCATTGGCACTTCTCAAAACACGTTATGTACCTAAATATTGCAACTTGCAAAAAAAATGTTGTGGCTGACAATGACGGGCAGTGTCAACAATGACATTTTATAAGGATGACAATAGTCATACTCGTAGACGATGTAGTCAACAATGATGAATGCCTTAAACTGAGTTATAAAAGTAACAGGATGAAAGGTATTAGAAATTTAGGCCGGTGTAAGACACAACTGTACACCTAACGGACGTCTTCAAGACAATATTATCGAAATAAAACTAGTATATATTTTTAAATGATTGGTTTTGTAGAATAGGTTGGTTTAATAGAATATTAATAGAAAAACAACATTAGAAACAATGTTTCCTTCGATATTAAAATTATGAGTAGGCAACATTTTTATTTATTGATTTCTTATAATTATACGTCTTGAAAGACATTTTAACGATGATCACATAACAATTGCACAATAATAACAACTCTTCTTGCAACTGCGGAGTGGGAGTCGGGTCTGTGGTTACAAGCCCTACCGTCACCATCCATAGGTACACTCCTGGGCAACACAACATTCCGTTTGGCGACCAGTTTGCGGTTAGGGACACCAACCAACGCTTCACATCGCTGCCAATGCGGTACCATGGTAGACACCTTGGATCATCATGGGCTGTCGTGCTGCAGAAGCGCCGGACGCATTCCTCGCCATGCCACCATTAACGATGTCATCCGAAGGGCCCTTGTCAGCGTCAAAATGCCGGCCGTCTTAGAGCCTATTGGCCTTGCGAGGGACGATGGCAAGAGGCCCGACGGAATGACATTGGTGCCTTGGAGGATGGGGCGGCCTCTAGTCTGGGATGCTACATGTGTGGACACCCTGGCGCCGTCTCATCTTCTAGGTACCAGCAGTAGTGCTGGATCTGCAGCATCGACAGCCGAAGACCTCAAACGCCGAAAATATGCCACTCTTGGCAGTGGCTACATATTTGAGGCGTTTGGGGTCGAAACGTTGGGACCTTGGGGACCGGGCGCACGCAGGGTCTATAAAGACCTAGCGTCGCGCCTGAAGCTACAGGTGACCAGAGGGCTGGCCAGTATTTCGCTCAGCGAATAAGCATTGCCATACAACGTGGCAATGCTGCCAGCCTCCTGGGCACACTGCCCATTGGTAGCGATCTAGGAGATATTTTTTATTTATAAATAGGTTTAGTTTAAGTTCATTTTGTTCTTTAATTGTTTCCTATTTTAATTGTGTTTCTTTTCATTGTTAATTAAATTATATACAGAATTTAAAATACCAAGGTATATATTAATAATAACAACTCAAGTTAAATAATATGTATGATTAATTTTTGTTATGATTAATATTTAGATTATAGATCAAAATCATGTCGACTGTCTGAGAGCCCCCTTAAATATGTTACAGTTAGTTGCATAACTGAATCAGTAATGACAATATGTACCATTTTGATATACTTTTTTTTATTTTTTTAGGAAAAGCTTGTAAACAATCTACTGAGGTACTCGATTTTAACTCAGTTATGCAACGAACTATATATCTTGCGGGGCTTAGTAATCCCACAATACCATTCGAGCACTAACGTTACTATGTACCTACATACGTGCTTCTGCCCACATCATTGTTGGATGCTAAAATCATTGTCGGCTTCGAGGATTATCATTGTTGGCTACACGCGTCATTGTCATCCTTTCCAATTTTACCGACAATGACGCAGCCAACAATGACAAATTTAAAGAAACCTGTCGAAATGTGTTTTCATTAGAAAGTTGAGAAAGGAAGCATATCTTAACATGATTAAACCTAAAATTCCTTCAATATGTGTAAGTAAGATATTAGTTATAACGCATAGTTATTGATGTATATTTAACAATAACAATGATGATATATTTGACAAGATTGGAAGAAGTATCTTTGGCGACTTGCCTTGCCGTAACGTTGCACGTGCTGCTTGTTCCGCTGGTTGTGAGTCGACTGAGAGGCGGGGGCGAACATCGGGGGCCCATATTTTGGGTGTTCGATGCGTTTCGTTTCATGATAAATCCAAAACCAAAGCTGGCGTCAACAATGACTTTTTTTTTGACACACTTTTTGATTTGAATTTTAATATATTATACATAGTTAACTAGTCATGTTTTTTATAAAATTGTATGTAGAATCGAATAGTGATGAATTGTGTATAAGTAATATTACATATTTTAAGTTAGTTTGTAAGTTAATAAACATACATTACGAATGACTAGTTTAGTCACTTGTAAAAAACGGTTCATTTTGCACATATTTGGCCGATAACTTTTTATATAGGAGATCAAGCTTAAAATGGTTCCGATAGCTTTTCTATTGATTAATGGAGTATCGAAAAAATGTGCGTTGATGCGTAAATATTGCATCTGTGAAAAGATATCTTTAGGAACATAAAAAATGACCGGTTCGGAGAACTGCCCATATAGAAGGTGAGAAATGACTTCACTCTCTCTCCTAGTCCCAAATCCTTTAGTAAAGTACTGAGCGGATTCAGAGCTAGGCAGAACCATAGGGGACTTAAACTGTCACCTTGGAATATTCCTTGCTCGATCCTTATGAAGTCCTGCGGGACTGGCTAGAAACGATGGCAAGCGGCCGGATGGCATGAAGGAGGGTCATACCATCTTTGGAAGTTAGGAAGGCCTCTTGTCTCAGACGCCACATGTGCGGATACTTTTGCGCCTTCCTACCTTCCAAAGACCTCGGTCAACGCTGCAGCGGCATCAGAGGCAGCGGAACAACGAATTATTATTATTTTAATTACATCGGGTGTTATAAGAGCAATAACTTTAGCCATAGTTCCTACACCACTAACGTGGCAACATTTGTTCTACGACTTTTGATAATATTTTTTATAATTTACTAAATATTATTAAAAAAAGATTTTGGCAGAAAGTAAATGTCAACTGGACTATTGGGTGTTTTGTATTGAAAATAATATTTAAAAAAATTCCACTTACACAAGTCATATTTTTTAAGTTGTAGAAAAACATTTTGCTACGTTCGTACTGTAGAAGCGATCCCTAAAGTTATAAAACAGTATTATAATTAAAAGAAAACAGTATTATAATTATTAATTGTGAGTTCAATATACAATCAATAGTTAGGGATTTGTAACAACCATCGTCATCCTCCTAGCGTTTGTCCTGTCTTTTTGCCACGGCTCAATAGAACCTGAGGTTCGTTTGACAACCTAATCCCATGATTTGGCGTGGTAATAGTTTTTCCGGAAGTGACTGCCTTCTAACTTTTCAACCCAGAGGGGAAACTAAGCCTTATTGGGATTGGGTCCAATTTCCTTACTACGTTTTTCTTCACTGAAAAACGACTGGTAAATACCAAATGATATTTCATACATAAGTTCCGAAAAGCTCAGTACGGCCCGGCTTTGAACCCGGTACCTTCGACCTAATCTCTTACGACTCTGACAAAACACACACTAAATATTAAAATCCAGTTATACAATACAATAATGTTCTTCATTTGGCATAACATCATCCCCATAGAGAAAATGACGTAATATTAGTTTGCATATTTCTGTGAAATTATCCGTTTAAGTACATGTGTAAACTTATCCCACTATCTTTAAAATTATTGGAATGGTTTTTGCACCACTTCACTGCACATGCGGGCATGTTTAACTAGTGTAATTGTATTTTAAAACATTGTATTAAAATACCATTTTTGGCATCCGTCACTCACTGTCATAGAATCGCACTGAAGTCGACTCAGGTGAAGTCTAAGCTAAGCCCGCCCACCCAGGTAAAGTATTAAGCTAAGCCCGCCCATCCAGGTAAAGTTTACGTGGTGCTATTATTGAAGGGACAGAATGCTTCCATGTTTTATTTCCGTTCACTGGTTATTCTACTTGACACTGGCGAAATCATCGATTGATTTATTGATGGAAGCCATATTTTTTTAAAAGAAGAAGAAGAAGAAGATCATCTGAAAACTCCAGTGCACTAACGGGCTGAGTGCATATAATGACCAAATGTTTTTATTGATGATTTCGGTTTTTTTTGCCGTAGATGTGTTCCCCAGTGCATTACAAACATGGGAGTGTATTTAACTTTCACGTAGCATATCTGCGGCCTTAAAGGGTTAAAGTCTAAATTCGCCAAGTACATTCGCGGGCGCGGGCGAGCCTCGCTAACGCACCGAGTTGAAAATCGAATTAAAACATTCGAAAATCGTACTGGCCACTACAAGCTAAGCTAAGCACCTTTGTTTTTTGTAAAAATGTTGAATGTATCTAAACGCAAAGAAAAAGTTAATGCGATTTCTAAACGTTTTTTTGCATGTTTCACTTTCCTCGCTATAGTGAGAGGAAAAGTTTTGTGTTACACACGGGTGCAGTAATTTACTTCTCGTGTATTTAAATACTCACTACGCTCAGGATTCTATTTTAAAACCACTCGCTTTGCTCGTGGTTAAACTATAGAATCCATTCGCTTGCTCATGTTTGAATCGCACACTCGCAGTTAAAATACCATTTTGCACCCTTGTATAACAAATAACTATTGTTATTGATGGAAACCATATTTTTTTTTAAAGGAGAAGAAATCTGTTTGGTCATCAAAATGAATAATTTTGAAAATTCATCAAATTTAACGAGGACGATGGAATATAGAAACGCCTGTATCTTTGGTGGGCGCCCTTTAATAACATTACGTGCAATTCCTGACGCTTTAAAAGCTAAGTTGTCAATTAAACAGAATCTGTATATGCTGCAACCAAAACTTAGTAAACAAAAATCAACCTTATTTATTAATTAATTAGTATAGGTTGTCACCTAACGATACTTCCCCAGGCACGAGTGTATGTCGTTACCATCTTCACCCTACCCAGGACTGGGAGGAAATAGTTCAGCCGAACGTTACTTGATTGATTTTAACCGAACGCACTGCGGTTTCCTAAAGTTTAAACAGGGTGATCAATCCAAATGGGTCAGTAGGGGGAAGTCAGAAACTATGAGAGATAGCGAAATCTGTTCTTAGGAACCATGGCTTCAAATTTTTTAAGAAGAATTATTTTTTGCATCAAGGAAAATGGTTACTATTTTGAACATACATAAAATAATTATCTTTTTTTGGGTTTCTTAGTCAATTAGTTAAACAATATTAAATTAAATATTAAATTATTATTAAATCGAAGCCATATGGTTCCTAAGAACAGATTTCGCTATCTCTCATAGTTTCTGACTGACCCATTTGGATTGATCATCCTGTATATTTATTATACTGCCGATTGTAAATATATTGCATGAAATAATATACATATTATAGTGTGTGTGTGTGTGTGTGCTTGTGTGCATACATGCAGTAGCAGAGATATATTGATGTATGTATGTGGATAAATAATTTTATGTTAACTAAAAATATAATCTTTTGAATTTTGCTTGTTTCTTTTAGTAAAAACAAGCCGAATCTGGGCTGAACTATCTCAGGATAGGTAAATTAAATGATTATTTACAACATTGCCAAACTCCGGTTACGTAAAACGCTTTCTGCCACCGCTCGCCGTCGTGCATTCATCCTCACACCCTGGAGCCTAAAGGGTCGTATACTAAGCGGTTTAATGGCCTGGCCACGATATTGTGAGAATTGCGGCGCCGCTTAACATCATAAGCGTTTTATCTGTTCATTGCGTGTGATCCCTACTAACTGTGTGCATTGTGCGTCTTGACCGCGCAATAAACAGATAAAACGCTTGCCACGCATTGTCGTGTCCGGGTCATAAGAGGAATTTCCTCCCGCGAACGCTCCGGCTGTAGAATGATCTCCCTGCCGAGGTTTTCCCTAGGGACTATACACTATGAGGTTCTTCAAAAAAGGAGTGTATAGGTTCATAAAGGTATGTAAACAGACAGGTATGGTCTTGGAGACGCAGGCGAGACAGAAGCAACGCGGGACGTCGCGCATCCCAGCTCCGGACGGAGATGTGTTGAAAACTCGAACGTTGGTGCGGCGAGTCCGTAATGAGACCCGTCGGCAGTGTGACAAGCGCCTTACGGAGTAACAACTAATTTAAACAAGTCGGAAAGTATACAAGTAGGTAAGGTTCTTAAAACTGATAGTTAATAAAAATAAATAAACATTAGATATAATAAAAAAGACTATTATTATTAGTACATTACTAGGCCGGGGAGAAAGGGGTTTGCCGGATAGCTGTGAGGCGGGAAACCCCATATTTTAAGATAGATAATCATAAAAAGACATTTATTGCCACAAAATAATACATTGCATTAAACTAGTTATCTCTAATCGATATGTTTAGTGGAACATGTAGTTAACGGACTTAAACTAGTTCGCTAAGTGGTAATTACTAATTACAATGTTGTGGCAAAAGGTTTGGGCGTCAGCATAATGCTGGCAGTGTCGTCGACAGAGTGGCACTTCAGCGCTGGTGTTCAGCCCAGACCTACATAGGAACTATTGTTCCGCCCATAAATATATCTTATATTAATACCTAATGCAAATAACTATTTGTTCATCTATCTTATACTTAAACAAGTGAATACATAAGAAAATTAAAATAACAGTTTGCAATATGTTATTTGGTTATTATTATTTCTATTAGTTGAATATTACTATATACTTTTATGAGCCTGTCTCTTGTAATTTAATTTGGTACGTTTGCCATTTATTTTGCTGATTTACAAAAATTAAACTTTTAACATGTTTTCTTAAACTGAACAGACTATGATTGAGCCTAAAAGGCGGTGGTATTTAATTCCATATTTTTAGAAAGCGTACCTTTAAAGCCAGTATATTGATGTACTTATTTCAAGATTCATATAACTTCATATTCATTACCTCTGTAGCTGGATATGCAGTTCCCTTGTGGAATCATTACTTTTCAAAAAGATATACAAGGTGCAAATCCATTTATGCAGTTTTTCTTCGATGACATTGTTCCTAAGAACAAATCTTTGTATGTCTTATAGTTCCAGATTTCCCCATACTGACCGATCTAAATGAGACACCCTGTATAATATATGTAAACTAGCATTTGCCCAAGGCTTCGCACGCGCAGAAGAATAGGTACCGCTAACCGGTAGCAATTATTATTGTTGCTTAAACAGGCGTATGCCTGTTAATCATAACGATACGCAACCTACGTGTGCACCGATGGTAATTCTGATAGGAAAAACATTCAATTTACCTGCTTTAAAACGTTGTTTTTTTAATTCAATAAAAATGTATGCATGATTTCATAGCAAATGCATGACCTTACTTAATTTATTAAATTATATAGATATAATATTATAAAAAATAAAAATTCGCAAAATGTCCTAGCTTTAAGATCAATACAATGTACCTATGTTAAACGAATAAATACATTCTGATTCTGAAAAAAAAAAAAAAAAAAATAATGTAATAACATCGTATTCAAGTATATTTCTAGCACTTTGTTAGAACAAAGCAAGCAGCAAATTAGCATTATTAGTTCAGCATTATTTAAATATCGCTAGGTAAATACGTAGCTAAAATTAAATAATTTTGATTTCAGTCTCACTATGGTTTGCTCAGATAGAACTTTTGCTCTGGCCACAGTTAGGCAGCAATTTGTGTTGAACCTTGGCTTCCTGCTCGGCTGCTTGTTTGGTTGATGCAGAGTTTAGCTTGAGCTTCATCTCATCTCATTTACTACCCGTGGGCAATAAGTAATTAGTAAAGAACAGTAACCCAAGGTCCACATATAATTGAAGAAATTTCTACACATTGATATGTTTTTTGAAAATAGTATAGCTTTTTTGTTGTTTCTACTGCAAGTCCTAATTGCCCATACTTGTTGGAGCCTGCTGTCCACACGGTATTATCTTCTAGTATTATTACAGAATGTACATTGCCACATGATACATCTTTTACATTAGTATTACAAATCTTATCATTTTCATCAAATATATCAACTAATGTAGGCTGACTATAACTACTGAGGCTACCTTGGTGGCCTTTAAGCTGATCGTTAATCATGTCTGTTGGTTCTTTTATTCCTAGCTGCCCATTATCATTCCACCCCCAAGCATAAACATCTCCTGATTCACTTAGTGCTAAGGAGTGCCAACCTCCAGCACTTATCTTCGTAATTTTGATACCACTGAGTGCTTCTATTTCTTTAGGAGATTCAATATTGCTGAGATCACCATGGCCAAGTTGCAGCCTCCTGAAAAACATGCATGTAAAAATAGGGTATAAGAAACAAAGCACAAATAACTACATAGTTAAATATAATAATAAGATTAATTGGGTAGACCAGGTAAGGAGCAGGGCAGTTTGTGGCGGGCTGTTGCAGATTAGCAACTCCACATAACTGAATGCCCCTGGGGTGCCCGGTCCGACAGGTGGGACAGGTCCCCTGCCTCACGCTTGCCTTAACCGGCCATCCAGAGTTATGGTCACTAAAGTTGCATTCTTGAGAGTAGATGTGGAAATATAGTTGCCTATTTGTTTAAAGTCCAGTGACACCTTTCTAGCCTTAGCCCTTTGCACTTTTTGTGGGGGCCCATCATGCAGAGGGCAAGTCACCATCTTCAGGAAATATAAGTGTATACCATTTTATTAGGCTGACATCTAGTTTTTTATCCAATAGCCAAAGTAGCTAGTCCATCCTTTCCACCCAATACCCAAGTACATACATGACAACAGGGGCAACAACCGCTTAATATACACCTTACATATCATTAAATTGTCTAAAGGGCCTCTGTGCATTGGCTCAACTTGGCTCTCAACATGAAAAATTATTTGGTTATATCATCATTGTCAGCCAAAAGATATCCACTGTGGGACAGAGGCTTATCCCTAAAATTATTTACTTACCCAACAATAATTAATTTATAAAGTTTTTAATTTTATGTTACTGGACTGTTGAATGCCAATAATTAAGAAAGCCAATAATACAATATTTAAGTTGAAATGTGTATGATACATATTAAGTATGATCTAATCAGCTCACCTTCCGTTTCCCCATGAATATACTCTGCCTTTATCAGTAAGCAAAAGACAGTGCTCATATCCACATTGAACATCAGAAACTTTGCCCAAGCAATGAGACACATCTAAGGGTTCAGGTCTCAGTCCACTGTAAACAGTTCCATGTGCTGTTAAACAAATACAATTAAAGTTGGAAGTACAAACTTTTACTATGGTATCATATTCTTTAACTCGTTTAATTGCACTTGGAATTTCTGTTTTTATATTTATTTTCTTTACATCCTGAGCATCTTCTAAATTAATCACCCACATTGTATGTAATTCTACCTCGAACAGAAATAAAGAGTAATCATTTCCACAGAGCATAAATTTGTTGCTTACAACTTTTGTTGGTAACATAATTTCAACAAATTGTCTATGTTTTCCTCTTAGTGCTCCGGCTAAGTAGAACTTATTATTAGCTTGAAATAAATTGTAAGACCAGGTAATATGAATTAATTTGAGTTCTTTTATATTAACATCATCACAGTGTTTTAAAGACACAAATTTAAATTTATCTATGACAGGATTGTCATCAAACCATTGGCCATGTAAATTTGCTCCACTTGCTACGTACATAATTGTAATACTCTCGCTTTTAGTGTAAAGTAGACAGAATTATATTTGTATTGAACAGTATATCGATAACCTAGGATAAACAATTAAACTGATAATGATTTCATGATGTTGAACATGCGTATGTGTTTCAATTCAATTCAATTTTTGTTGATATGGCCCCATTAACTTTTTGATGATTCCGCCAATGTCGCGGTTGGGTAACACACGGTATTAATACGCGATTATTAAATAGTTATGAACAGTATTCCGAGTTAAGTTAACAAATCATTCCATGATAAATTTAGAACACAAAAAGTCACAGTGTTTGTGTTGTATTGTACTTGACAGTAAGTAAATTAAATGTTGTTGTTGATACTGTTGATAGTGTCATTGTCAGATATGGTGACCATCAATGCTCGACCCCGGAATGAACAGCCGATCAATTGGCGACCATGATGCACTCTGATTGCTATATAATAAAAAGGAAGTATTACATATTCAACTGACACACGTTGTATACTATCCTCCAAGTTTGCAAGTATGAATATTTTGGAAGCAAGCTTTAACCCAGATAAAACCTGTATAAATGTATAATTAAGGAGAAAAGTTTATGGCGGTTTATGCTACTCACCACACGCTCATAGAGGTTGAACTAGAAGTAAGATGAGTTTAGATAATAAGTAAACATATAAGGCTGTGTGTAAACAACTCTACCTAATATTGAACGGGTATGGACGACCCGTTACACTATGACAAGGACGAACAAAAATAGCGCTGTCTCTGCCATGCCCATGGAAAGTTACATAAGACCATCCCTTTCAATCGTGGTATTATTATTAGCACGCTCCGTCTAGTTAAATGGTATGTCTATGTAGGTATTTTATGATTTTCATACATACCATTAACCTAGACGGAGCGTGCTAAAATAATAATACCACGATGGAAAGGGATGGTCTTATGTAACTTTCCATAGATATGGCAGAGATGGCGCTATTTTCGTCCGTCCTTGTCATAGTTTGACATGATTTTGTTCCCCTCCAAACTGGTTCCTTCAAAACTGTCAAAGTTGGAGGGGAACAAACAAATACAATTGGAGTTTTCTTGGGTTTTCAACCAAAGTTGTGGTAATTAATACAGATTATGCTTATGTTTATTATAAAGAATGTCCTGGCCTGGTACCGCGAACGTCGAAGTTCGTATATTACGGGCATCTTTCTCTTTTACTCCAATTAGGGGTGTCATGAGAGTGACAGAAACAATCGTCCGAAATTTATGAATATCGGTGTTCGCGGTAGCGCCGCTGTAAAGCAAAACTATAGTGAATTGTTACATTTTGGGCCACAAAAGCCAAAATAACGTTCTCCAGTAATTATTCCTCCTAGATGATTTTAAGTACGATATTTTACTGTAACGAGGATGAGTGCTGCCATCTCTGGTCTCAGCTGACTACATAATGTATTGAAATTTTATTTATCTGTGTAGTGTAGAATATAAGATCTGTGGAAAAACCACAGCGGCGAGACAGCGAATGGCGTACACCGGCAAGCGAGGTAAGCAATTTTTTTGCAAAACGTTTACCTAATGATAGTAAGACAATATCTTTATTGATACCCGTAATGGGGAACGTAGTATACACGGAATATTACATTGTGTTCATGTTGTTTTCTACAGATTCGTTGTTTAAATGACATGAAGTTATTGGAGAACAAATCAATATGGCTCTCAAGCTGGGAAAATGCAGACTCTGTCTCAAACTTGGCGACTTCTATTCCATCTTTACGGTGGATAACAGTGTTCAGTTGGCAGACATGGTAATGGAGTGTGCTCGAATCAAAGTAAGTAGTAATTTCCAAAAATACTTTCTAATACTTCATGAGTCTCAATTTGCATAGAAACATGTTAGTCTGCCTCGGAATTTGTATTTGTGTTTTTATTAATGTGATTGCTTCAAATATTGTGGCAGTACATAAACATATTATTATGTCATTTCTGTGTACTATCATTGATATTATGGTCAGTGTACTGCTAAAAATTATAATGAGTAAACACCGATGATTACATTATGTTCTGTATTTGTATTTTTAAACAAGCTAAATTTTTATAGAATGATTTTGAATATATTTTGTTGCTTTTCTATTTTTTATAGTGTAATATCTTTGGTTCACCATAAATTGTGGACTCTGCCTGCAGTTGTACTTTTTATCCCAATATTGTGCATGTAATTCTTTGTTGTAGTTTTTGTTGGATTTTTACCTCACTAGCTTGGAAAGCCCTTTTTATTCTCTTAAAATATATAGCAAAACTACATTACATTGACTAGAGTGCAAAGTGCAAGTGCTAATTCAATTGAATACAAATGTTGATTGCTTTTTTGACAATTTTGGAATAAACATCAATGGGACAAACCTAAACCACCTAAGATTCGCAGACAATCTAGTACACTTCATCATCTAGCCTCCCACTAATCAAAAGCTGCCAAGTAAATTGCATTTATAATTGTTGGAATTAAAATTCAAAGTGATGTGGAGTAGTATTATTAGTATTAGTTATTATAGGCCTCTAGGTGACAAGATGGTATAATACGAATTTTATTTAACTCATGTAGGGTTTTAGGTTGTTGTAGTTGGACATTGGCTACTATCCATAGCCAATAGTAAGTAGTAACATTTCTGCACCAAAAATGCCACACCAATCTGCTACACCAAGAACATTTAACTACAGCAGTGCCTATAACAGTGTCAAATATCAAATATTCTTAATGATTAAATTCCAAATACCTACCACAAGTTTCGGAGAAAATGGTAACATTTGTTTTTAGGCATAAACACACTAACATGTGTACTCACTACTCCATCAAAGATTTGCATGTAAATGCAAAAGAATATTATAGAATAAGTAATTATATTCTTATAATTACTTATTTACATAAATATTCTTCAATGTAATTATATGACCATTTTTACTAACATTTCTTCTTAATTGGCACGCATAAGGTATATGCTACTATACCAGTTAATATAACTGCAGATTCAACTCTAGCCAATCCAGTACATACAATTTGTTTGAGCTCTAATTATTATTTTTTCCACAGTTCTCTGTCCAAACGCAATGATAGTTCGCAAAGTAAGATCAAGTCTATTAATTGTTTTCAAACATTATTGATGTTTTTGCAGATATTTGAAGGAGATGGATTACCAGATAAAGTGTGTGCAGAATGTATTCAGAAACTCAGTAGTGCATACATTTTCAAACAACAATGTGAAAGAGCTGATCAGGAGCTACGGCGAAACTACATCCCACCTGCATGTAAGTACTGGTAACATGTAGTGATGTAGGTGCAATAAATAAGTTATTTGTGAAATTGAACTTTTAAAAGTGTTACTTTTATTCTAGTGAGAAAATATATTATTTTCAAGCCACTTTGACTGCTACAACTTGTAATTCTTTTGCAAAATCAAAGTCTTGCATTTTGCCATGAAATTTCACAAAACCTCATATAGTCCAATACACAAGATGATACATAACAATCATAATTGTGTGTACAGGAATCAATTTTATTAATTCAGCAAATGATGGTGATCATAAAGAAGTTGTCATTCCAAGGAACCAAGCATTGTAACTTTATATCAATTTATTATCGCCCTAAACCAGTTTATATTACATGAGACATTGAAGTAGTTTAAATAACATCTATATTAACAAAATTAAGTAAATATCTAAGTAGTTAAAAGCGGTTACCTCAACTACTGAATTCAGGTTCGGCTGTTTATTAATATTTTTCAATACCTGATCAGTGATCGCCAATTATCAGTCATCGTGTATATATTATTGTACTCAATAAACACAATTGAGAAATTGAAAAATTTAAATAGTGCTTTTTATTATTGAAATTATTGTGAATCCCTGTTTCCAACATCCCTGTTCATGTCGAAAGTTATCGCTGGCGGCAGTGGCGGCTGTAATTTGGTCCCCTGCCGTCGATCCCGTTCTAATCTCACGTATATGTAAAGCCAGCACTAATTTTGCCATAGCGAAGTTACGAGTACACATTATTTTTGTTTTTGTTTTAATGTTGGAACTGTTTTGTTCTAGAAAATATTTATATTGACGCAATCAAATTATATTATAAAGTAGATATGTGTCATCATCGGCATATTATAGAAGTCATAAAAAAAATTATTTGTTATTTGTTACTAAATGATGTGATGTCTTAATTATAGCTAATAATAATGATTGACCCCGTCAACATTGCCGCAAAGGTTAAATAAAATTTATATATATTTATATTTTTTATTTTATTTTTTTATTTCAATTGTTATGCTGCTACTCTGGGAGGATAATTCAACAAACCAGAAATCATAAAAATCAGTACAGACAGCCGTTCTTGAGTTTTAAGTGGTGGAAATATTAATTGACTTTATTTATTTATTTAAACATTATTGCACTGTAAAAAAGTACAAATGGCGAACTTAATGCCAAAAGGCAACCTTCGGGAGAAACAGACTTTTTATTATTTTAGATAAGAAAGACCAACTCGAATTCTTTCTGATGATCCTTAAGTGCTAGCAATTTAAGGAATAGTTCTATAAGACGTAATTTTATGATTTCCTTGCAGTTGAAGTGAAAAGCAATTAACCAGATGATCACCCTTGCTATTGCTTGGGTGAATATAAAACGTCTCGGGAGAAAATGGCTTGTTTTATGCCTTTGTTGTACACATTAGTATTTATTTACGTAGTCGGTCACCCAAAATATTAGCCTTAAAAAACGAATAATACCTATAGAATGAAATGCAGACAATGCAACAAGAGTAGGCGAGGCATTCATTCCAGAGATATTGATATTATTTTTATTTGACTGTTTTTATATTATTTGGTAATCTAAACGTGGCGGAAGAACTTTACAGTCACAGTCACAGATTATATGTATTTGACAAATAGGGTAAATCTCCAGTAACTGGCCACCTCTATAGAACCTAAAATAGGTTCTATGTATAGGTAAACAATTCATTTTAAGTACAACGTGGCCAGTTATTGATAGGTGGCCAGTTACTGGCGATTTACCCTATTGTAAAACAATTCTGCCTTTAGCTAATAATGACAAATGACAATGCTTTGCGAATGTAATGGTAATTTTGATTGCAAATAAGCATGGCCATAGCATAGGTATTTATATAGTGAACCATTATCCGGTCTGTTGTGGTGGATAGGAATTTCAAATATATATTAGGCATAAAACCTTAGTAGCTTTAGCTAGGCATAAACAGCGCACAAAGTCTGACATCTTAATTGACGTCTGTTCATAACCAAAGATTGTAAGAAAAGATCGTTATGTTAAATTTCTACATATGGGAAGGTAGTGCCCCTGTGCTAAAGCTAACAAAACTACAAACAGAAATAAGATGCCAGTAAAACTGGCGGCTAAGACTTATCAATTATCAAATCGTAGGAAAAACCAAGCCCTTAAAACTAGTCCTGACTTTACTAACCGTATACCTTGGTATAAGTACGGCTTGGCCGTTTCATAGATCTATTGCTTTAATGAGCCCGCCAGGCCAACTGCAATTAATTACAATTAAATCTGCTTGTAAGCTATGAATATGACTCCGTAATCTAAATTGCTGCTACTGCCGCCGCCGCATCAAGTTTTTATCGAGCCCTTGAAGTTTTCTTTTTTTGGTCTAATTATAACGAAAATTTATATCTTGAAGATTCGAAAGGCGGAAGAACGAAAAAGAAGATGAGCAAAGTTCATTTGATTTAATTCATAATCGCTTTGCTCTTACATGGTGGAAACACTTCACTGTAATTTTGTCAGTCAACAACCAATATCGTACATGACAGTTGTTCCTAAAACCAGAATACAATTTTTTATAAGCCATTCCCTTCTTTGTTACATATATTGAATAGCGATAGGCATATGTGCATTAAGCGGTTATAATAGTATAGTACACCAGGAGCGACGAAGCGCTGTAATAGTCTGAAATGCTTTCAGGTTCTAGTTCTACACCAGTTCCAGCCAACAGGACAAGTAGTGATTCCGCCTCATCCCTCCATACCGAGGCTACTAACCAAACAAAACCATCACAAGCCTTGGAAGTGGATTCTTCCAAAAGAAACAGTAGGAAACGTAGTCACGAAAGTCTGGAAATTGCTTCTGCCAGTAGTAAATCAAATGAATTTCGACCCACAAGTTCAAAACGCGTCGAGGAACTAAAAAGTAGTCACAAGAGACCTAGATTAGCCGCTAGCAATTATTACATGGATTCAGACTACGACGACAACAGCGCATCTCAATTCTCAGGGGAAACAGACTCTGACGAACCCCTACTAAAAGATGATTTCAAATGTAAAGTCTGCGGTAGACAGTTCTCGTCTGGAAAGAGTTTAGGGGCGCACTCCAGGATTCATTTAGGTAAAAACAACAAAGGAAAAGACACTCTTCCTGAAAATGTCGTTGTTACAATTCCAAAGAAAAATATACAGGATGCGGATGATGAAGAGGACAAAATTAACTGCGATAAATGCGGAAAGACTTTCAAATTGAAAATAATGCTGAAACGTCACCACGAAACTTGCGGAAAGACCCCGCAAAAGACTCCACCCAAGACACCACCGAAACCCATCCAAAAGGAGTTACTTATAACCCTCGAACCTATTGACGGAATTCATACAAGAAGAATAAGTTGCAGCATGTGCACAACCACTTTTAAGACCATTGAAAATCTGGAAAAGCACATGAGGGTGGTTCATGCGGCTGTGCTGCCCCAAGTCAAAATGGAGCCCAGAGCGAGTAACGGAAAAGTGTCCGTGCCTTGCATTTACTGTAAAAAACCATTCGATGACTATTATGTACACAGTGAACATTTTAGTAAATGCCCCGAAAGTACGAACACTACCACATTTTCGTGCCCTGTTTGCAAAAAGGTAACATCAAAAAAGTCTGCATACTTCAAGCACATTAAGGATGTTCACTTTGAACCGCGCATGTGGTCTTTGAAGCCGGACCCGCAAGAGCAGACAGGTTCACAGGAGCTGTTCGAGTGCCGCATGTGCTACAAGCAGCTGGCCACGGAGCAGCTGCTGATCACGCATCTGGCGGCGCACGTGTCCAACATCGAGGAGCCCGGCGACGAGTCCAGGTAAGGACTGAATGTCGCCACCTCAATAACGTATGCTGCCTGATCATTTTTTTCATACAATTTTAGACGGTGACTATATTTAACTACTATTTAAATAAAATATTAAGATATAAAAATATTCTCTAGCTTTGTGACAGTATTTTGTTTTCCTGCAAAAATTCCGACCACTGCTAATAGCAACCAAGACGAAATTAATTTGTTCCTAGTACTTCCTCCTCCTCCTTGAAAGATAATAATTACTTTCAGACGTTTTTTAAGTTGTGGGACCTAATTTTACTTTCAGTTCCTCAATCCTCAGCCCTAATTTTACAGTTTTTATTAATGTGTTATATATATTTCAGGCCAAGCACAATCGAAGACTCGTCGTCAATAGTGTCAGATAACAGCGGCGGCGGACCCCAGAAGTGTAAATATTGTGATAAAAGTTTCAAGTATAAGAAATCGTTAGGTACCCACGAGATGAAACATTTTCAACTTCTGAAAACAGAGCAAACTGGAAACCAAACCAAGTCAATAAATGAAGATACAGAAATAGGAGAAGATGCTAAGGCGTCTAGTAGTGTAGTGAACGAGGCGTACCGCTCGGAGTCGGAGTCGAGCGGCTCAGAGGGCGAAGGCAACACGTGCGACATCTGCGAGAAGCAGTTCTCGTACCGGCGCCTGCTCGTGCACCACAAACGCACCAAGCACAACATGAGCTCCGGCACCAAGCGCGCCAGCGTCGCGCTCAAGGACTGCCGAGTGCGCTGTCTCATCTGTGACCTGGAGATGAGCGTCGCCGCGCTCAACGACCACAACAAGAAGCACATACAGCAGAACATGAAGCCGCGCAATCTCTACACTTGCACTGACTGCGGTGACAAGTTCAAGAGCTGCAACGCTCTGGCCAATCACATCAAGCTCGTGCACAGGCTGAAGAAAGTACCGCCGAAGCAATTTGAAGGCGCCGACTTGGCGGATTTTTGTGAGGTCGTTGTGACAAAAACGGAACCGCTGGACGAGATCCAGAGTCACAACGGCTTTGGTGAGGTTCCGGAGGAACAGGAGGGCGAGCCCTTGGTCAATCTCAGCGGATTTAACTGCACTATATGCGGAAAGAACATGCCTACTCTGATTTCTCTGAAACGACATGTCAATTGGCATTCAAATGTTGGGAATAATTTGGAAAAAAAGCTAGAGTGCTTCGTTTGCCAGGAGGTATTTTTTTTCTTTTAATTATATGGTTTATTCTGAATTTGCTGACCCCATACCGCCAAGCAATATTTTTTTTAGGGTTCTGTAGTCGACTATGAACCATTATAGTTTCGCTATGTCTGTCTGCCTGTCTGTCTGTCCCCAGCTATGCTCAGTGACTGTTAGTCCTAGAGTATTTTTTTTTCGGTTGAACCGTAAAGTTTTAGGTTGATAAGGTATTTGAAAAACAATGGGGGTTTTCCATTAACACATTACTGCATGACAAAGAAATACTAGTTTGAATTTGAACTGAAAAATGAAAGACAAATTACCTTGTACATGATCATATACAAGGTAAGTTGTCTTTCAACCGATCGGTTGAACAGTGTTTGAGAAAAATATCCAAAACTATGGAACCTTACACTGAGCATAGCCCAACATGTTGTTGCCGTTTTTCTCAATATTAGTGTCACTTCCATACACGGAACAATGGTGTTCCGGAGATTTGGGAGGCGTACGCGGAACCAGATTGAACCAACGCATAGAGGCCAGTAGACAATTTAATGAAATGTAAGGGGTACACTAAGCGGATGTTGCCCCTGTCCATGTCTTGGGACGCGCATAGAGACAGCACCCACCATGGTGTAATGATTATTGAGTTTTAATGAAATCTAGGTATGTACCAGGCTATTGGGTGGAAATGATGGACTAGCTGCTGGGCTATTGGATAAAAAACCGGACGTCTGCCTAATAAAATGGTATACAATTTTATTGCGATTTTATGTGCGAGATGGGCCCCCACAAAAAGCGACATCAAAGATGGCTCAAGGGCAACACCGGTGCTTAGGGCTAAGGGTAGAGAGGTGTCACTGGACTTTAAACATATAGCCAACGCGCCACTTAGGTTTCCACATCTACCCTCGAGAACGCAGCTCATATTTGTGTTATTGTTAGTTTGGCATTATTTAAATATCGATATTTCACTTTGAACTGAATATGATTTACCCAGAACGAATTGTTTTCGTTTTGCTCTTGGCCGATTTTTCAAATATACTTTTACCTTTTCTTCCCTGAAAGGAATCTAACAAATCAAACATCATCGAAAACGGTCCAGTTGTGTTGGGTTATGAATAGTGCGGATGAGATATATGTATAGTTTATTTTACTGGTTGTATTTTTTGTTACAGACATTCCGATTCCAATGCCATTACAAGCTGCACATGCGCGAACACTATCGCGACACCAACCTTGACCCCAAATTGCTTACTTGCACCATCTGCAATCGAAAAAGCAAACATTTGAGGGCGGCTCAGGCGCATATGAACTATCACAAACAAACCCGATTCAAGAATAAAGACTATCAGTGTTCTATATGTAAACGCGTTTTTCAATACCGGAAGGTTTATCTCTCTCATATGGCTATACACTACAAGCGCGGGGAAAGTCAGAACACTATCGTAGGTGATTTACCGCCTACCACTGCCGATAAAACCGTTCTTGATGGCACTCATACTTGCCTTCACTGTGGAAAAGTCTGTGATTCTGAAAACTCCTTAAAGCATCATATGTCTTGGCATAAATCAAAGACTTTACTGTTTGGAGCGAGGCACGAATGCCCCATTTGCCACGTCATGTTCACTAATAAGAAAAGACAGGAACTACATACGCGGACTCATTATGAAGATGATAACGGACCGTTTAAGTGTACAGTATGCGGCAAAGGTTACACTAACGAAGATTACTTCCGCAGGCACGTAAAAGGTCATAATTTTGATCACCAGTCTCACAAAGATAGAATAGCCCGGCTGCGTAAGGACAAAGTCAAGTGTCCCATATGCGTACGATACTACCCGGACTGGGTGAAGCTGATCCGGCACCTGCGGCGCACGCACCCCGAGAGCAAGATGGTGAAGGAGGACCCAGACGCGCCCGCGCCGCGCATGTTCTCGTGCAAGCTGTGTGCCAAGACCTTCCGCGACGAGCGCCGCCTGCGTCGCCACGAGGACTCGCATCTGCGCAAGCCCGAGTTCTTCAAGTGCAAGTTTTGTGGCAAGAAGACTATATCGCTCAAAAATCATAATGTGCATATTAAAGGGCATCTCACTTCCAAACAGTTCGACAATCCTTTCAAATGCCCTCAGTGCGAGGAAACATTCATTAAGGGATATGATTTACATTACCATTTGCGGGACGTGCACGACGTTAATGAAACATGGATTGCGGATCGCAACGAGCAAACGTTAAATGGGCCTTTGAAAGAGTTTCAATGCTCAATTTGCCTTAAAATACTGGCAAGTAAGGGTAATTATGAGAGGCACTTGGATTATCACAATTCGTTGAGATGCAACTACTGTTACGACTACTTTAGCTCCCTAAGGTTTCTGGAAGGACATTTAACTTTTAGTTGTGATAAGAAGAAGTTGATTGGTGACAGTGAAATATATCCAAGGAAAATTAAATGTTACGTCTGTTATAAACCATTCCATTTACAAGTGAAACTAGATTGCCATCTGCGGACTCAACACGGTATAAAAGTGTCTAAGGAGGCATCAAAGAGCAAAAAAGATCTTGTATGTGATTATTGTTTTAGAGTTTTTGAAAACCTCGATGCTTTGACTGGACATAAAGTTTATCATCGTACAGTTGGTTACTATGGATGCATTTATTGCAAACGAAAATTCAACACTTTGACTCTCTACAGGAAACATAAGAACCACCACTTTGCTCAGCTTAATGTTGACAACCCTACTAAGTGCGAACATTGCGACGAGACTTTTGTCGCATTTCGTGAAATGATTTACCACATGAGAGACGTGCATGGAGATGACAAAGAGTGGATCATAATGCCAAAGGAGTCCATCGAGGAGACATGTCCCATATGTGGGAAGGTGTTCTTCAACTTGCATAGGCACATCGACTACCACGAGGCGAACCGCTGCAAGAAGTGCGGCGAGTACTTCTACTCGCGCACCGACTTCGACAACCACCTGTGCGCTATCGAGAGCGACGACGAGGTGGGCAGCGTGGACCAAGACGTGCGGCCCAAGTACGAGGAGTGCCGCTTCTGCTTCAAGCCCATCACCAGGAAGAGTTCCAAGGCGAAGCACGACGTCATACATAAAGGTTCCGGCTCTATATCCTGTAGATTCTGTTCACATAAATTTAAAACTATGGATGCGTTCAACATTCATGCGTTTTCTCATCGCAATCGCAAATACAGAAAGAATCCATTAACTTGCCGTAAATGTGGGGAAAAGTTCATTCAATACGGGCCATTCATAAAACATATGAGAGGGGTGCACAAGTTCGTCCAAAAAATGCATTACCGAGCCACCGTAAAAGCGGAACCCTGCATTGTATGTGGAGAAGAGTTCCCAAACCTGCACAATCATTATCGAGCGCATCTGCAGAACCAGTGCTCGTCCTGTCTCAAGTACTTCACCTCCGCCAAGGTGTACGCCGAGCACGAGTGCGGCAAGGAGGACGCCGACCCCGCCAAGGTGTTCACGTGCGACCAGAACTTACCGCTGTTGATAAACACCTATGTCCCCAAAGACGAACAGGACGAGCAAAAGTATTACGGCTTCGGCAACGAGGAGGAGGAGGAAGATAGTGGACTGCGGCTGCAGGGTCATATTATGGATGAGGGAAGTCAGAATTCGAATGAGAACGACCACTTCCAGTTGCAGTGTCCCATCATTTCGGACGTGCTGTCGTTGTACCAGAACAAAGACGAGGCCGAGGCGCGCGCGGACCTGCAGTCCGACGTCATCGACCTCTCCGACGACGACGTGGGCGTCGTCGACGACCAGGCCTCGTGTCCCACCATTACTATTGACGATTGATTCTCACTTACTAACATGTGAGTATACCATGTTCTTCCAGTAAACGTTGTAGCAAACCTACTTTTGCTTCTCTGTTTGTCATCTCTAAAATTGGCTTTAATTTTTTTATTACTGAGTTCTAGAAAGGTGTTCATATGAATGTATATCCATGCCGAGATAAAATCATGGCAAAAATTTACCATATTATACAACAAGAAATGAGACACCTGTTTATGTTATTTAACATCATTGAGGGAAACATTGTAACGATATCTCTTGCAGTCCTCAACTTTAATATGTATATTAATCACAGGTCCTATTTGACTCCTAACTATTTGACTTTTGTGGACATGTGTATAATTTACAGTGATCGGTTATTTGGATTCTCCCTCGTGTCTATCAGCTACTTAGATATTACAAAGTGTAATAAAATGTACTAATTGTATTTTTTGCCATTTCTAACAACATAAATCCCGGATTTCCGGGGCATATCCATACTAACATAATGATTGAGGTTGTTGACCCCGTGTCTAATCCAAATAACCGATCACTGATAATTTAATAGCTTTAATGTTGCTATAGATTACTTATTACTTTTTGATGTAGTTTGTAAGTTAGGCATTAGAGGAAAATATTTTTTCTCGATGCCTATGGTGGCGTTTTCTTGAGGTACCTAAAAGTCAAATGGTTTTGATATGAGAACGTTCCGTTACTAGCTAATTCCCATCTTGACTGCATTGTCGTCAAAGTCTGAAGTCTGACTTAACTACCATCCACAAGCTACCATCTTAGGCATTTGCCTAACCTATTTTTATTTAGATATGTAAGTACTGTTCTTACTACTCATTATTACGTTTACAAATTATTTTTTTCTTTCGAATGATATAACTAAATTTTAAATCCTCAGTCGTAAACATAAATTTGTCGTTTGCATCATTTCTAAACAGCGATTGATAATCAAGGATCGGACAAACGCCCGTCATTTTGAAAATATAACCCTGTTCCGTACAGCAGAGACTTCATTATGTTAATAAAAAAATAGTATTATACACATTTATTGGACCATAATTTATATCCAGTGACAAATTAATTTATGATAGTCATTCCGAAATTTACTTTCGCCAATAAAATAGAATGACCAACATTTTTTCTAAATTTTCAGTTGTGAGCCTATAACGATGTGATTTAGGACCCATTTATGCGTTGAAAAAGTCCGTTCACAGTCTACAGACGTCATAGGGGCATATGTAATCGATGACATTGGTATACTGTTCTTCCAAAATATATTAACATCATAAAATAAGGAAGTCTCTGCTGTACGGAACAAGGTTATATTTTCAAAATGACGGGCGTTTGTCCGATCCTTGTTGATAATATAAAGTCTGCATATAACCCCACAAAAATATTTCCTCCGAACGTGGAGTCTAGAAAAATGTCCTTCAAGTTTAGTTTGCCATCGCCTACTATTGTACCACCTTAGATGAGGTTTCACGTATGACATTTTATTCTAGCCAATCAGAACTTCGATGAACAATCAAGTTTTTTCAAATAGCGGGAATCCGTTGTAGATAATACCTATTGTGATACATTGGGGTCATTTTTGGGAGCCATTTTGTACTAGAAACGAAGTGTATGTATATGTATTCAGCCCTGTTTCTAAATCATCCCTAAACTATGTCCAATAATGTGTAAGACTATTTGAAGCAATAGCTAGAAATATTTAAATATTTATTTGTGATATTAATTAATAATACAAGATTGATATTTACATAAATTATTCAATACAAAGTTGCTTAGTACCGACTTTGGAATGGTCAACGACACGTCACACTGACTGAACATTTTCTATTAAGTAGAATTTCTGTTGAAAATAGTACATGCGCGCTGTAACAATGTACGTATATGTTTTAAATTATCAGACTTAAGCGTATAACAACTATTCGCAGGTTTTATTTACACGTTATGTCATAAATGTTCCGAGTGATTATCAGGCAGCGGAACTTTGGTGCTGATGACATCATTATGACGGAATATAATAGGGATATAGGATGTTCTTATAAATTATACACAACATAACTATTAACTTTTATCACGCTTTGACAGATGCAACAGTTGTCACTAGCTCGCCGAGTTAATAGCAATGTCAAACTTGATATTCAACCTGACTCAAATAAACTAAGGAAAGTTTCGACTTGCGTGATTCGATGTATGTTTTTCTATGTTACTAGGTTTAGCTGTTATATTTTGCTGACAGCAAGAGCAAAACATTTTTTTATCTTTAACAACTAAGAAAAGAAATGTCTGCAAAAACGGCTGCATCGACTCCATGGCGACTGGGGTCAAGCGATATTGATAATGAGTTAATTATAAATGTTGTACCTTATCAATTCACATTTCTAAAATTCACGAACTAAAAATCATATAACGATGTAAAATATTGTTTTCGATAATTTTCTGATGACAATGACAAAGACAGTTAGTGATTATGTTTTTATAAGTACTGGCCGTCTCAAGTGTCAATAAAACATCCGTGAACTAAAGAGGCCAATAAGTTGTTAGTGATTAATGATTATCTATCATCTAGATAAAAACACTCTGTGTACAGCCGCTACGTCATGCGTCTGTCATCGGCACCAAAGTTCCGCTGCCTGGTGATTATGAATAATTGTGAAGGTGCATGTGACGCTCTTGCGCGTCCAGTTGGTTAACTTAATTCAACGGGATAGCATGTAAGACACAGCTGTAACCGAAAACATAGTGCTACTACACAAATTATGCAACAAATTAAATTCGTTATCTGCTGGTTTTGTGTATAATGACGCGTCCATTTCGTTTGTCAATTATAGTGCAACAGGAATGTTTGGAGAAATCTCGATAACAATTTACAAAGTAATCTGTGGAGTGGACAGTAATTACTGACTTCCCAGGTGCAACACAAGTCTTGATCTTTATTTAAGGTGTCCAAATTGACAATACGTACATCACATGCACAGTCAGCGTCATGCAGTTCGTAGCAGACAAAGTGGCTAAACAAATAGCTATTGAAATAAAAGTGTGCCGACATATTTGTCTACGTTACTTGTGCTACTGGTGGCAGCCCTTAGTAACAAGACACATCATTTGTCGTAAACATGTGTATTCAAAGTTCTTTTACATTGGGTCCATGTAGTAGTTTTCACTCTTAAAAGATTAGAACAAACGCGAAATTTAAAACTTACGTCAAGCATATCATATATCAATGTCCTGTATACACATAGTAAATGTTGCCCTGGGAAAGACGCAAATTAAAAAACTTATTGATGTTAATTGTTGCTTTACTCGCTGATTAATAGTGTTGCAATAATGTATTTTGCCGTATATTGCTATCTGCATTCGTGTACGGGGATTTTAAGCTATCGAAAAAACTCAAATTTAAGATATTGAGGCAGATGCTGCGGCACAGAAACCTGGTACCGAAAACATTGACTAAGTCATCCTTTTAGGGACACTACTTTGTATAGAAAATCCTTGTTAAATTCAAAACAAAACGACCAGATAGAAAAAATATAAAAAGTGGTCTGGTAAAAAAACTAAATATTAATATTTATCTAAATCCATTGTGGCCCTTTTAAATTGCATACTTCCTAAAAACAAGGTAAATAAACATCATCAACTTTTATCTTGTTATTGTGTCCCGTTGTCCAAGGGCCATGCATAGCAAATTTTGTTCTAAGAAATGTTTTACCGCGTTCATCTTTAATATGCCTTTAACGGCAACGTGCATAAAATTAGCATGAAAGTGCACGTTTTGTGATGTTTAATGCCATTTAACAAAATAACTTCGTAAGACCCAGTGTGCATTACAACGTACACTCCCTTTCAATAAAATTTGAATCTTTTACTAAAGGAAATAAAGAACCATTTCTTTTATTTTCGTTATTTTTCGAACAAAAGAAATCGAAACCAATTAAAATGTATAATAAATAACATTGATTTTAACCATAACAAGTTATGTGTATAAGTTGATTCAGCACTTTGATTACAAGCAACGTTAGCATACATTATATAATAAGACTACACATAAAATTCTCCTTTCGGTATCTCACTATTTTCGTCTCTTTTTTCAGTTTGAACTCGAAACTGACGCAGCGATAACGGCGCAAAGAATTCATAAACCGCGGAAGTGAGTACCTAACGATCTTAAGGTTTGACTTCTCAATTAGAATAATTAAATGCATAACTGAAATAAATATTGTAAATTTAGCTGGTACTAATTAAATAAGTTGTGATTTATATTACTTACCTATTTCTGGTTAGCAAAAATGTGTAGGTACTTTTATGTAGTGATCTAATTAATATTGCCATCTCATATTATTAGGATTAAGCAAGTTTTTCTATAAAAAAATAAAACAATGTTTTAAGCATGACTAGGGTTAATGAAATGGATGTACCCTGTTCTGTCACCAGCAATAATATCTTGTATAGTCTTGAAGGAAAGGGTTGACCAGTATTCAAATTCATTTCCATGACTTTAGCCCTATGAAGTTACTTTATAGCTACACTTTTATTTCAACACAAAATATTGTCAAAATGTAAATGTAATTTACGATTCACATCCAACATAGGCAGATACGTATCTAAATGAGAGACATTCGAGCTTGCAATTTAAAATGGTCCTCGCGATATTTAGTTCTTTATATAGAAATTTACACATATTATGCCAATCACGTCAGCCACGCCGACATTGCCGATGCTGCCTTGGTTCAGAAGAGATCATGTTGTAACCGTGTCCGGTTATCTACAGATTACAGAAATCCATTAATGACTGGCTAATCCAGCAGTTTTCTCTTTTCCACTTCGCCGTTGACGTCTTTTCCACTATACCGTCACGTTACTCGGTGAGTTACACGCGCAGTGCGCACCGCGGGAAATCGTTGACGTCCACGGCAAACGATATTTCAAACCGCGTTTAGAAAGGGATTCGAGAGTACCGTGAGCCCTACCGTACTTATAAATGATTAAATATAATCATAAGTCAATCTTTGACATCTTCATAAGTGCAGACACCTATTGATAATAGGATCAAAGGATATACAGAGTTTGCTTTGCACATTCTCATTCACACTCTATATTCTCGAAAATGTTGTCATTTGTTATATAAAAAAAATATTAATTATCATATCTGACAAACCTGTCACTTATTCACATCCATTGCAAAGTTATAAATATACGTGTGTTTAAAATATGAATCGCGGTAAAGTATTAAACGGTCGGTGCAGAGAAATTATCTGCAATGTACTACATATTTCACTAAAGAAAATGATAACACGAAGGCTCTTCTTAAAACTTTGATGACCATTCTATATCCAATTGTTTTGTCGTACAGGTGGTTTCAGACAACTCTGATGATGATGGTGATATGGCTGAATAATTTTTATGGTTAAAAGTAATTATTTTCAGTATTGAGATAAAATAATTTTTTCCATGCCTTCGAACTCGTTCGTAATATACAACAATTTGATTTATCTGCACACTCTACCACTGACAATGTCATATCATGTATTAATTCAATAATGACGTATGAGCTCAATCCTTTTATAAACGCGGTTTGGTATTTGTAAAATTTAAACATTAGGCCTAGAGCCTAAGCATAGACTAGGGAACAAATGTCCTGCAACCCGTATCGCCAGCGACGTCGGGTGACATAGATTGACGTAGCCGGACATCGCCCGACAAGCCATGACTATGCCTGCAAGTGTCTGGCGAAGTCGCCGGACTTCTCGGTCGAGTTCGTTTGATATCTCGTCGACAATTGTCGCCGGACATTTGTCCCCTAGTCTATCCCTGGCTTTATGTGATTAAGCTGTGTTAGTCTAAGCTTTTTTTTAAAGAATTTATTAATTCTATAAAATAGTTTTTTATGGGTGGACAAAGTAACGTCGTAGGGTCAAAGTCTGTATAATTTAGGTATTTTAAATTTTGATAACGACATAGAAATATGTATTTTTTTGCCTTTTTTTACTCAGAACCACTAACTCCGTTCTTGACACGAGAATAAAAATGTCCCAAGTCTTGAGTCACATTCAGTTACAAATTTTCATACGCCTAATTACGCGGTAACGAAACGGAAGAAACTTATGTAAATATTGAGACCATTTTTCCTATTAACGCTTTAACCATTTGGCATTCTGTGTTCACAGAATCACGTTTGATGTTTGACACATTTCAAAATGAGTCAAACATTCATTTTTGGACCGTGTACTTAGTTTTAAATGTTAGATTCGTTTTTGTCTCGTATGACGTCAAATATCACGCCGCTACCAATTTAGGGGTTATGATCGAAAGTGCTCGTGCTTTTGAGTTAAAATGATACAGAATTCAATAAAGTTGGATGTACAATTTTAAATGGCTTAATATGTTTTATATATTTCTAAAAATATACAAGATTTGTTTGCCTATGTATACTTAAATACTATTATTTGTTCCAGATTTTATAAAATTGTATACGTAGTCTTTTATGTTTTGACATTCCACTTTCCGTTCTATGTAACGTACATTACCTACTTCAGTTCGAAACAGATTACGCCTTACCCTTATTTATATGTGTGTCGTGGTATCTCGTTTATTAAATCAATGTTTATATACAAATAACGGCCACATTCTAAATACAAAAAAGCATTTCGGAACTGTCTACCGTTATCGCGTACAAAGTGTTTCCTGAAAATTGATCATTAACTTTCAAAACGTTGAGAAATAAAATAAAATAAGGAAGAACAAGCGTTAGTGAGACAGCGGATGGAATGCTCCAAAAGTCTTATACCTACTATTCAGATTACACAGTTATTTTGTAAAATAAAGTAATATTTTGTTACACAAATGAGCATAGATACATTTGGTGCAGTTCAGCCTTTATTGAACTTCACTAATAGCTTTGTTTGTTACGTGCCGTGCTTTGCTCAGTGCTTCCGAGGCATTTTGATATTCAACTTTAGCATTATGTAAATAAACTCACAGTAGCGTTTTAAGTACAGTCAAGTAGTTATTAAAACGTAAAATTCGGATGTATTGGCATTCAAAGCACTGGGTAAATTAGTCCGGTACCTAAGCGTACAGTCAGCAGCAGAAGTGGCTAAGCGGTTGAGGTGTTCAAAATGAGGTCAACACATCTCTATTGTCAAGAGAATAAGAGCGCGTATAGATCATTTTGAACAGTTCAAACGCTTAGCCACTTCTGCTGCTGACTGTACTAAGTTTTTGAACTGTTGAACTGCAAGTTATAGTTAAGTGCGTGCGATTCATAGGAATCTGATCATGACGTATGGGTGATTATATTATCTACCAGCTTATTGGCTGCCATGAGTATAGAATAAAGTGACATTACATGCAGTCTGCGCACGAGCTCCGTGCGTTACGACGTTGGCGCCGCGTTGGCACGACTTCCTGAAGAAGTTCCCGAGGCGTAACTACAGTTCCTCGAAGCTCGTGTGCAGAGTGTACGTTAGATTTAAAATGTGTTTATTTAGGTAATAAAAATGTTGTAATCACGGTAGAAATAGATACTCACAATGAATGTTATAGTGAGCTGACTTTGAATGAATGCGAATTTGCGGAACTAATATAAGGTTTTTCAAAAACAGCCATGGCTAAACAAAGGACTAACAACCCGCAGGAAACACGGGTTTAGTTTAGGCGGTTCAGGCTGGTCCCCTACACGTTTGGTTCCAATTACCTCGAAAATGAAACTATTGAATTATGAAACGAAACAAAACCAACGTGTGATATTTTGTCTTTTATTCAATTACAACAATTGCAATGACTGGATTTCTAGACTCTACTTAAAAATTGGTATTAACATGTAAATAGGTACATTGTGGATAGGCACCTGCTCCAACATAATATATGTAGGCCATATTTAATACCTAACAACATTATAATAGGAGTAAGGGCGAGTAGAATATAATATACCTTCTCCGGAGTATTGCCAATGAATGAAGGTGTAAAAAGATTTTACTGGATTTAGTTACAAAATTATTAGTTGTAGATTATAGATACATTATAGATCACAGACACGGATTTTTGTGAACCGTGTGGACTGACCATTAGTGTCCGTTCATACCGATATTATTATGTTGTTATTGTTATTTGTATGGTGTTAAAACCAAAGCAAAATCGTGTGTTAACAATGGTTAAACGTTACATTGGAAACTTCATCACAAACGCACGGCACAAATGTCGCGATACTTGCGGATACTTCAATTTTCTACATAAGAAGATTAAAAACAATTAATCAATACTGCAGGTTCCGGCATTTTAGTACCTAGGTAGCATAATAATGAATTTCTCCATTCTCCAGGTGTACACGCGACACAACAAGAATAGCCGTGAAGCAAGCGTTTGGTGGCAAAGAATATATTTTCTGAATGAACATCTGTCGTCTTAAGAATATTTTAATAAAACTTGAGCATAGCAGTATTTGGTTGAAACGTGTAGAGAGCAGGTACTCCAAAGAAAATAAACGCCTTGGTATATTATGAAATGCGGTGCGCGGGCATCGTATGGAAATAATAAGCTGGATAGAGAAAATAAGAAATGAGGAAGTCTTAAATATAATCAAAGAAAATAATATTTAGAATAAATGAGGATATTGTTACCACACGTTGTCTTGCATGAGGCGATCGAGGAAAAAGCTCGAGAAGGAGTAGGTACAGTCGCCATCAGAGATATGTGAGGTGTGGAGATGGTCAGAAACATGAAATATCTGAACATGCACTTTATCGCCTTGATAATAAAGGGATCAGATATTTGTGAATACCTCCACAGCTCCAATATATCTGATGGCGACTGTACGTGGATAATTTCACTGACTAGTCTAGGATTATGACAAAATGTAAGTGTTATTTACGATTCACATCCAACATAGGTAGAGACTTAGCTCTATGATAGAGATTCGGGCTTGCAATCTAAAATAAGATACTTATGTAGAAAATTGAATAGTACTCACGATATTTAGTTCCTTATATAGAAACTTACACAAATGCCAATTACGTCAGCCATGCCGACATTGCCGATGCTGCCTTGGTTCAGAAGAGATCATGTTGTAACCGTGTCCGGTTATCTACAGATTACAGAAATCCATTAATGACTGGCTAATCCAGCAGTTTTCTCTTTTCCACTTCGCCGTTGACGTCAACAATACCGTCCCGTTACTCGGTGAGTTACACGCGCAGTGCGCAGCGCGGGATATCGTTGACGTCCACGGCAAACGATACCTAAAAGCAACCTATTTGTAAAATGTTATTTTACTAAGATTACAATTTATTCCCTAGGTCATTTTTTATTCACTACCCATTAAGATTTATGTCTGTATTTTTATATTGATTTCCAATAAAGGGTTCCAAAATGTGTTATTTGGTTATGATAAGAAGTCATTCTACAAAATTGTGTGTTTTTTAGTATATTAATTTTACCAGTACCTGGGCCATGATATTTAAAGTTGTATACTCAACTTTTTTTTTAATTAGTTTTTTTTGTGTGGTTTCTACTCGGCATCATGAGCTCTTTCGAGCTTGGTAGCAGAAAAAATGTGTCCACGCTTTTTTATTCCATCCCGTTACTATTTTTCATATATGTGTCATTTGCTAGGAAAAGGGACCTTATTGTCGATGGCACTTACGTCGAATCGCGTTGCATTTGTATTGTATCGTCTTGAACAACGACATAAGCGCCATCGACAATAAGGTCCCTTTTCATAGATAATGTCACATATTTCATATGGCGGTAACGGAACGGAAGTAATAAAATATGTATGAAAAGCTAAGGACATATTTTTTCTCCTATCAGGCTCGAAAGAGCTCATCATTCTGAATAGAGACCGCACAAAAAATCCAATAAAAAAAAGTTGTGTATACAACTTTAACCCTTTGAACGCCAAGCACCACTAAAGTGGTCGCGTGATGTCGTGCCTGCCACGCCACCGACCCCTAAAGTGGCTATGGCAGAAGCTGCCAGACCAATTGTCCAGCTGAAAGATAAGGTTTATATTTCTTCTTCACTAGCCGATACGTTGGTGTACACGTCACATTTTGATGCAACAGGAAAAGCGTTCAAAAGGTTAAATAAAGTGACCCACCTACACTAAAGACTGCATCGTTAAGTATAAATAGGTACAAGAACAATAACGGATTACTAAAAACTTTTATGGATTTATTTATTTATGTAAAAAAACGCACTTTACCTGTATGTAAACGTACTTCTAACATAGTCAATAATGCAAAAACTTCATTAAACTAATTATGATTTTTTCGCTATTTTCCAAACTTTATGTCTAAATGTAGACCGGACAGCGTTCCGGTCGTATGTTTTTGCCACACAGTTCCAGTCTGGCCAAAACTGCTATTCGGAATCTGAAGCCTGGAGAGTTTTTCACAGCTTAGCCTTCATCATAGCCCACAAACGTTCGATAGGTCGAAACGTAAGATCTGGGCAATTCGGTGGGGTCAAACCAGAAAATAAGGCAAACCACGTAAAGGCTGACATTTAAATGTAGATATAGATTTGCATCAGTTTCAATAAAAAATATGTACTTTTTAATCGAATTTAACCTGGGTCTAGTTGTATTTATACTTAACGATACAGTCTTTAATGCAACGCTAAAGAGATTGTATTGGTACCAAGCCCCCGTGAGAGGAGTGCAATCGTTTGTACTGTACACAGTAACCACGGTACAGTCAAGGCCATATAGTTTTGCACCTTATATAAGGATAGGATGTACTCCTACGTACATTCGCCATCAAATATATCGGAGCTGCAGAAGTGGTCACAAATATTGGAACAACGCCTCTATTATCGAGGCGATAAAGTGCATGCTCCGATATCTTTGAATGCCTTGGCTGCTCCGATATATTTGAAGGCGACTGTACCTACATATGTTTAATGACAGCCAAGCAGAAATATCTCTTCCCGCTGAAGCTCAAAGAAAGCATACATAAAACAACTCTATATCTAGAGTTGAAACACGTGTATTTATACCAAAGACGGAATATTTAAAACATTTTAGTATTTATGGCAATAAATCAAGCATTTTCATTCAGAAATTAGCACTTGGTGGTGGCAGAAATCAGTACCGGATAAAGTAGACAGTGGTCGAAGAAAACGCTAGTTTTTCCTGGTGGCGCTGAGGTACTGAGATTGAGATACTGAACAGACTACGACGAAGCCAATTTCAATATGCCTGATGAAATGTTCCCATCAACCTGATCAGTGATCAGGTGATGGACCTCGTGACCCGCGTGTTGGGGCTGAGTGGAATTATCATGAGATGCACTCTGGTACCGATTGACTAATTTTTGCTTTTTATTTTTCTTAAAAGCTATATGAACTAATAATTCGTGGTTTTTGTAGGGCCTAATGAAATTGATCTAAGGACAATATTTGAAACTAAGGCCTGTACCGAAAAAAAAAACTGTAAATTTCAAATAACTATAATTTTCATTCCAAACAATATAGCTACTATTTTCTCGCTATCATAAATTAGTGTAATTCTTATCTTAGCCATTGCTATATAAATTAATCCGATATCTGAAATACTTACTTCCTACAATGAATAGAAAACAACGCCGCGAAATGGTAGTTTCCAAATGGCGGATAAATCCGCACCGTCCTACGAGTCTTATCGCCAAAGACCTAAACTTACCGCGAAGTTCTGTGGATTTTATTCTGAACAACAATTTTAATACATTGTCTCTTGAACAGAAGCCCGGAAGTGGTAGACTTTAAGGGAAGGTATGCAGACCCGAAAAAAGTTAAGACGGCAAAAGTGACCGAAAAGCAGCGTTGTGTAATTAAAAAAAGCCGAGCTCGAAAATTATACGATTTCCTTGGCACAACAAAATCACATTTAATCATGATGACGAAACTTATAGCAAATCTGATTTTACAACGCTTCCTGGTCCACACTACTACTCGGTGGGTAAAGGAGAAACTTTTGTGGAGTCTGAAACAACTGTTAAGGTTGGGAAATTCGACGAAAAATTTCTCGTATGGCAAGTTATCTGTGAATGTGGCGACAAAAGCTCCCATTTTTATCACACAAAGTATCGTCAACAGTGAAATTTACATAAAAGAATGCCTTAAAAAGGGGTTGCTGCCATTTGTGAAGAAGCATAATGTCCCTACGTTATTGTGGCCTGATCTAGCCCCAGCCCACTACGCTAAGGACACGATAAATTTCCTCAAGGAAAATCATATCAATTTTGTACCCATGGAACTGAACCCACCAAACGTCCCACAGTGCCGCCGAAATCGAACATTATTGGGCTCCAGTTAACGGTATTTTAAGAAAAACCGGCCAAGAGCGTGTCGGACCACGCTCAGTGTAGGGTTCCGTAGTTTTTCGTCCGTCACAGTACGTGTTCCCACTTAAGAGTTAAAAATGGGCTATTTGATACATTGTTGTTGACATATTAATATTAAGTACAGAACCCTAAAAACGGGCCCACAATGGACGCTGACAACTAAAGAAAGAGTTATAGATCTTGGGATATAGTTGGCTTAACATGGAAAATTCGAAAAAATGTTGTCAATTTCAGTTCCACCACGAGTAGTAAGAAAGGGTTGTAACATGGAGTGATAACCAGCCAGCGTCATTTGAAGTCAGTCAGTCAGTTTCAAACTAATGTATGGGCATATATGCTCCGACCCCATTATTCAGAAAGAATCTTAAAACCGCCATGTATGGTATGAGCGTTCCACCTACAACGACATCTATCGGCAAATTAAGTAAACTATGCGCGCGAGCTTAAAGTACAGAGGCTCTAGTGTAAGTTTCTTTTGACGTAAAAAATGTCTCGAATGCGTAAGTGATACTGATATAATATGGGTAACTAACGCGATGCTGCCGTATCGTTACGTTAAAAACATACACTCGGGGCTCAGATGTAGTGAATAATCCTTTCCTATCGTATTTTCTCGGAAATGTTCGTATTTGTCTTACTACTTCGCTCACACTCAGTACCCATCTGAAGTATTAAGACAACGCAGGGGACGCATTGGGCGATAAATATTAGTGCAGATTCTTATTTACGGTTAAAACTAAAGGGTGAACACTATTAAATTGTCGCAGGTCGAACATGCTACAGACGACAAAATAAAAATCCAAAGTGCTCAAAATTCTTTATATGACTAATTTTATACAGCGTAAAATCATTTTAAAAAATATTAGGGCTATTTCATCGAACGACGAGAAAATTTCCGGACATTACTTTTGACGTGATTCATTGAATTTCGCACGGAATCATCGCTTAACAATTTTGTGCATTTAATCCATTTTCGTTGAAAATCTGGTAATGAAGTGGCAGGTTGGCAAGTTTTTCGCAGTTTAGTTTTTATATTAGCCCAATATTTTTCGATGGGGCGAAGTTCGGGACAGTTAGGTGGGTTACTCTCCTTAGGCACTACCTCGACTGAATTCGCCTTATACCATTCCAAAGTTCGAGACGAATAATGGCAACTTGCTAAATCTGGCCAAAACAATGTTGAGGAAGTGTGTTTCTTTATGAATGGTAACAGTTTCTTTTTCAAGCATTCTGATATATAAATATCGGTGTTAATTGTCCCGGTAGTGATAAATGGTGAGCTCCTCATGCCGCACTGGCATATAGCTTGCCAAACAAGGTATTTTTTTGCAAATTTTTCTACCGGGATCACCTTTTCCGATTCGTCAAGATTCGAGATCTCACGAAAGGAATAGTACTGGTTACCTGGTAAAGACTTGAAATCTGCCTTGACGTAGGTTTCATCGTCAATAATTAGGCAACATTTTTTCTCAATCAACAAGGTATACAATAACCTAGAACGTCTAACCGCACGATTATATTGATCCACAGTTCTCTTTGGGAGCCTTTTGCTTCTTATATGTTGTAATGCCGCATTCTTTTTAATTTTTGGACATTTGCTTGACTAGTGCCTACTTTTTTCGCCACATCCCGGGAAGAGATACTCGGATTCTTATCAAATAGCTTGCACACCTTTGATTGTAACTTAACATTAGATTTTCTGGTGGGTTGACCTTCACGCCGCTTCCTATCTATAGTTTCACCTTGTTTAATTTTTTTTAGGGTTCGTTGAACCGTCCTCCGAGTTGTTTGACAAGATTTTGCCAGATCTAAAGTTGATAAATGAGGATTTTTACTGAATTCTTGCAAAATTAATTCGCGAACATTTTTTTCGTGTAACGCCATTTTCATAAATAAAAAACAAATGAACATTTTATGGTTGTCTAATATATTACGAGCCTTCTAAATTTAAAATTTTAAAAGAATATTCAAAAAAGGTTCGATGCAACACGCTAGCAAAGTAAAAATGTAGGCGACAATTTAATAGTGTTCACCCTTTAAACGCGAAATTATACATAAAACGGCGGCGCTACCGCGAACAACGATATTCGTAAATTTCGGACGATTGTCTCTGTCACTCTTAACGCCATAATTGGAGTAAAAGAGAAATGCGCGACATATACGAACTTCGATCTTCGCGGTACCGGGCGTGAAGTGTGTCTTGTCATTCAATAAAGATTTTGACAGCCATATCTTAGGAAATAAGGGCTAATTTATTCACAATTTGTAAGAAACTATCGCCATAACGACTTTAGTGCTGGAATAATATAAAGTACCTATTTTGCTCGCAAAAAAGCATAAGATATATGCAATCCTGCGGCGCTTCCGTCTTTCTCGAGTGAAAGCAGAGATCATTTTACCAAAAACGCGTAAGATGTATGAAATCCTGCGGCGCTTACAGTTTTTTCGAGTTGATAAGTTTGTATGGGGGAACAATATTTTCGTTTTTTAGTATATTTCTCGATCTTTTTTCATACTTTCTCACCGTTTAAACCTTCCCTGAGCTACTACAAATATTTCAAGACCAAAATTAGCCAAATCGGTAAAGCCGTTCGCAAGTTATAGCGTGACCGAGAGAAATAGGGGTTCATTTTTATATATATAGATTTTTTTCAAAAACCATTAAACCTATTAAGTTCAAAATAATTTTCCTAGAAAGTTTATGTAAAGTTCTACTTTTGAGATTTTTTTCATATTTGAGACTTGTGGTTCAATAGTTAGAGGGGGGGGGCGCACTTTTTTTTACTTCTGGAGCGATTATTTCCAAAAATATTGACATTATCAAAAAATTATGTTAGTAAACCCCTATTCATTTTTAAATACCTATCCAACAATATATCACAGTATCACACGTTAGGATTACAATGGCGACTCTCCCCACTTTACGTATAGGGAGGGTACCCTAAGGAAACATTTTTTTCCACTTTTTATTTTTGCACTTTGTCGGCGTGATTGATATACATATTACTACCAAATTTCAGCTTTCTAGTGCTAACGGTCACTGAGATTATCCGCGGACGGACGGACGGACGGACAGACAGACATGGCTAAACTATAAGGGTTCCTAGTTGACTACGGAACCCTAAAAATGGGTAAAGTAGCCAAAAATGTAAATATGATTTTAAAAATATAATCTGCATTTCTTATGTTTGTTATGTTGTGTTAAATACTACTCAAATGAAAATAAAGGCCACTTGCATATTTATATTTAATTAATAATTACGGGTCATTAACTAATTGATAAGTGGCTAATTAATGATGCCCTATATCCGCCAGTACCGTACCTGTTACATGCTTTTGTTTAAGCGTATTAACTGGCCAGAATTAGAAGTAAATAAAAAATAAAAAATTTTAGCACTAACTCTCTTCAAAGATTTTTTATTTTATTTTGGTGAAAAACCGATTTTACCTGTTGTCTAATTTATCATCTGTCAGTATTGCAATGACAAGGAAGACATTTGGAGACCATTACTGCTGGCAGAGCCCTTCTACTGATATCTGAAGGATATTCACAGTGGTCTGGAGCTGATTCGAAGGGTTCTCTCCCAGAGCTATCCAAAATGCGTGTAATCGCTTCCAAACGACTGGAAGTATTGCAAGAAGACCTGGGTCGGGTAGAGTGCGTGTGACTACGGCACAAGGGCATCGGTACGTTCGATTAAGTGACCGAAGAGAACGCTCAGTGGCAGCTCGTTAGTTACAAAATCGCCTCCCGCTGACAACGGGGACTCGTGCTAGTGAGCAAACGTTATGTAATGGACTGCATGAAGACCAGCAATGGTCCAAACGATGACTTGTACTAATTCCTGTTTAGGATCCAACGTGGAAATCGTTTAAATTTCTGCAGTCATAATTTGGGCTGGGGTATAAATCAATAGGGTAGGTGCTTTTCACAGATAAGTGTTTACAGTGAAGTTATTTAGTGACGGTCGGTGGATTAGAGTATGGAGACAATGTGGTGAGAGATTTCCGATGCCTGTATAAAAAAAAAAATCGTTTTGGTGGTCTCAGCAAAATGATTAGGGCTGGGATAAACTTACACCGCAAAACTGACTTTCTTTTTCTTAATTGGGGTACAGTAACTGCACAGCAGTACATCAACGAAGTTATCAGGCTTCATATGAGTCTAATTCACCCTAAATGCCAGACAATGCCCGCTCATACACAGCTCAGGCAGCTAGGACTGTACTACGAAACTCCGGTATTCCGGTCCTACCTTGGCCAGCGTACAGTCCTGATTTAAACCCAATTGAGCATCTCTGGGACGAATTAAAACGAAGGGTTCGGGAGCATTAACACGAGGTACACGACCAGCAGCAGCTTATCAATGCTCTGAGACGTGCGTGGGATGAAAGCATCAGAAATTTGATCAAGAGTGTGTATTCTCAGCTCCTGGAATGTGAAACCAAGAGAGAAAGACACACTCGTTATTAAATAATTAAAAAAAAAAACGGAATCTTACAGTTGTTTTTATTTTTTGCGGTATTTTCTGTTTAGTTTTTCTGCTGCCAGTGGACTAATTTCAAACAAATGGAAATAAGTAAAACAATTGACTACGTAAATAAATAATTATTAGCCTAAATAAAAACAAATGCCTCAATTTATTATTATTTTAATTAAAATGTATTGCCTCTGAACACTTTTTTCATTTAACGATCAAAATACTAAGTGGCCCTTATTTTCTTTTGAGTAGTATAGTAATGGTTTAAGTTTTTTGGCCGAGAAATGTAACTTTTTATCATTTAGCATCTAGTATTTTACGCCACGCTTGAAAAAAGTAAAAAAAAAATCCATCTTGAATATAGTGCTATCTCAAAAAATTGCATATTACCAAAATAACCTTACTACCTATATGTATAACTGATAAGTGATAACGATTATAGGTACATCGGACACTGAAAGCGTTCTATTTATTTTGTACACTCGTTTCCATTATCGACATTTGTTTTAGATACTTTTTGCACTAGTCGATATCTTCCAAACGAAGTAAGTTTTGCAGGGCGTAAACGTAATATCTGATAGAGATAATTTCTTGTAAATTTTAAGAATTGTTACAATTCCAACGGAAAATCATTGTATTGGCATATATCTACCTAAAATGAAAAAAAAACGGCATTTTTAGACGCCTATTGAATATCATACTAGGGTATATATTACACGTTTACAAAAAAAAAACGGAATGAAAAGATGGTTATTGATGGATAAATAATATTTCTCATTAATTTAAATGAATAATTATTTATTTAGTCAACATAGTGTTACATGCGATATTAACATGATTTGTTAGTCAAATTGCCTTTAAGATACAATTAATATTACAATTATAACAATGAAAAACATTAATATTATAAAAATAGCTTTGCGCTCTTCATACATGTTTATATTACTATACACTTAAATTCTTAGTGTTACTTTGATCTATTTCCTGCTTTTACTAGCGAGAACTGAGAACTGCATGGAATGGCGATGCGAAGCGGCTGCCTCCGCGGCGCATATTAAATGGAACTGGTCAATTGATGGAATACAAAGCCCTTGCATATAATTTTGTAAACTAGAAACACATACCGACTAGCTAGTCTACTTATATGCAACAATAATACATTGACAGATGTTCTGTTACTTTCATCGATCATGCCTGCTTCAGTGACTGGTATTAAGCTTGTAACTTGTGAGCGAGGGTTTCTTTAGATATTACAATAATAGAGACATTAAATACCAACTGGAGCCAGCTTTAAAGCCCATTATTAAGTAACTCAATGCTGTCTTTGCCACAAATATGTTTTTTGATTTTTATTTGTCTTATAACATTTTGCGTATAAATTTAAATTATAACTGACAGTGATGGATAATAATCATTACAAACACCACCGTTAGGCGCGGGGTAGTCAGTCCTACCAGTGTGTGTGTAGTGCAAATAATCATAACATGCTAGAAAAGTTTTTATATCGATTTATGATTTTTAGGAGAGTTTAATGGTAACTCCAAATTAAGTAGACTTAATTATATATACAAATTATCTAGCACAGTGCGGTTGTTTCTATTTTGTGATTGAAATATCTGTCACGGCTTCATAGATTTGTCGTAAATGGAAAATCAACGCGGCATGTTTAATCTCGTAAGTTAGTGTTTTGCGACTACAGAAAGCACGATGGGTAAACGCTGATCAACAACAAAATAGAACTAACCGTACTGTATAACAAAAAATGCTAAATCTTAAAATCACCATAGTTTTGTCAGTCATTTTGCTACAAATAGGTACGTTATATACACATTATACACACAGTACAGTTTACCACTATATACGAACCGATTGCCTGATATGACTTCATTTACTATTGTCAAGTTATTTTTTTTGTGTACGACTACAGACTATCCTACACAAATGTAAGTAACGTCCATCTTCATTTTTCAGGGACGTAACCTTCACTACGTCAGCCAGGGTATCAATATTATAAGGAGTCACAAGTACATGCTAGATCAAACTGAGTAGACGCATATTTCGCTAACTGTTGTTGTTGGGATTCCCAGAAATATTTGGTTAATCCTACTCAGAAATTGACTAGGTAGTAGGTACTAGTGGTTTTACAGGGACGCAAAAAGTACTTTTAATCATTCCGAATCTATATTCATTCACTACTTTTTCATAGAAGTAGCGGGATGGAAAATCGATACGATAGTACTATGTATGTACTTAACGTAAAAAAAAAATCGTCCTAGAAGAATGAATCCTGTTCACGATATTGAAGAGATATAAATAACCAAGAAATTTAGGAATTAAAATATACAACGAAAAGTAAAAAATGCAAATCACAACACAATCTTGTTTTTGTTTAGTAACTTAAATAAATATGTCACCTATATGTTTTAACAGGTACCTATTTCAAAGCCAGTTAGTTTACGATTCGAATTCTAAAATAGTTGACATATATCTGAGTTATACCCTGACAACAGTTTATCTAACCCTGAGGTAGTGTCGCTCCAAACAGTTTACGTATGGCAATAATTTTCGTACGTCATGTATAGTCGGGGTAGTGGGCATTTGGCTTCATGTTGATACTCGTATAAGTAATGTGTAAACATTAATCTTTCAATTTACCTATTTAAAGCAACGAGCAGAGTTTTGATACTCGGTACTTCTTTTCGCACGCCATAAAATTCAATGAATTTTATGCCTTATGGCACATTTATCGCAGTCGTCTATTTGAATTCTCTTTTTGTGTAGGGCTTTGCTTTGTACAGGGGCAAAGTCAAGACAGTCTCATTATTTTTAGAAATATTTTTTATCGTCGATCTACATAAACCTGAAATGAAATATTAAAGTTTAAGCCAAACAACTAACTAGTTAAAACAACTAACTAGTTAAAACAACCGCACTATAAATTGTCAACACCGGTCAATGCTCTGTAATCCTTCGACTTCTTTAAGCTGTAAGTATTTGATTGCGTTCACTACAATTTTTCTCGCATCTTTGCAATTTATTTCTTTTAGCATTTTTGTAATAAAACCGTTTATATTTGAATATATTCGTAGGCATTTTTCCGTTTGTTTACATCGGTGACATTCGATGACATCCAACGTTGGTTGTCAAAGAATACTTGTTGACAGTACAAGAAATTAGTACCACTGAAAATCCTCAAAATGGTGAGGGTCAAATAAACTGTTGTCAGGCTAGTTATACTACCTGAATACTAAATAAAACAACAAAATGTTCTTATTTGAAAAATGTCGCCTACTGATACGAAAACAATCACTTACGTGAAATATGTGATTCTACTGCAAAACTTTATTAGTTTCATACAAGTTGGATTTCTATAACACTACAGTTTATCACTGGACCTACAGAAATATTGATTTTATGATTCTTGCAACAAGATAGAGAATTAAATAAACATATACAATTAAAAGTATTGAACCTCATCAGTTAACCATATTATTAATCTAAATGTCTTAACAATTTTTCGCTATTATTTTCAAGGCTTCGCTTTATATAGCGTATTCTTCTCGTTGATTAGCACACATTTTTAAGTATGCCAACCAGTAGGTATAACAAACGACTGTCGTATGAGTGCTGCACCTGTATTTCAGACAACTCTGTTTAACACATGATAATCATGAATTACTTGACAAACAACTGATTTCATTAATACAGTTCTGTAATAAAGTGGATTTCGAAACTAAGTTATGTATAAGATAAGTATGTTAGTGTGTCATCTTAGTTCATTATCTATTCTAATAGACATTATTTTTTTCACGTTCTTCTTATTTTATTTTATTTTCCTCGTATGCGTAATGAGAACTAGAGTGCGTAACTCGGGTAAGGCACTATATTGGCGCTCTTACTTAGTCCGAGCCCCAAACTCGTGGGAACAATTTACTACAAAATCAAACCATGTACCTACCTGTTTGTTTTTAAAATATGTGAGTATGTAGAAACAGCAACACGTCTGACCAACAGTAGACCTTTTACCGTTGCAACTCAGTTAACACTGGGCGATGGTACAGTCGCCATCAGATATATGTACTATTACGAATTTGAAATATATAACGGAAGGGCAAGAAGCACCGGATGGATACCAAAGAAACTAGAAATAACAATATAGACGGTGATTTTTTGTTGATATTCTTAAAGGTATTTACGGGGTTAAGGGTACCAAATTACGAAAAAAAAACAACAAGTTTAATAATAATAATTCATATCGTTGCGTTGTTTTTTAAGGAAGAAACTTGCGAATAACAGAAAACAGTTAACAATGCAGCAGAAGTATCTATCTACGCGAGACTTGTTTTTGTTGTGTAATTTTTAAGGGAATTTGATTATCTACGTCAATTTTAAAACTCCTACCCGTTTTCATTGCTGATTATCAATAAAAACACTAACGCTGTGCAATGGCTAATATTTTTGTTAGCCCGATTGACGTTCCAGACATTGCTCCTGGCTGTAGGTACGAGGACTCATCAAATCTGCTGTGACAGTACGCATCATGTTTTCTAACATCTAGTGTTGGTCATTTGATCAAGGAATAGTTGTGTACATACGCCCATATGAGCTGAGCGGTGTTTCTGCTATACGGTCTGTTAAGGGTTAGTCAAAGTACGTCAAAAATAAATAAGAAAGGTGTGTGGCGGCGGGGGCGTGTCGAGCGTACGTGTGATTAGTCCCAGTCATCGTCGCTGGTGGCCGGCTCGTCGTCGTCGTCCGAGTCGGAGGAGTGGATGACGCGCGAGCGCTCGTCCAGCGCGCGGCGCAGCGCCACGGCCAGCCCGGACGCGCCGCCCGTGGAGCCCGCGCCCGCCGCCGCGCCGTCGCTCGCCGGCCGCGACGTTTGCACCTGCCGGGACACACACCTTACCATTATTGCTCTTGATTATGATTCTGCTCACACCCGACTCTCATGTCGATATCAATAATCCCTATACAATATTCATACGCATAACTCATTTTACAATAAAATCTTTTGAGACATTTTAACAGCGGAAATATTTTTAAGCGAAGACTTAGTCTGCTTGAGTTCATTTCTCCAAGAAACTGGTGTTTTAACCCTTTATAAGGCTGCAGTTATACAGATATGCTACGTGAAAGTTAAATACACTCCCATGTTTGCAATGCACTGGGGAACACATCTACGGCAAAAAAAAACCGAAATCATTAATAAAAACATGTGGTCATTATATGCACTCAGCCCGTTAGTGCACTCGAGTTTCCAGATGATCTGTTTCCAATACACTTATTGACAGATACGTGACAGGCAATACTCAATACTTCTTCATTTGTCATAACTGCCATGTACGTAATACTATGCAAATAGTTACATATTACAATATTTATCGATATAGCATGTAACCTTTTATAATTTTATTAATCTTAAGTGGCAAATGATACACTTTCCTGATACTACAAACAACGTAGTTCAGTTATTACAAATATTGCAATTCACGATGGAGAGTGGACTTATCAAAATTAGACTTTATTATCATACCAATACCAGTCTCGCCACTCGCCATCGTGAATTAAAAGAGCTATAATTGAAATTATTAGATACAGCGACTTGTGTATTTTTAATAGTATAATGGAAACAGTGACAAATGCTTGCTTCTCTTAACGGGCACAGTGCATTAATTGACCACAAACTTTAGATTCATTAATTACACTAAAATTAAATGATGACCGAAAAAGTATAAATAAGAAAAGAAAGCCTGATATATTTGCTATATAATACCATTATAGTTAAATAAAATCGGCCAAGAGCGTGTCGGGCCACGCTCAGTGTAGGGTTCCGTAGTTTTTCGTCCGTCACAGTAAGTGTTCCCACTTAAGAGTTAAAAATGGGCTATTTGATACATTGTTGTTGACATATTAATATTAAGTACAGAACCCTAAAAACGGACCCACAAAGGACGCTGACAACTAAAGAAAGAGTTATAGATCTCAACTGTACATGGAAAATTCGAAAAAATGTTGTCAATTTCAGTCCCACCACGAGTAGTAAGAAGGGGTTGTAACATGGAGTGATAACCAGCCAGCGACATCTGTCGGCAAATTAAGTAAACTATGCGCGCGAGCTTAAAGTACAGAGGCTCTAGTGTAAGTTTCTTTTGACGTAAAAAATGTCTCGAATGCGTAAGTGATACTGATATAATATGGGTAACTAACGCTAATGGTGACGTTTCGTTACGTTAAAAACTTGCACTCGGGGCTCAGATGTAGTGAATAATCCTTTCCTATCGTATTTTCTCGGAAATGTTCGTATTTGTCTTACTACTTCACTCACACTCAGTACCCATCTGAAGTAGTAAGATAACTGGGGGGAAGTTCGCATTGGACGATGAATATTAGTGCAGATTCTTATTTACGGTTAAAACTAAACGCGAAATTATACATAAAACGGCGGCGCTACCGCGAACAACGATATTCGTAAATTTCGGATGATTGTCTCTGTCACTCTTAACGCCTTAATTGGAGTAAAAGAGAAATGCTCGACATATACGAACTTCGATCTTCGCGGTACCGGGCCTGAAGTGAGGAAGTGTGTTTTGTCATTCAATAGAGATTTTGACAGCCATATCTTAAGGAATAAGGGCTAATTTATTAACAATTTGTAAGAAACTATCGCCTTAACGACTTTAGTGCTGGAATAATATAAAGTACCTATTTTGATCGCAAAAAAGCCTAAGATACATGCAATCCTGTGGCGCTTCCGTCTTTCTCGAGTGAAAGCAGAGACCATTTTACCAAAAACGCGTGAGATGTATGAAATCCTGCGGCGCATACAGTTTTTTCGAGTTGATAAGTTTGTATGGGGGAACAATATTTTCGTTTTTTAGTATATTACTCGATCTTTTTTCATATTTCCTCACCGTTTAAACCTTCCCTGAGCTACTACAAATATTTCAAGACCAAAATTAGCCAAATTGGTAAAGCCGTTCGCAAGTTATAGCGTGACCAAGAGAAATAGGGGTTCATTGTTATATATATAGATTTTTTCAAAAACCATTGAACCTATCATGTTCAAAATAATTTTCCTAGAAAGTTTATGTAAAGTTCTACTTTTGAGATTTTTTTCATATTTTTGAAACTTGTGGTTCAAAAGTTAGAGGGGGGGGGACGCACTTTTTTTTACTTCTGGAGCGATTATTTCCGAAAATATTGACATTATCAAAAATTGATGTTAGTAAACCCCAATTCATTTTTAAATACCTATCCAACAATATATCACACGTTAGGATTAGAATGAAGAAAAAAATCACTCCCCACTTTACGTATATGGGGGGTACCCTAAAAAAACATTTTTTTCCACTTTTTATTTTTGCACTTTGTCGGCGTGATTGATATACATATTACTACTAAATTTCAGCTTTGTAGTGCTAACGGTTACAGAGATTATCCGCGGACGGACGGACGGACGGACGGACAGACATGGCGAAACTATAAGGGTTCCTAGTTGACTACGGAACCCTAAAAAAGAGGATGTTCTTTCTTTGTAAATGCTTATTAACTAAGTGGTTTCCAAATCGTCTCTGCCTTATAAAGGGTTAAATCTGGGTACTTTGAGATATTCAATAAAAGTAGTTTATGTATCTGTGCATAATGAAGGGCACTACAACAAGAGTGTGGGTTTATGAAACGAGCCGAAGGCGAGTTTCATAATAATATCACACGATTGTTGTAATGCCTAATTATGTATAGTTGCATACACTACTTTATCTACACACATATCATAAGTGTTTTAAGATGGGTGCAGGAACCGTAGGGAAATGACTTATTACTAGTGTTACTTGTAAACATTAAAAAGTCAACGAACGAAACAAATGACAGCTTGGAATGCTCAAATATTTTTTTAAACCATAGACAAGCGAATGAACTCCCTATTCTATTGTCACTCGAGTTCAAATGTCGTTCGATTTATATTAAAAAAACAACGAATTGGCGTTTCGTATCAATGACTGTTTTAATATCTAGATATACTAGAATAGACACCCCACTTGAATTTGACAGCTGTTCCAAATATAAACTTATAACCTACTGATTTCAGTAGGTAATGTTAACATTACATCTCCATTGATTTCTGATCGTTGGTAATGCTGGTCATTGCCTACGGTTTCTGGACGCATTTTAGAGCACTTATGATATGTACGTAGATAAATACATTTAATCGCTGAATCAATGTAAAAGGTATATTATTACATGGTAAAATAACAAAGTAAAGACTTCAAGGAAAAAATAACCACTTTCTAGGATATCCGGAAAAACCCTAGAGGTATTGGTAAGCGAGAGGTCAAATCGTCGTATTATAGGAATCAAAAAATTTAAAATGAGGTTAAGAAGACGCTATGAAAATTAACTCAAAACTGTTCGAGTAAAGGTAGGTACGGCTCCGCCTTTAACTAGACCATTAATCGTCATAAAATCATACAACGAACTTGTAATACTATAGAAACCTCACTCGAGCTCAAAAATGACCCTGCGGCTAGTGCGCCGAGAACGATCGACTGAGCCGCGGCGGAGTTTGCTCAATCATAACTTTTTTTAATAGCGCAATATTGTCTATTGGATAAATTCTAAGCTGCTCTGACATATATCCTCCTAAGACCCTCAGGCCTACATATAGTACTAATTACTGTAAAGAATTTTGAATTTTATAAAATTGGAACAGAGTTGAGTTTTATTTCTTTTCTTCGGTTTTGACACAAAATAAATTATACTTTATTTCCTACACTATAAAGAACTAATTCGAGTAGCATTTTACTTGTATGGTCGGCCAGAAGGATATATCAAGAGGGGATAGCTGCCAGTGTCAGCGCGCCTGGGGTCATTTTTGGAAGGCATTTTTGTATGGAGAGCTGTGTCTATACATATTCAGTCACTGATTTTATATTCACATACGTAACAGAATAGACGCTACAATATACATAATAGCGGGCACAGCACTCACGGATCGTAGTTCCACGCCCTGTCGGATCTCGCTGAGCAAGTTGCTCCGGTTGTTCTCGACGGGCGGCTTGGAGCCGGCTTCCACGTGCTGCAATACAATAACAATTGCCATTATGATATCCTCTTATAGGGTTTCATATGTTAAGACAACATTAAAAGTAGTTCTTTCTTACCTATACCGATTCATAATTTATTCACAGAAGCTCGTACGAGATTTGTCAACATTTACATAAACATTTGAAAACAGCTCCTATGCTCCAAGGACGTCAGTTCACGTCTGATGCATTACGTTAGTTTTGTGGCGTTATTGAGAAATGTGAGTGAAAGTAACAGGTTTTGACATTTAAATACGTTCTTTAAGGTTTTATTTTTTTGTATAATTAAAAGGCATCTAAAAATATATTGTAAAAGTCTTCTAATCTAAGCATGTCAACAACGAAAACAATAATAATACCGATATCTTGTTTTGCAATCACTATTGTTTTTTTGAAGTTTTATTGGTAGATTTGCACGTGGAAGTAAAGAAGTAGGTAAAGTTAATTCTTTTTAAAGCTTTTTGTCAAACTTTCTAGGCGTGCGGTCTGTGAGCAAACTTTACGCAGCGGGCATACTGCGCTTTGAGAGTCCAGTATAATGATGCACTTAGGATACTGTTTAGGTTGCCTAGGTATTGCAGCGCCTCTGTGATGTTTGCAGAGGCTCAAACGGACTGTTTATGCTATTATGAGGAAAAGATGCTCGTCTCTTTTCACTCGTAGCAGAGGCAGCTCGAACAGCATCCTAAGATTCCTAAGTACACTAGCGCAGCGTTGGGACTCGCCCCTTGTGAAGCGCTATGTGCAGTTGCACTCGTCGGTGGCTTTTCCGTCGCGCAAGTTTTAAATGTTGTGTAATGTCTTGTTTTTTGTTTTGTTTTTTGTTTGTGTCCCTAAATGTATGCATGTTTAAAATATCTATGGACGTAACTGTCTGAAATAAAGATTTTTCATTTAATTCATTTCATTGAGCTTCATTGCGGGGGCACGTCAAGTTACTTCAATGCTTGGCGCTCAAAAGGTTAATGTAAACATGGTATCTGTTCATCCGAATATAATTTCGTAACATGACATATGAAAGTAGAAAAAAATCTAGGTAAACGTTCGTCTAGACTAGAGGTATTACGACACTCTTCATACCAGATGAAATAAAAGTCACCTTTAAAGCTTTGTTTCCGCTGCGAATGCTTTCCATGAGCGCAGCTCTTGCATCTAGGGGTACAGCGGAGTCCGGCAGGCTGGGCGCCATCGGCGGAGCGGGCGGCGCCGGCGGAGCGGGCGGCGCGGGCGGCGGCGGCGGCGGCGGCCCGCCGACCGGCGGCTGCGTCGGCGGCGGAGGCGGAGGCACCGCCGGCGGAGCACTCGATGGCGCTACACAATTAACATTACGTCCATACATTGGCTAACTATACTAAAGTCTTAATTATCTATGTATGTACGTATGCATAAATAAAACACACCTGTCGAGTTATATTCATAATTAAACCAACACAAACTGTACTTGTTTGTTTTTAGATAAATAATAAGTACAGAATGATAAAAATTGTCTATATACTTAATGACTTACGCTGAATGGGTCTCGGTGGCGGCGGGTTGCGGGAGACGGCGGGCGGCGGCGGCGGCACGGCGCGAGCCGGCGGCGGAGGCGGCGCACGTGAGGCTGCGTAGCACACATCATTAGCACTGTCCGGTTTACTTTTCGCTAAGATAACATGTGTAGGTAGTACACAAGATGACATATTGTATAACTGTATTTTACTTTATTTGTACATTTGGTGAAACTGTACCTGGGGAGAACGTATTGAAATAGGAATCTGGGCAAGCAGCCCACTACGCCACCTTAGTGCATTTGTAAACGGGGGTTACGCATTGATTTTCTAAATCCAACATTGCCATAACCTTTACGTGACACAGAACATAATATCTATGCTTATAAGCTGACGTGTCAATGGTAATTTCGGATACATGAGGGTGGTCGGTACTAACGTGGCGCGGGCGGGTGCGGCGGCGCGGGACTGCGGTGCGGCACCGGCGGCGCGGGCGCCGCGGGCGCTGCCGTCGGCGGGCCGCGCCCGTAGCCCCTGCCTCCTGCAACAAACACTATATATACTGTTTGGAACTTCCATTATCTCATAATAGGGTGTTTGACTTTTAACTGACAAGTCAAACAAGCTTCTATTTTGTAATTTTTATATTAATAATTATTAGTAAGTATGCAATATGATACAAATATAGAGCAGGTCAGAGTTTAAATATATGTGACCAACTAGAAAGATTGATCGTAATTCGTAATTCATAGGTAAAAAACATAAGGTGTACGAGTATATGAATTAGATTTTTACGACGCAACACCCGTATTACTCGCGTAGCTGTGCCCAGTTTACTTGCATTTTACTAAATACGGGGCGCTCCTACAATATCAAGACCAGTTTCCTGTTATTTTTTATTAATTATTCATTTTTACATTAGCACTGTCACTACATAGTATAAAACAAAGTCGCTTTCTCTGTCCCTGTATCCCTATGTATGCTTAAATCTTAAAAACGACTACTACTTTTTAATAGATAGAGTGACTGAAGAGGAAGGTTTATATGTATAATAACATCCATTAAATAGTGGAGAATTACTAATATCAGCATTGCATCCGTGCGAAACCGGGGCGGGTCGCTAGTATGAATTATTTAGAAAACCAAAATGGGCTCAATTTTGTTACTTTCTTGTAGTTATAATAGACAATCCTTACTCCAACCGTTAACCCCAAGAAAGTAATATAATAAGCATATAAGGTTCCTGCGGGCTCACGTAGCGAAGCTGGTTCAAGTGTGTCTGGTAGTTGGAAGCTGGTTGAAGTTGTGAATATATTTGAACTTTTTTCGGCGTAACTTAAAAATGATTCAATCGATAGGCATTGTTTCAGACACAGCCTGATGTTAGGTTTTGTTTCGACACGACACTTTGTCGACGTATTCATACTTTTCTACTGAATACGATCATTCAGCAAAACCGCTGGTAGACTAACAGGTGGACACCGCGAATGTATAAGAATATTGGACCCTTAATATTTATATACATATCAATGTGATACATTTTAATTATTAATGTGGAGACGTTGAAAACTATAACTATAACGAAATTAAATAATGTTGTAATTACATGTATATTAAGATGTAAGTATTCAGATTTAAAGAAATCGTTTAAAAATTACTCATCTTTGAGAGATATATTTTATAAGACTTAATTGTGTTATTTTCCACATAATAACATGGTGCGAGTGTACCATATTAATTGATGAAGCGGGTATGTCTCGTCTTATAAGTGGAATATTGCTCGACGTGTTTCACTCGTGACGAGCCGCACGAGCCTGAGCGGGCCGCGTCACGTCGCTCGTCTCGTGGAGTCTTCATCGCTCGGTCCACGCGGACGGCTCCTGATTATGCTCCTCGCCATGTAGTGAAACATGTCGAGCAATGTTCGCCTTGTTATGTTGTGATTTATACGTTGCTCGGGCTAGTTATGTTATTGCTATATTTTCTTTTCTGAAGTACAATAAAAGGTAAAGAAAAATGATTTTTAGTCCAAAACCGAACTTTCGGTCGGACACTAAAACTAAATTGAAAGGGCTTGTGTACCTTGCGAGGGCAGAGGATCGGGCTTGTGCAGCTCCTCCTTGACAGCGTCCATGCCGCCGTGCTCGTTGATGAAGTCGTAGATGAACTGGCGCGTGGACGAGTCCTCCAGCTGCGACGCCGACACGCCCGCCATCGAGAAGAACGAGCGCATCTCCTCCTCGGGCACGTTGTCCAGGTCGAACCCTGCGACACGCACCGCACGCTTGTACTATCTATTCAAGAGCGCCACGTCACTACTACAGCCCGCAAAATATTGCACTTAAATACTCGTTGCGCTTGAAAGTATAGTCAGTGCCAATAATAGCTTGAAATATCGTACATGTTAATAAAGAGGAACGTTGCCAACTTTACTGCAGACAGTAATATAAGCTGCCTTAGTTTATCAATCAGAAACATCATTATCAGCGGTGTTCAATTTAATTGGACGCCGGTCAAAACAATGCGACAAAGTACTAATGGAAATATCCGATATTAACAGAAATATTTTTAAGGCCTGCCAATAAATACAACGTTGGGATAATTAGTAGATACTTCTTAGGACTAAACGTGGGAAAACGCGAATCACACAGTCACACACAGAAGATGAACGATACTTTGGCATCCCCAGAGTTCTCACAACGAGGAGCCAAAAGTTCATGGTAACTACAGGAGGTTACCATGAAGATATGGATGGTGAAAATTTTACAGCAACGGTTTACACATATGCTGCCTTTTTAGCCTTCAGATATTATTATGGATAACGCACCAAAAACTTGTTAAGCTTTCACTAAAATCTGAAAAAAAAACACACATCAGAGTGTAAAATGAAAAGTGTGGAAATCGAATAACAATTCTGTAGGTACCTTTGTTAGCGTCCCATCCCACGTGTGATATGTGCTTGAAGTCTTGTGGGGTTCCAATGTCGGCTTTTGTGATCTTTCTCATCTTTGGCTTCTTGTTAGTATTCTTTAGCATGCCTGTTAAAACGCACAAGGTAAAAATGTAAATATATGTCATATAAATAGGCAGTTATGAAACATTGCCTCGCCCGGCGCCTTCGTCGGTCGAGGCTGACGACCTGACCAGTCTGACCACTACCACGCCGACAAACATACTCTTAGAGCGTGCAGTACTTTAGATAACTTATATAACCCAATATGATATTTTTATTGTATTATAGCTAGTCAATTTAGAATTATCATTCAAAACAATTGTTATTTTGACGACCGGTCTGGCCTAGTGGGTAGTGACCCAGCCTATGAAGCCGATGGTCCTGGGTTCGATTACCAGTCAGGGCATTTATTTGTGTGATGAGCACAGATAGTTGCTCTTGAGTCATGGTTATTTTCTATTTATTTAAGTATTTATATATATATATATATCTATCTATTATATATATCGTCGTCTAGTATCTACAACACAAGCCTTACGAGCTTACCGTAGGACTAGGTCGATTTGTGTAAGATTGTCCTGATTATTATTTATTTATTTATATTTATTTATCTCAGATATGCCTAAATTCACTTGAGAGGAACTGTGCAGTTACTGGTGTTTCAGAAACGAAATCATTCTTTTTAATATTTATGTTATCAATGTTTCCGAACATACAAGTTATTCATTTCCCATTCACCCATTCAATCCCACTTCTTTTCCACACCTCGCACGCTCTACATAGCTCTGTTAATTAGGTAAATATAGTTTTTATTAAATAACCTATAGTAATAAACTCAAAAAGTGACTTTTACTTATTCACGAACAACTGGTTTTTTATGACTAAAGGATTTACTATGCGAAATTGGTATTTACTGAAGCGATTACCTACTTTTTCAAATCCGATTTGTTTGTTATTCTCGAATAATAATCAAACGAATACCCCATTCGCATACAAATGAATTCCGGTAAGTAGTTAAAAAAAATAAGATAATTTTGATCAAGAAAGAAGATTGATCGATAGTTACCAGAGGATATAGACTTAAGAGGCGGCGCGTGGAGGGCCTGGTGTTGCAGCTGCGGCTGCGGCGCGGGCGGCGGGCCGGGCGGCGCGGGCGGCGGGCCGCCGTTGTGGCGCAGCGTGCCCGCGCCCGCGCCCGCGCCCGGCGGCGGCTGGTTGTTGGCCCGCGACGCCGTCGACGACCGGTTCCTGCGCTCTGCAACGAACAACCTTACATTGCCATTTCCTGTAAACTTCGTGTTAACAACTCCTACCTACGAGTACTTCGATCTATTTCAATTCCAGTAGGTAGCACCTCTGTCTACACGAATAGGCAGTACACTTAAAAAAATATGACAATTAATTGTAGAGACGCAGCAGCAGTCCGATATAAATTTAATCATAATGTGGCAGTGTGGCCCGTAATTTATTATTTATCCTTTATAGTGCATGTTTACGTATTAGGTTACCGGAATTAAGAAACCTCGTTTTGAGATAGGTACCCTTTACCAATCGAACAGAATTTGTATTGTAGCGTACTCTGCCATGCGATTTTTGTGTATTAAATTCTTTCTCGAGCTATTAACGATCAAAAATGTGTACGAGGAAAATTATCAGAAATTCTCCTTCTTACAAAAGGAAATCATTATCTTATTAATACAAAAGATTTATTTATAATATAATAACTATAATTAATATTTCTAACAATGACTTTTTCACAAATTTAACCACTTAACCAGCGTAAAATTGATAATGCAATGATTTTACTGCTATTTCAGGAATGGTGTTCTATCGTGCACATTTGCATAACAATAAACTATATAAGGTGCAAACAAACAGTCACGGATACCGCTGATAGTAGGTACTCGGCTCTCGGAGTACATTTAATCATGAAACACCATAGGTTTTGTAATGCTTTTTTGGAGAAAACTAAAAAACAAATTTGTTACGTTAAAACATCTTGTTAATAAGACAATTAAATGGGACCTCTTTAGATATTCTAGAAGCACTTTAAACCAGGGATTGTAAAACCGGTTTTATTAAATACCTGTATACATTTGACAGACTATTACCGCTAATAAAAGAATACCTGTATTCTAATTAGAGGTATTGTTGTCATTTCGCTTTTATGCATACCTCTATGGCTAGACTATTTACGATATTAAATACCTGTATTAAATACCGGTATTCATTGCAATTGAAAGATAAGATGTCAATTAAACATTACTAGGTACTAAATGGTTACTATAGAGATTATTTTCTTTCGGGAAGACTCGGATCCTTATCGGAATACGATGACCTCCGAACTGCCAAGAATGATCGTATTAAATAAGTGACAATTTCATATCCATTAATATGGAACTTTATTGTTTAGTATTATACGTCAAACTGAAAAATTATATTTGGCATTAAACAATAAAGTTTCATTAATTCATCAATCATTAATGGATATGAAAATGTCATGCATATAATACAATCATTAATTGATAGTACAGGTGCCGTCTTATTTTGATCGAGGTACGAGTTTTTCTGAAGGATAATAATTTCTCACTATATCTGTAATCTATCTATCTATATATATAAAAATGAACCCCTATTTCTCTTGGTCACGCTATAACTTGAGAACGGCTTTACCGATTTGGCTAATTTTGGTCTCGAAATATTTCCTAGTAGCTCAGGGAAGGTTTAAACGGTAAAAAAGTATGAAATAAAAGAAGTAATATACTAAAAATCGAAGATATCTCTCCAATACAAACTTTATCAACTCGAAAAAACAGTAAGCGCCGCAGGATTGCATACATCTTACGCGTTTTTGGTAAAATGGTCTTTGCTTTCGCTCGAGAAAGACGGAAGCGCCGCAGGATTTCATACATCTTACGCTTTTTTGCGAGCAAAATAGGTACTTTATATTATTCCAGCACTAAAGTCGTTAATGCGATAGTTTCTTACAAATTGTTAGTCAATTATCCCTTATTCCCTAAGATATGGCTGTCAAAATCTCTATTGAATGACAAGACATACTTCATCACTTTAGGCCCGGTACCACGAACATCGAAGTTCGTATATTTAGAGCATCTCTCTTTTACTCCAATTAAGGTTTTTTTTTACCCATTACCAGGTAAGGACTTCGGGAAATAAAGATGTTAATTCTGCTTCCTTGCTATTGAGTCCGAGAGATTTTGTGTTTATGTTATATAGTTGCATTGCATTTTATTTTTCAGTAAAACGTGAGAAAGCGAATGGTACCAAGGTTATACATATATAATCTGAATTTTATACTTTTTAAATTGTGACCTCTGAATCACGTCAACATATATTTTTAATTATTTTTACGCGTTTGCCTTGATTATGTTTGTAATTATTTGTACATTTTACTTAATTTTGTTATTAATTAAATATGTGTCAACACCCCTATTCAGCCAAGGAATATACATACATAGTATTTTATATTACTATTACTAAGTACTACAAATATTTTTTTCAATTATGTTTTGAATAGGATAAATCTATATTTGTTTTAATTGGGCTTAGGTTCGCCAGCCCTACGAGTATGAGTGCCGCTGACAATGTGCATGGCTGGCTGAAGTGTCTACTAAATACTGTATCAGTAAATTAGTTTGTCATACGTAATAGTTTTTAGGGGTAAAGTGCTAAATAGAGGTATTGCTGTCAATTGGCAAAACCGCTAATATATTTGAATATCGGTTTTGATTATACCGCTAATCTGAGCTTTATCGATATAAATAGCGAAATGCAACTATAACCGGTTATACCTAATTTTTAAGCGGTATTAAGAATACCGGTAACGATCCCTGCTAACTATAATTCAATTGGTTAAGTTGGAAAATAAAAAATGGGTATTTAAGAAAAATACATTTTTGACGTGATATGACAGACGGTGTTAAAAAATCTTGACATGTACTACATAATAGGGGCTGATTATTTCAAATACCTATATATTTTTCCAGTAAATAAAGTAACATATATAAATACAAATTATAAAGGTTCCTTAGTTACAGTTAAAAGTAAATTGTTTTAATGTTACGTATTATCTCTTAAAATATCAGTGACTAATTCGTTAGCACCTTATATAATAGTAATTCAATTGTTCCCACCTTTCACTTCGTAATAAAATAACGCGTTCAAGTAATATTCTTGAGTGACATAGGGTTGTGCAGGAAATATTTACTTTGTCACTTTTAAGAAATGCGGTTTTCCTATAAATTTTTCACGCAGAATCACGAGCTCTTTCCAGGCGCCATACAAAATATATGAAAGATGGTCACTCAATAGGAAAAAAAACTTTGGAACAATATAAGTTCTTATTGTGTTAGAAACAACGAGCTAGGTTAGAAAGAGTTCGTGATTCCGAGTACGAAAAACACGAACATTTACGTAAAATAACAAAACTTTGCACAGTGGCAAGTTTTTAGAGAAATGGTCATGTTACGTGTTACGTAACATCAAGTGGTCAACTATGTACCTAACTATTCTGCACGCAAATGGCTGCCCCAGTTATATTTTAGCATAGGCAGTATTCAATGAGTATAATAAATATTTTAGCATAATATACACTTTTCTACCTATATATAAATGCATAAGTTGATTTTTTTAGTCTTCTGATGAATGGATGACATTCGATAGGTATGAATGATGAATTATACTAATTTTGAGTATCATATACTGCAAACACCCTGCGTTGTTCGTCAAATTTGTTTCTATGCTGCGGAGAACACAGTGTACTTATTTAATGTAAATACAAACCTTCACGCTTTTGCTTTCTCAGCTCAATTTTCTCAATGAGTATATTTCTAAGGACTTTAGCCTCATCTTCATTGGCAAAATTAAATGCTGTCATATAGTCCTGAAAATAAATAATAATAATCAATGTTTTTGTGACTGCGCGAATCATTTTTCGACGTAGTTTTTGCAAAATAATTGTAGCTAAATGCTTACTTCTGCTTCAAACGTATGTAAATAAGGCCTCGGGTGTTTATATTCAATCTGCAAGTAGACTTCGTGTTCCCATATCATAGCCTTCCTGTAGAGGCAGTAGATGCGGAAGAAGTAAGACCGCTTGCTGTTGTCTTTGACCAAGCAAAGGATGCCAGTATCCTTTTTCTTCCATTCCGAATGTGCTGGGCCCTCAGTGGTGAACAACTGAACTACTGCCGTTGCTAAACTCTGGAAACAATAAGGTTACTAATTAGGTGGTTATCACATGGTTGCGGTTTCTAGCGGGTTAGTGTATAGCGCTGTCTCGCTTGCACACCGTCGGTGCATCCGGATGCGGAGGCAGTGTGATTACCGCCATAACGTAATTAACAAAAAAAGGAATGAGGATTGATTACTAATTTTGTAATTTCTAAATTTGAGTAAAGGACACAATTCAGATAAGAAAGCATATCGAACGTTTTGTTAACTTCGTTCTTAGCAGTCAGATTTGGACTTATAAGTAATTAATAATTATTTTTATTTATCCTTTGGCAGACATTTTTTGTAATTGTTGGATATGTTTCCTTAAAGAATAACGCATTTTTATGTAATATGTATAAGATATCTTTTGTTATACTGTTTTGAAAAAATAAGTCCCGCCGAGTTTCTTGCCGGTCATAAAAGTCGAAATGCTTCTCGGGTCAGAGGTGTAGGGTTAGAACCGGTGTAGTTTTTATGTTTTCTTCTTTTGTATACTCGACGTGTAAAAGTGCCCTTGTGGCCTACTTACTGAATAAACGTTTGAGTTTGAGTATAATCTAACAATGCTATGTTAAATAATATTAAAAATCAATCATTGGTTTGTTACTGAACGCTGCTTAATATTTATTTGTATCAATTAAATTGTAAGGAAGGATAAGGATAACTATTACATACCTAATTATTATGAGTTTTTAAAGGCATTATGTAACAATCAATTAATTTTGTATATATTTTCCTGGTTTCTCAGCTCAATTAATATGTAAAAAGTACTTAATGCTCGAAAGAACTCTGTTTTAAATATTCATAGAACAAATTTAAAACAGAAGGTTTTATGATTATAATTTTCTCAGAATATAATGGATTACACATATTTCGAAAAACTTATTTAAAATAGTTCAAGCATATGCTTTCATAAGACTAATAATTATTAATAATTATTATGGTAAAAACCCCATTTTTACCATAATAACTAATAACACACACACACACACATGACCTAGTGGATAGCGACCCTGCCTATGAAGCCAACGGTCCTGGATTCTAATCTTAGCTTAAGGTAATGACCTTATTTGTGACTGAGTCACGGGTGTTTTCTATGTACTTAAGTATTTGTGTAATAAATTGTTGGGTGAGTACCTACAAGCACAAGCCTTCTTAAGCTTACCATGGGACTCAGTCAGCTTGTGTAAGGATCTCCCTTAATAATTATATATGTATTTATTATTTAAGAACACAGATGGTTTCAATCACATTCATTTAGTCACTTTAGCAACATGTTTTGGTTTGTGTAAATGTGAGAAAAGTCTTTTTTTCCTTTCCTAGACATAAAAACTAGCATAAAGTAATGGGAAAGTTAATATAATGTCACTAAAATATAGATTTTTTATAAGGAAAAACCAGACAAGTGGTAAAGGATGCGTACTGAAAATGTATTTATTTACAATAATAATTTATTTAAACAGCTCACCACACACATTTTCAGTATTATTTTGTACCACTTTTCTGCTTGTTTGATATACCTAATAATGTCACATTTTCGCAATGGCTATAGCAGTAAGTGTGATTATCGGTGAGAACAAAAGGGTCATTCCACCAGAATGTCTACTTTGTGGGGCATGTGACGACTTTGACAGCTACATTACAAACATATACCAAGTTCAAAAATAACATCATGCTAAAAGTTTACTTTCGTAACTTGCTGAGAAGTATGGAAAGAATGGTGTCACATACCAGACATTCTGATAGAATACTAAAAATGTAGTGGTCGCCATTGACCATGCAACTTAACCAGAAAAAATTTGCCATGTGCCATTTGCAAAAGATCGTTAAATCGCGCGCGTGCTGTTCGTAGTAGTATTTGTAATATGTGAGGGCTCGCAAATGGCAGTGAGTGGCACACATATGGCACATGCAGCCGTAGCCGTAGTGTTTTCCAGATCATTTCCAAAGAATACAAGAACATTGAGGAAGCATAGCTCTACATACAGCAGATTTGCACAAGCTTAAAACTTATAATTGTTTTAAGTAGGTAAAAGTATTTGGTAAATGTATTACTCTATTTACCCTTGATTGTACATAGAAAAAATTGGAAATGCTAATATAATATTCAAATGATATTGTGAAAGTGATGTTAGGAATAATATGTGTATCTATTGTGTATATCCCATGTTTATTTTCAGTTAACTTAATTACATTTTTATGAAATTACTATAAGCTATAAAAAAATAGTAATTTAACTTTTACTATTTTTGAGACCAAAAATAAATACATTTTATGGCTGGGTCAGTCTTATGGATAATATTACAAGCTTTTATTTATGTGTGTTTGGATGAAGTCTTGGTATTGAATTTTGAAACAGATATCTGTAACCAATTGAGCTGAAATTTAGCACACTTATGTTAATTTTTGTGACAATGCAATATTATGGTACAACTTATCTGATCATGTGCTGGAGCAAGAAGGTAACCATAGCAACTCCTAAGATACATAAAATAAATCTATGATGTTTAGCTTGTTAGAATCCTCTCGAGGAGTAGTTAATGACTGTACAAAAAAAGTACAGTGTGCAATAAAAGTTTATACCAGAAACTGCATGTTTGACAGAAACTTATAATGTGTCATTTTAAAGTTACATACCAAATGTTCGATAGACAAAGTCAAGTTTAACACTGCAATTAAAATAACAAAACTGCAAACAAAAACTAATTGTGCTTTGTTATATTGAAAACTAGGTGCTGCAATAATAGTCTGTAAAAAGCAATAGTTTTATAATGTAGGCATAGCAGTATGCAAAAGCAACAATCAATATACATTAATTATACACAAAATAAACAGATTATTACACTCAGACATGATTATTAGTATTCATTAATAGTTCTAATATACTACCAATAACAAAAACTTATAGATTCAGACAACCTATCTCCTATAAATTAAAACAACAACAGTAAAAAAGATTTGATTTAAGCATATTTTTTATAACCAGCTTACAAACTTGACAAGCCACGACAAATAACTTCATAGACTGTACCAGTGCCATGCCAGAAGAGCTGTATGTTTTCTTACACTGGCAGGCAATAATAGGTGGACACGTCCCCAGAGGAGCCTTCATCATGGTGCCGGGTGAGTGTATCACTCTTAGAGTCCAGATTCTTGTCCTCTTTCTGATAGGGTGTTTAGTAATAGGCAGGGTAATTATAATTGTACACAGGCTATGTGCACATTGAGACAATTCTAAATTTTAATATGTTTAGCGCTTCATCTGTTTTCCAAATTTCATTGTGATGTCATTTGTCACAGTGATTTTGGCAAGTGGTTGTGGTCCTTGGAGGATGGTGCACCAGCAAGTTAACATAGTAAAAATGTATTATCTATTGAATTTCTGAAACTTTTACATCTACAGTGTGAACAGGTATAAAAATAACTAGTAATAACAGCCTAGTCCTAAGGGCATTGTAATTGAGCTCATCCTTTATAATCATATATAATGAAGACCAAGTTGAAAATCACTGAAGGTAGCAATCGCAATCGCAATGATATCGTCAGATAATCCACAAGCTCGGCAAGATATGTAATCTTGTCGCTGAATCACGAGGCCTCGCCGATGTTGGTTTCGACTGTACGCACCTGACACTTCGGGCCGATGAGACTGAAAACCTGTTCATTTTCTTCGCGACTCAACAACACGCTGGGCCTATGTTCTCCCCTCGGCATCCTGCCGTCGCTATTTCTATGCTAGGACACCTTTTATCGTTACACACAGACACAGCCCCAGATGGCACTCATTCCTCTTTTTCCTCAGTATATAGATATCTATTATGATACCCTTTTATATTTGTAAAGTTAAGGATTTCTTATGATATATTGACTGAATTAAAAACTTAATTTGAGCCTATGAACACTAAAAAACTAGCAATAAACTTTCTCTCCGAACCACATCTATCATACAACTAATCAAACTAATGTTGCCCGATTTTACGTACCGTACCGTACTGTCAAAATAATCAAAAGATGATTCAATCTATCGTACATCTGCGGGACTCAAGCGAACTATATCCCTCTCTATCATCCCTACTTATACGAGCGACAAAGAGACATGTAGTTATTTTACCACAATTGCTTTTACTTTACGTACCATCGTATATTATAGTGAATATTACTGTTTATTAAAATATTTTTTAAGTTGGGTTTTTCTATTTCTATAAAAGTAAAATATAAAAATACGTTTCAAACGAATCAAAACATTATTGAACCTAACTTAGGGCAACGGGGCAGCGGCGCTACCGCGAACAACGATATTCGTAAATTTCGGACGATTGTCTCTGTCACTCTCATGACACCCTTAATTGGAGTAAAAGAGACAGATGCCCGCAATATACGAACTTCGACGTTCGCGGTACCGGGCCAGGGCTCAAGCTGCCGGTGGTTAGGGCTGCAGAGAGAGTAACCGCCGAACTATGCGCGCCGTGTCCAGGACTATCGCCTTCTGAATCTGACCACGTAGCGAGAGTTTCTCAAGATGTCGGTTGAGACTCTTCGCTATGAGGCCGTTAGCGGAAAATCTGTACAATGGTCGCAGAATCAACTTCCCACATGACGGTTATCTCATGATCCAAGTCTAAGTACTAGCTGAAATTGTGCTTCTCGGCCTTCATGAGATTCTCATCACATGGGACGGTTGATGTCAACGAGTATTGCCCGGCACTGCGAACGATATATCACCTCGATATAATAAGGCTTATTCGGTACAATTAATAAACCCGAACCTGTCCGTGATAACAAATCGATCCCAATAGAGCGTGGCACAACTACATATTTTCGAGAACTGGCGCAGGTGTGTAGTACGGCACTTTGTTGTCCGCAACACCATACATAAGAGCAATAGCTGCTGGTGTATAATCCTGTGGCTACAAGGTTATGTCTGTGCAAGTACTCGCAGTTAGCAAGATGAGATCAACAGTAAATTATATGCCTGAGTGACTCTCAGGGACGGCGATATGCCCGAATAATGTCGACCGGACCGTCCTCAGATATACTTCTGGTAGTTATTCATCATAACTTCGTCCTTAATTGCACAGGCAATACCCTCGGTTTCTTTGAAGAGGTCCCCGAATCGTAGTCAGTTCACCGTAGCGGGCAGGTCTTACGTCTGACACCGTAGAACCGCCAGTGTAGCTTACTCTTCCATAAGGCCTTTGCGGTCTTCAATGTTTTGTACCACTGGAGAGCGGTGTGAGGTTCCTGTCTACTGTCACTTCATCACGATGCATCCCACACTCGTGGTTACGGAAGTAATTCCTGGGGTTACATATCTCACGATTATGGAGGCTTTTGGCATTTAAAAGCCGCGGCCTCACACTCGTAGTGCTCATGCCTGATAGCGTGAGCACCGTAAACGCTATTGAATGACGTCACGAGGTATCAGTGAGTCCAGAAACAACTCCAATAGCGAAATGGACCACGCGCGTGGATACATGAAAGATTTTTCAATTTGCCGCTGTTTTCTTGGGATACGACCAATACAACTCGCTTATAGAAGAAATGATGACTGGCCGGAGCACGCATCCGGGTACGCCAGTAAGGGACAAACACGGGACACAGGTACTCTCGCTTTTGCAGTCCAACCTGTAAAAGTTCACTGTAGTTGTGCTTTACATTACAGGACACTCTTTAAACAATATTACATTACACCAGAGGCCGGGAAAATGAGGATTTCCGGCCATGTGGGTATATACCGCGAACATCGAAGTTCGTAAGTTTAAAGCATCTTTCTCTTTTACTCCAATCAAGGCGTCATTAGAGTGACACAGGCAATCATCCAAAATTTACGACTATCGTGTTTTGCGGTAGCGCCCCGGGTCCGAATCGTGATTTGAGAACTGTGAGCACGCTCACGGTTGGTCAGATTCATTTTCAGCATCGAAGTTCGTATACTTCGGGCTGACCCGATACCGCGAACAATAAAGTTCGTATACTTCGAGCATCTTTTTCTTTTACTCTAATTACCTGGCCAGAAAAGTAAGATAGGGTTGTCCCACTTTCAGAAATGGGTCTCAGGAAGCTGTTGATGCTGTTCTACACCCCGTAAAATATGAATAGGTACTATTAATATGGAGTTCGTATTTTCCTCGCGGTAGTGAGGTAAAAAATTATGTGTTTCACTCGGCAGCAAAGTCTGTTCCCCTCTTCGTGCCTCGGTCGGTCGGTTCTCACTTCTCGATATAAGCACGAGAAGCTAAACACTAACTTTGCTCCCTTGTATAACTAATAACGAAATACCAAATATAATATAACAAATAAATATTGTTATACAAGGGAGCAAATTTAGTGTTTCTCGTGCTAACATTGAGACCCAAGCTAACGAAAGATTCCAAAATTGAACCATGGGTCAAAGAATGTAATCTCGAGCATTGGGAAGACTTCAAAGCACGAGAGGGGAACACACTTTGCTTTAACTTTGTTCTAAATTCACGAGAATGAAACGCAAAAAAAATCACCTCACTACTACGAAGAAAAAATTAACTCTAAAATGTTAAAATGTAAAATTATTGGCATCCATCATTAATCATTCAAAAACATTAAGTAAATAAAAGAACATCCAACCAGCTTATTACAAATAAATATTCTTTAAGGAATAATCTATATATATGAAATTACTTTATACTATTGTGAATATTTTATGAGAGGTAGGGCACAGCGATAGCCATTATGCTTGAATCTGGAGCAGTCCGACTGGGGAAGTACGTCCTCCTTACAGAAGACCACAGCCATAATAGCACTGCTACCTTTCAGGTATGTATGTAGTGTTGTGTTCCTGTTGGTGAGTAAGGTTCCCAGAGCCTTAAAGACCGGCAACACACTTCTGTCTTCCCTGGTGTTGCGGGTGCCCATGGGCGACGGAAATTGCTTGCCACCAGGCAATCCGTCTGCTCATTTGCCGCCTATGTCATAAAAAAAGAACAAAATGCAACTTTGCTATCTATTTTTAAATAACGTATGCGGAGTGAAATTTGGACAAAGTTTGAATATATAAAATGTAAAAAACAAAAATCTAAAAAAAATATGTGTGTATGTCAATATCAAGTCTATATATCTGTCAATCAATCTGGTAAGTTTCATAAGGATTGGATGTTGGATTTTGTAATTATGGTAAATAACCAAGAACGCCGTCGTAAAACTGTATGTAATTTCTACAGTATACATCCCCTATGGCGGAAATCGAAGGTGGTGGAACATCTTGTACAAATGGGTGAGAGTCGAAGCACCATTTATAATATTTTAGCGTCTTTTACCTTAAAAACAACCACTGCTAGAAAGCCTGGTTCTGGAAATTATCCCAGCTTGAGCAAGTTTTCTGAGAGAGCTCGACTAAAGAAAATTACCGCCGGCCGTGTTGCTAAATCTTACAGAGAGCTCGGAAGAAAATTTTAATGTGACGGAAAAACTGTCAAAAAATATCTTGAAGACATGGGCATCGATAACCGGTGTAGAAAAGTTAAATCCACCGTCTCCGAAAATCAAAAATCCACTCAGAAAATACGGCTGCGTGAATTGGTCAAAGAAATATTTTACGCCAAAAACAATGTGACTTGCGTCATGGATGACGAGTCATATTTCACGTTGGATGGAACCGAGTGGCAAGGTAATTACTATTTTGAGAAGACCAATGGTCCAACTGATGAGAACGTGAAATATATTGAGCATACCAAGTTTCCTAAAAAAGTTTTGCTATGGCTTGCCATCAGGAACGCGGAATGTCCAAGGCGGTGTTCTTTGAATCAGGTTTAGCTGTGAACGCCGATCGCTACATAGAGCGTTGTTTGCCATTAGTGCGAGATTTCATAAATACGAGTCATAGAGGAGAAAATGTTGTGTTTTGGCCAGACTTAGCCTCAAGCCATTATTCCAAAAACACTTAGCAAAATGGCGGAGCTAAACATTCCATATGTACCGAAGACATCAAATCCACCTAATGTTCCGCAACTTCGCCCTATTGAAGATTTTTGGGCAAATCTGAAGAGGCGAGTATATTGCAATAATTTTCGGTCCATAAATGTGCAAAACTTGATTCGTAAAATAAAATTGGAGTTGAATAAAATGCCCACATCTATGTTTTCGACAGCGATGGACAAAGTTCCTCAGAACTGCCGTAAAGCATCTCGCATGGGAGTAAACTTAATTTTACATTAATCATTATTAGGTACTTTATTATAAAAACATAACTATTTAAAAAAATCAAGGTGTTTTTTTTATTTAAAACAATATTGCACTTTGTCCAAATTTCACTCCGCATACGTTAATAACCGCGTACCGGAGGCGAGGGCCACAAACATGCGATCTAAGGCCTTCTTTATTACCGCCCGTAGTGCGTACATAGTTTTACGCCTTCATCTGGGTGTAAAGTGAGATTTTTCGTCGCGCCAGAGGGCGGTAAATCTCCTACCGCCCAGTGCGACGTAAATTACCATTACGGGCCACAAATACCCGCGATCTGAGCCATTCTTTGTTGTATCGCCCTGGGTCCGTAATGTTCTAATTACAAGCTTTTATGTAACTTGCAATGTAAGTTAAATAAAGGTACTTATGTACTTAAATATGTTAGGGTGAAATCTAGCAACTGAATTTTGCACACTTATGTATATGTAAGTTCGGTGACAACGCAATATTATGGTACCACTTCTGGAGCCTGGCTAGATCAGTAGCTATAGCAACTCCTAAAATACATCAGACACACCTGTGGGCGCTATTATAAAGCTTGTGGCAAATGTAATTTTTGTCTTTTACTTTATTTTAGTATTGTCTTGATGTAAATTTATCGATTCGAAATGTCCACTTTGAAATGTCACCTAAATCGAAAAAATAGACTAGATCACAACGCTGGTTTTAAAAAGAAAAAGTCGTAATATGGTAATTTTACTGTCTTACTTAACATACCTACTCCAAAACAATGACAATAAAAAAGAAAACATAAGCGTAACTGTATAAAATATAAAAGATTAGTTATTCAGATTCGACAATATTTGAAGCACTATTTCAATATTGGAAACACTATTGCAATACTAGAAGTGAAGGTCGCAGGTTCAAACCCCGGCTTGTGCCAATGAGTTTTCGGAATTTATATACGCCTTTCGGTAAGGGAAAACATCGTGAGAAAACCGGATTAATCCTAACAAGGCGTAGTTTACCCTCTGCGTTGGAAGGTCAGATGGCATTCGATTTCGTAAAACTAGTGCCTACGCCGACTTCTGGAATTAGTTGGCAAGCGGACCCTAGGGGTCGTAACGCCAGGATGAAAATGAATTTACTGCGAATGTTTTATTTTACGTTATATATAATTTTGGTGCTGGCATGTGTCAAACAAGTTAGGATAATCCGACTATACCCTTGAAGCAATCGCCCTGTCTATGCATGGTAATACGACAATTATGTAAATAAAAGTGCACTTACTTTTATTCGTTTTATTTATCCGTCTGTCTCATAAACAAACTAGATACAAAACATTAAAAATTCGTTACTGGTTAGTTACTAGTTTTACTACAATGTACAACGCCGTGCTATGTGTACACTTACGATTAAAATGACACGTAAGTATTTTACTATTTTAAGACATCATTGTTAAAAATAAATAACCATGTCTTCTTAAAACAATAAGTACGGCTAGTCGCGTTTCGTTTACATAAATAAGATTTTTATATCTTTTAGACAGGTCAATAAATTATTGGATGCACCAATTTATGTTACGAACCGAGGTAAATATTAGGTACTTTTCTGTTTTGTTAAAGTATTTATTTCATTATAAACAAGTAATTTCAGCAATTTACATTATAACTATAATAACTTAAACCTTGTTACGGTTTATGTCTTTAAATAGGTGTTTGCAATTTTTACTTATGTATGGATAAACACGACAACAAAAGAGAAAAGTTACCTACACTGTAAAATAATATCATGTATTACATGCGTTTTCGGAAGTGTTCGGTTAGTACACAATACAATAATTATCTTTTCTATAACAATCTTATTTGCCAATTAATTTTATTAAACGTAGCTACGAGTCGTTTAATAACTAAAAAGAATAATGCTTGGAATATTCCATTTATAATAATTATACCCTCGTACTTTGTCTTGAATTAGAACAATATGGTGTTAAGAGAATCGCGCTCCGTTATCATGTACGGGGCTGTACAGTAGGTACGTCAACTTACTACAACCATTTATTTAAATCCGTGCAATAAAAGCGATAATAAATAATGATAAATTATTGAAGTAAAAATATAATAATAAATTATTGAAATCCTATCGACTTTTAGAATTCATAATTCAGATAAATAAAAAATCAATTTCATTATTCCTTAAAAGAAATATATTTTTATTAAGGAATAATGCCCCTATAGGGAGTCCATCAATATATCAACCTATGATTTGCCGATGTCAAGTAGGTAAAGTAACATATATGTATATACATATAAGTAACATAACATATTCAGTTTGCTCTTAGAGCATGACTTTGTTCGGTAGTAGGTCTTGCGTTTTGTAAAGTGGTAGCGGGACTTTACAAGAAGCCACAAGACGGCCGCGGCCTCGGGACTGCCGAGTGTCGGTTATTGACCGAATAGTGGTGAAACGTGTTTCGAGATCAATTCTTCATTAGCTGCACAATACTGCGTTAGATCGTTGCATAATAAGCTATCGATATTAAACACGTTACAAAACAAAAACAAAAAATATATTCTCAAGAGATCTACGCCATTTTAAGGCTTAACCGGAAGTGTTTAATTATTTTATAATTCCATAACACCTGTATTTATTTGTTTACTATCAAGAAATGTCACCGTGAAAATTAAACCTCTCATCTGATTGCTAACCAAACTTTTAGTACGAAAAAAAAATACAATGAAGTGACATCAGTGAAATTTAAATTACATAAATGGCATGGATTACTTCTGTTTACATTACATTGGAAATAATTTAGTTACTACTTTTTTACAAGATCGTAAAACCTTAAGAAAAAGGAATTATTCTAATGAAACGTTTTAACAATGAATTTGTGGTCATATCTTACAACGTAAACATTCCATCAGAGACTGATACTTGATAATTATAGAGTTAGCAGACTTCGAAAAAGGTAATATGTTATAATTTTTCTACAATGATAAAATTATAAATATTACACAATACTAAATATACAACAAAAATTGTTGTAAAACACTACACGTGAGCGTCAACTGGTTTAAAGAGATGGATTTAGTAAGTTTACATACATGTATATTCTTTACCAGCGGAGCCTGCAGGTACACTACCAATCAATATTTTGGGAATTAAATGTGCATTATAATAATAACAAATATACATGAGAAAGCTGCTCAAAATAGTGCGTGATATGCAGGAGGAAAATTTACGTAGAATTAAGCACAAGGCTCTAGAAATACAATATATGTATAATAAAAACAAATACACTAAACTTCATACATTCAGTTCTAAATTCATGAATTCTTGATACATAGTTGCAATTCTGTTGGGTACATCTATTTCGATTAAACACTTATAGTAGGTAGGTACCTAACTAATTAATGTGTGTAACTTTGTGTGGTGTTCCTTTAATTGTAATTACTAATTATCGATAATACAGGTAACTAAAAGCAGTACAAAAATGTACCTACATATTTACAAAGAGAATAAGACTTAAAAATACTTATTGACTTCATGACATTACAATCTATTACCATATAGATACATTACCATTAATTATACATACGTATATCTCAACACATCTTAAAACTTGCTGTGAAATAAAAACAAATAAATGGACTAGGTTTCAATGTAAAATATATTCCCGAGCTTAAACCCTAAGAAGCCGCGCACCTACACACGGAGCACATTGCCGGTCAGGCGAGCATAGATCACAACACAAGAGGCTGCATATTTGGCAATATAGCTTTGTAATTGCACACTTTATTTTCATTACATATAAACTAAATACAAGTGATTTGATAATGATTATTAGATTTATTAGTATTAAACATCAGATTGATGACCTTCACAATAATTCTAAGTTGGCATTGTGAGGGCTATGTCATTTGTTGAACCCCAAAAGCTTAATGTTTTTGTGGTAATTCACCGAATCGCTATTCACCTCGACTCGATCGTATATTGAACTGTCGCGTTGCGTACTGTCGTATTTTTTCTAGTAATTTTTAGTCGAATTTCACCTCGATCGTCCATTTAACTATCGCGATCGTATTGTATCTCAATTGTCTATGGTGTCTTTGAGTTCCTTGGAGTTTGGGACGGATGCTGGTGTGGGATGCTACCTGCGTACTTGCGTAGACACCCTAGCGCAGTTCCATCTCCAACAAACTAATGTAAAAGCGGGTGCAGCGGCGGAAAGCGCCGAAATTTGTAAACGTTACAAATATAAAAGCACACTTTGCAGAAATCGCGAAACGTCTGGTTGATATAACTGGTGACCGAGGAGCTGGCGGCTTCCTCGCACAACGTATCAGCATTGCGATACAACGAGGAAATGCCGCCAGCATCCTTGGTACCATGCCTCGAGGGCCTTTTTTAGATTTTATACTGTAACCAGTTAAGTACTTGTAGAAATCATAATACGATTGTAATTTCATTATTATTTATTGATAATTATTTTAGTAGTTTTACATTTTAATCGCATTTCACCTAGATCGTGTGTTGTAATTTCGCTTTTTCTAACCTAATTGTCTATTTTAGTATTAACCAATATCTTTCAATGTGTTTTTTTCGCTGATCATCAACACTATCATCAGGCAGGTATCTACTTTAATTTAATAGCATATCGTCGTGGGCATTTTACAATACGAATATAAAATAAATACCTACCCATCACATAAGAAAAAGAAGAATAAAGAACATGACTATAAGTTGACGCGGCATTATCGTTAAAAGCAATCTCTTCCAGAATAACATATCTACTTCAACAATATTTTTGTAGCAGTTTATCTCCACGACATTTTAGAGTGACGTACATAATTAACATGTATGATATATCTAAGGAATATGTAAATAATGAAAACGTTTTAAATTAGTCTGAATTTGACTGAGATCATGAAGAGATGACATATGTGACATGATAAATTGATACCTAATAAAGGGAGCAAAATAAATGATCTTAGACAAAAAGCTGCTTTATGCATAAAGATAAAACTAACTACTCCTTAAACTAACACAAATCTGCTTTATTACTCCTTAAAACTACAAGTACTAAACGCGTTTAAAAAAAAGTTACTTATTAAAGTTTTGCGCAAACATCAATTAAGACGTCAAATTAATTAGTCCCCAATAAACATCGATCGCATCGAAATTCGTGTAGGGTTAAATACTAAACGAAAAGTGTAATACTGCAAATGAATTATACTAATTTCAAAAGCTATGCGGAGAAGCGCGTCAAGTTAAACATATCTAGTGATATTTTGTTCATTCAAGATGAAAAGCGATTCCGAGAATTGCTACAAAAAAATTTAAGCTTTTGGGGTAAAGGTCTTTGCTACCGTCGTCCGTCGCATCGCGTTTTTGTATAGGCAAAGTTTCGTCGAAAGTTTCGAAGAATAGCGAGGCGAGTGACGAGCCAGCATGTCTAATCGCGGAGGTACAAATGCAAATGACATACGCATTATGGGAACCGAAACGGAATTACATAGATTGGGGTACCAAATTGTACGCACATATTATTTTTTTCTAATTTCAATTAGAAAAATTATTATAACTTTTGGCCTTAAAAAATAATGTTTAACATAGCTTTACCTATTATTATTATGAGGAAGGCTCAGAGTTTGTATACTTATTCTAACAACTTTTTGATTCACCCTCATTCATCTGTATTTCTATTAGTTTGGTAACTGTCGACTCTGTCGAGCGACCTTATCGACCTCAGCGCTTAATTTGAGAATATATTGATCAATAGAAAAATTTAGACATTTAAACACGTTTCTATAAAAAAGAGTATTTATTTTAACATACTAACTTTAAACTGATAGTACAATAGATCAAATGAAGGGCATTCATTAGAATAGTCAATAACCCTAATATACGATTCGACAGTTGTATTAGATTATTATATACAGACCATCATATAACTACAACTGATACTTTCGCTACAGTAAGCAGATAATGAATAATACGAAATTGATTTTTACAATTGTCATCCTACTAGAGTCCGACAATGTCCGTGGACGCAAGACAAAATTGGGAGCTCCTACTATGAACTAGTAGGTAAGTATACCTACCAGATATGTTACAGAGTTAAGGTTTCGTTAGGTCGGAACTCGGAATTCCCCATTCGTTTTAAACATCCGCTTCAATTCCGGTTCTGTTAATATGAAAACAGAAGTTATACCGGATGTCATAGCCACGCAGCAGAGAAAATCAACGGCGTACATCAAAATCAAACAGATCCCTGAGTGTAAGTTTATAACGTAATCTTACTTTTGAATCGCGTTAGTGTTTAAATAACATTATCACTTACGCGTTCGAAACGTTTCTTTACGTCAAAAGAAACTTACACTATAGCCTCCGGTTTATACCTGTCCAATGACAGGTACCCAAAGGTCATGGCCCCGCTTGCCACTTGCTGACCTCCTATCACTCGGGCTCCGATTCTGGTACCTTGGTGCTTCCGTTTTAGGGTCCAATCCCGTTGGTGGTTTCGACGTGTGGTTGGTGATTACGTTTTTGGTTCCGACATACTAAATGATTTCGGTTTCGGTAAAACCGCACCTGTTACATTCCCGGAAAGTACCTATTGCGCAAACGTTAATGCAAAGTTGAGTGCTCTGAATCTACTTAGGTACTATATACTATACCTATAATTATAATTAATATTAAACATCAAGACAAGACAGTGAATAGGCCGCACGGAACGATGAATTAAATTCGATGTTTAGGACTGTTCCAAGACAAACATATGTAAAAGAATTACAAGGTATATTGTACGAGTAAATCGAAACAAAATAACATGGGACACGTAGGACATTCTTAAATAATAAATTGACCTACTAAAAATACTATACTAAATAGTATTTTGACGAAACGCCACTGCTTAGATAGCCGATGAGTCGAACGGGAGGTACATTCATATTGGTCATTAAAATTCTAGTAGTTTATTGTATTACAACTAGGTGCTGTTATTGTTTTTATTCGCGAACCCGTTAAAACCTGAGAAGATAAGTCAGAAGAGGACGTTACTTCAGGGTCTCCTAAATCAGAGGTTCCCATACTTTTTTTCTCGTGGACCTCTTTCAAAATTTTACTGGTTTCGGTGGACCCCCTTGCTGCTACATTTCTACTACATACCCATAAGTCGTCAGCCAACGTAGACCCCCATCGAGCGTCCAGTGGACCCCTGGGGGTCCACCTGGACCACTTTGGGAATCACTGTCCTAAATCATAAAATTTAAAGTTGCAGAATTACGAAGTAAATTGAGAATGTTTACCACATGGTAATTTTATTTATAACACTTTTTACTTACAAATTACAAAGAAACCTAACTAGATAATCGAAATTTTATCAACATCAGTAGGTCTAGCACAAGATGGACGCGACAGTATCTCGAGCCGACATAGACTACCCGTCCCTCTTTGTACAATATAGTTAAAAAAGGACGAGTAGGCTATCTCGCCTCGAGATACTCTCGCGCCCCTCTTTTGCTAGGCCTCCAGTTTTGGAAAGGTTTAAATATTATTTGAGAAAAAGTGACAACAGTGAATTTAGTTTTATGTCAATTCATTATAAAACGATATATAACATTTATAGCATCTTCAAATGCCCATTAATGATGGCGCATGTTTTTGTTGTACAGGTTTGTAACTTGATATGGTATAATAGTAGATTGTGTCACAAGAGAGCTAAATTACATATTTACGACAAGGGCGTGTATTGAATCCTAAAGGAAGGGAAGGCGTCAGGCAACAGACCTACAATAGAATCACGAGCGCAGCGAGAGATTCTAAAATAAGACGCCAGAGCGTAGTGAGGGAGTCTTAGCACTTGATGTTCATACATTTGTAATGACTGAAAAAAATCAAATGTCCTGGAACATAAAAGTGTCACTTTGTTCCCTCCTAGCGGGGAAGAAAAAGTGCTTCCTCAGCAGGACGGAAAGTTCGTTTTTATTCGTTAAAAACAGAACTAATACTAATATTCACAAGGGAGCAAAGAAATTTCATACACATTTTGGTTATTCTTTTGCCGTTAGCTGGATAGGACCTAATTTTAATTGATGACTTTGAATGAGATATAATGAGATAGTTGATACTAATCATTTGACGGACTTTTTTTCGCGCGACATGTTACGGAGGGCATAGGTGTCCATTTTTGAGCACTGAGAATGCCAAGCGAGCCATTCTAAATTCATAAAATATTACAATGACTCACGAAAGTTTAAATACAAATTTGGAGTAAATATTAATGTTTTAGGGTTAGAATTTTCCTAGCTGAGGTGAAAAATTAAGTGTTTCACTTGGCAGCAAAGTCTGTTCCCCACTCTTGTCTTGAAACCCTCCCAACTCTTAATATTCCACTCGCTATGCTCGTGGTTCACTTTTGGAATCTCGCTAGCTCGGGTGATTTTCGTTAGGACGAGAACGTAAACACTTTTGATCCATTGTATAACAAATAAAATAACTATAGTCCAAGGGACTTCCCAACAATCGAAACGATATTAACTTATCGGTAAACTGTCCTTCGTTATAACGGTTACGACGTAAGTGTACTAACTTACAAGTATATGACTTTCGAGACTTTTCCACACAGCTTCCAAAGTTGAGTAATTTAATGCCTAGGTACTCAATTATGCTACACAATGACGTAAGTACAATTTGTTGCAAGGCACTCTTGGTTTCAATTCAATTATTTTTTATTTCTCTCTCTCTCTCTCTCTCTCTCTCTCTCTCTCTCTCTCTCTCTCTCTCTCTCTGAACGACCTTTCGATTAACTTTTTTTTATTTATGACATTTATATAATTCTGACTAACAAATCTCTTCATTGCTGAACATTGAACATAGATGTAAAATATATAACTAGATTAAGCAGTAGGCCGAAAAATGCGACCCTAGTGAGATAGCTACCAGGCAGACCCCTGTCTCTTTCGAATGTACAGATATATACATATTGAGTATACAATGACATTGAAACCATGGTTGTTTTTTAAAATTCCGAAATTCCGAATCTATGAATGTAAATAGGTTTGTTTTTAATATTTTCGTTTTGTATTGACCCTGAATATATTTATATACGCCTTGTGCGCATATTTTTTTGCTACCTTTGAGAATAACATAAAAATATTTTACAAATTTGAATAAATTATTACTAGTACTTCACTACACACCAACATTGTTCTCTTTCATGTACAAGCATAGTTACCCTAGCATCGTAGTTGGCTTTGGGTTGCCACAGGTAAACTTTATTGGATACCAAGTTGTTCTCTGTCAAATTATTTTAACAGGTTTATTATTTTACTATATTTATAGAATAATTATATTTTGAAATGTAAAACTAGTAAATCCCATAAGTCATTTAATTTCTGTACACTTCTTACGCAATATTGTTACCAAATATAACATTATTTTTGGAATGGTAACATTCAGAAAGGGGCAGAGGTCTATGTTCGAGCCGTCCCAATTAGGTCGATTTTTTCTTCATATTCGGCGAGCAAAAGCAACCGTAACACGATGCTTATAAAGCACATTTCAATTATTGGTGTTTTCACAAAACTTATTGCACTATATATTAAAATTCCTTGACATTGACGTGATGCTGATGTGTGCAAGTGACACCAATATGGTATTGCCAAGTATACTGGCAATTATTATGCTACCGCCACACATTCGCACGAGTAGCGAGGCGAATGTCGAGGCGAAACACGATCACGTATGTGTACGCGGACGTCTCGCTATTCCTCTCTTCCCTCGCGTCGCGTTTTTGTATAGGCAAAGTTTCGTCGAACGTTTCGACGAATAGCGAGGCGAGTGAAGAGCCAGCAAACGCGGAGTCAAAACTTTGTTTCCTCTCGCCTATGACATATGACGTCACTCAGTGTAACGTAGGTAAACAAACGTTTAAAGCAACCTTCTCTAAGAAATAATAAACGTGTTAATACTAAAAATGTTGTGGTAAAAATTGATTTCATCATATTATAACATATTATTTTCATTTCAATATACAAATGTGAATCTTCAAATGTACTATGAAATGGATCATAAATAAAGCTCATAATCAAAATATCTCTATTTAAGGCCACGAACTTCATGCCGTGGCACTTACGTCACAAACAGAGGGGCAGCTGAATTTTGAAGGAACGCAACTTTGTATTGAGATTGTAAAGTCCAGTGTTTTATAACCCTTGTTGTAAATTAAAGAGATACCTATTTGAATCAATTATCTATAAATTTATTGGAAGGAAGTCCCGTATTCGTTAAAAGATATTTTATGATAGAACCATACAATGAAAATTCTTGGTTAGGTATAAATAAAAGATAATTTTGTCATCAACATACATACTGAAAAGCCGTAATTGTTTCATCGTGAGCTCTACAAAATGAAAAGTCAAGTGTTCATGAACACGCTTTATGTATAAAAAATGACGGAATGATTTATAGAGTGCGACACTGTTCTCCGCAGTCATTTTTTATATGAATTATACTATTATTATTATTAGTCCAACTATTGCAACATTTGCGTATATTGCTTGTCAAACTAGTAAGTCGAATAATATAGTGTATAGTCACATAACATCCATATTGCCCGTAAGTGACGTGATATGGAAAAGTCCATCTTCACATACGTATACTAGGTACATGATTTACGTTCGATTCTGCGGGGATGGTACCTTACGACAGCCCCTTTTCACGCCGAAATATGTATAGTGATAGTGCTTTTCTCAAACATGCAATACAGCAGTAAAAAAAAACAACAAGAAATTGAAGTTTTACTAAAAAATAACTAAAAGTAAACTTGCCAAATAAAACGGAAAATTTACCAAAAATTTAACTATTTTGGTCGAACCAAGCAGCAACGAGGACTTTGTGCGCCTAGGCCGGCAATGTTAATCTTAATGGCCTCTCGTGACTCTCGTCTCGTCCAAGCCTGCAAAAACATGCTCCACAGCCTTAAGAAACATAATGTCAACATTGTAGTGCAGGTTTGAGGAAATATATTTATAGCGCAGTAAATTCCAACAACAAATTAATTGTAGCCAGTGCTGGTCAGTTTTCAATTTGAAGCAGCTCTTGTATTGTTTGCTAGATCTGGACTCGCCATTAGACAAAGGAAACGGGTTGTGCTCCGAGAAGTGGGGCATGTACATACGTGATAACTGAGGCAACACGAATTACTAAACAATTATACGGCCCATTTCTATTTATAGTTGTACACGCTACTATGTATTTTAACTCTACAATTGTCCTGTGCTCAGTATGGCATGTGTCTACTCAAGAATCACGAGCTATTTCGATTCATATACCTAGGTCTCGACATTTTCATAGATTTTTCGTTACTTAAATCCTGTTACCGCCTTATATAGGCACATTGTTTTTAACCTGCTTGTTATCCTGAATAGAAAGCGCATAAAATAATCTTACTTATAAAATGTTGTGTAATCAATTGCAAACAAAATACGTAAACATTACGAATAGTCAAAACAATAAAATTCCATTCTAGCAACACAGTCGTCGATACATTTTTGCAGCATGTTTATCAACATCACTCGGTAACACTTAGTTAATGTCTCAGTAACCAAACCATATAAATAGAAGGCACCATATACAAACCAACTTAAAACTTAACATCACACTGAATGGTTTAAACAAAAACATTACATCATAACATTAAAATAAAATTGTACTTTTACATTAAAATCTAGGAATAAATAATATTCAATACATTAACCATTATTATGTGCATTTGGAATAATAAGGAACTAGAACAATAATTCTCCTGACCAACTACGCATGTCGTACAGTCAAGGTAAAAGGTATCGATACACAGAAAGTGCCAAAATATGTATATATATGTACCTTACATCAAGACAATAAGGTTCACGTGTACGTGTTCTGGCACGTTGGTCGTATCCATATCTATTACTCTGCACAAGAAGTAATAAGTGTAACTGATATTACAGTGACTAATAAATTACTATAAATAGTGTATAAACACCTTGTTCCCTATTCTAAAAATTACGTAAGAACATGAAATAACTGCAAACATTAAAAACATTTGTATAACGAAAGACAATAATATTAAAACACCAACATAAATAATCTTGAAATAAATTATTTGACTGTCTATGATATGTCGATTACATCCGACGAAGGCCCACGCATGTACGTGACCCTCAGTGATATGAAGGTGTCCGTCGCCCAGCACTCTACAAGGCGCAGGTCGCGCTACAGAGCTCCTAGGACATATTCGTCGTGCTTCCTAAGCTAAGGCTTTGATGAGGCTAAGTTCTCATCGCTACACTATTACCTGATTGAGATTGCTTTAGCTTTGGGTACGTCCCGTGGCGTCCCTATGGGACTCATGACTGAGATACGCAGCTCAGCTGCAATCTTTCGTGGCCGTCGAATCGTCTTCCTTATTGATTTCGAGTTCTGCTTTTGACGAACACGCTTGCGGGTTATCCGTATCTGGAAACACAAGCATACTAGAAATATAAAAGAAACCGTTAAGTTCAACCCAAGGTGGAGAAACGTAAAAATATCGCGGAAAGTGCACGGACAGGGAAAACCGGTTAGAGTTCCCGGTTAGTTAGGCTTCCATGGTTTTGTATCCAATTTTTTAACACCAATACTTTTAAATCAGAATTAACTACCACACTAAAATAACACATGTTTATATAAAGGTATTAAAGGTAAATGGAGGTTAAGCAGTACTATGGACCCTGAGGGGAACTACTATGAAACATCATATATTACGACTAGCATTATATAAATGCTTACGACATAGCAATGTAGTAATGTTGTTGTGCAAATAACGTTGATATTATATCCAAATATTGTTTGTGTCATGTATTTTATTGCATTTTAATCTTTTCATGTGAAAGGTAGCTTAGATACCTTCCCTACCCACAATAAAACATGAATTATGCACAAATGCAGATTTAATTATAAAAATATTTACTTCCAGCGAACCACAGGGCTAAACAGAACTAATGTATTACTTAAAGCCTGCCAAGTTCGTTTTTAGCCGTGATATAGTATTGCTACGAACAGCGTACATATAGCAACAATACGTCTACGTCATGAATAGTCAGGACAGTGTCTATTGGCATCGTACAAGAGCGAGTGAGATTTACAATTGTGTACACAGCATAGAATTAATGAATTTTGTGCCTAATGGCTAATGGGATATTTGTCGAAGTCGTCTATTTGTATTCTTTTTATAGGTTGAATTTTGTTGGTGGAGTGGCAATGGCGGTAACAGCTCATTCTTTTCATACATACATATTTTTGATTGTATCACCACAGACGCCTTAAATAAATGAGCATAATAATAATTTAGTACTTACTTATTTAGTACCACACTACACAGTTTATTACAACCGCCCTATGAATATCAGTACGCGTCATGTCATCAACTAATTTCACAACATGGTTTAACGAAATACTACTGAATCCCTCATCCTTTTATTGTCGCAAGTATTTTAATGTACCGACTCAAAATTGTTTGTTTTGCATTTGGGTGTTTCTTTTTTGCATTTTGATAGCCAAATCTAATATAATCATTATTATTGTATTTTGGATTTATTTACATCGGTGACTTTTAATGACTTTCAACGTCTGTTGCCAAAAAAAAACATTGCCATTAAAATAAATTAGTTCCATTGAAAATCCGCAAAATGGCGAGGGCTAAAAAGGAACTAGTCAGGCTTTAAAGCATATAATAAAGTTCACATAGACATGTTACTTTAATGTGGTACTCATTATTTATTACTAGCTGTGCCCCGCGGTGTTACCTGCGGCTTATTAAGGAAAAAGCGTAGCCTATGTTAATCCAGATTTGATTAAAATCGCTACAGCCTTTTAGACGTGTAGAAGTAACAAACATACAGTCACACACTAACAAACATTCGCCTTTATAATATTAGTGTAGACGTAAAACTAACAAGTTATCCGGTATAATAGTAGTGGACATAATAAGGGTTCTTAACACATGGCATGACACGAGTGTGATTTTTTCATAATAGCATCACATGAGTGTGTTAAGGGGTAAAAAACTTAGCTAAAGCACCTGATCTATGTGGTAGTAACGTGTGCGTACCTGCGTACACGCATGTTTGCATTATATATTCATATTTTGACGTACGTTTCATATTAATTCTCTGCACAACTACATAGACACGGTCCTTCATTTCAGTTTTTCACCTATACAGTTGCATACATTATTGTATGTACACACATATAATATTATAAGTTGATGATGCTCTATGAGTTGATGAGTTCCGATGTCGCAGGCATATTACCTATATTGCTATTTTGTGATTTTATGCTGAGATTTTGAACAAGTAACTGAACAAGGAAACTGAAGTTTTCAATTGTTTGTAGTAATGTTGGTTGTAATGTAGGAAGTGCTACGGTTTATGAACACATTATAAAGGATTTATGATATGTTTGTGTGTAAATAAAGTACCGAAAAATAAATCTACTCTAATCATAATTAAATTAAGAAAAGTTTTTGGTGCTGGAGAATTGTGATGTTATGTTTTGCCGCAAAAATATCAACCCCTGGAAGGCCGCGCGTGGACTTAATTTTGATGGAAGTAATGTTACCAGTAGTGGCCAGCTGCTGCAGCCGCGAGGGCAGGTCGGCGGTGGTGCACTCGGCGCCCTGAGGGTGCAGGATGTCGGGCATGGCGTTGCGGCGACCTGTCCTGCCCGTCTCGAGAAATTCCTTAGGAACTTCTTCACTCTTTCTGTCTTGCATAATTGCCATCATTTTCAGAACTGAAACGTGCAATCACAATAGTTACAGCGCATAAAATTAAACATTAAGAATAGTAAAGTTGTGACGTTATACAATAAATTAATCATTACATTTTATGGTTTGTACAGTGAGCGACAAATAGTAGCAACCAAATATACCTATCGGTAAAGATCTTTATTTGTATAGTAAAGCTGTGTTACGTTAAAGAGAACAACCGCCTATACATTAAAGGGAACAATACATATATCTTGAGAATCACTGCCGATATCGTTTAGAAAATATTAAATAATACTACTCCGAGCCCTGGCGCATTTATTTCTGGCTCACCATATAAGCTGACAGTGATGACTGATGACAGTGATCATTTTTTTTTTTTTTTTTTTTTTCGTCCATCTGGACAGGCTAAAGCTCTAAGCCATACTGCCTTGTCATAAGTAGTTTGTTTTCTTTTTCATGAGTTCAATCCGGTCAACGTCTTCAGTAAGTACTATTCATATTAGGTCAAATCCGAGTTCAATGTCTTCAGTTACTTTTATTTTCTTATACAATTTCAGTATGTATGTATCATCCATTAATTAAGTCAAAACCGTACGTTCAATCTCATAATCCAGTTTAATTATTGTCCTTTCCAAACAGTACAATCCTGAAATATTCTAGTAGCGATATTTAGATTTATTTTAAATATATACAATTTACATTTATATGTTATCTGCATTAAGAACCCGTAACTCGCGATCGTTTACGGCCGCTACGCCCCGTGCGCTTCCCCATTATGGGGAAACGCACTAACGTAATATGTACAAAACTAACACTATATAGACTATTTTACATAAGAAATATACAAAGAAATTGACAGTGATCAACTATTCAACAACAAATTAGGTACACTTTTTTCTGAAAACTACCCTAATCTCGAGTATTATTATTTTAATGGCCTTACATAAATGATGTCTGAACTAAGTTTATAAATGAACAGCTCTGCATGTTTTGTTGAAAACATTCTAATCCTAAATAAAACATATAGAAATCGGATCACACTATAAAAATATATTTTAACAAATCAACATACATATAAAATAAAGCGACCCAACACACCGAAAATTTAAAGACATGCTCCGTTGCACAGCCGTTATAACTTATCTTTTGTGGTAGGTTTAAATACACCTATGACTTGGATAGGCATGGCTATATAATATACCTACAAGGTGGAATTTTGTAATGCCACCTGAAGGGGAATACTGTAGATAGAAACTTTTACTCAAAGAAAACATTCCTTTATTTTTTTAAAGAAAGTAAACTGGATTCAAAAATTTGCATAATTCGCTTGTCGCACCCGGTAATCGAACCGACTAAAATCTCTAAAAGTTGCATCCTGTACTTTTATTGCATCGATCGTTAGGGTCAATTATAAGGATGAAATCTCTCTAACAAACTTCATAAATTAAATGAAAGGAAAACAATGAAATCTTAAATTATAAAAACTGGTAAACTAACTAATGAATTGTTCGAAATGGTCTCCATTTTCTTGGTTACACAAATGTATTCTTATAACGAATACATTTCTAGTATTATCGTCTTATCTAAATAGTAATACGTCATTTTAATGGATAAATGACGTCAATGATAATTATTAATTAATAACATAAGTAAACAGATGGATCTTTGAGTAAAAGTGCTTCAACCTGATCCATTGAATGAATAATATATACATATTTAAGAACTCGACTGTATAGCTACAGGTAAAAACTAAAAACCTGCCGAAAATTAAATCAAGTTACCTAAGAGACAACATGCTCGAATATTACAAGAAGGGATAACGATCTATAATGCGACTTTTATTTAATGAAAGTGCGAAACTTTAAAACTCGAATGTCAAATTTGTGGAACATCATAAGTGTTGCCTTGGGTGATGTTCAACACCTGGCTCCACGTATGTTCACCTTGACAAATACTAGTGAAGTGAAGACATTAGTTTCACTTATTATTTTTCTGTTATGCTAATCATTAGACGACACACTGTCGAGCAGAACATCCAGATCAACTCAGATAATGACTCCTTGACTGCACAAAACAATGGTGTGATGAAAACTATTCTCATCACTTAGAATCTTTTATGTGTAGGTAGGTATGTACACGTTAGAAACACGAAGCTTACACTAAGTACGTCGTAATAGTAATGCGTCTGAACAACTCGAGCGGAGACAATGATGAGAGCTCAACGTCATTACTATTGCTACTTACTACCAATCAAACGAGTGGCTATTGTACTGAGCGCAACAACAAATTTTTGCTAGCATTAGTCTAGGTAACCACTCGATATAGTAGGTAGGGGAGCCCAGCAAGAGAGATATTGTGATTTACTCAAGAGTGACAGATAAACATAAGAAACGTAATTTTATTCTACCATACTAGGGTTTTTTTTTTTTTTTTTGTCGGAGTGGGGAATGCCTTTACGCATCGTCTCCCCTGATATTGGGGGGCTAACGCGACTTCAGTGCTTTGAGGAGATCACTTCTGAGGCTCTAGTGTTTCTTTTGTCGTAAAAAAACGTATACGAACGCGTAAGTGATAATGTTATTTTTACACCACCTGCTCGACAATGCCAAATTATATATCATGCAAACCTTACCGAAAGCAAATCATTATAGCCCTTGGATTTGCCGGGGAATAAAGTTGTACTGAATTTAATTATTACCCGCCGGGTAATAAAGTGAATTCACTTCTCATAGCTTTTATTACTATCGTTTTAAAGTCTAAATTCGCCAAGTACAGCTCACCCGTCCCGGTAATCGACGCCGCCGATTTGAAAATAGAATTAGAAAATTCGAAAATCGAACTGGCGTCCACAAGCTGAATATTGTTTAAAAATATTGTATCAAATATCCATTTCCATTTTTAATTTATTTTAATGAAAATATTGTTTTTAGCAGCCTTGGTTTATTTATTGCCTCGCAGGAGTTGAGAAAAGAAGAGTATACTCCTCGGAGATAAAGCTGTTTGTCTTGGGCGCGCTTCCCTCACTGCACTCGGACTCGGTCTTAATTCCCCTCGCTGCGCTCAGGGGTTAAACCCGAGTCCCTCGTTGCGTTCAGGATTCAATATCGCGCCCGTGACATAAAACAGTGCTTTGGTGTATAATCTACTATTATATGGGACACGCAAACGCGTTCGTGACGTAAAGTTACGTTAAAAACTTACACTCAGGGCTCTGTATTTAGTGAAGCAGCGCCATGTCATAGGACAATAGAAGGCTGGTATTTTAGAATTTCAACGTGGGCACACTAGTTTCAGTGGGCATTTCAGGGACTACTATCCAAAAACTCGGCGTAAATAAGTTGATCTCTCGTTGGATACCACATTTGCTTAGGGACGACCAAAAAACAGCCCATGTTAGATGTCGCCCAACTCTCCATCGACGATCATTTTAGGGGTTTCGTATTGTCACTTTGGTTTTCCTGCTTTCCAGAATGTATCCTTAGCAATTACAGACCACCTCAAGCTACTTGGGTTAAAATCAACCCCAAATCTGAGCTTGGGTGCCACTATTGAGGCCAAAGCAAACTCTGCTGCTGAAAAACTTGGGGAACAGCTTCTAACACATTACCAAGCTCTGGATCAATTGTGTAAGGAGTATTGTTGCCACCTTTGAGACGGGTATGCCAAGTATCAGCTGGCCGCTTTGGATTTAATAGAGCACCAAGCTTGCAGACTCATTAGCAATCCTGAGTTGGTGAGTGTAATGTTACAGAGCCTTGAGCACCGTCGCAGGGTTGCTAGTTTGTCTATGTCTTACAGGATACAGTTTGGAGTTTGCACAGGTATTACATTATTTAATGCCAATACATGCATACCACTCTGGACATCCAGGCAAAGGGAGTGGTTTCATCCTTACATTTATAATAATCCATACATTCATGCAAACAAACGGATGCGTTTGATTAACAAAACTGACATCCCCTACGCAGCTATTACAAAACCATCTCCACTATCTCCTGCACATACATGTAGAGAGACAAAACTTGTTGAGTTTTAGTATTATTTATGGTGGTTTGTAATATTTCATTCAATATATGGCACTGATCTACTAGTACATATTACTTGTGGAATAGCAAAGCAATATTATTGTCTTTGTTAAAATAATGCAATTGTACTCCTTTAAATAATAGAAAAAGATATTTTGGACAAATCAGTAGCAACTAAGTAGTCACAGAGCTTAATAAAAACCCAGGGACAAAACGAAGACCATGGTGCTTTTGCTTTATTCAGGATTGTATACTTCAAACAATCTACTAACTTTTGTAGGTCCTGTTATTATTTTTCTCATAGGTACTGATGGCAGGTGTGATGTCATTTTTATTCTGCACATACTAAAATGACAATTTAATTGCCTGAAAGTCAAGTTTTATTAGGGCATTAAAACAGGATCCTGATAATCAAAGCTTTACATAGGTAGTTAATAAGAAAGTAGTTTATATCAAAATATGCATAAAGATTTATTAATAACCTAAAAATGAGTTTTGAATGATGTATCCAAATATCAGCCAATTAACATTATTACATAAATTATTTTACCTGCCAAACCATGCATAATGAACCAAAAAACATGCATAACATAGTTAAAATCAAATTCAATATAAATCTTTACTAATTAAAACAAGTCTGGTACATAATACAAATTACTACAAAATGAATAGATATACCTTTTGAAAAACATTTAATAATGTGTAGTTTTAGAGTTATGAAGACTCACTGAGCACTTCTTAGCATAAAAGTATACTATTAACAATGTAATATATAAAAACTAAGATGCAGTGTGGGGAAGGTGGTTGGCTCTATAACTATGATATAAAATGTCCAGATTGTGTACCATTTCATCCCAGAGAGTCTTCAGCAGTGGGTGGAGTGATACCTCAACTGCTCCCAACTTGAGTTAAGAGATCATCACTCTATGCCCATCATGCACCTCATGATCCTGGATCAAGTGAAGTTAAGTTGTTAGTAATTATTAACTATCAAGACATCCATGTTACAAGGACCAAACAACTTAATTAGCTGGGTATAATTTTACTATAATATATGGAAGTTTAGAGTAAGGCTTTGATTTTATTATAGAGTAAGCTGCTCACTACTTAAAATGAAAATCCTCAAGCAGAAATCAATACCCGCGGTGTACGAGAGTGAAAAGCGAAATACTAGCATGCGAGGTTGGAATACCTGGCCGAGTCTTCATACGATGGCCTCTCCTATGTTTACTCACACGACCGGTGCGAATCCCGGACATTTCTTATTACACTCACAACGTCTATGTATTACTGAAACTTACTTACAGCAAAATTGAAAATAATATTGATCTAATATTCCAGAATCTATCTTTTTAATAGTTCGGCGCCGTCACAAGGGTTGTGGCACTCAGTTAGAAGTAAAAATAGTGCTATAAAACATAAGGGATTATAATATTTATAATGTAATGGCACTAACCTCTCTAACTAAAGCAAATTTTGCATATTGTTCAGAATCAGAATATTAGTTTCCACCACAGTAAGAACGGCTATGCTTACAGCATTGTGAAAAAATGAATAGAATAGATGACATGACATGCGTGACATTGACAATACACTTTTTTTTTGTGACCTTGTTTTTAGCCCAGTGTTGCTTGTCTGCTCACAATACGGCGGTCTACAGATGCTACAATTTGACCACTCGACATCATTGAGATTAAAATGATTAAAATTCATTACAACCTGAGGCGCTACCGCCAAAAACCATATCGTTTTTCGTGGTAGCGCCGCTGTCGCTACCGCGGTAGCGCCGCAGAAATGAGCGTCAAAGTCTGACATTAGTATTTATCGCCAAAACGCACCTTACAAAATGATGAGAGCTTATGACGTCACTTATTCCTAGCCGCGCTCTCTAAAGTATGGAAAAATAATTAAATTAATTTTGGACAGCGAAATATTTGCGTTTATGTATATACATAGTTGCCTTACAATTTTTTTCGCAGTAAACCGCGAGAATTTGATGGGTTGGACAGTATTTTGAAATTTCACAAATTAAAAATGCTGTTCTTTTAAAATTTTGTAAACTTGATATCTTTAAATTAAATAAGTAATTATATTCAATTTTATTTTTAATTCATTATATTCGTCATTGTGAACCATTTTGATGCAAAATGTAATATGTGTACGATGTGTATGTGTATGTAACATCCATATTGGAGTAAATGAGAAAGATGCCCGAAATATACGAACTTCGTTGTTCGCGGTACTGCTCCAGAAGTAGGAAGACGATTGGTTTCGTACATACCTATCAGATACATTGAACAACTGCAAAAAAAAAGCAAATATGTAAATCATTATTTTCCAATGTGGCACTAACTATGAATAATATTCATAGCTATTGAATATTGAAACGTAACTTACAGCTATACGTAGCTATACGCAATACTCCATCCTATAACACTTCGAAAGGCGGTCGTAGATAGCTTTTACAGCTTGAAGTGTACGCGTTACTTGGATGCATTGAACAAATTCCTATGCCAAAAAGCTATGAATTCGGGCAGGTAAACGTTATTAAAATAATAGTCTTTATCATAGACATACCATTAACCTAGACGGAGTGTGCTAATAATAATACCACGATGGAAAGGGATGGTCTTATGTAACTTTCCATAGATATGGCAGCGATGGCGCTATTTTCGTCCGCCCTTATCATAGTTTCACATGTTTTTGTTCCCCTCCAAACTGTCCCTTCAGAACTATCAAAGTTGGAGGGGAACAAACAAATACAATTGGAGTTTTTTTGGGTTTTCAACCAAAGTTGCGGTAATTAATACAGAATAGGCTAATATTTTTGTTATAAAGAATGTCCTGTAAAGCAAGACTATAGTAAATTGTTTAATTTTGGGCCACAAAAGTCAAAATATCTTTGTCCCTTACTGGCGCTTGCGGATGCGTTCTCCAGTCATTATTCCTCCTACTCCTCCTAGGTCTTAACATCACTATCATGTTCTGTCAATGACGTCAATGTCATTGTCAAACCGGATCTATCGCATTGATTGCTCTCAAGAGCCGAGCAAACTTATCTATTAATTGTATTTATCGGCATTATTTATGTAATTTTATACGCTATTTGCTACAAAGGTGAATATTTATATATTAATCATACTGTACGATACAGGTATATACTTGTAAATTATTTTCAATGCCCATTTTGTTTAGATGCTGCGTGCAGTCGCGTTAGGTTCTGGTTTGGCGACTATGATGCCTTCAGTAAATGCTGCAACTCCCGTTAAAAATGAACCTAATGAACCTACAAAACCGGCGCCGATGAGGCCCTCAGAACTGCCAATTTACGAAGCACCGCATGCGGAATACGGCGAGTATGTATCGTTTCGGATACTCACGCACCTGTGTTATATAATTCTGTCAAATTCACTTTACAGAGAGGTAACAGACAATAAGTTGATTCCCGCTGTAGTTATTGAATAACTATGCCACATTATTTTTTTGTACTAGATTTGAAGAAACAAAAAGGCATTCTAAGAAATCCGGCTACATAAGGACAGCACTGCAGGGCCCAGTGCGCGTTGTCCGTGAACAAATACAGACAGTGTGGGCTCACACAGACTCCATCAACAATGCTGTACATGACAACTACAATGAATTTCAAGATAGAACTGAATGTAAGAAAATTTCAGTATTAAATAAAATAAACATTCATTACAATATTAAATAAAATAAAAACAAATATATTGCAACATTAAATATATGTCTATCTAAGTAAAATAATAATATGATCAATGCAACTGATATTTTGTGGCCAATTACTAGCTCACATTAATGTCATAAATGTAACACTATTTTTTATAAATTACAAATACAAGCCACCTTGTAACTGATCATTTGTCTAATTCTTATGTGTTTTAAACTTGTGTTACACAATTGCAGGGATTGTTAGATATCTCCGTGAAGAGGAAAATAAACAAGTTCGCACTGGTGCTGTGGTCATTGGTGGCCTCACGGGATTCATCTTTGGGCTTAGAGGAGGAATAATCAGGGTAAGAGATCATATAAAAACTTGGAAGAGATATTTCAATCAAGTTTTTACAAACTTGGTTGTGTAACAAGAGTTTTGCTAGCTAAAAAGGCTTGCAAGAAGACACAGTATGCAGGTAACCCAGCTGCTTGTTGCTTGTATATTGTAAAATACAAGTTATTCCATAGTGTTGATGATGTGGGGTTTAACCATATATTTCAGAGAGTCTTCTATGCTGGCCTTGGTACTACTGCCATGGGTCTGATTTGTTTCCCTGAAGAAACAAAAGAGTTTTCTAAGAGCAATGGAGCATTTGCAAAACAGTATATCAACATTGCATACAACTTTCTGTATGGAGGTAACTATATCTACATATTTATACATAAATACCATCTTCTTATCACCTAAATAAAATACAATCACATTACTCGTACTGTATGCACAGTAAAATAATGCATATATTTATGAATATTAACAATGTAAACATATACCTATTAACGAATGTGCATATTATATATACTATGTATAATGTATATTATATATTATTATGTATATTACAATACACCACATAGGTATATTGCATCTTTACCTATGAAATTGGCGTTTTGGTGTCAAACAGTTAGTTCGAAAAAACCTCATTTTCATATGTAAGGACCTAATTATACTACCTGATACCTAATTATTATTACCTTAATTATACATATACATATAATAAAAATCCAAATAAATTAGTGAATAAATTTCCAAACCAAATATTGCACTTAAACATAGAAACAATAAGATGACTGTCTAAATACATACTTTCCAACTTTGGTCAATGGTATTGGTACTTTACAATTTTATAAATTATATTTCTTTTTTTATATATTATTAATAAATGGCATTTTTTTAATTGGATTTTTTTTTGTGTAGTAAAACCAGGAGACCCGCAACTGGAAGTTCATTTCCCTGAGCTGTCATTTCCTAAAAACTTTTCCGAGTTTGTGGACTTGACTGCTTCAGTGGCCACTTCTGTGAAGCAGGCTGTCATGCCGCCACCCACCAAAGAAGCAGCTGATTCCAAGGCAACAGAAAAGAATAATTAGGTGCAATTATGGCAATGTAATGAGTTTTTTTTATTTTACTTTGTTGTTAATACTTTCATGTGGATATTTACACATATTTCGAGTGCTTTATTTATTACTCATTTCTATTTCATTGTAAAATTTCTGATTCTGGATGTGTGTGTTTCAAGGGGTTGACGTGTTTTCCTTAAGTATATAATATTAAAATGTATCAATCATCAAAGCTATTACACTATCTTTTTTGGATAGAAATAGGTTATCATTATAAAACTGCAGGTCCTCAATATAATCATTTCTCTCGGCAGTCAACACACATCTTGTACAAGCACTCAATACAAATTGGCTTTTTACATTTGATGCAGATGTACTGTGTAAATGAAATATAACAACACAACGACCTACGCCACAGTGTGTCAAGAAACCCAATTACCTGTCTCACGTCGATTTTTTTTCAAAATCCTGTATCCAACCTATATCGTTACAAACCCCTGGCTAGAACTCCCGCGTTGATATACTTCTAGTTTTTTTATTTAAAAAAATTTCATAGTTATGCTAAATGGTGGAGGCCAGATGGGTCATGAAACTCATGAAATGAACCAAAAAAATGTTTTGTAAAAACCTAAAATACTTAATGAAATTTTGAGTGTAGGTACTAAATCAACAGACGTATAATTTCTTATCTTTCAGCAAGTTATTATATATTCAATCTAATTAGATTAAGAGAAATTATGATTTTCCTCCTTTAAGTTCTATTTTTTTACTCTTGAATAACGTCTTATTTGATACCGATTCTAACATTGAACGATAGGTCGTATTTCCTTTATCCGCATTATTCAAATCAAATTCTAATTCCGCGTTATTCAGAAGTTACAAGTTTTATTACTTTTATCCGGATTTCTTGTGGCTAGGGCTGGTACTTCAGGCTGTTATACCCGGATCTGAATTTTAAGTAGGTATCGAAGGTATAGATCGATAGCGCGTGTACTGTATGTTAAGGGGTTGTTTTGTTATATTTATCAATAAAATAAAATAAAAAATCTGTTTGCATTCGTTTTTAGGATATACATACATGACAACTATAATTTTAAAATCTTGAAATAAGGGGATCTATTTGTAGTTTAGACACTCGTTTACTTGTTACATGCATTAATACGATTCGATGAAGTGATCCATGACTTCCATGAGACATATGAAGGAGTCCACCCTCGTTAAGCGAACGCTAAAACCCCATGTTGTTGATGCCCCATGTAGCATAGAGAGACCGGTGGCGAGGCATCATGAAACCGTTCTAGACTCATGGTGCCAGTTTGCCTCAGCATGAGGAATGTTTTCTGGACTACGACTTAATGCAAGGAGGGCATGAGGGCACCAACCCTCATGTTGGTCAACGAGCGGCACTTTGTGAAGTTGTGGATAGCGCCACAACCTACACCCGTCAACCTCCGAGGGTGTTGATAAATACTCGTGAAGATGACTGTGGAAGTTCGAGCACTAAAATATTAACCGTTTCAGTGCGGATGACACGACAGGCGTGTCATCAATGTTTTTAACGAATGGCGTATGACACGAGAGGAGTGTCATTTTAAAATCGATTAAAACTTCACCAAATTAGGTTTCAGAAAGGTTCACCCCGAACAAAACTATTATTGTTTGTCGTGTAGAACAAGCTAGTAGCCTTCGTTTCTGAAATATTCAAAATTTTAAGATTTTTTTTCAAATTCAGTTGTTAACAACCTTTTCATGCAGCACTAATTTTACTACTTAGCGTTTCAGTGCGGATAACACTACAGGCGTGTCATCATATTATAATATAATTCCATAATTCCAGATAAATGATTTGTTACCTTAGAGCATTTAATGACTGGAGACGCCTTTATAAGTTTACCCTTCTGCCAAAAAACTTGCACAATTGTGCAGATTGTTGTATAGACTGACGTTTTAGCAATGCATTTGACACTTCCCTTGCCCACAAAAACCGTCAGTCTATTTTGTACGAAAAATGACAGCCAAGGCGTCTCCAGTTACTACTTAAATCCTCTAAGTTTGTTACCTATAAGACTCAAATGAATAGTTCAAGGAGAAATGTCGAAGATAGTAAATGCATAGGTATAAATACGTCGCACTATAAAAATAATTACCCATTCCGTTACCCCACTATACATAATTAGCAGAGCCCGGAAAATCCATAGCAAAACAAAACACTGTCGTAATCAAACTAGTGTTAGAAACATTTTTTTATCGATATCGAGTTTATTGATGTCTTATGGAATACTGATTCTCTGAAGTTTATTATTTTCAATGAGATTGATTACCTCTTTGTCACCAGACTACGGCCAAGCCAAAAGGGAAGGGTTATTACTTAATATGAAATATAAATAACGTTGATGATTACGTTGCGGTTTAGATGAAATAACAATAAAACAAACCCTAACTTTACCACTTCTTTTGCGTTTGGCGTGAATGATTATGAAATAAGTAATGTACCTAAACATATCGGTATGATTTTTAGACGAAACTAACTCGATATCGATAAAAAATGTGTCTATCACTAGTTTGATTACGACAGTCTTTTGTTTTGCTATAGATTTTCCGGGCTCTGATAATTAGGAAAGTATAAACATTATACTTAGTAGGAAATGTTTGTGATATCTGAATTTTGAAAGTACTACTACTAACAGTTTAAAACAATCTTTTGATTTGTTCACTTCCTTGGTTAGATGTCAACTGAACTCAATCAAGTCAAAATCAATGAAAAAAAACGGAATTAATTCCGAATTTTATACACATGGCGGATGACACGATAGGCGTGCCATCATATTCCATGGCGTAAGGCACGCCTGTCGTGCCATGAAAAAATTGTTCGCCGCCACAGACTAAAGTTTTCGAAAATGGAACACGCAACGAATCGGTTAACTCGCTTTGAAGGCTTTAAATTGTTTAAATGAAAGAGTTTCTCAGCAGCTTAACGAATGCATATTGTGTTAGATTGAAAGTATACTCGCAGCATTTGTTGCCAAAAACAAATCTTTACTTGTAACTGTAAAGGAAACGAGCCTATCTTAAAAAACACGCTGGTTGGCTCAACGGTAGGCTTATAAGCAGCGGCGCTACCGCGAAACACGATATTCGTAAATTTCGGACGATTGTCTCTGTCACTCTCATGACGCCTCAATTGGAGTAAAAGAGATAGATGCCCGAAATATACGAACTTCGATGTTCGCGGTACCGGGCCAGAGGTCGTAATTTCCGTGGCACTTTTGAGCTGTCGTGTCTCGTTTATCGACTACCGATATTCATATATCGATGAATTATTGAACACAACATATGAAACAAGATTAAAAGTAAAGATAACAAAAGGCAGTCTTACCGCTAAAGAGCGATCTCTTTTAGATAACTTTTGAGGGATGAGGAATCAAATATAATTAAACTTAGGTACAGCTAACTAAAAAAATATACATGTCGATATATTTTTACATACATATATCGTATTCTACAATTATTGATATACATATGTATCGGAGGTTGATAAACGAGAAGTCCCTATGACAGCTCAAAAGTGCCACGAAAATTCCGACCTCTGCTTATTGGTTGATGTTAATAACACACAGTTCTTGTTGTGTTGTCTTTTGTTATCTCCGAGAACAAATAAATAAGTAATAAAAGTACCTATTACGCAATAATATAAAATCATTTGTAGCATCTTTAAAAATCAATGGCATCTGGATATACCTTAAAGAAAAAATATTTTTTTTATATCTTTTGAATAATTCGGAATTAGACTGTGATTTTTATAATTTTATACTTGCCATTTTTTTTATGACATAGGCGGCAATCGAGCAGACGGATTGCCTGTGTTAAGCAATTACCGTCGCCCATGGGCACCCGCAACACAAGGGGAGTCACAATACGCCACTATTCAGGAATAACAATATATATAAATAAATTAAATATACAAAACCTTGCCGGAAGATTAGAATTTATACTACTTTTGAATTGGTATACTTATTCAAAATTTAATAAAGTATATTAGTTTTATAGCAAACATTCTTTTGGTAATTTTCATGACCCGGATAAACAATAAAAATAACCGTTTGCTTCATTCTACTTTCTATTATTACAGGTACGCACGGACATGGTCTTTGAGACAAGAAAATCTTTGCTACAACTACACCAATAAAAATGTACTTGTATTCCGTTAACGATAGTCTTACAGTGTCATTTAAATAAAACATCATTACAAATAATCATAAATCAAGATTTTTATTTCATTGATACTCAAATTAAGCAAAAATCATTTCTTCCCGTCTCTTTTTAGTCACTACAGTTCCAGGTTTATGCTGAGCCTCGGGGTGGTTCATTAGTTCAGGAGGACATGTAGAAACTGAGCTTTGAAGCAATACTTGCTTAAGGTCATAGAATAAGGCAGAATCCTCTTTTGTTACAAAAGAAACTGCTTTACCTGTCTTACCCGCGCGACCAGTTCTACCAATACGATGTGTATAATCTTCGATTGTTTTAGCCATGTCGTAGTTTATGACCATGCTCACATCCTTGATATCAATACCGCGACCTGCGACATCAGTAGCCACAAGAATATCTTTGGACCCATTCTTAAGACTTGCCAAAGCAAAATCACGTTGTTCTTGTCCTTTCCCGCCATGCAATGTGCAAGCGTTAAAGCCAAGTTTCTCAAGGCCTTTAGCCAACACATCAGCTCCTTTCTTCTGGTTTACAAATATGATAATTGGAGGTTCAACATTACGTTGCAATATCTCTGTCAGCTTCCTGCGCTTCTCATTTTCACCAATCATATAAACTACTTGCTCTGTTCTATCAACTGGCTTGCCTACAGATCCTATGTAGACAATAGCTGGTCTTCTGAGATAACTTCTAGCCAAGCGCTCAACGGCAGGGGGCATGGTAGCTGTGAACATGACAGTTTGCCTGTATTTCTTTTTGGAATTATAATTTGCCAATAAAACAGAAGCATCTTCAGCAGCGTCACTGTCAGGCTTAATATTTGATACAGGCATATATTCAAGAATTTTCTGCACATCTGGCTCAAAGCCCATGTCTATCATACGATCAGCTTCATCTAATACTACATAAGTGCAGCGATTCAGAACCAGGTATCTATTTTCCAGTACATCAATCAGTCGACCAGGTGTAGCAATGACAATTTCACAGCCTAACCTGAGTTTGAACCCTTGTTCCTCTCTAGAAAGACCACCCACCACAACTACTGAAGTTATATCTAATGGCACTCCAAACTTATTGGTCTCTTCTTCTATTTGTTGAGCTAATTCTCTTGTAGGAGCTAGAATAATAGCATATGGTCCTTGGTCTGCATCTTCCAAGCGTTCATTCTTTGGCAGTGACTGAATCCATGTCAGCAATGGTATCAAGAATGCTAATGTTTTACCAGACCCGGTCTCGGCTACACCAATAATATCCCTGTTCTGCAGACCAATAGGTATAGCTTGGCGTTGAATAGGCGTAGGACTCTTGTAGCCCACCTTATTAATTATGTCCATAATGTCACTGTGAAACCCAGCCTCTTTCCATGACCTAATGGGGTTTGGAATTTTACCACCCTTGATGGTAATGTTATAATCTTCTCTGAAAATTCTCCAATCCCTTTCAGTCATTTCATCATGATCTTTCTCTGACCAGTGACGGTCATCCCATTTTTGTTTATCTTCTTTCTTTTTAACTTTTTTAAGACGGAGCTTTTCTTGTTCTTTTTCTAATTCTGTTCTACGTTTTTCTAAAAGATTCCCATAGAATTTACTGTGATCTTTCTTTTGAGATTTAATATCAATACCAGCTATATGCCCACGACCAAAAAACTGCACTTGATGTCTATCTTTATACAAAGCATTGTAATCATTTGATGTGTCTTCTGATGCATCCCAATCAAATACAAACTTGCGATCATTCAATCTCCTCACCCTTCTTTTCTTTTTCACAATGCCCAAATACCGAGCCTTAATTGCTTCTTCTTCTCTTTCTTTATCCTTGGTTTTACCATATTCTTCATTCTTTTCTTTTTTGTCATCTCGACGATCACCAGTTGACTTTCTTTCATCATACTTGCGATCCCTTTCTCTCTCTCTCTCCCTCTCCCTGTCTCTATCACGTTCTCTATCCCTTTCTCTTTCACGGTCTCTATCTTCTCTATGTTTTCTATCATCATCTTTTTTAGAGGGTCCCGTAAGGTCAATGGTTGTGATAGTAGGCTTGGCAACATTAGCCCTTAATGCCTCAACTTGCTCCCGACGTCTCTCCAGCGCAAGGGCAGCTCTTTGTTCTTTTGTGAGAAAAACTGGCTTACTTCTGGCTTCTTCTTCAGCTTTTTTCTTAGCCAGTAATTCTTCTAAAGACAGTGGTTCACGTTTGACTGGCTTGGGGATTTCATCCTCTTGTTTAGTTTCCTCTGAATCTTCATTTGGCTTACCATCTTCTTTTTTGCCTTTAAGTTTGTCTTTGTCGTCATGTCGCCTCTCTTTCTCCTTATCTTTTCCTTCTCGTTTCTTAGGGCTTCTGGATCGCGCGCGATCCTTTCTAGTGGGGCTTCTGGAGCGGGCTCGATCCTTTCTGGTGGGGCTACGAGATCGATCACGATCTTTTCTCATTGGACTTCTAGACCTCTCACGGCGTTTTGTCTTTTCACGATGAGCATCACGGTCGTCATAACGATCTCTTTCTCGTCTCTCCCGCGATCGCGACCTGCGCCGATCCGGACTTCTCTCCCGACCCATTTTTGATGAATGTTGAATTGTGTACTTTTATTTCCAATGTTTTAGCACGATATTGAATTGAATACTAAATTTGTAAGTACAGCCAATTAGAAATCAGAATACATGACAACGTATACATATATTTTATTAGATTTACAATGTAATTATTGTAAGTAGAATATAGTAGTTTAGTCAGTAATCACTAGTCAGTAGCACAGACAACCAAACCAATACCACAAACCACACCACAGATTCTGTCTGCTCTGCTGACTAGTGTAGTGACATGCTAGTGACTAGAACCGTGGTCCGATTCGTGTTTTGAGCACGGTAGGTCCGATTCAATTTTTTTGTACTGTGGCGCTACCGCGAGCCACGATATTCGTAAATTTCGGACGATTGTCTCTGTCACTCTCATGACGTCTTAATTGGAGTAAAAGAGAAAGATGCTCGAAATATACGAACTTCGATGTTCGCGGTATCGGGCCTGTTTTGTCACCGTTACCGCGAAGTTCGTATATTTCGGGCATCTTTCTCTTTTACTCCGATTAAGGTGTCATGTGAGTGACAGAGACAAACGTCTGAAAATTTGGTTATGGTGCGATTAACACAATGCGAGAAGAACAAGGCGAATTTAGTAGTATTTTTCAGGATTTACTTAAAGATGACTGACGAAATTGAATGGGTACAGGCCCGGTACCGCGAACGTCGAAGTTCGTATATTGCGGGCATCTGTCTCTTTTACTCCAATTAAGGGTGTCATGAGAGTGACAGAGACAATCGTCCGAAATTCACGAGTATCGTTGTTCGCGGTAGCGCCGCAGTTAGACCTTCATGTACAGTCGCATGCGTTCGCGGTGTTCCACTTAAGAAAAAATTGGCAGCAATCCGAAGCTACATTTTGTACAGGGCAACAATGCTCGAACCATCATTCCGCGTCCATCAATGGGTCCCTTGGCTTTGAATTGCTGGGATGTGCATTGTTGGCGCGGGTTGATAAAGCGCGATCCAACAATTAACGACCCATCAATTGGAAGCCACAGAAATATCATTTGTGACAGAGTCTAGATAGAAGCCAAAACCGACGTTTTAATATGAAAATATTCGTCTGTCGTCAATTGATGTGTCAATTGATGGGTTGCGCAATTCGGGGTCGCTCAATGTTGTGAGAATATAATAGAATAGAATATAATATATTCTATATAATATATTCTATAATAGAATAGAATATAAATATTATTTGTTGCTTTCATGTTGTTACAGAAGTTCTTATAGCTAAGTACAACTAAAAACAACAGAAGACCCCAAACAGGGTATTGCAAAGTTTTACGATGAAAACATTTGTTAAACATCTACATAATTACTTACTAAAATTTACTATTATATAATTTTATTCAGAAACAATTAAATACATACACAATCAATAATTTAAATTAACTATAAAAAATCAAACTAAGACTAACATTACATATAAACTTCTCATTCCCCGAGACGACTGGTACCTGGTGTGATACCTGTACCTGTCAATATTATTATTATTATAAATAATGACAATATTCATATAAGATATAATATAAGAAATAAATAATATAAGTATGTATTGTGAGAATAACAAAAAATGTTTTTTAGGTACTAACGAAGTTTGTAATAATAAAAGTCGCCGATTACTTACTTAATTAATAAAATTTATTATACAAACTTTTGATATTTGTGATATTTATTATCATCAAAATATTCTTGCAGGGAGTATAAACATTTCTCCGTTAAGTATGTTTCTAGTTTATTTACAAATTTTCCATATTTTATTTCTGCGCTTATTTCTTATATTCTTATAGTCATTACATGGGGACTCTTATTGCTCATTTGTAGATTACTTGCAGGTATGGCTATTTTATCATTATCACTTAAATTTATGGCACTTACGTGGCGGTCTTTGGCTGTAGTATATAAAGAGGGTTGCTTGCGCACAATTTTACAGGCTTCCATAATGTACAAACAGGGCAATGTTAAAATCTTATATTTTTTAAAATATGGTTTGCAGGATTCTAAAAAAATTAAATTTGTAAGAATTCTTGTACAACGTTTTTGGAGTATAAATAAATCCGATACATCTGTGCTATCCCCCCACAAAATTATTGCATATTGAAGCCAAGACTGGGTAAATGCATAATATGCAGTTACTGCTGTTTTGAAGTCTGTACTTGTTTTAATATTTCTCAACACATAGGTGAAGCTAGATAATTTTGTACAAATTTTTTCAATGTTTGATTTCCAATTAATATTTTCATCTACGTTTATCCCAAGAAGACAACATTGCATTGACATTGAGAATGCGCAACCAACAATTTATGCCACCTGCCACGATTTTTACGCGGCAACAATGCTCGATCCATGAACCCACGTACAAAACAGTAGTCGCCTATTGATGGGTCGTCATTTGTTGGGTTGCGTATTACCCGGACTGCTCTTGCTTGACGCTCTTGTGTTGTGTTGTGCTTTGGTTTGGTGTTGTGGGTTATTTACTAACCTATATAATTTACAATAAAGTTAATTTTTTTACAAAATAAGCAGACTTGTATTAAAATCTTTTGTATGCACATGTTAAATTTCACATAAAAAAATGGAAACTATATTGAAACATAAATTAAGTGTTACAACCGCTATAGCAGCAGTATTTTTTGCTGCCATTGTATTAACTGTTTTAAAGTACAAACGGAAAATTCGAAAAGCTTCGGACGCATTCCACTATATGAATATTTCAATCATTAGCGATGAAGGAGCATGTAACGGAGCGGTAACTTTCATAAGAAGGTGAATTCTTTCTACTGTGTTATGTTGTTTAGTGTTACTAATTATCTATGGCTTATTAATTTATAATTGCACAATATTACTTCTAAACATGACTTCCGTGGTTACCGATGGCGATGTGACGAGTGAATATAATTCTGAAGGTCATGGAATTGTCAACCAGCTCATACCACAGAGTTTAAAATGTACATATACTGTACAATTTAATATTTACTTATTGCCAAATCTTACAATTAACCTGTTGTGTGGACCCAAGATCCATTAAAAAATGGCAAATTGCCAGACAAATGATAAGATGATGACTACTCTTAACATTGCCTTGTATTTAACTACATTACATTTGACATGTAAATCTTCTTTTAGATAGTATATTACAATTTTGAACTATGGGCTTTCCCATTTCATGACTAACGCAAAATGCCTCCCTTACTTACATATACATTTGTCAAAATGTAATTGTTTAATGAATGAAATGTTTGTTTTTAGGAAATGTCTATATCAGAACGCCATAGGATTTGACTGTGAATGGGTGACAGTGGGTGGCAAGAGACAGCCGGTGGCGTTGTTGCAGCTGTCTACCCTTGATGGCTTTTGTGGTTTGTTCCGGTTGAACCAAATGAAAAATATCCCTAGTTCTTTAAAAGTAGGAAACCAGATATTTAAAATGCTTTGTTAGTGTTGATGGCAGTAACAAAAAATAGTTTTATGATGTATCAGCAGTGCTCACAATGAATGTATAGATGTAGCTGCAATCACATTATTTTGCTACTTGTGTCAATGTAATAACTGTAGCTCTTCTTTATTGGGGACAGTCAAGACATTGGCACACTACCCAATCAGCAACAATTACCTTGACAGAGTTATCTAATGTTATGTTAATTGTAGGCATTACTTGAAGATAACACCATCTACAAAGTAGGTGTTTCTCCATCAGACGATGGGAAGTATCTGTTCCAAGACTATGGTGCTAAATTAAAGAGCTCCCTTGATGTGCGCCACCTGGCGCGCGCTTGCGGCCATAGCACTGGCGGGCTAGCGAGCCTCTCTGAAGCACTATTGCAAGTTGTTCTGGATAAACACTGGAAGGTATTATTTTATTTATTTATTTAAGCCTTTATGTTAATCATGTTTCTGTGTCTGTCACACAACCATACTTGTTCTGTAGAGGCCTGGCCTCCTATAGCCTTATATCAGAATCAGTAATACAGGTTAAAGGCTCGGTCAAATCAACGGGCGTGGCTCAGCGCGACGTCCGCGTTGCGTGATGCCGACGTGATGACTGTCAAACAGGGCGCGCGCGGACCGCGCCGGCCTCGCGCTTTCAACATGCCCTCATCACGCGCGCGAACGCGGCGTGGACGCGGCGTGGTGCGATGCGGGCGTGACTCGCACTACGCACCGTGCGCCACTTAACGTCCGACTGAGGAGACCCGGCGCGGCGCAGCGTGCCGACGCGTCCGCGCCGCGCAGCGCTGCGCTCGCGCCGTCTGGACGCAAGGGCCCGCGCGGCGCAAGGCGCGACAGAAGCAGGGCGCGATGGCAGCGGGACGCAGTCTGTTTGACGTTGCTAACCTGTTAGCATGTATTTAAGCAGTTTGATTTGACCGAGCCTTAATAATAAATTTATTTATTTTTTCGTAATCTATGATAACCTGTTCTGTGTGCTATTTGGCAAAGGCCTCCCCCACTCTTCTCCATTCTTCTTTGATATGTACTAATGTTACTTATTTAGTTTTTTTCTCCTTTTCATTAATATGCTTCTCTCCACGGCTCTGTGTTACGCTTCCATCAATTTTGTGATCTCCTTGCACATCAAACCATTTAAGCTATTATTTGAATTGTTATATTTTTATTACAATTTTAACAAGTTACTTAATTTACAGTACCTATGATACTTCTCTTCCTCTAGTTCAGCCTCAGAAATATTTTTTATATGAACTACTATGTTTTTGAAATAAATACTTTGTTTTTATCAAACATGCTACTATTAAATCTGAAATTTGCATGCCTAGTCAATCTAAAGATCTACTTACTTATCTTTGAGGTCAACAATGCAAAACATTTAAAAGTCTGTTTTACAATACTTACTTTAATATTAAAATAAAAAAATGAAAACTTTTGAAAAAGTTTAATGTTAATTTGGTAAGTTAGGCCTGGCACCGTACATTCTTCGATGACCGGTCTGGCCTAGTGGGTAGTGACCCTGCCTATGAAGCCGATGGTCCTGGGTTTGATTCCCAGTCGGGGCATTTATTTGTGTGATGAGCACAGATATTTGTTCCTGAGTCATGGGTGTTTTCTATGTATTTAAGTATTTATATGTATCTATCTATTATGTATATCGTCGTCTACTACCTACAACACAAGCCTTACTGAGCTTACCATAGGACTAGGTTGATTTGTGTAAGATTGTCCCGAAATATTTATTTATTTATTATATAATAAAATATATTAAGGGTCTAAATTCCAAAAAGTGATTCTAGCTTTCAAGCCCATATAGGTTAATTTATCATAAAACATAAGTTTTACGATATTAATCCTTATATTAATTATGTTATCCTTCTCTTGCCGTACGTTTTTATATTGTTAAGACAACCTGGAATTAATCAGTTGTAGTCAACCAAGGACATTGCGTCTCTTGTGTAAAGGTACTTTTTCACCTTCTGCAAACTTTCGCCAATAAAATAATCCACTTTTTATTATTATTCACAGTGCTCATTCCTTGTATCTGTCATAAAATGCAATATCCATATTGTTTGTTTTAGATACGCTGTAGCGATTGGGAGGCGGAGCAGTTAACAGACAGACAAACAATGTATGCAGCGGCTGATGCGCATGTCGCCATCAAAATATTTTCAAAGCTAATAAGCGAATACACTAACAAATCCCACCACTCTTACTGGTTTAGTAATAATACGGATACAATTTCGCAAAATGCGGCTAATTACATTTGTCGCGATTATGCTGATGTTCCTTTTAAAATACAGCACAACACCAATATGAAAAATAATGTGTAAGTATCTTGAACATACAATATATTAGGTATTTCACATTCTAGACTTGTAGGTAGATTTTGTAGTTCTAAAATAGTTTTCGGTATTATCGGCCACTTTTATTCTTTTGGAATTACCCAAGTACACCTTATACATATATAGATACTTTAGAATTTTGTCAAAAGTTACCATAATTTCTTACAATCAGGGTTACCGCATAATGTATGAGCCACAACTGACTTAAAAGGAGGTTTTTTAAGAAAACGAATATCGTCATTTATTTAACAGGAAAAAGGAGAGGTACGTTAACAAAGCAGACGTGGTGTTAAGCAAGAGGAACCCGCACTCGACGCGCACCAAGCCCCTGTACAACAACTGCTACTTGCAGGCGCCCGACGGCGAGCTGCTCTGCACGTGTGACAAGAAAAAAGCCCTCTGGTAATGCGTCTCCGAGCCTCTTGTTTCAATAATAACTTACCTTAGCTCGTCTATTTGTATTAAAAAGTATGTTTCATTATTCAACAATTAAATTCTTGAAAATCAATGCTAAACAACATCAACCCTGAGAAGGTTGCTTTTAAAGCTGCTGCTGCAAAAAGAAAATGGTTGGTGTGCGTGAATCCTCATAGGATTCCATTGAGGAAAAGCTCTAAGCTCATTTCAAACTTAGCCCCTGACGCAAAATGAGGGGCGTTATCAGTTTGACCGTGAAGTTTGTGTGCGACATCTATCGCACCGTATTTTCTTAACAGGTAAACCGATTTAAATGCGCTTTTTATAATGAGTAGTTACACATGTTTCTTTTTCATTACAAAATTGATAGCCATTTCATTGACGTCAGTTCCCTTTTTAGCTATGCAGTAGAGATCTTGACGCGCGCTGGGTACTAATTTACTTTACTTTCAAACTTATACATACATACTTACAGGGTGTCCCACATATGGAGGGAAAGCACCTTATTGGATACATTGGATACATGGTTGAACCGAAATTTGAACACGTCACCCTGAAATAAATTGACCTGTAGCTGTATCACATTGATCGAAAGGCTTCATAATAAGTATTATTTTATGCTGAATAATATAGTATCAGAAATAAAAGGAAGACGAAATAATCAAAAGAGTGCGATCTTGTAGTCACAAGGATGGGGCTCATTTTGAGCATTTTAAAAATTAAATTGTTTAATTTTTTATTAAAAATGACAAATTTCATAGTCCTCCTTTTATTTTTGACTGGCGGCGGGTATGATAATTGATAAAGCTATAGGGTATTTTTTTCTAGGAGTTTAAATTGTTTCTTAAATTAAAATAAGTCTTCTTTCTGTAAACTGTTCCATCTACAATATCAAAGGTACTTTCCCTCCATGTGGCATAGCCGTGGGACGCCCTGTATATGTCCAATTTACCTTCCAACTTACTATGTATGTGTGCAAAGAGTAGAGTTTTATGGTAATTAATGAGCGATTTTAATTTGACCGTAGGTACGTAGAGAAGGGTTTGGCGGAGGTGGTGAGTGCGGAGACAGCGCCTCTGACGGTGCGGCTGCGGTTCGAGCCCGCCGGCCGCTCCGTGGGCGAAGTGGGCCGCTACTACCAGCTCGCCAAGGAGAACAAGTGCGTCGTGTGCGGGAGCACAGATTCCTTTATTAGAAAAAATATTGTCCCCAGAGAGTACCGAAAGTACTTCCCAGGTAACTATTATTGTATATTCACATGGGTAACACACGTTTTTTATTTCGAATGTTGAAATTGTCGTCGTTCTTCTACGTTCTACTTTAAACGTGCCGTCTTCTTGAAGAACTGTCTTGGGTGGTACTTTGCTCCGTGCTCCAAAGTACCACTGACTTCGTTTTAAAATTTCGCGTTTCTAATAGTAATAATAGTAAGATTGAAATCGACATACCGTAACATCTACACAGAGTCGGTTTGTTGAGTAACCATCACGGGTGGCTACCCGGATGACACCACGTAAAGGTTCACCACACTGTACACTCGGCTGAAGACAATGGTAATTCCAGAGGTAATGAAGGACCACTCGTCGCACGACGTGGTGCTGCTGTGCATCCGCTGCCACCAGCAGTCCAACGCGCTCGACCTGCGCATGCGCGAGATGCTAGCCCGCAAGTGCCACGCGCCGCTCTCCAACGACAAGAAGTATCCAAGATACGACTTTGAGACCAAGTAAGGGTTCTAAAGCGCTAAGCTCATGCTATGAAACGGTCTTCGTTTATAGTTTATGTGTACAACGCCCAACCAAACTTTGTTTCGCACTAAGAATTTTACGACTCGCGCGATAAAAAAATCAATCCCGTCTATAGTTGGAGTCTAATCGAGCGCTGGGGGGTAATGAATTTCCGCGATATCGGTCCTTTCCTACTTTGCTTCCCGTTACCATGAAACCATTAGAGTTCACAATCGCAACGAAACCGCTGAAGTTTCAAAATGGCGTTTATTTTAAATATTCAACATGAAGTCTGTTTCGAAATGTAATTAGTTACTTTGGCGGTGCGAGCAGAACTTCTATGTGTTACTAGTTTTATGCGTCAGCACTGTAAGTCTAATAAACTCCCGATTAGGATTTTGCATTGAGCATTGCCAGGACCTAGTGTTTTATTTACAAAATTAAAAACCAATCTCTATTTGGTGTTTGTTGTTTCAGGAGAATTCGTTCCACAGCGCGCGCGCTGCTGTACAGGGCGCGCGCGCTGCCGGAGGCGCGGCGGCGCGCGCTCGAACGCGAGCTGCTGGAGCACTACCCGCGCGCGGAGCTCACGCCGCAGTTGCTGCAGGAGGCCGCCGGACTCGGAGCGGACGGGTATGCACTCTTCTATTTAGGGGCTATCCAAATAGTAGATTGTTTGACAAGGGGCTAAAGTAGGCCATATTACCACGAGATGGTTATTTTCGAAAATTGTTCGAGGGGTAATATGGCGTTTAGACCCGAGTTATACACCCTACTTTTCATTTCGATTGCGTGAAAAAAAAAAACATTTTAACAATGAAAAAATACAATTTTATTTGCCCGCAAAGAATTCTGAGTCAAAAATGTTTATTTTGGCGGTTTTTGTACTTTTGTCACTGCTAAGATATACAGTACATCAAGTTACTAAAACCATTTATTTAAATCCGGGCATGGCTAGGCGATAAATAAGGTTGTGGTACACAAATTATTAAAATCCTAAAGACTTTTCGAATTTAAAATTCAAATACAAAAAAAATATATATATTTAATTTATAATTCCATAACATGTATTATTTGTTTACAATCAAAAAACGTCACATTGAAAATTAATGTTGTCATCTGATTGCTAACCAAACTTTTTTGTTAGAATAATAAAGAAAAACAAAGTGCCAATAAAATGATATGAGTCACCATTAGTGAATCTTAAATTATATAAATGATAGTAGGGGATTTACTAAAGCGCGAAAGATTAATATACAGGGGGATACCTTGGACTCGGTTAAGTTATCTGTGACCTCCACCATGTATGAACCTCATATAGAAGACCACTCGTCCAAGATAAAGGATCAGATTAGTAAAAAAAAAACTATCATCAGAAATTCGCGCGTCAATTTAAGATAGAGTGAGTAAATTACATGCTAAAAATGTATATTCCACTAATCTGACAATTTGAGAGTGAGGTAAAGAAAAGGGAGGGCTACAAAGTTGTAAAAAAAACGTCATCTCGACATTCTCGAGCGTGCCTAAATTTATTTTTTATTTTGAAGGAAATAATTCAAGGATAATGAAAAATATATAATCTGACGATTTCCACAAGCCGAAATAACAAAAATTCGTTGATAAAGTTTAATGCGTGCAGCTACGTAATGCCTATATTCCCCTCTCCACATTTTCGTACAAATACAAGTATTCTACTTAAAAACACACACTTTTTATTTTCATGGTATTTCCTAAGCTTTTCAATGATTTAAATAAACAAAAATATTTTTTTTTTGTCAGATTAGGCGAATTCCTTTAGATAATCGTCAGATTATGAGATTTATGAGACAGCACGTCTAGATAGATTATAGATTTTAATCTGACGCTTTCGAAATGGCTATATTTTTTTTACATTATAATAATGGCCGCGACTTTGCGTCACATCGAAAACGTCAGATTATTGCATGAGAGCTTTTTTGAGGTTCATTTAACACCCCTTAAGAAAATCTGACGCGCTCGATTATTTCTTTTTTTTCATTTTCAACCCTTACGTACGACCACCCTCATCATGCAAACGATCAGATTAACATACGTACATCATTAAAAAGATGTAGGACATCGATGCTATCAATATCTGACGCGCTCGAGTATGTCCATGCAACAGTATTTTTTTACATATTTGAAAATTTATACCTGCTCCCCCACCAATGAAAAGATATACAATATATAACATTTTTTTCTTCTTATCTTATAAGCTTTGCAACCCAATAGGTCTCTATTAGCATCGTGGGCTCCCCTACTATGACATGGATTGCTGCTGTTTACATGATAAATTGAAAATAATTTAGTTACTACTTTTATTTATTGTAACGATCGTAAAACCTCTGTGAAAAAAGAAGTTATTTTAATGAAACGTATTAACAATGGATTTGCGGTCATCTGTCACGACGTAAACATTACATAACAGGTGATACTCTTAAACAGATGGTTTTAGTTACTTTACATACTGTAAATAGGATATATCTACGCCGTGAATAAATGCCATACACAACGTATAATTATTGTACCTACACTGATCACTTATAGTGTTACATCCACTAACCGTGCTCGAAAGGTTGTAAGTTGATGCTTATCAACTTACAACCTTGTGACGAACCATTATTTCCATAACTTGATTTATAAGTTGTACGCTTTACGCATTCAAGAGTAAAAAGGTTAATACGTATTAAAACTTACAGCGTTCTTAATGCTGAAGAAGAGAGCCACGGCATGAGAGTAGTTGGCTATCATCTGAAACATGAGGGTCTCCTGCGTCTGGAAGAGTACTGGCGTGAACATTTCCTCGCTTCGATGGAACCCAAGTTCATGCCCGAGTTGTGGTCTATTAAACACAACGAAGAAAGGTAGGAATCAGTTTTACTTGCCAATTATAAAATAATGTTGAAAGAGTCATCTTGTAACCTCAAATACTACTCATATTTTATTAATGGGCCTCTAACTTTCGGTAATACACGCACAAAACACGGGCGATATTAACGACCAATAGTAGAGTGTACAAAGCGAGCTGCCGAGTGCCTACTCGGGCGTAAACAGGCCTTTGTACGTACTAATAAACAGTCAGCTTCAGATAGTTAGTAGCATTGAAAGTGGCCAAATATATCGTAACACATCATGGTAGCAGTAAGTAAAGAAGTGAAATAAATAAAGATCTGTAAATAAAGATTTGGCTAGTTGGTCTTTGTTTATCGCTAACTATTTGACTGTAGACTGTACTGCGGCTCTATGAGCATAAATATACGAACTTCGACGTTCGCGGTTCCGGCCCTGTACTTTATAATACTTAATGTTTTCCCTGAATATGTAAGTGAATTAGCATTTGTAGACGCGCATCGCCAAGGGCACAGCGGGGCGGGAGCGGCGCACACACTAACTAACTTATAAGAATAACATTTCTTTTGTGTTACAGGCTTAGAGTCAAATTCGACGAAGGGCGTCTATCTAAAAAAGATTTGGAATCAATAGGATTGACCGCATGGGCATAGTAATAAGTTAATCTAAGTAACACAATAAAAAGTTAAAAACAAACCAGACAATTGTTTATTTTTCCAATTTTTCAGGGTTTACGCAAGATAACTAGAAAATTCAGTTACTGTTAGACTTTGCATCATTCAAACAATTACTCCTAAGTAACAAAGTGTACCTTGCTTCATCAGCGGATGAAATTAAAATACTTGAATGTTTATATTTAAACGTTCAGTTTAAAGGACTCAAAGTAGCGATCTATAAAACATAGACACAGAAACACTTTATCAAAGACAACATTAGCACTACAATAAGAGGTAGTCAAAACTAAAACTTGTAATAAAGTAAATATATGAGTATCATGTGATTCATATGCTATCATAGAATAGTGTGATGTCGAAAAGGGGTTCGACTTAGCATGAAGTTACCGCTGCTGGCGGCACCCTAGGTTAGGTTTTTTTATGTTTTGGATGTATTTTTATTTTACTTTTATGAATAAAAATGTTATAAAAACCTAACTTAACCGATTCGTTGCGTGTTCCATTTTCGAAAACTTTAGTCTGTGGCGGCGAACAATTTTTTCATGGCACGACAGGCGTGCCTTACGCCATGGAATATGATGGCACGCCTATCGTGTCATCCGCCATGTGTATAAAATTCGGAATTAATTCCGTTTTTTTTCATTGATTTTGACTTGATTGAGTTCAGTTGACATCTAACCAAGGAAGTGAACAAATCAAAAGATTGTTTTAAACTGTTAGTAGTAGTACTTTCAAAATTCAGATATCACAAACATTTCCTACTAAGTATAATGTTTATACTTTCCTAATTATCAGAGCCCGGAAAATCTATAGCAAAACAAAAGACTGTCGTAATCAAACTAGTGATAGACACATTTTTTATCGATATCGAGTTAGTTTCGTCTAAAAATCATACCGATATGTTTAGGTACATTACTTATTTCATAATCATTCACGCCAAACGCAAAAGAAGTGGTAAAGTTAGGGTTTGTTTTATTGTTATTTCATCTAAACCGCAACGTAATCATCAACGTTATTTATATTTCATATTAAGTAATAACCCTTCCCTTTTGGCTTGGCCGTAGTCTGGTGACAAAGAGGTAATCAATCTCATTGAAAATAATAAACTTCAGAGAATCAGTATTCCATAAGACATCAATAAACTCGATATCGATAAAAATGTTTCTAACACTAGTTTGATTACGACAGTGTTTTGTTTTGCTATGGATTTTCCGGGCTCTGCTAATTATGTATAGTGGGGTAACGGAATGGGTAATTATTTTTATAGTGCGACGTATTTATACCTATGCATTTACTATCTTCGACATTTCTCCTTGAACTATTCATTTGAGTCTTATAGGTAACAAACTTAGAGGATTTAAGTAGTAACTGGAGACGCCTTGGCTGTCATTTTCGTACAAAATAGACTGACGGTTTTGTGGGCAAGGGAAGTGTCAAATGCATTGCTAAAACGTCAGTCTATACAACAATCTGCACAATTGTGCAAGTTTTTTGGCAGAAGGGTAAACTTATAAAGGCGTCTCCAGTCATTAAATGCTCTAAGGTAACAAATCATTTATCTGGAATTACAAAAAATAATATAGGTATTCATTCTATAATATGATGACACGCCTGTAGTGTTATCCGCACTGAAACGCTAAGTAGTAAAATTAGTGCTGCATGAAAAGGTTGTTAACAACTGAATTTGAAAAAAAATCTTAAAATTTTGAATATTTCAGAAACGAAGGCTACTAGCTTGTTCTACACGACAAACAATAATAGTTTTGTTCGGGGTGAACCTTTCTGAAACCTAATTTGGTGAAGTTTTAATCGATTTTAAAATGACACTCCTCGTCATACGCCATTCGTTAAAAACATTGATGACACGCCTGTCGTGTCATCCGCACTGAAACGGTTAAGAAAAGAGATAATTAAACTAAGAAAACGTATGATTTTTAAGTATTTATTTGCGTAAAAATAAAAAAAAATATTTTACAACTTCGATAATTAATAACATCGGCTTGACATTGTGTCACACACGTACATGGCCCTTCAAATATACCAAACTAAAGTACATATATTAAATGCGCATATTACAAGTATACAATAAACTGACGGATTCTAGAAATAAAAAGCTAAGTTATATGATTAACCATAAGTCGTTTGCTGCAGGTTAACATAATATTGCACGATTGGCGACATAATAATCATTAATAATTAGTCAATGAATCAGATATCAAAACAATAAAATGGTTAGGGCGTGGCTACTGGCTACCTGCTGCGTCCGCAGTGAGCAGGACGTGGGCAAGCTCTTTAGGAGTTAGGACTTTATTTTGTGACAGTTTTTGAGCTTAATCAGCAGTCAACGTGTTCACTGAACGAACTTAACATTGTTTATGCTGGTTACAAAACAAACTATGACAACATAATTACAATGTTCTCACATTTATCAACGTCTACAAATATAAATAACACATAATAGTATTTTGTGCTTGCTTGGATACATAATTTAAAATTTACTAAATGGCGAGCGAGATGTGTACAATTATTTAGAAATGAATTTAAATAAAACAACATTCTTATAACAAGTTTGAAAAAAAAAACTGTACATTATTCGTGACACTACAATGTTCTGGTTGTGTAGCTACCGTGTTTTAAAAGAAGAGATGTGAGTTAAATTAGGTATCGAGGTTTTCAAGAACGAATGATGATCCTTATAAGACCTGCGCTTGTCCCGCGACTTCCGGGAGGACCTCCGAATTTCGCTTCTTACAGCATGTGACTGAAAATACACCTTGTCATGTCACTCACGTAAACGTGAACAAAATGTTCCAACTAGTCCATGTAATATAATCAGACTGCTCTTAGTAAGATGATTCAATAACATAGTTAAGATTGCTACAAGTCTCACTAATTGGGGAATTTTTTTTTTCTGAAATTCCCCAGTCAAAATATAACAAAATTCAGTTAAACGTCGTTCTTTTTCTCAGTCGCTCCGTGAGGGACACACCACAGTCAATGCCACGTTGCCGCGTCAACCGCTTCACTGCTGCCGCTGTTGTTATGCGGCCGTTGCATACATTTATACGGTCTTAATTCTTATATACGTCATTAGTGGAAATAGGTTTCTGCTGAATTAATACATGAATGTGTGTTATGCTATTTATGTCTAACAATACATTCAGTCGTATTACATACATATTAACTTATGCTAGGATTCTTAGGACAAAGATAAAGTATAAATGATTAAAGAGGGCCTTTACACTAAACAGAAAAAACAAATCGCATACAGACAAGTGTATACGTACATTCGCCTACAGGGATTGTTGAGCCACTTGCAATGACCGTAACATAGACGTGACAGGTAATTCATTATCGATAATTACGTACATTGGCAAGTGGTCAACAATTCTTGTACGTGACTGTGCTTTAATAGCTCGATAAGCTTTTTTATATATTAATTTTCTACTCGATGTTATAAATTAAGACCTCGTGGACCATAGTGTAAAAAATACATATTCTGTGGTACAATTAAATGATAGGACTGTTTACCAACAAGGAAATAAATGTACATTTCTTAAAACAACTTCACTTTATATTGAATAAACTTCATGCGGATAGGCTAACAGACTCGACCGCGCAGAAATTACATATTTGTTCCGATTTAGCCATTCAGACATACACTGTTGTAGGGGAAGGAACAATTAGAATAGGATGACTAATGAATCACAAAACACAAACTAATTGAATTTACTGCGCAGTCGCCATCGGTTACCAAGGTGGTGCGTTGTAAAAACGATATCATTGCATCAGAGTGCCTGAACTGAATTATAAAGCATTTTCTAGGAGACAGCGGAGAAAATGAACAGAAGTATACCATGCATAAATGTAGCATAAAAATACATTTTAACTCTATCTAATTTACTATATCTACTGACAGTCATTACCATACAATAAAATGTGAATGGCCGACTTTTACTACATTCCTTTGACAATGCATATAAATCTAAATCGGTAATGACAATGATACCGATTTCCAGTATCTTCTACACCTGCTCGCGACAAAAACACGCGAGTTAGTATTTTATCGAAATTTAATTTAGTTATTGCTTTTATAGATATTATATACCGAGAATATGACGATAATAAGGTATGCCCCTTTGTCTTAAATTGCATATTTGATTCATACGAAAAAATGTATTTAAAGTAAATAACAAGTAAACAATCGTATTGTTAAATATACCGCGAGTGATAAGCGAGTGTTGACAAAAATAAATGTATCTTACGGAATTTATAAAAGAGAAGATCAGACTCGTGAAGTATAAGTTGTCGAGGAAGCATAGTTATTAACGATTAACAGTTGGTCTCTAAACGATGCCTACGTACGAGCGAGGTTACAGAACGAAATATATTTTTCATCACACTTGCTCGTCAATGGCGTTGTTATTTGCGAGAGTACAGAGCAGTTATAGCCGATTTAGCTCACACGGGCTGTTAAGTTTAGTTTTAAAAATATATAGAACTCATACTTCACTTCGGACTGAGGATGTTTCCAAACAGCCAAGGTGTATTTCATATCTTCAAAAGTTTGCTACAACCAACTTTTAATATGTATAAAACATATCTTTATATTCAATTTGACTGCAAATTAATGTTTAGTATTTATTAAAAATAATTGTTTTATATATGATTTTGATAATTGATATTATTTGGCAGGATGATCTGTCAAATTCGAAAACAAAACGCAGTTGTTAACATTATCTGTGGAAGACATTGAAAAAAGTTGACATTGTTGACAATCTTTTTTAGTGGATGAGGTCCGATTGTATTTTTCAAAGTGTATTTTGATTTTAAGCCTACATAAGTACTAACTAATATTTTACCAACGAATTTATTTTATTTCCTCGCAAATGTGATGAAAAACATTGTGTGTACCACGGGTGGTAAGTGTATAACAAACTTGAGTCATTAAAAGCCCTCCGACTTCGTCGTCGGGCTTCTAATAGACTCGCGTTTACTATACCTTACTTACCATCCTCGTTGCACAATGTACTTTTTCATTGATACGCTCTGAGCCCATGGACAATTAAATGTACACAGTTAATAATAATAATTTAAAACAATGCGTTTACAAAAGGAATAGTCGCATTTCTTTTCATTCGTTACATTTCAGCACAAAAGAAATTCAGCTCTATTCCATGTGTAAATGGAAGTACATTTGTTTGCACAGAGGACATCAGAAGGATGTATGTTAGGTTAGGGTTCATACGCCGCGGTTGGGCAGCGGCTTGACTTTGTAAATGCGCACAAGCCAGTGCTCAGTGGTGTAGGCCTCCTCCAATACGTCAAGGTTGAAGTCCTTGTTTCCGATTTCCGCGCCGCGCACGCGATCAAATCCGGGCGGGCGCCCTGCAACACACACTTTATTATAACCACTGGCAATAAAGAAGTAGTCAGCCGCAAATGTAGCTATGCGGGATGTTTACAATGATCTCCACACGCTCTACCTCTATGACTTGGCAGCTATGACCAACGGTATAATGTCTTATAGTGAAATGTTAGCTAATGGATAAGTTATCACTATGTTATGATAGTACATATTTTCTTGCAGCATTTAATGTGATCAATAATGTTGGTGATGGTGACCTTGAAATGGTGGTCAAATTAATATAATTAAGTAAGGTTTTGAATAAATCAGCTGATATTTTATATTATGAGATGCATTCTCACTCATCACGGAATACAATATAAATAATAATCGCCTTATTCCTAAAGGTGTATCAAACCTAAATATATTGGTTGATTTATGTTTTATCCTTATCTGCCACAATGACAATTGTTTTTGAAAGATCCATACAAAACATAAATGAACTAATGTAGGTATGATATACTTTTATGAAAAAGGAGGTAAGAAATTTATTAGAAAATGCCTACCGCTTGCTTTAGAAGTTACAAGCATTCTAGAAATTGGCCCTAGGTCTAGTCTGACTAGCAATGAAAATGGCGAAGGATTCATGTTGTTTCTTTCGAAACTTTGTATCTTTCCTATAAATTACATGAAAGTTTCGAAAAAAACAAAACTGACGTTTGTTTGACAAATACAATCATACACGTATGTCGTATAATACTACATGTTTTTTACAGTGTATTTTACATGTTTATTTAAATAATAAAACCAGCCGCTATTTGTAATATCTTTGACGTATAATTGACATGACGTTCACGTCATATAGAGCATAGATAAATATTCCGTCATAATTGATAATTTCAACCTCTTTAGCTAACTGATATCGAGATATAGCCTGAGCGTAATCAAAAGTCACCTGTATGTATGAGATCCAATACATCCAAAGTCACTATTTATAATATAATATAATAATGCGAAAAATACAATGTATTTAACACGTTAAATACGAAAACTTTCGAAAGACTCAAACGAAGACAGGCAAGGAAAGATACTGTATTTTATTGAAAAATACTCGGACCTTGGTAAGATACATGTATCTTTCATGTAATTTTCATCGCTAAGTCTGACCCACATAATATAGTTGCAGATTGTTGTAATATAGTTATAGCATGTCATAAAAAAAGAAATATACTTAGTAAGTAAATTATCTTATTAAGAGATGTGGAGGCGCGGTGTAGATAGATGTCCCACAAGGTGGTCCGATGACTTGACCAAGGTCGTGGGAAACCGCTGGGGGCTAACAGTGCAGGGCCGGTCGTGTTCGCGATCCTCTGGAGAGGCCGACGTCCGCCAGTGGACGTGTTACGGCTGAAACGACGGTGACGGAGAAGGTGAGGCGGGTACTCACCGCCCTCGGTGTAGACGAGGCCGAACTTGTAGTAGCTCATCTTGTACATGAGGCAGTTGAGCAGCGTGGCCGAGCCGTCGGCATCGACGCGGAACTCGCCCGCGCCGGTGTAGTAGTCCGCCTCGCGGATGTGCGCGCCGCGCTCCGTGCTGCCGCCGATGCGCACCATCCACAGGAACTTGTTGATGTCTGTACGCGGGCGGGGCTCAATCTCAATTACATCTACATATTGTCATTACTAAAACCTAATACCTAAAGGTATAATGATAAGGTTTATATTTATGTATCCCGTTTACGGCATCAAATACTTAGACGGATTATTTAAATTCAAGCTAACAACATATTTCATATCAATCAACTAAACAAGCAAAGATTTTCGTTGGAGAATACAAACCATGGCCAATTTGGCCGTTTAACAAATTTACGGTACAAAGTAACTATGTCTCTTATAGAGGTTCTGCCTGCGTGTATGGACCCCTTACCGTCGGAGGAGTAGCCGACGAGCCCGCCGAAGATGACGAGCACGTAGTCCACGTCCAGCTCGCGCATGATCTCGTAGGCGCGCTCCTCGCCGGACGCCATGGCCTGCCCCACGCGCGAGATGTGCGTGTTGTTCCACGTGTTGTTGTCCACTATCACCGTCCGGTTCGCCATCGCTGTTATCTGGTATCCGTAGTCCCACCATGACATCACCTTTGCGTCCTGCGAATGAGGGTCAACTTGTGACATGAACTTGACTTTGCACTGGTTTATTTTCTAATTTCAATAATAATATCAATACAAACTCGGTTTAATTGTTAGTAATATTATGATGTACGAAAAGTCGATCTCCATAAAGATTTCATGCTTAATTGTTGCCACAAAACTGACCGCGATTATCTTGAAAATTCCTTTATACATGTATATACCTGCTGGACATTATTTTCCCCAGGTCTGCGCTACTACTGCTACAAACGCCTCAGCTAAAAATATACCAGAATAGCATGAAAGGTATGGAAAGTGGTACCTCGGGCGTGTTCATCTTGAGCCAGGTGTAGGCCTCGCGGAAGTCGTCGAAGATGATGCGGGCTCCGTCGTGCGCGCGCGCCGACAGCACGATGGACGGCGACGAGTAGGCCTCCGACGTGACCCACGTGCAGTGGAACACGTACGACACCAGCAGGCAGCCCAGCACGCACACGAACAGCGCGCCCACCTGCACCGCACGCTACACTTCACACCGCTTCCATTCAATACGCACAACGTCATTTTAAACTATTAAATACGCACTAAGTGTCACAGGGATAACATACAAGCATCTACACTACACCCAGCTGCAAAATGGCAATTGGAATGTAGTTTTGGTACTGTTGACGTAACTGGATTACATCAGTCGTGGTGGGTAACATATTAAACATAGTTATTTTATTGTTATAAATCATAACTGGAAATCGACTGCACAATCCGCTTACTGTTGTCATGCAGTCGACGTGTAGATGACCTGACTGCACGGCCCGCCTTAGGTCGGCACTTTTTTTGTGTGAAAATACACAGAGTTCTTTCAACTTCTATGTAAATTAGTCCGATTTGCTCGAAATTCGTGAGCAAATCGGACTAAATTTTTTTTTTTAAAAACCTGAATAAATTGCACTTTCTTATTGCATATGCATACACAAATAATTATTTAGGACAGGCTCTTGATTTAAATTCCCATACACGACAAACTTAAATCTTGCAAATTTTATCATCAGCTTCTTTAAAATGCAGTTAAAATTTAAAAGAATATCCTTATATGCAGTTGCAAGTGTAATATACTACCGGTACGAGCCTAGATCCTGAGCAAAATGAGAAGGTTTATTCTGGTTCAGGTCCTTAATAATTAGACATTTCACGCACCTCGGACCGGAATACAAGATTGTTTTCGTGCTTCTTTTTCTTGTCGTGCTTCTCGACCTTGGGCTCTATGTCCTTGACGTGGAGACTCAGTAGACTGGAGGCGGCCACGCCGGACACGATGCACATGACCGGCGCCAGCACCAGCATCAGCCGGACCATTACGCCCTGCGACATGTAGCACATGAGTCTTGTGTTCTCTACTTTATTTCACCTTACATGCTCGAGGCTCAGTCAGAGAGCAAAGTGTAAAAATCATTACGCGGAGTCAACGGAATGGCGACACTCGACGTTGCCTTCCACGCGCTCAAGCTTCTCGATCATCATTTCGGAAATAATAAATACACTCGGAAACAAAATACAGAATGTGTAACTTACCGCAAAATAGATACTGAGAACTCCATAGAGGATGATGAAGATGTTGGCGTCGGTGAGCTTGGAGAAACAGAAGTAAAGGCCGGCGGGGAAGAGGAACACCAAGACCTGCAGATCGAAGTAGAACGACGACCACGACGTCGGCTGGTGCTCCGACACCGACGCTGCAAACGGACCGCACGTTACATCTCTGGCCCATATGCTATTTACGGTACTAAAAAACTCAGATCTTGTATGACTTAAGGATCTAAAATTAAACACCAACGAGTATTTGACAATAACTTTCTTTTTCTTACATGCTATCGTCATAAATTGACTGTAGCAGAAAGTCACCTACCTACTGCTCATCGCCACGAATGTAACGAAACCGAACGCAATGAGATTACGTTATTTCCCTATTAACTAGTCAACTCCCTTGGCCATCTTTGGACACCAGTATCTGACTAGTTTGATAGAAATATAAATAATATAAATATAAATATTTCGCGACAATCTTACACAAATCGAGCGAGTCCTACGGTAAGCTCAGTAAGGCTTGTGTTGTAGGTACTAGACGACGATATATATAATAGATAGATACATATAAATACTAAATTAGTTAGAAAACCCCTATGACTCAGGAACAAATATCTATGCTCATCACACAAATAAATGCCCTGACTGGGATTCGAACCCAGGACCACCTGCTTCATAGGCACTTAGGCAGGGTCACTACCCACCACTAGGCCAGACCGGTCGTCACAAGTGTGGTAAATTTCAGCTCAATACCAACAAGTGGTCAAATGTTGAATGATTTTCATAGATACATAACAAAATTATTCGCATTGAAAAAAAATATGAAAAATACTCGGCACTCTCTGGTTACTTATTTGTCCCCCTGGCTGTGGTGTCGGTGCGCGGAAGCTAAGGTGATCAAAGTCATGTGTTAAACAACCTTGTAAATAACTAAAACTCGCATTATGTTTGAACAAATCGGAATGTTAGTTTATATATGATTATAATTTATTTGCCTTACCTATAATAGGAATATGGTTCTTGGCATAAGAAGGATCCAGCAGCGAGTAGAATCTTCCAGTCCAGGGCGAGATTTTACCTGTGGCGAAAAGTGAATTGATATTAACATCAACTGGTAGGTGTTTAATAAATACTGCATATTAATCCCCCTGAGGATTAGAGCTCCGAGCGTAAAATTTACTTGTAAAGAACTGGAAAAGTACAATGTAATTCTAAATATGTATTTACTTAAATAATATTATTTTTGTTTCAGTGAACCATGGGTTTAGGGTGATGTTTGTGAACCTTAAAACAGATTGATCATAAGCGTTAATAACTGGTGTTTGTAAATACTTGGCCAGACCATATTATAAGGTCGGTGGGTCAGTAAGCATCTGGTATTAATAGCTAGAGCATCATATTGCAACAGTGAGAAGGTTACCAGTGATGGTGAGCGCGACGACGGCGGTGCCCAGCGTGGCCAGCAGTGTGGTGAGCAGCGCCTTGAAGAGCAGCTCGAAGTTGGCGGGGGACAGCCGCGCGCGCAGGTACTGCGCGAACGCGTACAGCTGGCACAGCCCGAACGTGCCCAGGGCCTGCAGGCAACACAAACGTGCCATGTTCTAACTCATGCTGTGTACGCATGGCAGAAAACACATACATTCTATACTAATCATTTAGATTGATTTTAGCAAGAAATTATTCATTTAATGTATAAATCAACTTTAATTAATTAGCCTTACTGGAGAACTGATGCAGGCTGACTATAATAAATCAGAATTTAATACCTGCTTGAATGTTTAAAATTATAATCAATCTCTGATTCGAAACCCTTATTTTTTCAGAGTGTTACCAGATTCAGGTATTAATGCATAAACATAGACAGCTGTCTACAATTGCATCCCAAACACAGTTGATAGTCTATAACTTGATATTCTATCAATGCTGCCGTAATAAAAGAACTTCTGGGACAACCTAACAGAAACTGTATGGAAAAAGGGAAATTAGTGCGAAACGAGTTCCATTTGCGCGCCACTACTGCAAGAGCATTATGAAATGTGTAATTTACCAGCATGTGCTCAGAGCTCTGCACCGGCTGGAAGCCGACGAAGGAGATCTGCATGGAGAGGATGGTGCCGACGCAGTAGAGCGCGCTGTAGGCCACGTACACGCGCGCCGAGAACCGGCCCAGCAGCATCAGCGCCAGCACGTGCAGCGGGATCAGGTTGATCAGGAACACGTAGCCGCCCCACGACGACACCTGCAGCAGGACACTACATCAACACGGGGCCAATACAAAACGGCATGGCTATATTCTTTTCAGTTAGGTTGTTAAATCACAATAAATATATTTAGATTTCGCAAATGTAGCAGCATTGAATAATGCTATTTTATTTCGTGGTTTGTTATCGTTTCATCGGCAATTACTAAGTAATATTTGTGTTGCTTTTCTTCCTATTATAAAGAAATCGAAGATGACGCAAACGCAATAATAAATAAATTGGCGGTAACAGAGATATTTGGTTGCACAGCGTAAATTATCCTAATGTCTACTCATTGATGTAGCTCAGCTAAAATAATCAAACATTAAATTGTTGTTTGTGGAAGACTAATATATCATGTTGTGACATCTTTAGTGTGAAGTGCACTTAATTACCAATAATAGCAATACAGCATAAGCATCTAAAAATGATTCATATATTAGTCACTAATTTTAATTATGTGCATATAATTGCCTAATCTCATTCTCGTATCTGTAAAAATGATCTCCAAAACGAATTAACGAAAAAAAAATCAATAATAATATACAGTTACTTGTTACTACTTGGATAGAATTTAATTTCGCTCAGCCTTTGTAATATTTTTGCCACTTTAGAGACATTTCTGCTATGATTACTTGGACACTTAATATATCGGCGGTCGATAGTAAAATCCGCCCGATCGCAATATTCCTGTTTAGTATTGTGATGATGATGATGTAAGATAAGATAAGTTAGGTAGCTTCTGATGCCTATGTGCCTGATATGGTTTTTGAATTAAGAAGTAAGTGTCCATCATTGGTGTCTGTCAGCTTAAAGTGTCCAACATCGGTGCCATCATGCGATGGCTATCACCTTAACATTACAAATGAGCGAATTTCGTTTCTCTGCATGCCATTTGACAATTTGATGCACTGTTGTCGACATTTTACAATCTAACAAATAATAGTATGTTAAATTATAAGCAATATGTTAGAATTCACAATCTATGAAGAGATTATATATATTCTCCTGAGTTTACTATTTTTACAATTTTACAGTGATATAGCTTATTACTACTCTTTTCAATTCTTTGTTAAGATATAAATGCAAGGAAATTAACATAGAGTACTGGATGTATAATTTTGGTATACATATTTACATATTACAAATATTTTATATGAAACAGCAAAAACTGAGAAGCTCACACATACACTAATCAGGGTGAAGGTTTCATCTTATTGATATGTGATTGGCATTTAAGACTAATGCTATTGAAGCATGAATCTTCATTTTACTGACCAATCAGAAACAAATAATACACAATACAGTTGTTTATACAGAAACATCAATAAATGGCAATTCATGATAAATTAGTAAACTCATCAGAACTATAATAATAATAAATTTTAACTGCTGGTACAGTTAAACCTTGGCATAGCAGCAAAAGTACATGACTAGCTTGACTCCTTTTTGAAAAAATGGCTAGCTAGAGCTTTTGCCCAACAGTGGGACAGTATAGGCTCAGAATAAAGGAATAAATAATAACTTACCATATAAAAGTATGCTAAGGCAGTCATTGTAGCCCACAACAGAGTTCCAGTGTTAACAGCTTTGATCCAGAAGTAGTATGTAAGCAACATGCAGAATATAGCAATTCCTTCATTGTCATAGCTCCCCGCCACTGAGCGGCTTATGTAGCCCGGGACTATGGCAATCATGGCCGCGGCCACCAGCCCCGCACCTTCATCCTGCCAGTCAACAGTTCACTAATATTATAACATTCATTAGACATTTAAAAACAAAGTGGAAAGATCAAGTATAAAAATATCAGTGTCTACTTTTTATGATTTAGCTACCTAAATAGACAAATACAAGGAGTACAGGTTGTTCTGGTAAGGAAATAGCTTTATATTTTATATGATCTAAGTTTAGTACTTGTATTATTGTATTTAATATTAATCATGTGTGCTTACCTTCAGCTCTTTGGTCAAAAGATATGTGACTATGGTGGTGAGAGATGAGAAAAATGGTGCAAGAAACACACACACATTGCGAATGTCAATAGTGATGTTCATAAACTGCATTATGTTGTACAGGGTGGCTGATGTGACCATTAAACCAGGGTAGATAGTACCTGTGGACAACTTTTCATTTTATTTCAAAACATATCATAATAATAGCTTTATGTATAACACTTAGTTCTTCATTTTTATACAAAACTTTATTATACACTATCAGAGTTAAAACAAAAGCAAAGTATCTCACCACCAATAATCCTGCCTAAGGGATACCATGCTCTGTCATCAAACCAATTGTGAAACTTGTAGAAACCTTCTTCAGTGAGATACCTAGTAGTTCTGTAGTTGAAGTAAGGATCAAACTCATGGATAACACTCTCAAACCGTAGCACAGAGAACAGACGTGTGGCAAATGCTGAAAGCAAAAGTGCAAACTGTTAATCAATGCTGGCTCCTTCTCAGCTTATCTGACAGAAACTGCCTCTAGAATATTGAGTTCAAAATGTCACATTACATATTAACTAATTTGTCATTTCACAAATACAGGTAGTAGGTATTAATATAAAAACAGGCTTATTTTATAAAATCGATGTTTGGGATTGAATTTACTCGACCCTCTTCTTTAAATTGTCATATTAGAGCAGCATTATTTTTGAGACCACCAACATGACGAACATGTTCAACAGAAAGTGATTATCAAAGTAAAGATGAAAATATAAATACTTACACAAAATCGCTGCCATTGACAAAACAGCCAATTTTATAAAAGTGAGTTGCTTATCAGATGAAAGGTGCGGCAATTTTGCCTTAGATTGCGTTTCCGCAGACATCTTGGTTATATTTCGTTAAAGAAGCCCTTTATAATTTACTTCACGTATGTACATACAATTAACATTGGAAAAGTAGTTTTTCGCCGGCAACCTAACACTCGGCTTTTCCTACAGACACACCGACGCACGCAAATTGACAGATCCCAGGCGGCGTGGCAAGCATTGTTGCCAGTAAGCAATAAAAAATCTTAAGCTCTGACGTGTACACTAAATTGTACTCCCGTTACGGTGTGCAGTGTGTACAGAGTCTGTGGTGTACAGTTTATGTTTTTGAATGTATGTCTATCATAGATATACCATTTATCATCAATATCATCATATTCATCATTAATTATTCCTCCGAGATGTCTATATAGGGTGTAAAGATCGAATGCCACATGGATGGCAACTGCCTTTAATAATGTAAATAGCACATTCTGTGCAAATGAGTCTTTCCTTTGTTTATAAAAACAATAATTTCTGCATCAATTCACAATCTTTAACCGACTTAGAATGGTTGTGGTCATTGTGATGTGTAATGGTGGCTACCTACTTCCGATTGTTAATGGAAAATATTAAAACTACTAATGCTGCCGCCTCACATTCGCACGAGTAGCGAGGCGAAACACGAGCACGCATGTGTACGCGGACGTCTCGCTATTTCTCTCGTCCCTCGCATCGCGTTTTTGTATAGGCAAAGTCTCGTCGAACTTTACGACGAATAGCGAGGCGAGTGACGAGCCAGCGGTGCTACAGCGAAACACGATATTCGTAAATTTCGGACGTTTGTCTCTGTCACTCTCATGACGCCTCAATTGGAGTAAAAGAGATAGATGCCCGAAATATACGAACTTCGATGTTCGCGGTACCGGGCCAGCATGTATAATCGCGGAGTATGAACTAAAAAAAATATTGTGGTTGGGTCATAGACAAACATTGTCATTATTCCTCTCATGTTCCTTCTAGGCTTGGGCGGTTGATATGTGGTCCGCAAGTGGTCCGAATCAAAGTGTCAGAATGAATACAGCTGGTGTGCTGACAGTGACACTGCTGACTGACCCGTCATCTTTTAAGTGTATATGTAATATAATATTATTCTTTTCTTTGTTATTTTGTATATAACCATTTACTTTTACTAACTGTTGTGGGTTTTTTCCGCTTTTGTCATAATACTTACACGTTCTTATTATGCTACAATATTAGCATACATATTTATAAATCGCAAAGAGACGGTCGGCACCGTATATTCAGTGACTAATCTCCGAAAGCCATCTCAGTTTGCGGGAACGTGCATTTCCTTATAAGACTAAGAAGTAGCAAGTATCGAACTTAAATAATTTTATGTGATGTCCGACGGCGACCCGTCACTCGAAGAAGATTTACCAAGACCTTTACTAGAGAAGGTTGAGGATAATGTGTTTACGCCAAAGATAGCAACTCCTATTTACGCGGGCAGTGTGAAGTTGCACCACAAGAGGTCTGACGCGGCGGAGACGGAGGCCTTCCTGACGGACGCCCAGCGCAATGACCTCGCGCTCCAGCAGCTACTGCAGGATGGAGATGGAGAATTTAACCAAGTAAGCGGGTGCAAGTACTAAAGTTGTTCTTAGCAGTTCTTGAATTTCATCTGAGTATACATCCAATTTTTATTATTTATTTGATAAGATACAGTTCACATGATACTGGGTAGGTGCCAAGTGGTTAGTTAATTGTTCAATATTGGATGTACTTTAGGGAAAAATATACAATCAACAAAAAAATACCAATTAAATTTGGTCTGAGTGTAAAACTTAATTTGGCTATTTCAACAAAACTATTGGGAAAGTATTGTTTTTGCAGAAATGTATTGTCTACATGAAGTTGTGAATATCAGACATGGAGGAACATTATTTTAATGGTAACAATAATAAAATCTTACAATAAATTGTATTATATACATATGAGTTCATGGGAATTTTCAGAAAAAAACGCACACAATTAGAATGGCTTGTAGAAAAGTTCAATTATGGCAGATTTGTGACAATAATTAAGAATAAATAAAAAATTTCGCATTTATGCCATGTAACATTGTTTAAAGTTTGTGAAACAATAACCAAAAAGTAATTTTAAACACAAAACTATCGTGAGATTGCAACATATTAATTGTATAAAAGCTGGTAACTCTGGGGGTCTGCATTGGTTCGCCAACGTGATTGGCTCATGATTATGTTTCTCGTTATGGAGTGAAACATGTCGAGCAATATTTGACTTATATATCGTGAGTTACCTTCTTTTATACAATTAATACAAATCTAAGTATTTATAGAAATTTAATTGTTAATTCACTAAACTGACATAATGTAACTGGTTTACAACTGGTGCTAATTGAGTATAGTATTTTCTGAAAATACTCATGTTCTATTCAAAATTACAACAAAGACATGAAAAACATTAACAAAATTATATTTCCCCTGCAATTTCGTCTGATATTTCATATATTGCCACACATTAAGCAGTTTGCAATTTATTTATTTGTAATTTAAGTATTTTTAAGTAAAGTTGCAAATATTTTAACTGCATTGAGTGTAGTTAAGTGATTGTGACTTTAGCCATCTATATTTGTTTACGTTAGTTCCACAATACCTCCTTGTTGTATTATTATCTTATGGTATGTGTAAGTATGTTATCAACAGCCTATACATATATGCAATCTGCTATGAACATTATGTCAATACATAATGTTCTATAAATATTTCTGTATTTATTTATAGTTGCCCATTTGCCCAATGGGACTCAAGATTTTGCCTCATCATCCTAATACTGGTATAAAGTAATTAAAATTAAATTTAAATCATTTTTGTTATTATGTAAAAATTTATTGCTTTTAATTATATTACTTTATTACTTAAGGAATTACAAACATTGCTTTAGTAAACATACAATCTGGAGATAGTATGTCTGATTCCCATGTTCCCATGTTATGTTAATATTGTTTCTGGTCAACCAATTAATTAAGGATTTTATTTTACTACTATATAATATTAGTTCTGCTTCCTTGTATTCCTTTTTTTCTGAAATCTGTAAACAACAGTATATTTTATATGGATTATAAGATTGAGGTTTAGGGTTCAAATCCCTTGTGGATATTGTGGGTATCGACGAGCCAAAGGATACTTGATGTTTTTATGTCATCAATCTTAAAAAATAGTTAATTTATTCCTAGTTCAGGGATGCCATACAAGTTACAGTCTGAATCATGGCATCCCAGCCTTACCATGACCATGCCTATATATTGTCTCTATATATTGTAAAAACCATAATACCTGTAAACTTGAAATGTGTGAATTTACATACATCCTACCCTACTTTTACAATAGTCACATTAAAATACTTGGTTGTCTCTGTCATTGTCTCCATTTTTATGACAGCCCTATCAGTTCCAGTTCAGTTCCAAGTTCTAATGCTCCACTGGATTAGACAGCATTTATCATTGGGATAAATGTTTCTCGACAAAGTGGCTTACATGTCTGGGAAATTTATTAGAGGTTCTAGTAATAATGTCAGAACGCCATTTGATGTACAGATCACGGTTTATTACGTGGTGTATCGGTCCCAACCGTCGGGAATTATTGTTCCTAATCAGATCCAGTATTGAGTGGAATACCAAGTACCTAACCTCCATTGGTGAAAATTGTAAGTTTCAATGCAATAATTCTATATTAATATACAGTGAACTGCCTATTGATTTCTATAGCTGTTTTTATGTATGTATCTTGGAGGTTGGAGGGAAGTTCGTTTTTAGTCTGATGCTGTTAATTGGCACTTAAGGTCAACTACCTACCTTATTAATTATTTCACCTCATGCTAAGAAAAAGTTAGATTGGTAGCATATTGAACTGAATAGGTACTTATTGTAAGGTGTGGCAAATGCCTACCGCACCTAATCGATGTAATTACTTTCGGGTAGTTCGGTTGCTTTATGGTTTTGTCATGCAAATCCCTAGTGAGTGATTAGTGTGCGCTTAACTGTCATGATGTTCCACTGTAGTTTCATGTCGTCCACATGCCAGTAACGTCACTCGGGCATTTTAAAATTTAATTACATCTTTATAAGTTCGTGAAATTATGATGTTTGTGCATCATCCCAATGTAGGCTGCTATGTCCATTACTTTGTCACTCTATTCATCACTCTATTAATAGCAAACTGCTATTTTTTTGTGTTCATTACATATTCTCAATTCGGAACATTCGACCAAGTTTTGTAGTGCAGATAAGCATGTACACATCACGGCGTTGATTACTAATCAAACATTAACGAGTCAGTTTTACAACGAAAGAAGTGCCAAGGTCAGTAGATCCTTCCTCTACTCAGTGGTGATATTCGTGAAGTGAATAGAAGTTTACGTTATGAACATTTAATTTATTAGGTACAATACAATGTGATAAAACTGATAACAATAATCAAATAGAGGAATACCATAATCCGACAGCAAAGATCGTAAGTTATTATTAGTTAGTAGGTATAAGATCGAAAATAGGTAGTGTGTGAAATAATATTTTTGTCGCCCTAGTGAAAAACGATATAGGTATGTTTCATACTAGTTGTTCGTCACTTGTACCCTTTTTCACTAGGGTGACAAATTTTATGATAATCATTAAAGCGGTGTACGAATAGGTATACCTACTATGAACATAAGTAAAATTTTTAATGAGTTCGATGAGTTTTTGGTCCTAAATCCGAATCAGAGCACCCCACTACCCACGTGGTCTTGTCTGCCCTGCCCCAAAAATTTATATAAAAAGCCGGAGACTTGTTTTACGAAACGAAATTAATGTACAAAAAGTGGGATTGTTGCCCTCTATAGGCGAACCATCATGATGGACATCGCCTAAAGAGATGCAACAAAGGCTTCGGATTAAAAAAAAATCGGAATAATGGCAATTCGGTACCTACATATACCTATTCGGAATTCGTAAATTTAAAGACAATCTCTACTTCTTTTTTCTCATACATTTTTTTTAAATGTCCTCAGCTTTTTCAAATTAAACATCTATATATTTTACAACCCGCTCCAGTTCGTAAACGGGCAAGTTAATCAAAAATATGTGTACATCAAAAATGGTTATTAAATTGGTATGGGTCGTGGTTCCGTTTGGAATGTTAGAGCGAGCGCGTTTTCTCGACGTTCCCATATACCTAAAGTTGCACGCTGCGGAGACGCCGCGTACACGTGGCGTTCCAATTACTACTATGGAATCGCCAGGAAAACGTCGAGTGACCGCCGCTCCTTGGGCCTTTAGAACGGGCGGACTGTGTGTGTGGGGAAGGTAGCCTGGGGAAAATCCATCAAGTCTGAAGGAAAGGGTCCCCAGGTCAGACTTGATTTGTCGGTACTACTAGAATACTCCTACTGAGTTTACGCTTCCAGTGAGATTGGCTGAAGCGGTCTGAACCTTATCTGAGTGGCGTGTGGTGGTATTGGCGTTATGGGAGTTTTGTCGCTGTTGGCTAGCTCCAGCAAAAAACTAAGCCCGACCGTTGTCCGAGTAGAAGTTTATTTCAAAATTACCTAACAACTTCAACGCTCATTACCGGAATGAATGTACTTCATATAATGTAATTCAAACATATAGCATTTCTGTCACTCTTTAAGCTTGTAAGTTTATCTGTTTTCCTCGAATGGTTTATTCATACTTATAAAAATAATTTCTCCGGCCACGATTACATTGACATATCGATACAATCTAAAAGTAGAAAGTCTTTAAAAATAACTAACGCGAACGGAAAGCCAGGTTATAATTTCCATATCTAGATTATTTAAATAACACATTGTCTATTTAATTCACTGTATTAAGATGTCACTACGTTGCTGTTTATAAAAACTACGAGGGGTAGATACAGATTACCTTTAAGTTGTTTCGTATGTAAAAGCTACATATATAGTTTAAACATCCAATAGGTAGGTATTATGTACAAATCTAGTGCATAATTGAAGGGATGTTTACGAATGCAACAACCAATAAAACTAATTAATTATTTAATTATTACCAGAGGTCTGAATTTTTGTAGCATTTTTAGCTGTCTATATAGGTAGTGACTTCTCGTTTATCGACTTCCGATTATACATATGTACCTATATCAATAAACACAGAATACAATATATGTAAAATATGATTATGAATTTCTACTCATAATGTCATAATACAAACATGCAGTCTTATTGCGATTGAGCGATCTCATTTCTAGTAAAATATAAATAGAAGTTAAAATAATATCTTATTGTTTCTTATCATTTGTGGATCTAACAATTTCAGCCAATCTAAAGTTAACTTAAAGAAACCGCCCTAAAGCGGTAACGCTGCCTTTTGTTTACCTCTACTTTTAATCTTGTTTAATATGTTGTGTTCTATAATTTATCGATATAATTAAAATTTTGGCAGTCGATAAATGAGAAGTCCCTATGACAGATCAAAAATGCTACGAATATTCCGACCTGATTATTACCCAGTAGGTAAATTGTCTGTTTCCCAATGTTACATATTACATAATCTCAGAAAAAAAAAATATATGTACATTTGTTTGTTTAATTAAGCAACCCTTGGAAAGAAAACAATATATATGTCAGGTAATATTTCTTTGTATAATTTTTGCTAGTAAGTTGGTTTTTACATTTTTAACCAATATCTATTTGCCTTAAATTAACTTTATCCCTTTTTAATGTTCAATTTCATTTTACTAAATAACTTCATTTTTTGTGTTTATTTACTGATTACCTTGACCGTCAAAATCCACATAATTACAATTGTTTAATATTGTGTTGATGTCTGGAAAGATGGGGTAGTTTTTGGACAATGTCTCTTAGCCATTCGTAGCCACTTCATAAACGAACACAATGTTACCCGTAACTCATATCCTACAGAAATGCTAGTTATGTTCTTTTGTAAACAACCCTTCAGTTACTTTCTATCGTACTTTCTCGGAAAAGTTTCATGCTTTCTCAATTAGAGTCAGCACCCATCGTATAGCCGTAGGGGTAAGTCACATCTCCAGACCTATATACGAGTACTTACTAGTATATAGAGTGGCTATTACGAATATTAAATGTTCCCGACAGTCTCAATTATATTTAGAGTTTATTGATAAAAAGGTCGTATTTTCACGCCAAACTCACGAAATAATTAAAAAAAGTTCTTTCGATAAAGTTCTACAAATAATTTCAAACGTACCTCTGGTATAACTCGGCCCACGATAAGGAAGATATTGAACATATATGGTTTAAATAACGATTATAACATGGGAATAACTTCAACATCATTTTAACGATACTAAATGTTAGTTACTGTTATATATCTCATTATAATTATTAAATAAATAACTTAATTATAATTTATGAAATATATTTGTTAAAACCGGGTGACATCTATTGGGACATTCATTAGGACAAGTCCTAATGTATATCATCCTGTCACTCATATCGTCATATCATTTACCAGACGACCGGTCTGGCCTAGTGGGTAGTGACCCTGCCTATGAAGCCGATGGTTCTGGGTTCGATTACCAGTTATTATTATTATTTGTTTTGAAATGACATTTATTGGGACTGCCAGCAAAACCACCTGACATTTACTCGTAAAATCGGATTGACCGAGGAATTCCCATATCTTCTGATTATTTTATATGATCACTGTATAAAAAAAACATATAAGTAACGAAAGTAAATGCGTCGTCTCTCAAAACATACGAAACTGTTTAATACACCATAAATGAGCATGATACCGCGATTAAAATAAATATCTTCTGTTGACATGTCGAGTACCCGAACTGGCACCTTATATATATTTAAATAATTCCCTATGATTCACCATTACCGAAATTATACGAGTACAACGACCAGAAAAATAAATAACTATCGCCACATTGCGAAAAACAATATTGTATTATATAATTATTTTATTAAATAATATACAATTATTTTACGACATACCTAATGTAGATTCAGACACAGTTTAAAATCAACATGGACATACAGTACAATATTAAGGTTACTGCCGCCCCCCACAGTATCTCGACTTTAACCCACAGATATGGGCATTACTAAAAATAATAATTCGAAATATTATTATTCGAATAACTTATTGGCAACTGATACATTTCTCTATACAAGTAAATCATTCAACCATTATTCAAATGACGAATAAATTAATCGTGACTGTATTACGATTTTCAAAAAAGTTGACAAATATATCGGTATACCTAAATCTTTACTGCTATGAGTATGACATCTTTGGTTGTTTATTCGGAATTCACTTTAAAACTATTATCAAAGCACACTGGCGTAGTTAACTGCTAAGAGGGCTAAGCAATCTTTAACAAGTGATAGTCGCAATGTGTCCACTTTTCTTGACAAAGGAAGCGAACGTTTTTTCCTTAATTAGTCGTGAGCGTGACTTTTATAAATTGTATCACATTATAAAAAACTTCATCAATATTAATCAGAATGATATAACCAGATAATTATAATTTTATATTTCTTTACATTAATATTGGTGCTCAGATATCTTCCAGTACAGTATTTATTAGATGTTCACGAGTCTAATATTGGTAAAAAAACATTGAGTCACTTTTTGTTCGGGCCAGACGGAGAAGGAAACGCAACAGAAGATGGGTGACCTGCGAGCGATGTCAGTGCTCAGCACCTACCAGGACACTATGTCCCAGGACATGAACACCGATCGGTGAGTCTGTCACACTTTTCGCCAACCACTTGCAAGAGGTTATTGTTTTACCTGTTAATAGTGTTTTTCGTTTTATTTTGTCATTGATCTCATAACGGACATTACAAACTATTTTATTGCCACCATTGTATAGAATAATGCTTGGCTTTATTCATTCGCCTTGATGGCACTTACGGTACATCTGGCCTGGACGCAAATTAATAACTGAAAACACGCCCTTTGCTGGGGGCCGATTTTTGGGAGGCATGCACTCGAATTCATAAAACTTTGAGGACGAAAATAATCGGGAACAAAAGTTCCTCGCCATTCTATATCCACGAGATGTATAATTTTGATACCCACGATTATTAATGTCTATCATTAATTACCATTTCTACGTTTTTGACAAAGTTTAAAATGTCACGATTCGAATACTCAACACTCAAAAATTGCCCCCAGATCCTGCTAGAAGTCGTACCCGCTTCGTACTCCATAAAGTTATTGAAAATATTCCATGTCGAAAATATTAGTTGTGTGTTTTTAAACGGTGTCTAATTCACAGTTACCGTTTATTAACTTTACACCGCCGTAACCATTTAGTGATATTCACTTCGACATATCTCACCCTCCACCTTCAGAAAATTCGTTTAATTGTTGACGTGTGTTGCCGGTACGAAATCAACGTATTGTTTGGATCATCAATGGATCGGTTGTTTCTGCGCTTGCTTTGCTGTTGCCTGCGATGTGTCGTGTGTTGTGTCTGTGTTACCTTCATGACTCGAATTGGTTGTGCTTCATAATTAGCAATGTTATTACTATCACGAATAACTTGCGAAAACAGCATGTTTAAAAAATGTTTTTATGTAATTGTGATGTATGTTATTAATAAAACAACTTTTACTAGTTTATTTAATATTACATCTGCATTTTATCAATTTTACTAATTACGTACTGTGGCACGGATTAATTAAGGAGCACTATAATTTTGTGCACTAATTTATTGTGATACGAATGTTGTAATTAATGTTTAATTATAATAGAGCTAGGCTAGCCATGGATAAGTATTCTAAATATTTTCAGATTGCTCTAGTTAGTAAGCTAAGACATCCTAATAAGTGTTAATAAGTTGTAACACTAAATTCGGGATTTGTCTCATAGTTATTACTTATTACTATATTGGCTGACAGACTTTACATTTATGGAGTCCCTGGCTTTTGTTTCGTTATCGTCATCGAACCGAACCGATGGTACGAAGTACCATCACGCTTGAGTCAGGAGAAGCCCAACTGGGGAAGTACCTCCTCCTTACAGAAGACCACAGCCATAATAACACTGCTACCTTTCAGGTATGTTGTGTGTGTTCCTGATGGTCAGTAAAGTTCCCAGAGCTCCAACCCCCCTTGAAGGACGGCAACGTGCTTGTGACTCCCTTGGTGTTGCGGGTGCCAATGGGCAACGGTAATTGCTTACCATCAGGCAATCCGTCTGCTCGTTTGCCACCTTTTGTTATAAAAAAAGTATGTTTTTTAAGCCCAGAGAACGACATTAATGCGCATTTTTAACATTAATCCTTGCAAAGGCCATAGCCGGGTTTCCATATCTAGTCTGCCCTTACTTCTTATGGACTCGAGTTATAAATATTGTACAATATAACGGGTACAAAAAAAAAATCGATCCCATAAGATGTAATGTAATGATATTTTTCAACACACATAATTAAACCAGCACTAACGGTATTTGCTACCGTTTCCTCTCAGTGTAATAATTGGACATATTAGTTATCAATTGAGTGACATCATCGCACCTACTCTACGCGTAATACGTAAGTACTACTTATGCGATCATTTAATGGGCCCTTTCTAGCTAGTACACGTCCAACGTGCATCCAGGCGCTAGTTCAGTCCATCTAACCATTAAAGGGGTGCATTGATTTGAATCAGTTTTCTGCTGCAGCGGTAATGATGAAGCTAATTTGTTAGTATCTCATAGCTCATAGAACCGACTTTAACTTTCAAACTAAAAAAGGATTACGAGCGAAATGAAAAGACAGCTTTCAAATATAATTTAAAATAATAATTTACAGTCTACGGACCTTAGATCATGCACATAGATAGATCTTGCAGACACATGCAGATAGATCTTGGCTCCTTAAGGAGTTGACAACATTTTATATTTTTATAAATGGGTCATACCTACACAAAAACTACAAAACATAAATCGTTTTTTCTATAGTCAATAGTTAACGGATTCTGTGAATGCAAGCTAAATATGATAGGTAGTGTTACGTAAGAAGGGGAGCGGTTTAAGTTGATATGTCATAGAATCAAATATTTGGCTTTAAACACCTTAATTTACACAATGTCCACAGGAATGACGCGAACCTAACTGACCTGCATGACCCAAATACCAGACGCGAAATACTTGAATAGATTTAAGTATCGGGTGGTTTAAGGTCTGGGAAAAGTAGGAAATGTTATAACCGGTCAAGTATTATAATCTGTTTTATCATATCAAAATCGATCGAGACCGAAACTAACCGCACTAGCCAATAATCTGTTAAATCCGATATAAGATATATTTGCATAATTTGATTATTTAAATCACGAAACACCTACTGCAGAAACAGGAGTGGGTGGAGGTGGAGAGGTAATATGATTAAGCATTTACATGTAATCACTGAATATATTTGGAAATATTATAATCAATGGCGGTTTATCGCTAACCGCTAACAGGCCCCCGTGTGTGTGCCACTTTTCCAGGTCTTCTTGATCTAATTTCATTCAGAAATGGAGTTAACGCACGCCACGGGCTCCTTTCAGAGGAAAGCGGCTACCAATCCGGAAACGTTATGGTCCACCTTTTGGTACATCACACGCCTTGGTGCGTCGAATGAAGTCGATATTCTTCACTAAGCTTGACGCCGAAAATGGCGCACTCCATTGCTCTCTGAGCAATTTGGACTTACGCCTCCTTAGAAACCGTCCATGTCTTGGCACCGTCTGCGATGGTACGGATATGGATGGGTTCGGTGATTCTTAATACATCAAAACGACAAAATGTTCTTTATTTTCGTGATAAAAGAAAATAGCATTTGACCCAAAAGTAGCATACAAAATTAACCTAATTAACATACTAGTACCTAGTAGTACCTAGTATATTATGTACGATACATAATATACTCGTGTATGTTCATATACCAGATTATACTTATTTTTAATACCTTGTGCCTTAAAAGGGTTCAGGCCAGCTCTATTAATTTATATTTTTTGCACATACGATGCAGACATTTTAACGTTTTTGGCAATGGCACGTACCGACAGGTTGGAATTTTGCTGGAATATCTTCATAAGTATGAATCAACTATTTTATGTTTCTCGTTGCCATGGTTACGTTTCCCTGGGTCACTATTGAAACCATAGTTTTATGGCATCTAAATACACAAAACATGCATATTTGTGGCAGCTATACCTATGTCCCTTTCATAACGGGTTACCTACCAAGCGTGTTAGTAGAACTCGGTGCCACATTTTCTTCTAACAAACTATGCTTCAGTTGTCTCCTGGCTGACCGGACAGAATAACAACAACAAATAATTGATAGACGAGAAAGAAATGGCTAGAATTAATCGTGTACAGTCTTTATCTAGTGACAATGTTGTAGGCTTTAACATAGTACCTACCATCAAACTGATACAGAGTAAAGATATAGTTCATAAATCGCAATAGGAACCAATAATAAGCATTCATTGATATAATTCAAGCTGATTGTCAAAACAATGTTACTATTGTGATCCACGCAGGCGCGTTCTCCTCTAGCGGTACTGCGTAGACGGCTGGTGCTAGAACACCATTAAGTAAGTTCATTAATTTTAATTTTGTAGGCAGTAAGGACCACTTTTTATAATATTAATTATTACGCCGTGGGAAAACATAAATTGAACTACCTATAGGTACTTTTTTGAAATCAAATAAAGGTATTGTAACCCTTGTACATCATTGGCAATAATTTATATTATTATATTATAGTCATACATATAATAGCATCGTAGTGAAACCTGGATTAAGTTGGCTTGAAGCACACATTGGCACCATGCGTTATTGCAGGGACAACGGTAGCGAAGCGTCCACCCGCGCAGCGGAGGAGTGCGCGTGCGGCGAGCCCGTCGTGCCCGACCTCTCCCCCACCAGCAATGGAAAACATACTGCCAACCATTGCTCGTGAGTACTCCGCTCTACGGACAAGCCGTTGTTTATTTTTCCACATGACCTACAGTACTTAAGTTCACCCCTATAACTCAAATATAGTGGATATTATATTTTAGCCCACGGATATTATACAAATATATATAGATAGACTTCTAAATATTATCATAACCATAACTTAATAAATTTTATATCAATGATATATATGATACATAGTGGCATATGATATATATGATACATACATCTGCAGCCTTAATTGGGTTTGTGCCCGAACTTAACATAACTTGAGCGCAGTTCGTTAATAGGATACTCGTACATTCAGTTTTAAGTCTACCTACAATTGTAAGGATACAGAGTCCTATTTTATTATAAAAATTTTCTTACCCATCAAATTAACATCCGCTTTGAAATGTATTTTTTTTGTGATATTGATATGTTTGGACGCTTGCTGCCAAAAGTCGCGATTTCACATCTTAGATCTATCAAAGTTTCCATAACGTGACCCCAAAAGTATCTAAACATTCATGAAGTGTGTATTGATACAAGTAGGTACGTACTATGAAGAAAACGTTTTGTAATTAAGTATTATGAATTTTTATGAATAAAGAAATTGGAATATGAATATGATTTATGAAATTCACTGTCACAGCATCGTGTTGGGTGGAATTATGAACAACCCGTCTCTGACCTTCAACGACCATGTCAAATCAGTCGACTTCGTGTTGGTGTGGGAGGCCGCTAAAGAAGACGCGTCCAAGCCGGAGGCGCACGAGCAGAGACGAGTGTTTGAGAACAATTTGGAGAAAGAAGGCCTACAGCTAGAGAGAGAGGCCCCGGAGAACTTGCACGGGCTACATTTTGTTAAGGTACGCAAGTTTCATAAACAGTTCTGGGCTCATATTCAGATTGAAGTCGTGAGAAAATATTGTTCACAGGTTTTACATATGTTTTAATTTTGTTTTCTGATTATATTTCAGATCCACGCGCCGCTATCAGTGTTAAAAGATTATAGTGAAATATTAAAACTTCGGATGCCTATGAAGGTAAGATATATTTACTACGTTACGGTGACTATATTGTGATCTATCGGACCAATCCGTAGTTGCGTATGCTTGTGCCTGTATTTAATACACGTAATATATGGTCTTTATTATTCTTATTGTTACCTATATGGTTTCTACCACTAGGCAGTGGTAGAAACCTAACCTACATAATATATACATTGCTTATATATTAAGCAATGTATATATTTTTAAGTGTAGTAAATGTCATTTACTATAATTATAAAAATAATAATTTAGCGCGCTTGACTAAGTACAATTATAATAATAGTATACTAATATTATTCAACATGTTTTTTCAATAGTAGAGTAGACCCATGGGTCTTCCTTGCCTTTAAGATAAAATTAATACTTAAATTAATAATTTTAACAGGTAATACTGATTTGAATATTTGTTTTATTGCGTAAGTAATGCCTTAGAGATGCCCTATTTCGTAGAACTTGCACGCGAATTTTAATCATTGCAAATTTTATGTTCATAGCGTCCATTATTTTTCACATCGGGGCACACACTAGGCATATCCTTGTATTTTTCATTTTTGATTTCATAGGATCCATTTTGTTTAAATTAAAAGATAACAGAAATCATATGAAATGTAAACTGTACGTCCGTAGGAATGCAGTAAGATACGAAAAGGTGGGAAGACGAATGCAATACTGAATGCTGCAATGTATATGTCGAAGGTATGCCGAAGGTGCGCGAGTGACGCGGGCTTGCCTAACAACGTGCGCTTGTCGTGCCCTCAGAGCTTCTTGTTGTCACAACACTACATGTATCATTCTATCAATAATGTACTAAACATAAAACCTTCAATCACTGGTAATTAATCTAATAGCAGCAGTTTGTTAACAGCTCTTCTCGCTTCAGGTTTACGACGTAGATGATACTTTAACATACTGGATTGCATAACGTCGGTATAACAGAGTATGATTATTAATATACACTACATGCTTGTAGCTTGCATCAGTTGGGTATAGGTACTTTATACTAAAAAATAACTTTTCACCTAACTAGTGCTACAGATATTAATATCATTGTAACAATAATTTCTGTACTAATTACGAGTATGTGTCATTTATACAATTTTTCGAATGTGACATTGAAAAAGTTTTGTATAATGCTGATCTAAAGATTCCCAACTTAAAACTTTTCATAAAATTCTATAATACTTGCTTAAACCTGTGTATTCAATTACATTAACTACGGGTAAAATTATTCATTCTAACTATGTATATTCTATTTTTTTCGCTAATATTATGAGCTTCCATCATATTTGCATATGTTGCACCATATGTTGCATGCTGGACATACATTAGCTGCTATGCGGTTACAATACCTAGGATTTTCTTAATCGCTAACCTTTATGCACAAAAAAGCTAAGCACATTAACCAATAAGGAAATAAATTAGAATGGTGAATGCCAGCTGCATGTAACATGGTATGAAAAATCTTAAATTTCGATCTTAGTATCTTTATTTAAAATTGGTATCCTAACATCTAGTTTTCAGCCCTCAAAGATGTGTCGGAGAAAACGAACAGCTTTGCTGACCAAATTCAAGCAGGCTGGGACCGCATCATGTCAAAGATTCGCGTGGACCCTGGCAAGTTTCCAGAGCGCAAGCATCGCCTTACGGCTATATACTCTAAGGACAAAGAATATCTGTAAGTTTATTTGTCCTAATATTATGAAAATTATTTTTAGTATTTCCTATATAAATCACAAATAGGAAATGCCTTTTGAAACAGTGGACGTCCCCTTTTTTCATTGCATTCCGGAGTTGGGAAAAAGATTTTTCACCTCACTCGCTCGGAAAACCTTAGTTTATAGGGCGAAATCTGCGTGGAAAAGCCTATTTTATCCGCTAGCGTGCAAAAGTCATTCGAATTTCGAAGCCGATGATTATAATTCTCTGTGGTGCATGTAACTTTTTTTTAAGTATAAAACTCCTTCAACGCGTAACTGGCGCGCTACCGCGAAAAACGATATTCGTAAATTTCAGACGATTGTTTCTGTCACTTTCATTGGAGTAAAAGAGAAAGATGCTTGCAATATACGAACTTCGATGTTCGCAGTACCGCGGTGAGTTCATAATAACCATAGATAATAACCAATCAGAAACATGTTTTTGATCACAGATTTTTAACTTTTTTATTTTTATCTACACTTTATTTTATGTCAAATAGGTTTTATTATATATACTTATAGTATTTCAGTTTAATTAACATATTTTAACTAATTAATCCATTAAATAAAACACGATTTCAATGTTTATCTGATAAGGAAATTGAAATATAGGTTTACATACTATTGTAATTTCTGAATGCAACCGAAATTTTTTTTTATTAAAGTTTTAAGTTATCACAATTCACGTACATTTGTCGAATTTCCTGTGCTAAGCTCTTTGAATAACGATTGAACTATAAAAATGAATGATTCTAGTAGCGATGCCGATATAATTTCCCTGAAAAATCGCGCGATAAGTTTTGATTTCTTGTTTTTCTTGCCGCTCGAATTTTCCTCGCTGTAGTGAGGTGAAAAATTGTGTGTTCCGCATGACTGCAAAATTATTTGGCGTCTCGTGTGTTGAAAGCCTCGCTACGGTCAGGAATCTATCTATGAACCATTCGCTTCGCTCATGGTTCAATCTTGGCTTCCTTCGCTTGCTCAGCTTTCAATTTCAACACTAGCGCCAAATAACCACTTTGCAGCCTTGCATAACAAATAACTATTATAACTTAATGCAATTTAAGAGACTCTTTATCGGGTAGCACAATTACAAGCAATGTTTGTTTTGGTTGTTGCTGCGGTACAGTCAGCAGCAGGAGTTGCCAACCGGGCAAGGGGTTGAGAATGATCTTGACACGCTCTTTTACTCTTAACAATAAAGTCGTGTCAAGCTCATACTGGATACCAGAGAGGAAGAACAAAACTTTATGATTATATTGACGATCTTTAACGTAATTACTGACAGTCCGGTTTGCCATAACATTTTCGTTTAAAAAATAGCGCAATGCAAAAATAGTGACAACAACTTAAACACTGAAATGTATTTTGTAGACGAGTGTGGTTAGTGATTGCTATAGCCCTTGTCTGTTACAGATTTGACACGACGGCGGAGTGTTTCTGGACGCCATCGATCCGGTCTCGTATCGTGCAGTTCATACTGGACCGCAAAAGATTCTCGGAGGCTGAAAATGACGAGTTTGCCTTCGGCATCGCCAGGCTCATCACCAATGGCTCTTACAGCGCGGCTTATCCATTGCACGACGTACGTATCATGGTCGCATAGTAGTAAGCCAACAGTAGTCAGTACATCGGCTTTAAATGTATTCCTGTTGTTTGTTGGCACAGGGCGACCTGAAGACCCCGGGATCCATGCGGCATTTGCTCTATACTGAGTGGGCGAGCGTCTCCAAATGTCTTAAATATCAACCGTTAGATTATGTGAAAGATTATTTCGGAGTTAAGATAGGTATGAAATTTACGTATTCTTTACATCATTTTACATAATATTTTCCTTCGGCATTCGGCAGGTATGTACAGACTATAAATTGGTGGTTAATTTGCTGACAGGATTGTACTTCGCATGGCTCGGCTTCTATACCAACATGCTCATCCCGGCTGCTATCGTTGGACTCATTTGCTTCATATACTCGGCGGCCACCGTGTTTCAAAACAGCCCAAGGTATGCATGACCTTAACAAAAAATAAAAAACTTTGTTTAAAATTTGATATGACGCCTGTGGTAATGGTTTCATGAATTGGTCCTTAAGAGGACCGCGGGCCTACCTGTAGTCAACTACTTCAATGAAATTTGAATTATTTTCAATCGGAACAAAATTTCATTTCTTATGTTCCATTATATTTTGAAACAAAATAAAACTATTTCGTACATTGGTTCTGAGAAGGTTACGTTCCTAAGGAAATCTAAAATTTAAATTACTAGATGAATTAATTTGATTTATTATACGCTTTCCAGCGAGCAAGTATGCAATTACAACTCGAGCATCAAAATGTGCCCGCAGTGCGACTACTACTGCGACTACTGGGACCTCAAGAACACTTGCCTGCAGGCCCGAATCACTTATCTATTCGATAATCCTACCACTGTCTTTTTTGCTATCTTCATGAGTTTTTGGGGTAAGTTGAAGCTAGGATAGGTTTTTTTCAAAGGGTAGTATATATATTATTTTATAAATTAATCACATTTATATATTGTGTATTACAAGAACAAATAGATTTTTATTTAAAATTTAATTGTTAGGATGCCGTTGTTTTCCTCTTTGCCAAAGGAAGTATCGACGTTATCGCGATTTGTAGATGATTCAGCCTCGCTGCGATTACCTAAAACGATGTAACGTCCTCGCGTTTTCACCACGGCTGATGGGAACCTGGCGATGCTAAAAGCGATAAAGTATAATGTACTCGCAACACGGGCTACAAAATGGCAAGTTGAGCCTCTGTTGTTGTGTGCGCAGGCGCGTGTTTTCTGGAGCTGTGGAAGCGCTACTCGGCGGAGATGACGCACCGCTGGGACCTGACCGGTTTCGACGTGTACGAGGAGCACCCGCGCCCGCAGTACCTCGCGCGCCTCGCGCACGTCAAGCGGACACAGGTGAGGGGCACTCTCGGTCTCGTGTACCATGTGTGCTAATGTTTACAAATACGATATAAATGGATTTAAACAATATTCGCTAACACAAAAACATAGGAATTTTCAAACATTGCGTCGTTTCAAGTCAGGTAGTGTAAAGCACCACTGGACAATATGAAATTTTAATACTTCAGAATTCAAAGTCGCAGCAAATTGATTCTGAAAGGTATACATGTAATATAGCCATATAATAATCCATACTAATATTGTAAATACGAAAGTTACTCGCTCTGTCTGTCTGTTACCTCTACACGCTTAAACCGCTGAACCGATTGGGATGAAATTTGCTATGGAGAGAGTTTAAGCTACGACATAGATAGTATGGTTTTTATCCCCCAACCACCCATTAAAGACGGGCATGGCTTGCCGACGAAGTCGCGAGGAAAAGCTATACATAGTGGTAAATACATATATTTGTAATAATGTATCAGAATGGAATGGACAAATAATTGAAATTTGTATAGCCCTCTTTGTAGTGACCAAGGAACTCGTCAATTCTATTAATGTATGCAGCTGAACGTGGTAACGGGGCAGCGCGAGCCGATGGTCCCGTTTTGGCGCATGCGGCTGCCGGCCACGCTGATGTCGTTCAGCGTGGTGGCGCTGCTGGTGTTGCTGGCGCTGGCCGCCGTGCTGGGCGTGGTGCTGTACCGCATGTCGTTGCTCGGCGCCATCGCGCTGCGCCACCACGACAACGCGCTCATCACACACAACCCCATCATGTTCACCACCGCCACGGCTGCATTCATCAACCTGTTCCTAATCTGCATTTTCAACTATGTACGTATTCATTTACTTTGTGTTTATACATTAGGAAGGTATAGCGAAGTCTCGCTCGCATCACAAATAAACTCGGAACCTTGGAAAAAATAAGTTAGAATTATTTTTAAACATATGATTCGCCGTTTTCACAACATCGAAGTAATTCATCTAAGCAGGAAAGAAGTCATTTGGAATTACCCATTGTTAGGTGTCCGAGTAACTGTGTAAGTTTATAAGCTGCCGATTTATATGTGAAATGTTGAAATAATGTTGATTAATGTGTTGTGTCGGTAGATATACCAGTGCCTGGCCGAATGGCTGACCGAGAAGGAGCTGCTCCGCACGCAGACGGAGTTCGACGACTCTTTGACGCTGAAGATCTACTTGCTGCAGTTCGTCAACTATTACGCGTCCATCTTCTACATCGCTTTCTTCAAGGGCAAGTTTATCGGCCGCCCCGGCGCCTACAACCGCTTCTTCGGGCAGAGGCAGGAGGAGGTAAATTCAAATTTGGGATGCGTATTTCAAACCGTAGTTAATAGGGTGCCGGAGACCCTATTTTGCAAATGTGCTCTGTCTATCCGTCCGAATATGTCGAAAGTAATTAATCAAACGGTGCTTACTTACCTAAGCAGTCTGCATCGCCGACTTATTAGTCTTATTACACATACTTATATGTATACAGTAACTATTAACTATAAAGAAAAACTATCTTACGACTCTTTTGGAGAATCGTTGCGACTAACAACTGGACTAATAAAATTGTGTACGGACGTAAGTATGGACGTAATGGTCAGCTTATATTTTATAATTGTGTCTATCTCTTTATGACATGAGTGGTAGTGGTGTTGTTTGTGCACAGTGCTCGCCCGGCGGCTGCCTGCTGGAGCTGTCCATCCAGCTGGCCATCATCATGGTGGGCAAGCAGTTCATCAACACGGTGGTCGAGATGCTCATGCCGTATTTGCTCAAGTGGTGGTACATCATACGCACCATCGGGAGGAAAAACCAGTATGTACTTGACGTCTCATACGACCCGAACTGATAAGACACTTAGCGAGTTGTTACGTTAACCGGAATAAAACATTATGACAGTTTAATAAAAGTTATCTTTTTATGTGGAATAATAAAGATCTTCCTTAAAAATAAAAGTTAAACTAGTAAAGAGTTGGTGCTGTTCGTTCGACGAAGATAAACGTCTCTCCCCGCGCAATCGGTTTGTTACTGTTTCGTACGGCTGGAATTCGCAAACGATGTGGCCTGGTCGCAGATGAATCTTACTTCAGCAGTTAATAGGAAATATAATGATTTTAATAACATGTCTGTTCTTGTCTTTAGGATTAAAAGCCCGTTGCAGTGGGTGAAAGATTTCAAGCTAGTCGACTTTGGTAACATGGGGCTGTTTCCTGAATATTTAGAAATGGGTAAGTGATTATAATATAGCTGTGGACTTTTATGAATTATGTATGTTATTAAAGGATCTAGGAGACATAGTTATAGCCTTAACAGAATCTTCAGTTTAATTTCATTACCAATTAAAATGCCAATTAAGCTAATTTTAAATAATACAGTATATAACAATACGAGACGTTACGCTCTAAACCCGTAAAAGTGTAGTTATATAAGAAATAAGGTTTTGGTAAATATTATTATTGTAATACGCTTGTTACAATTTATTTTTTTCCTTCAGAAAATGATAAATCTTTTCTTTTAATTTTGATGCATCCTGTATTAATAAATTCATTATTTACAATCTTAAGCATTGAAAAGTCAATGTTAAGATCAAAACCAAACGTCTGTCGAAGAAAGATTGTCAATGAAAATGGTAAGCCTACTTTGTTTGTCAATGTTATTAAGAAAAATAAATGACATTGATGATTGTAGATATCAATCTAAGATATTGATGACGTATTAATGGGCACTGTTTTCACGATAATTTCAACATAATTCGGCTGCTACTTATCTACTTTTAAAAACGATAAGTTGCACTTGATGAAATGCCTAAATACAACTATTATACTTACAGTTTTATGGAGGTATGTATTGTTGTTGTGACAAAAATATAACACCGCCTTGGAAAAGGTACAACTTGACAATTATAAATAAAGTGATGATTAAAAAGATCGGTAAACACTAACAGAAAGTACGAAATAGCATTAAAAACGTTATGGCCATTAATGGGTTAGATAGCATTGTCTCTCGTATTGATACATATCGTATAAAAGGTTTTGGGGCAATCTTACACAATTACAACTAAACATATAAATTTTTAGGAACTAGTAGGTAGTTTTCATAAAAACCAACATGCCACTACCAGTGGGTTGTGAATTAAGTTCCAGAAAAACGTACTTTCTGTATAGCAATTGTTTTCAATAGGCATATTGCATATTGCAATATTTGCAATACTTGTTCGCTAGCGCTAGTACCTGTAATTGTTCCAATTATTTAGATTTTACAAACCAAGAGCAATACCTAATACTTACTGTAAGTATTTAAGATATGGGCGCTTATGAAAATGCCTATTAACAGCTACTAAACGACCAAAGTCTGGTCTAGTGGGCAGTCACCCTGCCTATAAAGCCGATGGTCCTGGGTTCAAATCCCAGTCAGCAGGGCATTTATTTGTGTGACGAACACAGATATTTGTTGCTGAGACATGGGTGTTTTCTATATAATTATGTATTTATATGTATTATATAATTTATGTACATCGTCGTCTAGTACCTACAACATAAGCCTTACTGAGCTTAACGTGGTACTATTTATATATTATTTATTACTAGCTGATAAGCTGACAGGTCGAGTCGGCGTGTAGTACTTAGGAAGTTGTTGTGTAGTGTTGCAGTACGGCTTCGTGACGATCTTCGTGGCGGCGTTCCCGCTGGCGCCGCTGTTCGCGCTCATCAACAACGTGCTGGAGATGCGGCTGGACGCCAAGAAGTTCCTGTCGTGCTACCGCCGCCCCGTGCCGCAGCGCGTCAACGACATTGGCGTCTGGTACCGCATCCTCGACTCCATCGGCAAACTCAGCATCATCACTAACGTGAGCACAACCACTTATCTCCACGCCCGATTATCATTTCTGTTATGATTATAGCATGCGGTATTATACAATATAACGTGTTTCGTATTCAATTGTTTAACAGTCCCGCAATGTAATGCAACACACTCGAGTTAAACACTCGTTGACAGTTAGTTTCAAAAGCTCATATCGCGTAATCTTCGCAGTACATTACTGCTCAGAAATTTTACAAAAATTAATTACATATGTATAATAGGTATAAATAAAGAAAAACCTTTTGGTTAATTATTGTACTGGTAAATATGTCTGGTTTAATTCTTCGCCCATATTAGACTTACACACGGTATATTTATTTACACGGGAGCGATTATCTTTTGTCCCTTGAAATAGCTGATAGCTCATAGCTTACTAGCTCGCGGTGGGTCCAGGTTTGTCTGTGTTCGTCGACATTGAGTCGCTTTTGCCTTAGGTAATTACTTATGATTCACAATACAGAAAAAAGGTTTTAACCGATTGCAGGATACATGTAATGAGATCTGTTGGCTTCCAGGGTTTCATAATCGCTTTCACTTCGGACTTCATCCCGCGGCTGGTGTACCAGTTCGCGAACGCGGGCTCGCTGGAGAACTACGTGAACCACACGCTGGCCGACTTCAACGTGTCGGTGCTGGAGAACGTGCCGCCCAACGCCCGCGACAGCTACAACCAGTCCACCTGCAGGTCCGATCCCAGGCGTTGTTCCGAGTTCCCTTATGTTCGAAAATAGCTCTTGCAATAACGGTATTTTTTGTATTAGCTTATCCAGTCAGCGTCATATAGTTGGTAGCATCCAAATTAGTCAAATAGTTCGGTACACCATATAATTTCTATGGTGTACCGAACTATATGAGTACTTTGGATGCTACCAATATGACGTTGACTGTACCGGAGTTCCGGATTATCTAATACAAACAACGCCGGTGCACTCACTTATTATAAACATGGCATTTATGTCTACATAAAGGAGGCCTTTATTGTATATTTATCGTATCCTTATTGCTTGCCTATTTTGTGAATTTCTTTGTGTTTGATTTGCACGTCAAAACTCATTCGGCAAATTTAATTCCTGCGTCATTATCAGGGTTCGGACAAGTCATCGCAGAAACTGATATGGACATGGGACAAGACTATTATAGAGTCGCGACTTAAGATTGTTATTATCTAAAGCTGATATATTATTATCGTAATTTATAATATAAAATTTGACCTTTTTAGTCGCATGTCTGTCATGGATTTGTCAAAGTGGCATGCTTGAAACAGTTTTGTGGTGACAATTTAAACTAATACAATTATTTGTTTTTTTTTCTATGGTTATTTATAAATCTTTTAAATATGGTGCAAATACATACAATTAATTAGGATTAAGGACTACCCCGAACTCTGTTATCAAGAAAATGTCAAGGAAATATTGTGTACAGCATGTGACATTCTTATTAAACAGTTAAAGAAAGATAATATTGATATAAGGTCAAAAAATCACAAATTGAAGACAGTTCCGCAAGAAATTTCTTATGAAACTTTTTGCATCGATTTGTTGATGTTCCTAATTTCTGCTAATATTCCCTGGCATCAACTCAATAATTCACGCTTCATGCTGAATTCTGGGTTGCAGTAATAAATGTCATTGAAAAATAGAATTAAATAACATTGTACATAATACGATTCTATTGATCTTGTTCTAAAGCCGTCTTGCGATTGTTTTGCGATGACTTGTCCGAACCCTGGTCATTATTGTACACAAAACGGTATTTTGTGCTCTTGAGACTAATTATTCAGCGTGAAGTAAATAACTTATTATAATACGGTGTTTAAGTTCTTTCAATTATTATTATAGTATCTGTTTTAAGGGAAATATATACCTTAACATAAGAATGATGAGTTCTATCCACAGTACCTATTCATATAATACGAATACGCACTAAACCGTGATGAGTGGCAGAGAAGAGGGGCGGCCTTTGCCCAGCAGTGACACAATCTAGGCTAAATAAAAATAATAATAAATAATTATCTCGTAGTTCAGTAGTCTAGATAATACGGAGAAGCGTGATTTAACGATATCTATGTCGTAGCTTCCCGGGCTACTGGCACTCCGGCGAGGGTGACCACAACTACGAGCGCAGCAACCTCTACTGGCACAACATGGGCGCCCGACTTGCATTTGTGGTGGTTTTTGAGGTTAGTATTACCTTTACTGTGGCAGTTCTTAATTATTATTACTAAGTATTTCCTGATTTAACTTCAAATTGATCTTTGCTTCTAGTCATTTATCGACTAGTGCTTATAACTCAATAATATTTCGTCGCTTTATAAAAATGATTCAGTAAAATTATCAATAAAAGTAGTCTTCAAGAAGTCAATCTTTTAGCTCTTATTCCTGAACATGTGTGGAATACAATATCTTTTTTTGCTGCTTACTGCACAATTAGTGAATTCAGCTTAGGTTATTAAGAATATTTTGTTTGGCACTCAGAACGTAGTGGCGCTAGTGATGATAATAGTGCGCTGGGCGATCCCGGACATGTCGGGCGACCTGCGCGACCGCATCCGGCGAGAGGCCTACGTCATCAACAGCTTTATCCTGGAGGAGACTCGCACGCGCAGCGCCGCCGCCCGCGACGCCCCCGCCGCCCCGCCGCCCCGCCGGCGACGCCTGCGCCAGGCCCCAAGGTCACATCCCGCTCGACACGCCCGTTTAGTTAACACGCGGTCACGGTATTGTATCTGGCTGAACGCTTTTTATATAATCTGTTGTTTTTACTAACACAGTTTAAGTTCACTGGATAATAAAAAAAAAAATAGAAGTTCATACGGTACACCACCCTCTTCCACGGTGTGTGAAGTCACCTGCCATGATATATTTTACCACGCAGGCGGTTACAACATGTGGCACGCTCTTGTTGCACTACGAATGAGATTGAGGCATATGTTTTATTGCGCTTGTCGCGTTCGGTTTTGTTGCTGGTGTCTGTACATTATAATTTGATGCGAATTTTGAGCGACATACTTCCAGTGAACTTAGACTTGAGAGACTGTGATGTTTGTGTTGGATACTACCAGAGTTGTAGGTTTGGATTGTACACCTATTATTATCTAAAAAGACGTAATAATATAATTATGTCGCTCCAACTCATTATAATGTTTTTACGTAACTATTAAGAGAAGTTGCTTTGCTCGGCGTTCCTTAATAGCTTATTAATATTGCAGTACATAATATGAGCGATATACACACTTGTATTGGCATATTAAAGTCGTATACAATCTAAAAATACTACCAATACTATGTACTGTGCTTGTTTTTATTAAGATTATTAATTATTGTGTATAAACATGCCATAAATATTCCGCTTGACTTTGTATGTATGTGACGAGAAGGCAAATTGTTCATATATTCATTCACATCCAATGCAGTCTTCATTGAGTTAATTGCGACGAAATAAACGCATTCACAGTTTTTGTGAACGTTGGTCGCAAGTAGCTTACATGTTTTTTCTTACTAAGGCTAGCTTCATACTGATAATGATTTGGTTTAAAGTAGTAACAGGTTCGAGATTCGCAGTGAGTAGTTCTGCCGTGAGTGAGTTACAAAGTTTTATCAAATAACTGCATGTTGGGATGATGTGTGATTCTACTAAGTTATTCAGATCACCTGCTGATTCATTGTACTAATTTTAACAAAAATAGTATTTAAAGATGCAATAAAACAGATCTAATATAAGATAACATGCACGAACCCACCCGCTACCTCACGTATTGTGTAGGATCTGTATCGCTTTCACATGAGATCAGTAACAGACGTAACACCCCACGTGGTACACACAGCAACACTCTTAGCCGTACCTTGTTATGTAAGGTATAATAACACCAGCTCTGTTATTAATCTAGTAGAGGAAATGCACCCGGCGTCAATAATGCTCCAATAGGTAGGCACTTATTTATTTAATCTTAATTGAAGTATACTAGAAGGTACAAATGGCGGACTTCTTTTTATTCTCTACCAGACACCAGGCATACTTGCCTCGAGAGCAATATATGTAGTTAAAATCGAAATAAATGAAAATTCCTGATTTTCATCGATATTCTTAAGTGGTAAGAAGAGAAGTGGAGAATACATCATCTGATTATCAGTAGATATTATCACAATAAAAATATGCAATATTAACTGAGACAAGTAACGAAATTAAATACTGGTTCATGTACATGAGATTAATACTGGTATTCGACCCCTGCTCGAGAGTTGTGAAAATTAGTGATTACACACACAGCTACATAGACTACTTAACACTTGCAAAAAAAGTTGTGTAATAATAATTCAATGTAATAAATGTAATACTAGGTACATTACAGCAGAGGTTTGGAAAATGGGCATTACCGGCCAACTATTCTGAAATATTGGTTCTAGTTAAAATTTATAATAGGCAACAGCACCTACTCGTACTTTTTTGTTCGGATGAAATGAATGTTTAATCATTAACATCTAATCGTGTTTATTGAAATCGGCTTCTTAAACTTACATTGTTATTGTTTTGTATATTTACTAGACACAGGATTTTTCATAACATGGACAGCTATAAAAATGTTTCAACTATATTGCCTGGCTTTGATGCGATCCATAGACAGTATAGAAAGATCCTATTTTATATTTAGGTGGCTTGTTAGCAATCATTTGATTAGGACGCTCAATCAATAGTAATGACGCAATGAGTCTCTCTGAAAGGCAAATTCCACTGTAACTGGTCATTAAGTCTCGCTTTTGACAGCATGAATGCATTTGGCAGCCAAGGAACCAAGTGTGCGAGGTGTTCGACGATGTTCACACGCTCTTATAGAGTATACCGGTGGTGGCGCTGGTGCTGACTGTACACTCAAGGTCGTTAATGTCTGAAGTTAAAATATATTTATACACATCCCTTGATACTTGACAAAAAAGCTAGTTTAACATATTGTTGACCCCCTCCGGACTGCTGTTTAGACCTTGACGGTACATTACCTCAGCTTCAATTTTTAGTAGAAATATTGATTCTTACGCATGATTGGTTTTGGTTAAAAAAATTTTGCGCGAAAACAAAGAATATTCATATTTTAAGAGCTTTCCTTGAATTAGCTATTCGTCTACCTCGCGCATTATTTATGTTGATACATTCCGTTCTGTTCTAAACAAAAGGCGTATGTTCACCTGCTGGGACAATTAATCCGTGCGCGTCCATCGCAGACCAGTATAAGAGGTATCATCGAAATTCTAGAAAAAAATTTTAATGATTGGGCATACCTTGTGTTACTATATTTCCTAAATTGCTGGCACTGCTCATAGTATATTTAGGAAAACTTATGGATTTAATTAATGTATGTTAATGTATGTGAGCAGACCCTTGTCATATCCAGTAATGCATGAAGTAATAGTCGGCGTTGAATACAGATGAGGGCGAGACGAACTGGAACCAGCTGCTGTCGTCGTCGCTGTCGGGCTCGGACTTCGACCTGGCCGCGCACGGCGACCACCACGCGCTGCGCGCCATCACGCAGCCGCCGCCGGCGCCGCAGCCGCCGCCTGCGCACGTCTAACCGCACGAGGCCACATGCTTTAATTAATAAGGGCCGGTAGCACAAAATCGTCTGTGAACGTCATCTTAATAGTTTTTTCTTCACTTTAATTCCGGGTCCTATTGTCAAGATGCGCCGTCATATTTAAGGATTATCAGTTCGTGGAGCGTGGTGCAACGCGCCCTTAGTGGGCCTTGTAATTCATCTGCAGACTTATACGCGCTCGACGTGTTGGTTGCGTACGAAATGTCGTGCATCAAACAGCTTCCCTTATACAGGAACTGCGACATAAAGTGCGTGCATGAAATTTGTATCTGGTCTATGGTCTAAGGACCCATTTTTCTTTAACATTTAATGTCTTGCTAAACTTTTACACAATAACCCTTTTGGTACTATTGTTTTTTTTTAATGTATAATGAATAAGCTTACTAATGATGATGGTAGTAAATGTTCCCTCTTGTTCTGTGTCGGGTGGTAAAGGTCAGTCTGATTTCTGTAGTAAATTTGACCTTGAAATAATTTCTAGTTCTTTGTAAAGACCTCTTATAGTGAAGAATATTTACAATGAGAATCATATGCTAACTGTGACAGCTTGTGTCCGGTGCGGTCCTCGCGGTGGTTGCGCAAATTGAAGTAAAGATCATTCTTGCACAACTTTAAACTAATCGCTACAAAAAAGTAAGTTATAAAATGTCTAAATTAAAGTGATACTCAGCATAAATATTCTTCACTAAAATGGCACTAAAAAGTACCGTGCATTTATTGTGAGGACAGATTTACTATAAAGTTCAAAGTTCATATAGTATAAGTAGATTGTATATACCTATATAGATTCATGAGAGCTGGCACGAATGTACGTGTGCATCACATAGATAATATCATTCACTCAGTATTTCTTCATATGATTAATTATATACAGGTTGATCTAAATTAAATTAAATCGATGTTATCGATAGATGGATTCTTATCGCCTTATTAGACCTTTTTTTACATTGTAACTAGCTGTCACCTTTCGATTAATGACACAAAATACGTAAAATAAATGTACACTATATTTTTAAATAAGAATAATATTAATTAGCTACTAACGAATTTAACAAGATACGGTAAAATTACTTGAAAAATATAAACTTGTTTACAAAGTTTTAGGAGGCCCCTGTATGAGACGGGTTGTCACACTACCACTCAAAAATGACGATTGCCATCGTGCCAGCTTTCGTGAATAGAGCCTATAGCCTTGGCTGCGCTGCCGTTCGAACCTTGTTGTGTATCGATCAATACGTAACCTGATGGTTTGGCACTTTGCTAAACTACATGGAATATTTTTAATCACATTTGCGACTAAAATATTAAGTATAAAAATGACACTCTAGTTACGTTGTGGTGACTACGACAAAAAGTGATTCGCAAATAACAGAATCTCGAAAAATACATTTATAAAGTGTATTTCCTTTAAATTGAATTGTTTTTTTATTATTATTGTAGTTTATTAATGTAGTTATCTATATTACAGTTCAGACTTGTTATAAATATAATTGAATTTATTTGAAATTCGCCAAAGAAATGCCAATAACATAAGACGGGCATTGTAGCTTATCGAACATTTACTATGTAGTTTTTATAAAAGAATCGAGAAGCAAACGAGTCTCAAATTATTAATTGTATCTCAACGAAGTGAAATATGTTTAAGTCAAACGTATGACGATAATTTGTTTTCAAGTCTCGACTGTACACATTAAGTCCGGAATATCATATTTTAAAAATTATCATATTTGTGAAATTTTAGACTGTAGTGCATTTACCTAAATGTTGTATCGTATGTCCTAAATGCTAATCTAATATTGATACCAATATTAGCAGTTAAGTAACCATTTAAAAAAATAACGTAGTCTCGTATTCGTGGTGATGAAGCAACACGGGCGTGAATGAGCTCGGCAGCGTGTGAGCCGCCAGTCATCCACATAGTGCGCTCTTTATTTATGTAATTACTACGTGCAGTCTGTATGTGTGTAGTACTTGTGTCTTACACTTGCCCCTACTTTAATGTCCAAATCTAAGCTGTCAATCAGATCTGTATTCTCTGGTTAGTTGCATAATATGAATCTCAATTACGTTTAGTGCAATATATATTCTATTTACAATTAAGTATTATATTACTTATTTATTTCATCACAGATCAACACGGAGTACCTAATCTATTGAAGCATACATAATTAAGTAAGCGTGTATGTAAAATCATGTTTACAATGCTTTTAGCGGGTGTAGTTTTTTTATAGTAATTATCATACTTATTCTGGACTGCTGGAGTGCAACTGCACACCTTTTCAAAATCAGCACTAGTAGCAAAACACGTTGTTCTCTTGTTGCACGAATAACTAATCTACTGATTTTTATACATATAAACCACGTTACTAGTACAAGTAAGATGGATATTTTGGAAAACTGTTTCACATACAAGTATTTTTAGTAGACATATATACGTATTAAAATATTAAAGGAAAAATATACTCAAAGGATGTTTAAGTCAAACCGTGGTTACAAGAGAAAGGAATGTTTTTTATATTGGGTTTATGTACGTGTATCTACATATTTACGTCCGCCTGTAACATAGCCTAGGTAATCTTGTATCTTAGTGCTCAAATAGTCGCAGTGTTCAATTTAGGGCCTTATACTATGTACTTATTCCTACTCCTAAGTGTGAAGTCGTGTTATGTGTTTACTCAAATGTAGGAATTGTTTAAGTCGTGTGCAATAACGGTAAGATTTGAAACACCCGCGGAAAGAATCTGCACTTGTCGAACAAGTATTCCGGTAAAGACACTTAAATTAAATAGTCTTAACCGAAAATGAATTTTGACAGTTTTGACCCTTAAGAAATCCTGGAATTAACTACATACATATATATTTTTAAGATCTATACCCTAACTTAATGACCCTTCTATGTTATCCTAAGTATTTATCGAAGATAAAAGCTTGAGATTGAAGGTTTATGCAAATCAATGTCGTATCCGCCGGCTTAACTGTTAGTCGATTCGTACACAAAATACCGACCAATTTTGATCAAACCTTAACATCCATATTAGTTCCTGCATAGAGAAGCATTTCTGCAAGATCGCGCCTCAGTCAGCGTCATATAGTTGGTTGCATCCAAAGTACTCGTAAAGTTCGGTAGACCATAGAATTTATATGGTGTATCGAACTAAATGACTACTTTGAATGCTGTCAACTATATGACGCTGTCTTCACCTATCTTAAACCTTAAGGAATAAGAGACATATAGCTGGGCAGCGTCTTGTAAAGGCTTGTGAGCTGTAATCTCTCTTGACGCAATACGCGATTACATAAGACTTGCCATCACTACGCGGTAAGGTTATTTAGGAGAGGCGTAGCTATGTTTCGGCCGTCGTTCCATCGTGGACTCCGGCCTCGTCGTGTATGAGGCCTTGTACCTACTAACTAATTATATCTTCTACTTGGTGCTTTGTATTTTTAACCTTATTAATTTAAGTAGTACTTATTTGTAATTGTTATATTTGACTACTATGCAAGTTTAATTACTTGCTTTGGCTGTTTTATTAGTCCTAGTCAAATTTCTTCATTTAACTGATTTAAATCTAACAAATAATTAGAACGCCAAAAGTTGTTAGTACGTAGTGTTTTGTATGACAAAATCTTTTTCTATGAGCTTTTAACTGTGCTGTGTAATGTATATTAGTATACTAGATATGTAATTAGTGCATTAACCCTTTGAACGCCAAGAACACCTAAAGTTGTCATGCGCGTCGCGCCTACCACGCACAGATATCTATCTACCTAAGGTGTTATAGCGGACACTGTCAAAGCATTTTTCTTACTGAAAAATAAGGTTTATAATTAGTTCTTCACTAGGCGAGGTGTATACGTCGCATTTTGACGCGATTGGAAAACCGTTCAAAGGCTTAAGTCATATTGCAGTCGCAACGAGTTTATACTCGTAATATATATTTACCTAACCAACCAAAAATCTGTTTGTGGTACTTTTTAAAAGAATGACTTGCCGATTATGAACTTTATAACTGACTATTAGTAGTAATAGTAGGAAAATAGATTTTTAGCCACCAGAAGGTTTAAAGTAGAAAGTTTGTAATAAGAACTTTGGACATGAATTTGTTTGTAATTTAGGTTTAGGTACTATGCCTTGTTATGCGTCTTATTACTGGTACAAACGTTGCATCCCTCTGTCCTCCACTGGAAGCCCAAACCTATAGTTATATATAAAAACCGCTTATCTGTGCGGAAAAGGGCAAGTTATATACCCACATTAATGAAATTATGCATTTTGGTTGTTATGCATCACTAATGTCGTCAGCATTCATCGACTGTATGTATAGTTGATTATAAGGCATGTCTACATTTCTGATATAATATATATTATGTAGTGTGAACAGTTAAAATATAATATAAGTATTTAAATTTTATTGCTATAACTACATATGTATGTCCCTCAATTTAATGCTTGTTGTTTCAAAATTTATAGTTGAAATAAAATAATAAAAAAGTTAGTGTATTTTATTCCTATAAACTATACAGCGATTGCTATAAGATAGGTTACGTAATTTTAGTTGTGAACGTAACGCGTGTTATGCCAGAATTTTTTTTTCATACCAGAGTGGTTATACACAGATACATACTAGATTGTATTGATTATCGAAATTAAATGATAAAAGAATTGAGATTTGCGAAACTGAATGAATTAATCAAAAGGTTTCATTATAATGTACCATGTAGATTCATATTATGTCCGATACCTATAACTATGTAAACCTCGCCAGATATGCAGCATCATTAGTCGAAGCTGATGCAAGTTTGACGAGTAGGCTCTATGCATCATTTTAAATAGAGGTAAATTGGCTGAAACTGCTCTATACGTCTGCATGTAGCAACATTAATTTAAACTTATTATATTTTTTAAATAAAAACTAAATTATTAACTTTACTATTATGCGTTTAGTTAGTGCCAGGAACCGTTACATCCCGAGAATACACAACGTCCGTAGCGCGTTGCGAATGGACTCATGGGTAAAAATTGTGTAAGCTTACAGAATACACAGCTTTTAATTAGTAATCTCGAATCTCTAGCTCAGTCGAGTCGATCCTGATTGGGGAATGCAAAACCCCAAGTTTTTTTCACACAACCGGGAAGACTAGTGTCACCCAGGTATAAGGAAAAGAAATATCTAAATAATGAAAACATTCTTCAATTTAAGCACTTGTCAATTTACAAAAATACCTACTTTCTATACAGAACACTGAGCCTCTTACTACAGTTACAGTGCGTTACTACTTACGTACACAGTTCAGTTACTTACGTAGTTGGCAGGGCGAATCCCGTCTTGGAGATAGTTCAAGAGCAATAAATTAAGAGGACAGATAAAAACGAAGTAAAAGTTCCAGAGCCAGTATAAATTTAAGCTCGAATTCCAGGAGAAACAAGACAAGCCACAAAAATATTTACACATAGGTCGCCAGCGGCGTCGCTCTTAAATTACGACGTCGCCAACTCGTCGCAAGTTTAGACTGATTGGATAGCATTGATGGCGACTTCGTTGTGGCATCCTAGTGAGGCAAGGGGCAAAGACCTGTAAACCCCTAAAGGATTGCAACGCCCAAATATCAATATCCTATATTGGTATAGAAAAGTTAAGTGGAATCCTTTAAAGACCTATCTGAATATCTACCACCGCCCACTGATGAGACTTTTATGACTACCCGAAGCAGCAAAAATAACTCTGGCAGTTTTGTTTTAGCGGGACCTACAGCCCTAGTAAACAGAAAGATATATCACCGGCCTTCTAACCATTTCGAAGTGTGAAAGAGCCATAGCAGCTTGAGGATGGAGATGCAGGAGAGAGCAAGAACTAAATTGAAGGTAATGTACAAACCCCAGATATAATATACATTTAAAATATAATAAAATTAAACATTTTATATTAAATTTGCATCAACGATACCTTGGTACCCTATTTTTCTCAGATTTATTGTCGCTCGCCGCATAACCGCTTTTCCATACTTTGCTCCCACATTTTTTACCAATCTGGTCCACCGATGTTTGAAAGCTGCCAATGATTTAGGCTTATCTGATCGGTTTTTATATTCTTTCTTACATGACATCTAAAACATTTCAATTCCTCGAGCTTGGGGTACATTTGGAGCACTATTACGCTTGAGTATATAATCAATCCCGGTGGACTCCAAGTACTGGGTGACTTCGGACGCGTAATGACAAGGCGCCATGTCCGGCCAAAACACAACGTCGTCGGCGATGGTGTTTGTGTAGAAACGGAATGAATCGCTATAATTATGCACTCTTTGAGATAAACCTTACAGTTTATCATACATGGATCCAGTACAAATATAAGGTTCAGATATATTGCCGTTGTGGTCAATAGCTTGCCAAACGAGATATGTATTAAAAAATTCAGCCTTATGCAAGAGGGCGATTCTCTGAGCTGAGCTGTTTTGCGTGACTTCGGTGGAACAATTTTTTTTTTACTTTTTTAATGTGAAACATTAAATCCTAGATTCAGGCTTAAATTTAAAAAATATTGCCGGTAGAGGCCCCCTTGTAGACTTAACGGTTTTTAAGATATTTTCGTTTTTTAAATCACCGAAATCAAGTCCACCCACCGAAATCAAAATTCATAAAAAAGTTCAAAATTGGTGTTAAAATCACTTTAAAAGTGTTTGTATTTAAGTTTTTATCAAAAAATACTTGTCCATATAAAGTTTTCTTATTAAACTCAGAAAAATCTTGCATTGGAAACTCATTAACTATAAAGTATATACTTAGTTTCATATTTTCAGCCCAACGAGCTGATTTTAGCAAGCAAACTAGTCAATTCGGAAGAATCGCAGCCTAACTCTCTTGCATTTTGTCGGCGATGTCACGCACGCCCAGGCTTCCTCGCACGTACTCCTCGAATTTTATCGAGCCTGATAACGCCGCACATCCACCTCAGCATCTTCATTTCGGCAACTGACATGGTACGCAGGTGCTTCTGCGTCACCGCCCACGTTTCGCTGCCATAGGTTAAAACTGGTTTAATCATGGTCTTATAGATCAGCCCCTTTAGTTTGACCGGCATTTTTTTGTCGCAGGTCACACCAGTTTCTCGCCATTTTTGCCATGTAGCGGCTATTTGGTGATGAATGTTGCATTGCATTCGATGTCTCCGGACATGTACATTATACCACCCAGGACAGGATATTTGGACTAATTGCCCATAGATGGGTATCGGACTGTCGTCACGTGGATCTGGTTCTTTCAGGGACATGAATTGTGTTTTGGCAACACTCAACACCAGGCCCCGGATTGCAACTGGTCCTTCCATGAAGCGAGCGCTTTCTGCAGCTCGGTACGGCTTTCAGTGTATATGGCTACATCGTCAGCGTATATAAATGTCCACTTTGGCAAATCTTGTGCTTCTTTAGTAAGCGAGTCCAAAAACTAAGCAAAACAGGAAGGGGCTCAGTACTGAGACCCGATGAGCACCTTTTTTGACCGCTATTGCTTTGGTCTCACCCACCGATGTCCGGACCACTGATCGTGCATCCCTATACATGTCAGCAATGGTCTTGACATATTGCTCTGGGACATTTTTCTTTCGAAGGCTCCATCAAAGAGTATCCCTTGGAGCACGGTCAAATGCCTTTTCCATGTCCAGGAAAGCAACGAACAGCGGTTTTTTCTTCGAGCGATATTCTTCGGCAATTGTGGACAGAGCAAACATATTAGGATCGGTAGTTGATAAACCAGGTACGAAGCCATAATAATGTCTAGATAGTGAGCACTCTGACCTTATTCGGTTGTCGATTACTCTTTCGTAAAGCTTGATAGTATGGCTTAAGAGCTTGATGCCTCGGTAGTTGTTGCACTCGTACTTGCTTCCCTTTCCCTTGTAAATCGGAACGATAGTGCGCAATCTCCATGCCTCTGGCATTTTGGAAGAGAGCAACACCTGACTGAAGAGATTAGAAAGTAGCAACACACCAGTTTCTTGCAGGCATTTCCAAGCTTCCACTTCGATAGGTATCCATTGGAATGGGGCCTATTTTTGCAGCGCTTTCTTAACCTCATGTGGCTGTATTGGAGGTATGAGACCTACATTTGCTGCCATTTCCGGAAGCTGTGTAGCAGCAAGCGTAGGGTTTAGAAGTTGTTTATAGTAGTGATGCCAAGCCGCAATGACATCTTTGTCCTTAAAGAAACAGCTTATTTGTACTTAAAGTTGGCCGAGCACCCGCATCTGCAACACAAGCCTTCTGGAGCTTTTATATGCAAGATGGGTGCCGAGAATGCGCTCACCGACGCATCGAGGAGCTTTTTATAGCGGTGTGGTGAACACAGCACATCAATTTTGAAGAAGATGAAACCCGGGCTTACAATTTTGAACCAGAGCCAACATCATTGAATACAAAATGGCTGGAAAGTTGATGGCCAAATTTTTCTGGGATTGTCGAGGTATTTTGAAGATTAACTAAAAAGAAAGAGGGTTTCATTATCATGTCTTTAAACTAGTATGCTTTTAGCTAGTGTGAACTTTAAACTTCATAATTTAAACAGTAATTTAGGACCCAAAATTTCATCAGACGGAACTATAAAGACTTGAAAGAATAGAGAGTCGGCTCCAAGATTCTTGATGACCTTAAGCGTCTGTTATAGGCCCAGACGGAGAATATTTATCAGAAGGCACTGAACTTGATAGATATAGGTCAACGGTAATCATAACTGTAGTGATTAAATAGGAAAAATATCCGCAGATAGCATAACCAAAAATTTTTTCAAGTTGCGATTAAATATACGAGTATACTAACAACGTTGGTGTTAACATTAACAACATATTCAACTGTTTTAAATACAATTATAACATACAAACTATTTAAAAACAAACTATTAACCTGTTTTAATAGTCAACATTGATCACGGTGGCACCTTTTTTGATTTCGGTGGCCTAAAACGCCACCGAATCCACGGAGATCACACCCACTGAATTCAAATTTTATCGTTATTGAACAATTACACAAAAAGTAACCATTGTATTGAAAAGACTCACTGGTAACCAAATCACATACTTCTTGGCATGACTTAGGCACTGTTGCACTAAGAAAAGCACAAACACTGAACGAAACATTTTGTTCACCGAATTCAAGAAAACACGAAACCAAACCCACCGAATGATGAAGATACCTTTGCGAATTCTGCTATTACACTGTGAGCCTACGTCCGCTCTCGTCGGTGAACGCGGTGCAACTGAAGCTACCTGTGGACGCGGCATTGAGTTCCTGGTATATTGCTTTGTGCGATACCGCCAAGTTTCGTAAACTCCAGCGAAATCAAGGGTTGGCGCGGGACATGGCGAAAATATGTTTTTATTTAATAAGGGTAATTCATATATTATGTTCAGTGAAATTATAGTAGAACTAAACTAATTAAGAATATGTGAACCCATATTAAAAATTAATACAACATCCCCAACTTGAATTATAATTTTTTGTTTCAACAAATTTGGGTGCGGGACACGCCCACTGTACGTCAATTTCTGCAGTTTTTATTTTTTTTATAATATTGAATATGGTGTTATGGAATATTTTATTAATTGTCAAGATATAACAGACGCTGAAATATGTGTATGATTTTTTTCAAAAACATTGGGCCAAAAATTCACGCAAATATAGCCTCGGACACGTAAAAACGCCTCCTCTGAGAACTGCCCAAGACCCTTTGCGTATAATCCACAGCGTTTCGAGTGGTAGAGTGGAAATATTGCTTGCCAGGCACTTCGCACGGGTCCACCGGCACATGTCTCATCACATGTCAATAATAATTAATAAGGGTTTTTTAGGGTTCCGTAGTCAACTAGGAACCTTTATAGTTTCGCCATGTCTGTCCGTCCGTCCGTCCGTCCGTCCGTCCGTCCGCGGATAATCTCAGTGACCGTTAGCACTAGAGAGCTGAATTTTGGCAGTAATATGTATATCAATCACGCCAACAAAGTGCAAAAATAAAAAGTGGAAAAAAATGTTTTCTCAGGGTACCCCCCCTATACGTAAAGTGGGGAGTGATTTTTTTCTTCATTCTAATCCTAACGTGTGATATATTGTTTGATAGGTATTAAAAAATGAATAGGGGTTTACTAACATCATTTTTGGATCATGTAAATGTTTTCGGAAATAATCGCTCCAGAAGTAAAAAAAAGTGCGTCCCCCCCCTCTAACTTTTGAACCACAAGTTTCAAAAATATGAAAAAAATCTCAAAAGTAGAACTTTACATGAACTTTCTAGGAAAATTATTTTGAACTTGATAGATTCAATGGTTTTTGAAAAAAATCTATATATATAAAAATGAACCCCTATTTCTCTTGGTCACGCTATAACTTGCGAACGGCTTTACCGATTTGGCTAATTTTGGTCTTTAAATATTTGTAGTAGCTCAGGGAAGGTTTAAACGGTGAGAAAGTATGAAAAAAGATCGAGTAATATACTAAAAAACGAAAATATTGTTCCCCCATACAAACTTAACAACTCGAAAAAACTGTAAGCGCCGCAGGATTTCATACAACTTACGCGTTTTTGGTAAAATGGTCTCTGGTTTCACTCCAGAAAGACGGAAGCGCCGCAGGATTGCATATATCTTAGGCTTTTTTGCGAGCAAAATAGATACTTTATATTATTCCAGCACTAAAGTCGTTAAGGCGATAGTTTCTTACAAATTGTTAATAAATTAGCCCTTATTCCCTAAGATATGGCTGTCAAAATCTCTATTGAATGACAAGACACACTTCCTCACTTCAGGCAAACTTCAGGCCCGGTACCGCGAAGATCGAACTTCGTATATGTCGAGCATTTCTCTTTTACTTCAATTAAGGCGTTAAGAGTGACAGAGACAATCGTCCAAAATTTACGAATATCGTTATTCGCGGTAACACCGCCGTTTTATGTATAATTTCGCGTTTAGTTTTAACCGTAAATAAGAATCTGCACTAATATTCATCGCCCAATGCGACCGTCCCTTCCGTTGTCTTACTACTTCAGATGGGTACTGAGTGTGAGTGAGTTAGTGAGACAAATACGAACATTTCCGAGAAAATACGATAGGAAAGGATTATTCAGTACGTCTGAGCCCCGAGTGTATGTTTTTAACGTAAAGAAACGTCACTATCAGCGTTAATTACCCATATTACGAGTATATCAGTATCACTTACGCATTCGAGACATTTTTTACGTCAAAAGAAACTTACACTAGAGCTTCTGTACTTTAAGCTCGCGCGCAGATTCTTTCTGAATAATGGGGTCGGAGCATACATGCCCATACATTAGGTTGAACTTGAAACTGACTGACTGACTTCAAATGACGCTGGCTGGTTATCACTCCATGTTACAACCCCTTCTTACTACTCGTGGTGGGACTGAAATTGACAACATTTTTTCGAATTTTCCATGTATAGTTGGGATCTATAACTCATTCTTTAGTTGTCAGCGTCCTTTGTGGGCCCGTTTTTAGGGTTCTGTACTTAATATTAATATGTCAACAACAATGTATCAAATAGCCCATTTTTAACTCTTAAGTGGGAACCCTTACTGTGACGGACGAAAAACTACGGAACCCTACACTGAGCGTGGCCCGACATGCTCTTGGCCGGTTTTTTTTCAATATTTTCGCGTAAACTTTACGACATCCTTTTTTAGCACGCACCTCCCGATATTTAATGTATAGATATCTTTGCGTAGGCTTTTATGTTTAGGTTTTGTCTTTTTATTCTAGATACATAAGACGGATATTCTTAATTTATCCGCCACGGCTCTGACAAATAACGAGGGAGTTTGTTGAAACACCCTTTTTACCTTATTTAAGTTTCGAGCCGTCAAAACTACACGTGGTCATCCGTGGTATCCCGGCTTTTGAAATTTAGTTCTTCTGTTTCTTCAAAACGTTTTATTATTCGATTGAAGCTCGTTCTTCTAGATCCCTTTTGTGTAAAATGGTGTATTGTATCTATTTTACCATGACACTCATAATGTTGAATGACTCGCTTCGCGAGTAGTTCATATTCAATTCGTTCATTTCTGAAAATTTTGTGAAACCAATACGCAAATGCCAAATAGATTGACAGATTTGCTTTTGGCGGTCACCATGACAGTTAGATTTCCGTTTTTGAAAAACGTTTTTTCGACCAATACGACATTCAAAAGTTGTCTCTTTACTTCTGGGACATCCTTTATTTATGGGCGGAACAATAGTTCCTATGTATGAACACCAGCGCTGAAGTGCCGCTCTGTCGACGACACTGCCAGCATTATGCTGACGCCCAAACCTTTTGCCACAACATTGTAATTACCACTTGGCAAACTAGTTTAAGTCCGTTATCTACAATCTACAGGTTACACTAAATATAATAATATTAGAGCTGTAACTAGTTTAATGCAATGTTCCATTTTTGTGGTAGTAAATGTCTTTTTATCTTTTTTAACTAACTAAAGTAAAAAGTGACCATACTATAAAGACAATAGGACAAAAAACTGAATTAAGAGTTGAACTAAGCTGAAGATTCATTTTGTCCCCACAAACACTGTGGAAAATGGGACCGCCTATACAAGTGTATATATCTACACGTACCTAGTTCGTGCCAGTGCCGCGTTGAACCCGTACATAGACGGTCGTCGATTTCTCTCAATTTAATATCTGAATATTATTTCTCGCGCACCAACAGTGGTTCGGGTTAACTTTTAGCTATCAGTTATTAAAGTATTTCTTCTAATAGTCTTTAAATTTGTGACATGGAATGAAAATACGAGTAAGTATTAGCAATATTTTTTCAATCATTATCATCATAACATTGGGTTATTGCATTTTTTCGGTTAAACCCACAAGTTAGTAGTATATTTTCTGTTTTAACTGCCTAAGTAATATAATAATCACATTTTATACCTTTTAATAATAAATAAAATTTTCTAGATTATTAGGTATATGTACTCGTAAATAAAACAGTAATGTTTTTAAATGCCGATGTTTTGCACATTATTATACCTATACCAAAACAGGAATGAACAGCGTAAATAAGTATTATGGTAAATATTTCAGAAATATCTTTGAGACTTTCCCTGCACCGCTAGGACAATTTCCTTCTAGAAACGTCAGCGGTGTTTATGAAAAGGCGCACCGTGAGCGGCTACAGCCGTTTGATATGAATTGTACAAAATAAATCTGTATATTCTATTGGACATAACCGATTCGCGTGTGTTGGAAATAAGAAAATAACTGCGAAACAGGTTAAGATTAATAGGTACAATAAAGAAAATAATTTTATTGTCAATTTGAATTGTCACACCTACCTCGTTTAAGGCTCCGTATCTTGGTACCGTGGAATGGTGGCAAATGGGATTCGTGGAAATAAAAAAAAAATCGTGCTATGAATTTAAGAAGCCAAGTAACTAAAAATTGCCCTAGACGAGTACAGTAGGGTAGGCACTTAGTCGGAAAAGCTGAGAAATATAATATATCGAAATTTTGTTATTCATTTTTTACAATGCAAGTAAATATTTGTATCCTACTTATTATTATTTATTAAGGATACCCATAAAAAGCTTTCGTAGCCGAATTTAATCTGATTATTTTTTAAAGCTTATTATAACAAATAATACCTAACATAAGTAAGCAGATAGAGCTTTGTTTAGGTAGGTTATAACTTATAACTCAGAAACAAATATTCGTGACTAGCTTTTCCTCGAGCCTTCGTCGGCCAACCATGCCCGTCTTTAAAGTACGGTTGGAGGATAAAAATTATCCTATGTATTTTCTTGTAGCTGAATCTCTCCATACCAAATTGCATTCCAATTGGTTCAGGGGTTTCAGCGTGAAGAGGAAACAGGCAGACGGACAGAGATTGTCTGTGAATTTTCCATCATAAAGCTTTCTATGCGCCTTAGTCCCTTTAGAAATGAATGTTGGGATTGGAGCAATTCCATTCTGCTTGATTTTGAAATGCAGACGTGCTTGAAAACTTATTCTTTGCTATTTTATTAGTTGCCTGAAAATTGTAAAATCATATTAACAAGCTGTTAAAGTTACTTCGAGACTAATATATGTATAAAGCTTTTCCTCGCGACTTTGTCGGCCAGCCATGCCAGTCTTTAAAGTATGGTTTGGCGGGGCAAAAATTACCCAATATCCTTTTTCGTAGCTCAAACTATCTCTATACCAAATATCATCACAATTGGTTCTACGGTTTCAGCGTGAAGAGATAACAGACAAACAGAGAGAGTTCCTTTTGCAATGTACCTATGGATTACTTAGTACGTATTTTGTCGTAGTAGAGTTCAATTAAGTTGTACTTAATTTGTTTTTGGAATTGAAGAATAATAATAATTAATGCCAGAAAGCTGTTGGATTTGAATGTATATATTTTGTAATAAGTACGTTTAAATATATAAATTATTATTTTTATGTAACGTACAATAACCTATATTAATAATAATACAATAAGGTATATTACCAAGAAATATTTGAAAAGTATAAAAAGTTACACGATTAAACCACACGGTTGGGGCCATAACTTACATTGGAAAATAAGTAAGATTTTGAATTGTTGAGCGAGGTCTTTACTTCAATACATAATAAATTTAAATACACCATTAACAATTACGTAATATATTACACTAAATAAATATACGTTTTTAACCTACTATTAAGTAAACTCCAAATTATTTGCGTACCTGTGAGTGACATCCGGGGTACCTATAAACTTAGTAACTGGGCGGTTGAATAAGTCAATCAAAACTCGAGTCAATAACAATAAGTTATAAGGTACTATCTATTCCACAAAATAAACGAATACGTGATTTCAGCATAAGGGATGTATTTCAGTATCTGTTGTCAGTATTACGTCGAGCGTGGCTTTCAGGTATCTACGTGATACATGTTTTTATCGTTTCTTATCTTTGGTAACATGATAATGTGACAGACTCTCCTGAAAGCTTTGCCGATGGATATTTAACGCTATCACAGAAAAACAACATAGGCACTGAGTAGTAATAATAATAATGTAATTTATTAGGTAGGTATAATTTATGTACAGGTACCTACATATGCGAATACTATTGCTAAGTGGCTTAATTATTACAAAAAAGGTAAACCTACCTCTTTTAGTCCAATAAAGGCGTATTTAGAGTGTCCGAGACAATTTCTTTTTTCGCAGTAAGGTCCCACAAGCTCTGCTTGCGGGTAGTGAGTGTAAAGTGAATTGATAAATTTAATTTAATTTATTTTAGGTTCGCCAACAGGTACGATACATAATAAGACATAACTGGCAAGACAAACATGGTAAAATGAAGCACTTAAATTATATTATTTTGAGAAGAGCACCTTCAAGGCTGGCAGAATTATGTAATTTAGTTTTTACTTTGACAAATTTTAAGTGGCATTTTAACTACAATAAGTTATAGGATTACATAAGTATATACTAAAAACTAAGTAGACCTTAATATGGTGCAAATTACTTTTAAACTGGTTGTGTGACATTTTTAATAAAATTTAGTTTAAAATAATAAATTGTGTTCTTTACATAATCTTGGTAAAATGGTATAACATTGGTCTTCTAAGAAAATGGTCTATAATTGACGAGACGAGAGTGTTGTCGGGAAATTATCCAGTCGATTGTTACCAGAAGCTGTGGGTAGTCTGGCGTGCTAGAAACAATTTTTGCTATAACAACTGGTCGAAAATCCAATGACGGTCCATTTTCTAGTGTTATAAACGACCATTGTGGGAGTTTAACACACTAAGTTTTCCCTGATGAAGTGTAAGGGGAAATGGGAATTCCTTTTATTTATTTTATTGTTGTTTTCTATCAGACATTTATAGAATGGATTCCATGTGGGCGGACAGTACACAAGCAAAATACGAAACTTAGCACAAAAAGTAGACAATCAGATCAGAGATACTTTTGAACTGTTTGCAGTAATCAACTTAAATAACTTATTTGTCTCAGTAGATGGTAATAGTGGCGGTAGCGGCGTATCCATAGAATCGTATTGCCACCAGCCAATTTTATTTTTTATATACTAGTAAACCAATTGACTCAGACTTGTCAAAGAAAAAAGATTGACTCGACGCTACTCCTAATTCCCTGATTAAAAAAAAGCATTACTTAAAATTAAGCACGGGTTTAATAGCATATTCTGATGACAGTAACTGATTCATAATTAAACTTTAATAGTTATTTTCTAAGTCTAGGAGCTCTAGGTATATGCAGAAATAGGTAGGTACTGAAAATCTTTACACACCACCGATAAAACATGAAGCTTATCATAGTAAAAACGGCCAAGAGCGTGTCAGGCCACGCTCAGTGTAGGGTTCCGTAGTTTTTCGTCTGTCACAGTAAGTGTTCCCACTTAAGAGTTAAAAATGGGCTATTTGATATATTGTTGTTGACATATTAATATTAAGTACAGAACCCTAAAAACGGGCCCACAAAGGATGCTGCCAACTAAAGAAAGAGTTATAGATCCCAACTGTACATGGAAAATTCGAAAAAATGTTGTCAATTTCAGTCCCACCACGAGTAGTAAAGGGTTGTAACATGGAGTGATAACCAGCCAGCGACATCTATCGGCAAATTAAGTAAACTATGCGCGCGAGCTTAAAGTATAGAGGCTCTAGTGTAAGTTTCTTTTGACGTAAAAAATGTCTCGAATGCGTAAGTGATACTGATATAATATGGGTAACTAACGCTAATGGTGACGTTTCGTTACGTTAAAAACTTACACTCGGGGCTCAGATGTAGTGAATAATCCTTTCCTATCGTATTTTCTCGGAAATGGTCGTATTTGTCTCACTACTTCACTCACACTCAGTAGGTACCCGTCTGAAGTAGTAAGACAACGGAGGGGACGGTCGCATTGGGCGATGAGTATTAGTGCAGATTCTTATTCACGGTTAAAACTGATCGCGAAATTATACATAAAACGGTGGCGCTACCGCGAACAACGATTTTCGTAAATTTCGGACGCTTGTCTCTGTCACTCTTAACGCTTTAATTGGAGTAAAAGAGAAATGCTCGACATATACGAAGTTCGATCTTCGCGGTACCGGGCCTGAAGTGAGGAAGTGTGTCTTGTCATTCAATAGAGATTTTGACAGCCATATCTTAGGGAATAAGGGCTAATTTATTAACAATTTGTAAGAAACTATCGCCTTAACGACTTTAGTGCTGGAATAATATAAAGTACCCATTTTGCTCGCAAAAAAGCCTAAGATATATGCAATCCTGCGGCGCTTCCGTCTTTCTCGAGTGAAAGCAGAGACCATTTTACCAAAAACGCGTAAGATGTATGAAATCCTGCGGCGCTTACAGTTTTTTCGAGTTGATAAGTTTGTATGGGGGAACAATATTTTCGTTTTTTAGTATATTATTCGATCTTTTTTCATACTTTCTCACCGTTTAAACCTTCCCTGAGCTATTACAAATATTTCAAGACCAAAATTAGCCAAATCGGTAAAGCCGTTCGCAAGTTATAGCGTGACCAAGAGAAATAGGGGTTCATTTTTATATATATAGATTTTTTTTAAAAACCATTGAACCTATTTATTTAAAAATAATTTTCTTAGGAAGTTTGTGTAAAGTTTTTCTTTTGAGAATTTTTGCATATTTGTTAGACTGGTGGTTAAAAAGTGAGGGGGGGGGGGGGACGCACTTTTTTTTACTTCTGGAGCGATTATTTCCGATAGTATTGACATTATCAAAAAATGATGTTAGTAAACCCCTATTCATTTTTAAATACCTATCCAAAAATATATCACACGTTAGGATTAGAATTAAGAAAAAAATCACTCCCCACTTTACGTATAGGGGGGGTACCCTAAGAAAACATATTTTTCCACTTTTTATTTTTGCACTTTGTCGGCGTGATTGATATACATATTACTACCAAATTTCAGCTTTGTAGTGCTAACGGTCACTGAGATTATCCGCGGACGGACGGACGGACGGACAGACATGGCGAAACTATAAGGGTTCCTAGTTGACTACGGAACCCTAAAAACGACTGTTACTGCAGAAAGCTGAAAACTGAGAATATCTAGTATAATTTACCAATAAAAGAAGAATAATTAATCCTCATGCCTCCACGTCATAATGTGATACGTTAATTGTGATTGTGAGATGAAACGGTCGCCTTGCCTTTAAGTATAATTAGTTAGGTATCTACCTATCTACAGCCACGGAGGCTGGGCTTATAAGACCTGTCAACGGTGACTAAATGATTCCTTTGTCTTCTTGCGTAATTTAACCGTTATTATACATGAAGCCATAAAAAGAGGTTTTCTTTATCCTCTCCTCTGTTGAGTGCACACCGTTCATGGTTCATCCGTCAAATAATATGGAAGTGGCATATTTCCTTATTCGGTAGTAAGTTACACTCGGTACTTTGGTGTCCTGTAAGAAATATTAGTTGTGAAAAATACCCACCCATGTTTAGTTTGCTTTATGTGGGTTTCCACTTATGTCATTACATTACTTACACTATACTAAACATTACTTTTAAAGAATACGCATGGTTGATAAACACTAATAGGGTCTGAAAGGGAAAGTCAGCAAGATAGACTTTTGTCAACACTGCGCACTGTTTTAGTGTGTTTAGAGGAGGTCATGAACATCCCGAAGGGAAGGCTGGCCGGAGATCGAGGTTAGCGAGATTATTATTGATAGTGATTTAACTAATTGAAACGGACAAAAAATAAACTGTTAGCAATCCGTACGACTTGAGGCATTAGATTAAGCCAGTTGCAAAATACATAGACACGGCTGCGTGTATAGTGATATAGTGAGAACAGTCTATAAGATCATAGTTACGTGACAGTTGACGAAATCGGTGTATCTTATGTTATGCAGGTACTCAGCTGTACCCAAAGCAAAACTCAATCAACGAAATGCGGCGATCTTTTGAAGACTGACCGAATACGTCCATCCAGAGTGTTTTACAAAATTCATGAAATAGTGTCTGTGGCAAATTCTTCGGGCCTTAAATATGGCCTCAACTAAAGATTTTAGTCTTAATTTCTATTAAGTAGGTAGGTACTTCATTTCCTAAGAACAAAGATAAACTCAGGGGTCTACGGTTAACAACTCGGAAATAGCTTTCGCGGAAATGGCTTGTAAGAGCCTTATAAGGTTTCTAAGAAAAAATGCAATGGACGCACTGCTTTTCTCAATGCAACTAGTTAACTATGAATCGATTTATTCCTGTCTTTTTCTGTTTTCTTAACGAAAGGGATGGCGAAAGCATAATATATAAATAGGTTAATAATCCAGTAAAAGGAAATTCCTGTTATTTTCTATAGGCAATTTGGTTAGACTTACTCGGCTATACCCTTTTCGATTATACTTTTTTATTGTTATTATTTTATTCATGTATCAGAATCAGAAATATTTATTGCCACTGTGTATATATGGATGTTCTGTACATAAGATTTGGTAACAACAGCTGTTCTCTGCGCACATACAATACAAAAATGCTTACAACTACATACTTATAATTTATAAATTCACTTTTGAACATTTACACTTAGGTATAGTTGCCGCATGCATGGCCAAAAAATTCGTGGAGGTTATAAAATTCGTTCTGGATAAGAATGAATTTTATAACCTCCACGAATTGATTTTTTAAGATTTATCTTAAATACATAACACATAACATTTTCAGCTCATTGGGTAACTCATTAAAGATACGTATTGCCATCATGAACGCGCTTTTGTCATATATACTAGTAACATCACCAGGCTTATTAAATATGGGGCGCTGTAAATTATATTTATATTGTAATCTTAAGTTTTAGGTTTTAGGGAGTTCATTTACTTAAAATAATCAGGTTGATTTTTAACAAATAAACACAGCTCCATTATATTTATTCCAGTAAGAGTTTGAATACCTTTTTCTTTAAAAACATTACGAAGAGAATGCAATTCAGGTAAGCGGCATGTGGCGTGTACACATTTTTTTTTGAAGTATGAAGGTAGACTGAATATCAACAGAATTTCCCCATAAATAATTCCGCAAGTCAATTATGGATACACATTTCCGAAATAAGCATTTCTGACGATTTTTTCTGAACATGTAGATGCTAATACTAACAGTGCATGATAATTACTAGAAATACTTGTGTTAATTTTTTGAATATGAGCTTTCCAATTTCAATGTGTATCAATCATCTTTCAAAAAATTATTACGCTCAACTTCTGGTACCGAGACCCCCAGCTTCGTTTATATTTAAGGACAAAGGAGTTGATTTATAGTTTCTAAATTGCATTAACTTGGTTTTGCTTAAATTAACATTAAGATTAATACCTGATACCATTCGTAGCAACAGTTTTAAAATAAAATAAATATTTTAAGTATTTCTAAGTTCTAATTACAGGAACTTACAGATTAGTATTATAGTAACTAAAGCTAAATACGTATGGACATTGAGACACAAAATGGATAGATACTTTTTATCACACACGTGGTTCAAATGAAGACAAGTAATATTATGATATATAATATAACGCAGTAATGTTATCAATTATGAAGCATAATAGAAGGAACGTTTCCAAAAACAACAGAACTAACATTGTGTTCGTCTATAGGTATAGGTAGTGGCTACGGATGGGTGAAGGACATTGTCCAAAAACTACACCATAATATGTCCGAATATCTCCACAATACGCATATTATTAGCCCTGTTGACTGGTAGAGAATGCCATTAGGCATTAAGTCCGCCATTTGTACATATTGTTTTATATTTTGTGCAGTGAAGTTTAAATAAATATTTTTTTTTAAAGTATATATATAACTATAACAATAATATAGCCTTAGTGTACCCCTTACTCTAGGTTAGGTTTTTTATAATGTTTTTATTGTTTTGATACGTTTTAGATGTATTTCATATTTTACTTTTATAAAAATATTGTAATTAACCTAATTTAAGAAAGAAGATAAATAAAGAGAATAATAAGTCGGTTCCTCTGTCTGCAGCCCTAACCACCGGCAGCCTGGGCCCTGCCCCGTTGCCGGCTGCACTCTAGGTTAGGTTTTTTATAATATTTTTATTGTTTTGATACGTTTTAGATGTATTTTTACATTTAACTTTTATAAAAATGTTATAAAAACTTAGCCTAAGATATAAAATGAATAAATAGTATAATAATAAAAGCCTTTATTTAACAATCTTAAATCTAGTGTTAACATTTTTGGGGGTGGGGGTTGAAAGTGGCCCATCATACCCGAGAAATATGAAGTGAGAGTATAGTGTGAGTTTTAGGGAAAAGAGAGGATTTCACAATTCACTTCATTCAAAAGTCATTATCTTTTAAGTCATCATTTATGCGGATTAATACCGCATAAATGGCGTACATAACCAGATTGATTAAACTGAAAAGCTGCCCATACGAAGCCGGATTGCGTGTAATGCAATACATTTTGATCTATTACCGTCTTTTCGGGTGAATTTTCTATAAATATCTGATTAAAGTGAAAACAATAGGCCTTTATTAAGGTTAAGTTGGACTAACTTTAATAACTTTTTACGCAACCATAACATTTTTCTAACTGCCTTTGCCCCACGATCACCAGTCAAGTCAATCAATTAGAGTGAAATGTAAATTGAAATGAAAGAGTTCACTATAGTGGTGATACATAGTAGGTATGTTCTACAATAAAATATCGCAAAGTCCAATTATTTGATATGAATGATATGACTTACGGAAGTATGTATTTCCATCCTACCAAGATTTGTAGTATAAACAGACCTATGTACTTACGATAATTAGAATTAATATAAAAAGCTGTTGTGTTTGCGGCAAAAAATACCTATTATAAGTTTTACGATGTTCGGGCCCAAATCAGCGAGTCAATTACAAATATTTCCAGATAACAAATTGAATTAGGTGGGCCATTTTATTTAAAGTTGTACACTCAACTTTTTTTTAATTTGTTTTTTTTGTGTGGTTTCTTCTCAGAATTATGAGTTATTTCGAGCCTGATAGGAGAAAAAATGTGTCCCATGATTTTCATAATTTTTTTATTACATCCGTTCCGTTACCGCCATCCGAAATATATAGTAACGGAATGGAATATAAAAGCTTATATAACGCTTATATCGTTTACGTTATAGAAAATTCTTAGAAGTGTTTTAAAAGTAAATTAGATGGTGCCTGAATATTTTGTCTCCCCTTTGTTAATCACAGATGGATCCTGACAAAACCATCATAATAATATAATGTTATCATTTACTTCAGCACTGGACACTGCAGTACAAATTAAGGACCATAGAATACTAGGACTAACTATGTCTGAATTAAATATGCTACGGCCACACATTCGCACGAATAGCGAGGCGAATAACGAAACGTAACACGGGCACGCATCTGGTCGCGGACGTCTCGCTATTCATCTCGTCCCGTATCGCGCATAAATATCACTTCGATAGTTTTTTAACCGGCACCCAAAACTGATTTACCATTTTTAGTGTCAGTGTCATTAGAAAATAGTGACTCAAGCTCAAGCGACAAGTACCTATTTACATTGTATGATCTAGAATAACAAGTGTCGCGACGTTGTGGGTTCGATCCAGGCGGAGCAAAACGTGCGGCCATTGAACGTTCGTAGCTGTATCTAAAGGCGACAGCTCTGTCTTGTCTTGGCAATTGCCGATGTTGTTGAAGTTAGTAACCCATTTACTATGCTAAGCCAGCTAGGCGCGGAGCTTAACAGATTAGCTAGATACCTAATTAAGGCTCGCCTTTCATATAATTTTACTGGTCATATTATTGCTTTGTCCAACAAGATAAAATTTTTTTACGCATAAATATTTATGCAGAGTAGGTACATGTTATTTCTGCTTAATACATAAGTAACCTATGGTTACATCGCAAATATCTCTTAAAATTGTTTTTTTGTGAATTTTGGCAGGCACGACGCTACAGCTCTGCTATTCTAGTGTCCACTGGTTGTCAGATTGCCGGATACAGTAATAACTAATAAAACAAGTATAGCTATCAACTTAAGTGCCCATATTATCGTAGCCGTGCCCATAGTATCAGTGGAAAGAGTTTAACTGTAACGGCTTAATACCTACCGTGTCCAACGTATACTGTGTAACGGTGGTTAAATTGATGCACAATTTTGTCCCTTTGTGTTCCCTATGGAATTGCATCGGCCGCGAACATATCGAGTAATTAAACCCGAATGGTTTCCTTAATGGACTACGGCCACAACTCGTAGGTACTGTACCTCTAGCCGTGTTGGCGCACTGTTGGGACGCCGCGCCGCGAGCCTGCCCGCGCCGCTCGTCGCCCGCCGTAGAACCGCGGCCTGGTTGAATCAGAAAAAGTTAGTTGCCACGCACCGCTGTCTACTTTTAAAAGCCGATACCTGTGTTTTGGCTTTTTAAGTAATTAACGTTATACAACTTATACATAAACATTTTCCTTGACATTTTAGCAGACTAATGAGTCTCATTTTGTATACCATAGCGAAATAAAACTTATAAGTAGGTATGTATATTAAATAATACAACAAATAATATGTAATAATAAAGCAAATTAGTCACGGATATTTTAAGATGTAATACATCAAATAAAAACAATTAACTATTAACTGTAATTAAGGATCCTTTGTATATCTTATCATCTGTATCATCTTTTTGTTATCATTTACCGAACAAAAATAAAATAAAATAAATTTTTAAAATAATCACCCCTGTTATGTATTCTTATTCTTTTAAAATATGGCTTTTATCAATATATCAATCGATGATTTCTCCAATGTCAAGTAAAGTGACAAATAAGTAAAATAACATGTCATATCATGTTTGCTCTTGGAGCATGACGTTGTTGGGTAGTAGGCCTTACGTTTTGTAAGTAGTAGAATGGATTTTACAGAAAGCTAAGAGGCGGCCGCGATGCCGGGACTGCCGGGTGATGACCAAAATAGTTGTGATATTAATAAGCTATCAATATTACACACTGAACTACGACATTGAACAAAAAACAAAAAATATATTCTCAAGTCGACTTCGCCATTTTGAGGTTCAACCGTCATCCTATTATGTACCTAGCTGTCAAGATGTTTAACACTGTCTGTTATGTCTCGTCAAAAGATGTTTTTCTTAAATGCCATTATGTGTTTGATTTATCAACTTCAAGTGGCCAGTTGAATGATAGTTTAAAGAGATTCTAGAATGTCTATAGAGGTCTCATTTAATTATCTTATTAACGGGGAGTTTTAATGTAGCAAATGTTTCTCAGTTTTCTCCAAAAAAAAAACAATTAAAAACCAATGTTGTTTCATACTTAAATATATTCCGAGAACCGAGTACTATCATATATGTATATTTACAGCTGTAAAATATCCGTAACTAATTTGTTAGCACCTTATGTAATCAGTTAACATAACCTTTAATTTTTTTAATTATCAGTGTGCCGTTTGCATTGCTCAGTTTGTTTAGTGTCTTCACTACCTTGGGTACAAGTCAACACGAGTGGACACACCTAGAAATCTACCAAACGTTTAATTAGAGTTCCCGGTAACATGTTTCGATCATTTTATATTTTGGGATCTCGGGATAACATTGAAGATAGTTAAATTCCACACAACACAGTAGGTATTAAATGTTTTCGAATAAAATGCATCTTCTTAGAGAAAACATTCAAAGAACTGAAACATTTGGTCAACCACTTTCAGCGACTATTTAAGTGTAACCTACAAATTACGACAGAAATAAAAGGTTGAAATTGTAAACTTAACACAACATACGACAAAAATAGTGATGGCGGCCGGCCGCGAGAAGGAATCGAATATGTTTTTTCTTACTGTCAAAACTTTTGCATGGAATTATTTCAAGGTTAGTAGTTAATTCATAATGTAATTTAATTAATTAGTGGAAATAAATCATTAGAGTTGGAGTGTCATTTATAAGTAATATATTATACATTTTCTTGCTTATAATTATATTTTATAAGGTACCTATTTTATAAATGGTATTATACCGAGTGATCAATCCAAATGGGTCAGTAGGGGGAAGTCAGAAACTATGAGAGATAGCGAAATTTGTTCTTAGGAACCTTCGATTTCAGATTTAATAATAATGGCATTGAAACTTTTTTAAATTTCTCATAGGTACATAACCGGGAATCGAACCTGTGCAAACGAGCAGAGGGATTGCTTGATGGTAAGCAATTACCGTCGCCTATGGTGCAACATCAGGGGAGTCACAAGCGCGTTGTCGGCCTTTAAGATAAGAGTATACGCTCTTTTCTTGAAGGTATGAGGGTCGTATCGGTCCGGAAATACCGGTGACGGCAAATCATTCCACAGTTTTGATGTGCGAGGGTGACCAACTACACAGGTGGTGGGGGTGGAAATGTTGCCGCGTAGAACCATGGCTGAAGGAGGCGGCAGGGATTAATCCGAACAATTCCTCAGAACACTCTCTGTTGTAGATGCGGTAGAAGAAGCGGAGTGAGTCTACATCTCTACGCAGAGTGATAGTGAGACAATAAGTTGCATGTATACAAATTATGGCACTTTAATTGACTGTACCTACAAAAAAACAAAATCATATTAAAGTCCATCAGTGTAATGTATGACACTATGACCATGTTGCAAAAATTACGCGCGTGAGCAGGAATATGATTAAAAAACTAGAATTTCCTATTGGGCATATAAACCTATTGCTTTAATCGAATGTTTAATTTGGTTTGGCCGTTAATTTAGTGTGGGTATTAATATGGCAGGAACACGTAGTCTTTTATCAAATTTGATTAATTTTTTTATTGTTTACCAGACAATATTTATGAAAATTATATTTAGTACATCAACATTCTGGTGCAGGCTGATAAAACTAACGTCCTAGAACGTGAAAATTTTCAACGCCATTTCATCCGATAGGTGCTTTAATGCACCTAAATAGTTACTAGACTCAAACTTTATTACAGTGGGTATAATTTTCTATCTGGTAGAACCATGACAATAAGTAAGGTCCTTGATCATCAGGATACCAATCCTGATGATAGAGGTAAGAAGGTGGATGGAATAACTCTTCTGTATCTGCGAGAATCTGAGTAAATACCTAGACCCATGCACAGCGTAATGGTTAAGCGTATACACGATAAAATTCAGTTAAAAAACTGTACCTAAAAAGTATCTAAAAAAAAAGTAAGTATCTAAAAATGAAAAATTAATTAAATAATTAATAATAAATAAATAAATATTACAGGACATTCTTACACAAATTCATTGAGTCCCACAGTAAGCTCAAGAAGGCTTGTATTGTGGGCTCCACGGTAGGTATGTATATATAACATACGTAAATACACAGAAAACACCTGTGCTCATCACACAAAATACATCAAAATTTTATTATAAAATTAGAAATATCCAATACATGAAGTGTAAACGACACGTCTTGAGTTTTATTTGTCTGCAGCGGCTAGCACACGCTGAGCGCGTCTGTATCTCTCGTCGTGATAGGGACGTAGCCCTCTTTAATTCCCATTGGTTGGGCCTGTTATGTTAACAAATATATCTGGAAGATGACAAAAATAATTAGAGATAAGGATAAATAAAGTAAGAATGAGATTGATATATTTTTACTTTTTACTTAGACTAAAACTCCGATATCCTACCCATAAACTGATTTCGGCACTATTGCAATATATCTTAAAAAGTATGACAACATAAGCATATAACGGATTATATGTAAATCTATTTACTAGTATTATTATACTTCAATGGAATTTATGCCAATATGGGAACAGCCATCAATCATGATTGTTATCGCGCCAAGATCAAATATCCAACTTCAAGGTTGTTAACCCCACATGCTCACATTTCTGTTTTCTCCTGCATTTATTTTAAGAATTTTAGTTTCCTCGACTCAAATATGATTTCGTTATGAATATGAAGAGAAAAGCGTTTAAATAACGCGCCCTCCCGCCTACAAACCACAAGTGAGTGGAATTGGGTATCATCGAGTTTTCTGGTGTAGCTGTCTAAACGAACAAGTGAACGAACTGTACGAAAAAAAAAATCTTCAATAAATCTAAATAAATCTGAAAATTTCAGGTACACCTTGTACAGAACATAGTTAACTACATAGTATAAAACAAAGTCGCTTTCTCTGTATAGGGACAGAGAACAACAAATATAAATAACTAAAACAAAAATTCGCCCCATGGCATGGTACCGTAGATACTGGCAGCATTTTCCCGCTGAATTGCAATAACAATTAGCTGCGTGAGAAAGCTGCCAGCTCTACGGTCCCCGGACACATCCGCCAGCCTTTTAGACAGTGCCCTGAAAAAATGCTGAGCGTCGGGACCCCAAGGGCCGAGCGTTTCAACGCCAAATGCGAGGAAACAATATTCTCGGCTGAGATGGCTGTACTTAGCCCTTTTTCTTCGCTCGGCCGCATCCGCAGCCGCGCCCGGTAGAACAGAAGTACCGTGATGATAGGAAGGGGCCAGCACCTGCCCCTTCTCCCACGGAATTAATGACATTCCGTCCGGTCTCTTGCCGTCGTCTCTTAGAATGCCGGACGGTTCCAGCATAGGCGGCTCGTTAGCGCTGCAAAGCGCGCGTCTCAAAATGTCGTTGGGCGCAGAATGCCTAGAGAATCGCCCCGCACTCTTCTGGCACGAAAGCCCGTGGTAGCTGCGCACATCAACTTCAACTTCACCACTCCAGAAGTGTTGGACGATTTGAAGGTAGTGAAATAAAAATAGTGTATTGAGGAAAATACGCGCACAGTATCAGGACTGGTTCCGCGAACATCGAAGTTCGTAAATTTCGAGCATCTTTCCCTTTTACTCCAATTAAAGTCTCATGAACGATAGAGCCAATAGTTCGAAATTTACGAATATCGATTTTCGCGATAGCGCCGCAGTTGAGTTAGTCATGATAATTGTCGGCGTGGGGAACGTGGCGGCCGCGACCACCGCGCAGCGCGCAGCCGCATGCTGCGTCGTCTTCCTTTCCGCGCGCTTGATTCGTTGGGATTTCTGACTATACATTGAAACGCAAGACAAACATTGATCTATCATAACTCAAAAAGGGTTCAACAGATCAAGTTCAAAAGCATTTTTCCTTGCGTGCTTTTCTGATATATTCTTATTTTTTGGACTTGCAGTTCATAAGTTAGAGGGAGGTGAACATATTGTTCTTTAGTACCAGAACGATTATTTCTGGAAATATTTACTTTATCAAAAAATGTTTGAGTCAAACCCCAATTATCGCCGCCCCCATCCCGACACCTCACACATTAAGGTTGAACCTAAAATGACACGTAAACAAATAATAAATATTACAAGACATTTTTTCAGCCCCACGGTAAGCTCAAGAAGGCTTGTGTTGTGAGTACTCCGCCAACGATATATATAATAGACAAATACTTAACTAAATACATATATAGACCCATGACTCAGTAACAATTACCTATCTGTGCTCATCACAACAATAAATGCCCTTACTGGGATTTGAACCCAGGACCATCGACTTCATAGGCAGGGTCACTACGCACTAGGCCAAACATGAAGGGGAAGGTACTCTAAATATATATATATATCCATTTTTTGATATTTATCCATTTTTTATTTGACCAGTTTGACCAGGACCAACAGACAGTGAGCATAACCGGGAACAGACACACAAATGGGTTCCGATTTTGACTACAGACTCCTGTAATAACAGCTAAATTTTTCTATTTGATGTGCCTGCTTTCAATTAAACTATTTATATTAGGGACTTACTTCTTTTCAGGAACAGTTAGTGGTTTATTCATGGTTTGCCCAATCTTTATTTATCTCTATCAGACATCTAAATCTATAAACCCAATTTAGTCACAATCTAATCACAAAATACGTGTGCTTTACAAGTTTAATGGTATATTTTTTATGGCTTATTTCAGTATTTGTATGAACATGTATGGGCAAAGAGTGCGAGTTCATCTCGCCATGAATGGTTTGTAGTACTTAATGTGGGTTTTTTAGGGGACCCAATTATTAGTGGGGTTTTAAGACTTTTAAGACAAGTCATCCGGCAGACTTGTCCAGCCCAGCCTCTTCAGTCCCATTTCAGCTCAGCGGCTGATTCATCAAAGTCAGATATTTGCAATTGCATATTGAAGCACAGTGACATGTTTTTGAAGTGATCGGTTAACTTCACTTCATTACCTTAATCGAAAACAGCAACAAGACGTGTTGAAAAAAGGCACGTACCTACACACACAAGCAAACAAACAAACACCCTTAATCAACCCTAAATCCTTTGGATTCCGTAATCAGAGCCAAAACTGCATTAAATTGAATTAAATTTATACAGGTATTATAGCAACATTACAAAAATAATATAAATCGTACCGATTCGTGTAAGCTTGTAAGGGAGTGCTGGAATCATAAAGGGACGCGGCTCATCCTAGTCCAGTTACATGAATGAATATAAATCTGTATGTATAATGGTATTACTGGTCAGCAGTATGGCAGTTTCGTAAGTTCTTTCCTTGTGGTTATCAATGTGTTTGGTGACGCAGAGCGCGCACGGGGCACGCCGTGCCGCGGCGCGGCGGCGCTCAGTAGCCCGCCGCCTCCGCCGGCAAACCCCGCGCCAGCGCGCTTATCAACCACTAAACTTTTCATTCTCGCTTAACTTTGTGAAATCATATTAAGTTGCTACGAGCTTCTTGTTCTATTATGTTGCATACAATTAAATTATTCTTATGTGACTCCGTCAGTGGTGTTAGTTAAATGTGTAAAAACTACATGAGCTTTTCTTACGTATGAAAGCAAATGTAAGTATGCTCTAGTTTATTGCGACCTTTCCTGATCATAACTATAATACTTACGCAAAAATTGGCTGGGTTTTACCAGTTTTATCTTTTAAGTAATATTATAATGTTCATATTTTACTCTGTACCCCGACGTCCATAGGAAAGACTACCTATTCATGTTTTTACCGACGCGTTAAAGTACAGGAAAAAAAAATATGAAATTGATGCAATCGCATTTAGTTTAACGTTTGTTAAAATCATTTAAGGGTGACTAAATACACAAACACACACACACACACACACACACACACACACACACACATACCTATATATATATATATATCCCAAGTAACACATTAGCGTTGATTGCAGGTCATAAAAAAGCTTGGAGTGTTACTATTGATTTATAATGGACTCAGTTGTAACTAGACGTGATACAGTACACTTATTCTTATCTATAACTCTTATCGTTGTATTAGATCTTCATATAATGCAGCTATACGTTTTTAGACTTAGAGTAGTGGTAAACGATGCTTAAGACATTAAAGCTTTTTCCGCCCGCTAACGTTAATACCTCCGTTAACACCTAATGATAGTTATTGATGTCTAACTACTTTAATGTTGACCCTTTATACCTTAAGGCTGCATCTCAACTTCTGTAACGTCTTTGGTTCTGCAACGGAGTTAATTAAGAGTGTTGTAACACCTAATTATTTTGCGTTGCGTTGTATAACTATTGTATACAGCTTACGCCTGTTACACTAATGTTGGTAATAGGTTAAGTAGTTATAACAGTTCTTTCACACAGAATCTTGTAATTCTTTATGTCAATCAAAGAACGCACAACTTACTACAGGAATTTTAACTCATCGATTGTCATAATAACTTTAAAATATACTATAGTACTTTTAATGAATAAATCGCCATTTTTTAACTGTATGGTCAGCATAAGCTAAAAATACATATTTTTTTTAATCACTTTTAAACGACATTGCAACAAGCCATAATATTTTACATGGTTTATGTAAACAATCACCAAAAAATGCCATGATGTGAAAATAAGGGTCTATAAACAATATTAGATTTTTAGCACTTTCAATGATTTTAGTTTTATTAATCATAATCATTATTTTATGAAGGCGCATCGAAAATGGGATGGGTAAATGGGAACATGATACACAATCACAATAAATTTGAAAACGCACAAATTATTTACTGCATAATACAAGAAACCTGATAAAAAGATACTAAGTAATATTTTTTAAATGGCTGAATAAACTGTGGAGCATGCACAGTGCAAACACTGACGCTATAATACAAATGCTTTACAAGTTGGTGACTTCAAGTGTTGACTATATATATATTCTAACACCTAAAATGTTACAAATTAGTTTTAAGGGTATTCAAACAACGGTCTAAGCTTTATTGGACACCATTATACATCTTTTAAGCAGCATAAGGCGTCAGCAAACGTTGTTATAATACTCTTATGACGCTTCTTATACTCTTACATGGAGCCACTATAATGGTATATAATAGAGGGTTATACACTCACTTTGATCCACAAAAAAGCTTTTATAGAGGCTTAACAAGCAAGAATCTGCGTCAAGATCGAGGTTGCAAAGGCGTTATTCCACTTTATAACTCTTACAATACTCTTATAAAGCTTACGCTAAGATCTACTGCAGCTATTCTTAACGCTAGTGTGTTAGTTGATAAAATATATTATAGTATAGGTACTTTATCAAGTAGCGAAATAACGTAACGATATAGTGGAGATCCACGGTATAGTACAAAAGCTACGTCAAACTACTTATTAAAAACAATAAACTTTTCGAGATTAACAATAACCTGATAACATACTTTACTTTATCTATCGAGAATCTAGACATTTCTGAGTTTGTTCGATACAGGAATGTCCGAATTTTCTATTCTAACTACCAATAAAGAACAACGTCACGTATTATTTTCCGTTACTACTTCATTTAGAACACGTGTTTGTATCATTTTTATAAATATTCCTTTTAGCATGACGTAGGGGAAACTTTAAAAGTTGGATGAAAAATTTGAGGATATTTATTTGTATACAATGATATACATCACGTCAATGTAAGAAGGATCCAAAGAACAGTAACGAGTTCTATCTAAAATCTATACTTATTTAATTATAAAAAAATCACGGTTAGTCTAAACATGAAAATATGTAACTAAGTATGTACTCCACTCACGAGTGCGAGCGGAGCCGCGTGTGCAGTGCCGCTGTCTGCGGATCACCTACTCTTGATACAACATTTTCATCCACTCGACTGCGTGCGCCGCTACTGTCCACGTGAACTTCGCCTAACTTGGCACCGAAACAATTTTCATAACATTTATTGTTGATACAACGAAGTAACGTTTCAGATTATTTTAGGGACGGCGTCTAGATCTTCTTGAGTTACTAGGGATATTGATTAGCCAATTATAAAGACTGATGACGATATTCAGTGAATTGCACGTTTTTAACCAACCCTACGCGCGTGAGTAGAGAAGTTACAACTGAGTGATGTAATAATGAAAATCTAACAAAAAATAGTGTGTAAGATTAGGTCTGTAGTTAAATAAAAAAGGATTTGATTAGGTGATCTACTCGTACAAAGACTAGTAGAAGTGATTCACAAAACTATATTTATAACTAAACTTAAACTAAACTTATATTTTTATTATTTAATTAATTTATTCTGTAGATATTATCAAACCGCGTTTACAAAAGGATTCGAGAGTACCGTGAGCACAACAGTACGTATAAATGATTAAATATAATCATAAGTCAATCTTTGATATCTTCATAAGTCCAGACACTTATTCATAATAGGATCAAAAGATTTGCATAGTATGCTTTGAATATTCTCATTTGCACTTTATTGTCGGCAAATGTTGTTTTATAAAAAATATAAATTATCATAGCTGACATTCCTGTCACTTATTCACATCCTTTTCGTGTTATCATATTGCAAAATTAAAAAAAAATACTAATAGTACTAACATATTTCACTAAAGAAAATGATAACACAAAGGCACTTCTTAAAAGATGTTTGATGACTATGGTGGTATAGCTGAATAATTTTTATGGTTTTTTTAAAAGTAATTATTTTCAGTATTGAGGTATACTTTTTCCATGCTTTAGAAGTTCATGATAGTAAAACAACAATTTAATGTATCTGCACACTCTACCACTGACAATGTCATATCAAGTATTCATTCAATAATGTTAATGATAATGACGTATGAGCTCAATCCCTTTCTAAACGCGGTTTGATAATAACTGGGATCCATTTTAACATAACATGCCACCTATAACATTTTGGTGCCATTTACTATTCTATAACAAGCCTTTGTAACAAACGAAATACATAATATTGTTCTGAACAAATTCAATCTGGAATCTAAATATTGAAATCGCCCATGGCAACTAAGCCCGGGGCAGTGGAATTTACCGCCGCAAACTAGCATTGTACAAGTAGTTGTCGCGCGGGACACGGCGCGCTATCGTCAGCTACGCGCTACGGCGCGGCGGCCGGCGGGCTACGCCGTGCCAGCTGTAACATACTCATACATTGGACTGTTCTACGATTCCGATCGTTTATCATTTATTTAACTTTCACTTAAGACGAGACGGCCATGCTCAGTGTAGGGTCCTATTAATCAATTTACGAATTAAAAACGGGCGTATATAAAACGATCAAAAAATTTAGTTATTAGAGGGTTTTTGAGTTTAGTAAAAACTAAGTATTGTAATATGTTTTTTGTCTTATAAATTATAAAGCACTTACTAAACGCATATAATTGAATGATTTCATTTGAAGTTACCAGTTACCACATAGTCTTGTGCAACTTGCAAAATTAGCCTCTCACGTAGCACGAGCGACGTGACGTGACGCACTATTTAAACCAAGTCGCGCCATTGTCAGTGTCATGTGTTCCTATTTTCCTGTTAATGATATATTCTGACAACTAGAAATGGCTTTATTGGCGCATTGCAAGAGTAGTATTTTTCAAGTCGGATGAAGCCCCGATTTTCTCCGAATTCACTACGCTCGTGCAACTGGTCTCAACTGCCTTTTATCCCTTGGTTAACAAGTAATAATAACAACAAACGCGTTCTTCGATATTTAAATCGAAAGAAAAATAGAAAAATTTGACTCGCAGCGGGACTCGAACCCACAACCACTGGATCACTAGCCCAGTGCACTTCCAATTGTGCTATACGAGTACCGCTGAGACTTGTCGAAGTTTTCTATCTATCCCTCGTCGTATACGTCGTATAGCACAATTGGAAGTGCACTGGGCTAGTGATCCAGTGGTTGTGGGTTCGAGTCCCGCTGCGAGTCAAATTTTTCTATTTTTCTTTCGATTTAAATATCGAAGATATTCGCTAGCAGACGTTTCTGCATAATAAAAAATAATTTAGAAAGGGGTAGCACATTGTTATCGATGAATTCTCAATATGAATTGAGACTTCGATGCAGTTAAGTGTTCAATACGCTGGCGGTAGATGTGTTTACACGTCACCCATGATGACGTATACGACGAGGGATAGATAGAAAAATTCGACAAGTCTCAGCGGTACTCGTATAGCACAATTGGAAGTGCACTGGGCTAGTGATCCAGTGGTTGTGGGTTCGAGTCCCGCTGCGAGTCAAATATTTCTATTTTTCTTTCGACTTAAATATCGAAGATATTCGCTAGCAGACGTTTCTGCATAATAAAAAAATAAATAAACGCGTTTTATAGGTGGTTTTACTATACCTTTGATTCTGTCCCACCAATCAGGAGAAAATCGTTGCAGCTAGTTTTTTAGAAGTGAGTTAACCAGCTTCTATAGAGACTAGCATGTTTATTGTTTGTAGATGCATAGCCCAGGAACTATCCGATAATTTTGAAAATAATTCGGTATTTCGCTATTTTTTTGTTATATCACATTTAAAAGCGATTTTAAGGACCTATATTTTTGAATCCACCGAATTCCAGTTCCGGAAGACATAAAAAAAAAATACGCCCAAATACAGGTGATTAGCAGTAATTTTATAGCGAAAATATGTTTATAATAATCTATTTTGTGAATCTTAATACGAATTAGCCCACATATGTAATAGGAAGTAACGGTATTCAACTTCATTAATTTATATTTAAGCCAACTTACGCTTCGAAAATAATAAGATAAGAGTTTTATACTCACAACTAAATATGGAAGATGGATAACAATAATATCCGTATACAATCCAACAACATATATATTTGGAAATAAGAGTTTAGAATTAAGTCAAATATCTTTCCCAGCAAATTTGCTTTTTTATTTTTTTTAGTTTAATTCGTTATAAAAAGTGCGGATGTACATTAAATAGACATTTATAAACTATAATTGTCTTGATTCCGTTAGTACCCGAGTCTGAATTAAATTTTATATTTTTCAATATAATTTGATATTGTCAAGTTACTTTAACAAATATAGTTTGATATATGCTATAAATTACATAATTATTAACAGTAAAATTTTATGTTTTATTGCTGATCTAATTTTCGCCTGATTTTTAGGGAATTTAAATACCTTATTTTTTATTATAGTTGACAGTCGCGGCCATTAATATTGGTGGATTAATCAAACAGTCTTTTTCGGTTGGGGCAATCTATGTTTTGGTAAAATAAAAACACTGATACCTATATATTGTTTCTTCTCCATAGAGCGAAACGAGATAGCTCTCGGGGTAATATAGCTACAATTGAGGCAAAATACATTATATTTAAATGTGACATACCCTATGTTTAAGAGATAATGAGTAGTAATGAAAACAGTTTATTGATGTTGACATTTTTGTTTCATGAAATAAGTGACTGTACTTATTTGTTTACTGTGTTTACTACTTCTTGTACCTATTTATTAGTTTTGACATGTTTAACAACGAGTTATTTGTCAACGATTATGTATGTAGGACTAAAATATTTTTACTGAATCAATATCTACTTGTAAGTTTCGTCCTTGATGTTTTTAAGAAACTGTGTAACCGCATTTTTGGTATGCATATGAGCGTTATTTAATAACAGAAACTGGACATCTCTTCTGTTTCTACTAAGTGAGAGATGTCATTTGGTGCCAGCTTTCCGGCACACTTATTTGTTTGAATGTCCATTTTGTATGTTTCCGTACTCAACTAAGAACCCTTAACACAGTAGTTCCGCCATGTCTGTCTGTCTCATAATATGTCTGTCACTCTGTCCTCGGCTATGTCAATCAATCAAGTGTCGTTATTTAGGTATTCGAATAAAAAAATAATGTGCGCTTTTTTTGGTCTTCGATTTTTTTTTTTATTTGATCGGTTGAACAGCTTATACGCTTATAACGAGTTACGGATCGAAAACTACGGAACTCTATCTCTATATTGTACTCTATATATATTTTAACATTTTATACAACGTGTTTTTTCTTCTTCAATTCGAGTAAAATAAGTTTTCGTGCCAGCCTCTATAGTTCTTGAGATTTAGAAGTATGAAGACACAATACCATTTAGTAGTATTCCGTTATAGGCGCAATAATTACAACTAATGCATAAGGCCGTATGTATGGGTTTAAATTGTAGTTATCTCGGCCACGAATTCTAGTTTCCTTGCCGTAGTGGCGACGGTAGCCAGAGGTATCTATAGGCCATAGCTACAGGTGAATAGCACTGGAGTTTGAAAGTAGGCGGTGGTGTTTGACAATCCAAACTATTTTAGTAAGAGATTAAAGTAGGAAACATCAACTTGCATTTGTGACTATGAAAATCACGTGCTTCGAGGGTTCTGCGAGGGGGAGGGAGACCGGCCTCGGAGCCTCCGACTCGCAGCGCTCGTGGCCCCTGCTGGGCAGTTAATCACCAAATGGAGGGCGGATGGCCGCCCATTGCGTTTAACCAATTAATTAATTACTCCGATTATAACGTCTTGAAAATTTCGTTCAGAAATACAGTAGTATTAATAGTACGCTACAGAAGGAGTATAGTAAACAATTGGTTTTTTTTAAAGCCATTGTTATAAGTGAGCGTTGCGAGGGTCTGCTGCCGAATATAAATATATGACACTCTTCACTCCACGCATTCCTATCAAGAGAATAATTAATTTATTATTAATTGTCAAACAATCGTCATTCAAAATCCTAGTTTTAAAGTTAACACTCTGAGCTACCGCCAACAAAACGGTCTACAAATAGTTTCCAAACTAGTGGATACAATTGAATTTTCGCAACAGTTGTCAGAAGATTACATTTCCGAGCGACTTGATGAAATCCATTTTTCAAACTGAGCGCCCTTCTATCTATAGCGTTTACGCTCGCATCTAAGGTACTTAATCTTATTTATAGACGGAACGCACACTGACACAATAAAAGTCGGTAATACAACAACATTAGGTTGGATACCGAGTTTTAGCGGTATATCCTTCACACTTTTAATATTATCTATTTACAAGGTACTATACTAAGCGCTACAAAGATTTATGACAACACAGTTACTTCGATATAAACTGCTGAATTGAAGAATCATCCAACAATTACCAGACACTTTTGTGGCTAATATTGTACACATTTAATCTAAGTAGATACATCATAAACACCAATGTCATATTCCTATATACGGAAAAAAAATATGGTACACACACATTAGAGACTCATTTATCTAAAACTATGAATTAAAATTTTGCAAAATATAAACTGAATAAAACGTCTCACTCACTCGAATAACGTAAAGAATGACACGCCTCTGAATGAGCGGGAAACTTAAACATTACTAAATATCCTATTTTGTAAGCGGGTTGGGTAATTACAATTAGTGGTTTCGTTCCATTTAGTTTCGAGTAAAGAAGCGGTTGCACGCCGTATTGATTCGGAGAGTTGCAGTACAAGTGCTGTTACATTACAGGGTATAGAGTTTTTGTTCTTACAGATAAATTATATAAGACATACGTGTTCATGAATGTCTTAGGTATACATTTCAGTTAAAAGTAGGTGTACTGAGGCTCTAGTGTAAGTTTCTTATGACGTAAAAAAACGTTTACGAATGCGTAAGTTATAATGTTATTTATATGGCAAACGTAAACGCGTTCGTGACATAAAGTTACGTTAAAAACTTACACTCAGGGCTCTGGAGATAAAAAAGAACATGTTAAAGATTTTTTACTAACACTTTTGTAGATAATTTCTAAATTACCCCCATTTTTTATTCTAAATCCCTGGGAAACAAGCACACAGCGCAATAAATTGGTAAAATTTCTTACTATCTAGTACCTTAACTAGTAAAGTAAGCACAATATTTTATAGTATTTTGATTACAAAATTTACTCAAACAGCAAACAATAAAGTAGGTAATACAAAAGAAAACTATCAATAAATTGTTTCCAAGCGTTGTTGAAACAAAACTATGTGTATGTTGAACTTCATTATTTTTTATTTTATAGCGCTCTTGTGTAAACAAACACCATACATAAACATTTCAAAGAACTGTGCCAATATTATTTCGGTTCTCGAGTCAGCAGGCGATTTATGTAATATGTGAATGTCTTAGGTATACATTTCAGTTAAAAGTAGGTGTACTGAGGCTCTAGTGTAAGTTTCTTATGACGTAAAAAAACGTTTACGAATGCGTAAGTGATAATGTTATTTATATGGCAAACGTAAACGCGTTCGTGACATAAAGTTACGTTAAAAACTTACACTCAGGGCTCTAGAGATAAAAAAGAACATGTTAAAGATTTTTTACTAACACTTTTGTAGATAATTTCTAAATTACCCCCATTTTTTATTCTAAATCCCTGGGAAACAAGCACACAGCGCAATAAATTGGTAAAATTTCTTACTATCTAGTACCTTAACTAGTAAAGTAAGCACAATATTTTATAGTATTTTGATTACAAAATTTACTCAAACAGCAAACAATAAAGTAGGTAATACAAAAGAAAACTATCAATAAATTGTTTCCAAGCGTTGTTGAAACAAAACTATGTGTATGTTGAACTTCATTATTTTTTATTTTATAGCGCTCTTGTGTAAACAAACACCATACATAAACATTTCAAAGAACTGTGCCAATATTATTTCGGTTCTCGAGTCAGCAGGCGATTTATGTAGGTACCGAAAGAAAAGTTATTAGCGATCGACGATAAACCGACTTTGGTCTATTAAAATAGGTACGTACCGGTGGTATGGCCAATGGGAAATAATGTATGTAAATAGTTAGTAAATACTCCTACAAATTGACTTTATATTAACAAGCTCGTGCTTGTATCCGTATACAAGTGCTTTTTCAGACGTTTTCATTCAGACATTTAATTAGTTCCTACATTAAGTATTTTAAGTATTACTTGTTACCCTGCTGTTTTCTATATTTACTACTAACTACCTATCATCCCACTATATTAGATTTGCAATGAGTAGGTAGTCTTCAAAAACTTTTATATTGGTATATGGCACCGCCATGTTTAAAGTGTTAATACCTAGTACTTACATAAATATTTAGAAACATTGTAATTTTAATGGATAATAAAAAAATAAAGAACACGTAGACATAAAAAAAACAGTATAAGTCATTTAAATAGTAAATGGGAATATCCATAAAAACAAGAAGTCATGTTTTGTAGTTTTGCGAAATACAAGTGACATGTTCCAGCGGCTAGAACCTACCTCTCGCCTATTTCGCTCTTTGGCGAGGCTCGAGAGGTTCGAGATTTTGATATAGATTATACGAGTACACTATATCTTGTACTTAATTCTAGTGTGTCTTTAATCTTTGTCTTATGGCATATATGTCTCTTGAATACCTAGCCGTCTCCTGCAAATGAACAAATTTTGCTGTTTTTTTTATTAAATATTCAAGCTTATGCTGGTGCGTGTCTTCGGTGTCTAGAGATTAGCTATAAATAGGCTTTTCACATTTGTCTTTGTATTTTTGTTAACAATTTATTGTAAACATTATTAATTGCATAATGTACTAATCATTTAAACTTACATGAGACATATTATTTAATTAATTATTAAATTTTTCTTTTTATAACTAACTTACACAATTTAAAATACATAAAAAAAACACAATAATACACAAAAAACGAACACAATTATATTTAGTCAAATAATCCGCCCCGCGTCACTCCAGGCGCAAAGGTGCCCAGGACACTCGCTGCGTTTCCACGCTGAATTGCGATTGATAACCTTTGCACTAGGAATGACCCGGAGCGGGGATCGAGCCCTCTGTTTCGCAACCTACTACCTATCTCCTTAAAAAAAGATCTTGCCTCTGAGCACCAACAACCACTCGTCTCCACCGCCAGAGGAACAAACAAAAAGCCACCCAAGCACGCATACTTCGCCCGCTTTCTGAACGCAGCCAGCTCTGCAGCCGCACCTGCCACACCAGAGGTACGACCAATGTGCGATGCCGCGAAAGTGCTGACGCAAGTAGCGTCCCAAAGCAGGCACTTTCCTTTCTGCCACGGCACCAGTGTCATACCATCCGGTCTCCTGCCATCTGACCGGCTAAGGCCTGGGGGCTCAAGCAAACATGGCACATTTGCCGAAATAAGCGCCCTGCGGATGATGTCGTTTAGAGCATGATGGCGAGGGAATCTTCCAGCACACCGGCAACAACTCAACGCGTCTATGTACTAATCTAGAAATAACGTTACTGACACATCAATGCAATTATTTTGCAGTCGTGTAAGATTAAAGTATTAGGTACTGTTTCATGGTGGATATTTGAGAGGTATATAAGGAAGACAAGTTATTTCAGTATATAAGGAAGAAGAAAAGTCTCCATATTGATCCATACTCCTATTACTCCTATTGAGAACAATGACCCCGGCGAACGCAGTCTATTCACTTTAACCTTTTGTATTCAACCTTGTAAGTAGTGTAGCTCCCTGACGAATGTTTCATGTTAGACTCAATCAAATCTTTGATGAATATATCTAAAGTATCATGTGACTCTTCGCAGGCGTCAAAAATATGTTATTCAGTCCGGCACCAGCGTGGGTAGTCGAGCGACGGCGTGTAATATTGCGCATTGCTTATTATACATTAAATGGTTGGTATTATAAAATTTGTATAGTGTGCTGGGACAAAATATGTGGGGTAACAAGTGCTTCCCGATTTAAAAAGAGACATAGGTTATTGTAATTTATTAGCAATCATAGTCGACACAAATATGAAATTTAACAGCATATACACGGACACCCAGAAGTCACTAGATTTTTTGGCATTCATTGATTCGCATAAATGCTTAAAAGTAAACTTACTAAAATCTATTACCAAACTTATGAGAACTATGGCATTATTGAATCCACTTTGTTAAGTAAGTGGTCTAGTCCGCACTGACGGCAAGGCACCCCTGAGTAGGTACCTACTAGCGGTGTCTCTACGTTCGCTTCAAGTGGGCGTCGCGACGCCCCTGGCGCTTGCTCGTGCACCGCCCGGGCACATGTCAACTCGGATTACTTCACCTGTGGCTGGCGACCGCCACTCTGTCGCCGCAAGCTATACGCCATCAATATATTCTTATATGTATAAGTACTCCTTTTTGACGTCAATAACTTGTGAAACCATTAGTCTATTGTTTTATCTGAGCTTCATATACTTACATTTTCGCCCACGTTCCACTGGTATTCTTAACACTGCTATTTCGTTAGCTCTCCCAGTTATTGATTGTAAAACAGTAAAGTTGTTAAAAAAAAACCGTTACCCAAATAATACAGCTAAGGAAGATGGCGCTGATTTAGTATGTAGGTAGGACATTTTTCATCTTGTAACGCTTTTCAAATTTCCAAATAACTACTTTTTCCAAGCGGAAACAATTGTTAAACCTGTATAATAACATGAAAGGCCTTTTGATTATAAGTAATATTTATGATTTAATAGGTTGCCGGTGTGGACGAGGATGGAGCAGCCGCCGCCCGCGCCCGATCGCCGCGCCGCGGCCCCCACGCCCCACAATGTGAGTCGCACTCAATATGTCTTGCTATCACCTCACTAATGACGATTTTAGTTTTAAAACCACACGCAACTTTCCGAAATATTGTGCCTATGGCCTATCCAATAAGCGAATTCGATGATACTGGTATATTCAAAGCCATGGCAGTACTATCTACTCGTATATGTATACATTACGTGTTTATTCTTAATTAGGTTGTACAGTCAGCGTCATATACATAGTTGGTAGCATCCAAAGTACTCATAAAGTTCGGTACACCATAGAATTTATATGGTGTAACCAAACTATTTGACTACTTTGAATGCTGCCAACTATATGACGCTGACTATACAGAGCCCTGAGTGTAAGTTTTTAATGTAACTTTACTTCACGAACCCGTTTGCGTTTCCCATATAAATAACATTATCACTTACGCGTTCGTAAACGTTTTTATACTTCAAAAGTAAATTACACTAGAGCCTCTGTGTGTATTTTTCATACGGGCGTATACGTTGTCCACATATAGTATCCAGTAATACGACTCGTATTATGTTAATAATTTTGTTAAATTGTGTTATAATGTAATAGTATTACCCATTTTTTTAAGTCTGACCGGGCAGCAATGTACGCAGTACAACTTATTTTGACATGACAAGTAATACTGACATGACATGACGCATCGGTACGTTAATTATTATGAATGCAATACATTGCGTGCTGAATTATTATGCATGAAAAAAAAAATTACCTAATTTTTTAACAAACTGAATTGAAATAGGTTCCCTAGGTCCAATACTAGCCGCCACTACAATATACGCCCGTATGAAAAATACACACTGTATAACATTTTCGAAACTGAAATATTAATGTTCTGTATTGACTAGGCTTATGCTGACCGTGGTTCTAGAATACAGAGAGTCGCCATTGTGTAAAATATTTTTTCACCTCAGCAGCTCGAACATGTTTACTTTCCTCACTCCAGGGAGTGAGGAAAGTGCGACTTTCCTCACTTTCAGGAAATGAGGAAAGTTGTTACTTTCGTCACTCCAGGGAGTGAGACAAAGTAGCTTTTTAATTGACGACCGGTCTGGTCTAGTAGGTAATGACCCTGCCCATGAAGCAGGTGGTCTTGGGTTCGAATCCCAGTCAGGCCATTTATTTGTGTGATGAGAACAGATATTTGTTACTTAGGAACAAAAAAACAAATCATGGGTGTTTTCTATGTATTTAAATATTTATATGTATCGATCTATTATAACAGGACATAATGGACTCCCTAAACTCCACTTACACGTTCGGACCCTCACAAATCAATCAAATATTATAATTTTGAAATGTAAATATTTTAAAATGAAAAATATTTAAACAAAATATTAAGTAATGAAGCCAGTGCAGTTGCAGATAAAACACTTGAATGAATTTGATTAACTTGATGTTATTTTTTTTACAAGATTTTATTTACCTTGATGTATGTATTTTTATATCTATCCGGATGGAATCTTGCAACTCAATTTTGAAGCAGACATCTTTAACCGATTGAGCTGAAATTTAGCACACTTATGTAAGTTCGGTTACAATGCAATATTATGGTACCACTGATCTGATCTGATGCTGGAGCCAGAAGGTAGCCAAAGCAACTCCTAAAAGACACAAGATAAACCCGTGGTGTTTTAGGCTCATTAGAATCCTTTCGAAGAGTAGATGACGATTGTGAAAAAGAGTACAGTCGGCAATAAAAGATTGTACTAAAAATAACATTTTTGGCAACTTATTTAACCTTTAATATGTTCTCACTACTGAGGTGAAAAGTTATATGTGTCACACGAGATGAAAGTTATTTTACATCTCGTGTTTTTGAGTGCCTCGCTACGCTCAAGATTCTAAGACTAGAATCACTCGCTACGCTCGTGATTCAATTATAGAATCTTTCGCTTACTCGGGACTCAAAATAAACACTTGCAAGAAAAAACAACTTTCCTCTCTTGTTGTACAAATAACTATTTTCGAAGTCAAAGTTTAAAAGTGTAAAAATAGCTGTCATATATGATTTATGCGGATATATCAGTAATAAACTCGTTATGTTGACTGCAATTAATTGTATAATTACTCTACTACACTCACAGTTCATAGGTGACGCGATATGCATATAATCATGATTATGATTATTACTACGATACTATACGGAATCACAGTAGGTACTCACAGCGGCGCTGCCATGAAAATTAATTTATTTAAATTTCGAACATTTCTCTCTGTCACTCTCATCACGCTTTAATGGGAGTAAAAGAGAAAGATACTCGAAATTTACGAAATTCGATGTTCGCCGTACGTCATATCGAGGATACAAACACATACATGCGTTTAAAAGTCACGAAATTATTAATCGAAATGCCTAAAAATTGTTTATGCTTGTTAGTCAGCTACCTACTACTAAACTAAACTGATTCGTTTTCCGTTGCTGTGTGATGTAGATAAATATCTAAGTTATAACTAGCTGGTGATACCAAAACGCAACTTAAAACAATGCAGTCATCAGAACTTTCGTGCTTGAAAGTTCTGATGACTGCATTGTTTTCGACTTGGCTCACGTGACAATTGTCAAAAAGTTTTTTAAATTAAATATTTACCTACAAAAATATGCTGATAAGAGGATTCAGAGGTCCTCAAGTGGTAGTTTAACTGACGTATAGAAATAGATATTAGCATGAACTGGAACTACTAACTACTACTCCTAATGTGGTGCTAGTGTTTCGGTCATACGAGTATATCCACGTGTAGACATAGGCATCCGTTATATTATATCAGTGACTGTCAATAATAAATTTTGTCGAGGCGTATCAAACATTGTTTAGATAAATACATTTAATTATTAGGTAAAATACTTAATACAAACCACAAATCGTCACTATTTTGAAAAATCTCATATTTCACATTTGCTACTCTAAGTTGACACTCTTCTTCTTCTTCTTTTAAAAAAATATGGCTTCCATCAATAAATCAATCGATGATTTCGCCAATGTCAAGTAAAATAACATATAAGTATAATAACATATAATATAAGTTTGCCCTTAGAGCATGACGTTGTTCGGTAGTAGGCCTTGCGTTTTGTAAAGTGGTAGCTGGACTTTACAGAAAGCTAAGAGGCGGCCGTGACCCCCGGATTGCCGGGTGATGACACTCAGGAACTCTGTATGCATCCCGGGTATAATTACAACATTTTTCTTTTAATTGACAGAACAAGTCACGGGGGGTTCTCAAAGTACTGGCGATAGCCGGTGACAATCACGATAGAAGTAAACCCAGAAAACTCACCTGAGGGGGTGGAACCCGGGGTATTTCCACCTTGCTCCCTGCGTGACGCTTGTCATGAGGGACCAGCGTGGGGTGTTGCAGAGTGCACGCTATCTTCGAAAGGGAGGGCCCGGCCCTGGGGGCTTCGGCCATCAATGCGGAGGCGGCTTCGGTTGTCGCAGCAAGCAGTATTGTCACAGTTTCTACAATAATAAAACGTGTCATTGAGTACAATACGAGTAGAATAGAATTAATTTTTTCCAAGAAATGTCGTCCTCTTAACAGTACTGCATTATGTATAGTCGCCATCAGATATATCGGAGCTGTGGAGGTGGTCAAAAATATCTGAACATACACTTTATCGCCTTGACAATAGAGGCGTTGTTCCGACATTTCTGACCACCTCCACAGCTCCGATATATATGATGGCGACTGTACACTAAGCTACGCGATTTAATCGATGAGACTTTTGGATGATTTACCTTTCGCCTCAAAAAAGGGTTAAAAATAAATACATGGATGTGATTGAATTTGTAGCAATGCCAGTTAATTATTACTAACTTGTTTTTCCTCGCTACCCATCTTTACAGTATGGTTACGGTATAAAAAATATCCATGTCCTTTCTCGTAGTTCGAATTCTCTTCATGCAAAATTTTATCCCAATTGGTTCAGCGGTTTAAGCGCGAAGAGGCAACAGACAGACAGTGTTACTTTCTCATTTATAATATTATATAGTAATAATAATAAATAAAGATTCCATTAAAACTCAATAGTCCTTACACCATGGCGGGTGCTGTCTCTGTGAGTGTCCCATGATATGGACAGGGGCAACATCCTCTTAGTGTACCCCTTACTTTTCATTAAATTGTCGAAAGGGCCTCTGCGCTTTGGCTCGATCCGGCTCCGCGTACGCCTCCCAAATGTCCGGAACACCATTGATCCGTGTACGGAAGAGATATAGTAATATGTAGTAATGTAGTAAAAGTAAATATAGGCTCTCGGGCAACGCATTACAACAAGGAATTTTATCACCCGAGGGAATCTTTGGTCTATACTAGGATCTGGAAATGGCATTTTTAAAAGCCGTCATCAGGTCACTTTAGTTTTGGTATCTCACTATAATCATCTACGGAGGGAATTAATAGTATATTGTTAAACAAGGGCTGAAAGCTAGCCACTTCCGCCGAGGTAGTTTGGCACTCGAACGAATTGAGAGCGCCAATGGTGCGAGTCGGAAAATGCTGACTGAAAGTAGAGCTCGAGTTAAAACACTCTACTTTTCATTCCGAATATGAGCAAAGTAAAAAAAAAGCAAGAAGAAGGTAATAAAAATGTTTATGAGGTAAATCAACTAACTGGCTAAAACATATGCAAAATATGCCACGAAGACGTCCGAATAAAAATTACATAGGCAAGAAATCTATCCTTTTGACGCTTGATCATGCTGATCAGTGAAAGTTGTGCGCAAATATATCGAGCGACGAACAAACAACTCCCTTGCCCTTGTTTATGCCCTTGGAACAAAAAATAACCCCATCTATTATGTTATCATCTAAGTTATGTGTTTATTATTAGTTCCGCAGTCCTGATTACATTTATTTTAATAATGGGAGTTTTTAATAAAATAATATATGGGTATTAGTGAGTGAGTGAGACCTGGAGCAATTAAATATTATAGACGGGACTTTTACTTTTAAATACAAACATTAGGTATGTTAATATTTAAGTACTTACTTACGAGGCAAATAATGCAAGGGAAAATCACACTTTCACTTGTGTTATTTAGGCCAGTGTATGTGCGTGTACATTAAATATAAATTCGTATAAATGGCATATATACTGGCAAAGTGACCGAGCCGGATTGTAACTGGCGTCTAAAGCTGTCTGGGGTGACGCCCTGACCACGAGACCACGCCGCCGGCCACCCCTGGACTTGCTTATTTTATCTAAGTACATGGACATCTATTTCAATATGCTGAGATGGGGCCATTTCGTGGCACTTTCTGTAATGTCTTATCGTTTGTTGTATGTTTTTTGTAAATAGTCTGTGTTCTACGAATAAATTATATTCTATTCTATTCTATTCTATTCTATTTCAATTCGACTAATTCCTTGGTACAATCACAAAAGTGAGCTGATGCTCTAGTGTAAGTTTCTTTGGACGTAAAAAAAAAGGTCTGGAACGCGTAAGTGATACTGTTATTTATATGGGTAACTCTAACAACCATCGCGATGGTTACGTTTTGTTACGTTAAAAACTTACATTCAGGGTTCTGGTATTGTTTAACATTTAGACAAAATCGCAAATATTTCTAACGTATAACAATTACTTTTCATACAAACTAGCTGATTTTATCAACGCAGGCCAAAATACCCAATAAATAATTTGGGTAGTCGTGTCGAACATTGGTACGTTTACCTTACCTATTTTTAAAATAAATATAATGAAATAAAATAAATGCTGAATATGGCCAATGGTGGCCAATTATCAACCTGTTGTCGTTATCACAATTATATCAGGTGTATTCTATGTAGGTATGGGAGCCCCTCATTTTTTTGTTTTTAGTGTTTATTGCCGCTATCGCTGTAGTACCGGTAGTGAGGTGAAAAATTATGTGTTTTATTTGGCAACAAAGTTTGTTAACACCTCGTGCCTTGAAACCCTCTCAACGCTCAAGATTTCACTATGCTCCTGGTTCTATTTTGGCATGTTTCGCTAGCTCAGGCCTCATCAGGACTGTTGGCGGCTGGCTGAATGGTGCCATTTATTTTTATAATGTTCTAGTTTTAAATTTATAATATTTTGTATGAAATTAACGAAATACGACGGTCAGTCAGAGTCTGCCTTTGAAAGTGACAACTTGTGCTTGCTGTAATTTAGGTTTTTATTAAAATAGTCTGAGTTATTCAGACTATTTTAATAAAAACCAATCATAGTGTTTTCATCAAATACCCATTAACATTACACAGTCCACTCCACTCGCTATCAAGGACAGCCTTTTTATATTATTAGCACGAGAAGTTTAACACCACCTTTGCTAAGTTGTACAACAAATAACTATTATTTTTAAATTAGGAACGACAAAGTTAGTTGAAAGTAAAGCTACAAATGGAATTGCGCTACACCGTGTCGTGCAGACGAGCGGCCGTCGCGCGGGCGTCGGCCGGCGGCGCTTGTCTGAGAGCTAAAAGCTTTCTTTTCATCGTAAACGAACGAACGTATACCGTGTGTCCCCGACATTGGGGCTTCAAACGTAAGGATCGATTTTGCTCATAAAACTGAGCTATTTAGTCTATAACTTTCTAAAATTTCCGGATTTGTAAAAAAAATACAGCTCAAATCTGCAAAGCATCAATTTTTAAGTGTGATGGTATAGACGATGTCATTTGGTTCATTGGATATCGTACATTGAACATATTTAGTTTGTATAAAAAAAAAATTAAATAACCGTTAAAATTAAATAACTAGTTGTAGACTATGAGTTGCTCAGATTTATGAGCAAAATTGATCCTTACATTTGAAGCCCCAATGTCGGGGACGCGCGGTATTATCAAAAAAAAAACACGATGAAAATACAACTTAATAAAACGGTTAGTGAACTTAGACACCAAATACTTGACAGTGGAAACCAATCATCCAAATCGAGTCCTAAGGTAAGCTCAGTAAGGCTTGTGTTGTAGGTACTAGACGACGATATAACGGGTGACAACAAAAAAATGAGAATTAGTTTCAGAAGCCAAGTTGTTCTATAAGTTGTTAAATACCTATTTTCTCTTTTGAGGTTCATCATCTTTGTTTATTATTATTATTTTTTTCTTTTCGCGACAAAATGGTGTCAAGACAAGAAGTACTACGCAAACGTGTTGTAAATTTTTATAATTTAAACGTAAGAAAGAGGAAAAAGTATACAGTAGATCATTTCAAGAAGGAAAATGTACCAGTGTCCACTATACTCGTTTACAGAATCCTTACAACTCTGGCAATAACTCGCAAAAACAGTAGCGGTCGGCCGGCTAAAATATGACCAAGAGGAAGTTGAACTTACTCCATAGCACTTTTAATAACAATGATGCAATGAGCCAACGAGATGCTGCTAGAAAATTTAAATGTACACAGCCCTAAATTTACCGCTTAGGTCTCACACGGACCAGAACACAGAATGACTACATCGGCTCATAGTCCATAACTCAAAATGATCGAAACACAAAATGACTACAACACAATTAGTCACATGCGAAAAAACACCAGATGTGGAAAAGTAAACCTACTGTCCTATAGGTAGGTTTAGGTTATGTTCGTTTTGTATCGGCCCGTAGGGCCAAAGCACCCAGAAATAGGAGCTCCGCGTAAGCGGAGCTCCGTCGACTAATTGTGTTGTAGTCATTTTGTGTTTCTGCCATTTTGAATTATGGACTATGAGCTGATGTACTCATTTTATGTTCTAGTCCGTGCAAGACTAACCCAATTTACCGATCGTTAAAAAAGATAGGTCTGGAATGTCGAAAAAAGGGAAGGGCACCTGAGTATACAGACGAGCAACAATCGACCATTATGTCCCAATGTTGCTGGATGACTCGAAATTACAAAGGGAAATCGTTCATTCTTGACGATGAAAGTTATTTTCCATTGAGCAAAACACACATACCAGGAAATAACCGATATTACCACCACATACCACCGACAGTTCTACAGGACCTGACGAAATAAAACAAATTCTAACAAAAAGTAATGCTCTATGTAGCAATTTCCGATAAAGGTATTTCAAAACTGTGGTTCAAACCCAGTGGTTTAGCTGTAAATCAAAAAGTATATGAAAGCGAATGCTTGAAATAAAATACTAATACCATTTATTAAAAAACATCACTCCGATGGGCAGTATATATTTTGGCCCGATAAAGCATCATCGCATTACGCGAAAAAAACATTACAATTCCCGGACGCTAATAATATACCATTTGTACCAAAAATCCGTAATCCAACAAACCTCCCACAATGTCGGCCAATCGAAGATTTTTTCGGGTATTTAGTCATTAGTGTACAAGAATAACTGGCGAGCTAAAAGTTGTGATAGTTGATAAAAAGGATCCGGACATGTGTACGGAAAATGGACACGACTGCCGTCCAGCGGTCTTGTTCGAGCATTATATCCAAGCTGCGGCGAACAGCAGATCATGCACCATATTCTAATGTGCACTGATCAATTGATCATGTTGTAAATAGTAATTGTATGATTTGTATGTATATTTCATAATAAAAAGTAATTGCTATATAAATAATTCGCGAGTATTATTTTTTTCCTTCAGACTAAATTCTAATTTTTTTGTTATCACCCGTTAATATATATATAGATACATATAAATACTTAAATACATATAAATGTCTAAGGAACAAACAAATAAATGCTCTGACTGGGATTTGAGCCCAGGGCCATCGGTTTCATAGATAAGACAAAGATAATTGAAGTTGTATATACTTTTGAATTTCTATTGTTTCTTTCACGGCACCCATGATGGGTACCTATGTAATGTCATTCTCTGGAGAGTACCTGAGCGTTGTGTAATTAAATGCAGTGATGTGTTCCTGCCTCTAAGAAGTTTTCAGCAATTGCGGACTATCAGAAAATTAAGCAGAGGCACCTTTAATAACAAATCCTTTATTCTTAAATTCTTGAGATTTCTGATGTTTGGTCTTGTATTTTTTTTCTGAAATGTTTTTTTTTGACATAAAAATCTAAATGTTGGTAGTTATGTCAAAACTGTGTGACTATGTGAAAACTATGTCAGAAAACAAATATAACCATTTTTTTCCAAGCGTTTGGTGTTGAGTTATATTATATATATAATCAAAATAATTTATTATTTAATTGGTTATAATTCCGAAACGAGGTGAATTTCAGAAAGGCTTATTGGACATTTTAGTCTCTAAATATGGTTAGGATAACGTTGTTAAAATTATTCGGTTTGCTCATGTTAAGGATGACTCACGTTACACCGTCGCCATTCCTACTCGTCGACCTCACGAGCCCGAGCCCACCGCCGACCCACCGCGGCGACCCGGGCCCTTGCGGCCCGACACTCGAATATTGACATAAATATGAGTGTCGTTCCATCCAGCCATTTGGTGCTTGTAGACGATCGTCACACGCCCGTCGATATCGCGTGGTCATCAAGTCGCCCTCCCATCACCGGGCTGAGCAGAGCCTTTTTACATAACTGTAACGGCCGTCGCACGACTTGCCCGCGCCCCGACCGAGTGACTCGGACGGTTCGGTGGTCACGTGATTCATTCCATACAAAATGTCGCGACGGTGGCCTAAAAAAAAAACGCTTGTACACTACATGATTATAATATAAATGAAATCTGCTGTAGTAGAGGATGACTATATAGAAAACTCCATACAGAACAAGTACAGGATATGTATAGTTGTCGCATTGGTGAAAATATAAATCTGAAAACTCCGTCTATTATTAATGTTCCTTGGACGCCTTTACCACCACAGCCATCCACCTCAAATTGCGTCATATCAAATCCAAAGCCTCCAAAATCATCTTCCCCAATATTTACGCCACAAACCATAGTTTCTGAAGCTTTGAATAATTTGAACAGTACTAAAAACACTCAACATCAACTTCGATAAATGTACTAAATAAAAATATTTCTTTGTCTTTCCACAATTGGTCGAATGTGTCGAATATCCATGTCCATTTTTAATTTATTTTAATAAAAATATTATTTTTAGCGGCCTTGGTTTTTTTATTGTCCCGCAGGAGTTGAAGTAGAGTAGGTATACTCGCAAAAGTAGAGTCTCCTCGGAGATTAAGCTGTTTTTGTCTTGGGTGCGCTTGAATCCCTCACTGTACTCGGACTCAGTAGCTAATAATCCCCGTTAAGCCCGGGTCCATCATTGCGTTCAAGATTCAATATCGCGCCCTTGACATTGAACAGTACTTTATCCCTTTGGTGTACAATCTACTATTATCTTTTTATCTTTTCTGATGACATATTATTAATTAATTTAAACTGAACGGGTAGCATGGGAGCCATTTTATGGCCTGTCGCACCTATCCGTCATTTTCACAACTCATATAGGTATTTATTGGACGTGACAGATATTATCACAAATGATAAAAACATTAAAAACCCTACCATATTAGGCTAGCCGATTAGGTATTGGTCGTTGCGGTGACTTCTAGTTCTAATAGAAGATTAGCAATAAGTCACTTCGTTTTACATCCCTATTTTTATGCTTTTTGTTTTCTTATTTAATACCTATTATTGATGTTCTCTGATTGTGTAAATATATTAAGGTTAAAAATATCAGAAAATTGTTTAACTGTATTAATGCAAACTTACGTGAGCCTGCCTCCGAGCAGTTTGAAGGCCCCGAGGGGAAATTTTGTGAGTCGTGCACTTATTGACTCTTGTGACTTAAAACTCTGTCAGAAACAAAAAATAGCATTTTAAAACCGTGAGTAATAAAATTTTAAAATCATAGGTATCTTATTACTTCTTTTGTTTCAGTTTTCTTTTATCTTATATTTAGTTTTCGATTAATTCTAGTTGTTATTTCATGTTTATGTATATATGGAGTTAAAAAAAACTTTCTTGCTTCTTACGCATATTAATACATATATAATTTGTTTTGTTCCTAGTTGTTTTGCGAATACTGGTTTTCATATTTCCTTTCAATGGAAAACAGAGGATTGAAAGGGAGACCGCAACGCTCTTTGCTAGCACGCGTATCTGTAACAATTAATGTACACATGTTTACATTTTATTGTAAACCGGCCCAATTGGATTTGGTTTTCGGTAGGTAATGGTAAGGTAAATTGTTCTTAAATATTATTGATTAATTATATCTAATTTTGTCTTTTGCAGACAAAAATAAACATAAATAAAATCGAAACGAAACTAAGCACAACAAGCCCGAGGCGCAGGGTTACCGTCATTCGAATTAATTAACTTAATGAAAGACACATTTGTTTTACCTTTAGCAAGAAAAACAAAAAAATTATATTAACAGGCCAAATTTGAAGCTAAAGAGATTTATTAACCCCCGATACTCCTATTTTTGTAGACATTTACACGCACGGTTCGATATAACATACGAAGTGCTTTCACGGGCTCTTACCAGACAATAAAATTAATTTACACACACACTTCTAGCTGATTAGTACGAGTACTTGTGAAGGGTACACGGAAATAACGTGTAGTCACTTTTTTGTGAAGCTCTCATACATACATATACCTTACATATTACATTACTAGGAAACATATGGGTACAAACATAATGTTAACAATAACATTTCGTTACGTTTAAAAATCATAAGATCATAAAACACACTATTGATTTACAGACGATTATACAATGTTTTTAATTTTTATAGTAACGCGGTGTCTTAACATGTTAGGTATTTCAGTAACTAGACTTGTTCTTTCCCTGTACCCTTCGTGTGGGCTTTAAGCAAAGCTGACAATAACACGAGGGTGCCCTTCCTTCTACTCGTAGGATTGAATCAGAAAATCAAGCAGAAGCCCCTTTAAAAACAAATCCTTTATTCTTAAATTCTTGAGATAGAAATAAAACTCTTGAGATAGGTATGAATTTCTGATGTTTGGGTTTGATTTTTTTCTGTAATTTTTTAAATAAAAATCTGAATGTTAACTATGTCAAAACTGTGTGACTATGTGATTATAATATACATTAAAGCCTTCTCGAAGCAGGAGGTGAGTGGCGCCGGCGGATTACGCCGCGTCCGCAAATACGTGAGGCAGAGAGGGCCTAGAGCGATGTTATCGCTCAGTAAACTTATTAGCTTGCTCATGTCACCACTGCCTTATCTCTCTACATCGACGAGTTTCTGGTTTGCTTTGCTATATGCTGATGCAAAACCTGCTTATCTATGATGTGATAGCTATGTTTTAATGACTTATCAAATCTATGTAACACTAAATAATCTATCGGGACGGCGCAGGGGAAGAGATCTCCTTTCTTTTGAATAACTTCGAAATTTAGGTAAATTGAATTACCTTTAATTCTAATTGCACGGAACGAGAGTATCTACCTACTATCTAAAGAAACAACAATAGTTGTTTGTTATACAAGGGGGCAAAGTTAGTGGTTATCGTCTCCTGCTAATATTGACCCGAGCTAGCGAAAGATTCCAAAATTTGGAAGAGTGGAATCTTAAGAATTGGGAGGGTCTCAAAGCACGAGAGGGGAACAGACTTTGCTACCGAGTGAAACACATAATTTTTCACTACCCCGAGGAAAATACTAACTCTATGGAAAATATTTTACTCAAACATGCAATGAAATATCGTCCTTACGTGTCTCATACGCGGCCGGGAAATATGTCATTGCAGGCCAAGGTCGGAAAGTATTTTTTATTTGAATTTTTATGTATAACTGGCGTCTGTGTTCATGAACCCTGTTCAATCGGCTGAATTATATTTTTTTATCATTTTTAGGGATTAAATGATTAACAGGCTAAAAAATAATCTCGCCTATTTCAGACGAAATGGTATGAAGAGATTTATTTTATTTAGTATCATAAAAATGAAGATTCATATCATCAGGTTATTACATTATTATACAACTCAGCCTGCAACCCCCTGTTTCCCGGCGGCTGCAGTAATGTACTATTTTAAAGTTTTAACTTTTACAGGTAGCTTGCGTCCAGGCTTCTTTTTATTATATGGAAGAGCCTTATGCCCTATAAACCTTTCACAATGAAAAAGTCAATGACTTCTGGCAATCTGTTAGGATCACGAGGAAAGTTGTTGGTGGGCTCTGCTGTTGAGATTGCACTATAGTAGATTGTTAACCAAGGGTTGAGGTAGTTTCTCTCACTTCGTTCGAGCGCTAATAGTGCAAGTCGGAAATGGCTGACATTTACCCGAGTTAAGCATTCTAGTTTTCATTTCGAATGTGAGGAAAATAAAATAAGAGCAAGAAGCAAGTTAAAAAAAATGATTATTATATAGTAAAATAAACACCAATCTTCCCGCATCAGCTTGTTTGATTTCATCAAATTTACGTCGTGTTTAGTAAAGCATCGGAGTTGAAGGTTTACGTTCATAAATCATTGAAATATATAAGAATCTGCCATTTTTATTATGTTCTCTGCCTCTGGTGTCAGTGGCTGTTCTTTCCATTCCAATCGCCTCCAACAATGAAGCGCGGTCCACGAGTACTAAATAGCTCGTCATATTGCTCTTCTATTATTTTTTGTTTCGGAGGGCTGTATACAGCAGAAACGTTATATGTTCCGTTTCAATCTTGTATACTGATGGTGGCTGCTAAAATGTGAGATTTCTGCAACTGGGGCTGTTCAAAGCGTTTTATGTTCGATTTCACAATTACCACCGCCCCTGCACGTGCTGTTCCATGAGTGTTTAGTGACGTAAATTTCATAGTTCCTTAACCTAACACTATTGTTTGCCGCGAAGTGTGTATTTGATACCAACAGTATATCGATGTTATGCGTGATTAATAATATTTCAATTTCGACAGCCCGGCCACGTTCAGAAGTTATTTGTTAATTTGAGAGTATTTTTATCGCTGGTCTGTGGCGGGAACTGAACTGTCGGAGTAAAAGTTCTCTTAGGGTTTTCTTTTTGTTTAAGCTTTGCCAGTTTGTTAGGTTTTCTAGGCAATAATATCTTTCTCCTTTTCACATTTATGTTATTAAATATGACTATATTTTACTAAAGAGCAAATATAATTTTATTTTAAGGGTCCAGAAGATCATCAACAGCATTTATGCACTAGCAGTAGACATAGCGTCGTCGGTAACAACAGCAGTCATAACACCCATTTCTATATCAGCGAGGATAAAAGTATAAACGACACATCGAATGATCCTTGTGCCAGCACCACCGGAGACGATTACAGATCAAGGGGCACAACCGAGCCACGAGATATCAATAGTGAAATAACAGTTAATCCTAGAACACTAAACTGTAAAACTGGTGGTGCCAATTGCCGAATTGCTGAGGTTTGCGAAGGTAATGAAGATGGTAGAGGTCTTGCAACGGGCAAAGATAACCCCACAAAAGATGCTGGAGGCAGAACAAGTATCAACAGCGACGACAGCCGACTGGTTCGACGAGGTGCCCCCGGGCGGTCTGACGTCGAGCGTGAGACCCGGGAGGCCGGCGACGCGGAGCTGGGGCTGGGCGGCGCCGAGGACGAGAGCGCCGCGCCCGACGCCGAGCGCCTGCCGCCCGACGGCGCCAGCTGCTCCGCTCCCGACGATCACCTTGCTAAAGTAACTACGTCTTGATTTCCACTTGGATTATTTATGTCAACAGTTATCTGAACGGTGTTTCAAGTTTACAAAAATGATGTTGGTTATTCACTGAATTTCTTCCAAATCCGAATTTAAAATAATTAATTAGTATTAAGTATATTCTTCTCAAATAATTACGTAGGTACTTACCTATTTAGTTACCTGCCTATCTTATTTGGCTGCCTGCTTGGTTAATGGTTATACAAAGTGCAACGGAAGGTTACTTGTCCTTAAATAAAATAAATAAATATTTCAGGACAATCTGACACAAATCGACCTAGTCCTACGGTAAGCTCAGCAAGGCTTGTGTTGTAGGTACAAGACGACGATATATATAATAAATATATATATACATATAAATACTTAAATACATAGAAAACACCCATGACTCAGGAATAAATATCTGTGCTCATCACAAATAAATGCCCTGACTGGGAATCGAACCCAGGACCATCGGCTTCATAGGCAGGGTCACTACCTATAACTAAAGATGGATATAACTACCGTGCATAATTGAAATAATTCCTTAGGTATTAATTTCAATAATCCCACTAGTCGCTCTCTCCAGAAAGATCGGCGGTTTATCTCAATAATGACATTGCAGGATCGCGGCAGCTCCAGCGTGCCGCGGCCGCCGGACAGCTACCGCCGCGACAGCGACGACCCCTTCCGCGCGTCTGATACAAGTACTTTGTTGGACTATGTCATCTCCTCAAATAATCCCTTAATTAGTCCATCTATACGTAGGCAACTCTACGTAGTCTGTGCTCCTGGGCATTCCCTTCATTTTTTCCCTTGTTTTCTATTTCGCCACCGCAGAACTGGCCAACATTATCTCTTGCTATTCTTATAATAACACCATATTTTTCTATAATAATATAGCTGTGCGTAAGTGTGTTTCCCGGATTACTTCCTTTTCATTGTGGAAATCGACCTCCATCATTAGACATGCCGACTGTTCAGAAAAAGGTCTTATACTGTTTTTTATTTAAATTAACAGTGGAAGCAGAAGGCGTTCTCCGGCCAGTACGTTGCTACAAAGGAATTTACTTGCCCTCGATGAATAACAGTTTTACGGTACGTTAAGATGACCATAATAATATATTATTATTCTCACTACTTCACTCACGTTTCATTAATCACGCGTGCGACATGTTTCTGATAACAGAACATAGAATAGTTATAGAATAGTCTGATTGCTATTGGATAGCAACTGTGCATGAATTATTTTATTTTTACTCTAGTCAAAGACTAGTTCTATTAATAAGTCAATTTAACAAGACATCCCCACTCACGGTAAGCTCAAAAGGCATGTATTGTGGGTACTCAGCCAACGATGTAAATTATACAAATACTTTTAAATATATAGAAAACACAGCACAAATATCTGTGCTCATCACACGAATTGCCCTTACTGGGATTTGCAACACAGAACCGTCGGCTTCATAGGCAGGGTCACTAGTGTAACTACCCACACATCACTCTGTACCTACGGAGTCTACTTACGCTGTAGTACAGATGTAGTGAATAATCCTTTCCTATCGGCAAAACTCGGAACAACAATAACACCCGAATGGTGCCGATGTGCCTATGAATTACTGTATTATTAAATTACGTGTAGGCATCAAATAAATCGCATACTTTATTTATCAATGTCAAATGTCAAACTGCCCGTTTGACGTATATTACACTGAGATGTTAAAACCACCACGATTCTATAATATAAAGAATTCGTTAGGTAAACAAAAATATAACTAGTTACCGAGGACGTTTTATTTCAATAAAACGCACTGATAAAAACCAAATTCCGGTTGGGATGATCTAATGATTCTATAAGGATTGAAACCCCAAAAGTCTAACTATAAGTCAAAACTACAGTAGGATTTTGCAGACCTTTTTTATAACAATATTTTTTTGTAATTAATTAAAAATACTATGACATAACAAAAAAGACACCTCAACATAAAACAAAACAAACCAGCAGAGAAATTAATATAAATAAATATGGTTTTCTGATTGGATGAACGACTTCGATTATGACAGCGGGATAAGAGGAGGAGGAGCGGGGTGGACAGTGTGATGCGAAACAATACTTCCAACTTCCATATCACAGTCAGAATCAGAACTATTTTTTGGTGTGTCATCGTCAGAGTTTTCATGAACGGTGATTACAAAACTAGCCATATAATTTTCCAACTCAGGTTCGTGTTTTCGGTACTCGTTTTCGCATTTGATGGCGTGGTCACATACAAAAGTGACAGACAAGAGTGACATGTAAAAAGTCTATCAAAATATAGGTGGCCTGCATTAATACACGAGTCCATGAATTTTATTACAAAATCAAAACTCAAAAAAACTCAAAACTCAAAACTCAAACGTTTATTCAGTAAGTAGGCCACAAGGGCACTTTTACACGTCGAGTATACAAAAGTAAAAGAGAAAAATAAAAACTACACCGGTTCTAACCCTACACCTCTGACCCGAGAAGTATTTTGACTTTTATGACCGGCAAGAAACTCGGCGGGACTTATTTTTTCAAAACAGTATTACAAAAGATATATTATACAAATTACATAAAAATGCGTTATTCTTTAAGAAAACATATCCAACAATTACAAAAAAATTCTGCCAAAGGAAAAATAAAAATAATTATTAATTACTTAAAAGTCCAAATCTGACTGCTAAGAACGAAGTTAACAAAACGTTCGATATGCTTTCTTATCTGAATTGTGTCCTTTATTCTAATTTAGAAATTACAAAATTAGTAATCAAAATTTTCAAAAAAAAATTATATGTATAGTTATTTTGTTTTCAAAATATACACAAAAATAGAAATACATGCTTATTACAAATAAACCTCAGAGATGTATAAGGTCTCCAGGTGTCATGATTTCAATATACTAACACTTTTTGTTTTTTAAAGATAAACAATATCTAACATAAATATCAACAAAATATTTCTGTGGTATTAACTACTCTATATAGATACTTCCTCTTGAAATGCGACCGTTTCCTACGTTGTCTCGATGGGTACTGAGTGCGAGTGAAGTAGTAAGACAAAAACGAACATTTCCGAGAAAATACGAAAGGAAAGGATTATTCACTACATCTGTATCACCATTTTGATTTCACCCGTATGTATACCGTGATTTTCTGTACTTCTGTTTAACTTAAAATGATCGGTCACAGGGGCCAGAAAGAAGGGGGTTGCCGGCTGAACATATGTAGGATTTGTTACGAGACCGGCAGCCCCTTTTCATGCCGAGGTATGTGTGTATAGGTATGCTTTTCTCAAACATGCAATGCTATACAATACATTTAATAAAAATATACATTGATTTCCTAAAAAAAAGAAACTAGACAAAAAATACAACGAACAAGTCCTGATTGCTATAAATTTGTTTCTTATCATTTTTAGCACGAGGGCGTCGAGCTCTCCTACCAACGTTATTCAAGAAGACAAAGGCAGAAATCGTTGATAATGGTCAATGTCGTCGACTTTCTTCTCAAAGTAAGCGCCTATGAAGTGAACGTTTAAAGACCATTAGGGTGATGGCACCAATGTTGGACACTTTAAGCTTACAGACACTTAGTTCTTAATTCAAAAACTATAACGTTATAAATTGAATATGTACCAATAAATTGACTTGACTCCTTTGAAATAAGCGCTAATGTTCATGATTGATTCCTTGTCCATTTCTGGCGCCGTCACCCTACTAAGTTCTATTTATCATATCTACTAGAAACGGTGATATTTATATCCTTTTTATTTCTTTTCAGATTAGCTTATCTGGTATATATCTCGTAACAAATAGAAATACGGGTGCAAGTAAGTAAAAATCTATAGTACCTACTATGAACATAAAATAAAATAAACACCGTCATTTCTGACTTGCAACTTAACTTTAGAAACTCATGTAATTCATTTCCACATAATTATTAAACCTAAAACTGTGTACGATACGAACAACATGGGCTCGGTGGGCGCTACACAAGGTTGGTGGGTTCTCCTAGTCTCTTTTTCTAAAGTATATGGGCCATCTATTTCAATTTAAATATGGGGCTTAATTTTAGGAACATAATGGGCTACTTGACAATTTCTTAAAATTATGTCAATCTTTTCTGTCTTTTGTGAGTATTTAACGTCTGTATTGGACCAATGACATAAAAGTACCTAATACAAATAGAAATAAGTACCAAATGACAATGACATTGTGGAGAACTGCCCCCAACGATCAAACGCCTCTAACCAAATTATATGATCACATCAAATGGTACATTTTTTACGTTACAAAATTTACTGAATTTGTAGATTTTTTCTTTCACAACATGTGTCAAGTAGCCAAACTCCGTTGGTCAAGCTATAGCAGATATAACGATAATTGACAATTGACTGAGAGCAGTGTTCAATGGATTTTTCCAAGAATGATGGCTGTTGTGTTGACTAGCCGTTTTCCAGTTATTTACTTGTCAACAGAATGTCCACCTTTGACTTTCTATTGTTTGAAATTGGCGACCAATCTAATTTCGCAATAATTAACTCTAAATTTAGCAGACATCTCTTCAAAAACTTCGGTTTTCCATTTCTTTTCCTATTATTTTCATGTCGGTGATGGTCGGGTTTAACACTCTGGAGTCCCGGAAACTGCTCCACTCGCGGTGAGGCGCTGACTCTCACACTGCTGCAGCACTAACGGCCCTCAACTACATTTTAATAGAGGCTTGCGGTGCAGTGCATAATCTAATCTCGAATCGAATAATAGAAAAATAATTACATACCTTAATGTGTATCGTTAATCATTTGTATCTCTGTAAAAACATTCAGATTTAGCGCCTCCTCAAAAAAGTTAATACCTTGTTTATCTTTTTTCTTCCACGGAATCTCTTAGCATTTTAAACAACCTAATTTACTTACCTATATAATTCATTTTATTTTATTTTTAATTAGTATAATTTATTTTTATTTTTGTTATTAGGTATTAATATGTTACATTTATCTTTTCATTAAATAAATAACTTATCTGTAAAAAAAAAAAAAATTATACAATGCAGTACATTTTCAGATAGTGCCATATATCCAGATTATGCGATAGCGTGGACCGTTGCGTTTTCACTACTGAACGTAAGCATATGTCTGCTGGGTTGGTGGCGCTGCTTCGCCAACAACTACCTGCACTGGGCCGCTGCCACCACCTGGATCCTACTTGTTGCTCAGGGTACTTTGTCTTGCCGGTTTTATCAAACGACATAGCTCTCTAGTTGATGCCTCACAATAGTGACTGAATATTTATCATATAATAAAATCCGGTCACATGACCTGTTACAATTCAAAATATCTCTATCGTGATTGTAAGTTGTTCGACAACTTTAGTGCAGAAACTAAACCATCAATTGCGAAATATGTATTGATGAATGCCGTTATTCGTACTTACTGGCGTTACCGAGCGTCTTATAAGTTTTTCTTATCCCAATAACACGACCAATACCCCTTCGATTTTAGTGATTGTGTAAATAACATAGATAATTCTTTATTGCACAAAATGATAAAATAGGTAATATACCTCTTCGAGCAACTATGTATACAATTAGATGTAGATGATTGTGCCGGTGCGGCAGGTCTCAGCGGACAAGGCATCGGGTTTGAGACGGCGGAGCACCAGGTGTGGTACATGCTGTTCATCGTGTTCGTGCCGTACGCCATGCTGCCGTTGTCGCTGGGCTGGTGCATGGTGGTGGGGCTGCTGGCGTCCGCCGCGCACCTGGCGGCTTCGTTACACATCAACAGCGGCCAGCACCTGGACTGCATTCGTCCGCAGGTACCTGCTCGCTCCGTACTTCGCGACATTCATCATACTGACTGATCTGTGTCGCGAACCTATACGAACACTTTGATTACCGAGTTTTGTCTTTTTACTTTAAGAAATGTGGAAATTGTTGTTGATATGAAATGGAATAAAGAACAAGTTAGGTAGGAAATGGAAGAAGTAATCGATAACCTTATTTCCACATGTATTAACTATGTGTGTACCTACGTGTAACCTGTAAGAACCCAATATGAATAGTATTTTCTGAGGTCACCAGTAAAGTAATAGGCTTTATGTATAATATTTTAGTTTAAGATATCAACAACTGTATTGCTGCCTTACCCAATAGTAAAAAAAAAACAGTAAGAGTTTTTTTACACTTGATCAGATAAACCTTTGTTAACAGAGCTCCGATACTTAAATATTACAGACGACATTTCTTTTTGTTTGAGTAGCAATGCAACACACGAATCCTGATTGCTAACGCGCTGCTCTACGTCGCTGTGAATTTTGCCGGCCTCTACGCCAAGTACCTGACTGACTGGAGCCAGCGCAAAGCTTTCGGGGAGACCTACCGCTCGGTGCGCACGCGCCAGCGCACCAAGCGCGAGAACGATCGCCAGTGGAAGCTATTCCAAAGTGGTCAATATCACTTGCATATTATTAATTATGTCATGCAGTTTACACGTCACTAAGATCACTATATTATTTATTTTATAATGAATAAAAAAAAAATAACATTTATTTATTTTGGAAAAGGAACTAGTTCAAAACACTTATTGAGTGGTATTTACGTTCTGTCTTAATGTATAGGTACTTACAAGTGTGGAAGTGCGAATGCGACGATTCTATTCCGTTCTGGTATACTTATACCTAATGTTTTGTGTAGGTTACATATCCATTGGTACCGTTTCATATTTCAAATCAACGTAATTATTGTACAGTAATCCCGGACTTCCTAGCCAAGGAGATCGCCAACCACGTGTCAAAAGAAGGAGAGTTCCAAGACCAGCAGTTCAATAATTTGTATATTCAGCGACATCAAAATGTTTCCATACTCTACGCAGACATAAAAGGGTTCACAGGTAAGTGGAAGTAACCTTGTATAATTAAATAACGTGACTTATATATGCTGTCTTCCTTTAACTGCTTACCTTAAATTACCTTAAACTATTTTAGAATTATCGAGCAAATGCAGTGCCGAAGAGCTTGTAAAATTATTAAACGCCTTATTCGCTCGATTTGATCGATTGGCATCGGTGAGTATTCTATCCTGTTTTTTATGTAATTATTTACTGTCTAAGATGTGCTAGTACAATTTTATGGGCCATGCAGATATTTCATAGAAAATCAATACTACAGAAAAATAAGAGATGAATAATAGATAAACAATAGTTATTTGTGCAACAAGAGAGGAAAGTTGTTTTTTCTTGCGAGTGTTAATTTTGAGTCCCGAGTAAGCGAAAGATTCTATAATTGAATCACGAGCGTAGCGAGTGATTCTAGTGTTAGAATTTTGAGCGTAGCGAGGCTCTCAAAAACACGAGATGTAAAATAACTTTACTCTAGTGTGACACATACAACTTTTCACCTCAGTAGTGAGAACATATTAAAGGTTAAATAAGTTGCCAAAAATGACATTTTTAGTACAAGCTTTTATTGCCGACTGTACTTTTTTCACAATCGTCATCTACTCTTCGAAAGGATTCTAATAAGCCTAAAACACCACGGGTTTATCTTGTGTATTTTATGAGTTGCTTTTGCTACCTTCTGACTCCAGCATCAGATCAGATCAGTGGTACCATAATATTGCATTGTAACCGAAATTACATAAGTGCGTTAAATTTCAGCTCAATCGGTTAAAGATGTCTGCTTCAAAATTGAGTTGTAAGATTTCATCCGGATAAATATACAAATACATACATAAAGTTAAATAAAATCTTGTTAAAAATGAACATCAAGTTAACCACACTCATTTAAGTGTTTTATCTGCAACTGCACTGGCTTGATTACTTAATATTTTGTTTAAATATTTTTCATTATTAAATATGTACATTTCAAAATTATAATATTTGATTAATTTGTGAGGGTCTGAAAGTGTTAGTGGTGTTAAGGGACTCCATTATGTCCTATTATAATAAATATGTACATATAAATACTTAAATACATAGAAAATACCCATGACTTAGGAACAAATATCTGTGCTCATCACACAAATAAATGGCCTGACTGGTATTCGAACCCGGGACCAGTGGCTTCTTAGGCACGGTCATAACCTAGTAGGCCAGACCGGTCGTCAAATAAAAGGCTACTTTGTCTCACTCCTTGGAGTGACGAAAGTAGCAACTTTCCTCACTATCTGAAAGTGAGGAAAGTAGACATGTTCGAGCTGCTGAGGTGAAAAACAAATTAAATGTTACTGTTCACATTATCTTACGATTTAATCAGTAACACTTATAGCTGCGATACTTTATTTTAAAACAACAATGAAATTACGTTACCGTTGCAATCAGCTTTATCACTAACCTGTTATAAAAAAGGATTTACAACACACCTTGTGCTATATAATAATTGGGCAGTAAATATAGAAAGCTTTGGAATTAATATGTATATCAATAACGCAGACAAAGTGGTAAAAAACCGGTCAAATGCGAGTCGGACTCGCTCACCGAGGGTTACGTAAAAACCTATAACAAGCCGAAGTTGTAGTATGTTTATTACTGAATGAAAATGAAATACCCAACATTACAATGTGATGCAAAGCTGGAAGAGCATAAATATTTTTTTCCCCTCACTAGCTCGTAAAGCGCTTGTTTATCCTTTAGTACGAGAGGGTAAAAACGCATTTTATCCACTAGTGATTAAAGTAAGTTGACTTATCATAGCTCTTATTGCTATGGTTTTAAAGTCGAAATTCGCGAAGTACAGCTCATTGGCCCCGGCGGCGGGCGCGGGCTAGCCTCGCTTACGCACCGAGTTGAAAATCGAATTAGAACATTCGAAAATTGTACTGGCCACCACAAGCTAACCAAGCTAGAGGCACCTTTTGTAAAAATGTTGAATGTATCTAAAAGTCAATGCTATTTCAAAACGTTTTTTGCATGTTTCACTTTCTTCGCCGTAGTGAGGGGAAAAGTTTTGTGTTACACACGGGTGCAATTGTAATTTACTTCTCGTGTATTAAAACACACTCGCTACGCTCAGGATTCTATTTTAAAACCTCTCGCTTTGCTCGTGGTTAAACTATAGAATCCATTCGCTTGCTCGAGTTTCAATCCCACACTCGCAGTTAAAATACAATTTTGCACCCTTGTATAACAAACAACTATTTTCATTTTATCCATTTAGTAATCCTTTATGTTATTTATATTACCTCATCACATTTTTAAATTATGCGTCTTATATTGCTATTTCTTATGAATTATGATTGCGTAGACATAAAAGTTTTGTTTTGCTACAGCTGAAAGGTGTGCGTTTACGAGGAAAAAGGTAGTAAGTTTAAAAATTAAAAAATATTTTTTGTATGTTTTTACTAAAAATGTCTAGTTTTCGTATTTTTTCCTACAGGTAAGGTAGTTTTTTTCAGTCCAGTCCTAAAGTGTGACGAATTGTTAGAAAAGTATACATTTGAAAAAGAAAACGAGTATGTCTAAAGCATTTTTTGTGATATCAGTTCATATTTTAAAGGAATTTCATAAAAAATATGCCCAAAAAATATGAAAAAATATTATATAACTAATGTAAAGCTATTACTTTGAACTTGGTCGCTTGAATCGTTTTTGAACCCTACATTGAACATGGCTCGACATAGTCTTGGCGGGTTTTACAATTGTGGCTCCCTTCAAGTAGCGTTGGCAACGTAGTACAGTGAAGTCGATTACATGGCTGCAGGAAAACCATTGCCTGCGCATCAAGCTGCTGGGGGACTGCTACTTCTGCGTGAGCGGGCTGCCCAGCGCGCGCGCCGACCACGCGCTGTGCTGCGTCAACATGGGGCTGCACATGATCCGCGCCATCCGCGACGTGCGCTACAATACGCAGGTATGCTCTGTCAACCTCCATCTCTCGTACGGTCGGCGCAGTGCAGCGTCAGCACCTGCTAAACAGCATTAAACTATTGATACATATTGTTATACATGTATCAATAGTTTACTCCTGTTTTCCTTAGTTCCTTAGTGATATTTTTTAGTTTTCTAATTCAACATTAAATCAATAAAAATAAACAAATTTACCACTTTTATACTAATTGTTACCACAATTGCAAGCGCCAACCACAATTTGTGTTATAAAATAAGTGAACCACCTATCATCTGTACATTTCTACACAATACTATATCATGGTGGATACTTCTGAGGCATGTCAAGTCGTTTATAATGTAGAAAAGGAAAGGCCCCAATATTGATCTTCGCGATACACCCATTGGGACCAAGTTGGTAAATAAAATTAAAGTCACCATGATCATCATTTTAGCCATTTATCGCCTAATGCTGAGCATGAGCCTTTCTTCGAGTCCGCATTGTCCGCATGTCCCGGTCCTGTGTAACCGCCCCAGAAGTTCCTCGCGATCTTCCTAATGAGCTAACGGACGCCAGTTCCATCCGGCAGATGGCTATCCTGCTGTGGATGTACAAGGAATTCCATTTGAGTTATGGAATGACATGTCTTACGTCTCGCCCCTTAGTGCGACGTCAGATCTCTAGATTCGTAACTTGGTTTTATGGCTTAATACTGAAGTATGGTGTTCTCCGTGGTCTTCTGATGTCAATGTTTCGGTTTCATATGTCACGATGGGTAGGATACATCGATTGAAAAGGTTCCGACACGATGGTCACGAGTCTTTAGGCACTGTGGAAAATGAATGGATGCCGCCAGCAGTGGGATCCATTTTGCAATCTTCTTTTGCTGGTGTTTTTTGTCAATGAATAGATCGGATATTATTTAGTATTCTAGTCTTAATATTTTATCCTGAGACTTAAGGAAATAACTTGAACAAAGCAGGTGTCAGTAATTTAATTTAAACGTCGCGATTTGAATGTTTCGCCTTAGAACATATTGATGTAGCAATCTATAGATTAATTAAGGAGGTTGTGGGGTACAGATCTAGTTTAATACATTAATACAGTATTTTGATGGACACTGCAGGTTGACCTGGACATGCGCATCGGCATTCACAGCGGCACGGTGCTGTGCGGCGTGCTGGGCCAGCTGAAGTGGCAGTTCGACCTGTGGTCGCACGACGTCACCGTTGCCAACCATATGGAGAGTGGCGGCCTTCCCGGGTAACACACAGTTCCGCACCATAACTTTAACAGTCACTGGACGGGTCACATTTAGTGGGCATCTCACTAAATATAACCGGTCATCGGACCTGATAACAGTGATAACTGTTACGAATGTTGATTTGGCCGTATCGATGTTGTAGGGTCCATATTGTTTTGTTCTGTATAATTTATTGTTTATTATTGTTTTTATTTCATCATCATATCAGCAGAAGGACGAAAAAATCTCTAAAGTATATCTTTATTAAATTAATACTTTTGAGATAAAATGTGTTGAACTTGATAGGTTGAATAGTTTACGAAAAAAAATTACAATATACTTTATGAACTAAGTTTGTAATTTAACCGTTATAAGCAGGTGTTTATTGTACCTGTAATTTCTACAAAATCACAAGAAATGACGTGCTTTCCAATAAAGTAAAAACAGTGAAAATCGTTTCACGCAAAAATAATTATCTCATAAAAAATCACCTTCCACACTTTAAGGTCGCGCGTAATAGTTTACTTAATGTGCCGACAGACGTCCCTGTACGTGGAACGCTAATATCCTACATGGCGGTGTTAAGATTTTAACTCTTAAGTGGGGACAGTTACTGTGACGGACGGAAAACTACGGAACCATACACTGAGCGTGGCCCGTCACGCTCTTGGCCGGTTTTATTTATTGGTATACAAATGATCCTCTCTGAGGCCACAGTCTGCCCCGGAAGCCGACGACAATAAGCTGACACCTGATGACTTGGGACTTGCTACCTATTCGTTTTATATTTCAGCCGTGTCCACATCTCAGAAGCCACGCTGCAATATCTGAACGGCGCGTTCGAAGTGGAGCCGGGCGAGGGTGAGACCCGCGACCCTTATATCCGAGAGCAAGGTATCAACACGTACCTCATCCGTGCCACTGAGCAGCCTCGGCGCTCCCGGCATCGTTCCAGGCCCAGGTGAACACTCACTATACAATACAGAAAATAACTAAGTAACTTGAAATTTTTATTAGGGATAATTAATGGTTACAATTTATAAACTAAGAGTTTTTGTTGTAGTGTCCCGACAAGCTACCACGCCTCAGAATCTAGCAACCGTCGCCCTAGCAGCATTTTAGAGGATGATACTAACACAGATTGGACTCCCGAAATACCGTTTCAGAACGTAAAGTACCTATTTTAAATGTATTTAACTATCTAAATATATAAAAATTCAAGAGCCAGCATCAAAACGTATGTTATTATGTCATTACAATTATCGGTAACTTAACAAAGTTACACTTATACGAATATTTAATCCTCAGCCGGCACCGCACGGCACACCAGCAGTCCTAAGACATCTCTATAAGGTTTTTGTTATAAGTAATGTTCTTACAGCTCAATATAAAATATGTTTGCAGTATTACTCGGTGAGCGACGACGAAGAGGCACAGGCGGCACTGGACTTGCCCTCGAGTCTAGAGCAGGGCTTCGACTCTGACGACGTGACGCCGCTTGCTGATGTATGTACTAATATTCCGTGCACTTGTTACAACGTTCACATAATTGTTTTTAGACCAGTAAAATTACGACTATTTTTTTATTACGATATTAATTACGATTAACCCTAAAATGTATATTTATTTTTATTTTAAATAGAACTAACAATACTTTATTTCATAGAAAAAGAAAATTACAGTTATCGAATTATGTTCAGGTTTTGGTAATTTTACTGGTCTATTTTGTTTCTGACACTTACTGTATGTCTTTGGTTATATAGGAAGAAGACATAATCAACCACTCGATCGAGGTGGGCACGAATCGTCGCATGCGAATGGACAAAATGCGGCCGTGGTCGCTGCGGTTCCGGCGTCCCTCGCTCGAACACGAGTTTGCGCGCCTGGATGAGCTCACCTTCAAGTCCAACGTCTGCTGCTGTTTCCTGCTGTGGCTTTTCATCTTCGCTGTGCAAACTACCATGCACTACAAGTGAGTCCGAAAGTCCGCAGCGTAAACCTGTGTGATGGACATTACCGGCCCAAGGCCGGCAAGGTCCTCTTTTTTAACTGTCATTTCACATAAATTTGTAACACAGCATCTTGAAGATTGGCCATCAAAAAATATTGGTGATTTTATGACATTATGACATTCTGCCGCTACGTCTCTTAAAAACAATAATCAATTTTAAAAAATATGTTTATTTTTTATTTAAAGTTTTTATGTTAGGTTGTTTTTTATGTTGTATTGCAATTTTGAGAAACTATTGTATTGCATGTTTGAGAAAAGCACTATACATACCTCGGCATGAAAAGGGGTTGTCTCCTTACTGCGCTCGGCCGTCTACATATACTCGGCCGGCAACCCCTTACTTCCCGGCATCTGTAGTAATGTACTAATACGACAGAGGTTTTAATGCTCTAATTTGAATGATATAATGTAATCCAACCATTACTTGTTCTTTATTTTATTACTATTTAATACTTATGCTGTTTGTGTACCATTGCTACTCCAACTAGATATTTGTTGCTGCACTAACGGTTGCTTGCGCGAACGGTATTCTGGGTACTCAGATATAAATTCTAATCTGCAGAGATATTTTTGCATTGGCATTGCTACATAATTAGTATAGCTTAGCGTATACTTGGTATATAGATTTTTGTGCTATGCGAATGTTTGTTAGTACCTGCTGCCTAATCGTACGTTAGGTATGTATGTACCTACTCACTAAGGTTAAATAATACTTAACATTAAGTTTTAGTTACCCATTATATATGATATTATATCTTGCTTAATATTTGTATGCGGCTGCGTGAAATTCTAAATATTAGGTACATGTGTCGTTATGCTAGAAATGTATGTGCCACAATTGTAATACCAATTTTGAATTAATTACTATGAAATTGAGCCAATTAACCGTTAACGTTAAACTTACGTGAATTGATGAGTTACTTCGGTGGTCTAGAATGTACAAATGTTGTGTGTGCGTAGTTGTTGGAAGCTGGTGGTGGCGCTGGTCGCGCTGACGGCGCTGCTGGCGCTGGCGCTGCTGGCCGCGATGGGCGAGGAGCTGCCGCGCGCGCCGCGCCTGGCCGCCATGTCCCGCTGGCTGGGCGCCACGCGCCGCCGCCGCAACCTACACATCTGTGCTTTTGTCTCTGTCATGTCCATATCCAGGTAATTTGTTATAATTATAATATAAGTAAAGAGCTATTTATTTTTACGATAGAAAATCACTAACGAGTAAATGCCACTATACGCTAGAAAATATACTTACACCACAAATCACCTAGAATTATAACTAGTGGTCACCGCTTCTAGGCCTCAATTATAAGTCTATGTCAAAGTCAAAAATATTTATTGCACACATTAACATACAAGTAAAAGTAAACCTTGTAAGGGCATAGCAACTTATAGTATCTAAATCCTAATTAAACAGTAAATGATAATTACTTCTAATTCTAATTACCTAATACATTATATGAGAAACGACTGTTTATTACTTTTATATAGTAACAAAGTCATATTTAAGTTCCCAGTATTTTTCAGCACAATCAAGTTGTTTATTTGCAATCTATCAACATGTGAAGAACGCAAGATAGTCGAGGACGAAATTTTAAATGAGTGTTTTAGTCCAGAGTACGTAGTGTTCACATGGATCTTGTGCCTAATCGCTTTGACGTCCATTCTGAAGTTATACTACTTGATTAAGACCATGCTGGCTGCAATCAACGTGGTCGTATACGCTGTTCTATTAGTGAAGTTTTACAAGGAAGTACCAGATCCAAATTCGTAAGTACATGATAATATTGATGATGAAACATGAGTACTAATACTTAGGTACATCGCTATATAGTTAATATCAATATTTTTATTTTTTTATATTATCTACTTCATGATAAACATGACTACGCACTTTAAACTTTCCATTTAGTTACTAGTAATGCTCTAAAACAAATATAAAAACACACACAAGTCAATACGGCGTGATTGAGTACTTTACGTACCTACTATTGCTCAGTTTCACAGCACTTAACACGGCAGCGCAAAGTCGCTCGTCGTTCATACGCGATATTATTATGATATTAGGTATGTACTTATAGGTACATAATTATGTAATCCATCACTTAATTTTATTAAACATTCCAGTGAAATGCGATTCTACATGCGAATGTTGATTTTAATGATGGTATTCCTGGCGATTGTGGTGAACCACGCGCGGCTTGTGGAGGTTACGTCGCGCCTTGACTTCCTGTGGAAGCTGCAGGCCGAGACCAACCTCGAGCAGATGCGGGATAACCAGCGCACCAACAGATACCTGCTCAAACATATCCTGCCCGACCATGTCGTCAATCACTTCTTGAGCAAGGAACGCCGTCCAGATGTAAACATTTTTATTCTCTGAAGTAATAATTATCAAGGCTCGGAAAACGCCTGTCAAATTTGAAAATATAACCCTATTCCGTACAACGGAGACTTCTTTATGATTACATTATGTTACTGTTTTATATTTTTTCAAACATGTTGACATCATGTTCCTTACAATAGGCTGCGAAATATATCGTTACAGGTTTGGCTAGACGAGAGTCACGAGAGGTCGTTAAGGTTAGGATTACCGGTCTAAGGCTCTTTTTATTAATTGCCATTCCATATAATTTTGTGACATCATGGCGATTGGCTATTCAAAATAAATTATAGTCACATTTACTGGTTGGTTAGATGACATTCTGGCACTTTTAAACCCATTTTTTTACGAAACTCTATATATATACCTACTCACCTTACTTAAAATATAAAAGTCGAAACTAACATAACTTTCTTTTATTAAATATAAATTTTAGTTGGCACTGAATACAATTATAAATTATGGCAGAAAATAATAATATTTTGCAACGTAAGGAAGGTTCCGTTATGCAACCCTGGTTATGGGACTTATGTTTTATGTTTTTCCGAGCCTTGGAAATTATTAAGAAAAATCGACATTAAAATATTTTTTATAGTTAAGGACAATTCATTTTCAATGTACATACTTAATACTTCACTGTAATCTAAGACCCTTTTATTCAGTTATAAGTAAAGTTATATAGTATATAGGTACTCCATGGAAACGCAAACCATTAGACCCATTAGAGATTTTCACTTTAGTTCGTTTTTACAGATTATCTCTCGGTTCATAGTTTTACTAAAATTTACAGTTGTACCTTTCCTAAGTGTGTTAGCATATATCATATCCTCCTGTTTAATGTTACTTTTGTGAAAATTCAACCCTCAACCCTCAACCCTATACTCCATCCACGGAGTCGAGTTAATATAGCGTCCGCTTTGTTGCACTTTTGCAAGGAAATGAAAGGGACAAAGGATGACCGATGGGCGTAAACAATGGGCGGAAAGGCTTACATGCCGTCGTTCGGAATATTTATATTTTATTAGTGCATAAATAAAGTTTGTAGTAAATAAAACAAAATAAACGGAAATCGGTCCAGTACACAAGCCAAGTCACAAAACAAACGGGAATCAGTCCAATACACAATGCCAGGTAAACGTTAAAAATCGCTAATTACAAAGAAGGAGAATAACGCGTCCGCACCGTACGAGACAGATGTTGACTAAAATTTTACCACCATGTAAACCGCTCCGATGCCCTTATCGCTGACCAATTGCTCACTTTTCTAGTACTAACTCGACTCCGTGGATGAAGTATAGTTGAGTAAAGGGTTACAGACACCGTTCTACACTTAAGTAATTTAAAGTTTAATAAATTGCCTAAGTATACATTTTAAGTAACAATATCTTATATCGATTTGGTTCAAAAATGGTATAATATATTACTCAAATTATCTACTTGGGCAAAAAAATTTCTATTTTCAAAGGATCGTAATCCCGTAACCAATTGATGTATAGAGGTCCAATTAGGCTTGACTTGTCACAAATTTAATGTTTTTTAAAACCTTTATAGAAGCTTTTGACAAGAAACGCTTGGAAACTTTTGACACACAGCGGAATCTACAAAAAATCTTCAAATTTTTGCGGTATTTTGTATTAAAAAAAAATAACAATTTTTTGCAAAAAAGCAAACTTGTGTACAGGGTGAAACATAAGTCGTACACAGAGTTTTTTGTTTCTATCACAGGATTTTAAGGCGAATTCATTGCATTAACTCGGGAAGCAAACAATTAAACTTCATTAATGATAATTAATAAAAGCAAAAACACCAACCTTATGGTCACCCTATTCGACAAGACTTGCTAGTTGCTGTGATTAAAGTGGTAACTCGGGGTAACGTTCTCGGAACAATTCTCGTGTTTGCTCAGTACTGTTCGTTCGATTGTAATATCTTACCATATCGAAACGCTCAATAAAAGTGTAAGGATACGGAGCCGGCATTTTAAACGTGATTTAATTTTATTTTTACAATTTCAATTTGTAGCGTAATGTTATGACTTTTGAATTTGTCATTGTCAATTTAATCATTTTTCAAGTTCTTACCAGCCAATTACAAAGAGGTTGAATGAATTATTTTAGTAATATGCTATGGGTCTATGGCAGTTAGCGTAGCAGATTAGGGTGACCACGAGACTCAGTACATTTAAAACATTATTTTAACGAACGAATTAAAAAACAATGCTTACATATTTCTGCCTGTTGTTACGGCCACATGTTTAAACTAAAGTTAAACAATAAGAAATACACAATTCTGTTTACGACTTATGTTTCACCCTGTATATATAGTTAGTTCCAATAGGTCCAAACAATATACTAAAAATCAGAGATACATCATGTTATATTAATTTATTGTCGATTTTTACTGACCTATAAGGGGGAAATGACATAGTATGATTTCACGAAGCACCGTATTTATGAAGAGATGGCTAACAAATCGGTTGTCACATAATAAAATTGGCAAACGTTTTTCTGGTTATAGACTTCCGGGAAAACGTTAACCGATAGCAAACTAGAGACATTTCAAAAATATAGTAAACAAAGTACGTGGCATATACAAATACGGTTAATCTTTTTCGGACAAGTGAAAATCGTTCAATCGTGTTTCGAATCTTCGGTAGGTTACCCGCTCACAATACTGTGTGTAAGTCTAATAAGGGAAACAATTAAACAAGACTTAGGATTTGCCAGTACAATCATTAATCAAAAGGTTTTTCTTTGATTAAACCTATTATACATATGTAATTATTTTTTATAAAATTTCTGAGCAGTAATGTACTAAGAACATTACGCGATATAAGCTTTTGAAACTAACTGTCAACGAGTGTTTAACTGGAGTGTGTTGCATTACATTGCGGAGCGAATTTTTTTATATGGATATAATTTTAATTGTGCTTCTAAGAAAGAGCCATCTAAATATATTTCTTGTGTCCTATTCTACCCTCCGTTAAGAGATTCGTCTGTCTAAGATTACACACTGTATATATTTTCCGACAGACAGCGTCAGTCATTCATGGTTCGTACCAGCCAGCCTATCAACAATGGTCCGGACCTCTTTGCTTTAACAATATTAATATCTATTAAGGCATTTCAGTCCCAAGCCAAGGGCCGACGACACGTATTATTATCTCATACTGCATGATAAAAGGACAATAATGAGTAAAGAAAATGAGATTATATTTCGAAATTTATGAATGTAATTATTGAATTAAGCTCGGGAGCCGCCTCAATTCTGATTAAAAATTATTAGCACCGTAACGTTACGCCATTAAAAATAATATACCTATTCTGTAGCAGGTGTAGTTAACGGAAGTCCACACTACTACCAAAAATGATATTGTATTTATTTCGTGAGTTGGTTAGGTTAGGCATGTGTCTATTTCATACGATCCTTCAAGGTAAGATGATTCCCCATCGTATCCGGGCGACTATAAACGCTAAATAATTAACACTTTCGCAACCAAGAACACGCCTGGAAGGCACTTGTAATGTTAGCTGGCACTAGCTATAAACCTACACGCCACGCCAAAGAGCCCGCCTTGCGTGCACACATTCTACAGAACATCGTATACATACAACAGAAACTCGTAAAAATTGTGATAAGAAGACTGATTTTTCTGTGTTATTTCGTGTGTGCACTATTAATTTCATTTCATGATTTAGCTTTGTTCAGTGTTATCATTTTATTTATTGCCTACTACCCCACTGAGGATGCATTGTGCTAAAACGGGGGGCATAAACAGATGAGACAGTAGATTTAATTTTATTCACGTACTTATACGAAAGTTACTCGGCACAGCCCTGAGCACCCGCCTAGCGAGTTCTTTCGGTTTCTGGGGCGCCCTATTGTTTAAAATTATGCCAGGTTGCGAAAGTGTTAAAATGTGAAATATACGACCGCGCCAGTTGGCGAGTGAAGTGTCATGGCGGTGTGCCCACGCCGCGTGGTATAGAAAAAAAAGAGTGTATCTAGTCTAAGGTAAGGCAGTTTCCTGAATACCATTCATAAACTTCAAAGCCACTCGCCAAAATTGGTCTCAGGATAAATGCAAGACTCTTCATGCTGTCAAAGATGGAACGCCTGGGGTGCGAATTCACAGCAAATTTGACGCATGTGGACGTTTACTGTAAATCCCTACGTAGATACCGTTTCCACGAAGCCACCTAAATATAAATAAATGTCTAAGTTTCCTGGATACCTAAAGTCATCGGCAATGGATCTTGCTAACTATGTAAACAAACCGTGATATTGAAATGATCTGTGAATGATGAATTTACTAGTGAGGGACTTTTACTTAATCGTTTACTTATATTTTCAAACCGTATCGTATCGTAAAATAGCGAGCGTAAATAACAAGTAGATACTTATTTTAAATTTCTTTAATCACAGTTAGAAGCAGAAAAATCAGTACTTCAAGATAATGTTTCACTAGTATTTATTATAAAAAGTGGCGTTACATCATCTTAGCCCCATCGTTGATGCCGTCTTTTTCATCCTATTTCGATCCTCTCTGACGCGTCCCACGCATATCCACCACTCTGCTCTGATTCCTATATTTTTTTCATTTCTCATGCTCGGAAAGTGGGTCATTGTTTATCTACTATGCGGGTGGAAAGTGATACGTTTCCGCCCTAGGGTCGCAATTTGGCACGTTCCTATTAGTTCTCCCCTTGTAAGCACTCAGTAGAACAAAGTGGCGAAAATAACCTTATTTACCGACGCCAGAAACAAATACATGAGAATAGTTCTTTATCTTAAATTATAGCAATTTATTGTAGCGATTATCATGCATAAAATATGTCAATTAATTCAAATATTTATTGGCTGTGTTCTTCTGTAAGGAGGAGGTACTTCCCCAGTTGGGCTGCCCCAGATTCAAGCGTTGATGGTACTTCGCTGTGCCCTATCTCTCTTGTTGGACGTAGTTTAAGGACATACCCGGGGCCTTATGAGGAGGTGCGTTGTCCTGGTGGAACAACCCAACGGACCGTAACTTACCCCGTCGCTTCTCTTTGATAGCTTCCCGCAATCTCTTTATTTGTTCTGCGTAGTGTAAGCCCGTGAACGTGGCTCCCTTTTCCAAATAATCTATCATTATTACCCCTTCGGCATCCCAGAACACGGACGCCATAACTTTACCCGCTGAACTGGTGACCTTAAATTTCTTTGGGGTCGGAGAGGACGGTCGTTTCCAGGTCATAGACTGTTGCTTGGTCTCTGGATCGAAATGGTGAATCCAAGACTCATCCACGGTGACAAATCGTCGCAAAAAGTTTCCGGGTCAGCTTGAAATTTTTCAAGATTAGCTTTTGACATCTGCTATCGAATTTCCTTTTGGTCGTCATTTAACATTCGTGGCACCCAACGAGCGGATACCTTGTTCATGTTCAAATCTTCGGTTAATATTCTTTGAATGGTGCCATACAAGATCCCTGTCATTTCATTTAAATACCTGATCGTCACTCTTCTGTCACTCAAAACTAAATCTTCAATTTTTTTGATGTTGTTGTCAGTACAGGCGGTGGACGGTCAGCCCTCGCGGTGATCTTCTTTAGTTGATGTCCTACCCATGTTAAATTCCTTGCACTAGCGTGCAACTGTAGAATACGGTGGTGCGGATTCCCCTAATGTTCCCGATAATTCAATATGTATATCTTTAGTACACAATTTTTTTAAACACAAGTACTTAATGACGGCTCTCACTTCATTTTTCTCCATTTTCATGTATTTTTTCCGAACAGTTACGAACAAAAGAAGATAACTCAATGACTATATACATATTTTTTAATAATAGTTATTTGTTATACAATGGTGCAAAATTGTATTTTATATTAGCGAGTGTGGGATTGAAACTCGAGCAAGCGAATGGATGCTATATTTTACCACGAGCAAAGCGAGTGGTTTTAAAATAGAATCCCGAGCGTAGCGAGTGTTTCAATACACGAGAAGTAAATTAAAATTGCACCCGTGTGTAACACAAAACTTTTCCCCTCACTACAGCGAGGAAAGTGAAACAAGCAAAAAAACGTTTTGTAATCGCATTGACTTTTTCTTTGCGTTTAGATACATTCAACATTTTTACAAAAGGTGCCTTTAGCTTGGTTAGCTTGTGGTGGCCAGTACGATTTTCGAATGTTCTAATTCGATTTTCACCCCGATGCATAAGCGAGGCTCGCCCGCGCCCGCCGCTGCCGCCGCGGGGGCAAGTGAGGTGTACTTCGCGAATTTAGACTTTAAAACCATAGCAATAAGAGCTATGAGAAGTCAACTTACTTTAATCACTAGTGGATAAAATGCGTTTTTACCCTCTCGTATTAAAGGGTAAACAAGCGCTTTACGAGCTAGTGAGGCAAAAATGTTTTTTATTTTTATTTACTGGCCAGTTACCGCTTTAAAAAATAAGACTTCCTTTTAGCTTATTCAGCCACGGATACTACGGATAGTATTCGATTATCATTATTTTTGGATCACCCCTCGTAGTAGACACCTGCTTGGGCATAAACACTCGTATCTCTAGGTACCTGTCACTCTGTTTCGGCCAAGGACACAGACCACCACACTATAATTTATTTCTCGTCCGAAGATCCGATGAACGATAAAGTGAATAGATGAAAATTTAATATGCCCTTGAATAAATTCTTCCTAAAATCCTAGTCCAAGGTTAATTAACAATTTCAATTCCTCCGATTAAGGCATAATTAGAGTGACAGTCACAATCCTTCGTTTACGATTTCTGATAGTCGCGATAGGCCCTCTGTAGCGCTTGATACTGCACGGGGTTCCCCTTTTGCATTTGACGTTAAAGTCAAAACATAAAACTGGTGCCAACACCCTTAGACAAATTCCTCTCGCATTCGCATGGGGATTCGAACTGTCAAATAAAGATGGTATAGTTTTAGTGTCCACTTTGAATTCACGTGGATTGTCAGATTTCGGTTGTCGCAACGCGCCCCTGGAATACTGTATGTAAACTGAAATAAGTACAGAATTTTTTTTTTTTATATTTGTCAGATAAGTAGAATGAGATTTTATCGTTTAATTGCAACTGATTGTTCCTTTCCTGTAAATATTACAATATTTAACTGCTATAACTATTTAAGGTTTATAATTTGTTTATTTACGCGTAGTAGGTATACCGGGTGTGGCCTGTAATAGGAGCTTTAACTTTAGGCATCGTTTCTACACAAAAAACGTAGCAACATTTGTTCTACGACTTTTGAAAATAACTTATAGTTTAATAAATATTAATAAAAAAAGATTTTCCAAGTAAGCAATGTAATGCAAAAACTATGAAGTTTGTAGGCTGACAGTAAACGTCAACTAGACTATTGGATGCTGTTCATTGAAAATACTATTTACTTTGTTCAAAAAAATCACAAGTAAAATATTACCCAATTTTTTAAAGTTGTAGAACAAAATAAATATTGTTACGTTTGTGGTGTAGAAGCGATCCCTAAATTTTTTGCTCCTATTACAGGCCGCACCCGGTATTTGTTTAAACATTAATTGTATTTAAAACGGGTATTGTTTGACATGTTTCGCTTCGTAACGAGGAGCATAATCATGAGCTGTTCTCGTTGGCTGACTGACACCGACAATGAAATATCGAGCAATATTCTGCTTATAAAACATGACTACCCTTTTTATACAATTAATTTGTTCGAGTCTTATGATAGTTTGTGTTCAAAGTGAATCTCAGATGTAAATGAAGACTTAAAATGTTATGTGTAATGTGCCCCTAATAATTGTGTTCCATGCACTCAATAAATATATTTAATGTACAGTCAGCGTCATATAGTTGGTAGCATCCAAAGTATTCAAAAAGTTCGGTACACCATAGAATTAGTATGGTGTACTGAACTATTTGAGTACTTTGAATGCTACGAACTATATGACGCAGACTGTACACAGTGTGTGTTTAATCTATAAATTTGTATTCATATTCGGTACTAAATGATCTCCGGGGTCATTTTATTCTAGCCTAGGGATCGTTTAATACATATAGTATTAAACGATCCAGGCCAGAAGTATGCTTTTTATTATATGAAAATTCGATATATTAGTGGAGTATTTACAACATTTGTCATGACACATTATGAATTAATTAGGAACTGGTCGTTGCAGGGACTGGTGCAGGGGTGATTGCATACATAATTGAAGATTGATAATTGCAATAAGCCACTTTGTTGTAGAACCGAATTTTTGGTCCACTTTTGTTTTATTAAGTATTAAATACGTATTTTTAATGTTGTGTAGGTGCGTATATTTAGATTTGAAACATCAGATATTTTTTAAACTGCATTTAGAAAGAGATGTTTTTTAGAGTTAGAAGAAAAAAAGTGTGTGCAAAATACCTTTGGCCATTATAGGTATAATCATTTACTAAAGTTTTAGAAAACACAATATTAAAATACTTAAATAACACGGAAAAATAGTATGCACTTACATAGCTAAGATAATTGACTTTTCGCAAAGACGTGTTATTTTCTTCAAGTGTAAACACAGTAAAGATTTTTCCTTCAGGGGATCATTTTACACACATCTCTCCTATTCTAATATTTTACGATAATACGGCTTGACTAAAGTTTCTGTACTCCCGCAAAATTTTGAGTAGGTATGTTAAGTACCTAATGGGTGTTATACTCGTACAGTCGGCAGTTGCTAAGCGGGCCAGGTGTTCAGAATGATCTTGACACGCTCTTATTCTGTTAACTATAAAGTCGTGTCACGCTCACTTTGGACACCTCACACGCTTAGAAACTTTCGCTGCTGACTGTACTGGCCACATAATTTCGATGCCAGCGTCAGACCCATAATATCTTCAGCGTCACCGATGGTGGAAGATGATGGTTTGTAAATATTTATTAATGCATGCTAAAGTGTACGCAAGTAACTCGTAATTGCACAACAGAATAGACAAGCATTATTATTGTTTTTAATCATATTATGATCATTATATGTAGAATTCTTAAGAAAGTAGATGACAGCAGCTTTCAAGACCCGTTACTATTTTGAACCTTGAAGACGATCGACCTTCAGATAGAGAAAAAGCTTACAAAGATTCTGTTCTTCTTTCAGAGTTAAAAAAAATTGTGCCGTTACGGTTAAATTAATGTTACGTCAAAAGAAGTTGAATTATGTCAGCTTTGTGACGATAATTAAGCATGAGATAAATGAACATGAACTATGTATGGAATAGTAGATTGTTTGACAAGGGGCTAAAGTAGGCCATAGTACCACGAGATGGTTATTTAAAATTAAAATTGTTCGAGGGGTAATATGGCGTTTAGACCCAAGTTATACATACTAGTTTTCACTTCGATTGCGAGAAAATAAAATAAAGTAACATTTTAACAATAAACAAATACAATTTTATCGCCCGCAATGAATTCTGAGTCAAAAATGTTCAATTTGGCAATCTTTGTATTTTTTTCACTGATTTGATACAGATAGGATATATCTACGCCGTGAATAAATGCCATAGACAATGTATAATTCGGGCTTCAAAGAGTTTGCCAACGATTTAAACTTTTTTTCAATGCTTGTGAAGTAGGAACTAAAAAGCACCTAATTTGATTGCGTTTCCTCATTGGTCGATTTTAATATTGCGGTATATCTGATTGGTTGATACTTTATACAAAGTTTTGTTTAATAATTTCACATTTTTAAACAGTATTCGCACCAAAAAAGAATCTAGAATTGCAATTAACTTCGATATGTGTTGTGATTGGTGGATTTAATAAGGTGAAGCGTTCTGGTTGGTCAATTTAAAACGTTTTGTATATCATAAATATGTATACATATTTTCCCAAGAGGCTAAATGTACTACTTTAGTCCGCAAGGATCATATTATGCTTGGCAAGCATAATATGACACACTTTTAGAGCATGAGAAGTGAAAAACACTTTTTCACCTCAGCAGCTCGAACATGTCTACTTTCCTCACTCCAGGGAGTGAGGAAAGTGCGACTTTCCTCACTGTCAGAGAGTGAGGAAAGTTGCTACTTTCGTCACTGCAGGGAGAGAGACAAAGTAGCTTTTTAATTGACGACTGGTCTGGCCTAGTAGGTAATGACCCTGCCTAAGAAGCCGGTGGTCCCGGGTTCGAATCCCAGTCAGGCCATTTATTTGTGCGATGAGCACAGATATTTGTTCCTAAGTCATGGGTGTTTTCTATGTATTTAAGTATTTAAATGTTTCTATTTATTATAATAGGACATAATGGACTCCCTTAACACCACTACAACGTTCGGACCCTTACAAATTAATCAAATATTATAATTTTGAAATGTACATATATTTTCAAATGAAAAATATTTAAACAAAATATTAAGTAATGAAGCCAGTGTAGTCGCAGATAAAACACTTAAATGAATGTGGTTAACCTGATGTTAATTTTTTTACAAGATTTTATTTAACTTTATGTATGTATTTGTATATTTATCCGGATGGAATCTTGCAACTCAATTTTGAAGCAGACATCTTTAACCGATTGAGCTGAATTTATGTGCTTTCGGTTACAATGCAATATTATGGTACCACTGATCTGATCTGATGCTGGAGTTAGAAGGTAGCAAAAGCAACTCTTAAAATGCACAAGATAAACCCGTGTTGTTTAAGGCTCATTAGACTCCTTTCGAAGAGTAGATGACGATTGTGAAAAAAAGTACAGTCGGCAATAAAAGCATGTACTATAAATGAAAATTTTGGCAACTTATTTAACCTTTAATATGTTCTCACTACTGAGGTGAAAAGTTGTATGTGTCACACTAGAGTAAACTTATTTTACATCTCGTGTTTTTGAGTGCCTCGCTACGCTCAAGATTCTAACACTAGAATCACTCGCTACGCTCGTGATTCAATTATAGAATCTTTCGCTTGCTCGGGACTCAAAATAAACACTCGCAAGAAAAAACAACTTTCCTCTCTTGTTGCACAAATAACTATTTAGCCTTTTTTGCATTGCAGAACTGCTTAAAGTTTACTTTATTTTGCTTACAATTACCGAAGTAAGTGTTTCATAAATGAATTTATAGTTTAAAGTTTAATGCTTAATTATCGTCACAATAATGACATGGTAACTTTTTTACAAGTTACGCTAATTTGGATATTTTTTTTCTGAAAACTCCCTTTAGTAGGTACTTTCATAAGAGGTCCTGGTATAAAATGTATTACGATGCCACCGAGAGAGTTGTCATAATACAAGAAGTTTTTTTCCGGCGGCAGGAGCTGTACTCCCAGTGGAGACAAGAGGTGGGAGTGATGTTTGCTGGCATCCCCAATTTCCACGAATTCTACTCCGAACAGAAGGCCGTGGACTGCATGCGTTTGCTTAATGAGATTATCTGTAAGAAAATACTTTTATGTATGTATTGGAGCGCATGCCACAGTTGCAGTTTGATATCAACATTTTGATTTCTTGATTGCAGTTGATTTCGATAATTTACTCCGGGAGCCACGTTTCAAGGTCATTGAAAAGATCAAGACTATTGGGGCGACATACATGGCTGCGTCGGGTTTGGATCCCAACGACAAGGCAAGCTACTCTGTTTACTTTTTTCTGGAAATAACTATATTTTGGACCCGGGGTATGTGTCCTTAAACTATGTCCAACTATGTGAGGTAGGGCACAGCGAAGTACCATTAAGCTAGAGTCTGGAGTAACCCAGCTGGGGAAGTACCTCCTGCTTACAGAAGACCACCATGTGAATCCTCTGGAGTTCCAGGCGTCCATAGGCTACGCGTAACTATTTACCATCAGACGGGCCGTATGCTTGTTTGTTTGTAAAAAAAGTAATGGCTATTCCTCTCGGCTTAATTCTCCGGGGATACCGAGAGTCCAAGATTCAAACAATATTCTTTTAGTAGGCTTTGCTATATAAAAGTTATATATACCCTGTATAAATACTACTCGTTAAAATATGAGATTGATTAAATTGAACAATTTAAATGTACACTATATAAGTGTTATATATTTGAGGTCAATAGAAAACCAAAATAATGTAAACAACCATGGTTTCATTGTCATTGTATACATACTCGTACACATAAATTTGTTACTTAAATTCTTGTTTACTACAAATAAGTATGCGATAATAGCCGCGTCCCCACAGTACGCACGGCTTCGCGGGCCAATTTCCTCGTGCGGCATTCGGTAAGTGTGGAAAGTCACTAAATACTATGAACGCGTCTGTGACTTGAAGGTAAAGAAAACGCGTACCTATATGTGCTGGTGGCAGTGAATGCGATATTCACATTACGCAAACGAAGTTGCGGGCAGCAGCTAGTTATTATAATAATTCGTTGTCTCTGAATATATGTAGGTAATTATCGCATATTTGAACCCATTGATGTTTTTGAAAGCACGTAATCGCGAAACTGTAAAGATAAATGGTTTTGTTTTTTTTTTTGTTTACGTTTTCTATTGACCCCGAATATACATACGAAGCACAATACGAAGTGATCTGCTTTCAGCAAGAATTGAGACGATTACCACCCAGAGTTACGTACCTAGTGACATGTATTGTTATGGTTGACGGCGCAGACCAGCGACGAGGACTGCGAGCACCTGTGTGCGCTGGTGGACTACGCGTTCGCTCTTCGCGTGGCACTTGAGGATATCAATAAACACAGCTTCAATAAATTTCGACTCAGAGTCGGTATGCAATGTTCTTTGATGCAAATCTTTGATTTTAAACAATACCTGCAAGTCCATTTAGGTACAGATTATTCCTTCCTCTTATATTTTTTTACCTTTCTTATGAATCACAAATGTGGAAATGTAAATGTTAAGGACTAACAACTATCAAAAATAAGTGAAGGGTCCACAGAAAGGACATGTCTAGTCACTTAAGTGAAATTTTGAGTTATCGCGTTTTAAAGGTTTGTAAGTATATAATTAATCAACGAATATATTTATTTATGAACTTGTCCATAAATCAATTGTATGTTCAAATTTCTTATCTTTAGATAAATAAATAGAATATTAGTAAAAAGGATTGTTATTATTATATTAATACCAAAAAACCGAAACAAACACCTTGAACACGGAAGAAATTAGTGTTGTCACTTAACTACAGTAAATAAACATGCAAAGATCGACACAATCGATGGAGCCATAACACACAAAGATTGATTCATCATGAAACATGCTGTCTTTTTACTTTTATGCTTTTAAAAGTATATTTTATTGGAATCGGATAACATTGATTATTAAGTATATTTTGATTACATATTTCCTGGTTCTAAATACCATGGAGTCACTATTCTACTTATTAATAATATTTTCCTAAATGTAGGTAAGTCAATATAGGTAAATGTAATCTATAGGAGGGTAATAGCGAATAACAATTACAACGATGTCCAATAACTAATAAAACGACCCTTTGGCCATGTTCCTAATGAAATAAATTAACACAATCCATATCCAACGGAAATAATTAAAAGTTTTTTTTTTCCTAAACAACCTGGTTCGATTCTCAAACTGAGTACAAGTTTTTTTTTTAAATCTATGTATGCAGTATTTCATGTCCCTAAAATCGATGATATGGTTCCTAAGTACATATCTTTGTATGTCTTTTAGTTCCAGATTTCCCCATACTGACCGATTTGAATGAGACACCCTGTATACCTACTTGTATTAAATAATGCAGACTCCGATCCAAAGTCACATAAGTTGAGCTTGGAATTAATACCTACCTTTCATTAGTCCCAGTTTTGTAATGTATTGTTTTGTTTTGTGTGACTTAGTATAATTTTTTCCATGTATGTACTTACCTAATATACAACGCTTTTTATTTCGTATAGTTTTTAAAAGTAAAAGAAACGTATGTTAATATAATAATAAAGTTGACATAATAAGTGTAATATTAAATGAAAAAAAAAAACAGTGTCTAGACATGTTCTTTCCGTGGACCTTTCAAGTTAGGTTTGAAGGAATTTTAAGAATGAGTATCTACCAAAATACAACTGCTTGCTTTCGGCTACCTTGTGCGATTACCAATAATGCAGTAATTTTGTAGATACATATTATAACAGCATTGTTTATACACCTATTTGTTTTGGCGGAAGGAATAAGTTGCGGGCCACTCGTGGGCGGCGTCATCGGCGCGCGCAAGCCCGTGTACGACATCTGGGGCGACACCGTCAACGAGGCCTCGCGCATGGAGAGCACGGGGGCCATGGACCGCATACAAGTCACCAAGTACACCAAAGAGGTACCTACTCATTATACAATAGCCGAAGGTTCGGATGTCAGCTTTACTGACTAAGCTGTTCATTCTAATAAAAGATTACGTGTATGATTGATGACCTAGAATTAACAGTTTAGTCAATTCGATTGTAATAATTGAGACGTAAAGGAATGCATGGTCATTGTCAAGAGGGCGCTAATATAATATAATTATCTATGATCCAGTGAACACCTTGATTTGTTTACCTGCGAGCATTAATGTTAATTTGGAAAGGATTCATAACGAAATAGTTTCATTTTGTGAGCCTTATATATATTATCCAGCAGTTAATTGTATATATTATTTGTATCTTTTTATTTAAACTTGCGGCAGGAACCTTCTATGATAATTTGAGCATTTTTTTCTAATTCCGTCAGGCGTTAGGGCATTAGGTCCATTTTAGAATCACTTGAGTAAACCATAATTATTAATTACTTTAAAATAAATTTCCAAGTGTTTCGCGCAGAATCAGGCCTCTAACTCTTTTTTGCAGCATAATTGTTATAACATAACGCACAAAATCTTTATCGGCGAATTAATCTAGTATTAAACAGCATTTTCGCGACACTAATGTTAAAAATAAAAGGCTTGTTTATGTATAAAGTAAACGAATTAGTAATCAATGTAATAATGACTAGTATAAAGCTAATCTTTTCAATTCAGTCATGTTTGGCTTACTTTAATATATTAACCAAGACACTTAAAAGGTTTAATCGTATAATCTAAATATTTGAATTAATTGACACATATTGTACCTACGATAATCGCTACAATAAATTCCATTAATTTAATAGAAAGAACTATTCTCATGTATTTGTTTCTGGCGTCGGCAGATAACAGGAGAACCAATATTAGGAACATACCATATTACGACCTAGGGTGTAAATGTATCACTTTCGACCGGCATCATAATCAATGACCCATTTTCCGAGCATGAGAAATATGTAGTTGTTACGACGCTGCGGGTACGAGCTGGCGGCGCGCGGCGAGGTGGAGGTGAAGGGCAAGGGGCGCATGGAGACGTGGTGGGTGGAGCGGCAGCGCGGCGCAGCGGGCGCGGGCGCCGCGGCCGCGCCGGCGCCGCCGCGCTCGCTGGTGGCGCTCGTCTACACCATGCTGCAGGCGCGCAAGCGCATCTACACACACCCCCTCGACGCGGCTGCTATGCGTGAGTTGAACTCTCTGCCCGACCCTCAGAGTCCTTCGATCAAAAAGTGTGTTTCTTTGAAATATATGAAGTACTATGTACTAAAAAAGATTAAGGTACATGAAGTAATTTAATTACTTATTACTATAGGTATCTTCCGTCACAAAATTCTCTGTATCTTCAATTACATTATATAAATCATCACTTGAAATGAATTGAATTATATTAAATTAATATGTTACCTCAATTATAAATTTTATTCTTTATATCAAGATGATTCTTTTTTGTGTACCGTGCCGCGAGGACAGCGCTCCGCAGCGGCAGCGTGCACGAGAAACCGACGCGCTGCAGCACGGCGCCCAGCGGCACGCGCCGTCAGCCGCGCCCCGCCCGCAGGCTACAACGGTCAGTATTGTTCACTCATTATTTTTTCTTCTGTGAAATTGCTTACATACTTGTATGTGCATACATATATTAATTACAGATTTTACCCTACACCCGCCAAGAGCATATCCGCGCATCCTCAGTCTAGGGTTCCATAATTCTTTACATGTGCCTTGACTGTAAAAGTACTTGGGCCTTTGTGCCTCACGTTTATAATGATTGTTATTATATTTTTAGGCCCCCGGTTCAAAAAAATAGAGGGGGGCGAGGCCAATTTTTCGAGTCGATTACAGCGATGATTGTCGATTGTATGAATACTTTATGAGAACGAAACATAAAAAGGCCTATTTTAACGATACTTTATTTTTAGTTTTTTACTATTTTGTCAGTCGACGTCATTAACTTATCTACATATGTACAAAATTTTAGTTCTTTAATCACTGCGGACAAACTGAAGGACGGACAGAAGGACTGTATAATGTTCATACATATTATTATTAGCTCACTATGATTAACCACAAAGGCCATGCCAGGATAAGCTAAGAGAATCTGCCCCCAGCGAGTTTTGGTTTGTAATTTTTTTTGATGATGTAGCTTTGTATTAGTAGCAAGTATGCAAAATATCAGCCCCCGAAATGTTACAGATTTTGGTAAAAAAAAAAAAAAAAACAAAATATGATCTTTCTTCAATATCTTTTTTTCTACCGAGCCGATTTTGACGTGCTTGTAATATATTGAGCATACAGTAAAGGTGATTATGCGACATTAATTATAGGACACATTGCCTTACAAAAAAAAAAATTACAAAAACAAAAATACTTTTTTTTCTTTTTTGTACTTTTACGTCAGCGACACCTCCAAGTTTTTCACTAAAGCTAGCCTCTTTAATAAGCTACGAAATGAATGTATTAACATAATTTTACCAGGGGTATAACGGGGTGTTTTTTTTAATTGAATTCATCACCGTACATTTTCTTTACCCGCTCATTATTAAAATTAATCGATTAAAAACTCTTTAGAGAAACTTGTATGTTTATAATGAGCACTGGCCACTTGAAAAAAAAATTAAAAAGTATTGATTCCTTTGAACATACAAGTTTCTCTAATAGTACATTACTGCAGCCGCCGGGAAAAAGGGGGTTGAAGGCTGAGTTGTATATACGGCCGACTGTAAGGAGGCCGGATAGTATACGAAGCCTTCAAGACCCTTTCACGGCTAGGCATGTATAGTGCTTTTCTCAAACTAATGCAATGAAATAAATAAAAAAATACCACTGAACAAAACAGCTTCACGACATAAGTTTTTTAATTTTCCCTCCAATCCCGCTTTGTAGTATTTTTGCCTTCGATGTAATAATTAATGACTATCATAAATAGTCTGGCTATAATTACTATATACAACATTTAGAAAAACCACCAAAAAAGAATGCACTTACCTTTTAAATGATGGCGCTACGGCATCTGCCTTTGGCGGTACACAATAACAAAATATAGATAAATAAAACCGGGCCCGGTTTTCATACACCCGTAACACTATATCTAAGTCACAAAAGCATTGAATCACACCATTTACCACTATTTAGTCTTAATAAACAGAGTTTTACACGCCGAGAAACTTTTCCATTCCGCCATTATTAAAACAAGTAAAAGTGTCCTGTGATTGGTTGAGTCAAAAATGCGTTCAAATACGCGCATGCGTGGAGTAGTGTTTGGTGTTGCCAATACAATTTTAAAATTGAGAGCATGAATAATAAATATAATAATGTAATAACCTGATGATATGAATATTCAATTACATGATAAATAAAATAAATCTCTTCATACCATTTCGTCTGAAATAAGCGAGATTATTTTTAGCCCGCTAATCATTTAGTCACTAAAAATGATAAAAAATATAACTCAGCTGTTTGAACAGGCTTCATGAACACAGACGCCAGGTATACATAAAAATTAAAAAAAAGTTACTTCCCGGCCTAGGCCTTCAATTTTATATGAAATTCGTTACCTGTACTCTGGAGTCGATCCGCCCTAAACGTGATACTTCGAAGCCTATTATGACGCACGTAACGAAGACATTTCATTGCATGTTTGAGAAAAGAGTTTTTAATCGATTAATTTTAATAATGAGCGGGTAAAGAAAATGTACTGTGATGAATTCAATTAAAAAAACACCCCGTTATACCCCTGGTAAAATTATGTTAATACATTCATTTCGTAGCTTATTAAAGAGGCTAGCTTTAGTGAAAAACTTGGAGGTGTCGCTGACGTAAAAGTACAAAAAAGAAAAAAAAGTATTTTTGTTTTTGTAATTTTTTTGTAAGGCAATGTGTCCTATAATTAATGTCGCATAATTACCTTTACTGTATGCTCAATATATTAGAAGCACGTCAAAATCGGCTCGGTAGAAAAAAAGATATTGAAGAAAGATCATATTTTGTTTTTTTTTTTTTACCAAAATCTGTAACATTTCGGGGGCTGATATTTTGCATACTTGCTACTAATACAAAGCTACATCATCAAAAAAAATTACAAACCAAAACTCGCTGGGGGCAGATTCTCTTAGCTTATCCTGGCATGGCCTTTAGCGAAAGGTTTTATGACTTTGTGCTACAGCAGTTACTGAATTTTTTTATACAATAATTATTTATATCAACCCTATTAAAAATTGCGGGTGTAGAGCGAAATTCGAGCTTTCACTTTTATTTTTAGTATTATATGACTATTCCTTGAGTTCCCTATTAATGGCGACGATTCATAAAAGTTCTACAAACAGCTGAGCTTCTATTCTTCTATAGGTAAAGGTTAAGCTTAAGATATACATACATTTATGTCTTTAACTGTTATTTAAACTATACTTTGTTAACAGTATGTCCAACGAAAGTTCGCGCCCGCCTTCAAAGAGCATGGTAGTGCGCCGGCCCGACATGGCCCCGCCGGTAGTGAGCAGCGTGTCCGCGCCGCACACGCCGGTGGCGCCGCACTCGCCGGCCTTCCCCGCCGCGCCGCCCAAGCGCGGCATCGGCGCGCGCCTGAAGGCGGCGAGCTTCTCCTACCGCGCCCGCCCGCAACCGGACACGTCCCCTAAAATACGAGAACTACACGAAACGAACATCCACCCGAATAATGGGACCCCGAAACTGCAAAAAAATGGAACTTTCAGACATCGATCTGATACTACTAGAATGTAAGAAAAACTAAATTTTATAGATGGGTATATCTATGTAAATATATTGTTTTATGTTAGGTAGAGATCAGAGATATACTTGAGTAGATATGTTCTTACCTAGCTGCCAGTCTTGACATTGCACGAGCGAAGCCTTTCTCTTGAAGATTATAATTAACAACCACATTAAACTCACGTAGTCCAAAAATAAGCGTTGAGACAGTGGGAACTACTTTGTTTCTACTAACTAGTTTCCAATTAGGTATAATAAGTATAGATATTACAATTACATGAGTGAGACTTATTACAATAGTTCTTAGAATTTTTCACTTGCTATTTGGGTGGCATTGACTGTCACATCCGATTGCAATTAAGTTCTTAGACCTTTAAACCCTGTTAGTGCATTTTCATGTGTAGTATCTATTTAGTAAGTATTTATAATAGTTCTAGTGCAATTTACCTACTTTTTTACAGAACTTTTTGACTTTGGTTTTGGTTCATAATCTTTTTATTATTTAGTTAACACCTTTTTTAAGGAGACTTATAAAAAAGACTGATCACTTTACATGTTTCGTGCTCTTTAAAGGCCATATTCCGGTTTCCACAGTAAGTCTGCCCTTAAATAAATATGACTCGGGGTTTTTTTGTAAACGTAGCTTTTGATGAAGAATATTTATGCTAACTAGTACCTATTAGCTTTTTAGGTCTCGATGCATATCTAAATAAAGATCATTTCAAAATTTTAAACTAATCGTTTTATACGTCTCGAAAAACAATAAACAAAAGAAATACTTTAAAAAATACTTGCTCACAAAAAACCCCACGAGTCATATTTATGTAAGGGCAGACTTAGGTATTTATCTACCTATTATGGAAACCCGAGTTAGCCTTTGGATGCCTATTTATTACTCTACTAATTACAGTTATCATTACTGTTTGACAAAAGATGACATATTTTATACATATATATTAATAAAGATAGCTAAATACATTCCAAATGTATTCACAAGTTAGATTTAAAGGCAGTTTTCGTAAGCTGTGCAAGATAATTAAAAGAACCGCGTTCTTCGTATTTGTTGCAGGTCGTACTTTATACATTATTGTACTTTTTGGAATTGTAGCTTTCAGCGAATAAACAGTCACCATGTTGACTATTTTTCTACACTAAGTTAGCAGGCATTCTATACAACGAATGCATAGTAAAGTAATTTTAACGTCACTAGCTCGGAAAGCTCTATTTTATTTATTCTTTACAAGCAAACTGCATTTTATTATTGCACAACAGCAAAGTATTAAACGTTTGAGTCCTTTTTTGACGTTAGCTGGTTGGATAGACTTCTATCTGAAGATTTTGAATGATAAATCAAAAATGATTGATACCAACAGTTCGGGCAATATTGTTGATGTTTTATTAGTATTTTATGTGAAAAAGTTCGTTTTTCACCCGGAAGTAAAGTCGTTCACCTCTCGTACCTTGTAACTGCCACAAAGCTTAACATTCCATTTTTTTAACCCGTCGCATGTTCAGCTTTAGAATTTTTCGCCAGCTCGGGTCTCAAAATAGCACGAGAGCGTAAACACTAACTCTGCGCCCTTGTCAAACACATAACACTATAATTAAGGTAAATCGATTTTTTACATTTTTTTTTATTTCTACTAGGTATAGTCAAAATTTTCTAAGCTAAGCTCATCCACTTACCTGAATTCACAATGGCATTATGTCTAATACAATTCTATTATCTGCTTTTGTTATAGTTACCGCCAACCAGTTACTTACAAAAAAAGGTTAGAACTACATTGCGTGGATATTGAAATTTCAACCCTATTCCTTGTTAAATAGGTTTAAAATGGTTTAAGAGGACAATGGCATTTTCAACACTTGTGTATTTCATGACCACTTCACAACTTTTATTTTGGCACTAGTATATAAAATGTTTTGTAGTTTTTATATTACACTAGCTTTTGCCCGCGGCTTCGCACGTTTCAACCCCCTTATTGTACCTTTAGGGTGTGAACTTCAATGAACGCTGAAATCACTTTCCTTTTAATAAGGAGCTTATTAGAACTCCGAGTTTAAACACAACGTTTTAAGTCTCTCAGTTGATATTTGACTCCATCTCCATACAAACTTTTAACCCCCTTATTGATCCCTAAGGGGATGAACGCTGGAATTACTTTTCTTATATTTAAATACACCAAATTTCAAATCTCTCGCTTTAAATTTTACACAATTTCCATACAAAGTTCCAATCCCCTTTTTATCCCTTTCGGTATTGGTGAAATTTCCAATAATGCCTTCTTAGTGAATCCTTATATAAACTACCTTTAGTGAAAACATCAACTATCTAGGTTAAGCGGTTTAAGCTAGTGTAATATAAAAACTACAAAATATTTTATATACTAGTGCCCAAATATAAGTTGTGAAGTGGTCATGAAATACACAAGTGTTGAAAATGCCATTGTCCTCTTAAACCATTTTAAACCTAATTAACAAGGAATAGGGTTGAAATTTCAATATCCACGCAATGTAGTTCTAACCTTTTTTTGTAAGTAACTGGTTGGCGGTAACTATAACAAAAGCAGATAATAGAATTGTATTAGACACAATGCCATTGTGAATGCAGGTAAGTGGATGAGCTTAGCTTAGAAAATTTTGACTATAGTACCCGGTTGTTTTACGAGTATATTGCATGGTTAACGCAAGCAAAGCAAAATATGGAATAAAACAATCCAACTTGTGATTTTATCTAGCGAGATTTCTTTTTGAACAATCGTGTTTCAGTTTCTATCAGATACTACGGGAGGCAAAGCGTGTAACTCGTCAATGGCTACGTCGAATTTAATACAATTTCGCACTTTTATGTTAGTGCTTACTGATTATCTTTTAATTCATAATTTTACACATAGATAGCATCGAATCAAATTTCGCTGGACGATTTCAGACACTTTGCTGAAGGATGTCATAGCACGACGCTCTCGGAGTTGTTAAAGGATTTATGAATCATTGAGTCCGCTTCGTTCGATCGATCGTTTCTTTGCCTCTCTATCGCATATACGAGCGATAGAGGGCGACAGTAATTATCGGAATTTCGATAAACTTTTTTATTCTATTTTTAACAATGCTTTTCGGTTGAAAATGATGTTAGTTTAGGTTGCATTTTTTATTCATAGGTTTATAAGGAATAAAAACTATTTTGAAAAATTAAATTAATTCAAGGGATAATGAAGGGTTCAATGTTCATATGGAAAATGATAAAAATTAAAAGATAGAAACTGGAAAATTCGTACCTAAACAACAAATAAATAAAACTATAAATCTCATTTGAGTGTTTTACTAAATTTAAAGAATAATTAATACATTTTTAAATGAGAAGCTTTAAAGTTTCTTTAACTAAACAAGGTAGGTACCTACATTAAAAACACCTATTCTTCCCCAAAAGGGATTGAAGAAGTGGAAAGTGTAATATGAGAGCGAAACTGCGAAAGTTGATATTTGAAAATAGAATTAACTAATAAGGCTTTAAAATATGGTTGATCGTTTATATGGTAGGGTTTAGAATTTTTAAGTAGAGATTTGAAACTTAATAGATATGTTTCTTATGCAAAACGTTTTTTAGACTTATTATTAAAAATAATAAAAAATGATAGAAGCATTTTTCGGAAAAAGAAAGAGCTTCGAAATATTTAACCGCCGAGAGGGTTAAAATATATTTAGTTGAAAGGTTGTACGAGGGGGGCTTAACATTTTATAATAATTTGTACCTTTGGTATAATTAACTGATTTGAAGCGAGCTGATCCACTGAAGCCTACAAAACCATTATGTGGTAAACAACAAATTTAGGTAACCAGTTCCTAGTAAAAAAATATTATAACTTGTAACCGCGTTGGTATTTCCAAATACAATAGCCTACAAAATACACCAACTGAATAATTACATAGGTAATAGGTTCTAACTGATAAAGAATGGATATAACTTAATAAAGACATCATATGTTTTTTCTGATAATACCTACTGTTGAAATCCCTTTTAACATTTAGTAAACTGTATCCAATATACTTCTTACCTTTTTTATATACTGGTTATAGCGATTCCGAAAAAAAAGCGATTCTAACATTTTAGTAATACAATAATGCCATCGTGTATGCAGGTACCTAAATCGATCAGCTCTCTTCAAATAATTTCATTATAAAATAAGGCAGCATCTGCTACGGAAAACCTACGTAATTTTACCAAGGGTACCGTAAACCGAGGTTACTTTGATCAATTTTAGAGTTTGATTCCTTTTTTTGGCGATCCTAATAAACTCACAAATATGAAAAATATATATATAATAATCGGTTTTTTTTCGTCTTTTAGCTTATCAAACAAAAAATAGCACTTATAGTTTTTTCAGAAAAAAATAAAAACGTCGTGATCAAAGTTACATTGAAAATGGGGTTACTTTGAAACTACTGCTTTTTACGCTCAATATCTAAAGTAAACCTGCTAAGAAGCCCATAAAACAATAATCGGTCCAGTACTTTTTAAGTTGTTTATATTTTTATTACGTAACTAGCCCACTTTGATCAGTGATCACATATAAAATGAAACAAGTTAAGCAGGCCTTCCAAATGGACGCCGTCCCAATGATTAATCCAAATGGCCTGCACCGATTATTTAGCACACTGACGATCACTCTATTTTATACCTACTTAATAATATTATGAATTCAAATTTCGCGTCAACCCAAACCTACACTTCAGCGCCTAATTCTTACTGTTTTAAATGTGGTACTAAAATGGATATACTTAAAGAGAATCCATTACATAAATAATAACAAATAAAAAAATATATTACTATAAATATTAATTGCGTGAATTCTACAATTCGCCGCCGAGTCTACCACTTACCTACCTAACCTAATCAGGTAAGTACGAGTAGGTACCTAATATACAAAAAATATACCTACCTTGTTATATTATTTTTTTTAAACAGTTTCTCAATGACGCAATTTTCTTTTTTACCGTTTCTAGATTGGTTTATGGGTCTTTTTCCTTAAATAATAACAACAAACTCTTTAACTCGGCATTTCTTCTGTCTTTATTGTGGTACTCATTTGTTACTTGCCACAAACAAGGATGTATACGATACTCCTCAATTATCGCGTAATCGTAGTCTCGGCGTTTCTAGCATTGACGGTCACTCCAAAGTCGCCACGCCAATACGTCCAAATGGCGTGGCGTGATGGATTTCAATCCGTTTGGAATTCCACGCTCAGGATGCCGTCCAAAAAACTTATACGTTTTTAACATTCACGGACGGATTTTGGAATGCAGCCACTCCATTTGGCCTGTAGGAAGCATCGTCAGTGGCAGCTTTAGTGATTCCTGAAATCGCTTTATTAAATTCTTTACTAAACAAACTGGACATTACTTGATTGGCATAAAATAACCTTTGGCTACCTTTTAATACCTTTTGATGTCAGACATAAGTAATTAACCTCTTACAAAAATCAACTTATAAAAATATAATAAAAATGTACCTTCTAGTATGTGTGCTTTAGTACCTACACATAATTTTACGTAATTGCGGATAACGGTGACTGAATATATATAGACACAGCTCTCCATACAAAAATGCCTTCCAAAATTGACCCCAGGCTCGCTGACACTGACAGCTATCCCCTCTTCATAATATGTCAGAGCAGCTTGGAGTTTATCCAATAGACAATTTCGCGCTATTAAAAAAAAAGTTGTGATTGGTTAATAAAAGTTTTAAGCGTCAAACCTCATGCGCGGCGTTACAATATTATGGCGTTGTCAAACTTACAGGGATGATACTAACCGAGATGGAACCAATTTATATAAGTATTATTCTGACACTATTTTGCTATTAATTAAGAATGAAAGAAAATATATTTTAACGCCTTTTGGATTAAATAGATTACGTTTTCCATACTTTATAAGAATGTATAGTAATGACGTCTTGGAGAACACTCAAACGATTTTGCGTTACGGCATTGCCTCAGTCTTTCTCCAGTGGGTACCATGGGATAATGTCGCTCTGGAATATCGGGGGTGAATTTCCGTAAGTTTTTGCGCGACTAAGTCCCGTTTATCGTTATACTCAAACGTTGAAACATAATATTAATGTATAGTACATATGTATTTTGGAATAATCGTAATAGTGTGGGTACAGTCAAAGAGTTTAATTTCCATCCCACCGAAGGTTCAATATCAACAAACTGTCACCATAAGAGCAAGCTAGAATAAGACGTTACTTTGATATATTGCTAACACGCATTGTTTTGTTTATTAGGCAACAGATTAACAACATCGAACAACATCGACGTGGAGTACTGAACTTTGGGACGTCAAGGCACTTTTCCAACAATAGGCGACTACCGAGTTTTTATTCATATTTTTCGTTCTTGCAAAATTCAAATAACAGTGACGCAAATAACAAAATTTCGCTCATCGACATTCGCAGTAGACAGAGTCGTAAAGAACTCACTAAGAAGCTGACACACTTTCAAAATTAGAAAACAAAATGATAACTTTTCACAAACAGGTTATCTGTAGGAATATGCACAGACAGATAATAAGTATTTTAATCCTATTACAGAAATACAATTTTCAACCTTAAGGCATCCCGAATGTCTAACGACATTTCAATGATTGGGCAGGAAATTAAAAGTGAAAAACATAATTTATAATACATAATAAATCCTTTCCGCGGCTAAAACCAGAAAGATTATGATGAACAGTTTACCAGCAGTTCCTACATTTATAGCTTAGGTATTTGCTTTTTAAATAAAAACAAATAACAGGACTTGCTTGTTACTTGGAAATAAAATTAATAGTTTACTTAATAGTAGAAATTTTGCATAATATTTTCCCCATTTTGTCACTCAGTATCCTAAAGGCGTAAGTCATTATAAAACTAGTATAGAGTTACGACATTTGGTTCAGCGTATTAGTCTATACATCAATATGTTACTTTAAATAATTGTTTATCATCTTCAGGGTTAAACTTACACAATCCAATGGATCCCCTCGATTTTTTTGTATTTTTGTGGAGTTGTTTAGGTACCATTTTACCGCATAAGAAGGCATTTTATAGTGTTTTTTAATTTAACAATTTTATATTAGCTGACATCTTATGTCATAGAAAGCTTCTGTACTACTAAAGCTGTCAAACTCCGCCGTGGCTCAGTCGATCGTTCGCGGCACACTAGCCGTGGGGTCATTTTTGAGCTCGAGTCAGACTTCTATAGTATTACTAGTTCGTTGGCGGATAAGAGATACCCTATATAAATAGAACTTTACTTATACAAGTATAAAAGTACGTAGGTATCTTCCTATACTTGATCAAATTAAGCACATACAAGTGGTCAATGACACCCCGGCCCATGGATTACCCGACAACGTGCGCATGAGTAGGTTGCCCAATTGAGGGTATTTTTTTTTTACTTTTGAATAATAATTGATAAACATAAGACACTGTAAAAAACACATGCTAATCTAATGCCTATTTACCAAAAAAATACCACACGTAGTACGCACGGTGACCACAAAAGCGATTGGTCGTCATTTGCTGGGTTGCGTATTACCCGGATTTAAAAGATATAATGGAATCTGGTTCTAGTGGGACGAACGAAAATCCATGGCCACATCTATCTTAATTTTCTATCCCGATATAATGGTAATGGATTAACTATTATTCGTTAAGGCGCGATTCCACCGGATTGCGGCACTGTGCTTCAGTTTTTATGGATACTCGCCCGCTCGAACGTGAACAAAATGTGCGTGCACTATATGACAATATTCGCGCACAACAGCGAACTTTTGTTTGCGCACTGATTTCGGCGGCGGACTCGCTGCGGGGCACACGCACGCTGTTCACGCACTCAGAGGCTCTAGTGTAAGTTTCTTGACGTAAAAAAACGTTTCCTAACGCGTAAGTGATAATGTTATTTATATGCGAAACGCAAACGCGTTCGTGACGTAAAGTTACGTCAAAATCTTACAGTCAGTACCCTCACCATGAGTTGTGACATTGACGTTTTCGAGAACGAGTATCGAGTTTACTATCTGTGCATCTCGTTCGCACTAAAATAGTACAAGCGAGATGCACAGATAGTAAACTCGTTACTCGTTATCGAAAACGTCAAAGTCACAGCTCATGGTGAGGGTATAGGGGTCTCAGGGCTCAATTCAGGCCCGGGACCGCGAACATCAAAGTTCGTATATTACGAGCATCTTGCTCTTTTACTCCAATTAAGGCGTTATGAGAGTGACAGCGGCAATCGTCCGAAATTTACGAATATTGTTTTTCGCGGTAGCGCCGCTGCTTCCGCTCCCAGAAAGAAAACATTTCTTTGATCGTGAATATAATATATTGATTTTAGTATGGATTGGATCTAAAGTTGTAGAATTCATAGAAACTCATCCTGTAGGTAGGAAGGTACTGTGGGATACGAGTGGTTCTAATTATATAAATAGGAAAAAACCGGCCAAGAGCGTGTCGGGTCACGCTCAGTGTAGGGTTCCGTAGTTTTTCGTCCGTCACAGTAAGTGTTCCCACTTAAGAGTTAAAAATGGGCTATTTGATACATTGTTGTTGACATATTAATATTAAGTACAGAACCCTAAAACGGGCCCACAAAGGACGCTGACAACTAAAGAAAGAGTTATAGATCCCTAACTATACATGGAAAATTCGAAAAAAAATTGTCAATTTCAGTCCCACCACGAGTAGTAAGAAGGGGTTGTAACAGGGAGTGATAACCAGCCAGCGTCATTTGAAGTCAGTCAGTCAGTTTCAACCTAATGTATGGGCATGTATGCTCCGACCCCATTATTCAGAAAGAATCTTAATACTGCCATGTAGGGTATGAGCGTTCTACCTACAGCGACATCTATCTGCAAATTAAGTAAACTATGCGCGCTAGCTTAAAGTAGGCTCTAGTGTAAGTTTCTTTTGACGTACTTAAAAAATATCTCGAATGCGTAAGTGATACTGATATAATATGGGTAACTAACGCAATGGTGACGTTTCGTTACGTTAAAAACATACACTCGGGGCTCAGATGTAGTGAATAATCCTTTCCTATCGTATTTTCTCGGAAATGTTCGTATTTGTCTTACTACTTCACTCACACTCAGTACCCATCTGAAGTAGTAAGACAACGGACGGGACGGTCGCATTGGGCGATGAATATTAGTGCAGATTCTTATTTACGGTTAAAACTAAACGCAAAATTATACATAAAACGGCGGCGCTACCGCGAACAACGATATTCGTAAATTTCGGACGATTGTCTCTTTCACTCTTAACGCCTTAATTGGAGTAAAAGAGAAATGCTCGACATAGACGAACTTCGATCTTCGCGATACCGGGCCTGAAGTGAGCAAGTGTGTCTTGTCATTCAATAGAGATTTTGACAGTCATATCTTAGGGAATAAGGGCTAATTTATTAACAATTTGTAAGAAACTATCGCCTTAACGACTTTAGTGCTGGAATAATATAAAGTACCTATTTTGCTCGCAAAAAAGCTTAAGATATATGCAATCCTGCGGCGCTTCCGTCTTTCTTGAGTGAAAGCAGAGACCATTTTACCAAAAACGCTTAAGATTCATACATCTTCAATCCTGCGGCGCTTACAGTTTTTTCGAGTTGATAAGTTTGAATGGGGGAACAATATTTTCATTTTTTAGTATATTACTCGATCTTTTTTCATACTTTCTCACCGTTTAAACCTTCCCTGAGGTACTACAAATATTTCAAGACCAAAATTAGCCAAATCGGTAAAGCCGTTCGCAAGTTATAGCGTGACCAAGAGAAATAGGGGTTCATTTTTAGGTTGTTTTTAGATATATAGATTTTTTTTTCAAAAACCATTGAACCTATCAAGTTCAAAATAATTTTCCTAGAAAGTTTATGTAAAGTTCTTATTTATGATAAAGAAAAATATACCGAAATATATATAATTATTAAATATATAAATATATATATTATTCTAACCCTATACCTCTGAACGAACAAATATATATCAATATACCTACCAAGATGGAAATCAGCGGGATTTATTATTTTTTCAAAGCACAGTTACATACATTAAATCTTAAAATATGTTTATGCCTCGCTGAATTAAGTACGTAGGTATTTATATAATAAACTCTGAAGTAGGACAGTAAGTAGGTATAGAAGTTACGACACGGTACAAGAAAAAAAAAAGTGTTTCAAGGTCGTAAATACAATGAAATGCTTGTTAAATAAATTATTAACCAGCGTGATGCGGACATAAAATTGCCCTTTGCTAACATGGCTTGTTAATTTCTCATTTAATGATAAAGGGTCTAGCCGCAATCCTATAGTGAAACTGCCCCTGGCTGAAATGTATACCTTTCTTAGAAGCGTTAATTGGTCTTATTATAAGATATCATTTTACAATATTTCAAGCCTGGAATCCCCTTGGTTTGGATATAAATAAAAAAAAATAAAAAATCTTTTTTTATTTTTCTAAACTAAACTAATAGTTAGATTTCTTTGAAATTCGGATTATACACGGTCCTAATAGCAATACATTTTCAAAAAAAAAATCAAGCTTCTAACTTATTTACAAACCCCAAAAAAAAAATTTTTTTTTTTTTCATTTTTTATTTTTTTTTATTTACAAGAGGGCGACAACCTCAATTTTTTGGTATTTAATGCACAATATAATATTGTATAAAATATATATTTTTCATAAAAATCCATTTGTGGCAACAAGGTAAAAATGTCTTACTAATGCAGGCCTTTCGTCTTACGACCATTAGAAGGTAATAGTAATATAAATATTTGGAGGCAATCTTACGCAAATTAAGCTAGTTCTAGGCTAAGCAAAGCTTGTATTATGAAAAATACTTACATGCATAAATTAAATACATAAAAAACATACAAGACCAAAGAACACATAGCCATACTCATGACACAAAAGTTTATCTTGGCCAGAATTTTTCTACATTTGAATTGCGAACATATTTGGAATTTGAATTTCGAACACGCGTTCCAATAACGCTGTGTTTTTTTTAAACACATTTATGCCCGGCTGCCGATGGCCTGGCATCTAGACCACAGCTCTTAATTAAAAAAAAAGCTAGAAACTGGCGGGAACCGTAAAAGATTTTCAACGTTTAGTACCGATTAGTTAAAAGTATACCCGAGTAATGGATAAAACTAATGCGATACGCCAGTTATTTAAGAAACGTATTAAGAGTTTATTCGTTAATTCGTATGAAGTAATTGAGGCCCGACTAACACAATATGTACAAAAGTATATTGAAAATGAGCATTCGCAGACCCTAATAGAAATCGTAAGTTTTTTGAAGTTTTTTGATATTTTACTTGCCTGAAGTTTTCTGTTAATATGCAAGAAGTTAGTAACCTAATTATTACTTTATTTTATTTTATTATTTTATTTAAACATTATAATAGTAAAGGAAATACTGACTTAAGTAGTGAGATAGATGCTTAATTCTCTTAATATTATCGTTACTCTCAAACAATTTCCCTGCACAATTAATGCAGTATAAAGTATTTAAAATTACTATATCACTTCCGTCATATTGCGAATCACTCCCACACCGCAAGCATCTTTCTACTAAAATGCATCTCGGTACAGTGCAACTAAAATGCATCTCGGTATGTTGATTTGGGCAAAGATTACAGACGTTTCGGCCTACAAAATAAAATAAAGTAATAATTAGGTTACTAACTTCTTGCATATTAACAGAAAACTTCAGGCAAGTAAAATATCAAAAAAACTTCAAGAAACTTACGATTTCTATTAGGGTCTGCGAATGCTCATTTTTTCAATATACTTTTGTACATATTGTGTTAGTCGGGCCTCAATTACTTCATACGAATTAACGAATAAACTCTTAATACGTTTCTTAAATAACTGGCGTATCGCATTAGTTTTATCCATTACTCAGGTATACTTTTTAACTAATCGGTACTAAACGTTGAAAATCTTTTACGGTTCCCGCCAGTTTCTAGCTTTTTTTTTAATTAAGAGCTGTGGTCAAGATGCCAGGCCATCAGCAGCCGGGCATAAATGTGTTTAAAAACACAGCGTTATTGGAACGCGTATTCGAAATTCAAATTCCAAATATGTTCGCAATTCAAATGTAGAAAAATTCTGGCCAAGATAAACTTTTGTGTCATGAGTATGGCTATGTGTTCTTTGGTCTTGTATGTTTTTTATGTATTTAATTTATGCATGTAAGTATTTTTCATAATACAAGCTTTGCTTAGCCTAGGCCTAGCTTAATTTGCGTAAGATTGTCTCCAAATATTTATATTACTATTACCTTCTAACGGTCGTAAGACGAAAGGCCTGCATTGGTAAGACATTTTTACCTTGTTGCCACAAATGGATTTTTATGAAAAATATATATTTTATACAATATTATATTGTGCATTAAATACCAAAAAATTGAGGTTGTCGCCCTCTTGTAAATAAAAAAAAATAAAAAATGAAAACAAAAAAAAATTTTTTTTGGGGTTTGTAAATAAGTTAGAACCTTGATTTTTTTTTTGAAAATGTATTGCTATTAGGACCGTGTATAATCCGAATTTCAAAGAAATCTAACTATTCGTTTAGCTTAGAAAAATAAAAAAAGATTTTTTATTTTTTTTTATTTTTATCCAAACCAAGGGGATTCCAGGCTTGAAATATTGTAAAATGATATCTTATAATAAGACCAATTAACGCTTCTAAGAAAGGTATACATTTCAGCCAGGGGCAGTTTCACTATAGGATTGCGGCTAGACCCTTTATAACGAAACTCATATTTAAAGTCTTATACGTGCAGTGTACACACAGCAACGCTCTTAGCTGTACAGTCAGTGTGATATAGGTAGTTACAGTCAGTATGGCCAAATATATCGATACACATCCTTATTGCTATCTGAATTAAGACCTATATTTAGCCATATTGACTGCAACTAACTTTAAGACGCTGACTGTTAAGCGGTGGACCTTATGCCATATATAATAAGGTCCACCCGTGTACAAATAGTGTTGCTGTTAGTACACATCCTATTAGAAGTATTTAATATGAAACCCTGTAGGGCCACAGCTATACAGTTTATATTAGATATTAAGTAAGCAAATAAGCTTTTTAAATATTTACTAAAAACAAAATTTTTTTTTTTTTAATTTTAACAATTTTTTAGATTTGATGCCTAATATATAATCTACTTTTAAAAGCTATACTTACAAAAGCGTATTTATATTGCGGTGAAAGATGTAACTTACCCATGTAACATGCTTCATGCAACAAACTACAAAACTTATTTTAATTCACCTGAGGCAATTAAGCAATGGCGTACATTTTACCTGTTTATACGTATCTCGTAAGTTGACTACACAAGGACCTATAATGATGTGCCTAGGTATAAATTAATGTTAAGCTATTGGGTTATACAGATCGATTAAGTCCGTGTCTTTCCTGTGGACATAATGACAGTTAAGGGTTGTAAAGACAAATATTTGATTCTACGAAATATCAGCATAAGCCGCTTTTCCTCTTACGTGGAACTACATGCCAAAAACATAACTTGTACTGTACCTATTCACATCATAAGCCGTTAACTATTGACCACAGAAAATACGATTTTTGTTTTAATCATCTGTATGACTCTATTATACGATAATTTTGGATGTAAATTAAAATTCGAATTAGGCAATTATGGAAAAATCAAAGGGTTAATTGTAAGCGTAGCAGATATTTGTACTTTTATAACATAAATTTGAAAAGACAAAGTGAAACGGCGTATTTGAGTCCCAGGTATCTACACTAGTCAGTATCAAACGACAGTACACAGTAAAATAGTAATTGAATTATTAAGACCATATTATGTGGGTACTTCAAGTACCTATTCAATAAATGTTCTAAGTAAAGTGCCATATATTATATGTATACATATAAGTAAAAATAGTTTTGAGTGTTCTGTTTGAATTTACTGTTCCAATGACTAATTTTGAGACATGCAATTTAAGATAGGTACTTAAGTATAATTATTGGTTGTAGATAAAAGTGTCAAACCTATTAATGTTAGTTAAAAACCTTTTATTTATAATGTCATTTTGCACATGATCTCAATTTATGCATTTTACTTACAAGATATAATAATGTTGCAACAAATCAGTTTCTAAATGTTAATTATATGTGTTAGTTAATTAATAATGTTGTGTACCTGTAGCAGAGACCGGAAAACCCCTTCATTTGATTAATCATATCGATAGGGTAGCCCTATAGAAGTCTTACCGTAACGATGTGGTTAGCTTATAATAGGGTTACCCTATCGATATGGAAACCATTATGGATAGGCTTACCCGGGTTTCACATGGTTACCGATTCGGATGGCGTAAAAATAGCTTTAATGTTTAGCGCTTACCATTTCATATGGGCGACTCTTTTCCAGCAGATAGTACTAGAGTTTAAAATCGCTTAAACGCATTTGAAAACACTTGATAGGGTAACCTTACTGAGGGTTTTTGAATTTGGTAAGCGCTTACTCAAACTAAGTCTATTAAATTGGTTAGCCTATCATCCGGGTAAGTCAATGATACGCTTACCAAACTGATAGGGTATTTAAAAACAACCCTATCAAAAACCCAGGGTAATACCCCTTATTTGGTAACCGGTTCCGGTTCCTGACCTGTAGGTAAGTTATACTTATTTTATGTCAAACACTTAGTCGATAGAGCACCATATTACATTAGACTACAAGGTATTGTATCAGCAGGGAAAGGTGTGGATTTATAAGTAGGGGAGAGTAGGGTACAATAGATCCCTATTTTGGCTATGAGTTGTAGCTGCGTCACTTTTAAAAGGAATTATTCATTTTACTTTTCTTAGCCCAGGGTAACTATCTGACTGCTTAACCCAACATCGAGAGAAGTTATGGTTAAGTCTAAAAAATAAATTTGGTAAAATATCAGAGCTAAAAAACCTAAACAACTATGACAATAAAGAACAATATTTTTAATATGTTCCTAATATATTATATATAATTTATTAGGAACTTTTCGAAACAAGGGACAAGACGGAAGTAAATAGGCGTCTCTGCCATACCTATGGAAAGTTACATAAGACCATCTCTTACGTTAGTGGTATTATTATTAGCACGACTTGTCTATTTAAATGGTATTTCTATGCTACACATGCACCGGCGTGAAAAAAAAGACGTCTAACGGGAACGGTGGGAAACCCTTACTATCTGGCCTCTGTGTATGGATTCTACTAAAACTGTAAGTTCTAACATGTTACCAGTTAGACTTCAAGCTTATGTTATGTATTATGGACAATAACATAACATTATGACATCACTGTGACTCGAAGCGTTTTAAAGGTTACATTACATATCCATAATGTAAGATGACATCATGACACATCATTTGTCGGATTACTCTTACCTGACTTGTGAAGTTGTCCTTGTAGGCTACTTAAAATAAGTATTGCGTATACCTAAACCTAGTTCTAGAGTAATACTTGTGACGTATAAAATATGTATTAAGTATAATAAAAAGGTTAAACATACATTTCTATAAAAAATACGCAATATCCAAATACTAACCGCTTAGTTGTTTTATGTTACATAACACAGCCGACATATATTTTGGGAATGGCAAGAACAACCCCGCGGGGACGTTCAAGTGGCTAAATCCGGAAACCCGTGGAATGGTTCACTTAAACGATTAGTACCATGCTGCCAGAGCGCTCGCCGACGTGGGTCATTCAGAGATGTCGGATCTAGCCACAGATAAGCTTTAAATTTAAAATCCTACTTTCTTTGTATCTGCTATTTGACTTATACAGTCTGTGCAGGCACCGTGAACGCGTGCATCTTAGCACGTACCAGTGGATCATTTTTATATAACTGTTATCATAAGCTATTCACTCGTGAATTATTTATTGAAACAGTAACTTTAAAGATATATACAAATACTAGTAACGGTCCTGTGAATAAATAATTGACATCAATATGCTACAGTACAAAAAAAAGCAAACATACTAACAGCTGACTCAGCTCTGTCCAAACATTTCTTTTATTGGGTACATAAAATTTTCCAACTGTAGGTATAATTAGTAAATCAGATATTCTAGCACCTATTTTATTGGTACATTCAGCAGCTTAAGTTGCTAAGCGGGCGAGGTGTACAGAGTGAGCTTAATGGGACTTTATTGTTAAGAGAATAAGAGCGTGTCAAGATCATTCTGAATACCGGGCATGCTTAGCAACTTCTGCTGCTGACTGTACCTACATTACATAGAAATAGTTCTTACAATTTGTGATATTTTCTTTAGTGTTCATTAACAATCACTCCAATTCTAATAATATCGTGTGATTCATACGTATGGCACCGCGTAGCTTGCTGCTTAATCCTTATACACAGGCAGCGGAACTTTGGTGCCGATGACATCATTATGACGCAAAATAATAGGAATATAGGATGTTCTTATAAATTATACACAACATAAATAGTAACTTTTATCACGCTTTGACAGATGCAACAGTTGTCACTAGCTCGCCGAGTTAATAGCAATGTCAAACTTGATATTCAACCTGACTCAAATAAACTAAGGAAAGTTTCGACTTGCGTGATTCGATGTATGTTTTTCTATGTTACTAGGTTTAGCTGTTATATTTTGCTGACAGCAAAAGCAAAACATTTTTTTATCTTTAACAGCTAAGAAAATAAATTTCTGCAAAAACGGCAGCATGGACTCCATGGCGACTGCGGTCAAGCGATATTAATAACGAGTTAATTATAAATGTTGTACCTTATCAATTCACATTTCTAAAATTCACGAACAAAAAATCATATAACGATGTACAATAGTCGATAATTTTCTGATGACAATGACAAAGACAGTTAAGTGATTATGTTTTTATAAGTACTGGCCGTCTCAAGTGTCAATAAAACATCCGTGAACTAAAGAGGCGAATAAGTTGTTAGTGATTAATGATTATCTATCATCTAGATAAAAACACTCTGTGTACAGTCGCTACGTCATGCGTCTGTCATCGGCACCACAGTTCCGCTGCCTGCTTATACATCCTCGACGTATTGGCACAGTTTCATTACGACTGCACCATCGCTGTCTTTAGAACTTCGTTCCAGCTGTGAAACAGTCATACATTATTTACCTATTTGTGACATTGCACGTTAAATAAAAGCAACTAACGTCAGTGGTCTCACCTGTTATAAGTAAATTGGCTATCAGCCCTGAAGAAGTAAACGTGATTTTTAAATTGCAGCTTGAAAACAAAATCCTTGTAAATCGCGTCCTTATCCGATGGGATGCCAACAGTGTACCTGCAACACGGACACGAGTTAAGAATAGTTGCATATTCAGACATACCGAATTTTTCTTAAACAAATTTTGGTTTTTGTTTATGTTTCTTTTTTAATGATTATAAATATTTTTTTACGAGAGTAGTTAGAACCTTTAAATAGGCGTACACGTCATTTACAATCAGACATTTCCACCAGTAAATATCTGTATACTCAGCAAGCTTTGTGGTCTAATTATGGTATTCGATTATAACCAGGCAGCGGAACTTTGGTGCCGATGACATCATTATGACGCAAAATAATAGGGATATAGGATGTTCTTATAAATTATACACAACATAACTATTAACTTTTATCACGCTTTGACAGATGCAACAGTTGTCACTAGCTCGCCGAGTTAATAGCAATGTCAAACTTGATATTCAACCTGACTCAAATAAACTAAGGAAAGTTTCGACTTGCGTGATTCGATGTATGTTTTTCTATGTTACTAGGTTTAGCTGTTATATTTTGCTGACAGCAAGAGCAAAACATTTTTTTATCTTTAACAACTAAGAAAGGAAATGTCTGCAAAAACGGCAGCATGGACTCCATAGCGACTTCGGTCAAGCGATATTGATAATGAGTTAATTATAAATGTTGTACCTGATCAATTCCCATCTCTAAAATTCACGTACAAAAAATCATATAATGATGTACAATATTGTTTTCGATCATTTTCTGTTGACAATGACAAAGACAGTTAAGTGATTATGTTTTTATAGATACTGGCCGTCTCAAGTGTCAATAAAACATCCGTGAACTAAAGAGGCCAATAAGTTGTTAGTGATTAATGATTATCTATCATCTAGATAAAAACACTCTGTGTACAGCCGCTACGTCATGCGTCTGTCATCGGCACCACAGTTCCGCTGCCTGATTATAACCTTAGCTCGAAATAGGTATCTAGTACCTATTTACCTACACTTCCCTGGCAGAACCACCAAAAAAATATAATTTTATTTCATTGAAGCAGGGATTTCCCGGGAATAATGAAATTCCACAAAACACACACGCGAGGTCAACTTATTTATGAAATGCAATTGTTTAATGCAGATAGTTTTATAGATACGCCGAGAACTCAAAAGTCGACCTCATACACGTCGCTGTCGAACTTATTCTGTATTACTTAAAATGCTTAAATAATATATCTTGGATTACATCTAACTTATTTTGAAATAACAATCAATCACAAAAAATGTGTACATCAAATGGGTTATCTACAAGAAGCCCAATATTATATATTTTTTTAGTTGATTTATATTGAATTACTTTATTATATACAAGTTGTACTAATATACTCTGATTTATATGTAATAAAGATATATAATTTTAATAAATTTAACGGATAATGAATTTAATTTCAATTACTACGTTATACACATACACATTACATTTTTGATCGATTGTCTACTCACTTCGTCATATCCCACGACACGCATCTTTCGGCATTAAATAATTGTATTTTATTAATTATTTTGCCCCGAGTGTCAATGTTTGTGGATTATGCATCCTTATTAATCACGGGAAAGCCCGGGTTCAATGAGAAATAAACAATATATTTTGGTGGTTGTAACCACTCTTAGTAACGCCCTCCGGCGAGTTTAGGTAAATATACACTACCTATTCCGATCTCTAATTGTAAAGTTTTGTTATGTTACAATTATATAAAATATTAATATGAAACTATCACAAATTTGCAACAAGTGATTAACTACTTGAATATAATACAAATGAAAGTAATAAAGATCCGGAAAGTACCCCAGTAGCGGTAAGGAAGCGAGAGGGGCTTCGTCGTGCCAGCTCTTATAGAAGAACAGCGTGAACGCGGCGAACACCACCCACAATTTCTGCCAGCCGTGCGAGTTCTTGAACTTGCGCAGCAGGTACCCGGACAGCTGACTCTGAATAATCATCACACGACATATCATTATGGTATAGTATATGAAGCATAACTCGCACTTATCTCTAAACAAGCGCCAAGTTGAAGCTCTACACACATATGGGAGTTTCCGGAAACATGTGATCCCAATTAACGTGACTTGTAGAAAAGTTAAATTAAATTAGCATATCCATACTAATATTCAGACCTAGGAATCCGTGGGGCAAATTTTGTTGTCAGATAGGGACTTCCTATATCGACCAATTAAATTATCGGTGTTCTCTCTTTATACTAATGATCTCTCAAGGGTTTGCTTGTAAAAATATGTTTTTAATATAAGCAAAAATATGAAAAATATTTATTAAATAAATTCTAATTAAATACTCTTCTAAACATATAAAAATTTTGTTTTATTAAAATTGTATTACAAAATAGATCACTTTATGCCCTTGTTGTAATCTACAATTTTTTTACAATTTACTGGGTATTATAAAAAATGTGATGCAAGATTATCAATCCGGCATCTATTCATGATTTTGAACGTCTTTTACTATGGAGTCAAGTTTGTAAAATTAAATAAATATTGAGCTGTTCCATAGAAAAGGTCAAGTATAAGTTGACGAAAATGTATGAGTTGTTTTTTTTTTACAATTTACCCCATAGTAAAAATTGTTCCAAATCATAACCAGATGCCGGCTTGATAATCTTGTATCACGTTTTTTATAACACCCGGTATTTTAGTTTATTCAAAGGCGGCGTGAAAAGTAGTGTCACATGGTAGCATAATTATTTTCATCTTGGGAATACTTGAACCCCTCACTAAATTCAGAATTCTATTTTAGTTTACACGCCTTCCTTTCGTTTAAGATTCAATGTACGCTTGCTTTCTTGTGACACAATCTAGTATTGCACGAAATCTCCATCATTAATGGTATGTAGTTACCCTCATGGCGGTATGCAGATGGTCGCGCGTGAGCGAGGTGACGCGGTGCCAGCAGACGTGTGCGAGCGCACCGCCGCCTACGCTCGAACCGCCGCTCTCTACGCCTACACAACATTGGATCATTCATTAGTTCATTACCGCATAAAAAAATGCTAAAACAACATGGATTGAAGCTAATGCAAGCATTTAGACGTTGCAAAGTGTCATGCTAAAGGCGTACAGTACCTTCTTTTATAATCTCTTTAAACTATACATGAATTAAAAAAAAAACCGCTGTGATAGTGAAAGGTTGCTGAAAATCAAGCATAGTCGTTTATTGAGTACTTTATCTACACCCATATCGTAAGTGCTCTATAATGACGTCAGAAACCGTAGGCAATGACCAGCATTACTATAACCAGTTTTATTATGCAATTTCTTGAGCTAAAATCTGCAGTTTTGTTTGAGTTTTGACAGCTGTTCCATATTTAAAATCATTATGTATAATGAGCAGCAGCAGTCAAAACTCAAATAAGTCTCATCAAGTATGATTAAAAATAAAAACAAAAACATTCGTCTTGACGGATGTAATTTGTTTGTTGTTAGGTCTTTGCTTTTACGAAACGAGAAATTATATAAAATGCCGGTTATATTTTACTTACGAAACGAATAGTAGCGAGTCCGATCAATCCAAGTTCGATATGAACACTCCGCCGGATATCGGGAATGCAGCCACGATGGTAACAAACAACTTGTTGCCAGAAAAATCGAAGGATAAATACGAGAAGGCGTATAATTTTTTTTATAGTAATGCTGGTAGGGAAATGTCCGTAGGGATTCTGAACCCACCTTAGAGTACTTATGATATATGTGTAGATAAAGTAGTCACTACTTAGTAGTGTATGCAACTGTACATAATAAGGCCTTAAAATACTCGTGTGATGCTATTTTCAAACGCGCTGGTGTTGGTTTGAAAACAACACATTCATGTTTTAAGGCCCTTCATTATGCACCGAGTGCATAAACTACTATTTCATCACAGTGTGACATGTGACTAAAATAGTTACTGCGTACTTTCAGTAGAATATGCTTAATTGACAATGGAAGTAAATTTAAGGTTGATTATATATATTTTTATACAAAAAAAGTATTGGTCAAGAGAGAGTAGGCTTCCATTATATGAATACTCGTACTAAGTGTACCAGCGTCTTGTTCGTGGGGCGTGAGGTCGGTGTCGACGTCGCCGGCGAGTTGTCGCGCGCGCTCGATGGCCGCCTCGAGCGCGGCGTACCATCCCGCAAACTCTGCCTCGTTGCTCGCGCTTAGCATAAGGTTTATACCTTCATCTGAAATAAAACACTAGGTTATTTTTCTACTTTCATTTATACATTCATGAACAACATGAACATTCATAATAGTTTTAAGAAAAGTCTGTGTATTATATGCCTCATAACAATCACTAGTGTTATACAAGCACATAAGAGTACGGTGGGCCAATAGCAGTTTACAAAGAAATAAACGACTATCAATTATCAATATATCTAGGTTTTTTTATATTACTGTCGCCGCCAAATATATCGGAGCGGCCAAGGTACTCAAAAATATCTGAACATTCAGTTTATCGCCTTGACAATAGAGGTATTGTATACTATAGATATTTGTGACCACGTTGACCATTCTGATATATCTGACGCGGCTGTACCCTATTACGAAGGTTTGTATAATCACAAAGCATTCCTTATAATAAGGTTTTTTTTTCTACTAATGACCAGTTTTTATGGGAATATGAAATAAAAGACCTAATAATTTATTATAAAATCTAATTAAACTGTATGAATGTTGTACAAATTAAGTTGCATAGCGGTGTAATAATATAAAATACATAAATCTGCGAAGGCTGGGCTATGTTAAATACCTGCGCGAGCAGGTTGGTCAGCATCGGCAGGGGCGCAGGCCGCGTCGGACGCGCACAACGTGAACGAGTGAGGAAGCGGCGCACGCGCCAGCCGCAGCGCGCGCATCGGCAGCGCCGCGTGCGCGCGGAACGCCGTGCTGCCCGCCTTGGATGCCAGCACCGCCACGTCGCTTAGCTGATTCGACCGCAAGCCAGATATAACATTGATTCTTATAATATTTCAGAAGTAAACAAGTAAGAACAGCATGTTACGATTTTTTTTTTTTTTTTTTATACTACTGACCAGCGTTTGACCTCAGTCACACCTGATGGTAAGTGTCGACGAGGTTGGTTCAGTTTTGGTTCAGTAACAGCCTATTCACTCTTGGGGAGCGAATTCCATTCCTTAGCAATCCGCATTAGGAAGGTAGAAGAGAATCGCTTAGTGGGAATGACTTATGTGCCATCAAGTCAAGTTAAATAACATTTATACTTTTTAAGTCTTAACATTTCTTATTTTGCATTACACCACCATTACTATCGTTGAATACAAAAGTTTTGAAAACTCACCAAGAAAAGCATCCGCTGTTGCAAACCCTTCGAAGAGTGCTTGTAAACGCATCCCATGCGAATAAACTCGCGCCCGGCTACTAGAAGTTTGTCGTAACCTAGGTACACACGATGTCATTTCATTAAGCTCTTCAGTTTCTTAATAAATAATAGTTACTTGTTATACAAGGGTGCAAAATTGTATTTTAACTGTGAGTGTGGGATTGAAACTCGAGCAAGCGAATGGATTCTATAGTTTAACCACGAGCAAAGCGAGTGGTTTTAAAATAGAATCGTTTAACCAAATTATTCCCAGAAACATCGAAGGATAAATACGAGAAGGCGAATAAATTGCATAGTAAAACCGGTTATAGTAATGCTGGTCATTTCCCTACGGCTTCTGAACCCATCTTCGAGTACTTATAATATGTGGGTAGGTAAAGTAGTGTATGAAAATGTACATAATTAGGCCTTAAAACACTCGTGTGATGCTATTGTCAAACTCGGTGGCGCTCGTTTGAAAAAAAAACACATTCATGTTTTAAAGCTCTTCATTATGCATCGGGTGCATAAACTAGTATAACTGCCGTTTTTTACGAAGCTGTTCCAATAGTTTGCAAAATTGTATACACCCTACCCTACAGAGCACATAATATTTTTCTCACAGTGATAACGGGTGATAACAAAAAAATGAGAATTAGTTTTAGAAGCCTTAAAAAATAAACTATTAATTGAATAAAAAAAGTTGTTCTATAAGTTGTTAATACCTCTTTTGAGGTTTACCATCCTTGTAAAAATTTTTTTTCGCGACAAAATGGCGTCGAGACAAGAAAACGTGTTGTAAATTTTTATAATTTAAACGTAAGCAAGGGGAAAAAGTATATAGTAGATTATTTCAAGAAGGAAAATGTACCAGTGTCCACTATATACAGAATCTTTACATCTCTGGCAATAACTCGCAAAAACGGTAGCGGTCGGCCGGCTAAAATTATGACCAAGAGGAAGTTGCGCGTACTCCATAGCACTTTTAATAATAATGATGCAATGAGCCAACAAGATGCCGCTAGAAAATTTAAATGTACACAGCCCTACATTTGCCGATCGTTAAAAAAGATAGGTCTATGCCGAAAAAAGGTAAGGGCACCAGAGTATACAGACGAGCAACAATCGACCATTATGTCCAAATGTCGCTGGATGACTCGCAATCACAAAGGGAAATCGTTCATTCTTGACGACGAAAACACACATACCAGGAAATGACCGATATTATACCATCGACAGTTCTACAGGACCTGACGAAATAAAACAAATTTGAACAAAAAGTAATGCTCTATGTAGCAATTTCCGATAAAGGTATTTCAAAACTGTGGTTCAAATCCAGTGGTTTAGCTGTAAATCAAAAACTATATGAAAGCGAATGCTTGAAATAAAATACTGATACCATTTATTCAAAAACATCACTCCGATGGGCAATATATATTTTGGCCCGATAAAGAATCATCGCATTACGCGAAAAAAACATTACAATTCCCGGACGCTAATAATATACCATTTGTACCAAAAATCCGTAATCCAACAAACCTCCCACAATGTCGGCTAATCGAAGATTTTTTCGGGTATTTAGTCATTAGTGTACAAGAATAACTGGCGAGCTAAAAGTTGTGATAGTTGATAAAAAGGATCCGGACATGTGTACGGAAAATGGACACGACTGCCGTCCAACGGTCTTGTTCGAGCATTATATCCAAGCTGCGGCGAACAGCAGATCATGCACCATATTCTAATGTGCACTGATCATGTTGTAAATAGTAATTGTATTTATATTTCATAATAAAAAGTAGTTGCTATATCAATAATTTTCGAGTATTTTTTTTTCGTTCGGAATAAATTCAAATTTTTTTGTTATCACCCGTTACTTATGCACTAAAACTGTTTTAAATCCTTAAGTTCAAGTCAAGGTCAATAAGTCAGGAAACACATTTTTGTTAAGAAAAAATCTAGTGTTAGGAATCTTCCTCGCGTTGTCAAGGCATTTTACCACGGCTCATGGGTTCCACTTGGCAACGAATCCCAGGATTTGGCGTAGGCACTAGTTTTACGAAAGCGACTACCATCTGACCTTCCAACCCAAAGGGTAAACTAGGCCTTATTGTGATTAGTCTGATCCCTCACAATATCTTTTTTTCACCGAAAAGCGACTGGTCAAATATTTCTTACATAAGTTTTGAAGAACCCATTGGTACAAGCCGGGGTTAAACCTGTGTGAAACTGGTGTTAGAAACAAAAAAAAGTTTTAATCTTGTTTTATCATTATTTTTAGTGCAGGGTCCTTCATTATTTTCCACTGTGTTGGCAAGTAAAGCCAAAGGGCATAAAGGACGCGCCAACACTGACCCACTATGTCTCGCTGCAGCTGGCACAGCGCGGCGTGATTCTCGACGTGGCGCAGCTGCTGCTCGGCCGCGCGCGCCAGCTGAGCCGCCACCTCCTGCACCGCTCTCCCGGATCCCTTCTCGCTCCAGCTTCCGCCCGCCGCTATCTCTGCACACATATTTACTATATTTTTGACGACTGATCGTGACCAGATATCGCCTTCGTAGGAGACCAGAGTGACATGCCAGCAATGGTTCTTAAAAAACATTCCACTAGGGATCTTTCAAAAATGGCACGTATGTATTTATCGTGATTAATTAGCTAAAATAACATTAAATTCAGATGACTCCGTCATTCATATTTTAATTAGCGATCTAATTATAATATGAATTTAAACTACCTAAAATGAAACGAGTTCTAAAACACCAATCAGCACCTACTTACTGCTTTTGATATTGTCAAGTGTAGATATTCATACAGATACACATCAGAAAGAAATATTTAAATAAAAGAAAATAAAATTTTATTAATCATAAAAATAATACAACAGAATGGCGACGCAAATATCGTAGCGGAAAGGCAGCCTAAATAGAATATTTTTTAGTTATCTTATCAAATTACGCCACATATCGAGTGACAAGGACATGTCCATGTTGTGCAAACTCTGAAAACAGCTCACCCCCGCCGAGCTCTGGCGATGAGTCACTTTCAGGACCACCAACCTCGATTATAAATCGTTCGGTCTGTGATTCTTTTATAGGACCTTTTGTCCTATACATTACATACGAGGGCTGTTTGATAAATACCCGTTTTTAAACGTTATTCTTATTACTGGCTGAAAATATGTAGATAAACTTTTTTAGGCATCCTTTAGGGCCAGAAAATGAAAAAAAAAAGTACAGCGTTCTTTTGTTTTTTTTCTTTTAACGGCTTTTGTATGACGGAATTCGCGTTGTTATTGCAACAATGGAGAAAGAGCAGTATCGTTCTGTAATTCGTTTCCTGTTTTTGGAGGGAAATTCTTGTGATGAAATAAAAGTACGCATGCAAGCTGTTTACAAGGATCATACTCCTTCTAAGACAATCATTAGATATTGGTACAATGAATTTAAACGAGGCAAAACGTCCGTCTTTGATGAAGATCGTCCGTGACGTCCTATTGAGGTGACCACAGATGATATGGTGAAAAAAATTTAAAATATTGTATTGAGCGATCGCCGAATAAAACTTAGAGAAATTGTTGACATTGCAAATGTTTCGATTAAACGCGTGCAGAACATTTTAGAACACAAATTGGGCATGAAGAAGGTTTCGGCGAGGTGGGTGCCGCGTTTGCTCACCGAGGAACAAAAGCTCACCGGAAGCAAATTTCAAGGCACTGTTTAGATAAGTACGAAAGTAGTCCGGGTGAGTTCCTCCGGCGTTTTGTGACTGTTGATGAATCGTGGATACACCACTATACCCCAGAATGTAAAGAACAGTCCAAACAGTGGATTTTGCCGGGGGAATCGGCTCCAAAAAAGGCAAAGACCGTTCCATCGGCTGGAAAGGTCATGGCGACTGTTTTTTGGGACTCGCAGGGAATCATCCATATTGATTATTTACAAAAAGGAAGAACGATAACCGGGCAATATTACGCTAATTTATTGCAAGAATTTGATACCGTGTTGAGAAAAAAGAGACCACATCTAAAAAAGAAAAAAGTTCTCTTTCACCATGATAATGCACCAGCTCACTCCTCAAGAATCGCAGAGTTCAAATTAAAAGAATTACATTATGAATTGCTGCCTCATCCTCCCTATTCCCCAGATCTGGCTCCCTGTGACTTCTTCCTGTTCCCAAATTTTAAAAAATGGCTCGCTGGAAAGAAATTTTCGTCCAATGAAGAGGTCATTGCCGCCACGGAGGCCTATTTTCACGAATTTCCGAAATCTTATTTTTTAGACGGCTTATTAAAGCTAGAATACCGCTGGAACAAGTGTATAGAGCTGGAAGGTGACTATGTAGAAAAATAAATATACACATATACAAACTTATGTTGTTTTTTTCTAAACACGGGTATTTATCAAACAGCCCTCGTACACACATACATTTAAGCCGTATGATATGACTTCCACTGCCGGACATAGGCCTCCCACAAATATGACGTGTATCATCTTGGGGGTAATTGCCATATATTATATATATTTGTCCTACATCCATCTTCAATTTTTTTTACGTGGTCGCAACATTTAGTCCAATTTTCTATACTCACTTCCTAATTCCCTTCCCAAATTCCTTCACTTACTTTACAAAGGGTAAAGTAAGATTTATACTTAAATCGTTAATATTCAATAAAATTCTAAACGATAAATGTAAATACCTGAAAACTATCTTCAGACGCCTTAAATGAGAAAAATAATAATTTAGAAATTTCACTACATTGTTTCACGAAATACTACTCTCTCATCTTTTTTTGGCGCATGTATTTTAATTTTCTCAAAATTATTTGTTTTGCATCTGGGTATTCTTTTTTTGCAATTTGATTGCAATATCTATTATTATCCTGAAAATTATTTTTTTTCCATTTGTTTACATCGGTGACTTTTAATGACTTTCATCGTCTGTTGCCAAAAAATATTATTGCCATTAAAATAAATTAGTTCCATTGAAAATCCACAACATGGCGAGGGCTAAAAAGGAACTTGTCGGGCAAGCTTTAATTATTTTCTATAACGTATAGGTCCTACATTAGTAAAATAGTTATTTGTTATACAAGTCCCCACACTTTGCTACCGAGTGAAACACACAATTTTTCACCTCACTATCATTCATCATTCAAAAACATTAAATAAAAGAACATCCGACTAGATAATATAAAAAAAACACTCGATTTATAATAAATAATTTGTATGAAATTACTTTGCACTCTTGTGAATAAAATGCAACTTCGAAAAGCTCGGCGCCCCCTTAAAAGGTAGCCCTCGTAAAAGGTTTCGTTGATCTCAATAGGTATCAGCATTCCGATTATTGGGTGTGTCAAGTAACATTAATAATATAATAATATGGGATACCGTTGGCGATGTTGGCATAGTGCAGCAGCCTGTGCAGCGGGCGCAGCAGCAGGCAGGCGAGCGGCAGAGGCGAGCCCGCCTCGAAGCCGGCGCAGGCGCGCGCCGCAACGGCGCAGCGCCGCCGGACGCTCTCCACTACGCCCACCAACGCGCCACTGCGCTCCGTATACATAGCGTACGCCTGACAAACATCCATATCATAATTTACAAGTACAATTACACGTCGGCGCCAGATTATAAAATTACTCCGAGTATATTTCTATGCATATTTATCCCAAAATAAGTACAGTAGCCATTATCTTAGATAATATTGTCTTCGGTTGCCGCGATGAGTAATTACTCATGAAATAAAACAACTAAAACGGATTAAATCGCGTATACTAATTTAAACTTCATCCCGACGTTTCCACCACGACCACGAACGCTGCTAAAGGGTTCGAAGTTTAAATTACTATACGCGATTTAATCCGTTTTAGTTGTTTTATTTCATTATATTAGATGCCAATTTTAGCACTTCTTCGGCGGTCGTTCACCCTTTTCAATCCACTGCATGGATTCAGACTTAGATCCCGGATCATACTGCCTGATCCATGTTTCATCAATAGTTACTATTCGGGAGCATACTTCATCTATATCATTTCCGCACAGAGTAAAATTTCCTTTGTTTACATATTAAAGATGAAATGGAAACCCCTACTTGATTGAGTTCACATCGATAGTTTGTTAATATGAATAAAGAGGTAAATAATAATATAACGGGTGATAACAAAAAATGAGAATGCGTTTTTGCAGTTCTAAAATTAATACTGTGTTTATTGAAAAAAATTAAGACCAAGAGGGCGTTGAAGTTACTCCACAGCAAATAATGATAACATTAAACACCTATGATAACACCTAATGATAACACTTCCTTAAGCCAACGAGATGCCGCATAAAAATTCAAATGTACTTAACTGTGCATTTGTAAATCGTTAAAAATGTCTGAAATGCAGAAAGAAGGTAAGAGTATCGGAATACACTGACGAGCAAAAATCGACGGTCATGTCACAATGTCGTTGGATGACGCGAAATTATAAAGGAAAATCGTTTATTTTAGACGATGAAAGTTATTTTACTTTAAGTAAAACCCATATTCCTGGAAATGACCTGTGCTATACTAGCGATGTTTCTAATACACCAGAGGACATAAGCATAAGTACAAGCATAAGTTTGAGCCGAAAGTTATGCTCTATCTGTATCGCTTTAAGATCGCCTTAAAACAGCTGGGTTCCTAGTTTATTACGGGACCCTAAAGTAGCAAATCATGAACATGACGAGATGGGAAAACTGAGAAACTAAACTATCAGATGAAGAAGGAAAGTAACGAATTAGGAAACTGGCAAAAAAGGAAATTGGCGAATTAAGAAACAGTCTAATCATTATACTGTTGAATCAGCAAAATTGACGAATAAGGCATCTGAACGGTGATACGCTAATTCCTAAAAATAAATTAAGATAACGGTGCTAGGTTATATTTCAAATTCTAACCATTTTTTTTTCTCTTCGAAATCTATCTTGTCTGTGAAACCCCTATAAATAAATCGAAATTTAGGAATATCGAGTTTCAGGGTAGCGCCGCTGAACGCACAGTTTGAATTGTGATATTTCAAGGTTATCTTGTATGCGGACATTGAACGTTTTGGGAGGAGCGATTCATTTTGAGAGCTTTACAGGGGTCGGTCGGCTCAAGAGCTCGATAAGGGCAAATTTTAGAAATATCATGGTTTAATAATCATGCGGCTATACAAATTCATTTTAATTGTAATTGTTTCATGGAATATTTTCATCATAGTTCTGGTTTATTTTAGGTCACAATGGATGAGCCTGGTGAAATAACTTATTCTTATTGCACCAGGCACACTCATTGCGTCTACTGAATCTACCAATATTAACTTTGTTCAAGCACTTTGTTTTACGCGTACGTCACTAGTTTCGAATACACACTTATACTTTTACGAAACCGGAGTTTGCCAATATTTGTTAATAATCTTTTTATCTATCCTACGATAGGTCAGCCCAGTTTTTGTTTTTCATGTGACTTGTTTGTTACGCTAGAATAAACAAATATAATTCAAACGATTATATACGGATTATTTAGGGCTTCTGCTATCTACCTATCTACGCAGTAGAGCTGTGAGCTATGAGAGGACTAAGACACATGAGTACAGACTGAAATACATAACCAATCATTTTTTTTGGCTATATCTTCAATGTACAGAATTTATGTCACCTAAACACCGATCTGCCCCCGTAACACTGCATTCGTGTTTCTATCGTTTACATAATATAACGCAAAGGTTTTTTCTTTAGATGGACATTGCGCTTTAAATACATATCTGATAGAAAACACGATCTTATTGCAAATTTTAGAACATAATATACTACACAATTTACCATTTTTCGGTAGAAGCGTCACGCGAGACGTGACGCGACTTTAAGCAGTTTTATATAACGCACTTGACCAGATTTCGAATGTACTTACCTACTTTGTCGGAGGGTGTCGCCCATGGCATCTCTGTGGGCTTAATACTCAAAGCTACGGGAGTTACCCCAAAAACATTTTTTTTTTTTTTTTACTTCTTCTTTGACCAGATCAACACACATACTCCTACAATATTTCAGTTTTCTAGCAGTTAGTCTGCGGACTGAGACGGAAAAACAGACTGTCATGGCGAAACTATAAGGGTTCCTAGTTGACTAAGGAACCCTAAAAACACTGGTCTAGCCGCGCCTGTGACGTGATACTTAACATAATTATTAAATATACATAACTTTTAATAATTATGCGAACAGAGCCCATGTATTCCGGCGAATTTGTTTTTCTTTAAGAGCTACTCAAGATGCCATCTAATAGTATGCAAAGGCTTATATAATTTTAGTATAAACTAGGAAGGTTCCGTGACCTCAGGAAGCAAAGGAACGGTTTTTTCTGAAACAGGCAATGAAATATTGATACTATGTTCTTTATATTAGACTGGAAAGTATCACGCCACAGGCGCGGCTAGAAGAGTGTTTTTAGGGTTCCTTAGTCAACTAGGAACCCTTACACATAACTTTTTAATATTTACTATCTTTGGGTACGATTAAACAGTAAAATATCACTTACTTCAAAGGTATTGGTCAAGTAGTCGCACAACAGATCAGCAATTTTTCTATACTCCGGTTCTTCAGCATCTGTAGCTACAATACACATAAATAAATACTAGTGTAGTCCAAAATGAAATAATGAACCCTTTAATGTATCGATACGGTTTCGATCGGGTCTCCAAATATATCAATACTGGGCCGTACCGTGGCTAAGATGAAAATTGTTGACACCACAAGAAAAAAAAAATCAATCGGAAGGACAGTTCTGATTAACGAAAAGTCAGGTGATGTTTTCCATACATTATTTTTTCCATATTTAAGTATTTATATGTATTTATCTATTATATATATCGTCGTCTAGTACTTACAACACAAGCCTTACTGAGCTTACCGTAGGACTGGTTAGATTTGTGTAAGATTGTCCAGAAATATTCATTCATTTATTATTTTCGCTTTGATTGCAGTCTCTATTAACGATTGTCACTTTGGTAACGGCACCAGATCTTTATATTATGTATAACAATAAGGATATGTTACGATATAATTAGCCACTATGACTACTACAAATTATACGATGCCTGGACTACAATCGCAATGAACCACTGCATTGAAATAAAATCGATTGAGATATTTTTGAGGTCCCACCAAAGTTGCTCAGTCTTTTATGTAAAATCACTATCAGAAATACTTCTAGTGTGGTTGTCACAAATATCTGACCAACGCCTCTATTCTCAAGTGCATGTAGACCAGTAAAATTATCTAATCCTGGACATAATTCCATAACCGTAATTTTCTTATTCATGCAACAAAGTATTTTTAGTTCTGTTCTAAATAAATAAAACTAAACATTTTCGGGTTCCGCATAAATGTAAAAAACCCAAGGCTATGCGTATAATATTAATAATATTCCTTTTTTAATTTCTTATGTGTGACATGACCGCGTTTAATTGTGATGGAGACGTGATCATAGTACACAATAGCCTATTGTTAAACAAAAAATTCACACTACGATTTTTAACTACGGAGAAATACATAATTATAAAAACGTTGAATATAGGTAAATTAAATTTTCCACTTTATTGTTTAAATAGACGTTATAAAGCTGAAAATATATAAATATCATAGTTACCATTATTACTTATCTATATTGAGATCAGATGAAAACTACGAAGAAAAATATATATGCTAAATTTGTTTTCAGTTTAATTCTGCTATTAAGTGTTAACATTTAAAGGCTATTCAAAATTATACTAACAAGGTATTCGGTTGTCTTTTTTGCTTTTAGGAAAAAGTGAGGTAATGTACTATATTTGATTTTTAAAAATACGGTTATTTTTAATCATCCAATAAAATAATAAAAACAACGAGTTATCGAATTACGTCTAGTTGTCGCTAATTTTAATGGCCTATTTCTGGTTCGGATATTTGTGACCAGACAGCTGTGGAGGTCCACAGCTCCGATATATCTGATGGTAGTCAGCATCACCGTTTCAATTCAAATCTTGGCAAAAAGAAGGAACCCGGAAGAATAAGAACTGCTCGGCATGCTTTTGGCCGGAGTTATTAGTAAACGTCCCATTAACGGTGAATGATGTTTAGACAGAGGTAATAAAAAATGTTTCGTAATGGTAACATGATGTCGCTTTATAACGGCCATATAATGGCATGTCGCTTTATAATTACTGTTACAGACTTTAGATGTCTTATATATACATATACAGTATGTCCTTAGCCATTGGACAAACGAAACCTAAACATCCCACGTAGGGTTACATCTCTGGAATGCTCTAACGTGAATATTTTTACCCATTAAGCCAATTTGCCGAAAATTGACGTTATGCTAAGGCACTGGTCCCACCGCGAGCTAGTAATCTATGAGCTATCAACTATTTCAAGGGACAGAAGATAATCAATCCCGTGTAAATAAAAGAGACATAGGTACCTATATGTCATAGCCGGGCAATCGTAGTTTATCGCCGGGCCATGAGCTATATATATATATCTCTCTTTTATTTACACGGGAGCGATTATCTTTTGTCTCTTGAAATAGCTGAAAGCTCATAGCTCACTAGCTGCCGGTGGGACCAGTGAAGTAAATTTTCGGCAATGAGGACATTTGACAAAAGTCGGAATTCTAATAGTGGCATAATTTCAGAAATAATAAAAGTTAATTGAAAGGTCGAAGAGGTATACCTGTGTTCAACAAATAAAATGTATGATTATAATTTATTTACCGTTTCATACTATTCTGCCAGGATGTACTCGTATTACCTCAGGAGCTACTAACACATACAGTATCCAAAGTACAAAAATCGTAATTTGTTATTTCTCTGTAAGTAGTGTCCGACCGAAATTTCGGTTTCGGTGTCGGTTTCGGCCAGTTTCGGCCAAAAAATCAAGTTTCGGCGGAACCTTTCGGCCGAGCCGAAACTTTTAACATCGTACTTTCGGATCGCGTTCGCTGGCTGGCAATATGCCGGTTACTGAATCAGTGCTAGTTTCTCGTTTTGACGTGTAATAAGTTATTACACACTAGTAAAAAATTAGTTTAGTACTTCTTTAGTACAGTGGTCAGACGTAGACATAAGTGACGAAACTTAAATCGATGTTTAAAGACAGTATCGTTTATTATAAATACAAATAAACTTGGTCTAACTATACTCTTAGCCTGATTTTGCATGAATGAATAGCATTATTATTTACAAGCCATACCTAATGTAAAAAAGGTTTAAATTTTTTCATTTTACGGACAATATGATGTTTTTAATATCGCGTAGAAAATATGTTTCTGACAAAGATATATTCGCTATTTCGCATGATATAATAAAAAAAGCAGAAAACATGCTGCCAAAACAAGGAGTCTTAGTCTCCAATCATAATTGACCAATTCATTTTCTGGGAAATAAAAGTAGTGGGTATTCAATTTTTCCATAAAAAAAGGATTTTTCACACAACAATTTGGCCTCCTTAGTTATCAATGCTGATGCAAGCGAAATGAGGGAGATAGCTAAAAGAAACGGCTATAAACCAAAGCCTGACGAACAACGAATCGTGTGTGATTGCGGTTGACGTAGTACGATTATTTTTCACAACGGTAATGTCTTGTTCGCAGACTGTAAATTTTCTTGTGGTATTTGTCCGAAATCGTTATTGTTACTCTGGAGGACTGGGTCAATTTTGTCTTCAAAACAAACTTTATGCTTTACGTCGAGATCCGAAGATGGAAATTGAATCTAATTGAGGGCACGGACACATCTGTAATTTTTAGATAAAAATGTAATACAAAAAAAATATGGCTAAGTAAAGTTGTATTTATAATAAACTATACAGTCTTTAAGTAGTAAATCCTAAAAAAAAAAGGTAATGGTAATCTCAGTGTTTCAAAAATACTGTTTTTAGAAAGTATAAACATAGATAGGTATGTTACTTTATACTTGTTATTTGTTGTCACCTATGAAGGTATATCATTTAAAAAATGTTTCCTAAAATGATTGCCAAAGGTGACTAGATTATCGAATTATATTTGAATTTGCCTTTCTAGGCTAGCTGATTTTGATGTTTGTGACTAAATTAAAAGTAATAAACTTGTTTTATTTTATACCACATATATAAATTAAAAAGTCGCTAGCAGTGTGTCACAGTTAATGTTTTTTTTTTTTTACTTCATAGGGTAGCAAGATCCCGTTCTACTGTAACTATCCTGAAATTTCATTGTGATAAAATTTGAACGTAGAAAATTGTAAAATTAGGTTGGCGAGATATTGTATTTATGAATTTTAGGAAAAAACGGGCCAACGAGCATTTTATTGTAACATTTTAACCAGCTTTATAAATGGTTCGGTTTCGGTTTCGGTTTGGCCGAAACTAAAATCAAACCAAGCCTTCGGTTTCGGTTTCGGCAAAAAACATGTTTCGGTCGGTCACTATCTTTAAGCGATACACCGGTTGTTATAAATACGTTGTATACTGGTTCTGAATAACCTAATGCATATGTAAATTTCAGTAATGTTTAATGTCTAAGGACATACTGTATAATAACGGTACATAAAGTCGGTCAACTGAAGTAATTTGAGTAAGTACTTGTGATGTTTGCGGAGTCAGCAGCGCGGGGGGCGAGAGCTCGCTCCAGGCGCGCCAGCAGCCCGCCCTGCGCCAGCGCCAGGGGTTCGAGCGCCAGGCACGGCCGCGCCAAGGCCGCTACCACGTCGCTGGCCGCGCCCGCCCCGTCGCCGCCTCCGCCTAGCTGAGACACGCGCGCCGACCATGCCTGAAAACAATTTACAACTGAACGCCAAACACAACCATCCATAGATACATAAGAACTATATGTATTACGTTCATTAAGGCTTCCGTAGTGAACTAGGAATCTTTATCCTTATAGTTACGCCATGTCTGTCTGTCTTTCCTCGGCTATGGCTATGCTGAGTGACCGTTAATCCTAGAAAGCTGTAATTTAGTTTGAATATTAGGATGTAAACGGCCCGCAGTCTGTGTTGGTTAGCCAACGCGAAAGGCTCATGGTTATGCTACTCGTTACGGAGTGAAACATGTCGAGCAATATTCGCCTAATAAAACGTGAGTTAAACGCTTCTATAAAATTAATATGTTTGAATCTTACAATAGTTTTGTGATTAAAATATTAGAACGATTCAAATAACTGCTATTTATTTAATTTTTTGACGGGGCACCCATTAAATCTTTTGCACTTGCTATCCAGATTACCCATAAAAAATTACAACAACCTGCGTTAATACTAAGCTGGTGCTCAACGAACCCCAACTTTTTACAACACCGTTTTTTTGTTTTGGGTTTACTGAATTTTTGTCTTGTAGTATAATAATAGTTTTTCATAGTATAATACAATTTATCTACGTTCATATCATTAGTGCTCTAAAATGCGTCCAGAAACCGTAGGCAATGACCAGCATTACCAACCATCAGAAATTAATGGAGATATAATGTTAACATTACCTCCTGAAAACAGTAGGTTATGAGTTTAAATTTGGAACAGCTGTCAAATTCAAGTGGGGTGTCTATTCTAGTATCTATCTATTAAAATAGTTATTGATACGAAACGCCAATTCATTATGTTTTTTTAATATAAATCGAACGACATTTGAACTCGAGTGACAATAGAATAGGGAGTACGTTCTCATGTCTATGGTTTAAAAAAATATTTGACGGAGATTCGAAATACGAAACGCCGCTATTCCAATCTGTCATTTGTTTTGTTCGTTGACTTTTTAATGTTTACAAGTAGCACTAGTAATACTGCAGGTCATTTCCCTACGGTTCCTGAACCCATTTTAAAACACTTATGATAATAATATAAAGTAGTGTATGCAACTATACATAATTAGGCATTACAACAATCGTGTGATGTTATTATGAAACCCACACTCTAGTTGTAATGCCCTTCATTATGCACAGATACATAAACTACTATTATGTTTCTGAAAAAAGTGGGTAGTACTCACTAAAAACAAGGAATCTGGTGGTAAAAAGGTCAGAAACTTACATTTTTACTGAAACTTAATAGTCGATGAGCACTACCTTCCTCTTATGATAGCGAATTGAAATTTAAGTATGACATTTCAATAAGCAAATGTAAAAAAAATAGACGAGCCTCGTGGAAAAGGTAAAAAAAAACTTTTTCATACATTTGTAAACCACTCTAATGAATATATTATGTAAATCAATTTAGGGTCAAATTGGCAAAACAAAACATGGATTATTGTTAACGTACATACCTCCCCTACATATGAAGTGGGAGAGGGCATTTCTTCTGGTACTGATCTACAGATATAGTGAGAAATTATTTGCCATCGGAAAGACTCGGATCTTTAACGGAATACGACGACACCCGAACTGTCAATGAATTATTGTATTAAATGAGTGACATTTTCATATCCACACCTTTGCTGCGGCAATTAGTTAACTTCGCAATTAACTATAAGTACTTGTACGGGGTCGAATCAACCCTGTACCGCAGTGAATAAGTTAATATGGAAATTTATTATTTAGTGTCTAACGTCAAAGTAAAAATTGATATTTGACATTAAATTCTCACACGGACTAGATCACAAAATGACTACATCGGCTCATAGTCCATAACTCAAAATGATAGAAACACGAAATTACTACAACAGAATTAGTCACATACGAAAAAACACCAGATGCGGAAGAGTAAACCCACTGTCCTATAGGTTGGTTCATCGGTATCAGGAGCTCCGCGGAATCTCATGCGACGCAGCTGTAACCATTGTGTTTCTGTCATTTTGAGTTTTGGAATATGAGCTATGGTACCAATTTTATGTTATAGTCCGTGTGCGACTAACCCTATAAATCGATATGAATATGACATTAATTTCTGGTACCGTCGTATTTCGATCGAAATGAGAGGTTTCCCGATGGAAAAAGGTTTTGCACTGTATTCAATTCAATTCAATTCAAATTATTTATCCGTGACAAACTACATTAGACTACAAACGTGTAACAATTACTATATAAAACAAAACATCTGTATTGTGGTCTAAAGTGTTAGGTTTCGTTATTTGAAATTATATTTGAAAAAAATTCAGGATTGCTGCTTTGATTAAGTAAAAAAAAAAACCCGTCTTAACTTATGAATTAAAGTCCAAAACTATGAAAAAATCATGAATGTAGCTTAATAAATACTTTCAATGAAAATTACTTGATCGTATAATTAGTTCAATAATATAAGTAATCTTTAGTTACTAACTACATTACTAACTAACTACTACTACATCTAATAGAGGCACCTTGTCTGAGCCTCTCATAAATTTAGAATAAATAACAATAAATAGTAGTTTATGCACCCGGTGCATAATGAAGGGACTTAAAACATGTGTCTGTTTTTTTTTTTCAAACGAGCGCCAGTGAGTGTTTTAAGGCCTAATTAAATATGTAGTTGCATACACTACTTTATCTACACACATCATAAGTACCCTAAGATGGGTTCAGAAGTCGTAGGGAAATGACCTGCATTACTATAATAGTAGTTTATGTATCTGTGCATAATGAAGGGTTTCATAATAACATCACACGATTGTTGTAATGCCTAATTATGTATAGTTACATACACTACTTTATCTACACACATATCATTAAGTGTTTTAAGATGGGTTCAGAAACCGTAGGGAAATGACTTATTACTAGGGTTACTTGTAAACATTAAAAAGTCAACGAACAAAACAGATGACAGCTTGGAACGGCGGCGTTGCGTATTTCGTATCTCAGTCAATTTTTTTTTGAACCATAGACAAGCGATTGAACTCCCTATTCTACTGTCACTCGAGTTCAAATGTCGTCCGATTTATATAAAAAAAGCATAACGAATTGGCGTTTCGTATCAATGGCTGTTTTAATATCTATAGATACTAAATTAGACACCCCACTTGAATTTGACAGCTGTTCCAAATTTAAATTCATAACCTACTGATTTCAGTAGGTAATGTTAACATTACCTACTGAAATCTTTCTGATGGTTGGTAATGCTGGTCATTGCCTACGGTTTCTGGACGCATTTTAGAGCACTTATGATATGTACGTAGATAAAAGCAAAAACCTAACAAGAAACAAATGGCAACAGTCAAGATGTTTTTTGTTTTTATTTTAAATCATACTAGATGAGACTTGTTTGAGATTTGACAGCTGTTCCAAATTTAAACTCATTATGAACTGACTTGAGCTAAAATCTGCACTTTAATATTAACATTAAACGTTAATGTTATCACTTATCATTACTGCAAGAAATTGCTTAGTAAAACTGGTTATAGTAATGCTGGTCATTGCCTACGGTTGTGAACGCATTATGGAGCACTTACGGTATGGGTGTAGAAAAAAAAAACCTTACTTATATAATTATAAATTCAAATACTTTGTATTTGGCATGACATACCACCGTTACTAGCTCCAGATCTCGTTTGTAGGTGCGTTCAGTCATTAGCAGCTCTCTGGCGATGAAGAAGGTGACGTCACCGCAGCGCCGTCGCTGCGCGTCGCCTGTCGCGCCCTCGCGCAACGTGCTATTGCTTAAACGCGTCGAAATACTAACAAACAAACAAATATGGAACGGCTGGCGTCAGATGATCATGTGCCATGTGCTTAATAACCCATCACGTATCTGAACAAAATAAAACGACTCAAATATTGAACTTGCTTGTGTGCACTATGAACTTAAATAATATCAAAACGGACAGGTTGTAAAACAAAACGTCAGGTATACACCTGAGCCGATATTATAGTTGATTCTCTGTATACGAGTAGTACACAGTTTCCAGTACAGTTGCCACATCTCTACAGCACTAACACAACAAGTTCAATTTTCAGAAAAAAGTGACCCAAACTAAGACGTGTAAAACTTTAAATTATGAAAGTTTTGTGACGATGTAACTCACGCTAATTGAGGATATTTTATCTGAAAACTCCCAGAAACTAGATTTAATTTACTAATCTTACCGATAACCGGTATCAATGAGTTTAGAGAATAACCGGTGTATCGAGGTGTCAAATAAAAGGTTACATTAAGTGTACAGATTATTTTCTTTTCTACAAAAAATGATGTGACTACATATTATACATATAAGTACCTATAGGTTATAGAAAAAACTGTCGATCCATTCTGAAAGAGCGGTCGGATATTATGGTTTGTCGGGAAAGTTACATAGACGAAATAAAAGAAACAAGGGAAAAAGTATCCCCCTTGTTTACTTAGATGAGACATACATCCATACTTTTCTCAACCACGAAAAATGTTGGCAGAGTGAAAATGAACAGTTTCAACCAGCAAGCGATATATTATTGTCCATGCGGGTAAACCCTAGGGCTTTGTTCCCACACCTGATATATAACGACAAGGAAAAAAAACCGACTGTCATGATTCCATGAAAAGAAACAATTTTTAAGAAATGGATTTTGCAGAAATTCATTTCAAATCTCACTGTACCCACTTGTATTATGCATAATGCCTGTTACCATTATTTCCAAATCAACAAAGCTCCAACATCTGGTGATAGAAAACACATCATTGCTGCTAGCGTTGAAAATTTCCGGAAAAATAAAATGCGTTTAAATAACATCCCATTTCATTGAAACGCATCTAAAGATAAATTGGTCACAATTTCGAAATAGATACGATTCTGTCAAATCATGATCACAAAGTAATCAGGTTATGACTGTGATTTAAATCCCATCGTTAGAATTATATTGAATATTCACGATTTAAGTATACTGGGTGTTAAATAAAACGTGATACAAGATTATCAAGTATGTAAAATTAAATAAAAATTGAGCTGTTCCATAGAAAAGGTCAAGTATAGGTTGACGAAAATGTATGAGTTTTTCTTTTTACAACTTACAAAGTTGACCCTGACATAGTAAAAAATGTTCCATATCATGACCAGATGCCGGCTTGATAATCTTGTATCACGTTTTTAAAAACATCCGGTAGAATTTACTTTACCCTTTGTCATTATTTAAGAAGTGAGTGTAGAAAGTTGGACTAAATGTTGCGACCACATAAAAAAATGGAAGAATCGGCGGTCCTATAATCGAATCGCAAACCGAACGATTTATAATCGAGATTGGTGGTCCTGAAAGTGACTCATCACCTGAAGAAAGTGAAGAAACATCGGAACCAAAATCTGATAAATATACGGATGTCGAATATTTAGAATCATATTTTGACGGATAGGAAATTAATAATTGGGATGGTACAATTCCAGCAATTTCGGTGCAGAATTGTTCGTTTAAAGTATCAGTATGTGTTACATTAGCCGGTTAATTAGAGTTGATAACAGTAATATCAGAAAGTATATACTGCCGAAGCCAAATAAACAATTGTAACCCACTATTTAATTTTGGATCAGTTTACTAGATGGCCCTCGTAGTTTGATTTTATGGATTACGCAATTTCGGTTATGTCAATAATTTTTAAGGCGTTCACTGCGTTACATTAGCTTTTCACCCATCTAATTGTTGCCAATAAATTACCATAGATGGAGTTTAATGGACACCGTCAATGGTTTTCATACCGAGATTTCACAGATTGAAATAAATGATAATATTACAGCGGCACTATCGCGAAACATAATATTCGTAAATTTCGGACGATTGTTACTGTCACTCTTATGATGCCTTAATTGGGGTTCTGTTATTTATCGCCGAAAATTATCAATTATTATTATAATTAATATTAATTAAGTTCAGTATTACTGGATATGAAGATATCATTCATTTAATACGATTAGTCATTGGCAGGTCGGTGTCATCATATTCCGATAAAAATCCGAGTTTTCTCGAAAGCAAATAATTTCTCACTATATCTGTAAGCACCTATCACAACGTTCACCAGTTTTCGACTGTCGACTGCACGACTAGTAGAAGCAAGCTAAGCTATCGTTACCAACACCCAAAGAAATTAATGTAGCTCCGTTATTATTCCATCTGTATGCTGATGCTTCCAGCTGTAGGCACATTTTATTCCTTGATAATAGAGCAATAAATTATCGTGGAAACCAAAGATATTTTATTAATAAGATGAGTCAAGTTTAAGAAAAAAACGTGCCTCTAAAGAAGCTCTAGAAAGTTGCTCTGAAGTAGATGGCGTTGGCCTTTTCAGGGTATACTCGAGTAGATGGCGCTTTTGTCAAAATCACACGTATAAATAAAAAATGTATTTCAAATAGTCCGTAGCGCGCGTTAAGAGTTATATTGTGGTGTAAATAGAAGGCAGTATCTGTAATAAACGCCTAACCTAACCTTCTTGGTAGATGGCAGTTTAACGAGTAGTAAAGCTTTTTAAATAGATATAGAACCTTATTTTAGTTTTTATTACGTTTTGGTTAAAAGCTAGAATTTTATAGAACCAAAAAGGTTTTTACTTAGCAACAATAATAAGATAATTTTGTGTGTGACAGAGAGAACTAAAAAAAGAGCTATTGTTGGCGCCGTTGCATTAAAAATTACATAGGTATGTTTAATAGCTAGCTACCTAGGTTCTTAGCTGTTTTCCTAGATTTTTAGTTAGATGCCTATAATAAATAGACTGAGGAATACTTACTAGTAGGTACATTCTTTTCAATAGTGTAGCCCATTTTAGATTCCATGAAATCTAAATAGTTTTTACTTCTTACACTATGGTGGGTGCTGTCTTGGAACATGCGATAGTGATAAAAAATTTTGACATATTTCTATGCATGACATTTAAATAGACGAGGCGTGCAAATAATAATACCACGATATGGCAGAGACGGCGCTATTTTCGTCCGTCCTTGTCATAGTGTCTCATATATTTGTTCCCCTTCAAACTGAACCTTTCAGAACTGTCAGAAGTTGGATATAAACACAATTGGAGTTTTCTTCCTTCTGTTTTCGTAGTTTCGGTAATTAATACAGAATAAATAATTGTCTTTGTTATAAAGAGTGTCCTATAAAGCAAAACTCAAATGAACTATTACATTTTGGGCTGCAAAAGCGAGTGTATTTTTGTCCCTTACTGGCGCACAAGGATGTGTGTTCCAGAAATGGCCTGTTGGCGTTGGCTTCAGTTCGCTTACGCCTTTCATATATTCCGGACACCATTGTTCCGCTAAGATAGAAGAACATGTATAAGACTAATAATAAAACGTTTAACGTGTTTTTTTTTACAAACATGATTTCTACGGTAAAGATCATTCCTCTAAAAAAATACTACTAAGTATATAAAGTTTGTCATATTACGTAAATTATGTTATGAGTTTTTTCCACTCATATTCACGATAAAAACATCGGGATCATTTTTATTAGAGAGAGTCTAATAACCTCCTCCTTTTTCTTCCTTTTAGTCAGACATGGGTAACCCGACAGTAATATGCATATAATGTATATTGTCGTGTTTATTCCTATATTATTTTATACGGATTATAAGTTTAGGATTTGATGCAATTGAGGGACTTGTGAATGTGACTGACAATCTTGCAGTCGAAATATAACGGCACACGAACTATGTCAAATGTCATTTTTCACTTTATCATTTGACACTAAACAATTAAGTTCCATATTAAATGATACGAAAATGTCACTCATTTAATACAATCATTTATAGACAAGTTCGGGTGCCGTCGTGTTTCAATCGAGATCCGAGCTTTGCCGTCGGAAAATAGTCTTGCACTACATCAGGCCCGGTACCGCGAACATCGAAGTTCGTATATTTCGAGCATCTATCTCTTTTACTCCAACTAAGTGACAGAGACAATTGTCCGAAATTTACGAATATCGTGTTTCACGGTAGCGCCGCTGTAATGTAATGACAGAATATTAAAGTTATTTCAAACTATTTGAATCTTTGAAATCTCCATATTAAAACTAGGGCTCGCGGTCGTGTCCGTGATTCGTGAACCCGTAGCCGTGCGCCCGGTTTCGTGAATCACGGCAACGGTTTTCTGGTCCGTTCCGCACGTGACATTCGGTTACGTGAAATTAGGGTACGTGAATCCGTGTAGATCAGTGTAGGCGTGATCACTGCTTCACGTATCTTAAGAATAAACTTAGTCCTTATTTATTATATTCCCGGGCGTGGCGAAATTACGAAACGTGCGATAAGTATCCAACGGAATCGAGCCCGAAGCTTCACACACGGACGCAGGTACGGGCTACGTGTCACGGCGTGTCACGGCGTGTCACGTGAATCTGGATGCGAACGTAGGTACGTGACACGTACCTGGCCGTGTTCGTGAAATTCGTGATCTTAGTACCGGCGGTGTTAAGAACACGTAGCTACGGGTCGGCGTACATCACGGATACCAGGAGCCCTAATTAAAACCATTGACGGTGTTCATTAAACGTCATCTATGGTAATTTATTGGCAACAATTGGATGGGTGAAAAGCTAATGAATGCTTCAAAATGCTTGACATAACCAAAATTGCGTAATTCCATAACATCAGACTACGAGGGTTATCTAGTGAACTAATTCAAACTTAAATAGTGGGTTACAATTGTTTCTTTGGCTTTGGCACTCTATATACTATAATACTTTCTGGTGGAAACTAATAACTAATTCCGATGATTTCTGAATAGTTTTATAGGTTATGTTAGATTGACAATACTAACTCTTATTTTAATATTGATTAACTCCTTTCGATTTGTTTTTAAGTGTACAGTCGAATCCGTTTTATACGAGTTCACATATAACAACCAACAGTTTTTATCGATGTAACTACAGACATTTGATTGGTTTTCATATAAGCCATTTGATTGGTTTCATTGGTTTTCATATAAGCCACTATGAATATACATCCGTTTAGACAACTAAACAAAACGCCGCTTAAACAAATATCCTCTTTTAACGACTGATTTTATACAAAGTTGTCCGACAACAAAAGTTGAGGTTTTTACTAATAGATCGTAGGTAGGTTATAAATAGCTTTGGCTGTCCTGTGCATCGGCGGTGTCTACGTATGCCGATTTTTTTTTTTTTATAAATAATACAATTTGTTGGCTTATCTTATTGGTTCTCTTTGGTTGTAATGAATATAATATTCAAATTGTTAGTACGGTTACTACGACAACCGGTTAGTACGTAACATCACCGGTCCCTTTGAAGTCGTTATGACCAGATTCTATCGCATTTTAAAATCTCTTGTCTAAAAAATGTCTTGCCGCTACTGATGTATACTGAAAGTGCTTATTGTATATACCTGTTATTATTGTTTCTTCTATTGAGTGTGTCTCCAGCGTCGCTTTCACCGCCGCTTAGAACGTCCATGCTAGTAGACTCGGAGACTAGAATTGCTAAAACAGTTAAGACAAAATATAAATAATCTAGTAGTAATTCCCATGGTGTTAGATGTACGTCCTAGTTTCCTACTAAGTATATACTTTAAACTAATACATTTGGAGACTTAAATGCCCATCGCGGGAGAAGATTTGGAACTTAAACATTTTTGTATAGGTCAAAGTTGGAAGTGTTTTTGGAGTTAAGGTCCGACTCACACACATATGTAAGTGACGCTAATGGGTCGAAAAGCTGGTTAGATCATTTCATAATAACTGAAGCATCTTGGAGAACAGTGTTAGATATAAAGGTACATTATGACGTGTATTCGGCCGACCATTATAATCAATGTAATTTAAAATAATTTGAATTCAAAAAATGACGTTAACTGTAAGATACGAAACTCAGTGACTTGGGAGACTAGGACTACAGACCAACTGACATTATTCAATAAATATTGACATTCCAGATGACCTTAGAAAGTGTACTGACATATATTGTGATGATAAAGATCATAGGGTTACACAGTGTGGGATTTGCCAACAGTTTTGAGCACCTCTACTTTATATTTTATGTTAATGCTCTGATACTTTATACACCCTTCAATCAAACTCGCAGTCGATTACTAGTTTTCATACATTTTTTTAAAGGCGCGGTTCATGGCGTCATCTAAAAGTGATACTAAAGTAACGTCAATAATGACATAGTTTATTTTGTATTACATTTTAGGAAATATGATATATTACTAGTATCAATTACAATAATGTACCTATGATCAATAATGAAGCCGCTAGGACGAATTTTTTTATTTCTAAAATAATTACAAATCGATTGGGGTACTTCATTGTTTCACTATAGGATTTCAAATAAATATACCTAGCTGTTCTGAAAATTTCAACTCAAAGGACACCAGAGTTATAGCATTTTTAAGTTTGTAGGATATTTCTATGGAAATAGGGGTGTCACATTTAAAGTTATTTAGTATATAACAAACTCAGCTAAACTAAACAAAGCTCAAGCTCCATACTAATCGGAACTACTAATAAGTTTTTTTTATTAGTACGTATATTGTGGTAATTATTTGAGTATATAAGAGAAACTTCGTATTTGGTATCAACCAATTAGATTTCAGATATATTAAAATTCACCAATCAGAAAACGTAATTCATGTCACAAGACATAAGGTGTTTTATAGTTCCTACTTTACAATTATTAAAAGACAATATTTAGGCCGTGGAAACTACCTCAAACATTTTTTTTTTAACCCCTTAACAGCCATTCCGGGTGTTTATGAACGAACGATTATTGCCATTGGAAATAACCTCAAAACTCAAAATGACAACTGTGCAAAAATATTAAGGAAAATCGATTTATTTTCTTGATATACATCTATATGTAATATGATTAAGATTGAATTAAGTTTATTATGCATACCAATTAAATTCAAAATAATTTTATAATAGTTAAAATTTGTTGGCTAAATAAATTGGCAAAATTTAAATACTTGTGACGTTTCACTTTTCGAAAAAGGAAAAAAAGAAAAAACTGAAACGCGGAACAAATTTGAATGCTTATTTGGATTATTGGCATTATAAGTAATATTTAGATGAAGAAGTATTAACGCCTAACTCCAGGATGGAAAAGAAAGCAAAAGAGGTGGTGTAAAATCTTTTGCCGCCGAAACCCAGTGGAATTTATTCAAAAGCGTACCAAATTTTTATGGATTGGAAAACTGGAAAACAAATTACATCATTTTCGGAAGGCGTATTTCTGACACATTTTGATGAAATATCAACCGTCATCACTTTGGACTATATATTCCATGCTTAAAACCACACTTCAAATAAACCTGAACGTTAACGGAATATTTCTTAGATTTGTTCTTTCTATTAGGTAATAAATAAGTAAGTCTTAGGGATGAACGGCTTGGTAGGTGATTTCGTACAAACTAGTGCGCAGGAAATATTATTGGTTTAATTTCTCTCCTTGAGTTGTGGTTAAAACAACGGGACAACGACTGACGATGAAGATACGCATCAAAAAACCAATTTTCATTTTCTGTTAATAATTTGCAAAGTATATTTTCATACCATTTCCATTGATAACGTCCGTGAGAGGCGCTTTGTCGACCTGATTGCTGGCTTGGAGCGACCGCAGGGCGCCAGCCGCCACAGGCGTCGACGCGCACAGTGGCGAGATTTCGCTCGTCGCCGACGGAGACATGCAAAGGCTTGCCGATGACACCGTGTTCTCCTCCTCCGGCGAACAGCCATCTGGGTATAAACCAACAACGATACGATGAGGAACAATATTAGGACTATAATGCGGTGACTACAATTGACAACTACATAAATCAAACACATAATAGGCGCACTGTTACTATTCCTATATAACACAACAGTAATTGAAAGCAAACCATGGTGCAATAACTTGCAAAATAAAACCAAACGTTAAATTTAGTCGTTATTTAAAGTGTGCGACATCTTGAAGATTAAATAATCGTGCTAACATTATAATATTACTAATAAAAGTATTGAGCTACTTAATATAACTTTATAACAAAATAAAGATAATAAAAGTGAAACATGCCGAACACCAATGAATTCAACTCACATATATTCCTGGCAGCATATTTTATCAATGGAGGTTACAACATGACAAATACTATATACATCATTTATTAAAACGCCACGCCTTGTAATTTTAATTAGTTTATTTTTAACTATAAGATCTCCCCTTTTAAAAAGGGAGTCATATATTGCAGGGATGCCACACAATTACATCGATGTAAATACATGTAGACCATGATATTATGTATAGGTTACATAATAAATTCATAAAGGAGCAACATTCTTTCTAACATTTTCAAACAATGTCCAAAATTACGCGAAGGTTAAACAAGTTATTGATGAGATGGAAATATTACAGTCTATTCTGATTGTACACATTCAATCGAAAAGTCAAAACTCTTAATATCTAAATACCATTATTAATACCGTTTTTATTGCACTAACAGTGTGGGTCGATGACCTCTTACCACTACAAATCTAAAATTGCTTCGTGCATACACGACATTATTATATTATTACATATAATATAATTGAACACTATGACATTATGAAACTAGTGTAATGGCTGTTTCGAAAACGAATACAGGTTGACAGCGAAATCATCAGACTAGAACGCGTTTTATGTTTTGTGGGTGGGAGCCTTAGTCGTTCTAGCGACCTCTAGGTCATGCTCTCTCTTCTATCTAATCGATTACATAATAATTAATACTGGAGCTGGCTACCGAAAGAATCGTCCGCCTTGTGAATTTTTATTAATTGGCAATAAAATAAAGTCCCCAATTTAACGTATTAAATATGCGGATTTGACATTTTTTAAATAGAAATAAACACATGAATGATAGGTAAAGTGTATTCGGGTAATATCATAAAATTAGCAGATGGTTTCGAAAATGGACACTTATTATAATGGAGTACATTTTCGGAATTATCTGCCACATTTTTTATTCGACATGACCAGAATTCATAATAAACTTTACCGGTATATAGACAAAGTTATGTTTTATACTTTACCCATAACATAAGACATAGATGCAGAGCAGATAATGATAGTTCGTCACACTTGCATATACATGCTCACACAGACGTACACTTCACGTAGCGGTTGTAATATATAACATTTTAGTTCCTAGACAGTAAATTACTCCTGAAATCACTAAGTTATATTATCCAAGAAGATTATTGATTTATAAATGATTTATTAAAAGCAACATAATTATAATCATTTATTTTCCGGGTGACCAGAGGGCTGTCCTTATCCAGAGAATTAGCATCACTATTCAGCGCGGGATCGTTGCTAGCCTCCTGGGCACCCTTCCATGCGGCTCTGAATAGGCCCCCATTTTTTATTTGTATATATCCATATATACTTTGTTTACGTTAGTTATCTTTAGTTTTAAATTCATTCTAGTTGTTATATATATATTTTTTTTAATGAAAAAAAAAATATAGTTTATTTAAATTTTAAAAATGTGTTTGAGAGATTAATATTTCACATTAATTATTTAAATTATACCATCATTACAATTTAAATAATTAATGTTAAATATTAATAATGTAAAATATGTTTCAATTGTGTTATTTAATCTTAAGTGCCTTATCACACACGAGTGATTTTCGAGCGTTATTAATACAACAATCGTCTCGGCTCGCTCGCTTCGGCTCCTCACAAAACTCGCTCGCAAATCGCTAGTGTGAAATCAACGTAAATCCTGGCTGCTGCAGTCTTCCATGCACTTCCGTCGGATAATTAACAAAATAGCGTAATTCAACCGTATCTTTACTGTGCAAGTGTGATGACGAACATTTTGTAAAACATGGACTGTAATATTAATAATAATGTAATACTGTAAACTCGAGTCATGAAAAAAAGATTTGCCTTTGGATCGCGTTTTATAGACTCTCGATCGAAGTTATGGCCATATTTTTATTAATGGAATGGACTGGAATCATTTTACATGCTTCATTTACTTACATGTATCACTTCGACCTTTTTTTAATTGACAATCATATAACTTTTACGATTGGTAGTAGTTTTAACGGTCAAATAATGTCTGAATCTAAATACTAGGTATTTGCTGGTTTTGCAAGACTTAACATCTAAGGACACATGATCGGTTCGTTCCATCGTCAACTGGTTGTTTTATCTATTATACCTACTAACTAGGGAATGTATACCAGTTTAAGTAAGTTAGTACACGAAAAAATCACACTTTATTTTTTATTGTACAAAAATTAAAAGACCAGTTATTGGTAATTAAACACCGTGTATGTTATAGTAGTCGCTTTACTTATATAATCTATTATGGTGCAAACTCTATTAATAAAGACTGAAAAAGCCAGTTTCGCAATGTATGCCATTATAGTAGTTTATGTTACTGCTACATAATGTAAGGCATAAAAATGCAAGTTGGTTTTTATGAAACTAAGCGAAGTTTAGTTTCATAATAGCATCAAACGAGTATTTTTATGCCTAATTATGTATAGTGACATACACTGCTTTATCTACACACAATAAGCTTTCAATCATAATTTCTAGAATCGCAAACGAAAAGGCGAATGAATATTTGTAATGGCATCGAATGAAAACTTTTTCCAAGCAACCGTAGTTTTTTTTTTAATTCAGAGACATTCTATAGTAAAACCCAATTCTCATATATTTTCTATAGTAAGTAACCAATGGTTTTATTTTTTAGAGGAATTCGAAATTTTAAAGTCATGATAACAACGAATATTTATTCATTATGGAGCTATAATAACATTTTCACAGATAATAAAATTACTGTAATGAAGGAGTTTGACATAATGCTAGTCGTAAAATGCGGTTTTTAAACGCATTAAAGAGGGTTTATGATATGTGTGTAGATAAAATTAATTTATACTTTCGATTTTATCTGTAATTTCATAAACGTTCGGAATGACACACAGGAGAAAAGTAAACGGTATCTGTTTATATTCCTCTCTAGTACTGTGTTTAAATAAAATAATTCATCAAAATGTTCCAGTTATCAATGTGACGTGATAATCGAACAGCGAACCTAAAGTGACGTGATAATCGGTAAGCTTTGTAATTTTAGACTGGTGATAGCATTTCCCCAATTAATTACTTACACTTTTTTCACCTCAGTAGCTCGGAAAGAACTATTTTATTCTTTAAAAATAGATAGCAAAGTTGCATTTTATTCACAAGAGTGCAAAGTAAATTCATACAAATTGTTTATTTTTATTACTAATCGAGTGTTTTTATGACGTTAACTCGTTGGATGTTTTTTTATTTCATGTTATTGAATGATAAATAATGGGTGCCAATAATTTTGATTACGTTTTAAAGTTTTGGAGTAAATTTTTTCTTCGCGGTAGTGAGATGAAAAATTGTTTTCACTCGGTAGCAAACTGTGTTCGCCTCTCGTGCTTTGAAACCCTCTTAATGCTCGAGACTCCACTCTTTGAAACACTCGCTATGCTCCTGGTTCAATTTTGAAATCTTTCGCTAGCCCGGCTTTCAATATTAGCACGAAAAGATAAACACTAACTTTAAATAAATATTTCTAATGTAAGTCTAAGTAAGCATGTATATTTTATTGGCACGCAAAGTCCTACAGACTATAAAATTTTGATTAACTAGTAAATGGAACATGAAATTACTAACGTAGGCAATCGTAACAGTCCAAAGATGTATATAATATGACGTGAGAATATTATGACTGCTATTTCAGTGAACATACACGTTAGAAACTAATACCAAGAGAATAAGTTTTTATTGCCGACTGTACTTTGTTGCTCAATCATCAACTAATCACAGAGAGGAATCTAGCGAGCCTAAACACCACCGCTTTATCTGTATTTTATGAGTTGCTATGGCTACCATTTGGCACCAGCATCAGATCAGATAGTGGTATATATTGCATTGTCACCGAACTTACATAAGTGTGCTAAATTTAACTTTAAGCTCAATCGGATAAAGATATCTTCTTTAAAATTGAATTGCACGATCTCACCCGAACAAATTACCAGTGATCGGTTATTTGAATCCCCCGCTGTGATACCGAATAAATTATTCAAAAATAAAAAATAAATCATTGTCTGTAAGGGATTTTTTACTTACCTACTCGTCGTACTTTTATACAAACGGTACAAAATATGGCGCTTTAGTGGCACCAAATGAGCTGTCAGTGTGGACACTTGTGCTCATTTGTTCGATTTTGACAAAAGAACGGCGAGTAAGTCGCATGTCTATCAGCTGTTAATAATATGTTTTAAAGGGCAATAATATAAACACATTATAATTTTTTTGCCTTTTCTAAAAATATAAAGCCCAGATTCCCGGGGCAAATCCATACTAACATAATGATTGAGGTCGTTCACCTCATGTCGAATCCAAAAATCCGATCACTGCATATTACATATTTACATACTTATGTTGCAAATTAAATAAAACCTCGAAAAAGCATAAAAAGAACTACCTACATCGTGAATTTTCCAAAATAACACGGTACGGAATGTAAAAAAACGTACGTGTCATAGCAAAAAAATACATCCTACTTAGAAATTTATTAACCTTTATAAATAACTTATACCCATTTTAATAATTATTATATATAAACCATGATCAGAAATACATGATCCCGCGATTTTTTCACACTGGAAACAATTTGAAATATAATTATTGTAAAGGATATTATGATATTAAAACAGTTTTTATAAGATAATTAAAATGTAAATTTAACTAAATTACTTTCCAAACTAGCATACCTAAATCACAAAAAAAAATGTTATTGACAGTTATGATTCAAACAGTCCATTCAAATCACTAATTAAAATAACCGTTATAATATCCAGAAACAGCTGTTAAAAGTAAAATAAATTATAAAAAATGCATTTTTTTAACGTTTTGTGATTTGTCTGATTTAAGCGAGTGTAGGAGCATTCTTTTTTTTATTGATATTAAATGACATTCAATTGCAAGTTGTTTATGGAGTTAGAAAAACATATTTTGTATCATATAAAAAAATACAGTCTAAATAATATATGACATAAAATGCCAAAAACTATTCATAGTTAAAAGTGAAACATTGTACGAGTATCATTAAAATATATAATAAAATTAATCTATTTCACTACGAAAACTCAAAAACTCAATAATAACAAATCAAGGTATCACCATACCATAGAGAATAGTATACTTTTTGTACAGTTGCCATACAAATGACAAGAAAAAATAAGAGGGCTCCACTTGACTATGATCATATATTTCTTGTCAGGCTTTACTTCGATCCTAAGGTTTCATAAGGTTCCATATGCCAATTATCTAATCATTGCCAAATGTCTATACCAACATTTTATTCAATTTATTACAATTCCAAATTCCAGAGAGCTCTCCAACGCCAAATTTCTTTAATTGATGACCTAGTGGACAGGTGGAATAGCCGCTCTTTAGTGGAAAAACCTAAGAATCAATTATAAGATTAATAATATGGGTTTCAAGGTTCTGAAAATTCTTTACAGGTCACTATCCTGCATTAACTATCATTCCGTAGTAATATATCAAACTAAGACAAGGATTTATTAACTATCTGTAGAAGATTCGGTGCTTCCTGCTCGATAGGGTGTTTCATGTTTTTTCCTACTCTGTACCTGATTTTATTCCCAGAACGTATATTAAATTCCTCTGCAATGACCAGAGTTCACGAACAGGATAGTAACGGCAAACCGACTGGCTTTAATATAACACAAGTTAAACTAGTGCTTATTTTAAGTAAGAACACTTACTAAAGTTACATTCACTTTTATCAATTCAAACATACCTTGCCAGGGCACGACTTAGGCGATACAATTTAAACCGATTATAAGCATCTGGGGATTGGTCATTGTAAATTTATAGGATACTAGCTACACCTAAAGGTAGGACAATAAGATGCATGACGTTTGTATAGTTTTTAACTCTTCTATTGATATCATCTTTCTAATACTAATGTATAGATAGATGTATTAAGGAGAGGCAATAGATTTGGCACATGTATTCCAGCTAGTCATTACAGCCACGTCGATAATAATATCATCTAAGTAAGTATCATAGTTATACTTTTGGAAAGCCATCGATCAGGCAACTCGTGAGCCGACTTCTACTCGCGCACCAAGTTTTAGTATGCACGAGTACAAGTATAGTCTTATTGGATTTCTTACAATCTACAGTCATTTTTCTTTAAATAAACCTTTTGGTTACCTTATAGAGCTATCTCTCTCACTTTGTTATAATAACCAAGATAGTTTAAGAGAATTATATACATGTGAGGTCTGATTCTAATACAGGTTGTAATAGAATAATAGCAATGTTTTAATAAATTATAAAGGAAAAAAAAGGAGAAATTACATCATAGTAAAGCAACTTGTGCTTCACTAATAGTAGACAAGAATCTACCAATCGAAACTAATAAATGATTGCAAAGTTGAACCTTGTACATAGTAGCTGAGAATGCTCAATACTATACTCATAAGAAGTAAGTAACTGTGTACAATTATTACACATGCATGCTTCTTTTCTTTAGGTAGAAGTGATTTAACTAAGAGTCTTTTGATCTTATAAGCAATAAGTGAAAGAGAAAAGTGTCCAAAGTTTTTTGTGCCATGCCACTACGATTTTTGCGGGCATTTCTGTGGATGGTATTAAAAATGTATGGAAATTTCTCAAAGAATACTCGAAAGAGTTTTTGATTCTGAGTATAAATAAGAAACTCAGGAAAAAATCTCTGTGCTCATCACACAAATAAGTGCCCCGACTGGGATACAAACCCAGGACCATCGGTTTCATAGGCAGGGTCACTACCTACTAGGCCAGACCGGTCGTCAAACAAACTAACTGTAGCGTTTTACTTAAGCGTTTCTTTCTTTCTTTATTTATATGTATCTATCTATTATATATATCGTCGTCTAGTACCTGCAACACAAGCCTTACTGAGCTTACCGTAGGACTAGGTCGGTTTATGTAAGATTGTCCTGAATATTTATTATTTATTTATTTGGTGCGAAACGCTAGTTTGATATCACCCTAAATAACGAGGGAGGAAACTGTCAATTGGAACTCCACACTACTGTTATACAGCATGGCATATCGAAATTCCATCAAAAAAAGCGAATCGTCTCTTGTTTAACCAACTTTTATCGGACTTCTCTACATTTGTTTTCATATAAAAGACAAGTTATATTAGGTAGTTATGTTCGTTTTAAGACAATTTTATTTATCACGATTTACCAAATTACGTAATATACTTACACGGAAATAAAAAATTGTGATCATGGCACACTATAGTTTTTAATTTAAACACATTTATAAATTTTGGTCAACAATTATACATTTAAGCAACCGTTCATAATTTTGGGAGTGGTTGCGACATTTGTTACTATTTCAATTAAAAGATAATTTATTTTCACGTCGTAACTTCGACTTCTATTATTTGCTTCAATAGCGAATACGAGTTTAGTACTGCAAATCGATAATGCTGTTAGAAAGTAGATTAACCTACATTCTAGATGAGTTATAAACATACGTCGGACTGCAGGGGGCAGTTTGGGAGCAAGGTAAAGTTTACAAAAAAATCTTAACTTACGAGTATTATAATGTACCTAGTATTTGTAACATAGTTAATTAAATTAGTTACCCGTTATCATTTATTCATCTTTAATGTGTAAATACTCTTGGAAGTTGTATTTTATTCCTTTCTCGCAGCTGCATTTGGCTGAGTGACGGATAAAACCAAACGAACTTTTTCGCCATTTTGTCTTGTGTAGTCCAAGTACGTTTATAAATAACGTAGTTAGCTGTTATAATATTTGGAATTTCACATTATAAATACTACGTACCAAATACTCGAAAGTGAATTGATTGATTTGCGAACCTTACCTATTATTCTGACATGCCACGAAAATGCCTGCTGGAGTCCGACGTAAAAAAGATGATACATTCACATATTTTCCTGATCAGGTTGTTTGGCACTCTGAACACAATGTAAAATCCTAGGGCGGATCGTCCCACGCAATAAAATTCGAGATCTCTTGAAACAATTAGCATGAGATAAAGACTATCAATCTACTCTAAACATTTTGTATAGAAAGTCAAACACGATTTTAAACATCTATATCTTAAACGTATTCTAGTTATCGTTTTTGTGTTCGTCTTAAATTAGTTATGTGACTAATTTAATATGTTATATATTGTGCAATAGCAATGTGGTAATTAGTTAATAATATGACATGTAAGTACACAAAGGTTAAATCAAATTGGATATCAGATTTAAAATGCACTATACGACATATTTAGTCATACCATTTGGATTTTAAACGCATGTACAAAAGGGCCGGTTGTCAGTAAAACCATAATAAACTGCTAACTACCGACACACGCTAATATAATGTAGTTTTCATTTTAAAATAATGTATAACAATCAATTATGGTACTTACGTACTTACATATTATTTAAAAATGCACTTGACACATTGACACCCAAGACTTATGGATAGCTATAGATACAATTGCACCTCATTGGCCAGATTATGTGAAATAACAAATACATTAAAACATTGAGTACGAATATGAATGCACTGCTTACAGTGCAAAGACAGAAAAAATCAAGCGCGTACTTAAACTTGCTTGATTTTTTCTATGTATTGAAATGAAAGATATCATTAATGCAAATCTGGATTGAATACTTAAATAATTTATTTGAGAAACTGTAGCGTATATGATACGAATATGACTGAAATATTTCATATCTGGTAAGTACGTCTTTATACACTGCCGGACACGAAGATAAACATGATTTTTGAATAGTCTATTCAATTATTTACTAGTACTTAGTAGTAACAATATGTGCAAAATGTAAGACAATATGAACATGTTGACAATTAAACAGTTAACATATTTTTATTACCTTAAATGAGGAATCATGAACAGGATAGGAGCTGTAGACTCTACACTTGTAGGAGCCCTTAAAACTATACCTTTCCTACTAAAACATTGGCCGTCATCTGGTGTCACAGTTGCATGAAAACCAGTATATGACTATTATCCAAAATATACGTAGGTGGGTACATATTTATGCATTTATAGTATATACATAAAAAATAAACAAATACTAATAATTCTAAATAAAATAGTAAATGTTTCGTTTTGAGCAGTGAATTTTATTCTATTTTAATAACTCAATCTTGGATCACATAAATGAAATCACAGCCATTTAAATTACCCACTGCTCGATATATTTCCGAAGATGAGAATGAAGTATAACCATTTCTAGATACTTCATACTAATTCGCTATTTAAATCTCACAGAATCGGTCTTTGTCCAAGGACATAATAAGTTTTCCATATTTAGATGGAAGTACTATTTTTAAACCTAAATATTACAAGATAATATTTGGCACTCTAGTAAATTTGTTACAGTCCTGTATAATAAAGCTTTAACTTCAGAAAATGTAAAAGGTCTAATAAGTCACTCATAAGTAATCACTAAAAATAATCGCTAATGTTAATGCGCTAAATAGCAGCGTATAATATTACATATTTTTAAAATTGTCCTATTATAATAATCCACTCGACCGGTAATAAATGGAGCATTTTATATCTTGTTGTTTAATAAACCTCTATTTCTATATCCTTAATAATATATCTTAGGCATATATGGCAAACTCACATTTCATGTGGGCCACTATAAGTCCGCGACGAAGTTTGCCATATGTACCATCATATTTGTGTTGCTTAACATCGTAAAAAAGTGATTGAGCCATGTTTGCACATAACTACACGACAGCGAAGTAATATCTAGTCCCAATAATGTATTGATGGTGTACTATCTTGTATATTTATTGACATTCCGAGCTGTTTTCTTATTTATAGACACATTATACTACGAAAATGACATTGAGATGGATGAGTCTATAATATGTATATGAGTTATAGGATTACAATTTCAGAATACATTTATATAACTTAATAAAATGAACATTATAAATTGACATCTTTCACTCGCTGTTTCGATGTTTACCAAGTATTTTACGGTTTTAAAAACACTATATTACTAAGCATCTATCTTGTAATAAACAAGGTTTTACTCTATAGGTAGTCAGAAAACCTTAGATTCTAGCTAATACTCGGAAATTACATTACTCTAGATCAAAACTAAAGAACTTAAATGTCAAAAATTTGGCAATTGGAAAAACAATTTTATAACGTGTAATACATATTTAACAATAAAAGTCTGTCGGGAGAAGCTGTTAAAAATATGGGTATGATGGAATGTTAACAACGTAAACTAATCTTGGAGTTTATTTATTGCTATCTACACTTTAAAAAAAAAACTACATAAGATATAATATATAATACTAGAGTAAAAGAAAAATAGGATATACCAGTATATTGCTTTCACTTAAGTAAAATTCCTCAAAAATAAATTATTTTGAGCTGATGACGTAATTCCTATATAGAAATTTTAAAGTATTACCGCGCACGCGCCTAATGGATCGAATCATGGATCAAATCGAAGCAACACAAGATATGATACTTATTGGGATATACAAACAGGGGTACAGATGTAGTGAAAATCCTTTCTATTCGTATTTTCTCGGAAATGTTCGTATTCGTCATGCTACTTCATTCGCGCTCGGAAACCCATCAAGATAATGCGAGAGTGGTTGCTTTGATATAAATAAATATATAGTGTAGTAATTACCAACTTTTTTTTTCTTAAGTATACTAAAGTTTGCATTCAGTTATTTTTATAGTATGGTTGAAAGGTTTTAAAACTCGTGGTTTGACATTGACACATAAATAAATTACTGTATTTAAAAGATGCAATTTATTTAAATAACATAAACACGTCACTTGAAAAAGCAATTATTCATAGAAACGTAGGCATCATTCGAAAGTAGTCGCGAGTCCGAGCTATCAGGAGTTTGGCTGGGAAAGGATTTTTCAATACCTCTGTAAATCATTCTGTATCGTGCCCATAGATGTACAAGGCCATAATAGTACATTACTGCAGCCGCCGGGAAAAAGGGGGTTGAAGGCTGAGTTGTATATACGGCCGACTGTAAGGAGGCCGGATAGTATACGAAGCCTTCAAGACCCTTTCACGGCTAGGCATGTATAGTGCTTTTCTCAAACTAATGCAATGAAATAAATAAAAAAATACCACTGAACAAAACAGCTTCACGACATAAGTTTTTTAATTTTCCCTCCAATCCCGCTTTGTAGTATTTTTGCCTTCGATGTAATAATTAATGACTATCATAAATAGTCTGGCTATAATTACTATATACAACATTTAGAAAAACCACCAAAAAAGAATGCACTTACCTTTTAAATGATGGCGCTACGGCATCTGCCTTTGGCGGTACACAATAACAAAATATAGATAAATAAAACCGGGCCCGGTTAGATTATTCAATTTTTATACACCCGTAACACTATATCTAAGTCACAAAAGCATTGAATCACACCATTTACCACTATTTAGTCTTAATAAACAGAGTTTTACACGCCGAGAAACTTTTCCATTCCGCCATTATTAAAACAAGTAAAGTGTCCTGTGATTGGTGGAGTCAAAAATGCGTTCAAAAACGCGCATGCGTGGAGTAGTGTTTGGTGTTGCCAATACAATTTTAAAATTGAGAGCATGAATAATAAATATAATAATGTAATAACCTGATGATATGAATATTCAATTACATGATAAATAAAATAAATCTCTTGATACCATTTCGTCTGAAATAAGCGAGATTATTTTTTAGCCCGCTAATCATTTAGTCACTAAAAATGATAAAAAAATATAACTCAGCTGTTTGAACAGGCTTCATGAACACAGACGCCAGGTATACATAAAAATTAAAAAACAATTACTTCCCGGCCTAGGCCTTCAATTTTATATGAAATTCGTTACCTGTCCTCTGGAGTCGATCCGCCCTAAACGTGATACTTCGAAGCCTATTATGACGCACGTAACGAAGACATTTCATTGCATGTTTGAGAAAATGTATTTACAAGGACTACAGGTACATACACATACACACGCTCGTATGCAGCATACCGCCCGGTCGACCGCATGTAAATATGTCTGTGTAAAATTTACCGTAGTAAAGCGGCAGGTGCCGCTGTCTTTCTGTTAATCTTTATTATACAATAAATAAAGATGGATATATAAAGGCAATCTTCAATAGTTAACGAAAATTTTCAACACTATATGTGCGCAGACACATTTTAGGAAATGCAGAATAAGTGGTAAGCCAGACGGTAACACGCATTGGGAGCCATCATACATGGCCTAACTTTTAAGTAGCATTTCTTGTTAGCGTATTATAACATAATTAATTACACTATTACATATTTTAATCTCAATGCCTATAACAATAGTGTTAATTCTATTAAAACATTTTGAAACGCAGAGTAAATAAGTAACAATCAAATATATTAACGAATAAACAATATCAACGAATTAGTATAATAGACCACTTACAGCTGAGAATCTTTTGAAAAAGAGTTTAATCGTTTTCATCATCCGAACATAAAGGAGGTGGAAGGGTAGAGACATCAAATTTCTGTTCAGGGCTGTCACTAGATGCCTGAGAGTCTACGTAATGACTAGAATAAAATCTTTCGACGTTATTAAGACTGAATCGTTGATCAAGATCTCTTGAGTAGTGTTCCTGTCCCGAGACCCCGGCTTCACGCAGCTCATGTTCATATTGCGGGTAGCAATCCTGCGTTTGATACATGCCCATCTCATCATATTGCTCAGGATAAGGGCTACCTCGATATCGATCAAATTCATCTTTATCCTGGGGCAACTCTGAGTCCGAATAAACCACTGAATCCCCGCGTGCAAAAAGGTAACTGCTTGATTTAGACATCTTTGGAGCTCTTTTTATGGTGTCCACTGGGTAAGCGTAATCGTCCGAATCGTCCCTGTCGCTCTGTTCTGCGAAGAACGAAGAAGTTAGTGGTTGGACCTGCCCAGCCGACTCCCCGAGCGATTTTTCGTCATTTTGTCTAAAGAGACTCGATGATTTAGATTTTTTTAAAGATGATTGACGGCTACTTTTATTGGAATATGACAGCCGGGGTGGACTATCCTCTGGTACATAAGATGGTTCCTGAGAGTCCAAATAAGGATGTCTCAGGCGACCCAACCTATCAAACCGCGGAAAACCCATCTCATCTTCATCGGCGGAAGACCCAAATCCTTGAAATTGAACTGGAGTGATATTAATAGGAAACTGTTGTGTTTCGTAAGGCGAATTTTTATACTGCCTATAATCTCCTTGTTCGTCATCTTCTGAATAGCTTACTGGCTCTGGAATGTCATAGTTTTTAGAATCAGCTTTTGACATTTCAGATGATCCCGATTCGACTTCTGGAATATAACTATCTGAACATTCTGAACTCTCCATGCGGCGTAGAGTTTCTTCTACTGCCAAATATTGGGTACATTGTGGCTTATCGCTTTCAGAAGAACACTGACTCTTTGTAGAGTCCTCTTCTAACACATCGTGAATTTTTTCCTGCCTCTTTCTCGTACCCGTAACCTGTTTTTTTCTTCTAAATGTTTTCATTCGTTCTCTTGGATCCCTAATAACGTCCAATGAACTATCAGTATCGTTTCCACTCGGAGGACTTTTAAGAGATATATTCCGTGCCAACAAAGACTTTTTGACGGGGGCTTTAATAGGCTGTATTGGCGGAGACTCAGAACTAAGACTACTAGAATAATAGGGCGAACAACGAGACAAAGGGGTCTTTCCAGATCGTTCACCTTGTTTTTTGTCATATAAATCCCGATGCACAGACGGTATTTCTGGAACTGCTATAATAGGTAGGTCTGAGGAAGTTAAGTAATGTTCATGAAATGACCAACTTTTAGGTTTAGTGCGATATTGTTGGGATATTTTGTATTCTTTTATTTGATTTTTTGATAATGTTTTATCATCATAGCTGGCGTGTTTGGCTAAAGGTTTATAATCCGAGCGCATAAATTGATTACCTATATCCTCGTGAATAATATTAGAGAATTCTTGACTTTGATAACGTTCACTGTGTTTTTCTTCTTGGCTATATAGCTGTGATGGTATATCGATATCCAATTCTGGTTGCGGTCCTACAAAAAAGGTTTTGAACCCACTATCCTCACTTTGGCAACGTAAAGTAGGTTTTGTATAACGACAAGTTTGCTCTTCATAGCTTAAACTTTTAGGTGGAGCTTTTTGGTATCTGTCATGATTCTCCTCTTTAACGTTTGCTATGCCTTTTAGCCTTTGTTCAAATCTTAGAACCGTGTCAGGGTTTTTTTGAAGACTGCTAAGAGAACTTGAACTTGATTTATCGGATTTATCGCTGTAGCTAATTGACGAAGATTTGTCAGTTTTACTAGCATAATTTGCTGTTAACCGCAGCACAGGGACTAAATTCGGAGAATCCTTGGGTATCTGAGTTTTCTTCAAAAAAAATTCTTCTACATCTTGCTTTTCATCGGAGACCAAATAACCTTCTTTTTTTATGGTATCATCAGATTTAGTATCTTCAACGTCTTGTTGGTCTTCTCGGGCAGTAGCAACTAATGTATGACTTGTGCTAGCGGACCAATCAGATATAGACTGAGCTAATGTTAAAGTACTATCACTTTTGGTTCCCGAACTACTATCAATCCCTTTTCTAGATATAGTAGTTTCAGAACTGCACAGTTTATCATACTTAATATTTTCGGTACTTTTATCTAAACTGCTACTTTTAGACCCTTGATCATTTTGAAAACCAATTTTAACTTTTTGATCCGAGATCTTACTTGCAAGGGAAGAAGAATGTACTTTAACAACTGCAGTATCAGACTTGTCACTTTTTGGAATCGATATGGCAGAAATGCTTTCAGATGCAGAAAGATTAGCATACTGACGAACTGTGTTTGTTCCGGTAGACCACTCAGAAATACTTAAGCAAATAGAAGTGTCTTCCGAATGCGAGCTATGGGTACATTTTTTCTGAGGCAAGCCAATTTTAACAGTGCCATCCAGGTCGGTGCCGAATGAACTTGTTTCTTCTTCTGAGTGACTGCTATGACTGCAACGTTTGCATGTGCTCGAGCTACCAGTACTCAATTTAGTAATAGCACGTACGGTATCGTCAGCGTTAGTCTGGGACAGTAGATCATCTATAGAGGTATCTGAATTATTAGAACCACACGAGTACTTAGGTGTGCCAACTTGAGAAAAACCTTTTTCTAAATCCGGCGATTGTGACTTACTGTCACCTCCGAAAACGTCATCAGCGAATAAGGGGTCATCATCGAAAATAGGACTATGAGTAGTAGGCGACTTTAGGGGTTGATTTATAATAACTTTGTTTTCCAAACAGGCCCTAACGCCAACAGATTTATGTTCAGCGCGAGAGCAACACGAACCCATATCACCAATGAGACATGTAGCTTTACTAATAGTTCCGCCTAAGCAAGACTGATCGTAATTGGGCACCACACCTTTATTTAAGCATGTATTTTCATCTTGTTTTTCTAACGGTTCAACCATGTATCCAGACTGTTCGTAAGGTATAACTTTTATACTTTTTTTAATAGTTCCACTTCCGCTTTTTTGTGTTAGCTTAACCGGTTTCACGTTAAGGTCATTGTTTCCATAGCTCTCATCATTGTTTAACGTATCACTATCATCATCAGAACCTTGTACATTTCCTTTGGAACTTTCGGACTGAATAGTGACCGTCATAGCTTGTTCGGGCTCGTTACTCATATAATAGATATGTACTTTTTCTACTATTGGAGTTTCCAACAAACTCGAAGGCGGAGAGGGCCATTGATCATAGTCACTCGACCTTCTAGTATTCGTAGAATCAAACTGTTTAGATGCTTGAGGTGGAAGTTCTGGTAGTGGCCAGTCGTCTGAGTCTTGACTTTCACTGGGAGTATGTTGTTTTAGCGAAGCGGTGCGAGTAGACGCGTTAATCTTTTGAAAGTCCTTAGATTCTTGGCTACCTGAAGATGACTTAGTTTTCTTCTCTGTGTCTTTTTTAGATTCCGAATACATTTCACTTATTTTGCTCTGATCTATTGGTATGTCGGGCATCTCAGCAGATGTTCTTCTATCTGTATCCGATATATAAGCTACATTAGCATTACTAGGTGGATCCGAACTGAGGCTAGCTTGATGATCACTAGAATTTAACGACTCTTCATTAATACTTTCAGACCGTGAACAAGCCTTGGTCGAATCTTCATCTGCGCTCGTCTTCTCTGAAGCTGTGCTACGTTCAGATATTCTAGACAAAGTGCGGCCAAAATTTTGTCCATAGCCAATAACAACGTCGGTTGCTGTCGATGACGTAGCTGGGTATAGAAAGTTTACAGGAAAATCGTTAAGGTCATCTGTAAAATCAGTTTCAAAAAATCCACCCTTGTCTCCAGCCGCTTCTACGGATTCAGAAGAAATTGCAGACGGCGTATTCTTGCAAAATGTTTGAAAGTCATCGACCGACCGTTGGTTATTAAATTCAAAGACTTCTTTATTTAATGTCAAGCTTTCATAACCTTCATGATCTTGTGGTATCCACGCTTCTTCTATGCTTGTACTATTTTCACTCCCTGAGGCTCCAAAAAATGGTCTCCATGTTGGCTTTAATTCTTCACCACGGCGATATGCTTCGCCCAAAGAACCTGAAGTTGACTCAGTAGTTTCAAAAGATCCTCTTGATTCAACACTCAGTGATCCTCTGGAATCCATACTCGATTTAGAAGAACTTTTTTGCTCGTCAAGGCGCCCTTTTCTTCTAGAGGAGGAATCATCAACACTGAGCGATCCTTTTGATGTAGTGGTAGTGGTCGTATCCATACTTGATTTAGAAGAACTTTTTTGGTCTGTATCTTTAAGAGATCTCTTTTTCATGAGTTCTTTTTCAAAAGATGTAGAAGTAATTACATTTCCATCATCATCAAAGTCAATTGTTGTGTTTTGATCTTCTTGAGATATTGTGATCGCAATTTTCGTTTTCTTTATTGCTCGCGGCAACTCTTTTTTTACATCTTTCGATGCAGCTGATTGACTGGACTCTGATTCTTCGATAACACATTTTCCTATTTTATCTAATCCACTTTTTCTCGCATTAGGTCTTGAAAGTTGTTCCACTGTTTTATCAATCGATTCTGAGCTGGAATCTGAATCCGTTGGAGCTTTCTGTGAATCCACCGGTCCTTGTTTTTCTAGTGTCGGCGTAGGAGATTTCCTAGTACTAAATTTGGATAGGCTACGGGGACTCTCGATACGATTTAATTCAGGAATAGGAGAAGGTGATTTAGAATTCGATTTTGAATGTTCACTTGATAAGATTGGTTGTGAAACTAGATGTTCCTCTCCGTACTCCATTGACTGCTTAAGTTCTTCGAGGCATTCTCTATCCTTTTTGTTTAACTTCTCAATATCTTGAGATATACCTAACGGTCTAGCAATAGAACAGCTTACACTAGACTCGTCGTCTATGGAGCTTCCTTTAATATTAGCACTAGAAGGGCTCACATCTTTTTCTATGCTTGTCCAACTAGTGGACTCTGAAGAACGGGAACGTTCAGCACTTAATTTTAACAGCTCACTTCGTCTCGATTTTGCTGTTAGTAAAGCTTTCTGGTCTGTTGGTGATACCTCATTTGCGCTACCTGAACTACCTGTGTGTTCACCAGATTCAGGTTTTTTTGTAGATTTAGAAGCGCCTGAGTCAATAAAGGGTATATTTTCTAAAGTAGGGCTGTTCTCTTGAGGAGGAGTTACGATAATTTTATTTTTGTTTTTCCATTTTGATGGTAAATCAATAGATTTTGGTTTATCTTGAATTGCCATCGTACCCCTTTCTGTATCCGATTCGGACAAAATTTGCGATTCTTGGCGCAAAAACTCTACTAAACTCGCAGAGGATTCATCAAACGTACTTTGAGTGTCTAAAGCTTTTTTGCTTTTTTTCATGACAGTAGTATCCGACAGCGGCAGCTCTGTCGATTCTGTGACGCCATCATAATCTATACCTCCCCAGGAATTCACGTCATCACTTCTACCTCTAGAAAATTTTGCTTCACGTTCTTTCTTTGAAGCTTGATCTTGATCAGATGAACTGTCAGCATCTATATAAGGCAAAGAAATTCCTAAAACCTGACTATCATCCAACAATTTTAGTTCACTTACTTCAGTTAGAGATTCTTCTTCGCTTGTTAATCGCGCTACTTCAGGCTTTCTCTCTGATGTTAATAAGCTGGCAACATTTTGATTACTTTTACCCCCATGCAATTCTGTTTGTCTTTTTTTATTGTATATGTCGATTTTTCTACGTTCCATTATTACAGTCTGGGTATCGTTCTCAAGAACAGTATGAGACAAGCCAGTTATCCATTCCAATGACGAATCACCTGATCTATCGGTGTAACTATGTGACGGTGATACTTGTTTAGAATATTTATCCTCAGTTTCCTCTTCTTTTACAGTAGGATGAACGTCAACTTTTACAACTTCCTGTTTAAAGTGTCTATCGGTAACTGTAGGTAACAACTCAGGTACTATTGGAGGGGTAACGTAATTTCTGTCAAGGCTTTTGGATTTCATTTTAGAATCAATATGGACATCAACTTTACGTTCCAGGCTCTTTGATTTGATACTAGACTGAATTTTCTGATAAACAACTTTGCCTTCAATTTGTTGTTTTATTTCCTGTTTTTTGGATAATGTCTTTGGTGACTTTTGTAAATCCTCAGTGTCATGAAATTTGTCTTCTAGTGACTGACTGGATTTGTCATCCATACTTTTGTTCATCTTAATATTAGCTTTAGATGACTTTGGATCCTCAAAACTACGGCTTATTTTTCCACTCAATTTGTTATCCAGTTTCTTCGGTGATTTAGCAATAAAAACATGATCTTCAGCCTTGCTACTGATTTTAGTTTCTATTATAATTTTATCACCCTCAGTTTTAACCAAGATTTTATCTTCAGGAGGAGGAAATGTCGGCAACGTATCTTTTACAGGGCTAATGAGCGTTTTAGTCTGTTTCAGAGCTGCCTCAAACAACATTTGTTGCTTTTCTTTACGTTTAGCTATTTCTGTGTCGCTTTCTTCTTGTGATTTTGTTCTTTCCTTGCTACTTCCACGTCTCACTTCCATTTTTTCAAGTGATTTTGATTTCTCTTTTATAGTCTTCTTAGAAATTTGTTCCAATTCTTGACTTTTAGCTCGAATCATATCTAGAGGGGGTACTGTCAGAAAATCGGGGCGTTCTTTTAACGATGACGGTAGAGACTTTTGAGTCTGTAAGGCTTTGACTTTCGTCGCGTTCGTGTCCAGAGATCCACATTTATTTAATTTATTATTAGTCTTCTGCTTTTCATCTGGTCGAGATTTTAATGTTAATTTCTTTTTTTCTTTTCTCTTGATTCTTTCTATATCTGGGACTATCTGATCTTCACTTAAATCTGATAACTTTCTAATGCTGCCTCTAGGAGAATTCAATGAAGACGTCGGAGATCTCGATGGGGATTTAGATATAGGTGACCTAGACAAGGGCGACCTACTCAGAGGTGATCGGTTAGGAGATTTAATTTGTGATTTCAATTTCGTCATGTCATACCTTCTCTTAAATGATCGTGGACGACGTTGTTCGACTAAATCATCTAACAACTGAAGTTCTTCAGTATCAATTACTATAGATTTCAGTTCTTTTGGAGTCTCCGATGGTTGGTCTTCTTCGACTTCTTCAATTTTACTTATGTTATCACCTAGTTTTGTATATATTTTTTGATTTTTATCTTCAATTAGAGGTTTTTCTTCTAATATTTCACCTTCTTCGTTTATGTCTTCAACTGTATCATCTTTAGACGAAAATGCATTCATAGGAGGTAATTTATGTAGTTGTATAACAGGTGTATCTAAGCTTTTAGCTCTACGGCTAACAGTGGGAGAATCTTGTGTAGCCTTTTGTCGCTGTAAAGTAAAAACCGAGCCTTCAGATAGATTCAACCTAGCGTGAGCAAATAAAATCGGAGTCCCTCCCGTTTTACGAAGCATTGGTGAGATCAATTCATCGCGTAAACTCTTTTTGATGTCAAGTTTGTTTAAATCTTTCTTTGTCTCTTTTAAACGATCACCCTTTTCTTCAGACGGTGTAAGTATTCCAGTTACTTTTTGGATTTCCATGTCAGCTAAAAATTCGTCATCACTTTTCAAAAATTCGGTACTTTCTAAAATAGGCGATGGAATATTTTCATTATATTCCCAAGTTGAACTTTCTTTACTAAGTTGCTTAACTTCTGGTGTTTTAACAGCCATATCGTCTTCAGAGCTAGGAATAGAAATTGATCGTTCAGAAATCCGTCGTAGCTCGGTAGCGTTACCTGAAATGCTTTCAAGTATTTGAGGATTGTACTTAGCCTCAAGTTCAACTAATCTTCTACACTGAGGTGGAGAACCTTCAATTTCAGTAGAACTCATTGTTTGGCCTCTATGCCAAGCACCGGATGTTATTTTATCATACTCGAGCTGCAATATTGGTTCAAGATCTTTACGTGATTGCGGCGGTGAAAATTCAAGCTTAGGTGCTGCCTCCGTTGTACCAAACACATCGTCAGAATCAACACTTTCATCGTCAGAAGAGAAGGAGGTGATCCTTATTTTGTTATTACTTTTCCCCTTGATTTTACAGCAGCTTCCTTTTTTTCCAGATCCACGAGCTTTTTGGCCTCTTTTGGATGGTAATTTATCAGATTTTGATTTGATGTCCGCGCGCAGTTTTTCAGCTGCTGACATCGGTTTTGGGTCCTTACAAATCGGAGGCTGCTGAACATTGCGTCCATTAATAGCAAATTTAATATCATGCGAGTATTGTGTGTCCTGCCTTATACTGTCAGTTTTAGAACTAGTTGCAGAATCACTTTCAATCTGACTCAACTTTGAGTTTAATGTTTCCAGTAGAGCTGGGTCTAGATGTCTAGTTATGTCCCTTTTAGGACTTGGTAGATGCTGTAGTTGCCCACTCTTGTCTACTTCTAATGTTACTGGGTCTACCTTAGATAAATCAATATTTTGAGTAAACAAAAAGTCTCGATTCTCAACTTCTAAAAACTTTGATGCATGTTCAACTTGAATACTGTTTCTAGGTGATTTGGGAGATTTAGGCGACTTCGGTGATTTTGGAGATTTGGGTGACTTTGGCGATTTCGGCGATTTTGGAGATTTTGGTGATTTCGGTGAGCGTGGTGATTTAGGATGGTCATGGTACTTGCATCGAGAATGTGCATTAAGAATATGTCTGCCATTTTGTGGTGGCAGCATTATAATATCAGGTGGTTGTCTTTTGTCTTCTAATGGGGAAGGAGCTGTCCCGTTCATGATATGTCTCTTATGTAGTACGTATGGGATATCGTAACCATCATCAATAACTTTTTTGTTGTCTTTAAAACCCGCTTTAAAAGCGTCAAATTCTTTAAAATAATTTTTCGGTAAATCAAAGGGCGGACGTCCATGCTCAGGGAGTCTTGAAGGCAATTCAAAATGAGACCGTTTCGATGCTATGGGTGGAGCGCTTGGTATTTGACGAAATATGTAATCTTCGTCACTAGACTCAGCAGGAGTCAAATCAATAGATTTCTGATGCATCAAAACATGTCTTCGAGAATTTACGCTACTAAACCTTGGCCTATTCGCGAGGCTATTTGGATCACTTTTTGTCCGTTCAACAGTTGGGTGCGTATACGGGACAGTCGTATCTGCCAGACGGCTGCTTGAACTTGTTTCTAGAATCAATTTGGGGTTGTATTCATCAAAATGAGTTTTAGCCATAAGTTCTTCTTTCAAGTTTTCTTTCCTTACCATGTGCGTGTGAACTCTTCCCCGCATGGATTTATCAAACTCTGATTGCAAAATAGAAGACGTTCCTGGTTGTACAGAGGCAGTCTTAGCTTTGTTTTTCGCATATTCAATACTATCCATAGCTGGCAGTATACGTACGTTAACTTCAGATTCGTTGGATGATTCTTTGACCAGATGAGAATTGGTTGAATCTTTACTAAGTGAACTAGTCAATGATTCTATTTTCTCTTTATCAAAGCTAAATACGGTTTCTGAAGACCGGCGACGTTGATAACTTTGTATTTTTAACGCTCGACTACTATCGACTTCAGTATCAAGACCAACTATTTTTTCAGGCCAAATATGAGTAGTTTGAGGAGGTAAATCGTCTTCCTCGGTTGAGAAGTCGTCAGTCTTTTTAGGGGGACTGACATCCGAATAATGGATGTACTGATCTAATTCAACATTTTGGAGACTTGCAGAATGCATAGGGCTGTGTTCTCGGTGTTTATTATTGCTCGGAAATGTGGAGTATGGAGTAGGTATGTGATAAAAATTGGGAGCATCTGATAAGTTTGCAATTAGATCCTCATGAGACTTGTCGAATATCATTTTATCTCTATACTCTATTTTTTCCATTTCGATAAAAGTAGATTGAGTGTCATAGAAATCTTTATTAGAATCAGGACTAGATGAAGGCGATATGGGCTCAAAGGGGTCAATATAGGCATTCTGTATACTAGTAACACTACGTCTTCTGTTATTGACATCATTTTCAGTTTCGTATAAATTTTTTTTACAATCGTAATAATCAGACTTTGAATCTTGACTGGAGGTCCTCGAACCCGATCTATCCGAACTTTTACTCTTCAATGTTTCGCGAGACTTTTTGCTGTCCGTATGATACACGCTATCTCGAGATTTCTTACTTGACTCTGCACTACTTTTGGATATTTTCTCACCAAAGTCACTTTTAGATTCCTGGCTCGATGCTCGAGATCCAAGAGCTCTCTTTATTTCTTTATAAAAACTGCCATCTGACCTAACGGAAAGCTTTTCACGTGGCAATATTCGTGGATCATCTAAAAGGAACGGATCGAGCGGTAAATCATTATCACTTTTATACTTAACGCTGTTTAGATTTATATTCAAGTCCTGGTCATCCACCTCGGATAAATGCGAAAGTGATTCATCATCTGACGGGAGGTCGTTGCCTGAATCCAAAGAGCAAGAACGGGTATGCACCACAGACCGTGGCAGCACTCTAGCATAACGGCGGTTTTCTGAACACTCATCATCGGATCTTTCAATCAATTCATAACTATCGTGGGAAATATCATCCTGAGACCCACTACGAACGAACGTTGGCAAATCTAACCTAGGCTCACTAGTAGCCCCCGGAAAACTAGAAGAGTAAGTTCTACCTATCATTTCCCTCTGCAATTCTATAGAACTTTGATTTCCTAGAACAAAAGCTAATGTTCGGGCGTCGTCATATCGTGTTATGGGCGAATCTACACTGCGGTCTCCGACCGGACAGTACGAGTCTAAATCGGCAAACATGCTACGAGTGTCTCGTGTATGTTTATTTGCTCTGCGTTTCGCACGGCCAGCGTCATCGAAGCTAAAGTCGCGTAGATTACGGCAACTAGCACTACGACGCCACACCAGTCGGGCTCGCAAGCCATCATCCACTTCCTCGATGAGGAGTGACCCGCCTGATCGGCTGGACCGTGTGGAGGGGCAGGTCGAGTATATATTAGACTGTGACAATTCATACTCGAGCCTCTCGGAGGATTTCTTAAAGCTGGAAGACTGTTTAGCAAGAATAAACTCTGGATAAGGGCTAGGGTCCGGGGAGAGGGAGACGGGGAAGACGGTGGCAGGGTGGATGGCAGTGTGAGTGTGCGTGAACGTGGCCGTGGCCTGCGGAGGACTCTGACCTGTTGCAGGGCGCGGGGCACGAGGTGGCGGAGTGGGTGCGCGCGCGCGTCCATTCGCGCGACACGAACTCGCCTGGCTCCATATACTCTCCGGAGAAACCTGGTGTTTATATACAATTAATGGTTGGTACTTTAACAAAACGCTTTTTCATATCTCATGCTCGGAAAGTGGGTAATTGTTTATAGCGGGTGGAAAGTGATACGTTTCTAGTCTAGGGTTGCAAAATGGTCCTATTAGTCCTCCTCTTGTAAGCACCAAGTAGAAAAAAGTGCGAAATTTAACCTTATTTGCCGACGCCATAAACAAATAATAATTATTATTTATTCTTTTAAATTATTGGAATTTATTTTCGCTATTATCTAATGTTTAGATGCTTCTATTCAAATTTTAAGTGCCTTGGTTTTATATAACAGTCTTTATTTTACTTTAACTATCAATATCATGGAAGGCGTCCTACCGCAATGGATAGATACCTTAAAATATACGATTTTATCAAATGGCATTCCGAGAAATAATTGATATCTTTGTGAAAGAATGTGTGCTTCTTACATATTTTAATGATTTATAATTAACATAAACTTGAACCGTCAACGCTATGGAGTATATTATTCCATGCTTAAACCCAACAAACACCAAACACGACGTCTGCCGCACCGTTATAGTAAAATCACCCCTGGAGGAATTTGAGATATTGTTATGCGCGATTATTCGTTTTATTATTACATATTCGGTTTATTATGAATATTATGCCTTAAGTGATGACTGTTTGCGAAACAAAAATGTGTTTTTTTTTTTCTTATAATCACCTATTTTCGCCATTATCTCTATGCATTTGCAGTATAAGTAGCTTTTTAAATAATATAATATTTAGCTTCATAATTTAAATCAAGATGAATAAATAAACTGAAATGCGTTTTATATATTAGATATTGCAAAAACAAAGGTCAAAACCATAATTCTGTCATATAATTTTACATTAGACATTTAAATATTCTTGAACATTGAGAACCGGCTTATTTTCTATTGTAAGTTATAATGATCATATAATTTTACATAAGTCATTTAAATATTCTTAAACGCAACCACATTTTACGTAATTGAGAACCGGCTTATTTTCTATTTCTCTTGTCTATGGCATGTTCGACGTGTGTGTTTTGTGTTCGAAATTTGTAAACTTTGGCGAAACTATTTCAGTGTGTATTTTGTAGTTTATTATCGGTCGACGTTATTGTGCAACAACTTAAGTTATTATGAGTGGTTCTGATGAACAATCTTCTCCCGAAGAAATCAAGGCTATGGCGCTCAAAGTGACTGATAATTTGCTGCCTAAAAAGTCGAAAAAAGCGTACCAAAAAATTATGAAGTAGGCAAGTAACCCATTTTATTGTTCTCGAATAGGTATGTATTTGGCTGTCGTAGAAAAAGTATAGTATACAGTATACAATCGTAACATTATGAAGGCTAAAAGTCTCGTAATTTCGGTCATTCGAAATGAAAGAGTAGAGTGTTTAACTGCGGTGGTTCAACTGTGTTCACTTCACAAAATCATGCTCCTGACAAATTTTCGTATTAATTAAATAACTTAATTTTTTACATAAAATATTTAAGTTAGTTCATTTATTTATATACAAATATTGAATACTACTTACCAACGGTGTCGTCGTCTGAAGAGGCAGAGGCGAATCCACCGTAGGATGATGATTGACCTCTGCACGGGTCACTAGTTCGGGACCCCCCTGCAAAAAGGAAAACGTAGATCTAGCAATACAAAGCAATAAAATTGTTAAGGGAATGCAGCAACTATTTTATACTTGCGCAATGCTGATAAATAAAACTCTACGAGGAATAAGAACGTTCACACATATAAATATTATCGATATAAGTATTGGTAATGCCGCCAGCATCCTTGGTACAATGCCTCAAGGGCCTTTTTTAGATTTTATACTGTAACTAGTTAAGTACTTGTAGTCAGGGACCGGCCCGCTATCCCTTATAAAGGGTTTTGTATGGGTTTTGCATAAGGCTTTACTCACCATACCCTTATTTGACAATACCCTTTCATTTTGCTTTTAAAGCCCTTATAAAAGCGCTAACCCTTATAACTAAGCGCAATCCCAATACCCTAACAAAACCCTAATCATCCGCTCACCAAAACCTTACATATTGCTTATAAGGGTTAGCCTTATATAAGGGCTTGCCTTTTACATACAAGCGTGCTAATTGAAATCGTCTGCCTTGTTCATAAAGCACACATTGCTCTGATCTGGCGTTTACTTTGACTTCTTTGATTTGATGTACGCGCGCTTTTCGAACACTAGCGTAGACATATGTCATAGTATATACTAAACCTGTCTCTTTCACGCAAGGATTAACTACGACATTACTAAAGGGAAAGCTTTATAAAAAGCGCTAAGTAATAAGGGTAACCCTTTATAAGGGATAGCAAGGCATAAAGGATAGCGGTTAGTGATTGTAAAGGGCTAGTTTTATGTTTGGCTTAGTCGTACGGTAAGGGATAGTCAAATATATGGGCTAGCAGTTCAAACTGGTAAGTCTTTCAATGTGTTAGCCGTGTTTAAGGGTTGCCCTTTTATTGGCTTTTGCCGCGGAAAGGGTTGTCCGATCCCTGCTTGTAGTTATCATAATACGATTGTAATTTCTGTAAATAAATGCATTAATACAGTATTGGTTACATTTACAAAATATGTTAGTTATTATGTACATTATAGTAAACCCATAAACATAAATCCCCTAATAGTAGACTGTGCATCAAACGCCTAAAGTGAGCAAATTAAGCTCTCGGGCGATTTTATACCATATCAAATATTATATAATATCAAAATGGACATAATTTAATTTATAATACGATAATTGGCTATTTGTCAATTTTTATTTATTTATAAGTGTGTGTATATTAATTTCATATCACTTACATCTAAATTTTTTCTCGAAAAAACCTTTTTTTTAAATCTCATTTTATTGTAATTATTTTTAATTTACGCGCGTAAACGGGAGGTCACGTGACCCTTGAAGTTGGTGACGTCATTTTATTTAAAAAAAAAAAACAAGCAATGATAGTGACAGTACAGTAAAGGATTCCGGGTAATACGCAACCCAGCAAACGACCACTTTTTGTACGCAAATTGATGGATCGAGCATTGTTGCCGTAACACGTTTGTATGGGCCGAAATATTATTCATCTCCGGAAAAAAAAAATGTTCCGTTTTTCATATTATTTGACATAAAAAATAAAATTTATTGAGAACACTATACCTGATAACAAACAATGAGTTCAATAGTGGTAAAATTGCCCTTAAGAAAGCGAATGGTGCTGAGTAATTTTTTTTTTTTGTAATGGGTACTTCGAAACGAGGTGAATTTTTAAAAGGTTCATTTCTAGATATGGTCAGGACTCTGGCAAAATTATTCAGTCGGTGTATAGTACTTACTTTTATAATGTACAGCAGAATCAATTATCATCAATGTTTGTTTGAGTGTTAGTTATAATTATCACGACTACGAATAATTGACATTTCATTTTTTTTTCTTGCTCTTTTATTGGAAAAACTCATATTTTAGTGAAAAAATCAGCTCTTAATTGACATTTACGTCATTTATCTAAATGACATCGCATGCAGTGTTTCCATACACTTAAAAAAACGTTGAAATGGTTACAACCATATCCGTTATCAGTGTTGCAGATCCTTTGAAACTAAGTCATAGGGTTTTCGTACTAAATTAAATTAAATAGTTAACTGAATAAATAATTAAGAGTTTTGCTAGGTTAGCTGGCATTTTATATACCTATGAAAAAAAAAGCTTTGCTTTCGGTAAGGTTTGCATGATATATAATTTGCAGTGATCGGTTTTTTGGATTCGACATGGGGTGAACGACCTCAAACATTATGTTAGTATGGAAATGCCCCGGGAATCCGGGCTTTAGGTTGTTAGAAAAGACAAAAAAAATACGTTGTGTTTGTTTTATTATACATTAAAACATCTAAATAGCTGATATACAAGCGACTTACTCGCCGTTATTTTGTCCAAATTGAACAAATGAGCAGAAGTTTTCACACTGACAGCTCATTTGCTGCCACCAAATCGGCATATTATGTACCGTTTGTACAAAAGTTCGACGAGTAAGTAAAAAATCCCTTTCACACAATTTAAATTGTTTTACTTTTGACTAATTTGTTCGGTATCGCGGGAAACTGTCGTATCTATATTAACTTTTCTACATGATATCCCGCGAGGGTGAATCCAAAAAACCGATCACTGATAATTTGGTATTGTCGAGCAGGTGGAGTGCAAAAATGATTATTACCTAAGCAGTGAAAAAATTAAGGAAAAGTAAAGAACAGAGGTTTTTATTTTCGTAATAAGTAAAAATATTGAAATAAAAAATGCATCAAATACTGTTTATGGTACATGCTGAATAAAATATAAATATGTGCAGTCCTAGCCCTAGCGTTTTCAATGAATCCGCAACACTGATAAGGGGGTATTGGTTACAACACATTGACATATACTTACGTACAATGAGCATAAAGTTTTACATTGACAGCAGAAAAGTTAATAAGTACTTCAAACTTTAACAGACAGCTGTTAAGAGGATGCCGAGCTTCTGACTCTACTTGATTCTAAGGTTAGTTTGTCTTAATAGTTTCGGATTTCTCCATGCTGACCGACCACAATGGGCCACACTGTATGTATACAAAAGGATAAGGCATTACAATATAATGTTTCTAACGGGAAGTAAATAAAAAGCGAACGAATGATTTGCGCGGCACTGGGTATAGAAATAGTGGATCGCAACTGTAGCGATAAAGATCGGAAGCTGTATCGATGCTGAACCGCTGCAAGAAATTGAGGTGTGCTGCCGTCCTTTAGGGCTTTGTGTTATCACATCACATCGCGAAGTTTCCACATACATTACCTTTTTATGACAATGCAACCGCCTAAATTGGCAAATGCGTCACAGTGTAAGTTTGGAAAACCTTAGATATTCCTTGGATTAGTCCATGCAAACAGAGATACGTCACATCGTTCACACGTATATCACAACATATAGATAAAACACTTCCGAGGATTTAAGCGAGGGCATAGACCAATAGTGTAGATTGAGCTTCGGAGTTGGTTGCCAATTAAACACGAGACGAGGAATTACAATAGAGAGATAAGAATGAAAACCAAAACTAAATTAACCATGCAGCCATAATTCAAACATAAATAAATATAAGTAGATATTAAATAAGTGTCTCAGACGTTCTCAGGCAAAATTTTGTTGTTAGTTTTGTATTTAAGAAAAAGTTAAAAGATCATTTATTTTTAAATCTAGGTACGAAACATAGTACCAACAGTACCCGAATCGTTATAGTTAATGCGGATTGAGTGCTTTTAGACTGGAGATTTGCCTGTTTACTTTGCCTTTACAACAATACAACTATAGAAAAAAAACAACGAGACCTCTTTTGCAAGCGAACGTCTGTCACTTTTCAGTATAAAAGCGCTTACGATTTGCTTGCAGTACAGTTTTGCTAGCTGAAATAAACAACAAACGAAATATGCTATAGAAACAATGTAAGTAAACATTAAATGCCTTAGCGAATTGAGACCTGTCGACTTGAGAAATAAAAGTCGGGCACCGATACCGGGAGCGATAATTCGAGTGGTAAATGTATGCCGCATGATGAAACGAAATTATTAAAAATATATTTACTACAAAACGGCAGCTCCACAAACTTTCGTGATACATCTACATTAACCAATTAGAGATTTAATTATTAATCTGGTGCTAACCAGAGAAAATTTTCTGTTGCTGTATGTAACAATATAATTAAATAAATATTTCAAACGTGTTACTAACGATCAACAGCGTTTAGGTATTGGCAGGAAGGATTTAAGTAGTCACTTGTCAAACATATACCTAGGTGCATACAACGTGTACAAAAATATATTCCATGGCCCTCCTATCGGCATAAATTTGTATTAATAAGCGTATTTAATCAATAAGTATTCAGGTTTTTGCATTTGACTGTAACTTCGAACTATGTTATTTGCTTAACTTTTTAACTTAACCGACTTTAGTGAAAATGAGAATAGTGAGACATTAGGAAGGTTATGTCACGTTTGCAGTGGTCTACTTTTAATTAATTCTTATCCAGTCTACACCTTCGCTGCGGCAATTAGTTAACTTCGCAATTAACCATACTTGTACGGGGTCGAATCAACCCCGTACCGCAGTGAACGTGTTAAAGTTTCTACTAACATACAATTTGTTATTCAAAATTGAAAGCTTAGCACAAGCATGTAGCAAATAGCTGTAGCAGTTAAACCACCGAAGTAAGCCGTTCAAACCATTACAATGCCAATAGGTCCATTATCACAATTTTATAATGGCAAAATAACTTTGCGTTACATTCCAAGACGTCATAAAATAAAAAAGTTAAATAATATGTAATCAGTAATCACTACACATCCTTACGTATCTTATCATGTAAACAAACATGACGTCAAAGTTGACTAGTGACTAGAAACACATTATCTGATTGCATTCAATATATTTTAATTAACATATTTATCCAAATCGATATTTTCGATAAGTTGTCGTTCTCGACAATACGATATATAGATAATCTAACGGGGTCGGGGTGACCCGTAACACTGGCTCCATACTAAAATAGTTTCTATTGTTAATTTTGTAATTTTATTTTATTGTAATTTTATTGTAATTTTATTGTAATTTTATTGTAATTTTATTGTAATTTTGTTGTAATTTTATTGTAATTTTAATTGTAATTATAATTTTAATTCATGTTTTGTTTTGTGCCAAACATATGGACATCATGTCATGTCATGTCATGTCATGTCTGGAATAAAATTATTTTTTCATTTCATAATCTAAACTTTGCAATGTCTAACGTTTTTAATGTGATTCGTTCGTCGGAACATGAGCGTTCACTTATTACACTTGTATTGTTAATCATGAAGATGCCCGGATGTGCACGTACCTTGTCCTTCGTGGCGGCATAGGCGGTAGCTGTGAGCTGCGGGCGAGGCACGCCCTCCGAAGGCCGTCGCGTTCGCCGCGCCGCCTGAGCCGCCTCCTCCGCTGTGTAGCCCTTCATCATCAGAGAAGCCTCCAGGTAGTGAGGTTGCTTGTCCCACTCCAGGGAAATCGCTGAACAGATACAGATCAATGCTTATGACACCGTCCATAAAAGTATTAGGTATACGTATTTATATGTATATTTAAACTTGCGTTTTAACTCATATAATTTATTGACCCAGTTGTAAGCATCCTAAGTCACACTTATATAACTACAAAAATAATTCGTAATGCCCATTGCAATTGTTAATCGTTGTCATTGCAAAACAATCGTTGAATACTGAGTGATGGCAACAGTGCATGCTAGCATATAATAAAGAGAGTTAGAGAAGTAATCGTTGATGATGTCACGTACCGTCAGAGCCCGGCGGCAGCGGCAGCAGCGGATGGGCCGACACACTCGCGTTGAGCGTGCCCTGCGCGGGCGCCTGAGACACGTTGCCGCGCGAGGAGCGCAGCGAGCGCGACGCTCGGAACGAGCCCGACCTGCCGACAGTCGGGCGGAGGATGGTGACACCAGCTTTTGGACATTGCGCGTGTGCTGACGGGACTGCGCTCCGTCATGCTCTCTAATTATTGCTAACACCGTTTGGGCTATCTGGCTCTGTTTTGTCTATTTAGCCAAAACACTCGGAATGGACCCACATATAAAATGCGTGACATAAATTTACTCTAGTCTTTAATAGACATGGTATACACAGGGGTAACAAAAGTAACTAAATTAGTTAACTACGTGATAGTCGATTTCCGCATGAAAACAAAATTACATTAAAAAATAAAACAATATTAGTAATCAATCAACTTGTGGAAAAGGAACAGTTAACTTAAACTATTATAATTGTCATTAATTGCCTAACGATTTTCGCCTAGTAATAAAAGAATAAGCGCGATACGTTAGATTATACGAGCTCGGCGCTGTATTTAGAGACAATGTGGTGTTTGACAACAACTACATCACATCATTTATCGGGAACTCGATGGAACCATAATATTATAATATTTAAATATCGGTGCATGCAATTTGACTGAAACCTTATTAGAATACTTTAAGTAATAGTTTGGTCAAAACGGGCCTAATACAAAATGTGTATTATTCACTACGATAACACCAGACCCTAACATTAAACTCATTGCATGTAATAAATAACAAACTTGTGTTATATACATGATTAATAAACGAAAATAGAGCGCAGGCCCGCTTAAAAAATCCTTAATTGAAACGACCACACCATCCTCAGACCGATTGTCGCAGTGCCGCAGAACACAGCGGATACACCCGGCGATAGATTTTTGAAAAAAAGCGAAAGTCTCAATGGATACAGCGCATGCTCGAAAGTTCTATTCACCATTGAAATACATAAATACTATTCAAAGCCTTCCTCTAGCCTCTTACAATTAGTCGTTTTTAGGGACTTTTACGTAACATCATGCTTTACTTCTGATTAGGTTTAAACCTGAAACTCGTTTACACAAAACGCCCACAAGACAAAACCAAAAGCTAGTGTCACCCAATCCATGCCACCCACTCACCGTCGAGGAACGCAACTTAAAAAGAAACTTATAACAACACCACTACGGTATTCTTCATTTATCTTTTACTCATTTTCAACATAAGCAGCACTACACCTTTGCTTTAGAAGCAAACACAGTGTGCTTTCAGTACGAGTAAATAACTCACTGTGTGAAGTCATTATTCGTAGTCACACACTAATGTTAAGCATCACAGTACGGCGATCACCCGATCTGAACGAAGTGACTATCAGTTATTGTCCAGTGCTCCAATAAATAATGAGCAACATCAATTTTTGACAAGACTACTCAGTTACACGTGTAATTTTTAATTATTTACCACTACACTAGCGATTCCTGCTAAAGCTTTTGAGAATACTTTAGTATAACATGCCTTGGTCTACAATCAACGTTACTCAATTAATTGCTAAGCTCGTATTCAAAACAATTAAACAAAACACTATACCTTTGGAAAGTCTGTCTTTTCACATAGTTGTCTCTAACAAATTCTACGATTTGTTTCTGGGTTTTGCCGCTATACCTGAAAAACAATTTATTATCTTTTAAACTAAATATTAATTTAATAAAGATTTTCCAAGCAACCAATGTATTGTAAAAACTTAGGCTGAAAGTAAATGTCAACTAAGTATGTAAGTATAAACTAAGTTATAGAATAGATTTTGCTACGTTCGTGGTGTAGAAGCGATCCCAAAAGTTACTGCTTCTATTACAGACCACACCCGGTATATAACTTTCTCGCTCTGTCTCTCTCTCTCTCTATGTGGTCGGCTCTCCCTTTTGTCTTAGGATAGTGGTCAGAATAGGGGTTACACCTGGAGCGGATGTATATGTAACTATCAATGTGATAAAGGGCAGTTAGTTATTTACACCTCACTAGCTCGGAAAGCCCTTCTTGTTTGTTTAATATCTATTGGGAAAAACCCATTTTATCCACATGTGGATAAAGAGTGTTTGACATTTGAACACCGGTTAAGAGACATTTGACAGCTAACAAAACGTAAAACGTTAAAAGTGCAGATTTTTTTAAATCACAATTAATGAATTGCGTCGATTAAAAGCACTAAATACTCGTACACACAGCAAAACTCTTAACTGTACATCGGTGGACTTTATGCCTTATATGATAAGGTCTACTAGCTAGGAGTGTTGTTCTTACAACTCTTCATTTTTGTTGCAAAAATGGGTAAAAATGTTCAAGTCCAAATAACTCGATGTGCGAACAAAACGCATCCGAAAATTAACAAGAAAACCTTTTACGTCATAACTTTTCAACACGACCATCAACGTTAAAATATTGTGTTGTTATGTTTTACTAGTTTGTTTTATTATAAATGAATGATAATTATAACCTACATTGAATAAACCTTACTTACCGAGGCTGGAATTATATAATTTATGCTAGTCCATTTGTTACTATTAATGTTATGATTAGTTATATGTCGGTATTGGAATAGTTTCATATAACTAGATATGCTTAGGCTATTTTACATTATTTTGATTTTACCAATAGGTACCTTCTTCTATACTTCAAATTTATTGTACTTGACAAACAGATAAATAAATATCAATTGATAATACAAATCCTTTTTCTTAATTTCGCCGCGGTAGTGAGGTGAAAAGCTTTGTGTTATACACGGGTGAAAAGTTATTTTACTTCTCGTGAGTTGAAACACTCGCTACGCTTAGTATTCTATTTTTGAAACACTCGCTTCACTCGTGGTCAATCATAGAGCCCTTTGCTAGCAAGTATTTCAAATGAACACTCGACGATAAAATACAACTTTCCCCCCTTGTATAAAAAAGAACTATGGGGCAAAGTTAGTGATTACCTTCTCATGCTAATATTGAGACCCGAGCTAGCGAAAGATTCCAGGCTCTTATCATAATAATTATATTTATAAGAGCCTGAGTATTCTACTGCTGGGGTAACAAAATGTTTAATCCTAGCGGTTATAATTGTGTGCTGTATTGAGGGAAGTACGATAAAACATATGAATACATGAACTTAACTCACCTAAACGAAGAACCTCTGGACATAACGCGAGTCTTGTGTCTCTGAATGCGTGGCACGCTCGAACAGCGGAAGAAACCGTGGTTCTCCACGCACTTCTTCCAAAAGTTTTTGCATTCGTTTCGGCCCTCGAAGAAAAACTCCACTATGTCGCGGTGATATCCCTAAAAATCAAATATATATTAATAACAATTACCTATACACTGCCCTATACAATTTTTTTTATCATTGTACAAGGTGTCTGGGGGCAGATTTATAATCTTAATATTTAATCAAAACGTAATTTAATTATCTAAGAGAATAGTAGCCGATTTTTTTTTTAATATAAATGTCATCCAAATGTCTTCCGTCGAGTTGCCGACATTGTTCAAAGCGAAGCCTCATTTTTCTCACCATACTCTGAAGCAAGTTCGGTTGAATGCAGCGGATTTCATGACGAATGGATTCTTTTAGGGCTACAAAAGTACGCGGATTGTTATTGTAAATTGTCTCTTTGAAAATTTTAATGAATTTACTTTTTTTTATTAATACAAAACTCTTAATATACAATACTTTTTTAAACCCAAACTGCATGACAGTTTGTAGGCGAAAAATTACTCTTCATATATTTTTAAAACCTTACCTAGTAAATTTGCTTATGTTATTGACACTAAACTATCCTAGAAATCAGTTATTTTCTATCTTTCTTAAAGAGGCCATCCATTAAACACTTCTTAACCTTAGATTTAAAGACGTTTAAATTTCATTTTCTGGCATCAATTGGTTGTAAATTCGAGGATTGAGGTACTTTCTTGTCCTTTGGCCGGTATAATTAACAAATTTTGGTTCTAAAAACAGTTTGCGAAAAGTCAGTCTTAAACTACGATTATAAGTTGTAGGTATTTTAAACACAGGGCATTTATACCGGATGCGGCCCGTAATAGGAGCAAACATTTTAAGGAACGCTTCTACACCACGAATGTAACATTTGTTCTTCAACTTTACACAATTGGGTAATTTATTACTTGTGATTTTTTCAAACAAACTAAATAGTATTTTCAATGAACAGCATCCAATAGTCTAGTTGACGTTTACTGTCAGCCTACAAACTTAATAGTTTCCGCAATACATTGCTTGCTTGGAAAATCGTTTTTTATTAGTATCTATTAAACTACAAGTTATTTTCAAAAGTCGTAGAACAAATGTTGCTACGTTTGTGGTGTAGACACGATGCCTAAAGTTAACGCTCCTATTACAGGCCACACCCGGTATTGTTCTATAGCCAGTAGGACGTAGGTATTCGCGTGTACTGGTAATATTTTACACGTTTTAAAAAGTACATTGTAGTTTCCATTACATTATTGTTTTGTTTTCTTATCTACTATTGTTTTTAGAAGTCTGAGCTGCAGATTATAAATCTTATTTAAATATGTTGGGAAAGTGCGGCCGTATACAATAACTCCATAGCTCAGTATCGAGTCTGCTAATGGCGAATAATTTTCTTTTTTTTTAACTCTATGTAAATAAGATAAAATGTACCTACGTAAAAGTATTGCATGTAAAGTCATTGACAAAAAGATTTTTTATTACCATTCCATATAAACAAATAACTCCGTACAGCAACCAGAACAATACAATAGTTTCTTTTTTTTTTTTTGACATGACGCACGATGATTTTTGAAAATGTTTACGTAGTTGACATGTGCGGCTTATTAAGTTTTTTTTTATAGTTGTGTGTCCGCGAGTAGTGGCACAAAAATGAACCGAAAAAGATAAAATCTTTTTTTTATGTTTCATCTAAGTTCAAGGAAATGAATGTCTGTAAAAATATGCATTATAAACCCTATTTTATTCTCCTTCATTCTGAATTTATTTGGTTACTTTCGCTTGCTTGGTTTAGTTGAAATAACCGTTTAAAATTTACCTTGACATTTTCGTGGATAAGTCTAAAACAAAAGATAGAAGGCTGATATTCTGCATACAGGGTTCTTAGGACCTGCCACTACTGCACCACAAATTACAACGAAATCCCTTGCGGGGGCCAATTTTGTTAGCTTAGCCTGCTAGACCCTTTACGTCATATATAAAAATAGTAGATTGTTTGACAAGGGGATAAAGCCATAGTACCGCGAGATGGTTCGATGGAAATTGTTCGACGGGTAATATGGCGTGTACAACCGAGTTATACATACTAGTTTTCACTTCCATTGCGAGAAAAAAAAAAAAAAAAAAAACATTTTAACAATTAACAAATACAATTTTATTCGCCCGTAATGAATTCTGAGTCAAAAATGTTTAATTTGGGCAGTATTTGTATTTTTTTCACTGCTTTGATACAGATAGAGGATATATCTACGCCGCGAATAAATGCCATAGACAACGTATAATTGGGGCTTGAAAGAGTTTGCCAACGGTTTCAAGCCCCAGGTTCAAAAGAGGTTTTTTTTAATGCTTGTGAAGTAGGAACTAAAAAGCACCTAATGCTTTGAGAATTTGATTGCGTTTCCTCATTGGTCGATTTCAATATTGCGGTATTCTGATTGGTTGATACTTGATACAAAGTTTTGTTTAATGATTTCACATTTTTAAACAGTATTCGCGCCAAAAAAGAATCTACAGTTGCGATTAACTTCGATATGTGTCGTGATTGGTGGATTTAATAAGGTGAAGTGTTCTGAATGGTCAATTTAAAACGGTTTGTATATCATAAATATGTATACTACTTTAATCCGCCTTGGCAAGCAAAATATGACACAGCATTTTAGAGTATGAGAAGTGAAAAATAACTTTTATTGATGTTTTACTTCGGTTTTGTCCTAGCTCACCCGGTTTTACGGCGCAGTTATGTTAACGGCACACTGACCTACAGGTCTTTCGACATGTATTTTGATCGCGGTTTAATGATGGCAGAATATCACTCGAGAATCAGTAGTTTCTAATATAAATACGTATAAATTTATTAACTTCACTTACGATATGCAGAATGAGGACAAGGAAAATAAATGGCAGTAAGACATTCATCGTCATAATTATTGTCATTAGGTAGATACCGCAAACATGAAACTATGTAGTCCTAGATCAGAAAAGTGCAGTTTTCCTCCCTGCTAGTAGGGAGGAAAAGTGGCACTTAGAACCCGAATAGCAGGAAAGACAAGTAGCACTTAGATCCCACCTAGCAGGGAAGATAAGACCTTTATTCATGTTGGTCGTGTGAATAAAATATTGTATGTCATTATTAAAATTAAGAACGGGCCCATAAAATTTGCAATAGTAATAGGTGTAAGTAACCGAAAAGTATGCTTGAACGTAGTTTTTAATGCCACTGCAAACGTAATAGTAGTTTATGTATCTGTGCATAATGAAGGGCATCACAACAAGAGTGTGGGTTTATGAAACGAGCCGAAGGCGAGTTTCATAATAATATCACACGAGTGTTGTAATGCCTAATTATGTATAGTTGCATACACTACTTTATCTACACACATAACATAAGTTTTTTAAGATGGGTTCAGGAAATGACCTGCATTATTACTAGTGCTACTTGTAAACATTAAAAAGTCAACGAACAAAACAAATGACAGCTTCGAATGGCGGCGTTTCGTATTTCGTATCTCAGTCAAATATTTTTTTAAACCATAGACAAGCGAATGAACTCCCTATTCTATTGTCACTCGAGTTCAAATGTCGTTCGATTTATATTAAAAAAACATAACGAATTGGCGTTTCGTATCAATGACAGTTTTGGTGTCTATTCTAGTATCTATACTAGAATAGACACCCCACTTGAATTTGACAGCTGTTCCAAATTTAAACTCATAACCTACGGTTTTCAGGAGGTAATGTGAACATTAAATCTCAATTCATTTCTGATGGTTGGTAATGCTGGTCATTGCCTAGTTTCTGGACGCATTTTAGAGCACTAATGATATGTACGTAGATAATAGTACATTACTGCAGCCGCCGGGAAAAAGGGGGTTGAAGGCTGAGTTGTATATACGGCCGACTGTAAGGAGGCCGGATAGTATACGAAGCCTTCAAGACCCTTTCACGGCTAGGCATGTATAGTGCTTTTCTCAAACTAATGCAATGAAATAAATAAAAAAATACCACTGAACAAAACAGCTTCACGATATAAGTTTTTTAATTTTCCCTCCAATCCCGCTTTGTAGTATTTTTGCCTTCGATGTAATAATTAATGACTATCATAAATAGTCTGGCTATAATTACTATATACAACATTTAGAAAAACCACCAAAAAAGAATGCACTTACCTTTTAAATGATGGCGCTACGGCATCTGCCTTTGGCGGTACACAATAACAAAATATAGATACATAAAACCGGGCCCGGTTAGATTATTCAATTTTTATACACCCGTAACACTATATCTAAGTCACAAAAGCATTGAATCACACCATTTACCACTATTTAGTCTTAATAAACAGAGTTTTACACGCCGAGAAACTTTTCCATTCCGCCATTATTAAAACAAGTAAAAGTGTCCTGTGATTGGTTGAGTCAAAAATGCGTTCAAAAACGCGCATGCGTGGAGTAGTGTTTGGTGTTGCCAATACAATTTTAAAATTGAGAGCATGAATAATAAATATAATAATGTAATAACCTGATGATATGAATATTCAATTACATGATAAATAAAATAAATCTCTTCATACCATTTCGTCTGAAATAAGCGAGATTATTTTTAGCCCGCTAATCATTTAGCCACTAAAAATGATAAAAAAATATAACTCAGCTGTTTGAACAGGCTTCATGAACACAGACGCCAGGTATACATAAAAATTAAAAAAAAATTACTTAAAAAGATAAAAAAAAGATAAAAGATCTTTATTTTTCAATTTAGGCACATTACATGCACTTATGAACGTCAAAAAAAAAAAAAAATCTACACCGGTTCAAACCCTACACCTCTGACCCGTGAAGATACCGGCAAGAAACTACGGCGGGACTTATTTTTTCAAAACAGTGATACATCAAATCTTAAAGTAGGTACTTACATAATTATGCGTAGTCCGATAAGAAAACATATCAAACAGTTTATTATTATTACAAGATAAGAAAATATTAAAATATAAAAGTAAAAATAATAATGTATAAATAAATTCGACTTCACAAAATAGACATACTTTAATATGCTTTCTTATCTGAACTGTGTCATTTACATTATCTGGCAGTACATACAATTGTTGAATAAATTGCTAGGCGGTTTGGTTAGTTTCTGGTTTGGGCCATGCATGTTTGTCTGTCAAATAATCCTCTACTCTGTAATAGCCCTTAGACATCAAAGACTTTTTAAGTAATTCTTAAGTATTGGGAAGGGTAATTTTAAGGCATCATCAGGTAACTTGTTATATAAATGAATACATTGCCCAAAAAATGATTTATACACTTTACGCACACGACACTTTCTAATAGCAAGCTTATTCTTATTTCTAGTGTTATAGGTATGGATGTCACAATTTTTGGTAAACAACTGAAGGTTTTTAATAACGTACATAATATTTTCATATATATATTGACAAGCTACAGTTAATATATTAATTTCTTTAAAAAGTTTTCTAACAGATGCACCTGCTCTTAAGTTATACATAAAACGAATGGCTCTTTTTTGTAATACAAATATAGTCTGTATGTCAGCTGCTTTGCCCCAAACCAGAATACCATATGACATTACACTATGGAAATAACTATGATAAACTAATCGAGCTGTCTCAATATTCGACAGTTGCCTAATTCTCCTAACGGCGAAAGCGGCCGAACTTAATCTATGTGCGAGTTTTGTTATATGACTTCCCGGCCTAGGCCTTCAATTTTATATGAAATTCGTTACCTGTCCTCTGGAGTCGATCCGCCCTAAACGTGATACTTCGAAGCCTATTATGACGCACGTAACGAAGACATTTCATTGCATGTTTGAGAAAACTTATTTACGGCACATTGACAGGAAACCTTATTCTTTAACATGCAATGTAAACCTATTATGTAACAACTTGTGACAGGTTTCTGTGGAAAGATTGGAAAGTGAACTTTGGTGCATTAAGTGAAAAGATGGATCTGCCATGTGTGTTATAAACAAGTTTTTGTCATGTAGTGTGTAAATTTATTTAAATGTTCGGCCTCGACTGTGCAACCACAACCAGCTCTAATCTAAGTATATCAATATATCAACCATCACGTGTATGTTCATTGCAAAGTGCAAAATTATTAATTAGCATAGTGAAGAGATTATTCGCAAAAAATTATGCGTTTTTAGCGTCAAAAAATTTATTGCACTCAGTGTTAAAACCAAGGAGACTTTATTTATCACTGTATAACATTATGAATATTGTGATATTGAGTCAAGAAGTTTGTGGTTTATATATGCTATTGTAATACGAGCCATTATAAAAGGATACTTACGTAGCCTTCAGGGTGCAACTTGATAAGAAACTTCTTTCTTTTGAATGAAATCTTCCTTATCTTTGCCCAGCTGAAGGTGTTGATCTTTGTGAAATTCTGGAACACTAGAATTCCTAAATGCGCTACTGCCAAATTAAGGGGCACGGCCTCGTGGTCTTTGGCTGGGTGCATCTTGACACCTGTAATCATATTTGACCCTTTTAAAATTATGATAAACGCGTTATTTCCAGGTAAACGCGACCTGACAACATGACTAAAGATGACGTTGGTGCTACTTGTAAAATAACTTACCGTACAATTCACACCTCCGTGCAGTCTCTAATAAGTTCATGTCAGCCTCCGCGGGACTTTGTCCGCTGTGGGTAAAAATGCATATTAGCGCAACAGACAACATTGCCTAACTAACGTTGCATTTTAGCGGAAAATATTGATGGAAGATACAGGTCAAGTGCGTACATTTTACTTTAAAATACTTGCAATTTTTTCATATGAACAACTAAAACGAGTAATTGACTAGAATTTTATAACATACTAGCTTTTGCCCGCGGCTTCGCTCGCGTTAATTTGGGGTCCCCATACTAATTTTTAGCTTTCTACCTTGAAATTTGCGGAATGCTTCATACAAATTTCGACCTCCCATTTTAGGAACGTGGGGGGGTTACAAAAGGTAACCTATGTCACTCTCCATCTCTTTAACTACCTCCACTTAAAAAAACACTTCAATTAGTCGCTCCGTTTTGCCATGAAAGACTGACAAATAAACAGACACACTTTCGCATTTATAATATTATAGTATGGATTAGGCGTTTTAATTTACAATTTATCAGTCTCTCATAAAATCACATTAAACTTAAGATGACTTTGACTAGTTATTTTTCTCAAATGACTAGCGAAACGTACAAGATATGTTTAATATGCTTTGGTTCTAATCAAGTCAATATAAAAGCGCCTGTACGTACCGTTACTTCAATAAATAAACTATAAAAATAAACTTACGAATGTTTTTTATGGTTTTCCATAATTCGTCTCTCTGATTCTGAGTCTTGTCCAGGAAAGAACTTGTATCCACTAAGGTAAGTGTGGTCCGGATAGTCTTCAGGAACGAAGTCGCCGCATTCAGCTGTTGAATGTATTTAAAATTAAATATGGCTCATTACAATATCATCATTATCATCAGAAGAGAGACGTCCGCTGCTAAACAAAAGCCGGGTGGCCAATTCAAATAAATATTAATAAATTTAAGTATATAATAAGTTGAAACATGGCAAAAAGCGGCCCGTACCTTGGACAATGTAGCTCGCCAGTAAAGCGGCCGTATTCTCATTGCATTGGATACAGCCCTGCGCCAAGTCACGCTTCACTTGGAGGCAGAACAGGTACCGCGTGAACTCCTCCTCCAGGCGCGCAGGGTCCGGCGTGTAGAACTTGACGCAGAAGCGCAGCGTGGGCTCGAGCATCGACAGCCCCACCTGCCGGCACATCGGCTTCTCCACGTCCAGCCAGTACTGCGCATGTAAACACTTGCTACACCGACTCCATTCCGGGTGGCGTGTAACACTGCCACTGGCACTGAACTCAACGACATTAATTTTGTACAAATAGTGAAATTGAAATGTATAGGTTTCTTAGGTGCATTTATTTGTCCTGTTATAATATATCGATTTACCAAATTCCAAGCTCAGAATCCTCTTGGTTTGGTAAAATAAATAACAAAAAGTTTTTATTTTATTGGAGCAAAACTAGTAGTTACATTTTTATATTATATTCAGCTAATAAGAATTCGTTGTTTACAAGACCTAAAATTATTTTTTATTATACAATAATGTCTGCTAGCGAATATTTTTTATTTCAATTTTTATTGTTATACGAGTGTGACAACCTGAATTTTCAAGTGTTAAATGCACAATACAATAATGTATGAAATATACATATTTCATAAAAATCCATTTGTGGGAACAAGGTAAAATGTGTTACTAATGCAGGCCATTCGACTTAAGGCGGCTGTAGGGACATACAAATTGGGCCTACGTACTTGGCGCATTATGTAGTTCCGCCTTTACGACAATTTAGTAGATATTAATGAGCGGTAGGTAGTCTCGAGTAGAACAATTTTGTACACGAAGTATATTTTTAATGCAGTATTGCGTATTTCTTAATAGACGTCAGCTTCGCTTCGACCGATAATTACATGTGTTCTGAGATATTTCTATTTTTTATTGGCCTCGGTATGTAATCTTAATCTACTCTCTAATACTAATGACAATAAAACGTAGTATTTTCAAAGTTACGGAAGGTGGTTGTCACATCCCTATATTATACAATAACATTAATCATTTTTAATACATATTAAAGGATACGAAAATGTCACTCAATGAATACGATCATTTATTGACAGTTCGGGTGTCATTGTATTCCGATAAAGATCCGAGATTTCCCGATGGAAAATAATTTCTCACTATATTTGTAACATAATTTGTTACATTTCGTAACCATTAGGTTCATTTCATACTCAATAATGCTACTCGACAAGTTATCTAGTTTGAATTTAATTTTTAAATTCCAAATTTAAAAATTAAATTCAAACTAAACGAAACTATTAACAACACTAGCAAATCTGTGGCAACATTAGTGTACATTAAACTGTCAAGTTAGTTCGCCTAATTATGGTTTCGACTCTAGTTAAATTGATGCAAAATGAGCATTTTGTATTTAAAAGTGAAAAAATGTGTGAAATATGAGTGAAAGTGTTATTAATTGAAATATTGATTCAAATTGTTATCTTAAAACTCAAACATATTATTCTGAGCACTTAACAAATTTGGAGACCTTGTGAACGATCGCAGTGAATGATTTACTTGTTTGAACTATTCCCAACGGTTCTAATTACTGAGTACCTCAAAATGTGCGGTGCACTGCATAAACAATAGTGTTAATAAATATACATGAAATAACATACCCTTGTTCCATTTGCATCTTGATACTCTAGTCCAAAATAATCAGCTTCCAACAAGTGCAGCTGTCGACATACTTGATCAAAAAGCACGCGGCCAACTGCTTTAGACTAGAACAAAACAAAACATACGGCTAATTGCTGCCACCGGTCGTTGTTTTTTGAGCCTCAAGTGAAGACAATCACATTAAATCTTCACATGATTCATCATCATGATGAATATTTGGTCAGCCAGACTATCATTATGATACAAAGAAAATTAAGAGGGGAGACCTTTGCCCAGCAGCTGCACACTAAAACAGGAAAAATAAATAAATAAATCTTCGCGTCGCGCCTGGTGTCTCCAACGACGCCTTAATGACACAACATTAAAAGGTGGACAAATCAGTAACTAATACACAAAACGCCCTTTCATTATTCGGTATTGCTGACCCAGGACCGAGCTCTGATGTACCTATAGCTAGTAAAAATATAGTTAATACAATAATGTGGCAGTATTACCTAAATGAAACTTAAGATAAAATATTCATCTTTCTCGCGTTGTTCTGGCCTTTTTGCCACTGCTCATGGGTGCCTGGAGTCCACTTGGCAACTAATCCCAGGCTTTGGCGTAGGGTTTACGAAAGCGAATACCACCTGCCCTTCCAACCCAGAAGGTAAACAAGGCCTTATTGGGATTAGTTAGTACGGTTTCCTCGCGATGTTTTCTTTACCGAAAAGGGACTGGTAAGATCAAAAGATATCATAAGTTCCGAAAAGCTCATTGGTACAAGCCGGGGTTCGAACCTGCGACCTCCGGATTGCATGTTGCACGCTCTCAAAGCCTCTCACGCCACCAGAGCTCTCAAAACTTAAAGATAAAATTGCTATTACAAAATACACTCAGCTTTATACGTAAACAAATGAATATATGCATATGCTGAAACAAGAGCGTATCTAAACACTTGATAGTGGTAATAAGATAAAAGAGCTGCTGGAAGTCGTAAGTCTTCCAATTTGCGGCTCACGTTTTATTTATAAAGCGACTGCGTCCCCTCCTGCACGGCTCGATGGTCAGTTGTTCAATGCTAATTTACCGTAACTGATAGCTGGCAGAGGTCGCGAGTTTTATTTTATTAGAGAGTGACAGCAGCCTCTATTTGAAAATGTATATATAAATTAATAGTCTTCTTATAAATAAGCTCGTTTTATAATAATACCAACTTTCTAATGTTAAGATTTATGGACAAATATTTGGAAATCAGTAAATTAAATGATAAACTCAACGAATACTCTCTAAAAGAGTATAATATGTTTTCCGGGAAGAATCTTTAATGAACCACTCTCGCTAAATAGATTATGAATGTTATTAGAGTTTCCTCAACTTTCAGGAACAGGCTAGCTAGAGTTGAATATTTTATGGATAAGTCGCCCGATGACGACGAAGGTTGTGTCGTACAATACCGAATAACAGTCGCGCCTACCAGTTATGAATTATGAAGCTCAGACTAAGTTAAAATATTATATCAATAATAGCTGTAACTCATAAATTCGGTACACCATAATCGTTTTAACCAAAAGGTATTTATACCAAGTAGCTTCTATTAGTGGATCAAGCAGTATTTGCAGTCAAAAGTGTGAACTGGTCAAAAGAACTTTTAACCGACAAAAACAGGCAAAACTACTTTTTCATTTCTCATGCTCGGAAAGTGGGTCATTGTTTATCTACTATGCGGGTGGAAAGTGATACGTTTCCGCCCTAGGGTCCCGATTTGGCATGTTCCTATTAGTTCTCCCCTTGTGAGCACTCAGTAGAACAAAGTGGCGAAAATAACCTTATTTACTGACGCCAGAAACAAATACATTAGAATAGTTCATTCTCTTAAATTATAGGAATTTATTGTAGCGATTATCATGCATAAAATATGTCAATTAATTCAAATATTTATATTATTCGGTTCAAATATTTAAGTGTCTTGGCTCTATATTACAGTAACAAATAGGAATAAACCTACGAAGTTTTTTTAAACTGGAATATGCGCAGCTAAGCAACGGCAGTAACTTATACAGCCAAACATGAATGTATAATTACTTATTGGAAATATTACCTTCTTATTAGTCATTATTACATTGAATAGGACCATTTTATTACAAATTCTATTACTTTATACATAAAAGAAGCCTTAAGTTTTAAAAATAAAGGGTTGGGTTTTTCTTTAAAACTAAAATGCTGTTTAAGACACCCATTAAGTCGCCAATAACGCGCGCGAAAAAAATAAGATTCTGTGCGTTATGACAATTATCTGTGGACAGTTATGCTGCAAGAAAAAAGTTAGAGGCTGGATTCCGCGCAACTATTGAAAACACTTGGATAGTAAACAAAGTATTATATTTTGTATTATATTTTGAAATTAATAATTATGGGTTTTTCAAGCGATTCTAAAATCGACCTAACACCTGACGGAATTAGAGATAAAGGTCAAGTTATCATGGAAAGCCTCCTACCGCAAGTTTCAATAGAAAATCTTATCAGTATTGTTATCGTATCAGTTAACTTGTATGAAATGGCGGTCCGAGAAAATAGTGAAATCTTTTTCAGAATGTGTGCTGATCCTTTATAAATATATTTCAATGATTAATCGATACAACTTAAACCTTCAGCTCCATGCTTCAACTTAAACAAGCTGATGCGGTAAGATTAGTTTTTTTCTCAGTCATTTTATTATCTAAGAGACATTTTTTTACTTTCTTCTTGCTCTTATTTTACTTTCCTCGCATTCGAAATGAAAAATAGTATGCTTAACTCGGGTAAAAATCACTCATTTTCGACTCGGACTATTAGCGCTCTCACTTCGTTCGAGCGCCAAACTACCTCGTCGTCAATGAGTGCCTTTCTACCCTTGATTAACAATCTACTATTGACTGAGTATGTGAACCTAACCTAACCTAACCTTACCTAATAATGGCATTCCATCCTAGGGCGGAATACCATCCCCAGTCGAGTCAGGCATGCCAACAGGAACTGCCTGATGGTATCCAATAGGATTTCCTCCGTCTTCCCAAAAAAATAAACCTTACCTAACCTAACATGCTCAGTCAAAAGTAGATTTACCTGTTTTAGACGGTTAAAAGTACTTTTGACCAGGTCTCACTTTTGACTGCGACATGGATTATATCAGGGTGAATTATTGTCGTTCTCATATCATATATGTATAGCGAGAGAGCGAGAATGCCGGAGAAAAAAATGTGTCTTCGCAATAAACGCTAAAAGGTACGTCAAGACGATTTAATTTTGCGTACAGATAAATAAAACCGTTCTTCCTCGTCTCGTCGGTGAAAACCACCTTAATTCAAACTTACTGTCCTGCCATAATGTAAGTGGTAAAACTTGCGGTGTATTAAAATATTACACTTCTATCACGCAGTGAATAATATGTGGAAGCTCCCGAGTGTAATATTTGTGACAATAATATTAATAACTATACCTAGATATTTTTCTAGGAGGAATGGCATTTGCTTAGTGCATGCCACAAATATCGAAAATCCTGTTATTGGTAAGTACATACTACTCCAGCTACAAGACGTACATACAATCACAGGCTTATATCGGCTACCTACCTAGACGCCTCGTGCCACCGATCTTGAACAATTTCAGTATGTAATATAGTGTATTTCCAAATTGTATGTAAAATATAAATAAATTGATAATTTTGTATGTGTTTGCCGTACACGGAACAACGGTGTTCCGGACATTTGGGAGGCCGACGCGGAGCCAGAACGAGCCAACGCGCAGAGGCCCTTTAGACAATTTAATGAAATGTAAGGGGTACACTATAGTTTTGTTTTTATTATCTATTTTTAACGTTGATGTGGTACTTATCGATAACAGGACTGTCAATGTTTTTAATTTGTCAATCACTTCCAAAAAAAAAATGTTTTTTCATAAGTTTGACAGACTAGAAATCAAACTATCTTTTCATTATTAAAATAGTTTGGATATGTTCCAAATTAATTAAAGCGAATTCGCTCATATTTGATAAATGATAAGTGTTTGATTTAATATGTTCAGTACTGTATAGTATTTTAACGCCAAAGCATTAGGATAATCAATTAGTTGGACTTACAGTGGACAATATAACGTAAGCCTTTCTGGCACTAGGACACACACTGGGCATGCGTCAGTAAACAGGTTACTAAAATACGGGGATCCATCTCGCAAACCGAAACTAATTATGATGTAACTGTGACGGCATTGCGAAGTGAACTCATACTATTTCTGTAGGCAGTCTATTCAGAGAATAAGACATGTAATAAAACATTGGTGAAGTCATTTTTGTTGTCATTATTATACTTATTAAGTTACATGATTATGTGTACCTACATGTTTCAATAGATATAGTTCTCGCATTATAAGTAACGGCGAGTAGAAACAACGACGAACGGACTACCGCTAGTAATTTACTCTAAACTACATGTGACCTTATAGTTACCTGTAAACTAAGTAACGCAAATTTAAGTAATCGTAAACGGTACTTCTGCTTGGTAATGATCACCGCAACTGATCACGCCACCACTTATAACCGCCGATCAATTAATAACATTGCGCTATATTCTTATCACAAATCTGTTTTACTTTCGTAATAGCTAAGTTTTTGCTATGAAAAGGTAATACAAGAAGCATTATACAAGGGCGCAAAATACCTGAGAAAGGGATCTGTTTTTCGAAATTTATGTTTGAGTTTTGCTGCATCAGTTAAATAGATACAGCACAATATTGAATGGCAACATGTAATAAATGATATAAATCTACCTGTATTTGAAACATGGATATTGTGTCGTCCAACATTTGCACCCTAACAGCCAGCATCTTGCCGCCCTTCTTCGGAGTGGCGGGCGGCGTCCGGGATCCCCCGCCCGCGCCGTCCACCCCTGCCGGCGTGCTGGCCGAGTGGTGCATACGGCCTACAACAAACCAAAATATACAAATACTTCAAATAACATCCTTTTTTTGAAATTATGCTTCAGGTACTCTACAAATTTGCCGATATAAACACCATATCTTATTAGCCTGTCCATAACATTAGGTAAACACCATGGGCCTTCAATATTTGTGGATGATCATATTTAATAACGTAATGTTCCACCAACATAAGAAAGGACCTGATATATGTAAGCATATATTTTTTTAAACTACATTTGAAGAAAAAAAATCCTAATTCATCCTTATTAAATCCTTATTGCTTACTTTGTAGGCATATCTCAATTAGACTAATGAAATTTATTTACATTAACAGTTTAGCCATGTAACTGAAAAGTGTCACTTCAAGTCAATGAGTCCTATCCATAATAAAGTAACATATGAGGGTTGTTTTAATAGCTCAGTAATAAATATTAAAAGCTTACCAGGTAGGGTATGGTATCCAATGGTGGACAAATGTCCTGTAGAGTTGCAGGAGCCTGGTGGAAGATCTGATTCCATCATTCTATTATCCATTAACCAACTTCAAGTCCGATCCCACAACTGATTTTATGAGAGCCATTTCAGCTCTCACTCTCTGCATTGTGTTTCTCCAGGGTGCCTGTGTTAAAGAAATTAACACCTCAGCTTTTTAACATGTTCACTGCGGCACTCGGTTGATGGGTACCAATATGGTTAATTGCGATGTTAACTAATTTCCGCAGTGAAGGTGTTAAAAAAATCTTAAGAAATGGCTCCTTATTAGTGTAGGTGGTAATGAAGCATGTATTCATATATATTTCAATTCAATTTTCCATTCATCAGAAAGAACTAGAAACACAATTTTAAATTTGAATATACGGCAAGGCAAGCTAGTTTTAGAAAATCTTTGAATGCAGTTTTGTTTCTTTTTAAAAATAAAGGAATGTCTCCTTTAAGTAAAATGAGCTAGCTTAAGGATTTAAGGTAGTTTCCCTCCAGGGCCCGAGTTATCTTTCCACAATGTAAACCTATGTAATGACAAGGTTGTTACAATCTAATTTCTATGCAACACAGTTCTACCTGCATGAACATTTAATATAATTCCAAATAATACTAGAAATATATTTGTCTTTATTTTATCTCAAACATATTTCATTTTAATAATAGGCATAGGCATAGTTGCTTACAAAATTGGGTTTCTGCAGGAATGTATATTTTTTGCCATGTCCATATATTTGTGGACACCTAAATTTATACATTGTATACAATGTAACTATTTAATTTAAGATATTTCACTTGGTGTAAGTCACTGGCAAGCCTGTGATCAATGCTCAAAATCAAAAGTATACATAATGATCATTAAAACTAGAAAGGAAATACACAGTGTTTATAAGTTAATTAAGATTACCAATTAACTAATGAAAATGAATATACTATGATAACAAAAGTTGAAGACCTTTGGAAGGCTGAATATTTTGCCAAATCTATCACTTACCAGTGTCAAACTAAAATAAGCATTTTTACTGCTACAAGCAATAAACAAAAGCACTGTATAACTCAAGTTAAAACGTCGAAAATGGTTCAATGCAGGGTTTATATTTTATTTTATTAATTGCACTGATCGCATACACGAGGAGCGCCCTTTTTACGCCCTTAAAGTATAAATAGTTAAGTTTCAATGCAATAATCAGAAAATAGGTCAACAGAGGTGTGTCCGGTCACTCCGATAGAGACAGCAGACGCACTGACTGCCGCTGCCTCTTCACCTCCGCCGCGACGCTCGCAGCGCCGCGCTCATCGCCACCGCCCACGGATTGCAGCGCATGACAGTCTAATAAGACTTAAGATTTTAGCCAGTATAGAGTATAACTATTAACCGTTTCATACTCAACTCCTAGCAAATAATATAGTCATTTCCGTGTTTAATTTTATCTCTAGCTGCTAAACCGTATTGAAGTATAAACATAACGTGCCTAAGAGCTATCTTTTCTTACTTTCTGACACCGGTACATGAAAGAGAGGTCAGATGCTACACTCCGGTCCGTTCTCCGATTCCCAATGTACCACTACGGGGCACGGGCTCAAGTCATTGATCTAATTGGTCACGTGATGTACCAGCAATTTTATTAAGTTGAAGCACAATTACATTATTGTTTTTCTATATTCGTAGGTAGATCACATGAGATAACATAAAGGAAAGTTCTAAATTTGTAAAACGCCAACAAAGCAGAGTAAACAGTAACGCTAATTCGCGCGACATTTTTTGCAGGGACACGGCACGGCCATATTTATTTACTTTGAAAGATAAGATGATGTTGCCATTTCCTATATTTCAGTGTCAACATGCAAACACTTTTGGAAACATAAGCCGAGCTTACATATGTTCCTTAAGGGCTCTCCATACGTTATGAACATGAAATCGAATGCAAATTCGATTTATTAATTTTATTCGTTCGTCATTCTTTCATTTCCAAGGAATTTTTAATAAATATTACTATATATATGTTCATTTCATTGCATAGACATACTATTGAAATGTATTTAACTAGGAGGAATAATGACTGGAGAACGCATCCACGTGCGCCAGTAGGGACAAGGATATTCTGGCTTTTGTAGCCCAAAATGTAACAATTAACTATAGTTTTGCTTTACAGGACATTCTTTACAACTAAAGTAAAGAAAACTCCAATTGTATTTGTTTGTTCCTCTCCAACTTTGACAGTTCGTTCTGAAGGGCCCAGTTTGGAGGGGAACAAAAATGTGTGAAACTATGACAAGGACGGACGAAAATAGTGCCGTCTCTGCCATACCTATGGAAAGTTACATAAGACCATCTCTTTTGACCGTGGTATTATTATTAGCACGCTCCGTCTAGCTAAATGGTATATTAATGCCATAGCATTTAATTATTCCTCCTAGTTTAGTTGTTTTACAGGACATCTCATCTACTCAAATTCAAAATTGACTGGCGTGACAGAGACAGCGGTGCTACCGCGAACAACGATTTTCGTGAATTTCGGACGATTGTCTCTGTCACTCTCATGACACCTTAATAGGAGTAAAAGAGAAAGATGGCTGAAATATACAAACTTCGATGTTCGCGGTACCGCTCCAGTCGTCCTAAATTTACTCATAATCGCATATCTTCGCGGTAGCGCCGCTGAGCTCCACGGTAAAGCTCAAGAAGCTTGTATTGTGTTCATAGACTAATAAACGGCAAAAAACAATATTCCTAAATAACGGACTACTGTCTCTGTCACTCTCATGACGCCTTAATTGGAGGCAAAGAGAACGATGACCGAAACATACGAAGTTTCATTTTCGCGGTACAGGCAAGATAGATACTAACGTATTGTTGTATCCTTGTATCATGTTGGTTTGTTTGTGTTGTGTACGTCACGTCATTTACGTCATTTCGTAGAGGCAGAGTTAGGCAGAGGCAGATAGAAATGTCATTGTTGTAAATAAGTTATACGAACAGATAAACAACGGATAATAATATAATAATTGTAAAACAAAGTTATTGTTACGTGTTATAGAATTGATTTGACAAATATGATTTAGTAGAATATACGCTATCTCGTAATAATGGAGACAACACCGTTATTAAATAGACCTAAAAGAAAATCTTTTTGGTCAAGGTAAGAATCGTTTTCACATGAAAATTCTTTGTTTATATTTTAATTTTACATAATAACCACATAATAAGTTACTATAAACAATTGTTTTGTCTTCTATTTCAGATTAAGTTTCCGTAAAAAGGAGCTGACTTCTAGAGTCATTTATCTGGGACAACTGCCAGATGAAGATTTTCCACAAAATTTCATATGTAATCAAGTAAGTAATATATGCAAGATTTTGCCGTCAATGGCATATCTAATTGGTGAGCCTGAGCTTAGTCTAACACTTATCTGATTTGATTTATGAATCTACTATAAACCTAGGATTTTAGTTGCAGTTTATAAGAGTTTTGTACAGTGTTTATATTCTAGATGCCCCACTAACTCATCTCATTATAAATTCAACGCTTTCTTTAAAGTAAGTAAGTCCTGTTAGAAGACTTGCCTGATAGAAAGTATCAATGTATCACTAATGGCGGCTTCCTCACACAACATATTGTGATACAATGAGGAAATGCTGCCAGCATCCTTGGTACAATGCTTCAAGTGCCTTTTTTAGATTTAATAACTAGTTCAGTACTCATAATTGACTGAATGTTATTATTGTAAATATCTAAATTGATAGCTTATTTAACACTAATCAAAATACAGTAAAATAATTATAAAATTTTATTTTATCTAAAATTCCTCTTTTTAAATATGAATTTTGGTGAAACCCATACATGAGGTTTATGAATAAAAAATACACTTCCAATCATCATCATAAAATTGTCAGCCATGCTCTTGTCAGTGGGATAACTGCCATCAGTCTGTTATTGGGTTTTCTGCATTCAGGGAACTGTTTTCCTTAGGCGAAGGGTGCCAGAGATTTCTGGAATGCATGCCACATGGCCCACATGCCACAGGGCTCGCAAATAAAATTGAATAATGTCACAATTCAATTCCTTAACTGATTTGGTATACAGCATGCAGCAAATATCTGCAGGTGGTGCGAACATATACTGACTAGTAACTTTTTTTTTTGTTATCTCACTTGCAGGGACTCCCTGTATGTTGTATACCGAACAAATTAACAACCAATGAAATTGCGCCATATCATATTCTCTCCTACATCCAAGATTTTTTGCTAATTCTTCTTTCTGTCCAACTAATCCCCTCCATTCTATGCCAACATCACATCTCAAATGCACTCAGTCTAAGTCTGTCTTCCTGGGTTAATGTCTATGTCTCTCTTCCATATAACACTGCTCCAGATGTGTGAGTTTTGATAAATCACTTTCTAATGCCTCTGGCAATATTGGCTTTAAAGAGATGTTTCTGTGCATTGGACGCTTTTTTTGCCATTGTTATGTGTGTGATTTTGTTGGAGGTATGTCTGGAGTCATAGATTATAATGCTGCCAAACATTTAAAACTATAAAACATTTCAATGGTATTATTTTGGATCTTTATACATCTACTATATAAGTTAAAACCACTGTTTTGTTGTCTAGGGTTCTGGGGGCTACAATAGTAAATAGTACAAAACTTTCATGTAGCATATTTCAGAACCTGCAGTTAAAATGCTACCAAGTCTGCAATTTAAGTATATTCCCATCGTAAAACGAATTTATACGAGTAATTAAGGTGCGACTGAGGTCAAACGCTGGTCAGTCTTTTATAAAAAAAAAAAAAAAATGTTCCGTTTTAGGCTTGAACCATATTAATACATGAACCCATGAAAAACTAAACTTATGAAAAAATGTATACTGCCAATCGTGTCAGTCTGACCGTCAATAGCTTAAAATATACTTGAAATAGTCAAAGTTGGTGCAGGCTTTGTTCGAGCTTTTTTACATTGAAAGCCTTCTGAGCTTGTGAACCTTCACTGCCTACTTTTACATGTAATGTGTTTGGTGGTATATTCTTCTTAAAACTTGTCAATTAAATATATTTTTCGAAAGACATGCAATATCTTTCGTGTCCTTCGTTTCTTTTGGCCACGCATGACGTCACAGTGTCGAACGTGTTAACCCTACAGATCAGCATATAGAATAGTATCCTAATAAACATGGACTCCCTTAAAATAAGTGCTGGCAGCACTACTCATGCAGAATTGTAGATACCTACTTGCTGTAAACAAATATGACCAGGTGAACAAAACTTGAGAAAAATAAGAAGATAAATGTAATTATTATATTATTGTCTAGTTATTTAATTACTTTGCTAAATAGGTTATTATTGAGTTATTAGCTAATAATTATTATGGTATTTAGCGCACAATGAACGGGTAATTATGATTAGTAATGTCCTCTGCTGGACATAGCCTCCCAACCGCCACCGCGCTCTAGTGGATTTTACGATCTTTACCATGTGGTCGGTCCACCTTGTGGACCTGTGGTCGGAGCCCTGAGTGTAAGTTTTTAACGTAACTTTACGTCACGAACGCGTTTGCGTTTCCCATATAAATAACATTATCACTTACGCGTTCGTACACGTTTTTTTCGTCAAAAGAAACTTACACTAGAGCCTCTGGCCACGCTGCGCCTACCATTACGTGTTCGCCACTCGTGAACCTAAACGCCCCTTTGGCCATCGGTTCAGGCTACTTAAGTTTATCGATCCGGGGGATGTCTTACTTTGGTTCTGCAGCGATTGATATCATTTCTGATGCTATCGTGCAGAGACACTCCCAGCATAGCCATTTATATTGCCCTTAGGGTGACTTTGAGCCTTCACATGAGGCACATTATTTTATTATATCAGACAATAATACTAAATTCTTTGTTTGGAGTTTAGTAGGTACCAGGACTATGAGCCTGCCTCATACGTTGAAGGGAAATAAAGCGTACAAGAGCCTATGATTGGTGACCACTAGCTGACTTATATTTTAAATATTCAGGAATTTTATTGGTTCTGAAATATGCTACATGAAACTTTTGTACTATCAACTATTATAGCCCCCAGAACCCCACACAACAAAACAGTGATTTTAACTCTGAAGAGAAGCCCTCAACAACAAGACGAATTTTGAAATGTAATTAATATGTAATATTAATAAAGTAGAGTAGCCCTTAATATGTGTTTTGTTATTTCAGAAATATAATATTTTAACATTCCTTCCACTGGTACTCTACGATCAATTTCGATATTTTTTAAATCTTTACTTTTTGGTCATGGCACTGAGTCAATTCATACCAAGTATTCGTATTGGATACTTGTATACATACTGGGGTCCGCTGTGTTTTGTCTTGGCTTTAACGCTGTTCAGAGAAGCCATAGATGATTTTAGGCGATACAGGTAAGATTTTATTATATCATAATAATATGGTCAAGTTCAAACATTTATTATAAACAATTTTCTTATTTATAGAAGAGACAAAGAAGTGAACCGGCAACGCTATGAGCGTGTGGTCCTCGATCATAATATAAATGATTACCGACGGTTTGAAACGGAGCGTGTGCCAGCGTCGTCACTGAGAGTCGGCGACATAGTGATGCTGCACAAGGGGCAGCGGGTGCCGGCGGACATGATCTTGCTGCGGACCAACGAGACCATGGGCACCGTATTCATACGAACCGACCAGTTAGATGGGGAAATAGATTGGAAATTGAGGTATATTTACATTTCTTCATTGTCAAAAGTAAAATTGTTAAACGAGACGCCTTTATGAAAATATCAACCGAGTTATGAAAATATCAATTGAATGTATAACAAAAAAGTTTTTTTTTTTATATACGAGTACGTACATTTGACTGTAATTTTAAATAAAAGTAATCATAAGAATCGTCATAGTTTCGCAATGTTCGTCTGTATATCCGCGCGGCCCAGCTTCGTGATTGCTAGTAGTAAAATGAAAGCTGAAATTTAGTATGCTTCAACCAACCTTTAAGTGTGTGTGAAGGGCCTATCCTTTTTTCCTAACATTAACAGTCTCCACAGCTAAAGCTGCGTCTTTGCGTAAAAAAGTAATCACCACATATAATTAGTGCGAGATGAAACTTGTCGTCATTATTTTTTGATACTTTCGTTTTTTATTTATGCTTTTGTGTTAAAGCTTGCTTTTGTATAAATGCTTGTTGTCACCCAAAATGGTGACAATATGTTTATTTATTAGCTTTAGCCACTTTTTATTAAACTTAAACCGTTTAACAGTACCTATTGAAAAACATAATTATCTTTTCGTTTTAGAATACCATTAGCATCGACCCAGAAACTCCCAACTGATGCGCATCTCCTCGACATAAACGCGCAAATATTTGTTGAGAAACCGGAAAAAGATATTCATTCCTTTATTGGAACTTGCACTAGATTGGACGAAGAAGAGAACGATTCACTGGACATTGAGAACACTCTTTGGAGCGGCTGTGTCGTGGCTTCTGGTCAAGCAACTGGATTGATAATTTACACGGGTATTGTTGCACATTATAATACTTGTTGATTCATAATTACACAACTAGCCCCTAGTCAATAACGCGCCCCGCATCATACACGGCGCTTACCTCAATTCCGCCCACAAACTAAAGGCCAAGGTAAACTAAACTCGCATATTTTACTCACTTTCTAAGAGCGGCCACTTCCAGAGCTGCTCCTGCCACCCCAGTGATAGGCACAACAAAAGTAATTGATAAATTCAAATCTTAAATATCAACTACTGTTTGTATGTGATTTCTGTAACTTGCGTATTGTTAATAAGAATTATATTCTCATGACGATACTTCTTCGACATTATCTATCTTATTGAGGGAAGAATTCAGCTATACCCCACAATAACTAATAGTACCTACACCTACTACAGTACAGAAGAACCTCTCCTTCACAATAGTCAGATTTAGGTATAAAATTATAATAAACTACCCACCTGCAAGCAAAATTTAAACTTATTACCGCACACGAAATTGAAATTGGGAAAATGTCGCATCAAAAATTGTTTTTGGACAACCAATAAATTAAGGATTTTTACTCGTATTTTAACTATTACTAAGTAAGGAGTTCGGGTAGTAAAAATGTTAATTCTGCTTCCTTGTTCTTCAGCATATTACCTATACTGAAAATCGTACAGATAACAATATATTTTATACGGATTATATATGATCGAGGTTAGGATTCGAAGACTTGTGGGTTTTGTGGGAGTCCTCGACCACAAAGGCTACTTGATTGATTATTTAATTGCATGAATCTATAATCTTTTCATGAGGAGTAAATGTCTCTATGGCACTAATTGCCTTAAAGCCTAAGCTTAAAGCTAAACAAAAGTCAGAAATAAGCGTCAAAGTCTGGGATTTCGCGATTCCAGACGAAACGCTCGCTCCTTACAAAATGAGATAAACTTATGACGTCACTTATTCACATTTGCACTCTAAAAGTACCTAACTATGGAAAAATAATGAAATTGCTTTTTGGAACGAAAAATATTGGGTTTATTTATATAGTTTCAGTACAATTTATTTTTAAGTAAAACGTGAAGAATCGTATGGTACACTCAGTTTCAAATAGTTAGTAGCCACCGAAGTATTACAAATATATCTATACAGATCTTTATTTATATAGCAGTAAGGATGTGTTACGATATATTTGGCCATAATGACTGCAACTAACTATATGAGGGTGACTCTACCATCAAGTTACTAAAAAAAAATACAAATTAAAAATTACATTTCTGTATCTTTTCTTTATCTTCCTGTATCTTTTAATTTTTGCCTTTATTGATTATGTTCGTTATTTACTCATTTTACTTAATTTTGTTACAAAATTGAATATGTGTCAACATCCCATTAAGTCGAGCGACTGCCTGTTGCCATACTCCTGCCCTGCGCGCCGGTCAAATGTAGCTAGACTGCGTAGTGACACGACCCTAGCTATAGGTACCCACATCGAATTATGTAAAGTACACGGTGTAGGTCAGCAATTTGTTTTAATTTTATTTATTTATTTAAAAGGAAATGTTACAATTTATGTATTTAGATACTTTATCTGCCAAACTGAAAAACAATTTTTGGCAGAAAACTTATTTACCATTGACTGTATTTAGGTAATTAACAAAAAAGTTTAGGTAGGTACATACATAATTCCGTCTCCGCTAATAACTCATAAGTCTCCGCCTGCATCGTTAGCAATGTTATTTACGCACGTTTTCTTAACAATTGTAAGTACCAAACTAACCTAAGTCGGATCCTTAATATATCGGATATTATACAACAAAAAGCAGTAGTTTATACACACTAATGACACTATTAAAAAAAAAAAACTGTTTATGTTCGCGATATGAGAGTAAATAGTAAATATCGTTATTTATTTACCCCGAGTATACTTACCGTATAATGATATACTTTTTGTATTAACCAAATCCAACACCAATTCATAGTCTAAAGTGACACGAGAAATTGTCCGAGTATTATAAAGATTCGTCAAAACCACACCTTATAAGTACCCATTCATTTGTGTTTATAAACAGGTAGTCAAACGCGTAGTGTTATGAACAACTCTACACCCCGGTCCAAAGTCGGACGCCTGGAGCTGCAAGTCAACGACCTCACCAAGCTGCTGTTCGCAGCCACACTCCTCACATCCTTCCTCATGATTGTACTGAAAGGTTTTAACGGACCTTGGTACGGATTCCTTTTTAGATTTGAACTGCTGTTTTCGTATATAATTCCAATTAGGTGAGTCACTAATTTCAGACACAATCTATCTTCATGTTGGTAGGTGACCCATTATGGAACGGACAGGAGAATGGATTGCCTAAATTGATTCATATATTTTTCGAATTAACTGTATTTTATATCGGCTGCCTACAACAAACTAGCGGACCCGACAGACGTTGTCCTGTCTTAACTATGAATTAACCGTCATGTGCTCTAGGATATTATTTTTAACATCTTCTTTGTAAGAATTAATGAATTCATTATACTGTATTTTATCAACATAAAAACTCCGACTAAAGCATCTGTTTTAAACGATATTTTTATTATATCCTCTGACATCAGTTAGGTATGTCAATTTAGATATAAAGACAGAGTATTCTTAAATTTTATAATTTTCCCCACAATTTTGTTAAATCTTTATTTCGTAAGACCTTCTCCTGGCAATAACAAACACAACAAAAAAGAATCAGCGAATCGGTTGAGCATTCATGTGTGATGCCGTGACACAAGGGAAATCGGGATTGGTTTTTATATAAAACTAGATGACCCGTTGAACTTCGTAACACCCGTAACTTCTCTTTTTATCTTATTATGTCTATGGTTATAAATTGGAATGTCAATGATTGACGGGTAGGAACAATGTGTATGGGAATAAAGAATCACTGTTTTCTAATTATCATCACAATAATTCCGTGTTTGACACTGCCTAAACCTTCTGCGGTCTAATACAAACATTTCAATACCAAAATTACCTAAATGGGTTCAGCGATTGTCGAGATTATGGGTAACTAACAAACTCATTTTATTTATATATATTATAGAATATTATATATAGATAAATGTTTACCAAGGAAATACATATACACATTTTATTACAGTTTAAGAGTAAACTTGGATATGGGTAAAGCTTTTTACTCCTGGACGATTCAGAAAGATAAAAAGATAGAAGGCACAGTAATGAGATCGACAACCATACCAGAAGAGCTGGGTAGAATACAGTACCTCCTAGCTGACAAAACTGGAACTCTCACCAAAAATGAAATGGTGTTTCAAAAGCTGCATTTAGGCAATGCTTTGTATGACAACAATCAGTTTTATGAGGTTGGTACGACATCACTTCCTTTTTAAATAATGTGAGATCGTCGAGCAGAGAGAAATTCTGTCACGCAGTTATTGACCACTTGTGGCTGCAATTATTTCTCCCTGTTCGACGAGCGTAATACTTTCTTTATAATGTGAGTTTTTCTAATATTAATTTCAGGTGGAAGGTTTACTGACACAATATCTGACGAACGAGTCCCACTCGGTACCCGCGTCGCCCATACAAGGATGCGAGGTGCCCCTGTCGCCGACGCCGCAGCAGGTGTGGCGCGCGGTGCTGGCCCTGGCGCTGTGCCACAACGTCACGCCGGTGTACGAGCTTGACGACCAGCGCGCCGACGAGGCGCAATCAGGTACGGACGTGTACTGCATGGACATTGCATGTGCTATATTTATGGGCAAAGATGGTCTGCGGTGCGTATGAAATTGGACTAATTGTGTTTTAGACAGATTTATACTTAATTTATTTGATGTCATCTAATTAACAATATCTTCAAGAATGTTATTATTTTCTAACTCATTCTCTTACTGTGCTGGTATGTACAGTCAGCGTCAGAGATATGTGACCCCCCCTGCATACAACCAATCTATGTAGGGGGGTCACATATCTCTGACGCTGACTGTACATTTACTATAGCGCTGCTGTCATCTGTGAAGAGTACTACTTGATTATTTGTTTGCAATGGGAGATCATTTCTATAAAACATAAACAACGATATTGCATTATTTTGACGATCAAAATATCGATTGCATTATTTTTCCATACTTTAAAGTGGAGGACGCCATAGTTGGCTTTCCGCTTTGCGAGTTTCAGAATATTTTTCGTTTCTGAGTTTTGTTGAGCTTTCACGCAATTGATTCCATTAAGCTATATTTGGTCCTCACAACGAAACAAATTGATTAATTCGGATTGATACCATATAATAAACCTCGTCTCGCCTATTCACATAAATGTGATATTTTTGTTGTATAGATATGGGAAGCTCTGTGATGTCAGAGAGCTGCGGCGGCGCCGTACCTCAGCAGGAGCTATGCGACTACCAGGCCTCCAGCCCCGATGAGGTGGCGCTCGTCAAGTGGACCGATCGGGTAACGATTAACGATTAGTCAGGAAAACCATTAGTTGCACGGCATAGCTGCCAGTATTAGTTAGTTTAGTCGCAATAAAAGTTCTGTTTACGCATAAGAAACGTTACATAACAACTCAATAAATCCTTTTTTTTTTATAATAAATCCTGCTCTATATCTTCATGCAAAATTGTTGTTTGTTCAGTACTATCTATATACATAGATATAATTGTTTGTCCTGACTGACTGACCGATCATCAACGCCGAGCCGAAACCACTGAAGCTAGACAGTTGAAACTTTCAGGGTTGGTTATTTCGATAAGGCAGAGAAGCAATAAGAAAGGATTTTTTGAATTTCCGCCCCTACGGGAATCAAAAGCAGGTTAAAAGTTTGTATGGGGATTGTGTAAAATTTGAAGTGAGAAACTTGAAATTTTGTGTAAACGTGTTAATTTGTCAAATTTTAACATAGAGAGTTAAAATTATTTTATTTTCATTTCTTTTTTAAATACCCTATAAACAATTTCAATAATTTATGAACTTCATCACCTAAGGGGTTAATGAGGGGGTTGAAAACTTGATAGTTTGAATAGAGCTGGAGGAAAATTTAAAGCGGCGGTGCGTCCATACAAGCCGACTCCCGCCTCTAACTAATTCTCTTGCAAGTCAAGAACTTTCCTCGGTTCGGTTCACAAAGAAAAGGCAAAGCTATATGGCCTCCGTCTTGCCTAAGAAAATTATTAACCCGCCGCCACTGTAAAACATAAAAAATTTACACATTGTACTACAACTTTTAACCCATGGCCATTTTCGCAAGAAGGGATAGACTTGACTACTTATTTTAAAGCAGGTAAATTGCACTATCGGTGCACTCGTAGGTTGCGTATCGTTATGATCAACTTGGTATGCCTGTTTAAGCAACAATAATAATTGCTACCGATTAGGGGTATTCTTTTGCGCGTGCGAAGCCGTAGGCAAAAGCTAGTCATAAATATATGGTTTATAACAATAAGTTTATATTTCCAGATGGGTGTATCCCTGTATCGAAGAGATATTAGCAGCATCTCTTTGAAACTGCGAGCGACTAATGAGATAATGCAATTCTGTATATTGCAAATTTTTCACTTCACCAGTGAAAGCAAGATAATGGGCATAATTGTTCAGGTGAAAACATTTATACAAATCGGTACTAACTGAAGTCCAAGTAGATTTTGTTCCTACAATGAAGATGAAAATCAACAGTATGGACTTACGGAGTGTGCTTTATATTTGTGCAGGAGGAACCATCGGGAGAAATAACATACTACGTGAAAGGGGCAGACGTGGCGCTGGCGCCGCTCTTGGAGTCCCCCTGGCTCAAGGAAGAATGCAAGCGGCTGGCGGCCGACGGCCTGAGGACACTGGTGGTGGCGAAGAAAATTCTTACCAAAAACGAATATTTGGAATTTGAGGTCGGCATCACTACTACTATTAAAGATTAAGGGGGTAGTTTCCGATGCTTCGGGACAGTTGCATGAACCGCCATCACGGAGTAACCCCCACAGTATAATACCCCGTTGTTAATAGTTAAACGTTGAACGTCGGTAACAACGTTCGTTTTTCGTGGCACTGGGTAAGGGTAGCAATAAAAGAAATACATTCATAATTCATAATTTTATTAATAATAATGTTCAATTTATTTTTATGCTTAGTTATATTTTGCTAAACTGTATGTATGTATGTTACAAGAGGTTTATATTCTAAATATACGTCATATAATGTTATTACCCATTATGCATTCGAAAAACAACAAGGTTGAAATTCCAGAAATTGTAAATAAAACTCAATGCAAAATTGTTAATGCTCGCATATATACCTTCCTATTACCTCAGTCAGTGTGGAAAGATCTTTTAGTCATTTGAATATATTCTTATATACGTCAAAGATTGACAGCAATATCTATGGCACAAATGTTAGTAATCTAACCCGTAAAACATTGTTAAGGTCTTTCTCTATTTAAAAAATATAAATGTTAAAAAACTTAGTTACCTAGTTTATATTTGTTTTTCTGCCAACCGTACAATGCCACGAAATTCGCACATTGTTACCGATGATTATTAATATTAGATGTAATGTCAGTGACCATGTCACCTTAAAATCACGTATTTATGAAAGATAGAAAAATTTGACTCGCAGCGGGACTCGAACCCCCAACAACATCTTATCCTTCCTGGTATACGTCATTACGGGTGACGTGTAGCGACATCTACCGAAGAGTATTGAACCCTATTTACGGCATCGAAGTCTCAAATTTAGATTGAGAATTCATCAATAACAATGTGCTACCCCTTTCTAAAATTGTTTTTTTATTAAGCAGAATCTCAATATAAAAACCTATAATCTGCGAGTCGAATTTTTCTGTTTTTCTTTCGATTTAAATATCTGTGATATGCTAGCAGACGTTTCTGCTTAATATAAAATATAATCATTAGTGATTTAAAGTTTACGTTGACCCCTTTGTGGTATGCATTAGAATTTACATTGCTTAAAAGTAAATAATGCTTATACTTGATGCTTGTACTTTATTTCTGAGTGCTCTTTGTATTAAATGGGAACGTAATGTGCAGAGCGAATACAGAGAGGCTCGGATGAGCGTAACTAACCGCGCTGAGAAGACCATCGCTGCGATGTCCAAGCTGCAGTGCGGGCTGCAGCTGCTGGGGCTCACGGGCGTCGAGGACCGGCTCGCCGACCGGGTGCCCGAAACCATGGCCATGCTGCGCAACGCTGGCATTAAGGTGAGCCACGCACACCCAGGTTTCTCATCAACACGGTTATTTTAAAATAACATAAACTTTGGCGGTTTTTCCACCAGATTAATGACTGCTATCTGTGTAGTTATCACATTACCAGCAGAGTAAAGTTTAGGAAAAAACTAAAATCTTCTAGTATGAACGGTCAGTACAACAGTCGTCAAATTACATGAGACTATTATATGTTACCAATGTATAAATTTACAGATCTGGATGCTAACGGGCGACAAGCTGGAGACGGCTCTGTGCATCGCGCGCTCGCTGCACCTCGGCGGCGGAAGCCGCTGGTTCGTGGCCCCCGAGTGCAGCTCGCGGCGCGACGCGCACGCGCTGCTGCGCGGGCTCGCCTCCGCCGCCGAGCAGGACCTCATCATTGAGGGCGAGACGCTCGAGGTCGGTACATAAGTATGCCTACTCGCACACGCCACAATTGTTCACCTACTTGCCAGTAGTCCTAATTTAGCCGAGACATGAATAACCTATGTCTCCTGGTGTCTGGAGTTGTGTTATATGGACTTTTTCTTTTGGACTTTTTCCTCGCAAGTGTTCGAGTAGCTAATTGACATGTTCGAGAATGTTCTGTTTTTTTTTTGTTATGCAACTACCTACAGAGTACATTCACACTTGAAAAAAATGGATTCTGAGACATTAAATTACTTCAAGTATTAAGAACATATATAAGTCAAATGTACGGGATCCGCTGATAAATCTATAAAAAATATAATAAACACAAATTTTCTCATAGCGTATTGAACTTTAGATATTGCAATTTAAAAATTGGAACCGGGCTCACCTTGCCTTTCTTCTGTCCATGATAATTGATTTTTTGGTGTCATATGTATTTAAAAATATTCGTAAAAATAGACAAAAATCGACTTATCAACTTTTATTTTATTGATATTGAGTGTCTCATCGTGTAAGAATCAGTAAATAGCAAATTTTTTAAAACCTGTATGATTGCGTTCTAATAATATGCCTAGTATACGCCTCCAAGATAGCCAACACAATTAGCGCGAAACTGCATGTTTAGTGTTTTCGGTTGCCAGATGTGCCTACAGTGCTACGAGGAGGAGCTGGTGGAGGTGCTGTGCCGCTGCTCCGGCGTGGTGGTGGCGCGCTGCTCGCCCACGCAGAAGGCGCGCGTGGCGCAGCTGCTGCGAGCGCGCGGCCGCGTCGTGGCGGCCGTCGGCGACGGCGGCAACGACGTCGCTATGATACAGGAGGCCAATATCGGTATACTGCGCTTGCTAATACATATAATGGTAGCAGAATCGAAAGTTAACGTGAAACAGATTTCGTTTCGAGGGCCGCCTCGCCATGGGAGTCAAACAGGGCGACTGTCAAACTTTTAGTTCATTCTGGCGCTAGACCGAAATGTACAAAAAAAAAACCACTGATGATGACGTAAATATTATTATAATTCTTTATTCATTTTAAATCTTAGGCTAGGTCTTAAATAATAATTTAATAAAAATAAAAATAATACGTCTAAAACATATTAAAACAATAAAAAAATCTAACCTTGTTGCCGCCAGCAACGCGCGCTATGGGCGCCGTGTCCAGGAATACCGCCTTCCGAATCTACTGATCCCTTATCCAACCACAAAGAGTATCTCAAGATGTCGATCGAGACACTTCGCTATAAGACCGTTCGCGGAAACAACTATCTATACAAATGATCGCCGATTCAACTTTCCACATGGCGGTTACCTCGTGAGCCAAGTCTGAGTACCTGCTGGACTTGTCCTTCTCGGCCATCACGAGGTTCTCGTCACATGCGACGGTGATGTCGACCTGGCCTGACCTGGCGCTGGGATCGAACTATCACCACGATATCAGGCTTATCGGCTACAATAGTAGTAGTCCGTAATAACAGATCGATCGCAATACAGCGTGGCACGACCATTTTCGAGAACTGGTACAGGTGTGAACTTGTACTTCGTGGTCCACAAGTCCGTATTTTCATAAGTGCATAGACCTGGCTACAAGGTTATGTCTGTGCTAGTACTCGCCACTAGCAAGATGAGAACAACAGGAACATGAGGTCGAGGGTGTAGCACGCTGGTTCAGTGACAGCCTATTCACTCTTGCCTTGAAAAGACCCAAAGGTGCATTCCAATGTCACGTCTCCGACATTTGTACTCAGTTTTCGTCATTCAAGTGTGATTTTAGGGTTTACCGTTTGCATACATGACTTACGATCCTCGGTTTCATATCAGAAAGCTTTGAGATTTGTAGGTTTCGAAAATTGAATATAAAAGCAAAACTATTTGGCGTTACGTCTCCGACATTAAAACTACCAATGCTATACACGATTATGGTAATGTAACAATTGTGTTCATTAATTATAACATCAAAAGCAAATATACTACATAGCGGGATTGGAGGGAAAATTAAAAACTATTGTAGGGAAGGGAATTGCATATGTTTGAGAGAAGCACTATACGTGCCTGGCCGTGAAAGGCCTTGCCGACTTTGTATCACCATCCGGCCTCAATACGGTCGACCGTCTATACCAATCAACCGGCAAATCCTTTTTTCACCTCAGCAGCTCGAACATGTTTACTTTCTTCACTCCAGGGAGTGAGGAAAGTGCGACTTTCCACACTTTCAGGAAATGAGGAAAGTTGTTACTTTCCTCACTCCAGGGAGTGAGACAAAGTAGCTTTTTAATTGACGACCGGTCTGGCCTAGTAGGTAATGACCCTGCCCATGAAGCCGGTGGTCTTGGGTTCGAATCCCAGTCAGGCCATTTATTTGTGTGATATTTGTTCCTAAGTCATGGGTGTTTTCTATGTATTTAAGTATTTATATGTATCGATCTATTATAATAGGACATAATGGACTCCCTAAATACCACTAACACGTTCGGACCCTCACAAATCAATCAAATATTATAATTTTGAAATGTAAATATTTTAAAATGAAACATATTTAAACAAAATATTAAGTAATGAAGCCAGTGCAGTTGCAGATAAAACACTTGAATGAATTTGGTTAACTTGATGTTAATTTTTTTACAAGATTTTATTTACCTTGATGTATGTATTTGTATATCTATCCGGATGGAATCTTGCAACTCAATTTTGAAGCAGACATCTTTAACCGGTTGAGCTGAAATTTAGCACACTTTTGTAAGTTCGGTTACAATGCAATATTATGGTACCACTGATCTGATCTGATGCTGGAGCCAGAAGGTAGCAAAAGCAACTCCTAAAAGACACAAGATAAACCCGTGGTGTTTTAGGCTCATTAGAATCCTTTCGAAGAGTAGATGACGATTGTGAAAAAGAGTACAGTCGGCAATAAAAGCTTGTACTAAAAATAACATTTTTGGCAACTTATTTAACCTTTAATATGTTCTCACTACTGAGGTGAAAAGTTGTATGTGTCACACGAGATGAAAGTTATTTTACATCTCGTGTTTTTGAGTGCCTCGCTACGCTCAAGATTCTAAGACTAGAATCACTCGCTACGCTCGTGATTCAATTATAGAATCTTGAGCGTAGCGAGGCACTCAAAATTAACACTCGCAAGAAAAAACAACTTTCCTCTCTTGTTGCACAAATAACTATTTCCCGGCGTCTGCAGTAATGTAATATTTCTCAAACATGCAATGAAATATTGTCTTTACATTCCTTATAATAGACTCGGAAATGTGGTATTTTGGGCACGGCAACTAAAGGGGACAGAAATGGAATTTCATATTTAATATAATTTCATTTTTTCGACGATTATCCATACAGAGACAAAGATGGCAGATGTTATAGTAAACAGCTGATGTTAATTTTTAATACATTTCGATTTCATTGTTAGTTGTGATTTTGAAATTGTATTTTTTGAAGTACTTTTTTTATCTCATTGTATGCCTGAGAAAAGCATACAATGAAATAAATATATACCACTTGGCCGGAAATCCTCGGCCCGGCCCGGCCCGGTCTCTGATATAATGTACTAATAATTGTGTATTTTAAGATTCCATATTGGTTGTCGCCTCGCTCATCCGTATTGATCTGAACACGCGCAGGCGTAGGCATCGAGGGCGCAGAGGGGCGCGCCGCGTCGCTCGCGGGCGACGTGAGCGTGCGCGCCTTCTCGGCGCTGGCGCGGCTGTTGCTGGTGCACGGCCGGCGCGCCGTGATGCGCTCGGCCGCGCTCTCGCTCTTCATAGTGCACCGTGGCCTCATCGTCTCCACCATGCAGGTGCCTCACACCCGAACCGGTTTTACTGTGCCCTCCCACAAGAGATATGCTGTGCTACGTTAAACCTAGCGCAGCATAGCTCTGGTGGAAAAGCACTGTTAACTCTGGCCGCCACTACACGGTTACGGTTTAATATAAGAGTGCATGAACCACGCACATTCAACGAACTGATTATTCTTAAGTATCGGTCATCCTATGTACAGTCAGCGTCATATACATTTTGTTGCTGTCAGTGTGTTCAAATATATCAATACAGATCTTTATTTATATAGCAGTGTGGATGTGTATCGACATATTAGACCATACGACGCTGACGCTGGTTGTAGAACAGAGAAACTTTTTAAACAAGAATATTTCAACTATTACCATGACGTTAACAGACGATTGTGGTAACGGTGGTGGTGCAACAGAACCTAAATCTTCATACCTTACAATTTATAATCATAATGATGATGTTCTTAGACGTATCACACGGCGTACAGTGTCCACTCAGGGTTCACCTATTACTTTAACTGTTTCGCAGGCGGTGTTCAGTGTCGTCTTCTACTTCTCATCCGTGTCGCTCTATCCCGGATTCTTGATGGTTGGCTATGGTACCTTGTTCACCATGCTGCCCGTCTTTTCTTTGGTAAGAGTTTCTTTTAAACAGAACCACCAATCATTTGAAAAGGCTAGGTAGGACTTGGAGGAGACTGTTAGATTCTAATAATTGCTGTTATTACCAGGGTTCGGACAAGTCATCGCAGAAACTGATATGGACATGGGACAAGACTATCATAGAGTCGCGACTTAAGATTGTTATTATCTAAAGCTGATATATTATTATCGTAATTTATAATTTAACATTTGACCTTTTTAGTCACATGTCTGTCGATTTGTCAAAGTGGCATGCTTAAAACAGTTTTGTGGTGACATTTTAAACTAATACAATTATTTGTTTTTTTATGGTTATTTCTAAATCTTTTAAATATGGTGCAAATAAATACAATTAACAAGTGGATTAAGGACTACCCCGAGCTCTGTTATCAAGAAAATGTCAAGGAAATATTGTGTACAGCATGTGACATTCGTATTAAACAGTTAAAGAAAGATAATATTGATAAACATATTTGGTCAAAAAATCACAAATTGAAGACAGCTCCGCCAGAAATTTCTTACGAAACTTTTTGCATCGATTTGTTGATGTTCCTAATTTCTGCTAATATTCCATGACATCAACTCAATAATTCACGCTTCATGGTGAATTCTGGGTTGCAGTAATAAATGTAATTGAAAAATATAATTAAACTAATATTGTACATAATGCGATTCTATTGATCTTGTTCTATAGCCGTCTTGCGATTGTTTTGCGATGACTTGTCCGAACCCTGGTTATTACCATTCAAGAAAAAATATTGAACTGTAATCTATGTACGATATATTTTTTTAATTAATTATAAATATAAATTGTTGCATAATAGATGATACATAATTTACATAATACTTGCTTCTTGCATAATACTGAATGACGATTTTAAGGCATTTATTCCATTTTGGTTTACAGGTTCTCGATAAAGACATTCCGAGCTCGACTGCACTCAAACATCCTCAACTGTATAAACAGCTAACAAGAGGGAGACAGCTGTCATACAAGACTTTCTACATTTGGACGGGTATATCAATATATCAAGGTAGGTACACGTTACTTACATTCGATGAAATCTTTCACTCTGTACTTGCGTGGCATACTCCGTCTTTTATTAATAAAATGCGAAAATGAAATTTCTCGTAATTCGTATAGCTAGCTAAAAAGGATGATTGTCTTGCAGGCGGGGTGATAATGTACGGTGCCCTGGTGCTGTTCGAGGATCAGCTAATCCACATCGTGGAGATCAGCTACACGGCGCTGATCCTCACGGAGCTGATCATGGTGGCGCTGACCGTGGAGACGTGGCACCGGCTCATGGTGGTGGCCGAGCTGGCCAGCCTGCTCATGTACGCCACCACGCTGCTCGTCTTCAACAGCTACTTCGGTAACGTATTATTTTTACTAAAACGAAAGAATATTCGACGAATATCGGTCATTAAACCGTTATTTAACAAATGTGTATATTTATGTTATCGCTCCGAAGAGTTTCATTTACCAATTTACATTGTATACGAATTTAAAAAACAAAAAGGAACGAAATAGTATTTCTGTATGGACAATATACACCAGTTCCAAGCCATGATTGCGCATTAGTATTCTTTTCAGTTCCACGAAAAGTGTGTACACCTAACTGTAACCCAACTAAGTATATTAGATTGTTTGTGGTAGGTGTCCAGGCAACTACCATGTCTTTGTACTTTAAATTTTACAATAAGTAGTCAGAAGCTGAAGGTAATTTTTTTAGGCAAATATAAGATACGCTTTATTTAAGTCCACTAAGAAACTTAACATTGCGACAGGAGCACCTCCTTTTATTTATAACACAAAATGATGTTGGACTGTACTTCGCACGGGTGCAATGCTGATATTAGTATTTCTCCAATATTAAATGGATGTTATTATACATATAAATATTCCTCTTCAATCTCTCTATCTATTAAAAAAATCCGCATCAAAATCCGTTGCGTAGTTTTAAAGATTTAAGCATACATAGGGATATAGGGACAGAGAAAGCGACTACGTTTTATACTATGTAGTGATTAAATGCTGTAATACAATATAACTTTCCGAAACATGCACTACAATGTTGACATTATGTTCCTTATAGGCTGTGAAGTATGTCGCTGCATGTTTGGCTAGACAAGAGTCACGAGAGGTCCTGAAGGTTAACATTGCCGGCCATTCAAAAATATTGCTTCGTTGATATTTTGCCACTACGCCTATTAAAAACAATAATTGATATTTAGTCACTTTTGCATTTTATTAGGAAAGTTTTAATTTACTTAAAAAAAGAAAGGTTTCATTTCTTGGACTTTTTATTCAATATTGTATTGCATGTTTAAGAAAAGTACTACATACCATAGAGTATAGTAAATAGTAGGGTGCTACATACCTCGGCGTGAAAAGGGGTTGTCGGCTTCACGGCTTCTGTAGTAATGTACTTATTGTTTACAATAAACAAATACTCATTGGTTTTATTCCGTCTATCGAATTATCCTGTATTTATTATGAAATATATTTGTTTATTGTACTAGATTCCTTTCTGTGTTTTTGTTCACGATTCGTTGTTATTGCAGATGCAGATTTCATAAAACACTGGGATTTCTGGTGGAAGGTGACCACTATCACTCTCGTGTCATGCCTCCCGCTGTACATCGTGAAGTTCATGCACCGCAAGTGGAGCGCCCGCCAGTACCGCAATATACGAAAGTGATATTTCAGTGTTAGGACCTAGGTAATTAGGCAGGGTTTATAGCGTGCCCTGACTTTTATACAATCAGCATATAGTTATTAATTTACACGATTCCTTTATTTAGCCGTGTATCTAAGCAACGGAGATTGCTTTTTCTTTTTATTCCGAAACTAAGAATAAAAAACTAGACCTGCTATAAAAATACAAGTATATTATAAGTTTAGAATAAATGTTGATGTAAGTCCAATGTTAATTACTAGTATTTGTCAAGAAGTATCGGGTTGTCTGAAGGTAATGAACATTCAAGTAATTTTAGAAAATGGAATATCAATTAACTCAATAGATGAAGGATTATATGGACATGATTCTATTTAATTGCAATAAAATATTTCGTATGCCTTTATTCTTTAAGGTCAAATGAATTCAGATTAAGATTATTTTAGTTGCCAGCAGGACAAGCAGCAGTTGTAGCAAGGAACAGATTAAGTTCGCATCTTTCCTGTTGACATTGTAAAAGTTAAAGTTTTTAAAGCCTGATTTTGGGTCTCTTGTGTATCAGCATAAGGGCTCCCTCTCTTACTTGACAGTATACGAAAATAAAACACCTTACACTCTTATAAGCCGTTAACCACCAACAATTCTCGTTTTAATCAATCTTTAGAACTCTTAAAATAATTACTATGCAGTGATTGTACAAAAATAGAGCTATCAATACGCTTTTTAGATGTTGTCAATATTCTATGAAGGCGATTCTGATTGGAAAAATATGTGGTTATTAAAACTTAAATTCACGACGGTAAAAAGTCTCTAATTGTGCTCTAACTTTCATATATGACCTAAAACCAAAACCATTCCATTATACGAATTAAACTTTCAAATGCCACGATTTACTCAATTGTATTTTTAATCGTAACTAATGATATGTTCTAATCAGAAAATAGAAGATAAATGCAGTAGAAGTGGCACACGCAGTGATTCGTATGAGAAAATGTCGCCAAAACCCACACCAGCTCACATACAATCACAACAATATTCTGATAGGCGATGGGCTGTGTTAACTTACAAGGAAGGGTACCCAACTGTCCCAATCCGATTTGATTCATTTTGATATATTTTATAGAGTTGTCTAAAATAAGAGACACGTTTTTTTTAGCTGCCCAAACTCAAATTATTTCGAGAAAATGTCCTTCAAAGTACTGAAAATTGACCAAACATTCTAATTTCTGTAGACAGATTTGTCCAAGAAAATTGATAATTAATTCAGGTTTCGTTATATGTTGTAGAACATAAAAAAGATTGGAGACGTGTTTTGTCATTTCGCCACAATCTCAGAATATTTAGAATAAAATATATAAACTGAAAATATTTTTTAAAGCAAGATGCGTCTTTGCTGTGACTGACATCGCATTCATACCATAAGTACTAACAGCAACACCCTTAACTGATATATCTGATGGCGACTGTACTACAACACTACATGGAAATCAGTCTGAGAATGATGAAAGTTTTTTATTTTTCATAAATCATAGGCACTTTAATTTTAATTCATACTAAGGATACCTAATGTTAACATACAATTAAACTTATATGCTCCCTAAACAAATTTCGATATTCATAGACCTTTGAACAGTCAGCGTCATATAGTGGCAAAGAAATCGATACAGATCTTTATTTATATAGTGGTAAGGATGTGTTACGATATATTTGGCCATACTGACTGCAACTAACTATATGATGCTGTGAACATTTTTCTCGGAGTAGCGTAGGTACATAGCATAGTTGACATTTTCGAGAAAGTTCTGCAGTTGTATGTTAGTTGGAGTTCAACCTATATCAAGAAAAAATACTCGTTGAAAAATGTTTTGCAGCTGATCGATCTTGTTCAGCCGCTCGTAGCTGACTCAGACTGACGCCACGCCAGTCTGACATTACGCTTCTATAGCTTTTATTTTCTTGTGGTTCTATGGCGTCATAAATTTTACAAAACTGTATTGACTATTTCTTTTATTATTATAAACACAAATATATAAATTACTTGACGACAACCCGATACGAGTGAAAGGATGCGAAATCGAATGTTTTGGCTGCACTCTACAGAGTAAATGTTTCTTCTTACTGCAAGGAATTCATTGTATGGCATGTCATGACATGGCTTGTACACTTGTAGGATACCTGCACTGTTAATACTGTGATGCAATATACGTACAGATAAGAGATTTATTTAGCAAATTTTATTTAATTCAAATTATGTTATTAATATATAAGTGTACGAGTACTTTATATAACTTTTAAGGTACAAATTGTGTTAATGTGATATATAAATATATGGTAAAGCATTTATTTTCTTGTTAATGATTCACTCATCCAGTACATTTTAAATCCTTTATAAATCGGTGTTATAACACTTAACCATCCAACTTGACGTAACCATCCAGGCCCGGTACTGCGAACACCGAAGTTCGTATATTTCGAGCATCTTTCTCTTTTACTCTAATTAAGGCGTCACGAGAGTGACAGAGACAATCGTCCGAAATTTACGAATATCGTCTTTCGCGGTAGCGCCACAGTTATCTACAAGGAAGTTGTTAAGTAATATTTGTTTTTCGCCAATGCTTTAATTTGTGGGGCAGATCTGTCACACCAGGCTCATACCAAAATTGATTTAAGTTTTTATATTACGTTTTTGTTGTAGTTTTTTGAGACTCAATGACATGTAATTTGAAGACATAAAATAGTACTTAGTAATGGAGAATGGATCCATCACAAGATTATAATTATACCTAATAGGAAAACATTTTGTGTTCAACATATACATATAGGCCCTCGTTTCGCTCGAGACTCTGGTCCGAAAAATTAAAGTAGGTACCTACTCGTAATTAAGTATCGAATATTGTGTCGTTTTATATCCTTGCTAGACCTGCAACGTAGAATACACTATTAGGATCGAGTTTGTATACCTTTCACGGCACGGAGCTGATATAAAAAATATATTCAGGCAAAACATTTATCAATATGTATGAATAAAACTGGAATAAGCGATGTAGCTGAAGCTGCCGCCAAACTCAAATGGGACTGGGCAGGACACGTCTGTCGTATGCCGGATGACCTGTGGGCCAAAACATCTACCCGTTGGATCCCACAAACTGTAAGGCGCTGCGGTAGACCTCGTCAAAGATGGCGGGACGAGCTTGACGCCTTTGACAGAGACTGGTGGAAAACTGCCGAAGATCGGGATACTTGGTAGAGCAGGACGGAGGCCTTTGCCCAACAGTGGGACAATATGTGCTCGTAATAGTAACAGTAATGAATAAAAGTTCTTTATTGATACCTAAACCACTTCAATAAAATCTTACAATACAATATTTCTTAACAAAATAATAATCTTAATGAAACCTGCCTTTTCCTAAAATATATTTTTATAAATCGTAAAGTATAGTCTAAAGTTGCCTATCGTTTCGTCGTCGAAGTCGTAAAGGAGTCAATTTCAGTGCGCGAAGAGGATCTGAAAGTATTGCGCTGGGCGGGCGAGCGCTTGGAGCGCAACGACACCTGGCGCGCCCAGGCGAGATCGCGCGCTGACGGCCGGGTGTCCCGCCTCCGCGGCCGCGATGTCGAGCTGCCGGTGCTCACCGACTCGCAGGACGACGAGCTGTCCTCGGTTGATGCCCACTTATCCATCGGATCTACTCCGTCGCCGTGGACACTGCCCCGACATCTATTTATTTTCAACTGTTCAATTGATGTTTCTATTTTCGGAGGGCTCGATGACCTCGCTACCAGTGTAGTATTTTTCTCATAATGGCAATTTTCTCTTTTACTTTCATATTCGTTATTAGAATCTGAGCTACACTCGCCATCAACATCACTAATTATAACGTTTAAGAGATTGTCATTGTAATCGTATTTTGTTTGTACCTTCTTCGGGCTCTGTATTGACTTACATCCGTTTCTATCTGGGGATGAACAAGTACTGCGCTGCTGTTCATTGAAGTAAACGCTTTTAGTTGCAGTTTGATAGACGGCCGGTTTCTCCCTTCTACATTTACATGTATTGGCTTTTCCAAATACATAATTGTAGCACATTTGTAGTAAGCAAATAGCAAGAGCAGCTAGTAAAACGATTCCAATGGTCCGACAGGTAGTCCAGTCAGTGTCTATGAAAAAGTATGGTTCGGTTAATTTTCTCCAAGAATCCCACTCCACATTAGGATTTCTGTAATTTTCGAATAGATTACGTCGGGGCAATACTTTTCCGTAATTTTGTACAGCCGCAGCTACTCTTAGAACTCCGCCATAAGCCGCATAAAGCTTTTCATCCGACAGATGGGGTGCTACATTACTTTTCATCCAACTCCACAAGTCATTATTAAATTTAACGATATCATTATGCCGACAGGTTACAGGTGATCTTCGTAAAATGCAACGAGATGCCGTAGTATAGTATTTCAAAAATATATTTTCAGAGATCGGAGATAGCATATTAACTAACGCTCCATTCTTTAGAGGCAGTATAATTGCAGTGGGGTCTTTTGCGTCATCGACAATTGGAATCGGCATTTGTATACATGCATTTGAATCTCTTTTTACCACTAGAGAATAACATGGATCAAAAAGCTTGCCACTTCCTATAACGATTTTCGCAACAGTCATGTTAGCTGTCTGCGGTATTTTAGGAGCAGGTTTCCAACCTCGTCCTTCAGTATTTAACATCGTCTTTATTTCGCTGTAGACGTCATGTAATCCTTTAACGGGTTTATAAGGCACATACCCGGCATAATACGCTAATCTAACGGCGGGAAGTACTTCGCTTCTTAAATGACCACCAAATGTGTCTGCTAGAGCATCTCGTAGCACTGCTTTAGACGCAGGATAGTGCTGTAGTCTATCCACAGTGTACAAAGCTTCTCTGTAGTATCGCAATGCATCATTGACAAAAGTTCTACCTATATGCTCTGGCGTAGTCTGCTCTGGTAATAATTGGTTTAAAATCTTTCGAGCTTGTAACTTTGCCAACTCGTCCTGACTCCAACAATCTGTGTATGGCTGCTTATTGTAAAACAATATAGTACCAGTGCTACTTATCGGTGTACAGATTTTGACCATTACGGCGAAAATAACAAGCAGAACAAGCATTTGTAAATTGATATCCCAGCAAACTGTGTTTATCTACTGAATAAGATGAAAGGTTACACATCGCTCGACGATTATGTGACATTGGTGACAATGAGCGTCAACATGGCATTAACGCATTATACCTATGACTAAGGATTCATTATTGATGAATCATTTGATTGATTTATTGATGGAAGCCATATTTTTTTTAATAAGAAGAAAGGATTAATTAGTCATTGCATTATAGGTACCTGTATAGATGAATACTAGATATGTATCTATATATTATAACTGATTATGATTATACCTACTTGTATTATAACATTTAAAGCATAATCTAATCACGCGTAATGGTGCAAAGTTCTTGAAAAGACAACACAACGCTACGAGCACGCATATCATCAACCTCTTTAGTGTATTAGGTCTTTAGTGGTTTTGGGTATGTTGTCTTCGTGTTGTAGACAAATATTGTTGAATAACTTTATGCATATTATTCGTACTGTTATTTCATATATCTGGCCCTTAACCTAACTTTACTTAAAACTAGTAAGTTTATAGAGTTAGCAAGTTATTACACGCCACTATAAAGAAAGAAGATTTAACACAGTCCGTGACCACGTATAACCAATATATACAGAATTGTGTATCTATAAGTTACCTACTTTGCCAATGCTAATCTTATCATGACTCAATTTTGTATTTTATTAGTTCTTGAGTACATCCTTCGCGTATCATTATCCTCATGTGGCAGACTGGTTACTTATGTTCGTGCATCGAAGTATTAAAAAAAAACATTTGTTGTGTCATTTGTCATGGTCAGTTGTCACTGTTACTTCACTTCTATTCGATGCAAAAAAAAATAACGGCAAAGATACTAGTAGGCGCGAATTTGGTGCAGGTTGTAAATGTAAATCGTAATTTGTTTGAATATAATCTTTTTTAATGACATTGGGTTGAGCTTGACGAGAATACAAAAACAAAGATGTCCAAGGTATGTGTGGTATATTAGATTAAAATTGGCTAGTGTTACTTTTGCGCCGTTACTCGAGCTGTCTGTTCATATCTTTTAGTTAGGCAAAAATACCTTTTGCTACTTACAGAACCAAGCCATTATGTTTCCTTTGCAGGATATCCGATCGTTTTTCAAGCCTCAGAGAGTGAAAAAACCAAAAGCGGAAGATGATATTGACGTAATACCAGAATCTCCTGATGTTGAAATAAAGATCAAGGTACTGTACCAGATTAATTATACATGGACTGCAATATTTATTCTCCACTCTTTGGCTGATTCTGTTGCAGTCCTAGGACAGCCTAATAATCAAAGGGTGGACAGTAAATACAATATTGTGACAAAAGCTTGAGATGGATTAGACTTTTTTAAATTACTACTATATATATATATAAATCACTATATCAGTGAGTACATAATACCTCTGTCCTCCTTGACATAAGACTACTCAGTCTTTATATTTATTAATTATATTAACATTTCCACCTTCTATATCTATATTGAAACTATTTGCAAACTTTAATTATTTGCGATCATGTTTGCTTATTTAAACCAATTGCATTCATATCCATATTACATCTATTGTTTGACGTTTATTGCATCTGTCTTCCGCACATTACTTATAATATAATAAGAAAGAAATAAATATCTTTGTGTTAAACCATAATCTTTTAAATCCCTATTAGAAACACATTAGTAGAAACATGGAGTGTATACAGTTAGTAAGTCTTAGTAAAGATACCTTGTACTAAATTTCCTTTTTATCTCCAAGAAAAACAATTTCTTCTTGAATTAAACAAAGATTTTTCCATTATAATTATTAACATTCAGTAAATATTTGTAAATTTTATGGTTTTGGTTGACAGAAAAGAGGAAATAAAAAAAAAAGAGTGTTGAGTGAGTCAGATGAAGAAATATTTTCTACTAAGAAGAAAAAGTCAGATGATGACGGTCACAACCTGTCACTCAATCCTAAACACAAGGTCCATGCTAAAAAAGAACTAAAAGAAGTTAAGGCTGCTGAAGTATTTGGTAGTGGACGTATCAAAAGAACAGAGCCAAAAGTAAAAACAGTTCAAATGAAAACTGAAACTGGTATTCATTCAGATGATGATTTTGATAAAAGTCTTTTAGATCTTGACAGTACTCAAGATTTAGTTTACAAGAAGGAACCTACGCATATTAAGTGTAGTGATGATAAGTCATATTCCAATACTAATTCAACAAAAACAAATGATAAAGTAAATAAACAGTCATCATTAGAGGGCAAAGCTGTTAATGGAAATGGGAGTTTGTTTTCTAAAAACTATGAATCATACACTGATTCTATAGCTGAGAATACCAGCAAATCAAAAGAAAGTACAATCAGCAAACATAAACCAGATTCCACAAAGACAGTGATTGGTAGTAGTATGGATGTAAACACTACATCCTCAAATAGAAAAAGTGAAATTTATGAAGCCGCAGATCCAGAACTTAATGCAAGTCAACTGAACAGCAAAAAGAAACATGACAAAAGTTTAAATGAGTCTGGTAATGTTAATTTCTTCTATTGTATGTAAAGATTGTTTAACTAGTCATTATAGTGAGCATCATAATATTCATAATGTTGTTATTTCATACAAAAATGAAATATCAAAATTATAGGCTCACTCAACTATTCTATGTCACTTTTTGGCATGGTTATGGTTCTGTAGGGCCCTTCTTAGTTTTATAGCATCTAAAGACACTAAGCATGCATCCATTTTTAATCCCAGTAAGGGCATTTATTTGTGTTATGAGTGCAGATCTGTTCCTGAGTCATGGGTATTTCATATTATGTATATACACAACACACACACACATATATATATGTATGTATTTGAGTACCTACAACAAGCTTTCTTTAGCTTAATGTGGGGCTCAATCAATTTATGTAATTTTCTCCTGTGATATTTATTTCGCAATTTTTTATTCCATAATGTTAATGTTAAATAATAGCCATCACATTGTCCCTTCAGCTCTAACAGATGAGGAAAGATTTGAACGTAAGCGACATTCTGCTGTATTGTATCAGAAGTATCTGAACAGGTCAGGACCTAAACACTTAGGAGCAAAAAGTATTCCAGAGGTATGTTGATCAATTAATAAAATAAATTAACAGGATATAAGTTGTGTGCAATTATTTATTGAAATGAAAAAGAATAACAAAAAAAATAACAATGACACATTGAAAATTTAATTTGTTTTATTTATTACTTGTACAGGGTACTCCAAATTGCTTAAGAGATTGTGCCTTTTTGTTAACTGGAGTTTTGGACTCTTTTGAAAGGGATGAAGTTGCTGAAGCTATTACGAAGTATGGCGGGGCTATAAAAAACTCTATCAGCAAAAAGGTACCTACCTATAATTGTTGACTATAGTTTTTGATATTATATATATATTTTTAATTGATACTCATCCATGTTTGTAGGTAACACACGTCTTGGCTGGAGACGACCCAGGACCAGCGAAAATAGCAAAAGCTCAAGAACTAGGAATTAATATAATAAATGAAAACGAGTTTCTCGAATTGATTGTGGCCTTGTCTAAAGAACCCAAGACCAAGAAAAACAAGAGCAAAGATGAAATCAAACAAGAAAAAGATAAGAGTCCAAAACCAACTAAGAAAATTAATTATACAGACAAAAAAAATACCATATCTGAGTCAAAAACTATGCCTGAGAAATCTGTAAAAGTGAATACTAGTCCTAAAGAAAAAGTTATCAAGAGTGAAGTTGTTGATGTAAAAGTAAAAAATGTTGAATCTGAGAAAACTGAGATCATTGCATCTACTAAACAAGAAAGCATCTCCAAACTAAGATCAACTGTACCTGAAAACATCATAAATATGAATGCTGGCAATGGTTAGTAAACAGTCAAACCCCTTAAAAATTGAAATAGATAAACATTACAGGATGTTCTGCCACAAATTGATTGAGCCCCACCACGGTACACTCAAGAAGGCTTGTGTTGTGGGTACACAGTCAATAATATATATATAATATACAAATGCTTAAATACATAGAAAAATAGATTTGATATTACTTGTACAGACAAAACATTTTAAAGAGGTTATATGTAAAAACCACCACCATTCGTACTCGTAATTTACCTAATGCTACCTTTTTTATAATACTTATTGGTTTACTGATATTTTGTCTACTCGTATGATGCATGCCTACTCCATAGAAAAAATATCTGTAAACTATTTATGTTCAAATAAACCGTTGTGTTACACAAATGCAGTGCTATCTGGACAAGACTTCGGGTTAGTCCTCATTAGGCGTAATGAATTTGAGATCTGTTTTAGTTCTGTTGTAAACCTTTACGTTTAGTTTAGTGTAGTTAAATAATCTTTTAATAGATTCACAGGACAGGTCAAGCAAGCAGCCTACCTCTTCTCAGCAGTCGGCGATGTGGGTGGAAAAATATAAACCGCAGTCACTCAAGCAAATCATTGGCCAACATGGTGAAGCTAGCAATGTTAAAAAGTTGGTTGCTAACAAAGTAAAAATAGTACTTTTCTTTTTGGAACTTGCAATTTAACCATCTTTTTATTTCTTAGATTATGCAACTGGCTTGCGAAATGGTACGTGAATAGAAAAGCGAAACTACCGAAACCAAGTCCATGGGCGAAAAACGATGATGGTGGATATTATAAAGCTGCTTTACTTTCGGGGCCTCCAGGCGTGGGTGAGTGCTGTATAGTTCAACTTGGACCCGGGTATGCCCTTAAACTACGTCCAACAATGAGAGGTAGGGCAGCGTAGTGCCACACTTGTCTGGAGAAGCCCAAAGGTTGATCCCATGACCACCCTGCCAGTCTGTTCGTGGCGCAAAGGTTGTCCATCGCAGTTCAACGCGTAAACGCAGCGAGTGTATCTTTGCGCCGGGAACGGTGAGGGAAGACTGCATCAGATTAATTTGTATTATTTTAAGTTTGGTTTTAAATATTAATTGTTACTTAAGTCTTTACATGTAACATTCATAATTGACGACAGGTCAGCGGCGCTACCGCGAAGAAGGATATTCGTAAATTTCAGACGATTGTCTCTGTCACTCTCATGACGCCTTAAATTGGAGTAAAAGAGAAAGATGTCCGAAATATACGAACTTCGTTGTTCGCGGTACCGGGCCTGGTCTAGTGGGTAGTGGCCTAGTGACCCTGCCTGTGAAGCCGACGGTGCTGGGTTCGAATCCTAGTACGGGCATTTATTTGTGTGATGAGCATGAGCGCAGATATTTGTTGCTGAGTCATAGGTGTTTTATATTAATTTTTAATATCGTTGGCTGAGTACCCACAATACAAGCCTCCTTGACTTGTTGAGCTTATATATATATATCACGTCGTAGAACCTATGTATACCCTCGTAAGGCCGAGGAAATATTAAGATTGTTTAGATTAGATTAAGAGTGTTTGAATTTAAAACTTTCTCTTGTTTTATAGAGAGTACAAAACTCGAATTTAATTTGTACTTGCACAAGTTTAAATTTGAGATTTGAACTCTTATGGAAACAAGAGAAAGTTTTAAATTTAAAAACGATAAAATTGCCTCGGCCTTACGAGAGTAGACTTTTAAGATCTAAGCCAAATACTAATTTAGTATAACAACGTCATAAACAACTTCCAACTAAGGAAAATAATAAAAAAAACAAACATGTTAACCAATATAATTTGATTTACAGGTAAGACCACCACGGTGACATTAGTATGCAAAGAGCTCGGATTCGATATGGTGGAATTCAATGCTTCCGACACGAGAAACAAGTCTCTTATCAAGGAGCAAATCGGCGAGTTGTTGACCACCACTTCCCTTTCAGGATATGCCAAGGGTAAGACAATATCAACCTCTTCATGTGTACAATATGTAACTTGTTTGGGAGGACGGCGCCTTTTTAATTATGTTATTAGTAATTTATAACTGTCATTAGCGTTAATTATCTTAAATCAAGGATTGATTTATAATTCCTCTAGTATTGATTAATACGTTTATTTATTAAATGAATTAATATGTATAGGTACAGTCAGCAGCAAAAGTTGCTAAGTGTTTGAAGTGTTCAAAATGACCTACACGCGCTCTTATTCTCTTGACAATAGAGACGTGTTGACCTCATTTTGAACACTTCAAATGCTTAGCTACTTCTGCTGCTGACTGTATAATGTCTTGGTAAATGTCGCTACTAAATTTTCAACGTTTTCACTGGCATAGGTCGATTCATATTTCGATATTCCTATTTCATAATAGACTGAACACCGCGAACATGTTAGGAAACTCACAAATTAACCAAATATTTTCTTATATTATTAGTTAAAAAATAGTTTCACATGTATTTCTAAAATGATAAATATTTAAACACAATAATTAGTAATGAAGCCAGTGCAGTTGTAAACAAAACACGTAAATAAATGTGATTGACTTTACTTGATGTTGATTTTTTCTAACCTTTAATATGTTGGTGAAAAGTTGTATCTGTCACACGAGAGTGAAGTTATTTTACATTTCGTGTTTTTGAGTTCCTCGCTATGCTCAAGATTCAAACTTAGAATCTTTCGCTTACCCGAGGCTCAAAATCAACACTCGCAAGAAAAAACAACTTTCCTCTCTTGTTGCACAAATAACTATTATTATCATACGTCGCACTCCAGCGGGCAATTTGGTGGCATGTCAAAATGATAGATAAGGTTCACAAATACATCAATTCATTTTCAAATAATCAGAAGTATTTGTACTTAGTACTTGGTACCTAGTATTTATAATGTACAATTCTAAATATCTTAGCAACTAAGGTTGTACGTTAATTACGTGTTTATTTTTTAGTATTCATTCAATTTTAAATAAAAATACAATTGCAAGTATGCAAAACAAGATGTCTTACAATATTACATTTTTTAGGGATTATGTAACAGTGATATATATTACAATATATTTTATTATTCTCAATACTAAAATTTATATCTTCATTTACCAGTTTGTCAACAGCAGTAGTTTTTCTTGCTTCGTGTGTTTTTGACGAAAAATGCCGATCAACATTATATTTTTTGGGCTAACTTTACATATTAATAATAACTTTACATTTTAAGCAATGTATGCGACCTTTCTGTGACTTAAGTTCGGAGTGCTGTCGTAGTATCCTATCCATTGCAAATTTGCAATAAATAGATATGCAATTTAACAAATAAAGCAAATCTTTCTATTAAATAGACGGCACTGCAACAACAAATATAAGTTTGAACGACAGTCATAATGACACATGTCAGCTATTTATTCGTTTTATAAGTGGCCACTTAAATAGGCTATCAGTTATCACTGCAGAGTATCTATACGTTAAAGACTAATAAAAGTAATAATTGATATATAACCGCTAACTAATTTTAATAAACTGTTACAAATACTAAGTACATTATAATACTTGTAAGTTAACATTTTTTTGTAAACCTTACCTTGCCACCAAACTGCCCGCTGGAGTGCGACGTATGATTATTATATTCACAGGAATGACAGGGAAGCAAGCTGTTTCAAAGAAACATGTCTTAGTTATGGATGAAGTTGATGGCATGGCTGGTAACGAAGACAGAGGTAGGTTATTTACAAGCTGCAGCCAACACCATTTATTTAGCATGACGAAGAAAAATATCTCGAATAACGACATCATTCATTAATTTCATTATTCATGACAACATTCACTACATACAAAAATAAATAATGTTTTATTCTAAACAAGACTGACCAGCGTTTGACCTCAATCACACCTGATGGTACGTGTCGATATTATGTTATATTTGTAATTTCTCTTAATTGCAGGCGGTCTTCAAGAGTTAATAAGTCTTATAAAGGCAGCATCTGTTCCTATAATATGCATGTGCAATGATAGAAACAGCCAGAAGATGAGATCTCTCGTCAACTATTGCTACGATTTAAGATTTAACAGGCCTCGAGTAGATCAAATAAAGGTAAATCATTTATCTTATTCGAATACTTATCCACTGCTTACACAATAGAAAATAATGTTGTGTATGTACTCGTACTGCTATGATCTCCAATACATAAAGACACTTCTTTCAGATCTTATTTTAAACGACTAAACTTTGGTGGTAGGAAACAATGAGCAAATCGTCATTTACTTGTTGGTCTTTATACAATCTACTCTCGAGAATTCCCATCTTTCCAGTGACCTGTCGACGCCGGACACGGTATCAAATCCTGAAGCAAAGTCGGTATCTCATACAATATGAGTATTATAAAGCGGTGTCTGGTGGACAGGCGGCGATGATGTCGGTGTGCTGCAAGGAGGGCATCAAGGTGCCGGGCGCGGCGCTCTCGCAGCTGATAGTGGCCGCCAACCAGGACGTGCGCCAGACGCTCAACCTGCTGTCCATGTGGGCCGTGGACCGCGACGGCGACGGCGCCGACCGCCTCGCCAGGGACGCCTCGCAAATTAAAAAGGATATTAAACTGGTGAGTGCACCTGTCGTAGATTTTAATATTGTTATTTCACGTATTTGCTATCAGCCTAACTAAATGTACGTGTATCATCTGCGCTACTCATAAACCGAACGATCTGGATATCGATGAGTTTAACTGTAAGATGCCTCGGCGAGACGTAACTTGGTTGTAATTGATTTATTGAATGTGTGGGCACGGTGGATCTGTCTGCGATATAAACATTACAATCATTTTAAGAATTGCTATTGGCCGCATATGTTATCGAATTTGACACCTATTAGTATGTTTATTATATTGTTATTGTCCATGAGATCCTGTAATTGAATTTGTTGTCTATATATTCGTTTTTAATGGTTGCGATAATGCTGCAATAATAATATACAATATCAGCTATGCTTCTCATATATTGCTATAGCGATGGGTAATATTTATAATAAAGCCAAATTATTTTTTTAACGCCGGAAATCCAGAAGATCTTGTTGAAAAGGCTACCTTTTTATATCACATCAAAATTTCTAAATAAGCAACAATTAGGTACCATTAACTTATTCTACGTGAGCATTACCTTTAAAATGGCATGATATTGTTTTTCTTTCGGTTTTTTTATATATGCGCACATCTGCAGGAGAGTCCTGATGTTGAATAAACATAAAATATTTTATGCAGAGCGAATTGTTATTACTTACTTTATTTGGCAACGTTACGTATGCACTTTGAAGCTCTGCGTGACGTTTCAACGTAAGGCGAGATGCCAAACTTTAGCAAATATACACAATTAATTATTGTGTCGATGGTAGTTCTCATTGCGATAATCTTTGACTGGCTTATAATAATATACAAACACGCAAATAGGCATAACGTAATTCTTAAGTATTAGATATTAGTCTAATTAGCAATATACAGCGTAATATGTTTTTTGGAATCTTAATATACTCGTACTTTGACTATGCGAAAGTGATACCTTCTAGTTATTTTAATTGAATTATTGTAGTGCGGCTTATGCATTAAAGTATTTTGATTTTCTAAATAGTTTCTTCATTAGTTTGTATAAAAGTAACAATAATATAAGCCATAATATCCGATAAAATAGGTATCCGAGGAGAGTGGAGGTGAAAGAGTAGACACTCACCCCTGTGTGTATGTATGTGTTGGTACATATCTAGATGCTAAGAATGAGCAGAATGAGTGCTTATGATTTTACACGCCACTGCTCGGAAATATGGCCAAAGATGGATTGAATATGAGAGTAGAAAGTTGCTCTTGTGCTACTAAGATCATAGCTCTATTTAAAAACAGTCCAATTATGTATATTTGTAAAGTAAAGTGCAGTGTATTGCGGCCTTTTTTGCTTTCTACTCTGCTATTGGCGATTATTTTTGACATTAGTAACTCTTTAAACAAAAAAAACATAATTATGACAGCAACATTACATCTGAGCGTTTAATTAAACAATTTAAACGTTAAATTCTGTTAATGAATGTGTATTTTTGCGATTGTAAGTGTTTTTTATGTAAGTATGTGTGAAACGCCTTTGCATGTTTAAAAAAAGGAAACATTAAAAAGGCGGGAAGAAAATTTCCTTGTCATTCAACAATTGCCCTAATGCAAATATCAATATTCAATTAAACTGTGTATTATACTGTGTACTCAATCTGTTTTATTTCCTTACATTAGGCATGAAAAGCACATAGTAATGCCTCGGTAGAAAGTGCAATAGATGGACTCGCATCTTAACAAGCAACTTACTCGTCCATCTATTGCTTACTTTCTATACCTGGGCAACAATGTACTACTTATAGTTAAAAATACCATAATGGTGAGGCTGAAGAACTGTGAGAAACGACAATAATTTATTTGCTATCGCACTATAATTTAGTACAATGTGTGTTAACTAAATAACCGCAAAGTGCGAGGGGCCGGTTTGTTTTTGTTGAAATTATCCAACTAATATTATAAATGTGAAATTTTGTGAACATTTTTGGATGTTTGTTACTACAACGACTGAAGGGATTTTCATGAATTTTGGCGTACATATATTAGACAAACATCTGAATTGATACGTGGATATCCGGTGTCGTGTTCCCATGGAATTTTACGCAGACGAAGGCGAGGGCAGCTACTAGTAATATAATAGTTTTTAATAAAAGTTTAGTTGCATATCTGAAAACGTTTTATGATCCTTGATTTGTATGCTCAATATTCAAACTCTTACCTCAAAGCTGTTTTGTTACGTCGTAAAAGACAGTAGTTATTTTATACGTGTTTATTCTAGTTTTATCTGTTTATCTCATTTAAAGAGTGGTTCTGAAAAATGTATTTAAGTATACAAAAATTGCATAAAAAAGAAAACACTATAAAACAAATGACTATCCTTTATTAGACGTAATATAGGTACTTAGTACAAGAAAACATTCTTGGTACAAACTTGTGATTATAATAATCTAGTTACAATAACATTAACTCTGAAATTAGTCATCGTAAACTCATAGAGAAATACGCACCTTGAAAATCCCAGTTGGAGTGGAAAGGTTTTACTATGCTACAAAAAGAAGTTGACTATGGAAAGAAAAGCAAGTTCTGGTCGTAAAAGAGAGTTTCAGGACAAAAATGTACCAAAATAAATCAAAGCGGCTTATAAGACTAAGCTTAACATTTCAGAGCGAAAACTAGCCGAAAAGTTAGGTTAGGTCATTGGTGCATCGGGTTTAACAAAATAGTGGACTAAAAACATTTAAAGTCCAAAAACTTGCAGATATGACCCGATCCTGAGAATGAGAAAGTGGCTAAGACAAGGGCAAGGAAGTTAGACATGCATTTCTTTACGAAGTTCGATTGCTGTGTGATGGACGACGAGACTTATGTGGTGCCGACTTGAAACAAATACTGGGCTAAGAATTATATGTCGCTAGTCAAAAGGATAATGCCAACCTTAAAGACAAATGTAAAATGGCCAGCAAATACCCTCATAAATATACATTTATGAGGATATTTGCTATTCCATTTTACATATGTGTTATCGGTACATTTGTGACGCATCATACGATCCGACAATGCACACGCGGTCTAAATAGTGAAGAATTTATTACTACGGGTACAGATAAAGCCGATATTCACGTAGAAGAATGTCTGGAGGAGCGGTTATTTTATTACCACTTCTACGTGAACATAATACGTCTGTATTTTTTTGGCCTGATCTAGCTTCTTGCCATTGTGCAAATAAAAAAGCTAAAAGAATGTACTCCACGAATAATGTCCACATTATGTTCCGAAAGAGGTGAACCCACCTTACTACCCAGAGCTTCCCCCTGTTGAGCGTTATTAGGCTCATGAAAAAAAAAACTGAAGAACACAAAATACTCGTATGTAACTAGAAATATACAAGATTTTAGAAAAAAGGTGGAGAAACCAAGCCAATAAAATCGATAAGATCCATATTCAAACTCTAATGGATAAAATAAAGTTCATATTTATTCACATAATTAACAAAGTTACATTTATCTATATTTGATGTTAAATAAATGTTGACTTTATTACCACTGTTTTTATTTAAAGACTACTTAAATGCATTTCTACTTTTTTTTCCGAACCACTCCTTAATGGTACATGTTTACATTGCAAATTTTCGTTCTAATAAACATTGATGACAGGTTAATTAACATTATTATGTATTATTATAAGTAGATACAGTCAGCATCATATAGTTGGTTGCAGTCAGCATAGCAAAATACATCGTAACACATGTTTACTGCTATGTAAATAAAGATCTGTATCCATATGTTTGGCCACGTTGATTGACACTATTTGACGATGACTGTACAATAAGGTAATTAACGGAGCTCGGAATGTTCACGTCAAAACAAAAGACTGTCGCAATCTTACTAGTGTTAGAAACATTTTTCTATCGTTATCGGTTTTGTAATAGAAGAAACAAAATGTCTAACAAAATATTTCTTTAAAAATAAAAATGTATCAATAACTTCATTTTCAAATAATTTAAGAGTAAGCTCGTAGGTACATACATTATTTGACAATGAAATTTTTCGCTAAGTTCGCTAAGCATAATAACTATACAACAACTACTCTGCCTTAAATCTAAAAAAGGCCCTTGAGGTATTTTACTAAGGATGCTGATAGCATATCCTCGTTGTATTGCAATGCTGATGACGTTGTGCGATGAGGAGGCGTTGTGTTCTAAAGATTTAGTTTTTCTGATATTTTTAGTATAATTTCGTAATACCTAATCGATATCGGATTAAATGGTTTTCAATTAAGATGCAAATTGGTCAAACAGCGGTTTGACTTCCATTTGAAGGATATTTAAAGATCCTTGCAGTGCACTTTGAAACAAGGTATATTCTAGTAGTATCGTAATTGTAGAAATGGCAGATAAGTCCGAAAATTGACATAATTAGAGTACAGGCAATTCTTGAATAATTTTACCTTAAGCTAGAAAGTATTTGAAAAGTTATTTCTCATATACATACATAACTTGTTTAAGTAACCATTGAACGTCGTATTCACAGGGGCCCTGGGAAGCCGTACGGAAGGTGTTCTCTGCCGAAGACCACAAGACCATGAGCATTCACGATAAAAGCGATCTGTTCTTCTACGACTACAGCCTCGCGCCGCTGTTCGTGCAGGAGAACTACCTGCAGGTCGCGCCGCACTGCCCCAAGTGAGTAGTCACATTGTCGCTCGTCATTTACTTTGCGAGTCGTAGCTTCATAATTGTAACCTAAGTAGCTGGTGCAACAAAAGTTTCTACAAACATGGGTTCAAGGCAGTAAAGTGAATAGCAGAAGTTGCTAAGCGGGCGAGGTGTTCATAATTACCTACACATCTTTATAGTTAAGAGAGCGAATCAAGATCATTCTGAACACTTGGCCCACTTAGCAACTTCTGCTGTCGACTGTACAATACAAAGATAAGAATGTCAATAGTGAGGGTAAAAACGTCAAAAGAATGACCGTTAGAACAATTGTTTTTATTGGTAGTTGAAATAACTTTTATTCAGATGTATTATATGGTTTAGACATGAGGTCCTGGAGCGGCTCAGCAGAGCAGCCGACAGCATCAGTGTGGGTGATCTCGTCGAGGCTCGGATACGGGGCAGCCAAGCGTGGAGCCTTCTGCCCATGCAGGTTCGTTTTGCTTTAGCCTTTGACCTAGCGGAGTATGGTCGCTGTGTAGCAGTGAGCTCATTCATAGACCTACAATACCAGTAACACTTTAGTAGTAGAACTAAAATTATTTCATAAATTTGGTATGAAAAGAGTTTGACCTACGAGAAAGGAAATAGGATCATTTTTATCCCGCGACCACATAATTTAAAGACTGGCATGGCTGCCGACGAAGTCGCGAGGAAAAGCTAGTCTTTTATAAAATGTTCAAGTAACTTCACTTGACACTGAAACACAGAGAACTACCTATAGAGTCGCAATGTTGTTCATTTTGTTCGCGATACAAGCTGCCAACACAAGAGGTGAAACGTGAGGGGCGGGAGGGCGTTAACGTCGCTGCGATTGGTTGTCTCAAGGACGACGCGCGGCCGCTTGAGGGTGTAGTGATGGGACATGTTTTTTACCGGAAGCCTAACCGGTAGTCATTTATGTTTGGTAAACAAAAGTAACTATAAATATAAATCAGTAGGTATAGTAATATTATTTTAACTTACTTCAAAAGTATAGGTTAAAATACTAAGGGTGTAATAATCTAAAAATTAAATGTGTATGACAGTAATAAGAGCTCCACAAAAGAGTACAAATTACGATGCGAAATGCTATAATTTTTTTTACCAAAATAACGATTATAATATTATGTACGAGAGTGGTTTGTTTGTTCATAAACCACTCTCGTACATATCATAAAGTGGGTTGGAATAACTTCTATAATTAACAGCCTATTTTAAAAAATGTCTTTTTGAATTAATTAATTAGTTATTAATTAAATTGTTATTGTATGTAAATAGTGCATTACTGCAAATACTAGTCATCCTGGATGAGTATCAGTTAGGCGACCGGACTGAAGGTGAGGAACGAGGCCAGAATATCACTTGCTGTCTAAACAGTCCTAATTCAAAAATAGGACAAATTGTATGAATAGAATCTTGCAAATATATTAAAGTTAATACGTAATTTGTATTTTTATAAAAATACAAGGGTTTCAAATAAAATACATATTTGATCACTAGAGATACATTATTCGTATGTTGTTTGTGTAGTGTAGACCATAGCTGTGCCCCCTAAGGATTCTCTGTAGACCACCTTCGCCACCATGGACTCCCGTGTTCTTCGGGCGCTGGCCGCTTGTCCCGCCATGCTACGTTAAGTTAAACTATATTCTCAGAAGGGCGCTTGTCAGCGCGAACATCCCCGCTACTCTGGTACACCAGATTGTGCGGGGTCAGATGTCGTTAATACCCGTTGTTGGAGAATGGGTCGCGCACTGGTGTGCTATTCTATGACACTAGACCCAAGGACTCACCAAGTGGATTCTAAAAAGCCCCCATAACATACCTCTATCTCAAACCAGCTATGAGTGCCCCAGGACTTCTTCGAAGTTCATCATCAGGCCCATTCTATGACACTGGACACAAGTACTTACGAAGTGGATTCCAAAAAGCCCCCATAACATACCTCTATCTCAAACCAACTATGAGTGCCCTGGGACTTCTTCGAAGCTCATCATCAGGCCCATTCTATGACACTGGACCCAATCACCAAGTGGATTCTAAAAAGCCCCCATGACATACATCTATCTCAAACCAGCTATGAGTGCCCTGGGACTTCTTCGAAGTTCATCATCAGGCTCATTCTATGACACAGGACCCAAGGACTCACCAAGTGGATTCTAAAAAGCCCCCATAACATACCTCTATCTCAAACCAGCTATGAGTGCCCTGGGACTTCTTCGAAGTTCATCATCAGGCCAATTCTATGACACTGGACCCAAGTACTCACCAAGTGGATTCTAAAAAGCCCCCATAACATACCTCTATCTCAAACCAGCTATGAGTGCCCTGGGACTTCTTCGAAGTTCATCATCAGGCCAATTCTATGACACTGGACCCAAGTACTCACCAAGTGGATTCTAAAAAGCCCCCATAACATACCTCTATCTCAATCCAGCTATGAATGCCCTGGGACTTCTTCGAAGTTCATCATCAGGCCCATTCTATGACTCTGGACCCCAAGGACTCACCAACCCCCTCTAGTCCACTACATAACTCTACATAAAACTAAGTATACGTACATACATATTCTACTACTACTAGTTAGTATTAAATATAATATACTATATAAACTACTGAAATATAAATATATATATCCCTGATTTCTATTATATTTTGTAAATTCGGTACACCTTCGGTAATCCTAAGCACACGATTACGGTTAATACGGTAACGACATCAGCACATCACTAGAGCTACACGTGGCTTCGTAAGACAGGAATAGCACACTGTATTTACAATATGATGAAAAGAGACGAACAACTATCTACTTCTGTAAGCGACCAGTATAAATGAACTCCGCTAGGAACAAATAATTTTTCAATAATTTAATCATTTTGACTTATTAGTAATACCATCTTTCTTGTAATTTGATGTCTTAGAATTTTTACCACACCATCTTACAGTACAATGACACATGATGTCAACGTTTTTATTATAATTATCTATTTTTTAGTGTAGTAACAATGTGCACTGCGCGCAGGTCAGATACTTGGACGCAACTGAACGGCACTGCGCGCGACCGGGAATTATATAAGCCTTGTAGCGCATACGGACTGATGATCGTCAGTGCCCTGCAATACTTGTCTATAGGTTTACTGGTCTGTGCACTGAAATCACTCTATAACATTAAGTCGGATCGACCGTCACTAAATGTTATCATCCCATATTACATGTATGTGAGTCGATAACAGCAAGATGAAACTACCTTTTTAGTAAATATTACATGTGGCAACATAAAAATAGAATAAATTTATATGAATCAAATATTATCTGTTATTTAAAAGAAAATCAGTTTTAAAATTGAAACTTAACGAAAATTAATAGTTGTTATGTAGATCGATACATACCATACATACTTCGATACATTCTTTGTATATGTGTGGATGTGTGTAATTTTTGAACTTCTAAAACGTTTTGATGCATTAGTTTTTGCTTTGGTAAAATGGTAAATGATAAATATTTATTCGTTTATTTATAAAATTGTATAATTCGGTTGAACTGGTAGAATATTGTTTACTTGCAAAAGTGGTGTTTATTCTAATGGTTGGTATGATATTATCTCTTGTATTTTTGCTTTGTATGATTGGTTTAAATTAAATATATTTGTGCAGTCTGAGAGTAGCTGATAATGTGCATGGCTTTCTTAAAGATCGAACATCAGAAAGTTTATACAGGTTTACGCGTTCTACCGCGGTGGGATATCGAGTAGGTTTGAAATTAATTACACTTAAAAGACTTCTTTAGGCTCGTTCAAGTTCTAAAGATTTGGTTTTTGTGGCAACACCCCAGACGTGTATGCAAAGAGTCAGAAACCAGTATAGATTGGCCTAGGGTTATGTACTCGTACATAACTGTTTTATATATTAGATATTTAGAAGCTGTGGCTAAGGTTTTTGTCTGCATGTAGAAGTCAGGTCAGTCTTTGATCAACTAAAATACCTAGATATCTAGTCCTATCATCATTTGAGATTATAGGGCAAAATTTCTATATTAAAATCGACACCTATAAACCTTGCCCTTTGCTCTAACTCGCAAACTTGCTTTTAGTTTGCGAGTTGGGGCAGGCATAGATTTTAATTTTAAATGCACAATCCATTGAGAGGTTATGGACAGTATAATATTTAAACCATTTTAAATTCATAAATGAGGACGGACGTAACTACCTGTCCCGTATTTGTACATCCCGCATCATTAAGTTAGTATCGGTTAAATTGGACAACTATACTTTTTCATATCCCTATTACTGCTATGTGATTTAAGATATATTTTCCTACTTTGATGCTACTAATTAGGCATTTGCGCCAGTTAGCCTAATTCAAAACATTCTAAATACCTACGATTTGGTTATTTATTTTAATCAAAGTTATTTATTTGAATGCTTAGATGTTGTATCGAAAGAGATAAATGATTTGTCAAGATAATCAAGGGTTAGGGAGTAATGTTGGACGTGTGTACAGGCGATGTACAGCTCGGTGATCCCGGGGCACGCCATGTCGGGCCACGTGACCGGGCAGATCCAGTTCCCGGCCTGGCTCGGAAAGAACTCGCGCCGGATCAAGATGCACCGCCTCTGCCAGGAGATCCATGCCCACACTAGGCTCAGGTAATTCCAAGCATACCATTCTGGATATCATTGTACACAGCAATTAAAAGGTGACACTGAGTTTAGTCTATACATACAAGCACGTCTCAACGAAGGTAGTACATTCATATTAGCCATGTCATTCGTGAAGGAATATCTATAGCCAGCAGCACAGTAGTTAATTGTTTTGAGTGCCATTCAAAACACTAAAATATTGTATATATATGCTGCAGTATTATAAATATTTAGGCCCTTGCTTTATTTATTTGATTAAACACACTTGTACTGTTTTTAATACGGCAATACGATGCCGCTGCCCCTTATATAAATACGCAGTAAATAAATGCATACAATTGTACGCAGTATATAAAGAAATTAAAATATATGGACAGAGTAAACTTAAATAAATATAGAGCACCGGCCCTTCTACTTATTAGTGGTACATGTTTACGGGAAGTTGCTAATTCCCATTTGGAAGATCAACTCAATAGGACCCTATAAAATATATGGTGCCTAACTAGCATCATGGCAAGTGATATCGTGTTATACTGCAAGTACAGGGAATATCTGAAAATTATTCATCAGACTTGGGCATAGTCATAGGGACCCTGGCAAGTTCTTAAAGTGATCCGGGTATACCCTTAAACTGCAGCTGGTAACCACCGGACGACGGGCAACACCTTCTAGAGCAATGGGTCATAATGCGATCGTGAACCCGTCTGCCAAGCGTGGTGACCACTCGTGGCGTATAGAGTGCCGACCTTAAAACAATTATGATGGCCTTTCAGCACATCAGGTTCCAAGTCATCGATCTTCCTGGACTACTGCATGTACCTGCGCGACGCCATAGTGTCGCCGCTCGTCAGGGACAAGACTGACGGCATCACGCGGGCCCTGGAAGTGCTGGAGGCCTACCATCTGTTGAGAGACGATTTGGAATCCTTGACGGAAATGTCACTATGGCCTGGCCAGAGGAATCCAATGATTCTAATAGATTCAAAGGTATAACACGGTCACACTAAGTTTACTACAATTCATAGATATAACATTCCAACGACCCGCCCTCCTCGATGCGACATGCGATCAGGAACCGTTTTAGTTGCGGAACATACGTAGTAAAGGTAAAACTATAGTTAACAAATAAAGGTAAGCAAGCAGCATAACATAAAGGTATCCTTCACAGACCTTTATTGTAAAACGGTAAGCCGGTATCATTTCGGTTGAGGGTGGCGACAACAGGGACAGTGGGGAGCGGTGTGTGGAGTGGTAATAAAGCTCTAAGTACCTCTGTGAAAAAGGATGGGATATCGAAAATAAAGCGGTACATTTATATTCCCCTGCCAAAACGACGCCGTAGCGGTATGGTTTTATAGTGACAGCAACGGCAATTTATCACTGCGGTTTTATTTTACGATAGCTGTTGCTAAGCGCCTAAGGCGCATGGAAAGGATATGATGGATACATTCGCAGCCAGCGGCGGGCATAGTTTCTTTAGCTCAGATGGCAAAGCGACAGGCTTCATGTATCCCGGAAACGCCAGTTCAGGTCTCGTCCAAGGCAGACTATTTTTTTACTTTTTCCTTTATTTCTAAACATATGCAGACCTTTCTGCTTAATAAATTATTTACATTCTGCAGTAAAGTACTATTATTAATAGAAGACATTCTAGTGTTGTATGAATATTAGACAAACAATTGGTTTATTGCATCAGTATGACTAATGTAGGACGCTGTGGATTTGATCATACATTTTGTATCATCATGAGCACCCCGCGCGCATGCGCCACCCTATTGCCAAGAAGCGTGTTTATCTAAACGTAAATTAACCTCGAGATGGCTTTAAAAAACAGGCCAAGTGCGAATCGGACTCGCGCTTTAAGGAGTCGACGTTACTCCTAAGTAGTCGTTTCGTTCACTTCAGAGAATGGTGTTTACCAATATAATGAAAATGTTAATTTGACTATGAATTAATATTTTAAATTAACCATTAAAGAAGCATGAATAAAAAAATTTGGAGGTTTAATTATCTTGGAAACATTCCAACGGTCTAATTGTTCCAATTTTCCCTTTGTTAAGATATATTGTATCTATTTAAGTATTTAACTCAATATTCTTAGAATTTCTAACATCGTAATTCTTATTGCGGATCAGGTAAAAGCGGCAATGACCCGCACGTATAACAAGAAAGCCATGGCGCTGCCATATGCGCCGGGAGCCGTACGGCGCGCGCGGGCCGACGCTGGCGCCCACGGCGCTGCTGCAGAGGAAGACCCCGAGGCCGACGTCGACGAACAACAAGAAGACAGTGACCCCGAGAATGACCAACTCATCAAGGTGCATATCAATATTCGAATACTGATTAAGTTTACATACAAGTAACCTTATATTTAGCTATAGTTTATAGCTTTATTTTTAGCTCTTATGGACAATTTTCGTCTATTGTTAGAAAAACCTCAATTGCTACTGTATTTACTACAATTCCCTACGATTACTGAGTGCCGGCGTAAGAAAGGCGCCTTATCGGAAACCGCTCTTATTGTTAGACGGATTTATTTATTATACCTGACGGCTCTATGTTATGCGCAATCAAGACATACTCGAGTGTAATTTTTGCCCACGTGGGTATGTCACGACTCAAGCTGCTTCAGGTTATTGAGAACCGAGCCTGAGTCGAATCTCAGTTTGCACCACTACTCGGGGCTTAACTCCTTGTATGATTTCTTTAAGCAGGGTTAGGCGTTACTTGGGAAGGTTGTGAGCTGCACTTCCGTTCCTCTCTCGGTAGTGACATCGCGTCCGGCGGCCTAGTTGCATTATCTCGGAACCGACGACGCAATCACAGCGACCTACGCAAGATGGGGCGGTGTGCGTGCGCCGTCCTCGCCGAGACTTCCAGATCGCGCGACACCGCCACATTCAGTCCCTTGTCAACCCTGTACCGCCACGTACCGGATAGTCATTCTGACAACGGTTGGGCCTAGCCGAGTTTCTTGCTGGAGTCTTCTCAACGGGTTAGGGTTAGCGAGCCAGCGACAAAACTCACATTACTTCGATACCGTCACAACACCACTCAGATTCGGTTGAGACCGCCTCAACCAATCTCGGTGGAAACGTAAACCCAGTAGTATTCCTGTAGTACAAATCAAGTCTGGTGCGGAAGGGCCCTGGATTTTCCTCAGGCTACCTTCTCCCACACAGTCCGATCGCTCTAATAAGTCGAACGATTTATAGAACCTAAGTCAGGTTAAAACAAAATTTAGTAGTATTCTGGTTTTTTGGTAAATTATTTTTTAAGTCTCATTTCATTAACTTAGTTTGGATAGCTACTAACTTAAATCAGTTAAATTGTTTTTATTTTATTTTATTGGTAACATAGGTATTATTTATTTTACGCCATAAATACGATTCTCAGCATACAGTTGTTATGCGACAAAATATTAGGACTAAAATAAAAATGCATTTTCGTGATTGATTTCAGAAGAAGAAGAGCAATGAGAAGCCTGGTGTTAAAAAGGACGAAGCCGGCACCAGTAAGAACAAGCCCAGTTCTAGCAAAGGCAAAGGGAAGAAGAAATAGTTGCTCACTGGAACCACTCTGTGAAACGTACCCCACCCACCTCGTCACCCATTCCACTGATGTTTTATATATTTATACAGGATGTAAAGGAGCCCTGATTGCTCTGAGAGTTACAAAGTCAGAAACCACGTCGGTAAAATCATGTGCATGTCCTGAACATTATACAGCATCTGGATTGATGTCAGTGCTGAACTAATCCAATCTTTTCTGTTAATGTTCTCGATATTTATATATTCGCATGTAAATGAGTTTTAGCCTTAAGGTCACGAGTTGTACTTACAAGGCACTTAAGACAAATCCAGACCAAACTGTCTCGTTTTGATATCATTAAAAGGCCGTAACCGTATTTTTCAATATCGATCAACTTTTATTTTTATGTACTAATTCTCTAACCTGTAAGCACAGATTAAAATCTGGAAGGTGACCTATGGCCGGGTAGAGGCTAATGTACAGTTTTAGTCATAACTATGTCAATATTAGAACTTTATGGATAATTTGGTGACAATCAAACTGAGATAAAAATGCTATCCGCTCAATATTACTTCTTCGAGTGTCCCTAAAATTATCTTACAAATTATTTTCTTTCGTTATGCACATTTTTTTTTAGGATATGATCTATTTTTAACCCTTCTTTGCATGGTGATGGAAACTTCCATCATAATATTGTCCTGTTAATTAAAGGTAGTTTTGCGGGTTATTCATATTTATTTTAAGACTTTTATGTTTCAACAACAGTATAGCTTGAAATGGAACAAACCTGTGATTTAAAAAACAAAATTATGACATTTAACTTTTTATTCGCGGGCTCGCTGTTTCGCGCCATTAACGAAAATTGTTGATCTTGTATTCTGAATTTTGGACGATAATACTGTGAAAATAGTGATATTTGCGGCATAATTCATGTGTATCAGGTATGTAATTTAATATTATGTTACTTTTTGTGCATACATTTACGAAATTGGAAGGTAAAGTAACTCGAAAGTATGTGATGGAAATTTCCATCATTATGCAACAATGTCACTCGTAAAGTATGGCGAATCATTTATGAGCCAATGGCCAAGTGATCAAAGATTTACTCAGAAATGAACCTTATTAACAAGCGACAAAGTGGGACGTTTTACTAAACTCACTCACAAATATTGTGTAGCTCTTTTATAAGATAAATAAGAATAATTACATAACGACTATTTAACACATTCGCTGCCTCCCCCTCCAATAATGTATGGAATATACGCACATGTGCGTTGGTGGCAGTGAATGCGTTAATATATTTAGTATCTGCCTACCTATTGTACTATGCTTATGGTCAGAGTTTGCATAATGATGGAAATTTCCATCACATCAAAAAATATAAATATTATTTAAAAAACATACCTCAAATTTTTTTTTTTTTTTTACCGTAATGTGGAGGTCACCTGAAATTACCGTGATTTAAAAAAAAAAGTCATGCAAAGAAGGGTTAAATCTTTTTTTATAATAATTACAATGTTATAAAGACTACGAGTACTTACCTAGTTACTGCATTAAATCTAAAAAAAGTCCTTGAGGCATTGTATCAATGATGCTGGCGTCATTTCGTCGTTGTATCGCAAAGCTAATGCGTTGTGCGAGGAAGCCGCCAGCTCTTCGGTCACCAGTTACATCAACATATCTATTATATGAAATAAATTGAAAATCTATCTCATTTAAAGCACGGTATTCCAGGCCAATATACATATATAGATTTATCTTTGTTATCAATCATACAAATCAGGTTTCATTTTGTAGTTAGTAAGCTATGTTTATCCAAAACTAAGTTAATGTGAATAGCCGAACAAATTTGTCGTTGCCTATAGTTAATTTTAGTAGCGAACTTCAGTCTAGGACACACATTTCATTAGAGCGTATACTTAATGTAATATTGAAATAGCATTATCTGGTCGTTTCAAATAAACATATAAACGTTAGAGTACATTGAAAAAATAAATATAACACTTGGTTTAAATTATTGGGAGGCTTTCTGATAAATGAAGATTGTGAATGCAATGAATAAAAATATAGAAAATGGTTTCGTGTATGGATACATATGTAGCTGACACTGAGGCGAACATATATCAATGTTGGTGCAAATTTGATTCGGCAGTTCGGTACTAAATATTATCTATAATAATGTATAAAATGTTCATTTTTATCTGCAATAACATAGTGGGTCAGTGTTTTTGTAAATGTTTTTAGCAATTGATAATAGACTAGAAACTTAATACACAGCTTGCCTTTTATCAAATAGGGAAAGAGAAGAAGTTATGCGCCAGTCTGTACTTTAGAGAAACAGGAATACTATTACTTTGTTGCATCATATGGAGTCGAATTGAGACTGCTGACATGATGTGATATGAATAATTATGCATTATTTCCTAAGCAAATTGGTACTACTGGCCTACCCATTAAAAGATACCGCAAACACAATATACATATATTTTTAGAGAAGTTGGAAAATCGCATTAACCATGCACCTAGCAACAGCAAATATGGTTAACCTTGGTTGGAATATTTAAGTAGAGAGAGTAAAATAAAGGAACTAAGTTATAACTGCCTAACTCGATAACGCATTGAATGGTCACATCTTGTAATAAGTTACTGCTCTAATTATATACGAGGCCGTACTATGCTAACAAATTCAGCTGTCAGAATTCGAGACACATTTCAAAGACCGTAAATATTTTAATAGTAAATGTTTGATTCGTTACAAGTGCCGATGTTGATTTAGGAATATCTATCAAGCTGCCGGGCCCGGGCGACGGAAACGAGCATCCATATTGTAAACAAATTGCTATCGATCTTCGTCATTGTCCATTTTAAACCCGACCTGCGACAGCTTTTGGACTTTCGCGAATTTGTATTAATTTGTCTATTTGATAAATTTGTAATAAATCGTTAATGGCTGTCTTTGTTATTCATATTTATGTATCCTTGCTGGCACTATTTAAGCTTGTGTGTGACATATCGCATCAAGTAAGAAAGTAATCGTGAGTAACTCCAAATAGTAAAAAGTAAATCCTCCCAATATAATTACTCACGTATCACTGTCAGGTAAAATTACGAAGTCTATTTATTGTTGATCTGAATGACAATGTCAGTCTAAGACATTCTAACTACTTTCAATTGACAATATTATTTAATTAAGGCGGTTGATGAATGATAAACGGTAATTTACACTAATATTATAAAGGCGAAACTTGAGTGTGTATGTTTGTTCCTTCTTCACGTCTAAACGGCTGGAGCGATTTTAATAAAATTTGTTTTTTCCCTAATTAACGGCGGGGCACAGCTACTTGTTTATAAAATACTATTGGAAAACATCCTATGAGTGATTTGACGTCATCAGTGTATATTGTTCGACCCCCCGATAGTCCTTGAAGCTATAATCTAGATATACTCCAGTACTAATTACATTATTTCCCTTGAAATAATTCCGACATTCTAACGAAGTTATGAAACATAACAAACATTATCAATTCATAATTTATAACCACGCAAATAAAAATACCAGTTTTGCATAAAAATGTATACTATTGTGAAATTGTTTACTAAGCATAATAAATATATGTATCAATTATGACCATGAGCATATACCGCAAACAGGATTCAACTAATAAGTACTTAAAATCAATTACCACGGCCGATGCAGGTCTAGGTTTAACTCGAAAGAAAGCCAGTCGACTATACCTGCTACTATCACCGTGAAAGTATCACGTTTTGGTATCACAATGGAAGAGCCGCGCGGATTAAAGTGTCCGCATGTTCCGACACGAAACGATTAAAAAGAAATTAAATATCCACATCCAGCCAACCGCAACAGTTTTAAGAGCAGATACAAAACGAGTTTATGCAAAGGTAATCGAATCATAATGACCGTGCACCGCTAATAATAGTCCAGTAAACATACATATTGAGGTGGTCAGTACAAGTTTCCTCATTTCATCCGAGATGAACTTCCGGATCGCCCTTGCGGTGTTTGCTGCTCTGTTCATCGCACATTGTGCTAGCGAGACTCTGACGGCTAAACAAGAACAAGATGTGATAAAATATATCGGTAAGTCTTCTTTTGTGGTATCACTCTCAGCGAACGGAAATATTCTTATACAGGCTGATTTCCGGGTCGTGATCCAGACCCAGTTAATGGAACTTAGTATCTGGTCAATATTATCTTAAGATGGTATTGATCAAAACAGCGTTAATTACCGTTTCTTATTATTTTAATAAAATAATCTTTATCTAATCCAATCATGGCCATCCTATGCCTTGACCAATGTGTAGGTATGCAATTTTTTTTCTACTTACCATCCGAAAAATAATTACCATTAAATATAAATCCTGAGTCATGCCTTGTTCTCTTGCTCCACGACCCCGTGATCACCCTGTATATGCATATAGGGGCTGTCTGTTAATATAATTATAATTGATATATTTTATCTGTTTGCGGTTGCTTCAATTGCTGACTGATACGCCAGCGATAGTTCGTTCATAAGTTGGGGTTTTGTGTTTAGAAAGTTGATTGAAAACCGCACACGTTTCCTAGGACTTAACAATTTTTTTTTTATTAATTTGATTTTCAATCGCTAGTAAGGCCACCTTATACTGAAAAAGAATTATTTTTACCTATAAATTTAACACATATTCCAAATAATGGGATTTCATTACTGGCCACCTCACACTAAAATTAATTCTAATCGCCTGTCAAACAGAGATAATTCTTAATATAATGTGGCCAGTTATTGAAGGGTGGCCGGTTACTAGCGAATTACCCTATCTTGTTGTTACATTTATGTATACGATATGCTGTTAATTAGCATATAAATAATAATATACACATAACCACTACCTATGTGTGAACAGTCGCCATCAGATAAATGATCTGTGGAGGTGGTCATAAATATCTGAACAACGCCTCTAGCCTCTATCGTTAAGGCGTTAAAGTGCATGTTTAGATATTTGTGACCTCATTCACCGCTCATTTACAATCTCTTTATTTCCAGAAAACCAAATAAATAACTTTGATGTTCACGATGAAGATAGCCTAAATAAAGCTCTATACAAAATTTCAGATTTGTTTAAACCTTATCTGAAACACGGTAAGATTCAATTACATTGAATTTATAACTAAAAGCAAAACGTATTATTTTTTTCTATCTTTAGTAATAAGGTAACAAATCCTTAATATTCAATATTATGTGATATTCTAAATTTCTCATAGATCAGTTCAAGAAGTCGTAAATTGCTTCAAATGTGGAATTACTAACAACTACATTATGTATTTGCTAATGTCATTGTTTATTTTCAGGCATAAAATTATGGAATATACCTGTACTGGATCCGTTATTTTTGAAAACTGTAAAGATATCACAAAACGAGGGTGGAAATAATTTGAAAGCCGAATTTAATTCTGTTTGGGTTTATGGTTTATCTGACTACACGATCGAGTACATTCGGTAATTTAATTGGCCTTATATTTTCCGAAAACACTTCCGCGGGATTCTTAACTCCGTATTTTCGGTTGTTGTCACGCGACTGTTGCACCATAATTTCAGCTATATTAAGTACCTGTTCCGAATTCGGAAAAGAGTCTATTAAAGAGCCGTCACGAACGCCGAACGAACGACGAGTTGAGACGTATTTACATATGTAAATACGTCTCAACTCGTCGTTCGTTCGGTTTTCAGCGTGTCAAGCCAAGTTCAAGCAAAGGAACTGTAGCTGTAGGAAGCAAAGGAATAGCCAGCGCCGAGTGTAATATTACACAATACACGAACCCCTTGGGCACTGGTCCCACCTCGAGCTAGTAAGCTATGAGCTATTTTATTTACACGGGAGCGATTATCTTTTGTTCTTTGAAATAGCTGATAGCTCATAGCTTACTAGCTTGCGATGGGACCAGTGCCTTGGTGCCAATTTTGACCCTTCTATAACTTAAAATCTCTTTAACGTAAATACATAAAACTACGCGTGTTTAAGTACTTCAAGTGGCCAAGTCAAATGTAAATTACTTTTACGTCACACTGGGTGGTAAGAGAGATTTACCACCCTAGGGCGCGACGGAAAATCTCACTTTACACCCAGATGAAGACGTAAAAATATGTACGCACCACGGCCGGTAATAAAGAAGGCATCAGATCGCTTGTTTATGGCCCTCCCGTCCGGTTCCGTTTTTTTGTTTAATAACAGCAATTGTTATACGTATCCAATAAAGCAAAGAAATTTAATACTTGTTCATAATGTTATTTTGTTCCTATAAATACATAGTTGGATTTTGCATAGAACTTAATTGGCACTCATTTAGATCTCCATTCTTGTTGCGGTGAAGCCCACAGCCAAGCATAATTTTTGGATTGAACTGGGCTCTCTTTTTTTACATTTATGTCTTTGGTGTGATATACTTTTACCATGAACATTGACGATCGATCGTCGCGATAAAGCAGCGGCGCTACCGCGAAAATCGATATTCGTAAATTTCGGACGATTGCCTCTGTCACCCGCATGTGTCTTAATTGGAGTAAAACAGAAAGGTGCTCGAAATATACGAACTTCGATGTTCGCTGTATCGCCTCAGGAGATCCCATAAATTTGTATTGTTTAGAGTCAATAATAAGTTAACGTCCACGATATTGCATCAACGGTAACCTACTTTCTATATAGCAAGTATAAACTTTATATTTTTTTCATTTTTCAGGGCACATCCTGCTAAGTACTCTTTCGATGTGAAGCTAAAATTTCCCGGTTTAAAAATGCTAGGAAATTACGATATCGACGGCAAACTTCTTATTCTAGAATTAAAGGATCATGGCCCGTTTACCGCAAATTTAAGTGAGTTCACTAGTGCTTTCAAACTAAGTTTATGCAGCTATCTAACGATAAGGTTTTAAAGTCTTCGGTTTGTACAGTCGCCATTAAATATATAGGAGCAGCCAAGGTACTCAACAGTATCAGAGCATGCAGTTTGTCGCCTCGATAATAGGGGCGTTGTTCCGATATACCGATCTGATGGCAACTGCGGCGCTACCGCGAATAACGATAATCGTAAATTTCGGACGATTGTCTCTGTCACTCTTATGACGCCTTAATTGGAATAAAAGAGAAATATCGTTTTTCGCGGTAGCGCCGCTGTACCTAAGTATAAGTAGATAGATGTTTGGATGGACAATTGGACAGGGAATGAAGATATAAGCACCTGAGTTTAGAAGTTGTTGGAAAAAAACTACATAAATAATGTATGGACTGTAGTTAAGAAAGGATGTAAAGGAATAATTAGATGATAATAATATATCTTCAAGTAATTCATCTAGTACACTTTTACATGGTTTCTTAAGTAATTGTTTCATTCATGCTATCTTATTTTTACAAATTACGTTCATATTGACGACGACCTGACTTAAAATTACTGACATCATGTAGACAGCACTAGCCTATGTTCTAGCGAGGATAGTTTAACTAACTTACTATACTATCTTGAAAAACTAGCCTCGCGTATTCCGGGCATTACATTTTGTTTGCCCGCGCCTTTATTTTCTTATGATGCTATGATCGCTTAAGGAACCGAAAGTGCGCAAGTTTAAGCATACTGCTCGCGCAAATAGATCGCATTATTACTTGTTGTAGACATACGCACGGACTGCAGAAGCACACATGAGTGCCTTCAAAATCAAGTTAATTAAATATGTAGAAATATCACAAATACTTATATGAATTTATTACAGCTGATGTTGATGCCATTGTTGAAAGCAAGTTTACTATCAAAAACGGCCATCTTCTGCTTTCTGATTCAAAAACGGATTTTGCTGTCAAAAATATGAAATTTCATCTAGAGAATTTGCTTAAAGGATCTCCCGTTGGTATGTATGAATATTATAGAATTATATTAGAACTAAACCAACATCTATGCTGGCGAAAGAATTGATCATTGGTGTATAAAATAGTTGCATGCAAGTCTTATAATGGTTTATTTTATCTCATTGCTGCATTCCATTTGTTTGCTGTGTGATTACAATTAGGAGTGGTATGTAAATAGCAAAACCAAAAAAAGATTGTAAATGTGAAACCATGGATACTAAAAATGGGTATCTAGTTATTTGCCTTAGAATTTGTTGCTTGTGTAATATGTACCTAACCTAAAACTTGGTTTGTTTTAGGCGAATCTATCAATGAATCCCTGAACCGGAATGTGAATGAATTGGTGCGCGACCTAAAGCCATCATTTGTTCGAGAAATCAACAGGATCATTGTGCGCACCTTAAATCGTAGTGTAGAGAATCTGCCCTTAGCTAAGTGGCAAGCAGCAATTAAATAACCCTGCTGTATAGATAAATATATATATCATATTGTTATCTGCACTAATAAACAAATTAGATTTCCTTTACAGTTCTTGTCCTTCTTATTCTTGTTCCTTCAGTGTTACATTTATTATACCTACATGTCAAAAAATTATTTACAGTTATTGTTTCTTTCCATTGTGCCATTAAGCTTAAAATAAACTGTGGCCATAAATGGAGAATAATGAATATGTCTTTGAATTATCTGGTTGCACTAATAGCAGTGGTAGTTAGCTGTGGGACATTGCCTATACCAGTGGATAAAGTAAAAAGTAGTAGTTTATCTTCAACCAATCTGCAAAAACTGTCAGTATAGTGAAGGATAGTCCAACGAATCTGTGATGTGGAAATAAACTACTAATTTCAAGCTTTACTAGTACAAAACAAAATCAAAATTTTACAGAATCAAACTTTATTACATAATTGCAGCTAGTTCAACACTATTGCCTTTCACGAAGATCTTCCTCAAACACTCAATCCTTGCGAATTAACTTAGCTTTAGGGTCATCAGGTCTCATCACTACGTAGGTACTCTTGTATCTTCTATTATCTCCATCGTTTTTCACGTAATTATAACATCCTATCGTAGCCAAACCCACTCCCACTAAGGCCACTCCAGTAGAAGCCAATATCTCTGGAATCTCGTTCCATCCCTGCTGAAGAAGTTGCCCAAGGGAACGTCTTGATGCAGCAGCAGCCATTAGTATTTGTGTTCGTCGAATTTATCTTAATTTCGTACACTGTGTGAACTAAAGCACAAAAGCTTACCTTTTAATAGACTGTCAGTGTCAAATAAACCATAACCTTAATTTTTTTTTTTTTTTTTTTTTTTTTTTTGTCCATCTGGACAGGCTAAAGCTCTAAGCCATACTGCCTTGTCATAAGTAGTTTGTTTTCTTTTTCATAAGTTCAATCCGGTCAACGTCTTCAGTAAGTACTATTCATATTAGGTCAAATCCGAGTTCAATGTCTTCAGTTACTTTTATTTTCTTATACAATTTCAGTATGTATGTATCATCCATTAATTAAGTCAAAACCGTACGTTCAATCTCATAATCCAGTTTAATTATTGTCCTTTCCAAACAGTACAATCCTGAAATATTCTAGTAGCGATATTTAGATTTATTTTAAATATATACAATTTACATTTATATGTTATCTGCATTAAGAACCTAAAATTAAAAAATTGTATTAAAATATTTACAACTTATTTATGGTGTTATGTACAAATTTATACAAAGACATATACGTGGTAGGCTCTCTTAGCAAATCTGGTACTGACAGCGGGATTATATTAGATGCCTCATAAATATTAAGCAGCTCATCCATCAGCACAAGGCGCTGAATGCCGAAGGACGGGCAAACGAAAATGATGTGGTCGAGAGACTGAACTTCATTCATTTGACAACGATCACAATAAGGAGAAGAAACTATATTTTTCGATGAAGATGAAAATTTAGGCAATAATGACCAATGCGCATTCGATTGATTATAGTATAGAAATTTCTATGAACAAAATGTTTAAGCTTGCAGAACCATGGCGTACTATTAACAGGAACGTCTAACAAAGAATATATATGAGCTTTATTTTCAACTTCTCTACAAAAATACCAATGTTTTCCCCAATTACTAATCATGCGCTTTTAAGATTAGATATCATATCCGTATACGGCAAAGCGACATCCAACTCCTTGATGGTTAAACTTGAGCATGAATCAGAAATATTAACAATGGTTCTGGCTAAAAATCTGCATTTTCATTACCTAAGACTCCTATATGCGAAGGTACCCAAACGAATTGTACTACAGTGTCAGTTAAGGATAACTTCCACCATAATTCTTTAATAGTAAAAATCAGGTAGTTAATGTTAGCATTCATTTTGTTACTTGACAAACTTTTTAAGACACTCATACTATCACTGACTATTACCCAATTTTTGTTCAACTGATTTCTTTCCATAATATGTTTTAAAGCAAAAGGATGGCTGTTGCTTCAGCAGTGAAGATGCTAGCATATTTATTAATTTTGTATCCCACTCCCTTATTGATTTCGGTCTGGTAAATTGCAAATGATACAGCATCATTATTTTTGGACCCATCAGTATAAATAAATTTATAATTAGTCCATTCTGACAATAACAGATAAACTTCCTCCTTAGAAGACAAGCTTGAATCAATTACAATATTCATTGCGGCATATTTACTTTGGAATGTGCCTGCATAACAAGGAAGAACATCATCGTTCAAATGTATATTAAACTCTTCAAGAGAATGAAAAAGCAAGAAAAATCTTGCAAAATAAACATATGTTGCTTATAAGGAGCAGATTGAGAAGCAATTAAATTGGTAAGAAGATCATTATTAGGCAAACTATGAAGCTTCAAGATAAATCTTTCTTTCAAATAACGGAATCGAACACTAATGGGTGGCAGTTTTGTTTCGATTTGCAAAGCAGCAATAGGACTAGTTTTAAAGGCACCTAGTATTGTGCGCATACATTTATTTTGTATTTTGTCCAAACTATTCACTAATTTACTATCTCCAGCAAAACAAAGAAAACCATATTCAAAGTGACTACGAACGAGAGATTTGTATAACACTAACAATATTTTGGGATCTGCTCCCCAAGTAGTCCCGCAAACAGATTTTAATACATTATAAGCCTTGTTTGCTTTTGTTGTTATATTATTAATGTATTTTGTCCATGAGAGTTTTGGAGTAAAAGTTACACCCAAAAATTTTACTTCACTATATATAGGCAATGGAATTCTGTTATACAAAATATTAGGTGTAGCTACACATTTACGACCGAAAATGAAGACTTTTGATTTAGTAGGATTAACATCTAAATTAAGGTATGAAAAGTATTTATATAAACTGGAAAGTGCGTTATTTACAGTAGAAGCTAATTGACTTAAATCCATTCCAGATGTATAAACTACTAAGTCATCTGCATATTGTAAGTTTTTACATTCGATCCCAAAATAAGATTCAATCGTCTAATATATAAGATAAATATTAATGGAGACAGAATTCCTCCTTGACATACTCCTAACGACGAGCATCTTGGACCATATAAATGATTATTAAATTTAACAAATACTTTTCTATTGGTCAAAAATGCTTGTATCCAGTTTATTAATTGCCCAGGTATCCCTATCACTGACAACTCGTTACAAAGAACCGAAATATTAACACTGTTAAAAGCACCAGCAATATCAAAGAAAACGCATAAAAGATATTGATTATTATACAGACTGTGTTGAGCATCTAATACTAGCTGACAAATGCTTTCACGAGAAGACCGACCTCTGCGAAAACCAAATTGGTTGTAAGGTAAAAGACCATTTTGTTCTACATAAAATTCTAGGCGTTGTTTTAAAAGCTGTTCAAATATCTTTCCAATACAAGACGTAAGAGCTATGGGTCGATACGAATCCGGCAACAATTTATCTTTACCAGGTTTTAAAACTGGAACCAAACAATCAGTTTTCCATTCCTCAGGTATAAAGTTTTCCTTCCACATACGATTAAGTAAGTTTAAAAAGATTATGAGACAATTTGGGGTTAATTTTTAAAAGTATATATGGAATCCCATCTAGACCATGGGATGTATCTCTTCTAGAAAACAACGCAGAATGGAGTTCTTGATACGAAAATGGATCAGTCAAATAATTATTTCCAATATTATCAGTTTTATTATAATTTAACGGCTCATTCAAAACAAAGTCAGGAGTGTATTTACATATAAAATCTGGAATCCAACTATCATCAAGAGAATTATTAAGAGTAAATGATTTATTAAATTTACGCATGTACTTCCATACCAATGACAATGAGGTACATCTATTAAATGAGTTGCACAATTCCATCCAGCTGTTGGTTTTTTCTGTTTTAAGTATTAGTTTTTAAAGCTCGCAATCTCTTAAATTCAATATAATTATCCTCAGAAGGGTTGTTTTTAAAATATATATAAGCATTCTTTGAGTTTTGAACAGCTTCTGAACACTTTGAGTTCCACCAGGGTAAACTAGGACACTTAGAATGTTTTGGTAAACAAGGTTTAGCAATATTATTACATTTATTAGTGGAGGTAGACTGTGGAATTGACTGTTCAGCAACAGAATGTATTATGTTACAAAACAAATTGTAGGATTCTGGTGGAGACATAGCATTAAAGTCAATATTTTTAAATTTGAATCCATTAATTGACTATATATTTTCCAATTAACTAATTTGTAATTATGCTGAAATGGTAAATGTACATTATTGCATTGTATATTATTCTGTAGATTACTTTCATTTCCAACAACCAAATTTATAATTACAGGCAAGTGATAACTGCTACCCAGAGGATAATCATAAACAGACCAATCACATGAAAGTGCCAAAGATGGAGAAACTAAAGTTAAATCAAGAGCATTAGCTCGCCAAGATGAAGAACCAATTGTAGTGGGACTGCCATTATTCAAAAGAACAAGATCATTTTCATCAATAACATCTAAAACATCCTTACCTCGAGGCAGGGTGTCGACACATCCCCAAGACATGTGATGAGCATTAAAATCGCCTCCAAATATCATAGGTTTAGGAATGGACTTAAGCAAAACGTCTAGATTATTTTTATTAAATGGTGGATTTGTATTCGCTGGACTGCTATAAATAACGCAACTTAATTCATTGTTATTAATTTTGATTTTAACACAAAAATTTTGTAAAGAACTATCAAAATGAGTTGTAATTTGAGAATGTGTTATAATATTATGAATTAAAATTGCAACACCATTGTGGTTGTTCCCACAATCATTTCTAATAATATTGTACCCTTTGATAGAAAAATTGATGTGGTTTCAACCATGTTTCAGAGATTATGGCAATATGTATGTTGTTATCATATAAAAATTTTGTTAAAACTAGCCTATTACTAATTAAACTTTGAGCATTCCATTGCACTATATGTAATGTATCCATAAAAAGGTTAAGGTGTTTTTTCTTAAAAGTGTTATCTAAAATTTCTCTAATGCTTTTAGAATTTTTGGCACATCAGGTTTTGAACATATTTCAAGCATTGCTTCAACTAATAAATTCATAAATTTGTCAGATTTAATTAAATTGGATATTTGAGTATCAATGTATTTTGAATTTAGCTGTGGAAATTGAGCTGCACTAAAAAGATCAGAATATCTTGCATTTTTGCTTTTATTTTGTTTTCTTCTAGTTTTTGTTTTTAAGTGGACATGTGGTAGAAATTGCAATATGGTCACCGCCACAGTTAGCACATTGAGTTTTGGACTTGTCACATTGTTTAAAATTATGGTTGCCTGAGCAAATTGAGCAAGTTTCATTGTTTTACAAAATTTAGCAATGTGGTTGAATTTCATGCACTTCAGGCACTGTTTAACAGGAGGAACATAAACTCCTACCTCATGTCTCCAGTGGTCTAAAGTAACATACTCGGGAGCTGCGTTGAAGCAAATGTAACAGCAACTGTCTGTGTTGGAAGAAAGGAAACGACACCTTGAGCGTCTTTTACCCGTCGCATGAAACGTCTCACACTAATAACTTTTTACTAGAAGCAATAAGCTGAAAGATTTTTTATTGGAATAATCGCAAGGTACAGATGTGAGAACCCCAGTGGCTTCTGTTTCGGCAGCCGGTATTGAACCAACCATCCTCAATTCGTTTAGGAGCTTTTCGTTCTTAAGAAAAACATTAGCGTTGTTAGGGAGGTCGAAAGTTATACCAATTTTGAATGCATTAATTGACCTCAGATGCATTACACCTGAAACACAATGTTTTCTGATGCCATTAGATATGGCCAACCTATCCTTATCTGTAATTTTAGTGTTATCTTCTTCGCGATTGAGGAAGACAATAAAATCTTTCTTCTGCGAGTTTTCGTCATAAAATCTGTTATAATTTCCTGCTTTATAAGGTGTGTACTTATCCTTTTCTCTTTTCTTCGCTAGTGGACGATCATTATTTTCAGCATCAGAATATGAAGTCGTCGATGATGATGAAGAAGGTAAGTCCTGATCTATTCCTTCTGTAAGAGACTCACCCGTAACTCGCGATCGTTTACGGCCGCTACGCCCCGTGCGCTTCCCCATTATGGGGAAACGCACTAACGTAATATGTACAAAACTAACACTATATAGACTATTTTACATAAGAAATATACAAAGAAATGTACAAATCTAGAATTTAAAACTAATTTACAAAATTTAATTTCAAAAGCGCGCCTATTCTTTTTAACGTTCCCGCCAAAAAACATCCCATAACCTTAATCCGAGCATAACCTTTTCATTTGACAATTGACATTGCGGTGTACGTTCAAAAACTGAGATAACAAGTAATGAAAAGAAAACTAAAAACATATATTTTATTTAATGCGCTTCGTGTGCCCTTCCTTCACTATCTTGCCCATAGATATTATAATATAAAAAATCCTTGGTTTTATCATGTCACAGCATTTTTTTATTTACTAAGCAAAATAGTGACAGAAAAAAGTCAGGTAAACGAAAAAACATTGTTAAATGGTAGTAAATCTATTTTGCTCTTAATATATCTGCAATTAATTTATAATGCCTGAGTCTAAAGAAATTGGTCCTCAAGTGAGATTTCGTAATACGTTATTTGGTCTTTTTAAAAGAGGTTGGTGGGAGATTCCTGAAATAATGGGTTCTACAGCTCTAGCGTTGGTGGGAATCGGTTTCGCCGTTGCTGGCGTGTACAATTATATTAAAAACGATGGTGCAAATAGCGAATACAAGAAAATGTACACAATAATGCGCCCTGGAGACCCTAGAGAATGTCGATTGAAAAATCCAGTGTATACAAAGTTTGACTGCTAATTCATTATTTATAGCATTATTGTAATAAACAATTTTTGATTGTCCATTGCTGTATTATGTAGTTGCTGTCAAAAATGACATTTTTTACATTCCTTAAATTGCTATTTAAATTAAAGCTTGTAATGAACAATAAATCAAACATTGCTTCAATCAAGAATATATGAAATTAAGTACTGCTTTTATAACGGCAACCCAACCGTACAGTGCCCAGAATATGAGCTCATAGCAGGCCTGGTACAGTCGCCATCAGATATATCGGAGCTGTGGAGGTGGTCATAAATAACATGCACTTTGCCGCCTTGACAATAGAGACGTTGTTCCGATATTTGAATATTTGTGACCAGCTCCACAGCTGCGATGTATCTGATGGCGACTGTACCGCGATTGTTGAAGTTCGTATATTTCGGGCATCTTTCTCTTTTACTGCAATTAAGACGTCATGAGAGTGACACAGACAAGTGTCCGAAATTTACGAATATCGTCTTTCGCGGCCGCAACGTAGGTCTACCGCAAAACATGGCAGAATCATTCAAAAGCTACGACGCGACGCCAATAAATAAATGGTCGGTGTCTGTACATTGATCGACTTAATAGATGATGCGAATAGAAATAATAAATTACGGTGCCAAACGCGTAGTTCTAAGATGGTTCAAAGAAACCCTAATGCCTTCTACATATTCAATAGTAGTTCACTGAACGAAGGAAAATGAGGAGAAAAAAATCGTGTAGTTAATCTCGAATTTTGATGTAGTTTTAGGAAATAGTATTTTAAACCACGTACTTTAAGTACTAGTGGGTGGGGGTGAAGCTAATGCGTGGAGGAGGGTGTAAAGGTCCCTTTTTTGAGTTTTTCGTATACAACTCGTAAACTGTGGGCTGCAGCAAAAAATGTTCTTAGACACCATAATATTCTCTACAAGCAAAGCATATACATTTTTTTTCTGGGATAAAATATTTCCTAATGCTACCGCCACACATTCGCACGAGTAGCGAGGCGAATAACGAGGCGAAACACGAGCACGCATGTTTACGCGGACGTCTAGCTATTCCTCTCGTCCCTCGCATCGTGTTTTTGTATAGGCAAAGTTGCGTCGAACGTTTCGACGAATAGCGAGGCGAGTGATGAGTTAGCATGTCTAAACGCGGAGTAACACGATGAAAAAAAATAAACCGATTTCTTAATGCTGCCGCCACACATTTGCGCGAGTAGCAAGGCGAATGCACGAATGGCGAGGCGAAACGCGAGCACGCATGTGTACGCGGACGTCTCGCTATTCCTCTCGTCCCTCGCATCGCGTTTTTGTATAGTCAAAGCATAGATATACTAAAATTTCCTTGAGGCAAAGTCTCGTCGAACGTTTCGACGAACAGATGACTCTCATTACTCCGCGTTTAGACATGTTGGCTCGTCACTCGCCTCGCTATTCGACGAAACGTTCGACGAGACTTTGCCCATACAAAAACGCGATGCGAGCGACGAGAGGAATGGCAAGACGTCCGCGTACACATGCGTGCTCGCGTCTCGCCTCGCCATTCGCCTCGCTACTAGCGCGAATGTGTGGCGGCAGCATTACAGGTGACGTTAAGTGAGCTTTTGTGTGTCAGACATTCAAAAGCTCGAAATTCCAACGTGGACCTTCAATAGGAACACACACATTTTAGTGGTAGCGCTGCTGCTGTCACTTATTCAAATTGTTCGTGGGTTATTAAAAGTATATTTTAAGTGGAAAACAATATTCGTAAATTTCGGGAATCTTTCTCTTTTACTCCAATTAAGGCGCCATGAGAGTGACAGAGACAATCGTCCAAAACTTAGATAGACGGACATTTAACTAGACGGAGCGTGCTAATAATAATACCACGATCGAAAAGGATGGTCTTATGTAAGTTTCCATAGGTATGGCAGAGACGGTGCTATTTTCGTCCGTCCTTGTCATAGTCTCGCATACTTTTGTTCCCCTCCAAACTGGACCCAGTGGACCCTTCAGAACTGTCAAAGTTGGAGGGGAACAAATAAATACAATTAGAGTTTTCTTGGATTTTCAAACAAAGTTGCGGTAATTAATACAGCATACACTAATATCTTTGTTATATAGAATGTCCTGTAAAGCAAAACTATAGTGAATTGTTACATTTTGGGCTGCAAAGGCCAAAATATCATTGTCTCATACAGGCGCTCGCGGATGCGTTCTCCAGTCATTATTCCTCCTAGCAATTAATACAACTTAAAATAAAAATGCTTAGTATTGGAACGTGTCCTACAGTCTTGTTCACACATTTGACATATTTGACGTCGATGACATTGAAAAAGGTCAATTGATAAGAATTACACAATTCTGAAATACCTACATGCCTTCAATTAACTGACAGTAGTTAGTCTTTCACTTCCTCAACCTCAGTTGTATCTCCGGGCGTTGTGGTGGCTGCTTGTGTTCTACGTATATCTTAAATATATTCAATATGACTTCCCGATTCCAAGTGGTCGAGCAGGGGCCACCGATTGAGGTGTTTCAGAAGAATAAATTGTTTATAGACGATACATTTCAAAACAAGGTGAACTTGACCATAGGCGGTACGTATGAATGATATATATTAATGTATAGTGACGGAAGGTATGACGGATTCATTATTTCGGTACCAGCTCTAAATGTATTATCTCATAGAGCTGTTACCGAAAGATACCAAATGATAAATTAAATAATATGATATAATATCTGCATAACCCCCTGCACGTTATGCAATTATCGAGATGTTCAACTTTATTTTAAATGTAAATAAATACACATATTTAATGTCACTGGAAATGTCCGTATGGCCATAGGTTGCATTAATTATGTATTTTGTTATATACTTGCATTCATTATAATAGTTACTGATTTAATAAATAAATTCATTGATATTACTTCTAAAAACATGTGATATTAGTATTCTGTGAATATTCACTTAAAATCTGAATAGATGCAGTTAAAGTTCTTATTTTATGTATGTTAATTAAATGTATTGACTTGGTAATATCCCCCACACATTAAAGAAAAGAAAACTAGTTATATGGCCATTACACAATCTCACTCTAATATTAACAAAGCGGAGCAAACACATACTTCTCTAAATTTTATTGGCAATATTGTAGTCTATTATCAGGGTATGATTTCTTTTTCAGCATATAGAGATGAAAATGGAAAGCCATGGGTACTTCCTGTTGTGCGCAAGGTGGAGAAACAGATGGCAGCTGACGAGACCTTGTTGCATGAATACCTGCCTGTGCTTGGTGAGTTACCATTCTGCCAATGAATGATGCTTAATTCTACTTAGTGGCATCCTGACTAGTTCTAAGATACACTCATATTTATGTATAGTTATGCTTTATAAGCATTATGTTTGTTTAGTTGTACTTCATGCAGAATTACCCAGCAGCAAGCAGCAGAATAAATATTTTCAGTTTTGAGTTTTTGCAGTTAGTTTTATACATGAAGCTACAGAGCTTATAGCTTGTTGAGCAACAGGTATTGTAAAACAGTTTTGAGAACATGCCAAACAATGGAGATGTTTATTATTTTACAAGTATTTATGTGGTCCCACATAAATAACTGTAGAGATGTAATGAGCTGCTGACATTACATCAGTAAAAAATAATTTAGTCAAACATGAAACTTTGCATGTTCAAGTCATCAGAAAATGACTTTAATCATTCCAATTGAAGCTATTAAGAGATCATTGCTCTAGATAACATCTGGACTGAATTTATTACATGGAAGCCTTATCAAAAATGAATAAATTCCTAACATAACTAAATTAAATTTGTTTTGATCAAGCTTAAGATATACTTAGACTAATTCGTTTTTTGTAAAATTTTCTATTCTCACTCAAATGGATATATATGACAGAGAGTAAGGAAAAGATTTGCACCAAAAGAATGATGGCAAGAGTAACTAGTAAAATTTGCAGGGCATACAGGACTTCTATATACAATACAACTAGTATTAGAACTTATCTAGACCATGTCAAGCCAAGTTCAAGCAAAGGAACTGGCTAGCCCGCGCTGACTGTAACATTATATGAACCACTTGGTGCCACTTTTGGCCCTACTATAACTCAAAACCTCTTTAACGAAAACACATAACACTACGTGTGTTTAATTATATCCATAAGGACATCTAGAAGCCCAAATTTAATGATGTTAGCTCAAACGGTTATAAAGATATGAAGATCAAAAAGTAGTAAATTTTAGCACTGACTGACTGACATATAGTACCTATATCTAACCTACTTCCAGCTCGGTAATTCTGTGTAAGCTTAGGAAAAAAATAGGGGGGGTTATATGGCCAAGTCAAATCTAAACTACTTTAAGAGCTTACATTTTTTTTTATAACAGCAATTGGTATAGGTATCCAATAAAGCAAAGAAATAGTTTTATACTTGTTTATAATGGAATTGTTCCTGTAAATACATATTTGGATTTTGCATAGAACATATCAGACTCATTTAGATCTCCATTTTTTTTGTTGCAAAGCCCACAGCTGAGCATAATTTTTGTATTGAACTTGGCTCTCCTTTTATACATTTATGTTTTTGGTGGGATATGTACATATTACTTGAAATGTTTGTAGCTCTATTCTCCTGTCATATTAAAGCCAGAGATAGATTAGGGGACAAATGTCCGGCGATAATTGTCGGCGATATATCAAACGAACTCAAGTCCGGCGACTTCGCCAGACACTCGCAGGCATAGTCATGGCTTGTCGGGCGATGTCCGGCTACGTCAATCTATGTCACCCGACGTCGCTGGCGATACGGGTTGCAGGACATTTGTTCCCTAGTCTATCCCTGGCTTAATGTTAGACTGTTTATATGGTTTTAAGTATTTTTCATATAAACCTGCTGTGCCTGCTTGATGAAAACCACATTAAAATCAGTTTAAAATATCTTTAGTTTATATTATATAAATGTAATGTTTTTTATTGTGTGCCAAAAAAATACGTACGGCTTAATTGAAAACATATATTCGAATAGCTCAGCCCAAATAAAACGAGAAAAAAATTGCGAGGAGTCCAATATCTAGTGTGTAAGACAAGGAGAAGACCCATAGTCACCTACTATTTTCTGCCTTACTGGGGGATTTATTCAGGAACCTTTATTGGAAAACATTTGGCATGTCTATTAACAGCTGGAGACTAAACTACTTGACATTTGCCGATAATGACAGAGTCCTGGTAACACACAACCTTACAAACAAAACAACAGCTTACAGAGGCACAATACTCGGACTTACCATAAATAAATCAAAAATAAAACATAATGATTAGGTAACAGAGAAGAAAAAACATAGTAGTAGATTATGGAAATATTGAATAGGAACAGAATTACACCTACCTAGGACAAATTATATCTTTCATAGATCAGACGACTTTAGAAGTAGAGAGAAGAGTATCTACTGCTAGGAAAATATCTGGTTGCTTAAGGAGATACTTAAGACACAGACGTTTTGTCTGGTTGCCCATAGGCTTCTCCCATTTTCCTCATGCGTCGCGGTCCAGACTCTGTCTCCTTTTTCTCCTGGAGGCCTAGAGGCCCCCGGCCGTCTACTTGAATTCGTCTTTCCATCTCATTTTCTGTCTATCGTCTTTTCTTCTTCCGTCTTTCGGGTCCCACACCGTAATGTCCTTTGGCCATTTTTTTTTGGCGTGGAAAATGTGGTTAGTCCATTTCCACTGAAGTTTTTTCATGGTATGGTTGAATGTCAATCGTTTTTGTGTTTTCCCTAATATCTGGAATAGATGAAATTCGTTCCTTTAGTTCAGTATAATAAAAAATAAATCTACCAGATTCACTCTATCTCTAAGTTTTATATTTAATATGCTTCACTCCATATTATTTTGACAGACCTGAAGAGCTTTTGAAGAGGTATAGAAAGAAGTATGATGAATGTCACATTAAAAATCACAAGAAAGCAGAAGAAATAAGATTAAAGACGAAAGTAGAAGACGTAATTAAGACAGTAATAAAGTTAAAATGGAGCTGGTTGAACATACCTATGACACGAGATAGAAACGAAAAATCGATCAAAATAATTACAGACTGGCTAATGCGACACGGTAACAGAAAAAGAGGTAGATGTTTAAAAGATAGATGGTGACATTAAGTCTATAGGCGGCGCCACATGGACCAGTAAAGCCATTAATAGAAAAAAGAGCTAAATTTTGTCGTATGAAATGAAACCTTTATCCTCAATGACCTTCAATAAAATACTAACGATAAGCAATCTTAGTTAATATCGAAGAACAGTAATCTAGTTTTAAAACGATTTTATCTATGTAGTCCTATGACATGTTGGTTAATGCTTATTTCTGTAGATCTTTGTTCGCTAACTTACCTCGTCATTCTGGTACCATTTTTTTTATGTAGCAGGACTGATAGCTCTTTGTCATGTTAATATACTCGTACTAATCTGAAAAGTACTCGTATGAGCTAGCTGTTACCACACTAAGAGTTGAGTAGTGACATTTACAATTTAGGTATTGTTCAGTACGTCCCTTGTATGTAACACGCTTACGGTGACGACATTAGTAAAAGACATCGGCCCGCCAACCGGGAAGCCATCCGTAATCGATTTTTTTTTATTTGAAATTCATTAATACTTATTCAAGCAAGTGTTTTTGTTTATTTATTTTTAGTAACAAAACATAAATTTTAGTTTATGGCAACAACCTAACTATAAGTTGCTAACTACCAAGTAACATGTATGTTGTTTAGTCTTCATCGCCGATATCCTTTACTAATGTCGTCACCGTAAGTGTGTTACGTATGTACATGGTACGTACTGAACAATACTTATATTTTCACACTGTTCCACCTTTGTTAATTACCATGAAACTTACATATTATGTAGATAGATAGTTGGTTAATATTTAGTACAAAAAAATGGTGATAGTACGACGAGCCTGAATTGTTATACAGGCTGTTTTATTTTTTAATTAGTTATTTTTCTAGGAAAACAAATAAGTAGAGAGCTCATTATTATTTTTTTTTTTTTATTGATCACATAGGGGCAAGTGCTCAACCTGTGGACACTTTCCAGATTTATAACTATATTTGAAGTTTAATCAAACACTATATCGACGCTATCATCATTTATCACAATCTTTATTGTTTTCGAAAAATAATGAACCAGTCTTCAATAACCACAGACTGTTTTTACGTTATCTATTACACAACAAGAAAAATAAGCATATTTTGTAAAAACCACTTTTTGTCCATAGGTACAACTAGTGTTTGTACATATGGACTTTGATACCTACCTATGGGCGGCATTGTACCTAGGGACACAAAATCAATAACATAAATGATGACAAAAAAAATCTTCTAAAACTCTCAATGAACAAGAAAAAATAAGCATAAGTAATTCAAAGACTCATTGAGCATCTTTTAGGAGACCTAATGCATCTTAGCAATACAATATTCTAGCTACAATCTTTAAGCATTATCATCTAAGTGCGACCACCTTAGATTATCAGCACAGTCATCAGAATCATCTACAGTACGTAAAACAACAAATTAATCTGGATGGACCGGCATCACACGGCAACAAAGGAATAACCAAAAGAATATTCAAACAAATAAATTCCTTTAACCAAGGAGATTATTTTGCAGTCACCCCTCGTATTTACCTACATTAATTGTGTTTGGTTTTGGTTTGAGTAAGTGCGTTCTTGAGGTTTTGCCCCAGATATCATCTCTGTGGATTTAGAAATTCTTATAACTATAAGAAAAACATTGTATCATATTACAATCTTTATATTATTCATATAATCACGGTAAAGGCCTGACTCTAGAAGCCGAAGTTGTCATAATACGTTGATAAGACATTTTATCTAAGCACCACACAATCGCGGTTATGTAACAGAAAATTATCTTGACCATGGTAATTGAAGATAACACAATTACAATTAAAACTATGTTGATAATAAACAGGCAAAAACACAAGTTAGATATATATGTAGGTACCTAAACCGTAGCTGCTCGGATGGCCATAAAATACTAACAATAAATAATAACAGATAATTTAGACCCCTGACTAGCCCGGCCGCTACCATATATAAATATAACCCGACACGGTTCACAGTTCTGGGTAACTGTAGAAAATCGTCCAAATTCTTTATATTAGTGCTATACAGACTGATTATAACAGTATAGTCTTTCCTGTGGACAATAGTTAACGGCGGCAATAGATAAGTGACTGCAGGTATTTTTTATTGCCTATAAGACGAGGAGTCGTTTACACAATATTCTACGATATTTTATTTACTATACCTATAGAACCAAATGTAGCTGTACTTTATAGTAATGTTGTAAATGTGAAAGTATTTGAGAAATGTGAGAATGTTTTATACTCGAACACGCAATAACGGCTGAACAATTTACACGTTGGCGTACAGTTGTGCTACAGATATACAATACATATCTGGATTGGATGGATACTTGACATCACGGTAATGCGTTCCGTGGAATCTAACCCAGACGTAGCGCCGGGTAGAAGGTAGTTGAGAATAGTAATCCAGTCGGATTCGGTGGATGACGTATACCAACCGAGATAAATATCTTGATACGCTGGAATCAAAAGTAAACAAACACGATGTGATACTTACTTAATAGTTGTAGAGCTCCATGTTTTGTGGATTGTGGACAAGCATTTTTGTCCCCTCTTTGATAACCTCTTTATAATCTGCTCAATGATAATTATATAACGACCTAGCTTATTTATTATTTGTATCCAGTGCCTGTAATATGCCCTATCTCAGTAACATCTTATAGGTATATACAAAAAAGGGTAAAAACAATAGAAAGTACCTTTAGAAACATAAGTTTTATATACCTATGTTTATATCAATATACGGAATGTTTTATATATTCATTTACATTATTTTCTACTCCTGTACTTTTTTACGTTAGGTGTTAATGAACATTCATAGTACGTTTGAAGAAAAATCTATCTACTCTAGTCTCTATGCCCCATAACAACACTAGTGTTAACGTAACTATAATGTAACAGTACGGCGGCTTGCAAACACCACTTCATAAATAAATAATTTGTTCACAGGTTTGGACCAGTTCTCCAACGCCTCCGTGTCTATGCTGCTGGGCGAAGACAACCCTGTCATCGCGAGTGGACGCGTGAGTCATAATAAAATTATCACTCTGTATTTTAAGATGTAGAACAACGAGAGCTAAGTTATAATAACTATTGACTAAATAAAGGCTATCGCTGAATGTCAACATACATGTTGACTATGATTTATATGTCTTGGGATTCAGTTAGCGTCAAATAGTTAGTGGCAACTTAAGTAGCCAAATATATCGGTACAGATCTTTATTTCTATAGCACTATTAAGAAGGTACTACGATAATTCTGGCCACTTTGACTGTTAATAACTAAATATGATATAATGCTGATGGGACATGTAACCAAGGAGCTAATTATTTTATTTTGAAATTATTACTGACTCACCTGCGGTTTATCCACGTTATCAGTAGACAGATACACAGATGAGATGATTATATTTTGGGACTGGAGGATAGGTAGTGCAAATGTGTTATAGATTATCCATACTAATATTATAAATGCGAAATTGTGTCTATTTGTTTGTCCGGAGTGGAACGGAGCGAGGAAATGACGTGATGTTTTAAGTGGAGGTAGTGGAAGGGATGGAGAGTGACAGGCTATTTTTTCCAGCGGAAAAAATATCTCATTCCCACGGGAAGACTCTATGTGTTACATTTTCCTCTAACCATGCGGGCAAAGCCGCGGGCATTATCTAGTACTGTATAAAAGTGTTGTATCGTCGCAGGCATTCGGCGTGCAGGTGCTGTCGGGCACCGGCGGGCTGCGCGTGGGCGCCGAGTTTCTGCGTCGCCACCTCAACTATAACACCTTCTACTACTCCCAACCCACCTGGGGTAACTATATTTTATTACACTACAGACAGTTAAATATCAGTGCCTTATTTTAGCCTTTATAAAATTTAAATTGTTTTCCTAAATATCGCAGGATTTTTCTAATCCTAAAATAAACTATCTAAACTTATATCAAGTATATATATTTATATTTTAGGACTTAAAGTGTTTATTCATAAAAAGTAATAATTATAAAATGTAACAAAACCTTAACCAATTAAAATAATTCACATCTTGGCAATACATACTACAATACTATTAGTAATAAGTAGGTGAAGTTTAGCTGGTGTTGGGAATAGCTGCTCCGTCGTCAAACCCCAACAGTTTTGCTGCAGGTTTGAATTTGTATATATATTTATGTGTAAAAAACATTGATATTTAATAAAATCAGTACACCACATTGTGAGTGTCCCCGGCGTGCCTCGGCACGAACAGCTCTGTGCATCTCCATCCATCTCGGCTTCCTGTTCGAGGTCTCCAGAACAGCACTCGCTGACTCCATATTTCATCATCTCTGCAGCAGATGTGGCTGGCGCACCCCTTTTTCGCCACTGCAAATTAGTATAAGCTTACTCAGTTTACCACTGTTTGGCAATTATTTAGTGCCGATTATGTTCGTAATCATTCAGATAAATCCATTCAACCGCTTTCATTTGATCTTCGAACAAATGAATAGACAAACAAATAGACCGACAAAAATTCTAAACACTGTTAGAACGTGTTCTGTTGCCGATTCTAATTAACCACAGTCTACTTTCTTCGAATATCTTCGATGTACAAACTTTTGACCCTCTTGAGCTTTATTATATTATGTATTGATAGATTGTCTAGAAATTACATGTTTAATTGTTCAGTGGTTTATGATTATCTAACTGAGACACTGTTTAAGTAATAGTTACTTAAAACAAATCTTAAATTGTATACATTTTAACTTTTCAAGTAAGATTAAAAAAACGGATAAAAGCTACAAGTTGTTATAATTTAGCGGACTCATCGAGTGTGTCATAGTAAATAAGATGTGTTATACGCTCGTACATTCCGCAGAGAACCACCACCTGGTGTTCGTGCGCGCCGGGTTCGAGAACGCGCGCACGTACCGCTACTGGAACTCGAAGACGCGCACCATCGACTTCGACGGCATGCTGGAGGACCTGCGCGCCGCGCCCGAGAACTCCGTGATCCTGCTGCACGCGTGCGCGCACAACCCCACCGGCATCGACCCCACGCACGAGCAGTGGGAGAAGATCGCAGACGTATGCGAGGTGCGTGCCAGTCTTCCAGACCACCGACCGGGCCGAATGTTCATCGGGTGAAGTGGCCAGTGGTGGTCTTGAGTACCTGCACTTTATTGTCCTACACATTTTTCAACACGGCCGAATCTTATTTTTAATGTAGTCATATTTTTTCGTATGATATAGGGCAACCGGGGCGCCATTAAAGGTGTGCTCCATGGCTCGTTTCAACGGGAGTAAAAAACTCAAAGAGACAAGACCCCAGGCTCCCATGATCTGTGGCAAAAAATGCCAGGACAACGCGAGGAAGATGATGAAATACAAATTGTAATAACATTGTTAACGTTATTTGTTAACATTGATTATATAGTATCTTCATTTACATTATCAATTAAATCATTTCTGGAGTTTATCGGGTAATTAATTACCTTGATGTGTATTTTTAATAGGTATCGCTTTTGCTAGCTATCGAAATGTTTTATCAGGCAAGGCCACCTTTCTACCAAACATTCAAACAAGGTCGACTATCTAGTTCTTCATCTTACGTTTTGTTTTAATCATGAGAGTGGCATACCTATATAGCTACATATTGACTAATACAAAGAGTTACCTAGCTGATAATTGTAGAAGAAGAAATAAAGCGCATAAAGTGCCTAATAAATGAAGTTCAGTTTTCAAATACAAACCATAATTTTAGAAGTGTCGTATACGGATTGACTGTGAAGCTAAACAAAGCTAGCATTGACGTGTCGCCGCAGGAGCGCAAGCTGTTCCCGTTCTTCGACAGCGCGTACCAGGGTTTCGCGTCGGGCGACCTGGACCGCGACGCGTGGGCCGTGCGCTACTTCGTGCAACGCGGCTTCGAGCTCGTCTGCGCGCAGTCCTACGCCAAGAACTTCGGTCTATACAGTCAGTACATCTTTTTATACGTGTTTTTTATTGTTCAAACAGACTTTCTCCCTTTTAACTAGCCCTATGGAGATACTGCGGACCTGCTTTGCCCTAGGAACTCCTAAATACCCCATTGTCTCAGCCAATAAACACACGTGTTTGTGTGTGTATACGTTATACACACGTCTATATATATATATAGTTACGTTGTATATTGACGCTGGCCTATGAAGCCGATGGTCTATATCTCAAGTTTAAATTTAGGTTTAGTTTAATAATAAACAAAGATTGCCACACATAGTCTACTCAAGGGTTGCCAACGTAACTAGCCGTAACTAGCCCTAGGGCTCGGTCTTTTTTGGGCTGTTACTGCACACTATGCCTTTAAGCTCTGGTTCGGATAGATCTTAAATATTGTTGTACTATATTAAGATGTCTATATGTATATGTAAATTAAAAAAAAAATGTGACAGACGAACGCGTGGGTAACCTGGCGGTGGTGGTGTCGGACGCGTCGCTGGTGCCGGCCATGAAGTCGCAGCTGACGTGGGTGGTGCGCGCCGGCTACTCCAACCCGCCCGCGCACGGGGCGCGCGTCGTGGCCACCGTACTCTCTGACAAGCAGCTCTTCGATCTATGGTACCAGCGTGCATTCATTTTGGACAGTAAGCAGCAGAACTTACTAAGCGGCCGAGGAATTCAAAATTACCATAACACGACTTTATAGTTAAGAGAATAAGAGCGTGGCAAGATCATTCTGAACACCTGGCCCGCTTAGCAACTTCCGCCGACTGACTGAATAAAGGGGAGGATGCGGTCAAAACAAGTGATATATTCCGAATTGACTAAGACCACTACATACACGTATTGATACTAAAATTAATTTTTTGATACTAAAATTCAAGATGGCGGCCGTTTTTAGCAATTTTGACTTTTGTATTGTGTTAAGACCTCGTTCGGATTCTCAGATATCGAGTTTCAATATAATCGGATCAAAAATGAAGAAATTCAATATGGCGGCGGTGTTTTTAAATTTTGAATTAAGATCCGTATTAAGATGCCTCTCGGATTCTCGGATATCGATTTTCAACATACTCGAACAAAAAAAGATAACGGCAATCTTTTGCGATTTTGACTTCAGATTCGTATTAAATGCAGGTGCATTAAATGTGCGAAATTTTATTCGAAATTCATGGGTACCCATCGAGTACCCATGAATACCCATTTATACCTACCTAGGTATAAATGGGTATTTAATTAATATTAATATATCGAATTTCAAATTAATTCGATTACTTAATATACAAAAACTTAAGATGGAGCTAACAATTAATTTCTCTGTAAGAACAAAAAAATAAATAAACATATGTTTTGACAACAAATATTGTGACAACCCTGACCCTCGAGCGCAAGTCGTCAGTTGAGGCGATGAACGATCCCGTTGTATAGAACCTTTTCGACTGTATACTCGTTAGGCTGTGCTAATACTCTCCTCTTTCTCCTATATTATTATATAATTTAAATCTTAATGAAAGTTAGCATTTACAAAATTGGATTTAAATGTCGCAGGAGGGAACACATCAAGGCGATGTCATCTCGAGTTATCCAGATGAGAGAAGCACTGCGAGCCGAGCTTATCAAGTAAGTTGTCTTTTTACAAGCAACATTTACGCCTGCACTTAGCACTATTCAAAACTACTTTGGAAAATTAGCTTCCCTTTTATTTAAAATGAAATAAAATATAGAAACGACATGTACAGTCAGCAGCAGAAGTGGCTGAGCGTTTGAGGTGTTCAAAATGAGGTCAAGACATCTCTATTGTCAAAAGAATAAGAGCGCGTGTAGGTCATTTAGAACACTTCAAACGCTTAGCCAGTTTTGCTGCTGACTGTATAGGTACTGGAATACACGTAAAAGCATAAGTGACGAAATATGACGCAGCTTTTTAAGAGAGCACGTTTGCCGGCAGGTTGGGAACGCCGGGCTCCTGGGACCACATCGTGAAGCAGATCGGGTTGTTCTCGTACACGGGCCTGACGCAGCGGCAGGTGCAGCACCTGATCGAGCAGTACCACATCTACCTGCTCAACTCCGGCCGCATCAACATCTGCGGCCTGAACCCCGGCAACGTGCGCTACGTCGCCGAGGCCATCCACGACGCCGTCGTCAAGTTCCCCAGCGACGAGTAAATATTGCCGGTGCTACTGGTGGTGGCGGACGCGGTGCGAGGCACTAACTAGCTCCTCTGCGGCTATCGGCGCGAGTCGATTCCCGTTACTCTGAAAACGTATCAGTTTCACTTTTGCTGAGGGCTATAACTTGAAATCAACTATCTAAGTCTGTCTGCGTCACGGTGCCTGCTGGTGTTTCACGCGTGTTTGCGAACCATGATAAATCGTCACTGTTCTAATTGGGAATTAAACGAAAGACGTAAGTTAACCTTTAATATATGCTCTACTATTATCGTCGCGATTATTTTCTACTAAGTTATCATATTTATATATTACTAGGCTTACACGCCCGTACATGATCCATGTAGGCGACGTCAGCGTTGTGTTTATAACGGAGCTAATTAATATCCTGTGCTGTACATGAACCACCCGCACACTTTAAAAATACAAAAATTTTACGGTGGTCCATTATCGATAGTTATATTATTTATTAAACTTAAATCACGCAGACGTATTACGTAACAATATTGACTCATTGATGGAGTAGATAAATAGGGAATCTTCCTGCTTTAATAATTTTTAACTCGTGCAATATTTTATCTTTTATGCAATATGCGTAATAATAATCAAACACCGCATATGTGCATAATATTTAAACTTACATAATAATTTACATATTTTTTAAATACTTCTTTCAATAAAATTCTTATAATTGTTTTGTCTAATTAGAGTTACCTGATTAACAACATAAGGTTGTTGATGATGAAAGAGACCAGCTAAGACTAGTAACGGCAGATGTTTGTCAACAGCAAAAGGTGCATCCTGTAAGCGTTAACGCACCGTACTAGGCTTGATTGTTGTAGGCGTGATCCACCATCAGTGTTTCAAAGTAGGTTCATAGTTTAGCCACTTCTGGATGAAAAGGTCATTTGGACAGCAAGCTATACAATGAAACGCCACATTCTTGAAAAGCGATTAATTTTCTGTTTAAAAAAAATCACTGCATCTAATAATAGGGAAATTCCCAATTTTGAAATCAAAGTAAATATGATGTTTCACTGTGTGCTGTAATGCCTCCAGCATTGTAGCGGGCTCGCAGAGCCAAAAAACGTTATATGGCCTTGAGTTGAGCTAACTGCGGCAGGCATACTGCTAGCCAATATACCAACTTCATTACTAATTCAGCTTACCAGTATTAAATGCTTTTATTGTAGTGTTTGTTAGCTAATAACAATGATTGTCAATAAAAATATACGCGAGATGTAGTCGCCCCAGTAAACAAAGTTCGCATCAGATAAATTGAGCAACCAGCGCCAGAGCCATGCTGGCGCCCGTGTCGCAAGTCAGCCGCGCAGCGAATGCAGATTACCACTTGTTACAAAATATTATTTGAGATTGCAATTATACATATGTTATTTTTTGTGTATACATACATTCTAGCTGTTTAATGTGTTATTGATTTATGTAAACGATATAATATATTATCATAGTCGTTTTGTTAATAAAACAATTTAAACTGGAAATTAAACATCTTTCTTTTCAGTGAAGTGTACGCAAAATTATAAGCGATTTTGGTGACGTCATGCGGTCACCGGGCCATTTCAGCATCGACCTCGCTTGCCACGCCTCAGAACACTTATACGTATTGATTGGGTTTCAATATTTTTAGATATATACATACATGCAAATTAAATACAAGTTTTTAATAACAAGTAAATAAATCCTGTACCGCTTTTATAGAATTTTTGGGCAGACAATTTCTATCAAAACCTTACACGAAAAAATCTATTAATTATACATGTAAAGAGTTTCTTTGTTATTTATTTATGAAGAGACGGTTTTTTTTAAATTGATATTATTATCAATATTATACGCACGGCCTTGGGTCTTTTTACATTGACGCAGAATCCAAAAATGTTTATTTTTTTATATTTTAAAAGAACTAACAATACTTCATAGGAATAGAAAATTACAGTTATCGAATTATATCCAGGTTTTGGTAATTTTACTGATCTACAGAACCCTTACTAGTTGTCCTCAATGTCACAACTCATGGTAAGGGTAAAGGAGCATTTTATTACTACTACATATTAAGTTGCACCCACACTGCTGCTTAAAATACGGCGTCGGTACGGAATTTCACTGACGCATCGTATCCACGCCGTTTTTACCGCACACTCCCCCAGACGTACATACTTATCATAATTTGAGCTACGTCAATCACTTTTCGTATGGAACAGTCGCCATCAGATAATTCGGAGCTGTGGAGGTGGTCATAAATATGGGAACATGCACTTTACCGCCTTGACAATAGAGGCGTTGCTCCGATATTTGTGACCACCTCCACAGCTCCGATATATGTGATGGCGACAAGTTTCGTCTACGTATTTTGAGCAGCGGTGTGAAGAGCATGCAACCAAATCAACAGGATGAACTTTTTCTTTGAATAGGTGCCTTCAAAAAAATAAACAATTTTAATTGTATATAGGTCGTCATTTCATGCAAGTTTGAAATCAATGCAGTAAAACAATTCATAGTGAAGAATACTTTTTTTTATTACAACAAATATATAGTTCTTAGGGTTTTTAAACATCGATATCAAACCCGTAACATACACGAATAGAAATAATTTCCTCACATAGGTAAATGTATATACGTAATATGAATATTGTACTTTACGTATATACATGGTTAACGCAAAATGCTTCTACGCAAGTTATCCATGTTTTGTAGTTCTAACATCGCTTATAGCATCTATATTATACAACATCAAAATATAGTTTTATATCAACAGAATGGCTTTTACGCTCTAACTATAGCACGGCAAAACTTTATTCGAAAGTTTTGATAATTTGAGAAAGGGAGATAGATGCAGATTTGTAGTTTCTTATCAAGCATGTATGCTGTAGAGCTGGACACGGCCAATGCTATTTACATTAGCGTTATAACCAGAAGCGCACTAGACAGGACGCTGATAGCGTGCCTAAAGGTATTAACTACCCTAACAGCTTGAATATAATGCTTCTGTGTGTATGCAGGTATTATAAATATATCAGAATCTAATCTAAGTTTCCATGGCAGTCGCGCCGGCTGAGGGAGAGACAGCTGCGGCTCGCGGCTCGAATAGACTTGATACTGGAATCAAATGAACATAATAACTTTAACATAACACTGTCAAGGAACACGGTCAAGGAAACGACATTGTAGTCGATTAAATATCTGTTGGAAAGTGAACCCGGGGGATCTGTCACATGCACCTAAAAGTATAGAAAAATCGATTTTAAGAACTAAGAGGTATAATGTACCTACCTAATATAGAAGTAAAAGGTACTAACGTCAAGTGGAGTGAAAACTACTGGAAAGGGGAAATGTAAGTCGTTGACCGCAGATTTAGTAGAAGAGATAGCATTTGGGGTCAAAATAATTGCCAGGGTTTGGTTTTTTAGTTTTTTGTATGTATCTTTTTGACATACTAAAATATAGCAAAATATAAGTGTGCAAAATGCGATTATTCAAACGGCAAAGAAGAAGTGGTGGCTGAAGAATGAAAAGTAAGTATTTCAAGCTAAAAAAACTGAACATTGAAAACTAAACGTTTTAACCTAGTATAGTTTTACACATCAATATACGTCATTAAAAAGAAAAGCATATTTAACACATGAACTTTTTCAATTAAGTATACATTATATAAAAATTATAGAGTGTATTTCAATAAACACCACAATATATAGGCCACCCCCATAGATTGCCACAAGGAGTAGTCTTCAAAAAACTGCAGTCACTGACTACCAGCGACCCGTCAGAGGACACCGGTCCGTCCACTTAGTGGGTGAACGACATTGCGCTTTCTTTGACGAGGGGTGGCGGCTAGGACTGTTTAACAACCGGACACAAATGAGTCGGGTGGTAGTGGCATTATATGTGTCGACGTAATAGTGTAGAATGTACCCAACTATGATTTTCTGATAGTAAAACTGTTATGTATATATTATCCTGCGATTACACTATTAGTGTACAAAAAGAATCTAACTTAAGAAATCGAGGATTAATAGATTGACATATAACATTAAAACATGTGAAAAGATAGATACACTCGCATGCAAAAGTATCGAATCACTTAGCATTGTTTCGTCTGCATCCGATATCTTTGTAAATTCCCATTTGAACCTGAAAACTATGGTATCAAATGAAAGCTTACAATGTAACGCTTTAGAAAATGTTCAAATTTAATAATATTTCTTCAAACATAATTACATTTAAATCATTTAGAAAAATAAACCTATTTACAAAGACATTAGATACAATCGAAAAAATGCAAAGTGATTCGATACTTTTGCACGCGAGTGTAGAAGAACTTTTATAAGTCCTGTCAGGTTTGATGAAGATGATATAATTACACCCCGTTATCTAACGCTCATTTTGGGGGCAAGCTAAAATAGTGATGTTGCTTCACATAACTAGTCGATTCATATTTATCTATAAAAGTTATTTGGCAAACTAAAACTCTTCTTTAGTGAAATCCCGAGAGATGACTCATTCATTATTCCTCTTTTTAATCAGATCGGTGGGCGACAATTATGAATATCGAATATCGTCAATTATTGAATATCATCAATTTGGGGTCCGATTTTTTAAATAGTCACCGAGTAATCTCCATAGATATTCTCATTCCTTCTCTACGGAAATCACTTGGTTACTTTAAAAAATGGATCCAATATTTTTGACATGTTATTGAGTGAGTACCTAAGTAAACTTCATATTTAATCGACTTAGATTATACGACTAAACTAAGCATAAGATTACGGGGTATAGATATAATATATAGATGAACAGCTAATAGACGCATATAAAATAATTAGACCCCGGGTTCTTATGGCGATGACGTCACAATAGGGTAACGTGGGTGTAAATGGAACAGTAGTAATTAATACGGATTTATTAAGGTAAGATAATATAAGATAAAAAAAAAACGTACCACTCATTTAGTACAAATTATTACAAATTGTGACTACTCGGTCGATAAAGCACTAACAGTTCTAAAATATTTCTAAAGCATTGATGTGACTTATTTGTAGGTGACGTGTAGCATTTTGACCACACAAACTGCAAGGGCAAGCTGGTATATAAAAAAATACAAATCAATATAATTGTATGAGCAATTGTTATGAAGAATGATGAGTGAGGCATGGAGTGAGAACCTTGTTCGTTGGCAGTGAGGTCGAGCATCTCGATGAAGCACTCTTTGTTGTCGCCGCCCAGCGCCAGCGAGAAGGGCGCCTCCGGGCACGCGGCCGCGCACAGCGCCTGCCCCACGCGGCTCGCGCGCTCGCTCACCTGCGCCGGCGGCGACCTGCAACAAGCATGTCCACTCTGGTACCCACCCGCTCGACTACATACTGGGCATGAGCGCAAGCGAGTCTACATAAATATTACTTAAACGCTCCATTACTTTGATAGAGTACCTACAGTCAGCGTCAAACAGTAGTCAAGTATGTATTTCAGTACCTATAGATATTTATATGTACAGCAGTAAGGATAACGATTTTTTTGCCTTATTGACTAGTGGTGGCTGAAGAATGAAAAGTATTTCAAGCTAAAAAAAACTGAATATTGAAAATTAAACGTAACCTATTATAGTTATACACATCAATATACGTTATAAAAAAGAAAAGGATACATGAACTTTTTCAATTAAGTATACATTATATAAAATTATAGAGTGTATTTCAATAAACACTACAATATATAGGCCACCCCCCAGTGGCGGCGTGTAATTTTTTTTTCTTAGTCAAGACGGAGCCGATATTTTTTAGCCTTTTCTTCTTGAGCCCAAGGAAAACCGTTGAACTGCAGTAAAGTTAGTCAAGCCGGCGGGAATCGGCTTGTATAAACGCGCCGCCACTGCCACCTCCATAGTTTGCCACAAGGAATAATCTTCAAAAAACTAGTCACTGACCAGCGACCCGTCAGAGGACACCGGTCCGTCCACTTAGTGGGTGCACGACATTGCGCTTTCTGTGACGAAGTGTCGGCTAGGACTGTTTAACAACCGGACACAAATGAGTCGGGTGGTAGTGGCATTATATGTGTCGACGTAATGTGTACAATGTACCCAACTATGATTTTAGTGTGTTGTCCCTGTCCGTATTATGAGACGCGCACAGAGACAGTGCCCACCATGGTGTAAAGACTATTGAGTTTTAATGGAATCTGATGTAATAGGCTATTGGGTGGAAAGGATGGACTAGCTATACAAATATATTTTCATGTACGTGTCACGATAGCGGATTGTAATAAAATAAGCCCCATTAGACGCAAACACGCTAATAAGTACGATACCTACCTTTGGATATCCCAAGTCTTGAGCTTACCGTCCGTACTGACGGTAACCATTAGGCCGGGAATTTCACTAAGGATGAGACCTAGAAATGAAAGGCACATCAATGTTGCACGTTATCACTGAAGGGATCACATGTATCAAAAACATATTAGTTCCCGTTCAATTAGTCTTAAAATGTTCGCGTAATAAAAGGTTGTCTCTCGCTTTAGCCGTTTATTGCAAGTAAGCGTTACGAAAATGAAGAACGTAATTATCAAAGTTGACTTGAAGATAAAACGTCCGTCTTAAAGTATTCCAGCTAGTGTCCTTTTAGGTGAGTTAATTTGCTAAACCTTTGTTAGAAGTTTAGCCAGGTCCGCAACGAGGTAGGCAAGTTATACTGAATCATTACCTGTGACCTCCTTGTCGTGCGCGGCGACATCCCACACGGGCAGCTCGTGGCGCACGTCCACGTATGCCACGCGCCCCTCGTTGTTGCTCATCTGCATCGCCACGCATGTCTTTAGCATCATACCCAGAGCCCATCTCTACTAGCATTATATGAAAATTGGCAGGTGGTTGGTGCCAGCTTACTTTAGCAAAGTGTCATCACTTTAATTAAATGAAAGGGGGCCTCCTTTCAGTGACAGGTACTAGTACGACTAAACAGTTGGCAGAAGTTAGAAGGGTCAAAGCCTGAATATATATACAACTGCGTTCTAACCTCGATAGTATAGGGGAGATTAGAAAATAGTGTATGCGTGAGTTGTTAACCCTTTTCCAGGCGTAGTACGTTTCGTCAAACCACATGAAAAAAATAGTAGATTGTTTGACAAGGGGCTAAAGTAGGCCATAGTACCACGAGATGGTTATTTTCCCGAACGAAGTGAGGGAAAATTGTTCGAGGGGTAATATGGCGTTTAGACCCAAGTTATACATACTAGTTTTCACTTCGATTGCGAGAAAATAAAATAAAGTAACATTTTAACAATAAACAAATACAATTTTATCGCCCGCAATGAATTCTGAGTCAAAAATGTTTAATTTGGCAATCTTTGAAGTTTTTTCAGTACTTTGATACAGATAGGATACATCTACGCCGTGAATAAATGCCATAGACAATGTATAATTTGGGCTTCAAAGAGTTTGCCAACGATTTAAACTTTTTTTTAATGCTTGTGAAGTAGGAACTAAAAAGCACCTAATGCTTTGAGAATTTGATGGCGTTTCCTCATTGGTCGATTTTAATATTGCGGTATATCTGATTGGTTGATACTTTATACAAAGTTTTGTTTAATGATTTCACATTTTTAAACAGTATTCGCACCAAAAAGAAGAAATCTAGAGTTGCAATTAACTTCGATAAGTGTCGTGATTGGTGGATTTAATAAGGTGAAGCGTTCTGGTTGGTCAATTTAAAACGTTTTGTATATCATAAATATGTATATATATTTTCCCAAGAGGCTAAATGTACTACTTTAGTCCGCCTTGGCAAGCATAATATGACACACTTTTAGAGCATGAGAAGTGAAAAAGTTTTTTAGAGATGTTGAGCATTTTTTAAAGTCCACTCTATTTTATTACTTATTTGTGCAGCTTTTATTGCTAGCTTGATTTTGTCAATAAGGATTTCACAATTTCCAAAAAACAAGTAAACGATTAACAATGTTCTACTCACGTTTATTTAGTCACTCGTGCGACATGTTTCGGAGAACATAGGCTACCATTTCCAAGCACTAAGAGTACTGAGTGTCCGTTCGGTTCGGCGCTCGCGTCGCCGGCCCGTAAAACAGTATTCATAGTGTGTAGTCACTCAGTGCCCTACGCCTGGCTGGGAGTTATAACATATAGGAACTGTTTCCATGAACTCTTTTTTAGGGCGCCATTAGTAGAGATATAAGTATTAAAAATATTAAAAAGCATACCTGACTGTGATTTGATTACAGCCATATTTTCCGTAAAAAAATTTCCTCTTTTGCATTTATAAATTTAGCCTTAAGATGTTACCCTAAGTACACTTATAAGTCACCGCTAACTAATCTTTTGTGCCAGTTAATTTCTAAAGAGGTTATGTTATAGGTTACAACAATCATTTTATGGTATTTTCGTATAAATGATAGATTCAATGGAAACTGTTAATATGAATGCTACACATTCTGTAGGTACCAACAGGCATAGGGCATATAATGACCACGTCGTTATTTTTAAATGCAATATTTATTATAAATATATATTAGAGACTTTAGGTTAAAATAAGGCCGATGTAATCAATAAATACAATTTTTAACCGTTGGATTCAGGTGGCCCGGAAAAGGGTTAAGAGACGTAAATTTATGCCAGTTTCGTGACGATAATAAAGCATGAAATCTACACTGTATAAAAATAGTATCTATAGAGTACAACTCGCAGTAGCATAGGACTTATTCCTCTATCGACAGAAAATAATAGTTAGATAAATTTGGCGTGCTTGTAAAATAACAACTTAAAAGTCAGATAAGATAGACAGACAGTCGCCCACGTAAAACTTATACCATATTATCCATCAATGGTTAAAAGTAAAATTAAGATTTAAATGATTCGTGCTATTTGAGAGTAAGCTTAATAAGTAAGTAATGTACTTATCAAAGTGCAACTAACCGCAAAACCATATGGGTTGTGCGGGTCCCACACGACGCGCTCGATCTCGGGGCCGAGGCGCCACGCGCGGTGCGCCGCGGCGTCGCGGCAGTCCGACACGCGCGCCGCCCCGTCGCAGCTGCCCGACACCAGCGTCTGCGGCTCGCGCGGGTGGAAGCTCAGCGACTGCACCTGCGCACGCACCACGCAACCGATCAACTGTCTGTCGCCACTAACATCATATCTACACCTACATATTTTTCTAGCATGAACGATTTGTTGTGATTGTCTTGACTGTCGTGGCAAGCACTAAGCAAATGTTGTTCCTGCTAGAAAAAAATCATATTACACCCAATTTACAATTGATTATTCATCGTAAACGATCGGATTTTTATGTGGGTAACAAAGACAATCTTCAACAATCAGCCCTATCCACTTAACACACGTAGTGCATTTAATCTGACCTTCTCATTAATTAGGTAAACATAAAAAAATTTAAAAAATATATTCAATCATATACTTCTTAAAAGTAAGAGGAAATCAGTACTTTTTTATTTCAGGATAAAGTAAAGAACGTGCAATTCAAACGTAATAAGTAGGTACATACGAAAGGATGAACCTACGGTTGTCCAAAAACTAAAGATAATATAATAAAATTGTTTCTGTTTTGACTACACAATGTGTTAAGTGACTCAATAGTTATTTGTTACATATATAAGGGGACAAAGTTAGTGTTTACCTTTTCGTGCTAATACTGTGACCCGAAATAGCGAAAATTTACTCAAAATTATTAGTATCAATCGTGTATAATTCAAAATCATCATTTATATTTAAAACCATCCCAGCTAACGGAAAAAAGCATTCAAATATTTATATGAAGTTAGACTTTGCTCCCTTGTGAATAAAATTCAGTATTACTATCTGCTTTAAAGAATAAAAACAAACTTTCCGAGCTAGTAAGATGAAGAATAAATTTAGCCCGAGATCAAATGTTTGCTATACAAAACGAAATGGCATATCGGAGAAAACAAAAAGCAGTGAAAGAAAATGACATTTGATATTTTATTATTTATAAATTCCTTTGCAATTTGAACACAACACTCCAGTACTTACTTTATCCTGAAAATAGTCCAGTTTCGTGTGGGGGGTTCCCTGGTCTAAATCCCACAGCAGGACCGTGTTGTCAGCTGATCCACTAGCCAACACATGTCTGAAACAACAAACAAAACAACTATTTTCAGTAAGATGAAATACTATTTTCATAAATGAACTTTTAATACGACTACAACATATTATACTTCCTAAATCATAAATCGATATAAAAGGTACTGCGCCAATGATTCGTAAAATAGACCAATAAATTGTATAGGTACTCTTAACCATTCGAATCAATTTAAATTTCACACCTATGTTCTGCAGGCTCATGACCAAATGATCTTGATGTATTACGATTTTATAATGAATTACTAAATTATTATACACCTCTTATAAACTACCTATACGTATTTTGAAATTTGACGTATACTTGGTGCAAGAAAAATATTTTTTTTGTAACTTTGTTAGGATGGTTTAGAATAAAACATATACACTGAAATTATTTTTTAAAGCCATATGAGGCATATATATGTACAATATAATGACTTTAATCAGGTAAACATCAAGATTGTTGTACATCATACATCACCCTTCTATAGTTTTTATTTTTCTGTTTATGTGCCATACATGTTTTATACTTAAGTATTAAAGTAAAGTTACTCAATATGTACAACAAATAAGGTGCATTATTATAGGTCATATGGTATAGGTAGGTATAGGTATATGATGATGACTGTTAGTATTAGCGGAACACTCTTTGTAATAAAATTTTGAAAGAGCCTTCTGCTAATAAAATTTACCCAAATACACTTCGCATGCTGGTAATGAAGTAGACTTACGTAAAATTCCTGTTCCAAGACATGTCCAAGACAGCATTTTTATGACCTACTCTCTTGGTCTTTTTCTTCTTGTTGGGTTTCCTTCCGAGTTTGAATGCTGGCTCAAGGCAGTTCTCGATGTCCAGGTCCCATACTTGGATTACGGGATCCATACCACCCAGGGCACAAAGATTGCCTGCTCACAAATCACACATTACTAACACGAATTAGATAGTTATTGTACAAATTGATCAAAGTACAGAAAAAGTAAAAATAAAAAAGGTACAAAGGCGAACTTACCCCTTTAAGGGATCTCTTCATGCATCCCTAATTAATTATACATAGAAAAACTGTGCTATTTTTTTTATAAGATTCAACCACCACCATCTGAGCATTATTATCTGGGTTCAAAACTCAACAAAGCAACATGATAATACTATGTACCTGGCTTGGTGTCGGAGGGGTCGTGACTGAGCCACTCTATGCACAGGGGGAACCACGGCAAGACGATGTCATGATGTACGTAAAACGAGTCTTCCTCTTTGTTGAAGACTGGAACAATATCACAGTAATAAGTTGCATAAGCTGACTTACCTTTCATATACATATGTAAAATTCCAAAAGATTGGCACAAAAATATATATATTTCACACTATTACATCTTTGTATAGTCTAGCTAATATAAGCAGAGTAAGCGGAGATGCTATGAAATAAGTAATTTTATTACTGACACATTGTATTTTCTACCTGTCAACATAAGATGCATTAAAGGATTTTCGTCATAGAAACTGATTGAAATTTATGTGTACAAAAATACAATAGTACAAAGGCTAATTCAAGCTATCCCAGAACACTATCAAATATATGGAGGACTAACTGTAAACTTCCAGAACACTGGCATCACTCTCCACATGGCCGACTAGCAGCAAGTTGTCACTGGGCTTGATAATGTCGTCCTCTTCATCACTGTCCGGACCATCTGTCTGTAACATGGCTTTACAGAGCACTGTGCAGTGTTCGGCTGTGCTGGTCTTCATGGCCGTGGTGGCCACACCAGGCATACAATCAACAAGCCCATCAATGATAAATATGGCAAGCAACTGTCAAACTTATCAGAATTTTAATTATTGCATCTGTCTCCATTCCCCATGGTAGAATGAATAACTATGGAAACATTTAAAAATATATGTATGTATATAGAAAACAATGCTAAGCTATACAAATTTACTGGGTCAGCTTGTTTAACATATATTAAAAAAGAGATTTAAGATCTCTTTTAATTTATTGAGGCTATACACATACTACAAACATTGTAAATGTTAAAAAATTATTTTATATGTAGATCAATTGAAACTGCTTGTATCAACAAATCTGTGTGAGATAGCATTTTATTCTTAAATTATACAGCATGGCATTACTAACTTAACTGTGTAACAGATCTAATCTACCTTGTATTTGTGTAAAAGTAAAAATAAAATATTATACAAGTAAATAACTGTACAATTTATACAAGACCTAAGGATTCCAAAAAAATTGTAGCCTAAATCTCTATAGGTAATATATTATAGCCTAAACATCTAAATTAATCTTATGTGTGTACACACATGTCTACTTATACCTTCAAATTTTGATGCAACTTCCACAACTACATAGACACGGTCCTTCACATAAGTTTTTAACATATAATATTTTTCTTTACTACTTACCCTAATTTGGACATTATCACCCAAATCTCCTAAGTTAGGTAAAGTTGCTACTGTTCCTATGCCAACTGGGTTAGCTGTAAAATGAAAATTACAATTAGCCAATTATAGCGTATGATAAAAAAAGTTTAATGTGTTCATTATATATATATATATATATATATATATTGATATATTACTTACTTGAATCTTCTTCATCATACTTTTCAAAATCAAACTCATCATTGGGATTCTCTGGAGGAGGTCGTGCAGAGCTGGGTCCGGCTTCAGCATCATCATCTGACACATCCTCTCCTCTTTCTGTTAAACTATTAGTACAATACTGATAGTACAGGTGATAATATATGTTGTGTCAACATACTTTAATCCATACAGCCATAGTTAAAACATATATGCTACCTATTTGCTAAATCTCAAATCAACATTTTCTTCAATAATAATTTGTTTACTCATGGAAACCATGGGCTCTTAAAAAAATTAAAGTATTTGATGACAAGAGAATGATAAAATGTAACAGTAACTTACCGCAATTCATCTGCTGTTTGTTTTATAATTTTCTCAAGCTCTTTTTCTGTCAGCTCAATCTACAAAAAAGTAAAATAAGAGATATATAAATAGAATTTACTATATTTACTGCTGTTTATAGCAAGCAGACTGACTCCAAAGATATTCTGGTTCAGAGATGTTGTTTCATTAGCAATAAAAATGGTATGAAATAAAATGTGGGATATGTGGAATGTGCGGGTATGTCCTGGACCTGGGTATGTCCTAAAACTACAGCCAAGACCATCAGGGGATGGGCAGCAGCATCCCTAGAGTGCGGTGGAAGCACTGCGATCGCCAACCCGCATGAAGTGTGGTGATTATGGCATATACCCCCCATATGAAATGAATTTCACAGAACAAATATTTTTATTGTAGCCTAATACTAGTACACTCATTATACAAGTATTACTGGGTTTCAGACTAGATCACATTATAATATTAATGAATAAAGATATTACTTTATTAACATAATACATAAAATTACAATATTATACATAATATGATAAATGAAAATACTATAGCTAAAACTTTAAAAAACTAAAAACTAAACTAAATACCAATCTAAAATAAAGGATCTGAATAAAGTGGTTAACTACTGGAGTGTTTCTTTATAAGCTCTACTTTTGGCGTACACAGGAAAACAATAAGACAACCAGTTGCCAAAATATACATAACACATAACACGTGTAAAAAATACCTTTTCCGGGACCTCTTTTGCGACCCCGCGGCGTACAAAGTGCATACAGGAGACCAGACTAACAGTTGGTGTGTTTTCTTCCATTTTATTTCTCGTATAAAGGCCTGATATTAACACAACGATCTATGTTGAAAACCTGCTCCATACAATTAAAATAACTTGTGTGCGCATGTGTCGATCAATGCACAAAACACGTTCTATTAAACAGAATAAAACACATGCATGCACACCTCATGCTGCACGCGAGTTTGACTTTGACAGTTTGACTTGACCAAGACAAGACTTGACAACTGACAATTTCAATTTCACAATTCATTTCTGATGCCGCCACACATTCGCGCGAGTAGCGAAGCGAATGGCGAGGCGAAACGCGAGCACGCATGTGTACGCGGATGTCTCGCTATTCCTCTCGTCCCTCGCATCGCGTTTTTGTATCTCCGCGTTTATGCTGCTGGCACACATTCGCGCGAGTAGCGAGGCGAATGGCGAGGCGAAACGCGAGCACGCATGTGTACGCGGACGTCTCGCTATACCTCTCGCACCTCGTCTCGCGTTTTTGTATAGGCAAAGTCTCGGCGAACGTTTCGACGAATAGCGAGGCGAGTGACGAGCCAGCATGTCTAACTCCGCGTTTAGACATGCTGGCTCGTCACTCGCCTCGCTATTCGTCGAAACGTTCGACGAGACTTTGCCTATACAAAAACACGACACGAGGTGCGAGAGGTATAGCGAGACGTCGAGTGACGAGCCAGCATGTCTAACTCCGCGTTTAGACATGCTGGCTCGTCACTCGCCTCGCTATTCGTCGAAACGTTCGACGAGACTTTGCCTATACAAAAACACGACACGAGGTGCGAGAGGTATAGCGAGACGTCCGCGTACACATGCGTGCTCGCGTTTCGCCCCGCCATTCGCCTCGCTACTCGCGCGAATGTGTGCCGGCAGCAATACAAAAACGCGATGCGAGAGACGAGAGGAATGGCGAGAAGTCCGCGTACACATGCGTGGTCGCGTTTCGCCTCGCCATTCGCCTCGCTACTCGCGCGAGTGTGTGGCGGCAGCACCTAAAGGCTCGTCGAACTTTTCGACGAATAGCGAGGCGAGAGACGAGCCAGCATGTCTTACTCCGCATTTAGACATGCTGGCTCGTCACTCGCCTCGCTATTCGTCGAAACGTTCGACGAGACTTTTCCTATACAAAAACGCGATGCGAGGGACGAGAGGAATAGCGAGACGTCCGCGTACACATGCGTGCTGGCGTTTCGCCTCGCTACTCGCGCGAATGTGTGGCGGCAGCATAAAGATGCATTGCATATTTATGTCAGGTACATTAAAAACAAACCCTAAATACAATGATTTCAACCGATCGATTAAATTTTATTAATATGTTGCAATATATATAAATTCGCGTGCGACATAGAAATACTATTTAATACAAAAAATAGAAAAAATGGATACAACATGAACTACCAGTTAATAAAATAAATAAATAATAATAAAAATTAAACTACATTAAACCTAAACAGATGTAAACTAATATCATTTAATTATTTCTCCTAGGCATGCGATAAACATTGACTTTTGTAGACCCCTTACAATATGTAGAAGGTGTTGCCGGGTTTCGATCAACCATAAACAATATTTAAAAACGAAATCATTGTCCGTACGTCGCAGTGTAGACCCGGTTTCATTAGGTATTTAAGAATTGAAGTAACTATTAATATTGTATATCAAATAAACTAAACACTCATCATTTTTCATAAGATATTTAAAAGTGAGTATTTTTGGATAAATGCTAAATAAACAAATGGATAAATACTATATTCAAATTTATTCCTATCATTTGGCAATTTTTGTTGAGTTTGGTAGTGATACGCGCGAGGTGCGTTATGTATAGAAACAAAATAACAGCAACAAATTTAATACGTTAAAATTCTAATCGTCTAAAATTAGCCTGACGACTTCAAAAACCACATTAAAACCTTATTTTAAATCCTCAATAAAATCTTTACGTTTTTAGTGTCCCACTGCTCTATTTCTCTATTGCTGTCAAAAATGGCGTTATGTTTGTCAGTTGAATTTATTTACTTCTATATGATATTGATATAAGAAATACAAATGTACTTTTTCTATTTTATGTTTGCAGATTGCTTCTATAGTAACATTGTCATGGGGAGTTGTGTATAACCAGACCGACAAACACGTTGTCGTGCATTAAATATGCCATACTGCTACGCGCCCGGGTGCAATCACATTTCTAATAGAGAGACTTGCAGTTTCTTTAGGTTTCCTGCTGATACAAAACTATTTCAAGAATGGAAAGCTCTTTGCCCGTAAGCATTATTACTATAGTTTCAGCAATGATTCGTTTGAATTATTTCAACTATTCGTTAAGTATAACTAATTTACAAGTGTATCTATGCCTACTTAGCTTGACAATAATCTAAAATTTTGCATAATTCAATCAATTCTTATTTTCAGGCTTAAAGAAAAGGAGCCTACTAACGAAGATCGACTCTGCAGCTGCCATTTCATTGATGGTGATAAAGTAAACTTGCCTACTGTATTTGCACAAAGTAATTTAAGTAATGCTAGCCTTCATAACTCTGGATCATCAGAAACAAGTGTCAATGAGTATGTAATTCTAATATAATTTTATTACTTTTTGCTTAACTTTGTATGCAAACTATCTAATTGATATTGAGCACAACATTTTAGTCACATTCAATATTTTGCTGGTCTAAATATAACAGTAATTTATTATCATATGATTACTTATCTTTGGGATAATTTAAGGGCATCAACAATTGATTTGATGGATCAACAAACAAAACCAGATGAGTGGGAATGCAGGGCTTGTCTAGAGAAAGTTTATTCATCCATAAGCCTGATTAATCTTTTTGAACCTTGGTCATCACCATGGGAAGGAATGGAGAGTGTGGTAGCTAAAGACTTTGCTAAAGTTGGACATATCAAGGTAAGTCCAATAATTTTATTAGAAATGGTTTTAACCAATCTGATGTTCTTCTGGAGAGGTTGAACTCTTGTTATATTTATTTTTCACAAACAAAATTGGTTGAGCACACAAGGGAAAAATAGTTGCACTTTAAGTGCAAGCTGGCAAGGCCATAAAATACCTTATCAGAATCAAGATATAGAATCATCTTTCTACTATTTACAACCTTTTGTATTCTTTCTTGTTTACCTTGCCTTTACTTGCTTAAACCCTGAGTGGAGGCCTTCCAAAGCTCCTCCATTTTTTTCATTAATGAATTGGCATGCACTTGTATGTAGTTAATAAAAACAAACACCATGAGGACAATTAAGGAATCACTTTATAGTTAGGTACAAATATTGAATATCATAATATAAAAAACAGTTGTTACAGTTGCAGGGGTAAAATGCTGATAATACATTTTTTACTTGACTAAAGCACCTATTTTTTCAAGCGGAATATCTTAATACCTATAATAGGGACTTAAAAATGTTAGTCCCAATAACAATAATACAGTATGTATAGTTGAAATTATTACAAGTGAGCTGATCTGTTTAACACTTTTGGAACTAAGGAACCACATGGTAGGCACTCGTAACTTTTGCTCAGATACCAGCTAAGCCCAACAGGCGGGCAGTAGCTATAAACCTATTCTCCACACTACACAGTACACATTGAATCTTTGACAGCGTAGGGCTGACACTAATAGACGGGTTAATACTTCTGGTTATTATTTATTATCATCAATCACTTATGTGATTGAAAAGTTGATTTTTATAATATCAACTTTTCAATCCATACATGATTATACATATAATTATTTATAAACATACTGCATTTTTACATGTGTACATGCAGTTTGTTTATACTTTACTCATGGGATTTAAAATTCCTCACACCTATTGTTTTTAAGAAAAAAAGGCTCTTAATCGCGTACACTTACGTTTTTATTTAAGGTACATCCTATGCCCATAGGATAACTTGGAAAACAACATTTTAGAAAAATAAGCTAAGAAATTTAACTAAGTAACTTCTAAGTGTCAGTTCTCAATGAATGACAATAGATTTGCAGTCATAAAACAGCACTGCACTGTACCTGCATGGAAGCCAAACGTAACAAGGAGCTTTGAACAGTTACTGTAATTAGGACTCATAGTATGGTAATGCACATAGGATAAGGTGCAACTTATTTGACAAAGGGATAAGGTTACTTACAATCATACGCTTAACCCTGGAGATCTTGTTTACCATTCTTCATCTGTTAGAAGTTGGCAAATGTGACCTGGGGTTTTTCAAATTTATTTGAGCCTCTGTGTAAAATTGCAATTAGAATTAGAACCATTCCGTAATGGTTTGTCCTCTGTGCCAGTTGTATTTAATGTGCCAGATTTTGATATTTAATGTTGTTATGAAGTGGTAATAGTAAACGAAACTTTAATTACATCATATTGAAGTATATTTCTAACACTTTTTTTCTTTATCAATATCGACACTTTTTTTATTTCAATATCGATATTTTATTTTGAACTCACTATGTTTCGCAGCTCAGCTTAGGCAGCGTTTTGTTTTATACCTCGGCTGCCAAAAGGTTAATTATATTCACGTATACGAAAGTTAGTCGGCACCGCCCTGAGCGTCTCGGGCCAAAGAAGTCCGGTTATTTACTTCTGCCCTGTAGAAGCAACAATGTAGATAGTGTCGCTCCAGCGCGCTGGAATGGAAACTGCTAAGCTTACCCTCCACATATTCAAGAATAATTTGATTCCCAGACCACGCCTAGGTGACCGCTTAATGTGTCCGAAGAAACACAGAATCTTCTCTTGACAGATATCTTCAAGTTGCTTTGTGATGCCGAGTTCTTCCGATTTGGATTTATTTGTCCTCCAGGCTGTCTATGGGATCCCTAATACTCTCCTCCAGCCCCATATACTCAAAATGTTTATTCTGATATGTTCTTGGCTCATGATGCACCAAGTCTCGGCGCCACACCAAAACGATGGAGAACACAATTGCCCGGACGAATATCACTTATGTTCTACATTGAATACTACGATTTTACCCCACCATACCAAGATTCGCCATAGCTCTTTCAGCCATTCCAGCTCTTCGGATCATCTCATTCATGCATTTACCGTCATATCGGTGACCCCAAGTATATAAACTCTTACACTGCATCGTGGAGTTTCGGACGTCGGTCCACTACCATTATTTTAGTTTTTGAATGATTGACCTTTCTGCATCACTTTCTGCTTCTGCTCTTCTAAAAAAGGATGTTAAGTTCCACATGGCTTGATGCTACTATGTTATGTCATCTGCATTGTCATCTGCATACCTAAAGTTCGTGACGGTCCTTTACATAATATAAATTATATGTGACCCCTAAACTAGTGTAAACATTTATTGTTCAAGTAAAATGTGTAACAAATAGAACTTATTTGGAAAACGAACTGATAATGAACATGGTGACTATAATGATGATGATTAATTCTAATACTTTTATTAATTTCTAATGAATTAAAAAACCGTTATTGTAGAAAAAATGTTCTAAAAATACAGCTTCGATACTGTGGTGCGAGGGGGAAAAAAGAATGTTTTTTTGAAAAGGGTATAGTACAATAGATAATTTACTTATATAAGCAAAATGACACCTATTGAATTTAGGCTTGAGGTGAAGCCTATTTTAAATACTTGTGAACAGACTGTTTGCGGCTTGTGCTGGTGCTGGGCTCTGGCGGCAGAACATTGCAGACATACTGCTTAATAGAGACATGTATTAATTCTGTTTTTCTTTACAGCTATCGTCAACTGACAGACATTCAAAGTTTATCTGTCAAACTTGTTTTACTAAACTTCAGAATGCTTGTTATTTTGCTGCTCTTGTACAACGAAGTGATAAGATTCTAAAACAGCGGTACCCGCAAGCCGAATTAGATTTGGTGTGGCCCAAACCTATTCAACTAGACCAAAACATAAATGACACTGTTTTTGAAACTGCAGTGGATATTGAAATCAAACAAGAAGTTCTGTCTGATAGTGACTATGGAGATAATATTAATGGAAATGCTGATATGCAATATAAGGAGTTAGCAGATACAGACATTAAGATAGAGCCAGAGGAATTGATGAAACCACAACCTATAAAAATCAATGGTTAGTAACGTATTTTGTATAAATTGGAATATGGCATAATACGAGTTTGGTTCATTAATAACTTGAATAAGTGTAAATAATTGATTTAGGAATTGTTTTCTTATCCTCTATAAGTGTATATAACTCACAATATATATAATATTGTGAGTTATATAATAATGTGCATCCTTATTTTTAGGAACATTCTCATACATAGAAGAAACTGAGCATTCTATAGAGCGAAAGGAGGATGAAATGTTGGTAGAGGTATGCCTTATACTATACATATATAAACACATATGTACTAAATAACTTAACACTTTGAGTGTAACCATTTGCTACGCGCTACGAACAGGGAATCCGAGTGGCAGGTTCCTGGCACAGGCATAAGTGTAACTAAAATAAACATTAGATCTTATCTTTAACAATATATCATAACCTTAATGACTCTTTTAATTTCATTTTTATGTTATGAATAATTTGTTAATAAAATTGTTCTTTTAACACGACGATCGAAAGGCATCATTTAGCGGCCGGTATTTACCTCGAGACAATATTCGATATATTTATGTACAGTCAAGGGCCTACTTATGTAATAAAAAACTTAACCTTAACCAATTATAATAAAACTTTGACTGTAAAACATAAGCATCTTGCGCCAAATGGTATAATGGTTTTTTAATACTACGTCGGTGGAAAACAATCATATGGCCCGCCCGCAGTTACCTCAGCCTATGGACGCTTGCACCTCCAGAGGTGTTTAAACGCGCGTTGCGGACCCTTTATAAATCCGCACACTCCTTTTTTTAAAACCCCATACTGTAGTTCCTCGGGAAAACTGTGGCAAAGCGAACACGAAAGCTCGGGCTGTGGTTGAGCTCCCCATTCCACAGCCGAACCTTCGCGGGAGGAAGTTCCTCATAAATCGCTTAGTACGCGTCCCCCCAGGCTCCAATATGTGAGGATGAATGCCCTGCCAAACGAGCAGAGCGAGCGGTGCGGTGATAGAATGCGGCCATTGGGATCATGTAAATAGGTGTTCGGAGCCCATTTTACAAGCGGTAAAACACACAAAAGGACGCAAAGTTTCTCCTTAGATTTCAAGGCTCAATATGGCTAGTGAGTTTGGGATCGTCGACGTTTGCTACAGCGAGCCTTTGAACCGAGTCACAGCGCTACATATAAGGCACTGGTCCCACTGCGAGATAGTAAGCTATGCACTATCAGCTATTTAAGGGACAAAAGATAATCGATCCCGTGTAAATAAAAGAGACATAGGTATCTCATAGCCGGGCGATCGTAGTTCATCGTTCATCGCCGGGCGATGAGCTATAAATATATATCTCTCTTTTATTTACAAGGGAGCGATTATCTTTTGTCCCTTGAAATAGCTGATTGGCCGAGTGACCGTGGCGGAAGCCATGTTGACGGACAAGTCTGATCAAGTCGTGCTCTTCTAGGTATCCAAGGAGCCTCGCCTTGATTACACGCTCCATCACCTTTGAGAGAAGGGATAGCGATAGGACTATAGTTCGACGGATCTGATTTATCACCCTTTTTAGGAATAGGGTGCACGAAAGCGGTCTTCCACTACAGCATTTGCCATAGTATAATATAAGACAAAAGCATTTAGTTTGATAAAAACTCCAGGTCTGTCTGTATAATTGCGATAAGTTAAAAACCTCCTAAATGGGTCTATCGACAGAATGACTCCTATGGATAGTTTTGGTTTAAGTCCGTTATAAAATGTCATACTAAAGTTTTCAGATGCACCATTGAAAGAGGAACCTACCAGTGAAGTTGATTCCGATTCGGTGCCCACCGATCTTCCTCTGGAGTGTATGCTGTGTGCCAAATCATTCCACAGTGTATCTGGGTTAAAGGTAAGATGTTATAAATTGTAATGAGTTACGCCGAGTGTCTCACAAACAAGATACATCTGGCAATACGGAATCAATTGCAGGGTTTTCTTTTAGTTAGACAGCTCAATTTTCGGATTAGTTGCGTATATTTGCAGTGTTTATTTGATTTCAATAGTGATAAATAAGTTTAAGCTTGCCATTATGGAACAAAGCTAAAAAAAATACTCTTCGAATAATGTCCACATTGTTCTAAAAGAGGCGAATCCACCTATCTAATTACCCAGAGCTTCGCCCTATTGAGCGTTATTAAACTAATGAAAAAAAAAAAAAACTGACAACACAAAATCTGTAACTAGGAATATACAAGATTTTAGAAAAAGTGGAGAAACCAAGTTAAAAACATCGATAAGGTCCATGTTCAAACTCTAATGATGAGAACAAAATCTAAAGTAGGTACGCAAATTTTAACGTTAGTAAAGTAAAATTCATATTTATGTACATAATCAAAGTTAAATTTAACTACATACATATATTTGATGTAAAACTAATGTTTACTAAATTACCACTACTTTTCAAATGTATAGTTAAACGGAGTAAACTGACAGCAGTTTTCATACATTTGACAGGTTGTTTGACAACTTTAGTATGGAAACTGCTGTCAGTTTTCTGTTTAATAAAAAATTTGACTAGGCACTTAAATGACTTGCTACATTTTTTTTCGAACCACTCCTTATTTCTCGCAGTTAGTTAGATCCGAATGGGTTATCTGGCACAGACTGCAAATCTTTCCTGTGGACATTAGTTTTAAGGTTTCTGAGAGTGTAATTAAGTTATGATCTCGTAGTGTTGTTATGCTAAATGTAACTATAATTAGACCTTAAAATCTGTAACTTGTAACGCAATATCACCACGAAAGATGCGAGCGAAAATTTGTGTGTGACTCATTTATTAACTATGATTTTGATAATTGGCATATTCTTTCCCACAAACGGTTTTCAAAGCTTGATTTCTGATTGGTAACAGAATAGCAATAATAAATTAATAATCTACATATAGCGTAATATAATTTGAGATATGTAATGATAATAACTTTCTTTCTATCAGGCTCATGTGATAGCTCAACATTCCTATAAATCCGTCAAAAGAAAGATAGGAGGAAAACAATCACCACTGAAGAAGGACAAGTTAGTGTGTTCAACATGTAGACGAAGTAAGTTTATTCTCGCTTCATCATCTCGGACCTGGCCCGGTACCGCGAACATCGAAGTTCGTATTTTTCGAGCATCTTTCCCTTTTACTCCAATTAAGACGTCATGAGAGTGACAGAGATAATCGTCCGAAATTTACGAATATCGTTTATCGCGGTAGCGCCGCTGTCGTTTTTACTATGCAAAGTAGTTTAATAGGTTCTTGCAGGTTTTTTGACAAACATTTGCTTGGTATAATAATTCTTGGCAGAAGTAACGTTTGGCAGAAACACCTTACGAAGAATATGCTTTGGCATAAATAATTTCGCAGATTTTATAATATTTTATTATGCATTTTATAATACCGAATCTTATTATGCTAAACCAAAGTCGGCCAAAGTAATGTTCTCTAAAACAATTATGCTGCAAAATGTGTCGTATGCGGGGTAGTAATAAAATAGTGCCAACTAATCTTTATGCAAAATTACCATTAGACTGAAAGTGTTTCTGCGCAATATCTTAAGCGAAGTGTATTTCTGACCACAATTATTCTGCCAGATGAGGGTAGGTAACCCAGTTTAAAACATGTTTGACTTAGAGCTTTACGTTATATGGTAGGATATGTTACTTTTTAAGTCAGTAAATATGGATAAGGTCTGTAATGTGTTACTGCTTATATTTCTCGCAGTGGTGAGGTACTTCAAAATATTGTACCGTCACGTAAAGGGGTTGTTAAGCCTCTTATCAGCGTCCTTAACCGTTTTTGTATACAACGACGGTGGCAAACAAGCATACGGCCCGCCTGATGGTAAGCAGTTACCGTAGCCTATGGACGCCTGTAACTCCAGAGAATTCACATGCGCGTGGCCTACCCTTTAAGAACCTATACACTCCTTTTTTGAAGAACCTCATACTATAGTTCCTAGGGAGAACCTCGGCAAACTTGGCCGTGTAATGCAAATCGGTTGTGTCACAACAACGCGGGGCCCGTCGGGCGTCACGTTCACGGCTCATTTACTATCACTGGGCCTAAGTACGAACGCGACCTTGACGTTAATCCACTCTTGAGATATAAGCAAGTCTTAGATCCCGCTTTTGACCGTTTGAAATCTTTAGCTTGGACAGCCCCGAAATAGCTGCTGTTTATGAATAATGCCTTGCGTGTTCATTTTTGTCTTAATTTCCGCTTGAGTTATGATAAACTAATCGTCATTTGCAGGTTTTGTTACGTCTACAGACTTGATGGTTCATGAGACGTGCCACAACAAAGCCATATGCTATGGATGCAACCAGAAGTTCGACACATTCGAGCAGCTATCTAGGCATAGAGTACGCTGCAAGGCTATCACCACTAAGGACCTGCCCAAGCCCAAGACCTTGGAAGATGTTAAAAGGTTAGTTTATACAGTTTGTAAGTTTCTGAATGCATGTTCTTAATTGCTTGTCTGTCAAATACTCCCAAAAGGATTTATATCCATCCAAAACGATTTTACGTTTTCTGTGTTTACCTTGAGTTTGTAACGTTTTCACAGGATAATAGCTGAGGAACACAAATCCACTGATGACGAGGATCTGCCTAAAGAGCAACTTGAGTGCCATCTCTGCACAGAGAGGTTCAGTGACTCGTACTACATGAGAATTCACCAAGAAATCCATCACAGTAGCGAGCAGTTCGAGCCGGCGCCGGACAGCGACGCGCCTGCCATAGAGATGATGTCCAGTGTGGCAACGCTGGAAAGCATCTTTAGTGAAGATAAATAGATAACGTCGCTTGAATAAGCTTGATTCCGTTAAGTGAACAAAAATAATTATTACACTGTAAGTGTTTATAAGTTATAACGCTTTAAAATTAGTGTAACGGTGTAGTGTAAAGGTTGGTTTAACGAGGTAGCGGGTTTGATGGCCGGCTCGTGCATCGTCGTTTTTTGGAGAAGGAAAACATCATGAGGAAACCAGGCCTACATAATCCCAATAATAGTCTTCCCTGAGGTTTGAAGGTCGCTTTCGTATAAAAAAGTGTTTACGCCAAACTGGGTTTGTTTTGCCGAGCGGCGTTAAAAGAGACAAATTTTCGTGAACGTTAAGATTTTTATCGCCCGTGAGAGATCTATACCTACCGTCTATTTGTATAAATACCAAATTTGCATTAAAAAAACAGGACATTTTTACACAAATTGACTCAACCTCACGGCAAATTCCAGAAGGCTTGTGTTTTGGGTATATATAATAGGCAAATACTTAAAATGGGGTTGGAGTGGTGTTAAGGATGATTGAGCGCCGTTTAACTGGAAAACGTAGCTACAACGAGAACCCCGACTGTGGGTGCAGCGAGGGGCATGACATTGAAGAGGGTTATACGATAAGCAGTTAGGCAGTTACACAAATATGGCCGATTGACAACTTCCTTTATTGTCTATGGATCTGTTGTTATAGAGTGATGGGCTGATGGGAATGGTGTCTGCAGATATTTAAACGAATGTTTTCCCTTCACTAGCTCGTAAAGCGCTTGTTTATCCTTTAATACGAGAGGGTAAAAACGCATTTTATCCACTAGTGATTAAAGTAAGTTGACTTCTCATAGCTCTAATTGCTATGGTTTTAAAGTCTAAATTCGCGAAGTACAGCTCACCCGCCCACGCGGCGGCGGCGACGGGCGCGGCGAGCCTCGCTAACGCACAGAGTTGAAAATCGAATTAGAACATTCGAAAATCATACTGGCCACCACAAGCTAACCAAGCTAAAGGCACCTTTTGTAAAAATATTGAATGTATCTAAACGCAAAGAAAAAGTCAATGCGATTTCAAAACGTTTTTTTGCATGTTTCACTTTCCTCGCTGTAGTGAGGGGAAAAGTTTTGTGTTACACACGGGTGCAATTGTAATTTAATTTTCGTGTATTGAAACACTTGCTACGCTCAGGATTCTATTTTAAAACCTCTCGCTTTGCTCGTGGTTAAACTATAGAATCCATTCGCTTGCTCGAGTTTCAATCCCACACTCGCAGTTAAAATACAATTTTGCACCCTTGTATAACAAATAACTATTTTCATTCTTAGTGTATGAGAAGGTGTAGTGATAGGAAGTTTTGGTGATCTTATTCTAATTGCACCGGGCTCACTCATTGCAACCTAAAATAAACCTGAACTGTCATAAAAATATTGCATAAAACAATTCCAATTAAAATTAATTTGTATAGCCTTATTTAAAACCATGATATTACTAGAACTAGCCTTACAAGCCATTATCGAGTTATCGACCTCTTGAGAACATCCACTGTAAAGAAAAGAATATTTGTATAATACGTATTGTAACACTGGTAGCAGACCTAGCAGTTGTATAAAGTAGCCTAGGCGCCCACGAAATGTTTTGAACTGTCTAGAATGACAATGAGTTTCTGTTTGTTTCATCGAGTATAAACATATACATGTAATAATTAACTTTTGGTAAATAGTTCGTACCTATATAAATAAATACATATTTCGGGACAATTTGACACAAATCGACCTAGTCCTACGGTATGCTCAGGCTTGTGTTGTAGGTGTAGGTACTAGACGACGATATATATAATAGATTGATAAATATAAATACTTAAATACATAGAAAACAACTCAGGAACAAATATCTGTGCTCATCACACAAATAAATGCCCTGACTGGGATTCGAACCCAGGACCATCGGCTTCATAAGCAGGGTCACTACCCACTAGGCGAGACCGGTCGTATATGTACTTCTATTGTCTATTGAGTTCAAAGCAAAATGAAGTACATTCTCATTCCATCATAAATAAATAATTCTATAGAATATTAAAAAGTTTTAATGTGTAATAGGGTATGATATAAGGTACTAGTTTTCTAAAATATGATATTATATGTATGTTGTACATTTCATAAACTTGTTAATAGAAACTGATCTATTTCGTCCAGCCGAATCAATGTGTCATCATTGATGGCACATCAATTTGTTCACATGCACATTCAGTGCAAAAATAATAAAAAGGCGTATGACTTTTTCTTTTGTCTCTGCTTGTAAATTGTACTAACATTATCAAAATTTTAATAAGAATAAATAATATTAAAAAAAAAAACTTATTGTCTACGAGCCCCAATGCAAATGAGCTCGTCTAGTAAGATAAACATGTTCTAACCTAACTTCAACCAAATAATTCAGGACAACTTGGGGGTAAAGAAGAACTAGTTATATTAAAACAAAATAAGTTATAACCAAATTAAAATAAAATAAAAAACAGAAAAGCAGCCTTCCTCAGTAATAAAAAGTAAAACATAGTTTTACCAATTGTAATTGCATGCAAAAAAGCCCGTCTTCAGTGTTCCCTATGCAGAAAAAGTCTACAACTTAGTAGCGTCACCTTTTGCATCTATAACTGCTTTAATCTTTAGCGGCCTTGTATCCATCAGCTGTCTAAACTCTTCAGGGGTTATTCCATTCCAGACACATGTAAGTTTCTCCTTAAGATCAGCTTTTGAAGCGAGAAGCTTTCGCAACTTTTTCTTCATTTTCCACCATGTTTCTATTAGAGTTAAGGTCGGGCCGCAGGACGGCCATGACATGGTAGGAATTTTCTTAGCTTTCAGCCACGCCATCGTTCCCATAGCAGTATGGCATGCGGCACCGCCTTGTTGAAAAGTATACGTATTTTTATACTTTACCTTTCGTATAGACGGCAGCAAACTCTTGCAAGATGCTTTTGTACTTTTTCACATTGACGGATACATTTATAATCTGAAGACAGCCCACACCCTGCGCAGACATGCAGCCCCAAATCATCAAAGAAGCTAGAAACTTCACCTTACGCTTAAGTCAGTCTTTTTGAAATCTCTCCTTTTCACAAACAACTTTACTCCGTTCATTGCCAACTGTAACTTCTTTAGACTCATCACTCCAAATAATTTTTCGCCACCGGTCGCCATTCCAATTCCTGTATTTTTAGCTTTCTGCCTTTGTGTTAGTAACTGTTTCTCCTTCGCAGTGTAAAAACCGTAGCCCATCCTCTTCATCACTCTTGCAGGTGTCGACTGAAACGTTTTTTTATTGCATCACGCCATAGTACCTACAGTAAGTTCTTCCGCTCTTGCACGGTGATTTTTCTCGACGATGCTTCTCAGAATCCTGTTTTCTGCATTAGTAGTCATTCGTGGGCGGCCGGATTTCTTTAAAGTTGAGATTATGATCGTTTAAATTGTAGATCTTGGCAACGAAAGGTCCTTGGCTATTTGGTACGTAAATTTGCCTTTATTGTTACTAGTAATTATAATTTTCCGCACTTCGTCAGTCACTGGTTTACTCGTGCCATCTCGATAGTTAAACAATTAGGAGTAATGAAAATTTAGGCTGAAATTACCTTTTTATATAGCTTTTTAATTTATATTTTAATAATTTATTTTAGATGACAGAGAATATTCTGTATTCAATTTAAAAAATATTGTTCTCTGTTATAATACTGAAAAAACAGGTGTTAGAAATAGACGACCTATTTGGTCGTAAATATAAACTATACGTATTTTTTACTTGCGAAATGTTATATTGATACTTTAATTATTAAAAAATAAATAACTTTATTACACTTTCTACAACGCAACACAAAATTAAGCGAGCTTTAATGATTGTGTGTGGTGTAGTTCTATAAACATCAAAGACAATCTGGGTTTAAATACCACTTTTTGAAATATTTTTCAGTTTTCGTATGTTCAATTGTGACTAGAGGAGCTCATTTGCATTACGGCTCGTATATCTTTAGGCATTTCAATATAAGTAGGTAAACAAAATCTATCCTCAATAGCCTCCATATCCCTTTCACCCCGGCTGACGAGTTAACGCGTTTTGTGCGAATAGCTCTCTGATCCGATGGGCAAGTATACTCGTTAATATTTTGTCACTACAAAAGTACAAGTAGTTGTGTAGTTGATACAAGTTCGGCAGTTAGGTAGTTGCATTGCAAGCGCCAGCTCCTCACGCAGCAGCACTTCAGATATTCCGTGAGGATATCACTTGCAACAGTGCCGAAATATTGGAAACTAATTATCCCGTTTTAAGTAATAGTTGTAAATAGTGTAACCCTGGTTACGAGACTGTTCAAATTATTAACCACTATCTAAAAACAAGAAGTTTGAAATTCCAGAACGTGTAATTAAAAACTGCGTACAAATTACCACTGTGTAATAGTATTACCACAGTGTGGAAAAAGTTATGGTAACTATCCCGTTTTAATAGTTGTAATGTGAACGACCATGTTAGCTTAAAATCGTGTATACTTTTAGGTGTCCAGAACAGGACGGTTGCCATCTTTCTCGTTTGTTGGAACGTGACAGCTATAGTGACAAACGATAAAACTTCAACCATCTTAGAGTGACAAAATTTCAGAGTTTATTTTAAACTAGATATATTTAGTTTAAAATAAACTTTTCTGAAATTTTGTGTGACACAACGCGACAGGCGACAAGATGGCAACGGTCAGGACACACAGTTATATTTATTATTGTTCTTATCTTTATTTATCTTCTTTCTTAGATTAGGTTTTTTTACAATATTTTTATAAAAGTAAAGTATAAAAATACATCTAAAACATATCAAAACAATAAAAACATTATAAAAAACCTAACCTAGAGTGCCGCCGGCAACGGGGCAGGGCCCAGGCTGCCGGTGGTTAGGCCTGCAGAGAGAGGAACCGTCGGACTATGCGCGCCGTGTCCAGGATTACCGCCTTCTGAATCTCACCCTTGATCCAACCACAACCACGCATCTCTCAAGATGTTGGTCTCGACCAATTCGCTATGAGACCGTTCGCGGAAACAATTATCGGTACAATGATCGCCGAATCAACTTCCCACATGGCGGTTACCTCGTGAGCCAAGTCTAAGTACTTGCTGGACTTGTCCTTCTCGGCCTTCACGAGGTTCTCGTCACATGGGACGGTGATATCGATGAGCATTGCCCGGCGCTGCGATCGATCTATCACCACGATATCAGGCTTATTGGCTACAATAGCCCTGTCCGTGATAACAGATCGATCCCAATAGAGCGTGGCACGACCATTTTCGAGAACTGGCGCAGGTGTGTACTTGTAGTACGGCACTTCGTGGTCCGCAAGACCATACATAAGAGAAAGCTGCTGGTGCATAATCCTGGCTACAAGGTTATGTCTGTGCAAGTACTCGCCGTTAGCAAGATGAGAACAACCGGAAATTATATGCCTGAGTGACTCTCCGGGACGGCGGCATGCCCGACAAATGTCGGCCGTACCGTCCTTCAGGATATACTTCCGGTAGTTATTCGTCATGATAACTTCGTCCGCAATTGCACAGGCAAAACCCTCGGTTTCTCCGAAGAGGTCCCCGAATCGTAGCCAGTTCACCGACGCGGGCAGATCTACGTCTGGTCCCGTGAGGGCCCTGTAAAACCGCCCGTGTAGCTCCTTACTCTTCCATATGGCCTTGCGGTCCTCGGTGCTTAGTACCACTGGTTTGCGCCAGTTTTCTCTTGCCAGGGAGAGCGGTGTGAGGTTCCTGTCTACTGCCACCACATCACGATGCATCCCACACTCGTGGTTAAGGAAATAATTCCTGAGATTGCACACCTCACTGTTATGGAGGCTTTTGGCATTTAAAAAGCCGCGGCCTCCATACTTCCTTGGAATGTACTTTGTTTTCTGGTCCCCTCTTGCGTCTCTAAGTCTCTTCTAAGTCTTATTGTTCTTATTATTATTTATATTATTTCACTATTCCCCAAAATAGGGTGTATGAGTTATCTCGGTTTGCAATACACATATTATTCGTGTACTTCCTAGTATCTATTCAGATACCGTAAAAGTAATTCCGAATATAATCCACCTTGCTTTCAGTTTTCTTGTTAATTGTTATTTTTTTTTATATTTCAGATTGACTCGATTGACTATACCTACGGATCCTCATATTTGATTGTAAGGCAAGTGAACATTTCTAGCAGCAGAATTCTGTCAAGTTAGCCTTTAATGTATTCTGCCTATCGTGTAAAAAGAATGGTCTATATTGTTAGGTGACAACCAAAACTCACTAATTAAAGTGATTCACTATGGCTATTAACGTGTTGTGGTAATTAGGGAGTTTTGGCAGTCATCTGACGATATCCAAATATGATATATTTCTGCTGTTGCGATTTTTTCCTTTGACGAAACTATTTGCAAGGAGAATGTTATAAAATGTAAATCATGTAATAAACTGGTTGGCCCTTAAAAGTGATAGGAATCGTGTTTAAATTAACCTTACCTAATGTTGATATTATTGTTCTATAAATGGAAAAAAATAGTAGGTACCTACTTATATATTATTTATAGTATAAAAATTAACTTGAAAATTGAGAAAATACCATACAATGACTAAAAAGTACTTATACTAAATCTAAAAAAGGCCACTGCGGCATGGTACCGAAGATGGTAGCTGCGTTATGCCGCTGTAGGTCAGACCGATGCGTTTTGCGATGCAACTGCCAGTTTTCCGGTCCCCTCTTGCGTCTCTAAGTCTCTTCTAAGTCTTTGAAAAGACTCGGAGCTCTAGGAGGTCTCAACGCCAAAGGGGACAAAGCAAAATTCGGCCCCTAGACCTCTCATCATCATCATTTCAGCCGTAGGTCGACAGGCCTCCCCCAAATATAATAGTTGTATCATCTTGAAGGGTAGTTGCCATAGCCGCCAGGATCGCCAAGCCTGGCGACTATGGCAACTACCGCAGTAGCTGTATATTGGGTTTCGACGGACGCTGCTGCACATTTGCACGTTGCACGCACGCACGCACGCAGCTGCACGTTTTTCGGCGGTCGGCGTCTAGCCTACCTCTATATTTACCTAATTTTGCAATTACCACCGCGGTTACAGCAGCTGCCGCCTTCATAGAAGTAACTTGGAGATGGGACGGGCCAGTGCGTCAACGCAGGTTGCATCCCAAACTAGCACCCGCCCCATACTCCACGGAACTAAGTCTGAAGTTGGAGAGATATAAAAAAGTACAATTGGAGTTTTCTTATTTTTGTCAACCGAAGTCGCGGTAATTAATACAGAATTAGCTTATATTTATGTTATAAAGTGTGTTTTGTAAAGTAAACATAGACAGTAGGTACCATTTACTAGACGGATCATGCTAATAATGATACCACGATCGAAAGGGATGGTATTATGTAACTTTCTATAGGTATGGCAGAGACGGCGCTATTTTCGTCCGTCCTTGTCATAGTCTCACATATTTTTGTTCCCCTCCAAACTGGACTTTCAGAACTGTTAAAGTTGGAAGGATACAAAAGGTGACTGAATATATATAGACACAGCTCTCCATACAAAAATCCCTTCCAAAATTGACCCCAGGCTCGCTGACACTGACAGCTATCCCCTCTTCATAAATATGTCAGAGCAGCTTGGACTTTATCCAATAGACAATTTCGCGCTATTAAAAAAAAGTTGTGATTGGTTAATAAAAGTTTTAAGCGTCAAACCTCATGCGCGGCGTTACAATATTATGGCGTTGTCAAACTTACAGGGATGATACTAACCGAGATGGAACCAATTTATATAAGTATTATTCTGACACGATTTTGCTATTAAGATTAAGAAAGAAAGAAAGAAAATATATTTTAACTCCAAAACATTAAATAATTAAATAGATTACGTTTTCCATACTTTATAAGAATGTATAGTAATGACGTATTGGAGAACACGCCCACGATTTTGCGTTACGGCATTGCCTCAGTCTTTCTCCAGTGGGTACCATGGGATAATGTCGCTCTGGAATATCGGGGGTGAATTTCCGTAAGTTTTTGCGCGACTAAGTCCCGTTTATCATTTTATACTCAAACGTTGAAACATAATATTAATGTGTAGTACATACGAGGGGTGATCCAAAAGTAATGATAATGACTATGATCTAACGAAGTTATTAGTATTATATATATTTTTACTGTTACATAATCTCCTTATTAGTGTTTGTACATACATTATACGAGAACATGCTGTCATCTAGTTAATAAAAAAAAAGGAAAACTTTTGTGGGTCGCAATTTGCGTTAATTTTTCTTTCACCGCTAGTATAGCGAATTATTGGAAGAGTTTTTAGAATCAAAGTATAGTACGTTGTTGCCAAAGATTTAGACTTGATTACACAATAGGCAACTTACAAGTTCAAGCGCTAGGTACTGAGCAGCATACTTGGTGATCTGCGAGATAACTGAGGAAAAACAACCATCAAACTTCCTTTTTTTTTAATTTACTTTTTATTTGTCAACCTTTTAGGTTTGGTATAGGATTATGTTATATCGACCTTTATTTATTTATTTTTATACATATTGATGGATTTTGTCCACAAAATTTACTTGTTTAAACAAAAACGTCTTTAAAGACCAAAAACTAGCAACCTTAACTTAAGCAGGGCCCTTGAGCCCTAAAATTAGATTTTACGAGTATATTTTTTTGCCATACGTCATCACAATAAACGTAAATTTCAATTCTAAGTACATTTTATTTTACTACAGTACTAAATTTTATAACAGCATCGTTCCTAACCGACACAAAAACGCGAGCGCATTTACTGAAATTTCGATATGTGTTACCCTACTGTCTTTGTTTCTTAATAACATAAAAACAACTTAATAAATTATTATATTTATTTTTATAATTTATTGATGATAAGTGACATAACAAGACCAGTAATCAAAACTTATCATAATATGTCTAGATCATAGTCATTATCATTACATTTGGATCACCCCTCGTATGTATTTTGGAATAATCGTAATATTGTGAGTACAGTCAAGGAGTTTAATTTCCAACCCACCTAAGGTTCAATATCGTACCTATAACAAACTATCACCATAAGAGAAAGCTAGAATAAGACGTTACTTTGATATATCGCACGCATTGTTTTGTTTATTAGGCAACAGATTAACAACATCGACGTGGAGTACTGAACTTTGGGACGTCAAGGCACTTTGCCAACAATAGACGACTACCGAGTCTATATTCATATTTTTCGTTCTTGCAATATTCAAATGATAGTGACGCAAATAACAAAATTTCGCTCATCGACATTCGCAGTAGACAGAGTCGTAAAGAACTCACTAAGAAGCTGACACGCTTTCAAAATTAGAAAACAAAATGATAACTTCACATTCACAAAGAGGTTATCTGTAATATGCAAAGACAGATAATAAGTAAGTATTTTAATTCTATTACAGAAATATAATTTTCAACCTTAAGGCATCGTGAATGTCTAACGACATTGATTGGGCAGGAAATTAAAAGTGAAAAACATAATTTATAATAAATAATAAATCCTCCCCGCGGCTAAAAAAAAAAACAGAAAGATTATGATGAACAGTTTACCAGCAGTACCTACATTTATAGCTTAGGTATTTGCTAATAGGACTTGCTCGTTCCTTGGAAATAAAATTAATAGTTTACCTAATAGTAGAATTTTTGCATACTATTATCCCCATTTTGTCACTCAGTATCATAAAGGCATAAGTCATTATAAAACTAGTATATAGTTACGACATTTGGATCAGCGTATTAAAGGGTGAGTACTATTAAATTGTCGCTAACATATTCCGTTTTTTTATTGTAGATTCTCAACCTTTTTGGTAAAAATTATTATATTTCAAATTTAGAACGTATTGGCATGTTTTATTCTTAAAAAATAACTATCAATTGTTTATAACATTCAAGATGTCGTCAAAGGAAAAAAGCGTTCGCGATTTAATTTTGCAAAAATTTACCATGAATCCATGTATATCTACTTTGGAACTTGCAAAATCGTGTAATACAACTCGGAGAACAGTGCAAAGGACCATTAAAAAGCTAAAAGAAGGTAAAACTACGAAAAGAAAGCAGCGAGAGGGTCAGCCGACAAGAATACGGAACAGAAAGTTGGAATCGAAGGTGTGTAAGCTGTTTGATCAAAATCCGGCTATGTCGTCCCGAGATATTTTCGAGAAAGTTGGAACGAGTCAAAGAAATGTACAAAAAAAAAAACTGTGGTATTGTTACTTACAAAAAACAAAAAGCTCCGAAGAGAACGGTTGATCAGTATAATCGAGCAGTACGACGTTCTAGATTACTATACGCCTTGTTGGTTAAAGATAGAGGTTGCTTAATTATTGATGATGAAACTTATGTAAAGGCTGATTTCAAATCAATACCAGGCAATCAATACTTTTCTTCCCGCAACGTCTCAGGTCTGCTTGAATCAGAAAAAGTGATTCCAGTCGAGAATTTTGCCAAAAAGTTCCTCGTTTGGCAAGCGATATGCCAGTGTGGCTTAAGAAGTTCGCCTTATAAAACCACTGGCACAATAAACACCGATATTTATATATCCGAATGCCTAAAGAAAAGGCTGTTACCACTCATTAAAAAGCACAAATGCTCTACATTATTTTGGCCAGATTTGGCCAGTTGTCATTATTCATCTAGAGCTATGGATTGGTATAATTTGAATTCGGTCTATGTTGTACCAAAGGAATTAAATCCGCCAAATTGCCCAGAATTACGGCCAATAGAAAAATACTGGGCAAATATAAAAACAAAACTACGGAAAACATGCCAACCGGCTATATCATTGCCTGATTTCAAAAGAAAGTGGATTAAATGTACTAAACTTATAACGAATAACTCCGTGCAAAACTCTATGAGTCGGGTCAAGAGTAAAATCCGAGAATTTTCTCGTCGTGCTTTAGACAAACAATAGAATTGTTTTAGCTGGGATATTTTATCATAAACTTACCAATAATAAACATTTTTCGAGTTATATGTATGTTGTTTTATTGTAATCTTTTATTTCAGTGGCGACAATTTAATAGTACTCACCCTTTAGTCTATGCATCAATATGTTACTTTAAATAATTGTTTATCACATTCAGGGTTAAACACACAATCCAACGGATCCTATCGATTTTCTTGTATGTTTGTGGAGTTGTTTAGGTACCATTTTACCGCATAAGAAGGCATTTTATAGGGTTTTTTAATTTAACAATTTTATATTAGCTGACATCTTATGTCATAGAAAGCTTCTGTACTACTAAAGCTGTCAAACTCCGCCGCGGCTCAGTCGATCGTTCGCGGCACACTAGCCGTGGGGTCATTTTTGAGCTCGAGTCAGACTTCTATAGTATTACTAGTTCGTTGGATACAAACAAACACAATTTTTCTCATGTTTCCAACCAAAGTTGCGGTAATTACTACAGAATAAGGTAATATTTTTGTTATAAAAAATATCCTGTAAATATTTTTGTTCCCCTCCAAACTGGACCCTTCAAAACTGTCTAATTTGGAGGGGAACAAACAAATACAATTGGAGTTTTCTTGGGTTTTCTACCAAAGTTGCGGTAATTAATACAGAATAAGCTAATATCTTTGTTATAAAGAATGTCCTGTAGAGCAAAACTATAGTGAATTGTTACATTTTGGGCTACAAAAGCCAGAATATGTTTGTCGCTTACTGGCGCAGGCGGATGTGTTCTCCAGTCATTATTCCTCCTAGAAAGCAAATCTATAGTTAACTGTTACATTTTGGGCTGCAAAAGCGAGAGTATCTTTATCCCTTACTGGCGTACGCGGTGCGTGCTCTAGTCATTATTCCTCCTAGCTATTGTCGCATAGCATAGTTACTCCACAGACCTATAAATTTAGATCAGACGTAAACTTGACGTTTGGAATAACCCCAAAAAAAAAAAAATTGCTATCGTTTCCGTGGTTTGATTTTTTTGGTATATTGTGCTCTTATCCTGTTTTATTATTCTCTGTCTGTTTAGGTATTAAAAAAGGTAAACAATCTTGAAGTGTCTTTTTATTTAAAAACACTTTTTAACAATCAGGGACTATTACTTACGAAAGCAAAATAATGTAATAACCAATATGTGATTCATAATTGTCACAATACTTGTCATGATTTATTTTTCAAAACCATCGATGTGTAATAAACGTAGATTCACAATCAGCCTCGAAAGAATGGCTCTAAAAAACAACCGCTCGAACAAAATGGGCGGTACATTTAGTTACTTCTTTGAACCGCTGTCAGTGCTAGTGTCAACAATGACTAAAAAGTTATTACTTCATTAATAGTGAAGTTTGATACTCAATAATTAGTACACTGAGCTTTATTTTGTTTGATTATATTATCTAAAAGAAGATTATAAATTAGCATTATTAGCATAAACTGAAACGTGATAGAAATGTCATTTAGTGCCATATTTTTCTATTGTCCGTCCATTTCTTTGTCAGTGTTCAAAACTGAGGCGGTACCGCGAACATCGAAATTCGTATATTTCGAGCATCTTTCTCTTTTACTCCAATTAAGGCGTCATGAGAGTGACAGAGACAATCGTCCGAAATTTACGAATATCGTTTTTCGCGGTAGCTGATTTTCAATAAAAAGACATTATTGTCTAATAAGACATTATTGTCTATGGGTATTATTAATATCATATTAATTTGTAATAATAACTTGGTTTTCATTTAATTATAATAGTTACTAGTATGTATTTTAGAACGACTCACCGAAAGAAGTTATTACTTCTAAAAGAAAACTTTTTTAAGGGGAATCTATTTACGTCAATATGAAAAAAAAAAATGTCTAGTATTTCTTTGACATTGCTTACAAAGGATTATTGTTTTTTTTTGTTTCGCGTGTTGGATACTTAAAAATGGCGAAACATTATTACCCGTGACATTGAGTTTCAGCTGCTCTTGATATTAGTAAAAAACAATCACGAACGAAAAATTGGGTGATAGCGGCGAAACGAAAATTTGGTACGTTCTCCCAACAAGAGAAAAAGAGCAAAAATATCTTCACCTACTGCTGAAAAATAATATTCTTGTAAGTTGTAACTTTTAATGAACTGCTTTCACACGACTCACGCTTGACTCAAATTTTATCGATACGTTGATCGATCGTTTCAGAGGTTGGACTTTGACATGTCTCAGGATTTACTTCTTAACGGCGGGCGCCTATAGTTCACTGGATTTATTACAATGGCAAACGAAAAAAGAAAGCGATCGGCTACTTGCATGGCGTTAGAAAAAACGCGGCAGCATTTCCATGTGACAGAAAATATAATTTAAATTCGTTTATTTCACATATATAAGCTGACAGTATAAAACCTAATCGCTTACACGGTAAACATTAAAATCACTAATACAAATTAATAAAAAAATATAATAGAAAAACGAATATTTACGTAGAACTGTGTACTGCATACAGTTCAAATGGGCTAAAAGAACAGTCTGGAATGGAGAATAACATCCAATAAATATAATTCGCAGACTACCCACCGTACCTGGTATCGAAAACCTCACATCCGGATCGCTCTGAAGTCGATGCCGGACATCGGTAGATTCTATGCACCGCCCACCGCGGTACAGTTGCCATTATTGAGGGGACAGAATGCTTCCACGTTTTATCTCCGTTCAGTGATGTATCCTCTTCTCTACTTTGTAGAATGTGTATTACAGAAGATGTACGAGGGCGAATCAAAAAGTTCTCAGAAACAGGGTCTATATTAAACATAACGTTTTTTATTTTATTATTCTACAAAATTTCCTTGTTGTTCTAGGCATTTAATATATCTTAAAAAAAAGGCTATTTCTGAGGCCTCATAAATACTCCTAAACCGTACGCATGACCGCGTAGTCGTCGTCTAGTTCTCTTTTGCACTCCTTTAATTTTGGAAACAATAGGAAATCACTCGAAGCTAAGTCTGACGAGTAGGGCGGAATGGTCAAAGATCTCAATACCAGCCTTGTGACGTTTTTTCGTTCATTGCCTGCCGCTCTTTCAGAGTCAGTACTAAATGAATTTATTTAATGTTGTCGCCTAGTAATATTTTTTTACAGATCCTAACGCGAGCGAACTGTACTTACATTTCATTTTTCAGTGGAACATCCTGGAATAATATTCTCAAAATCTTCGGATATGCAGATCAAATTTTTATCTTCTTTGACATTTTAATAATAGATTATCATAAGTTTTTCCATATTCTCTACCGTTAACCTGCTCCTTTTCATGTCAAGAATCCATTTATAGGACGAAAAAGATCTCTCAACTTCAACTGATGTCAGAGTTGCAAATTTGTAAGCATCGTTTAAATCAGATTTTTCGGATCTATCGCGTATAAAGTCGTAATCAGGGATACGATCAATGACGTTTTCTAGTTTATTCTTGATTGTTTCTGGAGCCAACCATGATACATTCAGACGTACCTGGTCTAAAATTAATAAGCTTTCTACCCTGTGGTAGATTATTTCTGTAAATATGGCATGACTCTAGTTTTTCTATTGCCTCAGGTAAGAAATCGTAGGTTTGCTTTTCTTTCAAAACTTTCAAGTCTGTTTTTAGTGATGGATTTTTAGCGGGATATAATCTCCTACTAATACACTATTGTTATAATAACACTTCATACCGAAGATACATGAACTGTTCTCCAGAAAACAAATTAATTTCGCTCTAAATGTATTTGGTAAAAAAATATTACTAGGCTCTAAATTACTAAATTTAACACCATTAATAACGATGAAATAATTATGTCGATGACATCGACAAATTGATCGACTGTATAAAATATGTTACGCTGATAGCTACTCCATTATGGTACAAGTCCTGTTCCTTATGTCATTTGCACTCTTCCGTCCGATGCCTAGTGACGACAGAAGTTAAGGACGTGTAGGGGTAGCGGCAACAGATTTTCAGGTTCAATGTTCTATCGATCTTCAAAGTAAATTATCATAATTTTTTCTTAATTTATTGCAGTCAAACTGCGTCGCCTATTTGTGTAAATCCATTTATAGGTCGAAAAGGAGCGTTCTACATCTACCGACGTCAATGGTAAATAATGTAAATATGTATAATTTTGTAATATATTTTTATTAATATTTGTTGTTAACTCAGTCTCTTGTCCTCTAAGATTGTTTATAATATAAAGTATAGCAAATATAAAGTATAACCCGATTGTTTTTTAAAATCGTTTTTAATTTGTGGTAAACTAGTTTTTCTGTTAAATGAAGCCTCGATCTAGAAAGCTTTTTTTCTGTGGCATTTACAATATTCAAAGCTTCACTAACGTTTTGGATTTTGCAATTTTTTTATGGAAGATCGAATAATACTGCCTATGTTAATATTAACAAACTCCAAATCTATTCTTAAAATGGGATCTCGGAATACATTTTGTGCTTTTAGAATGGACTCATTAATTATTTCCTTAATTTGGTCAAAGTTCGTGTTATAATAGGTCACAGTATCTAACCAAGTTCCCCATCTAGTTAATACTGGTTTCGGCGGAAGGAGCATATTTGGTCATTAAATTCCTCCTTAAATTTTGCAATCCTTTTTTAAATATTTTTTTACGTTATCAATTACAGTTTTTATTTTTGGATATGAATTTCTCACTTTTTTCAGCGACTCGGTTTAATCCGTGGGCAAGACATGTCACATGTGTTAAGTTACTAAACATTTGTCCGAGAATTTTTCCAGATTCAAGCATGTAAGAACCACCGTGCGTAACAAAACATAAAAAATTGTCCTTATTTTTCTGATAATAAGTGGAGGATAGACTAAAAGACTTATGGGGAACACCATAAGTCTTTTAGTCTATCCTCCACTAGATTTACAATAGAAGCGTGATTCGTTCTATTCTAGATGATAGATAATCATTAATCACTAACAACTTATTGGCCTCTTTAGTTCACGAATGTTTTATTGACACTTGAGACGGCCAGTACTTATAAAAACATTATCACTTAACTGTCCTTGTCATTGTCATCAGAAAATTATCGAAAACAATATTGTACATCGTTATATGATTTTTGTTCGTGAATTTTATAAATGTGAATTGATAAGGTACAACATTTATAATTAACTCATTATCAATATTGCTTGACCGCAGTCGCCATGGAGTCGATGCAGCCGTTTTTGCAGACGTTCTTAGTTGTTAAAGATAAAAAAATGTTTTGCTCTTGCTGTCAGCAAAATATAACAGCTAAACCTAGTAACATAGAAAATCATACATCGAATCACGCAAGTCGAAACTTTCCTTAGTTTATTTGAGTCAGGTTGAATATCAAGTTTGACATTGCTATTAACTCGGCGAGCTAGTGACAACTGTTGCATCTGTCAAAGCGTGATAAAAGTTAATAGTTATGTTGTGTATAATTTATAAGAACATCCTATATCCCTATTATTTTGCGTCATAATGATGTCATCGGCACCAAAGTTCCGCTGCCTGATTATAAGTTCGTTTTTGTCACTAGTGGCAAAAACAAACAAAAATTAAACGTAAGTACCTACAGATTCGTCACTACTGACGAAAGTGCACAAAAAATACATAAATGCGTTATGAACTTAGTTGAAAAGTGACGAATTTGTCCGGGATCATGTTAAGATGTTATTATGTTACGTTACGAGCGTGATTCGAAAAGTTATTAAGAATTACGTAGTTTTAAACATACCTCATAACGGAGGTAACAAAACCGTAGCATTTGACAATTTGATGTCAGGGTTGGCGATTACGATTAATAATTTACTTACTCTACTGCATGTATGATTAATAAGTAGGTACTTATTAATGACTAGCCTGTATAATAGGTATAATTAAAGAAAAACCTTTTGGTTAATGATTATAGTGGTAAATCCTATGTCTGGTTTAATTCTTTGCCCGTATTAGATTTCCACACAGTATATTAAAAAATGCTGCTATTATTGTCTGTATTTTAGAAAGGAGTTAATACACAAAGTATTAAATCACTCGCTTTAAATTTTCCTTAATATAAATTTTTTACCCCCTCTTTAATCCCTTAGGTGATGAATTTCATAAACTGCTAAAATGGTTTTTAGGGTATTTTAATAAGAAGCCAATAAAATAGATTGAACTCTCTCAGTTAAAATTTGATTTAATCTCTGTAGAAAATTTCAACACCCTTTTTGAACCTTTAGAGTATGAATTTCAAAAGACGCTGAAATCACTTTTCATTTCATTAAATAAAGTTTAAAAACAACGTTTAAAGTCTCTCAATTGACATTTTACGCCGTTAATGGTAGAATATCCAAAAATCCCTTCTTAGTGGGCGCTTACGGTACATAAACTACCTTTTGTGAAAAAATCAGCTATCTAGGTTAAGCGGTTTGGGCTGCGCGTGCCCCAGTCAGTCAGTCAGGACTTACTTATTAAGGTTACTTATTAAGTACAACTCAATTACTTCGCTCCATTCTTCCTCACCAGTTGTGCAATGATGGCTGCACACACGTGTTCCACGTGAAGTTTATCTTTGTATGTTACGGAAACTTCCGCGAAATCTTTTTCCCTCACTTTCTTGCGTCCGTAACATACTGTTATGGTTTGAATTAATTTATCCTGACATTTTTCAATTACGCCGAATGTTAATGTTGCCGATTTTTAGGGTTCCGTACCTCAAAAGGAAAAAACGGAACCCTTATAGGATCACTTTGTTGTCCGTCTGTCCGTCCGTCCGTCCGTCCGTCTGTCAAGACCCTTTTTCTCAGGAACGCGTGGAGGTATGAAGCTGAAATTTATATCAATTACTCAGGTCTACTGTCCCTTGAAGCTGTGAAAAAATCAAACTTCTAAGCCAACGCAATCAAAAGATACAGCCGTTTATGCCGCAAATTTTCGACACTTGCAAGGGAATCAAAACCTACAGGGTGCTTCCCGTGAACTCAGAATCTTGAAATTTGGTACGAAGCAACGTCTTATAGCATAGATAGAGGAAAAATTACGAAAACCATAAATTTTTAGTTACATCACATAATATATTTTTTTTAAATAATTTTAAACTTACTACCCATTTCCTCATAAACGCGTAGAGGTATTAAATTGAAATTCATACCAAATACTCAGGTCTATAATACCTTTAAGCTGTAGCAAAATCAAACTTCTATGTCAACGCAATCAAAAGAAACAGCAATTTAAGCTGCATATTTTGAAACTCGCAAGTACTCGCAAGGGAATCAAAACCTAAAGGGTACTTCCAGTCGACCTAGAATCTTGAAATTTGGCATGAAGCAACGTTTTATAGCACACATAAAGGAAAAATTCCGAAAACCTTAAATTTTTAGTTACATTACAAAATATATATTTTTTAATGAACGAACTTTGTAAACCTTGCAGGTTTGTACGGAACCCTCGGTGCGCGAGTCCGACTCGCACTTGGCCGGTTTTTTTTATTTAGCTTAATTCTTTATTAGCCGAATACTACTTTGTCTGAAAATATATTGGAATACAATTATTGAGGCCGAATGTCCTGGGAAAAAAATCGTAATAACACCATTCGGGCTTTCCAAATTATCTGTACCGACCATTCGGTTTAATTTAGTCCTGCGTAATAGAATCATACGTCGTTATTGCGGGTACAATTAGAGTCATTCCATATGAAAACGGCTGAAATTATTTATTTTTGTTGCCGCGTGGTCACAGATTTCAATAAAAAAAATGAGGGTGTACCGTGAGATATTCATGGACAAAAATACTTATTTTTTTTAAATACTTATCTTTTTCTCAGCACCTATCCAAAGTTTAAAGTGATGTTATTTTGCTGCTCCGACAAATTATGCTAAAACTTTGTTCAGAAGTTATGTTTAATATTTTTGTTTATTTTATATAACACTCCAATCAACACAGTATCCGATATGCATTTTAACTTTTCATTCAAACACTTGAGCATAAAATACCGTGTCACTAAAAATGTCACAAAATTTACAAATTTTTGTGATTTTTGGGTTGAAATTCTGACTCATGTATAAGACCTAGGGCAAATATTTATATCACAGCTTCTAGACCACTTCAACTTTAACTACTTTCATCCATTTAAATACAAAATTATATTATAGGGTGTACAAAAAATACATTGAAAATTTCAAAAAAATTTAAACGTGTTTATTTTGGTCACTGAAAAATCCAGGTTTCAGTGTAAATAAAATTCTAAATTTAGCGCCAAATGATAAATCATATTCTTAAATAGTATACAGAATTACTAGATTTTAGATTTTACAGCGGTTTTTTTGCTAGTTAAGAAGATATGATTTTTTTTATGATTTTTCAAAACGTAAAGTATGCATAACTCAAATACTTCAAAAAGTGATCATGAATAAATAAAACTGTAACGAAATATTGTTTTATAATTAATTAAATGAAAGTCATCACAATATTAAGAAATAATATTTATCTTCTACGTTTGGAAACCTGCCTCCTGATTGTCACAACTTCAAAAGACTGTGCAGTTGAATATTTACGGACTTTTAAGGTGTCCGATGACAGACGTTCGAAATGATGGTAGGATCTAGTACTTTTAATCGTAAGTAAGTTTTCAAACCTCCCTGTCAACCTCGATTCTGAAGCCTCCACGTCTGCTTTTGGCACGAAAAAGAATGTCATGCCAGGTATCCGCTCCTTACAAAAGCCGAACATTGCTTGAGGTGTTAATATGTGATTTTCCTGACCTTTTCCTTGCGAAAATAGTCAGTTCTGTTTAATAAAACTATGAACATGGTATGTGTATGTATTATACTTCAAATGTTAACTCTTTTTTATATAGAAAAAACTTATTGAAATACCTTTATGATACAAAACCAACTATTTTTTGGCAGATAAGCATACATAAACAACTTAATCGTAGTAGTAGTACTGTGCAATATTTACGGTTTAAAAAAATCATATCTCCTTACATAGTTAAAAAACCGGTATAAAAACTAGATGCCATGTAAATGTAAGCTTATGATCTACCATTTAATGGTAAGTCCAAAATGTTAATCACACTGAAAGGATCCGGTCACTTACGGCCACTTCCTCTATTGGCCACCGTCCAAATTCCTAGTTCGCCCACATCCTTGAACGACCACTTCTCTTTTCGTACATTTCCTTGAACGACCACTTCTCTTTTCGTACATTTCCTTGAACGACCACTTCTCTTTTCGTACATTTCCTTGAACGACCACTACTCTTTTTTTATGAAATAGGGGGCAGATACCTGATGGTAAGCAATTGACTGGTTAGATAATTTCCCCAAAATCATATTTTACTTGTAGCAAAATTCCGATTCGCATTTTTTCCTATCTGGGGGCAACTTGCAACTTTTTATATGTAATGTTTTTGATGGGATTCTTAATTTACACCAGACGTATTATTTCCTAGCAGGATTTTTCCGTTCGCCTATTATCCTTTTAGACAATTTAACTACGGACAAATATTTCTAATGGCATTTGTGCTACAATCGATTTTATTCTTATAAATATAGACCTTTTTTAACCGACTTCAAAAAGGAGGGGTTCTCAAGTTGTCTGTATGTGTATTTTTTATGTATGTTCAACGATGTTTCCGTCAATTATGATCGATACATACAGACGAATTGAGAACCCCCTCCTTTTTTGAAGTCGGTTAAAAAAGGTTTATAATTATAAGAATAAAATCGATTGTAGCATTTTTTTTTATTAAATGATGTGGTAAAATATTTAGTTAATAAGCAAGTAAAAATAAAAGACAAGGGTGACTGCGGAGGAACACAGTATTTATTTTTTACAATTGTACATAATGTACATATTATTAGGACATAGTGAAGTGCTTCAACTGCAAACACATTTTATTTCATAGGTTGTAATTTTTTTAGAATAAAACTTAGTAATATTTTAAACTCTGTAAACATAATAGACCATGAACTAATTAAATAAAAAAGTACAGACTTCACATAACCAGTCAAAACACATACCTACAACCCAATCTGGAATACTTATTACTTATACGACAAAATTGAAAATATCTAATTATGTTTTGTAATTCTTCTTGTCTTTCATTAACAACCTCATATAAATGATTTTGTTCAAAAATGAATTCGCTGTAATGTCCGAGTTGCGTATTTTTGTCAGAAGCTTGTTATATTTTTTATCAAAATCCATTGTTTGTTTATTTCTATTTACTTTTTTGCAATGAAAAATATTCCGCATTATTTTATAATCACTGTTGTTTGCTTCCTGCCGAAGACATTTTAGGAAAAGGAATATATTGGGAGTTTTAGGCAGTAACGTATTTAAGCGGTGATGCCAACCTTCAAGGGCATTATTCGTTCTAAATTTATCTTCAGAACAGCATATTACGTCAGCTGTCACCTTTTGAAACCACTGCGTTTCAAAATAGTGTTTGAATTTTAAAATGGTTGGGGTTTGTGGAGCGGCCTGTACAATTGTCAACCAAGCTGTTTTAATTTTATTTGCCGGAAGGTACGGTAGAACAGCAGCTTTCCTTATTAGTGTTCGGCCAAAACTTGTTTTATTCATTTTTAATTTCCTCGACATCTTCTTAACTGCCTTACTAAAATGAAATTGGCATCCAGTTCTAATAGCGTTTGGAAACACCTTGCCGACACTGTTTAAAATTGCCAACTCATAATCACATTTAAACTTGATTATATTGACACCGAGTTTCTCTTTCAGCACAGAGAAAAAACGATAGTACGTTTTGCTTTCTTTATTAGGTAATAACCCGTATACCACGGGAACCATATTGATTGTACTGTCAGTAGACTTGTTATCCAAGTGGAGCACGAAGAGTTGACAGAATGGATGTGGTGCAGCATGAAACGTACCATCAGCATAATAGGAGCCGTTGAGATTATTTATGATGTTTCTACTAATTTTTGTAGCAAATATTACTATTTTGTCTTCGCGGCCGTCTTCACAGACCAAAAAATCTTCTGCTAATGTGCCGGTTATATGCACATCTTCCAGTTTCTTAAAAGTCAGTCTTGTTACGTTTAAAAATCTTTTTCTTGCAGCATACAACCCATTTTTCACTGAAGAAAATGATGGAATGTGCCTCACAAATCTCATACCCCTTGACTGTACTAGTTTTTCTACATGACTCTCGTAAATTTGCTGAACGGAGGCAAAATTTGTACAGATTTCTTTTTTACATTCATTAAGCATCAAGTCAATATCTCTCTGAATGAAGTCTGGTTTACACTGATGTTTTTTATTTTCCCGTATCACTTTTTTTCCCGTTGCATCAATTGAAATAGATGCATAGCAATTGCTTCTGTCAGTGCATCTCCAAAGAGTAGTGCCATTTTTATTCTTTTTTGTACGTAAATTATATTTATAACCCCTGTACGTTGCTATGGGTTTACCTTTACGACTCGTAGCATAACCCAAATCTTCATCTGCCATATTTAAGGATTATTTAGCAACGATAATAATTAATATACTATTAATATTGGCTTAATATAGGTAATGTCACCTAGACAATGACACAATGACACAACTATATTACTAGTAGATTAGAAAATAGGTAATAGATAATTTACAAGTGGCCAATCAAAGTGTTCTTTCAAGGAGGCAGTGTATCTAGTAAATACTTAATAAAATGCATAGAGGTCTGTTCGTTGTAGCAGATTATGGAACTAATATTTTCAATTTTGTAAAGTGATAAATAACAGGCTGAATCTTCGTAGTCCGTTCGGTTCGACGAGACGCATAACCGTTTTTCCCCTTTTCCCAAATTCTCAAAGAGGTAGGTAATGAACTTTAAAAAATATGCGGCGGCTGCCGGACTAATCACACTTTGGACAGTTGTAAAAGTGGTCGTTCGAGGGACATGGACATGGAGGGAGGTGGGCATTCCAGGATGTGGGCATTCCGGGTACGTGGCCTTTCTAGTATTATGGTCGTTCGAGCGACATGGACGTTCAGGGACGTGGTCATACGGGGTATGTGGCCTTTCTAGTATTATGGTCGTTCGAGCGACATGGACGTTCAGGGACGTGGTCATACGGGGTATGTGGCCTTTCTAGTATTATGGTCGTTCGAGCGACATGGACGTTCAGGGACGTGGTCATACGGGGTATGTGGCCTTTCTAGTATTATGGTCGTTCGAGCGACATGGACGTTCAGGGACGTGGTCATACGGGGTATGTGGCCTTTCTAGTATTATGGTCGTTCGAGCTACATGGACGTTCAGGGATGTGGGCATACCAGGTATGTGGCCCTGCGAGGAAAGTGGCCCTAAGTGACCGAATCCCACTGAAACCTACATTTTTCAGCGTCCAAAGTGAACATGTTTTAATTTTTTTGAAATTTCGATATGTGTTTTCTATACCTAGAATACATTTTAAAAGCTTTAAATAGATATCAGTTGTTAAAAATGGCATTGTTCTAAAAACCAGAATAAAAGAAAAGTCTTCGGCCTAATATGAAAGTCAGAATTGTAGTCCGGAAACTCCGAAAATTAGTATATGTTTGCAAATTTTCAATGTCCTAAAATCAAGTTCTGGAATATAGTGATTAGATATTTTTAGTCATTGCGGAAACAGTGGTTAGTAAGCAATGTAAAACAAATATTATTGTTAGCAAAAGCTTGTTTTAAGCAGCATTTGAATCTAGTTTTTAGAACTTAGAATATGACGCCTTATCACACTTCCAATGGCTGCCAATCGTAAAAAAAATTTTTTTTTTCAAGATAATTTAAAATTAGCCTGCACACCCCTTCAGACGTTTTCATATGGAATGACTCATTACCAAGCAGATAAAACAGAATGTCTATTTGGTAGAAACGGACTTCATCTGCCTACACCTACTAAACCTCTAAGAAGCTTATTAATTGTATAAAAGCTATTCGTAATGACTCACGTTTTATAAGTCGAATATTGCTCGACATGTTTCACTCCGTAACGAGGAGCATAATCATGAGCCATTCGCGTTGGCTAACCGGCCTTGCCGGCGTCGAGTGCACGGTCGCGGAGAGCTGCGGCCCGCAGTCTGCGTCGGTTGCCAACGCGAATGGCTCATGATTATGCTCCTCGTTACGGAGTGAAACATGTCGAGCAATATTCGACTTATAAAACGTGAGTTACCCGCTTTTATACAATTAATATGTTTCAATCTCACGATAGTTTTGTGTTTAAAACATCTAAGAAGCTCTTTACATGTGGAGAGTTTTCTCTAGAAAAGATCAATAAAAAATACAGCCGCAAAGGGCTATGGGTTAAACTGTTGTCATATGTTTCCATCTGTTTAGTTAACAAGTTTATATATGTATAAATTTACTTATTTCCTATGGGAAATAAGTAAATTTAATTATCATTTAATGTCTTTTTTTAACAATTTTAACAATATATAGGTACTTGTGTGAAGATAAATGTTATCGTCTGCTTAGAAGAAAGTCTATTTAAAAAATAAGAAAACAACGTGTGTAATATTTACTAACGTGTATTTCTCACATGTATTATTATTTGGTTTTCATAAAAAGATTTTTACTAAATTTTCTACAGTCAATTTGCGGCGTCTAGCAGTAAATATCCATTTTAATTGACTAAATGATCTTTCAACATCAACTGTTGTTGTAGGTGCATAGAGTAGTGTGACAAACTCGTAATGATGATTCAAGTATTATCTCCTTCCCTTGTATCAATTCATAATTTTTTTTTTATTATGTCAAATCGAGTATTTTTCTTCACGACATGTTTCAGCTTTTTAAATATATTTTTTTCCATTTGCACTCAAATTTAATTTCGATACATTCTTGTATGTTTTTTGAACGATGGCTAAACTTTCACTGAGAGATAGGTTCGGGCACTGGCACAATTTGTTTATAGCGTTTGGAAGTACATGAAGATATTTCGCTACAAAATTTAAATCATTCCGAATTTTCGCACTGCGAAATGCTTTTTTTGGCTTTGTGATACAAACTGCGTCAGAATCACGAAATGTGTCCACAGTGCCTTTTATTTGCTCGGAATACTTGTTATAGTATGTCGCAGCCTCAATCCACGCTCCCTAACGAATAATCGTTGGATTTGGAGGTAAGGGTAAGGGTATTCCATTAACCATATCTTTAAATGCTTTTATTCTTTTTGGCGATTTACGAAAAACTTTTTTTTTACATTTGATATTAATTTATTCACTTCTGGAAAAAGAACGTGAACATGATCAGCAACTCTGTTAAGACCATGAGCCAAACATGTTACATGGAGAAGGTTTGGGTATTTTTTTTTCAATGTTCTACCCGCTTTTTGCATGCACCCTACAACACCATCAGTTAATAATTACAACACTTTCTTATGTTTAATGTGGTGCTTATTTTTGACGGTATCCGTTATACTTATATTGTTATTTGTTCCAATTTTTTGCTTGACAATACATGTGGAGTTCCGACTGCATCTTCAATAAATGCACCGACTATCACATTAGCAATTTGACGACCCCTGGCATCTGTTGTTTCATCAACAGTCACATAAATAAAAGCATTTTCTAACTCCTTTTAATTTTTTTTGCATTTGTTCGTTGTATATTTTTGGTTTACGTTATTCTGTCTCAACAAACATTTCGAAGCGACCTCCACAGTTTGTGAGAACTTTCCAGAGACGCAGTTATTAATAAAATTTTGGGGGATTTTCTAACTGAGACCGTGGTATATTACAGCTTACCATAAATTTGGTCAATTCCATCCTCAAATCTTTTTTGACGAATATGTATCCTTTTCCGAGTTGAAATGTCGTTCAATAGAAGCTTTTCTCTGGGGGAAACTGACATTGTACTTAGTGCAATATAATTTTCTATCGCGAGCTTGTAATTCAGGATAATCCTTTGGTCACCGTCTGTTATTGCTTGTTTTTCATAATCTTTCTGTACTGTCAAATCGTTTTTGCACCCGCGATAACGACGTATTAATAGGATTCGGCGAAAAAGAATTTTGCGAGATCAGTTTCTACTTATATATAATTATGACAACTCTGGGTATGCGGTTTAAAATTATGACAAAACAAATTATGCGTAAACAAGGGGAACAATTACTAGTGCTCGGGTGATTAAGAACACATAAATTTTTGCCAGGACTAAAGAAACGCACCTCTTTCGGCTATGTCATACAAACGAATTTTGAAGAGTTCTTCGAAAATTTATTTGATTTGATGAAACGTAACTACTAACACTACTACGTAAAACTCATTCAATTCAATTTCAATTTTAAGTCAAATATAAATATAATCTTAATCTATTAATTAATAAATTAATTAACCCAGAGCAATTCATTGGTAAATTTATTACAATATAATGTAAAAGTCAAAATAATATCACAAGTTAACACATAAGAACATTCCTTATAATTCAAATTTAATCCCACGTGTATTATCATTCATGTAGTCATGTGTGCTATAATAGGCTTTAGAAATAAGTTGTTTCTTAACATAATTCTGGAATTTATTAAGTGATATTTCAGTTAATTACATTGGTAGCTTATTATAAAACCTTCCACAATTACCCATAAATGATTTTTTATTTTATGTATTCGGGTTAAGGGTACCTACTGCGAGTTTATGCGTATTTATATTATGAATATCATCACAATTGTTTCTAAAATTAATAACATTTTTATGTAAATACACAATATTCTCATATATATATATGTATTGGCAATGCACTGTCATTATATAAATAACATATCTCTAAGTCAAGCTCTAATACTTCATCTTATACACGATGATTCAAAATCGGTGATCAGGAGTAGAATTTTTTTAAATATCTAGCCCAAATTAAACTTATAAGGCTAGGTCTTACTGAATTACCTCACTGTTTAATTAATTAAATGTTAAAACATATTTAAAACTAATAACCACTAATTACGTGGTCATCCTAACGAACTAACTACGATACGTCAAGTGACATCGATGTGGCGGTAAATTTGACGGATCTTAAGTCAATAAATACTTCCGAGTGTCGTGTGTCGTAATCTTATCTACATATGTCGCGGTGATAACGACTTGAATATGAAAATTATTGATAAGTGATTATGATTTGAGTGCATTGCGCTATTATTAGCATACCAAACAACTAAACAAGTCTAACCAAAAAGCATAACGATTTGTTTATCAACTGTACATTAAAAAAAAAAAAAAAAACGATGACATCAACTGCATACTTATTAGTTATTAAAAAAAAGATTTTTAAACATAATTTAACATGTGCTCTAAATGAGACCGTCGTGCTGTTCACACAGCTCCGCTCGGCGCCTATGATTATTTTTAATTCTGTTAAGAGTATTGCTGGCCCTTATTTCATTAAATGCGTTGTTTACTCTTTGGCGGAGTTCTTGTACCGTATTGGGCTCTTGTGCATAAACTATTCGTTTTACATCGGTCCATAGATAGAAGTCCAATGGAGAGAGATCTGGGCTGCGTGGGGGCCATGGCATGGGGCCGCCTCGGCCGATCCACCGTCCACGAAATTCGGCGTTTAGATACTCGCGAACCCTTCCTTTGAAATGTGCAGGGGCACCATCATGCTGGAAATGTAAATTGCGTAAATTCTGCAGTGGCACTTCTTCCAAAAGCTCTGTCATCACATGCCTTAGCAGATTCAGACAGTTCCCTCCATTTAACCTATCTTCGATGAAAATGGGTCCAATCAATGTTCCATTAATTATCCCTGCCCACACATTTACCGAAAAACTCACTTGAAAAGCGTTTCTTCTGGTAAGACGTGGGTTTCTGCAGCCCAAAAGTTCTCATTGTGGGCATTAAATTGACCAACACGCATAAAGGTCGATTCATCCAACCATGAGATATTGGTTTCGAGGTTTCTCTGAAACCACTGACAAAAAGCAATCCTTCCTTCAAAATCTGCTGGTAAAATATCTTGCACCGGACGAAAATGAAAGGGATGTAAATCTCTCGAGCTTAGAAGCCGCCACACGAATGATTAACTGATACGAAATCTTCTAGCTGCTTGCCTTGTGCTCCTTCGAGGATCCCGAGCAAAGAATCTTCGGACGCGTCGATCCAGATCGTCAGGATCACGTCGAGGTCGGCCGGTCTTGAGCGTGGTTTGGAACTGTGAACTGTCCGAAGTCACGTAGGTTTTGGTGCATGCGGATTATCAAACCGTGTGTGGGAATGGGTACGTTTAGATGATTTTCATGAAATAATTCTTGGATTCGTCTTGTGCTGTTTGTTTGTATTGAGAAACGTATAATCGCGTAGCGCTCGAAAATTATGATTAAAAAAGTATAAGTCTGTTTCAATGCAATTACTACTTCAACGTAATTTACATCAATTACTGAGTTATAAAAAAATGGTCCTGATCACCGATTTAGAATCATCGTGTATATCCCTCGAATCCCTCTTCTGCAGAATAAAAATTGTATTTATCTCTGAAGCACTGCCCCATAGTATAATACTATGGAAATAACTGAAATATACTAAACTAACTGTTTTTACGTCTGTTATCTGACGGATCTTGCTTACGGCCAAAGCCGCAGAACCCAGTCTATTCGAAAGATAACCAATTTTCTCACTCCCTGCAGTGACGAAAGAAGGCTTGTTCGAGCTTCTGAGGTGAAAAAGTACATTCTTCACAAGAAAAATTTAGAGTATAGTTTTTTGGCTACAAAACCAGAAATCTATCCAATGTTTGCTCTATGTTTCCGTCAGGTTGTCACAATTGTTTTTTTTTAAAGAAGATATATTCCTTTAAACTGACGTACCTACATTGTTATTGTTGCACCGACCGTAACTTCGCATTAACAAAAATAAGTTCTATATGGTCTTGGCTAAACTTGTAGCACAGAATGAACTTGCACAGAATACTTGCTTCTAAAACAAGTTCACGAAATAAAAGCTTCCTATATGTACATATAAACCAAGAATCGAGAGAGAGAGAGAGTTGTTTTTTACGACTGGCTTTTCATTTTGCTTATTGATATCTTGTCGGATTAATGTCATCACTTGAACCTCAAATGCGCAGTCTTGGTTTCAAAATGAAAATTAGTCATACGCACGATTACGGTCGTTTGCTCGCACGTGATTTCCTTTTATAATCTTTATTTGCGAGAGAACCGGAATTGAGGATGTCAAATAAATTAGTCGTTAAGAAATTTGACGTAGGACCTGCACCATTGAATTCAGGTGTTACGAGTTTGTGTCGAGTTTATCTGAACATAATTAGGCAACACTGTTGCTCAACAGTTGTATAGCAAGTTTGATATAATGACGTTACTGCGAAAATTTAAATGTTTATCGGTTAAGTTATTTGCAAAATGTCTTGCAAGTACCGCTATTCTATTTGATCACCATTTTCGCAGATTTATTTGTTTCGGATCTAATGTGTTCCTCACCAGTTTTACCATGTGACACGGATCTGATGTGACGTTAACTGGTTTGGTAATGTTTTGTCTATGGCAATATTAGAACTAGAAGGTAATGCTTGATTTACATTCAGCCCCTACCGCTGCGCATCGCGCTGCCGGCAATAGTTCCCTAAATACTGCTTGCGACGTATGTTGCTTAGGTTAAGGTTTTCCTCACCTAGTCGAATTCTTCAGCCTTAACCCGTAAGTCTCTTAGAGTGACTTCCGCTTCGATCAAGTTCGATGCCACCTCGGACAGAAGGTCAAACATTTGTGGGGCGACGGCATCATTGTTCTCCACCACCTTCACGACCTGTCTACTAATAGTAAAATCCTCCCGAAAAGGCGTCCGTTTACGTTTCCACGAATCCATCTTTATTTTACACGCAATGTCACGGTCGCCAGATGTGATGAGATCACTCAATTGAAACGCTTAGTTAAACGGAGCAAATATATGTATAGGGCTTTACACCGGCTTTACAAAGACTATAGAAACAATATTTTCCTGGGACAAGGTTCCAAAAATAACAACAACATATTCTTAATATAAATTTACATGAAACCTTAACCTAAACAGCAGCTGCTGCAGCAGTGTGACGTATATACGTCACACTGCTGCAGCAGCATCGAGAGCAGTTTTATGTTTACATACTGCCCTCAGTGCCCTCACATCGCTTTCAAGTTTCGGCAATGGCAGATGTCGAAACAAAATAGCGGCCCCGCGCTGTGTCTATTTGCGATACGTTCATAATTAAAAAATATGTCGAGTAATAAAAAGCCTTAATTAAACCGATACAAAAAATACTTAACCCATTCAATATTAAAGATCTTCGTCCAATTAGTATTCTGCCTTTTATGTAAAAAAATATAGAAAGAGCTGTTTACTTACAATTTACAATTAACAGAATACCTTGAAGCTAGTGACATCTTACCTAAAAAGCAATCAGGCTTCAGAATATCTCGTAGCACAACCACTGCTTTGCTGGATGTGGTTGATGATATCTTGGCCGCACGAGACATTGGTGAAAACGCCATGCTGGCGCTAGATTTTTCTCGTGCATTTGATACCATTAACACTACTCTACTCCTATTACCTAAGTTATCTTATCTGTCTTATCATAGTTATCATTTTACGGATTTGACTCACGTTCCTTGAATTGGTTTTCTAGTTAGTTAGGTAGTCACCGGACGCTCTCAATCGGTCGAACTAACAAATGAAAGTGGTAAAATATCACTATCCAGTTCCCTTGCCTGTTGTACGGGGAGTTCCTCAAGGCTCTATTTTAGGTCCGTTACTTTTCATTATATCACAAAAAATATAAATTACTGTAATTATCACCAATACGCTGATGACCTAAAAATAATGATATATCACATTTAAACGTAATGAATTGAACTCTAAAGTAGATAATCTGAATTCCGACCTCAACGACATTCTCTGTGGTGTAAGGCAAACAATCTTGTTCTGAACTCGAGTAAATCCAAGTTTATAATGTTTGGACCAGATAAACTTTACATGATCTAACACCGCCGCCAGTTTCAATCATGGGCGAACAACTAAAATACGTTTCCGTTGCTCGTAATCTTAGTCTTGTTATGGACAATAAGTTACGGTTTGAAGAACACGTAGCGGATCTTGTATCGCGTACGTGATTTTATTAACATCGACCTTCGCATGAATCTTAGTGACACGCTTATTCTTCCTAAGTTAAGTTATGCCGATGCTATTTTTAGTGGATGCTTGCTAGCTCGTATCTCCCGCCTAATACAGCGTGTCCAAAACGCTTGCGCACGTTTTTGCTTCACTGTTCCTCGACGCTCTCACAGCACTCCATTTCTAAATAACCATAAATTGTTGAATATGGCCACCAGACGTACCACGCACTTTGCTTCTCTTCTATTTGGAGTGATGCATAAATCATAAACAAGAACCGTCATACTTATTTGCTAAACTTAAGTTCTCAAAGTGTTTAGTACGAGGTGCGCTTAGGCTTATAGGCACACCACACCGTACGTCCGCTTTTCGTTGCAGCTTTCAATATGCTGCTACGAAAGGTTGGAACAACATTCAGTAGCCATTCCATAGTCTCTTTTAAAAAAAATCTTAAAAAGTATTTAACTTTGCAGCAATCTGCTAATACCTAAGTGGACGTGTTTGTACTCAGCTTTACTTCCTGCCTGTTTAGTTATTTTATTTCATTTTTCCAGTTTCTACTACTGTTACATTCGCTACTTACATAACTACCTGTATTTTATCTTCAGATGTTCACATTTATTTCAGTGTCGTTTTAAAGATGTGTAAGTTGAAATCTATATAATATGTAATGTATAACTTTTGTTATAGTGATAGTAGTTTTTTACTATGTACCTATATTATTTTATATTCCTGTTTTTTTGGGGTGCACTGAAAATCAGCGTCGCTGCATGTCCAATCATGTAACGACTCACTTTCTTCTTTCTTTCTTTCATTTAGGAGAGCACCGGGCGGTGACCATCAAAAAACGAAAAATCAACGCTCGACGATGGAAGAACAGCCCAACGATTGCAGACCATTATGTAGAATAGAATAGAATATATTTATTGCTATCATATTGTTACAGAAGTTCTTATAGCTAAGTATAACTAAGAACAACAGAAGGCCCAAAACAAGGTGTTGCAAAGATTTACAGTTAAAAAAATAGTTAAACATCTTCAAGATAGCGGTACTTAATTATTAAAATTAATTATACAATCTATGTATAATCTATTGATATTTGTGGTATTTATTATCATCAAAATATTCTTGCAGGGTGTAAAAACATTTTTCCGTTAAGAATGTTTTAAGTTTCTTTACAAATTTTCCATATTTCATATCTGCGCTTATGCATTACATGTTCTTATAGTCATTACATGATTTACATGGGGGCTCTTATTGCTCAATTGCATATTACTTGCAGGTATTGCGGTCTTTGGCTGTAGCGTATAAAGTGGGTTGCTTGCGCGCAATTTTACAGGCTTCCATAATACTCGTATGGGTACAGACAGGGTAATATTAAAATCTTATACTTTTTCATCACATTTGCTCGTCAATGGCGTTGTTACTTGCAGGTTACATGTTGGAGAGAGGTGGTGATCCCCGGGCCGGCTCGTACCTCGTGCAACAAATATCGCTGGCGATACAGCGTGGTAATACCGCCAGTAATTTTCATCACACTTCTCGTCAATGGCGTTATTATACTTGCGAGAGTACAGAGCAGTTATAGCCGATTTAGCTCACACGGGCTGTTAAGTTTAGTTTTAAAAATATACAGAACCTATACTTCACTTGGACTGAGGATGTTTCTAAACAGCCAAGGTGTATTTCATATCTTCAAAAGTTTGCTACAACCAACTTTTAATATGTATAAAACATATCTTTATATTAAATTTGACTGCAATTTAATGTTTAGTATTTATTAAAAATAGTTGATCTCTATTTGATTTTGATAATTGATACTATTTGGCAAGATTATCTATCAATTTCGAAAACAAAACGCAGTTGTTAACATTATCTGTGGAAGACATTGAAAAAAGTTGACATTGTTGACAATCTCTTATAATGGATGCGGTTTGATAGGTAAAACTACACTACACTAGTAACTAATATTTTACCAACGAATTTATTTTATTTCCTCGCAAATGTGATGAAAAACATTGTATGTACCACGGGTGGTAAGTGTAGGTATAACAAAATTGAGTAATTAAAAGCCCTCCGACTTCGTCGTCGGGCTTCTAATAGACTCGCGTTTACTATACCTTACTTACCATCCTCGTTGCACAATGTACTATTTAAATTGTGGTTTGCAGGATTCTAAACAAGTAAGAATTGTTATACAACGTTTTTGGAGTATAAATATATCCGATACATCTGTGCTATCCCCCCACAAAATTATTGCATATTGAAGCCATGACTCGGTAAATGCATAATATGCACTTACTGCAGTTTTGAAGTCTGTACTGGTTTTAATATTTCTCAACACAGGTGAAGCTTAGTTCATTTTGTACCAATTGTTTCAATGTGAGATTTCCATTTTCACCTAGTCTTAGCCCAAGAAAACAACTTTGACTAGTATTTTGAAAGTTGTTATTTAAGTAGTTATGTATATAGTCTATATCTATTGGAAGTCTTTGGTATGGTAAACTGAACTACATTTGTTTTCTTTATGTTTAATTGTAAGTTATGATCGTTGAGCCAATTTGTAAGGACATCTAGAATAGAGTTCATATTTATTGCGCCTTCATTGCTATCGTTACGAACCGTAGGGTTCGTTTGATAGATAAATCTAAAGATAAATAGCCGTTGGTGGGTAATGTTAAATTAATTTAATGAACAGAGAATGGTGATGGTATCTCAATCGAAACTCCGTGAGTCCGCTACTACCGGTCTCCTTTTATATACTTGCAATAGGCTTTCTAGAACCTTCACAGTAGATCAGTAAACAGTAGATGTCGAGATCATTCCGGGCCGCACTCGAATATGGCCCTGTCTGTCTAACGCGCGTATGGCCATCTCTCTCACACAGTTCTCAATTATTCCAGCGACATGATCGGTTAGTGTAGTCGCCACCGCGCGTATACGCTGTCTCTTTCTTTCCTATCTGGAATGTTCCGGAGACACGCTCGAGTATTCCTAAATATATTCGTCTACTTATCTCGCTCACACTAATAAATAATTAAAAAGGAATATTCCGGAGACACGTTCGAGTCTTCTTGGGTATAATCGTCTATCTCGCTCACACACATACACTGTCCTGCTCACAAATGTTTTGGAAAGGTTCCAAGAAGAGTGTAACTAGGCCTGAAACGGCTTGAAAACGGATACCGTAACGGGGTTCCGTAGTCAACTAGGAACCCTTATAGTTTCGCCATGTCTGTCCGTCCGTCCGTCCGCGGATAATCTCAGTGACCGTTAGCACTAGAGAGCTGAAATTTGGTAGTAATATGTATATCAATCACGCCAACAAAGTGCAAAAATAAAAAGTGGAAAAAAATGTTTTCTTAGGGTACCCCCCTATACGTAAAGTGGGGAGTGATTGTTTTCTTCATTCTAATCCTAACGTGTGATATATCGTTGGATAGGTATTTAAAAATGAATAGGGGTTTACTAAAATAATTTTTGGATAATGTAAATATTTTCGGAAATAATCGCTCCAGAAGTAAAAAAAAGTGCGCCCCCCCCCCCTCTAACTTTTGAACAACACGTTTAAAAAATATGAAAAAAAATCTCAAAAGTAGAACTTGACATAAACTTTCTAGGAAAATTATTTTGAACTTGATAGGTTCAATAGTTTTTGAAAAAAATCTGTATATATAAAATTGAACCCTCTTACTTCTCTTAACCTTCTCTTGGTCACGCTATAACTTGAGAACGGCTTTACCGATTTGGCTAATTTTGGTTTTAAAATATTTGTAGTAGCTCAGGGAAGGTTTAAACGGTGAGAAAGTAAAATCGAGTAATATACTAAAAAACTGTAAGCGCCGCAGGATTTCATACATCTTACGAGTTTTTGGTAAAATGGTCTCTGCTTTCGCTCGAAAAAGCGGAAACGCCGTAGGATTGCATATATCTTAGGCTTTTTTGCGAGCATAATAGGTACTTTATATTATTCCAGCACGAAAGTCGTTAAGGCGATAGTTTTTTACAAATTGTTAATAAATTAGCCCTTATTCCCTAAGTTATGGCTGTCAAAATTTCTATTGAATGACAAGACACACACTTCATCACTTCAGGCCCGGTACCGCGAACATCGAAGTTCGCATATGTCGAGTATTTCTCTTTTACTCCAATTAAGGCGTTAAGAGAGTGACAGAGACAATCGTCCGATATTTACGAATATGGTTTACGACACCTCATAGATATATTAAAAATTCCTTGCGACACCTTATTTGGAGTAAAAGAGAAAGATGTTCGAAACATACGCACTTCGATGTTCGCGGTACCGCTACCGCGTAGCGCCGCCGTTTTATGTATAATTCCGCGTTTAGTTTTAATCGTAAATAAGAATCTAATATTCATCGCCCAATGCGACCGTCCCCTGCGTCAGATGGGTACTGAGTGTGAGTGAAGTAGTAAGACAAATACAAACATTTCCGAGAAAATACGATAGGAAAGGATTATTCACTACATCTGAGCCCCGAGTGTATGTTTTTAACGTAACGAAATGTCACCATCGCGTTAGAGTTACCCATATTATATCAGTAGGTATCACTTACGCATTCGAGACATTTTTACGTCAAAAGAAACTTACACTAGAGCCTCAGTACTTTAAGCTCGCGCGCATAGTTTACTTAATTTGCCGATAGATATCGCTGTAGGTGGAACGCTCATACCCTACATGGCGGTTTTAAGATTCTTTTTGATTGAATGGGGTCGGAGCATGCAGTCTCCATGCCCATACATTAGGTTGAAACTGACTGACTGACTTCAAATGACGCTGGCTGGTATTTACTTCATGTTACAACCCCTTCTTACTACTCGTGGTGGGACTGAAATTGACAACATTTTTTCGAATTTTCCATGTATAGTTGGGACCTATAACTCTTTCTTTAGTTGTCACCGTCCTTTGTGGGCCCGTTTTTAGGGTTCTGTACTTTATATCAATATGTCAACAATAATGTATCAAATAGCCCATTTTTAACTCTTAAGTGGGAACACTGTGACGGACGAAAAACTACGGAACCCTACACTGAGCGTGGCCCGACACGCTCTTGGCCGGTTTTTAGGAAGTAGTGCCACATGATTGCTAGAGGCCTTAAACGGCCTAAAAACATGTTTCAGGCGCCTGAAAACGTTGGCAACTAGGAGTAATTTACGATTCTCTCATATGTGTTAGGCCGTCCTCTTAAACGGCCTGAAAATGTGTTTCAGCCTGCTGAAAACGCCTGTAATTAAGTAACTGGAAATCGAAAAAACGTTTATTTGATGCTGTCTCTGACCCGTCTCTTATCGAACACTAGCCCAAACGCATTAAACGTAATTGTTATCTACAGACATCGGATTCCGTGGGGCGAAACTTCTTGACAGCTAAGGACTTCCTATATCGATAAACTCATTTAACGATATTAGTGACCGCCCCCAATTGTGTGTGTTTTTCGTAACTATTGTTCTGAAGACCAGTATGAAATTCAAATACCATTGATCACTTTATGAAATTTTGCTATGCTCCTATAACCTCCACAGAAATTGAAAAGTCTTTTAGCCACCTGAAATGGATTTTTCAGCCAAGACGGAGACGCTTAACGCCCGAAAACATGGAAAAAATTCTGGTGGTTTACTTTAACAATAATAGATGGGATAGTCATGAAGAAATAAATGGTGACGAGTAAACTTTTAAAGACATTTTCAAAAAGAAAAAGAAAATTGAGAAGCAAACCTTTGTGTGATCACTAGTATTTAGAACTAGTATCGATAAATGTGTTTATCGATATAGGAAGTCCCTAGCTGTCAAGAAGTTTCGCCCCACGGAATTCGATGTCTGGTTATCTATTATCCGAATTACCGCATGAATAAATTGATGGACACGCTGTAAGCACTGTACCTCTTTGTTTTTTGAAACCAAATTGCCTATGATGCTATATATTGCAAATATACTATACTTATTAGCAAACCCCGTTATCAGTGTTGCAGTTTCATTGAAAACGCTAGGGTTGGCACTTTACATGTAAATTTTATTGCATGTGCCTGGGGCCCAGGTATACCTACGTATAATAATTTGATATGGTGTTTGAAGTTGTTAAAAAAATAAACCTCTTTTCATCCGGTAATTAAAAAGGATATATTGTTTTTTCAGTCTATAATATGACGTAGCGTCATTTATTTTAATTTATTTTGTAAATGATTCGTTCTCAATATTGAGTTGATATCATGAATTTCCTCAGTGATCACTTTTCCCGGTTTAATACAGAGTTGATGGCGAAATTAGAAGTAACCCGAATGCGAATTTACTTAATAATGGGGAAGCTGAAATTACAAAATGCATTAACAAAAACACAGTGGAACATTATAATTACCTAAAATATTTACCAATAACATCTGTAGCTGTAGAGCGATCTTTTTCATATTTAAAATTGATATACATTAACAGGCGACAATATTTAACGCCAGCTAACCTAGAAAAACTTTTAATAATTTATTCAGACAAGTAATGAATCACTACATAGTGCATATATAACAACGTCACTGTCGCTGTCTGTCCGCCCCTATATATGCTTAAATCTTCAAAACGACCCAACAGTTTGATGCGGCTTTTTTTAATAGATAAGAGTGATTTTTAAGTATAATAAATGCATAATACAGAGAGGAAATTTTCCCGTGCGAAACCGGGGTGGGTCACTAAATTAGAAGAAATATTTTAGTTTTCTGTGTTTTTGTCAAAATAAATGTAAGTAGGTATTTTTAATGACTAATAAAATAAATTTACATTTTACCACTAATAGAAGTATACAAATGTTTTTTTTTACCTGTAAAAAAATTCTTCAAGCTATAGCACAAATGTTGCATTGACAATAAAATTGCTAGGTATTTATTATTAAATAATAAATTAACAATAGGTCAGATCATTAAGATAAAATATTTTTCTGTCATTTTAAACAATATGTCACATTTACTCGACATAAATATTATGTAACAACCCTAAGGTAGGTCAGGCATATAAGGCCCAGCTGGTTACAAGGCCCAGAAGCCAAAAATCACATTTCCAATAGTATAATCCGTTCGACACTTCACGTACACAAAGAAGCAGTCGATAAAACGAGCTGGCAGCAGCGGTTGGATTCGTACGCGCCGCCATTCTGTCAGTACCTTCCAAACAGTCTTTGGGTGAGGTTGCTGCTGCGCTTGATGTAAATTTTACTAGAAGAAAATTGCGTTTTCTCGAGGTTTTTGAATATACACTGTGTTATTTTTCTATTTGGATCTAAACAGAGGTTAACCTGGCTGTATGTAGAAAGGTGAGTTTTTAGTTTCATGTCAATTTTTATGTTTAATAATCGTCATTATTCTAGAACCTTTACTTTAGCTAATAAGGCCCACTATTAGAGTAGGTAACAAGGCCCGGGCCCCGGGCCTTATTAAACGTATAAGATGTAATGGTAGACTTAAATTGAAGTGCGTCAATAGATAAAAAACAACACTAAATAGTTAATTTTGACAATTTAACTAAATAAATTTTAATGTTTTTAGACTTTTTCTTTCCAGACAAAATAATGTCGTCACCACCTGAACCAAAAAAAAAGTGGGCCCTATGGCCAGAGAAAAGTTTGGCTGCAGCAATGACTGCTGTGAGAACTGGAAGTCTTTCCCAACGAGATGCAGCTGTTAACTAGATACAAAATACCACGCAGAACTCTCCGAAATCACTTTATCAACTAGAAAATTCAATAAAACGATGGGACGAGCCCCAATCTTCGTCAAAAACACAAGAACAAGATTATTAGCTTCTATATAAAGCCTTTAGTTCAAAAAGGCCCACAAAATTATGGTTGATTGATAAATTATGAGCAGTTCTTTTTTATTTTTGTTAAATATTTATGTTACCAGTGCTATAACAAATGAAGGTTTAATTTTATGTTAATTCTTACTATTTTAGAGGAAAATTGTTGATTTCTTATATGTTTAGTATAATAAAGCCCAAAGGCAAATAAAAAGACAAATTATAAATATCTTCATGTTATGAAGATACCAAATATTGTTTCATGTGTAAGTGTGACGTTAAAAAGTTTAAAAACCTGTTATTTACGTTAATATGATCAATTCTTTGGCGGGCTTTATTACCTACATAGTGTTTAATAAGGCCCAAAACAGTAGTTTAAAAAAACTTTCAGTAACCTCAAATACACTAATATTTTCACTGTTATTTTGATTTATGAAGAAATTCAAATAAACGTGTCATCTATATCGAATGACTTTTACTTGTTATCCTGATTTAATCGACAGATATTTCGTTTTAAATAATGGTGGGCCTTATATACCTCATCTACCTTAGTACCAGATTTCAATGAATCTGCAACACTGATAACGGGGTTTGCTTATTAGATACGATACGATATTATACTTCTCACAAAAGGCTAATAACTATACCTAGATATATTTCTAGCACGAATGTTGACGTCTAAGTGTTTGACAAAATAAAAACATCGACAGTCTTGTTATCGATAAGTGCCACTTCAACGTCATAGAGATAATACAAAGAAAATATAGGGTAATAGGGTGCGTTAAAAATAGGTAATAGTAACCAAACTATAAATTTATTTATATTTTACATACTTTAGAAAACAATTTGAAACCCTTTTGTAACTTTCTTCGTGTCACTAAATTAATCACTCTCCCATAAGTCACTCCATGATACACCCACACCCAAATTGTCTTTCAAATTGACGCAGAATGATGCAACATGTAGTATATCCCAAACCCATTTTTGATCCCATAGCAAATCTGTGTCTGTGTCTCTGTATATAGCTACAGTGTAGGTATATCTTAGTTTTTTATTATTAACAGTATCGCACTGATGTATTAATGACCCTCTTTCTCTTTTACTTAAATATGTCAACAAATGTTTACACATTTTGGGCGTATTGTACGTTATAATTATATTCTATGTAAGTTTTTATACATATAATCTGCTTATCAGTGTAGTGACAGAAATAAATCATTTGTTATTTATGTTCTACGCAGTTTTACAGCCAGTAATAGAACTATCAAAAAGGTTTTCTTACATGATTCTCGAAGTAAACGATTATAATTTTTTCCATGTTTTCTGGTGTCAAACTTCTTCGCCTTTTGGAGAAAATCCACTTCAATTGGCTAAATGACTTTTCAACTTCGACTGATGTTATCGGTGCATATCGAAAATATGGAAAACTATCAGCTGCACGTTTGTCATTTTGTGTAAGCTCCACTTCTTCACACTTAAGTAGTTGATTAATTTTCATTACAGTTTTGTATCCTGAATTCTTGTCTATGACAGTACGAAATTTACGGTATATTTCCTTGCCCTTTATGTGTAAACTGATTTTTGACAAATTTGTTTGCACGTTTTTCACGATATTAATGCTCGAGTCTAGTGTCAGTGAAGGCGACTCTAGTTTTTTAATCGACCTTTGAATTATGCACAAATTTTGTGCAATAAATGATAAATCTTCCTGTATATTTGCTTTATTAATTTCCCTTTTTGCCTCACGTATGGATACAGCGTCTGTTTCTCGAAATGTATTTAAGACTCGTTTTATGTCATTTAAATATTTTGAATAATATTCTGCGGCTTGTAGCCATGTACCCCATCTTATGATCGTGGGCTCAGGCGGTAAAGGAACATTTGGTAACATCATCTTAAAAGTATTTATTCTATTTGGTGCCTTCAAAAATACTTTTTTAATGGCTGAAATCAAGGTATTTACATTGGGAAAAAGAGTTCTTACTTTCTCTGCAACTCTATTTAAGCCGTGGGTTAAACACGTAACGTGGGTCATATTAGGAAGATGATGTTGCAGATTTTTACCTGCTTTAACCATATAAGGTACTCCATCAGTCAGTAGTAACAAAACGTTGTCTAAGTAATTACCTTCAGTGTTCTTGTACAGATTTTGAAGAGACTCTAGAACCAAATTTGTAATGGTGTGGTTATTTGTTTCTTTCAAACATTTACTGGCTATAATATGACACCGACTTTGTTTATCCTGGAGGAGCGTGCCAACGATGACGTTCGCGATTTTCTTACCATTCCCGTCAGTAGTTTCATCTACTGTTACGTATATATATTGACTATTAATTTCAGAGCGAATGTTCTCCATTTCTTCCTCGTACACTTCCGGGAGAAATTGTTGCCGTATGTAACTTCCAGTGGGCAGTGTTCGATTTGAATATTTTCCTGTGATACAATTTTGAATAAATGTTCGAAAATTGGGGTTGTCTAATTGGTACCATGGCACATTGCAGTTGATCATAAATTTCGTTAAGTCCATATGAAATCGTTTATTCTCTTCTTGAATATTCTTATGTTTGTCTGTGTTAATGTGACATCTGATGTTATGTTTCTTTGCGACTATGTGTACTTTGCATTTGGTGCAAAATAATGTTGAACCACGAAATTCGAGTTCTGGTATATTTACAATAAACGAGGTGATTCTCTCGTGTCGGGACGTTTTTCTGGGTGGCATTTTTTCGTATTCAGTCTTGTGTTAACAATATATTTGCCTTGCAATGTCAATAAACGTCACATTTAATGACAATAATTATTTACTTTTTTAATGAATAACGGCTATGAATATAAAAAGTTACACACACACAGTTTTTACACTACAATCAAGATAAATAAAAAACACTGTACACCCTGAAAGTTTCATGTAGACTGCTCTATAATAAATAACTATTCATTGCAATACGTCTTGTCGTTGAAGTATTAAGTACCTATGTACTTATCGATAACAAGTACTTGTCGATATTTTTATTGTGGTAAGCACTAAGCAAATTCTGTTCCTGCTAGAAAAATATCTAGGTATACTAATAACTATTTAGCCATAATCGAGTTTCGAGAAAGTTGGAAGCATTGATATAGGGCGATATTGGTCAGGCTCAGTTACATTTTTCTTTTTTGGTATTAGTCTGATAACTGCAACTTTTAGGGCATCAGGAAAAATTCCAGTCGAAAAGCATTGATTTATCAAAAAAGTTAACGGAACGATCAACTCGTTAGTACAAGTTTAGTTAACCCTTTATAAGGCCGCAGTTATACAGATATGCTACGTGAAAGTTAAATATATTCCCATGTTTGTAATGCACTGGGGAACACATCTAAGGCAAAAACCGAAATCATTAATAAAAACATGTGGTCATTATATGCACTCAGCCCGTTAGTGCACTCGAGTTTTCAGATGATCTGTTTCCAATACACCTATTCATTGACAGATACGTGACATGCAATACTCAATACTTCTTCATGCAAATAGTTCTAATTACAATATTTATCGATATGGCATGTAACCTTTTATAATTTTATTAATCTTAAGTGGCAAATGATACACTTTCCTGATACTACAAACAACGTAGTTCAGTTATTGCAAATATTGCAAATCACGATGGAGAGTGGATTTATCAAAATTAGACCTTATTATCATACCAATAACAGTCTCGCCACTCGCCATCGTGAATCACAAGAGCTATAATTGAAATTATTAGATACAGCGACTTGTGTATTTTTAATAGTATAATGGAAACAGTGACAAATGCTTGCTTCCCTTAACGGGCACAGTGCATTCATTGACCACAAACTTTAGATTAATTAATTACACTAAAATTAAATTATGACCGAAAAAGTATAAATAAGAAAAGAAAGCCTGATATATTTGCTATATAATACCATTATAGTTAAATAAAAAAGAGGATGTTCTTTCATTGTAAATGTTTATTAACTAAGTGGTTTCCAAATCGTCTCTGCCTTATAAAGGGTTAAGTTAATAGTACTATTTTAGAAAAGACACAGTTGCCGATTGTTGGGTCGTCAATTGATGGACTAAGCAATCCGGAGTCGCGCAATGTTGGTAAAATCGACGGTACGGTCGACATTTGTCGGGCATGCCGCCGTCCCGGAGAGTCACTCAGGCATGTAATTTCCGGTTGTTCTCATCTTGCTAACGGCGAGTACTTGCACAAACATAACCTTGTAACCAGGACTTGCGGACCACGAAGTCCCGTATTACAAGTACACACCTGCGCCAGTTCTCGAAAATGGTCGTGCCACGCTCTATTGGGATCGATCTATTATCACGGACAGGAGCCTGATATCGTGGTGATAGATCGATCGCAGCACCGGGCAATGCTCGTCGACATCACCGTCCCATGTGACGAGAACCTCGTGAAGGCCGAGAAGGACAAGTCCAACAAGTACTTAGATTTGGCTCACGAGGTAACCGCCATATGCTAAATTGATTCGGCGATCATTGTACCGATAGTTGTTTCCCCGAACGGTCTCATAGCGAAGAGTCTCGACCAACATCTTGAGAGACTCTCACTACGTGGTTGTTTTTGGATCAAGGGTCAGATTCAGAAGGCGGTAATCTTGGACACGGCGCGCATAGTCCGGCGGCGGTTCCTCTCTGTGCAGCCCTAACCACCCATGGCAGCCTGGGCCCTGCCCCATTCCCGGCCGCACCCTAGGTTAGGTTTTTTATAATAATTTTACTGTTTTGATGTTTTGGGTGTATTTTTATATAAGAGACTAAATAAATACAGAAAATAGTAATAAACCTGGCCTAAGATTAAATATGAATAAAGAAAAAAAAATGTATACTATTTTATTAGGAGGAAGGCGTCCGGTTTTTTATCCAATAGGCCAGTAGCTAGTCCATCCTTTCCACCCAATAGCCTGGTAAATTCTAGATTCCATTAAAACTCAATAGTCCTTACAAAATGGCGGGTGCTGTCTCTGTGCGCGTCTCATGATACGAACTGGGGCAACATCCGCTTAGTGTACCCCATACATTTCATTAAATTGTCGACAGGGCCTCTGCGCGTTGGATCAATCTGGCTAGGCGTAGGTATGCCTCCCAAAAATCCGCAACACCATTGTTCCGCGGAAAAGACATACAAATAATAATAAATAAATATTACAGAACAATCTTACACAAATCGACTTAGTCCAAAGGTAAGCTAAGTAAGGCTTGTGTTGTAGGTGCTAGACGACGATATATATAATAGATAGTTATCGATCCATATAAATACTTAAATACATAAAAACACCTATGACTCAGGCACAAATATCTGTGCTCATCACACAAATACATACCCTGACTGAGATTGGAACCCAGAACCACCCCAGACCGACCCGTCTGGCCGAGTGGGTAACTACCCACTAGGCCAGACCGGTCGTCAAAAATAATAAGAGTGAACGTCCATAATGGGTCCAATAATTCGTATCACCTGATGAATGGACGCCGATTGTTTTGTCGTAAATTCTTGGCCTGCGCGTTCTCGGTCCGTACAAACGTGTTACTCCGCGTTTAGACATGCTGGCTCGTCACTCGCCTCGTTATTCGTCGAAAAGTTCGACGAGACTTTAGATACTATACAAAAACGCGATGCAAGGGACGAGAGGAATGGCGAGACGTCCGCGTACACATGCGTGCTCGCGTTTCGCCACGCCATTCGCCTCGCTGCGCTGCGATTTGCTCGTGCGAATGTGTGGCGGCAGCAATCCGTAGGTAGTAAACTCGATACTCGTTATCGAAAACCGCAATGTCACAACTCATGGTAAGGGTACTGAAGCTACGTTTTTTACACGGAAACAATGCTCGACCCATCAATCTGTGGTCATTATCAATAAAGTTGTGGCCTATTGATTGGTCGTCATTTCCTTAACTGTTGCTCCTGTCTGGTCACATTATAAAAAAAAAAGCGTTTATGATGTTTGCAGCATTGAGCAATGATTCATGTGATAAAACCATTAAAAGCTTCTGCTGCATTGTTGCCATCTCGTCTTTTACAAGGCACACTAGATTTTTGTTTTAATGCTCTAAACTTAAAGCATTCCTAGGTAAACCCCGGACTTATATCTATAATTTGAAACCATTTTGATAAAATCGAAAAAAAGAATCTAATTCTTTTCGCATATGTTTGTACTTAATTGGCTCAGTCAACTATTCTTTGCCCCTCGTTACCACGGTTTCGTTCTCCTGGGTCACTCACCAAACACAGTTCACAACCTCACAGTTTAATTGCTTCTATACCTATGTATATATAGATATTTGTAGAAGCTATATATTACCTTCCATAATGGGTCACCTACTAAGCGCGTCAGCAGTACGCTGGGCCACATTTCATCTAACAAACTATGCTTCAGTGATCCCCTGTCTGATGGGGCAGAATAACAACAACAAATAGTTGATTCACTCAATTGTATGCAGGAGAGTAATAAATGTTTTTTATGACATAGGCGGCAAACGAGCAGACGGATTGCCTGATGGTAAGCAATTACCGTCGCCCATGGGCACCCGCAACACCAGTCAAGTCACAAGCGCGTTGCCAGCCTTTAAGGGGTTGGAGCTCTGGGAACCTTACTCACCATCAGGAACACAACACTACATACCTGAAAGGTAGCAGTGCTATTATGGCTGTGGTCTTCCGTAAGGAGGAGGTACTTCCCCAGTTGGGCTGCCCCAGATTCAAGCGTGATGAGATGATCATCGCTTCATTGTTGGACGTAGTTTAAGGACATACCCGGGTCCAAAATGAAAATTAAGTCAAACTTCTTTTTATAGGCGGTGTTTTAATGAAGGTTCTTTTACCTTTTATTTTACTTTTTGTTTCCTTAAAATGTTAGAAGTAATATTTCTTGACATACCTGGTAAGATACTAACCAGTTTTATTGTGATCAATTTTATCGTTTTTAGAAGCTTTTATTTAACTGGCAATGTACGAGAAATATGATTTATACTTTAACAGCATAGTCTCTTATGCTGAAACCGGAAGGTACCTATAGTTATTAGCTATAGCTAGTTTGCTATAGCAACTCCTAAAATTGACTAGATAAACAAACCCGCGTTGTTTAGGCCAAGTTTAGGCTCGTTAGAATCCTCTGGATGCGTAATTGATAATTGTGCAAAAAACGTACAATTGGCAATAAAAACCTTGGAGTAGAAATGTCATTTTTGCGGATCCTTATTGAGACTTTTAATAACCTCTGTTAAGGATAGGTTATTTTTTAAGATTCTATCGTTTTTCGTTTTAATTATTTATATTTTAAGGCTGATTTCAGTATTTGTTTACTTTTAGCATCATTTTTAAGTTTATGATTTCTTGGCCTGTCTAAAATGTAATCCAGGTCAGACTCTTCTAAGATAGGTATACGGATCTAGACCATTAATTTTCCATTAATGGTAACGGCGATTGAAGCGTTCTGTCGATATCTATATCTCACATCCGCAACATGCAGGACAGGAAACGTAAACAAAAAGACCATAAGTCATAATTATAAAAAATAAAGCAATTTTTTACGCAATAAAGACGCGTTCTAGTTCGCTAGGTAGCGCCAAGGAATTAAATTAAATTATCTATGGGTAGCGCTGGTGCGGCAGAGGTCATGTACTATCGCACTAGATTGAGTCCGTCGCTAACTGTAACTGTTACACTATACCATGTAGTTACTTTAAAAAAAAAATACAAAATTAGTGCGCTTACTCAGCTAGCGCTCTGCAATTTGTATAATATTAATCTCCGCTCTTTGGTGTCGTGTCTGTGTCGGCCGGTAAGGTTGACAGACGTGTCGTGCAGAACTCCCTTTACTCGGTGGCTAAATATGACAGGGAACTTGAACGCAACGCCATGCCTTAACATTAAAAAAAAAAAAGACAGACGTCATAGTCAGTCACAACATCATATGTATAAACTTGTTCGAAGGAAATCACATATTTTATTGAAATTCATATTCAATATTAGACCAATCAGTAATTTGAAAATACAATGGCTGCTATACCGTTAATGTACGCGCAGGAAGATTGCGAACTTGGGGGAAAAGAATCAATGGAGGTGAGATTTCAAATTTCGTATTACGACATCCTCATTTACATGATCCAATCCTTTGAACGAATACATCAAGCGCACCTGTAACGTTGATTAATGCAATACTGAACAGTATTCACTATGAGGCATACACTATTTTAAAGCCTGTAAGATTATTAATTCCTTGTTTACAGGACGATTTTGCGTACCGTAACAATGTAATGAATGCGGACAAGGAAATACGTTTGGGCTTTATTAGAAAGGTTTATGGCCTTCTTGCAGTCCAACTTCTGGCAACATTGGCCATTTCAACTGTGTTCTTGCAAGTTTCTCCAGTGAAGAATTTTATTCATCAAAAGTAAGCAGTAATGTACATTTTAGATTAAATATATATTAAATTTTCTATTAATTATGAGCTGCGGCGGCTCTAGCAAGCCGTTTATATAACTCGCATAATGTTCCAGTTCTGATAAGAATAATGTATAACTACTATAATGCCCTATTCAGGACCACTGGTAGTTATTACTAAGTAAAATACACTTTTAGTTTCATCAAACTGTTTTTTTTTTTTTTTAAGTTATAGTTCTATAATCTTATCTTGGATATAAAGAGACTAATTCCTTATAATTTCTACTCATAATGGATTAAATTTGGAAATAACTATGATGTAAACATTTGATTTTAGTGATTGGATGGTATTTATTGCATTTATACTAAGCATTGGCACCCTGTTGGCTCTGATAGTGAAGAGACGTGACAGCCCTGCTAATCTGTACCTTCTAGCTGCTTTTGTAAGTATTTTTGTTAATATTTTTCTTCTAATTTGTAATAAACATAATAGCTGGTTAAATTCATTAACACTTTCGCAACAAAGCATAACTTGAGACAATACCCCCAAAAGTGAGAAAACTTGCTAGACGGGCAACAATCTGCGACATAACCTCCAGGCAGGCACTAGGTGGACACTCAGGGCTATGACATGTATTTTCGTATATGTGAATAAAATTTAATTAGTAGGCAAGGCTTTTAGCAATCAAGGTGCAAAACAAAATGTTGTCTAACAGTAGCCAGAGCAAAAACAAAAGTTTGATCTGGGCAAAAGATAGTGAGTTCAAAATAAAATACTGATATTTAAATAACACCTAACTAATATTAACACTAATATACAAAAATGTTATAGACACATACTTCAATATGATGTTATTAAATTTTTGTTGATTATTAACATTATATACTTAACAAGATTAAAGGATAAAAATATCAAAATCATCAAATCTTTAATCACATAAGTACATGTGTAATAAATAATAATTAGAAGTATTAAAACCTTTCTGTTAGTGTCAGCCCTGTGCTGGCTAAGATGCTATGTGTGCTCACCAGGCAGGCTCTCAAGTGGCATGTAGGTTTATAGCTACTGTTGGCCTGATGGGCTTGCCGGTATCTGAACAAACATTATGAGTTCCTACCAGGCGGGTTCTTGGTTGCGAAAGTGTTAAACCTATCATTTAGGTAACTATGTATACAATATTTTACCCAATATTTTAACTGGTTCAGTGAAATGATATTCGCTGCTAAGTCTTGTAAGTGAGTTATTAGAAATGATGCTCTTATGTCTGAAAGGCTACTTAATCCAGGATGTAGTGCAAAAATATTTACAAATATAGGTAACTTGCCTCTCATCCCACACAATAAGTTAATTCATCAGCTGAACTGAAAAGATTTTTAAGGTAATTTGTGTTTCCTTCCTTTATAACTTCATATTTGTAGGAAATACATTTAAAATCCTGAAAAGCCAATGTTTCACTAGCTGTTGTAAATCGAAATTTATGGATGCCACTCCACTGTTAAATTGATATTTTAGTAATTTTATGATAAGTATTATTATTTAATGCAAGAAATGAAAACTATTACAGATTATTTCTTCACCATCCATTTTCTTTGGTAACAAGTTTGCAGTAACAAGTTTACTCAATTTCTATTCAATTGCTCCTGACTATAACCTATTGTTACATTGCAGACTGTGGTGCAGTCTTATACTGTTGGTGTCATTGTATCATATTATGATACATTTGTGGTGCTGCAAGCATTGGTCATCACTTTCACCGTGGTTTTCTCTCTAACTCTCTTCACCCTCAACACAAAACGTGACTTCTCATTTATGGGATATGGGTCTGTATACAAATATGTTAGCTTACAGTTTACAAATAAAGATATAATTATTAATTACAGAATATTTTCACACACTTTGTTTCCTCTTTCAGCCTTGTAGCTGGACTCAGCATTCTTATTATTGGAGGCTTGCTTCAAATCTTTATCCAGAGTTCTGGGTTAGAGCTCCTTTTGGCTTTTGGTGGTGCCATCCTGTTTAGCCTGTTCCTGATTTTTGATACCCAGCAGATGATGACCAACCTTTCCCCCGAGGAATACATCCTGGCGACCATTAATTTATACATGGATATTATTAATTTATTCCTACACATTCTCCGCATTCTTAATGAATTAAACCGCAACTAAGGTAGCAAGATTATTACTTCAGCACTGTTACAAAATTCAACTTGTTTTCTCAATTTATGAAAATTATTTGTTATTGAAACTTTCAGATTAGATTCGTCTAGGGCAAATTATGTTATCATAGTTTTTATTAATAGGCTTCTTGATCTTGTGACTTGTAACTTGTTGACATTATTTTACATATATTCCTTTTGCCGAAATTCCTAGTCTATTACTAATATACTTAATCTTCACCAGCAAGTGTTTCGATACCGGATGACGCATTCGAACATCCATCAGGGTGTTTCTTCTCGCAACGGTCATGCACAAATGTCGTCAATGGATGTATAGCAAAATACGGCTACCATGCTGATGACACAAAACTGATCATAAGCTCATTTTTCCTGTGCATACCTGCACACATTGACTAGTGACCTATGTGCTCAAAACAGCTTATGACGAAATAACTACGAGTCGACGCGTGTTCTATAAGCATATTCATTTATGTTGGCGCAATGGTATACAATAGCATATGAGGTTTATAAGGCATGGGAGATAAGAATAACATATGGTCGTTTTTTAATATGTTGAGGCGTAAGATCCCTGGCAGTTTTCAAAAAATAGTACACGTAATTAAGGTGATATGTTAATAAAAAGTGTCAAATTTGTGACGACGATGTGTAAGTGCCTCAACAATTATACTCACACTTCTCTGTAAACAACCATCTACGGGAAATTAATGTATTATAAAATTATATCTCCATTCCTGTACCTCCTTCATTTAACCTCCTACTTGGAAGGTATACGAGTCTATACAATGTACCTAATTAGAAATGGCTGTGAATATTAAGTGCATTACTATGATTGTAAATGTCACTCCAAAAATAATCACGAGATTTAAACACTTAAACAAATTTAAGTTTGTAAGATATTAATATGTAAGAATTATCTTTTTATGTAGTATTTATCTAATAATCTATTTATTGTTTCCATTTTAATAAATTTCTAATCAGATTGGCAGCAACATTATGTGTCACACCTTATCACCATAATAGTTTTAGATGTAGGTACCTACTCGTAGATTGTAACGAGGTGGTTACAAATACCTACGAGAATTCCACATATTTGAATCATTCCTGTCGGCTTTTGAACCTAGAGAAATATGAATAAAAATAAATGGTCTACGCATTAAAATGAATGGTTTATTAAAAATAAAGTTTAAACCCTGAAATACCCAGCAACAACAACTGATATAAACAGATATTAGAGACCCGTCGCGGCGTCAAAACGCCGCTAGGTAATGCAGATTCCGCTAGTGTGGGTGGAAGCCAACCACTTTATCCATGAGAAGTTTTGGGCAAACTAAGTTAATACTTAGATGGTACTTTCAAAACGTTAAAATACGCCAGATTAGAGCCACGCCTGATATTTTGACGTGCGTATGTGTGTGTGTATGCGCCTCTATTTGTGTGTCTGGCTGTAATCGTAGCTCCTAAAGAGATGGGGATGACCTTACCTTAGAAAAACTACTGGAATTTACGTAGTACTCAAAGCTTAATTTGGGACGCAACTTGCGTTAGAACTTTCGCGCCCTCACACCTCGCCCATACAGTGCGAAAAGCTGAGGCTGCAGCTGAAAACGCAGCCAAGCTGAAGCACTCAAAGTATTCGAACCTGGAACCAGTGTACAATTTTGTTCCGGTCTCTGTGGAAACGAGCCGACCCTGGTGCTCCGATGCAAAAAAAAATTGCCAATCTAGGCCGACGCCTAAGGGAGAGAGGTGGTGATCCCCGGGCCGGCTCGTACCTCGTGCAACAAATATCGCTGGCGATACAGCGTGGTAATACCGCCAGTAATTTTCATCACACTTCTCGTCAATGGCGTTATTATACTTGCGAGAGTACAGAGCAGTTATAGCCGATTTAGCTCACACGGGCTGTTAAGTTTAGTTTTAAAAATATGTAGAACTTATACTTCACTTAGGACTGAGGATGTTTCCAAACAGCCAAGGTGTATTTCATATCTTCAAAAGTTTGCTACAACCAACTTTTAATATGTATAAAACCTTTATATTAAATTTGACTGCAATTTAATGTTTAGTATTTATTGAAAATAATGGTTTTAATTGTTGTTGTTATAATTATAATAATGATTTAATTGTTTTATATTTCATTTTGATAATTGATACTAATTGGCAGGATGATCTGTCAACTTCGTAAACAAAACGCAGTTGTTAGCATTATCTGTGGAAGACATTGAAAAAAAGTTGCCAATCTTTTTTACTTGATGCGGTCTGATTGTAGTTTTCAAAGTGTATTTTGATTTTAAGCCTATATAAGTAACTAATATTTTACCAATGAATTTATTTTATTTCCTCGCAAATGTGATGAAAAACATTGTGTGTACCACGAGTGGTAAGTGTATAACAAACTAGAGTCATTAAAAGCTCCCAATATACTCGCGTTTAGGTAGGTACGATACCTTACTTACCACCCTCGTTGCACAATGTACTATTGGCACATTTGCACCAGGTACCCGAGACACATTTTAAAACTCAGCCAATTGTGAAAATCAGCATCAGGTAGTATTTTATTTAAAAGCGACGCCGGCATACTGCTATCAACAGTCGTGTCGGGGAATGAGAAGTTTATATGTTATGTAGTTGAAATTTTATGGTTAATTTAAACTATTGATCGTGTTTGTATTTAGTTGTTTTGAATAAAGTACTCAAATGTATATGCACATTGTGCGCAGAACCGATGGCCGATGGGGTGGAAAGGTTCTGGAGTGGGGACCACGAAGGTAAGTAGGCCCTACGCTGCGTCTTCCAGTTCGTGGTCGCCACGTGGTCCTACAAGGTGGACCGACGACCTAGTGAGGCGCGCGGGATGCCGCTGGATGTTGAAGGCGCAGGACCGGTCTTATTGGGTCGTTTTGGGGGAGGCCTATGTTTAGCAGTGGACGTCTTTAGGCTGACATGATGATGATGATGATGATGATGATGATGATGATGATGATGATGATGATGATGATGAAAAGTTTGGGGGGTTTATTAGAAAATTAAACAATGTTTTGTAATCACTCGTTTGCCTTATATTATATATTTCGGGATATGAAATTATCAACAACTTTATGCTAACAAAAATGCCTGTATTGTTTTTCTAAATATTGAGATCTACGCACTTTTCATTCGGTAAAACCAATTTTGATAACAGTTCGACCAATCCCATTGGGACACCTCCAAAACGAGCGTTTTGAACGCATCGACCGCTGCTTCGGGGTCAAAATCGGTGACCACGAAGTTTGTTGATGTATGGGTTAGGTACATAGCAGAATGTGCAGATCGCAAAATGTGCACTAGTGCAAATCGCAGAAGCAGAGGCGGCTCGTGATTAAATTGTATGGGAGTTCACTTGAAATAGAACAATGTAAATAGGTACATAGCGTTAGCAGTACCTACAATTTATTAAAAAAAAATACTTATAGAGGAAATGCATACGTTTGTCTTTTTGGTGTGCAAGAATATCTAAGTACTTAACTTACCTGTAACTTTTTTGTGAAAATTTAATGTCGGATTATTCAGCCGTTTGTGTCATGTAAAACTTTCGGTTGGTAGGTACCTACGCGGAATCTAGTGCCTTGCGAATATCTTGTCGTCCGCTAGACGCTAAATGCAGTTCATTTAACAAAATAAACATGGTATCGAGATTGTGAACATTTTTTCATCTTGATTGAAAGATGAGCTAGGTCGTCAATGCCCGTTTCAGTCCAAGCAGTCTTACCTCCGCTCCGCCGGCCGCGACCACTTCGAATAAAAGACACGGAAAACAAAATAGTTTGTTACTCTTATCTCTTATCACAACCACATAACCACGGTGTTTTCACATATTGTTCGGATTTAAACACGCGTATTTTTTGTCGTAAGTAATTTTTTTGCATAAGGTCAAGTTCAGACCGTGGCGGTCACTTTGCCTTCAATTCAAGCCGTATTTGTAAAGTTTTTTCACACTTTTTAATGAACCACATTATAATTGTCCATTTTAACACTCACAAGTAACAATTGATAAGTACTTATAGGCTATTTCAACACGTATTACATTTAATACGTGTAATATTAATTAGAAAATTCCCGAATTTACATTCGCGCGCATTCATTGTTGACTAGTAGTGTTTGTTTATATAGGAGTGACAACGTCGCGTCCCGCGCAATCGCTGTGTTGCGGGCGGGATGACCAGGCAACGTCGCGTGAGCGGCGCTCCAAATTTTGCTATTTTTTCATAGAAAATCTTCTGTTTCACGCGCTGGACTCTGGCTAAATGTCTCTTTCACTCTTATTGGATTTCGTATTAGGAATTGTACTGAATTTTGTTTCATTGGAGCGCAATCGTGAGCGCTCCAATGAAACAAAATTCATATGGGTGTCTTGTGGAAGGTAATTATTTTATTGGTATCGGTACAGTTGTTTTTTACGATAGATTTTAAATAGTAATATTAATATAATGAGATTAATGAGTGTAATTTTATAATAGATATAATAATTATTTATGGGAGGTCACTGCACCAGCGCTCCTTAGGGCGAGCCGCCTCTGCAGAAGGTGCAAATCGTAAAATGTGCAGATCTCACAATGAGCAGATCGTAAAATGTGCAAATCGTAAATTGTGCAGGTAGCAAAATGTGCAAATCGGAAATTGTGCAGGTCGCAATATGTCACTCGTACACGCGGGTCTGATCCGCCGTCGACGTGTTCTGACACGCCAGTGGGTTTTTAAAAGCTACGAGAATGAGTAATTGAGAGTTAGAAGTCGTCTTGAATTCTCTTGACCCGGGCGGGTCACGGTTCAATATGAGAGCGGAGCCGCGAACCGCGGATCAGACCCGAACCACCCGAACCACCCGAACTTACTTGGACCTTAACCTTTTCCTGGAGTAAAAGTTTCTTGGCTGATACGTTTAGGTACCTATATTTCAAAAGACCGCATCTTAAGTCTTTATTTGATTTATTTGATCGTAAAATCTAGTATAATAATAGTCTAATAGTAAGTTTTAAAATTAAAAACAAGCCCAACCAATATTAAACATTTATTATCATAAACAACATCGCACATAAAATAAATGAATTAAACTTAACAGGAGACAATTTAAAACTTCTTTTACTAAAACAGTTATACCTAACTACTACATATATCAGGTGCTTATTATGTTTTTCATATTTATTTATAATAGGCACTTTTCAAAAATATTACTTTTTTCAAAAATTCTATAGTAGGTAGTGATTTGGTTGTTTTTTATTATCGCAATCTTCTGTTAGTACTTAGATGTCGTTTTAGTGTTTGTTTGATTTTTGAATTCACATGCATACTCTCTTTTCTTAATTTATGTATGAAGTTGTATTAAGTTGGTTTTCTAGTCATTTTAACGTTTAACCGATGATGCCATCCTTCTATGCAATGTGTCTCTAACGGCTGTAAAAGGTGGCAACTCGCCACTATATTTATAATCTTGGAACAATAAATCTTCCATATTGCGTTCATGAATTTGTTGAACAGAACCCATATCGTTACACACATCCTTTTGTGTTTTTATAATCATCATGTAAATATCATTATCTATCTTATTCGATATACAGGTGTGCACACTTTTCCGCAATATTTCAGTCATCGAATTGTCTTAAATCTTCAAAACGACCCAACAGTTTGATGCGGCTTTTTTTAATAGATAAGAGTGATTTTTAAGTATAATAAATGCATAATACAGAGAGGAAATTTTCCCGTGCGAAACCGGGGTGGGTCACTAAATTAGAAGAAATATTTTAGTTTTCTGTGTTTTTGTCAAAATAAATGTAAGTAGGTATTTTTAATGACTAATAAAATAAATTTACATTTTACCACTAATAGAAGTATACAAATGTTTTTTTTTACCTGTAAAAAAATTCTTCAAGCTATAGCACAAATGTTGCATTGACAATAAAATTGCTAGGTATTTATTATTAAATAATAAATTAACAATAGGTCAGATCATTAAGATAAAATATTTTTCTGTCATTTTAAACAATATGTCACATTTACTCGACATAAATATTATGTAACAACCCTAAGGTAGGTCAGGCATATAAGGCCCAGCTGGTTACAAGGCCCAGAAGCCAAAAATCACATTTCCAATAGTATAATTCGTTCGACACTTCACGTACACAAAGAAGCAGTCGATAAAACGAGCTGGCAGCAGCGGTAGGATTCGTACGCGCCGCCATTCTGTCAGTACCTTCCAAACAGTTTTTGGGTGAGGCTGCGGCTGCGCTTGATATAAATTTTACTAGAAGAAAATTGCGTTTTCTCGAGGTTTTTGAATATACACTGTGTTATTTTTCTATTTGGATCTAAACAGAGGTTAACCTGGCTGTATGTAGAAAGGTGAGTTTTTAGTTTCATGTCAATTTTTATGTTTAATAATCGTCATTATTCTAGAACCTTTACTTTAGCTAATAAGGCCCACTATTAGAGTAGGTAACAAGGCCCGGGCCCCGGGCCTTATTAAACGTATAAGATGTAATGGTAGACTTAAATTGAAGTGCGTCAATAGATAAAAAACAACACTAAATAGTTAATTTTGACAATTTAACTAAATAAATTTTAATGTTTTTAGACTTTTTCTTTCCAGACAAAATAATGTCGTCACCACCTGAACCAGTAAAGAAAAAGTGGGCCCTATGGCCAGAGAAAAGTTTGGCTGCCGCAATGACTGCTGTGAGAACTGGAAGTCTTTCCCAATGAGATGCAGCTGCTAAGTAGATACAAAATACCACGCAGAACTCTCCGAAATCACTTTTTCAACTGGAAAATCCAATAAAACGTTGGGACGTGCACCAATCTTCGTCAAAAACACAAGAACAAGATTATTAGTTTCTATATAAAGCCTTTAGTTCAAAAAGGCCCACTAAATTATGGTTGATTGATAAATTATGAGCGGTTTTTTTTGTTAAATATTTATGTTACCAGTGCTGTAACAAATTAAGGTTTAATTTTATGTTAATTCTTACTATTTTAGAGGAAAATTGTTGATTTCTTATATGTTTAGTATAATAAGGCCCAAAGGCAAATAAAAAGACAAATTATAAATATCTTCATGTTATGAAGATACCAAATATTGTTTCATGTGTAAGTGTGACGTTAAAAAGTTTAAAAACCTGTTATTTACGTTAATATGATCAATTCTTTGGCGGGCTTTATTACCTACATAGTGTTTAATAAGGCCCAAAACAGTAGTTTAAAAAAACTTTCAGTAACCTCAAATACACTAATATTTTCACTGTTATTTTGATTTATGAAGAAATTCAAATAAACGTGTCATCTATATCGAATGACTTTTACTTGTTATCCTGATTTAATCGACAGATATTTCGTTTTAAATAATGGTGGGCCTTATATACCTCATCTACCTTAGTACCAGATTTCAATGAATCTGCAACACTGATAACAGGGGTTTGCTTATTAGATACGATACGATATTATACTTCTCACAAAAGGCTAATAACTATACCTAGATATATTTCTAGCACGAATGTTGACGTCTAAGTGTTTGACAAAATAAAAACATCGACAGTCTTGTTATCGATAAGTGCCACTTCAACGTCATAGAGATAATACAAAGAAAATATAGGGTAATAGGGTGCGTTAAAAATAGGTAATAGTAACCAAACTATAAATTTATTTATATTTTACATACTTTAGAAAACAATTTGAAACCCTTTTGTAACTTTCTTCGTGTCACTAAATTAATCACTCTCCCATAAGTCACTCCATGATACACCCACACCCAAATTGTCTTTCAAATTGACGCAGAATGATGCAACATGTAGTATATCCCAAACCCATTTTTGATCCCATAGCAAATCTGTGTCTGTGTCTCTGTATATAGCTACAGTGTAGGTATATCTTAGTTTTTTATTATTAACAGTATCGCACTGATGTATTAATGACCCTCTTTCTCTTTTACTTAAATATGTCAACAAATGTTTACACATTTTGGGCGTATTGTACGTTATAATTATATTCTATGTAAGTTTTTATACATATAATCTGCTTATCAGTGTAGTGACAGAAATAAATCATTTGTTATTTATGTTCTACGCAGTTTTACAGCCAGTAATAGAACTATCAAAAAGGTTTTCTTACATGATTCTCGAAGTAAACGATTATAATTTTTTCCATGTTTTCTGGTGTCAAACTTCTTCGCCTTTTGGAGAAAATCCACTTCAATTGGCTAAATGACTTTTCAACTTCGACTGATGTTATCGGTGCATATCGAAAATATGGAAAACTATCAGCTGCACGTTTGTCATTTTGTGTAAGCTCCACTTCTTCACACTTAAGTAGTTGATTAATTTTCATTACAGTTTTGTATCCTGAATTCTTGTCTATGACAGTACGAAATTTACGGTATATTTCCTTGCCCTTTATGTGTAAACTGATTTTTGACAAATTTGTTTGCACGTTTTTCACGATATTAATGCTCGAGTCTAGTGTCAGTGAAGGCGACTCTAGTTTTTTAATCGACCTTTGAATTATGCACAAATTTTGTGCAATAAATGATAAATCTTCCTGTATATTTGCTTTATTAATTTCCCTTTTTGCCTCACGTATGGATACAGCGTCTGTTTCTCGAAATGTATTTAAGACTCGTTTTATGTCATTTAAATATTTTGAATAATATTCTGCGGCTTGTAGCCATGTACCCCATCTTATGATCGTGGGCTCAGGCGGTAAAGGAACATTTGGTAACATCATCTTAAAAGTATTTATTCTATTTGGTGCCTTCAAAAATACTTTTTTAATGGCTGAAATCAAGGTATTTACATTGGGAAAAAGAGTTCTTACTTTCTCTGCAACTCTATTTAAGCCGTGGGTTAAACACGTAACGTGGGTCATATTAGGAAGATGATGTTGCAGATTTTTACCTGCTTTAACCATATAAGGTACTCCATCAGTCAGTAGTAACAAAACGTTGTCTAAGTAATTACCTTCAGTGTTCTTGTACAGATTTTGAAGAGACTCTAGAACCAAATTTGTAATGGTGTGGTTATTTGTTTCTTTCAAACATTTACTGGCTATAATATGACACCGACTTTGTTTATCCTGGAGGAGCGTGCCAACGATGACGTTCGCGATTTTCTTACCATTCCCGTCAGTAGTTTCATCTACTGTTACGTATATATATTGACTATTAATTTCAGAGCGAATGTTCTCCATTTCTTCCTCGTACACTTCCGGGAGAAATTGTTGCCGTATGTAACTTCCAGTGGGCAGTGTTCGATTTGAATATTTTCCTGTGATACAATTTTGAATAAATGTTCGAAAATTGGGGTTGTCTAATTGGTACCATGGCACATTGCAGTTGATCATAAATTTCGTTAAGTCCATATGAAATCGTTTATTCTCTTCTTGAATATTCTTATGTTTGTCTGTGTTAATGTGACATCTGATGTTATGTTTCTTTGCGACTATGTGTACTTTGCATTTGGTGCAAAATAATGTTGAACCACGAAATTCGAGTTCTGGTATATTTACAATAAACGAGGTGATTCTCTCGTGTCGGGACGTTTTTCTGGGTGGCATTTTTTCGTATTCAGTCTTGTGTTAACAATATATTTGCCTTGCAATGTCAATAAACGTCACATTTAATGACAATAATTATTTACTTTTTTAATGAATAACGGCTATGAATATAAAAGTTACACACACACAGTTTTTACACTACAATCAAGATAAATAAAAAACACTGTACACCCTGAAAGTTTCATGTAGACTGCTCTATAATAAATAACTATTCATTGCAATACGTCTTGTCGTTGAAGTATTAAGTACCTATGTACTTATCGATAACAAGTACTTGTCGATATTTTTATTGTGGTAAGCACTAAGCAAATTCTGTTCCTGCTAGAAAAATATCTAGGTATACTAATAACTATTTAGCCATAATCGAGTTTCGAGAAAGTTGGAAGCATTGATATAGGGCGATATTGGTCAGGCTCAGTTACATTTTTCTTTTTTGGTATTAGTCTGATAACTGCAACTTTTAGGGCATCAGGAAAAATTCCAGTCGAAAAGCATTGATTTATCAAAAAAGTTAACGGAACGATCAACTCGTTAGTACAAGTTTAGTTAACCCTTTATAAGGCCGCAGTTATACAGATATGCTACGTGAAAGTTAAATACATTCCCATGTTTGTAATGCACTGGGGAACTCATCTAAGGCAAAAAAAAACCGAAATCATTAATAAAAACATGTGGTCATTATATGCACTCAGCCCGTTAGTGCACTCGAGTTTTCAGATGATCTGTTTCCAATACACCTATTCATTGACAGATACGTGACATGCAATACTCAATACTTCTTCATGCAAATAGTTCTAATTACAATATTTATCGATATGGCATGTAACCTTTTATAATTTTATTAATCTTAAGTGGCAAATGATACACTTTCCTGATACTACAAACAACGTAGTTCAGTTATTGCAAATATTGCAAATCACGATGGAGAGTGGATTTATCAAAATTAGACCTTATTATCATACCAATAACAGTCTCGCCACTCGCCATCGTGAATCACAAGAGCTATAATTGAAATTATTAGATACAGCGACTTGTGTATTTTTAATAGTATAATGGAAACAGTGACAAATGCTTGCTTCCCTTAACGGGCACAGTGCATTCATTGACCACAAACTTTAGATTAATTAATTACACTAAAATTAAATTATGACCGAAAAAGTATAAATAAGAAAAGAAAGCCTGATATATTTGCTATATAATACCATTATAGTTAAATAAAAAAGAGGATGTTCTTTCATTGTAAATGTTTATTAACTAAGTGGTTTCCAAATCGTCTCTGCCTTATAAAGGGTTAAGTTAATAGTACTATTTTAGAAAAGACACAGTTGCCGATTGTTGGGTCGTCAATTGATGGACTAAGCAATCCGGAGTCGCGCAATGTTGGTAAAATCGACGGTACGGTCGACATTTGTCGGGCATGCCGCCGTCCCGGAGAGTCACTCAGGCATGTAATTTCCGGTTGTTCTCATCTTGCTAACGGCGAGTACTTGCACAAACATAACCTTGTAACCAGGACTTGCGGACCACGAAGTCCCGTATTACAAGTACACACCTGCGCCAGTTCTCGAAAATGGTCGTGCCACGCTCTATTGGGATCGATCTATTATCACGGACAGGAGCCTGATATCGTGGTGATAGATCGATCGCAGCACCGGGCAATGCTCGTCGACATCACCGTCCCATGTGACGAGAACCTCGTGAAGGCCGAGAAGGACAAGTCCAACAAGTACTTAGATTTGGCTCACGAGGTAACCGCCATATGCTAAATTGATTCGGCGATCATTGTACCGATAGTTGTTTCCCCGAACGGTCTCATAGCGAAGAGTCTCGACCAACATCTTGAGAGACTCTCACTACGTGGTTGTTTTTGGATCAAGGGTCAGATTCAGAAGGCGGTAATCTTGGACACGGCGCGCATAGTCCGGCGGCGGTTCCTCTCTGTGCAGCCCTAACCACCCATGGCAGCCTGGGCCCTGCCCCATTCCAGCCGCACCCTAGGTTAGGTTTTTTATAATAATTTTACTGTTTTGATGTTTTGGGTGTATTTTTATATAAGAGACTAAATAAATACAGAAAATAGTAATAAACCTGGCCTAAGATTAAATATGAATAAAGAAAAAAAAATGTATACTATTTTATTAGGAGGAAGGCGTCCGGTTTTTTATCCAATAGGCCAGTAGCTAGTCCATCCTTTCCACCCAATAGCCTGGTAAATTCTAGATTCCATTAAAACTCAATAGTCCTTACAAAATGGCGGGTGCTGTCTCTGTGCGCGTCTCATGATACGAACTGGGGCAACATCCGCTTAGTGTACCCCATACATTTCATTAAATTGTCGACAGGGCCTCTGCGCGTTGGATCAATCTGGCTAGGCGTAGGTATGCCTCCCAAAAATCCGCAACACCATTGTTCCGCGGAAAAGACATACAAATAATAATAAATAAATATTACAGAACAATCTTACACAAATCGACTTAGTCCAAAGGTAAGCTAAGTAAGGCTTGTGTTGTAGGTGCTAGACGACGATATATATAATAGATAGTTATCGATCCATATAAATACTTAAATACATAAAAAAAACACCTATGACTCAGGCACAAATATCTGTGCTCATCACACAAATACATACCCTGACTGAGATTGGAACCCAGAACCACCCCAGACCGACCCGTCTGGCCGAGTGGGTAACTACCCACTAGGCCAGACCGGTCGTCAAAAATAATAAGAGTGAACGTCCATAATGGGTCCAATAATTCGTATCACCTGATGAATGGACGCCGATTGTTTTGTCGTAAATTCTTGGCCTGCGCGTTCTCGGTCCGTACAAACGTGTTACTCCGCGTTTAGACATGCTGGCTCGTCACTCGCCTCGTTATTCGTCGAAAAGTTCGACGAGACTTTAGATACTATACAAAAACGCGATGCAAGGGACGAGAGGAATGGCGAGACGTCCGCGTACACATGCGTGCTCGCGTTTCGCCACGCCATTCGCCTCGCTGCGCTGCGATTTGCTCGTGCGAATGTGTGGCGGCAGCAATCCGTAGGTAGTAAACTCGATACTCGTTATCGAAAACCGCAATGTCACAACTCATGGTAAGGGTACTGAAGCTACGTTTTTTACACGGAAACAATGCTCGACCCATCAATCTGTGGTCATTATCAATAAAGTTGTGGCCTATTGATTGGTCGTCATTTCCTTAACTGTTGCTCCTGTCTGGTCACATTATAAAAAAAAAAGCGTTTATGATGTTTGCAGCATTGAGCAATGATTCATGTGATAAAACCATTAAAAGCTTCTGCTGCATTGTTGCCATCTCGTCTTTTACAAGGCACACTAGATTTTTGTTTTAATGCTCTAAACTTAAAGCATTCCTAGGTAAACCCCGGACTTATATCTATAATTTGAAACCATTTTGATAAAATCGAAAAAAAGAATCTAATTCTTTTCGCATATGTTTGTACTTAATTGGCTCAGTCAACTATTCTTTGCCCCTCGTTACCACGGTTTCGTTCTCCTGGGTCACTCACCAAACACAGTTCACAACCTCACAGTTTAATTGCTTCTATACCTATGTATATATAGATATTTGTAGAAGCTATATATTACCTTCCATAATGGGTCACCTACTAAGCGCGTCAGCAGTACGCTGGGCCACATTTCATCTAACAAACTATGCTTCAGTGATCCCCTGTCTGATGGGGCAGAATAACAACAACAAATAGTTGATTCACTCAATTGTATGCAGGAGAGTAATAAATGTTTTTTTTTTTATGACATAGGCGGCAAACGAGCAGACGGATTGCCTGATGGTAAGCAATTACCGTCGCCCATGGGCACCCGCAACACCAGGGGAGTCACAAGCGCGTTGCCGGCCTTTAAGGGGGGTTGGAGCTCTGGGAACCTTACTCACCATCAGGAACACAACACTACATACCTGAAAGGTAGCAGTGCTATTATGGCTGTGGTCTTCCGTAAGGAGGAGGTACTTCCCCAGTTGGGCTGCCCCAGATTCAAGCGTGATGAGATGATCATCGCTTCATTGTTGGACGTAGTTTAAGGACATACCCGGGTCCAAAATGAAAATTAAGTCAAACTTCTTTTTATAGGCGGTGTTTTAATGAAGGTTCTTTTACCTTTTATTTTACTTTTTGTTTCCTTAAAATGTTAGAAGTAATATTTCTTGACATACCTGGTAAGATACTAACCAGTTTTATTGTGATCAATTTTATCGTTTTTAGAAGCTTTTATTTAACTGGCAATGTACGAGAAATATGATTTATACTTTAACAGCATAGTCTCTTATGCTGAAACCGGAAGGTACCTATAGTTATTAGCTATAGCTAGTTTGCTATAGCAACTCCTAAAATTGACTAGATAAACAAACCCGCGTTGTTTAGGCCAAGTTTAGGCTCGTTAGAATCCTCTGGATGCGTAATTGATAATTGTGCAAAAAACGTACAATTGGCAATAAAAACCTTGGAGTAGAAATGTCATTTTTGCGGATCCTTATTGAGACTTTTAATAACCTCTGTTAAGGATAGGTTATTTTTTAAGATTCTATCGTTTTTCGTTTTAATTATTTATATTTTAAGGCTGATTTCAGTATTTGTTTACTTTTAGCATCATTTTTAAGTTTATGATTTCTTGGCCTGTCTAAAATGTAATCCAGGTCAGACTCTTCTAAGATAGGTATACGGATCTAGACCATTAATTTTCCATTAATGGTAACGGCGATTGAAGCGTTCTGTCGATATCTATATCTCACATCCGCAACATGCAGGACAGGAAACGTAAACAAAAGACCATAAGTCATAATTATAAAAATAAAGCAATTTTTACGCAATAAAGACGCGTTCTAGTTCGCTAGGTAGCGCCAAGGAATTAAATTAAATTATCTATGGGTAGCGCTGGTGCGGCAGAGGTCATGTACTATCGCACTAGATTGAGTCCGTCGCTAACTGTAACTGTTACACTATACCATGTAGTTACTTTAAAAAAAAAATACAAAATTAGTGCGCTTACTCAGCTAGCGCTCTGCAATTTGTATAATATTAATCTCCGCTCTTTGGTGTCGTGTCTGTGTCGGCCGGTAAGGTTGACAGACGTGTCGTGCAGAACTCCCTTTACTCGGTGGCTAAATATGACAGGGAACTTGAACGCAACGCCATGCCTTAACATTAAAAAAAGACAGACGTCATAGTCAGTCAGTCACAACATCATATGTATAAACTTGTTCGAAGGAAATCACATATTTTATTGAAATTCATATTCAATATTAGACCAATCAGTAATTTGAAAATACAATGGCTGCTATACCGTTAATGTACGCGCAGGAAGATTGCGAACTTGGGGGAAAAGAATCAATGGAGGTGAGATTTCAAATTTCGTATTACGACATCCTCATTTACATGATCCAATCCTTTGAACGAATACATCAAGCGCACCTGTAACGTTGATTAATGCAATACTGAACAGTATTCACTATGAGGCATACACTATTTTAAAGCCTGTAAGATTATTAATTCCTTGTTTACAGGACGATTTTGCGTACCGTAACAATGTAATGAATGCGGACAAGGAAATACGTTTGGGCTTTATTAGAAAGGTTTATGGCCTTCTTGCAGTCCAACTTCTGGCAACATTGGCCATTTCAACTGTGTTCTTGCAAGTTTCTCCAGTGAAGAATTTTATTCATCAAAAGTAAGCAGTAATGTACATTTTAGATTAAATATATATTAAATTTTCTATTAATTATGAGCTGCGGCGGCTCTAGCAAGCCGTTTATATAACTCGCATAATGTTCCAGTTCTGATAAGAATAATGTATAACTACTATAATGCCCTATTCAGGACCACTGGTAGTTATTACTAAGTAAAATACACTTTTAGTTTCATCAAACTGTTTTTTTTTTTTTTTAAGTTATAGTTCTATAATCTTATCTTGGATATAAAGAGACTAATTCCTTATAATTTCTACTCATAATGGATTAAATTTGGAAATAACTATGATGTAAACATTTGATTTTAGTGATTGGATGGTATTTATTGCATTTATACTAAGCATTGGCACCCTGTTGGCTCTGATAGTGAAGAGACGTGACAGCCCTGCTAATCTGTACCTTCTAGCTGCTTTTGTAAGTATTTTTGTTAATATTTTTTCTTCTAATTTGTAATAAACATAATAGCTGGTTAAATTCATTAACACTTTCGCAACAAAGCATAACTTGAGACAATACCCCCAAAAGTGAGAAAACTTGCTAGACGGGCAACAATCTGCGACATAACCTCCAGGCAGGCACTAGGTGGACACTCAGGGCTATGACATGTATTTTCGTATATGTGAATAAAATTTAATTAGTAGGCAAGGCTTTTAGCAATCAAGGTGCAAAACAAAATGTTGTCTAACAGTAGCCAGAGCAAAAACAAAAGTTTGATCTGGGCAAAAGATAGTGAGTTCAAAATAAAATACTGATATTTAAATAACACCTAACTAATATTAACACTAATATACAAAAATGTTATAGACACATACTTCAATATGATGTTATTAAATTTTTGTTGATTATTAACATTATATACTTAACAAGATTAAAGGATAAAAATATCAAAATCATCAAATCTTTAATCACATAAGTACATGTGTAATAAATAATAATTAGAAGTATTAAAACCTTTCTGTTAGTGTCAGCCCTGTGCTGGCTAAGATGCTATGTGTGCTCACCAGGCAGGCTCTCAAGTGGCATGTAGGTTTATAGCTACTGTTGGCCTGATGGGCTTGCCGGTATCTGAACAAACATTATGAGTTCCTACCAGGCGGGTTCTTGGTTGCGAAAGTGTTAAACCTATCATTTAGGTAACTATGTATACAATATTTTACCCAATATTTTAACTGGTTCAGTGAAATGATATTCGCTGCTAAGTCTTGTAAGTGAGTTATTAGAAATGATGCTCTTATGTCTGAAAGGCTACTTAATCCAGGATGTAGTGCAAAAATATTTACAAATATAGGTAACTTGCCTCTCATCCCACACAATAAGTTAATTCATCAGCTGAACTGAAAAGATTTTTTAAGGTAATTTGTGTTTCCTTCCTTTATAACTTCATATTTGTAGGAAATACATTTAAAATCCTGAAAAGCCAATGTTTCACTAGCTGTTGTAAATCGAAATTTATGGATGCCACTCCACTGTTAAATTGATATTTTAGTAATTTTATGATAAGTATTATTATTTAATGCAAGAAATGAAAACTATTACAGATTATTTCTTCACCATCCATTTTCTTTGGTAACAAGTTTGCAGTAACAAGTTTACTCAATTTCTATTCAATTGCTCCCTGACTATAACCTATTGTTACATTGCAGACTGTGGTGCAGTCTTATACTGTTGGTGTCATTGTATCATATTATGATACATTTGTGGTGCTGCAAGCATTGGTCATCACTTTCACCGTGGTTTTCTCTCTAACTCTCTTCACCCTCAACACAAAACGTGACTTCTCATTTATGGGATATGGGTCTGTATACAAATATGTTAGCTTACAGTTTACAAATAAAGATATAATTATTAATTACAGAATATTTTCACACACTTTGTTTCCTCTTTCAGCCTTGTAGCTGGACTCAGCATTCTTATTATTGGAGGCTTGCTTCAAATCTTTATCCAGAGTTCTGGGTTAGAGCTCCTTTTGGCTTTTGGTGGTGCCATCCTGTTTAGCCTGTTCCTGATTTTTGATACCCAGCAGATGATGACCAACCTTTCCCCCGAGGAATACATCCTGGCGACCATTAATTTATACATGGATATTATTAATTTATTCCTACACATTCTCCGCATTCTTAATGAATTAAACCGCAACTAAGGTAGCAAGATTATTACTTCAGCACTGTTACAAAATTCAACTTGTTTTCTCAATTTATGAAAATTATTTGTTATTGAAACTTTCAGATTAGATTCGTCTAGGGCAAATTATGTTATCATAGTTTTTATTAATAGGCTTCTTGATCTTGTGACTTGTAACTTGTTGACATTATTTTACATATATTCCTTTTGCCGAAATTCCTAGTCTATTACTAATATACTTAATCTTCACCAGCAAGTGTTTCGATACCGGATGACGCATTCGAACATCCATCAGGGTGTTTCTTCTCGCAACGGTCATGCACAAATGTCGTCAATGGATGTATAGCAAAATACGGCTACCATGCTGATGACACAAAACTGATCATAAGCTCATTTTTCCTGTGCATACCTGCACACATTGACTAGTGACCTATGTGCTCAAAACAGCTTATGACGAAATAACTACGAGTCGACGCGTGTTCTATAAGCATATTCATTTATGTTGGCGCAATGGTATACAATAGCATATGAGGTTTATAAGGCATGGGAGATAAGAATAACATATGGTCGTTTTTTAATATGTTGAGGCGTAAGATCCCTGGCAGTTTTCAAAAAATAGTACACGTAATTAAGGTGATATGTTAATAAAAAGTGTCAAATTTGTGACGACGATGTGTAAGTGCCTCAACAATTATACTCACACTTCTCTGTAAACAACCATCTACGGAAATTAATGTATTATAAAATTATATCTCCATTCCTGTACCTCCTTCATTTAACCTCCTACTTGGAAGGTATACGAGTCTATACAATGTACCTAATTAGAAATGGCTGTGAATATTAAGTGCATTACTATGATTGTAAATGTCACTCCAAAAATAATCACGAGATTTAAGCACTTAAACAAATTTAAGTTTGTAAGATATTAATATGTAAGAATTATCTTTTATGTAGTATTTATCTAATAATCTATTTATTGTTTCCATTTTAATAAATTTCTAATCAGATTGGCAGCAACATTATGTGTCACACCTTATCACCATAATAGTTTTAGATGTAGGTACCTACTCGTAGATTGTAACGAGGTGGTTACAAATACCTACGAGAATTCCACATATTTGAATCATTCCTGTCGGCTTTTGAACCTAGAGAAATATGAATAAAAATAAATGGTCTACGCATTAAAATGAATGGTTTATTAAAAATAAAGTTTAAACCCTGAAATACCCAGCAACAACAACTGATATAAACAGATATTAGAGACCCGTCGCGGCGTCAAAACGCCGCTAGGTAATGCAGAATTCCGCTAGTGTGGGTGGAAGCCAACCACTTTATCCATGAGAAGTTTTGGGCAAACTAAGTTAATACTTAGATGGTACTTTCAAAACGTTAAAATACGCCAGATTAGAGCCACGCCTGATATTTTGACGTGCGTATGTGTGTGTGTATGCGCCTCTATTTGTGTGTCTGGCTGTAATCGTAGCTCCTAAAGAGATGGGGATGACCTTACCTTAGAAAACTACTGGAATTTACGTAGTACTCAAAGCTTAATTTGGGACGCAACTTGCGTTAGAACTTTCGCGCCCTCACACCTCGCCCATACAGTGCGAAAAGCTGAGGCTGCAGCTGAAAACGCAGCCAAGCTGAAGCACTCAAAGTATTCGAACCTGGAACCAGTGTACAATTTTGTTCCGGTCTCTGTGGAAACGAGCCGACCCTGGTGCTCCGATGCAAAAAATTGCCAATCTAGGCCGACGCCTAAGGGAGAGAGGTGGTGATCCCGGGCCGGCTCGTACCTCGTGCAACAAATATCGCTGGCGATACAGCGTGGTAATACCGCCAGTAATTTTCATCACACTTCTCGTCAATGGCGTTATTATACTTGCGAGAGTACAGAGCAGTTATAGCCGATTTAGCTCACACGGGCTGTTAAGTTTAGTTTTAAAAATATGTAGAACTTATACTTCACTTAGGACTGAGGATGTTTCCAAACAGCCAAGGTGTATTTCATATCTTCAAAAGTTTGCTACAACCAACTTTTAATATGTATAAAACCTTTATATTAAATTTGACTGCAATTTAATGTTTAGTATTTATTGAAAATAATGGTTTTAATTGTTGTTGTTATAATTATAATAATGATTTAATTGTTTTATATTTCATTTTGATAATTGATACTAATTGGCAGGATGATCTGTCAACTTCGTAAACAAAACGCAGTTGTTAGCATTATCTGTGGAAGACATTGAAAAAAAGTTGCCAATCTTTTTTACTTGATGCGGTCTGATTGTAGTTTTCAAAGTGTATTTTGATTTTAAGCCTATATAAGTAACTAATATTTTACCAATGAATTTATTTTATTTCCTCGCAAATGTGATGAAAAACATTGTGTGTACCACGAGTGGTAAGTGTATAACAAACTAGAGTCATTAAAAGCTCCCAATATACTCGCGTTTAGGTAGGTACGATACCTTACTTACCACCCTCGTTGCACAATGTACTATTGGCACATTTGCACCAGGTACCCGAGACACATTTTAAAACTCAGCCAATTGTGAAAATCAGCATCAGGTAGTATTTTATTTAAAAGCGACGCCGGCATACTGCTATCAACAGTCGTGTCGGGGAATGAGAAGTTTATATGTTATGTAGTTGAAATTTTATGGTTAATTTAAACTATTGATCGTGTTTGTATTTAGTTGTTTTGAATAAAGTACTCAAATGTATATGCACATTGTGCGCAGAACCGATGGCCGATGGGGTGGAAAGGTTCTGGAGTGGGGACCACGAAGGTAAGTAGGCCCTACGCTGCGTCTTCCAGTTCGTGGTCGCCACGTGGTCCTACAAGGTGGACCGACGACCTAGTGAGGCGCGCGGGATGCCGCTGGATGTTGAAGGCGCAGGACCGGTCTTATTGGGTCGTTTTGGGGGAGGCCTATGTTTAGCAGTGGACGTCTTTAGGCTGACATGATGATGATGATGATGATGATGATGATGATGATGATGATGATGATGATGATGATGAAAAAGTTTGGGGGGTTTATTAGAAAATTAAACAATGTTTTGTAATCACTCGTTTGCCTTATATTATATATTTCGGGATATGAAATTATCAACAACTTTATGCTAACAAAAATGCCTGTATTGTTTTTCTAAATATTGAGATCTACGCACTTTTTCATTCGGTAAAACCAATTTTGATAACAGTTCGACCAATCCCATTGGGACACCTCCAAAACGAGCGTTTTGAACGCATCGACCGCTGCTTCGGGGGTCAAAAATCGGTGACCACGAAGTTTGTTGATGTATGGGTTAGGTACATAGCAGAATGTGCAGATCGCAAAATGTGCACTAGTGCAAATCGCAGAAGCAGAGGCGGCTCGTGATTAAATTGTATGGGAGTTCACTTGAAATAGAACAATGTAAATAGGTACATAGCGTTAGCAGTACCTACAATTTATTAAAAAAAAATACTTATAGAGGAAATGCATACGTTTGTCTTTTTGGTGTGCAAGAATATCTAAGTACTTAACTTACCTGTAACTTTTTTGTGAAAATTTAATGTCGGATTATTCAGCCGTTTGTGTCATGTAAAACTTTCGGTTGGTAGGTACCTACGCGGAATCTAGTGCCTTGCGAATATCTTGTCGTCCGCTAGACGCTAAATGCAGTTCATTTAACAAAATAAACATGGTATCGAGATTGTGAACATTTTTTCATCTTGATTGAAAGATGAGCTAGGTCGTCAATGCCCGTTTCAGTCCAAGCAGTCTTACCTCCGCTCCGCCGGCCGCGACCACTTCGAATAAAAGACACGGAAAACAAAATAGTTTGTTACTCTTATCTCTTATCACAACCACATAACCACGGTGTTTTCACATATTGTTCGGATTTAAACACGCGTATTTTTGTCGTAAGTAATTTTTGCATAAGGTCAAGTTCAGACCGTGGCGGTCACTTTGCCTTCAATTCAAGCCGTATTTGTAAAGTTTTTCACACTTTTAATGAACCACATTATAATTGTCCATTTTAACACTCACAAGTAACAATTGATAAGTACTTATAGGCTATTTCAACACGTATTACATTTAATACGTGTAATATTAATTAGAAAATTCCCGAATTTACATTCGCGCGCATTCATTGTTGACTAGTAGTGTTTGTTTATATAGGAGTGACAACGTCGCGTCCCGCGCAATCGCTGTGTTGCGGGCGGGATGACCAGGCAACGTCGCGTGAGCGGCGCTCCAAATTTTGCTATTTTTTCATAGAAAATCTTCTGTTTCACGCGCTGGACTCTGGCTAAATGTCTCTTTCACTCTTATTGGATTTCGTATTAGGAATTGTACTGAATTTTGTTTCATTGGAGCGCAATCGTGAGCGCTCCAATGAAACAAAATTGATATGGGTGTCTTGTGGAAGGTAATTCTTTTATTGGTATCGGTACAGTTGTTTTTTACGATAGATTTTAAATAGTAATATTAATATAATGAGATTAATGAGTGTAATTTTATAATAGATATAATAATTATTTATGGGAGGTCACTGCACCAGCGCTCCTTAGGGCGAGCCGCCTCTGCAGAAGGTGCAAATCGTAAAATGTGCAGATCTCACAATGAGCAGATCGTAAAATGTGCAAATCGTAAATTGTGCAGGTAGCAAAATGTGCAAATCGGAAATTGTGCAGGTCGCAATATGTCACTCGTACACGCGGGTCTGATCCGCCGTCGACGTGTTCTGACACGCCAGTGGGTTTTTAAAAGCTACGAGAATGAGTAATTGAGAGTTAGAAGTCGTCTTGAATTCTCTTGACCCGGGCGGGTCACGGTTCAATATGAGAGCGGAGCCGCGAACCGCGGATCAGACCCGAACCACCCGAACCACCTGAACTTACTTGGACCTTAACCTTTTCCTGGAGTAAAAGTTTCTTGGCTGATACGTTTAGGTACCTATATTTCAAAAGACCGCATCTTAAGTCTTTATTTGATTTATTTGATCGTAAAATCTAGTATAATAATAGTCTAATAGTAAGTTTTAAAATTAAAAACAAGCCCAACCAATATTAAACATTTATTATCATAAACAACATCGCACATAAAATAAATGAATTAAACTTAACAGGAGACAATTTAAAACTTCTTTTACTAAAACAGTTATACCTAACTACTACATATATCAGGTGCTTATTATGTTTTTCATATTTATTTATAATAGGCACTTTTCAAAAATATTACTTTTTTCAAAAATTCTATAGTAGGTAGTGATTTGGTTGTTTTTTATTATCGCAATCTTCTGTTAGTACTTAGATGTCGTTTTAGTGTTTGTTTGATTTTTGAATTCACATGCATACTCTCTTTTCTTAATTTATGTATGAAGTTGTATTAAGTTGGTTTTCTAGTCATTTTAACGTTTAACCGATGATGCCATCCTTCTATGCAATGTGTCTCTAACGGCTGTAAAAGGTGGCAACTCGCCACTATATTTATAATCTTGGAACAATAAATCTTCCATATTGCGTTCATGAATTTGTTGAACAGAACCCATATCGTTACACACATCCTTTTGTGTTTTTATAATCATCATGTAAATATCATTATCTATCTTATTCGATATACAGGTGTGCACACTTTTCCGCAATATTTCAGTCATCGAATTGTTGGTGGTCACAGAAGCACAACAATCACTTCTTTTAACGCACGTCCACAAATAGCTAACACTCGGATTTTTATTCTTCAAATTATAACGGTAACTTTCGTATAGCAACGTCTTTTTCCCTTTTTGATTCAAACTTAATTGAATATCCATATTTTTCTTAAATAACGGCAGAACCTCCGAAGAAACCAATAATTATTTTTTCAGATGAAACCAATAATTAATCTGTTTACTTTATAAATGCTTTTTTTCTATGTAATGACAAGCATGGCAGTAAATATGTGTCAAAACTAGCAAAAAAGTATAGTATGCCAAAGTGAAAAGGTTTTACAATAAGTTCGTCATAGTCCGTTATCTTTAAAGGGGTTACTTATTATATTTCAAGTAGTCCGTAGAAAATAATGGTATTTAAATACATTAAATATTATAATATTTTTAATAGAGTTAATTCAGCACTTATTTGCTCTATTTTAAAATCTATACAATTTGTGGCCTGGGGGGCGTGGTTACGCATTCGTCACCTGTGTTACCTTGAGATAAGACGGTCGTCCCGAATTAACAGGTTCATGCATGTCCGAACCAACCGTCACAGATCTACTTGCACATTTTGCGATCTGCCCATTATGAGATCTGCACATTTTGCGATATGCTCATTGTGAGTTCTGCACATTTTGCGATCTGCACATTCTGCTATGTAACCGATGTATGGGAACATGTTACGTTAACCCTTTGAACGCCAAGCACCACTAAAGTGGTCGCGTCATGTCTTGCCTGCCCCGCCACCGACTACAAAAGTGGCTATGGCGGACGCTGTCAAAGCAACTTTCTATGACATATAAGGTTTATATTTGTGCTTCACTAGTCGATACCTTGGCGCACACGTCACATTTTGACGCGAGAGGAAAAGCGGTCATAAGGTTAAAAATTTACACTCGTTTACACTTTTTTAACATATAAATAAATGGTCATGCAATATTGTTTGTAAGCTAGTACTAATGCCCAAATACGCCTCAATCTCTCCATAAGTCACGTATCCGTCTTGCAATAGGTACTAGTTCACGCACAGAGTCAATGTTTTTCGGGACAACCACTGATTTTGGACGACCTTCGCGGACCTCGTCCCGAAGCGAACTACGGTCACGAACTGCAAAAAATTATCGCTCGAAAATGTTCGCGATTTAATTCCATGGACATGGACACGATATTTTTTCATTTAACAGTTAAAAACAAAATACCTACGATCGTGACAAAAGTTTCTTTTTCTTAATATTGCCGCCAAAACGTTTGAACTACACTTTTTAAGTCTAATTTGATCTATAGCAACCCTAACATAATCAAATTCCGAATTATAAAAGGCAACCCTCGTATATCGTGTGACAGATCAAATTAATCTTAGCATGGCGTTGATAAGCTAACAACCCGATTGAGACGGCTGAACTTGTACATCATTTTGTATGCGTCAAATAAAAAATATACACATATATATGCTTACGCCTGTATTCCCAAGAGAGGTAGGCAGAACACGAGAAATTAAAATTTCAGTGCCACTTAGCAAATTTTAGGGTAAACAAATGGATATGGCCCAATATTGCAGTGACAGGTTGCTAGCCCATCGCTTACAATAAATACCCTTAAACTTTACCCTCCCAAGAAAGATCCCATAGTCGGCTTTTACGACGCCCACGGGAAGATAGGGAGTAGTGCTATTCTAACCCGACACCACAGAGGGGTAATCAAAATATTTTTCTCAAACATGCAATGAAATGTCTTCGTTATGGGTTCCCTTTATTTGGCATAATTTGTTTTGTCCGAATCTTAATACGCATACCAAGTTTCGCATAATTTATTTACGCCGAATGTTAATGTCGCCGATTATTATTTAGCCTAATTCTTTAGTAGCCGAATACTACTTTGTCCGAAAATATATTAGCATACTATAATTGAGGCCGAATGGCCGAAAGTGTGCTAGGTTGGGTTAGAACTGTAACCACAACAGAAAAACAATTTCGGTTAGGTTAGGTTTGAACTGTGAACACAACAGAAAAACAATTTCGGTTAGGTTAGGTTAGAACTGCGACCACAACAGAAACGTACTCCTGGGAAAAAAATCGTAATAATTCGGGCTTTCCAAATTATGCGTATCAACCATTCGGCATAGTTTAGTTCTGCGTAACAGAACTCGGCAAAACAGAATTATGCGAGATCAATTTCTGCTCATATACAATTATAACAACTCTGGGTATGCGGTTTAAAATTATGACAAAACAAATTATGCGTAAACAAGGGGAACCCTTCGTTATGTGCGTCATAATAAGCTTCGAAGTATCACGTTTAGGGCGGATCAACCCCAGAGAACAGGTAACGATTTTCATATAAAATTGAAGGCTAAGGCTGCGAGTCATTTTTTTTTTAATTTTTATGTATACCTGGCGTCTGTGTTCATGAAGCCTGTTCTTACAGCTGAATTATATTTTTTTACCATTTTATGATTAGTGGGCTAAAAAATAATCTCGCCTATTTTATACGAAATGAAGAGATTTATTTTATTTATCATAAATATCATAAATGAAGATTCATATCATTAGGTTATTACAATATTATACGTGCTCTCAGTTTTAAAATTAATTGCCGAAATATTGGCAACACCAAACATTACTCCACGCATGCGCGTTTTCGAACGCACGTTTGAGTCAACCAATTACAGGACACGACAGCAGTTGTTTTACTTGTTTTAATAATGGCGGAATGGAAAAGTTTCTCGGCGTGTATAACTCTGTTTATTAAGACTAAATAGTGGTAAATGGTGTGATTCAATGCTTTTGTGACTTAGATATAGTGTTACGGGTGCATAAAAATGGAATAATCTAACCGGGCCCGGTTTTATGTATCTATATTTTGTTATTGTGTACCGCCAAAGGCAGATGCCGTAGCGCCAACATTTAAAAGGTAAGTGGATTATTATTTGGTGGTTTTTTAAATGTTGTATAGTAATTATAGCCAGACTATTTATGATAGTCATTAATTATTACATCGAAGGCAAAAATACTAGCGGGAAGCTAGGAGCTAAAAGCGGGATTGGAGGGAAAATTAAAAAACTTTTGTCGTGAAGCTGTTTTTTGTTTGTAAGTGGTATTTATTTATTTATTTCATTGCATTAGTTTGAGAAAAGCACTATACATGCCTAGCCGTGAAAGGGTCTTGCAGGCTTCGTATACTATCCGGCCTCCCTTCGGTCGGCCGTCTATACAACTCACCCTGCAACCCCCTCTTTCCCGGCGGCTGCAGTAATGTACTATTATATGAAAAGATAAAAAAAACATTGCCAAGACTGACACAAGATGTTATAAAAATATTCGTGTTGGTAGGTTGCTATGCTACCTAGTTGTTTTTACTGTTGTTATGTACAATCAACCGTCATCATCGGAAAATTCTAACTGAATAAAATATCACCTATATTCCACTGAAACTAGTTTTCCTTCAGGTCATGGCCCAGACTACTAAATTTTCTGTTGCCAAATTGACCGGATTAGAAGATTACACGTCATGGAAATTCGCAATCAAAATGCTACTAGTTCGTGAAAAATGTTTTAAATTTACGTCAACACTACCTAATAAAGATGATTCTACGGAGATCGAGAAGGATCAAGAGGCTTTTACGTTGATGTGTCTACATTTGGAGCCGCATCTGTACCCCTATGTGCAAAATCTTTCTTACGCAAAGGAGGTATGGGATGCATTTTAGCAGCGATATTCGAAGATAAAGGTATTAACAGGCGGATATCTTTAATTAATAATCTCTTGGATGAAAAGCTAGGCAATCATAGATCTATGCACGAATACGTCGCATCGGTGATGAGCCACGCGCAAAAGCTTAAAGAGATTAATCAGAGCTTTGATGACGATTTAGTTGCCGTAGTATTATTAAGAGGTCTACCTGATGAATATAGACCATTGCGGATGGCACTAGAACACTCAGGTATGAAGCTTACCTCGGAAAATGTTCGTCAGAAGCTGTTACAAGAGGATTCCTGTCAAAGTTCTTCGAATGGTTCGTCGGTTACGAACTCTGCGTTAGTAGCAAGAAAACATGGTCAGCAGTCAGTTTTAAAGCTCAAGTGCTTCAGATGTGGCCAGAAGGGTCATAAGAAGTCAGATTGCTCGAAGCTGGTAAAAGAATTAGATGGCGATGGCAAATCAACGGTTTCTACGAAGTCGAAGAAAGTTGCATTGTGCTGTTCACTGTCGGTACACGATTCTTTCAGCCCCTCGGCGTTTTATCTGGACAGTGGTGCGTCTAATCATCTGAGCTTCCAGAGGCACTGGTTTAGAGACTTTATGATAACTGATAAGAATGTTGTGACATGTGCGAATGATGACAAAATGTCAAGTGAGGGTAAGGGTGACATTATGGTAAGCATAAAAGGAGTTTTGTTACCTATAAAGGATTGTTACTATGTACCCGGCTTGAAGGTTAATCTTTTATCAATATCGAAGTTGGTACAGAAAGGTTGGAAGGTGATATTTGATTCTGATGGTTGTAGGATGTTTCACCAGTCGATAGGTCAAGTAACGGGTAAGCTTGTGGTGACTGCTAGTGAAGTCGCTGGTATCTATAAGTTGGATCATTGTTTTCCTGTTGTAGAAGGGGCTTTGGCTACAGTTCAAGCGGAGGACTCGTTGGCGCTTTGGCATAAGAGGCTTGGGCATGTAAATTTGAATGATTTACGCAAGCTTCCGCAAATCGATATTGGAGGTAAAAGAGTAATGGAACCTTGTGTCGCTTGTATAAGAGGTAAGGCACATAGATTACCTTTTCCAAAGGGTGAAGCAGGGAGAGCTACTGACAAACTCGGTTTGTTACATGCCGATTTGTGTGGTCCAATGTCGGAACGTTCTTATGGCGGTGCTCATTACATGTTTGTCATTGTGGATGATTTCACTAGGAAGTTATTTGTGTACTTTCTTAAGGTCACAAACATTGAACTTCTTTAAGGATTTCGTGAGACATGTGGAGAATGAGACAGGTTTGACAGTCAAACAGTTAAGAACAGACAATGGGACGGAATTTATAAATAAAGATTTTAATGCATTTCTTTCTAGCAAGGGAATAAGGCACCAGCTGACGGTACCCTACACAGCAGAACAGAACGGGGTCGCAGAAAGGTCTCTGCGTTCCATAACAGAGATGGCAAGAACCATGCTTATGGATAAAGACCTTAATAAGAAGTTTTGGGCGGAAGCTTGTAACACGGCGGTATACGTCAAGAACAGACTGCCCCATAGTGCTAATGATGGGAAGATTCCGGAAGAACTGTGGACAGGTAAAATACGGGAGCTTAATCATTTAAGAGTATTTGGTTCAACGGCTTACGTGCACATTCCTAAGGAAAAGAGAAAGAAATGGGACGCTAAGGCAAAGCAATATATTTTCGTTGGCTATTGCGAAGATACTAAGGGGTATCGCTTTGCGGATCTTAGTAACCCTAGACAGATCACAATAGCTAGAGATGTTACTTTTGCTGAATGTTCTGATTTAAAGGCGTCAGAATCGAATTCGAATGCTGAGTTGATATCGTCTCGAAAGGCTGTTCATCACGAAGACAATGCTATAGTATGGGAAATCGATCGTCGTTCAAGACAGGTTCCATCTACGTCAATGGCAGAAGATTCATATTATGAAGACTCGGTGGACAATTCGGACACAGCTGAGGTACTTGAAGAAGGTTGCACGGAACCTACTCGTACAGCTGAACCCGAAAACCCTGTTGAAAGTTCTGGACATCCTGACATTGAAGATCGTAGTGAACAATCGAATGTGGCTGGTGTGCGGGCTGACGATGAAGAACCTAGGTATCCTCTAAGAAATAGGTTACGTCAGGCACAAAGCGGACTATATTGCTACAATAGTACTTGCGGTATACGAGTAGAGCGAGAGCCACAAACATACAAGGAAGCATTACAAAGATCTGACAGTCGAGAGTGGCAAACAGCAATGGAACGAGAGTTGGAGTCCATGAAGGAGCACGACGTTTGGCAGGTAGTTGAAAGACCTCCAGGTGCCAAAGTAGTCGGAAATAAATGGATCTACAAGTATAAGTATTGTGCTGACGGAAATCTCACATACAAAGCCAGACTTGTTGCTGAATGCTTTACGCAGTCATACGGCGTTGATTAATGATTACTTCGAGACCTTTTCCCCAGTCGTAAGAAGGTCAACTCTCAGATTATTGCTGGCGTTGGCTGCTGAAAATGATTTAAAGGTGCATCATTTCGATGTGAATACCGCATTCCTTAACGGTGATTTACACGAAAAGGTTTACATGCAGTTACCGGAAGGTTTTGACAGCGAAGGTCAGAAACATAAGGTTTGTTTATTGCAAAAGGCGATATACGGCCTCAAACAAGCGAGTCGCTCGTGGAACGAAAAAGTAAATGATGTTTTGTTGTCAATGTCATTTAATCGCTCTGAGTTTGATAGTTGTTTATATTATAAAGACGATATTTTTATATGTCTTTATGTTGACGATTTTATTATATTTTTCGAAAATATTAATAGTAAAATGCAATTGTTGAGTGAATTGCGGAAATACTTCAAGGTGAAGGATTTAGAGGAAGCTCGACAATGTTTAGGCATGAGTTTAGAACGAGGAAAAGAAGGTACGTTTTTCCTACAGCAGAGGAAGTTTATCGAAACCGTTCTAAAGGATCATGGTATGGATCAGTGCAAACCGGTGAAAACTCCGCTGGAACTGGATCTGCATAAGGTTTTGGCAGATGGGGGAGGTGAGGAGTTGAATCGCCAAGAACAATTAAGATACCAGTCGTTGGTTGGTGCACTGAATTACCTAGCGTGCAATACGAGGCCGGACATCTCGGCGGCTGTGAGCTTCTTAGCTCAATATAATTCGTGTTGTCGATCTGTTCATATGAAGGCGGCTAAGCGTGTTCTACGTTACATGAAGGGAACATGTGACTTAGGCCTTACATTTCGAAAGTCGACAGGTGAACGTAACAATCATATAATTACAGGTTACGTAGATGCTGACTGGGGAGGCGACATCAAGGACCGAAAGTCTTATTCGGGGTACATGTTTAAAGTAGGACCGAATATGATATCCTGGGAGTGCAGAAAACAGAACTGCGTGTCCCTTTCATCAACTGAATCGGAGCTTGTTGCGTTATCTGAAGCATCCAAGGAAGCTGTATACCTCCACAGGTTAGTCAGTGACGTGGTCAAAAATAGAAACACTAAGATTGTTAAGTTGTTTGTAGACAACCAGAGTGCCATAGCGTTGGCGAATAATCCTGTTGCTCACCGACGGACGAAGCATATTGACATTAGGTACAATTTCGTTCGTCATTGCGTCAATGAGGGGTTAATTCAGTTGGAGTACATCCCAACTGAAGATAACTTTGCCGATGTCTTTACTAAGCCATTGCCCCGCGTTAAGTTTGAGAGGTGTGTGTCTGGTTTAGGTTTACTTGAGTGCTTGATGGTGCTGTGCGTTCTCATGATGGATGGTTGCTTGAGAGGAAGTGTTGGTAGGTTGCTATGCTACCTAGTTGTTTTTACTGTTGTTATGTACAATCAACCGTCATCATCGGAAAATTCTTACTGAATAAAATATCACCTATAAGGTCTGTCCACGAAGAAAAGTGGTCGCTGTTATCACGACAAATTACAACAAAAAAGTAACAAAAACAACTTGATGGACTATTTACATTAAAGTTTTATTAGCGTTCTTCAAAATTCATCAACCTCCTGTTAAACAAATTAAGACTGGTAAAATGCCCTGACTTTGCTTCGAACTCCTTCCATCAATCTCTGTACATCTCTTTCAGTCACCTTTTTACAATTCGTATCCCACATTCTTTTGAAATTTTGCTCATTTGTAGCAATTTTACCACTATTCTTCAATTTTCTTTTCATTATTGCCCAGTAACGCTCTACCGGTCGGAGTTCTGGGCAGTTTGGTGGATTCGCTAATTTTGGTACAACAGAGATATTGTTTTCGGTATACCATTCTAACACAGATTTGGCATAATGTGAGGATGCTAAATCAGGCCAGAATATGACAGGCTCTGTGTGGTTTCTTATAAACGGCAATAAACGTTTTTTCAAACACTCTTTCGTGTAAATGGATTGGTTAATGGTGCCCGTAGTAACAAATGATTTGCTTTTTTGACCACATGAACAGATGGCTTGCCAGACCAGGAATTTTTTTGCAAATTTATCAAGCTTTTTTGTTGTAAATTTTTTATCGGCATTCCCTCTTTGATTTGCCACATAAAACTGCAAACCTGGCAATTGCTTAAAATCTGCTTTTACATAGGTTTCGTCGTCCATCAAAATGCAACGAAACTTCGTCAAATATTTAGTATACAACTTTCTAGCTCGGGTTTTACATACTTTATCCTTTGTAGCATCGCGATTAGGAACTGTAGATGCCTTGTACGAACGTAAACCTGCATTCTGTTTGATTTTTTGGACATACGATTTGGATACCTTACATTTCTTGGCGACGTCCCGGACAGAAAGGGTTGGATTCTTCTTAAAGTACTCGATTACTTTTTTTGCCTTAGTTTTATCAACGGGACCGTGTTTTCTACCCGAACCATCTTTTCTTGAAACAGACAATCTGTACTGATAATTATGCAATACCTTTTGCACGGTTGACTTTGGAACTTTTAATAATTTGGCTAACTTTCCTTGCGATATACCGATATTTTGGTTGTAGGTGTACACGATTTTTTTTCGGATGTCCAGTTGGCTCGACGACATTTTATAAATGTTACGAATTTATAAACTCCCAATAGTCCAAAACGAAAGTTTAGTCTTGCCGCCATCTAACAATCAAAGTGACAGATGTCAGTTGTTACTTTTTTTTATTTTTTTTTTAATAAATGCTGACCACTTTTCTTCGTGGACAGACCTTATTCCACTGAAACTCGTTTTCCTTCAATTCGTAACTATAGTGAAGTAATAAAGCGAAAACTCGCACACTCTCATCCATTTTTATTATATGATTATATTGTTAATTTGTAGATATGCATATTTGGACTATAGTAAACTAACGAGTAAAGTGCAGTTTCAAAGTTAAAACTTAATAGAAAAATATATACCGGACCATGTATAGCGACCAAATTTTTTCGTATCCATCCTTTAATTAGAATGCATTATATACATGATAAATGAACGTTCCAGCATACGAAAGGTCGGTCGACTACTTAATCTACCACCTCTAAAGTGTCCTCGACGACACTTGTCGGAACCTGTAGAATTACGAATAGTTGCCGGTGGTATCTCTCTTTCCTCTCGCACCGAGTCTGAAGTAAATGACTCGCTGGATGTCAACTGGGTCAGGTCTTTTGACGATACCTACAAATAATAATATGTACTTAGGTTTGATTGCTTATTTATATTTGATTATTTGTTCAATGACACTTTTAGCTGTGGGTTAATGTATAGAAACAAATGTGATATTGCCGTGAAAGACTGATGGCTCATGGCCTCCAATACAGAACGATTCCACGTAGTCGCCTCGCACACCCATGGGAAGAGATTGGGTGGTGCTATTTATTCTAACCCGATACTATAATCAACTTTTTAAAATCAAGGTTTCCACTTAAGAACTTATCTGCGATGAATAGCATTGTTATCTTTTGTTAAATCCAACCGTTAATTACCTGTATAAAATGAAATGCAGTAATACAAAAATCTGCAATATAAATTACAACTTTATCGTCTTCATAATAAGGGTCAAATTGGAATAGGACACATTTCACATAAAACCTTTTAGAAATGAAATATGATAAGGACCATTCTGGTCTAGCGTTTTGCTGGTGTTATTTAGAGGTTGATATTTTTATATTATTTTTGCTCTTGAGTAGTGTATGAACTAAGTAACTATACATGGATAAAAAAAAAAAAAAAAAATAGTTTATTCATTAACTTACAACTTTTACAGGAACTCAGGTTGACGTCTCTTTTTAAGTATACAATATACATGTGTCAAGAGCAGTGATCGTACTTTCTCCAGCATTTTTGTTGCAGTGCTAGGATTGTCAGTAGTGGCCAATATCAAAATGTTTGAACCAAGAATAAAATAAAATCAAAAATAAAAATAAATAGCGTATTAAACAAATCTGAAATATAGACAATATTCTCAGAACATGTAAGCTTAACCCAATATGCATGATGAAATGAACGGAACGGAATGGGTCAACTTGCTACAAGTATATGTCATAATGTAACACAGTTGTTCATATTTATGATTAGGAATTGATATACTAACTATATATAATATAGAGGTCTCGGCGCCAAATATTGCTTCGTCCCTTATGGCTTTGAGACCCTAGGTCCTTGGGGCCTTAGCTCTCCGAGTCTTTTCAAAGCTATTTCGAAGAGTTTCAGAGACGCTACAGGGGACCGGAGAGCTGGCAGTTACCTCGCTCAAAGCATCTGTCTCGCAGTTCAGCGGGGTAACGCAGCCAGCGTCTTCGGCACCATGCCGAATGGACCTTTTCTAGATTTAGTATAGTTAGTTCGTTTTTAGTCATATTATTGTATTATTATTTGAGTTAATTTTTAATCTTATCCTAAATGAATATAATTACTTCAAGTTACTATATATTAGCATAGGGAGTATAATGCGAAGGTAATAAATGTACAATTATAATAACTACTTAAGTAAAAAAAATAGTGTTTAATTTCCAATGACAGCATAGTATGTATTACATAATTTTAAACGTCAATCATATTATACACGTCGACAACCCTAGATCGCTGTCGTGTGTCATTTGACGTCATCGTCACCAAAAATGTTGGAAAAAGTACGATCACTGGTCAAGAGACACCGCTCTTCCGTAATGGTTTGCTAATGCTTATAACAACATTGCTTCAAAATTAGTCGTAATTTATATCAAAATTTAAATTAGGATCATTGCAGATTACAGTATAATATGAACTATGAACCACTTGCATGAAAGTGTGTGTGTGTGTTTGCTGTGTATGTGTCTTTGTGCGTGAATGTGTGTGCGTAAATTTGAAATTGTGAATGGTAATTTTAATTTTGTTAGTAAGTCTTCTAATTCCGTATTTTTTTTTATTGTGCTTATTACTCGTAATAATATATTTTTACATTCATGAATCATGATAGGTAGAGGGATATAAACTAATGTCATTATCTATAGATAAGGTTATATAATTTTGCCGATAAGGCATTATGCTGTCTTCTAGCATATACGGACTTTGTGTTTGGAATAGAAATAACATCAGGTTTCCTTTTCCTTGTAGATCTTTTTGATGTGTCCTCTCGAGTATAAGTTGTGTTTTTGTGCCTCCTGAGGATCACATTAAAGACATACAGTTTTCTTTCCGAAAGGAGGCAACTTTAAGATAAGTAAGAACCGACTGTGCTAAAGCAGTGTAAATTTGATTAAGAAGATTACTGGTAGCAATGTGTCTTAAGTTTTTAAAGGACCAAATGAGTTTGCGAGTACGTGATATTAACAGCTCCGTGTGCATGTGCCAAGTTAATAAAAATCACTCAATTTTGTAAATGATTTATTTGCTTATATTAAGTTTAATGCACAAAACAGAAAAAACAGTAGAAGTGGCACAAGCGGTGATTAGTATGGGAACCGATGTCGCCAAAACGCACACCAGCTCACGCACAAACACAACAATTTCTGATAGGTGGTTGGCTCTGTCAATTTATTAAAAACGTCATTTGTACCACGACTGGTTACGATAGTTCAAACTTTAACATAAGTGGCGTCTAGCGTCAAGTAGTGGAACTACAATAATTATGGCATAGCAATTTGACAATAGAAGTCAGGATTAGCGCATATGTTCTTTCTGCCTTACACTTTTGTAGTCTTAGCAAGAGTGAGTAAGATACCATGTAGGTAGTACATTACGGTAGAAAGATGCCATAGTGATGTCCAAGTGTCGGTGTGATATCGATAAAAAATATATACGTGGGTAATGTATGTAGGTACGTAAATGCATATTACAAAAATCATATTGATCACGCCTCTTATATATTATACGAATAGATAGTACTTAGATGTAGTAGATAACAAAATCAGTAGTGTAAGAGATCTCGAAATTAAACCAAAAATAAAGAGTATTGTATGATTTAGCTAGAAGAAAAAAAGAGTAAAGGGAAGTATTAAAACTTTGTTAGGATGATTTTGAATATAATAATGTAGGGGAAAGTGGGGTAAAATCGGGACGTTAAGGAAAGTATTCGATGTTTTTTTGGTTTTTAGTAAAATCAACGATCTATATTATTCTATTTTTAATTTACCTCATTAACAACATATTTATTAGGCGAGATCACTATTTTCATTAACACAAGAAGAAAAAACAATCAACTTTTAAATGTTTATTTTTTACGGTATTGTCCCATGGTCAGCCCATACCCGGTTTTGGACAAGCATCCATACCCGGTTTTGTCCCTTAGCAATGATCAATGGCCTCGGTTTGTTGTTATTTTATAATTTTGAGCCATTTTCTTTAGAACATTAACAATAATTTAAATAAAATTAAGTTGTAAAAACACATTACACAAAAAAACACACTTGTACAAAACCGGGTACTACCGTGTACTACCCGGTATTACCTCGTACGGTTTTGACCCAAACGGACATACGAGAGATTAAAAAATCTACTAATCTAAAATCATGATGCAGTAACAATCGAAACATTGTTTATTATACTTTAATATCTGCGTAATAGCATAAAAAAATATTAATTGTACTTACCTCAAGATACAAATCATTGGTATGATTACGATTTTTATGGAATATTATACCAAATACCCTTAAAAACTATTTTCTTGATTTATTTTAATATGCCGGCACGCACGCCTTTTAACTTTTGTTGACAAACTAACCAAGATGGCTCACAGCAGTGACTCGAGAGCGGATAAATTTGAAACTGTACAAGTAACTAAACAGCCATGTCCCGGTTTTACCCCCATACCCGGTTTTGGACTAATCTCCCCTATACACAGGAAATATTTTTCTAAAGTAAGATGTAACATAATAAAGGTACAATATGGTTAATTTAATCAGGTAAACGTTACATCAAGGTTGTTATTCAATATTTTTTAAAGGAAAAAGGGGGTAACTAATTACATAATAACTGACCCCGCCTCATCACGGAAAGCCCCTGTTTCAGTATCCTTTATTAAGAAGTGTACTACAACACTACACGGAAATCAGACTGTAGAAATATTGTGAACATATTTTTGAAGTTTCTTCATTTGTATTCATCATTTTCTTCCTCGAGTTGTCCCGGCATTATTCCCCGGATTACGGACAAACTAACCAAGAGAGTTGGCGTAGGTACTAGTTTTTATAAAAGCGACTGCCATCTGACCTTCCAACCGAAGGTAAACTAGGCCTTATTGGGATTAGTCCTATTTCGTCACTGAAAAGCGCCTGATCAAATGATATTTCGTACATAAATTCCGACAAACTCATCGATACAAGCAATACTTCGAAACCTCATTCATATGGATAAATAAAATAATCGTAAAAAATATTAAAACTTATGGGCCTCCTAAACAAATATCGATATTCAGAAACTCGGACATTTTCCTCGCACTAGTTCGAGTAGCGTACCACAATTGACATGTTCGAGAATGTTCTGCTGTTTGATGCTAGTTGGATTTCAACCTTATTTCTTAAGAGTAAAGTTGGAATTTATATTACGCGTACGAAAATATTTTTCCGAAGGAGAAATATGTCAATAAATTATTAAAATAATAATGAAATAAGATTAACTGATAGTAAATGATACCTTTGTGATCAAAATTTAAACACGATCTTTGGTTTACGTTCTCTAAAATAGCGAAATAAGCCATATTTCTATGATTATTGTCACTTTTCCTGCTGATCAGTTATGCTTAGCCGCTCGTGACTAACTGAGCGCAGTCTGTGGTACGACTGCGCGCTTCTGCGCGCACTATTGCCACACGCGCCACGCCCACATTACATTTCTATAGTTTTTATTCTTCTGTGGTTTAATGAGTATACACTCAAATTAATAATCATCCGAACTTTTTTTTTTTTTTATGACATAGGCGGCAAACGAGCAGACGGATTGCCTGGTGTTAAGCAATTACCGTCGCCCATGGGCACTCACAACACCAGGGGAGTCACAAGCGCGTTACCGGCCTTTAAGGGGGAGTACCTCCTGGGGAAGTACCTAGCCCAACTGGGGAAGTACCTCCTCCTTACAGAAGACCACAGCCATAATAGCACTGCCACCTTTCAGGTATGTAGTGTTGTGTTCCTGATGGTGAGTAAGGTTCCCAGAGCTCCAACCCCCCTTAAAGGCCGGCAACGCGCTTGTGACTCCCCTGGTGTTGCGGGTGCCCATGGGCGACGGTAATTGCTTAACACCAGGCAATCCTTCTGCTCCTTTGCCGCCTATGTCATAAAAAAAAAAAAGGTTTCATCCATTGTCACAAAACGGCGAAGAAACTCTGCTGGATTTCTTTCAAAGACGTGGAGATTGTCAGCAGATGTTAGCATACGAATACGCATTTGCTGTGGAGTGAGCAGCCGCGGCACCCACCTTGCACTAAGTTTTTTCATGTGCAGTTCGTTGTGCAAAATAAAGGGAGCTCAGAAGGGATGTTTGGGGTTTCAGCTAATTTGCGTACGTTCAATCTTCTGTCAGTTAAAACCAAATCATGGATTTCGGGTACAACCACCGTTTGTGGGGCTCCAGGACGAGGTGCATCTTCAATGCGAGGACAAGCGTTGAAGATCGTCGCTTAAACTCATTCACCCAAAGTCGAACTGTCTCGTAGGAAGGACGAGTCACACGAGCTACCCAACGTAGGTAAAATCCTTTCATAGATTTCCTTTGCAGTTTTACCTTAAAAAAAAAAAGAACTGAATTACACCACGAATTCCAATTTTCTCCATTTTGCCTCGTAACTCCGATCACTTTTGTTTGAATTACTGTCAAATCTAAAACTCCCGCCGAAAATGACATTTTACCACAGATATATTATCTTGAATTATTAATCTTTATGAATCATAGACATGGATTGACGGTTGAACCTAAAAATGGCGAAGTCGTCTTGAAAATATATTTTTCTAACGTAGTTTAGTGTGTAATAGTGTTCAAAATGACCTAAACGCGCTCTTAGTCTCTTGACAATAGAGACGTGTTGACCTCATTTTGAACACCTCAAACGCTTAGCCACTTCTGCTGCTGACTGTACTATAGCCTTTGCGGAAACCGGCTTGTTCGGGAGGCTGGAAGTCTGTGTTCGAGACGATTCGTGATAACCCTTGAAAACAGTCTGTGGTTCTTCAACAGTTTGTAGTTCTTCAAGTTTGTAGTTCTTCAATTGGCTGTCGTCACCTTTTTTGAAGAACAGCACCACCTCGCCTTTGTCCTCGGACAAAACGGAGCTACAGAGCTTCTGGAGGATTTTAAGTACCGGTATTCCACCCACTCTCAAAAGCTCTGAAGTGATTCCGTCTTCGCCCGGCGCCTTGTTGTTCTTAAGCTGTTTTAGGGCCATCCTAATCTCGTACAGACTGATGTCCGAGATGTCTTCGGTATAATGTCAGGACAGCTTGGCTCTTGGATCTCCTTCCAAGCTGTCAACGGGCTTTGCGACCGAAGTGTATAACTTTCCATAGAACCTCTCGATCTCACCTAAAACCTTTGCTTTGGTCGAAGCTATGCTGCCATCTTCCCGTTTCAGCTTTTTCAGCTGGCTTTGCCCAATAGACTTATCCTTTACGAACACTTTGAAGCCTTGGCTCAATAGTCTCTTTAATACGGTTAGTATTAAAGAGATCATGTCGCAAGGACTTAGATATACGTCTATTGAGCTGCCTAAATGACTCCGCGTCATCGGGAGACTGCAGCTGTAGCGAGCGTCGTTCATTTGTTTATGCTTGAAACATAATTATTATTTAGAAATGCCAAGTAATATTAGAAAAACCTTTTTCAATTCTAAAACTGGTTTCAAATTCTAACAAAATGTACCTTGCTTTTCAACGCACTAAAATTGATAACAATTATGCACAAATATACATTAAAAATAGTATGGAGTAAAGGTATTTACCTGGGCTACTAGAATCCACGTCTGGTTTAGAAAAAAATGCCACGCGCACTGTTATTAACCACCTTAAAATCAAACTGTTTCACAATGAACACCACGTATCGATGCATGCACTGATAGCGACTGACAAGTTTCGGCTAACGCTGCGGTTGCCGTGTCAACGCTTGGGGAGAACGTGAGTCTTGTCATTGTTCAATGTCTGTTTAAGATTCCCGGAAATCTACTTAGTCGGTCCTAACGTTCTGTCACAAATAAAAATAATGATAAAAACAAAAGTACCAATCAGTTTTTAATAAATTACATACTAATTGAAAGTAAATTTAATAGAGAATGAATGTAACTTAAAATTATTCAAAATTACCTCCCTCGTTTTTAATACAGGCCAATAAACGTGACTGCTTTTCTTATAGATGACTACAGGCTCTCCAAATTTTTATGTAGTTTAGCACAGACCTTCTCCTCTAAAACCTGCCAAATTTTGTAGTCCAAAGGATTAAGGCCCGGACTGGAGGAAGGCCAATCTTCGTGTTTTATAAAGTCAATTTTTTGACGCTCAAACCAGGCTTGAGTGGTCTTGGCTTTGTGTGCAGGTGTAGAATCCTGCTGGAACACCAAATGATGTCCTGAAAATAGCGTGTTGGGCAGATCTTTGACAACCTGATCCAAAACCGTCTCTTGGTACACTTTTGCACTGATTTTGATCCCTTTTTCGCAAAAATGAACCTCAGTTGGCCCGTAATAAGATACTCCCAGCCAAACCATCACTGATGATGGATGATGCCCATGTCGTACCCTCGGAACTGTTTTTTTGTGCTTCTTCAGAGCTCTTAGCGTACACTCTATCATGCTGTTTATTATACTTTTTGCAATATCGAAAATTTTTTCGTCTGGAAAGAGGATATCGCGGTGTAGATTTTTGTTTTTAGCATGTGGGCACATGCTTAAAACCCGTCTAAAAACAATAAGGCTTAAAAGATCCCGAAAGCTGTTAAAGCGGTACACTTGGGCACTCTTTTTTTTGTATGCCCGTAGACTAACATCTTCGTTTAAAATCTTTTTGACGGTATTCCTACTGACACCTATCTCCAAAGCCATCAACTTCTGTTTTCGGACAGGATTTCTTGCTATACGGGCCTTGAACGCTTTGATCACTGCTGGTGTTCTTACGGAGCGTGGACGGCCAGTTCTTTTTTTGTCCTCAACACTAGAGACTGCATTGTACCTATCAATAGTACGGTACACAAACCTAAGCGTTAAATTTAATTTTTTGAGCAACTTGAAAATGGTATACTAGGCGAGTGCCCACAGCGGTGCAACACTAAAACAGCTATTCGGTTTTCTTTCAATGTCCACTCCATCGTGAGAAATCGCAGCAAATGACTGTTTTTTGTTTTAAAATAATTGTCAGACATACAAAAATTGAATACTTACAAAACATTTTCTTAAAATTATGCTCTAAATTTAATTTATTATCGATGAAGACCAGCTAAATTGTCATTTTGCCCCTATGTGCCACGCATGCGCATTTTCAAACGCACGCTTCGAGTCAACTGTCATATTTGTTGTTTTCTTGTTACAATAATAATTAAATAAAACTAAAACTGCAAGTCATGATGTCATCTTCTTTATTGTCCACCAATCCTACTATCTAAAATGGTCCATACACAAACATAGATTAAGCACATAGGTTGACATGAGAAACCTACTACATTAAAACTATATTAAATTCTATTTTGTATTGTGAATTATTTACAAAACAGTCTAAAAAACATGTACCTATTACCGGTATTTTACCTTTGTTAAAAGCAATTAAATTGATCAAGCTTGGATCTAAAATATTTTCAGAGTTTCTTATTTTACAGAATAGCTCATATGAAATACAATTTGCCTTTGCATCTAACAAAAAAGAAATAAAACTGTTTAAACTTTGTAAAATTTATTTTCACATCAAGCAACCACGATACATACAGGATGATGATGAACATCTCGTATTGATTCTATAGGAACATTTTTATTTTCTACTTTAAAGTTACCTATGAAAAAGTCTTCATTTGACACATTATGGAATAAATTACCTGAATCACCTGAATTGAGAGTTAATTGGTGTTTTGCACACCTTAGCAAAATGACCTACACGTGAACATTTGCTGCATGTTACTCGATATGGGCAATTCACCCACATAGAGTAATGTACATTTCTACACTTCATACACTCCTGTTGTCTTTGTTGCTTCCCTCTAACTTCTTGGGATTTGGGGTTGTCTTCTTTGATAAAACTTCTTGCGGCTGTGTTGCTTGCGGTTGTTGCTCTTTTTCCAAATATGTATTATTTTTCTTATATATTTCCATACTTCTATATACAGAAATCATTTTAGTTAATTCGATATCATTCTCCACTAGGAGCTTTTGTCTGATATTTGCATTTTCTTTGTTCATGTTACAAATGAACATGTCTCTTATTAGAGATTCTTTCAATTCTTTGAATTCACAACCATCTTTCCATTTAATTATAATTAACATTATACAAATAATTAGCACATAAATAAAAATATTATAAAAACAAAAGAGGCAAAATAAAAGATAAATAACAATAGAAAACTAAATTAATTCATTTCTGATGCAAAAGTGCCCATAATGCTAGACGCATTGCCGCGTTGTATAATTATGGACAACTTTTGCACCAGAAAGGACTCTGAGCGGGGATCCTCTCCCTTTTGTCTGAGATGACGGCCAATGTCGCAGACGAACCGCTTTGCATCAGCCCCCCAGCAGCCCGCCGTCTCCACCGCAAAGGGGACAAAGATGTACCCAGAGCCGAGGGGAGCATATTTGACACGTTTTAGCGCCGCTTGTGTTTTTGCTGCCGCTCCAGCTGCTCGCGAGGTCCGACCAATGTGGGAGGCGGCGAAGGTGCCGACGCATGTAGCGTCCCACACCAAACACCGACCTCTTTCCCATGGTACTAGCGTTAAGCCATCAGGCCTTTTGCCATCCATGCGGCTAAGACCTGGGGGCTCAAGCACCGATGGAACACCAGCCGACCTGAGAGCCCTCTGGAGAGCGTCATTCAGAGCATGGTGACGTGGGTGCCTGCCAGCACACCGGCGGCAGCTCAATGCGTGGTGGCCATCAGCTCCCACCATGGAACCACAAATGCATGTGTGTGGCTCACAAACTTTGCAGCCCAGGCGGAGAGCAACCGACACTCGCAATGAGTCGCCGTCGAGTAAGGTGCCCAATTGGGGCGAAGGCAATGCGTGTAGCCATGCTCATGACTCTGGCCGCGATACAGCCATAAGCCTAGCCCGATCTACTCCTGCGGCGCGGTCAATTAGTCCCTCTAATTTTGATTTACACCCTACATCGTCCCAAGCGCGCTGAACTTTGGGGTTCTCCGGCACCGGTGCTGGGTTAAAAGCCAACTATTCCCTTAGAGCGTCAGCCACGTGAGGTAAGCTTGACGCATCGCAATTACAAGAAAGAATATTAGCGACAAGGTCAACCACTCCATGGGCCGACGCCAAGAAGGCCGGTAGGCTTATATCCCGAGCACGCCTCACGCCAATGCCTCCATAGCGGACCGGCAGCGACGCTTGGGCCCACTGGACGTCATCCAGAGAGACGTTTACAATGGACTCAATTGTGGACTTAAGAGCCCCGTCGAAAGAGCAGATGTCGTCAGGGAATAACCAAACTGGGGTTGTGCGTAGCAGGTAGGTAATCCTAGGAATGGCGAAGCACCTTTGTAGGAGTACTAAAGCCACGTGGGGATTGATGCCTTTAAAGCGTTCACTGGCTAAAAGGAGTAGATATTTACGCTTTTTAAGAGCCTCGGGTATTGCGGTAGGGAATATGGGAACTCCTAGTAAATTGAAGGAATTTGTGATAAGCTGCTTAAGTCCAGGGAGTACATTTGAGAAAAAAGGGAAAAGGTACGACGATTGGATACCACAAGGGAAAAACTCACATTTGGAAGTGTTAACCTCCAGCCCTAAATCTCTAAGGCGTGGTAGTAAGAAAAGTAGGTCTTGCTCCACCTCCTCTTTTTTAAATTAGTTAGAATAACTTGTGTAAAAAAAATTGTCGGCATATCGCCAAGTTTCTTTTCGGTACAAAGTAGGCTTCAAATGCCTCAAGCACTAACTTATAAGTCTTCTTATTCTCACAATTACATCACAGTTACAATAATAATTAAATAAAACTACAACTGCAAGTCATGACGCCATCTTCTTTATTGTCCACTAATAACGGAGCTAATGGACGGGATTTAAGGCACGCTTCGATTTGAGAAAGCACGGTATACATTTCTTCAAACGTCAGTGTTAACCCGTTGACTCTTGCATTATTCTTTTCAGATGGTACAGTCGCCATCAAATATATTGGAGCAGTCAAGGTATTTAAAAATATCGGAACATTCACTTTATCGCCTTGATAATAAAGGCGTTGTTCCAATAATTGTGAACACCTTGACCACTCCGATTTATCTGATGGAGAGTGTACTTAGTTGATTTTATACCTGCTTCCCAAAGTCATCCAAAGTTTGGTGCTCCTGGGGGAATGTATCTACAACGAGTTCCTTTTTCATCTGAGTAAATCATCAGGGACTTCGCTGCGATCTTCTGCCACATCCTCAAAAGTTATTTTTCAGTTTACTCCATAGTTCCTTACACAATGACCACGGCTAGACACAAATCTCTTAAAAGCAGCTATAAATGTTTTAAATGTTTTTTAAATAGAAATAATTAAAAATTGTATTGTTCAAAATATCCGGGTTAGATACCCGATCAGCGGCGCTACCGGAAAAAACGATATTTGTAAATTTCGGACGATTGCCACTGACGCTCTCATGTCAATTGGAGTAAAAGATAAATATTCTGGAAATAATACGAACTTCGATGTTCGCGGTACCAGGCCTGAATACAAGTTTGTTTTAAATCTTCCTATGTATGTAATTTATCATGTCCCTTTAATCAATAAGATGGTTCCTAAGAACATTTTGTTGTATGTCTTATAGTTACGTAGTACGCGGGAATGGCGATGCGAGGGACGAGACGAATAGCGAGACGTGACGTGCGAGTGGTTTCTAAAAACGTCGGTTTCCTCTATTATCGTGCCGAATCACCGAACTGCTTGGTCGGATATGTAGCTGGTGAGCCGGTTAGCAAGTTTAAACTTCCTTTGGCTAACTTAGTCATGAATTGGCAGTTCTTTTCGGCACGTTAATAATTGTTTGCAGTCGTGACACGGAAATCTGGTCAAATATTTTTTATATACCCAACCAGCTGTGTATGCCCTAGAATTAGGCGCTGTGTTCTTACTTGATTAATGCCGCCATCTCGGTGGGTGATTAGCGGGCTTTCATTAGCACATTTTGGTTGGAATCCGTTCGGATACCCCCGAGCGCCGCCGCGCGCCCCAGCGTGCCGTCGGGCGCCCCGCGAGCCGTCGGGCGCAGGCACATCCGATGACGTCCGATCGGCGATAGAGTCCATTCGAGGACGCTCCGAAGCATTTTCCGGGTCCGGACGTAGTTTAAGGACGTACCCCGGGTCCAATTCGCCGATTTGACACCTCTTCTGACATAAATCATCAATCCAGTGTTTTCTTTATTTGTACATGTTGATTTTCGTCTAATGCAATAGCTGCCAATACAACGTACCATTCTGCCATGTTAATTCATTACCTAGTTACTTGTAATCGCCAACACGATTCAAAACTGACTGGAACATTGAAGCGGTCAAGAGACGCGGTCGGCTACCGCCGGGAGCTCGAGAAGCCGCTGACACGTGGCGGCAGCCGACTCTGCCCGACCTGGTCACTGGAAGCCGTCGGCTTCCGCCGGCTGCCCGAGCGCCCGTTTGATGCGGCTCCAGCCGACTCCTTCCGGCCCATTCAGTAGGAATCGTACAAAATCATTTCCTTTTAGATTCTTTAAAAGTTCTGCCAAGCTAATTAATCACCTGGTCTGCTTCATCACTTTCAGAATTAAAAGTTTTTATTTTTATTTTGTGATAATTATTAGCGATCTGAAGGTGTTTATAAAGCTGTGACAGTCTGGATCTTCTTCCTCCCAGACCTTATCCCATTTACTTGGGGTCGGCACCCTCCCCGTCGTCTTTTTCCAGTTAGCACGGTTTAGTGCTAGGTGTGCGTCATTTATCCCTAAAATTTTTTGCCATGTTGGGACAATTACTTATAGATATTGTTATCGTTTTCCCAGGTACAGTTTGTTTAAACTCGGAAGATGAACCTGGCTGTGACTGTACAATATTGCTGGTGCACTGCCAGCCTGTGTCGAATCTTGAAGTTTGTTGGCAGATGACACAGATTTTATATTGACTTGGAAGGGTTATGGCGCTCTATGGAAATTGGAGGGTCGCGGGAACAACCCGGCTGAGGGTTCGTGTATAATGATGGATGTGAATTATCTTCTTCATGTGACATGGCTGTAATATTGGATGTTGTTAATATTATATTTTATGTTATATTTTTTGTAGTTTCTTGTTTAATCTGTACTGATTCATCTATATAATATATATATAACCCTCTGCTACCTTGTCAGATTTCCATCCTCCTAGTCTTTTAACAGTCAAAAGATTTGCTCCAGTATCTGCAAGAAGGGTGGCCGATGTCCGGCGAAAACAATGACCAGTATACAGATGAGGGTTGTCTACCTAATAAAAAAAAAATAGCAATATCATTTGGCATCTTTAATATTTTATGACGTCCAGTAACTTGTTTGGTACATTTACCATTACGATAATTTAAAAACAGTTTTTCTGTCACTGTATTCTCATGACGAAGGGCATAATATTTGTTGAATATGTTCATGAACTCAACACGGATAACAAAGGATGTGTTTGTTTTATTTATTACGTCACACTGGGCGGTATGAGAGATTTACCGCCCTAGGGCGCGACGGAAAATCACACTTTACACCTAGATGAAGACGTAAAACTATGTACGCACCATGGGCAGTAATAAAGAACCTCACCTCCGGTTCTAGCCACAAATTCCATGAGCCATTCTTTGTTTTACTTAATATATATTGTGTCACACAACTTAAATATGATTAAGTCAGCTTGAAACTGAATGTCGTTCATGGTAATGTTTGTCAACTCCATTGCTCGACATGCACCGTTAATGCCTTAAATCAAAGCAACCTGCAAAAGGTAAATAAGTTAATAAATGAATGTTTGTATATAATCAGTGTATTTATATTTTAGATTTTTTTAGAGGAGACTTTTGATAAACAGTTAGACATTCTGTATATTTATATATACTCAGAATCGTAATGCAAGACCATAAAAACTACGAGAAGTTGTCACAATAACAAAATATTTGTAAGATAGTAAAATCCTTTTTCACCTCACTCGCTCGGAAAACCTTAATTTATAGCGCGAAATCTGCGTGGAAAAGCTTATTTTATCCGCTAGCGTGCAAAAGTCATTCGAATTTCGAAGCCGATTGTTGTAATTCTCTGTGGTGCAAATAACTTTTTTTTAAATATAAAACTCCTTTAACGCGTGACTGACGCTGCTACCGCGAAAAACGATGTTCGTAGATTTCGGAGTATTGTCTCTGTCACTCTCATTGGAGTAAAAGAGAAAGATGCTCGCAATATAAGAACTTCGATGTTCGTATATTTCGGGCATCTTTCTCTTTTACTCCAATTAAGCGTCATCGACATTCGCGGTAGCGCCGTTGAATTCATATTAATTAACCATAGATACCAATCAGAAACATAATTTTTGATTACAGATTTTTAACTTCTTTATTTTTACCTACACTTTATTTTATGTCAAATAGGTTTTATTATAAATACTAATAGTATTTCAGTTTAATTTACATGTTTTGACTAATTGATCCATTAAATAAAACACAATTATATTGTTTATTTTATAAAGAAATTGAAATATACATAATATTGTAATTTCTGAACGCAACCGAAAACAAAAGAAAAATTTAAAAAGTTTTAAGTTATCACAATTCACGTAATCGCAAATTTGTCGGATTTGTCCTGTACTAAGCTCTTTGAACTCAACGTTTGAACTATAAAAATGAGTGATTCTAAGAGCAATGCCGATATGATTTCCCTGAAAACCGCGCGATAAGTTTATTTTATTGTTTTTCTTGCCGCTCGAATTTTCCTCGCTGTAGTGAGGTGAAAACTTGTGTGTTCCGCATGGCTGCAAAATTATTTGGCGTCTCGTGTCTTGAAAGCCTCGCTACGCTCAGGAATCTATCTTTGAACCATTCGCTTCGCTCATGGTTCAATCTTAGCTTCCTTCGCTTGCTCAGCTTCCAATTACAACACTAACGCCAAATAACCACTTTGCAGCCTTGCATAACAAGTAACTATTTCTTTTTTAAACAGGCTAAGATAATTTATTTATGGGTAACTTTAACCCTATGTTTTAACAAAATAATTGGATATATTTATTTTAACATAAATACGAAGCGTAATGATAAAAACTTATACATCGGTGATTTTGGGTACTAAATCTCGTATTGCACTTGTAAGGTATTAACAACATTTGGTGCAATAATTTAGAAACTGAATCAGAAACAAACGCTTATATAATTTTATTAGTACATACATAATCGATAAAATTGTAGAAAAATTATGTGTGCCATTTTTATCGCCCATGACGTAATTACTGCCTTGTTGAGTTTGTTTTCTGATTTTGTGTTCCTACTACTAAGCCTTGAGGCGTAAAACTAAACCGGAGACTAATTATTGAGGTCGAGGCCTTCAAAGAGTCGTAACTTTAAGAATTAGTCTGCATACTCCTTATGTGCCAAAATAACGCAACCTTCTTGAGTTTAGGTTTGTTAGAATTGCTGTAGTTGGCTGTTGATAAAAAGTACAGTTTGCTATAAAGCTTGTATCAAAAATGATTTTTTTTCACAAAAACCTAATATAATAATATATCAATGGTGTTGGCCAATGTAAGGAAGCATATTACCAAAAGGTTGGCGAAACCTGAAATATTAACTTGACAGTGACATAAGTGACTTTGTCAATTTTGACAGTGTCGTATCTGTCGTAGTTTTTTTGGTCTCGAATTACGATTCCGAGTATAGTTTAAGGTTCAATAGGATAAGTTAGGTTTAAAGTAAACTTAAAGTAAAGAAATGTAAAGATGTATGTGGAGTAAAGTATTAGAGTAAGTTTTAAGTGATTGTTACCTTCGTGGCCAGATATTGTTCGTCGGGTGCTTGATTTAAAAATGTTTGAACATTATCACTGGTCCAAATTTTTTATTTCTTTGCAGTGTAACCATCTGTTTGGCGTTTCAGCAATGCAAGTAATTTACCGTAGCATTTGATGTCTATATTATGTTTTAATTGTGTTGTTGCTTAAATAATTGAGTACAAAGACCACAAAGTCGATGATTTTTTTGATTTAGCCTGTTCTTGAAAATATGCTTAGAGCACATTTTCCGAAAAGTTGAGTGCGTTTTTTTCATATTACAACTTATTAAATTATCGTAAGCCATTAGGTAGCGCTCTTTGGATTAAGGCGGGAGTAAATTCTTCGTGGCCAGTTCCGCCTCCGTTTTTAATTCAAGCGGGGTACAGTATGCATCCATTTCATCGTCAGTGTCAGTGGAACTCATTTTCAGGATGCGTCATCAGAAACACAACTTACCATACATTTAACAATGAAAGCATGAATCAAAACGAATATTTTCGATTTTTCTACCCAATTGTTTTTTTAAATATCAAAGTACACACTAACGTAGGTAAAAATATGTATAATCTGCACAGCTCAATTGGTCTTGGAACTTAAATAAAGAAGGACTAATTATTATTACTAAATTAACTTATATTATTAAGGATATTGTACAAGATCTCTTGTTATACATAATTTTAGAAAATGTAATCATAAGAATCATACTCTACCGCATTTATTTCGTATCATAGCGATATAAGACTCTTAATTATAGCTCCTGTGTAACAGGCCTTGCTGCGGACATTTTAGTCGGACAACCAACCTTTAGTAGAAAAAAACAGCTGTCTGTTGAACCAGCCGCCATCATTGTCTATATAAATGAAACTTCTTATAAATGAAAGTTCTTGAAACAAAAAAGAAGTTACTTTGTAGGCCTAAGCCTACAAAATTGTACGAAATTTCATTTCCGTCGCCTGCAGTTGCCGCGCCTAAACAGCAGGAGTCTATTATAAATGCCTAGATTATTAACTTACTTCATTATTTACAGTAACATAACTACTGCCTTTGTACTTTAGTTTTTACTGCAAGTCCATAAAGATGTTGGAGTATTTTTGTTATCTTTATGTTTATAAAATTGGTACCCATTGTATAACAAGATATTTCCTCCTTTTCTTCGTATTATTTTAACGCGTACCTCATTCAGTTTGTAATATTTATGTATTAACTTATTACATAAATCTAATCTCTAAACCATAATCTTCTAATCTACAAAATATGAGGGTTAGAAACGCGGGGTCTAATTAGCAACTCGTCTATAGGACTGCTCGTCTAAGTCGCAGCTGGTCTACATCACTTTCGTCTGAATAGCAGCTGGTCTACAATTTTTGTAGTAGCAACTCGTCTAAGTTACAAGTTGTATTTTTCGCTACTTGTCTCGTAAGGGGTTCCAGCAATAGACGACTTTTGGTTGTCATGTCATGATACAGTAAATAATCCAAAAGTCAGAGATAAGTGCTAACTGCCTACTGTTGATACCAATACAGCTATCCTTTATATTAAAATCGTACAAAATTATTTTTTAATATGAGGTGGCCAGTCGATTATATAATTAATTTTACGTTTTTTTTTAGTTGCGCGTTTATAATTAATAAACGTAAAAATAAAAATAAAACGTAAAATAAAATATTTATTTAACATAAAAAAAGATTTCCAAACAACACTTCACCTACATTGCACATTTTGCATTTGTATATGTTCTTATTAAATTAAATCTACGCATATTTCAACTTCCTGTTAATTTTAGTTATGTTTTCCAGACATTCAAAAGATGTTACTTTTCCTTCTTGAAGCTTTTTAATTTAAGTTCATTTACATAGTCTTAATTAAACCCAATATCCTTCTTTTTCCTGTTTTTAGTATTTAAAATTGTTTATTATTTTAATATCTCGCACCTTCGATTCTAATCTTATTTTATCTAAAAACAAGATGAACGTAGGCTTTGGAGGCACGCGTGTGTTTAGCCGATGATGCCATGCTTCAGTACTATTTGTAGTGAGGTGCATTTCTTCGGCACAACTTATAATCGGTAACCCATTGTTTGTGGACGTATTTATGAAATTTTCTTATTATTATGGAATCTGTAAACGCCTGTAATCCACACATCTCCAAGGTAAGGTGTTGGCTGTTAGTCTGACAACATGGCGTTGTTCAGCCGTAGAAGTGATAACTAGTTCTTTTTTCTTTGAAGTACATCATGTTTGATATCCCTGCTTGTCACTACATCATCATTTTCAGGTATGTTTACTCTGTACCCTTTTGAAGTCAGCGAGTATCCCATAAATACACCAACTAGCTTTCCTCGTCTGTTCTTTTTCAGGACAAAAATCTTTCTACCGAAAACATGAAGATGGTTGCCAGACGGTATTCGGACTATTTATCCATTTAACGTTTTAGAAGGGCTACGGTTTATCAGATAGTTAGCCGTAGACACCGCCTCAGCCCAGAGCTTTTTGGGAGCATTGGCTTCTATTAGTAAGCATCTAGCTTTATCTAACAGGGATCTGTTCTTCCTCTCACTAATCCCATTCTCTTGTGGGGGTAGACTGTGGTCAATCTTCTTTGGATGCCATGTAGCTTGAGGTAATTGTCAAATTCCTTGTTACGATATTCGGTGCCGTTGTCAATTTGCAGGTGTTTTATCTTTTTGTTGTGAAATGTCTCCACTTCATTTTTGTATTGTTTTTTTATTGAATACCTCACTTTTCTTTTTAATGAAATATACTTGACAATATCAAGATAAATCGTCTATGAATGTGACGTAATATCTTGATCCTGCTAGTGTCTCACACTCGAAAGATCCACAAACGTCGCTATGGATTATTTCCAGCTTATCCGTTGTGTAGAGATCATCTTGTGAAAGGTAATCTTAACAGCTTGCCTTTGATGCAGGTTTCACATGCTTCCAAATTTTCATTAGTGAAGTTCAGACCGTACGTAAGGTTATCAGTAGCAATCTTTTTCAGATCCCTCTCATTTATGTGGCCAAGTTTACGGTGCCACTCCATAATGTCATAACTACCTTTCTGTGTGTAATTTGCTGTTTCATTCTTATCTAATTGGAGGTAGTATAATCCTTCTCTTCTTTGAGCTGTCAGTATCACTTCGCCGCTTTGTGATATAACTTTGTTACCGCTGTCTGGTATCTTTCCCACAGACAGCAGATTGACTGACCCATCAGGAACAAATAGGGTATTGTTTTACCATTTTCGGGGTACATGTCGGAAAACACCGCTTTATTGCCGCATATGTGTGAGGAACAGCCACTATCTAAACACTAAATATTCTCGTCGGTGCTTGAATTTGTGGAACTCAGGCAGACATAAAAAAAAAAACAATTTGTTTCTGTTTGGTTTCTCACTTGAACGATCTTTTATTTCCAACATACCTCTGTCGTATGGCCTTTTTTCTTACAATTCCGACAGTACACCTTTCGCTTATTTTTCTTGAAGTGGTATGCTTCGGAACTTCCAGATGTTTGCTCATTACTGTTCCTGGCTTGATACTCTTCTAGGATTTTGGCTTTCAGGTCCTCAGGATTGGGCAATGTGTCTCTGGACTCAACGGCAATTCGGAAATTTTCGAATGTCGGTGGTAGGCTGTACAGCAGCATTATGATCAGCAGCTCTGATGGTATTACGATATGAAATTTTTTAAATGGTCACTAATATCATCATCGGCAGTCATTCCTTTTAAGACTAACTGCTTTAACAAGGTTGCTTTCCTTGCAGGCCCGGCGCTTTAGTAAATAGCTTTTAACTTGTCCCATACAGCTTTAGATGACGTGCAGATCTTTATTTGTTTTAGTTAGGATTTTAAATCTTCCTTAACGAAAGCAGATTTTTCCGCCGCATCCGCAGTTATCATCGCATCGCATATAGCAATATTTTTTTTTTATCAGGACGGCTTGCGCTTGTATGCATCATGTGTCATAATTTAACTTGGTCAACGGTTCTATATTTTTATAACTCATCGATGCTATTTTCCTAACCACGCTCTGCTACCATTTGTTAGAGTTATTTACGTGGAAAGACTTATTTAGCGTACAAAAATACTTAATTATATTTTATTCAGTATACAGTCAGAATGGCATTGACAAATATATTCAGTTGACATATTTCATTGAGAAACATCGACAGTGCTATGGCCAGTACTCACAGCAATTGATATAAGCGTTAAAATGGAGATGATACCAGTTCGTATCACTGATGAAGTGAAACATAAAATTATGCATTTAAGACAAGAAGGTTTTTCTATAACAGATATTTCAAACGAACTGGGCTTAAGCGTAAGTTGATTGTTACGTTTCTTTTAGGTACCTATGCATCACAACATGATACTAATATGACATATTAGCATAATACACATACTAATTGTTATTTTAGCGTAATACAATATACCGGTGGTTAGAAAGACGCGACGTTTAAGGCGTTGTTTTAAACCATGTCACCACTGGACGCTCTCGTCGAACAGCCGCAACCGAAGACAGAGCCATAATCCAACGGGCTCTAAACGATCGGTTTGTGCATTCTCGTAATCTGGCAATTTAATTTTAGGTATCACAAACCACTATAAGAAGACTCCTCCATGAGGGTGGTTTACGTCACAGAATACCTCCAGAAAAACCGCTTCTGACACCTAGACACAAAACGCAACGATTAGAGTTTGCTCCGTAAATTTCAAAATTACAACTTTGATAAAGATTCTTAGATGGAAAGGTGTTTTGTTCATCTGCTCGTGGGCGACTGTCGTTGTGGAGAATGAATAATACGAGATACGAAGAAAGCAACGTATTACTGAATAACAAGCGGACGAATCACACTGGGATTTTGGGACTGGATGTCCAAAGCTGGTCCCGGTGAATGAATCGAAGTTGGTGGCAGATTAAATGGACAAGGATAAAGAAATTTTATCTAATGTCTTGGTGCCTACGACGAAATTACACTAACCCAACGAGACTGCTGAATTCGTTCAAGACAACAGTTCAGTTCATAACTGCAGACTAGTTCCAAGACTATTTAAACAAGCCTGAGACTAAAGAGCATTTAAAGAAAATAGTTTTTCCATCTCATAGTCCCGATTTAAACCCGAACGAGAATCTTTAGGGAAAAATGATTCAAGTTTGGGACAACAGTAGGGTAAGAGAATAATTAAGAAGACACGTCGTAGAGACATGGGAATCCTTACAAGGAAGTGTTTTTAGCTCTAATGCGGTGTAGTCTATGCGTCAACGTTTATCCGAAGTTATAGCTGCTGAAGGAGGATATACACGCTATTAGCTAACATACTATTCAGCGACATTCACTGTCACTATATATTTGATGTTGATTGTAGGTGTAGAAGATTATATTTTATGTTTCATTAAATTATAATTTTCCGTGTCTAATAATGTTAAAATAAAAATGCCTTTATTATTCATGGAGGTTTTATTAAATATTTGTACTTTTTGCCTGCATTGCGTTTGTATTCATGCTTTATACATATACAGTAAATAGATTAAAAACTGCATTCATATATTTAAAAAAAACTTGTATATTGTAACGGTGGTCACTTAGAACACCTACTAAAATAAATGAAAGTATGTGAAAACAATGTATTTTATTCATTTTAGACAGAAGATTTCATATAGAAATTTACTGCTTAGGACCTACACAATCGATATCTAAATAGAATTACCTAGTGTAAGTTTTTTTTTTCAAAACAACCGGGTTCGATTCCCGAGCTGAGTACAGGTTTTTTTTAAATAAATGCAGTTTTTCTTGTTATTAAAATCGATGACATGGTTTCTAAGAACAGATGTTCGTATGTCTTATAGATTCAGACTTTCCCATACTGACCGATTTCCATGAGACAACCTGTATAGATGCTTTAATCTAACTTACTTATAAATTTATTATATAAAAAATAAATTAATAAAAAAAAAATATTGGTGGAAAACATTCGTATATTCACAAACGCAATTACGGTGAATGAGGACATTCAATAGAACACGGACCTAGACATCGTTCACAAAAAAAAAACATTACGTTTAGTAGCTCGTCGTCATATGTAACAACCAAGCCGCAGTCCATGCATGCATACGTAAATATCAAGTCTTCATCTTCAGGATTCGGGAGCACATCCCGGAAAATGTCGTGTGATATAGTTGTTGGTATAGGAAGCTGAGAAAATAAAATTTTCAACTTTTTAAACATTTTCCACACTTTTCTTCCATTTCATCGATTAGCTGAGCTATAATTTTACTAAAACATAGCACAAAAAAAAGGAATCCATTTCTCATCTGCTAGCCAATGATAATCATTATGGTATAATGACGTTTTAACGATCAAAACTTAAAGTTCTAAGAAGTTTAAGTTACGCAACCGTTATAAGCCTTATTTCATCCGGAATAAAGTTTGATTTCATGTTGTATACATATCTACGAATATACTTTGGTTGCTACGCAACCAATGGCGGTATAGTTGTACTGGTATTATTGCCGGCTTGACTGTTGTTAAGAATTAGGATTTGTGCGTGCTCCGGTATATTTGTACTCATCGGTCGGATGTCCCGAAGAATTTGATCACTGTGGACGAACCGGTATTAGTGGTTATTGTACATGTTGATTTGGAAGTATTCCCTGTCACTATCTATTTGATGCTGACTGTACTAGCTGATTGTAAGCCTGAGACAAATCAATAATGCTGAAATATTCGGAACCATTCAACGTGACAAGTAGGTCATCCACAAGAGGAAGTTATCTTATAGTCCGCGCAAAGCCGTAAACAACCATCTGACAGTCACGGGTACCAAAGGAGTCGCCCTGTCTGAATTATGATTCCATCGCGCAGCATCACATCTAATTCATTATCCACTCACCTCAGTAACGCGTAAGGCAGAGGCCGTACGCGACAGTAAATAGAAACCGCTCCTTCGCGAACGGGCAATTGGATCTCTCCTCCGTTGAAGCGTCCCAAACCGCCCTCAAATAGTTATTTGTTATACAAGGGTACAAAGTTGTATTTTAACTGCGAGTGTGGGATTGAAACACGAGCTAGCCAATGGAATCTTTACTTTAAGCAGCGAGTGTTTCAATACACGAGAAGTAAATAACAGTTGCACCCGTGTGTAACACAAAACTTTTCCCCTCGCTATAGCGAGGGAAAGTGAAACATGCAAAAAAACGTTTTGAAATCGCATTTACTTTTTCTTTGCGTTTAGAATACATTCAACATTTTTACTAGAAACAAAGGTGCCTTATATAATTTACTAGGAAAAAAAGCGCGGGAAACGTGATACGCGGCGGTCGAGGTTTTGGTTTCTCGTAATTTTAAATATTTTTTTATATTATAGATCAGGATATTGGTCATTTGTATATACATTATTTTATAGTTTGTAAGTATTATTGTGTTTGTATATAAGTGGATAGTGAAAAATCATCATATTTGGTAAGTTTTAAGTATAGATATCTTTCATGGGGGACGAACCCCCCGATCCTGGAGGTGGTAACCTCAAGGACAGTATGAATGTAGAAGTAGAATTAAAATCCAATAATTCGAACATGCACACTGACACTTCTGTATGTAGCAGGAGTGACCTTAAAAGAACTAAAGTTTACGCACGATGCAAACATTGTAATAAAAAAGGAAAAACATCATCGGCGGGGAGTATGCTTATGATTGCCAGTTAAAGGAAAGTGTTGATCAAACCCAAACTAACATAAAAAAAAAACAATTTCTTTTGACAAAACACCTATAAATAACAATGAGATTAACTAATAATATAAATGAAAAGGTTAGTAGGAATTTTTTTTCTTCCACCGATGTTCATCATAATCTGACATATTCCGGGAGTTAAATATATCAAACATGTCGTTTTTTTGTATAAAGGATTTTGTAGCTTCTGAATCTTGAAACTCGTCGAGTTTTAGTACTTCCCTGCAAGTTTTCAAAGCTTTTGCAACACTTGTACTTAAAAACTTAAAAACTTAAAAACTTGGGTAGCTAATTTTACCTTCATTTTATAATTTTGAAAATGCAAATGTCTATTGGAAATCTTATTGGACAAGTGTAAACCTTCTTCATTTTGTAATTTGTTGAATTATTCTAAGAGGAACCATTTAATTTTATTTCCATTGCCATCTATGATATTTTGCTTTAAATGCAATGTGTTTCTTTCAAACAGTTTCACCACATGGCTAGGATCCAGAAAGCAAGCAATAAGAGAAGTGTTGCTTGGATGTGGGAATGTTGATTTTAATTTATCTGTATCATAATTACATCCAAGCAATTGCAATGCGTTTAAATTCGTTGCATGACCATCACAAGTCAGAGAAATTACAACGATATTGGACTCGTAACATTTAGTAAGACATAATTTTACTAAATTCGCCTTCTAGTCCGCTGTGAAAGAGTTACTTAAAAAATATCCCACAGGAAGTTTAAACCTACTATTAACTCCTACAATAAGGAATACTAAAGCTTGTGAAGCAAGAGGAGCACCTTCTTTTAGGCCCGTACCCATGTCCTACAAACCAATATTTTTTTTCCCTTCTCAGATAGGTTGGGGCCTAATGGCCACTTCGTCAAATACCAGTGAGCATAGCGGTCGGTGCGGGCTGACTTGAGATTTCGCCTTTAAAGCTTGGAAGGATTCTTCGGTAAACCCTGGATCTCCTTTTATGTTGCCATACCACTTACTCAAAGTTTTGCGATGAAGACATGTGCTAAATGTGTTTCGAACGTAGTCGTATGCTTTTGGAGAGTAATAGTTTAACGTCAGACAAAACTTATTAATTACAGAAGAGTATTGGATGTTCTTTTTCCACTTTTTTTGTTATAATCATTAAACAAATTTACTACTACAATATCTTCGTTCAGTTTACCAAATAAATCCGTATCAATCACATTATTTTCTTTAATTTTTTTTATAATGTCCTTTAAATAATTATTTCTAGACTGTAGCCGTTTGATTTTTTGGTTGGCAGTCCTCAATTTCTGTCGTAGTTTTCGAATTAAAATTTCCTTTTTGATGAGGTTTCCATTGGTATCCCAAGTCAAGCAATTCAAGGGAAATTTATAGAAAACTCCTGGCACATCTAGAAATAAACTGCCTGACTACAGGGAATTGTGTCCCTATGGAGCGAGGCTTTCTAGTGAAGACCGGCATACTGTCCACCAGGATCCCCTAACCTGATCCCCAAGGGGATCCTGATGAACTTCCGAATTCATCAGGATCCCCTGAAGGTAAACTTACCTAAAGTTGTTTATACAATGCAGCAGTTAAAGTTTTATTTCTGACATTCACATGCAAAACACTGATTTATTTGTCCATGATTACTCGTCGCAGATAACCTTTATTAATCTAGCTAACACGACTGGCTAGAGATAGACAATGTTGTAAATCAAATGTCATTAGTGGCAATTGAGATAATATAAATCTATGATTGTCTTTCTGTGCATAATGTCGGAAGAAGTTAATATGATAAATGTGATAGAAAATCACGGAAAAGTGATACTATTTGACGGACGAAGGTATCACAAAAAAAAAAACATATAAGAACGGAAACGATTTGTTACGGTGCAGTAACTGGAAAAAATTTAAGTGCAGCGGCTATTTGACTGTCGATGTAAGTAAGAGTTTATGTATATATGTATTCTACTATATGGGACAAGTATGTATATAAATTTGTTCGTATCAATTAGTTAAATATTTTAACTTAAGCTCTAGTTTCCTAGGATAGCGGGGCCTTCATCTAGCAGCCGTCTCCATTCTTCGTACTAGTACCAAAGAGAATAGAGTATATAGAGAAGGATTGTCAAAGTAAATTATGTAGCCACTGGAGATTTACTGCCATCTTTCGACAGAACATAAAAAAAACTGTTAGAACGCCATTTAATAAGGCGATAAAATAAAATATCAATATACAATTTAAATATCCTATGAACTTTACTTTGTAATAACAGTCGTTTCTATCTTTAAATGTTTTATTATTATTAAGTGTACAAATGTTGAATTTGTTGAACCAATGACTGAACAGTTAAGTTGATCGAATGTATTAATACTCTAAATAATCTGACAATATCATTTACATACTCTGAAGTAAAGTCTCCAATGGTATTATTCAGCGAGCTGGTTAAATCCTCCCTGTTTTCCCTCTCCAAGGTGCTGAAGGCACATTCGGCTTCTGGGTGGTAAATAGAAGTTGTGCTCTACTAAAATTTTTGCCTTCGCCATATCCGGTATATCCAATAGATACTGGTTCACTGGTTCATACAATCATTGAAGACGCATATATTCGGGTCATCAAAAGCCCGCCGTAGAGATCCAGCAAAGTAGCCACTCATTTTATTGTAATTTATAATAATTATAATAGATCTAATATAATAACAATTCTAGAGCGAGTGACGCGTAAGATGAAAACAATAATGACGTGCATATAATTGTCAATTTAACATCCTTTTTAATCTAATGACATCTTCACAATGTGTTCTATCAAAGTCCGTGAGGTTGTCTTCGGCCTCTAATATTTCCTCCTATTCTAATTGTTTCTTTGAGATTATTGTTATTCAGTATAATTTAGGTAAGAAAGAAAACCCTCTTTACGGCGATGTTTTTGTTTGATTGTATATTTACTGCCGTAAGATGACTGTCCAAAGCCGATTCCATCCAATCAAGCATCTACTGCGAATATATTTTACGAAGGCGGTCGTATTAAAATTATATTATTTAACAGGGTACAAGGGTAAAGAAAATGCCTTAAACCTCATGTCCTCATATCTTAGCAATAGAAACCAAACAGTCGTTGTAAATAACACCCAGTCTAGAGGAGCTTTAGTAAAATTAGGAGTACCACAGGGTTCTATATTAGGCCCGTTCCTGTTTTTGGTTTATATAAATGATTTACCTTGTATAGTAGAAAACCGTTGTGATATAGTTTTATTTGCCGATGATACATCATTAATTTTCAAGGTTGACCGGCAATCTACAGATTTTAATGTAATTAATAACACACTAGCTGATGTTCTCAACCGGTTTACTACTAACAATCTGTTGCTTAATGCTAAGAAAACAAAATGTGTTAGATTTGCTTTGCCGAATGTTACACCGGTGGATACTAGAATACTTTTAAATAATGAATGCTTAGAGAAAACATTGTTCCTTGGTTTAACATTGGATAAAAGTCTACAGTGAAGTCCTCATATAACAAAACTCGCACATAGATTAAGTTCGGCCGCTTTCGCCGTTAGGAGAATTAGGCAACTGTCGAATATTCGCAGCTCGATTAGTTTATCATAGTTAATAGTGTAATGTCACATGGTATTCTGGTTTGGGGCAAAGCAGCTGACATACAGACTATATTTGTATTACAAAAAAGAGCCATTCGCTTTATGTACAACTTAAGAGCAGGTGCATCTGTTAAAAAACTTTTTAAAGAAATTAATATATTAACTGTAGCTTGTCAATATATATATGAAAATGTTAATAAATCATAGAAGTTTGAAGAGGATTAGATTATTTATTTAGTAAAACATATTAACGTGACAATAACGACAATAAGAGTAAAACATTATTTGAAGTAAGTCAAAGATATTAGTATTCATAATACGAACTAAGCTAAGCTGCCAATATAAATCTATATGACATATACAACCTTAACACGCCTCCTTATATTTATAATGGCAATACATTCGCATAAGCAACACTTAAATACAATAAAGTAACTTTCGAATTAAAATTAGAATTATAAATTTCAAGTTCACCTTTAACCACAATAAATAAGTAACACATTGTATAACACGGTGTATATTTTATACTATGTTTAACATTAGTCTGTTGAAAGCCTCGTACCACTAACCTGGCTTTATAGAGATCGTCGGATTTCTTCTTATAAACCCATTTAATATCAAGTACCTTTTTATCTTGTGGTGCATTTACCAGCGTCCAAGTTTTATTTTTCACAAGACTGTCCATCTCACGATCCATTGCCTCTTTCCATTTATCAGCATCATTACATGCTTTCGCCTCCTGAAAGGTATCTGGAATCATCGCATCACAATAATTAACAGTTATACAGTAATAGCCAAACTCTTCATCAAAACGAGTTGGTGGTTTAATTAGTCTCTTAGATTTTCTCATCTCATTGTTTACGTAGTTATTATCATCATTATTATTTTGTACAGTTTCCTCCGGTTCAATTTCATCTTCATTATCTGTTAGTTTATCTTCTTCATTTTTATTATCTTCATTGTCTTCCTTGTCTTCAAAAGCAATTAATTTTGTATCCTTTTCTATTATATCTACGTGTCGTGCTATGATAATCCTGTTATTAATCAAAACTCTGTATCCAACTTCGGTGTATCCCAGTAAAATTCCTAATTCCGCTTTCTGGTCCCATTTTGATCGTCGTAATTTTTCGGGTATTCTAACGTAAACTTTACTACCATACATTCGTAAATATTTTGCTGACGGTTTCTTCTTAAAAAAAAATTCATATGGTGTCTTTCTTTCTGGAGTGTTTGTCAAAATTCGATTCTTTAAGTAAGCTGCGGTTTTTACTGCTTCCGGCCAAAAACGTCTGTCAACTTTTGCTTCTGCTAAAAGACATCGTGCCATATCCATAATGGTTCTATTATATTTTTCTGCCGTACCATTTAACTCGTGTACATAAGCAGGGCAGGGCTTAATCATTATACCCTTTTCTCTAGCAAAATTAAAAATTCTGTTATTTATATATTCCTTGCCATTATCACATCTCAACTGTTTTATTATTTTTCCTGTTACATTTTGCATCTCATTCACATATTCTTTGAAGCATTCATAAACCTCTTCCTTCGATCTGATACAATAGACTTTCGTTATCTTGCTAAAATCATCTATAAAAGTCAATAAAATATTTTTCTCCTTGGTATCCCACCGTCCTATGTGGTCCATTTATATCAGTGTGTACTATATCTAATATATCTTCAGCCTTAGTTCTGTCATTGTTAAATGGCAGATTATGCATTTTGTTTTCAACACAAATGGCGCATTTCATGTATTCTGACTCCAATTGTTCAGGTATTCCTTCTACTAATTGTTTTTTGCACATAACATCAAGATAGTTAAAATTTATGTGTCCAAAAGTTCGGTGAAGTTTTTCTTTAAATGTCATATTGCTACTAGCAGTATCTACGCCAATCATCTTTGAAATAAAACTCGTTACCTTATACAATCTCTGGTCTTTCTTCGCAATCGCTATTAATTCTCTATTGTTATTGTAAATTTTTGACAAATAACCTGACGAAATAATTGTATGATTATCTGTTATCTTCGCATAGCTTAATAAGTTCGCGTTCATCTCCTTTATGTAAAATACATTGTCTATAACAACTTTATTTTTCTTTTCATACACAGGAAAGTAGGTTGTAAACTACCAACCTTTGTAGCGTTCAATATTCTTCCATCTCCAACTTTAACTTTTATGGGGCACTTTGAGTGTAATACATTTCTCAAAATATTCGTCTGAATTAACGATATGATCAGTGCAGCCACTATCTAAAAGCCAATTTATCTGTCCTGTCTTTACATTGTCTTCTTTTGTCATTGTAGAGTTATTTACCATTGATATGTGGAAGCTATTTCTATTATTATAATTACTATTCTGTTGATAAGTTCCTCTGCCTCTATTTGATCTAAAATTATCATTATATCCACGACCACGAGCGTAATGTCCACGTCCGCGACCACGACTACCATGCCAGCAATCTTTGCGCACATGTCCTGGCTTTCCACATGTAAAACAGATTGGTTTATTATCTGAATTTTTTTTTCATCAGCTTTTTGTAATGTTTTCACCCGTAACTTACTCTTGAGATATTCAACTGTTTTTTCGCTGTCAGGCAAAACATCTATTAAATCTCCTAAGTAACTATAGCTTTCTGGTAATGTTTTAAGCATATAATTTAATTTTTCGTTCTCCGTAATAGTCGCACCCGCTTTTTTTAATTCATTGACGCACTTTTCAAATTCATCGAAAAATATATTTATGTCGGAGTATTTTGACAGTTTTATGTTATCCAAATTATTTCTACATATTATTTGTAATGCCGTTGACTTTTTAAGGTACATTTCATCAAATATTAAAATAATTTTATATGCACTCTCCATCTCGCAAATATATTCCAACTGTTGGTTATTTATCGCGCTATAAATATAATTTGTGGCCTGAATGTTCATCTCTTCCCATTTCGTACCATCATCTTTTGCATTTTTAGCTCTAGTTACTACTTCTTTGCATTTTTTAAACTGTAAAAATTTCATTAGCCTTATTTTCCAATTCGCATAATCGGTTCCGTCAAAAATTGGTATTACGATTTTATCGTTAGTATTTATATTATTCATCTTGCCACTTACGTGAATTATCCTGCTTATTATTCACTCGCTCTGCTACCATGTTAATAAATCATAGAAGTTTGAAGAGAATTAGATTATTTATTTAGTAAAACATATTAACGTGACAATAACGACAATAAGAGTAAAACATTATTTTTATAAGTCAAAGATATTAGTATTCATAATACGAACTAAGCTAAGCTGCCAATATAAATCTATATGACATATACAACCTTAACAGAAAATATTATGTACGTTATTAAAAACCTTCAGTTGTTTACTAAAAATTGTGACATCCATACCTATAACACTAGAAATAAGAATAAGCTTGCTATTAGAAAGTGTCGTGTGCGTAAAGTGTATAAATCATTTTTTGGGCAATGTATTCATTTATATAACAAGCTACCTGATGATGCCTTACATGCCACAAATATTTCGCTCCTTGAATACAAAAGGGCCACAAATCAGAAATTATAGAAAATTTATAGATTAGCAGCATATCTTCAGTGCAAGGCGTTTGTTTTAATTTTTGTTAATTTTGTGTTTGTGTTAATTTTTGATTTGTGGCCCTTTTGTATTCAAGGAACGATTTGTTCTTGAGTTATGGGTGTTTTCTATGTTTGTGATTGTGCATCTATTATAAACATCGTCATCTGGTACCCACAACATAAGCCTTATTGAGCTTACCGTGGGACTAGGTTGATTTGTGTAAAAATTGTCCTATAATATATAATATTTATTTATTATTCCATCAGCTTTAGTGTAAAATAAGACATATCTATGTTTTTTAAAGAATACGGTAATGTGGTTTAAAAATATTAACTTATTTATATTTCGTGACTTTTAACTAAGTACAAAAATACGTCTTGTATCGCCTTAAAAACAGCTGGGTTCCTAGCTTACTAAGGAACCCCAAAAAAGTAGCAAATCATAATCACGACGAGATAGGGAAACTGACAAACTAAACTATCAGATGAACAAGGAAAGTAACGAAATAAGAAAATGATGAAATAGCAAAACTGACAACTTAAGATAATTGAGGAATAAGGAAATTTGCGACTCAAGAAACTGGCTTAATAGAGGCTCTGACAATTTAGTGAAACTGGCAAAAAAGGAAATTGGTGAATTAAGAAACAGTCTAATCTTTAAACTGTTGAATCAGCAAAATTGACGAATTAGGAAAATGACCGGCGATACGCTAATTCCTCTGTGCGCGTCCCATGATGCGGACAGGGGCAACATCCGCTTAGTGTACTCCTTACATTTCATTAAATTGTCGAAAGGGCCTCTGCGCGTTGGCTCGATCTGGCTCCGCGTACGCCTCCCAAATGTCCGGAACACCATTGTTCCGTGTACGGAAGAGACATACAAATAATACTAATAATACTGTATTCAGCAAGCACATACACAGCAATATTAAGATTAGGCTTAAGTCTAGGTAACTTAAAGTAAGTTTAGTGCTGCGGGGATGGTCGCAGAAAAGGATAACACTCAGCATGTGACGCAGCACACGAGTGGTGTTACGACGCTGATTTTCAGTGTACCCTTTGATCGTGTAGAATTGACTAGACAAACAGGGAATCAGACGAACGGTGCTGAAATGGTTCAAAGGCCTTGTTTCTTTTCGAGACTGGGTACCTTATTAATGAAATATACTTGTCCAGATTGGATTTTAGCATCTGTTTTACTCGATTTTCAGTAACTGTCGGTAACGACGCTGTTTTCCAAATAAGGTAAACTTTCTCACATACCAGTATGAAAATCTCGAAGTTAGAAGGTTGTTTTCCGTTATTTTGTTCCTTTATCCCGTGTCTTTTCAATAATATAAACTTAATAACATCACTTATTGTTGGAAGCTGCTTGTAATCGAGCTCTGAGAACGCTCCAAACATAGGACAGACGGTTTCACTTCGTCGTGCCCCGGCGAATCCAAATAAAGGCTCCGTACTCATCTTTGCACAAAATCCAGCAGTAATAATGAATTAAAATTAACTACAAAAGCTATCTCAAACACCAAACCACTTTCTAAAATGAACTTTCTTTCATGGTAGACATAGTTAAGAGCAATAATTCAGTGCTGGTCACAAAATTCACAAGGTCCAAAAAAAAAACTTCCGAAAAAATAATAATATCTCTAAATTTAATTCTACAACTGAAAATAAGGAAATATGCGCCAGAAGCTCCTTTAGTAGTACATATTACTAAACAAACTATATCTTAATCAGAGACGCTTATATAATTAGTTTAGTAATTTTTCTAACTCAAGGTCATGATATACAAAGTATTTTTTATAAAAAAAGTATTTGTAATTGACCTTCGGGTGTTCTAGTCTTGCATTTAAAATGCATTTGTTGATGGATTTTTGCAATAAACAGCATAGGGATTTTTTTTTTAACAAAATCGAACACTGTGCGCCTAGAGCAACAGTCGCGAAAGTTGATGGTCATGGGTTTGATTCTTATCTCCGCTAATAATGGCCTACCTATGTCATCTGCATAATAATTTATTATCAGTTCATTGGCATTATAGTTTGAGAAACACTGAGTTAAAAAGTAATTACTTACGATTTACTTCCATTTTTTTAGTTTTCAAATATTTGGCAGTATATTTTCGAGCACTAGCACCATTCCGCTACACATCAGAGACTGACAGTCTGACGACGCAAAATAAAAATAAAACGCGTTTTACTAATTTACCGATAAACTATGCCAGTTGACATGTAAGTATTTGTAACCATGATGACAAAAAAAAGCATCGGATTTGCGATTTTTATCTGATGAACGTTTAAAACTAAACTACAGACTTAATATATATATATATTTTAATTATTTTGAATGCTGTGTTTAACATAATATAATGTATGAGTCATTGTTACTTGAAATAAATACATTTTATTTTATTTTATTTTTATTTTTTAATAAAGCAATTTATTGTAACAAGCTTTTGCCCGCAGCTTCGCACGCGCAGAAGAACCCCCTTTTTGAGCCAATAGGGGATGAATTTCATAAAACGCTGAAATCACTTTTCTTGTATTCGAATAAGGAGAGTTTACAAAAAAATTCAAGTCTCTCGCTTTAAATTTTACACTATCCCCATACAAACTTTCAACCCCCTTTTTACCCCCTTATTGATGAAATTTCCAAAAACCCTTTCTTAGTGGGTCCTTACGGTATATAAACTGCCATTTGTGAAAATATCAGCTATCTAGGTCAAGCGGTTTGGGCTGGGCGTTGATCAGTCAGTCAGTCAGAACTTTCATGTTTATACAGATTAAAGGTCGAACACGGCAAAAGTGGAGCACACAAAAAATAATATTAAATAATATTTACAATAAATAAATACATGAAGTTTGCTGCATTTAATGACAAATTTAACGGACTTTAAAATAACAGTTCTAATTTTAAATATTATTTACGCAGTAAGCCATACTCCTAACTTTTCTACGCACACGGCTCATAAGACTTTGCACCATCTCATTAGGACACCGTTTAGTCGCCCAAGTCCATATTTTTTCCAGCTCAAGAACCGATTTTACATGACCGCCTTTCTTTTTTAAGATTCCCTTCATAATACTCCAGTATTCTTCAACGGGCCGGAGTTCTGGACTGTTTGGCGGGTTGCATGTTTTGGGTACTACCACGATGCCGTTTGCTGTGTACCATTCCATCACTGGTTTTGCGTAATGGCAACTGGCTAAATCTGGCCAAAACAGCGGCGGGGAGTCGTGCTTTCTTATGAAAGGCAGCAAACGTTTCTGCAAACACTCTTTTTGATAAATATCGCCGTTTATGGTCCCGGTGGTAATGAACGAGCGACTTTTTTTTCCGCAGCTGCATACTGCCTGCCAGACAAGGTATTTTTTGGGGAATTTAGACCGTTTTTTTAATTTACATTCTTCAGGAGCATCTGTTCGACTTGTGCTAGTATATAACTCTTGCCCAGGAATTTGTTTAAAGTCCGCTTTTATGTACGTTTCATCGTCCATAACTACACGCTTAAATTTCGTAATAAAATTTTCATACAGATTTCGTGACCGTTTTTTAGCAGACAAGTTCTGTTTTGAGTCTCGATCTGGTGCGGCCTGGGCTTTAAAACTTCTAAGCCCTGCCCTACGTTTTACTTTTTGAACGTAGGACTGAGACATTTTAACTTTCTTGGCAACATCACGAGATGAGATCTTTGGATTTGATGCAAAATTCCTTAAAACACTCTCTTCCTTTTTTTTGTTCTTGATTCCCTGTAACCCACCACTTCCTGGCTTGCGATCTATTGTGAGGCGTTCACGAAACAACCGTAGATTGAGGAAATTTCAGTCTTTTCGCGATGTCTCTGTAGCTGAGCATTGAATTTTCTACATATTCGTGCAAAATACGTTCACGTTGCTTATGTTGTTTGGTCGACATTTTGGCAACGAATAAATAAACTAAAAAAAAAATATTGACATATTGTAGGCCAGTTCCTTGTGATCAAATAGTTGTTAAAAAAGTTTAAATACCTTTATTTTTCGTTGTACAATAGTCAATCTTACATGCCCCACTTTTGCCGTGTTCGACCTTTATGTATAGGTACTTCATACGCGCTAGGAGCTTTTGGAAGTAACTGTCAACGAGGTGTTTAAGTGTACGTGCGGTTGCATTACATTGCGGGCTCAATTATTTTGTATGAATAGATACAATTTTAATCGCAACTGGAAGTAAGAGTTTTATAATTACGTTTTTTATGTCCTTTACTAACAACCGTTAACCGTTAACGTTAGGCCATGGGATATATTCCACCCACATCTTATATCGGTTACCGTAGTCAGGTTTTAACTCCAAACCACCTACAAAATATTTTGTCAATCCCTGAAAATATTATTTTATGATCTTCATTCACAACACGCTTCTAAATTGCGTAGTATATCTTTGGCAGCCATTTAAATTCACTTGAACCCTAATTTCAGTAAACTACGGAGAAATTCGAACACTTTCCATAATTTCTATGAAACAGAAGTACATAGGTCGAACAATTTTTTGATATTTTGTAGATTTTGAGTGTTGAAAGCTAATGTAATCGTAAACATTGCTAAATATTCATGCATTATTGTGTATGACCAGAATTAGGATGTGGGTTGACATTATCCCATGGCCTTATTAGAGTTTAACTGTGTGGGAGCTATTTTTCCCATGGCCCGGTAAATTGTCTTGTCATGTCATAAAAAACTCACGTAAGTAATAAAACAGTTTTTGTGTTCAACCTAGAGCGAATTCATGTACCTAGCTATAAAATCTCCTTTTAAAGACTTTCTCTGAAGAATTTCTTATTGTAGATAGTATCATAAAATTGAATAATTGTGTTGCTTTTAACCAAAAAGTAATGAGGTAAGTATTTATCCCATTGCCTGTCTAGGTGTGACACTGTGTTACATATATATGTATACAGGCTGATCAATCCAAGTGGGTCAAGATGCGTTTGAATGCCCTTATTATTAAATCGAAGCTATGAATCCTAAGAACAGATTTCGCTATCTCACACAGTCTCCATACTGACCCATTTGGATTGATCGCCCCGTATATAAACTGCTAGACAAATACAAAAAACACCATTCTTTTCATGAACATTATTTTATTGCTTGTTGCTGAGGTTATTACAAAAAAAAACTCTTACAGTTTTACTACGGAAAAAATAATATCGATACCATAACTTCGGGCCCGCCATTACAAACAAACTTAAATAGTACATTGTGCAACGAGGATGGTAAGTAAGGTATAGTAAACGCGAGTCTATTAGAAGCCCGACGACGAAGTCGGAGGGCTTTTAATGACTCAAGTTTGTTATACACTTACCACCCGTGGTACATACAATGTTTTTCATCACATTTGCGAGGAAATAAAATAAATTCGTTGGTAAAATATTTTAGTTACTAGTGTAGTGTAGTTTTACCTATCAGACCGCATCCACTATAAAAGATTGTCAACAATGTCAACTTTTTTCAATGTCTTCCACAGATAATGTTAACAACTGCGTTTTGTTTTCGAAGTTGATAGATCATCCTGCCAAATAGTATCAATTATCAAAATCAAATAGAAAACAACTATTTTTAATAAATATTAACATTAAATTGCAGTCAAATTTAATATAAAGATATGTTTTATACATATTAAAAGTTGGTTGTAGCAATCTTTTGAAGACATGAAATACACCTTGGCTGTTTAGAAACATCCTCAGTCCAACTGAAGTATAGGTTCTGTATATTTTTAAAACTAAACTTAACAGCCCGTGTGAGCTAAATCGGCTATAACTGCTCTGTACTCTCACAAGTAACAACGCCATTGACGAGCAAGTGTGATGAAACCTTTTTTCTAATCAAATAATTGTTCTCCACAATAGGGACTACTATAAACTACTATAATAACTACCTAAACAATGTGTAACCCAGCAAAGATCAATCGGTACTGTACCTAAATATCTATTTCATCAGAAGCATTTTTGTCTATTGTTACCTCGTGCGTGAGTTTTAAATACAAATTTTGCTATGGGTATGTATGTATGTATTATAAGTAAGTTATATGATTACGAGACTAAAGTTGGTTTTGCAGGTGCTTATTTTGAATTACAAAGAGGTAAAAGAAACTGGCTCTTACTTTTTCAGGTAGAGGCAAATCAGTTGCAGTTAAATGTATTTCGGTTTTTTCACTTATAATGCTGACAATGACTTTATACGCCATATCAAATAATTTACGAGGATTCTTATTTGAGAAAATCTTGTATTTAGACATAGTGCTCTTCATATCAATATTATAATATGTTGCTCTGGTTTGATTTGAAACTTTTTATTATTATTTTATAGTCAGTTTGTGACATTTCGCGACTGATGAAAAAGTTTTTACTTAAACCTCATTACTTGTAAAGAGCCAAAGAGTTTTATATACACAATTAATCGAAGTTTGTTGTTGTATGATACAGTTCCATGCAGGGGGTTACGCATAATGCTACCTTACATATTTTACATTCATACCTAGACCGCTTTTCTTCCCGGCGTGTACTGCAGAATCTGCACCTCCTATACGTTGACTGTTGCATAAAGTGACCTTGCTGATTTAACCTTATTTCACTAGAAACGCCTAAATTACCTCCTTTTTTGTTTATGAAATTCAGTGGTTTTCTATATTGACGTCGACTAACAAACTCAGATTTCAACCTTCTAGCTAGTCGCAAGCGAAAATTTCGGTGACAATTTTTAGTTATGTTCTTTTTGCTGACAGAAAATAATATATACGCATTTATGATTGCACATTCGAATAAGAACCAAAATAGCCGAAACCAAGATTTCTTTGATCTTCGCCCAATAGCATAAGAGCTGCGGAAATTGTCAAAGTGGTCCACGCCTCCCATATATTTTGTGTATTCAACTGTAGCCGATGGGCAGTACATTTCCTTTTTCTCTCCATTCTTTTGCCTTCTCGTGATGGTTTCAACTTTTCTAGGATTTACTGCCGTTGTAATAACGTAGAGGTCTTTCGAGTCCTTCCATTTGAGCACGCCAATAGGGTGACAAAAGCGATAAGAAAACTCTCCTGGATTTAATTTATTTCGCTTTTGTTCTTTCTTAGTTCCAGCAACCGGGGCAGTTAAATCTTTAGGAAGGCCTTTTCGATCTTTTCGGACCGTCGCTAAAGCGTATATACCTCTATTGTAAAGAGATTCCATGATGGCAGGAGTAGAGAAAAAATTGTCAAAGACAAGTAGTGTACCATTGGGAATGTTTTCGCTCAATTTGTTTATAACTCTATAACCCAAACCATCCTCACTAGGTAAATCATCTTTGTACACATATATGCTACACTCATACAGATATCCAGTTTTCGCATCACACCTGCACCAAGCTTTAAATCCTCTTTTAACGGGCTTCATAGGCATGTACTGCTTTTTGCTGTCTTGTCCTTTAAATTTGATCATACTCTCATCAATTGACTGAGTCTGAGAAACGGTGGCGTTTTCTTTGAACGTGTTGTTCAAAATTGTAAGCATGGGCCTTTTTTTTTGTAGTTTATCATGACCAATATGTTTCCTAGGTAAATGGGTAGTAATGTCGCACACATGTAAATTCTCCAATATTTTTTTAAACCTCTTGCATGTCATTGTTTGGCATATCTCAATATTTCTATAAAATGGATCAGAGCTCCAATACAGTTCTATGTCCGATGCCGGTGATATGCCCATAAGAATAATTAGAGCTAAAAATGCTTTAATTTCATCAACATTGGTAGGTGACCAAAATTTTGACTTTTTTATCGTGGCGTATTTATTAGTGTTTTGAACAATTAGTTCCAAAAGCTCGTTTAGGAACAAATTGTCAAAATATTCACTTGGCAGGGCCTTGTGGTTATATATCTGTGTAGGTTCTAACTGTACATCAAATTTGTGCTCTGTGAAATGAGGAATATCAGTGGTCCATTCCCTCTCGACAGACTGCAATTGGGCGTAGGTAGGCATTGGTGCAGTTTGAGCGGTTTGGTCGGGTTGGGCAATTTGACCAGTATGAACAGTTTGAGGAGTTTGCGGAGTTTGAGCTACTGGTATGTAATGTGGATTCTGACGTGGGTTATCCTCCAAAATATCGAGCAACTCTTGTGTTGACAAACCTTGAATTTCGTCAAGTCTATCGTTGAGATATCTCGTACTGTTGTAGTTTTCGGTCTCCTCGTTTCTCTCCTCGTCTTCCTCGGATGATCCTTCCTCCATTTTCTGCAGGATATCCTCCAATTCAGAGTTGTTGTGAATATACTAAAAAACGGTATAAGTATGTTTTGAGGCCACTATTTTTGTAAGTTTAAACTATTCGAAATAAAATTATTAAAATATATTATTTTACTTACATTCATGGTTCTTGAAGCAGTTCGTAGATACGTAAAACGTTTATTTCATTGACGTACAATGCAAATGACAGTGTCATTGCACGTATATTGACGTATAATATTTACAAGTTTCATCTTCGAATACGAACCTAAATGGCCTGACATACTAAGAATGATTTGACCTGCATGGTTATCACTAATCAACTATCATAACATAATATAACATTTGTATTCTAGTAGGTATAGTTATTTAAGTAGATAATGTAGATACATAATTATATATATAAGACGGCGACATAGCCGACAAATGTCGACCGTACCGTCCCTCAGGATATATTATCGGTAGTTATTCGTCATGATAACTTCGTCCGATTTAAATATACTTACAAAAAATAAATACGTAGGTACCGAGAATACCCTTAAACGAATTAGGTACCTACTCGTATTTTTGATACAGCCTGTATACTTAAAAATAAATAACAAAAACCAAAGAGTCACAAAATCTAATCGGGCCATGGGAAGAATAGTTCCCACACAGGCAAATTCTAGCCAGGCAATGGGATAGAGTCATCCCACATCCTAATTCTGGTCATATCACAAGGACGCAGGAGTATTTAGCAAAATATATGATTATATTACTTTACAATCATTAAAATCATGAAAATAACAAAAAATGGTTCTATATATCTGCTTGTGTTTTTCTTAAATTCAGTAAAGTGTTCGAATTTGTGAAACAAACCACTAACATCACTGGTCAAGTGGGATTAAATGGCTGCTAAAGATATATTATTGGATTTTGAAGCGTGCCATGAATGAAGATCATAAAAAATAATGTTTTCAGTGATTGATATAATGTTTCGTAGGAGATTTGGAGTTAAACCTTGACTATTATAACCGATATAAGATGTGGGTGGAATATATCCCATGGCCTGATCAAGAATATAATAAGACAAAATCTAGTATGACAGTTCATTACTTAGACAGGCGATGGGATAACCGTAACCCACATTTTTATTTCTGGTTTAATAAAGAAAGATCTACGACATTCATAAATACATTTTTTACAAGGCGTTCAATACGGTTGCAACCGCATATAAAGTACGTATTAAGACACGCTGGTTCTTCGGGGCCTGGTAAAGGGTTAAGAGATTCGCCCCAATACCTATGAAATACACGCTGTATAAGCTTTAAAATTATTGTTTTGTTTTTGATAATTGTAACATTGTAAAAACGTAATTAAATAACATTTCATAATATTCAATTTTCTCGAGTTCATAATGTTCTGCGCGGAGTAGTTCGATTTTAAAAGTCCAAATTCATGTCATCAAATCTAATTTTTGTTTTTGTTAGTGTATAATTGACATTTTATTTATAATTGACAAGTATTCTTTATATACTGTATACTTTTTTTGTATGAATTGGCTTATGCTTATGCTGCCAGGGCACTTTGCTAAAATGGAAATAAAATATACTTCTAAACACAGCTAAATAATTGATATGATATATTTATAAATCAATGCTGGCATTGTGGCCTAGGGGACAGAACGAAAAACACAATAATCATTTTCAGGAGATTGTATGTCAGCCGGTTTCGTTATTCGTTACACCTACATACTTGCTCACTTGAAAAACCAAGAAAATGTCTTTGACCTAAATAGAAAATCTATTTAAATTATTCGAGGTGGTTTAGACTTTTTAAATGTAATAAACCTCTTATCATAACCTCAATGCTTGTGCCTGAATCTCAAACAATATCATGCATGTTGTTCTCGACAGCACAAGGCACTAAAAGCGTATTTATATAAGATACCTAAGGAATAAAAAGGTAAAAAAACCTGATGAAAATCTGAAATCTGAATACTCTAAATGATAAAGGGGTAGTAAATGCATTAGCAAACTCGCAATTGGTTTTAATTTGCGCAGTTCTGAATGCTATTTGGGGACGCAATGCGGCAGTAGTTCCGCGTTATATTATGCGGCGCCCAGTATGTCATGTGATACTCGTGCAGTACTGGAGGCCATGCACTTGCTTAGGCCTAAGTGCCAAAATAGAGCGGCGAGCGTATCAGTTTACCTAGACATTAGGAGTTGTTCGACCAGGACTGTGACCTCGTGGTTTGTGAACATCAAGACCTTATGATATACTTTTATGATTATTAATAACGCCTCTTATAAATTATATCAGGAAATAGTATTTTGACGTAATCGATAAATAAAGTCAGCGGTGTAAGAGATTTTTAAATTAAGCCGAAAATTTATGAAGTTTTTTATATTTTTTAGGAACAATCAGGACAAATACTTAGTACAAGAAAAAAAATGTTAGGATGGTTTAGAATATATATATATACACACTGGAAATATTTGTTTCAAGCAAGATGCGAGATAATGTTCAATATAATTAGTTTAACATGTAAACACCTGGTACATCAAGGTTGTTGTGGTAGTAAAACAAGCCCATTTAATAGTTTTTTTTAATTAATAAATGTGGTATAAATTATAAAAACAAAATGCACTGAAAAAAAGAACCATTTTTGAACAGAAGAAAATAGGATGTAATGATTTATGTTATTAATTTAATAGATTTTACTCCAATATGTAAGATTTGGAACATGATTAAAATGTTTAAGAGAGTGCCAAGTCCAATTTAAGATCTTACAAGAATGCATTTATTATCCAGGGGTCATTGGAACTAATGGTAAATTCGACGCGTGGCCTGGAAGACCAGAAACTACCCGGTGCATTGTTTTTTGTTAAATTTGATTATATTTTATTTTTACTATCCCACTTTTAGATAATTTATCAGATAATAGTAATTTAATAGAGACAAGTAACTTAACTAACTACCTTAGCAGCAATAACAACAATGCCAGCTCAAAGTTTTTAATGGAACCATTTACATGGAATTAAATTGTAACTAGCCTATGCTCTAGACGTATTACAAGTCTAGGTTAAAATAACCTTTCTAATATTTTAATTAAAATAATTATAAAGTTTCATAATTCAGTTCAACGTTTGTTCCTTGATATTCTCGATATGTTATGGTTTCACCTAATAACTAACACCAACCGGACCTCTCAACCCTCAAATGATCTACTCCACACCGCGGACTCTCCTATGCAATCAATAAACTGCTTGAATAAATTCTTTGCTAATATAGTTAAAACTTTAGCTTCTAAAATTAGTCCCACTAATAAAGTTGGTCAATCGCATTATCAGGCCTCCTCGTCTCGTTCTCAGTGGAACTTGTGATCCTCGAAGTCAGCGAAGAAGATATAGTAAGAATCGTTAAAAATCTCCGCAGTGACTGTGCAACAGGTTGGGAATCTCTGCTAAAACTATAAACAAAAATCACTATGTTCACTTGTTCCATCGATCACACATATGTAACCTTTCCATAAGAACTGGGAAATTTCTTAGTGCTTTTAAAAACGCTGTAGTCCATCCAATTTATAAAAGCGGAGATAGGACAAACTACAATAGTTACCGACCGATATCAGTTTAACCAGTTTGTCAAAGGTTCTGGAGAGAGTGATGAAGACAGCGCTGGTGGGCTTTCTAGAACGTCGCAAGTTAATCGCAGACGACCAATTCGGCTTCCGGTATGGAAAGTCAACCGAGGATCAAAATCATAGATGTCTGGGAATATTTGTAGGCCTCTTCAAGGCTTTCGACACAGTTTCGATGGCTTTGCTACTCAGTAAATTGGAGTAAATTGGAACTCAGGTACTTAAATCTATTTAAAGATTATCTAAATTATCTTTTGGAAAGTACTCAAGCATAAAAATAAACTCGTATGTCAGCAGTGATGAAACTATATATATATACTATATTTGTTTCAAGGGGTCCCACAGGGCAGTATCCTCGGTCCCACCTTATTCCAGGTATTTGTTAATGAACTGTGCCAACTTTCACTCAAAAACTGCAAAATCATTGCCTATGCAAATGACACAGCTCTGCCGTTTCATAGTCATAGCTGGGCCGAAAATAGAACACATGCAGAATCCGAACTTAAAGTGGTCATACAGTGGCTGGCATCGAATTAAACCTGGAAAAGACAATATACATCCTGTTTTCAATTACCACAAAATTATTACCCCCAGACACTCTCACCATAAAAGACCATATATGCCAATCCCTATCAACCCCTGCACAAAACACCTCAAATAAAATACTTAGGCGTTACCCTCGACTAAAACCTAAACTGGCACACACACGTGGACTCTGATCAATAGTGTCCGAAAACTAATTTTCGTTTTTAAAAAGCTAACCGGTGTAGCAGACTTCAATAATATCTTCAATAATAATATACACTTTATCATTTCTGATTATGTTCTACATACCTATTTGGGAAGCAGCGGGTAAAATAACTCCAGCTAGAGGGAGCTCTGAGAGCCATTTTAAAGATTATGGCTCGAAAACCGTACAGATATTCAACAACCAAACTCTATGCAGAATTCAAATGTCTCACAGTAAGACAAATATATGTCTAGCGTAAACACAATTTTTTGCCACTGTGCACTAGAACGGCAAGTAAGCGTTAAAAAAAGCATGCCCAGTGGAAATACACCGCACAGTATTTGCAAGGCGCCAATTTGAAGCAATGAGTGCCCATATATATATCAAAGCAAATAAAGTACTAAATATATATCCAAAGAATTTATACCAATGTAAAACGATACTCAGCCAGTAGATTTATACTTTATTATCCCATATATTTTTTTTTTAATACTTTACATAGCCCGAGATCTAAATCAAAAGGCTCTATGCAAGGTGCCACTATGTCACCATTACTGTATTATTTATACACTTGTGAAATTTGTAAATATGTACATAAATATAACCATACTAGTAACATAAATATTCTAAGTTCTCTCTAGTAACATAATTTACAGATAGCCTAATAGCACAGCCTAACGAGTATACAGTCGATAAGCTTCTATTCAACCGGATCGTTCATCGCCTCGACTGACGACTTGCGTTCGAGGGTCAGGGTTGTCACTAAAATTGTTGTCAAAACGGATGTTTTATTTTTATTTTGTTCTTACAGATAAATTTGTTGTAAGCGCCATCTTAAGTTTTCGTATATTAAGTAATTGAATTAATTTGAAATGCGATACCTATCTTAGTATTATTTAAAGGCCTATTGATTTTGACTTCAGATTCGTATTAAATGCAGGTAGGTGCATTTACTACGAATCTGAAGTAAAAATCCCAAAAGACTGTCGTTATCTTTTTTTGTTCGAATTTGTTGAAAATCGATATCTGAGAATAACTCAAGATTTAAAAACACAGCCGCCATTTTGAATTTCTTCATTTTTGTTCCGATCATGATGAAAATCAATATCTGAGAATCCAATAGGGGTCTTAACACGACACTAAAGTCAAAATTGCAAAAAACGGCCACCATTTTGAATTTCGTCATGGTGAAAATCGATATTTCAGAATCCGAGAGACCTCTTAACACGACACTTAAGTCAAAATTGCAAAAAACGGCCGCTATCTTGAAATTCGTCCTTTTTGATGCGATCATGTTGAAAATCAATATCTGAGAATCCGAGAAACCTCTTAATAAGACACTAAAGTCAAAATTGCAAAAAACGGCATCTTGGTTTTCGTCATTTTTGATGCGATTATGGTGAAAATCGATATCTAAAAAACCGGGAGACCTCTTAACACGACACTAAAGTCAAAATTGCAAAAATCGACCGCCATCTTGAATTTCGTCATTTTTGATGCTTTTTGGTGACAATGATCCAACTTGTAATAGTAAGTATTGCAGGGAGAATATGAACAGAGTAAGATCGAAGAAATTCTTGGGTGCTATCTATCATTGATCAAAAGCTGACTTTTGAAGAACATATTAAATATATTTCAAGAAATGCTTTCTAAGGTTTAAATGTATGGGGTACAATTATGTCGCACATATTAAAATAGTTTTCATGCCTCAAAATGGAATATTTTGTAGAACAAGGCCATAAAAATTATATCTGGTGCAATGTGCTCAACCCTCATTAAGGCTGTGGAAGTTGAGACAAACATTATGCCTCTTATTCTGAGGCGTCTTTATGTAGCCGGAAGATATTAAAACAATTATATTCAAAAGTCAATATCATCCTTTAGCAACTGGAGACTTCTTTTAGGTGACTCCCCGACGTTGTTCTATATTTTTCTGGAAATTGAAAACATCTCCATTAAAATAAAATTCTGACTGTTCCAAATAACTTGCAAGGTATGTAAGTAAATCTGATGCTGGAGCTGGAACGTGGCCACAGGAACTTGGCAGTTACACAACGCAATATAAATATGAATCTCGGTAATATGTGGTATGTTGTACTAGATACATTTTTATGTCGATCGTTAGTCGATTACATTTGGTCACAGACATAGGGTAAGACATTTTAGTGTCAACTACGAGGAAACGCGTATTGGGCGTTACTATTCAATACTTTTATTATTTCGATGGTAGGCTAGAAAATAACTAAAATAAGATAACACATGATATCAATACTATTTTCAATGACTCAAACTTAAGTGTTCTGGCCACTTGCAAACAAATCTATGATAATACAATATTTCTCTAGTTCTGTTAATGTCAAACTTACTTCCTAATTTGCGATGGAAAAGGAAGTATAATTATGTTTTAAGCACGGCGAAATCCAAGCCATGTATTCTTCTCGGAGATTACAAATATTGCTTTCAAAAACGAAACAATAATGAAACCCTAAACTTTAGATGCAGTGACAAGAACAGTGGGTGCACAGCATCCATAACAACCAATGCTTTAATGACAACGATAATTCGAGAAAGTGAGCATTCAGCCGGTGTTTGAAGGTTCGCTGCAAGAACTAAAAGGTATGCACAACTCGATCCTTTACCGACCTTTTCTTCAAAGAAAGAATCTTTACGCACATCGAAAACGAGTTTTTGGGACAAAAGCACTGAAAATAATAAAGATGTCAAGATTCCAAAAATAATAAGCGAAAATTTCTAAATGTGTAAAAGTGGAGACGAGGACCGAATATTAATTTTCTGCCCTAATCATGCGAAAAGAATAATAAAGAAAACACACATATTCCTCGCGGATGGCACATTCAAGATAGTGCCCAAACCATTTTTATCTGTACACCATACATGTTGTGTGAAATAATGAGTCTGAAAGTAGCCGAACTATAGTACCAATAATAAATAATATAGTAATTATAGAAAAAAAACCCCGAGTCGTCAACTTGACAAGTCAGCTCCTTATTTAATATCTTGTTTTCCCTATATTTTCGATCACGTGGCCCTACAATACTATTTATTGTGTCGCAAATATTCCCCTGTGTGCACACAAGTGTAGGCGTAGTTCACAAGATCTTTTTTGAATAATCAGAAATTATATACATTGGAATAACAACCACAACAAGGATTCTGAGGCGCTGCTAGGCGACGGCGCGCCCTGCACATGCTCCGTCCGAGCGCGCACCATGCGCCGACTCCGGCTGTCTTTACTGACAGACAACGTCTGCCACACCAACTGTCAGCTTTGTTTATCTTCGGGACTGTACATATTTCATGTTTATACTCTCGTTTTGTGTTTTTATAATAATAATTTTAGTTTTAATTGTACTTTTAAGTTTAAATATGAATCACGGAGTGTCACTTCCAGGCGGTAGTGCGTCATCGATTACCGACAACGACGAGTCTTCTCAAAATCTGTTGGAATGCTCTCTGTGCTCCCAACCAAGATACTTCAAAAACCGACACGGCCTTAAAATACACCTAGGCAAAAAACACAAAGCCTTACACGACACGACAAACAACATAAATACTGACCCTCTCACCACAATAAATACGATAGATGACCGATCTCGAAAAGATTTATCAGAAACTTTAAGTTGTCTTAAACATAACATTCGTATTATTAAACGAGTCCAAGGGTATCGGTTGCAGAAAAACTTACTTCTGCTATACAAAATGTTGTATCTGATAATTCTTACCAGGCTTGGGAGCAACTCCTAACCTTCCCCTATCGAACTCTACATATAACCGACCAGAACAAAACGACATCCCTTACAACCAAAATAAAAAATAACTGTCAACATCCACATGGTCTCGATGACCTCCACAAAAGAACCCCAAAACATAATATAACTTTGTATAAAAACATTGAAAACAAAGTAGGGGAAGGTGACATTAGAGGGGCTGCCCGTCTACTTTTTTCAACTGACTGTATTGCCCCAAATAACCAGGATACTATATCAGCCTTAAAAACAAAACACCCTACACCATCAACGAATCAAACTCTTCCCGACCCACCTGATCCATCAACACCTCCACTCACCACCACTACTGATGGGGTCTTTAAATCTATCATGTCCTTCCAGAGCGGCTCCGCTGGTGGGTTAGACGGGCTATTTAACCCCACAACATCTCAAGGACCTACTCGGACATAGTTCAGGCAACGCCGGCGATTTGCTTCTCAAGTCACTGGCAGACCTGAGCAATCTTATGCTTTCAGGAAAAGTACATTCGGAAGTTACGAGCACGCTATACGGCGCTAACTTATGCGCACTACAAAAAAAAGATGGCGGTATTAGGCCCATTGCCGTGGGTACCACCTATCGCCGTCTTGTAGCTAAAATCGCCTGCGTTGCTGCATCCGGCCCTTTGAGTGAATACTTCCAGCCTATTCAATTAGGTTTTGGGTCGAAGGGGGGGTGTGAGGCTGCGGTCCATGCTCTCAGAACACACATCACACAAACGTCAAGTAAGGTCTTGCTGAAGGTAGATGTTCAAAATGCCTTCAACAGTGTCGACAGAGCGGCTCTCCTAGCACAAACACGTGCAAAAATTCCACACATATACAACTTTATCTGGCAGTGTTACAGCAACCCTTCAAATTTGTTTTTTAAAGAAAGTCACCTCTCCTCAGCTGCAGGCTGCCAACAAGGCGATCCGCTTGGGCCGGCTCTTTTCAGCTTAGTAATTCACCCCATCATTTCAAATCTAAATTCTAAATTTAATGTCTGGTATTTAGACGACGGCACTCTGGGAGGTGAAGTAAGCGAAGTTCTAGAGGACCTTCGCGTTTTAATTGAAGAATTTCGCGGTATCGGACTAGAACTGAACTCTTCTAAATGCGAACTTTTCTTTTTCGATACATGTTTAGATAAAGAACACGTAACATCTAAATTCCGTCATCTTGCTCCAAATATTAAAATTACAGAGAAAAGCTCTCTTCAGCTCCTAGGGGCACCTGTTTTGGACGAATCTTTTCCCGATTTTTTAGACAGCAAAATTAAAAACCTCAGCGAAATTTCAGATCGCATGTCCAAAATAAATGCTCATGTGGCTTACACCATAGTTCGATATTGCCTATTCGTACCCAAATTTACTTACGCCTTAAGATGCAGTCATTTCTGGAAATTTCCCACTCTTTTAGAAAAAATTGACAAAATTATTCAAAATCTTTTAACAACAGTCATGAATGTAAATCTGGACGACCGCTCATGGACTCAGGCTTCCCTGCCAATTAGACATGGTGGCCTGGGAATCAGAAAAGTTTCCAGCGTTTCACTCCCCGCATATCTGTCCTCAATACATAGTTCACTGGGACTCATGTCCAAAATTCTCAAATCTCCAATTGACCAAATGAGCATACCTTTAATCTCAGAGGCCAGAAATGCGTGGAGCGATGCCTGCCCAAGCACCACCCTGCCCGAAAACCCTAGTTCACAGCGTCATTGGGATGAGCCGCTTTGTAGGCTGGTACGGAATAACCTGTATCAAACCGCAACCAGCCTTCCGGAGCGTGCTCGCCTCCTTGCCGCTTGTGAATGGGAATCCGGGCAGTGGCTTCAAGCTCTGCCGTCCATATCCACAGGAACACTGTTAGACAACTCTACATTTCGGATCTCCGTCGCTCTTCGTCTGGGAGTAGCCTGTGTTGCCCCACATCGCTGTCGCTGTGGTGACCATGTCAATCCATTAATTAGGTCACCATGGATTATCCTGCGGCAGAAGCGCAGGGCGTGCCCTTCGCCATGGTAGCCTGAACGATATCATCCGTCGGGCCTTAGCCAGCGCGGGAGCGCCGGGCGTTTTGGAACCACCTTGCCTCGTCCGCAATGACGGTAAAAGACCCGACGGTATGACTCTCGTGCCATGGAGCATGGGACGGCCGCTGGTTTGGGACGCGACATGTGCCGATACTCTGGCACTGTCCCATGTCCATGGCACGGCAGTCAAGGCTGGTTCGGCTGCCAACTCTGCCGAGTTCTTCAAGCGGCGCAAATATGCAACCATAAACAGTGGTTGCATATTTGAGCCTTTTGGGGTTGAAACCCTGGGACCATGGGGGGAAAGCGCCCACAGGGTTTTTAAAGAATGTAGCCGTAGGTTAGTCGAGTTGACGCGTGACCAGAGGGCTGGGTCGTATCTCGCTCAGCGGATCAGCATTGCGATCCAACGGGGCAATGCTGCCAGCCTTCTGGGCACGCTGCCAGCAGACGGCGATTTGGGGCAAATTTTTTATTTATAGTTCTTAATTTTTATTTTCTTCATTTTAAGCTTTTAATTCTTATTTTAGGTTTAGTTTTATGTTTCTTATTATAATGTCTTTATTTACAATAATCACAGAATAAAATTAAAAAAAAAAGACAAAAAAAAAAAAATATATAGTAATAATAATAGATTAAATGAAAAATTGTCCAAAAAGCCAAATATTCATCATAATTTAATTACTTTAAAAAAAGAGGCGAGGCATAATGATATTGCTATTAAATAGGCCCTAGCTCACAAAGAAAAGAAACGATTTTGAAAAGTGGACTTAGAGTTCAATCGTCATATAAAACAACTAGCTTGTGCCCGCGACTTCGGACGCGCAGAAGCACCCAATAATATTATAATCATTTTCAATCGGATTTCGAAGTCGCTGCGTAAATAACAGGATGTGTCTTTCGTTTTATGAAAGCCGTTTGGACCATGTTATATTATTCTCTTTTTGACCTGAATTGAATTGAATTTGAATGAATTTCAAAAAACGCTGAAATAACTTTTCTTGTATTCAAATAATGGGTGTTTACACAAAATTTCACGTCTCTAGCTTTAAAATTTACACAATCCCCATACAACCTTTCAACCCCTTTTTTACCCCTTTAATGGTAGAATCTAGGTTAAGCGGTTTGGGCTGGGCGTTGATCAGTCAGTCAGTCAGGACTTTCGCGTTTATATAAAGGTTGAACACGCCAAAACGTGGGACATAATAGTAGTTTATGTATCTGTGCATAATGAAGGGCATTACAACAAGAGTGTGGGTTTAAATAATATCACACGATTGTTGTAATGCCTAATTATGAATAGTTACATACATTACTTTATATTTAATTACAATTACAATATTTAAATATATAATTACAAAATCAATTTTACAGTCGCCCATGGGCAACCGCAACACCAGAGGAGTCACAAGCGCGTTGCCGGCCTTTAAGGGGGGTTGGAGCTCTGGGAACCATACTCACCATCAGGAACACAACTCTAAATACATGTATTAAACATTTTTAATTTATTTTTAAATAAACTAATCTTTCATCATTACTAAGAAATTTTCGTTATCTTTTTAGCACAAAGCATTCATAAACCAATTAAAAACAAAATATAAACTCGTTTATTCCCACCAAAGGGGATACCGTGTTCGTGATAAATGATCAGGTTTAGATTTTTTGCAGTAAACTAGTGTAGCTACAATAAATGTATACAACATTTAAATATTTCACAATTAGTCCTATTTATTTTTAGAGATATACGAGTATGTCTGGTAATATATTACTAATTTTTTTCCAAGTTATTGGGCGTTAGACTTCTTCTGTAGTTGAAAATCCATTTTAAGAAAGAAAAAGACTTTTCTACTTCGACAGATGTAATGGGCAAAAATTTACATTTTGCGTAATTATGTACTGTATTCTTATTTACATCATCTGTAATTTCGACACTTTTGCCATCCAACAAACTTTGTAAAATTTGTATAGTTGTGAACCCAGGATTTTTATGCAATACATTCCTCATTTTTAAATAAATGAGTTTGCCTGTTTGATGCAAACGTAATAATGAAAGTTTTTTGTAACCTCGAGTATTACATCTAAGGATTCTTTTAAACAAAGGTTTGGATCCTCTAGCTTTGTTATTGAAATAGATAAAATTCTAAAATTATTATCGATGAAATTGATTTCGTTTATCAGATTTGCATCAGAGAACAATCTTTGTGCCTTAGCTATAGCAGCAGCTTCAGAGGATTTCAATTTAGAAATAATATTCTTAACCTTATGGAAATGATCTTTATAATAGCTGACAGCTTCTATCCACGTGCCCCATCTCGTGATGATAGGTTCAGGAGGAAGAGGTGTGTTAGGATATTCTTGTTTAAACATGTCTATTCTTTTAGGGGCTTTTTTAAAAACTTTTTTAACAAAATTTATTAAACTGTTTACCTTCGGATAAGCTTGTCTCACGGGTTCAGCTACCCTATTTAGGCCATGAGCTAGACATGTCAAATGAGTCATATTTGGGTAGATTTTCTTCAAATTTTTACCCGATGTTACCACGTATGACCCCGCGTCAGTCACGAAAAATAACAACTTATAACAATTTTGTTCATAGTTAAGGCCCCATAACTCGCGAGTTATGAATATATTGTTAGTTGAGTCTAATTTCCTTGAAGCAAAGATATGGGGTTTAGATAAATAATTCTTTAAAGCACCAACTATTACATGAGCTACTTTTTTACCCATTGTATCTGTAGTCTCATCAATGCTCAAATATATATATTCGTTAGACAGTTCTTCTTTTATAGAATCTTTTTTCTCATTAAATAATATAGGCAAGTAATTATTGCGTAAAGTCGCCATACTTTTTATTGAGACAATTGTCCATGAAACTTCTGAAGTTTGGATTTTCCAATTTAGTCCAAGGTATGTTGCAACTGATGAAAAACTTTACCAGATCTCGGTTAAAGTTAAATTGATCTTCATTTGTTTTTTTGTGAGTAGAGGTTTTCAAAAGTCTCTCAAAACAAAATTTAGTTGGAGTCAAAATTGAGTTGCAAGATATACAATATACTTTTCTCAAACATGCAATGAAATGTCTTCGTTACGTGCGTCATAATAGGCTTCGAAGTATTACGTTTAGGGCGGATCAACTCCAGAGGACAGGTAACGAATTTTATATAAAATTGAAGGCCTAGGCCGGGAAGTAATTTTTTTTTAACTTTTATGTATACCTGGCGTCTGTGTTCATGAAGCCTGTTCAAACAGATGAATTATATTTTTTTATCATTTTTAGTGAATAAATGATTAGCGGGCTAAAAAATAATCTCGCGTATTTCAGGCGAAATGGTATGAAGAGATTTATTTTATGTATCATAAAAATGAATATTCATATCATCAGGTTATTACATTATTATATTTATTATTCATGCTCTCAATTTTAAAATTGTATTGGCAACACCAAACACTACTCCACGCATGCGCGTTTTTGAGTCAACCAATCACAGGACAGTTTTACTTGTTTTAATAATGGCGGAATGGAAAAGTTTCTCGGCGTGTAAAAATCTGTTTATTAAGACTAAATAGTGGTAAATGGTGTGATTCAATGCTTTTGTGACTTAGATATAGTGTTACGGGTGTATAAAAATTGAATAATCTAACCGGGCCCGGTTTTATGTATCTATATTTTGTTATTGTGTACCGCCAAAGGCAGATGCCGTAGCGCCATCATTTAAAAGGTAAGTGGATTCTGTTTTGGTGGTTTTTTAAATGTTGTATATAGTAATTATAGCCAGACTATTTATGATAGTCATTAATTATTACATCGAAGGCAAAAATACTACAAAGCGGGATTGGAGGGAAAATTAAAAAACTTTTGTTGTGAAGCTGTTTTGTTCAGTGGTATTTTTTTATTTATTTAATTGCATTAGCCGTGAAAGGGTCTTGAAGGCTGCGTATACTATCCGGCCTCTCTTCGGTCGGCCGTCTATACAACTCAGCCTTCAACCCCCTGTTTCCCGGCGGCTGCAGTAATGTACTATTATTGTCCTGGTTTACAAGTATTGGAATGTCCTTTATTAAATAATCAATATGAGTAGGACATGCGTTGTTGATTTTCTCTTGATGGCATTTCGACTCCATGTGCTTTTTAATATTCCAACATCTGGAAATGATGTGTATTCTGCAAATTGTGCAGTAAAGGGTCTAGCCGCAATCCTATAGTGAAACTGCCCCTGGCTGAAATGTATACCTTTCTTAGAAGCGTTAATTGGTCTTATTATAAGATATCATTTTACAATATTTCAAGCCTGGAATCCCCTTGGTTTGGATAAAAATAAAAAAAAATAAAAAATATTTTTTTATTTTTCTAAGCTAAACTAATAGTTAGATTTCTTTGAAATTCGGATTATACACGGCCCTAATAGCAATACATTTTCAAAAAAAAAATCAAGATTCTAACTTATTTACAAACCCCAAAAAAAAATTTTTTTTGTTTTCACTTTTTATTTTTTTTTATTTACAAGAGGGCGACAACCTCAATTTTTTGGTATTTAATGCACAATATAATATTGTATAAAATATATATTTTTCATAAAAATCCATTTGTGGAAACAAGGTAAAAATGTCTTACTAATGCAGGCCTAAAGCAGGCAATTTCGTCTTACGACCATTAGAAGGTAATAGTAATATAAATATTTGGAGGCAATCTTACGCAAATTAAGCTAGTCCTAGGCTAAGCAAAGCTTGTATTATGAAAAATACTTACATGCATAAATTAAATACATAAAAAACATACAAGACCAAAGAACACATAGCCATACTCATGACACAAAAGTTTATCTTGGCCAGAATTTTTCTACATTTGAATTGCGAACATATTTGGAATTTGAATTTCGAACACGCGTTCCAATAACGCTGTGTTATTTTTAAACACATTTATGCCCGGCTGCTCATGGCCTGGCATCTAGACCACAGCTCTTAATTAAAAAAAAAGCTAGAAACTGGCGGGAACCGTAAAAGATTTTCAACGTTTAGTACCGATCAGTTAAAAGTATACCTGAGTAATGGATAAAACTAATGCGATACGCCAGTTAGTTATTTAAGAAACGTATTAAGAGTTTATTCGTTAATTCGTATAAAGTAATTGAGGCCCGACTAACACAATATGTACAAAAGTATATTGAAAATGAGCATTCGCAGACCCTAATAGAAATCGTAAGTTTCTTGAAGTTTTTTGATATTTTACTTGCCTGAAGTTTTCTGTTAATATGCAAGAAGTTAGTAACCTAATTATTACTTTATTTTATTTTATTATTTTATTTAAACATTATAATAGTAAAGGAAATACTGACTTAAGTAGTGAGATAGATGCTTAATTCTCTTAATATTATCGTTACTCTCAAACAATTTCCCTGCACAATTAATGCAGTATAAAGTATTTAAAATTACTATATCACTTCCGTCATATTGCGAATCACTCCCACACCGCAAGCATCTTTCTAGAATAAAAATTCCTTCATCTGCTAGCAACACGTTTTCATAGGGTAATGCGTCATGGTACAGTGCAACTAAAATGCATCTCGGTATGTTGATTTGGGCAAAGATTACAGCCTTTACCGTTTCGGCCTACAAAATAACGTACGTTTATACGTTTCTTAAATAACTGGCGTATCGCATTAGTTTTATCCATTACTCAGGTATACTTTTAACTAATCGGTACTAAACGTTGAAAATCTTTTACGGTTCCCGCCAGTTTCTAGCTTTTTTTAAAATTAAGAGCTGTGGTCTAGATGCCAGGCCATCAGCAGCCGGGCATAAATGTGTTTAAAAATAACACAGCGTTATTGGAACGCGTGTTCGAAATTCAAATTCCAAATATGTTCGCAATTCAAATGTAGAAAAATTCTGGCCAAGATAAACTTTTGTGTCATGAGTATGGCTATGTGTTCTTTGGTCTTGTATGTTTTTTATGTATTTAATTTATGCATGTAAGTATTTTTCATAATACAAGCTTTGCTTAGCCTAGGACTAGCTTAATTTGCGTAAGATTGTCTCCAAATATTTATATTACTATTACCTTCTAATGATCGTAAGACGAAAGGCCTGCATTGGTAAGACATTTTTACCTTGTTGCCACAAATGGATTTTTATGAAAAATATATATTTTATACAATATTATATTGTGCATTAAATACCAAAAAATTGAGGTTGTCGCCCTCTTGTAAATAAAAAAAAATAAAAAATGAAAACAAAAAAAAAATTTTTTTGGGGTTTGTAAATAAGTTAGAACCTTGATTTTTTTTTTGAAAATGTATTGCTATTAGGGCTGTGTATAATCCGAATTTCAAAGAAATCTAACTATTAGTTTAGCTTAAAAAAATTAAAAAAGATTTTTTATTTTTTTTTATTTTTATCCAAACCAAGGGGATTCCAGGCTTGAAATATTGTAAAATGATATCTTATAATAAGACCAATTAACGCTTCTAAGAAAGGTATACATTTCAGCCAGGGGCAGTTTCACTATAGGATTGCGGCTAGACCCTTTATTTATTAGTTTTTTGGAGTTTAGGGTGTTCTGCAAGAAGTGACTCCATTTTCTATTGTATAAAATATTTTAGACGAATATACTCGTAAACACAGCTAAATAATCGAAGAAATTGTTGTAATATGACATTGACTATCTATTGAAGTAAATAATTTATTATCAGTATAAGTGGCCAGTATTAATCTCTATTGAAAAGGTTTATCCCGAGAGTGTTCATGCACTGCCCTGCAATTAAAAACATAAGAAAAGTAATCGCAACCATAGTATTTTTGTTGTACTAATAACGATCTATATTTTTAATGTCAATGATTATCATAGATCCCAAAAAAAGTTAAACTGTATACAAATAAATGGTACTTGTACATAAAAAAATGTATAGAAAAATCGAGTATCGATATCGACATTACAAATATGATTACCCATCCCTCAGAACTTGGCAGCTACCACTTTGCACCTCCGATAGCGGGGTCTGATTATGGCTGTGGTCTTCTGTATGGAGGAGGTACTTCCCCAGTTGGGCTTCTCCAGACTCAAGCGTGATGAGACTTCGCTGTGCCCTACCTCTAATATAAATACATTAAGTACATAGTTATAAATACAGTTGACATTGGTACAAAAAGTATAAAGTACTCGCCAAGACGAATCCAACTAGTCCAAACTCGAGGGATTGCATCGTGAAACTACAGAGTTCATAGGAACTCTGCAAGTATCAAATCAGCTCAATGTCATCATAATATTGTATTGTCGATATACGAATGTATGCAAAATTTCATCTCAATCGGTTGAAGATTTCTATTTCAACATTAAGTTGCAAGATTCCACCACACATATAGGTCGATTCACGAGAGTTGGCACGAATTAATTGACCGAAATTAATGTCACGTCACTAATTATATGAGTGGATATAGTTATTTGTGCAACAAGAGAGGAAAGGAGGTGTGTGAGGAGTGTTTATTCATACCGACTCAAAAACATTTTTTATATTGACTCAAAAACACGAGATGTAAAATAACTTTACTCTCGTGTGACACATACAACTTTTCACCTACACACATTAAACATATTAAAGGTTAAATTAGTTTCAGTCAAAAATGTCACTTTTAAACACCAGGGGTTTATCTTGTGTATTTTAGGAGTTGCTTTTGCTCCAGCGTCAGATCAGATCAGTGGTACCATAATATTACATTGTAACCGAACTTATATAATGTGTGCAAAATTTCAGCTCAATCGGTTAAAGATGTCTGTTTCTAAATTGAGTTGCAAGATTCCACCCGGACAAATATACATACATATTTAAGTTAAATAAAATCTTGTAAAAAAATTTACATCAAGTAAAGTAAACACATTCATTTAAGTGTTTTATGTGCAACTGCGCTGGCTTACCTTATTATTAAATATTTTGTTTAAATATTTTTCATTTTAAAAATATGTACATTTGAAAATTATAATGTTTTATTAATTTGTGAGTTTCCGAACGTGTTAAAGAGATAGCGATATAAGTTCAAATAATGTATTTCGAATTTGTAATATACCCCGAAAATTGAAGTGGCAGTTTATGGCGGTCACTAAATCAAATAAATAAATATTTCGGGACAATCACATACAAATCGACCTAGTCCTACGGTAAGCTCTGTACCCTTACCATGAGTTGTGACATTGAGGTTTTCGATAACGTGTATCGAGTTTACTATCTGTGCATCTCGTTCGCACTAAAATAGTACAAGTAAGGCTTGTATTGTAGGTACTAGATGACGATATTTATAATAGATAGATACATATAAATACTTAAATACATAGAAAACACCCATGACTCAGGAACAAATATCTGTGATCATCACACAAATGAATGGCCTGATTGGGATTCGAACCAAGAACCACCGGCTTCATAGGCAGGGTCACTGCCTACTAGGCCAGAGGTCGTTAATTAAAAAACTACTTTGTCTCACTCCCTGGAGTGACGAAAGTAGCAACTTTTGAGTAAAGTGCCTCGAGCTGCTGAGGTGAAAACGCACAATTTATTTTTCACCTCACTCGCTCGGAAAACCTTAGTTTATAGCGCGAAATCTGCGTGGAAAAGCCTATTTAATCCGCTAGCGTGCAAAAGTCATTCGAATTTCGAAGCCGATGATTGTAATCCTCTGTGGTGCATGTAACTTTTTTTTAAGTATAAACTCCTTCAACGCGTAACTGGCGCGCTACCGCGAAAAACGATATTCGTAAGTTTCGGACAATTGTCTCTGTCACTTTCATTGGAGTAAAAGAGAAAGATGCTTGCAATATACGAACTTCGATGTTCGCAGTACCGCGGTGAGTTCATAATAACCATAGATAATAACCAATCAGAAACATGTTTTTGATTACAGATTTTTAACTTTTTTATTTTTACCTACACTTTATTTTATGTCAAATAGGTTTTATTATACAGTAGGTGCCTATTTGTAATCTTGTTTTATTTTTTTAAGGTAAGGTTTTTGTTAGTATTTCAGTTTAATTAACATATTTTAACTAATGAATCCATTAAATAGAACACGATTTCAATGTTTATTTGATAAAGAAATTGAAATATAGTATTGTAATTTCTGAACGCAACCGAAAAAATTTTTTTTTTAAGTTTTAAGTTATCACAATTCACGTAAATTGTTCGAATTTTTCCTGTGCTAAGCTCTTTGAACTCAACGTTTGAACTATAAAAATGAATGATTCTAGTAGCGATGCCGATATGATTGCCCTGAAAAATCACGCGATAAGTTTTGTTTTCTTGTTTTACTTGCCGCTCGAATTCTCCTCGCTGTAGTGAGGTGAAAAGATGTATGTTCCGCATGGCTGCAAAATTATTTGGCGTCTCTTGTCTTGAATGCCTCGCTACGCTCAGGAATCTATATTTGAACCATTCGCTTAGCTCATTAACACTAGCGCCAAATAACCACCTTGCAGCCTTGCATAACAAATAACAATTTGTGATTTATTTTCAATGTCACGAATCGAAAGGTGATGGCGTGTTCGAATTGTAAAAAATCTATAACGGATTAGACTGAGATCAAAAGAGTGTTTAATTTATCTTCACCTCACTAGCTTGGAAATAACTGTTTTGTTCTTTAAGCAGTTCTTTAAACAGATAGCAATTTAATTCACAAGAGTGCAAAGTATTTACATAAAAAATGTTTATTACTAATCGAATGTTTTTCGTGAAGGTGTCATACTATGGCGGGTATGCTAGATTCTCTTAAATACAATTATCTTAATTACTTTTTGCATGAACCTGTATTTAATAATTATGTTATGCCCACATCGACAATCATTCACTAGTTCAATTCATTCGTGACAACTCTCGTAAATCGACCTGTATTTATCATTGCAAGTTAAATAATACACTCACCGGCACGGAACATAAGAAATATGTATCAAACTTTTTTATTTGAGATTGCTGGCTGGTTATACTAGCCATATATTTTAGAATGAATAATTTAAATATAAAATGATGTTTGATCGTCCCTTTTTTTGCAATTGTTTCAATTAAATTCCGTTTTTTGATTATCAGAACATTTTGCTCATTACAGTTGAAGGCGATTATTTTTTTTCTTAAGGCATTTTTTTTGTAACTGTTACAAGTAATTAGGACACTTTTGAAATTAAAGAGCGCATTAATTCAGATTTAACACAGGCTGAGATTACCAGGGCACTCAAAATGAGAAGAAACAATCACACCTATCGAATGATCTCCGGCATACTTGGTAGACATTTATCAACCATACATCGCAGTATAAATCGTGAAATAGAAGAGCAGGACAAGGATGAAAAAACCGGCCAAGAGGGTGTTGGGCCACGCTCAGTGTAGGGTTCCGTAGTTTTTCGTCCGTCACAGTAAGTGTTCCCACTTAAGAGTTAAAAATGGGCTATTTGATACATTATTGTTGACATATTAATATTAAGTACAGAACCCTAAAACGGGCCCACAAAGGACGGTGACAACTAAAGAAAGAATTATAGGTCCCAACTATACATGGAAAATTCGAAAAAATGTTGTCCATTTCAGTCTCTCCACGAGTAGTAAGAAGGGGTTGTAACATGGAGTGATTACCAGCCAGCGTCATTTGCAGTCAGTCAGTTAGTTTCAACCTAATGTATGGGCATGGGGACTGCATGCTCCGACCCCATTAAATCAGAAAGAATCTTAAAACCGCCATGTAGGATATGAGCGTTCCACCTACAGCGACATCTATCAACAAACTGAGTATACTATGCGCGCGAGCTTAAAGTACAGAGGTTCTAGTGTCAAGTTTCTTTTGACGTAAAAAATGTCTCGAATGCGTAAGTGATACTGATATAATATGGGTAACTCTAACGCGATGGTGACATTTCGTTACGTTAAAAACATACACTCAGGGCTCAGATGTAGTAAATAATCCTTTCCTATCGTATTTTCTCGGAAATGTTTGTATTTGTCTTACTACTTCACTCACACTCAGATGGGTACTGAGTGAGTGTGAGTGAAGTAGTAAGACAACGCAGGGGACGGTCGCATTGGGCGATGAATATTAGTGCAGATTCTTATTTACGATTAAAACTAAACGCGGAATTATACATAAAACGGCGGCGCTACGCGGTAGCGGTACCGCGAACATCGAAGTGCGTATGTTTCGAACATCTTTCTCTTTTATTCCAAATAAGGTATCGCAAGGAATTTTTAATATATCTATGAGGTGTCGTAAACCATATTCGTAAATTTCGGACGATTGTCTCTGTCACTCTCTTAACGCCTTAATTGGAGTAAAAGAGAAATACTCGACATATACGAACTTCGATTTACCAAAAACTCGTAAGATGTATGAAATCCTGCGGCGCTTACATACTTTCTCACCGTTCAAACCTTTCCTGAGCTATTACAAATATTTCAAGACCAAAATTAGCCAAATCGGTAAAGCCGTTCTCAAGTTATAGCGTGACCAAGAGAAATAGGGGTTCATTTATATATATATAGATTTTTTTCAAAAACTATTGAACCTATCAAGTTCAAAATAATTTTCCTAGAAAGTTTATGTAAAGTTCTACTTTTGAGATTTTTTTTCATATTTTTTAAACTTGTGGTTCAAAAGTTAGAGGGTTGGGGGGGGCGCACTCTTTTTTACTTCTGGAGCGAGTATTTCCGAAAATATTTACATTATCCAAAAATGATGTTAGTAAACTCCTATTAATTTTTAAATACCTATCCAACGATATCACACGTTAGGATTAGAAAATGGGGGGGGTACCCTAAGAAAACATTTTTTTCCACTTTTTATTTTTGCACTTTGTGAGCGTGATTGATATACATATTACTACCAAATTTCAGCTCTCTAGTGCTAACGGTCACTGAGATTATCCGCGGACGGACGGACGGACGGACGGACGGACGGACGGGCGGACGGGCGGACAGACATGGCGAAACTATAAGGGTTCCTAGTTGACTACGGAACCCTAAAAAGGTGTACATCAAGGATGACAGATTTCGTCAACTTCGCGTGCGAGAAACCCTCGATTGACTGTGGTCGAAGCTCGGAATCAACTTCAAGAAGTTCGGGGAGTAGCTGTAAGCAAGCGCAGCGGAGAAGATTTAAAGAAGCTGCACTTGAATATGGCAAAGAATATGGCGACGTAAAGGAGAGCGATATGATATAATATAACCAAGCCAATTTTGAAACAACTGTAGCATACGGTGGAGGGGCAATCATGGTTTGGGGTGGAATTTGATTTGGAGCTCGCACGGACTTGGTGGTAATCGATGGTGGCAGTTTGACAGTAGATCGGTCCATAACGGAAATCTTAGAAGAAAATGTGGTACCATTTGTCCCGGATATTGGTGAAGGATTCATCTTAATGCAAGACAATGCTCGGCTGCATACTGCTCGACGGACTGAAGTCTACCTGGACGACGTGAATATTCACGTAATGGACTGACCAGCGAGGTCGCCAGACATGAACCCGATAGAACATGTATGGGACGTACTGAAACGTGGGGTAAGATCGAGAACTGTAGCTGGTAACTCCTGACCATTTGGATGAACACTGCGAAGAACCGTAACGGAAGAATGACAGAGGGATTCCCCAGGAAACGATAGACAATATCATTCTTAGCATGCCTAGACGGTTAGAAACTGATAAGAGCTCGTGGAGGAAACACGCGTTATTAATTTGTTTTGTCTGTTTGTTTTTTTGTTTTTTAATAAACATTGATTTTATCAAGGTGCAGTGTAACCGTTCAAAAATGTGCTTTTTTTTATGAACTGTAAATTTATTTCCAATTAAGAAGTCAGTAATTAGGTGTAAGAAAATATTGTATTGTTCGTTTTATAAAATAAAATGGTTTCCTTAATTTTTTTGATATTTTTTTTACGTTCCCCTAAATTTGCCGGTGAGTGTAGCTTGTAAAAGATTAATTAAGAATTTGCTGAATATAGTATGAGAAATTTTCAGAAACTGACATACTCCGAATTGGATATAATAAGAACACGATCTACTCAGAAACTGACACAATGGGAATATGCCTAGTATAGAATGAGGCGATTTCAAAAACTGACGTACCCTGAATTGGATCAAATAAGAATACGATCTACCCAGTGACTAGATGAGAATATGCCTAACATAGAATGTGAAATTTAGAGAACCTGACGTACTCCGAATTCGATCTAATAAGAACACGATCTTCTCAGAAGTTGACTAAATAAGAATCTGAAACAGTCAGAATTAAGCCTACTCCGAATTTGGTAACCTCCGCCCAAATCCTATATAAGCATTATTCAACCAATTATTATACTTGATTCTGTTGCTAATATCACAAACATGTTACAGTTTCTATCTGAAAATAATTACTATACTATAAGTAAAGGCATATGTTATGTGTGTTGTTCTGTTTATGACCCTCAATGTAAATATTCTCAGAGTTTTCTTCAGCAGTATATCAAGCTCTTTTGCGAATTGGCGGTGTAAATAATTGTAATTATTTTTTTAATCCTAACTGATTCTTTAAGATTAGTTCAAGGCTTGAAAAATCTGAAAATTTATTATGCAATTAAAGACTTGTTATTTAAATGTCACAGTAGAGGAACAGAAGTCTCTTTTATGTGGGTTCCCTCTCACAAAGGAATTACTGTCAATGTGAGATAACATTGCCTTCAAGGGTGTTAATGCGCTTGATGTTAGCGAGGCTATGCATGTATGTTCTAACGTCCGATTACCTGAATTGTGTAAAATATCTGTAAGAATGTTATGGGAGCAAATATGGAAGAAAGTTCAATAGACAAGGAATGGTATGTTTACATGTGCGTTACATACAAGAAAATCTTCCTACCAGACCATGGTATGATTATTAAACATCGGTATCAACGTTGACATTCCGTGGCAATGAACGGCTGGCAGAAAAATAACTACAAAAAAATCACTTAGTATGACCAGTAATCACTAGTCCCATCTGGAGCTCCGATCAAAACATCTTCCATTTTTTTTTCCCACGGAACCCGATGTTTCATCAACACTGAGGTCAGTCATTTCATTTTGTAACTTCTCTTTAATGTCATTTCATTCATACAATTCAAGTAAGCATTTTACACGTAAATTTGGTTCACTCGGCACAGTATATCGTTTCCATAATTATGATTTAAGAGGTTTTCTAAAGAATTCTAAATTTAGGATTGTCTAATTTTGACATCTCATTCGAACAAATCATAAATTCTGTTGAATCTTTATTAAATTTTTCTTATGCAGTAATTTTATGAATTTTGTTGTGTAAATATGTTTTTAAATGGCGGTCGGCTAGTTGTGTTTTGATGAACTATCATCGTTGAAGATAAATTTACCACATATTATTTCGCATGACAATTAATAGGCATCGGAGTTTTTGTCGCATGATAGTCGACATTTGCCATAAATTTTATTCATATTCATACTCATTTATTTAATTTATCTTAAAATGCCTCTATAGCGGTCGGTCGTGTATAAATATCTTAGTCAAGTTATATATTTTAAAAAATCTATTAGATTATAAATTCATAACTTGGACCTGGGTATGTCCTTAAACTACGTCCGACAATGAGTGGTAGGGCTCAGCGAAATACCATCACGCTTGAATCTGGAGAAGCCCAACTGGGGAAGTACCTCCTTACGGAAGACCACAGCTATAAAAGCACTGCAGGTATGTAGTGTTGTGTTCCTGATGTTGAGTAAGGGTCCCAGAGCTCCAACCCCCCTTAGAGGTCGGCAACGCGCTTGTGACTCCCCTGGTGTTGCGGGTGCCCATGGGCGACGGTAATTGCTTACCATCAGGCAATCCGTCTGCTCGTTTGCCACCTTATGTCATAAAAAACTATTTTAACATACAACTAGGTATACAAACTACATCGCTGCGAAACACCTAATGTTATGTAGGTACTGACCGCTAATAAAATTGATTAGTATTTGTCACGTGTCAATCAGTGGTGGTGGCAAGTGGTAGTTATTTATATCTGGAAGTGGTAAATACGTTGTAGAATACTTCATAATTAGTTATTATGCCTAACCCAGAAATAGCTGCAATTTTGGCATGGATATAGACATACAACGATTTACAATATGACTATGAAAAATCTGCTATAGTGTGCTTGAGTTGTGAAATACAACTAACCCAATTGAAACACACATTTGTTATAAAATATATCACCAGTATTCTTCATCAACGGAAATCCACTGGAACTTCAAGCTTTATCCAGACTGGATAGAAGACCACGATGAACTAAAATATGATCCCGACCGGTCCGTTATACCATGTACTGTTTGTGATTTTTCTATCACTAAGCTCAAAAAAGACAATGTCACGAAACATATAAATAGTGCTCAGCATAAAAAAAAAATCTGGATATGCCAGTGACTTCTATATAGACCTTTGTTTATTTCTTATCAATTGTAACATTCCTTGGAATAGATTCAATAATCCTAACTTTCGTAAATTTAAGGTAAATCATATTTGCTGTAATTACTCAAATAAAAATATACCAGAAGAATCTCTTTTAAGAAAATATCATCTGCAAAAAAATTATACCCTACATTTTATACCCTAATTTATACACTAAAATTTATTTATATTTAATAAAAAACTTATAGTTCCGATTAACCGCCGTTGAGTGCTGTGATTGGCTGTTGTGAAGTGTTTTTGAAATCAAAAATATGTATACTTTTTTGCCCGAGGGACTAAAATACGATTTTTGCCCCGCTCTGCAGGTCTAATATGAAGCACTTTTAGAGCATGAGAAGTGAAAATAACATTTTCACTTCTCATGCTCTAAAAGTGCTTATCAGCCAATCACAGCACTCATCGGGGGTTAATCGGAACTATAAGTTTTTTATTGGTACGTATACTGTGGTAATTATTTGAGTATATATGAGAAACTTCGTATTTGGTATCAACCAATTAGATTTCAGATATATTAAAATTCACCAATCAGAGAACGTAATTCATGTTTCAAGCCATAAGGTATTTTATAGTTCCTACTTTACAATTATTAAAAGACAATATTTAGGCCGTGGAAACAACCACAAACTTTTTTTAATTGACTTTGGAAACCCCTAAACAGCCACTCCCGGTGTTTATGAACGAACGATTATTGCTATTGAAAATAACCTCCAAAACTCAAAATGACAATTGTACAAAAATATTAAGAAAATCGATTTATTTTCTTGATATACATGTATATTTAATATTTATTATCCATACCAATTAGCTTCATAATAGTTGTATAGTTAAAATGTTGGCTAAATATGCAAATGTGACCGTCCATAAGAAAAGGTCCCTTATGGCAGTTTCTAGTTACGGAGATATTGGCGTTTTTGTAAAACACTTCAAAATTATCATTTTTTAGTTCTATGCAAAATAGTAAAATATACAAATAGGGGTATGTTTGTACCTTGGTGTCAGCTGTGTACGTTAATTCTTTCTTTATTAAAATTGAGTTCAAAGTTTAGTAGAAAATGTCCCTTATGGGAAATTGCATACAAAAATGTCAAAGCTCAACAGATAAAATTATTAAAATTGTTTACAAGTATTGTTTATTTTGTATACTATGTCAGTGGCAAACAAGGATACCGCCGTCCTGATGGTACCTAAGCAGTCACTGCAGCCTATAAATGGCGATCAGCCTATATTATATCTGATATTATAAACAAGTTTTAAGTTTAAGTTACATGCATAAGTATAATAACAAAAAGGGCTTTAGGTACCTACGATCATTATAAATTTTACTTTACGTATAGGTAGGTACTACATTTTTCGACTGACTTCAAAATATCTCTCGACGGCTTCTGCACTAGATATATTACCTACAAAACGTGTACAAAACCTACCTACATGTAGCTACTGTGGTGAACTCGTGGCCTGTGGCCACAGGAACCGAATACGAAATGGTGTTTATCTACGTACATATCATAAGTGCTCTAAAATGCGTCCAGAAACCGTAGGCAATGATCAGCATTACCAACCATCAGAAAGATTTCAGTAGGTAATGTTAACATTACCTACTGAAATCAGTAGGTTATGAATTTAAATTTGGAACCGCTGTCAAATTCAAGTGGGGTGTCTAATCTAGTATCTATAGATATTAAAACAGCCATTGATACGAAACGCCAATTCGTTATGTATTTTTTTAATATAAATCGAACGACATTTGAAGTCGAGTGACAGTAGAATAGGGAGTTCATTCGCTTGTCTATGGTTTTTAAAAAAAATTGACTGAGATACGAAATACGCAACGCCGCCGTTCCAAGCTGTCATTTGTTTTGTTCGTTGACTTTTTAATGTTTACAAGTAACCCTAGTAATAAGTCATTTCCCTACGGTTTCTGAACCCATCTTAAATCACTTAATTATATGAGTGTAGATAAAGTAGTGTATGTAACTATACATAATTAGGCATTACAACAATCGTGTGATATTATTATGACCCCCACTCTTAAACCCACACTCTAGTTGTAATGCCCTTCATTATGCACAGATACATAAACTACTATTTCTCAAACATGCAATGAAATATTGTCCTTACATTCCTTATAATAGACTCGGAAGTATGGTATTTTGAGAGCGGCAACGGAAGGGGACTAAAAAGGGAATTTTAAATAAAGGCCTAGGTTTGCAAAGTAACTTTTCATTCATATAGAGACAAAGATGGCGGGTAAAAGGTCTGACCATGATTTTTCACCCCCCATACCCCCTCTCCCCCCATACTCTCTCTCTCTTTCAACTTTCGGAATCACTAGGTAGGTACTATGTGAATTATTTAACGTTAACTTTAAATTAAAATTACTCATAACTGATCAATATTTTTAGAAAATTTATAATAACATTTTTTCTTCGGATTGCTGTTTTGATACAAGATTAACAAATAAATTATGTTAATATTGTGCCGTATTGTAATTATCAATATGTTTTGGCTAGGGCCCTTTTCTCAAATGTATGGGAGTGAAATTGTGATTTTTACGTAACTTTAATCGTGTATAAATAAAAAAGTGTGACATGTAGAATAATAATAAGACTTTTGTGATACTGCTGTGGACTGATTAAAATATAATTTACAACATACTATACCAAATTTGTTATTGTTCTAGGAAAGATGTAACTGACAATAATAATCACATTTTAATATAAAAAAAAAAAAATTCGTAGCATATGTGATTTTTGTTTCTATCCTAAAATGTAAGCTTAAACATATTCTACTATATACAATGGTTCTGATTACTACATATTAAAGGAAAAGCCCGAAAAAATATTCGTCCATATGAGCGTGTTGCTATTTTCAAAGGCTGTTTATTCATGATCTAGAAGTCACATTAAAAGGACAATGGCTGGGTTCCAAAGAAAAAACCCTTTAGATACGAAATCAATCATAATCTATGTAACTTCCGATGGGAACACACATAATAGTAGATTGTTAATCAAGGGTAGAAAGGCACTCACTGACGACGAGGTAGTTTGGCGCTCGAACGAAGTGAGACCGCTAATAGTCCGAGTCGGAAATGAGTGATTTTTACCCGAGTTAAGCATACTATTTTTCATTTTGAATGCGAGGAAAGTAAAATAAGAGCAAGAAGAAAGTAAAAAAAATGTCTCTTAGATAATAAAATGACTGACTAAAAAACTAATCTTACCGCATCAGCTTGTTTAAGTTGAAGCATGGAGCTGAAGGTTTAAGTTGTATCGATTAATCATTGAAATATATTTATAAACGATCAGCACACATTCTGACAAAGATTTCACTATTTTCCCGGACCGCCATTTCATACAAGTTAACTGATACGATAACAATACTGATACGATTTTCTATTGAAACTTGCGGTAGGAGGCTTTCCATGATAACTTGACCTTTATTTCTAATTCCGTCAGGTGTTAGGTCGATTTTAGAATCGCTTGAATAACCCGTAATTATTATTTCAAAATATAACTATACTTTGTTTACTATCCAAGTGTTTTCAATAGTTGCGCGGAATCCAGCCTCTAACTTTTTTCTTGCAGCATAATTGTCATAATCATAACGCACAGAATCATTTTTTTTCGCGCGCGTTATTGGCGAATTAATGGGTGTCTTAAACAGCATTTTAGTTTTATCGAAAAACGCGACCATTTATTTTTAAAATTTAAGGCTTGTTTTATGTATATAGTAATAGAATTTGTAATAAAATGGTCCTATTCAATGTAATAATGACTAAAAAGAAGGTAATATTTCCAATAAGTAATTATACATTCATGTTTGGCTGTATAAGTTACTGCCGTTGCTTAGCTGCGCATATTAAAGTTTAAAAAAACTTCGTAGGTTTATTCCTTTTTGTTACTGTAATATAGAGCCAAGACACTTAAAAATTTGAACCGAATAATATAAATATTTAAATTAATTGACATATTTTAGGCATGATAATCGCTAAAATAAATTCCTATAATGTAAAAGAAAGAACTATTCTCATGTATTTGTTTCTGGCGTCGGCAAATAAGGTTATTTTCGCCACTTTGTTCTACTGAGTGCTCACAAGGGGAGAACTAATAGGAACATGCCAAATTGCGACCCTAGGGCGGAAACGTATCACTTTCCACCCGCATAGTAGATAAACATTGACCCACTTTCCGAGCATGAGAAATGAAAAACTAGTTTCAAACTTCTTTTGACGATTCCTCAAAAGTGCAGTTTTAGCATGTGTAAATTTAATGTTTTTTATATAAAAAAAGTATGAGACTTAGGGTCATGATTTTTTTTTGTATAAGATAGCTTATTTAATGTAGAACTGTGCTTAACTCAATACCTGCCATAAGGGACCTATAACCATTGACGGTCACAAATATTTAAAACGTCACATTTCGTAAAGGAATACAGATAAAAACTGAAACGCGGAACAAATTTGATTGCTTATTTGGATTTTTGCCATCATAAGTAATATTTAGCTAAGTTCTTAATTGTGAAATTGAATAATTTACGATGTCGTCATCATCATCCGATGAAGTGGTATTAACGCCTAAATCCAGAATGAAGAAGAAAGCAAAGAGGTGGTGTAAAATCTTTTGCCGCCGAAATCCAGTGGAATTTATTCAAAAACATACCAAACTTTTATTGATTGGAAAACTGGAAAACAAATTACATCGGAAGGAGTGTTTCTGTCATATTTTGATGAAATATCAAAGAAATGTCAACCGCCATCACTTTGGAGTATATATTCCATGCTCAAAACCACACTAACGTTAACGGTATATATGTTACTTTTTATTCTTTCTATTAAAAAATATTGTGATTGTGTAGAACATAGTTGTTTTCGAAGTGAAAACCGTCGTGTTAAACGTGGGACTAAACAGCAATAATCACACTCGAACTTCATACACCCTCGCTGACGCTCGGGTGGATAAACGTCTCGTGTCATAATGACCTGTTTTAGTCCCTTGTTGAACAATCTACTATTTATTACTAATAAATAAAACATTGTAATGTATTTCTTTTTTTGCGACCCTTACCAAGTGCCATGAAATTCGAACGTTGACCGGTATCAACTGTTTAATAATAATGTTTTCACCTCACTCGCTCGGAAAACCTTAGTTTATAGCGCGAAATCTGCGTGGAAAAGCCTATTTTATCCGCTAGCGTGCAAAAGTCATTCGAAATTCGAAGCCGATGATTGTAATTCTCTGTGGTGCATGTAACTTTTTCTAAGTATAAAACTCCTTCAACGCATAACTGGCGCGCTACCGCGAAAAACGATATTCGTAAATTTCGGACGATTGTCTCTGTCACTGTCACTGGAGTAAAAGAGAAAGATGCTCGCAATATACGAACTTCGATGTTCGCAGTACCGCGGTGAGTTCATAATAACCATAGATAATAACCAATCAGAAACATGTTTTTGATTACAGATTTTTAACTTTTTTATTTTTACCTACACTTTATTTTATGTCAAATAGGTTTTATTATACAGTAGGTGCCTATTTGTAATCTTGTTTTATTTTTTTAAGGTAAGGTTTTTGTTAGTATTTCAGTTTAATTAACATATTTTAACTAATGAATCCATTAAATAGAACACGATTTCAATGTTTATTTGATAAAGAAATTGAAATATAGTATTGTAATTTCTGAACGCAACCGAAAAAATTTTTTTTTTAAGTTTTAAGTTACCACAATTCACGTAAATTTGTCGAATTTTTCCTGTGCTAAGCTCTTTGAACTCAACGTTTGAACTATAAAAATGAATGATTCTAGTAGCGATGCCGATATGTTATCCCTGAAAAATCACGCGATAAGTTTTGTTTTCTTGTTTTTCTTGCCGCTCGAATTTTCCTCGCTTTAGTGAGGTGAAAAAATGTGTGTTCCGCATGGCTGCAAATTATTTGGCGTCTCGTGTCTTGAAAGCCTCGCTACGCTCAGGAATCTATCTTTCAACCATTCGCTTCGCTCATGGTTCAATCTTAGCTTCCTTCGCTTGCTCAGCTTTAAATTTCAACACTAGCGCCAAATAACCACTTTGCAGCCTTGCATAACAAATAACTATTCCTATGGACCCTTGCCAAACAATCTAGGTACTATATAGAATCCTTAGTGTACGCACCCCTTACATTTCATTAAATTGTCGAAAGGGCCTCTGCGCGTTGGCTCGATCTGGCTCCGCGTACGCCTCCCAAATGTCCGGAACACCATTGTTCCGTGTACGGAAGAGGCAGACAAATAATAATAATCTACAAAGAGACAGTCGTAATTTTATCACCACCATAAATCGCTAGCGTTATGGTCACAACAGTGGACCATCCCACCTTGCAAGATTGACAATCAAAGCCATGTCTGTAACTCTTGTCAAACTGAAAAAGGAACCGTTGAACATCTTATATTTAAATGTAATGTAATTAGTTATTGCCAGTGATTAAGGGAAGTGTGTAAAGAGAGTGAAAGCTACATCCCGATTTATAAATATATTAAAAAAGTATTTTTAGGTTTCACTGTCTTTTAGGAGATTTTTAAGCGGCGGCGGGTGGGAAGAAATGTCTCTATAATTTTTTCACACTTCACTTAAATCACTGGGAAAAACTAATCTCTGGAGAAGAAACTTTCGACATTTAAGTATAAGATGTTTTTAATCTAATTTCAAATCATAAATAAAATTTGAGCTTAGGAAACCTATTGTATATGTACTTACATTAGACTTAGTAGTATGATTTAATAAAGCTCACTGGCAAAGACCTCGATACGATGCAGGAAAATTGGATCGCGTCCGGTGTTTTCCACGTGACTGCACCAACCAGTGTGCGTTGAACCCTGGTTTGTGAGCTGCCGCACCACCTACGCTAGACACTGCGGTGCCTGGAATACTGGTTCTTTGCATCTGACATCACGAGGCTTTCGCCCGTTTTACCGCATTGGCTAGCATAAGTGAGTATTTTATCTTAAACACACACACACACCCACACACACACATATGTATATATATGTGTAAATTAAATTCTGGCTCGGGCCATTTTTTGTGGGTTTCGACTGGTTTGGGTTTAGTGGGTTTTTACCCTGTAATTTTTTAATTACGAACATTATTCTTAAATCTGTCATTGTGGGGGTCCACGGGAGAGGCCTTTGCCCAGCAGTGGGACACTATAGGCTAAGAAAAAAAAAAAAAAAAAAAAAAAAAAAAAAAAATTCTTAAATGCTTACAGTCACTGAGATAAATAAACTACGAATAGATACACGGATACGACGAATGTCAGGTAATAAAAATAAACTACTAATAAGTAATGAAGAAGGCAATATGATAAACAATGTCGTAATCAATAAAATAGAGTCACCCTGAGGGTAGAGGCAGGTTCCGGGAGCCCGAACGACCACACGAGTAGATGCCTAATATACACAAGTCGCATTTATCCTTCAATTGGAGCAACTGGTAATGGAGCCATGCATAATTCCGTAGTAGGGACTACCGGCTACACTCCGTAACATTTTCTTATAGCTTTTAATATCCCAATATACATAGGTAATACGAAATAATACTGACGCTTAATGACACAGACCGATAGTCAACTGTGTCACTTGGTTGTTTAAACACTTTTAAATAAACAATTAAATATTATTATGCAGGGACAATCTTAGACAAATTGTCCTAGTCCTAGAGTAAGATTAGCAAGGTTTGTTGTTGGTACTAGGCAACATTGGTCATTGTCATTATTTTCTTTATTAACAAAGACTTTGGGACAGCTTTAAGTCGCGGTAGAGTGCTAAGCGACCCGGAGAGACGGTGACGGTGAGCGGTCAGGCGATTACGCCCGAAGTATTTTAGAGAGTATTCCCTTCCCTCTCTCTTAGCAGTAGGAGGGCAAGTCCCACATTTTACTTAGAACTGTGACCCTTTAGAAAACGATCACGTGACCGAAAAAACGTAGGTTGAAAAACAACAGTATGGATTTATAAATAAATTCGAAACGTTACTCGTACGGAGGTACAACTAAAAACAAAAACCGATTGCATTGGTTTTGTTACGAAATCTATGATCACCATCCATTTGATTCGTGGTGATTCGATGATGGGACTTTAGGAGAAGATTAGAAAACCTTTTTAGATGACTTAAGAAAACTTTCCGACTCATTTTGGGGAAATATGGCTTCAGTTAGAGTTGTGGTTGACCTGTTCTTATATCCTCGTGACGAAGCCTGCGCTGCGGATTAAAAAAATATTGTGTAAATTTTAGTTGCTTCAAATAAATCTAAATTGATTTATTTCATAAGCTTCCTACGAAGGATCTGCAAAATATTATATCATATTTTCGAACCCTTGCTCCTAACATAAAAAATAAAAATCATCGATAAAACTTTTTTTCTTATAAAACTTTTAAGTCACTTAGGCGCTCTCATTTTCGCGAAATGAATACCATTATCTCATTAACGATCATCTTAACGTATACGGACCGTCTTCTACAAAGAAACGCACACATGTCTTTAACTGTCCATTCTGTCTTTTCGTTACTAAATTTACTTGCATACTCGCATGGAGCCCAATTCGGAACTATCCTCAACTCATCGAACCACTCGACTCCACCATTAAGAGTTCTCATCCATCCTCAATATCCACCTCGACAACTGCGAATGGACCCAGGTCTGCTCGCCAATTCGTCACTGTGGCTTGGGAATACGCTAAGTTATCAGTGTGGCCCTCCCAGCATATTTGTCCTCCTTGCACAGTAAACAGGAGTTAGCAAACAGAAATTTAAAAAAGCGAGGCTTAAGACGTCTGGGTGTAGTTTCGTTTCCGGTTTGCCCTAAGTAGCCAAAACTTCCTAGGCAGAATGTGCTCGCCTGCTAGCAGTAGCTGAGTCAGAAGCGGGGTACTGGCTTCAAGCGTTATCTTCATCAACGATAAGCACTCTCCTGGGTAAAAACACACTAACTCTGGCTACATGTGTGTAAAGACCAACGAACCATGTCCTACTACTGAATGACGTTATCCGAAAGGCGCTTGCTTCCGGTAACGTGCCGACCATACTTCAGCCTTGGAGAGGGTTACATATTTGCGCCTTTTGGTGCTGAAACACTCTCGTGGGGACCAAGTGTAAAATATTTTTAAGGATATCTCCCGGCGTGTAATAGATACATCAGGGAACAAGAGGGCTGGCAGATACTTCGACCAGACCATAAGTATGCATGCGACCAGCCTTGTGGGTACCATTACTATTGATAGCGATTTTCACATTTCTTATTTGTAAATAGGTTTATTATTTAATAAGTTTTGATTAATAACTATTATTTTAGTTATTTTATTAATTGTATTCTATTACCCAAAATAAATGATTTCTTTACCTTTTGTATCTATACCATTTGTAGCGGCCTGCTCGACCTCCACCATCGCAATTACTAAGTCCCCGCGCCTGCGTGTTGCGGTGCGCTGTTACTTAGCAACATAAATAACACGATTGTCTCATCGCGACGAAATATTAAATTTGTACTGCTTTTTCTGTGTCTGTGATATTTAGATGGAGAGCAAGCGACCAAATCGGTCATGTGGCTTCAGCTGTATTGAAACTCCGTTAGCTATTTCCCTGAACAACCTTATCCTATTATAATCTTCGTGCTGGCAGGCCGCGGGCGGTGGGTGCGGGTATAGTGGGGTGGGGAAAAAAAGGAAAAAATGTGGGCTCAGCGACTTTACTGCACTGAAAGATCCGAGAATATCAAAAAATTTTTTGGACACCTTCCTCTCGATATTTTTGCATGGCTATTTTTTTGGGCTTACATATTGATTAATCTCGCGTCAGAAAAAAGCCAATACAGCTAAGCTTACACAAAAATTATTATTATTTTGGTACTTTTAATTAACGCTGGCAACCCCTTCCCACCACCCGATCGATTTAATTTTTTTTTGGGTGCTCAGGGAGTACAGAGCAACTGTTGAAAAAAAAGCCGCTGAACCCACATTTATTTTTATTTTTTCGCCACCTTACTACACCCGCACCCACCGCCTGCGGCCTGCCAGCACGAAGATTATAGGTAAAGGTTGTTCAGGGAAGTAGCTAACGGAGTTTCAATACAGCTGAAGCCACATGACCGATTTGGTATTGGTCACTAGCTCGCTTATACTAATTCTGGTGTTGATTGTACATAATATTTATATATACTAATGTAAATGAAACTGTTAATATAAACTCATGTATACCTCGCAACAAGCGCCTCCAATTTCCATCTACACATTTCATTCTTATGCTAGGTAATTACGAGTATGCTCATGACATTTCTCCCAAGTCATCGTTATGATAATAAACGTTATGTGCATTAAAATAATGCGTATTTATTTATGTGGCATTTTGTTTATGCAATTTAATTGATATATGCGTAACAACTGTATGCCAATTTTAATTATGCGTTTTAAATTATGCGAATAAATATGTACCCAATTTCATGAATGGTGTAAAATCTCATGTAGGTGATTTAGAACATAACAAGAAATAGAAAAAGAGAGAGAAAGAGAGAAAGAAGGAATGCAAAGTTACAAAAGGATTTTCGAATAAGCTTTTTCATACCCGCTGGCAATGGTATCTTAATAAAGCCGACCAACGGCATGTCGGGCCTTACTCAATGTTGTTCCGTAGTTGCCACAGGAATTAAAACTTCTTGCGATAGGTTAGAAACGGCTCATAAATCCCATTTTCGTGTTTTCTATCCTACGAAAGTAAAAGCGCTTATTTGTATTTTTTTTTGGACTTTTGGAGCGACCATTACCTGATTACAAGTTTTTTTTTAAATTGGTATTTAGGACAATATTCATGTCGCCTACTCTTTTATAAATATGTATCCATCGACACGCAAGTAGGGCTTGAAATTCCGGTACTTGCTGTATGGGCTGTTCCGGAATTTCTTAATTTACATCCACTGAATCCAATAGGGTGAGTAAAAAAAAATCCGTTACTTTTTCGTATCCCGGAGATCTACCCTGGATTTTTTTCAGTTGTATTTTACCATTTTACGGCGTAATTAATTGCTCACACTAGATCCAGAGCTAACGTCCACTTAGCTAAGCCGCGGACGTATAGTCCTAGAATAAAATAAGAAAAGTTCTACTGGTTTCCATTTTGTGTTCACGAGTATATTCCCAAAACCGCGGGCGATAAAACATGGTTGGTTTACTATAATTTGTCAACTAGGTGTTTTGTCATAGTTGTAGAGATAATCCCATACATATTTTCTTATTTATATTAGACTAAACTAAATATAGTACAGATTTCACTTTGAAGTGTGTAATTCTTTTTTATCTTATCCGTCACAAGAAATAAACAATGTTGAACAGTCAACTTAAATACATTGTTAATAATTATTCAGACAAATTGATGAATGTCTCTCCTTAGATCGGTGTGATAAGATGTCGCCATATGTGCGGCGCGGTGCGGCGTGGCGTGGCGTAGCGTGGCGTGGCGTGGCGTAGCATGGCGTGGCGTAGAGTAGTGTCGGTAGCGCCGGGCCCACAATGCACGTTGTTTATCCGCTGGGGCGCGGTGCGAGGGCGCGGGCGGCGGGGCTCGCCCGGGCCCAGTCAGTCTCTCTCCGTCGCCGCCAGCTGCAGCCGCCCACGGTACACTTGCCGCGCGCGCCCTTCCTGCCCGCACTACAAACTGACACTCCGACCTTCAATTCGAGAGAGCGAGACGTCGATACAAGGTTGGTTCTTATTTCAAATTTGAAAGCGATGCGAGCCTAATATTCGACAGTGTCTCAATTTTTCTAAAATAATTGATGACCAAAATCCGATAATTAGCATCATGCATATCTTATCAATTAAGCATGTTTTATAAATAATACCAACGAAATGATCTTATTGAAAAAGTCTCTTAAGGTAGGTAAGTAATTTGCGTCGCTTGCCAGTTTTGATCATTCAGTGAAAGATCTTCCCAGTTACCATTTTTCTTCAATTTAATTGATGAGATGGAGCCTTAACTGTTTTCAGTGCTTTATTGAATATCTAATGCTAAATAACTTGATGCGAAATTATTTTTGTACTTAGATGTGTATATTTGTATTTTTTCTCTCGGTCTCTCTTTCGCTGTCACTTTCACCTTGTATTTTTTTAAATAATTTAGTAATGACTTCTATATTTATTACATAAGACATAATAATATTAGTAAAGTTAAGTAAATAATTCTATTCAAAATGCTACAATAGCTAAGTAACGATAAAAGGAAGTCATGGCTTGTTACGTGAATCTTTGTTTATTTATTAATCATAAACATTGGCGTAATTACTGTAGTGTATTGAAGACATAGGGTGGAGTGTGTCATGAGACGAGATGTGAGATAAGAGAGGAACAGAATGGGGTAAGCGCACGTTGTTGTTGAGTGGATGGGGCGGGCGGCTGCAAAGCGTTAGCGAGGCGGCGTCGGTGGCAGGGTCGGCGGTAACTAGGGTAATGGAGGCGATGCGTGCTCACGCCGAGCGCCGAGCGCCGCGCGCCGCCCGCCGCCCGCCGCCCGTGCGAGCGAGCGCGGCAAGACCGAACGCGACCATTGTAATTGTTCTGAAAGCCCCGACCTTGTACTTTACTTCACCGCTTTGCTATTTGTCGCTTACTTTTCCATCGCTCACTGTAACACATTATAACATCGAATTTGTAATAACGACCTACTTATGATTTTACAAAGAACTTGGTGTAATCTAGAAGTTTTTTTACAGATGTCTAGCTTAGCTATTTAATTGAGTGTATTATTTTGGTATGATGGAATAAGTGAAAAATTACGTACCTTCTCAGTAAAAAAATGAGTACGTAGTTTATTTAGTTCATATTTATTTGCCTTGGAAATCTCTCAAGATTTTTTTTTAATAACTGCCTATGCTCCTGGGTTGAATTCTTTCGCTTTCTCAAATCGAGATATGGTCATGAGTGGAAAATAACATATACATAGTTACAGTTACCTAATTAGCCAAAGGGCACCTTAGCCAAATTCGTTAATCGGGCGTTACCGATGTACTTTTGGTATTTCAGTCTAAATATCTGTCGAGACCGTTTCCCACACAGGCTGTACAGAAAACTACGAGGCCTGCCTTTTAAGTTGTGTGATGTGTCGTTTGAAATAAGTATCGACAATGTAAAAGATACCATTTATTGTTTTTCAAAGAATTCTCCGCTTTAGGTAATACACTTGTCCATGCGTTCAACCAGTTTTTAAAACATTTATTCCACTCCGAAGTGGGGGTAGTAAAATAGCCGATATGTAAGCGTCAACAGCTGCTTCCGGTGTGCTGAAACGTTGACGGCGAAAACTTTTCTTAATTTTTGGGCACGTGTAAAAATCATTAGGGCTCAAGTCAGGGCTGTAAGGCAGGTCTAATATTTCGATATTTTTGCCGCTCTAAAACGTCATTGTTTTTGAGCTTGCATTGTCATGGTGCAGTATCATACGTATTGGGTTTTATTTTTTCGAATTATATTTTCTAGTACAGTAGTGGCGACATGGCCACCCTTTGCCATAAACGAGGCAACAATTTTTTTTTAAGTGCTCCGTGAGCGTATGACTTTGGTCGGTTTTGGCTCAGCTTGGAAGACCCAGACAGTTGACTGCTGGGTCGTAAGCGTATATCCGAGACTCGTCACCACTAACCATATCATGGTATCCATCGAGTGCTCATATTTTTTACGCCGTGTTCTTCGTGCAGGATTTTTTAAATAGTAGTCCCTGAAATAGTCACAGAGGCCTCTATTTCATGGTGTGCCACACGACGACCTTAGATGATTAGCTGCTGCACGGCGTTGACTTTCTCTTGGGTGGTCATGGCGGTTTTTGGACGACCTATATGAGACTTATCACCAAGGATAGGACAAACGCCCGTCATTTTGAAAATATAACCCTGTTCCGTATAGCAGAGACTTCCTTATGTTAATAAAAAAATACTATTTTATACATTTATTAGACCATAATTTATATCTAGTGACATATTAATTTATGATTGACATTCCGAAATTTACTGTCGCCAATAAAATAAAATGACCAAGATTTTTTCTAAATTTTCAGTTGTGAGTGTGTGAAATGTGAATTTATGATCCATTTATGCGTTGAAAAAGTCCGTTCACAGTCTACGACGTCATAGGGGCATATGTAATCGTTGACATTGGTATACTGTTCTTCCAAAATATTTTAACATCATAAAATAAGGAAGTCTCTGCTGTACGGAACAGGGTTATATTTTCGAAATGACGGGCGTTTGTCCTATCCTTGCTTATCACTGAGGCTAGAGTGCCTATGTTGAAATTCTAAATACCAGCGTTATATCGTCCTATGACGTGGTGCTGCATCACTAAATACAAAAGTGATCTCCTTAAAGCACTGAAGTCGCGTTAGTCGCCTTTGAAAGTTGTTGATAATTATTGCACGCATATTTTCCTTTGAAATTTCCTTTTTTACAACCGGCTTACCTTTTAACAGATGCTACAATAAAACTATTCGAGCAATTAAAAAGTTTTATTTTGTTTTCGTTCCAAATTCAAAAAGATGATAACGCCATGTTTCTTTTTTAATAATCGCGGGAGGTTTTTGCAAGTGAGAAATAAAAAAGTTATTAATTGTCTTAACATTCATTAGCTGGGCCCGCTAAGACAAGCGTCAGGTATAAAGCAAACTATGATGTGAATACAATTATTATTATAAGGTTGAAGGAAAACTTAATTTTCAATTCTCATGCTCTAAAAGTGTGTCATATTATGCTTGCAAAGCCGGACTAAAGTAGTACATTTAGCCTCTAGGGAAAAAATGTATACAAATTTATGCTATACAAAACGATTTAAATTGACCAACCAGAACGCTTCACCTTATTAAATCCACCATTCACGACGCATATCGAAGTTAATCGCAAAGCTTGATTATTTTTTGGTGCGAATACTGTTCAAAAATGTGAAGTCATTAAAAAAACTTAGTATAAAATATTAACCAATCAGAATGCCGCAATATTAAAATCGACCAATGAAGAAACGCAATCAAATTCTCAAAGCATTAGGGTAGTTTTAGTTCCTTCTTCACCAGCATTAAAAAACGTTTAAATCGCTGGCTAACTCTTTGAAGCTCCAATTATACGTTGTCTATGGCATTTATTCACGGCGTAGATATATCACATCTGTATCAAAGTAGTGAATAAAATACAAAGACCGCCAAATTAAACACTTTTGATTCAGAATTAATTGCGGGCGAATAAAATTGTATTTGTTAATTGTAAAAATGATTTTAGTTTTATTTTCTCGCAATCGAAGTGAAAAGTAGAGTGCATAACTTGGACTTGCACTTGGTGCATGAGTTGGTGCAGTCTAAACGTCATATTACCCCTCGAACAATTTTCCCTCACTTCGTTCGGGAAAATAACCATCTCGTCGTGACATGGCCTACTTTAGCCCCTTGTCAAACAATCTACTAACTATTGTTTCATAGTCATGACAAATAAGTGTTAACATAAAATAATTAAAATACCACTAAGTATTAATCGTACTCAAAAGAAGCCAAGTGCTAGTTATAAACATAGTTATTAATTTAATGCTCGTGGTATTTTTTTAAGTAAGTATATCTTAAAAGTTGAAATAGATAACATATACTTAAGAAAAAACGACGAGGAGCTCTGGTGTTCGAGACGGGATTCGAACCCGCATCTCCAGCTATCGCGGCTGACGCCTTAACCAATTTGGCCACCCGTACACAGCGGAACCCGTCGAAATTAATCAAGTATATGTGATCTTGTTTATTTTAACGGTTTTAGGCACCGTTTTACCAGCTCTAAGGTGAAACACTACGTGTTTACACCTCCTATATGAATACCTTTCGGGATTCTGATATAGCTAGAGAGGTGGTGCGGCCATCTATGAAACTAAGAACAAATCAAATTATTTTTTATGAAATATTTTGATTTGCTTTGTTTTTTTTTTTAAGTAGTAATAATACTATATAACTTAAAATTTGAAATAGGTAACATATACTTAAGAAAAAACGAAGAGGACCTCCGGTGTTCCAGACGGGATTCGAACCCGCATCTCCAGCTATCGCGGCTGACGCCTTAACCAATTTGGCCACCCGTACACAGCGGAACCCGTCGAAATTAATCAAGTATATGTGATCATGTTTATTTTAACGGTTTTAGGCACCGTTTTACCAGCTCTAAGGTGAAACACTACGTGTTTACACCTCCTATATGAATACCTTTCGGGATTCTGATATAGCTAGAGAGGTGGTGCAAAAAAATCAAAGCAAATCAAAATATTTCATAAAAAATAATTTGATTTGTTCTTAGTTTTAAGTATATTTTATTTAAATAATAATGAAACTAAGAACAAACCAAATTATTTTTTATGAATCATTTTGATTTGCTTTGATTTTTAAGGAGTAATACTACTATATGAATTAAAAGTTGAAATAGATAACATATACTTCAGAAAAAACGACAAGGACCTCCGGTGTTCGAGACCTCGTCGTTTTTTCTTAAGTATATGTTATCTATTTCAACTTTTAAATAATAATGTTTTTAATTTTTTTAAGACGTTTGAGTTATTAACAATTTTTACGAACATATTTTCTTCATTTATGGTAAAAACCGGGTTCCAAGTTGATATAGGCAGGTTTTGCCCGACCATAAATATGGAAAAGTAACCCGGGTTACGTTACCTAGTTTAAACACGATATCAACTAAATATAATTTTGAGCGTGCAGCTAATTAATAACTAAAATTTTCAATCGGTTGCATCCCTCTCATACGCGAGTTATTTGCTTAGTTGCGAAAGGAATCTGAAACCATCCGCCGACAGTCGCTTCGTCGCTGAACTGTACGCCGATAGAACGTTTCGTCTGTAAGTGTTTCCACGACAGAACCTTTCGACTATCAACGATTCGCCGACGGAACGATTCGTTTGTGAGTATTTCGACGACAGAATCTTTAGACTACGAACGGTTCGGCGACAGAACGCTTCGCTTGCGAGTGTTTCGTCGACAGAACCTTTCAACGGTATACGAGCCGCCGACAGAACCATTCGCCGACACTCGTTTCATCGCTGAACTGTTCGTCGATACAACGTTTCGTTTGTGAGTGTATCGACAATTGAACCTTTCAACGGTATACTAGCCGCCGACAGAATCGTTTTTCGACAGTCGTTTCATCGCTGGACTGGGGGCGCAGCCAAGATGCAAACGCTAATTCGAACCCGACTGCAGACGGTAACAGCAGATGGCATTCAGTTGGTTCAAAGAGTTCCGTGAAACAAAATGTCTGACGTGTTCGAGAGTAATGATAGCAATTTTTTACATCTTTCATTAGAAGAGGAAGAAGACGATGATGACTTGCTTTTATTATACCAAAAAAGACGAAAAGTCACACGTTCGACGTGTCGTTGCTCCGGCGTCGGCGACACTACTGATCTGCGGTCGGGCGCACTGTCGTCTGCCACTCGACGACGCGTCGCTAGCTTCATGTCGCTGACTACGGAGGGATTTTCAAAGAATACATAGAAACCAGTAGTGTCGCCGCGACACGTCGTTAGCAGCTGCGACACGTCGCCCGCTGCCAACTTACACCTAAAATTAGCGTTTGCATCTTGGCTGCGCCCCCAGTCCAGCGATGAAACGACTGTCGAAAAACGATTCTGTCGGTGGCTAGTATACCGTTGAAAGGTTCAATTGTTGATACACTCACAAACGAAACGTAGTATCGACGAACAGTTCAGCGATGAAACGAGTGTCGGCGAATGGCTCTGTCGGCGGCTCGTATACCGTTGAAAGGTTCTGTCGACGAAACACTCGCAAGCGAAGCGTTCTGTCGCCGAACCGTTCGTAGTCTAAAGATTCTGTCGTCGAAATACTCACAAACGAATCGTTCCGTCGGCGAATCGTTGATAGTCGAAAGGTTCTGTCGTGGAAACACTTACAGACGAAACGTTCTATCGGTGTACAGTTCAGTGACGAAGCGACTGTCGGCGGATGGTTTTAGATTCACGCCAATTATATTAAAAACTAATACATACGAACGTTACATACGTACACCGTACCGCTGCGACGGTACAAAATGTGGTACTTCCTATACCTTCCAATAAAAATTCTAAGTAAGAATAAGTAAGCAAGTAAGTAAAAATACTGTAGGTAATGTTTTTCAAAATAATAGCTAATAAATTCGGGTTTGCTGGCTCGAGTTCTACTCGGAGACTAAGTGTCGTTGTAAATACGACCCCACAGGGTTAATACGCAATATTGTGCCGTTTCATAATATAAGTACCTTTTTCTACTCGTTAACTAATTTCATTTTTATTTTTTCGCATGAATTATGTGGGTAACTAGTTTTACATGAAATTAAACAGCTGAAAACGGATTTTATCACGTATACTAATTTAAACTTCATCCCAATGATTCGAACCCTTTAGCGGCGTTCGTGGTTACTATTCGTTTATCGTCATACATAACGTTATCATCATCCGTTTCAGTTGTTTTATTTAAGAATACTTATCTCTGCAACTGTTGACGATACTAGGTTTTACATGGTTATTTTATTATATTCTGTGTGTCAGTATGGGAATACGAAAAAATTTTTTCCCCATATTGACCGATCTAAATGGGCCTGTATAGTGTAGGTATCATAAATCATAATCTAGCCGAAGGCGGCTGACGAAAATCTTAAAAAACAATCACTAATACAAACAATCCATATAAAAATCATAAGTTATAATTTTTCAATAATAAATAAGACAGTTAAAATTAAAACCGGCCAAGAGCAAGTCGATGCCATGCTCAGTGTAGGCTTCTGTTTATAGTGGCTTCAGTTGCATTGAAACTGCGTTAGCTACTTCCCTGAACAACCTTTTCCTATAATCTTCGTGCTGGCAGGCCGCGGGCGGTGGGTGAGGGTTGTAGTGGGGTGGGGAAAAAAAGAAAAAAAAAAAAAACGTCGGCTCAGCGACTTTTTTTTTTCAAACAGAGGCTCTGTACTCCCTGTGCACCCAAAAAAAAAATTAAACGATCGGGTGGGAAGGGGTTGCCAGCGTTAATTTAAAGTACCGAGCTTTTTATCTGACGCGAAATTAATCAATATGCAAGCCCCAAAAGAATAGCCATGCAAAAATATCGGTGGAAAAAAAATGTTGAGATTCTGTGATCTTTCAGTGCAGATCTTGGAAAAATTCGTTTGTTTTTTATCCTTTTTTTCCCCACCCCACTAGACTCGCACCCACCGCCCGCGGCCTGCCAGCACGAAGATTATAGGCAGTGCTGATGACACCACTATGATAGTAAATGCATCTACGTACTCACAGCTTGAATTTCAAATATCACAGACTTCAAGAGTAGTTCTCAGCAAACGGCCTCATCCTCAACGTCACAAAGTTCAACTTGATGGTGATCTCGACTGGAGGCAATACGGAAGTCCCGCTGATACAGAGTTCGATCCCAAGCTGTGACTCATGCAAGTTCCTCGGGTTTACGCTTGACATGAAGCTGAACTGAAAAGAACACGATAAAAGTTGGTACTGTGACATGGAGCTCTTTTTGCACTGATCACATTAAAACCTGTTCTATCTAGTGACACACTGTTTCAAATTTATTACTCATATTTCTATTCGCTTATGTCGTACGTAATAATGTTGTACGAGAACTTAACAGATTGGAAAAGAGTATTTTTATTACAAAAATGAGCAGTACGAATACGCGCGTTGTGCATTGTATAAAAAGTTTAAAATTATGACACTCTTGAATAACTCACTTTATGACCATGAAATTATAACGTTCCCGGTAAATTCATCCAACTGAATACATTTGCCTGGCAGAATAACCCACCACAGGGGACGACTACAGCCTTTTCGGCGGCGCATGCGTTGCTCGACAAGTGCCCGCGCGTAATAGCCCAGGCGTTGTATGAAAGAACTACCCGCTATCTTAGAAATGAAACTAAATTTGTACACCGACTGAAGAAACTTTTGTTGTCTCGCACATTACATTCCGTTAAGCAGCTCATACTGATTTGCATTGCGTTAAACTTGAATAGTAGTTTATGTATCTGTGCATAATGAAAGGCATTATGTATAGTTATATACACTACTTTATCTACACACATATCATAAATGTTTTAAGATGGGTTCAGGAACCGTTGGGAAATGACCTGCAGTATTACTAGTATTACTTGAAACGTTAAAAAGTCAACGAACAAAACAAATGACAGCTTGGAATGGCGGCGTTGCGTATTTCATATCACAGTCAATTTTTTTTTAAACCATAGACAAGCGAATGAACTCCCTATTCTATTGTCACTCGAGTTCTTATGTCGTTCGATTTTTATTAAAAAAACATAACTAATTGGCGTTTCGTATCAATGACTGTTTTAATATCTATAGACACTAAAATAGACACCCCACTTGAATTTGACAGCTGTTCCAAATTTAAACTCATAACCTAAGGATTTCAGTAGGTAATGTTAACATTACATCTCCATTCATTTCTGATGGTTGGTAATGCTGGTCATTGCCTACGGTTTCTGGACGCATTTTAGAGCACTTATGATATGTACGTAGATAAATTGTTTTAAATTTTATTTTATTTTATTATAACAAATATTGAAATATGTTTGGATTATATTTCGAATAGAAATTTATATATTTTTACTTTGACAGCCTAGGCTATCTAGATGTGTAGTATACCTACATACATATATTGACATACTTTATTATATTTTACATTACTTTCTGTACATTTTATTTGACTTATTCTAATTATGACGATCTTCTAGTCTAGTGTATGCATTGCATTATATTTTGTTATGCGAAATACTGTGTCATTTTCTGAAAGAAATAAATTAATCTAATATAATCTAATCTAATCTATCGAGTCGAGACTGCATCAGACCGAGCAATCTATTGAGCGATTTTCATGTGATCGACTATTGTTCTTTATTTGTTGGCGCGTAGATTAGAACTCACGGTATGTTTAATCAAGCGGTAACCATGAACACAATCTTCAGAATCCTTTCATGGATTATTTATATATATATATATTATTACGTCAGAACATGAATATAGTTAAGTGTCTATATATATATATATATATATATATATTTATAATATACACATCTATCTACGGCTATGTGATTGCTTGAAATATAAATAAATCGACCCCCAGGGGATGTTATACTAACAAAGCATTGTTACTAGTATTTCTGAAGCTGGTAAATTTTAGCTCCATTGAATATCAACAAATAATCGAGAAATTATTTGCAACATTTGAATGTTCACACATACGAGAAGGTTTTCAGCACACTTGCTTGTTATGTAGATCTTAGACTACTAGCATTAAACACGCGGGTTTGTGATTGTTTGAGCGCCATACTTTCAAGTACTACTTTATTATACTTTATACTTACTCTTACTTTATTAAATGATCTTGCTAATTTCATTATCATAAATAATAATAAATATTCGATTAGCGAGTGAAATGCGAGTATTGAAATGAAATCTAGTCTGAATACGTATAACGAATGATGCAAGTAGTAGGTTTACAAAAACAGCAGGACGGGCGGAATTGTAAAAAAAATCACTAGCAATAAAGGTCTGTCTGTGTGAGAGGCAGGATGGTGGATGTACCCTAACAAATAAATAAAAAGAACTATACCAAAATTTGATACCTATTTGATACCTCTATTTAAAAGAATAGTACATATCTATATCTGAAGTTATTACAAAATTATGGGTACCCGCCATTCTGACTGTCAAGGTGATCCCCCCATTTATTGAAAATTGTTATCAATCAAGTATTTAGTACCTAATTACTTAGTAACTACGAAATCAAATTAGCTTATCTATTTTATTTATTTATAGTATTCGAGTTTTATGACTGAATACTATAAATACTATAAATACTATACTAATACTTTATTTTTAATTTACAATATAGTTGACAATCCTACCCACATTTTGGAACGAATTGTGACTGGAGGTGAAACTTGGGTTCATCATTTTGAACCTGAGTCAAAACAAGAGTCGATGAAGTGACATAAGAAGGGTGCACCACCTCCGGAGAAGTTCAGGGTATCAGAATCGTCCGGATGGTTGATGGCTACAATTTTTAGGGATTCACAAGGAATTCTCATGATGGACTACAAGGACAAGGGTGTTACCGTAACGGGGGCGTATTATGCAATGCTGTTAGAAAAGACTACGTGAAGCCATCAAAAAAAAAGGCGGGGAAAACTTTCCAAGGGCGTGTTGCTATTGTACGACAATTCACCGGTTCACACGAGCCATGTTGCGACTGTTGCTGCTTTGAATGTTAACAGATGAGGCTTCGAATCGCTGGTCCACCCACCCTACAGCCCTGATCTGGCCTCCAGCGATAACTTTTTGTTCCCACATTAACAAAAAAAATGCGAGTAAAAAAAACGTGACGATGAAGAAGTCAAAGAGGGAATTTCGGCTCATTTTGGGGGCAAAAATAAAAAAAAATTGTTTTGACTGTTTACATAAATTAATTATTCGATCTGATAAATGTATTAAACTCGAGGGCAATAATACTACGCTATTACTTAAGGTGCAGCACAGTGCTATTATGGCTGTGGTCTTCTGTAAGGAGGAGATACTTCCCCAGTTAGGCTTCTCCAGACTCAAACGTAAATGGTACTTCGCTGTGCCCTACTTCTCATAAAAGTAGTGGAAGAATCACATTTTCGGGTTTTGGGATGGATGTCCAAAGGTGAACTAATTGAAGTTTGGGGAAGGTTAAACGGGCTGAATTACCCAATATTTTACACTCCTGAAAAATTAACTTTATCTTCAATAATTAATTAAATTAATAATAAAGATCAAATATGGTTTAGGAAGTTTATTTATTGGCAATCTTGGAAAAGAGTGGTAACCTTTCAAGTAATTTCATCCTTTTTTTTACATGTATAACCACGATAATACTCAATGTTAGTCATCTACATACCTGTCGCATTCAAAAATATTTACATTTTATGATTTCAGTATATAAAATCTTTATTTACAATATTATGATAACCACAAGTACATAACTAGTTACTGCATTAAATATAAAAACCGACCAAGAGTGTGTCGGGCCACGCTCAGTGTAGGATTCCGTAGTATGGGATAATTATCTCATAATAATCATCTTCCATATAAATTTTTTCGATGCCGATTTTCACCGTTTTTATGCAATTTGAAATCATTGGATTTTGTTAAAATTACAGGTACAATAAACACCTGCTTATACGGTTAAATTACAAACTTAGTTCAGAAATAAGTGTGTAATTTTTTTTTATAATCTATTCAACCTATAAAGTTAATAACTTGCCCAGAAAGTTTTTGTAAAGTTCTACTTTTGAGATTTTTTTCATATTTTTAAAACTTATGGTTGAAAATTTAGAGGGGGGGGGGACATTCTATTCGCTTTTTTCCCCATATTGTTTAATTTCCAGACGTCATTATCACCAGCATGTAATTTCTCACACTTTTTTTTATTCCTTCATATTTTTCGCTGTAGGCAATGTTTTACCAATCCGTATCAGTGACATACATTCAAATGACATATACAATATATTCCCCATAGTCTTTTTTTCGTCACAGGTTTCAATTTCTGCACATTATTTTCCCTAGACGCAATTTTACCGAGAATTAGGATGGAATCTAAGAGGGTGGAGTCACCAGAAGAAAGTCACTGGCTAAGTGCATACCTATAAACAGATCAAAAATAATCAAAAATAATTTATTTCTTTCCTTAATATTATTTCACAAAGTCTGAGTGGTTGCCTCTTTTTAAGCAGCTTAATGCTTGTGTTTAAGAGTCACCGCAACTTCTACATTTGTTTCATACTCTTTTTCACTTAATTTATCTTATCTTAATCTAACATTAATTAAAGTAATAATTCAGTGTAGTTGTAGAAAATTATAAACTAACTAGGTTTATTATCGTATATACTAAAAGCTAAATAGGTTATAATATCTATTAGCATTAAAGTACCTACTGGATTTAAACCTCTTTAGATAAACAGGTAACGAGTTCTATCAATACACGACTTTACGGACAAAGTCGATGTCATTGAAACGTTGCATGTTAAGATTAATATTTGTATTAAATAAAGTGAAAATTAATGATTATGATCGAACCAAGCGAAGAAATCCCAGGGGGATCGTCAGGATCATGTGCGTTTACTTTTTTGCCAAGTACGCACGAGGGACGTATTTTAATTAGAGCTGGATACCGACATTATTTAAAACGTGTCACAAAATCTGGAAATTGAAATCTTGGAATTGTCACAAAAAATCATCATGCAAGGGGTTTTTAGTCATAAATGCAGACAAAAGAAGCATTTTGCGAGATCAAAAACATTCATGCGTACCTGACTTCAATCAGTCAATAGATGTAGAGAAACAAATAATTCAACCGAAAAATAAAATTACAACTGACTACAGACCCATCCCAACTCTATATAAAGAGGAAATGAAAAAATTCATACGTGAAGAGTTTCTGGACAAGTTACCACCTTTTCATTCAGTAAGAGATGCTTTGTATAAGTAGATTGTATAAGAACGTATCTGAAAATTTTGTGTGTGTACACGATAATGACATTATACTTTTTATTAAAAACGAGTGCAAGCAGTGGGTAGCAAGTTTAACCACCTATTTTATAGTCGGCACTTTTAAGATAGTACCTCATCCATTCGTACAGTTGTATACGGTACATGGTGATATAGGTTCCGACGGCGAGCACACGAGAGTAGTTCCCTGTATATATGCATTGCTACCCAATAAGCAGCAAGAAACGTACAAACGAATGTTCCAGCTAATAAAAGAAAGCATAAACAATTTTCATCCCCAACACATTAAAATTGATTTTGAAATGGCAGCTGCTAATGCCATTTTTTAATTTGTGTAAGTTTGTAATTTAATCGTATAAGCAGGTGTTTATTGTACCTGTAATTTCTACAAAATCGAATAATTTCAAATTACATAATAACAGTGAAAATCGGTATCGCAAAAATTGATATGAAAGATGATTTTTCTTAATATACGAAACGTCGGGATGAAGTTTAAATTAGTATACGCGATTTAATCCGTTTTAGTTGTTTTATTTCATTTTATAAGATAATTATCCCATACTACAGAATCCTACACCGAGCGTGGCCTGACACACTCTTGGTCGGTTTTTATATTTAATGCAGTAACTAGTTATGTACTCGTGGTTATCATAATATTGTAAATAAAGATTTTATATACTGAATTCATAAAATGTAAATATTTTTGAATGCGACAGGTATGTAGATGACTAACATTGAGTATTCTCGTGGTTATACATGTAAAAAAAGGGATGAAATTACTTGAAAGTTTACCACTCTTTTCCAAGATTGCCAATAAATAAACTTCCTAAACCATATTTGATCTTTATTATTAATTTAATTAATTATTGAAAATAAAGTTAATTTTTCAGGAGTGTAAAATATTGGGTAATTCAGCCCGTTTAACCTTCCCCAAACTTCAATTAGTTCACCTTTGGACATCCATCCCAAAACCCGAAAATGTGATTCTTCCACTACTTTTATGAGAAGTAGGGCACAGCGAAGTACCATTTACGTTTGAGTCTGGAGAAGCCTAACTGGGGAAGTATCTCCTCCTTACAGAAGACCACAGCCATAATAGCACTGTGCTGCACCTTAAGTAATAGCGTAGTATTATTACCTTCGAGTTTAATACATTTATCAGATCGAATAATTAATTTATGTAAACAGTCAAAAAAAAAAAAATCCCTGAACTTCTTCGGAGGTGGTGCACCCTTCTTATGTCACTTCATCGACTCTGGTTTTGACTCAGGTTCAAAATGATGAACCCAAGTTTCACCTCCAGTCACAATTCGTTCCAAAATGTGGGTAGGATTGTCAACTATATTGTAAATTAAAAATAAAGTATTAGTATAGTATTCGAGTTTTATGACTGAATACTATAAATACTTATTTAAAAAAATATAGTATTTTTATAGTATTCAGTCATAAAACTCGAATACTATAAATAACTAAAATAGATAAGCTAATTTGATTTCGTAATTACTAAGTAATTAGGTACTAAATACTTGATTGATAACAATTTTCAATAAATGGGGGGATCATCTTGACAGTCAGAATGGCGGGTACCCATAATTTTGTAATAACTTCAGATATAGAGATGTACTATTCTTTTAAATAGAGGTATCAAATAGGTACCAAATTTTGGTATAGTTCTTTTTATTTATTTGTTAGGGTACATCCACCATCCTGCCTCTCACACAGACAGACCTTTATTGCTAGTGATTTTTTTTACAATTCCGCCCGTCTTGCTGTTTTTGTAAACCTACTACTTGCATCATTCGTTATACGTATTCAGACTAGATTTCATTTCAATACTCGCATTTCACTCGCTAATCGAATATTTATTATTATTTATGATAATGAAATTAGCAAGATCATTTAATAAAGTAAGAGTAAGTATAAAGTATAATAAAGTAGTACTTGAAAGTATGGCGCTCAAGCAATCACAAACCCGCGTGTTTAATGCTAGTAGTCTAAGATATACATAACAAGCAAGTGTGCTGAAAACCTACTGGTATGTGTGAACATTCAAATGTTGCAAATAATTTCTCGATTATTTGTTGATATTCAATGGAGCTAAAATTTACCAGCTTCAGAAATACTAGTAACAATGCTTTGTTAGTATAACATCCCCTGGGGGTCGATGTATTTATATTTCAAGCAATCACATAGCCGTAGATAGATGTGTATATTATGTACACTTAACTATATTCATGTTCTGACGTAATAATATATATATATATATATAAATAATCCATGAAAGGATTCTGAAGATTGTGTTCATGGTTACCGCTTGATTAAACATACCGTGAGTTCTAATCTACGCGCCAACAAGTAAAGAACAATAGTCGATCACATGAAAATCGCTCAATAGATTGCTCGGTCTGATGCAGTCTCGACTCGATAGATTAGATTAGATTAATAATAAATAAATAAATAAATATTTCAGGACAATCTTACACTAGTCGACCTATCCTACGTTAAGCTCAGTAAGGCTTGTGTTGTAGGTACTACTCGTAGACGACGATATATATAATAGATAATTTATAAATACTTAAATACATAGAAAACACCCATGACTCAGGAACAAATATTTGTGCTCATCACACAAATAAATGCCCTGACTGGGAATCGAACCCAGGGCCACCGGCTTCATAGGCAGGGCCACTAGGCCAAACCGGTCGTCAAAGATTATATTATATATTATCGTCGGTCGTTATAGATTATATTAGATTAATTTATTTCTTTCAGAAAATGACACAGTATCTCGCATAACAAAATATAATGCAATGCATAAACTAGAAGATCGTCATAATTAGAATAAGTCAAATAAAATGTACAGAAAGTAATGTAAAACATAAAAAAGTATGTCAATATATGTATGTAGGTATACTACACATCTAGATATCCTAGGCTGTCAAAGTAAAAATATATAAATTTCTATTCGAAATATAATCCAAACATATTTCAATATTTGTTATAATAAAATAAAATAAAATTTAAAACAATTTATCTACGTACATATCATAAGTGCTCTAAAATGCGTCCAGAAACCGTAGGCAATACCAGCATTACCAACCATCAGAAATGAATGGAGATGTAATGTTAACATTACCTACTGAAAACCTTAGGTTATGAGTTTAAATTTGGAACAGCTGACAAATTCAAGTGGGGTGTCTATTTTAGTGTCTATAGATATTAAAACAGTCATTGATACGAAACGCCAATTAGTTATGTTTTTTTAATAAAAATCGAACGACATAAGAACTCGAGTGACAATAGAATAGGGAGTTCATTCGCTTGTCTATGGTTTAAAAAAAAATTGACTGAGATATGAAATACGCAACGCCGCCATTCCAAGCTGTCATTTGTTTTGTTCGTTGACTTTTTAACGTTTCAAGTAATACTAGTAATACTGCAGGTCATTTCCCAACGGTTCCTGAACCCATCTTAAAACATTTATGATATGTGTGTAGATAAAGTAGTGTATGTAACTATACAGAATTAGGCATTACAACAATCGTGTGATATTATTATGAAACTCGCCTTCGGCTCGTTTCATAAACCCACACTCTTGTTGTAATGCCCTTCATTATGCACAGATACATAAACTACTATTAAAGTTTAACGCAATGCAAATCAGTATGAGCTGCTTAACGGAATGTAATGTGCGAGACAACAAAAGTTTCTTCAGTCGGTGTACAAATTTAGTTTCATTTCTAAGATAGCGGGTAGTTCTTTCATACAACGCCTGGGCTATTACGCGCGGGCACTTGTCGAGCAACGCATGCGCCGCCGAAAAGGCTGTAGTCGTCCCCTGTGGTGGGTTATTCTGCCAGGCAAATGTATTCAGTTGGATGAATTTACCGGGAACGTTATAATTTCATGGTCATAAAGTGAGTTATTCAAGAGTGTCATAATTTTAAACTTTTTATACAATGAACAACGCGCGTATTCGTACTGCTCATTTTTGTAATAAAAATATTCTTTTCCAATCTGTTAAGTTCTCGTACAACATTATTACGTACGACATAAGCGAATAGAAATATGCGTAATAAATTTGAAACAGCGTGTCACTAGATAGAACCGGTTTTAATGTGATCAGTGCAAAAAGAGCACCATGTCACAGTACCAACTTTTATCGTGTTCTTTTCAGTTCAGCTTCATGTCAAACGTAAACCCGAGGAACTTGCATGAGTCACAGCTTGGTATCGAACTCTGTATCAGCGGGACTTCCGTATTGCCTCCAGTCGAGATCACCATCACGTTGAACTTTGTGACGTTGAGGATGAGGCCGTTTGCTGAGAACTACTCTTGAAGTCTGTGATATTTGAAATTCAAGCTGTGAGTACGTAGGTGCATTTACTATCATAGTGGTGTCATCAGCACTGCCATTCCTTTATCAATGGAAGCAGGAAGGACGTTTCAGAACACCAAAAACTTGTGGTATTCCCAGTTCAAGGACACCCACCTCAGAAATCACAGTGGAAAATAGTTTACTATTGACAATCAGTTACTTAATGCTTAATAAATTAGATTTGCTTTGTTGAATGTTACATCAGAGGATACCAGACTACTTTTGAATAATGAACGCTTAGAGATAGTATATTTTTGCTATAGTGGAGGCCTCATATAATAAAACTAGCACATATAATAAGTTTGGCCGCTTTTGCCATTAGAAGAGTTAGACAACAGAGTAATATTGAGACAGCACGCTTAGTTCATCATAGTTATTTTCATAGTGTGATGTCATATTATGGTATTCTGGTTTGAGACAAAGCAGCTGACGTACAGACTATATTTGTTATACAAAAAAGAGCATCTCCTTTACTTCCTAACTTAAAAGTGCATCTGATAGATAACTATTAATAAAATGTATTCACTGTAGTTTTCTAATATACATACGAAAAAATATTTATGTAATTAAAAATCTATAATTGTTTAGCCCGAATGATATCAAATGTGAAAATGAATATCACTCACAGGAACACTTGATGGATGATCACATTGATAGGATTGTAATGAACGCTAATGAAAGCACTGACGAAATGTGACAATGACATGTCTGACTGTTACTCAGATTGTGAAATGTAAAATGTTGAAAATCGATAGGATTGTAATTAACGTCAATGAAAACACTGACGAATCTGACGATGGTATGTTTTTTTTTTTATGATATAGGAGGTAAACGAGCAGACGGATTGCCTGATGGTAAGCAACTACCTACGCCCATGGACACTCGCAGCACCACAGGAGTCTGAAGTACGTTGCCGACCTATATGATTTCTATACGCTCTTTTCTTGAAGGTTTGGATGTCATATAGGTTCGGAAATACTGAAATATGTCTGACTTTTACTCAGATAGTAAAATGTTGAAAATATTGATCCAAATATGCAGTAGGTAAAATTTTAATGTTAGGTACCTATAAGTACACTAACGGGCTTAGTATGAAAGCCTTCATATCGGTTGCATCACTCTCATACACGAGTTATTTGCTTAGGTGCGAAAGAAACGCCAATGATATAAAAAAAAACATAGTAAATGCTGTTTTAGGTAGGCAGGTATTGATTTTCATTATTGTAAATATTTCCCAATATTATTGCAAGTTTGAGAAAAGCACTATACAAGTCTCGGCACGAAACAGGGTTGCTGGCCGCGTACCCTATCCGAAAGCGAGACTAGATGTATATACTTAGCCCGCAACCCCTCGTTTCCTGGCCTCTACAGTAATGTACTATTCCGGCAACGCATCTTAATCTGTTCAGCCAAACGCGAAATAATCGCGGGCAAGCATACCTACATACATACGCACATATGGTCAAACTGGGAATATACTTTTGTAAACGGTTAATACTTATGCCTGGAATACACGAGGCTAGTTTTTCAAGCCAGTGTATGGTAAGCTAGTACTAGTAAGCTAGCAAGCTAGTGCGTCTATCTTCTTATACAAAACTAGCTTAACTTCTAATCTAGTAAGCTAGTGCTGAAGCCAGGATAGTTTGCTTGCCGTTCTATTTTTTGAGCTAGTAGCGTACCCCACCACCGATTTCGCTAGCCTTGCTTGTGTACTGTCTTCGTGCGGCCGGAGAAGCTAGTATCCGTCCGGCTAGTTTCTAATTATATCTTCCAAGTAATTCATCTAATGCATAGTTAATTTAGTCTTAAGTAATTGTTTCATTCGTGCTATCTTTATGAATGACGTTCGTATTGACGATTTTTTACGACACTTTGCATTGGTACTGGCACTCGAACTGACTGAAAATTACTGGCATCATGTGTTCAAGCGAGGACAGTTTTACTAGCTTACTATATTGGCTTGAAAAACTAGCCTCGTGTATTCCGGGCATTACGCTTAGCACGCAGGTTAAGCCGCGGAAAAGGCTAGTGTTTACATAGTTTGAGTATTGGATGAAAATTTCCAAGGATATATTGAGACCTGTTAAATTTAAGCTATGACCAAATGACCACTATGATTCTGAAACGGTATTTGCACCGGTATGGCATCGTTAAGTACGCCTGATCAATATAAACGGCAAGGTTGTGGCGTCGTCCTTCATTCTGGATTGTCTAATTGACCAAGTACCTACCTCTGTGCTGATACTTAATCTATACATATATATATATATATATTGGCCGGCTAATATCATTGCAGAGCCGAGACTAATTCAGATAGAAAATTAAAATATTCGATTTCCGTTGCAAATAAAACATTGGAAACGGATTATATTGCGTATAATAATTTAAACATCACCCCGACGTATTGAACCCTTTAGCAGCGTTCCTGGTCATTGGGTGGTTTGAGGATAATATTAATTTACCTCTATCACAGAAATTACGATATGCAACCCTACCCGCATATAAAATATTAAACAATGGTTGACATGATAATTGCACATGGTAAATAAAAGTCCAAAAATAATAAACTACTAAGTACAATGTCCCCACTGTCCAACGCTATGGCCTCAAAGTCTTGTCTGCTGTTGTATTAAATGAACCACATGATCCCAAGCCGGTGCTACAGAAGAGCCATTCTCCCTGTCGAAGTGTACATATTTCTTAATTTCAATACCTCTCGCAACATTCTGCGACTATATCTTTTTTCCGTGGCGAAAATTTGTGGTTTATCAAATTTAATGGAGTGACTAGGCTTATAACTTAATGGAGTGATTAGACAGTAGCTATGTGTTCCTTTACTCTAGTTGAGATGCTTCCCTTTGTCTGCCCTATATGTATATGAGAGACCACATTCATACTCTAACTTGTAGACTCTCGCACTTTGTAGAGGGGTTACACATTTCACAGGCCTCGGATGAAAGTCGAAAGTTTTAATTTATGCAAGACCGAAACTACAAAAAACTTTATTTATTTTATTTATATTCTACGCAAATGCAGTCGCGATCAACACCTAGTCATACCATAGGGCGGCGGCAGTAAGTGTTTGATATCAATGTTGCTCGAGGCCACGTGCGCTTGACCTTCAGAGCAGGTGTGCAGAATTGCTGCTGGTACCGCGCGCTACTAGCCATGCCAGCACTACTAGTACTAGTATTGACTCACATACAACTATTGGATTATTACTTTATAGGAATTCAGTCTGTTACCAGCAGCCGGGCTTTTAATTGAGGACGTTAAAATAATGTATAAACTAAATTTCAGTGTTTGATTAACTATCTAACAAAATTTTAATGGCCAGCAGTGTAAAGCACGATAATTTGACAAGTTACTGTATAAGTACGTGACCGTTGACAAATGTACTTTGATTATTACGATTTATCAAGAATATATCTTAAGGCTCTGTTTCACATTTGACGAATAAAGTTATCGTTGGCGTTTCACAATCTTAAAATAAACTTAAATGGTAAATAAAGTGCTAAGTAAATTATAGATTAGATCATCTGTCAGATAAAGAAGTTAGTTGGCGATTTTTTGACAAATAAATTTAAAAAGTTTTGTATGACGTGAACTCTAAATATAATAAATATTGAGCTTTTTCGTCGATTTAGATGATATTTTTGATCATTCCACGTTACCACCACCAACCATCCAGAAATTCCGTGTTACGATAACGTTCTAATCACATGGAGACATTTGAATTCTGAATTTGAATGCGGTTTAAGAAACATACTGTGTATTATGTACATCCACTAATTGAAGACCAAATCTCTTCAACCTAATCCATTTTTAGTTTTATTTTCTATCAATTACTAGGTACTGAAACTAGGAACTGAAATGTCTATCTACTCTACTACCTACGTTATTTCTAATAGGTACAGTCAAGTGTAAAAATGTGTTTGCACACAAGTTACAAGTTATGGTTGCACATATGTGCCATAGGTTGTTGTTAATTCGCCTATTAGTTCTCATGCCCCGAAATTGAATATTTTGCAAAACAAGGCCCTGAGAATTATATCTAGTGCAATGTGCTTAACCCCCATTTGGGCTATGGAGGTCGAGACAAACATTGTGCCTCTTATTTTGAGGTGTCTCTATGTAGCAGAAAGATGTTGCCTTAAACTATTATATTCTAATAACACACATATAATTATTAAAATTTTACCACATTGAGTCAATATGGTTGGTCCTTTAGTAACTGGAGAGGGTCTTCTTCTAGGTAACTCCCCAATGTTGTTCCATATTTTCCTGGAAATTGAAAATATAGCCATTAAAATTATAAAAAGGAACACCCATGGCCATGCTATTCTTCCTTCTATGAAAGCATTATGCAACCAATTACTGTACTTGATTCTGTTGACTAATAAGTAATAATACAGACATGTTACAGTTTCTATCTGAAAATAATTATTACACTATATATACAGATGGAAGTAAAAGCATAGGTTATAAATATAGTAGTCTCTTTAGCATGAGGAATAAAAGTCTCTTTAAACAGTTTACGACCACTATCTATTAAAAATTGCACTTTATGCAATCTAGACGTTAAATGTGCATAAAGCGATCCGTAAAATGTATCATAACCATAATAGAGCAGTATCGATTGTAAAAATTTGCGAATTTAAAAGTCCATCAGTTGACCAATGTTCCTCTATTGACACTCTTCGATTTCTGGTAAATAACATTGTGATAGCCAAAAACAAATATATTTCAGGTTTTGTTACGTCATTTCAGCATTGAAGTCGCGATTATATTCTAATGTGTGCATGCCTGGTAAATTATTGATGATATAGATTCGTACAACGCACAATTTCCTCAACTTGATTTTCATCCAAGAAATGATTGAACAAATCAAGTTTTGTACAGTTCCTGGAGAGGTTTACATCTGGTCGGATATTTGCATTAAAATTTTCGAAATTTTCTGGTACCGAAGAACTAGCTTTAGATGTCCATTTAATGTCTGAAGCACGAATCACTTTTACCTAAAATCATTATGGTCATAAAAATATTAAACAAGTACTGAGACGTAATAAAGAAAATTTAAGGACAAGGCATATGTAATGAATGAACTATCTGTTCGTTGGTAAAAATATCATCATCTGACTCATATTTTTCGCAAGTATCATCGGCCCCTTCTAAAATTTGTATTAGTACTTCCGCAGTCGACATTGTTAATAGTAATTCAAATGATTGACAGTTTGATTTCTCAGTTCTTTATGATTTCTGTACGTCCCAAAAATTGCTTTCTTTTTAATTAAATTTATTTATTTGTCAAATCTAAGTATTTTTTTATCATTTCCTACGGCGACTGTGTCTGTGTTTTGTTAGGATACCATTCATTGAGATAAAGTAGGTCATAACTCAATTAATTATGTTAATATTAATAGTTTAATGTTTTATGCATAAATTAAGCTATATAAATTTGGCGAGAGTAGTAAATACCCTGTAAACACACAACCAGATCTTAGTCTTATTCGTCAGACTGCGGCGAAATGAGCTGGGTATGTTCTGTCTTGTATATCAGACCACGGCAGTTAAAAGGAGAACATGTTTGATTGGTTTAGAATGAAGTAGTATAAGTAGTATGAGCATAAAACTCTGTTAGGTAATTTAAAGGACGGAGCACTGGTGGCCTACTGGTAAGAAAGTGTGACTTAAAATTAGGAGGTGCGAGTTTAAATCACGGCTCGGACAAAATGAGTTTTTCGAAACCTATATACGACCATTACATTTGATAACTACTTGGCACTTTTTGGTGAAGAAAAAAAATCGTGATTAAACCGGACTAATAAGGCCTAGTTTACCCTCTGGGTTGGAAGGTCAGATTTCAATCGCTCTCGTAAAAACTAGCCTATGCCAATTCCTGCGATTAGTTGCGAAGTGGACCCCAGGCTCCCATCCCATGAGCCTCAAGTTTAGAATTAGGTTATATTACGTCATTAGCATTCAGTACTTTTTATTTATTACAAAGAAAGTAAAGTTAACATTTATGTTAAAAAGGAAAACATTTTTGGAAAAATAATTTATACCACATTTAACACATTACTGACATAATGTAGAGTAAGTTAAGCAAAACCCGGGCGCATGGCGCAGCACGCCGCACTGCGGTACACACAACGCGTCTGCTACGATACAATCACCAGGACCCATTACGAACGACTAATGGTTGCCTTCAACGGACACTTCTTTTACCACGAATAAATCTGACTATTATCTTATCTGGCTGTCTTGCAGATTTGATCAACCACCTACGTAATTAACATAAACAGTCACGAGTAGTCACCTCATGGTCAAAAACATGTTCGCTCATGTTTTAGCACTATTATTTGTAATTAGAGGCTCTAGTGTAACTTTATTTTGACGTTAAAAAACGTTTACGAACGCGTAAGTGATATCTAATGTTATTTATAAAGTTACGTTAAAAACTTACACTCAGGGCTCAGCAACTGCTTTTATATTCAATTTCAAAAAGTCGAAATATCATAATACATTATAAGGCGTCACAGTTTCAATATCCCATGTTAACCTCATAGAGTTAGCTCGACTCACTACTCACATGCCCTTGGTTGACACTTGCTTCATAGTTACAAGTTACAACTCAACTATGTGTACGTAACGAAAAATAAGAAAATATGAAGTGCAAAGTACCATTGCAGTTTGCAAAAGACAATAGATCAAAATTCGAATACCGTGTTACATTGTGAGACCTGCCAACTCATCATGATAATATCGATCCAGAAGCGGTTCGCATCTGTCACCAGCTGAATGGCCCATAAAAATGTCACTTGTACCCGGATGTTGCATTAGCTACGTCGGGGCCGTGCCGATTACGTTTCATTTAAGTAGTGAGGCGACTGTGAACTCATATTATTATATTACTGAGATGTGTGGTTAACTGTCGCTTTCAACTTGGTTGCTTCAATATCAAACACCTAAATACCATGTCGTGCTATGCTCAGTGTAGGGTTCCGTATTTTCAACCCGTAACTCAAAAACGGTTTAACTTAATAAGCTCAAAATAATTTTATCAACTTCAAGTCACTTTATCAAAATATGTTTTAGACAAACTTCAATTCTTCTCAAATACCTATTTAACAACACTTTACAGTTAAGGTTTGAACCTTAAAAAATACCCCCACTTCACATATAGGGGAGAGGTACCATTTTTTCCATTTTATTTTGCCCGCTTTGTCCGCAATTACAGTTATCTAGGGCTAACGGTCACTGAGCATAGCCGGCTACATACAGTCAGAGACATGACAAAACTATACGGGTTGAATACGGAACCCTAAAAAAGAAATACCGTGAGAATTTAAGCAACTTGTTGGTAACTTATCACCTACTAACAAAATAGGTAACTGTAACAGACAATAATCTACACTATCTACACTAATATGATAATTGAGAAAGTTTGTGAGTGTGTGTGTGAGTGTGTATGTTTGTTCCTTCTTCACGTCTAAACGGCTAGAGCGATTTTGATAACATTTTGTATGAAGTTAGCTGTCACCCTGGATCAACACATAGGCTACGTTTTTTCACACCGCGGGCACAGCTACTATATACATTATAACTTGTAGGTATAAGTTAAGTTTATTCAAACTTTAATACAAGTTCATTCTCTTGTTTAAACAATAAGTTTCATGTTGCAGAAATGCTCTGTGAAAATTCTCGAGAACGTTCTCGTTTTTTGGGAATGTTCTGCAATTTGTACGTTGCTAGTCGCAGCTACCGTGTGAAGGTATACTGTATACAAGCGAGTAGCAGCAATATACAAAGAATAAACGATTAACTATTTAGATTTAATGATAACTGAAGAACATGTGTGCAATAAAGAAGAATCTACAGGATCCGACATAATGAAGTTAAGGTGCGGTTTTTAATAGTAGTTTATGTACCCGTTGCATAATGAAGGGCCTTAAAACATGAGTTTTTTTTTAAATCACACAAGTGTTTTAAGGCCTAATTATGTACAGTTGCATGCACTACTTTATCTACACACATATCATAAGTATTCTAGAATGGGTTCAGAAGCCGTAGGGAAATGACCAGCATTGGTATAAAAAAATTATACGCCTTCTCGTATTTATCCTTCGATTTTTTTGGCAACAAGTTGGTTGTTCCCATCTTGGCTGCATTCCCGATATCTGACGGAGTGTTCATATCGAACTCTAACTGAACGGACTCACTACTATTAAATTTTTAAGTAAAATAACCAGCATTTCACAATTTTACGTTTCGTAAAATCAAAAATCTGATAGAAACAAATGACATCCGTCAAGACGAATGTTTCCATTTTAAATAACAGGTTCGGAAAAGGCCAGGCTATTGGCGTCAGCTTCCAGAGAGTCCGGTGATTGGCTGAGGGCTTACCCTTCGCCGAACATAGGAACCTTCCTGGGCCCCGACACTCTTCGCCTGGCCACCTGTCTGCGGCGTGGAGTCCGTATTTGTGCTCCAAACAGGTGCCCCTGCGGCAGTGATGTCGGCGAGTTGGGTCACCACGGGCTGTCATGTCAGAAAAGTGCAGGGCGCTATTCCAGACATGCCGCCCTAAATGACATTATCCGCCGGTCTCTTGCCACGTCCGGCGTGCCTTCGCTGCTAGAGCCTACCGGCATAGCCAGAGATGATGGCAAGAGACCGGACGGGATGTCATTAGTTCCGTGGAAGGTGGGAAGGGCCCTGGTGTGGGATGCTACGTGCGTCGACATACTGGCCCCTTCCCACATTCCCGGAACAAATAAACAAGCAGCTGCGGCGGCTAAAGCGGCCGAAAAGGCGAAGCACCAAATATACTCGGGTCTCGGCTCCGAATACATTTTTATGCCATTCGGTGTCGAGAACCTCGGCCCCTGGGGACCCAGCGCGCTCCAACTTTTTAAAGAGCTTGCCAAGCAACTTAAGGACTTGACAAATGACCGAAGAGCTGGCAGCTTCCTCGCCCAACGAATAAGCTTGGCTATACAGCGGGGAAATGCTGCCAGCATCCTTACTACTATGCCGAAGGGGCCCAATTTTTTTAATATGTTCTTAATTCTTTAATAATAGACAAACCTGTATTGCCATGTCACTCGAGATCAGCGGTGCTACCGCGAAAAACAATACTTATTCGTAAATTTCGAACGATTGTCTCTGTCACTGTCATGACATCTTAATTGGAGTAAAAGGGAAAGATGCCCGAAATATACGAACTTTGACGTTCGCGGTGCCGCCTCTGAATAAAATACTGAATTGACGTTTTATATCGATAACTTTTTCCAATATCTTTGGATACTAGATGAGACTTATTTGAGTTTTGACAGCTGTTCCAAATTTAAACTCATTATGCACTGACTTGAGCTAAAATCTGCACTACAATGTTAACATTAAAGTGCAGATGTTAGCTCAAGAAATTGCATTGTAAAACTTAAAACATTACCTACGGTTTCTGAACGTATTATAGATCACTTACGGTATGGGTGTAGATAAACGATTCTTATATTATCATCATTTACGTTCTTGGTGTTCACTCAGACTTAAAATGAATAGATATTGCTCCATGATCATAGATCACTTGGATTTACACAATTTCCATGCAAAATCCCGTTCCTTTAGAATTATGTGATACGGTGCCACTTATAAAATTACAAAAATAATTTTTGTGACAAATTTAGTGTTTGAGCAATACAAATTTAGTATTAGCATTTACGTCTATCATATACCTAGTTCATTTCAAATACGAAGGCCCGATGCACTTGAGACGGATATTAGGCGTTAACAATAGGATAAGTGATAACAAAAGATACCAGACCAGCGGCGTGGTATTGAGATGTAACCTTAAGATCTTGATCGTCCCACCTACTAATATTTATTTATTGTAAACAATATTTCATGTTAGTTGTCATCACATTTGTGATAACACGTACCTAAACTGTCAGTAATTATGTTTCGACCGTCGTGGGTAACATCCTCAAGTGACTCGTCTAGTTGAAAAGTTAGTTTCCAGCAACGTTAGAAAAGATATTTGTTAGTCTTAAGTCACCCGAAAGTTAATTGTTTTTATTTTATTGTGCACCTTTTTTATTTTAATATGTTAGCTCTGTCAGTTATTATGAAGACATCATACCTAATATTACGTTTTTATTTTATTTTCAAGGACCAAAATGTCTTAGTTACAGTTTAGTTGTATGCAAATTACATCAACGCGTGCCAATTTGAAGTGCTCCCAATTAAACAACAAAAGTCAAACATTATGAGCCCTTTTGTTAAGTTTCAAATGCATCGGGCCTTCGTATTTGAAATGGAGTAATAAATAAATATAAGTTTTTGTAAAAAAAAATCATATTTGGTACGAGCCTTTATTACCGACTGTACTTTTTTTCACAATCATCAACTTACACTATTCTAACGGGTCTAAACACCTAAGGTTTATCTTGAATATTTTCCGGCTCCAGCATTAGATCACATCAGTGGTGGTAATATTGCATTATCACCAAACTTACATAAGTGTGTTAAAGGGTGTTGCAGGATAACCCTTCAAATATTGTGCCCAAAGCTTTATAGTTCGATATATAGTTTAAAACTACTACCAGCTAATGCCCCGTCAATTGAAAATAATCCATACCAATTTTTAACCCTCTTCTGCCTTTAGCTTAAAATATCTTTTACTAATTTCGTCATCGTAAACGTGTCACATACAAGGTACGAACTGAGCAATACCTATATTTTAACACTGTTCCCCTTTGTTAATTACATGAAACTTTCATATTATGTAGATTGGTAGTTTGTTAATATTTAGTACACAAATGGTGATAGTACTACGAGCCTGCATTGTTATACAGGATGTTTTATTTTCTAATTTAGGTTTTTTTCTAGAAAAATAAGTAAGTAGAGAGCTAAATTTTTTATAAGTATATATTGATCACATCAACGTTTATAAAAAAGATGACAATTGTCCTTTTTACACTTTTTGAAAACAAAAAAAGGTTTTAGGAGGTCTCCTGCCTTTTCGCCGAATTTTTTTTGGTCGAATTTCATTTGCCAACCAATATTTCACCGAATGTTCACTTTGACAACTAACGATTACCAAATTGTTATATGACAACTTTTTAATTCGCAGAATTATAGTTTAGCGGATTATTATAACGCCTTTTAACTTTTGGCAGACTCATGATTTGTCAAATCTTTCACTTGGTCGAATAACGTATACCTAGTTAATGCAACAGTTCCCTTTTCATATTTATTAGGCAAGTTACAAATAAGAAAAAGATACATAACTAGTACCTAAACAACATGTTCTTAATTTTGGTTAGTTATTTTCATATTGTATTACGATAGTGTTAGGTTTAGGTATTTTTTATCTCTTGCCTGAAACAAATAAGCCATTAGTTTTGTAACAGGCGTCACATATCTATAGACGAGTTAGGTACGACGACGAGCGAAGCGAGGAGTGTTAGGTAAAAATGTGACCCAACAGCGCCAACTTTTTTTTAATACTATAATGAATACTTTCATAATTCTTTAATAATATTTTTTAAATACTTTAACGAATGGCGTGGGGTTCCGGGTGGCAGTAGATGGTTAAAAATTGGTGTTGGCGACGGATTTCGGACTCCTTGCTTTATGACGGGATTTATTTTCTAACCTTTTATTATATTTTTGTTGCCTTGTGTAGGCAATCGGGCCGCAGATGAAGCAAATATGTACACGTAGTGCTTTATATACAGTTTATTTACAAATATTTACACACATTAACTCACAATTAGATATATATTTACACATTTGCTACATATATTACTCCACGAAACATTACAACAGCGGTAGCAAAAAATATGAACTTTTTTACATTTTTTTTATAAAACAAAAGACGCGCGCTAAGCGCGGCATGCGTTGTGGCCAGTGCGCGCACCAACGAGGTTGGTACCATTTCCACCGTTTACATTCCCCACCCTAGTGCTGGCACAGCACTCAAAACCTATACAATTCGCCGTAGGTGAGCATGTTGTGAGACTCCTAACGCACCCGACTAGGCTTCGCGTCAACCACACGCACTCGATCATCTGCTCTTAGGAATATTGACATACCTACTCGTACCTTCAAACGCATGTTAAGGTATGTCCCATGACCAGGTCAGCAAACTGCTGCAGAGATCTCGTTCAGGGGAGGAAAACGTTAGGCATCAGAGCCACATCACTTATTCCTCGTTCCACTTACACGTAAGATAAATAAAGGTACAGACTGATCTAATGTGTTTTGCTTTATAATTACCTTGACACTGCGTACCGATAGTTCTCATGCCCCACCCTAATGGGGACAGGTGGGTGGAATAAACATTCACTTGATTCCTTCGTTCGCAGCTTTGAAGGCAATTCCACTTGCCAACTATCGTTAACAAGAGTCGCAGTTTGTTCAAGCTTTGCTTGGGCGGACAAATATTCGCTGTTGTGCCGAGGCTTACCTGTTACACCAAATTCGTGCAGCTCGTGGAGGTCACGTGATTCAGCGGACAAGAGTAGTGCCGAGTGCCTCGTGGTTGACCTTGCTATGACATGCGGATCGCGCACAACTCCGTGCATGGACCAACCAAGTGGTGTACGGGTAGCCAATGGCTCGTACAATTTACCACTACGTACTTCTAGCGGAATAATCAAATGTACATTATCCTGCCCTATTAACATTTCAGGTTTCAAATCAACATTTTGTGATAATTTATTTTTTATCGCTCTAAGGTGAGAATATTTTTTGAAATTGATTTGAGATACATTTTGTTCCGGCAAATCCAGATCTGTGACACTACGAGCCTTAACACTAAACATTTCATTATTTACATTTGATATATTTACGCTATACACTGTAGTATCACGCACTAACTCGTCACCTTTCCAAGCACCACGCACATGCATAGCTTGAGGGCGGCCCCGCAGGCCGGCGCGGTCAGCAAGCGCGCGGGTAACCATCGTCACCGACGACCCGTCGTCGATAAGCGCGTTGACAACAAAAACGTCATTTAGTCCGTGAACTTTAATGGGCACTACTTTCAGATATACTTTAGTGTCCGTCGTCTTCACATGGTCAACTAATTCTGCAACAGGTGAAGGCTCCGACGTTGACGTTTCGTTTGACTCCGAAGTTGAAGTCACATTTGACTCTGTGCTCAGCCTGTTATCGCTAGTGCCGCTAGTGAAGTGCAGCAACCGATGATGCTCACCGCCACAGTTGTCTACGTCACAAACAGCAGTAGGGCAGGATTCGGCCCCGTGACGGGCTTGCAAGCACTTAAAGCAAACATTCCATCGTTTCACATGTCGCCAGCGATCCTTGCGCATCGCCTTTTTAAACTTTTTACACTCAGTCAGTTCATGTGCAGACATTTTACAAAATCGGCAGTTTATGTTAGCATTGTTAGTAATACAGCGGTTTACCTGCCTGTCCGCTTGCACTAGCACAGCTTGCGCTCGAGTGACAGCTTTGTTGGTACTGTGTTGCGTATTCGTAGTGCACAGTAAGGTTGCGTTCGCCGTGGTCGATATTTTTTCGGCTTCTAGGCTAAGAAAATCAGTTAATATTTCTAATCGCGATTTTATACCTGCCTTTATCAGTACAAAACTGTAATCGGACCACTTTGAAATAAGGACTGGTGGAAGTTTTGACAATACTATAGACGAAATAGTCATATCATGCATATACAATTCGCGGCCAACTGCGCGTATCGCCTCGGTAAAGTTTTGTATTTTCACAGAAAATGAAACGATATCGTTGTGATACTCGGGCGATACTGGGCGGAGCTTCTTTATGTCGTGCATCAGTCTATATAAAATAGTGTCAGCATTACCGAATTGTAGCTCCAACGTCGCGATCAGCTTGTCGGGCGAGGAAGCGCTTATTAAAAGAGCTGACACAGCATCTTTTGCAGCACCACGTAGACACTTCCTCAGCCGCCACATGTTTTCAGCCGGGCTGAAACCGCAGACTTCTGTCGACTCGGTGTACGCCTTTTTAAACTGTAGCCACTCCATCGCATCTCCGGAGAAAACAGGCAGGTCTCGTGAAGTACTGATTCGGCTAAGTAGGCAATCATTCGGTTTATTACTTGCGGAGGCGGTGGCTAACTCTTTGATAGCGCTCGCTAGTATCGCTATAGAGTCGGTAGTGACTACCGCAGACCGTTGGACATTTGGTTCTGGTACATTACCTACAGAGGCGGCGGCTGAGTTACTATCTGCGCTCGCGGACGACTCGTGGATACCGGCAGGAGTACCGACGACAAACGCCGGCTGGTGCAGCTTGACCGAGGTTTGTTCATCAGTGTGGACTTGCTGCGCCTCATTAAGGTCCTGCTGCGGCTGCAGGTCGTGTTTGTCGAGCCAATCGTTGACATCACTAATAGAGCACGCCCGTGACTGTCGCCGACTTTTATTTTCATCGTCTAAATCAGCTAAGTCTGCCTGTAGTTGTTTTTCAATAAGTTCCAACTTTATTGCGGCTTTTTGTCGTTCGGCCTCTAGTTCAAGCCGCCTGCGCCTGCTCTGTATGGAGGATGATACAGAAACAGACTTACATTTGCTTGGAACTAGCGACGGCTGTTTGTTTTCGCATTCCAGGTGAAAAGTACTATCTAATTGCGGTACCTGAAGTTCTCTTTGCGCTGCACTACGCGTTTTCATCATTGCAGCTGGTGGCGTTCTCTGCATAATGATCCGGTTCGAAGGACCACTTTTGTAGGCAATCGGGCCGCAGATGAAGCAAATATGTACACGTAGTGCTTTATATACAGTTTATTTACAAATATTTACACACATTAACTCACAATTAGATATATATTTACACATTTGCTACATATATTACTCCACGAAACATTACAACAGCGGTAGCAAAAAATATGAACTTTTTTTACATTTTTTTTATAAAACAAAAGACGCGCGCTAAGCGCGGCATGCGTTGTGGCCAGTGCGCGCACCAACGAGGTTGGTACCATTTCCACCGTTTACACCTTGGTTACATGCAAATAAACATGCCAAATGAGAAAACGTGTTTTTCTATGAACTGAGAAATTAAATAATATTTTTATCATATTACCGATAGCCATAGCTAGTTAGGCGTCGGTAACATCTTGGTCCTTCGAACCGCACAAGCCAGCGCTGCGCTATCGCTTACTTGCCCGACAATTGAACCGAACGTGAACTGAACCATGTCGGGGCCAGTTACGAGAAGCCGCGCAAAGAACTTGAAACCTGAACAGGAGCCGGAGACGTCTGAACAAGCAAACGAACCGACCACGTTAACTCCGGTAAAAGATTTAGTAAGATCAAAGGCAAGTACTGTCAGTCACCGTCGATCAGAACGAAACCAAACCATAAGATCCGATGTTAGTAGCGTACTTGTAAGAAAGAAAGAGGCCGAACTTGCGGCCGCCAAACGGCTAGCGGAGCTGAATTTAGAACAAACCATCATCCAAAAAGAACTTGAAGTAACGCTAGCACGTCTGGATGCTCACGGAAGCCAACGATCTCAGTCAATTCGAACAAATCGTACATGCCAAATGAGAAAACGTGTTTTTCTATGAACTGAGAAATTAAATAATCGGCTATCGGTAATACGGGTAAGGAGTCCGAAATCCATCGCCAACAATTGGTATGGATTATTTTCATTTGAAGGGGCAATAACTGGTAGTAGTTTTGAACTCTAAGCTTTGGGAGAAATTTTTGAAGGCTTATCCTGCTACACCCTTTTAGCTCAGTCGGTCAAATTTGCTTCAAAATTTAATTGCAACTCATCCGAAGATACATACATACATACATACATACATATTTAGGTACATACTTTGCAAGTTAAATAACAGCTCGTAAATCGTTGCGAATTAGCATTAATTCTAAATAGTATAAAACAAAAGTTGAAATAGATAACATATACTTAAGAAAAAACGACGGGGACCTCCGGTGTTCGAGACGGGATTCGAACCCGCATCTCCAGCTATCGCGGCTGACGCCTTAACCAATTTGGCCACCCGTACACAGCGGAACCCGTCGAAATTACTCAAGTATATGTGATCTTGTTTATTTTAACGGTTTTAGGCACCGTTTTACCAGCTCTAAGGTGAAACACTACGTGTTTGCGCCTCCTATATGAATACCTTTCGGGATTCTGATATAGCTAGAGAGTTGGTGCTGCCATCTATGAAACTAAGAACAAATCAAATTATTTTTTATGAAATATTTTTGATTTGCTTTGATTTTTACGTAGTAATACTACTATATAAATTAAAAGTTGAAATAGATAACATATACTTACAAAAATTACAGTTTATTATTTGTATATTATGTACACTGCAATTCAAAGATATTCTTGATTATAAATATATATTTCTCAAACATGCAATGAAATGTCTTCGTTACGTGCGTCATAATAGGCTTCGAAGTATCACGTTTAGGGCGGATCGACTCCAGAGGACAGGTAACGAATTTCATATAAAATTGAAGGCCTAGGCCGGGAAGTATTTTTTTTTTTAATTTTTATGTATACCTGGCGTCTGTGTTCATGAAGCCTGTTCAAACAGCTGAGTTATATTTTTTTATCATTTTAGTGACTAAATGATTAGCGGGCTAAAAAATAATCTCGCTTATTTCAGACGAAATGGTATGAAGAGATTTATTTTATTTATCATGTAATTGAATATTCATATCATCAGGTTATTACATTATTATATTTATTATTCATGCTCTCATTTTTAAAATTGTATTGGCAACACCAAACACTACTCCACGCATGCGCGTTTTTGAACGCATTTTTGACTCAACCAATCACAGGACACTTTTACTTGTTTTAATAATGGCGGAATGGAAAAGTTTCTCGGCGTGTAAAACTCTGTTTATTAAGACTAAATAGTGGTAAATGGTGTGATTCAATGCTTTTATGACTTAGATATAGTGTTACGGATGTATAAAAATTTAATAATCTAACCGGGCCCGGTTTTATTTATCTATATTTTGTTATTGTGTACCGCCAAAGGCAGATGCCGTAGCGCCATCATTTAAAAGGTAAGTGCATTATTTTTTGGTGGTTTTTCTAAATGTTGTATATAGTAATTATAGCCAGACTATTTATGATAGTCATTAATTTTTACATCGAAGGCAAAAATACTACAAAGCGGGATTGGAGGGAAAATTAAAAAACTTATGTCGTGAAGCTGTTTTGTTCAGTGGTATTTTTTTATTTATTTCATTGCATTAGTTTGAGAAAAGCACTATACATGCCTAGCCGTGAAAGGGTCTTGAAGGCTTCGTATACTATCCGGCCTCCTTACAGTCGGCCGTATATACAACTCAGCCTTCAACCCCCTTTTTCCCGGCGGCTGCAGTAATGTACTATTAATTGAAAAGTCCGATGTCCCAGCCGTAAGAACTCGCGACGTGCAATTCAGAGGTCGCAGATTCTAACCTCGGCTCGTACCAATATTTTTTTCGACACTGTTGTCAGAAATGCCATTTGGTATTTAGCAGTCGCCTTTCAGTAAAGGAAACCGGACTAATCTCAATAAGGCCTAATTTACCCTTAGGGTAGTAAATTATGCTTGCTTTGAACTAGTACCCACATTAATTCCTTGGGGTAAAGCATAAAGTGCTTGGTTTCTACTTTACAGGCATTAAAAAAGCTTAAATCGTAATATCTTGTAAACACATAATACACTAATAACTTAAGAATAAACGTACGCCCTTGGCGGGTACCTACCAAACATTTAATTGTTGTTCTGATATAGATGAAAACGAGGAATACGATGACTTGGCAATTTTACTGTATAACGTCGCAGATGAAAAACGAAATGTCTGCGGGATCCTTTCTCAGGCTAAATAAAATAACTTCGAGGAGAGCATCCAAGTGTATTTTTTTCTTTCATATATTAGTTTTCAATGGTGAGATTTCTTCGTCACACCTTCCAGTTAGTTTCTACAGACATGTAAATGCTTATCGAACGTTAAAAGCAACAATACTGATTTTGCCGATTACTATAATCGTATACATGAATTTCACCTTATCTGTAGGTGAGTTCCGCTGTCAGGAGTTAAGCGAACTTAGCACGAAAAGCCAAGGTTACTTGTCGAACTATTCGTCTTACCTGGTCCAGTTTTTTTGTTAAATAATAACCAAATTTTATGATTATACGAGAACTGTAAAATATTCTTAACTCATAGAATCATATGCATTAACGAGTTGAGTTTCCAGCACTTCATTAATTAGATCGTTATTTGGTTATTAAATAAAAAATTAAATTATATAGTAGATAGCACAACAAGGGTATAAAGTGAGCTAGTAAAATAGAAAGGTATACTTGGTTTGGATACTTTTTATGTTTTTTTTTATCGAAGTGTTTGTTCACAATAAGTTTCGTGTTGCATATATTTCCGAATACCCTGTATATTTGTTTTTATGAAGCTTTTTATCACTGTCTTGACTGCAGCATTCCTATTTTTACAGACGTCGTCAATGTTTTTGGCGGACCTGAGTCCGATTGAGCCGATAGTGCTCGATATAACGTCACTGAGGGAAGCTTGGTGGGTTCACCTGTGTTGGTAAAATGTTCATATCGTTGTTCTTTAGAAACTATACTGTCTCTTTGCTTAGTGAGGTGGAGCTAAATCGATTCAGAACAGTGTAGGGACCTTCTGTTTTATAACAAATGGCAGCAGACGTTTCTTTAGGCATTCTTTAATATAAATCTATCTGTTCACTGGACGAAAATCGAGCTTTTGTCATCACATGCCATACGGGAAATTGAAACTGTCTTCCAATATTGAATTAGTATTTGGCTTAAATTGTCTCCTGATTTGATTGTGATCTTTATAAATTAAGCATTTTTAGAATAATAATCCATAATCTAATAATCTCAATAATTTAGATAATCGTACAAGTTAGATACTTAGATAAATGCTTTCAATGGAAATGGAAAATTCTAATATAAAAGAGATGTATTTCTCATAATATCCTATCGGCACGTTCAAGACTTTCGAACAAACCTCATGTAACAAATCGTTGTGGAGTTAGAAGAGTAGTAGCGAATTATTACATTTATTACATATGTACATAGTATTCTAAGGTCGACGTGTACGAGTCATTCCATATGAAAACGGCTGAAATTAATTATTTTTGTTGCGTGGTCACAGATTTCAATAAAAAAATTGAGGGTGTACCGTGAAATATTCAAGCACAAAAACCGTTGTCGTTATTTTTTTTTAATACTTATCTTTTTCTCAGCACCTATCCAAAGTTTAAAGTGGTGTTATTTTTCTGCTCCGACAAATTATGCTAAAACTTTGTTCAGAATTTATGTTTAATGTTTATTTGATTTTATATAACACTACAATCAACACAGTATCCGATATGCATTTTAACTTTTCATTCAAACACTTGAGCATAAAATACCGTGTCACTAAAAATGTCACAAAATTTACTAATTTTTGTGATTTTTGGGTTGAAATTCTGACTCATGTATAAGACCTAGGGCAAATATTTATATCATAGCTTCTAGACCACTTCAATTTTAACTACTTTCATCCATTTAAATACAAAATTATATTATAGGGTATACAAAAAATACATTGAAAATTAAAAAAAAAACCGAAATGTGTTTATTTTAGTCACTGAAAAATCCAGGTTAAATTGTAAATAAAATTCTAAATTTAGCACCAAATGATAGATCATATTCTTAAATATACAGAATTACTTATATATAGATTTTATAGCGGTTTTTTTGCTAGTTAAGAAGATATGATTTTTTGCAAAACGTAAAGTATGCATAACTCAAATACTTCAAAAAGTGATCATGAATAAATAAAACTGCAACTAAATATTATTTTATAATTAATTAAATGAAAGTCATCACAATATTAAGAAAGAATATTTGTCTTCTACGTTTGGAGACCTGCCTCCTGATTGTCACAACTTCAAAAGACTGTGCAGTTGAATATTTACGGACTTTTAAGGTGTCCGATGACAGACTTTCGAAATGATGGTAGGATCACTCTTAATCGTAAGTAAGTTTTCAAATCTCCCTGTCAACCTCGATTCTGAAGCCTCGACGTCTGCTTTTGGCACGAAAAAGAATGTAATGCCAGGTATCCGCTCCTTACAAAGGCCGAACATTGCTTGAGGTGTTAATATGTGATTTTCCTGACCTTTTCCTTGCGAAAATAGTCAGTTCTGTTTAATAACTAAAACTATGAACATGGTATGTGTATGTATTATACTTCAAATGTTAACTCTTCCTTATATAGAAAAAACTTATTGAAATACCTTTATGATACAAAACCAACTATTTTTTGGCAGATAAGCATACATAAACAACCTAATCGTAGTAATAGTACTGTGCAATATTTACGGTTTAAAAAAAAACATATCTTCTTACATAGTTAAAAAACCGGTATAAAAACTAGATGCCATGTAAATGTAAGCTTATGATAGTCCGTCCGTTTTCTGTTGGGAAACAGTATGACATTTTGCAGTAAAGCAATGCCATTTGGTACAAATGTTATATACGTCCACCTGAGCCCAAAACGCCCAGTAGCCAGTCTCAACTCCGCGACAGGTGGGGGGTAGGGGAGGTCAAAGTACAGAGCTCCCGGCGCTCAGAAAAAAAATCTGGCGGATTAGTTTGAACGTTTAAGTCAAGTTTGGTGTCGTTATAAGGTAACTAAATGATGCCCAATTCATTCCCCATACTAGTTTTTTAGGGTTCTTTTGCAAAATATGACGCAATACTTAAAATAATAAACTTTTAGTAGTAACGAAATGCAAACAAATCCTCATATTTTCATATTTTTGTATTAAACTTGGTTTATAAAAAATACTATCCATAAGCCCATTTAATGGAGATTCTAAAAACATTAACAATAAATATAAATTTGACTATTTTCAGTGTAAAATAAAATAATGAAAGTACTGCGACGTTCGCCACCGCAGTATAGGGGACCGCCAAAAGACCCAAAAACCAAGCACTACTAACAAACAAAAACAGCCTAGTGCAGGTCTGACTCGCGCACCGAGCATTCCATACAAATTTTTACTTATCCCATGCCATCTTAAATAACTAGTAGTTACTGGTAGGGCCCGGTTAAACTAACTCTCAAAAACTTTCGCCTTTGTGATATTAGTGTGATTTTCAAACAACTTTAATTTATAAACGTAGTCAGGTAACACTTAAAAACAAATAATAATAGAACGTTTGTGAATTAATTTTATTTACAACTAGTGGTTATTTATAGAAACTGTGATTACTGTTTTCCCCATTGTTTTTGCAATTATCTACGCAGCAGAATTCGTGACGCTTATTTATTCATTTTTAGATGGCTTAATATTGCCATTAAAAGTGATAGTTGGCCTGCTGAAAGTGTCTTTTTTGGCCACGGCGCACGCAGCGATCGATTCGTGCGACCTCCTACTTCGCCACAGCAAAAAGTAGTACATCTAGGACCTTAGGGAAAATGCAAGTACATATTTATTATTTAAAAAGATTTTATTTATATTGACCAATTAGAACAAATCGTCATATTAAATCCACCAATCAGACACATTAATAAGAATACTACTCGTAGATGCTTTTTTGGTGCATATACTGGTAAAAAAAATGAAGTCATCAAAAGTTTGAATTTAGTATCAACCAATACCGCAAATGGACAAATCAGGAAAATGCCTTAAAGCATTAAGTGTTTGCTAGTTCCTACTTTACAGCATTAAAAAAGGTTAAATCGTAATATCTTGTAAACACATAATTGCCATACATAATACACTAATAACTTAAGAACAAACGTACGCCCTTAACGGGTACCTACCAAACATTTATTTGTTGTTCTGATATAAATTTGATAATTCAGCTATCTTGATATTAATTCACCCGTGAAAATAACCAAGGGATAGTTGATTACGAAAACTAAGGGTTAGGACGTACTTCCCAATCTCCAGTTGGCATTAATGAGTGCAAACAGATTCGACCTTCACCTCTCCGGTTCCAAGGTCGCATCGCAAGCAAACACCCAGTTGCGATACCTGCAATCATAGAAGAGCCTTTGCAAGGAAATAAGTTTCATGTTTTTTAGTAAAAACGTATTGGGGATAATGGGGATTCATAACATTTTCACTTTATTTAACACTTAACGCCAACCTCAACGATTAATTACAGTATTAACTCTAAAATGAAGATTCTCAAACAATAAGCTACCAAATTTAAATTTCGTATAAACCTATATAATTTTGCCTATGATTTTGTAACTCAATATAGCTGGAAGCAGCGGCGGCGCTTCCATAAAATCCAATTTCCGCCTAAATAATTAACTTTCCAGTTCCACAGTTCAACTGTTTTCCTTGGGTTCACGAAGAAAAGGCAAACCCATATTGATTGTGCTGTTGAAAAAAAACACGTTTACAAAGTGTGTGTAGTGTGCGTGTGGGGTATACCTGGTCTGCAAAGTAGCAGCCACCACATTGTTGATGTCATTACGTGTCTGACAGAGAGACAGCTGCCCTACCTTACCTATCTTGTAATTTTTTGTGCGAGCTAAACCACGCATAACCAACTAACTGCTAATCCTTATAGCGTGCCACACACTAAGCAGATACGATATCTGTATCTGAACGCATATATGTCAATATCGCTACCTATACAATTCAATGAGCTAACACACACAGCGCATTATATATACATTATATTTTATGGTGAAGTATCTGTTGATACCGACATATATCGAAAGATGGTAAAGATATCATCTGCGTATATAAATTGATCTGCGTATAATAACTGCCGATATAAATATCGTATAGTATTTTATCTGCAGATAGATACAGGTTGATGTTAGCCGTCCGCCCAGAATTGTCATCTGACGAGCTGTCTAGTAAATCTAGAAGACGTAAACATGAAAACATCCTGTATAAACAATCTGCACCAAAAAAACAAGTCTACTCAGTTTGAAGGATTTAGACAGAATGTATCGTCTTGTATATTATCGTATCTGCGTAGTGTATGATAGTCTCAGATCATTGAGTTATTATACGCAGATAAAATATTATCGTATCTGCGTAGTGTGTGACACGCTTAAATATGGCGTCGCGGCTGTCATCTCAGAGAACTGTAATTTTTGTCCTACAATTCAATTTCAACTATTAACGATTTAGTGCAACCGATCCATAGTATCATGCCAGTTATCGGAAAACTGCAAATGGTTTTCAATCTTAAAATAAAAACTGTAAAAACTGTACACTAAGATAATAGGCACGACTCCACAAATTACAAATTCTAACAAAATTAAGTTAAATAGATATTTTATGAGTTATTTTACTGTTGTTTATCATTCGCGAATCCTGATGGTCGAGATTTTAAGTACATTTAATACTCACGTCAGAATTACGTTAAGTTTTCTCATCGCCTTACAATACTCTTTCCTTTACAGGGTTAGGCAGATTAAGTGTCCTACTTTAAAATTTTCGTAAAATGACAACAACTCGATAGATTTAAAATATTTTTTAATAAATATATAAAACAGTAACTGTAAATTACTAAATTAATTCATTAGTTCAAATCTCTCTCCATTGGCTTTAATTACTTTTCGCATTCTCCCATTTGCATGCATTGCATAGAAACATTTTTTCATCCGAAATGTCATCGCCCTCGTGCCATGCTAGTAGCTCCTTGCATTTTGTGACTCTAGCTTTTTTCTGAGTGCCCGTTAATCCGTGATTTTTTTTATTTTTTGTAGGCTTTCAATCTACGATCATATCATGTCGCAATATACGACTCATGGATCGTCGTGATATTTTCATATCTTTCGCGAGTTTACCTGCACTCTGAGCCGGATTTCGCCTAATACGCTCACGAACATTTTTAACCACTTTTTTGACGCGGACAGATGGTTTGCGCCCAGATTTGGGCTTGATTCGTGAAGACCCTGTTTTCTTGAATCGCTTAATGGTGCGCGATATAAACCTTGCATTGATATTTAAATGTTTCAGCTTTCTTAATATCTCGCAATGGCGAAAATGTTTCACGAACAAATCGACAACGAGCTCACGTTTCGCGTCCATTGTTGAAAACAATAGAAAAACAAAAAAAATGTCAAGTTGAAGTCATAAAGCCGAATATATTGCCTTTTTAAAAACATATATATATACGGTAAAAAAAGTGGGATTACTTAAGAAAAAATATACGATATAAGGATAGGACATTAATCTGCCCAACCCTGTACATATGACAATATATCTTGTTAGGTACAGTTTTCCAAGTTATTTTCGCATATTAGAAAAATGTAGCATAATAAACTTTTTCGTGCTCTTGACGTTGAAGTCTGTCTGTCATATATAATTACATATAGACTAGATAATGCGAGGTACGGTAAAATAGGTGCGAGTATGCATTTGATTACGTACTTAATAAGAACACAATTTAACATTTTAGATTTTCTCCTGCACTTATTACTTGCCAAATTTCATAGTTTTTGAAAAAAACACCTGAACACAGATTAAATGGCGTATACTAATTTCAATTTCATCCCAACGTTACGAACCCTTCAACAGTGTTCGTGCTTACCAGGTGGGTTGAGAAAAATATTAATTTACCTCTATCCAAAAATTGCAGTATGCAAACCTACCCACATATAAGTTATTAAACAATTTGGTTGCTCGCACGTGATGATTGCACACACCAGGTGGGCTTAGCAGAATGTCCAAAAATTATAAAAGTCCACCCTGCCCACGCTATGGCTTCACAGTTGTATGTCTTGTTCGCTTTTTTATTAATTGAACCATTGTATTCCAAGCAAGGTACTACAGAAAAACCATGCTCATTGTTTGGATATATTATTTCCTAATCTCAATAGCCTCTCGCAACTTACTGGGAATATATTTCTCCTTGGCGAGGATTTATGGCTTATCAAACTTAATAGTGTTTATAATCCAGTAAGCAGGTATTTTTGCCGTGGAAAAGGTGGGGGTTAAAATATTTTCATTGATATTTATTGCCTAAGTATAGGCTAGTAATGAAAAATGAAAGTTTTCGACCTCGAGGGGTTGGAGCGTTAGCCGCCATCTTGAATTAAAGGGGCTCAAATTTGATATTTTTTAAATAAAACCTCAACTGTTGATTTTATGAACAAAGTGTCTATGGGGGGGATAAAGCTAATAAAATTTTGAATAAAAATGTATGCATGTTTATTATGTAGGTCTTATAGATACAAAGTTACACGAGGGAGAAAATTTAATATTTACGAAAAATCGTCAATATTGTTATTAATTAGTTTACTTATCGAGTGTTAGGGATTTAATTACTTTTTCACGAATCATTTTATATTTATTTATGCTTAACCCGTTATGAGGTGCCAGGTATGTCAATATTTTCCTTGTGGACATTTTCCGTCTCCTTGAGCCGAAAAATGCCTATGAAGCCGAAGGTCCAATTTATTTGTGTGATGAGCACAGATATTTATTTGTTCCTGAGTCATGGGTGTTTTCTATGTATTTAAGTATTTATATGTATCTATCTATTATATATATCGTCGTCTAGTACCTGCAACACAAGCCTTACTGAGCTTACCGTAGGACTAGGTCAATTTGTGTAAGATTGTCCTGTATGTATTATAAATAAAATATGTATTATAAAAAAAAGGTATGCGAAAATGCATCACAAATTGAGATCGAGTCTGGGGAAAATAATGACTCGAAATTTCTAACTGCAAGGAGACGGTAAATGTCCACAAGGAAAATATTGACATACCTGGCACCTCAAAACGGGTTAAGCATAAATAAATTTAAAATAATTCGTGGAAAAGTAATTAAATCCCTAACATTCGATAAGTAAACTAATGAATTACAATATTGTAGATTTTTCGTAAACATTAAATTTTCTTTCTCGTGTAACTTTGTACCTATAAGACCTACATAATAAACATGTATACATTTTTCATTCGAAATTTTATTAGCTTTATACTCCCTATAGACACTTTTGTCATAAAATCAACAGTTGAGGATTTATCTATAAAAGATTAAATTTGGGTCCCTTTAATTCAAGATGGCGGCTAACGCTCCAACCCTTCAAGGTCGAAAACTTGCATTTTTCATAACTAGCCTATACTTAAGCAATATCAATGAAAACATTTTAACCCCCATCTTTTGTACGGCAAAGCCCCTCTTTTGCCCCTAATGATTGGATTATTAGGTTTATCCATGATATGCAGACTGACATGACATGATATGCCCAGACTACAAATTTAGGTCGACGATGCTTGACATCGGCTGTGTCTAGTTGAAATGCTTCTCTTTGTCTGGCCTACATATGAGACCATATTCACACTCCAGCTTGTAGACTCCAGCACCTTATTATAACAGGCCTCAGGAACTGCTCCAATAGCTTGAAATTAGTTTTTATAGAAGCACACTTCATGATGTGACTGATCTTATAACTCCTTGAACAAAAGGCAATATGGCAGGCCTGAACTGACTGTAGGGTCTTCATTTTGGTCTTCAGCTAGAGCCGTGGTATCTTAAGCCCGTTCACTCGAAGTACATTATCGGCATGGTAGAACTCCGTTTTCAAGTGCTGCACATCTCATATCCTCTAGGCTTTCTGAAATCTCCGTGTGAGATGGGCCCCCACATCAAGACTCAGGGGCAACACCGGTACAAAGGGCTAAGAGTAGAGAGGTATCACTGGACTTTAAAAGTTTAAACATATAGCCAACTCGCCACTCAGGTTTCCACATCTACCCTCGAGAACGCAGCTCTAGCGACTTTGGACCAGGGAATATTGCATGAAATACTATGAAATCAATGTAAAAATCTTCCTTTTTACCGGGTCCATTTAATTTATTTCGGTGAGCGTCCGATGACAGGTGTCTTTTTATAAAATATTCTTGTGGCCGTTTGATTTGTTTATTGCATAAAGAGCAATGTATTGAATAATTCTGTGTATTATATTTCAAATCCGGATACTTTTGTAACAGCTTCCTTACTTTATTTTTTTGTTACGAGCCATTTCAAAATAAAAGATATGCAAGAGAACTTACTCACAGTCTGTCTATATGACGTTTAAAATATAAATTAAACACCAACTGATTGAGTTTTCAACACTCATATGCCAGTGTCAATACATATTAGATATCTACAAAGAGTTAATAACCTGAGTAGGTATTTGATTGCAAGAATGCAAGAATTATTTAATCCATACTTCCATACTAATATTATAAATGTGAAAGGACCTCTGTCCGTCTGTGTGTCTGTCCCGCTTTTACACTACAACTACTGAACCAATTCAAATAAAATTTGGTACCCACATAGATAGTCAAGACTCTAGAGCCTGGGAAAAGACATAGGCTACTTTAATTACGAATAAAGGGTAATTCCACGCGGATGGAGTCGCGGAAAAAAGCTAGTTAAATATAAATTAATCTCTGAGTACACGACCGATTTATCGATATTTCGATAAACGTCGGTGTTCTCTCCCTTAGACTTTTCGAAAACCGCACGAAAAATTCCGGGCCCTAGTAATTTTCCAATTCCACGGTGAATGACATTGAAGTAGTATTTTGACATCTTCGGTTGTCCGAGAGCAAATGCGATGTCAATTAGCCATAACTCTTTCTTAGTCAACGGGACGGTAACTTTATTTACGAAAACTTAGAAACATGATATTTTTCATAGGTTCCTGGGACCATATTGTATGAATACGAGTATAGTGTTAATTTCAAGGGTCTTAGTTTAAAATCAATGATTAAAATTTATGCGCGTCGATTTATTTTTTAGCGATTTAATATATTAATTTGCCTACGGGCTCAGTCAGAAGCGGGGTCTATCAGAAATAAAGAAACAAATGTGAGTGATAGAAAATTTTAATTCAGGTGCTAGATGGTTCTTACTTCAGACTACGAGTTAATCTAAACATGAGCCCTATGGATGACAAACAAGTAAGTATCTTTTGGCGTAAAGAGAAATATGGGAATACAAACCTCTCAATTTAAACTATGTTTAAGATTCTGTAGTAATATTTTAACCTTTTCGCAATTTCCGCCCGTCAACCTTTCTGTCTGCTAGTTAGCTCAATGATTTTTGTTAGCACAATAGTTGTTTTTGTTAGCACAAAAAATGAGTCCGTTCAATCCATCACTCCTCGAACTTTTGAAACGTGACAAATGAAATAAATATTTTCAACAAAAATAATATTTTACTATTTTTTTATTTATAAACATCGAGTGTTGTCAAAACTTTTTACTCTGCGCATTGTGCTGCAATACGCTTTAGACCCTTTTTAGGGTTCCGTGGTCAACTAGGAACCCTTATAGTTTCGCCATGTCTGTCCGTCCGTCCGTCCGTCCGTCCGCGGATAATCTCAGTGACCGTTAGCACTACAAAGCTGAAATTTGGTAGTAATATGTATATCAATCACGCCGACAAAGTGCAAAAATAAAAAGTGGAAAAAAATGTTTTCTTAGGGTACCCCCCCTATACGTAAAGTGGGGAGTGATTATTTTCTTCATTCTAATCCTAACGTGTGATATATTGTTGGATAGGTATTTAAAAACGAATTGGGGTTAGTAAACATCATTTTTTGATAATGTAAATATTTTCGGAAATAATCGCTCCGAAGTAAAAAAAAGTGCGTCCCCCCCTCTAACTTTTGAACCACAAGTTTCAAAAATATGAAAAAAATCTCAGAAGTAGAACTTTACATAAACTTTATAGGAAAATTATTTTGAACTTGATAGGTTCAATGGTTTTAAAAAAAAATCTATATATTTAAAAATGAACCCCTATTTCTCTTGGTCGCGCTATAACTTGCGAACGGCTTTACCGATTTGGCTAATTTTGGTCTTGAAATATTTGTAGTAGCTCAGGGAAGGTTTAAACGGTAAGAAAGTATGAAAAAAGATCGAGTAATATACTAAAAAACGAAAATATTGTTCTCCATACAAATTTATCAATTTGAAAAAACTGTAAGCGCCGCAGGATTTCATACATCTTACGCGTTTTTGGTAAAATGGTCTCTGCTTTCACTCGAGAAACACGGAGCGCCGCAGGATTGCATATATCTTAGGCTTTTTTGCGAGCAAAATAGGTACTTTATATTATTCCAGCACTAAAGTCGTTAAGGCGATAGTTTCTTACAAATTGTTAATAAATTAGCCCTTATTCCCTAAGATATGGCTGTCAAAATCTCTATTGAATGACAAGACACACTTCCTCACTTCAGGCCCGGTACCGCGAAGATCGAAGTTCGTATATATCGAGCATTTCTCTTTTACTACAATTAAGGCGTTAAGAGTGACAGAGACAATCGTCCGAAATTTACGAATATCGTTGTTCGCGGTAGCGCCGCCGTTTTATGTATAATTTGGCGTTTAGTTTTAAGGCGCTCTAGATAGTGAAAACACCAATTTTAGAAAATATTAATAAAATACTTTCACACAACTTACAACTGCAATTTTTTTATATGTATAATTTCAGTCTATTCTCTAGTTTTTGGCTTCATCAGAAACACGATTGCTGATAAAAACCTCGATAGATTTTTTTTTTGAAAATAACTCGTTTTTTACACCTTAAACCAAATATTTCGATAACTATTATGAATATCAACACAAAATTTGCTTTAAATGATAGTTTTTAAGTAGATTTCGATTTGTACTTCTTAGATTTTTAATAAGTTGTGTACATCAATAATACCAATTGATTTCGTTATTGGCAAAATAAAATGGTTCAGCGCGCGGCGGCGGCCGACTATTGCCCAGTCGCCAGTACGCTCGTGACCGCTGTCAACGTAGGACGTGTGCACATTTTCCTAACGCGGTAATATTACTTTAGACAGGAAGCAATACGGGTAATCGCAGTGTAAATAAAGTTAAGCGAAAGAGGAAACGATTAAGTGAACTAAGAGGACATATGACAAAGATTAGTGTGAATATTAGAATGCCTAAACGGTAACCTACGTACCAGAACATTCAACCGGCCGCGTCGTAGCGGATTTCACATGCGTTTTTACGTAGTTAGTTTGCAGGTCTGGTGCAGTTTTAGTAATTGTGTGTTGTACAGTTTTATTATATTCTATCTTCTTTTTAAAGTCAGTAAAGTTACTAGTACAGTCGCCATCAGATATATCGGAGCGGCCGAGGTACTCAAATATTTCTGAGCAGCAATAAATTTCAATAAATTCTTTACAGTAAATGAGGTCAATAACATCTGAACATCCAATTCGCCATAAATATGTGAGCAGTGGTTTTTCAATTAAATCTGAACACACAACTCGTCAAAGTTATCTGCACAGACAGGGTGATCATAAATATCTGAACATTTAGGGAAAATATACCTTAAGTCACTTCGCATACGATTTAATAGTTATTTGTTATACAAGGGTGCAAAATTGTATTTTAACTGTGAGTGTGGGATTGAAACTCGAGCAAGCGAATGGATTCTATAGTTTAACCACGAGCAAAGCGAGTGGTTTAAAAATAGAATCCTGAGCGTAGCGAGTGGTTTTAAAATAGAATCCTGAGCGTAGCGAGTGTTTCAATACACGAGAATTAAATTACAATTGCACCCGTGTGTAACACAAAATTTTTCCCCTCACTACAGCGAGGAAAGTGAAACATGGAAAAAAATTGTTTTGAAATCGCATTGACTTTTTCTTTGCGTTTAGATACATTCAACATTTTTACAAAAAGTGCCTTTAGCTTGGTTAGCTGGTGGTGGCCAGTACGATTTTCGAATGTTCTAATTCGATTTTCAAGTCGGTGCGTGTGCGAGTTACCGCCGCCGCCGCGGCGGCAAGTGAGCTGTACTTCGCGAATTTAGACTTTAAAACCATAGTAATAAGACCTATGAGAAGTCAACTTACTTTAATCACTAGTGGATAAAATGCGTTTTTATCGTCTCGTATTAAAGGATAAACAAGCGCTTTACGAGCTAGTGACGGGAAAAATTCTTTAACGTAGGTACTACTACGCTCGAATACATTTTCAACACAACCAGTAACCACCATTCGGTTTTGTCAATGTCAAAACTAAAAAGAGATTGCTGGATGTAGGGTGTATACATACACTGCCTGAGGTAGAGCGTGACGTCATCGTGATACTAATGGCGTCCTTATCTTACTCTTATTGTGCGAAACGTGCGGCATGCATGAGTCGCCCGGACTCAGTGACTCTTTCAGATATGGCCTTTTTGTACACATTTATGTTTTTGTTGGGATCTAGTTTACATAACAATGATAATTTTAATTCCTTTTAATACCGCTGAACACATGCGTCTTGCGTGCGGATTTGTGCAGGGCCGCAACCTTGGTCGTGAATCGAACACCCTCTTATAGGCAAATCGAAAAGGCAAATGAAAAGTTCTCGAAGGGCCGCCGCCAACGACGGTGCGGCACGGAGCTCATGATTATGGTTCACGAATTGGACCGAAACATATTTCGAGCGGTTTTCGACCTTAAGATACGTGAGTGACCCGTTTATATATATTTCTAGTAAATCGAAAATCCTATCAGAACACATTAGCTTTACGCTGCTCGCTACGGTATTAGCGGTACGGAGGCTTGAACTCACTATGTTTTTTTTTGTGGTTTTGAAAAGTAACTAGTTTTTATAGTTTTTGAAGTTCCGTTACCTATTCCGGCTACAAACATCAAATCAGGTTACTCGTAATATTTCATCAGAAATCCCTAAATTAAAAGTTGAAATAGATAACAAACATACCTTAAGAAAAAACGACGAGGACCTCCGGTGTTCGAGACGGGATTCGAACCCGCATCTCCAGCTATCGCGGCTGACGCTTTAACCAATTCGGCCACCCGTACACAGCGGAACCCGTCGAAATTAATCAAGTATATGTGATCTTGTTTACTTTAACGGTTTATTTGCATACATGTACCTTTAAAATTTGAAAAGTTCTCTTAATTCCTCGTGGATCCCATCATGATATCTGAGTTCTGGTAACAATGGGACTAACCTTGAAGTATATGCTTCCAAACAACGAAAGTATTTTTGAAATCGGTCCATAAACGACGGAGTTCTGAGGTAACACACATACAAACAAAAACAACATACAACCGAATTGATTATCTCCTCCTTTTTTTGAAGTCGGTTAAAAACCCCGAAACGGCACTTACAACCCCGACACCGAGAGACAGTGCGTCACTTCCAAACTCATCGGATACCGAAGCCCCTAATCCTTCTTGTAATAATGTTATAAATTAAGTTTCATTACTAGGGAGGGCAGTTGCCCCAAAAGGTGACCGGCACCCAAAAGATGAACGAAACGTCTTATAATCTAAATAATTAAATCGTGTATTTTTCCGTAACGTGGCAACACTTCGCCGGCGTTTTCATTTAAGTAACGTGACTAAAAAGAGATATGAGTATCTCTTTCATTCACGTTAATAAAAATTACGTTTTTATTATTATTTAATGATATATTTGCTGTTCAAGTTATGTTTTCAATATTGTGACTAATTTCCAATAGATTGCCGGAGGTCAACTTGTGGGCATAGGCAACATTTTTCAAATGCTTGTATAATGACCAAAGTTGAACAGCACTTTCTTTCGCTAACAGCTTTATGTTGGGGTTTATTTTAGTATGAAAACGTTGAACAATCAACCGATGTTTCTATTCCCAAAAGATGAACTGAAAAAGTTCATCTTTTGAGTTGGATTAATGGATTCCAATAAATGAATTTGGCCTCAAATTTGTTCGTTCATTTTATCAATATCGTGTCCAAAACTTGAATTAAAAAAATGTATTATTTCATGATTTGGCAAGCAGTTCTAAGCGAAACAAATTTAATGGCGATGGTTTAATAAAATGATATACAACTTAGTGACAACCTAGGACGGACATCGAAGTTTTAGTAGTGGGGTTCCCTTTACCCTCTTTACGGATCTCTAAAAACAAATAGCATTGTATAATTTCCGGAACGCTCTGGAATTTGCTTCAACCAGAATACGGTTACGAACAGAATAAGGCCATCAACTGTCTACGCGAGCGACGCGCGTGGCGTGGTGCGGGGCGACCCGCATGCGCCTCCACCGCGTTCTGCTTCACCCCCGCAAATACCTAAAATACGTCTATAAGAGCGCCACTAATATTCATCGGCCAATGCGACCGTCCCCTCCGTTGTCTTACTACTTCAGATGGATACTGACTGTGCGTGAGGTAGTGAGACAAATACGAACATTTCCAAGAAAATACGATTATACGGATTATACACTACATCTGAGCCCCGAGTGTGTTTTTAATGTAACAAAACGTCACCATTAGCGTTAGTTACCCATATTATATCATATCAGTATCACTTACGCATTCGAGACATTTTTTACGTCAAAAGAAACTTACACTAGGGCCTCTGTACTTTAAGCTCGCGCCCATAGTTTACTTAATTTGCCAATAGATGTCGCTGTAGGTGGAACGCTCATACCCTACATGGCGGTTTTAAGATTATTTCTGAATAATGGGGTCGGAGCATACATGCCCATACATTAGGTTGAAACTGTCTGACTTCAAATGACGCTGACTGGTTATCACTCCATGTTACAACCCCTTCTTACTATTCGTGGTGGGACTGAAATTGACAACATTTTTTCGAATTTTCCAGGTATAGTTGGGATCTATAACTCTTTCTTTAGTTGTCAGCGTCCTTTGTGGGCCCGTTTTTAGGGTTCTGTACTTAATATTAATATGTCAACAACAATGTATCAATTAGCCCATTTTTAACTCTTAAGTGGGAACACTTACTGTGACGGACGAAAAACTACGGAACCCTACACTGAGCGTGGCCCGAAACGCTCTTGGCCGCTTTTTATATGTAAATATTTGACAGTTAATGCAAAACCATTCAAAATTTTAAAGTTTCATAAGTTAAACGCGTATGTCTTACCATAATATTCTGTATTTACTCATTTAGTTAGGTAGTAGCAAGTAGATTGAACAAATGTTTAACCTATTTTAATATCTTTCGCAGGAATTCTGCGAAAGTATGTGAAGTGGTCGACCACGCGCACCCCCGCCGGCCATGAAGTTCTGCAGATAGTTCCAAGTAACAGGTAATTAAGCTTAAATTAAGAAGGTATAAGCTTAATAAATATTCTGTAGTTCGTTCTTCGTCATGATAAAATAAAGCTCCTCTCCTGACATATATGTTACTGAGAACACTTTCAAAATTATATCCTACCAAACACATACAGGTGAGAGAACGTATAAACTTAGAATAGTGTTATTATTTTTAAATGTTATACCTACCTTTATTACAATGTCATATTTACTTTTCATCTAATTTTTACTTTTTTAAAAATATTCTGTAATTATTTGAAATAAAATACATATTGGTTTTTTTTTTGCTTGTGGGAAGAACTATTATTAAATATAATTTTATGTTTGAATTAATTTAATTCTCTTTTTTCAAATTCATTTGGTTCTTACTTCAAGCTACAGGTGAATGTTATAGATTTTCTTGGAATTACTGCTCCTTATGGCATCCAAAGATGATTTGAGAGAAGATGATTTTGTACTGTATTAAACGTTCTATTATGTACAAAAGCTTTGAAGCTCATTTGAAAACTAAAATGATACATTAAAGATTTTAGCACACAAATTTAACATTATCATAAATCAAAAATCTGTAACAATTGTAAAATCCTAATATTAATATTTAAATGAATTACTTTTTAATTCGTTCCCAATTCGCGCTTCTAACAACAATGTTAACATTTGTTCTTTATTTAAAAACGCTTTTCTAACATGCAGTGCTCTTAGGGAGAACGATGGAGCCGAATGAGTAGTGGAAATTATAATGAAGTCGTTTGTATGTGGCGGCACGTCGACAAGCGTGCGGTGACTTTATAGACTTTGTCATAGGGATGAGACATGTTACTAGCTTATTACTCTGTCGATCATTTTGTCTATATAAACATATTATATTGTTTAATTCGGTGAAGGACAACACTGCGAGGAAACCGGACTAATCCCAATAAGGCCAAGTTTACCTCTTGGGTTGGAAGGTCAGATTGCAGTCGATTTCGTAAAATTAGTGCCTTCGCCAAATCCTGGAATTCGTTGCCAGGCGTTACCGCGAGGAAGATGAGATGATTATTATAATTATATTGTATTTAAGGGGTGCCTCAGAAGTAAAGAGACATTTTTTTAATGTCGTACTGGTCGAAAAAATATTTTTCACAAACGGAAATATAACTGTCATGGTGACAGCCAAAAGCAAATGCGCAATTTATTCGGCATTGGCGTATTGATTTCATACAATTTTCAGAAATGAACTAGTTGAATGTGAACTACTCGCGAAGCAGGAAAGAATATAAAAAGCGAACAGATAAGCCCAAATCATTGACAGCTTTCAAGCATTGGTGGACCAGATTGGCAAAAAATTGTGGCAGCAAAGTCTGGAAAAGCGGTTATGCCGCGAGCAGCAATAAATCTGAAAAAATAGGGTACAAAGGTGTCGTTGGTGCAAATTTGATATAAAATGTTTAATTTTATTATATTTTAAATGTTTATTATATTGTAACTAATTTAATTTGAGCTGTTGTCTTATTAAAAAAAAAACAACACTTTTATATTGTCTTTACTTCTGGGACAGCCCAGTATATACTGTATGTGATAGTTGTGATTGATGTACGTGCTTTTTATTAATTAAAAAATACTAAACATATATTTTTCTTGAACATATCTAGTTATAAAGTATCTTATATAGCAGAATACGAGTAAAACATAGGCTTTATTAGCGTGCTATTTCGTACCACATCACAGTGGAACGACTTCATACTAAAGTCGAGACATTCAGTTATGGTATTACCTCACTCATTAGTTATTGTAATGTTAGCTTAATTGCCTGTAATTTTTAGAATATTATTGTGTTAATTAATGAGTGTTGTATCATGTTTCGTAACAGGGATCCCTTTGTTTCCCATAATTGTATTATTCCGATTTTCGAAAGTCAGAAATTGTTACCCATATCTATTTAAGTCATAACTATCAATAGTCATAATAGTTATCAGACATACAACTAAATAAATATAATAATTAAATGTCATAATGTTACACGTCATATAAGACAAAAGTCATAAAACTAATCAGCATAATATCAAAATTCATAACGATTATTTTCCAAAAAAAAAGATAAGTGGGTTAGGGTTGAACTGCAACCCCTACAGATACAAACTGTTACCAGAAAAGTGGGTTAGGTTAATTTAGAACTGCGACCCCCACAGATCCAAACTGTTACCAGAAAAGTGGGTTAGGTTAGGTTAGAACTGCGACCCCCACAGACACGAACTGTTACCAGAAAAGTGGGTTAGGTTAGGTTAGATCTGCGACCCCCACAGATCCAAACTGTTACCAGAAAAGTGGGTTAGGTTAATTTAGAACTGCGACCCCCACAGACACGAACTGTTACCAGAAAAGTGGGTTAGGTTAGGGTAGAACTGTGACCCCCACAGATCCAACTAGTATGCCTTTTGACCTTCTACCTTTCGATACAATTAATTATATTGAACGTAATGACCAATAACGGTATGAAATTCAATAGTTATGACTAATGATAACGGGTAAAAGAAAATTCTGACTTTTGAGGTTATGACTAATGACAATATGTCTACCAACGAGTATGAAAAACATCGGTATGGATTTAAAAAATCGAAAGTTTAACATTATGGGAGTCAATATAGACCCTTCGTAACACCGTGAAATATCAGGGTTTGCCTTATAATAATCGTTATTACATTGCAATGATCTTAAAAATTGGACAATACTTCGGCTTTATAATCGAACTTTCTGAAGCGTTCATTTTGTGAGCTATATGTGAAGTATTGGTAATATTGCCTTATGGCAATAAATCCGCCATTTGTACCTTCTTGTATTGTGCAAAGATTAAATAAATAAATAAATAATATATATATGTTTTTAGGGTTCCGTACCTCAAAAGGAAAAAAACGAAAGGAAAAATTACGCAAAGTAGTTATTCTTAGTAAAGTCATACAAAAAATATTTTTATTTTTAACTTACTACCCTTTCCTCGTAAACGCGTAGAGGTATTGAATTGAAATTCATATCAAAAACTCAGCTCAATGATACCTTTCAGCTGTAGCAACACGAAACTTTTGTGTCCACGCAATTATAAGAAATAACAATATAAGTCGCATAATTAAAAAAATAGTAGTTATGCAATTGGATGCTTAAATATAACAATATACGGCAACATTCCCAGTGGGTATATCCGGTGTTCCAGTTTGATTGTTGTGGGAGACTTGAACATCGATATTACGAGGGCTGTTCCGAAAATTTTTAGTTAAACAAAAACTATAAGGAATATAATAAAACTTTATTTACAACTTTTCAAAGTATTCCCCTGCTACATTTATGCACTTATGCATTCGACTGAACCAACTTTCAAAACAGGAAAAAAACTGTTCTCGCGGGAGCTCAGAAAAAAGTCGACTGAATTCGTCCACTGCTTCATCCGCCGTCGAAAACCGACGTCCACGTAATGATTTGTTTAACGTGGGGAACAGAAAAAAATCACACGGAGCTAGGTCAGGGCTGTACGCAGGGTGTGGTAGTAGTTGCACTCCTGATTTGCTAAAAAAATCCATGGTTCTGGCAGCCGTGTGAGCCGGAGCATTATCTTGATGAAAAATGATGCCCCGGGTTCCAGTACTTGGACGACTGACGTTCAGCTCCTGGAAGGCCTGTGGCAAGCAAACTTCACTGTACCATTGGCTGGTAACTGTTTTCTGATCTTCAAGTGGAATTACGGCCATAAGTCCACTACGTCGAAAAAAAACAGCAACCATTTTTTTGTTGACGCTTCGGCCGCGAACTACTTTAGTAGGTAAATCATCATCTTCAAAGACCCATTGTGTTGATTGCTGTTTTGTAAATGGGTCGTAGCTATATATCCAAGATTCGTCGGAGGTCACAATGTAGCTCAATTGTTGAGAATCGCAATTATCGAATTTATTTAGCATAAATTTGCACCATTCGACACGTCTATCTTTTGCTCCTGTGTGAGAAAATGTGGTATCCACTGAGACGAAACCTTCTGGACTTGCAGGTGGTCATGCAAAATGGTAGAAACTGCCCGGGACCAATCTTCAGTTCGTCCTGAATCTCTCGATGCGTAATGTTTCGAGATTCCTTGATGAGCCACTCCACCTTGATAACATTTTCTGGAGTGACTGCCCCAAAAACACTAGTTTAATTTTCATGAGAATCTTTGTATGTTAACCCTCGTTTATAATCATAATATATCATAGCACGAAATGCTTCTCGCGTTAGCTCCATTTTTGCGAACAAAAAGTGAGACATGTTTTTTTCTGATTTCATAAAAAAATAATAACAGAATGTTACTGGCTAGTGACATTTACACGAAAGAGTTTGTAATAAAATTTGCCTTGAAGCTATACTAAAATTAAATGAATACGATTAATAGTACGCTGTTAACTAACTATATACGGAACAGCCCTCGTAGAATGAATCCCAAAAATGTATTTTACACATAGGTACTATTCATCTATAAACATGGTTCCGTTAATAAGCACTATACGAAGTAGTACAACTATAGATAACGTTTTTTTCGAACTACAATGTTGAATGTAACTGGTTAATTGTCGCTACACAAATGAAATGATAATCTAAAGACTAATTGCAGGTCTTTAACTGGGTACAATATTTTTGCAATTCACTTTAGTAAATATTTATATAGTTGGCTGAGTTCCCACAACACAAGACCCGCTTCTATGCAATTAATTTTAATATCATAGGTAGAATAACCCGCTTATTCATCATGTGATATAGCTTTAAAGAAAGAAAGTCTTATGCCACATATTGTTCTGTAAGAGAGACAGACATACATTTTCATTTGATGTGTGTCTGGTTCATAGAACGGAATGTTTCGCTAATAAATAATGTTGCCTGCTTAAAATTAAAAACGGTCAGGTTAGCTAAACCAGAGCTTTTTTTGTGGTGCAAGACAAGACTGGGGTTAAAATCTTAATTATTTAACCCCGGGGTTTAGTACCTTCATACATATTTAGTAAACCTTTGTTTTCGTGCAAGTGAATATTGATTTTCGGCTCGAATTACTACCAATCTACTTACCTTTACTAGCCCCTCTTAAAATAATTTAGTTCCTGGATTTGAAGACGAGATGACTCGGCGTTGTAAAATGAAAAAGCTTACTGTCGCATTGCTACCTTTCAAGGACTGTCTTTGAAATGCAAATGACTGCCATATCTGCACCGACTCGTGACCTTCGCGCACGCGACTCTGCTGTATCGTAGCCCATAAGGCAATTTTGGTTTTTAAAATCAATACTTACGCCACATACTTAGTTTGTGCATATTTTGCTTAATGTACCTACATTACACATTATTAAATACTTAATTTATATTTTTATATTAAGCAGAAATGTCTGCTAGCATAATCAAAGATATTTAAATCGAAAGAAAAAAATAATATATAATTTATATTTATCATCTAATAAAAAATACATTATTAAAAGAGTAGCTAAATAATCTTTTAGATTAACCGAAATGAAACTTCAATTGGTCAAAATTTGCTTGTGAAGTGAAATTTGGCTAAATATATTTCGCTGAAAAGGCAGTTACACCGACCAGTTTTTCGGTCACTATGAATGATCAACCGAGTTGAAGTAAATAACAACTACCCAGTGATTATTCAGTAGATTTATACGAAAAACACTGAACAATTGAATTGAGTTACATGGGAACATCGTTAAATAGTTAATTACTTCGACTAAAAAGGATTTGCTTAAATATTACCAGACTTATCACACGTAGCTAGCAATTCATCATACATTACAGATTCCCAAATCGGTTTAATAAAAGTACCGTGTGAGAGGGGGACGCCCCTGCGTGGAACGCAATAGTAAAGGTAACACTTATTCTGTATATTTTACATTATTTATAAGCCATACATTCGACCGACAGTCTAGATTGCATCCCGATGAATGTCTCAGAAACAAATCTTCATCGTCTGACAAAGACGAAACATATTCTAATTTCATTTTGTCGTTAGGCCACCCTATGAGCATAAATCAACAAGGAGGCTGATCTTAAACTTTACGGTACCTAGGGACAATACCTATACATTCAATAGTTTCAATACGAAAAATCCTTGGACCAACATCATCAATGTAAGCTCGTACGAGACATTTATGTTACAAAGCCTGGTCAATAGATTGTCATCTTCCAATTCTGGTAAAGTAAAATAGTTTGTACGTGGAACTGAGAATAAATATCGTGATGAAAATTAATAAATAACGTTCCTAAAGCGAATGATCAAAGACCGATCATTCGTATATCTTCGTAGGTGGCTTAATCGGTCACTTCAAAGTGCAAGGTACGTATGCATGAATATAAAAAAGAATCTAGTCACCCCGATTGGAATTTTCGTAGAATACTGGTTATATTACTCTTAAATTAATAGTGTAAAATAAGTGAAATCACAGAAACACGAGCTTGTCTTTTTGCAAGATTCCCCCACTGGTAAAACAAAGCGAGTCAGGCGTTACTTTTGGCATCCGAATGTCATATCATTTGGCAACCTTATATGTAGTTTCATTTCCGACGATGCCAAAAAGTTACAGTGAAGAGACTTATTCAGAAAATTGTGGCTAGCATTCCATTATACATGTAATAAACGTTTCCGGTGCATATCGACGGTCGTAACTTTCATGCATATATATGTATATACTGGTTGTCGCAGTATTACTTTAAACATACAGCAAAGTATAAAGAACAAACATGATCCTATATATCTTATTTCCCAAGACCATTAGAATCATACTTATAATACTTACCTACTCTATACCTATCCGCCCTTAAAAACTTAACGGCGATTAGTGAAATAATATACCATATTTTACACATACATAACAGCAAAGACACACGTGTGTTTATGTGATAGTATCATAGGTAAGAATATACTTATTCTACATTTTTTTCTTTTATCCCTAAATATGCTAGTAAACAAAATGAATTCGAAATATCATTATGTCATAATACATTTTTTACCTTGAACATGCATCTATTCGCCAAGGTAGATTTATTATAACTTACTTATAGGTATAGTCAATATTGGAAGGTACATTACTACACCGTACACTACAGGTACACCTTATATTCATTTTTACACTGACAGAAAGGGTTGCCGAAGATCATTAATTTGAATAAAAACGGAGACAACCTAACACTATCTTTTACTAAACGCCAAAGTTAGGTAAACTTTAATAATTATAAACATGATATCAGTGTTAATCTTACATTTTAATTAATGGTAAATATCAAATGATATTTCGTACATAAGTTCTGAAAAATACATTTTTAAGAGCTGGGGTTTGAACCTGCAACCTCCGGATTGCAAGTCGCACGCTCTTACCACTAGGCCAAAAGCGGTTCCCGAATTCGATATAAAAAAAAAAAACTATCTGCTTCTCTATATCTCTGATTTTCAAAGTGTGCAGTTGCGCTCCTTAACGAGCAGGAAACTGCAAAGTTTGTCTATGGTTAACATACACGGTTTTATTTTAAATTTGAAAATATAAGAGTAAGTTTCTAAGGTTATCTAAATATACTAACTAATAAATAGTATTTGATGCAATAGTTGTATAAGAGGGTTAAAAAAGGTTAGTGGTGTGTGTAACACAGGCCACCTCTGTTAGCAGTTGCATTATATCGCATAATAACTCTAGGGTCTTTATGAAGTATAGACTACATAGATTTTTGAGAGATTGCATAAGACATGCTTTTATATTCGTTCACGGGACCATATAATTTACAAATAAAAGTACCGGAGTAGAAAAAGGTCATAAATGTCTAATAAAGGTGTTCATGAACGGAAAAACAATTAAAATTTGTATCTAGATGACGATGCAATTTAAGTTCTGCATGACAGTTTGTGTGATGTAGTACTATGTCGATTAGCGTATAAAAAATATGTTGTTTTTTTTTTTCAGGTGCTGATTGTGGGGCGTGGGGTAACGGCGGTATGCGCGTGGTGTTAGCAGCGCTAGCGGCGCTTACGGCGCGTGCGCTGGGTAGCCCGCATGAACATCGCGCGCGACATCATGCGCCAGAACATCCTCTACATTTTGCGGCGCCAGCTCCTCCACAGCCATACAGAGGTCACGGCGAAGCAGTGCGATATAACCCTGAATTAGATACAATCTTACCCCGTATTGATGAGCAAGAAACATCCTCGAAACGCGCTAAACTAGAAGATGCTGAAACCTCATCAAAAAGAGAAGAAAAATATTTTTCTAACCATGAACGGAGCGAAGAAGTTTTTATGGCAGATGCACCACAAATGGGACCTGAACATGATGATCCTCTAGTCGTGCGCACTCGTAAAGGCAGAGTTAGGGGCATAACTCTCACAGCTGCAACAGGAAAAAAAGTTGATGCTTGGTTTGGTATTCCTTACGCACAAAAACCCTTAGGTGACTTGAGATTTAGACATCCCAGACCTGTCGAAAGCTGGGGAGAAGAAGTTTTAAATGCAACAACACTGCCACATTCATGCGTACAAATAGTAGACACTGTGTTCGGGGATTTCCCAGGTGCTATGATGTGGAACCCTAACACCGATATGCAAGAGGACTGTCTTTATATCAATATAGTCACACCTAGACCTAGGCCAAAAAATGCAGCTGTCATGCTATGGGTCTTCGGGGGAGGATTTTATTCAGGCACTGCCACTTTAGATGTGTATGACCCTAAAATTCTCGTTTCTGAGGAAAAAGTTGTGTACGTCTCAATGCAATACCGTGTTGCTTCCCTCGGTTTCCTTTTCTTTGACACAGCCGACGTTCCAGGAAACTCGGGACTTTTCGATCAAATTATGGCATTGCAATGGGTTAAAGACAATATAGCATACTTTGGCGGAAACCCCCACAACGTAACCTTATTCGGAGAATCGGCTGGTGCAGTATCTGTCTCTCTACATTTATTATCACCTCTCTCAAGAAACTTATTTTCACAGGCAATTATGCAATCAGGAGCTGCAACGGCACCATGGGCTATAATATCGAGAGAAGAAAGTATTTTACGTGGCATTCGATTAGCAGAGGCTGTACACTGTCCTCACTCACGAACTGACATGGGGCCCATGATTGAGTGTTTGCGAAAAAAAAGTGCCGATGAATTGGTGAATAATGAATGGGGAACATTAGGTATTTGTGAATTTCCTTTTGTTCCTATTATCGACGGTTCATTTTTAGACGAAATGCCTATCCGTTCCTTAGCACACCAAAATTTCAAAAAAACGAATCTTCTCTTGGGGTCAAATACTGAGGAAGGATATTATTTTATATTGTATTACTTGACTGAATTATTCCCCAAAGAAGAGAATGTAGGCATTACTAGAGAGCAATATTTACAAGCAGTAAGGGAGTTAAATCCGTATGTAACTGATGTAGCTCGTCAAGCAATAGTATTCGAGTACACCGATTGGTTAAATCCCGATGATCCCATCAAGAACCGTAACGCGCTTGATAAAATGGTTGGTGACTACCATTTTACTTGCGGTGTCAATGAGTTAGCTCATCGTTACGCAGAAACTGGAAATAATGTCTATGCATATTATTATAAGCACCGCAGTAAGAATAATCCGTGGCCATCGTGGACGGGTGTCATGCATGCTGATGAAATCAATTATGTATTTGGAGAGCCATTAAATCCTGGAAAAAATTATTCACCCGAAGAAGTAGAATTCAGCAAACGAATTATGAGATACTGGGCAAACTTTGCGAAAACTGGGTACGTATAAATTATTTATTATTGACAAATATAAAATGAACCCTTTTATGAACAAAAATTACGGCTTTACTCATGTCTCGAGCGATATGTTCGGATTATTAGAACTTGAAAATGGAGACCATTGCTCTACAAAACATGACTCGCGAGTGACTAAATAAACGTGAGTTAAGCCGTCATTTTCTTTCAAAAAATATTACAATGACTCATGAAAGTTTCAATACAAATGAAAGGGAAACTTGATTATGTTATTTTATGGAAGTTGAATTTCTCTGTCGACGACGACGACCGCTGTACGAGCACTCTTGAAACATCAATATCAAACAACATAATCGCATCGCATCGATGTTTTGATACAAATATTATTAACAGCAAGATTTATTTTACATTTATAGCCTGTGACGAAGTAAATCACAAAGTTTCGCAAAAAATCATCAATGTTATAAAATTAGTAATGATTTATATTTATATTTATATTTATTTATTTAAGTTTATTTAATAGAATTTCTAGATTATATAGAAAATTTATTTACAGAAAAATATAACGTCAACAATAAGACTAAAGAAAAAATAATAAAAGAAATTTAAAAAACGTCGTTAAAATGGGGCCCCTTTGGCATGGTGCCGAGTATGCTGGCAGCATTCCCCCGCTGTATCGCGATACTGATTCGTTGCGCGAGAAAGCTGCCAGCTCTGCGGTCACCAGTGGAGTCGACGAGCCTTTTAGAAAGGTCTTTGAACATGATATGGGCGCTGGGACCCTACGGGCCTAGAGTTTCGACTCCGAATGGCATAAAAATGTATTCGGAGCCGAGACCCCGGTATTTGTAGTGCTTAAGCTTTTCGGCCGACACCCTTCCCAACCTCCACGGAACCAGTGACATGCCGTCCGGTCTCTTGCCATCGTCCCTCGCAACGTCAGTTGGCTCGAGTAGAGCTGGCTGTTGCAAGAGACCGGCGGATTATGTCATTTAGTGCGGCGTGTCTAGAATAGCGGCCAGCACTTTTTTGGCATGATAGCCCGTGGCGTCCCAGTTCGTCGACTTCACTGCCGCAGGGGCACCTGTGTGGAGTGCAGATACGTACTCCTAGTCGCAGGCAGGTTGCGAGGCGCAGAGTATCGGGCGTAAGGAAAGTTCCGGTGTGTGGCGACGGATAGGCCCGGAGCCACTCACCGGACTCCCTCGTCATGGACGCTAATAGTCTGGCCCGTTCGCAACCTGCGCTGCGACTTAGGAGTACAGTCATTGAATTTTGACAAAAAGCGTCGTCCCAGCTCCTTTGGCAATTTGGATTGGTCGGGAAATCCTTATTCGGGCAAGCACTTGACCAAGCTTTTTTGGCTTCCTCCAAGCCCGCAGTCTCATAGTTTGGGGGAAGACCCTTAAGGATTTTACCTATGAGACTTGCTGAACTGTGGGTAATATTTATATTAGTTTACATTTTATTTTGTAAAACATAAGTAAACTTAGTTCGCAAAACTAAGTGATACAGCGTTCCTCAGACTAAAATGCTTTAAATTCAAGGCTCAACTAAAAGTTAAATTTAGAACAATTAAAACCCATGCCGTGGCTCCAATAATAAATGTCAAGCAGTAGGGTAACAGATAGTTTTAATAGTTTTTGAGCCTTGATCGGTAGGTACCACTTTTTATTTCTTAAATTGTATTAATAGTTTAAAGGAAATAATAGTCAAAACATCGAATCTTTTATCTTTCACGCTATGGGAGATTTTACTTTTCTGAAGCTTATCTGCCAAAAAACACCTCTAGGTAATCCGGTTTTTCAAACCAATAGCACATTTACATATGTTTTTGGTGGGTTAAAACTATTAACTAATTATGTAAATTTAAACCTAATATGATGCCTCTATTTTTGTATTTATACTTATAGGTACATCTTATATGGCATACGGTAAAAATAACTATATATTTGTTGTTTTTCAGAAATCCTTCCCTGAGTCCGAATGGCGAAATGACTAAAGCGCACTGGCCAGTGCACACCGCGTTCGGCAGAGAATATCTGTCGCTCGCTGTGAACTCCAGTGCCGTGGGTCACGGACTACGAGTTAAACAATGTGCTTTTTGGCAAAAATATCTGCCCCAATTAATATCTGCTACAAGTAAGTCGTTTTGAGTTAGTAGCGCATGGTCTAATAAGCAACTCGACTATGGAACTGCACGTCTAAGTCGCAGGTGTTTATGTCACATTTTCTCTATATAGCAGTTATTTGTACACAAACAATCTGGTCGGCACTTTAGTAGCAACTAGTCGTAAGTTCGATCGGTAGTTGTGATTAAATTAAAAATACTGTACCCGTTCCATGCGCATTCCTCCTAAATAAAACTAAATAAACATTACGGACGGCTAGTTAGTGAAAAAAATATTCACTGATAGCTCTAGACTTTGAAGGTTAATAAATGGCATAGCATAACAGCCTCCTAAATTGTATGTCCTGGGAAAAAACAATTAGTTCAATTTCGCGTCCATAATTAGGTGGCTTCAAGTAGTTAGACCTTCAGCCAATCTACCATTACAATTAACAACGTACCTTATAAATTTCTTTTTTTTTTAAACATGACTGACCTGCGTTTGTCCTCAGTCGCACCTGTGGGCCGATTTTTAGAGTCATGCACTCGAATTCATAAAATCTTGAGAACGAAAATAATCACAAACATTAAAAAAATACCATTATTTCTGCACAAAATGTATAGTTTAGACCCACGTTTATTCATTTCATTTCTATCATTCATGCTTCTAAAATAGGTACCATTTTTCGTGTTTGACTGAGATTACAATGTCACTATTTGAGCGTCGAGTGCTCAAAATCGGCCTCCTGATGGTAAGTGCAGTCGACGAGGTCGATGGTATAGCACGCTGGTTCAGTAATAGCCTATTCACTCTTGCCTTAAAGGGACCTAAATTAATTCATGGATAAATGGAAGTTTAAATATTGCAATGAGATGAGGAATACCTATAAATACAATGTACAACAGGTTAACTTTCCGTAAACAGGATTTGCGAAAGGTTCTTTACCTTTTACCTAAAAAAGATAACAGATAAACGATTTTTATAATTAAATTTAGGGACATTAAAATGCAAATGAACGTCAAAAAAGAAAAAAAGATCTACCAGTTTTAATCCTACGCCCCTGACCCAAGAAGATTATTTACCGGCAAGTAACTCGGCGGGACTTTTTTTTAAACAATTCACTTATATCAAATCTTAAAATAAATAATAATGCTAGTAGTACCACTAAAAGCACATGGTGGCGATCAGTTGAGAAAGATGCTGGCTCAATTGGTTTTGGATGGAAAGAGCTGGAAGTAGCCGCCAAACAACGTGACAAGTGAAAATTTCTTCTACGAGCCCTATGTCCCTAATGAGGGATAACAGGATTACATCATCATCACCACAAAAAAAACATAAACATAAATGTCTGGAGACGAGGTTTCATAACTATGTTCTGTTGCTAACACGCGTCAGCTATAATATATTGTTTGTCACACGATAGATATTTATCAAGAATAGTACGGCATAAAGAAAAGCTTAATACACGTATTATTAGAAATTAATGTTTAAATAAGGCAATCCAATCATATAGTGATGGTCATGAATTCAAAAATAAGTTTACCTTGTAATAGGTATTTAGGTATAACTAGGCAGGTGAGTAGTAATAATTACTTTGTGCTGTCTTTATATTTAAGGACACGATTATATAAAATGAGAGGTATTGACCAAGTATCTGTAACAATATTTATTTTATTTATTTAGGTACTATTTTAGTATTTACTACGCTAGTTATTATTGCTACTGTGTTAACCACTGACACATCTAATATGTATGAAATGAGATGTTGCAAAATGCTTACCCCCGTTTGTATACGGCCATGGAGAAAATATAAAGGCCCTCCTTACTGCACATTCCGTCATATATTGAATTTAAATTCGTAAAATAATTCGTAATTATAAAAGTACAAACTTATATATACATCTAAAAAAAATCATATTCTATATAATTATTTACCTATATATTCGTACAAAATATACAAATGACAAAGAAATCGAATGGAGGGTATTCCGCTGCCATCTTCGCATCCGAATCGTTCTATTTTCCTTCTCGTACCTCTAATTCTAAGAGAGACCGCTTTGATTACTGACATTTGTACCTTGACTTTGATCCAGTTTAAGTATTAAATTGTTTCTAAAAAAAAGGTATCCATTTTTATGAACCTATGAATATATAATTTGGATTTATGTATGTATTTGCCCGTACCGAACTAGCACTCAAATAAATATAAAAAATGCAACTTTATGTAGTTTTTAAAATGTTACTGACCATTAATTTAACAAGTTTGGTAGAAGAAGAAATAGATAACTCAATATACTATATAAAATAACAAACGTTATATAAACATAACTAATATTTGAAATATTATAAATAGTAGAACTGTAACAAAAATAAAGTTTTTAATCTATGACAAGTTTGGCAACTTCACAAATTGTTTGATGTGCTGATATGACGTGAACTTCTGATTAAGTATATGTTGTTGAGCAAAAACGCGTTATTTGCGCACTGCTACACTGTTAATCAGCTGATGGTAATAGGATTCAGGAATTTACTCAATTGTTTAAATTAGTCTTAATTAAAACTTCATATTTCTCTAACAAACAATTTAATCACTAACTCAAAGTATGGACACCCTAAATTCAGTGACACTTCACGAGTTTTATCAATTGTCTTATAATTATCACCGTAATTGACATCTCGTGGATAGTTTCTGTACGTAAAACCTTTTTAAAAATTCGTTATTCAGTTTCTGCTAGTAAGGCCGTTCACGAAAAAAAGTAGTCACTGCCTTATAATTTTTTTTTCGTATGAAACCATAGTTTTTTTTTAAGTTATCATAAAAACCAACTCATTTTCTTTCGTTTTCATCATTAGTTGTTTCATCATCAACATTAGTTGTGGATATTTTTAACAGGTGTTCTAAATCTATGGCCCATTTAAAAACTTTTTTCTAATTTGAACATTTGAACCATTATGCTGTGTACTGTACCCAAACAAATTATTAATACTAGAATGTCCCGTGAATAATTTCTCTTAGATTTTATCGTAAACAAGCCTTGTAATTTGACTCAGAAAATCACGTATTTTTGTAACGTTCATTGTTGTTTTAGCACTACTTGGTGTTATTAATATTTTTAGACGGTTGAGGCTAGATTTTTTCGATTTTGATATCCTAAACGTAAAATAGACAAGCAAATGCGTAATTCTCACTACATGGGCCCACCAGTTAACGGTGGAGACTCGTACAACAGTGTGTTTTTTTCGTGAACATGCTTTAACAGCGACATCTAGTGTTCGTTTGCTAGCATTTCAATAGTTTGTTTGATGTTTTTATCACGCTCGCCAGCTAGAATAAAAAAAGGTATTATAATGCAAACACCAAAGTTCCAATTATGAAAATTAAAGAGTGCCACTAGAAGCATCAACATAGTTTGTCAACGACTTACCGATTGCCTGAATGATTTCATCCAATTTCGTTTATTTTTCAGTAATCTCTCATTTTCGTCACTTCTAACCTTATTGTAGTTAGAGATCATGGGAAATAACATGCTTCGAACAATGCTTCTAATTGGTTTAGCCATTATAACACAATAATTATTATATGGGTTCTATAAATATAGGACCTCATAAGACAGGTCCCAATATTATGTCAGGTTAAAAGTTTCCCTCTTGGGAACGAACTGCAGCTAACTTTATGTTTGTAGCTTATATATATCTCCATTTTATCTTGCTTTAGATAAATTAGCGAGATCGTGTAATTGGATTTGTAGGAGTTGTACGGGAAAAAATAAATTTCAAATATAGAACGCCTATAAACACACAATACCACTACATATGTCATTCCACGCTCTCGCAAATTTTCGCGAAAATCTCTCTCTCTATAAATATTAACCCTAATTAAAAGTTGGTTCTAGAAAAGCGTACGCTGAGTTAAGGCTGTGGTATCTCAAATCCGAAGTTTTCTCAAAATTACTTTACGATACAATTACAAATAATAATTAACATATACCGTAAAAAATATTGAGTGCAGTTATAAATGTTATTTTACACTCTTACAACTGCGTATTAATTATTATGTGCGTTTTTTTTTTGTAAATAACAATAACGTTACGCTTATTAGAATATAAATATTTTATCTTTTACAGAAAAAGCAGATCCACCCCGGAATTGCACTGGTAGTGGCGTGTTGCCGCGCCCGTCGCTGCACGTGCTGAGCCTGGGCGTCGCCGCGGCGGGGCTCACACACCACTTGTTCTTGACACATTTTATGTCGATGTTCACGAAGATTGATTAGGACGTTTTACGCTTATAATCTATGACTTATTTGCTCTTGCCTGCTTTAACTTCTTTGCTAAAAAGCAATAAGAAATGCAGTATAATGTTGGGCAAAATAACAGCAAGACTACCCATAATAGTATAAATACTTAACACAATAGTCATCTGTATCACATAATGATTTATTAGCTATAAATATTACAGTTTTAAGGAAACTAATTGCATATCCGGTATATGTTTTTTGTTTTTAATTAAAGCAGAGAACTACTTATGTGTGTTGTGCGATTGTCCAGATAATTATTTAATGCTTTTGGCGATTGTATGATTATAGTGATTGTAAAGTATATTTGCACGCGCGAAATTACTTGCTCTATGGTCTCATTTCTTATATAGGTAGTCCAAATATATGGCTTTCACATGTGTTTCATGTTCCATAATAAGCATAATGTCGTTGTATACAGTAATCGCTGATGCGATACCTTACCGTTAGCTCTATATAGATCCAAAACCGAAAATGTTGGTTAAACTGGCCAATATCCCAGTAAACTATACCTATAACCCGTTTCGAGTTTTGTAAATAAATCAATAAAATTAATAGTAATCATTTTCTAATACTGGACTATTTGGTAGTTTCTGGTGAGAAAGCGGATATCTTTTTTATCTACTTAAATAAATAAAAAAATTAAAAATTCTTAGTAAAATATAACGCTAACTAGATTTACTAATAGTTTGTTTTTGGAAAAAAGGACAATGATAAGAGTTTTGAACAAAAAAGTACACATGTCAGGTTCTATATTTATGATGATACAAAAATCCACTCATAACCGATAACTTGGTTACACCCGGATGTGTATGAATCTTACACTAATATGTTACGGAAGCAGAAAATAGTTAAGAGACCCATAGACCGCCTCGGCCACCGCGGACTCTCGTGTTTCTTGGACGCCGGCCGACTGTCCTGTCCTACTACGATGAACGACGTCCTCAGAAGGGCGCTTGTCAGGAACCCCAAATCGTGCGGGATGATGGCAAGCAGCCTGACAGGATGTCGTTGATACTCTGGAGAATAAATAGCAAGAGCGCTGGTGTGGGATGCCACTTGAGCCTCGTCCTATCTACCTTTGATGGGCAAACGTGCCGAGGCCGCGTCGGAGCCCGGGAACGCACCGGAGTATCAAAGTACGAGAACACCCTACACGAGATCGTCACCTTTGATGTCGAGATTCTAGGATCGTAAAGTAAAGGTGCGTGTGGTCCTCAGAGCGCTCAGCAAGCTTAATTAGTGTTGTGTCTCAGGTAAGCAGCAGGCAGCCTTTTCGTACAAACTATTGCTATTGCATCTAACGCGAGAACGCAGCCTACGTGATGAGGACCTTACACAAGCAAGGGGCTTAATTCTAAAATATATTGTTAATTCAATATGAGCTCACCTTTCATGAGTTCTGTTATTTTTCTACTTCTTGTATATATTTTGCATTGTTCTATTTGGCTAAATTTAAAGTATGACTAACGGTATTGTAACAAAATACGTTAGTCATATGTGAACTATTTTCTGCTTACATATATATGAATATAAAACATATTCTCAATATGATATATATAGTTTACTGAAAACAACCATTTTCCATTACTTAAACAAAATATGAGCTGTAACTGTTCTTGGCATGTCATTTTTCATCAAATAAAGCATAGTCCACTTATAACAAACAGGGTTTATCAATTAATTTTAACAAATTTATTAAATAATAAAATATTTTTTATTCGTCAGGGAAATAATTTTTTTTACCAGATGCATGACCATCTTTTGATGTTTTTTTCGTAAATATATAGATGTTCTCATATTATGCGTTTCCAAGTTATAGGCAATAGAAATCGAGAATAGAAAATAAAATCTTGTACTAATTGCTTGTAAAGTGAATTTAGGCTGGAACAAAACTGTCATTTTTTTTCCTAAGAAAGATTTATTAATTTTATATGGCTCATGTAACATAAAATGTTGTCAAAAAATGTAGTTGCGGTCTATTAGCCAAATATTATGGTGAAATCAACAGCCATGTAAAAGGACGTCTACATTAAAGAGTGTTTCGAGAAAAGAACTGTACCTTTTATTATATAAAGCTACGACGCTTTTGTGAAATTTTGACCTGATTCAGCAAGCTACCACTAGTCAAAAAAAGTTGCGTAGTATGCTGAAAATCTAGTCCATTAGGGTATAACAATACGAATGCTCCGAATTGCCTTAATGTCTTCCTATTGAGAACTACTGGGCTATTCTGAAAAGAAGGTTAAATAGAGCTAGCGAAACTGCCGACGATATCCGTCCATTAAAATCCACTTGAAATCTACAGACCTAAAATATAACAAAATTGTTGTTCAGAACATGATGGCAAGCGTTAAGAAAATAGTTAAGAATTGTTGAAATAAAAAGGGAAATAGTAACACTTTTATTACAAAACCTGCAATAAGTAATATATTTTCTTTAAATCATACTTAATATGTCAATTATATTTTACTGTCTACCTACTTGGAAAAAAAAATTGCGTACCAATTTGAAGTGAACTATGTATGCTTTTAGTGGTGTCATAATGACTTGTACGAGTATTGGGCAGTTTCCAGTCCAGGATCCGTTTCGTTACTAAAATCGCGATAGTTATTATATCTAAACGGGCGCGAACTGTCTGCCGTTTCGTGCCCTTTACTCAGCCTTCGATGTCTGTACATAACTCAAGAACGTTAATAAATGCACAGGTGATATTTTTAAGGAGTTTGCTTTTCTATTGGCATTATAATTAAAAATGTTTTTTTTTTAACGATTCCCATTAGCCGAAGAAGTTGAATTTTATACACAATCCATAATTATAATCAGAAAGGATTAAAATAAATGTCAAAATGTATAAATTTAGGTATAAAGTTCTGTAATAGTTAAAAATACATACTTCAATGTTCGGTTGTGGGGATTCCAATTTGACTGAATTTTATTACAAATTCATAGAAAATGAAAGATTAACACTCTTACGCTTACCCAATAAATCCAGATCTATAAAATGTATATATAATATAATTATAATGCCGATTGAAAAGGGAATACTTAACTTTATAGTTATTGTTTTGTACAATTAGAAGCCAAATTTATATTTAAAAAAAAAAACAAGATGTTTAATAACAACTTAGACCTTACGAAACTGACTTGACTTCTGTAGATCATAGGATGCAAGGACCTAATCCTTATGATAATTTCCACAAATAGGTACAGTACTTTAATTAGTTTCTTGTTTCTAAAAAAATGTTGACGTCGCTCTTTAAAAAATGGAACTGTTCCCATTATCATTCGTAATCACCTCAAGAATAATGGTTACAAGTGTAAACCATGAATATGCTATTCAATAAAGTAAATGTTAATGTAAATTGTCCAAAACCAATGGATTAAAAGCTTACACTGTACAGTCGAGTACAGAAATATATGTATACAATTTAAGACCTTATTTCAAAAGATGGATTTGGTGATGTACTCTAAAGCATAGTTCACTTAGAATTGGCACGGTATTTTTTTTTTCAAGTAGACAGTAAAATAGAATTGACATTAGTATCATTTAAAGAACATATATTGGTCTTCCAGGTTTTGTAATAAAACTCTTACTATTTCAATTTAATTTAAATTAACGCTCGCCATCATGTTCTGGACAACACTTTTGATAACTTTTTTGGTCTATAGATTTCACGTGGATTTTAATGGACGGATATCGTCGGCAGTTCTCAATAGGAAGACTTTTAAGGCAATTCGGAGCATTCGTATTGTTATATAGGTACCCTTAATGGACTAGACTTTCAGCATACCACTCTTAAACTTTTTTTGAGTAGTGGTAGCTTGCTGAATCAGGCCAAAATTTCACAAAAGCGTCGTGGCTTTATATAAAAGGTGCAGCTTTTTTCTGTAGACGTCCTTTTACATGCCTGTAGATTTCATCGTAAGATTGGTTTATAGACCGTAACCTTAGACTATATAATATTATTAGACTCCACGCTGCCAACAACAAATTGTGATTACAAATGGCGTCGGTCGACTCGTATTTACGGGTTTCACACACATACGCAAGGCCTTGATGCGCGGGACTCCCAACAGTCGCCTCCGAACGTCAAAGCACGCCGCAGTGGACCAAAAAATATTAAAACATGCCGTCATATGCTGTAAGATCAAGTAAAAATGCTACTGATCGACACAATTAAAACTCCCCCAATCACTTTTCATCAGTAAATAAACAATTAACCACGTGATTACATTAAAAAATAGTAAATTCGCTAGCTATTTACTTCACGCCATCTGTGTTGCCAGACTATCGGGTCAATCAAAATCGGAGAAATTTCCCGAACGTAGGGTTGATGTTCCATTTTGTTAACTATTATGTATGAGCGCGGAGCGGGTTTGGTGTAGGCACAGGTTTTTAAGTTTAGTTTTAATTAATTTAATTTTTGTTTTGTAATTTATTTCTATGTTCTTTTATTTATCACAACTGTAAACGAATCGATACCAATAATGTTGATTAAAATTTTATAATTTTATTAAGTAACGTTCTTTACCAAAAAAAAGTACACGGTGTTCTTTTGCAAATTATAACCCTATTTGTATCACCTATGTAATTGCAACCAGCTTTTCATTTTAATAAGTTTTTTAAAGACTACGGTAAACCCCTATACACATTTACACCATAAATTGTCACGACAAATCGTCATAATTTAACTATGCGATCAGTTGTTTTGCAATCTTAGTTATGATATTGCTAATGAAGGCTATGAATATCTTTAAGTAGTGTAGGATATTACTTCTTGGTTGAAAAATTATGGCTTGGCTGTTTCATACTAAGTAGGTAAGTCAGAACATTCAATCGCGTCTCGCGCAAATTTAATATTTGAGAGTTTAGTCAAACAAAAAAAGTATATTGGTTTTTTTGTACATTATATTCCCGTACTGATCACATTTTCTCTGGGATAAACCTATGAGGATTTGAAATTCAGTAGTTTTTTTTTTGTCTTGGCGGGGCCACTGCTGTGCCTCTTAATTTATTAATAAGTATAGTAAAAGTGCTTGAAATTATGGTATCGGGTCGAGAAGAGTGAGAAAACACACACATTTACATCGTGTACTTTTATCAATTTAATATTAGTGAGTTTTTCTGTTTTTCGTTAAATTCGCCGCTTCTGAAATATATTTTACTATATTTATTAAATCATACGCATATCGTCGTTTTATTTAACAAATATGTTTTATTTAACAAATATGTATATTCATAACACATTTTTTATACTAAAATATTTCATCTGAAATTGGGATTTTTTTTTTCACTGGCACCACACGGAAATACGCACACATGTAAAGCGGCCGCCATTACGCGTTACAACTCGTTGTATCGGTGGATTCCTTCTGTAGGTTTTCTACTTCTATGACCGTAACTACATATTTTTTACAAACGAATATTATTTGGCAACATTTTATGTTATATCAGCCATATAAAATCAATCATAAATCTTTCTTAGGAAAAATGTAACAGAGTGATTTTTGGTCCAGCTTAACTTGAATTTTCAAGCAATTTGTGCAAGACTTATTTTCTATTCTCGATTTCTATTGTCTATAACTTGTAAACGCGTATAATGTATATATTATACTATATATCCACCAAAAAACATCAAAATATGGTCGTGGCTCATGAATCTGGTATAGTTATTTTTTTCCCAGACGTAAACATTTTTTTTTTATTTGTGTACCAGTTCTAAGTAGTAGACTATGCTTTACTAGTTAACTTGAAGAAACATGTCAAAGCTTACAGCATTTACTTTGTACTATTTTACTTGAGTATTAACCGAATAAAAACATTATTAATTAAATTAATAACATTATCGGCTCATATATACAACCTGCAGCAAAGTCACGCAAACACTATAATCTTCACTCATATGTTTTACAAATCGTTAGAATAAGCACATACCTTTAGATTGCTCACCTTAGTCACGATCTTTAATTATAGAGGTGTGTGTATCAACATTATACATCATGACTACTGCCCAACACTGAGGAAGTGGTAACGTGCAGCGCTGTGCAACACCGCCCAGTACGGTTGCTAAGTTATACTGCAAATATTTTCTTATGAGATTATTTTTGTAATGTTTTACGAAACGTTAAAAAATAAGCAAAATTTAGTTTTAAGCCAAGTGAAGTATTGAATTGCGCTGTCCAATGTGTTTTGTTACTTCGAATTCGAAGTTCGATACTAAGTTCGGATAGTGAATGTAGTCGTCGAGATTATATTGTTAATAGATAAATGTTATGAATTACTAATAAGAGGAGTGATTTCTCCATCAACATATCACTTGTTAATAATTAATTATAGAGTTACACGACTAGTTATGTTTACGTACGTAACTAGTCGTAATTTTGTCTTAGTTCTAAGTCTTTACATATCCTCACAGAGTAGAGTCAAGTTTGTGAGTGTTATGGGCCAGAGAAGTACTACTAATAATAAATGAGCCAGAACAAAGATCTTTGTCTTGTCTAGTCTTAGTCTACATTTATTCAGAGAGGTGTGAGCAACAATGTAGGGTGTTGACTCATTAATCAAGATGAAAGGTCTCGTGCGATAATTAGAAAGACTTAGAAGAAATACATTCTTAGCTTTAATGCGCCTCTATAATTGCAAATACATATCACGCAAGGCATAGTAATATTTTATTATTTCAGTCTAGGTTTAAGGATAAGTTAAAGAGATAAGCTAGATCATTTCACAATTCTGTAGCGGACCAATATTAGAAAGTTGTACGTCTTGTATGGTTCGATTTATGTAACAGCAACTGAAATTGGTTTTTAGTACTCGGTAACCAATGGAAAAAAGATAATTATAAATATAAACCGTCTCAAAAACATTTGCTACGAATACGCGGAGCTTGTCGGGTACATCGAGATTTATAATATGAACTAACTATACAAATAATAAAAGTGATGTCATAAAGGATAATTTGTGTCGTTATATCACTTTAAGGATGCGTTGCTACACGTGAAGTCGTGTAATGTTTCTATTATCACACACAACTTTGAGTTGACTCTGTATGCTAGTGTGCATGTTATACTGAGAACTATATTAAAGTGTCTAATATTGTTTATGGCTTTATTTTGGGCAGTGCTTTTAGGAGGCAATAAATCTTGTAAATTGAGTTAAATAATAAATACTAAAATATGAAATTATACTGTTGCTATTAAGATTAATGCCTGTTAACGCCTTGAATTTTTGAATATGTACTATATGTTTTAAAACAAAGAAGAATTGAACGAGGCATATTAAAGTGAGCCGCTTTGATAGCTTTTTAGTATGCATGCAATATGTTACACGATTTCTTGCACTAGGGCAATGGCATCCTCTAAGAGGTAAATGCACTGAACAAACGTGGGAACATCGACGCGTAACATGTACAGTGAGTAGAATAATGAATGTGTTAGAACGTATACATAAGTATCATTACGTCGATACGTCTAGTGTAGCGATTTGTAGTGCCCAGCAGTTCAGCTTTCGAATATTGGTATAAACAATTTATTAGGAGAATCTTTACAATTCGTTCGAGATTTAAGATAAAATTTACTACTTAGTACAATATAGTCAATCTTAACTCTGAAGAATGAACTCTCGCGCAAGCTGCATTCTAGAATTTGATCATAATTACAATTCTCTAATGTAAATAAGATATGGGTGTTAGACTTTATTCTAGGAACTCATTGTTGTTCGGCTATTGTAGTTTTTATTTGTATTGAAATGACCACGGTTTCTCAAAATTATAAGAAAATTAGCGCGAACTATGAATTATTGGAAAAACATTGAAAACTGGAAAGCCGTAAGTGACATGTTTTACGTGATATTTTCTGTCAGTTGTCGCGAAACAGTGGTCATAGCAATGTGATTAACGTTTTCAAAATAAAAACAATGTTGTGGAAGACGATACTCTAAAATATAGTCTTAGTGTAATTTTTCGTAGGTATACTTCAAATTTTGGTTAAATATGTTTGTGACTAGGCGACATGTATACAAAATCTATTTCTGTATTTACAAAGATGGTGTAATCTATATTCGCTGGTGTTAGCAATTGTAAAATAGTGTCAGTATTCATGTCTAGTTCACGTTCGATGTTCACGAACTACGCTTATTTTAACCTGCGTATGTAAACCTATAGAGTGCCTCTTGTTCACTTTTATATATATTGATATAATAACACTATAGTTAGGTAATACTAGTAGATGTAGTAATGCGTTTTTCTTAACATAACTGCACAATTTTCTTTTCTTATATTACATGTGATATTGGGAAGGCCAACGAATGTCACATAGTGCCAAAATGGAAAATGAGGCTTTGACAGTAAAGTTGATGACAGATGTAGCCATTAAAGCACATTGCTGCAAATTAACGTATGGTGAGAAATCATAATCGATCTGCACCCAAGGTATTGTGCTCACAGTACGTGTATCCGTTGGTACTCATAAAGAACAAGTTGGTAGTAATGGATCTTACCAAACGATCATGATACTCGATTATCTGTTAATTGTTTGTTACACGTACATTATTATTAAATATTATGAATACTTATTTTTACAATAAACGGTGACAATAAAAGGAGATGTTTAAGTTAAAACTCGTTTGCTCGTATTATTTTAGCTCTTATTGAAACAGAGCTGAGAGCTCCCCTGTAATCGTGAAAATGAATCTCCGGTGTATATTCTATTCTCACCAATATTTTAGGTCACATTTGCTTAGTTGATATATTTATAAAAAAAACTTAACAAAATTTCGTCATCGGTGTATCGTGAATGGCCTAACTGTAGATGATTTTTAAAAGCACGATTTGTTGTATGGCCTACAAGCATTGCAAAAAATTATTTTTCATTAAAGTTATCTTTTCAAATTTTAATAGTAAACATGTTTCTAATAAATTATAATAAATATTATAGTGCTATGATTGCATTATTGAATGTTTGCCAGATTTATGTTTAATTATAAAATAAATGCTTGTATATAAAGTAATGTTTTTCTTTTGTGCTTTTTCTTACGGATTATATCTACATTAACAGGTATGTTCATATGGACATATATGATGGGCCGATCATTGCTGGATCTAGACTCATAAGCGCACATCAGCGCTAATCTATCAATCATCACCATAAACGGAACAAAACTAACAAAGTTTACTAGGCCGCCGTCCTGAAATGAAGCATAAAGTGGCTGCCACAACTACGAACATCTATTTTGACAGAACAAACCCATTTGCTGGAGATGATCTCTAATGAAGGGAGTTTTATATGGCTTTTGTTTAGTCTAACTTAACTATCATATTTTGTATTTGATAATAATAAGTGTAAAGAAATTGATTATGAAATCGAATTACCTATGATAAATAAAGACTGCTATCCAGCGCAGCAAGTACTATGGCGCAGTATAATAAAGAGTACTAACCACTCCCTGCCCCCCGTTGAAAGTGCCGCCCACCGGCTCTCGTTGACCTCACAGTTACCATCTGGCAAGGACGCGACGCGACGACGTTGTGCGCAGATTATTCAAAATATTTATAAATCCTTTTGTAATGGGCGTGTGTTATGCTGTGTATCTTTGTTTAATCTCAATAAACGACAAAACTAACAGAAATTTCTACAGATTCCCATTGGATGAATCAAGGCAAATACCTACATACCCAGTTTTATGTTTTAGTAGAAATTTACACTAGGTACGTATGTTTAGTATTTCTGTTACCCTATCCGTTTTAGACATAAACCTATGAGTTCATACTGAAAACAACACAATATCTATATAAACAAAAAATCATGTTTCTAACTTATAAGTAATATTTTGGTGGCCTGAATTTTCTAACAATAATTTTGTTTTCATCAAACTTGCTTGTCAATGGCGTTATTACTTGCGAGCGTACAGAGTAGTTATAGCCGTTTTACCTCACACGGACTGTTAAGTTTAGTTTTAAAAATATATAAAACTCATACTTCGCGTTGGACTGAGGATGTTTCCAATCAGCCAATGTGTATTTCATATCTTCAAAAGTTTGCTACAGCCAACTTTCAATATGTATAAAAAATATCTTTATATTAAATTTAATGGAATTTAATGTTTTACATTTATTAAAAATAATTGTATTATATTTCATTTCGATAATTATAATTGATACTATTTGGCAGGATGGTCTGTCAACTTCGAAAACAAAACGCACTTGTTAACATTATCTGTGAAAGACATTGAAAAAAATTGTCAATCTCTTCTCTTTATATTCTTTTTATATATAATAAAGAGTAGGTAATAAAGCGGTTTCTAGGCATGTTAAAAACGTTTTCGTTTATAATTGATTACACACATACTAACTCGACACAAATAAATTAGACGCTGCTATAACAAGGTCATCTTAAATTGCGTTCCCGATTCGCGGACGCACTACGCAAAATACCGGCAACCCTAGCGTGTCGTATCTCACTCACACAGGCATGGTATGCACTCACCTACACGAGCTTAGACTGTGTGCGTAGCAACGCGTTTGTTTCATACATTCGATTGCCACTGTCCGGGGTGTGACTATGGGCACTTTTGCACCTGAAACGACTATAGTAACGGTAGCGATTACTAATTATATTTATATAAGAAAGTAAAAAATAAAGATAGCTCTTGCAATATTAGATATACTAACGTAAAAAAGGATAATTGAGATTTCTCTTTCTTTTTTTCAAAGTACAGTCGCAGTCGAAGAAATAGAACGTTTATAATTTTAGGCGTAAACATTTTTCCTAAGAATATCCAACGTAAAGTGACCGGAGGCCCTAGTGTAAGTTTCTTTTGACGTAAGAAAACGTTTACGAAAGTGTAATTGATAATGTTATTTATATGGGAAACGTAAACGCGTTCGTGACGTAAAGTACGTTAAAAACTTACACTCAGGGCTCTGTACTTTAAGTGTAGAACTGGTAAACTTTAAATTTCCTCGACGGCCGTACATATTTATATTAGTTCAAGCAAAAATATAGACTTGTCTCGACTATCCCACGACTTGACAGGTATGTAGAGTTTTCGTTAAAAGGGAGTTCAGGTATCTTTACTATTTAAAATGAAAGATATTCATACCATACGTGCAATTGGCATTAAAACAGGCAGCCAACAATTGATAGTAATCTCACACGAAAAGGGTGATTTGGGAATCCAGGCTATGTATCCAAAGCTTGATATTAATTGTTGCGGAAAATTTCGTCCTAACCATGTCCATCGACCTGTTTTTGATGTTTTTCTCCCTTCCCTGACGTATCTTTGATATACAGTGTGGAAGTCTTATACGGGCGAATCTCTTAACGGAGGGTAGAATAGGACATAAGAAATATATTTAGATATAACTTTTACTTAGAAGTGCAATCAAAATTTTATCCATATAAAAAAAATCGGCCCGTAATGTAATGCAACACACTCGAGTTAAACACTCGTTGACAGTTAGTTTCAAAAGCTTATGTCGCGTAATGTTCGCAGTACATTACTGCTCAGAAATTTTACAAAAATTAATTACATGTGTATAATAGGTATAATTAAAGAAAAACCTTTTGGTTAATGATTATACTGGTAAATCCTATGTCTGGTTTAATCTTCGCCCATATTAGACTTACACACAGTAGATTTAAATACAAATTTAAATTTTCACGGTTTTTACAGATTTTTAACATTTGAATAAACTCAGGACCAAACCACTTGATTGAGCTTCATAATCCTAAAATCCTTTCTACGAATCGTTGTTTTTATAGTAGAAAACGTCGTGAAGCCATTGAAATCAAAAAACATTGTAATTTCAATCGGGACGATGATTTTAGGATCTCATCCTCATGGAATATAAGCTGCCTATGAAGCCGATGGTCCTGGGTTCAAATCCCAGCCAGGGCATTTATTTGTGTGATGAGCACAGATAATTCACACAGAAAATTCCTGAGTCACGGGTGTTCTCTATGTATTTATTAAGTATTTATATGTGTCTATCTATTATATATATCGTCGTCTAGTACCTATAACAGAAACCTTACTGAGCTTATCATAGGACTAGGTCGAATTGTGTAAGATTGCCCCGAAATATTCATTTATTAGTTAAAATACCGATATCGTTAGTGTAGTGTGTCGACAGAGTGACATCCCTAGTGCGCAAAACGTTTAAGTTAAACAAAATCAAGTGCAGGTAGTTCGAAAAACTCGCGTTGCTAGAAGATGTTGATGTGAACTTCAGCCAGTCTTAATCCGAGACCACGAGGAGAACGTCGTCCTCGAAACGTCGAAATAATTTTTAAAGTTAATACTCTTGGTTAAGTCCCGGTAATAATGTGTCTTTGATATTTTTCTTTTTGATTCAGCCCATATCTGCAATTTTGCTTATTTACGTAAGCCTTCTAGGTGGAAATGGGCCTGATCGCTGAAGAAAACGTTATTAAGTTTGCGTTGCGTAGGAAAAACGTCCAACATCCTTTCTTACGATTTACGTAAAACATAATCATTTTCTTTGAAATAGTTTGTACTAGGTAATTGGATTAGTAAAGAAAAGAATGATTTTTTTTCTTTCTAATGATCATGTCAAGCGTTGACTTGGGACTGCCAAAACGGCCGAGTGCTTCTGTAAAGAACGTTACGGATATTAAACTACCAACTCGAGACTGACGGTTGAACATCAAAATGGCGAAGTTGTCTTGAAAATATATTTTTTGTTTTTTGTTGAAACGTAGTTTAGTGTGTAATATTGATAGCGTATTATGCAGTGATCTAACGCAGAATTGTGCAGCTAAGAAAGAATAGATTTCAAAACGTGTTTCACCACTATTGTGGTCATCACCCGGCAATCCCTGGGTCACGGCCGCCTCTTAGGTTTCTGTAAAGTCCAGCTACCACTTTACAAAACGCAAGGCCTACTACCGAACAACGTCATGCTCTAAGGGCAAACTTATATGTCATTATACTTATTTGTTATTCTACTTGACTTGATCTATTTATTGATCTTGACTTGATCGATTTATTGATGGAAGCCATATTTTTTTAAAACAAGAAGAAGAAGTACCAACAATCGTTGACTCGATGCACGTGGTCAACGATCGAGACGGTTGGCATATTAACGCGGCATTCTTTGATTAGCGATATTGTATGACAGCGAAACTTGAGAGTAGCTACAGCGTACGATTCTCCACTCCTGTGTACTATTTTCCACCAAACAGCCGGGATCGGATCGAAAATAATACAAACGGATGCGGCGACAACTGAACGTGTCCGGCAGGATGTCGACGCAGATGTTCGGCACCGTTGATTGCGAACTTATCCGCAATCAGCACCCAGTTACCTGTCATATAGTTTTATTCCTACGATGTGGACGTGTTATAAGTAATTTTTGAACATGGTTGAAGTTAACGTAGTGATGTTGGGCATTGCATTAGAAGAAGAATGCGAGTAATATAATAAAATAAAAAAGAGGAAAAGAAAAGTTTGAGTTGACGGTTTATGGCAAAGTGGTGCAAGGTGGGCAAATCCCATACAATTTATAAATATTTGACATTGGATGGAAAAAAAATCAGACTATGACCTACAGAAATATTTAACATAAAATATACATTTATTTATCTAAAACAATTACAATTAAGTATAAAAACATAATAAAGAAAATAAAAAACCCTAACAACTTAACTTTAAGTAGGTTAACCAAATTAGGCATAAATAACTTGGCCCAAATCGCTATCAACGGGCAAGGTGCCCAGAAGGCTGGCTGTGTTCCCACGTTGGATAGCGATGGCTATCCGCTGTACAAAATTGTAGCCAGCCCTCTGGTCACCCGAGGCCTCTATCAGCTCTCTGCCTCTTTAGTATCGCTTAAAGAACATTAATTTCTTTCCGTTCCGTACCGATGCTGGCTGTTTGGTGAAAATAGTACTTAAAAGTAAGCGGCGTTTGTAAAAGCGTGGTGCGCTTCCGGCCAACGTTCCATTCTGTCCAATATACCCGCACGTTGGGAGCATTTTTTATTTAGATCTCTCGACCGCGCTCCCCGCGTCTATTGTTATCGTTTAATTGCAATTTAAAAATAGAACTTACCCGCTGGACACACTGTATATGAAGTTGACTTCGAGACTTAGGTCCCAGAAAAGAGCCAAGAGCGTGATTCTTGTTTAACTTCTTCTGGCTTGCCTCCCAGAGTAATGTATGCGAGAGTTAAGTACTTCTTTATAATAATTCTTAATATCCAGTGTCGAGGGGTAAAACTCTGGTCGCGTAGATGGCAGATTTGCAGCCTATAGGCCAGTTAAAATCGACAATAAAATAACAAAGCATGATGTATCTCTGATTTTTTAGTATGTTGTTTGGACCCATTAGAACTATATATGTGGCATTATTTATGAAAAGGGACCTTATTGTCGATGGCGCTTACGTCGAACGGAACTGGATTTGTACTGCGCCATTATTAACAAAAGCATAAGCGCCATCGACAATAAGGTCCCTTTTCATTGATAATGACACATATACACAAGTTTGCAATTCGCAAAAAGTAGTGGAATTTTTTTTATACACAAAAACCCACAAAAATATGGACATTTTTTTAGATTTCGCTGTGTGTCTCTTAATCCATACATTTCGTGTCAAAAGCTTCTATCACGGTTTTGGAGAACATTACATTTGGGACAAGTTAAGCTTAATTACACCTCTATACGTCAGTTGGTTACGGAATTATGACCCTTTGATAATAGGTATGTTTTTGTCTAAGTCGATAATTTGAGTATTATACCACTTTTGACCCAAAATTGTGTAGGAATCGTTAGACCTACGAAAACAAAATCGATAAAGATTGATAAGCAATTTATTGAACTTTAAATTAAGTGTAGATGGGGGTCTGAAACCCTCGTAGTTTTCTCAATATTTCAGAAAAACCCAAGGCGGAATCGCATTTTTCTAGGAATGTTCCATGAACTTTCCTATTTTTAGTGTTTTGCAATAGTTTTTTTTTTAAACCGCGATGGAAAAAAAAACATACGACTCGCCTGATGGTAAGCAGTTAACGTAGCCTAAGGACGCCTGCAGCTAAAGAGGATTCACATGCGCGTTGCCTACTCTACAATTAAACAGAAGGCTTGAAATCATTAAATAGATAATTAAATGTATTGTTATATAAACATAACTGATCAAATGTAGTTACTTTATCAATCAATCAGTCAATCAAATTAGACACATATATACATAGAGTCGAATACCTACTCTGTCAGATACGAAGATATGGTATTTTAAAAACATGAGTGCTGGAAATCAACCATCTGAAATCGACCTCGTGGGTCGTGGGTCATCATTTTACGTTGCTTTATTCAATAGATAGGTCTCCAATTGACGCGTCGTCAGAGTTGGAGTTGGTAATGATCATTTATAAAGTCGTCTCGAATGATGGAAATGGCAGCATTCTGGTAAGTTTCTCTAGAAGCTCTTGAATAAGGAGTCCTCTCTTGCAATGGCAAGAGAGGACTCCTTATTTTTTTACGTTTGAATAACATTCTTATTACTTCCCTTATTTATTTATTTTCTTAGACTATATTTATATAGTATTTTTTTTATCAAAATATATATAAACATAAATCAAAAACTTCGAGCGCGCCGTGCCAAGGATTAGCGCTTTCTGAATCTGAGCCTTGATCCTTTACACAACCTTGAAGCGAGTCTCTCTGATGTCGGTCGAGAATATTCGGTATGAGATCGTTTGCTGCAACAAATATTAAAACAATGATCGCCGGGTATCAACTTCTCACATGCTGGTTTCCTCGTCAGCAAAGTTTAGGTACTTGCTGGACTTGTTTTTTTCTGCCTACACAAGGGTCTCATCACACGGGCTGGTTATGTCAATGATCATTGCTCGGCGTAGCGATCGATCATCAGCACCGATATATACTTATAGGCTCAAATATTAGTCCTGTCCGCGATAACATATCAATCCCAACAGAGCATGGTACGACTAGAACTGGAGCGGGCGAGGGCGGTACATGAAGTATGCCACCTCGGGGTCCAGACGACCGGTCTTAAGGACAGAATGCTGATGTATAATCCTGACTGCGACGTTGTTTGTTTCTAAGTACTCGCCGTTAGCAATATGAGAACGACCGGAAATAATATACATGATTGACTCTCTTATGCCAACAATGGTGTTCCGAGCACATGGTAGGCGTCTGCGAATCCGATACTAATGACACGAAAATATACGGGGTACACTAAGCGCATGTTGTCCGTGTTAGTGTCATGCTGATGCCATGTTGTGCCTGTCCGTGTCGTACCTACAGAAAGATACAACACTCGCACGGTGAAGATGACTATTGAGATTTAATGGAATCTAAAATGTACTAAGGTTAGATAGGTATAGTACCATTAGGTATCTAAGGTAGGTAGGTATATTATGTATATTCAATGTATAGAAGCAGGTAGCTCACGTTTTATAAGTAGAATATTGCTTCTAAACTTATAAAACGTGAGATCTCACGATAGTTTTGAGGTAGATATATTATTTGACATTAGTTTTAACATACGTCTTTATTCCAGACACCTAAAGAAATGTATCGTTTTTATTTTATTTTCCATTTTATTATTTTATTACCTAAATAAGTTTTACGTATCTTAAAATTGGGCCTATCGGTGTCTAAGTTTTAAATATACTTAACGTTTGCTAACTAAGATACCTCCTTAGTCTGAAATTACGTATTACTTTGTACTAAAGTTTTTATATATTCCCCAGTATAAAACATTATTCATAACTCCCGAGGGAATAATGAAGGCTATTGTTCTTTAATATACATACATAGTATAACAACTTTAACAATTATTTAATATTGATGAAAGAATGTTCCATAGGTACATAATTGTTAAATGCGGATTTATACCTCGCTTGGGTTTTTGTTAAATAATGGGAGAACTTCGAAGCCTACAGAGCCCGGTTTACATTTTTTTTAAAGCTAATTAAATTCCCTATAAATCGTATCCTATAAGTTTTACTCGTTGGATCAGGGTGTCGACGCAATTTTAACCCACAAAAAGGCTATGACTAAAATTTACATATTTTATAAAAAGTGGCCTAATTTCAAAATGCTGCCATTCCGTGACCAAAAGCGCTATTGATCTCTAATTAGCTTTGTTTTATTACAAATTTAATGTTCTTTAAAACGTACAAAGGAACTATGGACAAAAAATGCATGGATTCGGAGACAGAGAATAATCTAAAAAAAAACCTGAAAAATTCTTGGTTTTATGTGAATTTTTTTTTCCACAACTTTTTGTGAATTGCAAACTTGTGTGTACATAGCCCTAATGGGTCCCAATAACATACTAAAAATTCAGAGATACATCATGCTTTGCGAATTTAGCTATTTTTCGTGTCGATTTTGGCTGGGCTACTAGTTTAGTTCCGAACCCAAGTTCACACGGTTGTAAATATCGGGTGTTCCAGAAAGAATAAGCACAAATTTTAAAGAATATAAAATGTTTGTTTTTAAGTATTTTATTATTTATTATTAAAAACTAAATGTATACATATTGTACAACAAATCAGGCTACCACATTTTTTTACGTCTTCAATCGTAAGCAGTAGTAGTAGTAAGCAGAGATCGCACCTTGGATCGAACCCTTGACATGAGGTTCTGCACAGATTTATTCCCAACGAACGATTTTTGACACTTTCGACCAGTTTTTTTTTAAGGCCTCAGGAATTTGCAGGCTTAACATTTTTCCGGAGATATGCCTTAGTAAGGGCCCAAAATGTTTCGATTGGCCTGGCTTCTGGGCAGTTCGGCGGGTTCATGTCCTTAGGCACATACTCGACTTTATATTCTCTATACCAAGATAGGGTATTTTTGAAGTAGTGGACAAAAGCCAGATCTGGCCAAAACGACACAGGACCATCATGCTCACGGATCATGGCAACACCCGGCGATTTAAGCACCCCGATATGTATGTGTCGGCCTTCATTGTTTGTGTAGTGACGAATGGCTTAGACAATTTTCCGCACTCACAGATAGCCTGCCAAACATTGCTTTTTTGCTGAATTTTTCAACAAAAACGGACTTTTCAACATCATCAACATCTTGGTTTTGACGGACGGTGTATAATTGCTGACCTGGAAGCATCTTATAATCAAATTTAATATAGGTTTCGTCGTCCATAACAATGCACGCCGATTTTCGACACAATAACGTATCATAAAACTTTCTCGCCCTAGGTTTTACGCATGCGGCCTGTGTAGCAGTCCGTTTTGGTTTCTTTTGTTTTTTAAGGGTCTTTAGACCAATTCTTGCCTTGGCACGTTGGACGTTGCTAGCCGAAGTTCCAAGTTTTTTGGCCACATCTCTAACAGATAAGTATTTTTTTCTGGTAACACTTTAGCAATTTTGCGGTCCAATTTTGACAATGACGTATTTAACACGTGCACACTTGTATTAAGTGAGGGGTCTAGTTGTCTAAAGTTAAATTTTCAGTATGAAATCTTTCTAAGTGGTATATTATATTTGAAATATAATATCTCGGAGACCTATTTTACAACACTAGTACATAATTTATAACTTTTTGTATACCATTGATATAATATTCATATGCAAACATTAGATTTGCTCTCCTGTAAAATTGCTCAAAATGTAGTTAGTACGGTTGTGAACTAGGGTGACGATATGAGAACTGTGGAATAAGCAGCATTCTTTCTCTCAAAAGAAAATTGGCTTAAATCAAATATATTATAACGATTATAACTGCATGGATTTCAACATATAATTTCCGTGATTCAAGAGTTAGCAGATATTGGCTGCACTATTGATGATGAAGAATTGGCAGTACTCATGTTAATTGGCTTGCCGTCTGAATTTGATTCTTTGATTATGGCAATGGAAGCTTCTAATACAAAGCTCACATCTGATTTTGTAAAATGTCAATTAATCCAAAGTGAATTTAAGAAACAGTCAACCAATTCAAATTTAGAACAATCCGAGAAGATATTATTAGCAAATAACAAATTTGTTCCTATCTGTCACAACTGTCATGTCAAGGGACATATCAAGCCTAAATGTCCAAAGTTTAAGAAGAATTTAAAGAAAAAAATTAATAATAATTCACCTGAAGATGCTTCAACATCTACATCCAAAAAGGGAATTAATACTTCTTTATTTTCAACTGAAACTGCTTTAGTGAGCTTGCTATTTAAAGAATCGTAGTCCTACTGCTGCCTTAAATAAGGCTACTCTTGAAGAGATGTGGACTGGTTCTAAAATTAATCTCAGTCACCTTCGAGTATTTGGCTGTACAGCATATGCTCTTACTCCACAATGCCAACGTACAAAGCTTGATCCTAAATCAAAACCTTACATTATGCTAGGATATTGTGATCACACCAAAGGTTATAGACTGGGTGATCCAGCAGATGGTTGCAAAATGATTAAAGCTCATTCAGTAGAATTCATTGAAACTAAGTTTATTGGAGGTGTTCAAAATAAAACTAATAATTTAAATAGTCATTTCACTAATGAACACTTCAATGATTCAATTAATGCCGTATAAGGTTCAAAATCGGATAGCTCCCCAGGTAGATATTATAGAAACTGATATTGAAGAATATGCTACACCAGATTTATCTATCCGTTCTGAAATCCAGGATGTTATTAATGAAGAAAATATTGTAGATCATCGTATTATTAATGAAATGAATTCCTCGGATCAACAAGATATTTCTGAGTTACCATTGAATATATCTCAATCGCCTGTAAATATAGAGCATTTGTCTGTGAACTTAGATCCAAATTTAGGAGACGCAGAGCAATCTAGACCTGTACGTACACACTGTCCTCCTATACGATTCAAGGATTATGAAATAAACTATTTCACTGAAGTAGGTTTCATGGGACGGAGTGAACCCAAAACGTACAATCAGGCTATAAAATCAGAAAAAGCAAACAATGGTTAGAGGCTATGCATGAGGAATATAATTCTCTTATGTCACATAATGTGTGGGAACTTGTCGATCGACCTAAAGATACTAATGTTATAAAATGCAAATGGGTATTCAAAGAAAAAGTAGATCCTAGCGGGAACTTTGAGAAATTCAAAGTTCGATTAGTTGCTAAAGGATTTACCCAACAATATGGCATTGACTTTGAAGAAACCTTTGCACCTGTCGTTAGACATTGTACCTTACGTTTACTTTTTGCTATCGGAATTCAAAATAACATGGACATTGAACATATCGATGTTAATACAGCTTTTCTCAATGGCGATCTTATCACGCGCATTTTTATGGAGCAACCAACGGGTTTTGCAATTGAGGGGCAGAATAAAGTCTGTTTACTTAAAAAGAGTTTATATGGACTTAAACAAGCTAGTAGAGCTTGGAATGAAAAAGTCAATAATGTCTTGATTAGCAATGGTTTCACACAACTAAAAACAGAAAAATATGTGTTTATTTTAAAGGCAAGGTAATTATAGCCTTATACGTGGATGATTTCTTCGTATTCATTTATGATACAAATGAAAAGAATCTATTATACAAACTGCTAAACTCTAACTTCAAAATTAAAATACTTGGACCTGTAAAACAAGCGTTAGGTATTAAAGTAGAAAGGAACAGAGAACAAGGTACCTTGAAGTTAAGTCAGTCTGAATATATCAAAAACCTGTTAAACAAGTTTGGGATGAGCGAGTGTCATAGCATAGCAACCCCCATGGAATCTAATTTTAATCCACCAAAAGCAGATAAGGGTGATTCAAGGTTTCGGTATCAGGAACTAATAGGTAGGTTAATGTATCTAGCCGTTTGTACACGTCCAGATATAGCGTTCACATGTAGCAAATTAAGTCAATATAATACATGTACATATAATGAGTCACACTGGACTGCTGCTAAGCTTGTTTTGCGGTATCTTTCGGGTACAACTGATTACGGACTCAATTTTAAAAGGGGAAGTAATGAAGTAACAATTTCATCCAACGCAGATTGGGCGGGGGATACCAACGACAGAAAATCTTATTCTGGTTTTGTGACTAAGTTTGGAAATTGCATTATAAATTGGCTCAGTCACAAGCAACAGAACGTAGCATTTTCTAGTACAGAAGCTGAATATTATGCGCTAGGTAACGCTGTAAAAGAGGCGAAATTTATTCGTAATTTTTTGCAGGAGCTTAAGTGTAGTGAATGGTCACAATCAAAGGCAATCACCATTTATAATGACAATCGCAGTACTTTAAAAATGGTGGAGAATGAGTGTTTTCGTAGAACTAAACATATCTAGACGTACACCATCACTTCATTCGAGAATGTGTTGATCGCAACTTAATTTATTTAGATTATAAGCCTTCATGTGAATTAGAGGCAGATTTATTTACAAAAGCTTTACCCAAGGTGAAACACAATTATTTAATTAAGTACTTAGGTTTAATATAACTTGATTAATTGTCACATTGTTCAATTTTGATATTGTACTCTCACTACATTATTAGTTTGCTCGAGTAAGGGGAAGTGTTAGAATATAAACTCCTTCGTAGAAATGTTTAAAATGATTGATACTGGCTTTTTGTAATTGTCATTCAATGTTTATGTCTTCGTTTGATTTTTCATATCAAAATACATATATAATATAATTTGCTTTGTGTTATTATTAAGTTCTTACATTTACAGCAACACATCTAGCTATACACTTCAGAAATCTGAAATATTGCATGAAAGAGAGTCGCACTAGAATGCGAATGTGCGTGTGTCCTATGCTATGCGTATGTGTTAGTTACGCGGGCTATTATTCAAAAGAGTTTTGAAACAGTATTTTTTATTTTATTGTCAACGGTGACATATTGACATTAAACTTCATATATATTAATTCACTTTCAGAGGCGAACAGTTTACTTATGGGTGCAAAAATATGAAGCAGGCGGCGATGAAGCACTACAAGATCTTCCACGGTTAAGACGCCAAAGGGTTACAACAGAGGCGGAAGACGCAGAGATTATTGCTACACATTTACAGGATCCCTTCCATCGTTGTCGTGATACAGCCATACAATACGCCGTAAGTTTAACGCGATTACTTATCTTTAAGTATTTATTTCCACAATCTGTAATAACACTTGAATTGAAGTGAAATATTGATTACGATTATGAATGCTTGTTATAGATTTCTATGCAAACAGTGCGTCGTCGGTTGAATGAAGGAGGACTCCACCGTCATATACCGGCCCAAAATATTGCTAACTCAGCAGCATAAAGATGACCGAATCGCATTTTGTCTGCAGTATTACAATTTCAATTGGGTAAACAATGTTGTAATTTTTGTCGACGAGAAGACATTCGGACAAGCTGGGTCGCAAGATACTCTACAGGCGAAATAATGAGCGATATGTTGAAAAAAAAACACATTGCCGAACAAGACAAGTGGAAGGATTGGTCTTGGCATTTGGGGTTGGATTAGTTCTATGGGCCCGGGAGAACTCACAACAGTAAGTGGCAGGATGAATGGGGCTCAATATGTGGAAATCTTGCGTGATGTTTTTTTACCATCAGTCCGCATTGCATATCCCGAAGGTCGAATTTATTTGGCACAGGATAATAGTTCAATACACAGCTCACGATTAGTGCAGGAATGGCTGGCCGATCAACCGGACGTTGAGCTGATTCGGTGGCCGGCTAAAAGCCCCGACTTAAACCCCATTGAGAACATTTGGGGTCAAATGGTTCTCAATTGGGATCCAAGCGATGTCCGAAACAAAGAAAATTTGAGTGGAGTGGTATTTCAAACTTGGGAACTTTTAAGAGGAAGTGACATGTGTTGGAATATGGTGGCAATTATGCATTACAGGATTAATTTAGTCCTAGACAACGGAGGAGGTCACATCCCGTATTAGTTTTAAATAATTAATAAATAGGTGAGATATAATTAAAGTTTGTTTTTTTTTTTTACCGTTACTGCATTTTATTGTCGATCATAGTTTGAGAAGACATTGCATTGATTGACTTGAGCGAAACTGCGGTGACAAAGTGAATTACAAATATATGAATAAATGAATCAGTAAATATATTAAACACCTATACTACCTATAGAATTATCAAAAAGAATATATAGTTTTTTCTTAATTTGTCCTATCCACGTCCGTTCGAAACCTAAAATAAATTTATGACAAATTCACGGGTCTTGTTGCAATAAATCCTATGGGCGTTTTCAAAAAATTGTGCACTCAATTAGTGAAAGTTGTTAAGAAAAGTTAAATCACTGTCAGTTTCGTGACGACAATTAAGCATTAAATATCGACAAAAACTTGTTTTTGATGTACGTTTTATAAACTTCAATCGATATTACAATATAATTAAAGGCAAGAAGTCGATCTTCATAAAGATTTAATGCTTAATTGTCGTCACGAAACTGACAGTGATTTAACTTTTCTTTACATCTTTCGCTAATTGGGTGTACCAAATTTTGAAAACTCCCCTATACCTTTTTAGATTACAGTAAAGATGCTCAAACAACTACAGTGACAGGCATACGTCACACATACGTAAACATTATTTAATTTGAAGTTGACATGATACACATATATATATCTCTTTCTTTTTCTCTCTGCTCTGTCTTTAATGGTTATTTAGGTGTTGCTGTGTGTACGCCATTTTCATCTCGCACAGCATGGCATCCGACTTTGGCAATCAAACGCTTCCAATAGTAATTGGTCTCAAGCTACCGTCCTTTTTTGAAATCGCGCGCTAGGATGCACTGTATATGTACGGACAAACTGCAGGGTTAAGCTGGCCAGTAAGGATATGTAATGTACAAATTATAGTAATACGTGCAATCTCCGAGAGAGTGAGATGCAGTAGAAAACATATCAAGGGCTCTGCGTGCGAAGACAGAGCAGGAACTGTAAAATAAAATTTACCCCTCTCACTATTCTTCGAATTTGCGTCTTCAACCATGGCGTTATTTAAGCGTTAAGTGGCGTTTGGCGTTTAATTTATGTACGAGCGTTTGTGACATTTATCAATTGGTTTTGTTGCTTGACATTAATACATTTATGGATTAATAAAAAAAAAACTAATTTTAACACTAACCTTGTATTCAAAATTGAAATTAATGACATGAGCGTCGAATAATCCATTCTTTGCAGTCATATACATATATTATACATTTTTATCAACTTGAAAATGACACTAAAATCAAAAACAGATTTGGCCAGAAGCCACAACGCTGGTATAAAAAATAAAAAGACGTTGTAGTAGTGCGTAATAGTTTTGTACGGCAATTTATTATCGTTAAATACTCTAATACAATTTATAATTATCATGTAGTGTTTCGTATTTTACTTTCAAAAAACTGCGTATATTTTACGGGAGGCTATCATGTCTCTAAAATTGTAACTAATCCGATTATAATAGAAGTATAATCATTCATAGGGATTAGTGAGCCAGTTGCCTACATTTGTAACTTTAACACTGCGACGCTACCGCGAACAACGATATTCGTAAATTTCGGACGATTGTCTCTGTCACTGTCATGACACCTTAATTGGAGTAAAAGAGAAAGATGCCCGAAACTTCGATGTTCGCTTCTGTTATTTAAATGTGCCGTGACATATTTAACACAGGGATACACAATAAGTTATACACAGCTAAGCTTAGCAGCTCAGTGAGGAACTTATTGGCAAAAGGTCGTAGTTAAGTGATTGGTTGTACTTAAACGTAGCAGTAATAGTTTTGCCGTCAAGAAGTATACGTATTATTTTCTTTGTTCTATTCAGAGATAATAAAACAAAATAGTCGTCATCTACTCGTAGGTACGTTCCAACGTGAACTATTAAATACGCTTAACACGAATGTATGTCTATACAAAGCATACGACTCATACAATGCTTTGTTATCGCATCGGATCAATCTTCACACAAGTGTTCTTTGTAGATTAGTAAACGATCACTCGGAATTATCAAATACATGTCGAGTACCTTTACGGCAACACGTGTGATTGAATTAATTTAACAAAATGGTAAAAAACATGGTAGTCATTAAACATGTTCTGGTTTTTTTGTGAATTATATTTTATTACATAATTATGTAGTAGGTATGTAAAATTAAATCGCTTGTCATTTTATTTTTTTAGATGAAGAAAGAAAGTTTTTTTTTATTGACGGTATTAATAGCAATTTCAACCACGAGTACATTTCCTATGGATGATCTCACTGGTAAGTTCAATGTTAATATTTGAATTTGTCGGTTCGTCGTTTTGAAATCCATTTCAAAACGACGACGTGCGCGCTATGTTAAAATCAAGTATGGCGTTGAGGAAATTACTATTTACTACTTCGGTGTCATTTAGCTGAGAACAACGTGCATTTTGTGATCGGGAGTAATATCGAAAAGATTCTGCACTGTAAGCTAGATGAAAATTTTGTAATAATTCAAAATACACAACAAAAATTTTGCCCCGTTGCGTTGGTCAAAATAATTTTATAAAATGGTTGGGGTGCAATGGTGGTTGGGGGTTTTGGGAATTATAATAACACGTCAACTGGCAAAATTGTAAGTATTAGAGTATTTGACACAAACCCGAAGCGTAAACATCGAATGCATTCGCCTTAGGTACATAATAAGGTAGGGTATGGGCGGCTGTATATCAAGCAGTGGCGCAGGTTATTTTTATGGAGACTGGCGACATCATCCAATAATTGTAAATGTGCAATGTGGCGAAATAATACACATTTGTTCAACTCTATTACTAAAAAACTAAAGTTTAAAGTTAACAAACCTGGTTTCTGGATCGGGCAACTTGTCACACCTCCAATGACTTTATATTATAGCACAACAGAAAGAAAAACTGATTTCAAATAAGCCATGTCGAATAATAATCGAATCTAAGACGATAATTAATCCTTGGTACAATGCCTCAAGTGCCTGTAACTAGTTAAGTACTTGTAGCTATCATAATACGATTGTGATTTCTGTAAATAAATGTATTTTATAGCTTAGATTTATTTATCCCCAAAAAATTTATTTTCTTGGGGAATCTTAAAAGTAAAGTTTCTTCGAATAATTTAAAGAAATTAGGCCAAGGATTTGTTTATCGCCTTACTGGCAGTCAAAACCAATCTGTGATCAAGGGATAGAAAGAGCACATAGCGACTGTCAAGAATCGCCAAATACATACTTAAATTGACTGACTCGCACCTTGACACTTGCTGTGATGTCAGTTTTAGCGCAAAAATAACCGGGATCGGTTATTTTTCTACCCTTTCTGTTTTTAGTTAATATGTGTGTCTGGAGGAAGATAAGTAAGCATCAACGTTAACGGCGAGCACATCACATACGGTATGGTTTACGATATTGTAACGTTGTCTGATTTGAGTACAATGCTCGATTACCTCAGTAACGCTTCTGCGTGTGTTGGTCTAAAATGAACATGGCCATGTCAAAGATCATGTCAAATGCCCATGTTATACTAACTCCCATTGCATAGTTGTAGACGATTATGTAGTACACCTAGAGCAAACTGTCCAGTTAGGTAATGTCCTACTTCTAAAAAGAGGTCAATCGTCGAATCCGACTCAGCTGGGCAGCAGCGTTCGGGAAGCTACGTCGCATCTTTTTTTGCAATATTCTGCAGTGTTTCAAGACGAAAATCTTTGACCAGCGTGTTTCGCCAGTGATGACATATGGTACTGAATTTTTGTCGCTTACTATGGACCACATAAGAAGGCTCAGTCATCCAAACGGCAATGGAGAGGGCAATGGAAACGTCTCTGCGCGATTACATCAGAAATGATGTCATTCGCAGCTGAACCATAGTAACCGATATAGCCGTCCGGTTTGCTAAACTTAAGTGGCAATGGTCGGGGCACATTGCACATAAGAACCAATGGCCATTGGGGACAACATAAACAATATAACTAAAGAAAAACTTATAAAAGTTATTTTAAAAAACATCAGTGTAATAGTTACTGGTTAACCAAAAAAAAAACGGTAAAGTTGGGCTTCGTTAGTATGGTGCCTAGGATACTGGCAGCATTCGCGATACTGATGCGTAGCGCGAGGCAGTTGCCAGCTCTGCGGTCACCAGTTGAGTCGACGAGCCTTTAGAAAGATCTTTGAACATATTATGAGCGCTAGGACCCCACGGGCATAGAAATGTATTCGGAGCTGAGACCCCTGTATTTGTAATATAATTAAGTATCGCCCTAAACGAATTTATAAGTACTTTTCTATATAATTTTGTAATTATCTACACTATAACGATAATACTATTTAATGTGTTATCTAAAGATGCAATCTAGGTGATTACTTATTGTAATCTCAAATTAAATAACAAGTATGCGCGTGTTAATGTTGAGTTACTTACTATCAATAATGAACGCACTAACGTAATGTAATAATTTTACATTACAATACTACTATTATACTCGTATTGTTTGACAAGGGGCTAAAGTAGGCCATAGTAACACGAGATGGTTATTTTCCCGAATGAAGTGAGGGAAAATTGTTAGAGGGGTAATATGGCGTTTAGACCCGAGTTCATACATTCTAGTTTTCACTTCGATTGCGAGAAAATAACAAAAATAACATTTTAACAATTAACAAATACAATTTTATTCGCCTGCAATGAATTCTGAGTCAAAAATGTTTAATTTGGCAGTCTTTGTATTTATTTTACTGCTTTGATACAGATAGGATATATCTCCGCCGTGAATAAATGCCATAGACAACGTATAATTGGCGCTTTAAAGAGTTTGCCAACGATTTAATTTTTTTTTTAAATGCTTGCGAAATAGGAACTAATAAGCACCTAATTCTTTGAGAATTTGATTGCGTTTCTTCATTGGTCGATTTTAATATTGTGGTATTCTGATGGGTTGATACTTTGTACAAAGTTTTGTTTAATGATTTCACATTTTTAAACAGTATTCGCACCAAAAAAGAATCTAGAGTTTCGATTAACTTCGATACGTGTCGTGATTGGTGGATTTAAAAAGGTTTTGTATATTATAAATATGTATACATATTTTCCCTAAATGGCTAGATGTACTACTTTAGTCCGCCTTGGCAAGCATAATATGATACACTTTTAGAGCATTGAGAAGTGGAAAAATATATATTTATAAAAGTTGTTAATATATCTTGTAGCCGTAGAAAGCAATGGACTTAATTGAATTCCGTAGAGAATTGTACCTACTAAAGTACCAAGTGTAATGTTATAAGAACTGTTATAAGTATACATTCTTACTTAACTTTATAGCGATTAAAAGTTGAAATAGATAACATATACTTAAGAAAAAACGACGAGGACCTCCAGTGTTCGAGACGGGATTCGAACCCGCATCTCCAGCTATCGCGGCTATAGCTACTCGTATAGCTGGAGATGCGGGTTCGATATAGCTATCGCGGCTATAGCTATACTGGAGGTCCTCGTCGTTTTTTCTTAAGTATATGTTATCTATTTCAACTTTTAATTTATATAGTAGTATTACTACTTAAAAATCAAAGCAAATCAAAAAAATATTTCATAAAAAATAATTTGATTTGTTCTTAGTTTTATAGCGATTATTTATAGTAGTTTATGTATCTGTGCATAATGAAGGGCATTACAACAAGAGTGTGGGTTTATGAAACGAGCCGAAGGCGAGTTTCATAATAATATCACACGATTGTTGTAATGCCTAATTATGTATAGTTACATACACTACTTTATCTACACACATATCATTAAGTGATTTAAGATGGGTTCAGAAACCGTAGGTATTACTAGGGTTACTTGTAAACATTAAAAAGTCAACGAACAAAATAAATGACAGCTTGGAACGGCGGCGTTGCGTATTTCGTATCTCAGTCAATTTTTTTTTTAAACCATAGACAAGCGAATGAACTCCCTATTCTACTGTCACTGGAGTTCAAATGTCGTTCGATTTATATTAAAAAAACATAACGAATTAGCGTTTCGTATCAATGGCTGTTTTAATATCTATAGATACTACATTAGACACCCCACTTGAATTTGACAGTTGTTCCAAATTTAAATTCATAACCTACTGATTTCAGTAGGTAATGTTAACATTACCTACTGAAATCTTTCTGATGGTTGGTAATGCTGGTCATTGCCTACGGTTTCTGGACGCATTTTAGAGCACTTATGACATGTACGTAGATAAATAGAGTTTATAAAATATAATTTATTTTAAATAACTAATTACATTTTGATTGTTATGTTGGTGTGATAGGGATAGCAAGAAACATTTGTATATATAGGATAAAAGAATAAAAGAAAATTACAGTTCTAGAATTAAGTCCACCTAAAACAAAGCAAGGCCCCTTTGCAGGGTGCCCATTACGCAGGCAGCATTCCCGCGCTGAATTGAAATTCCAATCGATATATTTATTTGTTATATCCATTTTTTGTTGTTTAACAATAATAACAATATTAAGTTGGCTATATGTTTAAAGGCCAGTGACACCTCTCTACCCTTTGCACCGGTGTTGCCCTTGAGCCATATTTGATGTCGCTTTTTGTGGGGGCCCATCTCACAAAGGGCGAGTCACCGTCTGCCGGAAATAAAAAAGTATACCATTTTATTATGCAGGCGTGAGCGTCCAGTTTTTTAAACAAATTCGCTGCGTTCCCCCAATAAGTATGACTAACTGCAACGTTAAGTAACTGCCGCAGGGAAGGGTGTTAAATTGATGATACTATCCCACCAAAAACATAAAAAAATTATAAGAGCCAAGTTAAACATTAGGATATATGCATTGGTTTTTGAGTTCAACGACAAAAGAAGTGAGATCTAAATGGGTGCCAAGTTCAATGACCAGGCCAATTATAACAATATAATAATAATTTATTATAATAATTACTTATTTATTAATATAAAAAAGTTCTTTCGCAAGCAGACGTTACTGCATAATATATATATATATATATATATATATATATATATATATATATATATATATATATATTTCATAACAACATATTTAATATAAATCCATGCCACGTACAAGATAGGTACTGTAAATATTTTGATATCGCCAATGGAGAATGTGAAGTGTATGGTTTTTAGTGTCCTAGATGAAATGCTAACAATATGGTATATTCTAACAATAAATTGCAATTATATCTGATCTACTGTAACACCTGTAATAGATTTTTTATTTTTTTCCGCATATTGTTTTACATATTCATAGAAAATTACAGCTCTTTAGGACTAACGGTGGATGAGCATAGCCGGAGACAAACAGACACACGTACAGACGACAGACATGGCGAAACTATACTCGTATGTTGACTACGTAGCTCTAAAATATACATTGGATATCTTTGTATTTTTTATCGTTTGTCGCATTAATGTTTGTGTTTATAATATATATAAGAACATTTTTATTAATGGATTACAGATTCAATAAGGAACAGTTTGCTCGAGCAGCAAGTTTTAGCATTACTAGAGACCTTTAGGGCGACTATGCTAACCGGCTCTGAAGATATTCCAATTTTGGACCCACTACAAGTTGAGCATTTGCACATAGATGATGACGTAATTGAGTTGCCGGGGTAAGTATTTTAACGAATATTTAAAAAAGAAACTAATTAATTACCTATCAATGTAAGGGTTTAGAGCGCACCGTCGTGAAACAAAATGAAACCCCTCTGCTCCCGCCGCGCCTGGTGCCGCCGGGCTCGCCCGTGCCGCTGCTGCTCGACTCCAACGCGACCCTAATCTGGGCGGCCGGGTGCCACTGCCGGTTCCATTCCCGTCGTGCCCCGTTGAGCTGGGGACATGTCCGCCTTGCGTTGACGAGCGCGCGCCATCGCCGCCGTGCGTCGTCCGGCTAGCGCCGTTGCCGGCCTGTACTGCCTCGCCGCCGGCGCCATCACCGCCCAGCGCTGCCTTGCCGGCGCCGGCACCGCCGCCGCGCACGCTGTTGTACACGGACGAGGCGGGCACCGGCCTGGGCGCGCTGCTGGCGGAGCGCCTGCCGCAGGGCGTACTCAACAACTGATTCCACGCTTGTAGTGTTTCTAGGTTATAGTGTAGATTGCACGTATTTGACGTTTTAACGCAGCCAGTATTGCACGCTCTCCTCTTCTCATTGAATTTTTTTCTAAGGGGTTCTCTAATTTCATCCTACCCAGGACAGTTCTTGCAACGTTCGCTTACTGGCGATTTATTCGACATCAAGTGACACGTTGGGGTCGGATTACGGACATCATTCTTTGCAAGAAATCCTTAAAAGACGTCAGAGAGTTCACAGTATTTTTAGTAATGTCCAGAATACCAGCTCCCTCTATCATCAGTTTGACGTTTTGATAGTAAACGAAAACGCACACAACATGTGTACTAGAATCTCCTGCTAAAATGCATTGCTTAGGCCGCAAATAGAAAAAAATTGTAAGGCCGACTTTTAATTCAGGGTATTCTTCTTAACTTAAGTTTATAGACACGAAATCTTACTTGCCCGGCATTATTCTTGAATTATCTTCTCCCAAGTATTTTTTTTTTACATGATCAAGTGTTTATATCGATAATTTACGCCCCTCCCGTAGATTCGGTAAAGACAAAATTCCATTCTTTTCGACCAAATCTCTAGCCTTTTTTGCTTGCCATCTGGGCCCTATTTCAACAAACTGACAGGTGCGACATATGTTAGCATCAACGTTTCTGCCGTTACAGTCGTCTTTTCATTGTACGGGCTGTATGCTTATTTGCCACCAATGAGATGTTTAAATAAACTTCTTATATTATTAACAATAACGACTAATTTGTGAAAAAAATTTTGACCATTGTTACGAGAAATACGACAGTTGCCGCAAAATTCCGACACAGGACTAATCAGTAATCACATGTCGAAAAATAACGAAAATTCTTCTAAGTATTGTGACAATTGTCAAGAGCTCTTCACCAAACTACTACCTATTTATTGATGATATAATAAAAAAATATCGGTATTTTATTAAAAGTAACGGGTTGGTGGCAAACAAGCAAATATCCCATACGATGGTAAGCGGTCAATGTAACCAATGGACACCTGCTAAGTCAGAAATTTACATATGTCGCGAATCGTGACAATTGTCGGCGTGGTGAAATAGGAGCCTGGATGTATTGAACTCTTCAGCAGCGGCGTTCACTCCACGATTTTGGGTCTACAGTGAGACTCATAGTTTTTAGCGACACACACGTTGACGGGTTGTTGAACTTCTCTTTTAATTGTTCGAGAATTTCACTGTCATTATTTTTCAAATCTTCGGTCTGTGTTGCTTTACTAAGCAGGTGTTCTTCAGGAACATAGGAAGACCCTTGTGAAACTTGAGTGGGTAATGCGCTAGATTGACTGCATACGGCCATATCCTCGCCTGTACTTGGTGGCATTTCACGAGCAAGTCGCTCTCTACACTGCTTACAAACGTAAAAGTTCTTGTCACTATGAAATTATCACTTTTCTACTAACACCTTAGTCAGTTTTCTTAAGTCTTTAGATTTTCTATGCACAAGTATTTTGAAAGGATTAAAACATCTCTAATTATAGGTAGCCCTATGGCTACTTGTATAAAACAGTTTTAACAAGAAAATAGGAAAATTACACAACAATGTCGTCACGCGTCTGTTTTGACTGCAAAGTTGCCACTAAACTAACGGCCAAGCGACTAAAATAACGGCCAAATTCAAATATAGAGCGTCATAACTCCGTCTCTTTCACCATTTTAAAGAAACTTTGGGTTCGCGTACGGGAAATTAAAGTAGGTACTTAAAATTACTACCAAGAGGTAAACCACCGTAGCATTGTATACCGCTCTAAATCCTAAACGACTTTCGTGCCCACTTTGAAACTTTGGGGCGATAATCTATATTTGAGAAAAAAAATAAAAAAAATAAGCTGGTTAAATTTTGTTAAAGTTACTTTAAAAAATATGACATACATTTTTTAATTAGAAAAAATTCTTTACTTTTTATAAAATGTTATTAAAAAGCGTTAACAATGAAGTATTTTTCCCCATAAGTACTTGTTTAATTCAAATACAAGTTAAAAAAAAACTAGGTATTTCGGTTCAAAGCGGCGCGTACCTGCCGGTAAATTAAAACTTCACAGTTCAGTAAATCGGTAATTAAGCTGATTAGCGCAAAAAAATGTCGTGTCAGGCTCAAAAACACATATATTATTACCAAAAATGACTCAAATCGGAAACATCGACATTTTTTACTGGCTGGTTTAGCGTGAAATGCCCCAAATTACAGATACTTCTGATAAATTATATCACATAAATATTATATAAATATCTTAAATTATTAAGAAAACAAACGGCTATCGACAAATTTCAAACAGGCCTAAAGTTTTCTATATTACTATACCTATAACAAATAATCTCTACAAAAAGATTGCGTCGCGCCGTATCGAGGCTTCTGGTGACCAGAGGGCTGTGAGGGATCTAACGGGAGAATGCGGCCAGCCTTCTGGGCACCCTACCCAGTGATCGAGACCTACGACAGGTTTACTATTTATACATTTTATTAAATGTTATTGTTTCATATTTGTTATTCTGTTGTTTAAAATAAACCTTTTTCTATATAACTATTACATGGAAACACAGATTGTTATTGCCTTTTTAAGATTGTGCATTACAAAGCCTTACACAGATTTAATACAAAATATTCGAAAAAATATTTTTAGTGTAGTAATTCCACTATAATAGTTATTACCTTATTACCATTTTTAGAGAACAAAACACTACATTCTTTATTTTTATAACGGATAAATTATGAGCAAAAATATCTATTTCATTAAGTAACTCATTATTAAAATTACAGGTGCGCCTTAAGATTTTTTTTGCGTACTTTAAGCCATTGGATGTGATAGAAAACGCACGTCTAGAATGTGAGTGAAAATGAGGAACTTTAAAAGAAATGTTTTCCAATAACACGTTAGAATCTATATGATCCCTTATTACTCTAACTAAAAAAAACTCAAGATAAAGTCTTTCCAAGTAGAGTAAGAGTGTATATCTAGCCACCGACGAAAGATATTCAACGTTATAGCGACTGGTTCTATAATCAAGAGATTCACAGAAAAAAAATTAAAGGCTTTCAATTCGAGGCTTATGTATGTCGTAATGCGGACTCCATACAATACTGCCGAAATAATCACGCGTTAACTTCATTTTGTTTATCCATAACCACTTAAACATGTAAATCATACAGATAGCGCTAAGCTAAGTAAGGCCGGACTGTCAGTTCTGCTTTAATGTATAAGAGGTTTTTACTCGGCAGAACACCGAGCAAATCGGAGGATAAACATGTTCGCTCTAATGGGCAACGCCCTTCGTTCTTCGCAATGTCTGTGAGGTTACTATGGGATTCAAGAGTTTCATCATCATCATCATTTCAGCCGTAAATAGTCTGCTCGCCACTAAATATGATTTGGATCATCTTGGGGGGTAGTTGCCATAGTCGCCACGCTTGGCAGGTGGGTTGGTGATAACAGTAGCTGTAGATTGTGTTTCGACGGCACTAATGCCTATCCGAGACACCCAAGTGTCTAAACCAGCTTTTTTTAAAAGCGTTACATATAGACCAGAATTGGCAGATTTTTGCCTCTGACATGAACGACCATGTGTTCACTTTTTTACATTTTATTACAAACCATGACGCATTTTTCACATATTACCAATAGCATAGCTTGCGGAACCGTAAGGCGAGGCAGTATCCTATCGTCTACAATATGGCTAATGTTATATATAAATAGGCACACATCATCGATCCATAAACTACCCCGTCAGTTATTATTTGTTCCATTTGTATAGTTGTGATATCATATATTGGTATCATCCCCCAAGGCACAAGAGGAGTATGTGAGGGCGATAAGATAGGAGCTATCTTATCGCTCTTTAGACAAAATGAGAAGGACGAAAAAATCTACTCAAAAAATCTTTTCTACATCCCCACTGGAAAACTACTACGATTAATGCACCTTTAGCATTGATTTTTTTGCTGGTTTGATACCCGATTACCGGAAGTCATATCTAGAAATCTGGAAATGCAGCTTTTCTCTTTTTAACATAAAATACCCTGCCCTACATTTTTTTTTCCTCGCTATATATAAACCTGTTGGTCGTTTTGTAACGAAGTACGATTACTAATCTGTATTCACTCTGCACTAACCGGTACATTCAATTTACAGATCACACGTCACGATTAAGAACTTAGTATTGTATTATCTCAGCACTTTCATCGTGGATGATCTACGGATTTCAATAAGCAGTATACTTCCATTGCAATACTCTGTGCAGTTTGAAGCCCACATTCCGACTATTATCTTGGAAACTGGTAATTAAATTTTCAGGGTACATTTACTTCACAGTAAAAAATAAAAATTTTGCCCTCTTAGTAGTAACTTCGAACCCCCATTTTTCACCTTAGGTACTTATATCTTATACATATGTATTAAGTGTCATGCTTACTGATTGCCGGGGTTAAATAAGTTCGTAGATTTTCGATTCGCAGATAACAATTCGCAGAATATCTGTGTTTTTTGCACATTTTTGCTAGATTATGCTGAAATCATTGGTAAATCCACTTAAATGGAAACATCATGAGATTCATGAGACAACTTGCGAGGAAACAATACTATTCGTGTTTTGTTGTCAATTTACTTTGAAGGTATATGGATTATTCTAGGTGCATCTACAAGCAAATCCGAATCGATATTTTGCAAAAAAAGTTAGGATATAAATACAATACTTAAAACGGAGAGGGATTCGGAGGGATGTTACTGATAATAGATTGCGGTTTGACTTGGGAACCTCAGGTTTCTGATGTTTGTCGGCGAGTTACGATTATTCTGCGCTCACTGTACAGATTTAAATACTTTTTGCCGACTGCCACTAAAATTCTCTTCATCCAAACTCTCGTTCTGCCCGTGATTGATTATTGTGATGTGTGCTACACCAATGCGGCGGAGGGACTTATAGATAGGCTTGATCGACTCCTTAATAATTGCATTAGATTTATTTTCGGCCTTCGGAAGTATGACCACGTATCTGCCTACCGACGAAAACTTCACAGGCTTCGTATTCGTGATCGTAGAAGCTTAAATATTCTATGTACACTGCTTTCCATTTTAAAAGACCCAGTTGCGCCCGATTACCTGCGATCAGAATTTAAGTTTGTCGCTGCCCGTGCAGGGTGCGACCTCCGCTCCCCTCGTAAGCTCATCCTCATCACCGTTCCGGTTCTATGGGCAGTTCCTTCACAGTTAAAGCCATCCGCCTCTGGAATGCTCTTCCCCTCAGTATGCGTCAAGCTCAAACTAAATTCACGTTCAAGCGCAAGCTGCGTATGCATCTATTTGATAACTCTCGTGATTGAGACTCTTCATAGTAAATTGGTAGCAGGTATATAATTTAATATTTATATATATGAATTTATTAATCTCTTATATTTATATATTCTTGTACTATTATTGTCTCCATTATACGTGTATTTATTCAAACGCTCTTTTATTGTATTCGTAGCATTTTGGACATTCTGTTTCACGCACCAACTATAATTCTCTGTTTTGCCTTAAGGTTGACTGGTAAAGAATGCCTTACGGCATTAAGCCCACCTTTTGTACCGTGTATTTTATATAATGTGCATTAAAGTTTAAATAAATGAACGATTTAATGAACATTTTCATGTCATGTAACCATTGACATTATTTATTAGTAAATTCTCATAAATATTCAGTCTATGATTGTTTTTATTAACGATGTTTCTAATTAATAATTTACTACATATACAATACTATATTAAATGAAATATGTATTTTCATTTAATATTTATTTTAGAACCAAAAAGGTTACATAATAAACAAAACTAACAAAAACGACTTCACAAATACTTAGAAATTTACTCACGAACTTAAGTTCCCCAATAGTCTGTCCCTTGCGGAAGGGTGCCTGATGGCTGGCTACATTCCCTCTCTACATAGCTATACCAATTCTTTAGCCAAGGAATGCGCCAGCCCTAGGTTATCGGGTACATTGAAAAAGTCTACCTCGAAAATTTTATTTACTTTATGACCGCTCGGGCTTCACGGCCGGAGAGTCTCAACAGAAAATGCCGCAAATATGCGTTTTTTTTGTTAATTCAGCATATTTGCGGCACTTGAGAGACTCATTTAATTATTCATTGTAATTTAAACCATTATGTCTAGTATTTTTTACAGACGAATAACTATTAAACTGCACAATTTCAGGTGAATATGATCTCAACATATCTGCAATGAGTTATCAAATATTTGGAAAAGGAGACGGCAAGTAAGTTAGCCTAATTTTTCAAGTAAGTTTTTTTTTTCAGTAGACGTGACGTGATTATATGTTAAATTTCCAGAGTACAGGTCATTCAGCCTAAAGTTACGGGATCCTTAACGTTTGGGGTTTGGAGCATGTCAATCACAAATGTGATCGTCGAGTTTGGCTTGAAGAAATTTGAGGTAAGTAACTTTATCCCAAAGTATAAGCGTAAATATAAATGCCAAACAACAGAGTTCAAAACTATCAAAGATAAAATTGGTAACAAAAAAGCGAAAAATCATTTGGTAAAAATTCCTCTTTCGTCAGGAGTTAATATTGATGAATCATTGTCATATGTTAATACGAATCATTATTAAAAGTATTTAATGAAGATTTTATACTATAACTAGTTAAGTATTTGTAGTTATCATAATATTCATAATACCATTGTCATTTCTCTAAATAAATATATTTTTATGAAAAAAAAATATTAAAGAATATTAAAACGAAATAAAATAAGTACATTTATAACTCAAACATTTTAAGCTATAGTACGAGAGCCCACGACCAAAACCAGCAATACGGCAAAAACCCTATAAAATCGTTAGATTGTATGATTCTGAACCCGACTAGGTGTGTAGTAACGGTCGAAAGTGTAGCAACTGCGCGGGAGGCCATTTCTGCTGTGTCAAAAAAAAAGACAGTCGGTATTACAGCAATACGTCTGATAGTGAAAATGTACATAGATTTTATAATTGTATTACGAAAAAGTTTGTTTTCAGACATTTAGCGCGTAGCATATAGCGCATTTTTGAAAATGTCAACAAATTTAGCCGACCTGTATCATAGCAATACGGATAACAATTTTTTTCAACTTTTCGTATTGCTGCCATGATTACCAAACACCTGTTTTCAGACACTTTAAGTGTAGCATAAAGTTGTCTGATAGATAAGGTGCTACACTTAATTTGTCTGATATAATTTTTTTGCACATGTGGACAACTTATTTTATCATGTCCAACAATTTTCAGACATATTGCTATGATACCGATCGGTAAAATCTGTTAACATTTTCAAAACGGTCTCAAAATTTAATGCGTTCACATTTCCGTCTGAAAATTGTTTTGTTCGCATCAAATAACCAAAATTTACTAATAAAAAAGATTTTCAGACGTATTGCTATGAGACATTTTTTTTGTCTCATTTTTAATTTTTTTAAGTGATTTTACGGGTTTGCGCTACACCACTAACGTCTGAAAAATATGTTTCCGGTATCTCAGAACTATCATTCAACTACAGTCTGCAAATCAGACATATTGCTCTGATGCAGTTCGGTAAAATTCCTTGACAATTTTGAAAATTCGGTCAGATAAAACGCTACGCGGAAAATGTCTGGTATTGGTATTTTCGAGTTCAGGATAATCGTATCTATCGATTTGATGCGGTTTTGGCCGTATTGCTATGAGACCAAAATTTTGGTCGTGGGCTCTCGTACTACTACTACGAGTATTTTCTTACAAAATATACCTCAAGTTATCTTATTGTTTACAGCCTCACCTGACCGGGCTATTCCACCATGATGGCGCTAATGACTTCGCCAACGCTTTTCTTGCCAACTTGGTTCCAGAAATTGTTACCTTGTATAAAGTAAGAATAAAATTTACTTAAACCCCGTTTAGAAGTCATAAAGATAGTACTTACTTCATATTTGTATAATATTAATTTAGAAAAATATGACTATGTAGGTTAGATAAGTAGGCCGCACTAAAAATATTGCACAACTGGCCACCTGGAAATATTAGGTAATAATAAAAATATAGTATTTTGTCTATAGAACTCGAAAATCTAAATAAGCGTTTTGCAAAATTTCGCTCCAAGTTGTAAATCTAATGAACAATATTTACTGTATTTGAAACCGTTTGGTAAAAATTCCGCCTTCGTCAGGAGTTAATATTGATTAATTATGATCATTCTCATATGTTAAGACGAATCATTATTAAGAGTATTTAAATTATAAGACTATCCTGAAAATTCTACTATAACCGACTTTACAGTGTTCGTAGAACACGTGGACTCATATTTAAAACTAAATGCAGACATCTATTTCAATTTTTAATCCCATAATTCTCATTCACATATTATCAATAGGTGAATTAAAGGTGTGGTGACAATTCAATGAGTAAAAGCTAATAAATTGTAGTAGTTTTTGAACAATACAACACGGCAAACAATTTTTAAAATAACTGCAAAAAAAAAAGCTGAAAGTCTGTATGTACCTACCTGCAACACATATAGAAAAACTAGCATAATTATATTTGTTCCAGCTAACATTTTTAACTAGGACTTCTATAATAACATAAGGTACATTTAATGAAATTATATCCGTACGTCGCTTCACACAAAAATATGTTCAAACACGTATCCTACTTCAAACGATGATTAATACCGGATAATGTACAGTATGATCTATTCTCATATAAACATATAGAGTATTGGAATATATTCCACGTTCAGTATTCAAGTGCTTTAAGTTCAATCATCAGCTCGTGTTTGCAATGGCAAGCAGAGGTGCTCCATATGTGCAGCTGAACATTACTTCAAAGAATGTGATGAAACAAACAAGATAACGTTAGTCACCCTTATCTGGCTATTTCAAAATAATTTTCTATTAAGATTAAGAAAATATTAGACAGAAAAACAAGTGTAGGGTGACGGTGCCAGTAATGGACAAGGAACCAATCATGAACATTAGTGCTTATTTCAACGGAGTCAAGTGTTGTGCATTTGTTGTTACATATTCAATTTCTATTGATATGGTTTTTGAATTAAGAACTAAGTGTCCATCATTGGTGCCTGTTCACCTTATCACAAAAAAAAACCTGAATATTTCCCCCACTTGCCATTCCCAAAACAAAAGAATATGACCCAAAACCTGTTCAATTTGTAATTAGTAAACGTGTAAATGAAAATATAAAATACTTTAAAAACAATATAAATAACAAGCCTGCTTTGCATGTTGTACATCCTGCAAATGACCAGACTGTGACATGGATCTCAAAGCCATCCTCGATAAGGTCTAGTCCAGTTAGGTCAGCCCAGGTCCCTAAAAGATGTGCCTAAAAAATCTTAATCCATAATGGACTTACGGGGCTGTAACTACTACGGTATCTAACTATGGCACAAAAGACTGTCAAATGCACTTCTAATTTGTCCAATATTAACTTATGAAAAAAAAATTCAAGTTCTCATCAAAAAAGTAACTAACTGTAGTCTTTATTTCGTCATCTGTCAAAAACCGTATTACAGAGAGATCTTTTTTGTGGTGTATAAATAAAAAATAAGTCGCATGAGGCTAGATCTGGACTTTACGGTGAATGGTTAACGGTATAGAAACCTAAGTCATTAATGGCAAGCTTTGTTGTGTGGGCGATATGTACAGGTGCGTTAGCGTGTAAAATCAAGATCCCCTTGCTTAGTTTACCCCTCCTCTTTTCTTTTATCGAGTCTCGTAACTGATGCAGTAAGCTGGAATAAAATTCAGCCAACGCCTTAAACTTTTAATGAGGCTTCACATCCTTGAACTTACACTGCAAAGACTCTAGTTTACTTTCGGAGTCCCACCGTGGAATTCAGGTCTCATCACACGTCATTCTTGAAATAATTTCTTCCTCATTCCCTTGGCTCATTTCCAAATACTCATCACAGCATCTGACACTTCGTCAAACAACATTCTGGGGACTTAACGTGCTTAGACATATTTAGATACACTTGAATTATTTCATTTACTCATTATTTAGTGATGCCCACATCTCTAACGATCTCTTACTGCTACATTGTCGTTCGTAACGGCAGAAACCGACCTTCCATCTACGAGCGTCAGCTTCCAAGCTCTCATGATTGAGTTTCGATAGACGATTATATAGTATATAGTATCAACCAATCAGAATACCGCAATATTAAAATCGACCAATGAGGAAACGCAATAAAATTCTCACAACATTAAAATATTTTTTCTTATTAAATGGAGTACACTGACAGCAGCTTTTCATACTAATGTTGTCAGACGACCTGTCAAATGTATGAAAACTGCTGTCAATTTACTCAATTTAATTAAAAATCTGATTATAGGTGCTTTTTAGTTCCCACTTCACAAGCATTAAAAAAAGTTTAAATCGTTGGCAAACTCTTTGAAACCCCAATTATACGTTGTCTATTGCATTTATTCACGACGTAGATATATCATATATGTATCAAAGCAATGAAAAAAATACAAAGACTGCCAAATTAAACATTTTTGACTCAGAATTCATTGCGGGCGAATAAAATTATATTTAATAATTGTTAAAATGTCTTTTTTTTTTCTCGGAATCGAAGTGAACTCTGGAATGTATAACTCGGGTCTAAACGCCATATTACTCCGCGAACGATATTCCCTCACTTCGATCGGGAAAATAACCATCTCGTGGTACTGTGACCTACTTTAGCCCCTTGTCAAACAATCTACTATTAATAAAATATTTTGTTTTGCTTTGATTTCCAAGTAGTAATAATACCTTATAAATTAAAAATTGAAATAGGTAATCAGCCAGTTTATTTATGTTTAAATATGATGAACTGAAAACAGTACTTATCCATGAATACCTTAATGATATATCATTGATATCACTTCCATGTCAATGTTTTATTTTCCTTAAAAACATTTAGAAATAAGGTTGGCGTATCATTTCATTGATGTATGTTTTGCTTTTAAATTTATATTAATTATTTATCACAACCTTATTACTGACTGTAATTTCCATGGTTTCAAATATAAGTCTCTTCGTAGTTTACATAATGTATTATGTCTCAAGTTTAAAGTTCTTATCAAAACAGTATAAAGTAAATATAAATTATAAGATTTGCTTTATCAGTTAGACTTTATGCAATTTGTTTTTATATTTTTAAATCAGGGTACTAACATAATTATAATAAAAATTTTATTACAGGATGAAATCAGAGAGTTTATGAGTCCGTTAATCCAGGACTTAGGAAATAAATTACTGGAAAACGTTAGCATAGGAGATCTATTTCCACAATTCGTGGGCATCCAACACAATGCTGAGAACGTGACGCCTAACAGGAAAATGTAAAATAACAAAATGATAATAAAATTATTTACTGAATAACAAAATGTGTTGGAAAGAATATTTTTTTCATTAAATCTGACCTTACCCTAATATATCCATTCTTGTCACATACGCAAATACTTATGTTGTTACAAGATATCTTATTTCTTACATAAAAAAAAGAATGCCATTTGTCCATATTTTTCACAACAAATTTGAAGTATTTTCTATTTATATATTTTTTTTAGTTCATAATTTATAGTTTTGAAATAAAACAACCAAAACGGATTATATCGCGTATACTAATTTAAACTTTATCCCGACGTTTTGAACCCTTTAGCAGCGTTCGTTAGGTGCCAGTGAAATTGATGCTCCAACTTACAAATTGGCCCAATACTTAGCGGAAGTCCTTTCATCTTTACGGGGTAATACAAGAACACATATAAAGGATTCATACCATTTCTTCAGTGAAATTAAAGACCTAACCATGGTCAGTTTTAATGTCCAGTCACTGTTTACGAGTTTACCTATACAAGACTGCATTGAAATTGTTACATGGAAGTTATGTGAGCAGAATATGTCAGAAGAATATGCCAAGCTATTGGAACACTGTCTTACTTCTGCCTATCATCTTCTATGGTATAATGAATTCTACCTGCAAGTCTACGTTGTGGCAACGGGGTCCCCGGTACCTCCTGTAGTCGCTGTCATCTTTATGGAGGACTTCGAGGAGAGGGTACTCTGATTGGCTCCCGTGCAACCGAAGATATTTAAAAGATACGTAGAAGATACTTTTGCTATACTACCTAAAAGTTGTGTTGTGTTTCAGTTTTTCTTGACCACCTTAAATCCATTCATAGTAAAATAAAATTCACCATGGAATTGGAACATGATTGTTCACTTCCTTTTTTTGGTGTACTTGTATTAAGAAACCCTGTAATGTATACAGGAAACCTACTCATACAAATAGATATTTAAATGGTAGATCACACCACCATCCTGGTCAGTTAGCTACTGTAGGCAAATCTTTGTTTCAGAGAGCCCAGAGGATATAGCCCAAGACGAAGATTCGGCCACATCTTGAAGCATGCTTATAATGGAGTGTGAATGTGGTCTCTTATATGTAGGCCAGACAAAGAGAAGCATCTCAACCAGAATAAAGGAACACATAGCTGATGTCAAGCATCGTCGACCTATGTCTGCAGTCTGGGAGCATGTCACGGATAAGCCACTTAATTAAGTTTGATAAGCCACAAATCCTTGCCAAGGAGAAACGATATATTCCAAACTTTAATAGAGAGGACGATTTTTCTGTACCACCAGCTTCTGTTCCTTTAGATCCTGTGGTTAATTTAATAAAACAGCTGGCAAGAGAGGCCATAGTGTTGGACAGTGTGGACATTGTACCTTGTAGTTCTTTTTTTACTTTAATTTCTAATAAGCCCCTCTGGCGTGTGCAATTATCATGTGCAAGTTGTTTAATTATTTATATGTGGGTAGGTTTACATATTGTAATTTTTTGAGGATGGAGGTAAATTAATATTTTTCTTCAGTCCACCCGATGACCACGAACGTTGCTAAAGAGTTCGAAATGTCGGGATGAAGTATAAATTTGTATACGCGATATAATCCGTTTTAGTTGTTTTATTTCATGAGTAATTATCGCAACAACCAAAGACAATAATAGTTTATAGTTTTTTGATTCCTTGAAAATACGTCTAAGCAGGTAGTTGTACATAGGTACCTGCTTAGTTGATGTCAATGAGTTTTGTTATCAAAATGCTGGTGACAGTTTGTAAAAATGCTATTTGACTTTGACGCCGCGCTGTCAGGAGAGTGAGAGAGGGTAGGTAATCTCAGGTATGCGACGCTGAGATATTGGCCTGCACCTCAAGTCCATAATACACGTTCCCGTCCTCCCTGATCTGCCGCCACGGACAAGGGCGGAGCAAACCATTGGTTCACCGTATGTACTCCCTGGGCAATGTTAGTGGTTGATAATGGGCGTCGCACTTTTTACCACTCTACCCCTGACCACTAGTAGCTAAGTATGAAGGCAGCATCCGGCGCGGGCTACGCTCGTACTAGTGATGTGGCACCCCCACTCACCGGATGTTATTAAATACAAGTAAGTTTATATATCTAAGTATTTATCATATATTAATATAGCTGTCCTCTTAATAACCCAATGTAAGGTGTTAATCGTGCCGATAAATGCGTGGCTGAGGGGATGCGGTATCAGGTGCTCGATACCGGGCAACCTCGAGGTCTATCTCTGCCTTATTCCGGCAAGCGGGGCTCTGCTGGAATGGACCGTAGCTACCTTTTCGCTGGGTTCACCCTCCTCTAACTTTTCAATAATTTTCAAAGCTTCCAAACCTAGCGATCTAAGATCTCCTTGTCTTTCTCAGAGATTTTTCTATCAACTTCATCCTGCACATCCCCAAACGATTCCAATGAGATAACTGCTTCCTGAATGTTTTTCATAATTAATAAATGACGATCTATGTGCTCCTGCCCTGTGGGGATAATCATTTTAACGCGACCTAGTAAGTGAGAGAGGCGAGTAAAACCCGGCGAAAATTTGAGCGATTGCACCCTGACCTAACTTCACTGAGTGCGGCCAACAGCGCTTTGAATTTACTTTCGCATACCCTAACTTCTCGTGGGACTTATATGGACCAAAATACAGAAAAAACTATGCGCGGAAATCAATCTGGACAGAAACCTAAGAAACCAACATATCTACATCAACTCGGACAGTCAAGCTGCACTGCTAGCACTAGAGTCCCTCGAGGTCAACTTGTCCAGAACTGCAAGAATAAACTAAACACCCTGGCTAACTCCAACAAGGTTTCACTTAGATGGGTACCAGGACACTCCAACATTATTGGAAACGAAGCAGCAGATGAAGTTGCCAACAAGGGCGTGGACACAACCACGGTCAGCCCAGAACCGTTTAGCGGAATCACCAAACGGGAAGCCTACTCGCTGCTGAACTATAATTATAGAACTCGGTCAAAGGTAACGCTCACTCGAAAGCTCTAATTCAAGGGTTCAACAACAATATCACTAAAGAGCTGCTTGGGCTCAAAAGACACAAAGCCTGTGCAGTTACGAGAATTCTAACCGGGCACTGCAAGTTGAACAAACATATGTTTCTAATGGGTAAGAAACAAGATGCAACATGCAGGTTCTGCCAGGAATCAGAGGAAACTGCAATGCACATCCTCTGCTCCTGCGGGCCACTAATGCATAAATGAAGTATCCGTCTAGGCAGGCAGGTACTGAAACCTTAAGAGGTACACGAGCTTTCTGGACTCAACGGGAATCAGTAATGAATTATACAAAGGGCTGCCACAATAGATCATTACTGGTCGATGCGGTGCAAATAATAACCCAAACAACAATAATAATAATTGACGCGAATCTCTAATTGAATACAGCCAGAATACAGCACTTCTAGGCTATGATATCTATATTATCGTGAAGTGACTATATAAATAAGGGCCTAGTAAGTAAGTAGACAATGACATCTGTAAAACTGGCAGGTATAAATCAGCTAACTATAACCTTTTTTTTAGAATACTGAGCTATATCCTTGTCAGAAAAAAAAAAATTGCTTTCTAATCAAATTGTCAAATTGGGGCGAATTAGTTTAGAAGTTCGAAAAAATATTTTGGACGACTCGTGCAAAATAAAAGGTTTGACGATAAGAAAGCCAGCAAAAAAGTATGAGTTGTGCCCTTCCACCGTACACAAGATATTGAACAAAAGCGGTAAAATCTAATCCTTCGTTTTCTAGCTTCACGCCATATCATCATGCTGTGGATTCGAAATCAGCTGTCAAGTTCTTTCAGGACTCTCTCTTCTTGCAAAGTCTTGTTTGCATGTTGTTTGTTCTGTCAATGATGATGATGGTACTGTCCAAATTTGTTTGTTTGTATGTTCTTTATTTTTAACAATAGTATTGCTCGTAGATAAAGTTATAGTAACCGCAACGCTGTTGCGGTGGTTACTGCAGAGCCAGTACGTATTTCCATTCGAATTTTGTTTTCTATGGTATGACCAACCGTTTAACAGTAGAGACACCCCTTCTCTCCGTGTTCTCACAAACTGTAGTTCACTCTCACTAACGCTCTCGCACACCAAGGCTAGTTAAAACAGGAACAAAATTAAAAATGTGATTGAAAGCCACTAAGCCTGTGACTGCCAATTTATTGCTGCAATTTAGAAATATAATGTTTTTTTTTTGGACTCCACGTAGATATTTGTGACTTTAGTAAGCGTAACAATTTTTTTTACGTTCGTTTTTTTTGTTAGGGAGAAGTGCAAAATAATGGTGTTATTATATGGTTCTCTTCATCATACCCATGAATGGTATATAACTCTTTGAAAGTTTAGGGCAACTTCTAAAAGTGCCATCAGCAAAGAAATGTTTGTAATTACTCATTTTTGTTTTCACATCATCAACGAAAATTACAATTATTCTAAAATCTCCAACTTCATACTCATTTAAAAATAAATGTTGATACTTCATGGGTATTACAACTTTTTTTTTTTAATTCAATAACACTATGTTACAGGTCAGAATGGTGTACAATAATAATAATGCAATTGAATGGTATTAGGATATTAAACTTCATTGTGTAGATAGTATTATACTATGTCATCACATCAATATTACTCAATGTACAGTACCTGCAGATATTCATAAATACATACTCTGGAGAATTATATGATACAAATAATTAAATAATACATATTAAAGAAGTACAGGTAAATTGAAAAATTCGTCGTAGTCATAAAAAAGTTGTACCCCAAGAGCCACTTTTTTATTTTAACTTTGAACGCCGCATTTCTAATATCGTCAGGAAATCTATTGTAAATAGCGGGTCCCAGGTGACTAGCGTATCGCTTTGACTTGGCCAGTTTGTGCGCTTCGGCGACTAGTCTGTTGTGTTGTTTATTACCACGGAGAGTGTAATTAGTATTTGTGCCCTTTCGTTTAAAACTCTCAAGGTTTTCTCGAGTGTATACCGCTACCTCGTATATGAATAAGAAGGGCTGTGGTAGGATCTTTAGATCGCGGAACAGAACACGTGCCGGGGCATCAGTAGACGTATGGACCACAGCGCGGACCGCCCGTTTTTGCATTGAGAATGCACGTTTCCAGTCTGCGGCGCGTGCCCATAGCTCAACACCGTATGTGAGGACTGAGTGGATTGTGGCAAAATAGCACTCCCGCACCGCGCCCCCGCCGCAGTGTGTGCCAGGCGCCGTAGCGCGAAGCACGCACGCCTCAACCTACCGCAAAGATCGTCGATGTGCGGTTGCCATGTCAGCGCACTATCAAGCTGGAACCCAAGCAGTCGCGTGCAATGAAGGTGCTGTATAGGGGTCCGGCCCGCATATACACCCAGAGTTCGACTTGTATGGCCGTTCAACTTGAAGGTCATAAAACACGTTTTTTCCTTATTCAGTACCAGGCCGTTCAATTGAAACTACGCGTGTAGTTGTTGCATCACGTGATTTAAGGCTTCCTCCAGGTTCTGATCAGTGGTAGTGCTGACGACTGCCGTGACGTCATCGGCATACATAAACAACTCTGCGCCTCGTATCGCCTTAGGCAAGTCGTTCAACAAGATAGTGAACAGAGTGTCTGAGAGGCACGATCCCTGTTGGACATCCATCAGATTTTGTAGCTCCACAACGTTTGTGATCTGCGTAAAACGCATTTTTTGGTCCCAACTACTCTGTTACGCTCATTATAGGATGCCAGTTTTCACACTACTGAACTGTGGTACATCGCTAACGAGATTGTGTCCCACATTTTTTAACTCACGTATGTCGCATTGTTTAGGGATTTATTCAAAATTGCAACTACTCTTCATTTTGAGATCATCCATTTTCTTCAATAATATCATTTTCGCAATATCACATTTACAATTGTCCATATGTGCCTTTTGCGTTATTATTTTATTGCGAGTATTTAAAGTAATATTTCCGCGGTATACTTTTGTGGCACTACATTTCCAAAATGAGTTTTGATTTACATTTTTTTTACCGCTGTAACGCCTACCATCGTACACCATTGAAACACCACCTCTCCTTGAACTAATAAATTCTATTGTTGAGGTATTTGGATATATATATATACATATATATGACATAGGCGGCAAACGAGCAGACGGATTGCCTGGTGGTAAGCAATTACCGTCGCCCATGGGCACCCGTAACACCAGGGGAGTCACAAGCGCGTTGTCGGCCTTTAAGGAGGGATGGAGCTCTGGGAACCTTACTCACCATCAGGAACACAACACTGCATACCTGAAAGGTAGCAGTGCTATTATGGCTGTGGTCTTCTGTAAGGAGGAGGTACTTCCCCAGTTGGGCTGCCCCAGATTCAAGCGTGATGGTCATCGCTGTGCCCTACCTCTCATTGTTGGACGTAGTTTAAGGACATACCCGGGTCCATATATATTCGAAGTCGACATGTTGACTGCTTCGGAAACAACTTAGTTATTATGTGTATTGTAATCTAGTTTGCAATAGACGTAATACTGCAACTAAGCGATAACCTCTAGCAATAGTACACATAAATTCAGAAAGAAAACGTAAAACGGCGAATACAATTATCTAGCCCAAAAAAGGTTGCCATCGCGGCCGGAGCGTAACTACTTTAGTGTATATGAGGCTTAAAATTATGGATCTGAGGTTAGGGGATCCCCTGGGGGATCAGATTAGGGGATCCTGGTGCACAGCATGACAAACGGTACATGTTTCCCTATTTTTATACTTGGATAATTAGAAAAAAATAATAGCTAAGATGTTAAATAAAAAAACAATCTCCTTTTAAATTTTAACTAAAAATAACAATTCTTATAATGGATCTTGGATAAAACAATCATTTTACTCGTTTATTATTTCGGATGTCATTAATTTGTGCTAATTTACACAAATATTGCCATATAATTTCATCATGACTATCTTCAAAAAATGCTCAATTGGAAGATCGTTGACAATATTTGAAATACGTTGATCTAGTAATAATGACCTTTTATGCCTATTTCTCGTACTAATGTATAAACATTTCTGCTGAATCTTGAAATCGGCATATGAAATCTTTTTGTTTACATGATTCGCATACGTAGACGGTCGACCAAATTTATGGTGCCGTTCTTTCCAGCAGCTGACGTAATCCACGTACAATGTGAGCCACTTGTAAATTAAGTAATCATTGAACACTTTGAATTTTCCTTCTGAGTTATCGATTATTGCTTACACAGCCTCTTGCAGAAATTCTTTTGGTAACAATGCCAACGATGAACACACTGCAACGTGTTTTCGCCCCGATTCGTAACGTCTAAATTTAAGTCAGTAGCTTTTCGTAGAATACTTTGGCTTAAATGAAAGTAACATCCATTATTTAAGAAAACGAGAAGGTTTTGTGAAGAGCATTGATAGCCGCTAACTCATAGTCTACATGAAATTTTTCAGGATTAATTATGTAAGTTTTTAATAGTATCTTATGCAATAGTTGTATAAGAGGGTTCAAAAAGTCGAGTGGCGTGTGTAACAATTTGAGGCGAAGCCAAAAATTGTTAATAAAGACGCCTTGAGACTTTTTTGCCCTACTTATACAAAGTTGCATACGTTACTTTTTCTATGACTAGGGATTAAATACAACACAAAAATAAACTAATTTTTAGAAAATTTTATTTATTTATGAAAATGGAGACGAAAATTGTGGATGGTATGTTCGATATATTTATATTGGGAGTGGTGGATGTGGTTGAGCCATTATTGTTTATGTGGATGTCTGGATGTCAGAATTCTGTTCTATTAATTGGGATATAGTTATTGGTGTAGTTGAAGGAACTGGGATACTATTGTTGGTGGTGTTCATAAAATCTGGTTCTGGAGTAAATGTTGCATATAGCATTGCTGGACCGGTATGCAAGTGGATTGTGACTTCAGAGGTGTAGTTTGTTCTATTGAATTCATTATTGTATTAGTCATTTATTTTTGTTCCACTGTTGGGGAACTTCCATCCGCCAAGCCGCTTCAAAGATGTCACATCACCACCAACATCTACCAATAATGTTGCTGACGTTCTTCTAAAACAGTGCCATGTGTAGAGCACTGGATTTAGGAGACCCAGATAAAAAGCAACATTTTTCCCAACTGGCCAAAGGTGTTTATACCTATATTTTGAGTTACAAAATACCAGTGAAATAACATACAGAAGGTATAGCTGTAATGTACCTTGTTAAAGAGATGGTTCTGATTCGGTGCTTCCTAAATTTTTTTTTTAATTCCTCAGGTGAAAATGATTTTGCTTTTTCCCCTTAAAACCTTCTGACTTTCGTTTTAATAAAGCCAGTTGCCGACATGGCGTATTTAGAGATGTCGGTCTGGTGGTATATGACGCCAAGGCACAAATAAAGGAACAAATGCACTACATTAACTATTTACTTTATTGTATTATTATGGATTCTGGTTCTTATTATAAACTTTCTATCAACCTAGGTTTTGGCGTTGACATATTGGCGGTAATCATTATAATTTATTTCCAAGTCCTACCTGAACGTCCAATCACGACATGGTGTTTTATGATCTGCTTCGCTACGATATGATAACTTTCTTGTGGTGCCTGGAGATTATTTCCACCGCCTGTTGATAGAATGTAATATAAGCACTAAGTATAGACAAGGCTAACTCGAGATTTGAGCTCCAGTTTATTACTATGATGAATATGTTATACGTGGTATTTGGGATCCCATTTACCTGACATACATAATTACAATCATCAGAACTTCTACTTCTACTGTTATATCTTAACCTAGTCTAATACTTAGCTCGAGTTAATCAGCTTTTCAGGAACCGGGGCTCAGGTTATACACACATAACTCACTTGCACAAATTGATACATCAATTACAGTTTTCTCTTTTACCTCGTCTAACTATTGGCGGCAAAAGTATCTGACATCAAAATGTTACCAGCTACAAATTTATAAGGATTAGTTCACACGACTTACCACAAGTTCGCGATGATCCACGACACTCCCGGCCTCAAAAGAAACTTATAGAAGAGCTGCTAAGTGGCGTGTCCACTCAGCAATCTTTTCTCGGGCTCGTTGAGCTGCAATCCGCTCTGGTCGCGTCTCAGCAGGTAAGTCACTCTGTTCCCCCTCTTGTCGAGTTTCTTCAGACTCTTGTTGAACAGTTTCCTCTTGCCTATCAGTATATTTATACTCATTCGATGATAATTCTGTGCCCTGAACTGCCTCAGCTTGTTTTAGACTCATTTGATTATGTGCTTCATGTGATGTCTCCCTGTTATCTTGCATCTCAGTCTGACAGGAATCTAGTTCAAGACTATTTTCAGGTAGTATATTATCTAATCTTATGTCAAGATGATCAGCAGGTAAAATAGGTTTATTCTGTTCGACTACCGGAACTTCTAGTTCTGAAGATTCTCCGCTACAGTCCATTTCCAGTGGATATAGGTGGCCAATGGATCTGCTAAGCTCAATGTCACCAAACTTCACCTTTGCTACTCTGCAATGTCCATCTTGACTCTGGATCAAAGTTGTTATCTTCCCCTCTTTCCAGTTTATCCTTTTCTTAGAGTCGTCGTAAATCTGGACCATATCCCCTACTTGTGGTAATCTATCAGAAGTAGATCTAGGCTGTCTGATGGAATATCTGTGTTTTTCTCTCAGGCTTGTAAGCTATTCTTTTATGAACATATTCTATCTCCATCGGTTCAAAAACCATGCAATTACCTAACCTCAAGAAATCCACCGGTCTCAGCGCACGGTCTAAATCTGCGCCAACGTACGTCAGAGGTCTTGTGTTAATAACTCCCTCGATTTCTTTAATCACCGTGAGTAACTGATTGTCGTTTAGTAAGTGTTTTTCCAATGTACGCTTCATACAATGCTTAGAGCCGCTCATAGACTCCCCCGTGCCATGGAGCCAGTTGAGGAATAAACTTCCACTTGATGCTATTCTTCAAGCAATACGAGTTCGTCCAAAGTTCTGATGTCAGCTTGAATTGAGGTGCATTGTCTGATAAAATCATATTTGGCTTTCCTCTGGAAGCTATAAAACGTCTCAAAGCGAGCAGGCAGCTGTTAAGTCCGTTACTATCTCCATATGGACAGCTCTCACTGCAAGACATGTAAATAAACATACCCACCGTTTCTCCTTCCCCAGTTTTGTTGTGACCAAAACTGGACCAAAATAGTCAAGACCAGTAAATGTATAAGGATCACGGTAATTTGCTCGCTCCGCTGGTAAGGATGGTGTAGGAGGTAGCCGGTAGGGTCCTCCACCCTGATTAATGCATTGATTACAGGTTTTAAGTACCCTCTGTACTTGCGCTCTACCTTGAAGTATCCAGTATTTTTCACGGATGATATTTAAGGTATGTGGAACTCCCACATGGTAGTTTGCTTCGAGTCTCTCGGATAACTTTATCTGTGAAATCAGATTTAGGTGGTAAAAGGATTGGGTGTTTCATATCATAGGACCAATGAGTATTTGACAGTCGCCCTCGACTTCTTAGCAATCCATCAACGTCTAGATATTATAGATAACAGTCCTAAGTTTCGAGTTAAATTAGTTTCCTTTCCACTCACTTCTTCTGGAAAATGTTCGTTTTGAAGATTTATAATTTCTGTTAAATGTATTTTATTTTCACAAATGAGTGCGAATAATGAATACCAAAGAAAGTCGTACTCGGGCCAAAAAAGGCCCCACTTTGTAAACTGTTCACCATATGCACTACTAATGGATTTGTAGTTGACATAATGGGGCCGTTTGAAGCCAATTTGAATGACGCACAGATTATGAAAATCGATTAAGTAAATTGCTAAAACCTGGAGACATATTTGTATTGGATCGAGGTTTTCGGGATGTTGTCTCTTATTTAGAATAAAAATGCATACATGCCCCCTATGAAAGGAAATGCCAAACAATTAAAAACTGAACAAACTAATGAGTCCCGGTTTGTTACCAAAGTTCGCTGGGTCGTATCTAGCGCAAATGTTAAATGACAAAGGAGCACTTAACATACAATATTATGTAAAAGAGAACAATGTGTTAAAGATGCAGGTACAATCGAGGCATATATCAAGAAATGTTTTTTACAGTATGAGCCAAACAGCGTACATGTTAATTATATTAAATACTATTGTGGATGTGCTAATGGTCTTCGTACTGTTGGATGTTGCTCCCACGTGGTTACATACTTCTTGGCATATGGTAGATATTTGACTGAATTACCTCAGCCGTCACCCACATTAACTAACCTTTTCAACAATAAAGGTATAATTATCACGATAAATGAAGAAAGTGATGACGACTAAAAGATTATTATTTTGGATAAACGTAATTATACCTATTTTTATATGCTTACATTATTTTGCTGAACTAAAATAACTTAATTTTTCTATGACCACGTCCGCCTTTATGTTTACAGTTTTTTTTACACAGGCTGGTTGTTTTTTTTTTTATGTCAAAAAACAAACATGTCAATTTTCATGTAATTTTCAATCGATTGACTATTACCGTAAATAATTAAAAACCAAAAACTTGGAAAAAGGTGGACCCGGGTATGTCCTTAAACTACGTCCAACAATGAGAGGTAGGGCACAGCGATGACCATCACGCTTGTATCTGGGGCAACCCAACTGGGGAAGTACCTCCTCCTTACAGAAGACCACAGCCATAATAGCACTGCTACCTTTCAGGTATGTAGTGCTGTGTTCCTGATGGTGAGTAAGGTTCCCAGAGCTCCAACCCACTTATAGGTCGGCAACGCGCTTGTGACTCCCTTGGTGTTGCGAGTGCCCATGGGCGACGGTAATTGCTTACCATCAGGTAATCCGTTTGCTCGTTTGCCACCTATGTCATAAAAAAAAAAAAAGATTTCATCAAGTATGGAAGAGAAAAGTGGATTCATTGTTGAATTTATCATTAAAAGTTATTCAAAATGATTTAAGACAGTTTTATGAAGACAGCTTAAACGAGAATGCTTCGCTTGAAGTATTTATTTATTTAGTGTTATTTATTTAAACTTTATTGCACAAAAGAAACACAATAGTACAACAGGCGGACTAAATGCTATAAAGCATTCTCTACCAGTCAACCTTTGGTCGGTCAAATATTTATTTACTTATTATATGTAGGTAATCATTTATTTTGTTTTTCCAGTTGATGAAAATTGTTGACAACATCCCTTTGATGTCGTTACCATTACCCAAGGAAAAAATTGTATAAGCATTCTTCGATTCTCTTCCTGATTATGATATGGATATTGATGAAGAGGATAATTTTGTTCACCGGGAATTGTGCACATGCGGTGGCATCCAACATTTTGTTTTAAGTTCAAGCACACGGGGTCTGTATGATTTTTTTTTTGTGATTGCACAATGCCAATGGTTTATGTAAAAAAATGTCTGTAAATAAATACTTCAGTCCAAGCATCTTCCTCTACTCGGCTATGTACACTGCAAACACGCGTCCCAGGTGATATTAGGAAGTTTAATCGGCACAGGAAATTAATTTTTACCGTGTTTGGGACGTCGGTAAAGTATGTTTGGTTGCAGCCAGGAAATATACACAGGCCTTCAATCCCGGGTGTCCGCAACAGTTGTTTGGATGTTGCGAAGGTCGACATTTTGTGTGTTCGAGATAATTATTAGGTATAATTAGTCAACTCAATTTCATGTAGCAGCGACGAGCAACAGTCATAAGACTCATAAGCAAATTATAAACGTCATTCATTATAAATGTCAATGATTCTGGAAAAAGGAAGAAGGCCAGTAGTAATTTTATTTATATACAACTAACGTGAAGGAATGATAAAAGAAAACTAATTTAGAAATCAGAAGTTTGTGTACGCCATAAAATGTATAGTATGCCTGTATATAGTATATACACAGTCATTGTAGTTTTTAGGTATGAAGTACCAAATGCCAAAAGTTTAAACTTACGCAAGTAGTAGACAAAAGTATCAACCACTTTATGAACAAAAACTGTAGGTGTCGCTAGCTCGTAACACACAAAAAAAAAGTATGAACTTTTCGATTCCATTTATTTCTTTCTTTTTTTTAATCAAGTGATATTAATATTTTCTGTAAAGATGGCTCTTATTTAACAGAATATGGACTATTAGGTTCAAAAAAATTGTGTGGGTAGTTTACGATAAAATCATAATTTTCTGAAAACCGTTTATGTGACATAAGTCAGAAACTGTCAAACATAGGAAACTGAAACTTGGGCAAAATAATAGATTCCATCCATTAGCGGATAGAATCCATTAACGGTGCTGACCACATAAAAATCCGTTGCCTACAATCAAAGGTCGCACATGTATGAAAGGCCGACCATAGCCTTTACACCAATAATACAGATACAGAATAAGAAAAGGCGGGACTATGGATAATTAGTGACAAATGACAGTCGACAGAACTAAATCATAGACACTGTAATTTACTTACTTGCGTTTTTCCTTATGTTGGCAACAACTAATCGTTTTGTTATTGTTTCAAACTATATTCATTCAGTTGCTTGTTAAGTTGGCAATTTTGAAATTCATTGTTTTAGTGTTTTTTTTTTTGGGTTTACAGGGCACCCCTGTTAGCAGTAGTATCTTCTAAGTATAGTCGCCCGCCGTTAAGAAGTAAATCCTGACACATGTCAAAGTCCAACCTCTAGGGTGGTGAAACGATCGATCAATGTATCGATAAAATTTGAGTCAAGCGTGAATTGTGTGAAATCAGTTAATTTAAATATATTTTTTTATAGCAACAGTAGATGAAGAAAGAGAAAGAGATGAGAGACAATTTTTCTTTCGTCATTTTTATGATTGTTTTTTTACTATAAATATCAAGAGCAGCTTGGAGCAATGGTTCACTATTTTGAGCTTCTCGTTCAAAATAGTATCTAATTCGTATGACAAGCTCACGAGACTGACCCTTCCGGCCGCCATGGCAACTAAGTTTCGCAACCAGTGGTGATGAAAGATTTTTTCATCACACTCGCTCGTCAATGGCGTTGTTACTTGCGAGAGTACAGAGCAGTTATAGCCGATTTAGCTCACACGGGCTGTTAAGTTTAGTTTTAAAAATATACAGAACCTATACTTCACTTGGACTGAGGATGTTTCTAAACAGCCAAGGTGTATTTCATATCTTCAAAAGTTTGCTACAGCCAACTTTTAATATGTATAAAACATATCTTTATATTAAATTTGACTGCAATTTAATGTTTAGTATTTATTAAAAATAGTTGTTTTCTATTTGATTTTGATAATTGATACTATTTGGCAGGATGATCTATCAACTTCGAAAACAAAACGCAGTTGTTAACATTATCTGTGGAGGACATTGAACAAAGTTGAGATTGTTGACAATCTTTTATAGTGGATGCGGTCTGATAGGTAAAACTACAATACACTAGTAACTAATATTTTACCAACGAATTTATTTTATTTCCTCGCAAATGTGATGAAAAAGATTGTATGTACCACGGGTGGTAAGTGTATAACAAACTTGAGTCATTAAAAGCCCTCCGACTTCGTCGTCGGGCTTCTAATAGACTCGCGTTTACTATATCTTACTTACCATCTTCGTTGCACAATGTACTATTTCTTCGTTGTCGGCAACTAGTTGCCATACAAGAGTTTTTTTTACTTTCTACGCAACTAGTACGCTATGGCACACAGATTTTCGCAACCAGATGTGAAAGACGATTTTTTATTCTTAGTATGCAACTTTCTTAATTGGTTAATCTATGTTCAAACTATTTATTTTAATGATGTAGTTATGGCCAGATATTCCGCCATAAAAAGAAAAAATGCTGTCATTGATCAAAGATCATATTGACATTAGTCATGTTACTCCCGCTATCAGTGAGTTCGCCTAGACTGATTCATACGTATTAGAACATAGGTTATCGTATAATTGCTTTTTATAAAGCCGGTTCATTTATTTCATGCAAGTGAATTAATATTAATGAGATGTCTACATCAAATGTATTTCCTACTTCATCGAAAATGGAATTTATTTCAACTAGAAGAGGAGGGGTATCCCTCTTGTATGAAGGACGCCGTTATCATCGTAAAAAAATATATGTAACGGGAATTACATTTTACAAGTGTTGTGCAAAAAGTGGCTGTAAAGGAAATTTAACATTGAATATTCGAAACGAAATAATAAAACAATCCAAGGAACACGATAGTGACTGTGCAGTTGACTTTGGAAAAAACGTGATATTAACAAAATTGGATGAGCTGAAGCGGAACAGCAGCTGCAATTTTCAGTCTATTCAAAAGCAGTACGATAACCAGTGATCGGCACTAATGGTGCAAAACTTTAACAAAACTTGTTGAACCGAGGTATAGTAAAACTTACCATCAAGAAAAATACGAAAAACTATGACAAATTACTGTCTAATTTAATTGTATATCGGAATCTCGATATGCATATATTTGGGTGTAAGCATATCATTGTTTTTGTAGCTCTAAACAGTCTTTTATGTCCGCTTAACAAGTTTTGTTAAAGTTTTGCACCCATAGTGCCGATCACTGACGATAACGCCGTCCATGATCTCCGAAACCAAGGTTTTGAATTTATCAGTGAGCGTCAAAACTGGACTTTATAACGAGCGAAATAGAGTTTTAGGTGCACCAAAATCTCGTTTTATTAATTGTCATGACATTATTATTCCAGAGAAATTCCCCTCCGGCCGTTTTGGCAACCAAGTTTCGCAACCAGTTGTAGAAAAAGAATGAATATTCTTGTTACGCAACTAGTTGCTTAAAAAGAAAATATTCCTGTTTTACATCTAGTTGCCAAAGAAGAATAGGTTTCCATTACTTAAACTTTAGGTGCATGATTTAATTTTTTTTTAAGAAAAAGATATATGTAATGGCTAAACACATTTCAAAATCCTAGCTTGATATTTAATAATATATATTTTGAAATTCCTTCGGCCGCGTACGTAACCGACCAAATAAAGACTGTACACGATAAAATCCGGCCATGCATGATATGGTATACATATTCAAGCACTTATTATATTTAAATAATCTGTAACAACTGGCAAGTATAATTCAAATAAATTCAAATTCATAGACATCCCACAATTGATGAAAAAAAAATGAGTTTTAGTTGTATGTATGGGGAACCCTAAAACATATTATTTTTCTTCTGTTTTTGTATGAAAATCTTAATGCGGTTCACATAATACATGTAAGTACCAAGTTTCAACAGTATAGTACTCGTAGTTTCGGAGAAAAGGGGCTGTGACATACAGACGGACAGACAGACAGACATGACGAATCTATTTAGGGTTAAAAATGTTAACCATTGTGAAAATAAAATGTAATGAGGTATATTTAAGCTTATAAAATCAAAGCACGAGAAAATAAATCAGTACCAGGAAAATTGGTAAAACTTGTCAGAATACCGTGGGCAAGAAAATATAGGTTCTGTGGAATATAAAATTCTCTAAGTCATAGATGACCTAACTTTATATAATGTAAGATTGTCCTGTAATATTTATTAATTCTAATATTTAATTAGTACAAAGATTTACAAGATTCAAAAGATTTACCGTAACATACATGGCTGGATTTTATCGTGTACAGTCTTTATAGCCGAATTTTATAAAAAACATAAAATGACGTTCACACTGTCATTGTGATTTAGCGTTTTAGCAAATTTTATTTACTTACTGCTTTGTTGCTAATTATTAAATATAAGTACTGCGTAGGGTTTTAAAACTAGCAAAATGTCAGGACACATTGAACCCGATGGCAGAATGTTGCGGACTCCGGAAAACAATGATACTTGTATATTTCCAAGGTGCCTCAGAAACGACTTCGCGGAAGTTTGCAATATTATAAAAATAAACTTCCTCTGTAAACTGAATTTCTTAATATCAAGTGAGAGGAATGTTTGCAACTACCACTGCACAGTTGGAGAAGAAGAATGGACAGAAGTATTAGTCTTGCCCACCAACTGCACGGATTTCAAGACCAGCCATGCAAACACAATCGCCGACCTTCTCAGGTTTTCGCTGAATCAAGTACATGAAGTGGTGTCGGGGATGTTCTGCAGTGTTTTGGAGCAATAACTTGATTTCATTTATATTATTTAAATTTTAGTTTTTGTGTCTGTTTACGTTAAGGTTTCGTTGAAGTAAATTATTGATATTATATATTGTTTTAATAACTGGATTAAAATACGCAGGTAATTATTTTTGTCCAGAAATAATACTACCTACCTATCTTTATATAGCCTAAGATTTTCTATACATATGTATAACTCTTTTTTGGGCAAGTCACACCTAGTTACCGGTTAACTAATTTGATTCCTAGGCCATTTCGTGCCTTATCACAGTAAACGTCAATATGAAAGCCGCTTGAGATCTCATATCATTGTGATTGTGACAGGGTTCTATAGTGGCCTAGAAATCAAATTGATTTCATACATTCGAACCAACTGAATCATGACATGACAGTGTGATTTCTGGTTTAATATTTAGGCTACATATTAATAAAAGGCATATATGAAATACAAAACAATTATTATTACTTAAGTTCGTTTTTAAACAGTAAAAACTAAATTGCATATTTCTAATCTAACAAAACGCAAAGTAACTGATTTCTCAACTAAATATAATACCTATTACAGTACAGTTAAAATCTGTTAACCATTAGGCTTTTTTCGGGTATCATCGCCTAAATCCGGAGACGGAAATGACACGAAATACATTACCGCGATTTCTTTTACGTAGCATTCGGTTTGAAGTATTATAAACGCAATGTATAGCTCCTGCCAAGATGACACTCTATGTGAAAGACGAGGGATTCATTACCGAGGTTGGCCGAATCGTTAACTGATTTTAATCGTACTGTAATATTATCTTTTATCTATTAGCATCCATTCACCAAGGCATGACAAAAGGGCTTATGATTTCTATACAATGTCCGACAGAAATAACTTTTTCTTGTAAATCGTTTAACGCAGACTCAATTTCCTGATCTATCTCCGCATATTCCCTCTTTTTTTTTTTAACCGTACGATGATTTTTCAGAATCTAACACGTCTAGTACCTAGATGTGCTAAAGTAGGACGTGTCCGTCCAACAAAACTGTTAATTTTGCGATGCCAACCTTCAATGTTGTTATTAGTTCTGATAATTTATTTTGCACAAGAACAAGAATTGCCGAAATCATGTTTTTTAAACCACTGATTTTGAAAATATTTGTTGAACTTTTTAATTTTGTTGTCTTTAGGGCTTCTTCCAATAACATATGTATACCCTTCATTAATGTCACTCTGTGGCAAGCGGGCTATCCCGATACATCTTGATACGTGTCTTTTCAATACTCTTGTAGTTATCTTCAGGGATTTCGCTTTTTTCCACAAGCAGCGATTGAAATGATAGTAGCAGCCTTTAAAGATAATTTCAGGAAATGTTTGCTGAAAGGCATTTATAGCAGCTACCTCAAAATCGAGTGTAATTTTCGCTGGTTGAAAATCAGAAATCTGCTTCTTGATCAATTTCAGTAACAATTTATAAGTTACTGTTTTCTTGTTTGGTAAAAGGGCATAAAATATAGGGGTAATTATGTGAGTTTTATCATCATATCCGTGTATTGTGTACAATTGATGGAACCCCTTAGGACAACTCTTGAAAGTGCCATCAGCAAAAAAGTGACTAATATTCTTAATTTTCGTTTTCATATTATCATTACAGAAAACAATCAATCTCAAATCCTTATTTTCGTCAATATAATCACAAAGTAACATTTTTTCGTACTTCTTTGGCACTGTCACGTCAATTGCACGTGCAAATCGTAATTTCTTAGCACCAACAACTTTGTTTCTTTCAGCATATAACCCAGTTTTAACACTATTAAACTGTGGTACATCAGCTATAAAATCATATCCATCATTTTTGAAATCACGAACCATGTCATTATATTGTTTGGGGATCGATTCAAAATTGCTGCTTGTTTTCCGTTTGAGATCATCGATTTTCTTTGTAATAATATTTTTACCGCTGTCACCCAAACAACCCGGTAAATGTGCACTATGGTTCACAATTTCGTTACGACTATTTAAAGTGATATTACCTTTGCATCCTTTTGTTGTGTAACATTTCCAGAACGAGTTCTTATTAACGTAAATCTTTTTTCGGTGATATTGGCGATCATTGTACCTACAGCATTGACACTCCTCCTCTTTTCGTACTAATAAATACAATTTCACGTGTGGGATATACATTTGAAGTAGACATTATGAATATCCGTCCGATATGTAATGCTGTGATCACATCACTTGATCAATTGTTGTCGCTATTATTAGCAATAATACTAGATAAGCTTATGTGCATCACTGCAGAATAAAATTGTATATGGAGCAGTTAACCAGTTGTCAACAAATACATTTAATTCCTTTCCTGGTTGCGAAACTCCAGTAATATAAACCCTAGATGTGAAACAGGAATATAATTTATTTTTAGGCAACTAGTTGCGTAACAAGAATATTCATTCTTTTTCTACAACTGGTTGCAAAACTTGGTTGCCAAAACGGCCGGAGGGAGAAATTCAAAGAGTTCTGTCTACTCGATTACATTGATGATGAAAGACGAATCATTGTTTTCTGTTCCAATGAAAATAAAAGCAATATTGGCAAGTACAGCCATTTTTTCGCCGACAGTACTTTCAAAAGTTGCCCGAAAGGTTTTAAACAACTTTACTCCATACACGGTTACAATGAAGACAAGCAACGTATAGTGCCATTGATGTTTGCCCTGCTACCAGATAAAAAAACAGAAACGTATAAAATATTACTAAATCATATTAATTCAAGCATTACGTGGAAGCCAGAAAAAATTACTTTGGACTTCGAAGTAGCGCCAATAAACGCATTTACAACTGTTTTTCCAAAGATAATTTTCAAAGGATTCTATTATCATTTCAACCGGTCATTGTGGCGAAAGGCAAAAGCTTTAGAAATAAAACTAAGAACTAAAAAAGGCACGGTGTGTCGGTCTTGCTCATCTACCAGAACGACATATAGAAGAGGGCTACAAATATGTGTTGGCGAAAAGCCCTAAAAGCGACAGAATTAAAAAAATTAATAAGTATTTTCGTAAATAATGGATTGAGAAAAATGACATGAAGGCAACCTGCTCTTGTTCGAAAGAAAATATACGAACAAATAATAATATTGAAGGGTGGCATGCGAAAATTAATAGATACATTGGACGAAGTCATCCTACGCTAGCACAATTGTTGCATGTGCTCTCAACAGAAAATAGTGCATATCATTTAAAAAATAAAAGCATTAAAAAGAAAAAATAGTACGAACTTATAGACAGTGAAATTGATCTGGTAGTGCGTGAATTGAAAGAAAAGAACATAACAGCCACTGTTTAGAAATCATTTGTCCATATTCAATTACACTTTAACCTTTTCGAAAAAAATATACGTGGCGGTGAAAAGGTTAAAATAATAATAAGAAGAATTCGAAGAATTTTCGTTTTAATATAAATTACGGTTAGTAACTAAACCGTATATTGCCCAGTTTAAACACGAGTTTAAAGTTACATACATGCAAGATAAGATAAGTTTTGTTGTTTTCTGTATAAGTACTTATTCAGTTGAAGTAGGTCCAGGCCGATATGTCAAATGTATCAGCATATCGTATTGGATCTTGCCTTATATTTATGTTCAATAAAATAAATACTTTTATTTATGGTTGTAGTTCATTTTCTGATTTATGCGATAATTGACTGTAAAGAAATATGGCGATGTATAGATTTTCACGGCTATTTTTATCGACATGCGACCTTACTGTCAGCAGTAAAAGTTATTTTTTCTATGTTGTTTATATATCATTGACATAATGTCTGCTTTGATGACGTGGTAAGTGTGTACAAATGACTGAATATTGACTGCCCACCGACAAGAGCATTCGGGTTCCGCGAAACACACTTAGAGTATAGCTGGTACACAGTATACGTAGATAAAAAGTTAGCCAGATAAATGTAAAAACAAAGACATTTTTACATTTATCTGGCTTTTTAACCCATTGTAAAAAGGTCCAAAAGTGTTTGGATTTAAAAGCCATAAAAATATAAAAATATCTAGTTTGGGATGCAACCTGCGTCGACACACTAGCCCCGTCCCATCTCCAAGTTACTTCCTTAAGCAGCCGCTGCAACCGCGGCGGAAAATGGAAAGTTTGACAAATATAGAGGTCTCAGCGCCGAATATTGCTTTGTCCCTTTTGGCGTTGAGACCCTAGGTCCTTTGGGCCCTAGCGTTCTGAGTCTTTTCAAAGCTATTTCGAAGAGACTCAGAGACGCTACAGGTGACCGGAGAGCTGGCAGTTACCTCGCTCAACGCATCTGTCTCGCAGTTCAGCGGGGTAACGCAGCCAGCGTCTTCGGCACCATGCCGAAGGGACCTTTTTTAGATTTAGTATAGTTAGTTTTTAGTCCTATTTTTGTATTATTTTATTATTTGAGTTAATGTTTATATACTGTATTTTTTATACTTATCACAAATAAAATTTCTATCTTAAAAAAATATATATATATATATCTTTGTCGTCGACCGTACTATACTATACTCACCGGCAAATTTGGGGGAACATCGAAAAAATAAACAAATATATATTTATGTAGATATTTTTACGCTCTTTATTTTTAACATGCGTATATTTTTATTTGTTCCGCTAAATTTGCCGGTGAGTGTATTAGGATAAGTCAATAAAAGGGAGATTTTATAATTTTAAATCAATTTATTGAAGGGAATGGTGGTTAAATCCATTTATACACTATAAATTTTGCACCATGTTCACTAAGGATTGTACAGTCAAGTTCAGAGAATGCAGAAAAATTCTAAAAATGTGCACAATATCTTCAGCATACTCTTGGTTGAACTCGTGAAAGCTATCAAAACCCTCTCGCAGATGTTCCCAGTTTTCCTCTTCTAAGTGTTGCCGACACATTCTGCATCTAGGTGGCAAATATAGGTTGTATTCCAGCAGTATTTTTGCCTTCACCATGTCGGAAATGACTACAAAATCTTCGTTTACACAGTTATTGTACAGGCATTTGGTAGGATCGTCATATGCACGCCGCAGAGACCCAATGTTCCAGTTACTCATTTCGACAACTACCTTTTTAAAATTTCTTTTAAGAGCAGATTATAATTATTGTCCCGTTTCGTAACAATGTTGTGAAAGATTTATGTGAATATTTGTGTAATGCTTATGAAGAGCATGAACATAAAACTGTGAATTATGACATTGTCAACTCGAATGTCACATTAGAAAAACCAGTGGTTGCATAGGTACTAAGAAAACACATTCTTCCGTCTAACTAGTATTTCTTAGAAAATATTTGTACGCAACCAAGTTGCGTAGAAAGAAAAGAAAGTATTGTTTGGCAACTGGTTGCCAACAAAGACAAAAAAATCCTTCATCACCACTGGTTGCGAAACTTAGTTGCCATGGCAGCCGGAAGGAGACTGACTCGCAAGAACAAACTTCTTCGATCTTTTCGGCATTTTTACTATTTATTATAAGTATCCAATACGCGAAACAGAAACAAAAAAAAAACAGTAATCCGTTGTAAGTAATGTCAAAGCCCGTTCGCCGTCTACAGAACCGGAGTTTCGGAACTGGTTCCGTACGAGGCTTTTAAATTACTTGTATGGAACTGATTTCCTACGAGGCTTTTTTTTTACCTGTATGGAACTGGTTCCGATCAAGTAATTATTATATTTCATCAGCCGTGTACGGAACTCATGAGTAAAGACACAGCGAGCGGACGCAAAAGCGAAAGGAACTGACATTGACTATACTATACAAATTAGTTGGACCAATGCCCATACATAATTATGATTTTCTTGTTACAGTTCTACCTGTAGAACCACGGACAAAAATAATTGCCCGTGGTACTACCAGTGGGACTACGTATGCGGGACCACGGGCAACAAATGGTCGAATACTAGCGCAACGGTGAGCACTAGTCATTTTACCTTACTAAGTCTACACGGAACGGAAAAAACCGCAGGCAAACTCGCTTAGAAAAAAGTTAACAACTTTAAATTCAACAAAACTTTATTTCTGTTAACTTTGGATACCTACTAAGAGTATATATACTCTGACAATCCATTATTCAATATCCAGAAAATCTAAATCAAAATAACCTTCTAACTTTCCTTATTACCTTAAATATCCGCTTTACTTCTACAATCATAAAATTTAAAAGCATAAGGGCAAATTAACTCAACGCAGTGGCCTGCTGTAATTAATCCATTATTTAAATCGTTTACTGCACTATTAATTTCCTGGTCTATTTCAAGGTAGAGTCTTTGTGTTTTTTTTGAACATATTAGTAATTTTCGTTTCCTTGATCAGTATGTCTAGTAAATGTGCAACTGTTGGGTTGGTTTTCGCAATAGAACGATTGATCCGGCTGTGCCATCCTCCTAAATTGTTTGTTGTCCGTATTTGCTCTTCACAACAGCAACAGGTTTTGTTGAGGTTAGAGTTCTCTAGCCATTGGGATTCGAAGTATGTACGCATTACATACTGGATACCACTCTTTGTAAATTCCGGTGGCAAGCGTGCAATCCCAGCACATCGTGACACGTGCCCTTGCATCACAGGTGTGGTAATTTTTAATTTTTTGGCTTTACGAATTAGGCATCGATTGAAATGAAAGTAGCAGCCTTTGATTTTAATGCCAGTAAATACTTAGGCTACTGCATTCATTGCAGCCTGTTCATAGTCCATTGTAATTTTTAATGGCTTCCAGTCAGGAAAGACTGATTGGATTAGTCGAAACAGAATCTCATATGTTTCTTGTCTTTTATCAGGTAGCAAACAAAAAATTATCGGAGTCACGGATCTATTTTCCTCGTTATAACCATGGATCGAATAAAGCTGCTTGAAAGTGCCATCAGTCAATATATGTCTGAAGCTTTTAACCACGGATCTCACATTTTCACGACAGAATATAAGAATTCTTTTTCCATCAGTTGCACTATTGTAATCAGCTAGCAGGAAATCTTGAACCTTTTTTGGAACTACTACATCACTACATGATGGAAAACGCATCCTGGGTGCACCCAATATTTTGTTTCGGTTATTAATTAAACCTGTTTTTTTTTCGAATGCCGGTATTTCCGCCATCAAATGCACGCCCTCATTTTCTAGATTGTATACCATCTCATCGTATTGTTTATGGATAGAATCAAAATTTGAGCCAGTGTTGTCTTTGAGCTTGTCAAGTTCTTTTGATAAATATTAAAAGCCCAAAATAAAACTATTTTGGGCTTGGTTTGGTAAACAGTTCGCATTGTGTGTTTTGGTTTTATCATGGACCACTTCGTTCTTCTTGTTTAAATTAATACTCCCTTTGCAGCCATCATTGTAATTTGAACATAGAAATATAGTGTTACCGTCTGTGTATGTCTTCTTACGAAGATATTTCCGACCTTCAAATAATAGAGCAATACCTCCTCTTCGCGTTGAAATAAATTCAATGTCTCTTAAAGACATTTCAATGACGAGTATAAACAGAAAACACTCCTATTATTTATGTTATAATATAAGCAATAGAAATAAATACTTTCTCAAATAAACATGAATTGACCTATTGTACTACATATCAATATTATAGCTGACATAAAATCATTTCACGTACCTATGACGTCTTATTTATTCATCTAACTGGCCAGTTACTTATCATGAAAGCGTTTTACTGAGAAAATACTGCATGCCGAGTGACACGGCCTTCATGCCAAACCTTTGTTGCGAATAAGAACTTCTTAAAGTAATGAAGTTATAATGGAAGAAAAGCGTCTTTTAATTCGCAACGATTTATTCATCTTACGCTTGAAAACAATGACATAACATGAGTGACAGTACAATAAGGGTTTTTGTGATTTAGTAACATGGATTTTGCCAATTTTCAAATTAACCCAGTAAACCATAACGATATCAGACGAACGCCCGAGTGTGAGACTTGTGTTTTTCAAGGATGTCCTATGGATACAAGACAAACACCGGACACGTTAAAAGCAAATTTACTTCACAAATACAATCTCTATGTTTCACCGCATACGAGAGCTTGCGAATACCATCTTTGTGCGGAGCAAGATTGGTTTGAAATAGTGAATGCAGACGACAACCTGGTCGACTTTACCAGGCAACATGCAGCAGACATAGTCCGGATCATGAAGCTACCATTGCAAATACTAAATCTTATGGTTAACATGTTTGAATAATGATAAACATAATTATACTTATAATAACACTATTCATCGAGTCGTTAATCGAGAGATACGTTTTTGTTTTCTTATGCTTTGTGAATTATTAATTTGTGCAAACATGCGACCGATGAACAAAACATGAAAGTGTATAAAAAAATGTTTTTACGTTTTAAATAAAACATATACATTTAAAAATGGAATTTATTCAAAAAAAGGGTTTAACTTAAAAACATTTTTTAAACTTAACATACAAAACAGCTAGGTACATAAAATTCTTTTGTATACAAATTAATAAAACGACCGGAAGGATGCCTTGTTCGCAACCAAGTTCCGGTAAAAGAAAAAAAATCTCTTGATTCTCAACTGGTTGTGAACAAAAAATAAACATTCTTTATTCACACCTGGTTGCGAATCGCAGTTGTGAAAACGGCCGGAAGGCCTTTTTCGGTGAACAAGGTCTCACAGTTATATACAAGTAAATTAAAAGCCATGTACAGAACCAGTTCCATATAGGTAAAAAAAAGCCTCGTAGGTAACCAGTTCCATACAAGTAATTTAAAAGCCTCGTACGGAACCAGTTCCGAAACTCCGGTTCTGTAGACGGCCGAAGGGGTCAAAGCAATAAATACTAGACAAAAAAAAAAGACTCCTAGGACGTTTTGACCCTTGAACATGTTGACTCTTTGGACACATTGACTCCATAGACATTGTGACCCTTGGACATATTGTCTTCATGGACATTTTGACACTTGGACTTAGTGCCCTGGAACGAATTTCTCTACTTTCGCTAAAGATTGACTGGTAGAGAATGCGTTATAGAATTAAGTCGCTTTTTGCACTGTAAGATTTGCTTATGTGTAATAAAGATTAAATGAAAAAAATATGACACTTGTATTCAACGGAAGGTGGATTCCCACTTTTTAAATTAACGTGTAGTTCTCTAATAGAAAGAGATAGAGGTCTGCCTGCTAGCTATTTCACTCGGCTCGCTTTTTTCGGCCACTACTTAATATTGTTTTACTTCTATATCTATGTTTTTTTCACTGCTTTGATACATATAGGATATATCTACGCCGTGAATAAATGCCATAGACAACGTTAAATTGGGGCTTCAAAGAGCTTGCCAACGATTTAAACCTTTTTTTAATGCTTGTGAAGTAGGAACTAAAAAGCACCTAAGGGCCTACGCTAGCTGACGCGGACCCGCCGCGTGCCATATAAAAAGTAGCCCTCCGCTCGCTGCCTGCCGCGCGGATTAGCATTTGTATGGACACGCGGCTGGCGCCCGCGTCAGCTAGCGTCGCTCGGCCTTAATGCTTTGAAAATTTGCGTTGCCTCATTGGTCGATTTTAATATTGCGGTATTCTGATTGGTTGATACTTTATACAAAGTTTTGTTTAATGATTCCACACTTTTGAACAGTATTCGTACCAAAATATGTGTCGTGATTGGTAGATTTCATAAGTTGAAGTGTTCTGGTTCGTCAATTTAAAACGTTTTGTAAATCAAAATTATGTATCCATATTTTCCCTAGAGGGTAGTGACCCTGCCTATGAAGCAGATGGTCCTGGGTTCGCTGGGTTTATTTGTCTGATGAGCACAGATATTTGTTCCTGAGTTATGGGTGTTTTCTATGTATTTAAGTATTTATATGTATCTATCTATTATATATATCGTCGTCTAGTACCTACAACACAAGCCTTACTAAGCTTACCGTAGGACTAGGTCGATTTGTGTCAGATTGTCCCGAAATATTTATTTATTTATTATTTATTTATTTCCCTAGAGGCTAAATGTACTACTTTAGTCCGCCTTGGCAAGCATAATATGACACACTTTTAAAGCATGAGAAGTGAATAATATTTTTAAAGCTAGAATGCTTTATATTCATAATTTGTACATATTGCCTGGCACACAAGCGTGCAGCTATCATCTTCGCCCTCCCCAAGATTGGTCAGAATGTGCAAGACATCGTAAACATCATGAAATTATTCAGTGATATGATAAAACTTGTTCTTTTATGTGTGTGTTGAATGAATACAATAAACAACAAATGTGTGTCTCGTTTTAATTTTCAGGCATAAGTCAACCGTTTAACATAAGTAGGTATAAGAAATCCATTTCAACAAAACTAAAATCAATTAAAACATTTTACTATGCCATAATAGGTACGTTTTAACTTCAGAAAATGTAATAATATGGAGATATTATTTCTAAACAATGGCCCACGGGTTTTTTAATTCTGTTTTAATAAGTCTATGGCACGATTTATTTATTCGTCTATTTAACATAACTCGCTGACTTTTTGGTATGTTTTCTGAAAATATTTATTAATTTGGTCTCTTTAGACAAAACATCTAGGTAGTAAAGCGGGAACTGTGGGCTTACTCCGGCCCAGATATCGGTTAAATCTGCTATGCCCTTCTACATTATTTGTGGTCCTAATAATTTCTTCACTACATTAACATACGTTCGAAAAACGTTCTTTCATCCATTGCTTATCAAAGTATTTGTTAAACTTTGTAACTTCGTCACCTGATGGAGTTATACTCATTATATACATATGACCGCAATGCGTAAAATCTTTCCGTAAACGAGCTAAACCAACACCTCAGGCCACGTGCCTCCTCTTCACTTTCGAGGTGAGGTTATTTTTAATTGTTTCGCTTTGCGATAAAGACATCGATTGTAATGGTAATAACATCCCTTGACTAAAATACTGGGATAAACTTTCTTGATTGCCCTCATCACTATTTCGCAGTCTACTGTAATTTTTTCTTGTTGCAATGTGTCAAAGATTGACTTAATCACAATCAGTTTAAATACTATCTCAGGTTTTAGTAGTTTTATATGGTAGTAAACATTAAATTAATGAATGAACACCCGAGCCTATTTCTTTGCAACCATGAATCGTGTTTAACTGTTTAAATATATTAGGGCTTACTTGGAACGTACCATCAGATAATATGTGCTTAAAAGTAGGAATTAATTCCCTCACGTTTTTATTGCAAAACATAATAATCCTCTTGCCGTCATTTTCATTATTGTAGTCGGCTAATAGGAAATTTTTAAATTTCTCAGGTATATTGGCTTCCTCACTGGACGTAAACCGAAGTTTTTTTACGCCTAGAACTCTTATTTCGTTCATTGTAAAGGCCCGTTTTGACCTCCTTGCGCAGTAGACACAGCCTCCCCTCCTTCTAGCATCTCGGGAAGCGCCCTCCCTTCAAGTAGGCCTCAAATAGGCCCTTCAGGCGGTCTCCGAGGCGCTTTAGGGCTAGGTAAAGCACCTTCCCAGGCACTCCGTCAGGGGCCTTCCGGCAGGCTCTTAGCCGATCTAGTGCCAGGTCGCACTCGGCCTCGGTTATTCCGGGCATCTCAAACGGAGGGCCCTCCTGCTCATTTCCGTCCGGGGCTGCCATGCGAAGGGGAAGGAACTCCTGATCCTCCGGCGGAAATAGGTCTTGACGATTTGGACAAGGAACTCCAGGTCCATGGTATCCGTGGAGGAGGTTCTCGTCATCTTGTTCCGTACCATCTTGTACGGTCGCCCCCACGAATTTCTGTCCAGCGTGTCCAGGAGTTCCTGCCATGCCTCATCCTTCTGTCGGGCTATGGGGATCTTGAGTTCCTCCCTCACATTTTTAAGGGCCTCGCGCAGCTCTGCCTCTTCCAGTGAGGTGTGCCTCCTCCTTCGACAGCGGGTGTAGGCCCGGCGGGCTCTGTTACTGACAGCGCGGAGGGCAGCAACCTCCTCCAACCACCAGTACACTTGGCGTTTGCCAGCTAGCCGCCTGGTTCGGAGCATAGCCGCATCGCACACCGCTGTCAAGATCCCTCTGAAAAGCCGCCTGCTCCATCCAGCTCCGCCAACAGTCCCAGGTGGAGCAGCACCCAGTGTTGGGGAGACCCTCATACAGATGTAGAGGTGAACGGAGAGGATACTTCCCCAAGGACTCTCCAATCGGAAACACTGCGGACTCCCCGTTCCAGCGCACGCACGTGTTTGCATGTCCCTGGTTCAGTATGCCCAGTCCCATCGTTACTACCCAGTCGTGGAGCTTGCTCCCCCTGGGATCTGTGGCGACACCACCCCACGCTTGGCTTTTGGCGTTAAGGTCGCCAATCACCATCACGTGCCTTACAGCAGACCTCCGAATGACGCCCTCTAAAGAGCCAAGTAAATTCTCGAACTCTCGTAGCGGCCGGTTGGGGGAGAAGTACACCCCAACTACCAGGATTTGCCCCCATTTGGCCGCCTTGCCCTCTCTCTACGCCAACCAGTGGCGCCAGGTTGCCTATCGCAGGTACCACTAAAGCCACAGTTCCGTCCACCGACCCGTACCAGTGCGGCCTCAGTGGGACAGCATACGGCTCCACCACTACTACCAGGTCAATGCGCCACTCTGCCATATGCTGCATGAGCAGGTATTGGGCTCTGACACAGTGGCTGGCATTGCACATTGGGGAGTCTCTGTCCACGCTGTCAAATCCCTTATAGAAATAATGGCGCCCGACTTGGCAGTTTTATTTAATAATAGTGTCGATTGTGGTGAGTTTCCTGATCTAATGAAATGTAGTAAAATAACTCCTTTATTTAAATCGGGTAGTACTTCTGACCCCACTAATTATAAGCCAATATCAGTACTACCTACTTTCAGCAAAATATAGAATATATCAGAAAAAATAGTTTTGAACCCATTAGTAAGACACTTTAATGCCAACAATTTAATGCATAACAAGCAATTTGGATTTACGCGGGGTCGCTCGACTACTGACGCTGGGGTTGTGCTGATCAAACATATCTTTGATGCCTGGGAAGAGTCATGGGATGCTTTAGGTATTTTTTGTGACCTTTCCAAGGCCTTTGATTGTGTCTGTCATGAAACATTGATCAGGAAACTGTACTACTATGGGGTCAAAGGATCGGCACTGGATTTACTTAAGTCTTACTTACTTACAAGGTAGAATACAAAAGGTTGACGTGAATGGACAGCGCTCGCCGCGGTCATTGGTGTCAATGGGTGTGCCACAGGGATCAATATTGGGACCGTTCCTCTTCCTTGTCTACATAAATGACTTGCCATAACTCACTGATACGCATCATGATATAGTATTGTTTGCAGATGACACCTCGCTTGTATTTAAAATCAAACGACAGCAACGAACTTACAATGATGTAAACAATGCTATTTCGAAAGTAGTTGATTGGTTCAATGTTAATAATTTGCTATTAAATGAAAATAAGACAAAGTGCATTAAATTCGTAACCAGTAATGTAAAGAATGAGCTAGCAAGTGTCATTGTGAAAGGCGAGGAATTGGAACTAGTTGATAGCACAGTTTTTCTTGGTATTACATTAGATTTAAAACTCCAATGGGGTCCCCACATTGGTTATCTTTCGAATAGACTGAGTTCTGCAGCTTTTGCCGTAAGCAAGATCCGTCAGTTAACAGACGTAAAAATAGCTCGTTTAGTATATTTCAGTTATTTCCATAGTATTATGTCCTATGGTATTTTGCTATGGGGCAGTGCTTCAGAGATCGATACAATTTTTATTCTGCAGAAGAGGGCTATTCGAGAGATTTATAAGATGAAGTATAGAGCCTCACTTAGAGATAAGTTTAAGGATATTAATATAATGACAGTGCATTGCCAGTATATATATGAGAATATTGTGTATGTACATAAAAATGTTGTTAATTTTAGAAAGAATTGTGATATTCACAATATAAATACTAGAAATAAGCATAAACTCGCCGTACCCTTCACCCGGCTCCATAAAATTAAAAAATCATTTATGGGTAATTGTGTAAGGTTTTATAATAAGCTACCAATGAAAATAACTGAATTGTCACTTAATAAATTCAAGAATTATGTTAAGAAACAACTTATTTCTAAAGCTTATTATAGCACACATGACTACATGAATGATAATACACCGTGGGAACAAAATTGAATTATAATGACTGTCCTTATGTGTAACTTTTGACATTTAGATTTTATTCTAGACAGTTCTAGACTAGTATTCATATACAAGATGTTTAATGTTTAAAATATTTTTTATTTTATTTATGATACTATTGTGACATTATTATTGATATATATAAATATTATATTGTAATAATTTTACCAATGAATTACTCTGTATTCATTAATTAATGAATTCGATTAAGATTATATTTGTATTTGACTATTCGAAAGTGCTTGTTGCTAGGCCTACTTGAATAAAAAATTGAAAATTGAATTGAATTGAATTGCACTGCAGTTGATGTTGCGGCCTTAGCTTTCCACTTCATTCATCCCTTAAATTATAGGTCGAACCCACATAATAATACGATGAGTATTTTGAAAAAGTAATAAACTTTGATAGATGTTCATAAGCGTGAAATTAGTGAACGCTGGCGTCACATAATATTTACTTTTAATCGTAAAATATTATCTGTGTTATCCTATTTTATATTACGTGTGTTCTTTTTGCTTTAAAGCCGTTTAGCCATCAGTTTGGGGTTTCTATTCTAGTATCTATAGATATTAAAACAGTCATTGATACGAAACGCCAATTTGTTATGTTTTTTAATATAATCGAATCGAGGGAGTTCATTCGCTTGTCTATGGTTTAAAAAAATATTTGACTGCCTTCCAAGCTGTCATTTGTTTTGTTCGTTGACTTTTTAATGTTTCAAGTAACACTAGTAATACTGCAGGTCATTTCCCTACGGTTCCTGAACCCATCTTAAAACATTTATGATATGTGTGTAGATAAAGTTGTGTATGTAACTATACATAATTAGGCATTACAACAATCGTGTGATATTATTATGAAAACCCACACTCTTGTTGTAATGCCCTTCATTATGCACAGATACATAAACTACTATTATATATGACTGTAATTTTATTACAAATATTCTTGTAATGTGCAATAATTTTTGGTATAGCTTTTGCCGACTCTACTGTTTTGTAAAATCACCAACTAGTCATTGAGCATTCTAGGAGTTACCAAAGGTACTTTCTGGCTCCAGCATCAAATCATAATATTGCAATGTCCCTGAACTTACATAAGTGTGCTTTTAATTACTGACTTGGACGTGCTTGATGTTGTGCTGTAGGGTATAGAATATTTTTTTCATCCTCTGTGGTCCCTATTGGTGGCAAATCTCAGCCTTGGTTTGGTCGATCTTGCAAAATAGCGTCTCGCTGTAAGCAATAAAGTTACAATAAAAAAAAACCGGCCAAGAGCGTGTCGGGCCACACTCAGGGTTCCGCAGTTTTCCGTCCACAGTAAGTGTTCCCACTTAAAGAGTTAAAAAAATAGGCCATTTGTTACATTGAGTTGACATATTAAGTACAGAACCTTAAAAACGGGCCCACAATGGACGGTGACAACTAAAGAAAGAGTTATAGATTCCAACTATACAAGGAAAATTCGAAAAAATGTCTATTTCAATCCCACCGCGAGTAGTGGGAAAGGGTTGTAACATGGAGTGATAACCAGACAGCGTCATTTCAAGTCAGTCAGTTTCAACTTAATGTATTTGCATGTATATCAGAATCTTAAAACCGCCATGTAAGGTATGAGCGTTCCACCTATAGCGACATCTATCGTAAAAATAAGTAAACTATTAAAGTAGGTACAGATGTAGTGAATAATCCTTTCCTATCGTTTTTTCTCGGAAATGTTAATATTTGTCTTACTATTTCACTCACGCTCAGTATCTATCATTCCCATCAAGACAACGCAGCGTACGGTCGTATTGCGGGATGAAGTATCGATACAGAGTTTTTATACCAGAATATTACATTGTTAATAGTTCCAACTTCGTGGAAGTCCGCCCTAGTGCATACGATCCCCAAAAAATTGCTTTTACCTCGGTGTTCTCTAAAGTAATAGAGTCCATTATAAATCGTCTAATCCTTGAGGACCACCAGCTGCTTAGTAATCGTCAATACAGTTTCCGTAGAGGCCGCATAGCTGGTGACCTCCTGGTTTACCTAACGCACCGTTGGGCGCAGGCGATAGAGACAAGGGATGAGGCATTGGTCGCTAGTTTGGATATAGTGACGGCCTTCGATTATGTATAAAGTAATAGAATTTGTTATAAAATGATCCTATTCAATGTAATAATGACTAATAAGAAGGTAATATTTCCAATAAGTAATTATATTATCAAGTTTGGCTGTATAAGTTATTGCCGTTGCTTAGCTGCGCATATTAAAGTAAAAAAAAAACTTCGTAGGTTTATTCCTTTTTGTTACTGTAATATAGAACCTAGACACTTAAAAATTTGAACCGCATAATATAAATATTTGATATTGTCTTCGGTTGCTGCGATAATTACTCATGAAATAAAACAACTAAAACGGATTAAATCGCGTATACTAATTTAAACTTCATCCCGACATTTCGAACCCTTTAACAGCGTTCGTGGTCATCGGGTGGACTCCACCGACGTAGACGTGGTCAGTCCACCCGATGACCACGAACGCTTTTAAGGGGTTCGAAACGTGGGGATGAAGTTTAAATTAGTATACGCGATTTAATCCGTTTTAGTCTAGAAAACTATGCCTGAAAACAAACTGAGTATTTAGTGCCGTTGTGCTTGAGCACTAACAATAAAAATAAGTAATGATTTAAGATGGATATTAATACTGAGAGAATATTTACAATGAATAATTACAATGAATAATTACAATGGAATTTAGGATTTACAATTGTGCAGCTCGTGATAGGAAAATTCTGAAGTGACTGACAGTGACGTGACGTCTCTAGTGTTGTGGGCAGCTCGTAGTGTTGCGCCACAGGACCCCCCTGGGAGAATCAGAGTCCTGCCTGAAAATGAGAGAGAAAAGTTACTTTCCGGCCAGATCGAGTGGTTCTAACCGGGACTACAGCTTGAGCGGGTTTAGACGCTGCTGTTGGTGAGGCTGTGTCGCTCTGCACGTAGTCCCGGTTAGAATTTATGTTATTGAAGTTATGAAGTTATGTTTAGTTAACTCTTTGGTTAATGTTATAGAAAAAATAAAATGTCAGTCATTAAAGTCATGTCATAATACAAATATGTTTTCTTATAACAAATTAAGTAAATTCATATAATTAATCGAACAAGTGTAACAATTACTTATAGGTAAACACAGAGTGCACAATAATAATGTTGTGATAAGGATGTTAAAAAATAGTTTAAAGTTTAAGTTCACAACGAATCAATATGGCGATTTTACCACTATTGTACTTGTGGCGCAACACTACGAGCTGCCCACAACACTAGAGACGTCACGTCATTGTCAGTCACTTCAGAATTTTCCTATCACGTCGGGGTCACCAATTTAGTGCCGTTGTGCTTGAGCACTAACAATAAAAATAAGTAATGATTTAAGATGGATATTTATACTGAGAGAATATTTACAATGAATAATTACAATGGAATTTAGGATTTACAATTGTGCAGCTCGTGATAGGAAAATTCTGAAGTGACTGACAGTGACGTGACGTCTCTAGTATTGTGGGCAGCTCGTAGTGTTGCGCCACAAGTACAATAGTGGTAAAATCGCCATATTGATTCGTTGTGAACTTAAACTTTAAACTATTTTTTAACATCCTTATCACAACATTATTATTGTGCACTCTGTGTTTACCTATAAGTAATTACACTTGTTCGATTAATTATGTGAATTTACTTAATTTGTTACAAGAAAACATATTTGTATTATGACATGACTTTAATGACTGACATTTTATTTTTTCTATAACATTAACCAAAGAGTTAACTAAACATAACTTCATAAAGGCTAAACATACCGCCCACCAAAATACATATTTTATATTTGGGAAATAGTGCTTGAACTAAGTTGAACAAAGAAAATAATTAACAGAATTACAGTACAATATTACCTTAACAACAAAAGATAACATAACACGGACACCACATCCTAACTTAAATGTTTTGAATTGTTCTTCTAACACACAAAATAACAATTAATGGCAGTAACAAAATAATAACTAACTCACTGATATTGCAAAGTTAACCGCCCACCATAACTCTTTAGGCAGGGTCACTAGGCAAGAGAATTAATTTTGACAACGGCCTTCTAATGAGATTATCACCTTTACACTGAAGAGTAACAACTCGAATTAAATTATCTGCGCCGGGATGTAGATGCTTAATTTTACCCAAGAGCCATTTAGCTGGAGGTATATCATCTTCCTTTACAATAACAATATCCCCAACACTTGGAGAATCAATAGTTTGTTGCCACTTGTGCCGCTGTTGCAGTGTGTTAAGATACTCCACCTTCCATCTTCGCCAGAAATCTTGCATCCTATTCTGTATGAACTGCCATCTAGTCAGCAAATTCACACTTTTATCGTCGTAGTTCGTCTCTGGGACGCTGATTATGGGCTCACCAATTAGAAAGTGTCCCGGTGTTAATGGATTCAATGTTGCCAACGTTTCGTCCATTTTACATATAGGTCTAGAATTTAAACACTCTTCAATTTGAGCCAGTAATGTCGATATCTCTTCATATGTCAATTTTGTATTAATACAAACTCGGTTGAGATGTTTCTTCATCGATCGCACACCAGCCTCCCACAAGCCGCCAAAGTTTAGTGCTTTTGGTGGAATGAAATGCCAAGTAGTCCCATCGTTAGCTAATAACTCTGCTATTTCACTTGCTATATTAATCTTTCCCTTGGCAAACATGTCTTTCAATTCTTTAGCAGCTCCTATAAAATTTGTATCGTTATCACTCCACAGGTTAGCGCAATGAGCTCTTCTGGCAACAAATCTTCTAAATGCTGCAATAAATCCTTGTGATGTAAGGTCTGTGACAGCTTCTAAATGAATTGCTCGCGTAGACATACAAACAAACAAGTAGATATATCCCTTCATAGTCTTATAGCCTCTCCCTTTGGAAGTCTTCAACTGTATTGGTCCGGCATAATCGTCACCACTATTCATGAAGGGGCGATGAGATGTAACCCTAGAAGCTGGGAGTTGACCCATTAATTGTTGATGGGGCCTTATCTATTATACAAATCTTGCAATTTCTTGTAACCTTTCTGACAGCTGATTTCAGACTTATGATCCAGTACTTAGTCCGAAGATATGTCATCATTTGCTGAATGTCACCATGCAATGTCCTTGTATGAGCTTCATTTACTAATAATCTGGTAATATGTTGATTACTAGGAATTCAATAATAAGAGGATGTTTTTCATCTTCTGATATTTGGGCATTATTTAGGCGTCCACCAACTCGTAACAAGCCGTTTTCGTCTAAATAAGGCCCGAGGCTTATCAATGAGCTCCTTTTCTTTATTCGGCCGTTATCTTTTAAATCTTCAATTTCTTCTCCCAAAGAGTGTTGTTATCTAATACTGCATGGAATGTTCTCTTTGATTCAAGTTCAGTGTCAGGTATTCTTGTTCTTTCAAAGTGTACTTTCTGGTCTTTCAGTCATTGAGGTCCCGTCCACCACATGTCACTGCTGGGTTGTCTGCTGACTGAACATGTCTCCAGTTGTTATTATCGATATGTTGAATAATGTCGGATACTCGATTACCGACAAATAATTGCCATCGACTTGAAAGCTCGTTACTCTGCGTGATCTGGAAGAAGTTGTATTTGTGTCACCTGTCACAATCCAACCTAGCCGTGTATATTGTGCTACTAAAAATCCCGGGCCTTTAACAAGCCCTGATTCGATAATTTGTCCATAAACGTCTGCTCCGAGAAGTATATCTACTTTACCAGGAATTTTAAAGTTTGGATCAGCTAACTTTGCATCATCAAGTTGAGGCCATGGTTTACAATTGATTTGCCTAGCGGGTAAACTGCGAGTTATAGATTTTAATACATATGCGTTTACCTTGATTGTGTAATCGGGATCATACCTCGATGAGATCTGAAGTTCGGGATTACCACGTTAGTGCGACACCGAATGTGCGATATTCGATAGTGCGATATCTCTTTTGTACAACACTAGAAATCAGCGACGTAATATTGTGCGACGTACAACTGTTCGACATTACAATTGTACGCCAGTATCATTTTGCGAATTTAAACAATGCGACGTATTACTGTTCGACATTACATCTGTACGTCAGTATGTATCTTCGAATCGAAATTGTGCGGCGTATACATTACGACAATACTGAGGTTCGATAGCTCCTTATGTACATAATTAAATTGTGCGACGTCGTGTTAGGTAAGTAAAGTAGTTAAGTACTGTACGATAATACTAGAGTTCTACTGTTTAATTTCACGGTTTTGACCATGTTTGACTAAGCAATTGAATATTTCGAATTGAAAGACTTCTATTAGGTGGTAGCGTATTTTAATGTTTAAACATAATGGCATAATGGCATCCTTAATACCTAACAAAAAACTTATTAAATACCGTAAGATGGGGCTATTTGGGAGCTGCGAGGCTATTGGAACTAGGTAATTATACGTCTTAAATGTCGATATCTTGTTTCACAGCACAGATAGAAACGTAGACCTTCGTCTAGCTACCCTAAATCTAATGCAAAATGGTTTTTTTGGCGGTGAGAGGCCGAGTAGAATTAGCTTATTCCAAATAGCCCCGCTGATCCCAAATAGCCACATCTTACTGTAGATAAAACAACAATCCACTTTTATAACGTAACGCTAAAATATACTAACAACATAATTGTTGTTGTGTGTTAGTTAATACTTAAAAACGAGTAATGTATGCTAGCCCGAGCAAATAAGCATATAAATGCATTTCGTTTTTTTTTGACATTTGGCATTGCAACTGTGCCTCATAACTTGTTTTATTTCTAGATTTCGAGGCATCACTAATTCCTGCCAGTTGGCGTTGTAGAGTTTTGTCTGTATTTGATTGTTCTTTTATAAGTTCGTCAATCGTTTTGAATATATTATGTTTTTTTCGACTTAACAAAGCATTCCAACGTCTATGCCATGCTTCTACAGCGTTTTGTGTTCGCGGGACGGCATCTCGAAATGTATGCCACACAGACCACATTTCAGGCGGAAAATTACTTCCCCTAATATAGTGCTTGTAAAACCACCCTGTGACAGCGATTGACTCATCGGGCAGGATTGATCTTGCAATCTTGTCGAAGGCACTGGGAATTTCATCGGGGGGAAGAAACGGTAGAGCTAGAAGGTGCCTCATTCTAACCGCGAAATCGATGTCTTCGGTATACTTTTGCACCAATCCTGCTTTCTGTATTATTTACACTTCCATATATTTTGGCACAAATGAAAATAGCATCCTTTGTGTTGGCTTTCCGGGAATATCTTTTTAATAACATTGATAGCGGCTATCTCGAAGTCCGTGATGATAAAGGATGGAGAAAAGTTAATTTTAATTTTGAGTTTTTTTCCAATTTGTTTTGTTTTACGGATAATTAACTCAAGAAAAAAATTGTAGCATGTTTCCGTTTTATGTGACAGGAGTCCAAAAACCAGAGGAACAATAATCTCTCCAACACAACCGTGAATAGAGTATAACTGCCGGAATGGCTTAGGGCAGCATTTAAATGTACCATCCATAATTACGAATGCACATTCACTTAATAATATTACATTTTCTTCTGTGGTAAAAAGTAATACTTTTTCACCGTTGTAATAAAAATCAGCCATCAAAAATTGCTTATTGTTAACTTTGCACTTATCTTCATACACTACCACTTCATCTATGGACTTGGGAATTTTGGGCTGGTCATTGGTCCTGATTCTGTGTATCATCTGTTTCATGGCTTGCTTGCTAGAAAGAAATGGGCCACTGGTTGGAGGCAGATAGCTTGAGCACGCCTGTATGATTTGTGCGGGTGCTTCCAACGAACTTTTAGCTCTGCATTTGACGGACTCATTTAGTTTCATTTTTATGAGGTGTCCTGGATCAGTTGCGTGATTATGTTCTCTAGGGTTTTAGTATCTATAACGTGTCTTTTATCTTGCATTTTTGTTTTAATTGCACTCGAACATTTGTAAGCGTTTTTCTTTAAGCAACTCCAGTAATAGGCATCTTCTCTTTTTTTATTTAAGGAATATAAATATCCGTCCAAGAATATAAGGTCCTTTCCACGCTGCGATTTAATTATTTTTGCAAATCTCGTTTGTAGGGACATTTTTAACAAACAGACAAGGTATACAATTTATTTTTTTGACACTCCATGACATCTGATTGCTCTTTGAAAAATATTTTAAATACACCATAAAGCAGTAAGTATAAATACTTATTACTCGTAAAATATGTTGCAATAATAACTAGTGATAACGTAAAGAGTTTTAAGTATACCGCACTTAACTACGAGCCAGCAAGTACATACTCTGTGGATCTTGATAAACTAGATAAATATATTGTTTACTATTATATTATCTATTAACGGCGGATAGAGAGCACTCAAAGTATAAATTAATTATAGGTAATTAATAAATTATTATTCTGAGGTAAATAAGAATAAATTACAACATTATCCCCCTAATGAGCAAAATCATTGGGTACAACATAATTTATATTTAATTTTTAAAAAAGTTTATTGGGTCAAAAAGATCAACCTAGTCCCAAACCATGTATCAAATATAGTAAATTCCGTTGCCAAAATTTTAACCCGAAACGATAATAAACGACAGATGATGATGAATTCATGACGCCTGGATTAGGTAAAAATCAGTAGGCTGGTAGAATACAGGATGTCGGTGACAAAAAAAGGAAAACTTTATATAAACTTCTTGGGACATTTTGGGAAATGTGGATAATCTTGTTCAGCATAATTTGATTTACCTACCACTTTTACCAGCCTACCAATTTTCACCTGAATCGAAGACGTAATCTAAATATACAAAAAAACTGAGAACTATTTTCACGCGACATGTCTTACAGTCGGACATCGCCTATCTATCTATATTTCATACAAACAATGGTTCGCACAACTGTGCATATCGCACAGGCGTGCGTCGCCTAAATATATTTCATACAAACAATAGTTCGCACAACTGTGCATATCGCACAGGCGTACGTCGCCTAAATATATTTCATACAAACAATAGTTCGCACAATTGTGCATATCGCACAGGCGTACGTCGCCTAAATATATTTCATACAAACAATAGTTCGCACAATTGTGCATATCGCACAGGCGTACGTCGCCTAAATTTAATTCGCATAAAGAGTAGTCCGCACAAATAAAGTGTCGCACAATCGTTTTTCGCAAATCACACTTCGCACGAACAGTACTTCGCACGAGCGCGTGTCGCACATTCGTAGCAATCCCCTGAAGTTCCACCTTGCTTTTTATTTTTTATTTTCTTCGATTCCTGACACTAAATAATACCGGGTAAATACATAGATCTGCCTGTTGGTATAAACTCGATCGTATCTCGGGAACGGATTCAGAAACCGTGGTAGCACCTATATGGACATTTGATCAGGGCACTTAAGTCTATAACATAACAAAATTTCACGCAAATTGACTGAAACCACATTTTCGTAACAACTTTTTCGGGGTCCTTTTGATAGAAATGCCGTGATACTGGCCTCGAAATGCGTATTTTATTTTTCGATAAGCATATATGTCATCAGATGTCAAAATAGCCTATGTATAAATAAGAATAGTATATGCTGCTTATCAAGATGTCTATGCAAGTAAGATTTGCAAAATTAATTAACTCACAACGTGGGAAGGATTTGGTTTTTTTAGACGGCTACTTATATTCATTTAATAAAAAAAGAGAAGACGTGCACTACTGGTCTTGTTTGCAGAAAAACAATTACAAATGTCCGAGTGCACTGAAGACAAAATTACACGACGAAAGATATTTGATAGAGAATTTAAATTCAAGACCTCATAATCAAGCAACCGATCCAGGGAACCTGCTAAAAATGAAGCTTAGTAACTCGATCAGACGCAGGGCAGAAGGTTCATTGGAAACACCTGTACAGATCATACAAGCATGCACGAGCACACTTTAAAGAATCAGTGGTATGTTCATTCAGAGCAAGGAAGCCATGAGACTCTTAATACGTAGAACGTGAACTAAGAATCAGCCTAAAATTCCACAGTCTGTAAACGAAGTCATAATTACTGAAGATATGTGCAAAATTAATGATAGACCTTTTTTGATGGCAGATTTTGATGCGAACGGTGAACGAGTCATACTTTTTTTAACAGAAGAAAATATAATGTTGTTGACTCGCTCTCCTTTCGTGATAATGGACGGAACATTTCAGTGCTGTCCTAAACCATTTCGACAAATATACTCGATCCATGGCCAAGTAGGCAGCACTATAGTCCCATTAATGTTTGGGCTAATGTCTCATTAGACTGAAAGATCGTATTACTATCTGCTTGAACTGGTTTGCCGAATTGCGATGAAACATGGAGTAATTATTTCTCCACCGCTAGTAATCACAGACTTTGAAATAGCAGCCATAAATGCTGTCAAAAGGGTGCTGACAGACAGCCAACATAAAGGCTGCTACTTTCAATTAAGTCATAGCATATGGAGACACGTGCAATCAGCTGGATTAGTAAAAAAATACACAGAGGATATAGATTTCGCTGTTCGCATTAGACATCTTCTGGAGTTAGCTTTCCTCCCGGCTGAAGAAATACCCAGGGCGTTTCAAATCGTTCTAAGGTCGATAATCCCGGATGAAGCACAAATCATCACTAAGTGGTTCAACACGTACTACCTCCACGGAAAATTTTCGCCAAAAATGTGGTCAGTTTGGCATACATTTGAATCCAACGTATCTAGAGCTCAGAATGCATTAGAAGCGTGGCATAGGCGGTGGAATGCTTTACTCAGCCGGAGGAAACAAAATATATATAAAACTGTTCAAGAACTGATAAAAGAGCAAAAAAATACGGATAAAGCCCTGCAACGTCAGCTGATACAAAATATTGAGCCTCCTAAATTCAGTAAATATGAATCAATAATTATGCAAAAAATGTCTAAAAAAAACGAGACGGATATGTATACATATTTATATGTATCCGTCGTTATTTCGTTTATTTTTTAATGTAGTTATATATAACAAGGAAATAAGATACCTAGTCGTTGTACAATTGATTCTTAATATGTTTTGTTGTTAAGGATACAATGTGCAATTTTAAGTTTCATTAGTGTAAATATAAATTTTCAGATTTTTACGAGTATTGCATTTTTATTTTTGGTGTCATTCATATACCTACAGGTTGTATAGTCGAATAGAAGTACATCGCATACCAGCACTTCGCTGATCCATACTGTCGGAAATTTGTATTTTCGGACACAAATACATCGCACAATTGCTTTGTCGATCAATAGAAATGTCGCACTAGCGTACATCGCACATTTTAATGTCGGAGATATGTAAATTGCCGTACAATTGTCTCGTCGAACAGTTATACATCGCTCATTATTACGTCGAAGTATTATATGGTCGAATAAATGGTATGTCGATGAATCGTACATCGACCATTCGGTGTCGAACAAATGTTATAATTATAAACACAAAAAATCACACCGATTAAAAAATTGTGATTTGTCACACTTTGCTGCGACGGCTCGCGACGCGATTGTCGCAAAAGTAAATTGCAGCATACAGACTTCGTATAGACCTGCGCGCACTGCCATAATAAAATCGCTGCGGCGGCGCTCAGGCGGCGTTCCGCTCTTCAAGCGTCCAACAATTTTCAGTAATTTGTCGAATGTTTTATTGAATCTTCATTCTATAGTAGCCAAAAAATTCTTGGGATATAGTCTCATTGTGGTGAATGTCATATACCTTGAAACAAAATCTCATTTTAATTTTGTTGAATAAAACCTAAGTTCTGGGTTATTTCACCAGAATATATTCAACAAAATATGGATAAATATTTACGGCCCGAGCGGTTTGACGCGGATCCGTCATCAAATATCGACAACGCTTGGGTTCACTGGAAGAAGACATTCGAAATCTTCCTCGCCTCGGTACAAACAACCGACAAAAATCCTTGAACCGAAGAATTGAAATACGAACTCTTGGTCAACCACCTTTCTGCAGGTGTATACAGCTACATACGAGACGAGAATAAATACAAAGAGGCGATTCTTAAGCTAGAATCACTCTTCGTAAAGTCGACGAATGAAGTTTATGCACGTTTTAAGCTAATTAAAAGGCATCACCAACCAGGCGAAACCATCGACAAGTATGTTCAAGAACTGAAACTCCTGGCAAAAGAATATGCGTTTAAGTCCGTGTCTGCAGAAGCAAACGAAAGGGAATAGCAGGCTTGATCTCCGCCAACATCCGACAAAGACTTTTGTAAAACGTCTCTCTTAGCCTAGACTGTTTATAGTATTCAAAGAAAACTCATTTTTATATTAAGACATCTTTTATTTGAATGACCACCAACCTAAAATGACAATTGACCATAAACTCAAACACGTAACATTCCTCTCATTATTAAATAAAATAATTAAGATTCAATTAACCTTGCTGGGGGTTTTACAACTCATCCTGATCTAGTCTTATACAGATCATGGTTTTCAACTTGCCCAGAATTGTCAACTACTATATTATCGCCATTTTCCTCTGCACTTTTAAATGACTTCAAGGAATCACTATCCTCACTATCATCACTATCATAGTTTACATTATAAGATTTAGGAATAACAGTTGTCTTAGTATTACTGTTTCTTAAAAGGTTATTATTATTTATATTTAAATGCTGCCTGTTCCTTCTATATTGTCGGCCATGCTCGTCCTCGACAATGTACGAACGAGGGAAATTGGCCTTATTGACAATAATTCCTTTTTGCCAACGTTCATCTGTCATTTTCTTCTTGAACATTATTGCCTGGCCCACCTTGAAGTTCACTTAGCGGTTTAGCTGCTTTGTTGTAATGATGTTCTGCCTTATGCTGTAATTGTCTATCTAACATAAAGTTTCTAGTATAAATTTTGGGCCTTAAGTATTTAGCTGATACCGGACAACGGTCATTAAGATTTCGATTGAATAAAAGGTTAGCTGGGGAAGGGCTATTTTCCTTCGAGCTATTTCTGAAGTTTAGTAGGGCTATATAAGGATCTGTATTATCTTCTTAACATTTTTTAAAATGTGATTTAACAATTTTTACGCAAGATTCTGCAAGTCCATTTGATTTTGGGTAATCAGGAGACGAAGTGGTATGTTTAAAACCATATGCAAGTGCAAATTCTTTAAACTCATTACAAGAATACTGTGGTCCATTGTCGCTTATAATTTCTAAGGGACAACCATGTCTGGCTATAACGGATTTAATATTATTAATAACGGTTCTTGAAGACAAGTCATTTAACTTAACTACTTCAAAGAATTATATCTGCTATAATAGTCAATAATGATTAGATAGTAATGTTTGTTGAATTCAAAAAGATCAGTGCCTAATTTTAGCCACGGAAGTTTGGGTATATCGTGGAAATGGATTGGCTCTTTAGTATTGTTTTTCCTGAATAAAGCACATATCGGACAATTTATACATAGTTCTTTTATCTGACTCGTCATTCCAGGCCAAAAAATAACATTTTTAGCTCTTCTTAGGCATGTATTTAGTCCTAAGTGACCTTCCTGAATGATTTCGAATATCATTTTTTGTAATGCAATTGGTATAACAATAAGATTATTTCTTAAAACTATTTGGTCTACTAAAGACAATTAATTGCGAAATTTCCAGAATTGTTTCACTAAATCATTTATATTGTCTTTAGAGTTAGGCCAACCATTACGAATATAATATTTCAAACAAGATAGAGAAGTATCTTCATTAGTTTTCATGGCAATAAGTTGTCGTTTGTTACTTGAAATAGGTAAAGAATCTAACGCGAGTTCAACATGACAGACAATTTCCTTATTAAATTCTTCATCAAATCGGTTAGTTTCATCATTATTATCATGTAAGAAAGAACGGCTAAGAAAATCTGATACATACATTTGTTTTCCAGGCACATATTTAACACGAATGTCATAACCTTGTATTTTAAGCATCATTCTTTGTAATCTAACAGGAACTAAGGATAGTGGTTTTTTGAATAAAATTTCCAAAGCCGAATGATCTGTCTCTACTAGAACATGTTTACCTAATATGTACTTATGAAACTTAATACAACCAAACACAAGAGCAAGCATTTCACGTTCAACTTGAGCATAACCTTTCTGACATTCAGTGAGCGCCTTTGACGCATTTGCTACAGGTTGTCTGTCTTGTAACAGGCAAGCGCCTACACCCTCCGAACTACAATCTACGGACACAACTATATCCTTATTGCTGTCAAATAACTTGAGCGTTGGAGCGTTCGTTAATAACTCCTTAATCTTATTGAAAGCACTTTGATGAGAAGGAAGCCATGTGAACAATATATCTTATTTACGAAGTTCACGTAAGGGACTTGTAATGGTTGAATAGTTATAAATAAATTTTGACAAGTAATTTGTCATACCAAGAAATCGTTCAAGTTCTTTTTTATCATTAATGCATTTTAATTCAGTAATGACCATAACTTTCATTGGATCAGGTTTTATTCCTTTATCACTCAAAATCATACCAAGAAAGGAAACTTCTTTACGCAAAATTTGAGACTTCTCTCTGTTAAACCTAACATTGCATTCTTGAGCTCTTTTTAATACATTTAATAAAGCATTATTATGTTCCTCAATAGTATCGGCATAAATTATCAAATCATCAACGTAAAATTGTAGATTCTCTATATCACTAAATGTTTCCTCCATGCGTTCTTGAAAAGCTTCTGTTGATACAGAAAGTCCAAATGGTAACCGTTTATATAAGTAATTACCAAATGGAGTAGAAAAAGTGCATAATATTGAACTTTCTAGATCAAGCTTCACTGTCCAAAACCCACTGCTACAATCGAGTTTCGTAAAATATTTAGAACCTGCCAATTTGTCTAGTACGTCATCAACAGTAGGCAATTGTACCAAATTTCAGCTCTCTAGTGCTAACGGTCACTGAGATTATCAGCGGACGGACGGACGAACGGACGGACGGACGGACAGACATGGCGAAACTATAAGGGTTCCTAGTTGACTACGGAACCCTAAAAAAGCCTTTGACATATAGTTGACCTGTTAAAGGATGAGTCATTGGACTCATCCTTTAACAACGCAATGAATTTTTTGCGATATTTTACAGCGCAATTCTAATATCGTGTAGCATAAACTTAAATCGTGGTGCGCGCTTGGCCTTAGATTATGCTACCTGATTAGGTCCCCCTTAATTCATATTTAGTATAAAAGTCCTGGGTTCAAATCCCAGTCAGGGCATTTATTTGTGATGAGCACAGATATCTGTTCCTGAGTCATGAGCGTTTTCTATGTATTTAAGTATTTATATGTATCTATCTATTATATATATCGTCGTCTAGTACCTACAACACAAGCCTTACTGAGCTTACCGTAGGACTAGGTCAATTTGTGTAAGATTGTCCCGAAATATTTATTTTATTATTTATTTATTTACTTATAGTACTAAATATGGAACATTTGTCTAAACACCTTAAGTATATGCACAATACAGATGGATATAAAACGTTATTAGTGTTTTTTTCGTTTTTTTTTTTTTGTATTTTTCCTACTTAAAAATTATTTTATAAGTGTTTTACAACTATCTGTTTATTCGGAAAATTCGCGTTATGGTATTCGGATAATTATTTATGAATATAATTTCGGCGGATATTCGGATAATTGAACATTCGAATCATTCAGATTGCAAACCCTAATCTTGACCTTGTAGTTAAAAGTGAAGAACTAAAATGAGAAGGCAAAACTTGAACTTTGACTCCAACATAATTACATCTACCCAGCTTGCTAGTTGTCGTTTGCGTGGGATAGCAATTACATGCCAACCTGTATTCGCGGCGGTTATTAAGCTTGTGGCTACCATTAATTAAGCCAATAGTGTGCCTACGCTCGTATTGAAAATGCACACGCATATACGATGACAGTGTTGGTCAAGTATTTTAGTATTCCCGAATAACGACTTCGTTTAAGTCAAGCTTCTGACGAATGATTATTCTTTGTAACTTCACGGGTTTGTTTGTTATCTACCGTAATTAGTCAGGCATACCTAACTATACTGACAGTGGAAATTTCAAATGTCGTAAGTCGCATATAAAAGTATGTCCCTTACGACATTTGAAATTTCCACCGTCGATACAGTCTCTTATCTATTATTTGTTGACATTATTTAAGGAAGTGACAATATGACATCAGTTTTAAATACAGCGTATGTAAAAAGCAAAGTATAAAATTTTGATTAGCCAGTTAAATACAACAATTAAATATATTAAACTTTCCTTGATTCAATTAAATTTGCGATATTAGTAACGTACTAAAATAGTAGTTCATGTATTTGTGCATAATTAAGGGCATTACAACAAGAGTGTGGGTTTTGCACATATCATATCATAATTTATGTACACACATATCATAAGCATTTTAAGATGGGTTCAGGAACCGTAGGGAAATGACCTGCATTATTACTCTACTTGTAAACATTGAAAAGTCAACGAACAAAACAAATGACAGCTCGGAATGGTGGCGTTTCGTATTTCGTATCTCAGTCAAATATTTTTTTAAACCATAGACAAGTGAATGAAGTCCCTATACTAGAAGAAGAAGAAGAAGAAGTCACTCGAGTTCAAATGTCGTTCGAGTTATATTAAAAAAACATAACGAATTGGTGTTTCGTATCAATGACTTTTTAACATATATAGCATATAACTCATAACCTACTGTTGGCCGTGGGGTGACCGGCCTTAGAATTGTCCCCCACCATATCCACCCGTGGTTGCAGTAAGAGCCTGCTAAGGGAATACAGATGGGCAGCAGCGTCTCCTAAAATAAAAATAATGAAATAACGGGCGCGCCAACCCCTGCCAAGCGTGGCGCGTATGGTAACCCAAAGGTGGAAATTCAAAAGAAGCCATGGCCCCGAGGTTCCGGCGACCCCCGGTGCTCTGGCTATTGCGGTAGCGGTCAGAGCATTCGCGGGGTCAGGGGTGCTAAGAATCTCCGGAAGAGATCCGGCTACCCACCCCGACGACGACTGGCCCTGGTAACACACAACATACGCACTATGAGGAAATTGTAGGGTTATGTGAAGTCCGTAGAGAGGGGGAGGACACCATAACCCTGAAGTCTGGTAACTTGCTCTACCACCAGGGGGGCGACCAACAGTCCCAAGGTGCTGTCGGGTTTTTCGTTCACAAGTGACGTTATTCTAGATAAGCAACGAAATAAGATCCCAGAGAGTTAGTAAACCTTGGGTTAGTTCACTGACTTAAGCCCCAATTTTTTATTGCATTATTAATGATAGCGAATGGAGTGGACTGTATAAATATAAATGGGAATTTGATGGAAACACTGAGTAAACCGAAACTATTTTAATAAACACAAAATATAACTGCAAAGACAAGTTGTTATTATGACTCACAAAGGCAGACTGCCATGTCGTGGTAATGTCATATAAAATATAAATAATTTAAATAAAGAACATTTATGAGTAAAGGCTGCAACCCAGCCAGTCGCCAACATACCGGACCCCCAGTGGAACACTAACCACTGGTGGAGACTAGCTGAGGTGCGGCTTCCATTAAAATAAGTTTTCGGGCCGGTCTGCTCAGCACGCCTCCTTTAGTATGGACGTCTGACACGCGGACCGCTCCGTCCGGCCCTATGTAGACCTTCGTTACTCTTCCTAGTGGCCACAAACCGCGGGGAAGGGTAGAATCGACTATCAACACCACATCGCCCACGTTCAGATTAAACGTTACGTTGTTGGGTCCTCTTGGTCGTAGCGTCGGGAGGTATTCACGTAGCCATCGTGCCCAAAATTGATCAGCAAGACGCAGCGTTCTCCGCCAATTGCAACGTCGGATCAAGTCGCCGTCTGTCAGCGACGTCACCCAGGGTACGACTGACGATGAGCCCAGGATGAAGTGAAATGGTGTTATGGCCTCTGGTGAATCTGTGGAGGATGGTGTATACATATGTAAGTGGCTTTAAATTTACGATAGATTCCGCTTCAAGTAAAAACGTACATAGGACTTCTTCTTTGACCGGCTGGTTTGTTAGGCAGGACCTTAAAGCTGTTTTTACGGTCCGCACAAGTCGCTCCCAGGCGCCTCCCATGAAAGGTGATGCTGGTGGAATGAAACGCCAGTAATTTTTTTGGTTCGTGGCATATTCAACGACTGATTCGTTGTGTAGGAAGCGCAGTTCTCGCGAGGCTCCTACGAATTTATTTCCGTTGTCCGAGAATATGGAGGTGGGTGACCCTCGGCGAGCAATAAATCGCCTAAGACTCATTATCGCGCTATCGCATATCGCGCTATCAGACGAGAGTGAGTTAACAACTTCGAGGTGGAGTGTTCTCGTCGACAAGCATGTGTATAATGCGACGTACCGTTTCTCGCTGCGTCGGTATATAGTCACTAGAATAGGGCCAAAGTAGTCTAGGCCAACATGGGTGAACGGCCTTTTGTGATGATCGAGCCGTTCGGTTGGTAAGTTGCCTGTTTGAGGTTGGGTAGGCTGTCTTTTCCATCTTCTGCATTTCAAGCAAGCGCTTGCTACACCGCGTATGGTGCTTCTAGCTCTTAAAATCCAATATCTTTGGCGAAGTTCATTTAAAACAAGCTCGTTGAACTGGTGTGCTGCCTTAGCATGTTCGTGGGAAATTAAAAGTCGTGTGATGTAGTGGCGGCCATCGAGAATCATGGGGGCTTTTGCTTCCTCGTCAACTCCTGGTACAGAACTTATGCGCGTGTCTAATCTTAGTAAGCCTTCCGTATCTAGTGATGGCGCGAGCTTCTTTATTCGACTATTCTTGGGCACCGGCTTCGAAGATCGTATAGCTGCTAGGTCTTCGGCAAAACTTTCTGCTTGGGCGTAACGGACCAACATCTTCTCTGCTTCTACGATGTCTGTTACATGAATCTGGTGGGGAGATGTGGTGTTGTTAATGTGTAATTTAGAATTTGATTCTATTGGCCGAGACAGTTTAAGCCGAAAAAGTCTTGCGCCCTGGATATGGGCGTAAAAGAAGCAGCGCAGGAACTAAAACGCGTTGGGTCAGGTACGGAATTCGAAAATGAGGTGTCGAGGAGCAGAACCACCAGATTCGATTTTAACTCGAGATCTGGTGAGATCTCTTCTTCGTCGGTAGCGCGCTCGTTCGGCCAATCGTGTGTTGGTTCAACGAGGAACTGTGGGCCAGTAAACCACCGATGAGACGCGGTAAAGTCTATTTTTTTTGGTTTTGTTGTATCGTCGGCTACGTCGAGAGAAGTAGGGATCCACCTCCAATTAGACGGACTAGTGGTTTCCAATATATCTCCCAATCTATGCGCCACGAAAGGTTTAATAACGCCAGCATCGCTCCGAATCCACTTCAGAACGGTTGTTGAATCTGTCCAGACTATGGTTCCGGAGGGCTTCAGTCGGTGAGCGTTTAGGATTGTTTGTGCGAAACGCGAAGCGATAAGCGCGGCTTGTAATTCTAAACGGGGGATAGAAACCGGTTTAAGAGGGGAAACGCGTGCTTTGCTACCGATGAGCAGCGTTGACACGGAGTCGTCACTATAGGTAAAACGCCAATAAGCGACGCAGGCGTAAGCTTCTTCGCTACCATCGGCAATTACATGAAGTTGAATGTCTGAAAAGTCCGATTTTTATGTAGGCTGCCACCTGTAGTTGGGCAAACCAAGCCTCAGCCTCGTTTAAATACGTTTCTGGTAGTTTCGTGTCCCAGCCAACGCCTGCCCGCCATAGCCTCTGAATGAGAGTCTTCAGACACTTAGGGACATTATACATCCTTAATTATATATTATATATCTATACCATTTTTTTTATTGATTTATATACTGATTCTGACGCATAGAAACATCTCCAACTCTATAATGCCTTTTATTATTAAATATAAACTTAAGTAACAGTTTGTAATGGACCAGCACAGAATGTTGCTTCTCACCATGATACATGTCACTAGTTTTGTTAATTAATAGAGCCTGCTAGCCTGAACATGTCATGCTCACTTAAAAGTCTTTGCTTACGGTGGCGTTGTTGATCGGGTCGCCACTTTCCCGAAGAAAGGTTGAGGGAGGCGATGGCTGAGATACGCGTCGTACTCGTGAACGGGTGCTGTTTGTGGAGACATAAGTTCATAGTTGTAATCGGTTTTATTGGCTATCGACTGGGTTGCTTGGTTGACGTTAGGGACGTTGAAAGATACCGTGTTGGTAGGGACAGGCGGCTGTAAGTGAAGTCCTTGACAGCCGCTGCCTCACCAGGCATATTTTTATGAACCGAGGCCATGGTAGCATTTTGTTCGGATACCCAAGTCGATGTGCGTCTTTCGGCGTTAACATCTGAAAAATGCGAACTACGAGATTTTGTTGACTTATCTGATGATGCTTCTAGAGCGGCGATTTTTGCTTGTAGCTGTGTTTGTTCCGCCTTGAACTCGAAGCGAGCTAGTTCGCGCTCCCGTTGTGCGTCTGCTTCTGCTTGCTTCCGGGCGAGCACGGCTTGCTGACGCGCGAGTTCGAACCTTCCGTTGGTTCTTTGACATTGCCTTCGCTACTCGAGACAGTTCGAGAAATTGGGCGTTGGCCAATGAAGCCAGGTTGTGCCGCGTCGCTCTCCGTTTGTACCCTCGAGCTGCTGGGGAATGTCAAAGCACCATCGTCACGCGGGGCTAAACCCGGTCCGGTGTTGCGCGGTGAACGGTCGCGCCGTTCGCGCTGCACCGGGTCGGATTCCGTAGCAGTTGAGCCTGCCTTTGTCTTGCTACGTGTTTCCACCATGGTAAATAGTGAAATGAACGAAACTAAACAAAACGAGGAAATGTAAATACGATTTGTAGCTAAAATGAAAAATTACAATGACTTACGTGAAAATTTTTGACATATGATTTTCTTTTGTTCATTGGCGAAACTACTACCTACGATAATTTTTCAAAAAGGTGAAAACTACGGATCGAATGGACCAAAATGATAGCGAATGGAGTGGACTTTATAAATATAAATGGGAATTTGATGGAAACACTGATTAAACCGAAACTATTTTAGTAAACACAAATATAACTGCAAACACAAGTTGTTATTATGACTCACAAAGGCAGACTGCCTTGTCGTGGTAATGTCATACAAAATATAAATAATTTAAATAAAGAATATTAATGAGTAAAGGCTGCAACCCAGCCAGCCGACACGACTGTTTACAATACGCAGACAGTTTGATATCGAAGTGATGCATTGCATGTGTACCGTTTTCCCCGTATACTCTGTATAACCCTTGCTTTAAATACGCACCGTTAATTGGGTAGCATCAAAAATCTTTCGTACCTATAAGAGCACGTACACGTTGCGTCTGCGTAACCGGTCAGACCCTTACCAGACTGAGGTCATAGCGTCATTGGAAATGTGACATGTTGCCCCATCCTGCTGAATAAACTGTTTATTGTAGATCTTAACGTTTTCTATACCTACAATACGATATATACCTTTCGTTATCCCTACAAGCACAAGGCAATTTTTTATTCCAGTGTTTACTAATTTATTTACACCCATTAAATTACATACTTATCGACATGTATTGAGGTAAGTACTAATTATCCAATTTTATGTTAGGGGCATTTCACGTGAAGCGGACAGGAAAAAAAAGTGAGGTTCTGAAAATCGATCATATTCGGCCCATTTATACTTCTAGTAGGTATGAATGTGAACACAAAATATTTTTTTTTGTATAATGTATATTTCACATTTTATGAGCTTTTAAAAAATTGTCGTAATTGTAACATCAGTTTTTTGAAAGTGGTTTTTCAAGTTTAACGAATTTTCAATTAAATATTTGACTTAACGATACATATTGGATAAATACTGTTCTTTTTAACAATAAAAAAAATAAAATAAAAAAATCATGTCGAAAACCGGAAGTAAACTTTTCAAACCAGAATTTCAGTCTTTTCGACCAATTTTTTTTTATTTTTTTTTTGTTCAAAATATAGCTTATAGTATATTCAAAATACACGAGAAAATTGAAAATGGGATCTCAATTCGTTTAGGAGTTAGGTTAATTAATGTACACATGCGCCGCAATGGGCGCGATAACTGGCGCTAGCTTAGATCGGCTAGTGTGCGCGAAATTGCATTAAAACTCGCAGTTTTATTAATATTTTATGTCGTCTCAGCATATTTAAGCTGTTAAAAGGATGTGGAATAACTATTATTAATATAATATATTAGCTTTCGATGTTCCATCTTTCTAAATTACGTTTTGCGTATTTTTACAAAGTATCGTGTTTATGAATGAAATGAAAGATGTTTATAAGATTAGTACGTTACATATATTAATAATACTAAAAATATATCAATAAATAAAATAAGTAATATAAAGAACAAAGAAGCAGTAGAAAAGTTTTCTTATTTGCGAACCGTGACTAATAACGCCATCTGTTAGCAGCGTAAAGTACACTTAGTCGTCAAATCGAGACAAGAAAGAGATAGAAATATGACGCCGATTGTATATTAGTGTTGCTTTAACTACTACACAAGCATCTTTTAGAAAAATCAATAGTTGGATCTAAAATTATATATATAACCGACGGGGCTTCCCAACATTTTAAAACCCGGTTCAACTTTGTGAACCTATTTTATTACAAAGATTTTAATGCAGATACAGAGTTACATTTTCATGCAACGTCTCACGGGAAGGGGCCATGCGATGGTCTAGGAGGGAATCTCAAACGTTTAGCTGCGCGTGCAAGTCTACAGTTACCTCCAAGTAAAGCACTTTTAACACCAATACGATTATACGATTGGGCAAAATCATCTTTAAAACAAACAGCCATTTACTTCTGTTCAAAAGAAGATATCGGACGCCAGAGAATTTTTTTGCAACCCCGGTTTGCGTCTACATTCACCATTCCAGGAACCAAAAAGTTTCACAGCTTTATTACAATAACCAGTGGTCTTCTTGTGAGAAGGACCAGTTCCAGCATAGATTCCCACTGTGAAGTTGTAAAAATTACAAAATAAACTGGTTCTAGCGTTGTTACAATGTTGTTTTAATATGCAATAATTATTTAACCACAGCAATCATACAAGATCTGTTGTTTCGCCCACACTAACCGATCTAAGCTAGCGCCAGTTATCGCGCCCATTGCGGCGCATGTGTACATTAATTAACCTAACTCTTAAACCAATTGAGATCCCATTTTAAATTTTCTCGTGTATTTTGAATATACTATAAGCTATATTTTGAACAAAAAAAAAAATTAAAAAAAAATTGGTCGAAAGGACTGAAATTCTGGTTTGAAAAGTTTACTTCCGGTTTTCGACATGATTTTTTTATTTTTTTTTTATTGTTTAAAATAACAGTATTTATCCAATATGTATCGTTATGTCAAATATTTAATTGAAAATTCATTAAACTTGAAAAACCACTTTAAAAAAACTGATATTACAATTACGACAATTTTTTAAAAGCTCATAAAATGTGAAATATACATTATACAAAAAAAATATTTTGTGTTCACATTCATACCTACTAGAAGTATAAATGGGCCGAATATGATCGATTTTCAGAACCTCACTTTTTTTTTCCTGTCCGCTTCACGTGAAATGCCCCGTTATTTATCCTGCTGCTTGCTGTTATTTATGTTCAAGTTGTATAACGTGAAATTGTTATTTCTAAACAATAATAGTTTAAGACAAAAGCTTGAATGCATCATTGGTGAGTTGAATTATGGATTTCCGGCTAGAAACATCAGGCAATGTCCGTAATGCAGGCAGGAATTTGCCCGCCTGCATTCCGGACATTCCCACGGACGGACTCCATGACACCCTTGTTTTGTCATGAATATACTACGAGTAGTATCTAACTTCTTTGTGTCTAAATCTTGCTTCGCTGACATTGTTGACATTCTTTTGCCCATTGCCTGCAATCTTTCTTAATACCAGGCCAAACAAACCTTTGAGTGATTAGACGAATCGATGCCTTAGCTCCAGGATGGCTAAGGTTATGAAGAGAATCAAAGACTTTTCGGCGGAATTCTGAGGTGACAAATGGTCTAGGAGTCGATGTGGAAATATCACAATAAATTTGTAATCCCGTGATAGGAGAGTTGACCTTTCGCAGCTGGAGTGAAGATCCGGCTTGTAACAACTCGAGCAATTCAGTGTTTGTGGACTGGGCTTCAGCAAGAGATTGATAATCTATAGGTGCAGTAAGTTTCTCGATTCGGGATAGCGCATCAGCCACAATGTTATCTTTGCCAGATACAAACCGAATGTCTGTTGAAAATTGTGATACAAAATCTAAGTACCTGAATTGTCTTGGTGAGCACTTGTCGCGTTAGTCGTAAATACGAACGTTAATGGCTTGTGATCTGTAAGGATTGTAAAAGAATGGCCCTCCACCATGTATCGAAAGTATTTGATAGCTTCATATATTGCTAGGAGCTCTCGGTCGTATGGGCTATATTTTTGTTGGGCCGAATTTAACTTTTTGGAGAAGAGCACCAACGGTTTCCACAAACCATTTTTCCATTGTTGAAGTACATCTCCGATCGCGACGTCTGATGCGTCGGTTTGCAAAGCTAGTTCTGCCTCGGTGTCTGGGTGAGCCAATAAAGTAGCCCCCGATAGATGTGACTTACTCTGGTTGAATGCCTCAAGCAGTGCCGGTGTCCATTCGATGGGTGTGGATGGCTTAGGATCTCCTGCGAGCAAGGTGGTAAGTGGGGATAATATTCTGGCTGCAGCTGGAACGAACCGTCTATAAAAGTTAAGCATTCCCAAGTATCTTCGCAGTTCTCTAACGGTTTTCGGAGCTGGGAAGTCAATAATTGCATGCACTTTGGATTCCAGTGGACGAATACCTGATGCTGATACGGTATAACCTAGGAATGTTACCTCAGGTTGGCCGAAAACGCACTTCGAAGTATTAATCAGAACACCGTAGTCTTGAAGGCGAGTAAAGAGCTGGGTAAGATGTTTTTTGTGTTCAATTTCAGAGGATGACGAGATCAAAATGTCATCGAGATATCCGTAAGCAAAGTCGAATCCACGAAGAAGTTCGTCCATGAATCTTTGGAATGTTTGCGCTGCGTTGCGGAGCCCAAACGTCATAAAGGGGAATTCAAACATTCCGAAAGGCGTTGTTATTGGAGTTTTAGGGATATCGGGTCCGTATACACGTATTTGGTTATATGCTTTTATGAGGTCTATTGTGGAAAATATGCATTTGCCGGCAAGGAGGTAGGCAAAATCCTGAATATGACGAACGGGATACTGATCAGGTATAGTACGGGCGTTAAGCGATCTATAGTCTCCACAAGGTCTCCATCCATTGTTTTTCTTGCGCACCAAGTGTAAAGGTGATGACCAAGGACTCTCTGATCTGCGTGCAGTTCCGTTCTGTAGCATATCATCAAATTCTTTCTTGGCGATCTTTAAGCGTTCAGGATCCAGGCGTCGAGGACGGCTAGAGACGGGTGGCCCAGGTGTTGTCCTTATATGATGCACAGTGTCATGCTTGGGAGCACCTAGTTTACCGGCGGGTCGGGTGATGTCGGGAAAATCGCGAAGAAGCATTGTGTAGATGGAGTCGTTGGCCAAGGTGGTGTGGATTGATGATATAGTCTCGGCCGTGCTAACTTGCTGTGCGTCGGAAGACAGAGAAGTAGTTTCGTCGATAAGTTTCTGGTTTCGGCAGTCTACGAGTAGGTTGTAAAAGACCAAAAAGTCAACTCCGATTATCGGCTTCGAGACATCTGCAACAGTGAATCGCCACTCGAAAACCCGTCGCAGGCCAAAATCAAGATTTAGGATAATAAAACCATACGTTGCTATGGTTGTGCTGTTAGCGGCGAATAACTCATATTTGGTCTTTTTACGGCGTTCATTGACATATAGACGAGGGAACACACACAGGTCTGAACCCGTGTCGATTAAGTATTGAGTCTTTGTTGATCGATCTGTCATGAATAAACGGCCTGATGAGACGGGGCAGACGGCTTCGGCCACTATTGCCTGCCCTGTACGTTTCCCGACTTGAACGTACACGGCTGCACACAGTTTTCTGCTTTGGTTCCAAAATGGTAATGGTACCAGCAAACGGTGAATCCCTCGGGAACGTCACGGCGCGAGGTTGAGAAGCGCTGGCGAGACTTTGAGCGAGACATGTCACGGTTCTGAGATTGATAGCGTCGAGTTCGTTGTCTACCTCGATCTTGCGAATTCAAGCCGCTGAGCATAGCTTCTACTTGTTGCGCTAAATGATCGACACGATGGCTTAATTCTGAGGCAATAACCGTAGGTTCTATTGATGTGCTAGCAACATGTCTGGAGCTTGGCGCCAATTCTTGGATTCTATCAGCCAACTCTGCCACATCATCGAGGGTCAGTTTTGGCTGAGACGCAACAATGGCTTGTATATTATTTGGTAAGCGGCCTGACCAAACTTGGCGTAAGAAATCATCAGGGACCGAAGGTCCAGCTAGGCTACGTAGGTGTCTCAAGAATTGCGTAGGCTTCCGATCACCAAGTTCCTCATGTAACATTAATTGTCTTATTTTTTGTTCCTGAGACACTGACAATCGTCTAATTAATTCCGTCTTCAGTTTGTCATATTTGTTTGTTCCAGGTGGTGATATAATGATGTCTTTCACTTCGATAGCGTACTGAGGATCGAGCTTTCCAATCACATGATAGAATTTCGTCGGCTTTCGAGTTGTGCGAACCATACTGCTGGCTCTTCGGGCCAAAACGGAGGTACACGTATTCCGACCCGGAAAACTCCCGCCGCCAAGTTTGCACTTGATGATGGTAGATTCTCTATTTGCACTACTGGCGGTGTTGCCGCATCACTATTAGTATCATTTTCGGCATTTTCCGTCGACATTGCTGGTTGGTTCTTAGTCGGGGTCACCAATGTGGATTCACAGTCGAAATATAACGAAACGTTCATGCAACAACTTTAATGACAACGAACATAAAGCGTAACACAATTTAAAATGTTAAACTAAAATTATTGATAAACATTAGATTAAAGGAAACGTAATTATTTTATATCTAACGTCAAAACGTCAAAGTCAAACCGCCTTACGAAAAGCGGCCAGCAGGCAATCGACCTGCGTGTTCCTACATCTTCAAGCCAAAACTTTTACCTATTATCGATTAAATTTTAGAACCTCGAGCAATATATGCGCGGTTCCTGCAATAAATGTTATTACCTACTCTCTTCTCGCATTCTGGATTATTTAATTTTATTTCTTGTTTTTACATGAAAAGTAGTAGGGGAGACCGAGGGGTGTTGAAACAATTTTCACATTTTATGACGTACACAAAAATCTAACTGTCAGAATCGTACGAGATTGGTATCATTCGATAGCTTATTTCTTCCACTTTTATGTAAGACCAACAAAAATAGCATGAGTATGAATGTAGGCGAGATATCTAAACTGAAATGTGTCAAGTCATTTTGTTTCAACTCCCCTAATACCGAGGTAAGATGAAACAGGGACCGAGGAGAGTTGAAACAGTTACTTATATCAGAGAAAAAGGGTTGTAAATTAAAAAAAATACATCAATTAAAACGGGTTTTATTAAATAATAAAATCAAAATGTAACAATCATCCTATTAAGTAACATCTGCTTAATTTAAACAAGTCAAAACCTCTTTTTAAAAATAATTACTTTGTTTCTGCACATTATGCATTAAAATTTTAATTGAGATCAGACTTATACAATATATTTTATAATTATAGCAACAAACTAGTAATCACAAAGCTTTGTAGCAAATATGTATCTTAGAGACGTATGTTATAATTAAATGACACTTATTAATGTAATGGCACAGCAATCAGTCTTAATTTTTCATCTTAATAAGTCTTATGCAATAAATGCAAATCCTAAACTTAGATAATCTCAAATATCAACTTTAATATACTATAAAAGCTTATAAGAACAAAACAGATTATTCTGATAAACAGTTGTGACAAACATAAGTCAACTCGCCACCAGTGCAAGCTTCATGAGACCATAGTTTGCATTCCTGGACCCATTTCTCATTGGCTCTACTATTTGCATAGGGTTCAAGACAACAAATGCAGAAGCATTCTTCATCTTCCTCTTCACTTTCATTTTTTTTCTTGTTTTTCTTGGCCTGTTTTCTACTATTCTTAGCTGCTGCCTTTGACCTTTTGGGTGTTATCTTTTCTTTGAAGTTTGGAGCCTTGACTTTCTTTTTTGCTAACCTAGCCGCTTCAATTGCAGCTAACTCATTTTTAACGGGAGTGTCCGTTAAAACGGCTGATTTCACCTTTCGTCGATTGGTCTGTTTTCCTTTCCTTGGTGGAGCTTTTGGCAAAGGTCTGAGAGTTTCAGGTGAGAAAGGAGTTTCACTACAAACACGCGACGTAGAGGGTACAGGTTGCCTATTAGATGACAATTCTGTAGATAAACTTGCTTCATTAGGTGGCAGCATCGCAGAAGTGTCAGGCGTAGGCTCAGATAAGTTTGCAACAGGAACTTCTTCAGGCATATTTTTCCCTGGGGTTAATTCACTTTCCTCTCTGATTATAACAACAGTCATAGGACTTGGCGTACGCTCATCACGTCTGGATTTGCCGTTCGAGGAGCTAGACGGGCCAGGATTGTTGTTAACTGCGGAACAGCTGGGTGAGCTAAAATTCTCTGCGACTGAACCTTCAGATATCGCCAGATTGGAACTAGCCGGAGCAAGGATGTCGTTAACTGCAGAAGAAATAGATGGGCCAGGGTTTCCTGTGGCAGGATACTCAGATGTCACTATACGTGGGCAAGATGGGCCTGGGGTTTCAGTGGAAGAACTCTCAGAATTAACTAAAGGCCTATCAGTAACTTGGCTGGGTAAGTAATCATCCTCCTGAAATATCTCAGTGTTAACTGGCCAAAGTCCTGTCACAATAAATCCAGATGTCATGTTACGCGATGTGACTGCTACACCAAAGGCCGTTTTCACTATTCCAGGAATATCATAAATGGTCATGACCTTCCCAGGATTAGATCGCATCCAATTATCACAGGTAGTATTCACTGCTTTTTTCACTGGTCCAAATACAGCTCTATCCAATGGCTGTAGCTTGTGAGTGCAGTGAGGAGGAAAGGTCAATAGAATAATTCCATTTTCTTTACAAAAATCAATATTTTTGATTGATGAATGTGACGCGTGGTTATCTAATAACAATAATACCTTATTTTCTGCTGATGGTCTTACTTGATTTTTGAAGAACTTGAGGAAGGTATTAAAATCTTCTTCCTGCATCCAACCCGTTCCATTTGCAGTGCCTATTGACCCAGCAGGCCCGTCGCGGATAAAATGGTCATTGAATCTTTTCCGCGGGAAAATGAACATTGGCGGAATATGATTACCTAAGGCGTTTCCAGCAAGAGCAACCGTTACTAAAGTCCCCTTTCTGCTGAAGTCATTGCACTCACTTGTTTCTGGCCTCTTTTTGCAATTATACGGTCTGGGTTTTGAACAGTGGTGATTCCAGTCTCGTCCATGTTCCATATATCCTTACCTTCCAGCTTGTATTTGTCAAGGACAGTGGTGTAGTTATGAAAGAAAAGTTCCACGTTGGTTCGATTAAAACTCGTTGCTCGAGCGATACTTGTTGGCTGAGGCAGTCGCAGAGAAAGATTAGGATGACGTTTCATGAAAGACCGAAGCCAAACCTCACCTGCCATCTCATTTTCCACCCAAGAAGAAGGACATGTTTTGTTATACTCTACAGCAAGCTTATAGGCGAAACGTCTGGTTTCTTTGGTAGTTAAACCATAGTTAGCAGCAGCACAGCTTAAAAGATATTCGCAGAGTATATTTTCCTCCGAGGATGTAAAAATGGTCTTCTCTGGGTATCCTACACTCGGAGGAACTGGCGTTTCTTGAGAGTCATAAGCCTTTTTTCTTTTTATATACCTCTACAATGATGTATGGTTGAGGTTATAGCTGGACGCAGCATCCCGAAGACTTTTGTGGCGCAATAAAACCTCTTCTGATGCTAGTTCATATATTTCTTGGCTCGCCATACCTCTGTCTGTTTTTCGTTTATAGTCCGTAGGCATGCTAAAACCAAAAAAAAACAAAACAAAAATAAATATCACCTTATTAACAAAACAGAAGCCATACGCAATAGAACCGAGGAGAGTTGAAACAGTCTGTTTCAAATCTCCTCAGTAGCAAAAATCCACCCATCCGTTATAAAATCACAACCTAAAAGCAAACCACAACTAATAATTTCCACCAATACTGTTCATCACGATCCCGAGTCAATGAGCTTTCAAAACGTGTATAATACATGCCAAAACACTAACACATTATTAAATAGTAGGCAGGGGAAAAAAACGATGAAATCTTTCTTTTCATATTTTTTTTGACACGTGTGCTAGAACTACGCAACCGCGCGCCGTGAGCCAAGGACGCACACTGAGGGGCCCGCGGGCGGGGGAACGCCGATAAAAAGCGCTGTTGCCAGCTTGACAACGGTTATAGATTCCGCGAAATTGACGTTGTTTCAACTCACCTCTGTTTCAAAACCGTCTCCCCTATACATTTTTGGGTCTCGATGTTCTAAATAAAGAACATCAATTCAAAATCTGAAACCAATCGCTTTAATACATCCCGAAAAACGATACATTAAAGAACTTCAAAACATCGTAGGTCAAAAACTGTCACTATTTAATAGAAGGACGTTAAGGAAGGACTCATCATTAATATTCTTACCTATAAATAAAAATAATGATATATAATCTGAGTTATCTTTATGAGTACCCACTCATAAAGATAACTCAGAGTCAAATTGATTTAAGTGCCGAAATAATATAGAAACCCGACTCTCTTTTGAAACCGCATAGATCACGCTACGCACCGCACACCACCACTCATATTACCGACCACACGCCGACGCACAGTGTGTAATTTTGGCCCGGCTGCGGCCACGTGTAGTTTATGTGATTATTCGAAAGAGCTTCATAGGAAAAACAATTGATAAAAATTCCCATGATAAACTTCTGCATACTTTTGGAGAAAAACATTTTTTTGTGAAAGGTCAATGACCGCAAGGAAAAAAAAATTATTTTTTATCTCCTTAAATATAATTGTTTCTATGTTTTTTTTTATGATATAGGAGGCAAACGAGCAGACGGATTGCCTGATGGTAAGCAACTACCGCCGCCCATGGACACTCGCAACACCAGAGGAGTCACAAGTACGTTGCCGGTATGTTTGTTGGTGTCTTATGTAACATAACATAGCATTATCTATTCGTATAAAAAAAATAGGAAATGTAACTGTAGTATTATAAGAATTATTTAAGATTTTCTTATTTTAACTTTTTATTGATTTTTAATTTATTCTTGTGTCGGTCGCATTTTATTCTTCATTATAAATATGAACAATATTGTTGTTTATTATGTCCTAAAAAATTACACGCGACAATGGAAGGGGTAGAGAGATATAGCGTTTCTAAGTATTTTAGAAATTTCTAGGGTTTCTAGTTGACCAAAAAATATTACGATTATACATGTGAAAACTTGTATTTTTGGATGTTTGTTGCTCGATCACGCAATAACGGCTGATCTAATTTAGATGAAATTTATCTTAATGATCAATCATCATTAATCATCAGAATACAATTCTTCAGATGACAATACGATCTTGTTTTCTTCCTTATCGACAGTATCCCGTTCAAATTCACTAGAAGAATCATTAGAATATTTTTGCGATGACGGGTCGTCATGGATAAGTACAGTCAGCATCAAATAGATAGTGACAGTGAAGGTCTCCAAATATACCGCAACATCTAAATTTACCATTAATACTAAGTCATCCAAAGTAATCAAATAATTCATGCCATCCACTGTCAACAAATATACCGATGCATACACAACGCCTGATACTAAGTAACATTCAAACCGCCATAAACACCATTACACCCACATCGCCGCCGGTAGCGTAGCCACCCAAAGTGTCCAAAAATCCGGAACACTTAAGAAAAATGAACTTTATTTTTAAGGAAATAGATGTCAATCTTACAGCTTTGTTTTTTGCCAATCATCGAGAAGAGTGGCGGCCTGTCAAATAACTTCCTCTCTTTCTTTATGGTTATGCCTACGAGTACAGTCAACAACAGACCCAGTTAGACACTTTCGCACCTTATTACAAAGAAATAAGGCACAAAAGTGTCTAGCTAGCTCTGTTGTTGACTGTACAATATTATTAAATTTTAAATTGATTCTTTTTCAGCCGCGTTTTTAAATGAAATGTAGTCATTTTATTTATTTAAAAGATCTACTTAAACAGGGTGAAATCGGGGTCGTGATCCAAAGTACGTTTTACAAACTCTATACACAACTAGAAATTTAATGCACCGACTCTCACTCAAATCAAACAATTTTTTTTTTTTTGTCCCTAATTTCACTTATAAAAATGATGACATGATATGATAATGGATTTATAAGATATTTAAGATGTAAAATAAAGTTTATTTCATTTATAATTCAGATAAATGTTTTTTTTTTTATTATGACAGCTGCAACTCAAATAGGTATTTCAGTATACTAATTTAAATAGCTTAATTAGCAGTTATTAAATCCTGAAAACACCTTTAAAAGTAAAATTAGGGACAAAAAAAGTAAAAAAAGAAGAAATATTGTTTGATTCGAGTGAGAGTCTTTGCATTAAATTTCTAGTTGTGTATAGAGTTTGTAAAACATACTTTGGATCACGACCCCGATTTCACCCTGTATGAGTGGGTTTAGATTCCAAATCAAATCTAATGTTATTACTTGTACATACATACATATATACCTACTTGGTTCGAAACACAATGTGAACGAGAAACGGAGACAAATATTTAAATAAGGTACAAGAATAAAATAATGTTTTAATCAATCACACACGTTGTTGTTTCGGAAAATAATAAGCAATTTTAACAATAACATAAAAAAAAAAAATTTTCTTCGTTGTTTTTGAACTAAATAATAACAAAAAGAAAGCAGATTTTTTTAATAGCGTGTATAGTGGTTACATCCGATAGTCGTTGTCGCATGGACTGCACCGCATTAGAGCAAAAGACATTTCCCAGTAAAGACTCCCATGTCTCTACAACGTATCTTCGTAAGGACTCTGTATCTCTCACCCTGTTGTTGTCCCAAAGTTGTATCATTTTCCCCCAAACATTCTCTATAGGGTTTAGATCCGAACTAAGAGGAGGAAAAACGATTTGCTTCGGGTGCACTTTAGTCTCAGGCTCGTTTAAATAGTTTTGGACTATTCTGCATTTGTGAACCGAACTGTTATCTTGAACAAATTGGACGGTTTCATTTGGATAGTATATCTGTGTGGTGGGCAGCAAAACATAACTTAAAATCTCTTTATATTTTGCCCATTCAATCTACCACCGACTTCTATCAGTTCACCAGGACCTGCTTTAGACATCCATCCCCAAAATCCCAATGTGATTCTACCACTCCTATTATTCGGTAAAAAGTTCTGTTCTTCATATCTCGAATTGTTCATTCGCCACAATGACAGCCGCCCACGGGCAGAAGAACAAAATACCTTCTCACCCACGAATACCACAATTTAAAATTGAATTTTTTGTATTTACGTGCAAACTCTAGTCTTTGACCTTTGTGCCTATGTGTAAGGAGAGCCTTTTTTGCTGGTATTCTGTGTCGCAAACCACCCTCCCGCAAACGTCTTCTTATGGTGGTTTGTGATACTCTATGTTCGGTTGCCAAATTACGCGAATTCACAAACCGATCGTCAAGAGCCCGCTGCACAATTTCTCTATCTTCACTAGTAGTTGTTCGACAAGGACGTCCATAGGAGACGTGGTTGTTGAGATTGCCTTCCGTGGTCTCTCTGTCTATCCATCGGTAGATTGTAGATCGCTACTAGTATTTTTAACTAAACACCATGTGAGGCAAAAAAACAAACATAGTAGACAACTTACGCTTATGCCCAGTTCATTAGATATGTCTGTTATTGAAACACCCTCCTGTTTTAAATGAATAATTTTATGTTTAACATCATCACTAATACGTATCGTGTCCATTTTAAGACTTGTACAAGATAACAATTACTTATTAATCTTATTAGATAGCAATGACATATCATGCACTTGACAGTGTAAATACGATTAGGTATATTGACAGTAAAACGAAGTTTTATTTTTATTTTAAGCAAATGTAAATCAACCTCCTTTACCTGAATTGGAAACCCACTTTGAAAAAGAATACTTGTATGTAGATACATCTATGTAGACCATGCCAGAACGATATTTTTACCTGACTGCCGAAGGAAAGGAGGGTAATGTTTTTCGAGAGTATGTATGTATGTATGTCCATTTCTTTGGCACGCCCTACAGCCTGAACGGCTTAACAGATTTTGACATGCGAGGTGTCATTTGATTCGTCGTGATTGTGTGAGTGACACCAGGTACATTAAAATTTTTGGAAAATCAAAATGGCAATTTTTGGCGCCAAAATCAATAACTTTTTTTTACATATAAGTAGTGTAAGTACCAAAGTTTCCTAAGTAATAATTAATCACTAAAAGTTGGAAATAAACTTAATTATTAACAAAACAAAAAACCCGACTTCAAAGCAAAAATATGACTGAAAAACAAAAAACAAGCTTTACATTTCTTTTGTGACTAGAATGTTGGAAAAAGTATTGAAGGAGGGAACAAGCTATGGAAATATTTAGCTATTTTGTAAACCACCACTCGCGTGAAGTTCCCGCCTGCAATACTTTTTCCAACATTCTAGTCACAAAAGAAATGTAAAGCTTGTTTTTTGCTTTTCAGTCATATTTTTGCTTTGCAGTCGGGTTTTTTGTTTTGTTAATTTTATTAAACGGTTTTATTTAGGTTGGCGTAGGTCAAATCTAGTAATCTAAATTGTACCACCTTCCTGTTGACCGATTGACTTGAAATTTGGAACTTAGCTTTAGTTCTGGTGACAATGCAATAATATATGATCACTAGTATTACAAATTCAAGATGGCCGACGCCACAAAATGGCCGACTTTATATTCTTTCGTAATTCCCTCCGTTCCCTCGTCATGGGTATCAAATGAAAGGCCTTGGCTAGTAGAATACAACACAATATAAAAAAATGCAAATTCAAGATCGCGGCTAACACAGAATGGCCTTCATATTTTAAATTTATAATGTAATTTTATAAGAAATAAAACAATGGAATGAATTTATTGGTGGAAGCGATTTGTATATTCATAAACGCAGTTACAATTATAGGGTGAATGAGGACATTCAATAAAGCAGGGACCGCTACATCGCTCACAGAATAAGTACATTACGTTTATTTCTTCGTCGTCGAAATAGTCGTCGTCTTCAAAAATAACAACGTGGCCGCAGTCGATGCATGCTCCCGTAAATGACATTTCTTCCTTATCAATGTTGATTTTCAAACGCATTTGTAACAGCACATCTAGGAAAATGTGACATAATAGATTGGTAGGTAAAGGAAGCTGAAAAATTTCATTTTTTCTCATTTTTACCATGTCCCACGAAACTACTTTCTTCTTATCGTTTAGCTGAGATATAATTTTATTAAAACACATTAATTTTACCGTTACAAAGAGGCATATTTTTTCTAAATATTTACTTGTGAGCCTATAACGATTTGAGTTTAGGACCCATTTATGCGTTGAAAAAGTCCGTTCACAGTCAACGGACTTCATAGGGGCGTATGTAATCGTTGACATTGGTATACTGTTCTTCCAGTATGCTTGTGCCTCTGAGTTAATTTTCTCACGTATTTATTTCACGGTCACGTTTAATCAGGATTTCTATTAAAATTGCTTGAAATTTTGATATAGCTCTAGATCTAAAACTTCCGGGAATATTTTGTAAAACTGTTTGTAGATCCTTTACAACTGTAAATATTTATTTTATGTGTAACTTCGTCCTTTGTATTTCAAGATTTTTTTGTGGGATGAATTGTAAATATATTTTAATGTACAAAAAAGAAATATTTTTACTCTTTGGACTTTTATTAATTTCTTAATCTTCCGAATTGCGGAAGATTCGTTTTTAAAGCCATTTATCACCCTTATTATTTGTTCAAAGTGTTCTGCATAGTAACATGCGGCTTTGACCCAAGTCCCCCGTCGAATAATTGTTGGTTTAGGTGGTAAAGCTAAACCAGGACATTGTTCTCTAAAATATTTAACTATTGAGTCGGATTTTAAAAATATTTGTTTATTATATGCAATCATCGTATCCGCATTTGAAAATCCACTACGTATTTCTTCACTTAATCGACGAAGGCCATGTGCAAAACAAGTTACAATATGCACGTTTCAACCATTTTTTAGCCTTTAACATGTAACTGGCAGAATCTGATGAAAAATTAAATACTTTTCGTTTGTAACTTTCAGCAGAGTCAGCCCATAAGCAGTTGAGTATACTTTTGTACAACTGATAAATAGTTTCACCATTTACCGTTTCCAAAACCTTAAATGTTATTAAATATAATCTGGTACCAGTATTTCAATTGAAAGGTTTCTTCAATAGAAAATGAACAATTTTTCGACCCAAACAATCACGCGTTTCGTCAATAGACACCCAAAAGCTATCAGCATCTCGTAATTCATTCCGTATATTTTGCATTGTCATTTTGTAGGCTTTTTCCAGATAAGTTTTACGTATTACTGATTGATTTGGAATATCACGGCCAGCAGCAGATTAGCACATATCATCATAATTGTCAAATCCATCATCATCACCCTGTATTGTATTTTGAATCACTTTGCTTCTCTAGGTGATTTTTCACTCGTCTTGGAGGCCTTATTTATAATTAAAAGAAATCGCTTTGGTTAAAGAAAATATCATATATCTTTAGAAAAGAGACAACGCCAAAGCATGACAAATGTGATAGAAGTATTACGTATTTTATCTTAATGGCCATAAACAATGTCATTAGAATTAAGCACTTTTGAGTATGTATTTATCTGATGTGATGATATCTTATATAAAATACAATAGGTAAATATCGATATATTGGTTCTAATCAATAGATAAATTTTCAATATAAAGTACCTATTCATAATCATCCTCCTCCTAAATATATATTTGGTGTTAGTGTTAATTTATGAGCCTTATTAAATAAAATATGTTAACATCATAAAATAAGGAAGTCTCTGCTGTACATGTTATATTTTCAAAATGACAGGCGTTTGTCTCTTTGACGAAAATAAATATCTCTGAAGACCAGTTGGATATATTATTCAAAACACTATACCAAGAGAATAAGAACGCTTAACGTAGTCCCGCTTAATTTCTTTTGCTTTACTATAGGTACGAGCCCTAATTGCTGTCAACAATAGCTACTAGGACTAACTTTATTACGAACAAAGCCGCCGCAAACCGAGATTGAGCGTAAACTCCTGTCGACGGAGCGAAATTCGATTACAGCTTCTATTTAAAGGGCAAATTATCTCTCTTCAAAGATTCAGTAAACTAAAAATATGTTGTCGAATTAATGCAATTTTCGCTTTAAACCATTTCAATAAATTTTTAATAAAACTGATTTTATTTGATTGCTTTGTTTCCTTACCTATTTTTGAATTGAAATTTTAATATTTGCTGTTTATTTTTTATCTCAGTGTCTTCTTGAGAATCAGTAGGACCAGTCTTTTCCTTCACATATAAATCCACTTGCATCATTTTATCCTTCAAAGTAAAACATTTGCTGCCAAATATTATATCTACTAATTTATGCCTACGGCAAATAAATTTCAGTGGATGGTTTTCTGTACTGCCAAGTTTTATAATGGGCCTGGGAGTCGTTAAGGAGTAGATCAGTTACAAAGCCGGAGCGCAGCGGCAGGCGCCGGGCCGCACTTGGCTCCCGTTAGTAACAGTTTGTAGAAACTTTTGATCAAAGTATATACTTACTGTTTGGAATGTTCAGTGGTCTTTCGCGTTATATGAATGATATTGAATACCTTTGAGACGGGTCTGCCAAGTATCAGCTCGCCGCTTTGGATTCAATAGAGCTGCTCGCAGACTCATTGGCGATCCTGAATAACTGAGTGTAAGGTTACAAAGCCTTGAGCGCCGTCGCAGAGTTGCTAGTTTGTCTGTGTTTTACAGGATACATTTTGGAGAGTGTGCACAGGAATTGCACGATTTAAGTCTCCATTTCCGTTCCACCACCGGACGTCCAGACGAGGGGAGCGGTTTCATCCCTACGTTGTGAATATTTCATATATTCACACGAAGCGATTTGCTTCTACCTTCCTAATGCGGACTGCTAAGGAATGGAATTGCTCCATTCATCTGTATTTCCGGTAAGAATAATTTGGGTCTTTTCAAGGCAAGAGTGAATAGGCTGTTACTGAACCAGCGTGCTACACCCTCGACCACGTCGTCACTTACCATGAAATTCGACTGAGATCAAACGCTGGTCAGTCTTTTATAAAAAAATACATGTTTATTTAATTTAATTACATCTAAAACTAAATTGGGCTCCTTCGGCATCGTGCCAAGGATGCTGGCAGCATTTCCCCGCTGAATAGCTAAGCGTAACATTGGGCGAGGAAGCTTGCCAGCTCTTCGATTATTTGTCGAGTCCACAAGTCTCTTAGCGAGCTCTTTAAACAGTTGGAGCGCGCTGGGTCCCCCACGGGCCAAGGGTCTCGACACCAAATGGTATAAAAAAATATTCGGAGCCGAGACCCGAGTATTTTCCGAGATCGGAAGTTGGTAAAAGCGTTTTATCTTATATAGACAACACGCCTATTATGCCAGGAAAAAAGGATTTCGTGTCTATAAAATCACATGTGCACATTGTAAAAATATTGATTGTGTAGGTTAAAGACCTCATAAGGTATAACATACTAGAATATTACTGAAATCTGAAACATCAACATTTTTAGCTGTCCGTTTGACATTTAACGCCCCAGCAGCAGAGTGAAGCAATATTGTTATTGTTTACAATAGGGACTGAAGCTGGCTTGAAGCAGATTCTGATTTAATAAATTAATTGCATTATTTTTCAAAAATATATAAATAGTACCAGTTTTATTTTGTTACATCTATTGGACTTTTATCATATCTGGGCTCCGGTATCGTACGAGTAGCTACTACTGTAATATTTCACATACCTACGTTTGATCGTTCATTAAAATGCATTGTTTTTGATTCGTCGTCCATTAATTTGCAATATAAGTAGGTATGTTCATTTAATAACGGCTAAATCTAACTCGCGCAATATCAATTGACAGAACAGATAGTCGACCAAGTCCGTAATCTCCAACGCATGGATTACTTCGAAATAATGATTACATACCTTACATGAAAATTCAGATAAAAAGACAGTAATATATACCTTATAATTTATACCTAAGTAACATTTTTACAATCTAACCTATACACCGAGACCGTTATATAACGTCATATAATATATTTGTGAAGATGTTTATTTAACCCGTATACTGACTACATTATATAACGTCGAATAATATAGTTGTGGAGACGTTTATTTAACCTATACACCGAGACCGTTATATAACGTCGTATAATATAGTCACGTAGACGTTAGTTCAGCGTGTATAGGACTTCGTTATAAAACGTCGTATAATTTAGTCGTTAAAACGCTCATGTGACCTCATAGTATAACATTTTAGTCACGCGCCAAAAAAGTCGTAGGATAAACGTCTATACGTATAAGATGGCAGCAGCTAAATACCGCTACATAACTATTCTATTATATAACTAGAAGTCGTATAAGACCGAACTTATACGACAACTTTGCTTGTTGGGTAAGCCCTCTAATAATTACTTATTTGCATCAATACCAACCGAGCCGTGCCTAATATTAGGTCTTGACTGCTTTGCTTACTTGGCCGAATAATAGAAAGTTCTCATTGATATTCACAGGCACGCGCCCACTCAGAATACCTTGTTAAGTTTTTTTTTCAAAAATGGTTGCCTTAAACGAGGGTAATTAAAAAATCATAAAAAAATCATCAAGCGTTAGGCATACTCATAAATATCTAAATTACATGTCAAATATTAAAAATTATGATATAATTTCCTGCGTTGACTTTTATTTTAAATTTTGAACAGTTAAATAAAACAGTAGACGGATAATAGTAGTTTATGTATCTGTCCATAATGAGGGGCATTACAAGAAGAGTGTGGGTTTATGAAACGAGCCGAAGGCGAGTTTCATAATAATATCACACGATTGTTGTAATGCCTAATTATGTATAGTTGCATACACTACTTTATCTACACACATATCGTAAGTGTTTTAAGATGGGGATAGATTGATGGGAAATACCGATTAGTTATGTTTCTCCTACTAAAACCACACCAAGGTCGCGTTATGAGGTATTTCTATATTAATAATAATTAATTTGTTGATCTCGAATTTAGTCAATTAAAAATTGATCCGTGATTTTAGTTTATATAATTAGTAATTAATTTATATAATTAGTAGGTATTATAATATTGATTGAAGTGCAGTTAAGTACACAGTTGAGTTATTTTTTCTGGTTCATTTTATGTAAGATAATGACTTAGCGTGACAAGGTTCCCAGTTTAGTACAATGCTAAACTTTATGTTTACACGACTAAAACAGAAGTTGTTATAAATAAGAATTTCATTTATTTTTGCTATGATTATCCTAAATAACATTTAGTTACAGACATTTCTTGCATTATAGGTACTAAAATAGTGATCTTCGAGTTTAAGTCACTAAAGTTTAGTAAATCTCGTGACAAAGTACCGTAGTTACGTTTCCATACAAAAGTTTCGACTGAGTCACTAAACTTTATTGTAAAAAAAAAACTGCTTTAACACTATTTCTGTTATACCATTGTGGTACACCACGCTAAATACCATTTGATATTGTGATAAAGCATGAATATATAAATAATTTTGTTGGTTTTTAATATTATAAGTGATCTTTTTTGTAATTGTTATAAATGCGGTAATTATTAAATTTCTTTATGATTATGGAGTTTTCTTTCATTAAATTGTCCCAAAATGCCATATAATATGTAACTATGATGAGAAACTACTAGTTTTAATCACATTATTTTATGGATTGGGTATAATTAACACTTTCATGTTTCTTTCACCCTGGCGTTCAACCTAAGAAATCAGAATAAGTAACATGTATTTTTAGACAATTCACCTTTATTATAATTCTTCAACATCCAAAGATTATGATTAGTTATACCCTTCACTATGTAACTTCGAAGTATCCCTGTAACATGTAACTTGTGCATTTCGGAAGTCGAAAATTCAAAAAAAAAAAAAAATTATTATATCTATTTTTATAATAGTGGTTTCACCTACAGTCATTATCCTTTTTTGTATTTATAGCAAATTTAATTTACCTTTTTGAAATTATGCATAACTCAATACCTGCAACAAGGTACCTTTCCAGATGCACTGACACATTTGATTAAGCATCCATATCGCTGTTTCAATATTAGAAAAGAGACGCTGATGTAACAGATAAAAAATCTAATTTGGGAACATGCCAACATGGACAATGTACTTTAAAGGGATTATAGAGGTAGGAAAATAGTATGGCATGTGACATGGAGGGGAGGGGTTTAAAAAGACAAACTTTCGTGTGACATAATATGTTATATACATTATATATTGTTGATTAAAATTAGCAACGGAACCGCTCTGATGCTTTTATTTTATTTTCTCGGTGAAAATATTTTTAAAATATAACGATAGATAATGTACCTATCATTTTTTCCAAAGTTCCGTAGCCAGAGTCTTATACAGCGTGGGAAGGAGTATACCGACAGATAAAATCCAAAGATTCTAATGCCTATTTGGACAAAAAAAGATCGTATAAACATGGGCCAGAAAAGCCTTATTTTCGAGACATATTCATGTCAAGTTCAAAAAATTTCATGGGTAACACGCCCTAATAATATGACGTAATCACACACACGTTCACGCAAGTACACTCGTTACCTGCCATCATTTTTGCTACGGATAAGTTTTTTATTAAAAATTGAGTTTAAAGAGCAAAGAGTTTTTATTATGTAGGTATTGGAATAAATGAAAGTGTGTTGTATGTCTAATGCAGATCAGTTATCATTCGCTGTGTACACAACTACAAACTAATATACAACTAGACACTTTGCATACGATATCTTTAATAAGAAACAGTGATGTTAACTTATTTTGTTACTAGTTTTGTCTTTAGTTTACCATCTCATTCTAGTTTTTACCAGCAAGTCGGCAAGTATGCAAACGTTTTCTATTGAAAAACGTACTGGCCGTAAATCAAATTGAAATTGTCATTACAATTACTACAAAATAATAACTAATTGTCACCTGTGTCAAGTTAATATTGTTTACTCGTGAAACGGCTTATAATCTCTATAGTCAGATTTCTTGCCATAGATAGCTGTCAAAGCTGTGACAGTGCAAGAACCTTACTTGACATTTCGCCATCTTTTTGCCAACCGGCAAGCACTCAACAGACACACCACTTTTGAAAACAATATGAACAAAATAATTATAAAATTATATTAGTTATTATAATTATGTTTTCTCAAACATACTACGAAATGTATGCGTTAATGGCACGAAATGATGCCAAGAAGTTGCACATTTATGGACTAGGCCGTGAATAAATGTATGGAGTTAGTATGAAAAGCACATTAATGTCCGCAGCTCTTACTTTTTAAATTTGCCAACTAAGATTAGACTGACGAAGGAAAAAATACTTACATCCAAGTTACAATCTCTTTGAAAGCATAATTGGTATTATAATAATCGGTTAAACATGGTGCTGGAATAGCTTTTTCCAATGTCAATTAATTAAAAAAAAATATAACTATCTATGAACCATAGATAGTTATATTTTTATAAGCAGTTAAAAAAGGTGTACGAATAGCTTTGTCGAATTTGTTTTTTTTTTTTGTATAAAAAATAAAGGCGGCATTTCAACAAAATTATTTATCAATTATTGCACGTTCGTTTAGCTCGTTCCGATTGTTATAATTACTATCACCAGAAATAAAAATGACATCAAGTGACGAGAGCGATACGGAAGTTATGGACTGCAGTACTCCACCTAATTTAAGAGATGAAGCCAATTTAGCTATGAGTAATATGCTACCGGAAAAAAGCAAGCAAATTTACATGAAAAATTACGACAACTTCATAAATTGGCAAAAAGAAACCAGGACATGCTCGTTTTCGGAAAATGTTTTTTCGCATATTTTAGCTGCAAAAACCAAAAAGCCTTCAACACTGTGGGCTATGTATTCTATGCTATGATGCACCGTACAGTTGAAGCACGGTATTAATATTAAAGAATACAAGAATTTACTTAATTGCTTTGTTGTTATTTTAATTTAATTATTTTTTTGAAATGTTTCAGAAAAGCACTATATAGGTACAGGCTTCGGCCAGAACAGGGATTAAAGAACTCAATTTATCCGGCCTCGTCTCCGCAATCTTGTCCTTATATCCCTTACTTCACGGCCTCTGCAGTAATGTACTATTAATTATTCATACTTAATACAACAATGTAAATTCTAATGTTTTAAGATATTATTATTAATTTATGTATTAAGACATTAAGTTGTATTTAGAATCTCTTATAAAATATAATTTGAACGGAACGACTTTGAGCAGCACCGTCTACAATAATTTCACATCGTGAAACAAAAATAAATATTCAGTGTTTATAATATGTACAGTCAGCAGCAAAAGTTGCTAAGCGTTTGAAGTGTTCAAAATGACCTACACGCGCTCTTATTTTCTTGACAATAGAGACGTGTTGACCTCATTTTGAACACCTCAAATGCTTAGCTACTTCTGCTGCTGACTGTACAGCTATAATAGTGATTCAATGAAATTATAAACATTCTCCAAGTTTTGTGATGATTTGTTGCAATTGCTCGTTTAAGTACCTAAATATAATGCGATAAGGTATCGTATAATATTATTGTGTTTAGGGTTTGAAAATGCAAACGGCACGTACCTATGGCTCAATAATAATAACTGGTAAACTTTCACAACATGCTAAACCTTGGTTTTTTATACATCATGCAATTCATAAAACTGCTGTCTCATCCATTATCTGACTGCGACTGAGGCACTGCTAATCCCCAACTTGGCTAAATTTTGAATACATCATTCAAAATGTGAATGTGGCCTAGAAGAAGGTAGGTACCTACAACCTGATCACATATTTTTCAACTGCCTAAGAATTCCTGCTTCTCTTTATGACCTTCTCCCTTATTATATTCATTGTCCTGCTAACCTAGATTACATCCACACATTTCTGAAGTCCTCTTTTGTTCATACTTTGGCTAAAGTTATGAAACACTTCAATGTCAAGCTCCAACAATCTGCTTTCTTTCTTGTACTGGCTATATGTAAGAAGGGAATTTTTATTTTTTCATATACTGTCTTTGTAAATTGTTTAACATTTTGTCTTGTCTGTTTTGTTGTAGGTATCACATATAACCGATCATGAGTCTTCACAATTTGGACATTATTTTTTTCTAATCATGCTCTTGTAGCTTCCACCCTTGACACTGGCAAAATTGTCCCATTTGACAGACACCAAACTACAAAAATATCTATCTTACAGCAGTATGAAAAACAAAAGCTAAGGGGTATTTTTGGCATAAGTACAGGCATCATTTTTTGCCAGTTTTTCTCTTAGTGAGGATTGATAAGTGCTTTACTGTTTATCTATATATAATATATGTATGGCTTCAAATATATTTTATTGGCTTGGCTAACCAACTGTCCGATAAAGATAAAAGTATTAGATTTTTTTTATTTTTCCATTTAGATTTGAGGAATTTTACAATGCACTTATAATAAAAGAAAAATCTACCATTTCTTTGTTTTTGTTGCCACTTATAATAACAAACTCTAAAAATATAATAATTATATGAGAGGGGCTATGATACAGCAAACATGATTGTTTTGCTGTTTTTGGTTCTAATAAATACATATATGTAATTTATAATGTCTTCTTTCTTCTAAAATGAACTAACATCTATATTTATTATGAATTTATGATATTAATATGTACTTAATATGTTTAAAAAATTCAACAGTCTCTTCATTTTAAACTAAGACAGTATTGTACAGTGTAGGCACCTATGTAGTTCACAGACCATAATAAATATTACAGGACCTCCTTACACAAATTGACTAAGCCCCATGGTAAGCTTAAGAAAGCTTGTGTTGTGAGTACTCAGCTAATGATAAATGTTAAACAATATATTACATTTTTTTTTATGACAGGCGGCAAACGATCAGACGGATTGCCTGGTGTTAAGCAATTACCGTCGCCCATGGGCACCCGCAACACCAGGGGAGTCACAAGCATGTTGCCGGCCTTTAAGGGGGGTTGGAGCTCTGGGAACCTTACTCACCATCAGGAACACAACACTACATACCTGAAAGGTGGCAGTGCTATTATGGCTGTGGTCTTCTGTAAGAAGGATGTACTTCCCCAGTCGGGCTGCCCCAGATCTAAGCATGATGGTCATCGCTGTGCCCTACCTCTCATTGTTGGACGTAGTTTAAGGACATACCCGGGTTCAAAAATATTGCTTGTCACACAAATAAATGGCTTCATAGGCAGCCTCACTACTACTAATATTATATACTATACTGTACTCTGTTTTTGTTAGTGATTCTCCAACACTTTCTTCCCAAGAAATACCAACTATCCCCCCTCTAGATACGTGCCTGCTTGCAATACCGGTTTTGGTTGTATGGGAAATTCCAGTATTGTCCATACAAATAATACCGGTATTGCAAGCCCTAGTCACTACACACTAGGCCAGATATGTTGCCCTCTTTACATGTGTTTTTTGATTTGTGGACTTAGAAAAAGCGTTCTACATGAGGCCTTGTGACTTGTTTTGCAAGTCTGGATATCCAAAGAAGTTCATAAACCCATTATTTTATTTTATCCGACTACTGTAGGAGTGTTAGGCACACATTGAGCCTCGGTGATTATCAGTTTACTTACACAAAACGCGCGCAAAGTATGGAAATATTTTGCGTATCGATGCGTACACATTTCCATATTTTGCGCGTGTTTTGTGTAGGAAGAGTGCTGATCGACGCGGATCAGAGTGGAAGTTTATTTTGGCTACGCAAGTAGACTGTAGTAAGTAGTAACACTCCTACAGTAGTCAAATAAAAAAATAATGGTATAAAAATGTAAAGTGGGTTGTTAACCGCAGAAGTGTACCAATGTGTTCGACCCTTAGAATAAGAAATGTAAATGAAAACCATCATCATCATCCGCCTATCGCAGTCCACGACTGGACATAGGCCTCCCCAATGTCACGCCCTCGTATTCGATCTTTGGCTGTTCGCATCCAGCTCCTGCCAGCCATCTTGCGCAAGTCATCACTCCACCTTGCCGACTTGCACTACGCTTGCCGAGACGCAGCCTCCACTCAAGGACTCGTTAACCACAACGGTTATCGGTTCTACAGCTAATATGGCCAGCCTACTGCCACTACTTGCTATTACGGTGGGCTATGTCGATGACTTTGGTTCTCTGCCAGAGTACCTCATTTCTGATTCGATCCCACAGAGAAATTCCCTTTCCATAACCCGCTGAGCGACTTTCAACCGTACCGTACCGTAAATTGCGAATATCTCTGAAACTAGATTCACGAAAGTGTACCCTTCACTAGACGCAGTCACATATTTTGATTGTCGCTCTGCGAGGTAAAATAAAGTCCTCCCCCCCCCCTCTCTAACTTTACAGCCGCAAGTCCTAAACCAGTCCATCTTAATAAAGACTTTCTAGGAAAATTATTTAAAAGTTCATTGGATGAACCATTTTTGAGTTACGGATTTAAAAAGTCGAAACCCTACACTGAGAGTTGCCCGACATGCTCTCGGCCGGTTCATCTATGTTGACATCATAATCATCATCATCATCAAAAAAATCTTGTTAGTGTTGTTTTCCCTGCCCTGCCTCTAACTGACACTTCTATCATATTGAATTAACTTGACTTTACTTTTTGTTACGGTCGAAATAAAATTTAATAAAAACTTGGCTTCCAGCTCTCATAACTGTGTTAACAAAACTGTGAAATACTATATAAGAATACTTATGAGAGTACTCACGTTTTTAATAATTTACTGATGAGCAAAACGTCCTCAGTTTGCGAATTATGAATTTACGATGATATTTAAATACTTAATGAATATTTAAAGCAGAAAAAATCCCAAAGTGAAACTTGTAGAGTTAGTTCAATAAAAAAATTGAATCTAAGATAAAAAAACAAATCCTAGTGGAGTTATAAATTATTTTATTAAATTAATTATCTAAGGAGCCCGTTTACAATATATATCGTTAATATTGAAGGAATGAATGGAATAAAAAACTTTCGCTAATTGCTTCTTGTTGTAGATTAGAAGTAATGAGCAGTGAGTGAATTACGCTGAAAGCAGAGTTCATATATATGTATTATGTATGTGTATTATCTTGTACTATTTGTAAATACATTCATAAATACATTTCAAATAATAAAATCTTATGTTTTAAATAGATATTTAAAAAAAAACATGGTTTCTACAAATTCTGATGGTATTTTATAAATTATAAACACGGCTCTACTCACGTTTATTTAGTCACTCGCAAAAGTCTCACGAAAAAAAGAATGCAAAAAATTCTCATGGTTTTGCTAGTGATTGTCTCAAACCAATCGAGTAATCTAAAATGTTGTCTTAGAGCATGCCAGTGTACGGTATTATAGCTAGTATTGCGTTTTTGAAAAGTGGAAACTGGACTTTACAGAAAGCCACGAGGCGCTGGCGGCCTCGCCTGTACTGCCGAGTATTGACTTAAGAGTTGTGTTTAACGCGTTTAAATCAACTCATCATTTTTAGTCAATTCTAGTCTATAATTTTAAATTTATATTGTTGCTCAGTAAACCTATCCCAAATGGCTTCTAATAACGCCAGGACATCACTTGAATTGTTCATCAAAATAGGCTGTCATTTTTAATAAGGGAGGTTCCTTAGGGAGGATTCATGTAATTACGCTGTAGAGCCTCATATCTGAGTTTTAAAAGAAAAATTTATTTAATGCATTTGAGCTTAAAAAATTATGTCGACTACGACAGGGCTTAAAATCGATCTATATGAGCATGAGAGATATGAAAAATAACATAGTTCTATTTTTGTTTATTTTTTAACTTTTTTCTATATTTAAGTAAGGCCTTTGTTTGCATTTCGGGTAAAGTCCTGCGTAACCGTGAAATGTCAGTGCCTTTTAGAATTTTATTTATTATATTGCACCAATTAAATCCAGTTAATTTTAAACTTACCGCAAGTATTGATTCTAGCACAAGTGCTTTGTGAGTTGCGCATTTAAGAAAATCAAAGGAATACTTGGAGAGAATTTGCTTTTTAATGTTTTCCGAAATATGATTTAAATGAGGCTTCTTCTCGAAGAATTCATATGATTCCCTTATGACATCACTAAACATTCTCACGACATACTCTGACGGATATGAGAGTTTTTTTATTTTTATCGAATTATACTCTCTTTCGCTGATCCAACCGTGACAAGATCCTTCCTGCGGCGCGGTTAGATCAGTTAAACATTTTCTGCACTTATTTTTTTGTAAAACTTTTCTTACTACCCAACCCGCAGTGTATGCCCGTGAGTGCACGTTTAAGCGCTCACGGTGCACTCGTGCTTGCATAACCTCCATATCGCATTCAATTGTAAACGAGTTAAGGTGCGGAGGATTACTTGTATCTGGCTCTTTATATTCTTTAGGTTCAAACATTTTTTTAATATTTATTAATTGGGGGCCAGGATCCTCCTCGCAATTGAAGCCCGTCGAATGAATTTTTATAAACCTCGTTATTAATAAAGATTTAAATGTGCTGATAAAGCTGTGACAAGTAGGGTCATTATTTGTATTATTAATATGTAATCGTATGTACGAGGGTTATCTGAAAAGTTTCTGGCCTGACATAGAAACAAGTGGTTTTTTGGTATATTTTTATTTTACTTTTCAACGTAGTCTCCTTGTAAGGCTATATACACTTGTCCTATCGATGCTCCCATGATTTTAACCCGTCCAAATAGTCATTGCGGTCTATCTGTTCAAAATAGCCGTTCACGCTAGCAATGACCTCTTCGTTACTGGAAAATCTCTGTCCACCGAGCCAAGTTTTGAGTCTGGGAAAGAGTAAAAAGTCGCTGGGAGCCAAATCTGGAGAATATGGTGGATGGACAATGATTTCGAATCGGAGTTCCTTAATTTTGGCCATGGCGACTGCTGACTTGTGGGATGGTGCGTTATCTTGGTGGAACAGTACTTTCTTTTTTTTTTTCAAATGTGGCCGTTTTTTCGCTATTTCTTCCTTCAGCTTGTCAAGTAACGATGAATAATAAGCTCCCTTTATTGTTTTTCCTTTTTGTAGATAGTTAACGAATATTATATAATATAATATCGCGGCTATCCTAAAACACGGTGGTCATCACTTTTCCGGCCTATCAAACCATCTTCGCCTTCTTCGGAGCAGGTTAATTCTTTGCAGTCCACTGTTTGTACTGTGATTTTGTCTCAGGCGTGAAGTGGTGAATCCACGTTTCATCGAGAGTTTCCAAGCGTGGCAAAAAATCGGCCTAATCTTGCTTAAAATGTCTCAAGACATCTTCAGAAATTTTCATTCGAACATCTTTTTGATCCGAGTTTATCAGACGCGGCACCCAATGTGCGGATAGCTTTCTCATATTCAATTTTTCAGTCAATATGCAGCAAACTCTTTTTTTTTAAATGCCTACGGTTTCTGCTAACTCCCTAACCTTGATTCGGCGATCGTCGAGTACCAATCGGGGCACTTTTTCGACTACAACGTGATTGGTTGCAGTTTTCGGCCGTCCTGGGCGTTCTTCGTCGTTCAAGCTCGGACGACCGCGTTGAAATTCAGCCACCCAAAATTTTACGGTAGGAAATGATGAAGCAGACTTGCCGTTAACAGAATCCATCTCATTTTTTATTTGGTTTGGCGTATTGTTTCTTAAATACTAATACTTAATCACAGTTCGACACTAAATATTTTCCATATTAGAAAATTCGAAGATGTTATTTCACAAAACCGGCAATTACAGAGAAAGTAACCGACAAAATGGCAGCAATTTTAACATTAAATTACAAACGGATAAACTCACGTGTAATTATATCGCTCAGGCGACATGTTTCGGGTAAGCTCTGTAACTAAGTAGTAGTAACATGGCTCACAACTGTTTTAATTGTATTTTAACATTTAACTTCAGAAAAAAGTAAAGTCGTAGTACAAAGGAGGTATTTTTTTAAATAAATAGTTATTCATTGTGAGGCCAGGAAATATTCAGACGACCCACGTAAGTATATCTGTTATGGACCAAGTGATAAGGACGGGGATTATTTGTTTGGCCCAGTATAGCTAGTCATTATTCATAATGCCCGGGTATGAATAATGACTAGCTATACTGGGCCAAGTGGCAAGTGACAAGCTAAACTTCAATATTTATCACATTGTCTGGTCATTATATATCGTCTTTGTGCAATTTGGTCGGGGAGGACACGTGTTAACCACAGTTACCGATGGATGCAACTGCAACTGGCACAAAGGCCTACAGCTATTTCTAAACTGATTTTTTTTTTCTTAGCGAGTCGGCTGTGGTGTGAACGCAAAAAACCTAACACTCCTCCTCGCTTCGCTCGTCGTCGTACCTACCGGTGACTCTGGGACTGAATTTCTGTTTTGCCCTAATATGATTGTCCAAGCTCATTACTAATTGTATGAAAAAAATGATGGACCGGGGGTTTTCTCAAAAATGTATGCCCTTAGCATTATGTATAATAAGCAGGGCCCGTAATTTTCATGCCGTTGAAGCAAAAATGACGTCACGCTGCGTAGAGTATGATTCCGATTAATTCGTCATAATTTATCATTTTACAACCTTTGCGGTAACCATTATAGATACTTGAAACAATCAGTACTATGTCTAATTGACTTATAGCTGTCAGATTAAAATAATACATATTGTTGTATTCCAATTATTGTTAATAAATTTGTTAGGCATTGTTAGATAAATGTAATTAGGCACTATGTTTTATGTTTAAACCATTTTTGCTACAGATATCCGTTTTTAACAGTAAACGACGTTTATTGTTCCGGTTGTGATCAGTATATAACATAAAAAGTCAGCAATGTCACATCACATTTGCAAACTAAATATTTTGAAAGAGAAGAAGGAAAATTAACAAAAAAGGAGTTTAACCTGGATCGCGTATCAAGTAGGTATTATTTTTTCCACGTGTAAAAAAGATTACTTTTAAAGTCATTTGTACATGATTAAAACGATTGACGACTAATGATTTATAATTTACAATAAAACTATTTGGGATCATCCTATATGGAGCGTGACGTCAAATTGATGTCATCGGCATGAAAATTACGGGCCCTGATAATAAGTCATCTGTCATTTGGTCGATATTGTTAGCTTAATATTCTGCCCAATAGGTGATAGACATTATTAATAAGGCCCGGTCAACTTAATAATTTGAATATTTATAATCAAATTGCCCTCTGATATTGGGCGTTTTTCACAATGCCCGGGCATTTTCTATAATACCCAAGTTATCACTTGGTGGTCCATGACATATCTACGTGTGCTTAGCCCTCTAGCACAGATAAACTGCGGAATGAACTATCGTCCGCGGTTTAGGTAAAAATATAAGTAGAAGTCAAAAATAATCCGTACGTGTACACAATCAGCGTCAAAAATATGTTTATAGTTACAGTGTTAAAAATAGTGTCCTAATAATTAACTAGTGCCAGACGCTTTGCGATTGCTGCAAAAAGCTTGAGCGCGCTGGAGCCCCTTGGACCTTGAGCTTCTACGCCAAACGTAGCAATATGGTACTCTCTGCCCTCTCCTCTCTGTAACTCCCGTTTATTTGTAATAAAGTGTAAGAACAGCAAAAGTTTAAATCAGTATATAGGGTACCTTTTAGAAAGGTACTCAATACTGAAATACTCAGTACTGAAAGGACAATCAATCATATTAAATAAGGTACTTACATAAATAATAGTATAGATATGCCTAACACATTAACTTATAGTTCCTCATTAAATGTATTCCTTACAAAATTTAAATGTAACATATCATATCTATCTATACCTAATATTTGATTCAATAACTATTTAAAAAAATTAGTATTAAATAAATTGCAGTAATAGAATGAATGAATGATTCATTCAGAGGTTGGTCCGCTTTTCGTCACATCCCTAACCGGTCTGGCTCTGGCCTAGTGGATAGTCTTACTTTTTATTCATTTTTTATAAAAAAAGGCTAAATGTCTTGCCTTTCTTTTCCTTTCCTTTTCATGACAATCACAATACTAATAATAATAAAAAAAATATAATAATAATAAGTAGGTACCTATTGAAAAAAAAATAAAAAATAATTACTGCTAACTATAAAAAGAAGTACTTAAGCCTTACTAAGTTTACCGTAGGACTAGTTTGATTTTTTTATATACCTACCCAAAATACTCTGTTACAAAGTATCTGGAATACAAAATGCAAGATACTTATAGTATCTGTAATAAATAAAATAAAAATAAAAATAAAAATAGCCTTTATTCTCTGACAGTTTTAGTTACAGAATCTATATAGTTGTTAAATAAATCATGTTTAGTTTTGATCCTTGCCAGGTTGTCTTTTGACATAGGCCTCCTCTAGCTCCTTCCATCTTTCTCTATCCCTTGTACTTCTTCTCCAGAGTTTAGGTAAGTCATCCTCCCATCGTTTCCGTGGTCTTACTTTGTTTCTCTTTTTTCCCCTTGGATACCATTCTGATACACCTTTAGTCCACTTTCCTTTTCCCTCTCTCATCATATGACCTGTCCATCGCCACTTTAGTTTTCTAATCTTATTCATGACATCATTTACTTTTGTGATGTTTCTGATATTTGTGAGTTTCCATCTGTCTTGTTTCCTTATTTTTAATATACTACGCTCCATCCCATGTTGACAAACCATCAATTTCTGCTCTAGTGCCTTTGTTAAGGACCATGTTTGGTCACATGTTAAATATCTTTGTTTTTTCTGATAAAGGAATACTATCATTTTTCATAACTTCTTTTAATGACCAGTGTCGGCTCCATGAGTTAGCTACTCTTCTATCTATTTCTTTTTTCATCTGATCTGTTGGTGATATGATCTGGCCGAGGTAAATATACTGATCTACATACTCAATTTCCTGTTTATCTATTTCTATTTTTGTCCTCATTTTGTTACTCATAATTTTTGTTTTAGATATATTTAGTGTTAGCCCACATTTCTGGCTTTTTCTTGCAATCTCCTGGAGCATCTTTTGAAGGGTTATTGGGTCCTCTACATCGTCGGCAAACCTCAGATGGCTAAGTCTTACTCCATTTATATTTATACCATATTCATCCCAATTGAGGTTTCTGAAGATTGCCTCTAGTACTGCTGAGAAGAGTTTCGGTGATACGGGGTCTCCCTGTCTTACCCCTCTCATGATTCTGAATTCATCACCTGTTCTCTCTATCTGAACTTTCGCGGTACAGTTCTCGTATATCTTTTTAATTATATTTATGTACTTTGCGGGTATCCCCTGGTCACTTAAGGCTTTCCAAATTGAGATGTGATTGATGGAGTCAAAAGCTTTGTTATAGTCAATAAATGATAGGTAGTAAGTTTTCCCATATTCATTACACTTTTTAACTACTTGTCTTACAACATGTATATGATCAATAGTTGAAAAGTGTTGGCGAAATCCTGCCTGTTCTCTAGGCTGGTTTTCATCAAGTATTTTTGTCATTCTATCTTGTAGTATTTTAGACACTTTGTAAATGTTAGACATTATACTTATTGGTCTATAATTTTCAAATAATGACTTGTCTTCCTTTTTGTACAGCAGAATAATAGTTGATTTGGTCCATTGCAGTGGAATGTCTTCTTTTAGGATAATCTCATTAAATAGTTCGTTGAGTGGGTCGATTATAGCGTCTAAGGTGCCTTTTAGGATTTCATATGTGATCTTGTCTTCCCCCGATGCTTTAAAGTTTTTCTGTAACATGACAGCCTTCCTTACTTCGCTTTTTAGAATACAAGGTATCTCCTCAAAATCAGGACTCTCTTCTAGTGGCAATGTTTGCATGTTGCTGATTTTTGGTGATTTGTACAAGTTTTTATAAAATTGTGTAGCAATTTTGGCTATAATGGGTCTTGAGGTACTTTTAGAGCTACTAATATTTTTCTTCAGGTTAGGTATCCAGATACTATGTTCTCTAAGATCCTTTAGGGCTTTCTTTATTCCACCTGTTTTTTCTATATGAAATCTAATATGATGTAATCTTGTTTTTATTCTATGCCTGCGAATACTTAAGGTGATTTTTTTGCTTATGTTTTCTATTTCCTTGATGTTATTTTTCCTGTTTTTGAATAATTTTTTTCTTTCATTAATTAGAGTTCTTGCTTCAATTCCTATCTTGTCCTTCTTCTCTTTGCTAACCAGTTTACTTCCTAGGTTTACAAGTTCATTTTCCAGTGTATCATATTTTGTCTGAATGTTATTAATGCCGACAATTTTTTGTTGTAATGAGCTATGCAAATCCTTAATTATGTTGCCTGGTAATGGTAGAGGGACGAAATTGTATTTGTTATTTATTCTTGGTCTTAATTTTCTTTGCTCTTTTGACTGAAGGGTTGCTCTAAGCATTCTGTGATTAGTTGAGAAGTTAAGGTTGTTTATTGTTGATACATCACTAACAGTATTTGGCTTGTTTGTAAGTATGAAATCTATTTCATTTTGGTACTTGCCGTCTGGCGAAATCCAAGTCCATCTCCTATTATCTTTCTTGTGATAGAAACTGTTCATAATTCTTATGTTGTATTCTAATGAGAGGTTTATAAGGCGCGATCCATTATTGTTCCTTTTATCGTGGCCATGTGGTCCCATGATAATTTCTTCTCCTAATATTCTCTTGCCAATTTGACTATTAAAGTCTCGATTATAATATAGTTCTTGTGCACTGTCTGTAGAACTGACCTCATGTCATTGTAAAAAATGTCTTTTTCATCATCCGATGCTTGCTCTGTTGGGGCATATACCTGTATGACAGACCATGGTTGTTGATATCCTTGGAGAATCAAGTCTAGTACAGCTATTCGGTCAGAGACCCCTCTTAGTGCTATAATGTTGTTTTTGAGATGCTTTTTTATCAAGAATCCCACGCCATACATTCCTTTTTGTACACCTTTATAATAATGAATGTATTCTTCATATTCTTCAATTTCATCACCGGTTTTCCTTACTTCATTAAGTCCAATAATATCCCACTTGAGGTCTTGTATTGCATTTGCCAACTCTTCGAGTCGCTCTGGAGTTCTTAAGGTTCTTGTGTTCAATGTTGCTATATGTAGTTTAGTTTCTGTTTTTCTTCTTATTGTATTTGCTAGGGGGTTTTGGTCTATCTCCCCACGGGGACCAGCCGGGTTGGGGATCTTGTTTGATTTGGTTGTGATATTTAGTTGCTATGACGATTCTGGACGTTTGATGGCTTTTGCCTCATGTATTAGAAGGCGTTAACCTTATTTAATTTGCTAGGAGTAGGGGTATAAACAGTAGTACCCGAATTGCCTGGGTGGGTGGTAGGAGAACCTGACGGTTGGCGCGTTCTTTTCTCGGTTGGTTTGTCTTTTATGATAAGTTTATCATATCGGATTTGTGCAACTTTCCCATTTTTGATTGCTTCTTCTTTTTCATGCATCAATTCCTTCCTTTTTTCTAATACCTCCTTAGGAAATTCCTCAGTCGCGTAGGTGCCGCTTTTAGACTTCTTGTAATTTTTTAGAATTTCAATTTTTCTCCATGCTAAGGTGGTCCTGATTAGAATAGGACTGTTTTTATTGGTGTTTTTCTTGCCCAGTCTTTGTACGCTGCTTAATTCCCATTTATCCCATTTTTCCATGTTAGATTTCTCGCTCACTTCGTTTAGGGTATCTAGGACAATACCCATTAGTTGTGTGTAGTTTTGTTCAGACTCTTTTATACCGTGTAATATTACGTTGTTTTTCCTGGCCCCCTTTTCCAGGCTGTAAATTTTTGTTTTTAAAGTGTCAACTTCTTGCTTTAAAGCCCGGTTTTCCTGAATAATGTTTATCATTTTTTGTTCAATTGTATTAATAACAGTATTTTTCACGCTTTCATGTATAGTCTTTGTTAATTCTGCAGTTTGTTTGTTCAATTCCATCTTCATATGCGCTAATAATTCTTCCATAAATGAGGTTTCCATGTTTCCGCTTTTTTCTGCCATGGTAGTAGATATCTTGTGTGATGGCAACACTCGGATTCCTGAACGAAACTTTTTAAAGTTTTGTCTGTGGAATTGTGAATTGAAGTTATTGGCTATCAGTCACTGTCATCCGAATATCGTTCTACCCCGCGATTTATTCAACTTGTGTGTTTATATGTAGTTATTGATATATGTATCGTTAGCACTGATTTTAACACTATTTGCGTCAGTTTTTATGTTTTAAGCACTTTTTATCTCTGATTTCGATTAATGTAAATCCATCTTGTAGTTGAACGTACACTTCACGAACGGGTAAGTAGTTTTAGAGGCGAAATGAATATTTGAACAGGGAGCGATTTCACACACAGTTTACTTGGCAGCTGTCAAACGTCACTCTGTAATACTAAATACAAAATACGTATCTTCTAAATACTTCTTAAGATTTAAATACTTTTGTAAGAAAACTACATTTTTATGAAATTAAGTTATTTCAGAATAGCAGAAAGTATAAAAACTACTTAATGTAACTCCGCGATCAGCGGCGCTACAGCGAAGAACGATATTCATAAATTTCGGGCATCTTTCTCTGTTACTCCAATTAAGGCGCCATGAAAGTGACTGAGACAATCGTCCGAAATTTACGAATATCGTTTTTCGCGGTCCCAAAATACACAAATTGCTAATATAAATGTACCAAATAAAAATATTACTCATCTTTCTATTTCAAATTGCTAAAACTGTACATTTAACTTTTAATTTACGTATAATAATATATAATTTCTAGCTTTTTCAACTATTTAAAAAAAAATTAAAAAAAAACTTAGGCTCTGCCTTGTATTGTAAACATAAAATGATTTATTAAAATATTTATTAAAATATTTATTAAAAATGATTTTATTAAAAAAATTAAATAATATTTTTATTTAAAATAAACTTATCCAACGAATCGCTTTTTATTTCATTTATTATAAGGCTTGTTCTCACTGGTGAGGTGAAAAGTTGTATGTGCAACACGAGACCAAAGTTATTTACATTCCGTGACTTGAGTCCCTCACTACGCTCAAGATTCTAATTTATAGAATCTTTCGCTTGCTCGGGACTCAAAATTGGCACTCAAAGCAAATAAGTACTTTGCTCTCTTGTTGCACAAATAACTATAGTTCACCTACAAATAGAACACATTTTCTAATAGGGTTTCAATTACTGGCCACCTCACACTAAAATTCATTCTAATCGCCTATAAACAGAGCTATTTTTTATGTTACCAGTTATTGGAGGGTGGCCAGTTACTAACAAATTACCCGAATAAGTTATCAACTTTATATTTTTATCTACCTATGCGCAAATTGAAAACCAATTGCCATCTTATCTAGAAACAATTTAGAACCAAATAACAGAAATGTTACATTTCGACTTTTTCTTAAAACCGATATAGATATTAATGAATTTGGTTAGGTAAAGATTCTGCCAAGGGTACGTCACTCCATGCACGGCACGACAGAACACTCTTTGCCAATTTTGCGAATGCTTATGTTCTTGCATTAAGCTGAAGAAGATATTTACCATTACCATACCTAATGAATTGAAAATGTTATAAACAACTGTATGAAAAAGTCGATTGTGTCGAATTCCGCTTTCTTTTTATATCTTCTTTGATTAAGCAGACCGTGCTTAAAGAGAAATCTAAGCAATCCGTTAGTACATAGTCCTGCAAACAGTTCATCTGTAAATATAATAACCCTAGCGGCAATCATACTGTAAAATTGTTATTTATGTCATAAAATTAGTTATACTGCAACACTAATCTTAGGCAAAAGTTTGCCGCCTGGCCCAACCAAGGGGCAGGTGGGAGCTATCGGAATAAGTTAGTTTTGCTAAAAAAATATTTCTCTGTTCCGAGTACTGACTTAGCCTAAAATACTTATACTATTAAACAGAAACAAATAATATTTCTCAATTACATATATTTACAATATTTATAGTTACAATAATTATTTTGCTAGTATTTCTTCCGTCTAATTTTTTTTTTCATGTTTTAGGTGCAGAGCTCGGGTGGCAGATAAATAGCCGACCCACACAACAAAACGCTGAAGTAGTGTTGTGGATTTAAGCTTTGAGGCGTAAACTACAAGACTCGAGTCGCGACTGATGAGCCTTGAAGCCTCAAACCTTAAAGCCTCGGAACCTTAACGACTCGAACTAAGAGTTCGTGTTGCTGCTTACGAGCAAAGAAACCTCGAGTCTTTAGGCCTCAAGCTTTAAAGCCTCCTAAGCGTTGAAGGTTTAAGTCTGTAAGGTTTTTAGCAGTAAAGGTTTGGAGCAAAAGCTTTTAACAAATTAGATCAACGTATGCTATATGTATAGGGTAGAGTGAAATTTAATACGTTTTTGTTAAATAAGGAAAAAAGAAAAAGAAAATTCTGACTTATCGCGTTTTTAGAGTTCCGTAGTCAACTAGGAACCCTTATAGTTTCGCCATGTCTGACCGTTCTTCTGTCTGTCTGTCCGCGGGTTGGCTCAGTGGCCGTTAGTACTAGAAAGTTGAAACTTGGTATGAATATGTGTTGTAAACAAGCCAACAAAGAGTGCTCGAACAAAAACTAAAAAAAAAAAATTTTTTCGGTAAAGTCATCAGCAATAAAATCTTACGATATTAAGGCGGCAAAAATATCTGATAGCACCGTATGTCAAGGGCATAAGGTGCTGTCAGATATTTTTTCGGCCTAAAATATCGTAAGCGACGTAAGATATTATTGCCGGTGACTGTACCTCTATCACATGAAGGGGGGGTGAATTATTTTGTTCCAACCCTATTGTGTGGGGTGTTGTTGGATAGGTATTTTAAAATGAATAGGGAGTTTCTAAAGCAAGTTATGGGTACTATATAAAAATTGGCTAAATATCTTCCGAATATTAAAAAATAACATACAATGATGGCTTGTCAACATGTCATTGTCAACTTGTCATAAAAACTAAGGATAAGGAAGCATTCGTGAAAATGCCATCTAATAAAATGTATAGTCTTTAAGAATTAACTTATAAATTTATCCTGAAGTCGATGAAGACGTACATATTTCAATTGTTCAGTACCAATAATAGTATATCAGATAGTCAACGAGTGAGTACCCAGTGGAATACTTAGACAGTGGTGTAATTTGCTGCTTAGAAAATACAATTACATTTCATTTTCTTCTTTATATTTTTGTTTCAGATACTAATTCCACACACACTGCTGCGTTCGTGGGATGATGTGGGGGCCAGGGATGCTCTTTCTCGGCTTGTGGAGGGGGCAAGGGGGTGGATTTGGCCAGACTGAAGTCGGTGTCGAGAGTCGAAGCGGGAGCGTGGTTGCAGGCTTTGCCTGCTCCTCATTTGGGAATACTTCTGGACAACGACTCATTGCGGGTGGCGGTTGCTCTCCGCCTGGGCTGCGATGTTTGTGTACCTCATAAATGCATCTGCGGCGCGATGGTGGAGGCTAATGGCCACCACGCATTAAGTTGTTGTCGTTGTTCGGGAAGATTTCCGCGCCACCACGCTCTCAACGACATCGTACGGAGGGCCTTAATATCCGCCAACATCCCGTGTGCTGGAACCTCCGGGCCTCTGTCGCGCCGACGGCAAAATGCCGGATGGCTTAACGTTGGTGCCGTGGCAGCGGGGGAAGTGTCTGCTTTGGGACGCCACGTGCGTCAGTACGTTCGCCGCCTCACACCTCGGTCGAACAGTGCGAGCGGCTGGCGGCCGCTGCGGATTTTGCGGCAGTCAAAAAGCGCGAAAAGTATTTGGCTCAGGGCACTAATTACTTTTTTGTACCCCTTGCATTCGAGACTACTGGGTGCTGGGGGTCAGAGGCTATTGCCTTCATTAGGGAAGTGGGACGTCGAATCGGAGAGAGGGGCTCTGACGCCCGCGCGGGTTCGTATCTGGTGCAAAGGTTGTCCGTCGCTATTCAGCGTGGTAACGCGGCTAGTGCACCAGGGACGACTCGAGAGGGACTATTTGACTTGGCTTAAGTTAGTCTTAAGTTAGCCGGTAAAAGGTATTTTTGACATTTAAAATGTATATAAATTATGTATAATATTGTCTTCGGTTGCCGCGATAATTACTCATGAAATAAAACAACTAAAACGCATTAAATCGCGTTTCGAACCCTTTAGCAGCGTTCGTGGTCACCCGATGACCACGAACGCTGCTAAAGGGTTCGAAACGTCGGGATGAAGTTTAAATTAGTATACGCGATTTAATCCGCTTTAGTTGTTTTATTTCATGTATATATGTATCTATAATTAATTTTGTTTAAATAAATAAGTATTTTTTGATTATTATAGATAATATCGATACTAATGATCCATAATAAGTTTTCGTCATTAAACTTGCCACAAATATTGAAAAGAAAAGTTTACTACGATGCAATGTGCAGTTGGTATATACCTGTTCACCTAGGAGTAATACCTAAATCAATTTGCGTAGACTGTGGACTCTCTAATGACAATCGCTCTAAAAATGAAGTCATGTTTTTTGAGCTATTTTGCCAAGATTGCTTTAATTGCTTACTATCAGGCAATCCGTCTGCTCGTTTGCCACCTTATGTCATAAAAAAAAAATTGCTTAATTTAAAGGCTAAGATACCGAAATCCTAAAGTTACGACGACGATCCCTGATCTCAATGTTTAAAAAATGATAATATACTTAACATTTTAACGTAATTTAAAAATATGAACCGGCCGGCTTCCGCGAAGATCTTAATTTCGAATTTTCTATCTGCATCCTTAGACTAAATATATACCTATAGACGCACAGTCCCGAATAAAGGAGTCGGAAAAAATGGCCTCAAATGACATTCTAGTTTTCAAATAAGTAACATATAAACCGTTTTCGTCCGATCCCCGCGATACTGGCAACTACTGAAACGTCATTAGAAAAATAATAAATGTCAAACTCCAAGTCATCAGAATATCGGATGCATGGAGTCGCATAAATAATATTAGGCACGTTGAGTAATAAAAAATCTCTAATAACAAAATAAGTTTATTTACACTTTTTACATTTTATATTACAATATTTGACTTAAGACATCTATAATAAACAAATTCACTTGTTTGCCAAATTGGCAGTACCTATACCTAGGTTTTCGTTGTAAATTTAGGCGTTTAGGCGTATTTCGTTGTTAATTTATTTTTATTTTTTAGGGTTTCGTACCCAAAAGCCTTTTTTGGTCAAATATATGTCTGACGCTGGGAAATGGGCCGAACACACGGGACGCCAGTCGTTAGGTCTGAAAAATTCATCACCCCTATCTCGTGCTATGATAGCGGCCCATTCCGATCGTCGCTTGGGATCCCGTGGGAATCTTGAATTAAAATATAACGTTATTAAAGTACATACGAGACGAAGTGATTAAATCTGCCATTTCAAATTTGCTAGATGTAATTTAAAAATGTACAGTCAGATATATCGCAACGTACGAGTTACTCAAAGATAGCATCAGAAAACGTTCTCAATTGTCAAGGCGTTAGAGTGTATGTTCAGATATTTTTGAACATCTCGTTTGTTGCGATATATCTGATGGCTACTGTACACTCCCTATCTCCTTTTTCATCAATAGGTACATGTATAAGAAAACGCATGTAAGTAGATGTAAATAAAATATTAGCGACTCCGTACCTTTTTGTTCCAAGAAAATCCTTTATTTTTGCAATTACTTAAATTCATTCTAAAACACGAAATTGCATCGAGTTAATACATAATTTGTCAATACATTTGAATTACTTACGTAAAAAAACTTATCCCACTGTCCTTCTTGTGTTTTTTGTGCTATTTTTACATGTCTCAACCGAGCACGACGACATTGTTATTTGACGCCGGTCGGTGAAAGACTAAGTCACCAACTCCATCCTTTTTCGAAATTACTAGAGTTTGAATGTAGTCATTTTTTTCGCCTAACTTTGTATCTGTATATATTTAGTCTAATTCTGCATCCCTTTTTTTTTCAAATACGTAAGTGAGATTTCTCGAAATTTACGATTTTAGATGTTGGCGGTAGGCTGGTTAGCCGGGAAAAACTGTTTAAGTTCGTGTATTAATTTGTATTTCTAATCTTAGTAAAACCTCTTCTTACTATCTATCAAACATCACACCTGACTATTTCTGGATGGGAATATGGATATAGACGTTATGGACTGCTTGAATGCTCCTAATACTAGTTCATCTACTCTGTCGTCACCCGAAACAAGCCGCGTAAGCGTGGTTAGCAATATATTAACTCATAAAACGCGAAATTGTTACAAGTTTCACACTTTACACTTGTACATGCAAAGGTAATTTGTAAACATTGCTCTAAAAAGTTTTCGATGAAAACATCACAAAGTGTGTTATAAAAATATTATACACTTCATGCAACCCAACGACCAAATGATAACGCAAGGAAGTCTCCACGTAACCTCGTCGAGTTGCTAATTGACTTTATCATACTTGGAAATCATTCCTTTAGGATTGTAGAGGAAGAGGCTTTAGCACAACTTCTGCATGCACTAAATGCAACGTTTGTGATTCCTACTCGATTCCAGCTAACTACAATGGTCATGAACATATACAAGGAACAGAAAACACGAATCTGCCAAGTATTCACGAATATTAAACATAACGTTGCTCTGACATTTGACTTATGGACCTCGGTAACAAACAAGCCCTGTCGTCGTCACCGCACATTTCTGGTCTAATGCCACTAAGTTGGCTCATATTATCCTAGATTTCGACATCATACCTTATCCATACAACGCTGAACAGCTCAGTAATAAGATATTACAAATAATATTAGACTTTGGCCTGAAAGATAAATTAATAAGTATCACAACCGACAATGACAGAACTAATATCAAGTGCATGAAGTATATATCCTTATTCCAAAAAGAATTAAAAGACTTGAAACATTTAAGATGTAAATGTTCAAAAAATTGTTAATATGATTTTAACATCTCCAAAGAAGAAGGAACTTTTCCAAGAAACATGCATGGCCCTTGAAATACCATTTCTCAATCTAATAAAAGATATGCCTGTAAGATGGAACTCTACTTATGCTATGCTGGAAAGGGCTTTAAAAACGAAATCCGTGTTAGATTATCTTGGGGTTAATAATGCTGATTTCATTGAATGTAACATTAAAGATTGGGGCGACGTACAATGTTTAATCAATTTTTTAAAACCTTTCAATGACGCTACTATAATGATGTCAAAACAAGAATATCCCAGTTTATATTACGTCAGGCCAATAGCAGATATATTGTCACAACACATTTCGTCGCATTCCGAAAATGACACTCTTAGAGACTGTTCATATGCCATGATGGAGAAATTTAATGAATACTATCCCCTTTTGAACTCCCCGCTTGTTCAAATATCTGTGATTTTAGATCCTCGTTTAAAAGATGACGACCGGATGAATATCCGTTATATAAGCACATTGTTGAAGTAACAGATGAAATTGACTTATATAATAAAATGCCCATGGAAAATGAAAATACAGATGTATTTGTTATGGTGGGTTAACAAAAAAAGTACCTTGCCAACATTATCACAGATGGCCTTTGATATTTTATGTGTACATGCTACAAGCGTTCCTAGTGAACAAGCGTTTTCTAAGGCGGGAAATACAGTAACAAAATGCAGAAATCGCTTAGGGAATAAAACTATTCAGGCGTCGATGTGTTTGTCATCATGGTTACGTTACGACGACGGGCAGTAGCAGTAAGGTCATTTGAGCGTTTTAACCTTGTTATTCCTCTATCCGCAATATTGATAAACTCCACAAAGAGTGTGGTGGTATTTTTGGTTATCATTGTATGCCACGGCATTTTTACTTTACAGTTCTGCAGAAACCGTTTTGTTTTTTGTCTCTTAGTTGTTTAGTTTGAGTTCATGAATTAGTCAATAGCGGAGGCGGTTAAAAGTTAAAACGTTCAAGCGATTTAAGTAATCACCCAGTCTTAATTAAGTAATAAATATTTTTTTTAGTTACTTTTATTTTTATTTCTTATGATTCACTCATAGAGTAAAGGTCGCTGCATACGCGACGTGATTTTACTCGGACGGAACGGGACGGGATTTTTTTTAAATATGAATTTAAAAAAAATTAAACGGCATAGAAAATGTATCTGGACGTACATACGCAACGGAATCATGGACGGGACGGGTACGTACGTGGTACCAACGTGGCAGGAAAAATATCGTCGGCGACGATCCCACCCCGCACCTGCCTCGTCCCGTCCATGGTTCCATTGCGTGTGTATGAATTGCCGGCACGTTGCCGGTCACTGTCACTTTGCGTATGCGTTAAAATTCACGTCAGAGTATAATGGAGAATGGATGAATTGTTTAAAAGTGCTTGAATCTTTTTTTATGGGTAGCCATAATATTTCTCATTTACTGGAAAAAGTTGCAGATTTTACGGTCCAATCAATTAATTTTAAACAAATAAACAGTTCCGATATCCGCGATTATGGGGCCGGGGCGACCCAACAGGATTTTCATAAGTCAGACGCAAAGAAAAAACCTTACCTTATCTGTGGTAACTTTGACACTGTCAGCCAATAATAAACATAATTTGAACTGAAATTCGTTTCATCTGCCTTCAATGCTTAAAACCAGATTTTTGATATTGCGTATTTCGACAACGACCTTTGTTTTGCACCCTGAATTGGATCATATAACCACTCAAATAATCTCACCCAGTATCCATGATCGTAGCACGTTTCAAATTTCGGTTTCAGTTACAAAGGCCGTCGTAACAGCAAACAAGGCTGGATTAAAGGTACCAAGCAGAGTTCTTCGTCGAAATACGCAATATCAGAGATCCGGTGTGAGTAGGTGGTGTCACTAACTAAATCTCAAAGAAAATATCAAATTGTATAAGCACCGAAGTCAAGCGAAACAAATTTCAGTTCTGGCTATGTTTATTTTTGGCTGACAGTGTCAAAGTTACCATAGATAAGGTTAAGTTTTTATTTTTTTAATTTTCGTCTGACTTAGAAAAATCCTGTTTAAAATTAATTCATTGGACCGTAAAATCTGTAACTTTTTCCTGTAAATGAGAAATCTTATGGCTACCCATAAAAAAATAATCGAGCACTTTTAAACATATCATCCATTCCCCATTAACCACGTCCCGTCTCCGTCCTATCCTCGTTCCGTCTGAGAGTCCTTAAGGTCAGTGGACGGGACGGGGCACGTGCGGGGTGGGACGTGCTAAATATCGTCGACGACGATATTTTTCCCGCCACGTTGGTACCACGTGCCCATTCCGTCCGTGATTCCGTTGCGTATTGATTGCCATCAGATATATCGGAGCTGTGTAGGTGATCACAAATATCTGAGCATGCACTCTAACGCCTTAACAATAGAGACGTGTTCAGATATTTATGAGCGGCCTGGCCGCTCGTATGTATCTGATGGCGACTGTACGTCCAGATACATTTTCTGTGAAACGATATTTTAAAATTTTCCCGTCCCGTTCCGTTCGAGTAAAATCACGTCGCGTATGCAGCGACCTTAAATACGAGTAATACTCAAGCCATAACAAATGGGGTGAATAAAAAAAATTAAATACTCCGACGTAAACAGCCTTTTGTATAAAAGTCTTACGATATAAGTAACATTACATCAAATAAGAAATCGTCGTATATTTTATAGTTTCAGACTTTTCCATACAGACTGTTCTAAATGGTCCACCCTGTATATGTTGCAGGCAGTGAATGCGTTAACTGCTGTTAAGTTACTCTTCCGATATAGATAGGTTTATTATAATATTCTTAAATTCTCTACACAAAAATAATTTCTGCCAAGAGAGCTCAACGTGTGAGCTCTAAGCTTGACACAAGCTTTTAAGGTTCGGGGGCTTGAGCTTAAGTTAAAAAGCTAAAGTTCCCTGTGAGGCCCGAGGCTTAAAGACTTGATTTTGACAAGTCATAAAAAGTTTGAGTCGTTAAGGTTCTAAACCGCTTTGTGAGCAAACCTTTAACGCTCTAGCTTTCAAACCTTGAGCCTTAAAGGTTCGCGAGTCTTTAAGGTTCAAAAGTCTTAAAGACTAGTCTTTTAACAACACTACGCTGAAGTCATCATCGATTCAAGTCTGCATTTTAAATCTTCACACATCCTGAAAATAGTTATTTGATATATAAGAGAGCAAAGTCAGGGTTTACATTCTTATGCTAATATTGAGACCCGAGCTAGCGAAAGATTTCAAAATTGAACCACGAGCATAGCGAGCATTCGGAGGATGTCAAGGCACGAGAAGGGAACACACTATGCTACCGAGTGCAATAAACTATTTTTCACCTCAGTACCGCGAGGAAAACTGGAGGATGAATGGCTACCAGGCTAAATTAGCTTAACTAGCTATCATACATCTGTGCCAAGTAATACATTCGATACCAAAATTTGTCCTACTTCCCGTATCTCACAGGTTCGCACTAATATAGTACAAGCGAGATGCACAGATAGTAAACTCGATACTCATTATCGAAAACCTTAATTTCACAACTCATGCTAAGGGTACTGGACCCAGGCTGTCAGTGGTTAGGTCTGCACGGAGAGGAACTGTCGGACAGTCAAGTGTAAGAATTCGTTCACTGCCAAAGTCTCAATAATATGTACCGAGCAACTCTATTGTATACTCTCTACTCTATTGTAGGATTCTTTCGGTACATATTTTTGTACTTGACTGGACTATGCGCGCTGTGTCCAGTATTACCGCCTTCTGCATCTGACCCACGTAGAGAGACTCGAGATTCTATTATTAGTATTTTTGATATAGGTACATATATATATATTTTTTTAATTTTAATTGTTCGCAATATACATATATCAGGAAAGAAATATTCGAAATATTACATAACTTTGCCACACAAAATTGCACGGGAATAACATCTTTACCAAAAATAACACATTTATAATACTTGCTTTATTTTGTAATGTACGCAGGAGCCATATCCATTAAGATAATTATCTCTGTTATCAAAGCAAGTTTTACCAAAAGGCATTTTCTTATTTTGCATTAGGTTATTTACATTAGATAACACGTATTGTTCAAAATTCGTATTGTATAATGACCCTAAGTGTCTAAAGATTAAAATAAAACATTATAACAAACACAAAAGTTGTACTTTAATGGTTTCATTTTAAACAAAGCGGGGCCGTCTCGATTACGTGTTTTATAGTGTTTTTTTTTTTTCTATTTGTTTACTAGTTAAAGCCAAAAAAAATGGACTGTAATATGCTATAATATTTATTTAAAACGAACTAACTGGTGTAACTCTCCGGTGTATTTGTACAATAATTTATGTATGTAAATAAATAATGTTTATAATACAGTTGCTCAAAAAGTGGTACTTTTTGTGGCTGCGTAGCGTGCGAGAAGCTCAATTTCTCGAACTAGTGCTTTTTACTTTTTAGTTCCAAACTATACTTTCGAAACGCAGTAATTTTATATTAGATTTTTTACTTGGAAATTATGAAATTAAAAACGCTTACGAATACTAGGAGTATTTATTTAAAGTATTCATTAATATATAAATGACGAAAAAATATTAAGAATTTGCATTTTATAGCCTACTCTGTCTTAGGTATCTATGTATGAAATATTTACTTTCCTAAAAATCGTTCTTTGATTTGGCTGAATGATACAAGCATATGCCTAGAAAAAAAAGTTTAAAAGCAAATCAGCCCGCCCTTTTGAAATAACTTCTAACATTATTTAAACACATTAACGCATATAAATATATAATTTGGTACGGGAAGTTATAAAAAAATATTGAAAATGAGTGATTCAGACATTGATATGACACCACCAGACATTCGTGCTAGAGCAGCAATTGCCAATGACTGTGTTATTCCAGAAAAATCTAAAAACCAATATAATGCCGTCTATGTAAAATTTATCGAGTGGAAAACCTTACATAACGCAAAGTCTTTTTCAGAGACTGTTTTGATGGCCTATTTTCAAGAGCTGTCTGAAACCTATCGGCCATCAACATTATGGTCAAAATATTCTATGTTGAAAGCTGTTATAAAGTTAAAACATGACATAGATATAAAAACTTACACCAGATTGACTGCTTTCTTAAAAAGGCAAAGTGCAGGATTTCAGAGTAAAAAATCGAAGGTACTAACAGCTGAACAAATTGAGACGTTTATTAATGAAGCTCCAGATCAGCAACATCTAGCTACAAAGGTATAAACTTAAATATAAATCTAATAAAATATGTACACAATTTAAGTAAATTAACTCTAAAAATAAAGTAGGAAGTTAAAAAAAAAATAGAATGAAATAAACAATTGTCTTACAATATATAATAAATATGTAACTTTGTTCATAGGTTGCTCTTATATTTGGAGTCTGTGGCGCATGCAGACGCGAAGAGCTCACAAATGTATCAGTAAAAGATATAGAAACACATGGGGACATACTTCTTGTCAAAATACCAAATACAAAAAATAAAATTCCCAGGTCCTTCACTATTGACGGCCCATTTGCAGAAATAGTCAAGAAATATCAGAGTCTGCGGTCTTCTAAGGGCAAAAGTGACCGTTTCTTTCAGAATTTTCAAAGAGGAAGGTGCACTGCCCAGGTAATAGGCTTAAACAAGTTTGGGAATATGCCGAGAGATATCGCTCAGTACTTAAATTTGCCTGATGCAAATCTTTACACCGGACATGCATTTAGGAGAACCTCTGCTACATTACTTGCCGACTCAGGAGCTGACATAACAACTTTGAAGAGGCATGGAGGTTGGCGGTCAAGTAATGTAGCAGAAGGATACATAGAAAACTCCGTTGATAACAAATTAAAAATTGGAAAACAAATTGCAAAATCAATTAATGTAAAGCCGCAAGAGCCCACAGAATTTTCTTCATCCACATTCCAATCTGGTCTTAATGTACCTGTTAATACTGAACCTCAACCAGGACCGTCACATGCTAACAACACTTTGGTTACACCCAGCCCTGTTAACCAACCAGGACCGTCACGTGCCAACAACACTTGGATTACACATAGCCCCTCTAACTTTGACCCACAGGAATTATCACAACAGCAGGAACCTGAAAATACACCATGCCTGACTAGTCAGACACTTAATTTACATGGAAGAACTCACAACATAACTATGAACTGCACTAATTGTACCATTAACTATAATTATTACTGAAAATAAAATATTTCTGATATCAACCTTGTTTTAATACAAATATATATTTTTTTAATTCTCATTTAATCACAAAAGCAAGTAATTCTTCTTAGACCTCATTTGATATAGTTCTCTTTTCGTAATGTTAAACATAATCATCATTTCTTCTAAACATGGTCATCAACGTGGCACTTGAGCAGCAGTTGTAGGTACATAGTAATTGACTGGTTGACTTCCTAGGAGCCGCTTTGAGTGAATATTATCCTTCCGCCAATTTGTTAGGGGTGTGGCGAAATTAAAGTACCTAGGCTGCACCATCACTAACACTAACACCCGTAATGAGGACATTAACATCCGAGTACAAAACACCTTAAGATGTACTGCTGCCCTTCACAAGGTGTTAGTGTCCAAGCTTCTAAGCAAATCCGCCAAAGTCCGCATTTATAAAACCATACTGCGACCAATTCTGATGTACGGATGTGAAGCATGGACACTGACACTTAAAGAAGAGAACGCATTGTTAGTCGTGAAAAGAAAAATTCTCCGGAAGATCTTGGGCCCGAAACGACTACCGGATGGAAGCTGGAGAGTTCTGAAGAACCTAGAAATCGAAGATCTGGTGGCTGAACCTAATATCATAGGAGAGACAAAAGCCCACAGACTCCGTTGGCTCGGTCACCTACAGAGGATGGGGGAAGATCGGAAGGTCAAGCAGGCGTAAATCTGTCGACGCCCTGTCGGGCGTCCTAGATATCGCTGGAGTGACATGGTCAACGCGGACCTGCATTAGCTCCGAGTTGTCAATTGGCAAGAGTTAGCGCCGGACCGAGAAAAGTGGCGTAGTCTTGTGTCGGAGGCCAAAACTCATTTTGGGTCGCTGAGCCAACGGAGTAAGAAGTATTCAATTTAGTTTCTCAACTCGAGGCCGATGGCGCTGATTCCAATAGTATGTTGTCACTGTCAGTGTCATTTGTAAAGTATGGGTTCGTTCAAAAATAACTTCGAAGCAAGCATATTTTATCGCAATGATATATTAATTTATTATTTTTTCGCAACTATATTAAAAAACGTCGTTTACAACTAGTGTGAAATAGAATGTCTTTTTACACTAGTTGTAAAATGTACTATTTCAATTGACACTACTTAGTTTTAATTTCTTATACAAAGTTAAGTTTCCCGCTACAGTTTCCAGCTACAGTAGTCGAGGAGTGAAAGGGACGAGCAAGCTCTGTCCCCCTCCCCACTGTAAAACGAGTTAATGTAGTTGGCAGAAACTAGATGGCAGCTCTAGGGGGTGTTAATTCAAGCCATAGATATGCCTGATAACTCTATTGCTCCTATTTACTCTATGGACATTCAAAATGTCATGTTCTATTCTTGCAGCCTTGCTATTGGCCAATATGCCTCTATGACAGTTGTGCATCTGATACGTTAGTATCTCTTATTAGTCTGTGCTCGTAAAATAATTAAATTATCATGCCGCACCATTTTTTTTCTATTGAATTAGCAGATATCGTGTGTGTATGGATACAGTAATGGGAGCATTAAAGGACAAGGTGTACGCAAGACCGATTAATTCGAGAGAATAATTATTGGATCGGATCATGACAGCTTCAGATGACATCAGAAATAGTAATCTGGCTTTACAACGTTAATTGCGAATCGTAGTTTCGGTCATTACCGAACACGATTAAATCTTTGTTGAAAACTACGATTCGCAAATTGAGAACTTGTTGCAATAATTTAATAAAATTAATTAGTTATTATGTTTTTTTTTTCCTAGTACACGTAAATTCCCCTAGTAAAATCATACGACAAGATCGTTTAGTGACCATACGATTAATGCGATCAAATTGCGATTCTCAACGTACTTTTGATATTATTAGAAACATAACGTTGTAATTATGAATTCAGATAATTTCTCTTATCTTATGCGACGTTTGTTGCCAAGATTTAGTAATAGTCAAGTATCTTACTGACGTTGACTTCACTCGTCGTTTATCGTATTTTGTCGGAGTTTTTCCTGAAGTTTGACGTTTTCTATTTCACTCTTTGAACTAAGGTTTTGTTCACAAGGAAGTACTATCGATAATTATTTTATTTTGTTCTAAAAATAAAGTAAATTAAGTAAGCAGCTTTAGACCCATATTGATATAGCATAATTTACTCGTAATACCTCCAGGAATCCTTGTTTTTTTTTTTATGACATAGGCGGCAAACGAGCAGACGGATTACCTGGTGGTAAGCAATTACCGTCGCCCATGGGCACCCACCCGCAACACCAGGGGAGTCACAAGCGCGTTGCCGGCCTTTAAGGGGGGTTGGAGCTCTGAGAACCTTACTCACCATCAGGAACACAACACTACAGACATGAAAGGTGGCAGTGCTATTATGGCTGTGGCCTTCTGTAAGGAGGAGGTACTTCCCCAGTTGGGCTGCTCCAGATTCAAGCGTGATGGTCATCGCTGTGCCCTACCTCTCATTGTTGGACGTAGTTCAAGGACATACCCGGGTCCAATTTGTCGGTATACTCTTTCCCACCCTGTATAGTAGACACCAGTGATGTGACGATGAGTGGTATTGTAATATTTACATCGACTTTCTCGTCGATGATTGTAAAATTACTATCTATGTATGTATGATAGATATTGATTCGGCTGACTTATTTCCATTTCCACTTATTTATTCCCAGTCAGGGCATTTATTTGTGTGCACAGCACAGATATATGTTCCTGAGTCATGGGTGTTTTCTATGTATTTAAGTATTTATATGTATCTATCTATTATATATATCGTCGTCTAGTACCTACAACACAAGCCTTACTGAGCTTACCGTAGGACTAGGTCGATTTGTGTAAGATTGTCCCGAAATATTTATTTATTTTTTTATTTTATTTCTTCGTTATTTTCGTCATAAAATATTTAAACGATCGAGACGTGTCGTCTATCTTAAATCTAACATTGAAAAATGTCTTCTGCGAAATAATTAATAAAATATTAGAAGGAGCGGTTGAAAATTAAGTAGATTTTAATTCGGACGACGAATTAGAATTTGATTAACAGGCCCTTCAAGTAAGGTTTTTATGCAGGCCACTGACGGGCCTTCCAAATGGATGCCGTTAGAATGGATTGATCCAAACGGAAGGCGTCCAATTATTTAGCACACTGACGATGTATCTATTTCATTAGTTCAGAGATGATATTGCTACGTACTTGTGTATGCTTTATCCGTGCCGTACAAATGGATTTGTTACTACCGGGATCTGTGGTAGCTATTTACGTAAAAAGGCTTAAACAACCAAAAAGGACGTGGACGAAGAAATTTAAGAAAAAGGCAAAGCTACACTCATACTGAGCGTTTATAACTTGCTATAAACATGGATGATTACGATCTTCTATTTTCTAAAAATAAAACAAAGTCTCAGTCTGACATGTTTACCAATTATCGTGTTCGTGTCTCTATTTGACGGCAGCGCCGTGCAGACTGAATAAAAATGGATGTAATGGAAGATTTTAATAATTTGTATATCGCAACATTATTTTATCGCCTAACCATGCCAGGGTTTAAATAAATGGTTTTAGTAACTTGACATACCATCGTTTTAAATATGAGACCGCATGTGACGTCAGAGATGTAAAATAGGAAATTTTAGTGGTGGTGGTTGACTTGATGTTTCAAAATAAAGTTGAAATTCAGAAAATACTCCAACTTTGCTGTCTCAAAACTTAGAATACCATTCTGATATTGAGTTAAATTATTTAATTAAATACGTACCATAAGAGTTGTGCAACTCTGTGAAATTGCATTACTACATATGTCAAACAACTTTGAAATGTTCCGTTTCGATATTTTTCAAACATGGTTAATGGTAAGCCCTCGCTAATCTGTGAAATACTAGACAGCTTATGAATGACGTCAGAGATATGAAATAAAAAAGATTAGTAATGTAGCTATGTCAATCGATAGTTTTATGTCGGGTATAATACAAGGAACTAAATCATTTATAAAAGGGAGGAATCCATTGATAGTCATGATAAAACTGTATAACGCATTAAAAAAAATCATAGAGTGGTAAAAAAGTAAGAGTTAATAATAGCTATAATGAGATAAAAAATATCTATCGTAACATACGTGGCAAGCACTACACCATATCGTGTATGTTGTATAGGCGACGACACGGGCTCATTCAATGACAGACCAAACAGCGGTTAAGGTTAAATAATTATAACATTTAGAAATAACGATACTCGCAAGAACCCCTAAATACTAATGTAATCTTGATTTTTTGAAAGTTTCAGCTCCAGTCTACTACTCGTATTAAAAAGTTTCTATTAAGTAACGAGTGTGTGCGTGTTTGTGTTGCTATCGACGATGTTGATGAAAATATAACTAACTACATAATGAAACAAGAAGTGACCGATAAACATTTAATCCTGGCAAGGGCATTTGTATAGACCGCATAATTCTTACTGGGGATACTTACGTTAATTATGCATTTTTATTTTGTCGTATACTAAAGTAAAAAACAGTTATATTATAAAATGGGCATAAAATCATTATTGAATCTTTTTTTCCCGGTCCAGTGAAACCCTGAACGTGTCTACCACAAAACGTAATAAATCTCACCCTACGTGCCACTCAGTCTTGGTTCCGTAGAGCTCATGTTACCAATTTCGATGATGTATTATCGCCGAGGGATTGCCCCAAGGTAAAGAGTGCTTTGTTATGTGCTTCTGAAACAAAAATGGATCATAGTAAAACATTGAAGCACCTTTAAACACTTCATACATTACTTTACCATGGATCTACCGACCTAGAGCATAGTCAGGAAAATCATACTGAATACAGTATTTCTTACGCTAATATAAACTATGCGTACTAAACATAGTAAACATGATATATTTTTCGCTACGCTTTCGGAAAGAAGTCCTTGGTTCTTGAAAAGCCTTTGAAAGTTCGCATTCTATGCACTTATATGGTAAGTAATATGATGCAAAATCGTATTTGTTTCGCGTTAGCGGTATAATACAGACTAAAGCGATGAGTAAAAATTTAAATTATTAATTAGTATTAAGAAGCGAAACACGATATTTATGTTTTATAATTAAATATTGAATTTTTATAATGGTTGTAGTAAATAACGTTAAAAATACACCTAGTCGTAATTTTAATTGCTCGTCGTGCCTCGAGACTCCGTGCAACGTAGAAGATTCGACTTATATTATGACTCATTTATTCCATTAAGATTTTAACTAAATCTTTCATTGTGTAAAAAATGGTTTGTAAGACAATTTTCACAAAAGCATATTTTCATAGCAACGAATTTTCACATCGCATTTTGTCACGATCGCATATTTCATTATTTGTCTTTTTTATGGCAGCGATTTTTCATGTAGCGGATTTTAATGCTGGTTTATTTCCAGTACCTTTTTTTCCGATACTTGAATTGCCACACTTATTTTTTATTATTCGCGTTAATTGTTAAGTTCTATAATTGGCGGTTCCACATAAGATATCTGGCTGCAATCCATTGTAACAATTTACCTTTACGGAAATAAAATTGATTTTGTTTGTAACATCCAAAGTCCTCAAATAGTTTGGTATGTATTAGAATAATTTGGATGCTACAAACTATATGACGCTGACTGTACCCACTAACAGCAACACACTTACATAACTATCATGTAATACGGAACGACAACGCAGCGGGTCCCATTGTGCAGGGATAAAGTGATAATATTATTTAATAATATTTAATTTAGTATTCAAGAGAGTTCAAACGGTGCCTTTGTTTGCGTATTTGTCTAGAACGACCTAAAACAATGGATAAGATAAAAAATAAACCAATATTAAATACTTATTTATATCCACTTAAACTGCAGCTGTACCGTCACTTGTCAACAAACAGCGGTGCTTGGACTCTAGTGACAAAACGCACTATTGGTGTACGCGTTACGGCGCTTAAGACCAAAGGGACTCGTCTGCACTCCGTGACCGTGATGTGTGGTATTATGTGAATATTGTGAATGCATGTGACTTATTTTAATGACGTAAGCGTCGACACTTCCCTGTTGGGTCTTTTTTTCTATTTTACTATCTTGAGAATTTCGATTAACAAAAATGAAGTGCTACAAACGCAGCCTTGATCTGGCATCTAATGAGCTGATTAAATGTAGTACCTGCCAAAATACTATTTCTGTGTTGGGCCGTCAGACATGGATTAAAAAATACTTCATATGAATGTTAATTCATAATCAGTTATTGATTAATGCACTGACTTGACTGTAAAAATATCTCATAAAATAATCTTTATTCGTCCAACAGGCAGCAAAAATTTAATTTTGAATAATTGATCCTATTATTGGCACAGCCGTGGGTGAGGCAACATAATTTGCTGATTGGAATTTCAAATAGGGAAGTATTTTTTAATGTTTTTTGGCAAAGGTGCCAATCGTGAAAATCAGGTAAATGACGAATCAACAATAGTTGAATAAAATTATAATTCAAGGACATCTGGACTTAAAATCTGGACTATATGATAATATGGCATCTCGCCCTAGGTTATAACTTTTTTCGGTGATAGTTTTATGATTTATTTTTGGTGAGATCCTTTTGAAACTATAAGCTACTGTTACACGCAATAAGGTATTGAGTGTTTTCAAATTAGGATTTAAATTACCCAGTGAAGCAGTTGTACCTGAAAAGTTTCAGAAGATGGTTTTAGCTGAACACAATGATTAAGCAGACAGACTATAGAGAATAATATTTTGTTCTCTAGATGCAAGAAAGAATATTTGCAATTATAAACACATTCTGGGGCGGTATATTCAAGCTTTGCCCGCAATCATCCATTCAACTTTATTCTGTGCATTGAATGAACATAATAAAAATATAAACCTTTAATTTATGCCGCCCTTAAATAAAAAGAAAGCAACAAATGAACAACTGTTCTAATTGATAAAAATGTCCCACCAGGGACCATGAATATCCACAGCCAGGTTGTTCGCGTAACGCACCAGTTGTCATTGAGGATCAGAGTCTACAGCCAAAATCTTTTAGCACGCACACATTGCCAGCTGCTCATTTTCAACCACCCACTTTTCACAGCCAAATTCAAGATCCACAGTCACCACTCAATATCAATTGAGGATCTCCTCAGCCTCCTTTGTCATCTCAGCTGGGCCAGCAGTCAACTAGTCCTACTGCATTATCACAGCCAACAAGGCCTGTTTCGGAAGTTCAATAAATCAATATCAGTGTACCTGGGAAAACAATAACAATTTCAATAAGTAATTGTCCAAACATGTCAAATGTGTCATTTAATATCAGTTAACTTTGTAAAAACTTTTTGTAAATAATCTGTTTTAAAAGTATTAGTTAACAAGTACCTTTAAATATCTGTTCTCAGCAGGCTGAAGCTGAAATCCATGGTGACATAGTGATATTAAAGTAGCCTGCTGCCTATTTATACGAATAGATAATGTTAGCTAGATTGTTTTCTTGTTTCCTCGTCGAACGTTGTAAAGGCATTATAAATAACTAATAAATAAAATCACATTGACAATAATGTCGTTCCGAAAGTTTCTTTCAAAAACGTACTTTCTTATTAGCAAATTTAGTAATCCGCTGTAGTTCATTAACTTAAACTAGAATTTTAATATTACCCCGAGAGATACCCGGTTTCGCTGTATGGAGAAAAAACAATATATAGGTATCAGCGTTTTTATTTTACAAAAAAATATACTACCCCAACCGAAAAACATTGCTTGATTAATCCACCAATATTACTGTCAACTATAATAAAAAATAAGTTAATTAAATTCCCTGAAAATCAGGCGAAAATTACATCAGCAATAAAACATCAAATTTTACTGTTATGAATTATGTTCTTTATAGTATATGTGGTATCAACATATATTTGTTAAAGTTAACTTGACATTATAGTTCAAATAATATTGAAAAATATAAAATTTTATTACAACTCGGGTACTAATGGAATCAAGAAAATTATAGTTTATAAATGTCTATTTAATGAACATACGCACTTTTTATAACGAATTAAGCTAAAAAACATAGAAATTTGCTGGGAAAGATATTTGATTTAATTCGAAACTCTTATTTCCAAATACATAATTATGTTGTTGGATTTTATACGGATATTATTGTTATCCTTCTTTCATATTAAATTGTGAATATAAAACTCTTATCCTATTATTTTCCAAGCGTAACTTGGCTGAAATATAAATTAATGAAGTTGATTAAAATACCGTTACTTTCTATTACATACATATGTGGGCTGATTCGTGTTAAGATTCACAAAATAGATTTTTATAAACATGTTTTTGCTATAAAATTACTGGTACCTTAATTGCTGGAAAAAATCACTTGTATTTGAGCGTATTTTTTTTTTCACAGTCTTCCGGTACTGGAATTGGGTGGATTCAAAAATATAGGTTCTTAAAATCGCTTTAAATGTGATATAAAAAAAATATGCAAGATACCGAATTATTTACAAAAAAATCGGATAGTTCCTGGGCTATATACATTCAATACAAGTTAAAATAGAAATGTAACTAAAAAGTAGCTGCTAAGTTTAGCAAGCATATATTTTCAGTAAAAACGGCGCCGGCAAAAAAATTTGAAAAATCGTGACTCAGCTACACCGTATGCGTATTGTACCTATTCCTCCTTGTTATTTTTACTGTATTTTAGTCTTCAGTTACCTTGATATTACATTTGTTATTTGAATGGTGTATTTTTTCATTTCATTGCATATGTTTGAGAAAAGCACTATACATGCCTTGCCGGTTTCGTGTCACTATCCGTTCCTTCGTGTCTATACCCACTCATCCGTCAAGCCCCTATTTCCCGGCGTCTGTAGTAATGTAGGTACTATTAATTAGCGATAGACCAGTTCTATAGTCTTTACTAAACATAGGTACATACATTATTTTACTAAGGGGCCATATCGATATATTGTTAAAAAAATGATTACGGAACATGCGCTTGAAAGTGCATTTGATCGAAGACCCTCTAATAGAGAGTGGAGGAACATTCCAAACTCTTATCGAAAGCAGTTCAAAATTTAGGGATATGAGGTTAAGACAACGAAGACTATATAGTCACTGTAACATAAAATTAACTTGTATAATTACAATTTCTCAATGTTGCTCTACCTGATATATAAATGGTAGGACATTCGAGTTTTTAAACAACTTAAAATGAGAGTTAAGAAAAAAATATAAAAAAAAGAAATAAACAGAGTACCACCAAAGCTTAAAACTATATTCCAGTCAATTAACTCAAAAATTTTATAGCAACTTCTTTGCTCTTTAGAAGATGATGTACATATAATTTTGCACGATGATTTCTAATATTAACCAGATCTTTACCAAGCCGATGTCGTATAATAACTTTTTACATTCTTGCCAAACTTGGACAAAGGATAACAATGTTTAATAGGGTTTTAATGTTATTAAAACGAAAACTTTCTTAAACAGAGTACAACACGACCTTTAACTTAATTAACCAAATTGAGAATTGGAGCACCATGTCTCAAGGGAAATCATTTGAGAAATTTTAATCCCAGGATCTACCCCAAACCCATTATGTTGCGTACCTACCTAGACAGTAATCTTAGTTTGGAATCAGACACATTACATAGATTACTTGATCATCAAGTGTAAAAACGAGACACATCATAAGAACCATTATAAAAGGAAAACAATACCCGTGAAATAAAATTTTTAAGCGACATACAGGGTGACTCATAAGACGTAATACAAAACATGTTTTGCAAACTTACCTACCTAGTGCTAATAATCCTAACTATGTTCCGTGTTGTTTAAATAATCGCAATCGTTGGACCATTGTTTTAATTATTTCCTTTATTTTTCACCCCATCATGGTTACCCTAATTACTTTGGGTAGAACAAAAAGGTTGAAACTACTTTGTAGTAAACACTCACCTTGTTTAGGTATCATCAAGACTGATAATTTAAAAATAAATGACGCATCGTTGAAGTTACTTGTCATAACAAGAAAATATTGATTAATCAGTTTCATTTGGGTATTGGAAAAATTTAAAGATTGGTTAAGTAATAATGCCACCTCCTTATCCATTCACAAACATTCAACGATTACGTATCGTAGAATTTTATTTTACGTCGCGGAGCACGGTGCGGACGCAAGCTCTTTTTCACGAACTCTACCCAGAGTGTCCGATCCCAACACGGCAATTGATAAACGACTGTCTGCAAAATTTGAGGGACTATGGGCAATTCGCAGTTCCAATTCATGCCCAAGCCAGAGGCCGGCAACCAAGATACACAGAACAGTTTCGAACACGAGTATTTAGGTATTTTATTGGCTATCCTGAAGCAAGCACCCGAGAAGCAGCGGCACGATTCGAAACAACCCAAGTTTTTATTTGGAGACTATTAAAATCTGAAAAAATGCACCCTTTTCATTTTCAACGGGTGCAAGATATTGTTTTAGCCGATTATCCCAAAAGAACACGGTTTTGTAGGTGGCTGTTGCAAAACCTGAATCGTAACGTTTTGTGGTCAGACGAAGCTACATTTACAAGAATAGGTTTATTTAACATACACAATGAACATTGGTGGAGCGATGTCAATCCGCATGTAACACGAAGAGATTCCTTTCAAACCAGATTCTCACTTAATGTTTGGGCGGGCATCCTTAACAATTATGTGATAGGACCTTATTTTATTGAAGGTAACCTTATCGGAGAAAAATACGAAGCCTTTTTGAGAAATGTTTTGCCAATGCTGATACAACACATACCAGTGGAAAATGTTCAAAATCTGTACTATCAGCAAGACGGAGCTCCAGCTCATTTTTATCTGCGGGTTAGAAGGTACCTTGACCAAGGGTTCCCCGGGCGTTGGATCGGGCGTAACGGTCCTGTTGAATGGCCACCTCGTAGTCCAGATTTAACGCCGCTGGATTTTTTTTGTGGGGTGAAGTTAAAAGGCAAGTTTATAAACGCCAATCAAATACGGTCGCCGAACTCCGCCAAAAAATTGTACAAGCGTTTGAAGTCGTGAAAGCCAACGAATTTGTACTTGGTAGAGTTCAGAGGAACATCCGACGTCGTGCAGAGCTTTGCGTTGTGGAAGGCGGTGATCATTTTGAGCACTTGTTGAAATACGTTTAAATTTTAAAATGCATGCTTGTAAATAAATGATTTGATTTGTTTTATCAAATGTTTCACTTGTGTATTGATATCAGAAATTACTTGCGACTGACTACTTGACACACTGATATGATGTTAGATAAGATACAAGTACCGTTGACTACAAGGATATGTGTACACTTTTTAACGTACTGCTTTCTAATAAGGTTCAAAAGTGTATACATATCTTTGTAGTCGACCCTACCTAACTAACGTGACGTCACATGACATCACCAAACGTCCATAGGGTGACCAAACTTAAAGGAATTCATTAAATTATTTTGTTAGAAAATTAGCAAAAGTTATTTAGATGAATTTTAATTAATGATATAGTGAATAATGTTCTTTGTCACTAACCGAACCAAAATTAGTTATTTTGTATTACGTCTTATGAGTCGCCCTGTATACCGTCGACTTCGGCAAAGGCTGTCTATAACTATCCAGCGCGGTAATGCCGCCAGACATTATAGTCAGCATGCACCGGAAAAGAATAGCAATTGCTAAACTTACAGAGCCTGTGGCCTGCATGGCAACTAATCCCAGGATTTGACGTAGGTTGGCTTTAGTTTTAGCCATCTGACCTTCCAAACATAATAGTGGTTTGTGTATCTGTGCATAATCAAGGGCATTACAATAAGAGTGCGGGTTTCATAATAATATCACACGAGTGTTGTAATGCCTAATTATGTATAGTAGCATACACTACTTTATCTACACACATATCATAAGTGTTTTAAGATGGGTCCAGGAACCGTAGGGAAATAAGCTACATTATTACTAGTGCTACTTGTAAACATTAAAAAGTCAACGAACAAAACAAATTGGAATGGCGGCGTTTCGTATTTCATATCTCAGTCAAATATGTTTTTAAACCATAGACAAGCGAATGAACTCCCTTATTCTATTGTCACACGAGTTTAAATGTCGTTCGATTTATATTAAAAAAACATAACGAATTGGCGTTTCGTATAAATGACTGTTTTAATATCTATAGATACTAGAATAGACACCCCACTTGAATTTGACAGCTGTTTCAATTTTAAACTCATAACCTATTCTTTTCAGGAGGTAATGCTGAACATTACATCTCAATTAATTTCTGATGGTTGGTAATGCTGGTCATTGCCTACGGTTTCTGGACGCATTTTAGAGCACTAATGATATGTACGTAGAAAAACTACTATTCTAAATCATATTAAAATTGGCTTAAAAACGTCACCATCGCGTTAGAGTTACCCATATAAATCACATTATCACTTACGCGTCCGAGACATTTTTTAACGTCAAAAGAAACTTACACTAGAGCCTCTGAATGCTGCGGTAATACTTTCAGTTAGGTTTTTGTACAATCGAGTAATAAAACGCAGAAGACACAAAACAGATCTATAAAATGACCTTTTGCTAGAGATTACCAGGATTTTAAGGCAACGCGAAGAAAATTTATTTTTCTCAGGTAAGAAAAACTGCATAAATGGATTTAAAAAAAATGTGTTCAGTTTTTAAATCGACCACAGTCGTCATACTATTTTTCATTTCGAATGCGAGGAAAGTAAAATAAGAGCAAGAAGAAAGTAAAAAAAATGTCTCTTAGATAATAAAATGACTGACTAAAAAACTAATCTTACCGCATCAGCTTGTTTAAGTTGAAGCATGGAGCTGAAGGTTTAAGTTGTATCGATAAATCATTGAAGTATATAAAGGATCAGCTCACATTCTGACAAAGATTTCACAATTTTCTCGGACCGCCATTTCATACAAGTTAACTGATACGACAACAATACTGATACGATTTTCTATTGAAACTTGCGGTAGGAGGCTTTCCATGATAACTTGACCTTTATTTCTAATTCCGTCAGGTGTTAGATCGATTTTAGAATCGCTTGAATAACCCGTAATTATTAATTTCAACATATAACAATACTTTGTTTACTATCCAAGTGTTTTCAATAGTTGCGCGGAATCCAGCCTCTAACTTTTTTCTTGCAGCATAGGTAATTGTCCACAGATTATTGTCATAACGGACAGAATCTTTTTTTTCGCGCGCGTTATTAGCGAATTAATGGAAGACACCCATTAATTCGCTAATAACGCGCGCAGCATTTTAGTTTTATCTAAAAACGGCACCCTATATTTTTTAAAATTAAGGCTTGTTTTATGTATAAAGTAATAGAATTTGTAATAAAATGGTCTTATTTAATGTAATAATTACTAAGAAGAAGGTAATATTTCCAATAAGTAATTATACATTAATGTTTGGCTGTATAAGTAACTGCCGTTGCTTACCTGCGCATATTAAAATAAAATAAAAACTTCGTAGGTTTATTCCTTCCTGTTACTGTAATATAGAACTAAGACAGATAAAATCTTTGAACCCAATAATATAAATATTTGAATTAATTTACATATTTAATGTACGATAATCGCTACAATAAATTCCTATAATGTAAAAGAAAGAACTATTCTCATGTATTTGTTTCTGGCGTCGGTAAATAAGGTTATTTTCACTACTTTGTTCTACTGAGTGCTCACAAGGGTAGAACTAATAGGAACATGCCAAATTGCGACCCTAGGGCGGAAACGTATCACTTTCCACCCGCATGGTAGATAAACAATTACCCACTTTCCGAGCATGAGAAATGAAAATAAATTAATGTGTCTAATTTACCTTTGTACCAAAGAAATGAAATGTTTACATATTTATTCTGTGAATATAGTTTATGAAACTTGATTTACGCTCAAGTTCGTAGCAAGGACGGCAACCCGAGGCAAATAGCCCCCCGGGGCATAGTAGAAGTACCGACAAGAAAGAGGCGTATAGGGATAGTTTTGGAAAAAAAGGTGTAATGAATTTTGTAAACATCGTTTTAAAACTTGGGCGTTGATACGTACTATTTTTATCGATGCAAACCTGTTTGCACGACTAATACTTCTGGTAATTCTGAGTCCTTTTTGGTGATTTAAATGGTGTGTAGAGTTTTTGATTTCTCGACTTATTTATTTCCCGGGAGTCGAGATTTCTCGACCAAGATTTCCTGGGAATACCCGGGAACTCGGAAAATGTTTCAAAACTTAATTAAATAATGATATTGGTTATAAAATAATAAAGAAAGCACTCAAACATCACTGTTAATATCACTATTTAATCACCAGTCTTCAAGTCATTAAAATTTTAGCTTTATTTTAGAACCATAAAGGTTACATAATAAACAAGACTGACAAAAACTACTTCATAAATACTTAAAATATACTCAGTAACCTAAGTCTCCTATTGTAATACTAATAATAATGGCGATGACCCCCCTGGCCCGCAGGACTTCACAAGGATCGAGCGAGGAATATTCCAGGGTGACAGTCTGAGTCCCCTATGGTTCTTCCTAGCTCTGAATACGCTCAGTACTCTACTGAAGGATTTGGGGCTAGGTCGCCGGCTTCGGAGAGAGGATGAAGTAATTTCTCACCTTCTATATATGGACGACTTCAAATTATTTGCGCCAAATAACCGAGTCTTGCTGGAACTACTGAAAACCACTGAAGTGTTCAGTAGTGCCATCAAGATTATGCATGTACAGCGGGGGAAAGTAGTAAATTCAACAAATTTACAGCTTTTTGAGACGATGTCGTTCAGATCTATCTCCGAATCAGAAACCTATAAATATCTTGTAATTTCAGAGTCTCTGGGTATTGAGGATGTATGTGGCTATTACACAGGCGGTGAAGGAGCGCTTCTTCGGTCGGCTGACAAAAGTACTTAATAGCCTTTTGTCAGGTGGCAATAAGGTTCAAGCCTTCAACGCTTGGGTAATGCCCTTACTTATATACTCCTTTGGCATACTAATAAGATGGACTCACATCGAGCTGGATGCCCTGGATGGGAGGGTCCGACTACTGCTCACCACACATCGCATGCTACACCCACGCTCGTCGGTTATGAGATTGTAAATCCCACAGAAGTGTGGAGGTCGCGGCTTTTTAAATGCCAAATGTCTCCATAACCGTGAGGTGTGCAATCTCAGGAATTATTTCCTGCACCACGAGTGTGCGATGCTTCGTGATGTGGTGGCAGTAGACAGGAACCTCACACCGCTCTCCTTGGCAAAAGAGAACTGGCGCAAACCAGTGGTACTAAGCACCGAGGACTGGAAAGCCGTATGGAAGAGTAACCCAACAAACATTTTAGTCGTATAAGGAGGATTTATGCGACTCAGAATGCTATAAACATAGCAAAGAAGTATTATTAGCATTTTATACGACTTATAGCCTTTTATCTTTATACGACTTATTGTCGCATATAGACGTCGTAGAAACTTCTATACAACTGTTTTACACGACTATTATTCAACTCTCAGTGGTATAAGCAAAGTGGTCGTCATAATAACGTCTATACGACTTTTACGCCGCATTTAGTCGTAATAGAGTCGCGATCTACTTTTTACCTTACTTTTATGTGACCGGTCGTTTAAGAGGAATAAATGTCAGTCTTATACGATTTTAAGTAATTACCTATGTATTGTCCTAATACTGTACACCAATTCGACAACTTATTACAAATATAAAAGTAATTGTACGCAGTAAAAATGAATGTAATAAAACTGGAATAACATTAAAAAAGTGGTGCATTTAAAAGGAAAGTTAAAAAGAACTATACTGCGCTTGTATCATCTAACTGTATAATATCGAATATTCCAACACGACAAGGCAGCCAGGATCAACGTAGAGTGGGTTCCGTACAATATTTAATTTTGAACACGAGGGAACAACGTGATGTTAGGCCACGTCAGTGAAGACGGAAATTAACGTACATTGAAAATACTATTTAATTTGTATGTAAAAATGAAAATCTGAAGAACATTTTTTTTAAGTTGTAAAACTAAAGTTGTTTCATTTGAAGAGTAGAGTCTATACTTTAATTTATTGCTATAGTTACAGGGCCCACTCTGTATAATATACTTAAAGAGGGTATCGTGCGTATCGTATAGTACGCGACGCGTATTGTGTTTTCTAATACTTAAACCAATCTATTTCTGTAAAATTTAACACGGGTAAGTAGTAATTCCGCAACTTTGTTTTTATTATTATTTATTATTATTTATTTGTAAAAGCAGGCAGGCAGTTTCATGAACTGATAGCGCCTGTATCGTTTTGTATCTATTTTCGTATCTATTTTGTTTTATAGTTTAGTTTTTCTTATTTTTTATTGATCTTGCAAAAAAGAAAATAGTGGCCATTCTGTTCCGTATTGTAAAAAAGTAAAAAATAAGAAAAACTTAACTAAGTATATAACAAAGACTAAAAGTTGTTGAATTGGTAGGTCTACAATTGTGCGCACGATATTCTCTTAAATAAGTAGGTATGTTGTCATCGGCTGCGTTAATTTTGTAAAAAAATATATTCTCTAATTACAATTATTACATTCCTCTTCTAGGTAATGATCGTATATAGCAAAAGAACTGCAGCTCTGGTACCAGAAAAAATCTAAATATATCATATATTTTATATTTTCTGCCAACACCATAAAATGTGCTGGTTTGGTATCGTCTCCAGTTATCGGAAATCCAAAACCGAAACAACGGTCCGCGTGTATTAAGTGTGTAGATATCCATGGCCATCTCAAACACGTACGTAGCAATATCATAAAATCCGATTTGGTAAAAACTTATCAATGTCCCATTACATCACAAATCATTTTTAGTTCACCACTGATCCAAATCGCTCATTAAATTCAGATAGATACACGTACAACTCACTGGTTCACTGTTTCACTGAAATTCAGAGGAACATCAGATTTACTGGTGAACCCTAATTTTTTAAATATGGCTGATGAGATGCAGAAAAAAAATTGTACACGCATTTACAACTGTTTAAAAGAATTGGCTTATCAGTAGAATTTTCTACAACATGAATGAGTTTCACCGATATAAAAATAGTGCATGCTTGTATTCGTTTTTAATTAGTTAAAATGTTAAATTAGCTCATTCAATAATAGCTCTGCTGCAGGTTTGGATGGTATCCGTCCATCTCACTTGAAGGAGCTTACTTCTGGTTCTACCGGTGATAACGGACTTCCAAGCTCTTTTTTAACGAATCCCTTATAGTTTCCTCAGGTAGGCGCGCAACAGGGAGACCCGCTTGGCCCGCTTATTTTCAGCCTCGCCATTTAAAAAGCCATTACAGTCCCTGATTCCCCGTTGAACGTGTGGTATTTAGATGACGGTACTCTGGGTGGGAAGCCAGAAGAAGTTCAACAGGACCTAGTCACGCTAATGCCTCTTCCGGGAAAGACCGAGGTCTCGAAGTCAACTTCAGTAAATGTGAGTTTTTTTTCCTTGCAGCGCAAATTCTCTTTCATCGTTTCCGTCATTCAGCGCCGTACTCCCCGGACTAAAACAGCTGACCTCTCAAAACTTTAATCTACTAGGATCCCCTATTTTTCCCGAAGCTTTTCCCGAAGCCTTTAAGGTAAGATAAGAGCTTCTACTTTTTGCTAAGGAAAGGTTAAAAAACCTTTCTGCACACGTCTGTTAATATATGTATGTCAAAGAGGTTCGGCACCTATTCAGTACTGGTCTTTGGTACTGGCCGTATAGTGTCATATTTGATAATTTATATACTTCTTTCCAATGTTATTGTGTTCCTTGTCAAAACTTTTACTGTCTTAATAAATTATAACTAATTTATTATTGTATTCATATTCATGGTGTAATTAGTGATTATATCAACGCCGCACTCACTCTGCTGCGATTCTGCTTTGCCGTCTTCGGCGGGGGTGTTAGAACTTGTCTCTAAAATATTATCCTTCGATGGAGACAAGGCTTCTATCCCCTTCGCCGCAGACGCCCAGTCGGTCTGGGTGACACTCACTCCGACTTCGCCGCTCCCCGAAAAATCATATAATCAGCGGTCTTGGGACGACGCAGGTGTGAAGCGAGTTTTTAACCACTTGCTGGCAAACGCTGTTGGGGCAGACAGAGCCAAGCTAAATACGGCTGCGAGTCCTGACAGTGGTGCTTGGCTTCACGCCCTTCCATGTCCCAACATGGGCACACTACTCGACAACGACTTACTGCGGGTGGCCGTTGGTCTCCGTCTGGGCTGCGATGTGTGCGAGCCTCATTTATGCATCTGCTCGACGGTGGACAGCAATGGTCACCACGCGCTGAGTTGTTGCCCATGTGTTGGGAGGTTCCCACGACACCACGCCCTAAATGACATCATCCGTAGGGCGCTGGTCTCAGCTAACGTCCCCTGCACGCTAGAACCACCGGGCCTCGGCCGATCTGATGGCAAAAGGCCCGGCGGCTTGACACTGGTGCCGTGGGAAATGGGGAAGTGCCTGCTGTGGGACGCCACGTGCGTAAGCACGTCTGCCACTTCGCACTTGAGTCACACAACACGAGCAGCGGGCGCAGCCGCAGAGCTAGCGGCCCTACACAAGAGGGCCAAATATTCGGCACCGGTTATATTGTTTAATAGAATGCGTTTACTATAATATCCTGGCATTTATTAAAATACAACTGTTTGTTGTTAATAGTCAATAGGTACGCTAAATTTAACTTAATTCTGTTTCTTTATACTAGAATGAAATTTACAATATCTTCTGGTGGTATTGTTATAATAATTTCCTTCCGTGTGGCTAATTTTGGGGGTGATCCTCGTATCCAGTAGTTATAGTGTAAATTATATTTTACTTTCAACGAATTAAATCGTGATATACCTAATTGCGGTCTGACGGAATTGACCCCGACAATTAAGTTTTATTTTAGCTAGGTACACATTATATTATTATTATTAGTCTACTCCTAACCACCGATTAAAAAGTACGTAACAATACCAGAAACATACATTTTAAATCCCGTGAAATGTTTGAAAATCCATAAACTCTTCACGAAATCAAGCTCATTTGTCAACACTCGCAAACAGCAGCACTCTATTTAGTACAAAATGAAGGGCTTTGAACATTCTTCGAGTAAGGGCTCCTTTTCCCATTTCTTAATTGTTAAGGGTTCCCGTTTGCTCACTTGGCGTTTGCATAGCTATGTACGACGTGTCTTTGTTATTCTATACAATTTGAAGTGCAAACGACAGAAACATTTAAAAGGTATTGACTAAGTGAATGATCTCAAATATTACTTATGTCAAAGAAGAATAATTCAATGAAATATTATTGCCCCTTGCCAGGCGCGTTTCATAAAACAAGTCATTTGTAATACAGATGCTAGAAAATATTGTAGTTAAAGAAAATTGGAAGATATATACTCGTGGCTCCCTGGCTTGGGTATATCACGTTAGTGCGATGTTCGATAGTGTGACATCTCTTTTGTACGACACTAGAATTCAGCGACGGGATATTGTGCGACGAATTACTGTTTAATAATACAAGTGTGCGTCAATATTTATCTGCGAATTTAAATTGTGCGACGCATACTTTACAATAACACTTTTGTTCGACAGTTTATTAATGCGAAGTAAACTAACAGATAGGTAGGTTAGGTTTGTTAGGTTGCTTCAGATGCCTAACTAACTGACCAAAAAAGGAGCCCCGCTGTAGCGGAGCCCGCTATATCCGTCGACTCTGGGAAGGATAAGTGCGTTTCGACATATTAAAAAAACTGTTTTTTTTTTAATTGATATATATTTAATAGTCGTATATCGTTTTATTATACATAGCACAAACTATTGTGCATATCGCACAGGCATGCATCGCCTAAATTTAATTCGCATAAAGAGTAGTTCGCACAATCGTTTTTCGTAAATTACACTTCGCACGAACAGTATTTCGCACGAGCAGGTGCCACACATTCGTAGTAATCCCGATGTATTCTACTAACAACATAGTTATTTTTTTTTATAAAAGACTGACCAGCATTTGACCTCAGTCGCACCTGATGGTAAGTGACGACGAGGTCGAGGGTGTAGCACGCTGGTTCAGTCACAGCGTATTCACTCTTGCCTTGAAAAGACCCAAATTATATCTTACCGGGAATACAGAAAAAGGGAGCGAATTCCATTCCTTAGCAGTCCGTATTAGGAAGGTAGAAGCGAATCTCTTCGTGCGAATGAATGGAATATTCACAACGTAAGGATAAAACCGCTCCCGTCTTCTGGACGTCCGGTGGTGGAACGGAGATAGGGGAATTAAATCGTGCAATTCCTGTGCACATTCTCCAAAATTTATCCTGTAAAACATAGACTAGTAACCGTGCGACGGTGTCTTTGTAACCTTACACTCAGTAATTCAGGATTGCTAATGAGTCTGCGAGCACGGTGCTCTATTGAATCTAAAGCGGCCAGCTGATACTTGGCACACCCGTCCCAAAGGTGGCAACAGTACTCCATGCACGATCGAACCCGAGCTTGGTAAAGTGTTAGAAGCTGTTCTGGCGTGAAGTACCGCTTCATCCTGTGTAAGACCCCAAGTTTTTTAGCAGCGGATTTCGCTTTGGCCTCAATAGTGGCACCGAAGTTCAGCTTAGTAGTTAATTTAAACCCAATTAGCTCGAGGTGGTCCGAAATTGCTAAAGATACATTCTGGAAAGCAGGAGTCAAGTTAAAAGGGCTCCTTTTGGCTGTGAATAAACACGCCTGTATCGTGGAAACGTTAAATCTGACCAAGTTGGCTTCGCCCCACTTCAAGAACGGCCTTCAAGGTCAGGTTCGTTCGCTTAACCAAAGCTTCCCTAAAGGATTCGGTCTCTCCAGTACTACTTGTTTGGGCCTCAGGAATATATCTCTCAGTCACCGTGCTGTCGTCTGCATACCCAATTACCCAAAGATACCGGGCTTTAGGAAATCGTTATTATGCAGCAAAAAGAGTGTGGCAGAACAGAAATAACGGCATTAATTGCGACGCGATCCGATGAGCAACCATCCACTACGACCCTAATAGATCGCTGCCTCAGGAAATTAGAAATGAGCACAAACCAGCAGAGATTCCGTACGCAGAGAGCTTGCCGAGAAGGCCGCCATGCTAAACCTTATCAATATTGGAGGTTGCATATGCGTATGCCGGTTTTATAGTTAATCCATACGACGTATTATGACATAAGTTTGAAATGTTTCATAGAACAATATTTTAGTATTGTTTGTTATTGTGTCACTCAAAATATATCTTTCACCACGATAACTTGTTTTTGAACTATCGCCACTGAACCTCTGCTGGAGCCCTAATTCTCCAATTTCCAATAGGTTATGTGCCCCAGGCATAGATAGTGTTAGTTATAAAAAGTGGTTGTGAAATAATTTTTGTGTAGTAGTGAAACTTGCGTAAAATATGTCAGAAGAAAACGGCATAAGTGGTATTAAAAAGCTGAAGGGTACGTCGGATTACCCAAACTGGAAGTTCCTGGTGCGTAACTATCTAGAAAATAAAAACTGGTGGGACGTAATTTCAAAAAATGTAGAAAATGCTGATGCAGACAGAAAAGCACGAACAACTATTTGCCTGTTGTTGGAACCAGAGTGTTTTACCCATGTCTACAATGCAAAAACTGCAAAGGAAGCCTGGAACAATTTACAGAAAGCCTATGAAGATAAAGGTTGGGGTAGACGCATCCACATTCAGCGAGAGCTCTTTAACTGTAAGTTAGACCATTTCAGTTCCATGGAGAGCTATTTATCTAGGATTACTTTCCTTGCACAACAATTGAAGGATATTGACGCCGAAATTCCTGATGATTGGTTAATATCGATTTTGCTGGGTGGTTTGACTCCAGAGTACAGCCCTCTCATAATGGCTGTAGACAACAGTGGTCAGTCAATCACGTTGGAGCAAATAAACACTAAATTGTTGCAAGAAGGAGGTAGACAAAGCAAGTTGAATAGTGACTACGAGCAAGCACTGGTGACACACAAAGCGTCGAGCGTTGCCAAATCTACAACTAAAGCTAACGATCGCAAGAAGTTCGTGTATAAATGTTTCAAGTGTCATAAACAAGGGCATAAGGCGTCTGATTGCAAAGAGCGAGCGAAGATCGCGAATGTCTGCTGCGGCACTAAGGCTATAGATAAAGATAAGTGGTATCTAGATAGTGGCTGCTCCAGCCATCTTTGCCGTGACAGGAGTAAGTTGTTGTCCTATAAACCTGAAAAAGGCAACATGAAAATCTCAGTCGCTAACGGTGCGAAGTTATCAGTAAAAGGACGAGGGAATGCTGAGCCCCAAGTCAGCGAACAAGAAAAATTGATTTTAGAAAATGTTTCCCATGTTCCTGACTTATCCATGAACTTAATATCGGTAAGTGATTTGACCAAGAAGAAATGTACAATTATTTTCGACGAAGAAGGTTGCATTATTCAAAATAAAAACGGAATTATTGCAACATGTCAAGAAGTCGATGGTATTTACGAGTTTGTCAGTTGGCGAAGTCGTCTTAAAAATATAATTTTTATTTTTTGTTCAAACGTAGTTTAGTGTGTAATATTGATAGCGTATTATGCAGTGATCTAACGCAGAATTGTGCAGCTAATGAAGAATAGATTTCAAAACGTGTTTCACCACTATTTTGGTCATCACCCGGCAATCCCCGGGTCACGGCCGCCTCTTAGCTTTCTGTAAAGTCCAGCTACCACTTTACAAAACGCAAGGCCTACTACCGAACAACGTCATGCTCTAAGGGCAAACTTATATGTTATTTTACTTATTTGTTATTTTACTTGACATTGGCGAAATCATCGATTGATTTATTGATGGAAGCCATTTATTTTTAAAAGAAGAAGAAGAAGAAGAAAAACAACGTCGTAAATTTGACATTGTCAAAACAAAATGAAAACATTTCGAACATTTGGCATAAACGTTTATCACATTTAAGTCGAAATTATATGTTACAAATGAAAAACATCGTAACTGGTATGGAATTTAAAAATTCAGATTTGTGCGAACCGTGTATTCCGTGTATTGAAGGAAAGACGTGCAAGAGTCCCTTTATAAACAAAGGTACGAGAGCCAAGGATGTTTTGCAAATCGTGCATAGCGATGTATGCGGTCCTATGGAAGAGCCGTCGTTCGGAGGTTCGAGGTATGTTCTGCTTTTTATTGACGATTATACTCGAAAGACTCATGTTTATTTTTTGAAAAATAAAAGTCAAACTTTTGACAAGTTCCGTGAATATAAGACGGAAGTTGAGAATGAGACGAGTAAACGGATTAAAATTTTACGATCTGATGGTGGTGGAGAGTATTGTAATGCAAAATTTAATGATTTTTTGAAGTCTGCAGGAATAAAACATCAGACGACAGTACCCTACACACCTGAGCAAAATTCCGTCGTTGAACGCGCAAATCGTACAATTATGGACAAAGCAAGAACACTACTGGCCGGATCGAATTTAAGTAAAAAGTATTGGGCCGAGGCTGTAAATACTGTTGTATATTTGAAGAATAGGAGCCCAACGAAAGCTTTGAACAATATATATTATAATACAGTACCAGAAAAGCTTTGGACTGGAAAGGAGGTGGATGTCAGTCATCTGAGAATATTTGGTTGTGTGGCTTATCGACTGATACCAAAGCAAAAGAGACGTAAACTGGATACGAAGACGGAACCGATGATATTTATTGGATATCCAGATAACCAGAAGGGTTACCGTTTAATGAATCCAAAGACCGGGGAAGTGGTAACAGCGAGAGATGTAAAATTTTTAGAAAATGTATATCTACATAAAGAAGACATGGAAAAGTCACAGCAAGTTATCATTAACCTGAATACGGACTCTGATATTCAGTCTTGTTTACCAAATGGATCCACGGGTGTTTCTGGAATGTTGGAGGCGCACGAGAGTACATCTCGCGACGCTGTAAATGAGAACATAGAAGTGAATGGACCTGAAGCAATTGAAAACGAGATCATACCTAATAATGAGGTGGACACTAATGGAGATGTGTTAATACCTGACCTGTCAGAAAGGAGGTATCCTCAGAGAGAACGTAGACAAGTTGATCGGTATGGTTGTAACGTTATGTATGCCAAGGAAAGCAATCCGGACGGTGATCCAGTAACCATTGAGGAAGCATTGGCTAGACCAGATAGCGAGCTATGGCAAAAAGCGATAGATGATGAACTTATGTCATTGGACGAGAACCAGACGTGGACATTAGTGGATCTACCAGTTGACAAGAAGCCAATCCAGTGCAAATGGATCTTCAAGATCAAGAGAGATAGCGACGGCAAGGTAACGAAGTACAAGGCTAGACTCGTGGCAAAGGGTTTCACTCAGGTACGTGGTGTAGATTATGTGGAGACATATTCTCCAGTAGTTAAGAACTCTACTCTACGATTGTTGTTCTCGCTAGCTGCTGAATACGATTGGTTTATTGACCAATGGGATGTCACAACTGCATTTTTGTACGGAAAGATTAACGAAGACATTTTTATGCTTCAGTCGAAAGGAGCAGTCGCCAAAGGTCAAGAAACCAAAGTATGTAAGTTGCAGCGATCTCTTTATGGTTTAAAACAAGCTTCTAATGCTTGGTTTAAAGAATTGGATCAAGAAATGTTAAATTTAGGCTTTATACAATCAAAAATAGAACCGTGTTTGTATCAAAAACAGCTTAAAGGTAACAAGAAATTAATTGTCGTGATATACGTTGACGATATTTTTGTATTCGGCAATTGTGAGGTTGAAAAGAAAAGATTAAAATTGGGTTTGCTTGACAAGTTTAAAGTGAAAGACTTGGGCGCGGCTAGACATGTATTAGGCATGAGGCTGAGACGAGATAAAGGAGTAATATATCTCGATCAGGAGCAGTTTATTTTAGACTGTCTAAGTGACTTTAATATGACAGATGCTAAGCCGGTTACTACCCCGATGGAAGTAGGAATGAAATTAGAAAGATCGAACGAGCCTCACTGCCACCTACCTTATCAAAATTTGTTAGGTTGTCTTAATTATTTAGCTTGTAATACGCGACCAGACATAGCACACGCAGTAAGTGTACTTTTTCAATTTAACTCTTGCTACGATGAAATACACTTTAAGTGCGCGAAGCGGGTCTTACGGTATTTAAAAGGTACGTCTAATCTATGTCTAATTTTTAGACAAACAAAAGATCTAGACTTACGTGGCTATGTAGACGCAGATTGGGGAGGCGCGCTCGATCGGAAATCTTTCACGGGCTTAATTCTTAAATTAGGTAATAACGTCGTTTCATGGGAAAGCCGCAAGCAAGCAACAGTTTCGTTAAGGTCTACAGAGAGCGAGTACGTTGGATTGAGTCAAGCCTCCAAGGAAGCGATTTATTTACGTAGTTTACTGAACAGTTTAACTACTGTGGATAGTAAACCTGTAGTCATTTTTAATGACAACCAGTCGGCACATAAAATTGCAGCCAACAAAATGATGTATAATAGGACGAAACACATTGACATTAAATATCATTTTATCCGGGAGTGTGTTCTTGCTCATAAGGTCGAGATTAGGTACATGTCAACTGATAAAATGATTGCGGACATTCTAACTAAAAGTGTTTCTGGCCCGAAATTAAAAGATTTCTTGAAAGACATATCGTTGTCAAATTATCCTATTAAAAGGGCGGATAGTTAGATGTTTGATAGTGTTTTATGATTTAGGTGTTTTGTTGATGTAATAGAATATTTTTTCTAGAATCTTTCTTTATGCAATCTGTTGGACGATTTGTTTTGTGTTTACTTGTGTACAGTCAGACACAAAAGTTTTGATATTTTTTATTACTTGTTTTATGTACCGAGTATAGAGAAGTACAAATGTTTAAAGTATTATGTACGTAATGGATTAAGAGGGCGTATTGGAGGTTGCATATGCGTATGCCGGTTTTATAGTTAATCCATACGACGTATTATGACATAAGTTTGAAATGTTTCATAGAACAATATTTTAGTATTGTTTGTTATTGTGTCACTCAAAATATATCTTTCACCATGATAACTTGTTTTTGAACTATCGCCACTGAACCTCTGCTGGAGCCCTAATTCTCCAATTTCCAATAATCAAAGGCCTTGGAAATGTCGAGAAACACAGCGAGAGCTTTGCCGAGTTTCTCGATGGTCTCGCTCAAAATGTGGGCTCCAAATGTGTGCTTTCGGCGGAAGCCGTATTGCCGGTCGCTGAGGAGATCGTTACCTTCAAGACACGCAAGGAGCTTGTTGTTCAATACACGTTCCATAATCTTGCTGAGTATCGAAGTGATTGCAATGGGGCGATAATTCGATGAGTCCGCAAGGCTACCCTTCTTAGGTACAGGCTGCAAATTAGCAAGCTGCCACGCTTCAGGAACTTTTCTCGTCTTTAGGGAAAGTCAAAACAGGCGCGTCAAAACAGGAGACAATTCAGGGACCACTAACCTTATTCACATTTAGACAGCGTAGTGACTCCAGTACTTCCCTTTGGTGAATACGCCCCTCTGGCATTGAAACTTCGCAGCGGGGCAAAGAGAGAGGCATGGCACTACCAGCGTCTAAATGTGAATTTTCCGCGAATAGAGAGGCAAACAAGATCGCCTTCTTTTCCGCAGTGTGGGCCAGTGAACCGTCCTGTTTCAGCAGTGGAGGTAGTGATGGGCGACAGAAATTCAACTACGCCGATTTCGCGAGAGACCAAAACGCTTTGCTCCCAGATGGGTATGCGGCAAGTTTGGCCCCAAAACGACGAACATGGAAGAATCGAGCTTTCTGAATGACCTTCTTGTAGAACTTGGCAGCTTTTTATAAGACTGTTTCTTTACGTGTACAATTCCGGAGCTTTGCAACTATGAGCATCGACCCATGATAAAAACGCACACTCAGCATTAAACCACGGGCGAGCTGCACCACCAACAGCTTCGTCGGAGTAGGGGATGTAATATTCCATACCCTGACGCAACACATCACTGACAGCTGCTGCACAGCTCGACGGACCATCACTATGATGCGTTCATAAAGATGTATAGTCCGATTTGTTTATAAACTTTTTATCTGGACTCATAACGATGTTTTACAAGACCTAAAGTATTATAAACTTATTATGTATAATATTTGACCTCATATATAAAAAAAAAACAAAAACGATGCGCATATACGAACACCAATTATGATTATTACATTTTGGTTATGCATTAATATATTCCGTAAAATTGGCATACACCTAAGTGAAATAAGACAACTAGAACTGTGGATATTTAAATCGAAAGAATAATAGAAAAATTTGACTCGCAGCGGGACTCGAACCCACAACCACTGGATCACTAGGCCAGTGCACTACCAATTGTGTTATACGAGTACCACTGAGACTTGTCAAATTTTTCTATCTATCCCTCGTCGTATACGTCATCATGGGTGAGAACTGTGGATTCAACCCACTTGATGACCAAGAACTAAGTCGGGATGAAGTTTAAATTAGTATACGCGATATAATCCGTTTTAGTTGTTTTATTTCATGAGTAATTATCGCGGCAACCGAAGACCATTCTATATCTAAGTTTTAAATATATAAATGTAACGTTGGCTGACTAGAAACCTTCTTAATCTGAAATGAAGGACTTTTCTAATTTTAAAACTAAAGTTATAATAATTCCCTCGGTAGATAATAGTACATTACTACAGAGCCCGGGAAGAAAGCTGTAATCAAAATTAAAAAGAAGACTTTGCCGGCCTAGGCCTGCAAAGTTTGTATGAAAATTCAATTAACGACCTCTGGTCCTAGCCGCGTCTGAAACGTCATACTTCGCAGCCTATTATGAGGAACATACCGTCAATATTTCATTTCATGTTAGTGATAAATAATTTAGGTCACTTTTCTTTAGTATATATTCATTCCAAAATTTTAAGTATAAAATATTTTCATTGTGAATGTACTATTAAAGTAAGAATTTTACCTTTTCCCATTTATTTATAGTATTTACAAGTTCGTAAATATACTGTCCGTAATATTAAAGTTAAATAAGATAACATCATTACATTACCTAATAATTTGTTTCAAAAACACCCAAAGAGGTAAAATAAAAAAAAAAATCCATAATTATAATCTCCTTGTCATACAGATCATAAATTAACGCGCGGGGTATAAATTATAATGATAAACATAATACTTATAAGTAGGGTTAAATTTTAGTGCCGAAGAGTTAGTAGACATGATTCTTATTTACGGGGAATGCAGAAACAATGGTGCGGCATCGCTTCGATTGTACGTGGAGAGATTTCCGCTGCGAAGACAGCCTACGGACTCACGTGTGATTGTAAGGGCAATCACCAGGCTACGGAACAATGAAAGAGCGGTTCCGAATAACATTGGTGGGCCTCGTCCTCGTATCGATGTCAGAACGGAAGAAATAATCCTAAACCATTTTGCAGAAAATCCTGGCTCCAGCACTAGAAAAGCAGGGCGGTTGTATGATATTAGTCATACTAACCATTCATAACATTTTAAAACGGGACCAGCAGCATCCATTCTCTGTAGTCAAGGTACAGGCATTGAACCAAGAAGATTTTTTACGGCGGGTCGATTATGCGAATTGGGTTTTAAGTAAGATAGCGGATGATCCTCATTTTATTACAAATTTAATTTTGACAGATGAAAGCTTATTTACAAAAAACTCCATGTGGAATCGAAGGGTTATCCATCACAGGGCACCAATAAACCAAAACCCTCATGTCGGCCGCAAATCCCATCAGGTTCGTTGGACTTTAAATGTTTGGGCGGGAATAAAAGGTAATGACATCATTGGACCCGTGTTTATTAATGGGTCGAATAATGGTAGAAAATACCTGGAAGTTCTGAACCAGCCAGTAACTCGCTATGTAGACAATTTACCGCTAGCCGAGAAACATGGTAGCAGCGCGATGGAGCACCACCCCATGTTGCTATACAAGTGAGACAAAGGTTGACCCAAATCTTCGGGCGTCAGTGGATTAGCCGCTTCGCGGATAATCGATGGCCGCCACGTTCGCCAGACCTCAGTCCTCTAGATTATTTCTTTTGGGGTTGGGTAAAGCAGCTAGTATTTAAAAAGGAATCGAGAACGGAAGATGATATGAAGATGCGGATTGTACAAGCTTTTAACAAAATCAAACGACGTGCCAGGCAAAATCCAAATTTGATGCGTAGCGTTTACGATAATAATCACCGCATTTTAATATTTTTTTTTACCACAACCTTAATTAACATCTAGACAAATGCCCGGGTTTGAATAAATGGTTTAAGTTAGTTGACATAGGTACTGTATTTTATAGAGTAGTCTAAAATAACGGACACGTATTTTTTTTTAGCTCCCCAAACTCCTGTTAGGATTAAAGAAAATGGCCTTCAAAATACTGAAAATTTATTAAACCTCCTAATTTCTGTAAAGTGGTTTGTTTAAAAAAATTATAATTAATTACTCGTTTCGTTATATGTTGCAGATCATTACTACATGATGAACATTACAAAATGAGTGATTCAGAGATTGATATGACACCAACAGACATTTGATTTGCTTGCTTTTGGCGGTAAACTTTTCTGGCAACAGGAACAATAAATCTGTTTATTATCTGTAACTAAACATGGATTTATTTGGAGCAAAAATTGTATAGGCTCCATGGTGATTTTGGCCACTAGCCAAGCATTAAATTTCCTGATCTTGTTATATTTAACTAATGTTGTTTCCGCACGAACGTCTCCTATTTGTGAAACTTTGATGTCCGTCTCAAGTATCAATATATATCTACATAAACGGAAGAGGTTTATTAGATAACAGTGATTCATCATATTTTCCATTATTCGATACGGATAAATAAACGTTCGTTATTCCGTTGTTTTTTTCAAACGTTTTCCATCTTGTATGTAGCCTAACGTCATACGCCTGTCATTGGTATGACATGTACGCCCCTTGATCATAACCCTCCGGGCTCCGACACAGGGAACCAAGGCTTACGGTTAATGGAAATAGTATTTGTAATAAGATGAAGACGAGGAAGTAGCGTCGGCATAAGAACGTTTTGATGAAGGAAAACGTTGAGACGCTTCATTGGAGGATATGGACTGCTCCGATATTGTAGCCTTAATTTTAAGTTGGCGGTCCAATTGTAGGCAGTTTTTATCAGTAGCGGCATCAGGCCCGGAACAAAATAAACAAAATGCGTCGTTATATGACGGGCATTCTCAACTGAGATGAGGTTGACTACATCTCGAGCAGCGGGGTTGAGACCTACTATGAGCCATCACGTGACCAAACCTACAACATTGACGGCATTGAATAACAAGTAAATTGTTTTTCTCAGTCAGAAAGGAGTTATGGAATAGAAAAACTCTTTGAGGTATTTTCTGGCCGTCAATGGTGACAGCCACCGACTCAGTAGGAATCCACTCATGAGACTCGCCTACCTTTTTCTTAACATTGAGCCGCCTGACCTTAATAATCTTACCAAAATCAGTGTAGCTATATACAGTGGGGGGTATTCGGGGAAGTGGGCGGGGAGGATTTGCCGCGCTATTTTCATAGAAATTACGCGGTCTATTTTTAAGGGGTGTGAAATTATTATGAGTAAGTAACCAACCAAGGAAAGTTCGTGTGTATGTAATTTTCATAAAGGGTCTTGGGCATATTTAAATAAAAATCGAAAATAGTTTTACTTGTTTTACTTATAAAAATTGTGACTGTCATGATTGTGATGATGGTGAAAGAGTCAGACTAAGAGTAGAGTAAATAACTGTCCGATATGGCCGTGTTAAGAATAGGTATATAAAGAGTTGAAAACCGGCATCGGCTCCATATCAAATTCGCCATTTTTGATCCGATTATATTGAAAATCGATATCAGAGAATCCGAAAGGGGTCTTACTACGACACTAAAGTAAAATTGCGAAAAAGGGCCGCCATATTCAATTTCGGCATTTTCGATGCGATCATATTGAAAATTGATATCTGAGAATCCGGAAGGGATCTTAACACGACACTAGAGTCAAAATTGCGAAAAACGGCCGCCATCTTGAATTTCATCATTTTTGATCCGATCATAATATATTGAAAATCGATATCCGAGAATCTGAAAGGGGTCTTAACACGACACTAAAGTCAAAATTGCGAAAAACGGCCGCCATCTTGTATTTCATCATTTTTGATCCGATCATAATATATTGAAAATCGATATCCGAGAATCCGAAAGGGGTCTTAACACGACACTAAAGTCAAAATTGCGAAGAACGGCTGTCATCTTAAATTTCGTCATTTTAGATCTGTTCATATTCAAAATCGATACTTATCTTAGAATCCGAAAGGAGTATTAACACGACACAAAAGTCAAAATTCCAAAAAACGGCCGCCATCTTGAATTTCGACATTTTTGATGCGATCATGGTGAAAATCGATATCTGAGAATCCGAGTGACCTCTTAACACGACACAAGTCAAAATTGCAAAAAACGGCCGCCATCTTGAATTTCGTTATTTTTGATGCAATCATGGTGAAAACGATATCGATATTACATATACTTGATTAATTTCGACGGGGTCCGCTGTGTACGGGTGGCAGAATTGGTTAAGGCATCAGCCGTGACAGCTGGAGATGCGGGTTTGAAATTTGAATGCCGTCTCGATTGATACGTCAGAGACTCAAACCATTAGAAATTGGCTTTATTCAGCATGAAATACAGCGTAGTAATTTCTGATTAGACTATGTCAAGTAATAGAATAACAGCTCCATGGATACGACCATAGATACATATCATTCACCCCCTCCTAAGATGTCTGGTAGTCCTTCAGATAGACCGGCGGGTGTCTGTCACGTGTGCCTGAACTTCCACTTGGGGACTGCCAGGCGGTGTTGGTTCTTCAGAACCACCAAGGGAAGCGGCTATACTCGTCTATAACAGTTTTTATATATATTACGCGACTTCGACGGTAAAGGCCCCTATCAATATTCAGTCGCTCTAGAGGAGCCGTTACTTTGATAAGCTGTCCGTTTAATGTTACATATCGGGGTTTGATTTCAGCGCAAACTGTACAGTTGGCCGTCATTTGTCGAATGTCGTTTAATAAGGTTAGTTTTTCGGTCGGACCCAATGATTTATACGAACGATTCCTGGATGACAGAGATTGTCATGTAAGGTTTTAAGGTTGTCGATATTCATATGCGCGCATATTCTATTCAATGCATCGGCGACTGTATTTTCTTTGCCAGGGCGATAAATTATTTCATATTTGAAAGACGACAGTTCTAAGCTCTAACGATCAATTTTCTCATTTTTTATTTTGCTTGAATGAATTTGATTAAATATGAACGCTACTGATTTTTGATCAGTTATTAAAAGAAAGTGCCGGCCGATAAGATAATGGCGCCATTTGCGTAATAGTTCAAATTTTGCGGCAGCTTCTTTTTGAGAGAGAGTCGCAGCCAATGCATTTCCCGACGTATCGGTTTCAACCGTAAACATGGCATTTTCATCAATAGCCGATAAGGAAGCTTTCGTGTTTAGTATTATACCTATTTCAGTACTAAACTATACTGATCTAGTAAATATAGTGCGGCAACTGGCCACTTGAGCTCCGCGAAGATGTAAATGCTAAATAAAAAATATACTATCAGTGTCATTTCGTGAATCACCAAAAAACGTAATTAAAATTGTGCAAAAGATCCTTTTAATCAGAACTAAAAAGCGAACATCAATAACTGTGGCGCAGCGGAGGCCTCCGCACTTCCGGAGGAAGAGAAGACAGTGGGTAAGCCTATCTATCTTTTTTAGATCAGTATAGTCTGAAGTAAAGTTTCCTCACACAAAAATATACAGTCCACAGAAACAGCATTACGCCACATTTTCTGGCCTTCGAGCTCGAATTTATTAATTTCCAAAATTTAAACCGTCATAATTTTTCCTTAAAAATATTTCCTATTACCATTTTTTATTTACTTTCGTTTGCGAATCTTATTCGCGGACTATATTACTATTCCGTTAGCCACAGTTATTACGTAAAATCCTTCCCATTTAATTCTTCAACAAGCTCTCTAGAAAGCTTTGACGAATTATATTTAGCTTGCAAAAAGGTAGCTTTGAACTGCAATCGCTTAGTCCAGGAGCCGATCGCGAAATATTCAACTGAAACCAAGGATGATTGTTTAGCTAGGCCGCTTTTAGTGGAGAATTGGGCCACATTTCATGATACATTTGTGTCTTTGGTTCACAATCGCAAGTTCGAGAACATAGATAAATTTCATTACCTGCTGTCTTGTGTCAAAGGTTCAGCACTGAACATTGTCAAGAGTCTTCCGATCACGTCTTATAATTATCCTTCTCACCCTTGACAAAGGATAGCGTAGCGAATTTAAACTCATTCGTGGAGACGTTCGATTATTCTTTAAAAGCGATCCATGCCTTGCACATTGAAAACTTAGACGATTATCTGTTTTGTCACTTGGCATTGCGCGGGCTAGACATTCATATTCAAAAATTATTTGAAGAAAGCCGCGATCCAAAGAATTTACCAACGTTTTCGGAATTAATAATTTTTGTAAACAAACAAATTAAAGTATTGGATCTCACTTTTCCTACTACCTCCCGGTCTATAAGCAATCAACAAGTCAAAGTGAAGTCATCTGTCAACTTCACACATTCGAGTAATAAACTGGCCAGTGACAAATATTCAAACATAAACTCGTCTTCACAAAAGGTTGGATTAGCTGTTTCGCGTAATGATACTCAAAATAATTCCAACCAAAACAAACTGACTTGCGTGCATTTCAACTCAAATCATCTGATTTATCGTTGCGAACAGTTTCGTAAACTGTTAGTTCAAGACAGGGTTGACCGTGTCAATGTCTTGAAACTATGTACCAACTGTTTGAAGAGTGTCATGAGTGGTCATGAATTGTCAAGTTGTAGGAGCAACATTTCATGTGGAGTTTGCTCTCAGCCTCACCACTATTTACTACACCGGGATGCGAGTGTCCTGCAGACGGCGGCCGTGCCGAGCCCGCAGACGCCCCGCGCTGCCGTGCGCGCCGGCGCCGGGGCCATCGCTACCACGCTCCGTGAGTGTGACAACCGGTCTACCCGTAACTGAGAATCTTCATTCCGTGACTGAAAATTCAAGTTCTTACGGTGTAGTGTTGGGGACAACAAGGACTCTAGTTGTTGACATCACTGGTCAACATCAGAACTGCCGTGCTGTTCTCGATTCTGGAGCTCAAAGCTCTTTTATAACTTTAAATTGTGTTCAACGTTTGGGCCTACCTCGCATCAAATGTCCTTATGCAGTTTCAGGACTAGGAGGTGAAGAAGTTAAAAACTTTGGCATGGTAATATGTGACTTATAACCATGTAATTTGGACTTTCCCAGCTTTCAAATGGAATAGTCTTTGTAGAGAAAGTTTCTTTAGATATGCCAAATATTCTGTTCCCTCCAGAAGTTGTAGAGGCATACGAAGGTTTCGAATTGACCGACCCGTTTCTTCGAAAAGTCATCGGTTGATATTCTGTTGGACAACGGTGTTGTGTCGGATTTGGTTATTAATAAACCTATTACTGTCAAACCGAACATTCCGAAAGTAATTAAAACGTTATACGAAAAAAAAAGAAGGTTATACGATGACAGTAAACGACTCTCTCTGTCGCTGAATTTAAACCTGTCGATTTCCCAAGAAAAGACTTTGGACAAAACGCTGCGTGACTTCTGGGAAGCGGAGGAAATGCCGTGCAAACCTGTACAAAGCCCTCAAGATCAGCTGCCTGAAGATATTTACGTGCGCGATCACTCCCGTGATGAGGGGGGAGGTATATTGTGCCATTGCTCTTTGCTCCTGATGCGCCTATACTCGGAGACTCTCGCATTGCAGCCGAGCGACGATTACTGGCAACAGAGCGTAAACTTGCGCAATCACCAGTGCTGCAGCAGGCGTACAACGATTTCATGTTGGAGTATGAAAAACTCGACCACATGGAACTGTATACTGGTAGCGCGCCGAGCAAGTTTTTTATTTTTATTTTTTTTTATTGAAAGATAATTACAATAATGGTTACAATTTTTCTTAATGGTATCGTTAAACCGATGTGGTTTGTCTCGATACCACATTCCGCAGTAAACATCAAAAACAATATACATGAACTTAACTACTATAATAAACTAAACAATAATTTACAACTATTTTAGGGTAGGTACAATTACAAATATTTAAAAGTAACAATGGACAGGGCGCTGATAAGGTTTTCCTTATCTTGTTGCCGAGGAGCCGGCCGCACTAGCGGGACCGGTCTATGCTCGCCCGGTACAGGCTGCTCCAATATATACATGTGTATACAAATTTAATTGATTTGAGTTACCAAACCATTGCAGCATATTGTGTTTTGTATACACATACTCTTTCTTTTCGTTTCTGATACCACATCACAGTATACTTAGGCCCTGCACTACATCAACTCCCTTGCGCGTAGTTTTCGACGCTAGTGCAAAAACGTCTACAAACGTCTCTCTTAATGACATTCAGTTGACAGGACCAAATCTATACCGTGATATAGGTGCCATTATAACAAATTTTCGATTATTCGAATATTGTTTTGCAAGTGATATTTGCAAAATGTACCGTGCTATTGTGCGCGAGTCTGATAGAAAATATCAACATATTTTGTATCGATCGTCCATTGACGAACCTATGAAATTCTATAAATTGAAAACAATAACATATGGCGTAAGTTCGAGTCCATATTTGGCCATACGTACGTTGCTTCACTTGGCTAGTGATGAGGGTGAACGTTTCCCTTCTGCTGCTAGTGTCATACGACAAGGTATATATATATGGATGATGTTCTATGGTTATGCGCAACCTTTTCAGAAGCATGTGCGATACAGGATGAGTTGATTATTATATTTTTTTTTATTTATTATATGGTTACAAATTGGATTTTATAATGTAGCTCCACAAAAACATTATAGGTTTGACTGCGGAGTCGAAGTCTCTGTAATAACTAAATATACCTAATATATATTGATTTTCTTGGACACACGTATAGTATGTCCAAGAAATGCTCCTTCAATATTTTTTTAAAAACAGACTTTTTCGGTTCGAGCACAATGTTCGCAGGCAAGTTGTTTAATAGAAACGGTATACGCTTTTTTAGCATTCTGTCCCCATAATAATTGTACACTCTCGGAACTACAAACTTACCGGCGGTCATTGCCCTCGTACTGAATCTATTATCAACTAATTTTAAGTTCTGATGACTGTTATGGTTATTAACAGCTAGTACATAATATTTAATTTTGGATCCCAATGGTAATATTTTACAGATTTTAAACATTTTTTTATAATCGCTCTTGCAACTGTTTCTTGTCTTCTTATCTACTAGTAATTGTTAGTGTATGTTAGTTTTAAAAGTAAGGCCATAGCTGTCTAGAGCATAGTTGAGCATTAATGAACTACCTCTACTATCAGAGTTACATATCCAACGACACATCTTGCTTCCAGAAGTAACCGAATGCGAGCTAGTTGGATTTAGTGACGTATCTTCTCGGGGGTATTATTAACTCAATAACAATTAAATAATATACCCCTTAAAGTTAAAGTAAATGGTCGTAAACACGTTGTGTAGCAGGCTTTACTGCCAATAATATGCAACGGATTTTATTGTCTAAAGTAAATTACTGTGTTCGGGATCTAATTTTATAATATAGTAGGTATTCTAAATACTTTTACGGTTCCGTATCTCAAACGGAAAAAACGGAACCCTTACAGGATCACTTTGATGTCCGTCTGTCTTGACAGACGTCAACACTATTTTTCGTGGAAGGAACGCGTGGAAATTTATACCAAATACTCAAGTCTATCGTCTCTTGGAGCTGTGAAAACATCAAACTTAAAATCCAACGCAATCAAAAGATACAGCCGATTATGCTGCAAATTTTAGACCTATTCGGCACTCGCAAAACCTGCGGGGTACCTACTTCCCGTGAACTCAGAAACTTGATACTTGGCACGGAAGAACTTCATATAGCAGAGACAAAGAAAAAAATACGAAATATAGATATTTTTAATAAAATCTGCAGCATTACGCTGCATAAGAAACTTTTTTTTATTATTTACCGGTTAGCTTCAAAACCTTCTTACACGAGTGCAAAATAAAAATAAAAGACATTTTTAACGGAGATTGATTGTTGGTGTCATAGAAGTGTCAAAGAAAGAGAAAAGAAAGTATTGAGAAGGAATTTAAGAATTTATGTTAAATAACGACCAGAGAACAGAAGATTTATTTTTGTCATTTCTTAAAAGCAAACTGCTTTTTGTCGCGGGTGAGTTTTTACCTTAGTTATTTGCATTTGTATCAATTTTAGAATGTTTCAATAATAGAAATATGAAAATGTAGAATACTTCGTTCACAGTTTTTCCTACGGGACCAGTTATTCCATTGACTAAAAACCATACCCTTTGGTACCGAATTTTTCCACGGGAACTTAATTGTCACCTGGGAAGTTTTGTCACGAAGCATACCTACAGGAAAGTGCCCACCTATTTTTACTAATATCATTACACCGACGTGCAGGAGTACTGCCATACTGCCATAGTTTCCCTTTTATTACATATTTGCTAAGTTTTTGTATACAATTATAATTTAGTTGTGGTCTCAGCCCTAACCGTAGTTTACTGGTACCAGTGGGGAACAGGTAGGGTTTTTTTCTTATAAATCCCATTATTATTGTGTTAAATTTATTTCCGTCCATGCAATCAACATGTAACAAGTTGATAGAAATTAATAGAATATTGGGAAATTATTTCCTATCGTACTTTTTGTTCATTGATTGGTTATTTTTTTAAAGATATTTTCTGTGTTAATTTATTTTAAGTTAATAATATTTCATTTCATAAGTTAGAGGGAAAATATTTCCCGCCACAAAAATTATTTTTAATAATTTTTTATATATGTGGTGACTCTAATAAATTTTATTTTCTTCTCAATGTTACTACAAATCATATCTTTTCAAATTTTAAACTTACTAACTTTTTTCTCGTAAACGCGTAGAGGTATTAGATTGAGAGTTATATCAAACTAGACGTGCCCGCGCGGCTACGCTCGCGCAAGTGATCGATTTCCTAACACTTTCACTGTCCGTGCACCCAATATGGAATCACGATTAGCCTCAATTTCAATTAGGGAATGGAATCGGTAAATAGTTTGTATGAAAATAACGGGTAATTAACTTGGTAATTCCCATACAATTATTTACCTGTTTACATGCCCTAATTTCAATGCCATATCGCGCATAACCGAAGGGTACACTTTTCAGTTAAGGACCGTGAACGTGATTAAATATCGACTAATTATATACCTACTCTAAGTATCATTGCCTTCAGCATTCAATCCTGTCAAGGCTCAAAACTGTAATACCTCTTAAACCTTCGTAACTTAGTTTGCACTCAATAAATGATATGATTTGGAAAAGAAAAGATTGTACTTTTTTATCCACATTATTTATTTTAAACCCTAATGCAAAACTATTAGTATCTAAGTAATGCATCATTACTTATAAGGAATATTCGTTGTCCTAATAAAGTAATATGTTTAGCTATACCGTAACCTCCGTGTTCCTTCAGCCCTCGGGGGGGTTACATTCTCTACCCACAACAATCGATTATATAAAATAATATGTATGTTTAACAACATTATCGTCTTACTAAGTGGTTTTGGTTCAATATGTTGATATCCAGGGCTAAAGTACCCCGAGGTGACGGTACTCTATTTCTTCAGTTATAGACCTATTGATTCCGCTTATGATCAAAATAATCTATGTGATCCTGTTGCGGAACCAGTAGGACTATGACTTAATATTTATGAATTATACAGAAATTAGGACGGTTGACGCAGTCTTAACAAAAGCATGTATTAATATTTTACTTTGGGAGTAAATATTCATTCTTTTCAATTAAAAAAATATTTAAGTATTAAATATCTCAGTATAAATCAGTTTTTTGGCAAACACTACTTTGGAAGTAAATTCGCTCTTTAATTAAACAATTATTTACATACTAAATATCTCAGTATAAATCACATTTTTGGCAAACACTACTTTGGAAGTAAATTCGCTCTTTTTTATTTAACAATAATTTAAGTAATACTGAAGATCTCAGCATAAATAAAATTTTTGGCAAACACTAATCACTTATTCTTAAATTGAGACGGTTGACTCAGTCTTAATAATTAATCACGTACTTATAAGAATTTTACTTTAGAAGTAAATAAGTTCTTTAATTATTAAACAATTATTTACATACTAAATATCTCAGCATAAACCACATTTTTGGCAAACACTACATCACTTTTACTTAGCAAAGTTCCTTGCAAATTAGAATTAACAATTTTTATTATTATCCTGGCTTTGGATACAGCCCTCGATAGTGCAACATACAATTGCCCATGAGTAAAAACTGGCTGTGATAAATAAAGACCACAAAATTGAAAAGATTAACCCTGGGCTTTATTTACTGTCATAGCAAACGCGACTCGGATAGGAAATTGTCGTCTACGCAATACAAACGGAAGGTTAGGATCTGATGGAGCAAGATCGATTCGAGGGATTAAGATAACGTTTCCGTTGTGACTGCCAGTTATTATCTCAGCAACTAAAACATTATCTTTCATTTCGTTAACAATTAACCGAGTACCGTTACATAATCCTGCTTTAGTATTCAAATTCCTCAACAACATAATAATTGCACCTACTTTTAACCTAAGCTCATATAATGGCATTCCTGATGGTGTTAAAGAATTCAAAAACTCGGTTGGGAAATCACCTACCTCTGATTCATTATCACACTCAATCGTGTGTTCTTGGCCTTCTAAACGTGACAAAACTCGATTATTAATCTCATAAGTGTCTTCGTTTCTCGGACAAAGTATGACTCTCTCTCCAAATGATCTGACTTCTGTAGGTGAAAACGACGTCCCAAAGATTTCTGACACTAAACAGCTTGTAGTTATTATTTCCTTTGGTATTTCTACCAAATCAGATGCTAAGCCACTGTTATTCATTGTTTTTCCCTCTCCGATATAAAGAAGCCATTCAGCAAAATCTTTTTCAGGCGTGCGCATATTTTCAGTCAAAAAGAAACTCTTTACGTGTCTCCATAGACCGCTGCTTTTTACACTGGTTTCTAAAATTTCAATTTTACCTCCTCGATGTACCACGGGTAAAATTTGTCGAAAATCACCACCAAATAAAACAGTTTTACCACCAAAACTAATATTGCTATCGCAAATATCTTTTAAAAGCCTATCAACAGCTGCCAGCGCGTATTTAGGTGTCATGCTCACTTCATCCCATATAATAATGGACGATTCTTTAATCTGGGCAGCTTGTTTTGATTGTACCTTAATATTCGAGACGGATGTTTCATTGAGTGGAATTGGCAGTTTAAATTTTGAGTGATAAGTTGTGCCACCATTCAAAAGAGTAGCAGCTATCCCAGTTGAAGCTACGGGAATTACACTTTTACCATTTCGAATACAATAGGAAATTAGGACATTGTATAAAAACGTTTTGCCTGTACCGCCTGGGCCATCAACAAAAAATAAATTATCACTGGTTTCGTTGCTAATAGAGTGTACTACTGCGTCAAAAACATGTTTCTGTTCCTTATTTAATCTCGCATAAAGAATATGCCATTCTTCGTCCGGAATAGTACTAATGATATTATAATCATTTAGATCTAAACCATTATCAGGAGGGTCGTCAATATTAAAATCTGAGCATTTTTTTCCGTATGTTAACAAATGAGCTTGAATTTCTTGGAGGGCTTTTAAATAGTAATTAGAATCTCCAGCACGACAGTAATCTTCGGATAAGCCGTCCTTATACTTTTCCCACAATGATTGCATATTGACAGCATTTCCAAATGTACATATAAAAACAAATAACATTCGCATCTGGCTTGGCATGTCTATGAACTCTGATTGAGATAAAGCTTTGTCCCATTCTTGATCATTTAAAATCAGGTTTCTAGAAATCGCAGCTTCTTTAAATTATTCGTATGTTATACCATTGAACGTTCTTAGTTCAACAAACGACTGTGCACCCTTAACATGTAACAATAATAAGCGTAAAAAATACCTTTCATTATCGCCAGGCGTGACAGTATACATTCTAGATATAATTTTAAGGTATTTTTTCGGGGTTGCCACGTTTTATTTGGAGTAAATACGTAGTGATATGGTATGTCACTGTACAAATACTGTCTAGCAGAACTTTGATTTTGGTTAAGTTTGAACCAAGCAGTCAATGTTGAATCTTTACACCGGTCTGAAGCTTGATTTACCTCTCCTTCTAAAAAATATACCGACTGCATTTCAGGGAGATGAACTGCTAATCTTATAATGCTATGTGAATGGTTATGCATTTTATATCCATTAAGACGCCACATTGCTTCTGGAGCACTAATGTAACGCGAATCCATAAACTGTTTTATTTCGTCTCTATCCTGAACACCATTAATTTCTATATTGGCGCTGTCTTATGATAACCTTTATAAATGTATTTATATATATACGATACGGTATTTATATATATAAGAGCAAATTTCAACATTAATGTGACAGTTATACTTCTGCAAGAGTTATGGATTATAAGGAACCACCCACGTATTATCTACAATTTTGTTATTATAAACAACGGAACCTTGGTTTCTTCTTTGATAAACTGGATAGCCAGAAGTAACTGTTGTATTATTTTTATAATTTTTAGGAAAGTCTTTAGAGCACTTCCCGTCCACCATGCAAGGTGATTTTGGGTTACGAGTGCCACACGGGCAGTGTATCATGTGCTTTAATACAATATTATGTAAATCGGGGTATTTGTCTTTATCGGGTATTTCAGCCGGGCATTTTTGAAATTCAATTGTATACATGTAAGCAACAACATTACCAAATATACTATCTTTGACAATATCTCTAATTAGTTCAGCTAATTTTAAATTAAAAACTTTTGCTGTAAGGTCCGGTCTGTTTTCGGGAGATTCCCCATTTAAGTTTTCACTAATTTCCGCCCACTTAGGATTACAGGTCATTGTAATGAAAATATCAGGCTTACCATATTTTCGAACGATACTCATTGCATCTTGATAATTTTGTTGCATATTTCTAGGACACCCTTGAAAAGTTGACGGCAGTAGAACTCTTTTACCAACTTTAGATGAAGATGGAGAATCATCATCGTGATCATCGTTATGTAGGTGATCTTGTAATCCTGAATAACTTTCGACACGTAATTTACTTTGATTTAAGCGTAAAAAATTAAGACGATTACCTTCAGTTTTTAAATATGCATCTACTATATACTGTTGAGTTAGTTTGCCAGCAGCTAAATACTGATTGAAATCATCACGAATAGCTAAGTGGTAGCCATAGTACTGCATCTGAGTAACTTTTTTATTAGAATTTAGAGAACGTAATTTGGGATGCCAACTGTCACTTCCGTATGGCAACAAAATGGGGTAAACAAAAGCTTCTAGCTTAGGATCTAACATCGAAATCTGTTGAGTTTCATTTGTTGATTTGCAATAAACTTGTATATCCCTATTAAGTGGCGGAGCACCATCGTCACCTTCAAAAACAAATGCTATTTCATTTGAAGCCGGAACATTATAACGTCTTTGATCACTACCTGGTAATGTTTTGAAAATGAGTGTCAGCGGGATCACAGGGTTACCTCTAGAGATGTATTGTTTTTCAACTTCCTGTATCATTTTATAACACTTTGCTAAACCATTATGTTGTAAGAAAAAATCCGATAGGGTTGTCATTGTAGATGTGAGACAGTTACAGTTATTTGAATTTTTCATTTTCTCAGCAACGGCATCATGGACATCTAAAATATACAACTGTGCATTCTTTGGTTGTGATGATGGTTCGGGATACAGACCTTTTAATGTAATGTGGTATACTTGTCCATGTATTTTAAAACAATACGGCCCTTTAAGTGACACCGGAGCAAGCTGTGCTCCCATAGATGCAAATGCTAATGAGCTATTATATGATCTAATGTTCGTTTTAAAGTTAACTGCAACAGGGTCGGTGTCAGTTAAAAGTTTTTTTAAAATTTCAGGATATGGAGGCCGCTCCAATTTAATTTGCCCTTTGTGACAGCAATAAGTACCAGCATTATCATTCCCTAATTCAGACTTAAAATTAAGTGAATTACACATTTTACATTTGATATCCATTGATCCTAAATAAAACTCAAGTACCCAAAAGTTTGTATTTTTAGGTACTCGAGCTTTAAATTTGCTCACGTTTGTATTGTTATAATTTGTATTATTTCTATTATTTTGAGAAGCAAGCAAAACAGACCGGACGGATTGTACTTCACGTTTTCTCCTTTTCTTGTTGATCGATCTGAGAGAACGTGGCATTTTGTTATCTTCTATTATTTAAACTTCTCGCAGTCATCATCTTCTATGCGACCTTTCCTTCTTCATCACCTGTTTAAAGATTAAATGCTACAAATTTTGGATAAGACCAAACATGTCTAGCATTCAAAGTAGTCAAATAGTTAGATAAGTTCAGATAGAGTTCAGAATACAGCGAAAATAATTCCAGTTTTATAATAGTTCTCTGTCGCATGTAACACCTCCAAAACCTAAAACAATACTCTGAGTAATCCAGGTTGACAGACGCCCTTCGGCCGCGTACGCAACCAGAGGTTCGTAACCAGATGCGATCGAAAACTATTTCTGTCTTGTACGAAACCGGTTGCGATCAAAAACTAATTCCGTCTTACCCGTAACCAGTTACGATCGAACACTTCTCGTTCTTATACGAAACCAATGTCTGAGCCATCTAGCTAGTCTAGCTATAGGTTTTTTCAAAACTCAATATAACATATTTAGATTTTATATGAAACCTTTACAGTAGGTAATATAACAAATCACTGGCCACTTAAACAGTACTTCAGGTGAGTTCTAATCTGATTACTCTAGACAATGTCATTATATTGTTAGCTGTCATTAGTTATTATTCGCATATCTGCAAATAATGTATGTACGTAATAAAAATGAATGATATAAACGCTGCAATTGATTTTATTACGACAAAAAGAGGAGGGCGTTCGATGTTGTTAGCAGGACGAAGATATCATCGCAAGAAATTTTATCGTAAAGGTTCGTTCTGGTTGTGCTACTACAACAATGAAAATGGATGCAAGGGAAGTGTAACAATAAACGATAGAAATGAAATAGTAAAAGAGAGAGAACATCATAGTGAATGTAAGCCTAATTTTGTTCAAAACAGAATTTGGAAGGAATTGGATAATCTTAAGGAAAGGTCAAGCACAAATTTTGATTCGATTCAGAAACAGTACGAGGCTATGGTTTTTAATCTTGAAAATGAAGGGTTGGATTTGATAGAAAATATGCCAACATACGAGGGAGTTAAAACAGGACTGAATAATGCAAGAAATAAAGTCCTGGGTGTCAAAAAAACTAGATTTTCTGCAGGAAGTGAAGTGATAATACCGAAAATATTCCTAAACTTTCTATTAAGAGATTATCATAATGTGGAAGAGAATAAAAGAATTATTTTATTTTGTGGGGCAAAAGTTAGAACATCGATCGAAGAAGGAGGTTTTAAGCATATTTTAGCTGATGGAACATTTAAGTCGTGCCCGGTGGGGTTTAAGCAACTGTACACCATACATGCTCTAGACGGAGAAACCCGTTCTATAAAACCTTTAATTTTTTGTTACCTTCCTGATAAAAAGGTAGAAACATATGAAACTATGTTGTATCTGATTAAATCAAGCTTTCCTGACTGGAAGCCGACAAAGGTTACAGTGGATTTTGAGATAGCAGCTATGCATGCATTGAGAAAAGTTTATCCAAAGATAGAGATCAAGGGATGCTTTTTCCATTTCAATAGATGCTTATTCCGAAAAGCCAAAAAGTTGAATATCTCATCACGAGTTAAAAAAAGACATGTGTCTAGATGTGCTGGACTGGCACGGCTGCCAAAGCACTTCATACAAACCGGTATGCAGTATGTAATGCGTAAGAACCCTAAGGGCGAAGATATTAAGAAATTTAATAATTATTTTAAAAAACAAGTGGTTCACAAAAACAGCCTTTTCTAAAATTTCTGTTGTGAACAGGAGGAAATAAAAACCACCAACAATATAGAAGGGTGGCATAGCCGCATCAACAGGTTTATTGGCAAGAAATATCCGACGATGGCTCACTTATTGGACGTATTATTAAAAGAGAGCAAATCTACACGGACATTCAAATGCAACAACAAAAAGGCAAAAACTTATTTAGAAATTGATGAAGAAATTGCTAACGCTGTTAAAGATTTGAAGGCCGAATGTGTGTGGGCCACTGTTTAGAAATTATATGTCCGTATGCTTTTACGTTTTAATAAGGAACAATGTACAGTCAGCATCAAAATACGTACTTATACATTTCATAACTTATGTCTGTCATATTTGACAGTCAAAATTGTAAATGTACATATTTTTGGTGCTGACCGTACCTACATATTAGAAGAAAATATAAGCGATTTTGATTTTTACTGTGTGATGAAAAGCTGTTTAGTTTATTTCAAACAAAATTACTACAAACTTTTTTATTTTTAAATAAATATTTTTTTGAACTTTAAATAGCTTTTCTTTAGCAACCTTCTATTTTGATGCTGTCGATATCGTTGTATTGTTCCATTGTTGATCACAAAAGAAACGCTTAATAAATATATATGTAATTTAATTATAACAGGGTGCACCTAGTACATTACATACTGTCGAATGAATTACAATCAATGCTTGTCGCATAACATTCACAATTTCTTGCGTATGAGCTGGACTAAACTCATCGCAAAGAGGTGCCTCCATCAAGTCCTCCCAGTTATCAGCTGATAAATGGTCGGCACATACACGAGTGGTATAAAAAAGTTTAAGTCACACAACATCCGTACCCTTACCATGTCGGGTATCAATAATAAATCAGTATTTGGACATTCAATAAATATGCAACTATTTATGTTCTCGTATGCTCGTACCAGACTCATGGCTAACAAAGTATTTGAATATTATCAAATGGTACAAATTTTGTGTTCTGATTTTTGACTGGATATATAACGTGTACAGTACTTATACTGTATAACAAGGTGTATAAAATATAATCTTAGCTGACTTTATCAAGTTTATAGTTTATCAACGGTCGAAAGGTTTCGTACAACAATGAAAAGTGTTCGATCGTAACTGGTTACGGGTAAGACAGAAATAGTTTTCGATCGCATCTGGTTACGAACCTCTGGTTGCGTACGCGGCCGAAGGGGACAGATGAACGGACAGATGGACATTGAAGTCTTAGCAATATGGTTCTGTTTTTGCCCTTTGGGTATGGAGCAGTAAGAAAAAGATTCTGATGAATTGAGAACCTCATCCTTTTTTACACGACTGCGCGACGCAAAGAAGTGTAATGTGTTTAACAGTCTATGTATGTTTGTTCCTTTGTGGCTCTTCAGGGGCCAAACGCGTGAGCCGATTTTAATGATTCATATGTCATCGATTCGTCTCGATTGTGCGAGTGTCACTATAACCATTAAAATAACCGCAGTCGTGTTTTTTTAATTTATAATTATGAGCCTTGTTTGAACTCTGTCAAATATCAGCTATAAATCACATTTGTTGTTTGGGTGTGGAACCCTACAAGCTTGAAGTCAGTTGAAAAGTACAATTATCTTTACCATTATCATTAAGGTCAGCCACAACTACATCCTGCTGTTGTTTCTGGTCCTCTGTAATCACAGTATCCTGCTGTTCTTTCAGATCTGCATCCTGCTGTTCCTCTACGTCCTCTGTAAATGTTCAAACATTTATTAAGGACACACACACACAACATTAGGGGCACTGGGGGGCTAAATTAAGATCAATATTTTTCTGTTCCTTAATTAACCATTCGGCTCTGACTACATTCTCTGCAGTCACTGCACTCGCCGGTCGACCTGGCCTCGGCTCATCTTCGATGGACTGCCAACATCGCTTAAACTTGCGATACCAGTACGAAATTGTGCTTAGTGAGTGGAGCAGATTCCCCAAATTCCTCGTTCAAATTTTTATGCGATTCCTAAAACGTTTATAGTCATAGAATATCATGGCCCGAAATGACTCTCGTGACAGCTCCATTGTTAAAAACAAAACTGTACTGACAAGAGAGCGTAAAAAAGGAAAAAAAATAATAAAGTCACTGGCCAGTACGCGAAAAAACTATACAAAGAGGTTCGTTATTAAATTATCTTTAAGTCCACATGCATGTTGAGCAATGAATGTTGATACTTTTTATTCAGCTAAAAACTTTCGTAGTAGCCCTCGTATATCCACCTTCGGCATTGAAAACATCCTGGAAACGTTGTCGCATCGAACTTACTAAATTTTCACAGAGGTTTTTGCCCCTGAAGGATTCCCATATATTATTATATACGCGTCTCCTTAAGTTCTCCCGTGTTCTCGCTTGCGAGGTATCCCATTGTTGTAGCATTATTCCGCACAAATTCTCAATGGGGCTTAGATCCGGACTCTTGGGTGGTAATTTTATCAACGTAAATTCTCCTCTCCGTTGTAGACCATCAATCCAGTTTGCCTTAGAATTTATAGAGCTCTAACGCCCGTTTGCCTGTATAATTTTCTTACCGTCTGAAGCCACGGATCTCTCCATAATGCGTGATCCGACACGCACTTGGCCGGTTTTTTGGACACTAATTATGTACGGTGAGGAGCTTCGTAGGGGCTAAAGTATCAAATCAACAGGAACGATTCTGGCTAAGTCTACGTAACCCCACCATTTATCTTGATTTTTATCATATACATATACATTTCTTATAGCCATAGCATCATAAATCAACGCAACATCTTGCAAATCATAGTCAGATATATTGTTTGAGATAATTAAACACTTCTGTCAAAAATCGAACATTAAAATCATGTGTCGCTAATAATTTACATAGCGTTGCTGGATGGAGTAAAGCAATGTGGTTCCTTAGAAACATGTAGGCTTTGGAAGAGTAATAATATAATGACAGAGCGAATTCCTGTATTACTTTTATCAGTATTTAAATGTTTGTCCAAAATATCCATGAAATTATTTTCAACCATTTGTGTTACCTCGTCATGATTGTTATATTTAGTTTTCATGACATTTAAAATTGACTTTAGGCTATCGATTTTCTTTTCTCGTCGTTTTAATCGCTGATTTAAAATTCTAACTTTATGTTTTAGAGTGTCTTCGGACGAACGGTTTGATAGAATAGTGCACGTTTGCGTGGCGGTATCTGCATGTTTCATAAAATCAAGGTTAGTATAAGGTTTCTTTGGTGGAGGTTAAATCCAAAATCCAAAAAAGAGCCATTCGTTTTATGTATCAATATATTAACTGTAGCTTGCCAATATATAAATATGAAAATATTATGTACGTTATAAAAAACCTTCAGTTGTTTACCAAAAATTGTGACATCCATACCTATAGGTATATGTCACACTAGAAATAAGAAAAAGCTTGCTACCAGAAAGTGTCGTGTGCGTAAAGTGTATAAATCATTTTTTGGGCAATGCATTCATTCATTTATATAACAAGTTACCTGATGATGCCTTAAAATTACCCTTCCCAGTACCTACTTAAGAATTACTTAAAGAAGTCTTTGATGTCAAAGGGCTATTACAGAGTAGAGGATTTTTTGACAGACAAACATGCATGGCCCAAACCAGAAACTTACTAAACCGCCTAGCAATTAATTCAACAATTGTATGTACTGCCAGATCATGTAAATGACACAGAACCCACCTGAAGTAAGAAAGCATATTAAAATATGTCTATTTTGTGAAGTCAAATTTGTTTATACATTATTATTTTTAGTTTTATATTTTAGTATTTTTAGTTATATCCTATAATAAACTGTTTGATATGTTTTCTTATCCGACTACGCATAATTATGTAAGTACTTTAAGATTTGATGTATCACTGTATTGAAAAAATAAGTCCCCCAGTAGTTTCTTGCCGGTATATTCTCGGGTCAGAGGTGTAGGTTTGGAACCGGTGTAGATTTTTCTTTGACGTTCATAAGTGCATGTAATGTAACTAAATTAAAAAATAAAGATCTTTTATCTTTTTATTTAATGAAGTCGTGGATCAGGCAACTCGTCAGGGACACGACTTTGACCTCACAGAAGCGTTTCAAGTAACGTTTTAAATTCTATTAACTAGACAAAAAACAAAACAGAAATTATAAACAAAAAAACAATAAACTTCTATAGTGATAAAAACATTCGTATAACGTAAACAAAACAGTCGACAAGTCAAAAATCTTGAGAAATTAAGTTCTTAATCATTATAAATAAAATAAAAATAAAAAAATATTTCGGGACATCTTACACAAATCGACCTAGTCCTACGGTAAGCTCAGTAAGGCTTGTGTTGCAGGTACTAGACGACGATATATATAATAGATAGATAGATATAAATACTTAAATACATAGAAAACACCCATGACTCAGGAACAAATATCTGTGCTCATCACACAAATAAATGCCCCGACTGGGAATCGAACCCAGGACCATCGGCTTCAGAGACAGGGTCACTACCCACTAGGCCAGACCGGTCGTCGGTCGTATTATGTACTGTAACAAAAAAAAAATAGTTCAATCCTTTTTAACTTAGAACAATATTTGCTTTACCTATTTCGGCTTCAGCCGGTTTCGCCTTTGATTAGTGAAGAAATCGGCTTTTGAAAATAACCTTTCTGATGGGACAAGGGAAGCTGGTATGCACAAAATATTTGTAAGCCATTTGCCATAAAGAAGGAAATAGTTGCTGTCGCTCTGACTATAATTCATGTTATCCACGTTAATCCCCTGACCTGATCACCCAGGTGATTGTATTCCACGATTTTGTCTTCTGAGAAACCCCAGGTGATCCTATTGGACCATGTGTCTGTCATGCTCCGCGGGTGATTATAGTGGACAGAATTATATCCACTAGGATACCCCCGAAAATAATATTTTTCCACGAGTGATTCTAGTGAAAACTTGTCCAGCAAGATCACCCAGGTGATTATTTTGGATTATTTTGTATATTATTACAACCACCCCGGGCACTTATATGGACATTAGTGTGTCAAAAATAATCCCTCTGTTCCACCTAGAAAATCAAACTTGATCACTTCTTCTTGTTCTTCTTTCTATAATAATTTGGGAGAACATATCTTCCACGTAAAAAACCAGTTACATATGTGGGTGGAATTTTCCCTTACGCCGCGTGGTCCGATCGGCTTTTTCGATCAATCGAGGTACGAATATATTTTTTCCCTCTGGCTCGATCTATCGGGCAGTAAGGACTTCTCAAAGTCTTGTAGTCCTACTACCGTCCCTCGCTTCACCTCTCTATCGCTCGAATATGCAAGTGTGACAGAGAGAAAGACAGTAATTTTCGATCGATCGTTTTTCGTGGTACTAGGCCTACGTATTTACCGCGTATGAAACTAGTTCTCAACGTGGACTAAGATTTTCATGTACAGTCAGCATCAAATAGATAGTGACAGTGAAGGTCTCCAAATATACCGCAACATCTAAATTTACCATTAATACTAAGTCATCCAAAGTAATCAAATAATTCATGCCATCCACTCTCAACAAATATACCGATGCATATACAATGCCTGATACTTAGTAACATTCAAACCGCCATAAACACCATTACACCCACAAGGCCGCCGGTAGCGTAGCACCCAAAGTGTCCATAAATCCGGAACACTTAAGAAAAATGAACTTTATTTTTAAGGAAATAGATGTCAATCTTACAACTTTGTAGTTTGACAATCATCAAGAAGAGTGGCGCTCTGTCAATGCTTAGACATATTATCAATGTTCATTTTGTATCTTGCATATATATCGCTGAAGAAATAAGACTATTTAAAACGACAACCAGTGAAAAATGGATTCTCGTTATTCAATGTGTTTTAGTAAAATTATATCTCAGCTAAACGATAAGAAGAAAGTAATTTCGTAGAACATGGTAAAAATGAGAATAAAATGAAATTTTTCAGCTTCCTTTACCTACCAATCTATTTTGTTACAATTTCCTAGATGTGCTGTTACAAATGCGTTTGAAAATCAACATTGATAAGGAAGAAATGTCAGATAAATTAAACATTAACACGGCTTTACTCACGTTTATTTAGTCACTCGCGCGACATGTTTCGGAGAACATAGGCCTCCATTATCAAGCACTAAGAGTGCTGAGTGTCCGTTCGATATCCGTATCGATTCGGCGAATCTATGTTTGTTTTTTGTCTCACGTGGTGTTTAGTAAAAAATACTAGTAATTAATTGTTATTTCTAGCGACCTATAATCTACCAATGGATAGAGAGAGAGACCACGGAAGGCAATCTCAACAACCATGTCTCCTATGGACGTCCTTGTCGAACAACTGCTATTGAAGATAGAGAAATTGTGCAGCGGGCTCTTGACGATCGGTTTGTGAATTCGCGTAATTTGGCAACCGAACATAGAGTATCACAAACCACCATAAAGGAGGGTGGTTTACGACACAGAATACCAGCAAAAAAGGCTCCTTACACATAGGCACAAAGGTCAAAGACTAGAGTTTGCACGTAAATATCTAAATTTCAATTTTAAAATGTGGTATTCGTGGATGAGAAGGTATTTTGTTCTTCTGCCCGTGGGCGGCTGTCATTATGGCGAATGAGCAATTCGAGATATGAAGAACAGAACGTTTTACCGAATAATAGGAGTGGTAGAATCACATTGGGATTTTGGGGATGGATGTCTAAAGCTGGTCCTGGTGAACTGATAGAAGTCGGTGGTAGATTGAATGGGCAAAAATATAAAGGGATTTTAAGTGATGTTTTGTTGCCCACCACACAGATATACTATCCAAATGAAACCGTCCAATTTGTTCAAGATAACAGTTTGGTTCACAAATGCAGAAAAGTCCAAAACTATTTAAACGAGCCTGAGACTAAAGTGCACCTGAAGCAAATCGTTTTTCCTCTTAGTCCGGATCTAAACCCTATAGAGAATGTTTGGGGGAAAATGATTCAACTTTGGGACAACAACAGGGTGAGAGATACAGAGTCCTTATGAAGACACGTTGTACAGACATGGGAGTCTTTACGGGGAAATGTCTTTTGCTCTAATGCGGTGCAGTCCATGCGACAACGACTATCGGATGTAATCACTGCTGAAGGTGGATAGACACGCTATTAAAAAAATCTGCTTTCTTTTTGTTATTATTTAGTTAAAAAACAACGAATAAAATTGTTTTTTTTTTTTATGTTATTGTTAAAATTGCTTATTATTTTCCGAAACAACAACGTGTGTGATAGATTAAAACATTATTTTATTCTTGTGCCTTATTTAAATATTTGTCTCCGTTTCTCGTTCACATTGTATTTCGAACCAAGTACGTATATATGTATGTATATTGTACAAGTAATAACATTACTGATAACATTCGATTTGATTTGGAATCTAAATCTTAATTCACTCATATAAGTAGATCTTTTAAATAAATAAAATGACTAAATTTCATTTAAAAAGACGGCTGAAAAAAAAATCAATTTAAAATTTAATAATATTGTACTCGTAGGCATAGCCATAAAGAAAGAGAGAAAATTATTTGACAGGTCGCCCTGACTCTTCTCGATGATTGTCAAATTGTAAGATTGACATCTATTTCCTTAAAAATAAAGTTCATTTTTCTTAAGTGTTCCGGATTTTTGGACACTTTGGGTGCTACGCTACCGGCGGCCATGCGGGTGTAATGGTGTTAATGACGGTTTGAATGTTACTAAGTATCAGGCGTTCGGTATATTTGTTGACAGTGGATGGCATAAATTATTTGATTACTTTGGATGACTTAGTATTAATGGTAAATTTAGATGTTGCAGTATATTTGGAGACCTTCACTGTCACTATCTATTTGATGCTGTCTCTGACATCCACAACAACAAATCAAAAACTGAAGCGACAGCTACGCTTCAGTATTTGGTAAAGACACATGTATCACAGTAGGAACATATGATATCTCAAGAGAGGTCGACAATGGTTAACTAAAATCTTTATTGTCTTCTGTCCTTATTACTTAAAACAAATATTCATTTAACAAGCATTTATACTATAATGTCTACACTTATTCTAGTGCAGATTACTGATACATAAGATAAACGATTTACCAATAGAAACTGCTTTAATAAACTAGATATTAGCTATGAAATAAAACAACTAAAACGGATTAAATCGCGTATACTAATTTAACCCTTTATAAGGCCGCAGTTATACAGATATGCTACGTGAAAGTTAAATACACTCCCATGTTTGTAATGCACTGGGGAACACATCTACGGCAAAAAAAAACTGAAATCATTAATAAAAACATGTGGTCATTATATGCACTCAGCCCGTTAGTGCACTCGAGTTTTCAGGTGATCTGTTTCCAATACACCTATTCATTGACAGATACGTGACATGCAATACTCAATACTTCTTCATGCAAATAGTTCTAATTACAATATTTATCGATATAGCATGTAACCTTTTATAATTGTATTAATCTTAAGTGGCAAATGATACACTTTCCTGATACTACAAACAACGTAGTTCAGTTATTGCAAATATTGCAATTCACGATGGAGAGTGGATTTATCAAAATTAGACTTTATTATCATACCAATAACAGTCTCGCTACTCGCAATTACAAGAGCTATAATTGAAATTATTAGATTCAGCGACTTGTGTATTTTTAACAGTATAATGGAAACAGTGACAAATGCTTGCTTCCCTTAACGGACACAGTGCATTCATTGACCACAAACTTTAGATTAACTAATTACACTAAAATTAAATTATGACCGAAAAAGTATAAATAAGAAAAGAAAGCCTGATATATTTGCTATATAATACCATTATAGTTAAATAAAAAAGAGGATGTTCTTTCTTTGTAAATGTTTATTAACTAAGTGGTTTCCAAACCGTCTCTGCCTTATAAAGGGTTAAACTTCATCCCGACGTTTCGAACCCTTTAGCAGCGTTCGTGGTCATCGGGTGGAAGCCATAGAGAGGGAAAATGACATGTAATCTCTTTGTATCTTTTACCCGTATTATCTATGGTGTTGACAAGAGCTTATTCAAATGTATCTGTCATTACTAATTCTTATATATGTAGCTAATATCTAATATTGTCTTCGGTTGCCGCGATAATTACCCATGAAATAAAACAACTAAAACTGATTAAATCGCGTATACTAATTTAAACTTCATCCCGACGTTTCGAACCCTTTAGCAGCGTTCGTGGTCATTGGGTGGATGCTAGATTTACTGTTTGTTTGTAAGGATGTTGTTGTAGTTTCATTATTTGTGCTATGTTTAATAGAAACATAGCCCAAAGCCCAATAGTAAGCTCTACTATATTAATAGTGTTGGTGGTGGGAAATTATAGGCACTGGTTTCTATGATGTGGTTTATTCGGAGGCTGATGACACAAAAAAAATATGAAAATCAATCCAAAACCAATATGTAAAAGTATTTAGAACAATATGTAAAACAAAAGTACAAAGATGTATAGAAAAGTAAAAATAATATAAAACGAGGTGCGTCATGCACATTTCCTACCTTTTTTATAAGGAACTAGCCACGTGCCACGTCCAGCTTCACCAGCTTCCGAAGGGGCCGCCGCAAGACACCTGCCAGGGTGCGCACGTCAGCGAAACGGATAATGCCGTCAGGGCCTGGAAAGACAGCTGTGACTCGTCCGCGGGGCCAGGTTCCTCTGGGAGTGTTGCCGTCCGCAATGAGCACCAAGTCGCCAATCGATATTTGAGGTACTTCTCCTCGACCACGTCTTGGTATTAGCGTCGGAAGATACTCTCTCATCCAGCGGCGCCAGAAGTGATCCGCTAGTCTCACGGCTTTACGCCAGCTGGATCGTGAGACGAGGTCCGATTCTGACAGCGTGTTTGGTGTACTTTTCCTGCGCAAAAAAAACAACGTCGTATAGATTGTTGGGAGAACTGCACAGCAGGCGTAGGAACAGCAGCATTATTAGGATTCGGTGAGAATGGTCTCGGTGGTTCTTGTGATCATCTGGCACATGCTCTCCTATGACAGCATTGTAGTGGGGTCCCGGTAATAAACCACAATCAAATTTGATTTACGTTTCGTCGTCCATTAAAATGAAACGAGATTTGTCCTTTAGTAACATTTTATACAGTTTTCCGCACCTTTTTTTAGATCGCCTTTTTTGATCTGCACTTCTCTTAGGAATTTTCTGCTTTCTGTAGGTCCGTATATTATTGCTTCTTTTAATATTTTGAACAGTTCCTATGCTGACACCTGTTTTTTTTAGCAATATCACGAACCAATAGATGGTTTTGCGTATTTAACAACCGCATGACTTTTTCCTCTGCTTGTGGATTTGTCGGACCGCTTTTACGCTTAGATTTCGGCAAATCTTCGAGCGTATGATGCCGTCCAAATTTTGTAATGATTTTGAACACCGCGGTTTTTGAACAATTGTACATATTTGCATTTTTTTGCAGAGAACACTTCCCAGCACACCATGTTTGCACGATTGCTTTGCGATCGTCCAGTTTAATACGCTCCATGGTGTAAAATAATTTACTCTGCAAGAATAAATATGTAGTAATTGACGTTGATAGCTCTTCTAATGTCATTACCATTAATTGTTTCTCAATTGTTGTTAAATCGGAAACCATACAGAGGTTTTAAAGTGTTCTCTTAGTAAATTGAACAGTCCTTATATCTAAGTCAGGTGATACACTTTTCGATGTTACGCTGATGTATGAACTGTCCGAAGGCCACTCAACAGTATACGCCAAATCGTCATTTTTTATTCCATCTGTTATGTTTCCAACAAAATTATTATTTCTATCATAGTCTTAAAGCCTGTGAAAAGAAAAACACAGCTGTAATCTGCATAAACAAGCCAACTTTAGACAAGAAATTGTTTGTAAATATAAAAAAAATAACCTCTGAATTAGCTGTTCTTTCAGACCGTTTAATTTTGCACCTCTTTTTCTTAACTCCACTTTTAAAGCACTGACATTCATAGATCCGTAATCTGTATTTGCCATAATTAATCTAAAGTATTGTTAATACTCGCAATATTCATTTAATTAGAAATATAAAAGCGCGCGCGTAGCCAACTCGTAAACAAACAGTGACATTTGACGTTTCGAAGACCTCACGCTACACAAGCGCCTCTAGCGGCGATTTCATACGCGATAGCCCTCATTAGTAGTGCGATGTCGTTTTCCGAAAATAGACCAAAAGCTTTGTAAATAGTTGTGAGACTCAATGTAATATATTTTCATATACTCAATGAATCGGCCTCATCTCAAGGCTCAAAGTCGCTCAACGAGCTATGGAGAGAGCTATGCTCGGAGTTTCACTACGAGATCGACTCAGAAATGAGGAGATCCGTAGGCGAACTAAAGTCACCGACATAGCCCACCGGGTTAGCAAGCTGAAGTGGCAATGGGCAGGCCACATTGCACGCAGAGAAGATGGCAGATGGGGTCGAAAAGTGCTCGAGTGGAGACCACGGAATAGCAAGCGCAGCGTAGGACGTCCACCCACAAGATGGGCAGACGACCTCATTAAAGTCGCCGGAAGACGCTGGATGCAGGTTGCTTCCAACCGGTACTTGTGGAGATCCAAGGGGGAGGCCTATGTTCAGCAGTGGACGTCTTATGGCTGAGATGATGATGATGATACTCAATGAAGTTTTCTAATAGTGTATGGCCAGTTGGAATCTGTTCGCACACGTATGACCAGCCTTCTTCTATGTCATATTTCGGTACAAAACCTAAAGCTACACTTAAGTTGGCGACTCTTCTTGTGAATTTTGATTTTAGTAGTTTAAGATCTCTTCCCTTTTTCCGGATATTTTTGGAAAAATTAAATAAACAACTTTTAATCTCAGCCGTAGGAAAATTATATCGTATTGCTTTGATGGCTGGACGTTCAAAGTCCAGGGTGAGTAATCGTACGATTATGTGTGGAAGCTATTAAAATCCAAAATTTCTCGTTATTTGCCAGTCAAATTCACCCTGGACTTTGAACGTCCAGCCATTACAGTAGCATAAAATTACAGTAGGGAATTATTTCGAAATTATAAAGTAATAGTGTGTTTGCTGCATTGTATAATGTATTTATTACAGGTTAACAATATATTTTTTTTATAAAAATACGTCTTTATTCACATAATCTGATGCACATAGTGACCTGGTGATTATTTTGGACACACTAATGTCTATATAAATCCCCGGGGTGGTTTTGATAATAAACCAAATAATCCAAAATAATCACCTGGGTGATTTTGCTGGATAAGTTTGTCCACTAGAATCACTCGTGGAAAAATATTATTTTCGGGGGTATCCTAGTGGATATAATTCTGTCCACTATAATCACCCGGGGGGAGCATGACAGACACATGATCCAATAGGATCACCTGGGGGATCTCAGAAGACGAAATCGTGGAATACGATCACCTGGGTGATCGGGTCAGGGGATTAACGTGGATAACATGCCAAAATTAGAATGTCTTTTTTTCGGTCTAAAGAAGGTAGATCTAAATATTGTTTTAATATTATTGATGCTGACGATATTGGGGTTTGCTGGGTTACGCTTTCACTTATTTTTTTGACAAAAATGCTTCCAAATCTCATCATTGTTCTGGTAGCCGTCGTTCACACTCGTTGAACCTGCAAGTCCACTGGCTGTTCAATTTGTGCATTATTTGACTCCAGCTGTATATGTTGCAACAACTCCTCTAGCACATATTTTGAAAGCGTTTTCCGCCGTACTCTCTATGCCAAATGCTTTTTTCTTGAAACGGGGATAAAGTGTCGCTTTTGTAGCAGTCCGGTTACTCTCATGCACACTTAGTCTTTTGTCAACAACTTCTAGCAATGCTCTCTGAAGATGCCTGCCTGCGTCGGTTTTTGGAGTTCCTTTAATTAGCGAGTTTTGTAAGCCCCGAACTAAATGTATTATATATAATAAGGTGGGATATAACTCCGCAGAGAGCATAGCTGTTACTTTTTCGGAAGGCTGTAAAAGAGATATCCAGTCCTCTAGTATTTGCCATTCGACTGCGTTCAAGTTAGGTGGAGGTGAATCTAACAGCGATAATGTAACCGATAGAGGCACTTTTATTCGTAAAAATCTCTCAAACATATAAAATGTGGAGTTCCACGTGGTTTTTACATCTTGTTTGAATTTAATGTCAAAATTCATGAGTCTGCATGTCCCTGAGTGTATTGGATGACTTTACACTTTATTTAATATGTGTGACTATTGCGCGACTTTTTGTAATAACCTGGAGAACTTCTTCGTTTTTTTAAATTTTAAATACCTATGCATTTTGGGGTACTCCGTTGTCTTTGCTAATAAAGTCTTTTACAGCCAGATATAGTATGAGCAACGCAAAATTGATTTCTTTTTTGAAGGTGGTCTTTAACGGCTTTCTTCATATTGGAAGCATTATCTGTTACTATTGAAACTACTTTACCGTAAATTTGCCATTCAATCATAATGGTTCTTAAAGCATTGGCGATATTTATAGAAGTGTGTTGTTCTGTTAACTCAGTTGTAGATATGACTAAAGAGTGCAACTTCGAGTCTTTAATAAAGTGCGCAGTTGCACTAATAGGCGGAAGAAAAGTCACTATAATGTTTACACACTTCACTTAAATCACTGGCAAGAACTAATCTTTTATCAAGGAGAATTTTTTTACATTTAAATATAAGATGTTCAACTGTTCCTTCTTCAGTTTCACAAAAGTTACAGACATGGCTTTGAATAATTCTCAATCTTACAAGGTGAGATGGTGCAGTGTTGTGACCATAACGCAAGCTGTTTATGGTGGTGATAAAATCGCGACTGGCTCTTTGTAGGTTATCATCCCATGGTCTGGTAGGAAGGCTTTCTTGTATGCCACCATACCATTTTCCTTTTCTTTCATTTCAACACGCCGAACAACTTGGCTACAGGTTTGAGTGCAATTTATGTTTATTATTATTTAGTCAGCTTGTGTCAGAATGGGGTCGACGTTAGGGTGGTCCACGTTTGTATGGAAATAATTCAAAATCAAGTTAAAATTCGCGACACCCCTTCATTTTGTTACACATGTTGTGGTGATAAAATACACGAAGTTTTGTAACTTTATCTACACTACAAGGGGGTGCTCAACAGCATTGAAGTTTTTAATGTTGTATGAAATCCGAAAAAAAAATTGTTTTATTTGTTTATTTTCATAAAAATATACTAATTTCACATTGATTGTATATGTCATTTCTAAGTTTAAAAGTAGAAAAATATTTTTATTTGTATTTTTTATAAATTTTTGAAAAAATATTTTTTTTCTAAAACATACTATAGCATATGCACAAACCTTATATTTACTTTTTATCTGTACTTACATAATATTAAGTGGTATTTCAAGGTATTTGTTAAGTAAAATTTAATGAAATCAGTAAAAATCAAAAAATATTCATTTTGAACCTCCAATTAAGACAGATGACAAAACAATATTTTAATAAAATTTAACTAGCTTTATAATGAGGATGGAAGCTAACTATTAAACATGATAAATTGTGAAAATTAGACAATTTTTTTTTTACATCTTCATACAATCCCTAAATGTTCATTGGCTTTGAGCACCCCCTTCCCATTAAGTTAGGAACCTGATTTTTATTACTAGTAATAATTAGAATTCATGTAACAAATTCCGGGGGTGTCCCAATATAAAATCCAAAAAAATGGTTTTTGGACCACCCTAGTCGACGTGTCACGTGGTTAGCGCCCAATAGGTAGTTTTTATTAATTTATTTAATTTTGGTACTTTTTCAGCAAAATTTAAAAATCCAAGAGCCTATTGCAAATCTCCAGCATGAGACGAATCTAACGACATATCATTAATTGAAATCGGATCATAACTGTAGATCTAATGGCATGTACAAAAATCGGCCTCGCGCAATATATATAAGGATATGTTTATCAGATTTTAATTTGTTATCTATAACAACACATATAAACTTGTAATAATCAACAATGGGTAAAACATTATTATTATAAGTAACTTTTACAAGGGACTGAGCAGATGGTTCTTTACTAATTACTAGTACCTTACTTTTATCAGGGCTGATTTCTAGTTTTAAAACATTGCTATATTAACTATTCAAATGAATCAGAGCAGTATTTATATTTGCAACAGCTATGTCTAACTCGTGGTTATTACTGTATAAGAATAACTCATCTGCAAATTGCAGTATTTTCAGGGATGTATTTACAAACCTGAGGATTTGAGATGTATAAAGGTTATATAACAAGGGTGATAAAGTTGCTCCTTGCATTGTTCCCTTATGAGATACTTTGGGCCCATACAGCTTGTTGTTGAACTTTACATACAGTACTATTGTACAAAAATCCAAATAATGACCGTGCCAGAATGTTAGTGGAAAACTTTACGATAATATTCGTACTTGTTTCTGCACCAAGAGTCAAAACTTTTTAGTCGTTTATAATGGCCAAATGTAGTGTATTATTTGACAGTGAGAAAGACCAGTTTAAATTCTAATGCATTATCAAGATGGGGCGAATAAACTTAGAAATTCGTAAAAAAATGTTGGACGACTGGTGCAAATTAAAGGGTATGCTGTTCAGAAAGCTCGCTAAAAAGTATAACTTTAGTCCATCAGGTGTGCACAAATTGGTAAAAAAGTTCGGAGAGACTACTAGTTCACAAGATCTGCCTAAGTCTGACAGAAAGCGAGGTACGTGGGACCCGGCACTGGAGAAGAAAGTAATACGCTTGTTTCTGCAAAAACCGTCCCTTTCGGTACGAGACGCCGGCGCCGCGAAATAAGCCAATGCGCCGTCTTCAACTATTCAGCCAATTAAACTCAGGTGCAATTTAAGAACATACAAAAAACAAAAACAGTCCAAAAGAGATGAAAAGCAGACGGCAGTATTAAGGTTGCATATATTGTACCGTTCTGTATTTTTATGATAGTTTTACATTACCTAGCAACGGTTGTTATTTTCTACATTGACTCAAATAAATGTTGTGAACATATAAACAAGCTTTTCCATAATTTCTTATTGTATCTTAAATTGGTAGCAGAGCATGGTCATGGAACAAGCATTAAATGCGAGCAAAATTCAAATTGGGAAGTTAGATTCTAAAAACTATAAAACATGGAGATTCAAAATTCGAATAGTGCTAAAGGCAATGCCGGGAGGTTCAGATATTCTTGAAGGTAATAAGATACGACCATCCTTGGCGCTTACGGCAACCGCCGATCAAAAGGCAAGTTATGAACAAGAACTCCAAAGTTATGAAAATTTGAATAGTGCTATTTTAATTCTGGTCACGACGAATATGTCCGATGACATTCTGCAAAAGTTTGTGCGATTTGATTCTGCTAAAGAGATGTGGCAAGAACTAGAACGCATCTATGGAGGTACGTGTGTAGACAAAACATACGACCTATGCCTGAAATTCTTCAGTTGCAATAAAGACACGAATCATGAAATTATCACTCATGTGTCAATGTTAAAGAATATTGTACGGAACTACAGAGCGAGGCAAAATTACCCGAAATCCTCCTAATATGTAAAACCCTAGACACTCTACCTTCAGAATATCTCGGATTCAAATCTAGTTGGCTGTTAATTTCTAAAAAAGAACGTTCGGTTGAAAATCTGACTAGTCAGTTATGCGCACATGAGAGAGTTCTGCGGCAGAACGAAACACAAGTCACAGAAGACGAGGCTAGTGCAGAAGCATTGTATACAAGAATGAACAAGGGTAAAAAGAAGAATAATTTCAAAGAGCTTACATGCAATTATTGCAAAGAAAAAGGACACAGAGTCAGAAGTTGCAAACGGTGGATTCAAGACGGAAGACCGCCTAAGGAGTCCAAGGCTGTGAACATGAATCTGACAGTTAAGACTGTACATTCGGCAGATTTTGGAGTAACAAAGGACTCGGAGAACTGGTACGTTGACAATGGCTCGACCAGTCACGTGAGTAACAGGGGCGACCTGTTCCAGACCTTTAAATACTTCAAAAGCCAGCATACAGTGACTGGCGCTAATGGCCAATATATTGAAGCTGTAGGCATTGGAAATATTCTAGCAGAAGCTGATGTAAACGGTAAGCAAGTGCCGATACTGCTCAAGAATGTCTGGTACGTACCCAGTATTAGCAAAAAATTATATTCAGTTTTAGCTACCCATGACATATCAGAGAATAGTGTCTTTGAGTCTACAACACTGAAATGTTCTCTTAAAATAGATGGACAACTAAAGCTGATTGGCACCCGCAATAAGTTTGGAGGATAATGAACAATATATCAAGAAAAATAAGTAGTTTACAACATATTCCTAAAAATTGTTTATCAAGAGAATGTTAAATTTTGGTTTAATTTAAGTTTTATTTAATTTTTTTATATAAAACAAAACATATGCATCTTTACAGTTGTCCACTTTCTTTCTGGCACGGTCCTTAGGGAAAAGTGGTCACCATTCGTACACGGGGTACATTCGTACAGTCAGTATAATAGAAAAACTAAACGGCACACAAACTCGCTTTTGCTTTTGTGCATAGACATACTAGCCGCCATGTTTCGAACGGAGTGTCGCACCATTCGCACCACGGTGTGTCGGCTGATGAGAAGTAACGTGTTTTCGCGTGCGGTGAGTAAATTTTTTACCTAAGTTTCATACGTAATTGCAAGTAGAATTATCATGTTTTTGATAAATGATGATGATTAATTCATTTTAACACTGTTTATTTTCGCTTATAATTGTTTCATTTCTCAAACTAAATTAGAATTAGTATAAAGCACTATTTTTATTTTGTGCAAGGTATGGGATACATTCGGACAACCGAACAGGGGGCACATTCGTACGCGTACGAATGTGTTTATGTGTCTCTTTAGATTTTTATATCCACCAGAACATCAAAATTTTATTTTTATTAAATAAAATTTAGTAACAATAACACAATAACATATAATTCCTTTTATAAAGTATTCTAACAAAAGAAAATATTTTTATATACTACTTAAACTTTAAATTTAATATTTTATTGCAGAGCCATGCTCCAAAAATTAAAAACGGGTATGAGTACTCAAGAAGTGGAAAGAACAAGAAAAGAAACAGAGAGCCAATGAAACGTTGTTGGAAGGAAAAAATAATTTATGAAAGAAAAAGATAACTAATCAAATAAGGAGTGAGTAAGAGATGAAGGGAAGGGACGAATTTAGAGAAATTTGAAAGAACGCAATTAACTTGCTCCCTGGGCTTAATATCTCCAACCGCTTGGAAATGTACGAAGAGACTGATGGATGACTAATAATTTAAATATGATACTAGAGAACATCAAAGTCATTTTATCTTTGATTTTGGTTTAGTAAGGTTTTAAAAAAAGATATTACATCAAAAAGGTTCTTATAGTCATTAGTCGGGTACAGTGCTGAAAATCTTATCTTGGGAAGAAACCAGGATCATCATGCTCATTCTTATTCCCTTATATAGAATACATACAAACTATATATGTTAGCGATGTCGCTATGACCCTGCTTGATCCACAACTAGGCTATGCAGCTAGAACACTTTAGCGATTGCAGCTAGAATTTTTACTTTAGCAGTCAAATGAAATAATTTATAATGTGCAATAACTTTCGAAATAACAACTAAATTTATGATTACGTACTTTAAGTTCAAATTATTAAAGACTAAAACAATCTCATAGAGAACAATTCTATAAATCTCATATAGACTGATTGTAAAGCTTAGAAATTATAACTAAAATATCGAAGGTTGAATGATTTAAATTTTTGTCATTTTCTAAAGAAAAATTTATCAACTATGAGTCAAGTCAAATAATATTTAGTTAATTCTTTCATAAATAAATATTTTTTTAGCAATTTAAAAAAAATACGACTTTAATAGGTTTTTTAATTACACTGTATGAATCTACCCCATGGTGTATGAAAGTACCCCACCCACGTACGAACGTACCCCACGTATGGGGTACCTTCGTACAAATTTATTTTTGTATAAATATCATTATAACTCTTTAACCTGAGGTCATAATAGTTTCACACTTATTTGTAACAAACTATAATATTTTTGTTACACTTCTTTACAAAAACTAGATAAATCCGACAATTAATCATAAAATAAAAAAATAAAGTCTAAAAAGTGTACGAACGGTAACCACTTTCCCCTATCCAATTTAATACTTTTACTGGTAAGTTTAATTGGTGTAATACATAAACTAAGCTTTCAATATTTACATTATCATAGCCACCTTTTACATCTAAAAAAGCACATAATATAATATTTGTATGACTGAGTTTTGCCTTTTTGAGGTCACAAACAAATGACACAAAACTTTCTGAACAACTTCTACCCTTTCTTAATCCAAACTGAATATCAAGCAATCCTTGTGTTTCAGCAAAATAATCTAGACGTAATTTTAACACGTTTTCAAAAAGTCTACATAAACATGATGATAAAGAAATAGGTCTGTATTATGAGGTATCATTTACTGGTTTAATTTGCTTTAAGATGGGAATGACACATAGTGTTTTCCAAGATTCAGGAATCACTAAATTATTTTTTAAATTATTATAAACATGTACATTATTTAGCATTATGGTGTAATTTTTGGGATGGTATATTATGGTATATTATCCAACCCAGGTGTTGTGTCTTTCTACTCTTAAGTGATATAAGCAAATCGTTAAGTGTAAAGGCCCTAGTAAGAAAATAGTTTAAGGGAGTTTCAACTGACTGGTTTATTATATTATTTACACTATTTTTGTTTATCTGAGTTGAATTTGATATATTTTATCTAAGACATTTGGCACCCATTCATCATTTAAATACTTGCTATGTGAAGAGCCTATTCTTTTAAACCTTTTAATGTAACCCCATATCCTAAAAACAGGTGTCATTCTATTAAAACTACTACACAAATCATGCCATGAGTTTCATCATTCCTCCTTTAAAATCCTTTTATCTGTGCATCAATCTTTTTATAATTTATAAAATTCGCTATACTGGGTGATGATCTGTACAAAGATAATGATTCTTTCGACTTTGTAACAGCGTCAAGATATGTATGGTTCCACCAGGGAACAGGTTTTCTCAAGACTTTCATGCATTGTTTAGGTTCTTGTTTTGGAACTGTTTCTAATTGAAGATCATTTAAAATATGTACAAACTTATTTTACAAATTAAGTGGTTTTGAATCATATCTAAATGTGTAAAACAAGTTTCAGATAAATTATGATAATCAGTTCAGTCAGCCTTACTATAAACAGGTCGGACCTCATAGATGGATGGCTTAACATTTACATTTACTTGAGGAGGATCATTATCCTATGACACGTGCACGACGATTCACGCACGCGATGCATGCACGTGTCATTCCCAGAGTGGAGCTATTGTGGGACTAACAAGACTTATATCAATTGCAGCTTCTGGTGTGTGGTGTGGGGAAGCCAAGGTTTTCCTTAAGGAGATGGGACGCCGCCTGCGAGATAAGGGCCTCGACGCCCGCTCCTGGCCTTTCCTATTACAAAGGTTGTCCATTGCTGTTCAACGTGGCAACGCAGCGAGTGTAATGGGCACCTTTGTACCTGGAACGACGCGGGGTGGTCTATTTTAATAGTTAAGTTTATTATTATTTTTACTTTATTTTTTCTTGCATGATTCGTGTAATTTTAGTAAACTTGCTTTTAATAAATAAATATTTATCTATTGCAGCAATATTTCTATTTGGATATTGTACAGTTGTTTGACTGCCATCATTTAAAATGCATAAATCTAACTGATGAGTTGTTTGCAAGACAAACAACAGTAGAGGAAATAGTTTATATAATCTTATAGATGTATAACATTATATAAACTATTTCCTCTACTGTTGTTTGTCTTGCATCCGAATAATATAGGATTAGCGTTAAAATCGCCCATGATTAGACATGGTTTCGGGTTTCAAGTAGGACCTTTTTCATTTTTGTAGTGTCAAACCTGCTGCCTGCTGCCTGGTGGATGTATATTTTGCCTATTGATGTTTCTAACGCTAAGCAGATATTTTGAATAGATTCATAAAAAGTTGTGTTTACAATGCTTTATTTTAAATCTTGTTTAATAAGTATACCTACTCCATTTTTAGTGTTTTTTGAAAGCTTATGTATAAAGTTGTATGGGGCAAAGTTGGGGACTATACTAGTACTCTTTAGCCAAGTTTCATTTATTAAACAGATATCAATATTTTATTCAGAAAGAAATGTGTTTAATACCGCTTATACTTAGTAAACCGCTCGTACTTAGTAAACTTTGACTATTAAATTGTGCTGAGTATATGTAAAAAGGTATCCATTTGTTAATTTAATAAATTTGTAGTGACTATTTCTCTAATTTGTTTATTTAAATTGGGGTATCGTTTTTGTCGTTTGCTAAAATCACTAAAGACTTGACCGATTTACTGGTTTACGAATAGTCGGAAAGGCCTTTGCATCGGTAATTGTTTTTGCTAGTGGAGCTGTACTCACCACAGTGGCATACCCCCGGTTGCGATTTTCATATGTCATTTTCTTTTCTGCTATTTTCTTTTGTTTAATGGGACATTCTCTCGATATTGCTAAGTGATTACCTTTAAAGTACCTATATACAGACTATTTCTTCTTCATCCCATACTTTGTACGAGTGTTAGCCTGAACACGACGAAAACATTTGTTCGCCGCGAAAAACTTTTGCCGAGTGATTATATTTTAAACATTTGTAACATTGTAGTAGCGGTGGTATGTATATATGGATCGGACATCTGTACATGTCGTAGGTTGGTCAGCTGGGGGAAGGCGTGTTGGAGGAGGAGCAGGAGCAGGGTTTCTTGTTGAATGTGTTTTATGTTGGCTTAAAGCAAGATGAATGTTTAAATCGTTTGACACTTTTGAAAGATTTATGACATAACTGGCAAACATTTTCGTTGGAAGTGCTATCGCCGGGTAGTGACGCGGACTGCATCCATACTTAAAAAATTAAATATAATTATAAAAGTACGAAATTAACTTATAAATAGATTTTAAACTACCTAACCAAGCCTACGTAGCAAATACTGGAACTCCGCACTAAGTAGGAGTTCACACGAAAGAGCCGCACGGGGGGAAATAGGTATTCTTAGGAATAAATCGAGACATAAAAAAAATGAGTTGTACTTTTGGAAGCTTGATTAGAAATCTTCATAAAATAAGAATTTTCATTGTTGATATTTATGTAGAATTTGACACGACATTACTTAAAACTCGTCTTTGCATATGTGATGTTTCGGTGTCGTCTTCGTTCGTCATCTCTAGCGAGCTGCACCAATACAGCGAAGGCATGGGTAGTTTAGCACCGGCGCGTTGCAGTTACGTGCGCTTAGCAGATTTTGGTTGATGGCGTCTTGTCACTCTCCCGTCACTGAGCGCAGCCAAGCCAAATGCTCACCGATTACTGCTGGGACGGGCTCTCTTGTTCGCTGCCCACATTTGCAGAGCCTCACCGCGGCACGTGCACTTGGTTGAAAAAGTTAAAAGGCCAAAATATGTCTTTTTATATTTTTTATTGCATGTGATGACTTTCATGCTTGTTGCTAGGATATTTGCCAGCTTAGTTTGACTTCCCGCCAAAAAGTCCCTACATCTATTTTTTTTATGGCCTGGTTACGAGACCTTTAAGCCAAGTATTTTTTGGATTACTCAGCACTTTGTATTAATATTAGAAATAGAGTTTTTATAGTTTTAGCACCGTACTTTTTATATATTTATAAATCGGGATGTAGGTTTCACTGTCTTTTTTAAGATTTTTAAGTGGCGGCAGGCGGGAAGAAAAGTCACTATAATTTTTAAACACTTCACTTAAATCACTGGCAAGAACTAATCTATCAAGGAGAAATTTTTGACATTTAAATATAAGATGTTCAATGGTTCCTTCTTCAGTTTCACAAAAGTTACAGACATGGCTTTAAATAATTCTCAATCTTGCAAGGTGAGATGGTGCAGTATTATGACCATAACGCAAGCGGTTTATGGTGGTGATAAAATCGCGACTGGCTCTTTGTAGGTTATCAATTTATCATACCATGGTCTGGTAGGAAGGCTTTCGTGTATGCCACCATACCACTTTTCCTTCCTCTTGATCTTTCTTCCACATTTGTTCCCATAACATCCTTATAGATATCTCTATACAATACAGGTAATCAGACATTGGAACAGACATAGCCTCGCTAACATCAAGTGCATTAATACCTTTGAAGGCAATGTTATCTGCAATTTCGTTATTAAGTATTTATAATGTGAAATTTCAAATATCATAGCAACTACGTTATTTATAAACGTACTTGGACTACACATAAGTCAAAATGGCGAAAAAGTTCGTTGGGTTTTATCCGTACTAAGGCAATTGCGACTGAGAGAAAGGAATAAAACACAAGTTTTTTTTTTATGACATAGGCGGCAAACGAGCAGACGGATTGCCTGGTGTTAAGCAATTACCGTCGCCCATGGGCACCCGCAACACCAGGGGAGTCACAAGCGCGTTGCCGGCCTTTAAGGGGGGTTGGAGCTCTGGGAACCTTACTCACCATCAGGAACACAACACTACATACCTGAAAGGTAGCAGTGCTATTATGGCTGTGGTCTTCTGTAAGGAGGAGGTACTTCCCCAGTTGGGCTGCCCCAGATTCAAGCGTGATGGTCAACGCTGTGCCCTACCTCTCATTGTTGGACGTAATTTAAGGACATACCCGGGTCCAAAGAATATTTACACATTAAAGATGATTAAATGATAACGGATTTAATTAACTGTACCACGAGTTGTGACTTAGAGGTTTTCGATAACGAGTACCGAGTTTACTATCTCTGCATCTCGTTCACACTAAAATAGTACAAGCGAGATGCACAGATAGTAAACTCGATGCACGTTATCGAAAACCTCAATGTCACAACTCATGGTAAGGGTACTGTTACAAATATCTGGAGCCAGGTACATTATAATACTCGTAAGTTAAGATTTTTTTGTAAACTTTACCTTGCCCTCAAACTGCCCCGTATAGTCCGACGTATGATGATAACTCTATAATTCAAGTACAGTCGCCATCAGATATATGGTAGCGGCCAAGGTACTCAAATATTTTGGAGCAGCATTAAATTTCAACAGATTAGTTACGATAGGTAAGGTCTATAATATCGGACCATGTAAACGCCATAACTTTGGGAGCAGCGACTTTTCAATTCATTCGTGACATACAATAAGACAAAGAAAATCCTAGCAACGGATAAACAAACATCTAAGCCGATTTTAATAAATTCAAGATATTGGTTTTTGTTACGCCTGTATCCCTAAAAGACTATCAATAGTATAAATAAGGAGCTAAGAGACTCTTGCCTAAGTTTTTTCTCTGCAGAGACCGCAGTCTGGGGCTTTTCGAAGTGACGTCTCTCAAATCTCTCAATACGAGAAAATTCTGTGTTGCATATTTGTAAACATGTTTTCTTATGCGATCTCTTGCGGTTTATTACCTGAAAAGTGCTATTGGTTCCTCGCTATAATATCTTCAAAAAATTGTTCAACACTGGAAAATGTTGTTCAACACTTAACTACTACGGAATCCTCTAGTTGGATTGGATCAACTTATCTAATTTCTTGGCTCTAGATATTTATATCCTTTTTTCTTTACCATACCGTAGTTAGTCGTTTTCTTTATCGTGCTGTGTACCGTAAGGTCGGGTTACTTTAGCCCTAGGGGGTAACTATGGCCCAAAATTGTTTTTTGTCTTAAGACCGAGCTATTGCGTAATTTACATTAATTATCGTTAGAAGTAGTTTCAAACACGTCTTTGGCATCTACATCCATACCGAAATAATCAATTCGACGCATAACTGTCCGTCTATCTATCTTTTTGTGTTTTATTCTTTTATGCCTAAACCACTCAACGGATTTACGTGAAAATTATTACGGAGATATTTGCAGAAAGTGAAAGTAGCATGAAACAAGAACAAAAATAATCTTGGAACAAAAATTCTTTGTTATGGGAACAGTAAGGTAAAAAGATCGGGAATACGAAATATTACAGTTAAATAAATAAATCCTTAACTACTTTTTTTGTATTTAAACTTACATGAGACATGTTTAATAATTAACGATTAACACGGTACTACTCACGTTTATTTAGTCACTCGCGCGACATGTTTCGGAGAACATAGGCCTCCATTTTCAAGCACTAAGAGTGCTGAGTGTCCGATCGGTTCGCCGCTCGCGTCACCGGCCCGTCGCGCACGTGACTAAATAAACGTGAGTAGTACCGTGTTAATCGTTAATTAATCCTTAACTACGTTGCCTCTTGTACATAAGTTGTCTACACAAAGTACATATTAATCTCACAATTAATAAGCGTTGCGTTTTATTATGTAGTTTAAGACATGGGGCAAAGTAGCCCTCTTCAATGGGTAACTTTGTCCCAAACTTCTCAAAATAAAGAATAACTATTATACTTTGTTTTACCACATTTCAATAATGTAAACAAGTATTATATTCTCAGCTAAGCATCTTATTTATCAACGTAATCACAGGGGTCCCTTATTTAAGTATTCCGACGATAAATAAAAACTATAAATATTTTTGGCCAAAGTAACCCGACCTTACGGTGCATAGTATAATTTTAAGTTACTATTTTAGCCATATCTTATTTATTTGGCTTTTTGTACATACTGTTTTTGTAACATTTATTTTAAGCATCTTTTAAAGAAGTATGTGCTTCACCAGTACAGTAGGTCCCCAGACCAATGCTGTCTCCTTTTCTGTAGAGCATTTAGTGCCTTGTTCGCATTGCGCGCGGCTGTTCAAAGGTCAAAAGGGTGTAAATATTCACATCAGCCGTAAGCACGTCGCAATTAACAGCACACATTCGCAGCCACCTACTCTTACAGCACAAAGTCAAAACCATAGTCAACAAATCCAGCCATTTCCTGAAAAATTAAGTTTGCTTAAACAATCGGTTTCAATTATAAAGCGTATTCCTCGCGGCGCTCGGATTCAAGTAGCTGAAAAACTTTCAGATGTTATAAATTCGGCCATAACACAATATTCACAAGAGTTTTGGGAAAACTTACTCACCTTTGCCTATCGGGTTATACATGTGGAAAACAAATCCTAAAGAAATATGTCTTTGACTTCTTTAATTAGGCAGAATTGTGCCAACCCTATTGACATCAAGAATCTGTCAAGTTCTGCATTTAATTAAAATTCCTCTCTGTTTCGCCTTGTAGAATAAAAATTTGGGGAAGGGAACATTAAAGGTGCTGCCCAGCTTTTATTTTCCAGTGAAACAATAGCTCCTAGCAAAGTTTAGTGAATGGGCTACTGTGGGCATTCACAGAAGTAGAAAGAGGCTTTACGAACTTTATGGGGTGAGGGAGCTCAACAGGAATGCTGGTTTTCTGGACTATGTTAGGAACTACTCCAAGATCTTCAAGAAAGTGTGTTTAACTGCTAAGGCAAACTTTATTAATTATAAACTCGAAGTGTCGGACAATAAAGTAAAAACAGTTTGGAATATTATTAACAGAGAAGCTGGTAAATGTAAATCACGCATTACTCAAGTGAACATTGTCTCAGATACTCAACAGGTAGTGTCAAATGCCGATTTTGCCTCGGCATTTGAAGATTACTTTTCCAACGTGGCTCTAAATACAACACAGTGCCTACAATCATCATCGCCTCAAGCACATTCCTTACTTTGCGCTAATATTAAGAAATGTAAAAATATGTTTGAATTTGAATTTGTAGACTCAGAAAAAATTGTAAAGACATTCAAGTCACTCAACTTAAAGAAGACAGAAGTCTTGTGGGGAACGTCAGTCGCGGTCATTAGTCATATTATAGAAGTTATAGCGCCTTATTTAGCTTTAATTTACAATAATTCCGTTTCAGAAGGCGTCTTTCCAGATCTTATGAAATGTAGTAAAGTCATTCCTCTTTTTAAGTCGGGTGAATCGAGTGATTTAACTAATTACCGTCCGATTTCAATACTCCCTGTACTAAGTAAAGTTTATGAAAAGTTAATGTTAAATAGTCTGCTGAGTCACTTTAACAGACAAAGATTACTTACAAGTAATCATTTCGGTATTACAAAGGGACGTTCCACAACCGATGCTGCTTCGGTGCTTATTCAACACATTTACAGTATTTGGGAAAATTCTTGTGATGCCATTGGAATATTTTGTGATCTTTCTAAAGCTTTTGATTGTGTAGATCATGGAACTCTCATTCTGAAACTAGAACATTATGGCCTATCAGAAAATGCCTTAAACCTCATGTCCTCATATCTAAGCAATAGAAACCAAACAGTCGTTGTAAATAACACCCAGTCTAGAGGAGCTTTAGTAAAATTAGGAGTACCACAGGGTTCTATATTAGGCCCGTTCCTGTTTTTGGTTTATATAAATGATTTACCTTGTATAGTAGAAAACCGTTGTGATATAGTTTTATTTGCCGATGATACATCATTAATTTTCAAGGTTGACCGGCGATCTACAGATTTTAATGTAATTAATAACACACTAGCTGATGTTCTCAACTGGTTTACTACTAACAATCTGTTGCTTAATGCTCAGAAAACAAAATGTGTTAGATTTGCTTTGCCGAATGTTACACCGGTGGATACTAGAATACTTTTAAATAATGAATGCTTAGAGATAGTAGATAAAACATTGTTCCTTGGTTTAACATTGGACAAAAATCTACAGTGGAGTCCTCATATAACAAAACTCGCACATAGATTAAGTTCGGCCGCTTTCGCCGTTAGGAGAATTAGACAACTGTCGAATATTGAGACAGCTCGATTAGTTTATCATAGTTATTTCCATAGTGTAATGTCATATGGTATTCTGGTTTGAGACAAAGCAGCTGACATACAGACTATATTTGTATTACAAAAAAGAGCCATTCGTTTTATGTATAACTTAAAAGCAGGTGCATCTGTTAGAAAGCTTTTTAAAGAAATTAATATATTAACTGTAGCTTGCCAATATATATATGAAAATATTATGTACGTTATTAAAAACCTTCAGTTGTTTACCAAAAATTGTGACATCCATACCTATAACACTAGAAATAAGAATAAGCTTGCTATTAGAAAGTGTTGTGTGCGTAAAGTGTATAAATCATTTTTTGGGCAATGTATTCATTTATATAACAAGTTACCTGATGATGCCTTAAAATTACCCTTCCCAGTACTTAAGAATTAATTAAAAAAGTCTTTGATGTCTAAGGGCTATTACAGAGTAGAGGATTATTTGACAGACAAACATGCATGGCCCAAACCAGAAACTAACAAAACCGCCTAGCAATTAATTCAACAATTGTATGTACTGCCAGATCATGTAAATGACACAGTTCAGATAAGAAAGCATAATTATTAAAGTATGTCTATTTTGTGAAGTCGAATTTGTTTATACATTATTATTTTTACTTTTATATTTTAGTATTTTCTTATCTTGTAATAAACTGTTTGATATGTTTTCTTATCGGAGTACGCATAATTATGTAAGTACTTTAAGATTTGATGTATCACTGTTTTGAAAAAATAAGCCCCGTCGTATCTTCACGGGTCAGAGGTGTAGGGTTAGAACCGGTGTAGATTTTTTTTTTGACGTTCATAAGTGCATCTAATGTGCCTAAATTGAAAAATAAAGATCTTTTATCTTTTTTCTTTATCCTAACACCGATGATACCCTTGTAGCCTTACAAAATAAGCACCCTACTCCAAATGGCAATGAATGTCTACCAGAGCCCCCTGACCCTTCTGACCCTTGTCTCCATTATGTCCCGACGATGTCCTCGAGTCGGTTCTGTCTTTCTCGAATGGTTCGGCTGGAGGTCTTCACGGCTTATCCCCACAACACTTGAAATACCTCGTGAGCTACGCATGCGGTGAGGCAGGCGACTTACTCCATAAACAGCTTACAGCCCTTACTAATTTTATGCTTTCTGGTTCCGTCAATCCCAATATAACCGATGACTTGTATGGTGCCAACCTGTGCGCACTCGTCAAAAAAGATGGCGGTATCAGCCCAATAGCGGTTGGATCTACGTACCGACGCCTGACTGCCAAATACTGCTGCACTGCTGTTTCAACCAAACTGACCAGTTTATTTCAGCCCGTACAGTTGGGTTTTGGTTCAAAGGGGGGCTGTGAAGCAGCAGTGCACGCATTGCGAACATTTACTGACCGAAAGAAATACGACGTAGTGTTAAAAGTTGACGTGAAAAATGCATTTAACTCAGTCGATCGCGGTGCCCTTTTAACTCAAGTCAAAGAAAATACTTCAGAACTTAATAAATTTGTCTGGCAATGCTACAGCACCTCATCGAAATTACTTTTTAAAACAGTCCAATGCTCTCTTCTGTGGGCTGTCAACAAGGAGACATTTTAGGCCCGGCTCTGTTCAGTTTAGCTTTACGTCCAATCATTAAATGTCTAAATTTTAGTTATAATGTTTGGTATTTAGATGACGGTACACTGGCAAGTGATGCTGATGTCGTACTCAACGATCTGCAAAAAATTTAGTATTTTTTCGGATCGCCTGAGCTAAATTATTGCCCACATGGCCTACACAATTATTAAATTTTGTGTGTTTGTTCCAAAGTTTACCTACGCTCTCCGCTGCAGTCACCTTTGGATGTACCCTGAACTCCATGTACTTATCAAAACCACCCTCTCATCCGTCATCAACATTAATTTAGATAGCATTCAGTGGTCCCAAGCCTCCCTCCCAATTAGGCATGGAGGTATTGGGATCCGCAAAATTTCATTAATTTCACTTCCGGCATTTCTTTCCTCAGTTCACGGTACTCAAAATCTTGTTCTGAAAATCCTCAAGGACCCAGATAACGCAATTATTTCTTTTTCATCAGATGCCACCGAATTTTGGAAAATGAATTGCAGAAACATCGATCTGCCAACGTCCCTGCACTCGCAACGGCAATGGGACGAGCCGCTATGCATGCTGGTGCGAAATCACCTTAACGAAACGTCTTCCAGCCCTGCAGAGCGCGCTCGTCTTCTTGCTTGTTGCCAGTGGGAGTCAGGGTCTTGGCTTGGGGCTTTAGCATGCAAAAATTTGGGTACCCTCCTCAGCAACGAGACATTCAGGTCATCCTTGGCACTACGCTTAGGTGCAGTTTGTATTGCTCCGCATAGGTGTATTTGTGGTGCAAGCGTCAGCAATAGAGGTCGACATGGCCTTTCCTGTAGCAGAAGTGCGGGTCGAATCGCATGGCACGCCGCCATTAATAGCATTCTGCGCCGTGCTTTCACCAGTGCAGGAACCCCAGCCATCCTCGAGTCAACAGGTCTATCCAGGGACGACGGAAAGCGGCCAGATGGCATGACTCTCGTTCCCTGGGAGCTTGGCCGCCATAAAAAGATAAAAAAAATAAAAGATCTTTATTTTTCAATTTAGGTACAATACATGCACTAATGAACGTAAAAAAAAAAATCTACACCGGTTCAAACCCTACACCTCTAACCCGGCAAGATACTACGGCAGGACTTATTTTTTCAATACAGTGATACATCAAATTACATAATTATTCGTAGTCCGATAAGAAAACATATCAAACAGTTTATTACAAGATAAGAAACTAAAATATAAAAGTAAAAATAATAATGTATAAACAAAATCGACTTCACAAAATAGACATACTTTAATATGCTTTCTTATCTGAACTGTGTCATTTACATGATCTGGCAGTACATACAATTGTTGAATTAATTGCTAAGCGGTTTAGTTAGTTTCTGGTTTGGGCTATGCATATTTGTCTGTCAAATAATCCTCTACTCTGTAATAGCCCTTAGACATCAAAGACTTTTTTAAGTATTTCTTAAGTACTGGGAAGGCTAATTTTAAGGCATCATCAGGTAACTTGTTATATAAATGAATACATTGCCCAAAAAAATATTTATACACTTTACGCACACGACACTTTCTAATAGCAAGCTTATTCTTATTTCTAGTGTTATAGGTATGGATGTCACAATTTTTGGTAAACAACTGAAGGTTTTTAATAACGTACATAATATTTTCATATATATATTGACAAGCTACAGTTAATATATTAATTTCTTTAAAAAGTTTTCTAACAGATGGACCTGCTTTTAAGTTATACATAAAACGAATGGCTCTTTTTTATAAGTACTGGGAAGGCTAATTTTAAGGCATCATCAGGTAACTTGTTATATAAATGAATACATTGCCCAAAAAAATATTTACACACTTTACGCACACGACACTTTCTAATAGCAAGCTTATTCTTATTTCTAGTGTTATAGGTATGGATGTCACAATTTTTGGTAAACAACTGAAGGTTTTTAATAACGTACATAATATTTTCATATATATATTGACAAGCTACAGTTAATATATTAATTTCTTTAAAAAGTTTTCTAACAGATGCACCTGCTTTTAAGTTATACATAAAACGAATGGCTCTTTTTTGTAATACAAATATAGTCTGTATGTCAGCTGCTTTGCCTGAAACCAGAATACCATATGACATTACACTATGGAAATAACTATGATAAACTAATCGAGCTGTCTCAATATTCGACAGTTGTCTAATTCTCCTAACGGCGAAAGCGGCCGAACTTAATCTATGTGCGAGTTTTGTTATATGAGGACTCCACTGTAGATTTTTGTGCAATGTTAAACCAAGGAACAAAGTTATATCTACTATCTCTAAGCATTCATTATTTAAAAGTATTCTAGTATCCACCGGTGTAACATTCGGCAAAGCAAATCTAACACATTTTGTTTTCTGAGCATTAAGCAACAGATTGTTAGTAGTAAACCAGTTGAGAACATCAGCTAGTGTGTTATTAATTACATTAAAATCTGTAGATTGCCGGTCAACCTTGAAAATTAATGATGTATCATCGGCAAATAAAACTATATCGCAACGGTTTTCTATTATACAAGGTAAATCATTTATATAAAACAAAAACAGGAACGGGCCTAATATAGAACCCTGTGGTACTCCTAATTTTACTAAAGCTCCTCTAGACTGGGTGTTATTTACAACGACTGTTTGGTTTCTATTGTTAAGATATGAGGACATGAGGTTTAAGGCATTTTCTGATAGGCCATAATGTTCTAGTTGTTTGGGACGCCACATGCACACCCTTGCACCTTCTCACCTCCCAGGTACCTCGTCAAGGGCCGGAGCCGCTGCTGAAGCTGCCGAACTCCTCAAATGGCTCAAATACGCAGCTATTGACTCCAGCCGCATGTTTGTGCCGTTTGGGGTGGATACACTCGGGCAATGGGGCCCTGGAGCTCACACACTCTTTAAAAAGTTGGTAAAACGACTCGCCGACGTTACGGGTGACCAGAGGGCTAGCGCTTTTCTTGCTCAACTCATTTCAATTGCTATTCAGCTTGGCAACTCCGCCAGCCTTCTGGGCACCCTTCCGTCCCGCCCCGGATTAGAGCCAATTTTTTATATGTAAATATGTTACCTATATTGTGCAATAATAATGTTTTTAATATAAAACAAATATATCGTAACAAACAGATCATCAATGGTATCTAAGCAGTCAAGATGCTGTCTATCGCCATTTAGCAGATTTATTCTATTCAAGGCATTGTGGGCAGTGACGGCGATCAATAGTTTGTCCCACTGGTGTACTGTTTACTGAACAGAAAGACTACAAACATCTATGTTGATTTTCTTACGCTTCAAGTGTCATGCGAGGTATAAAAATGAAATAATGAAAATTATATTAACCCGGAAATTATATTAACTGATTTTGAGGATGCTGCCCTGAAAGATTCGAAGTTAAGCTTTCCTAACTGTCGTTCAAAAAGCTGTTTCTTTCGTTTTACGTAAAGTAGATTGCATTATAGTAAAAAGTGTGGACTAAAACAGAAACATGAGGAAGACAGCGAATATGTACACAAAATTCGTTAATATCCTGTCGCGTTTGATTTACTACGATAAGAAACTCTGCCACCTGAAGCCCATCAACTTGCGGATTGGTTTTCCAAAAATGACGTGCATGGAGAAAAAAAAAATGAAATATATATTCAATAGTTTCGAAAATATTCAAAAGGAAAAAAAAATACAGATATGACAATATTAAACATTATGACAACATTAACAATATTTAACGCTAGATTACACCGTGAGAAGGAGAACACAACGTCACAACCAGCGGATCGATTAAATGAATTGTTTAGGCAGAAAAGGACGCACGCAGAGGCACGTTAGAATTTTTGAGTGCACTGGCATATTCAGCTTATATGAGAATAAGGTGAAAACATTGTAAAATATTGCCATTCTTTTTGAACGGAACTTTAACAAAACTAAATGCCTATAAAAACGTTGTTTCGACGCACTGCAAAAATTGGCGGGCGTAGAAAAAGTAGCTTAATTTCGTCAAATGATGTCAGATACTTAACTGCGTAGTTGATTGTCCCTTGACTATTCAAGCACGAAGTCATGGGTTCAAATCTGATGCAAGTACATGAAATGTTTTTTTTTTTTCGGGATTTAAAGTTTTCATTGCAGTGACGACGATCTCTATGATGTTTACATTTGATTTAACTAAATTAAGCTTGTAATATAGTTTGCCTTTATCGCTAATAGACTACAACATGAACGATGTGGCTCCTCATTGGCAAATATTTCTGCTGCGGCTAGAAGCTCATTGGTGATAATGACAGTGAACTTAGGGATTTATAGTTATCATAAAATTTTAACATTACTGCAAGTTGACCCCAAGGAAACTATTGATACTGAATAGAAATGGAATCGATTTACAAAATACATATTGCTCGCTTGATCCAGGAATGGATTAATGAACACAGAGATGTGCTGACTCCCATAAAAATGCATGCAAAGAGCCCCGATCTCAACCCCATAGAAAACCAGTGCGAAAAGTGTGTGAGAATCTGGTAGGCTCAATGCGAAGACGATTGCAAGCTGTATTCAACGCCGATGGAAGTTACACGAAATACTAACGTATTCACAGGCTGCAGAAAATTAAAGTTTTATTTATTTTACCGTCGGTACACTATTCTTTCAGCCACTCGGCGTTTTATCTTGACAGTGGTGCGTCCAATCATCGAGCTTCCAGAGGCACTGGTTTAGAGACTTTATGATAACTGATAAGAATATTGTGACACGTGCGAATGATGACAAAATGTCAAGTGAGGGTGAGGGTGACATTATGGTAACCATAATAGTAGATTGTTTGACAAGGGGCTAAAGTAGGCCATAGCAGCTCGAGATGGTTATTTTCCCGAACGAAGTGAGGGAAAATTGTTCGAGGGGTAATATTGTGAAGGTAATATACTTGTGAAGTAGGAACTAAAAAGCACCTAATGCTTTGAGAATTTGATTGCGTTTCCTCATTGGTCGATTTTAATATTGCGGTATTCTGATTGGTTGATACTTTATACAAAGTTTTGTTTAATGATTTCACATTTTTAAACAGTATTTGCACCAAAAAAGAATCTAGAGTTGCGATTAACTTCGATATGTGTCGTGATTGGTGGATTTAATAAGGTGAAGTGTTCTGGTTGGTCAATTTAAAACGTTTTGTATATCATAAATATGTATACATATTTTCCCAAGAGGCTAAATGTACTACTTTAGTCCGCCTTGGCAAGCATAGTATGACACACTTTTAGAGCATGAGAAGTGAAAAATAAGATTTGTTACCTATGAAAGATTGTTACCATGTAACTGGCTTGAAAGTTAATCTTTTGTCAATATCGAAGTTGGTACAGAAAGGTTGTAAGGTGATATTTGATTCTGATGGTTGTACGATGTTTCACCAGTAGATGGGCAAGTTACGGGTAAGCTTGTGGTGACTGCTAGTGAAGTCGCAGGTATCTATAAGTTGGATAATTGTTTTCCTGTTGTAGAAGGGGCTTTGCCTACAGTTAAAGCGGAGGACTCGTTGTCGCTTTGGCGTAAGATGCTTGGACATGTAAATTTGAATGATTTACGTAAGCTTCCACAGGTCGACATTGAAGGTAAAAGAGTAATTGAATCTTGTGTCGCTTGTATAAGAGGTAAGGCACATAGATTACCTTTTCCAAAGGGTTAAGCAGGGAGAGCTACTGACAAGCTCGGATTGTTACACGCCGATTTGTGTGGTCCAATGTCGGAACTAAATAAAAAAAAAACGGCCTCCGTAGGCCTAGTGGGTACGCGACATGGTCAACCCACAGTACGAGCATTGCTTAACTTGGAATAAGGTTGATATATGTGTGTGATTTTTACAATATATATTTTTATTTTAACAAAAAAAAAAATGCAAAATGAAATAGCCATTGCAATGAATGATATTCGAAAAGCTGCACAAACAACAGATCGACCTTTACCAGAATTATACGACGAAGCGGTGTATTCCTGGCAACAAAAAGGATACGACATAATTGTGCCTTTACCTGGATTCGAAAATTCAAAACAGTTTTTATGACTCACGCAACAAATCGGCAGGCATCGAAAAAGTAAATTTTAAAAACTTTGAAGAAGTACAGATACCAGTGCAGCACTCGCAATATATAGTGGCAGATTACTATGAGATTCTACTCTAAGATTATTGTATTTTGTATGGAACAAGATAGAGCCACTATTACATCACTATATTAAGGAAATATTTGGTGATGCTACATTCAAGTGTACTCCGACTCCCTTTGCTCAACTTTGTATTATTCACGGGGATTTTGAAAGTGCGAACACAACAACCAATGTTAACGTTAAGTGTTGTGTCTATATGTATTGCTAAGCGACAAAAGTAGCGAAACATACGTGACCCTGTTTCATTTAATAAAGTCCCAATTTCCAAATTGGGAACCGCAAAAATACCACTGCGATTTTGAACTTGCTGCGTTAAATGCTGTTCACGATGTTTTTCTTGCTGTTATTATGTGCCGAAAGGGAAAAAAAACGTTTGGGCAGAGAAAAACAATGGCAGCAAAAAGGTTAGTGGGTTGATGTGCAGCGTTACCTCTACTACCCAATGAATATCTTTTTAGGGGCTGGGATGAAATACAATTACAGTACAGTGGCAAAGCAAATATAAAGATTCTAGTGTTCTTACGCTATGTGGCCAGACAATGGATGTCTAGGGATATCCATAAGGTTGTAAGTGTTTTTGCCAAGAGACACAGAACAAATAACGTGTGTGAATCATGGCACAGCAGAATTAACAAAAAGCTGAATAAAAAAACAACTAACATTCTGAGGTTGTTAAATGAATTAAAGAAATAAACCAGCTTTAAAAATAATTCTCGAGTTATAACGATGACTTTATAAGAGAAGTTCAGATGGAACTTATTACGGACGAGATAACGGTTATTTCTGCCTTAGATAAATTACGATGAAAACGTATTTATTTAATGTAAAGTATTAAATACAAGAAGACAATTATTTTGTTTGAGGTTACGGTTACGTTTTGAATGAGTTGTGTTGAATGAATAAAAAGTTAGTAAATTCTTATTGTTTTCCTGTACCTAATGTAGTTAAAAATGCAAACTTCTAGCTTCAACTATAAAAAAGTTATGCATGTAATAAAATAAAATATAAACACTCTAGAACATTCTTATAATGGCTTAAATATAGTTGACACAGTAAAATCTAACATTTGTAGAGCTTGTCGGAATATACATATGATATCATTTGCAAATTCTTCACTTAAACTTCGTACGAGTATATTTTCTGGAGCATGGACTACCTCTTGCCAGTTTTCATGTTCGTGGTCCGGGCATACACGGTTACTTGGAGGCATGTAAAAGTTATAGTTACACAGCAAATTAACCTTTAATAAGGCTGGTATTTCAAATAATGCCTGGTTGCTGCATCCACTAAAAACACAATCAAGACTTTTAACGGGAGCTCGTCTGAGAAGGGGTCGATCGCGAGATGCCGTCACTTCGCCCATGTTCGTTTTGACCAATTTTTAACTTATAAATGTAATAGATCTTACGTGAAATAAATTTCAAGAACTTGTTGACACACTGATTGACATGAAGATTATTTCGCCGCGTGCACCAAAAAGTATTGCGGAAAAAGTTTTTATTATTAACTGGTTTTTATATACACTTTTCAATATGAATGTACATTCCTACCACAAAAATTTTATTACCGTACTGTATTAAAAAAAATAACTCTGGTCCGGTCAACTATACCACAGTTAACAGAAAAAAAAATATAGTTCAGTCAACTGTAACACTGTTAAAAAAATTTACCACAGTCTGGTCAACTGGACTTAGCCAACTGTACCTCGAGCAAAGAGGGGCATTCATAATTTATATTACAGTGGGTCCACGGGGAATGAAATTATTTCTGTTATGACCCGTAGGCCCACGAAAACTGGCGGATTGAAAGTAATAAATTATAACCTACAGAAGTGGGTCCACGGGCAAAAAAAAATACCTGTGGACCCACTGTGGGTCATAGCCGGGGGACCACGGGTAAAAGGACCCCCGGGGTATGTCCTAAAACTACGGCCAAGACCACCGGCGGATGGGCAGCAGCATCCCTAGAGTGCGGTGGAAGCACTGCGATCGTCAACCTGCATGCCAAGCGTGGCAATTATGCCATATACCCCCCTATAATGAACAAAAGGCCTCTGTATATTCTAAATTAATTCCGATTAGACGTTTTGGCTGTCCTAGATCTTTCATTTAGAACTGTCGATTTATTTTTTTCTTGATTTCAGCCTGTGTTTTAGGACAAGAATAGGCAATAAGGAGGCCGCCGTCTACATATATGGCAATTATTGTTATCACTCATTCTTTTGCTGATATGTAGACACAAGGATCAGCTTTGGAAGTTTTAAATCCGATATTCTTAAGTTCCGTGTTTATTCAAGCCGTCCTGCCTGTTTCAGCCCGTAGTGAGCCTTTTTGAGGTGACAGACTTTTTCGTGTCTTAGTTATACACGAAAAAGTCTCATTGCATGCTTCTACCATAATTTCGGCTACATAATGTTCTGTGTACTCTAGGAATTTCATGAAAATGTTTTCTTTCAGATCGCCATTGAGATATGCTGTAGTGACATCCATTTGAATAAGTTGTAAGTCTTCTTCGACTGCTAATTCAATCACGATATAGAATGGTGCTTAATTTAGCGACGGGTGCGAAGGTTTCATTGAAGTCTATACCAGGTCGTTGTCTAAATCCACGAGCAACCTTTTTAATCTTACCTTTTTCAGGAGTCCACTTATTTCTTAAAATCATTTTGCGGTCAATGACTTTCATTTCCTTAACCCTTTTCTTGGCAAGGTATCTTACAAGCTACATTCAACTTCAAAAAATATCCTACTCATATCGACTTAAGTAATTCTGAACACACCTGTGTTATGGTATTGTGTGTTTATTTCTGAACGGGTAAATATAAATTTGTTTGAAATTGGCAACACGGTTTAAACGTCAAAACAGAAACAATTACAGGCTGCAACATGCTCCCGCGCAAGAAACACTAAAAACTTCTGAAATCGTATTTGATTTATAAAACTTAAGAATATTTTGGTTATAAAACACTGAATTGAAAATGACATAATTTGTTGCGTGTATGTCAAACTAACCTACAAACTTTGTGTATCCTGCAAGATGCATTGCCAAATTCATGGTGATTTCTAGATTTTGCAGAATGTATCTTGTAATGCACATTGCCAACTTCGTGGTGTTTTGAGTTTTCTTTTTAGTGTATCTTGTGGTGCACATTGCTTTGTTCATGGGTTTCTTTTTTTTATACTTTTTATCATATTTATCAGCAAATATGTGGGAAAGAGACATGTCAGACGTTATAGTATCCTAGATAAGATGAAAATATGTTGACATTTCACAAAATTCACTATTTTGGTGTCAATTTTATGGTACTTGTGGCATATCTGTATAATATTCATGCATCACGCACGATGAAGAATGTGGGTAATATGATTCTCTGCTTTGCATGTAATGAGTGTGTATTTCCTTCTTTTAAGGGAGGCAAGCGACCGACTTTCTACAGAGCAAAAAAAATATTGGCCTTGGTACCAAAACAGGGCATCAAGTCAGATATAGATGAATCGTCATCCGATGATTCAGAGCCAGAAATTCTATCTGGCACGACTTGATACTTACAATGACGGTAGTGACGATAGTTCTCCCGCGCCATCATTGCCATCTTCTTTTGAAAATTTGCACATTTTATCAGACGATGACATACGCGAATTGCAAGACACTGACATCCAAACTGGATCAATGCAATCTTTGCTTAATTTAGCTGCACCAATACCATCTCCGCTTAGTCTTGCTGCATCAATGCCGTCTCCGCTTAGTCCAGCTGCACCAACACCATCTCCGCTTACTCCGTTGGTATATTATACTTCATCACCACTAACACCTAGTGCACCTGTAACTCGTCACACCTCAAACGCATCACGTCAAAAGACTTCTAACATAACAAAAAACTTTGAACTGCCTCCATCTTCAGTAGCTTCCTCAACAGGTGTGCCATCTCCAAATCCACCACCAAACTAAACTACGTCCAACAATGAGAGGTAGGGCACAGCGAAGTACCATCACACTTGAGTCCGGAGAAGCCCAACTGGGGAAGTACCTCCTCCTTACAGAAGACCACAGCCATAATAGCACTGCTACGTTTCAGGTATATAGTGTTGTGTTCCTGATGATGAGTAAGGTTACCAGAGCTCCAACCCCCTTAATGGTCGGCAACGCGCTTGTGACTCCCCTGGTGTTACGTGTGCCCATGGGCGACGGTAGTTGCTTACCATCAGGCAATCCGTCTGCTCGTTTGCCACCTTTTCTCATAAAAAAATAAAAAACCAACTTGATCGAAAAGGTGTGCTACTGGTCGAGTTTTACAAAGGGCAACTATATCGCAAAATAACAAAAGGACTGTAATACAAGAAATACATTTTAAATGGGCTAACAAAAAGCTTTTACATCGCGCTGAGATAGTTGATCTAACCTCTAAAGTCTAACCCGTCTCCGTAACAGTATATTAAAGGAACAATCGTATTTTTATCTTCGTTCAAGCCATGTCTAGAATAAAGTTGCTTAAATTCTTTTGGACAACTCCGGAATGTACCATTAGCAAATAAAGACTGTCTCGTTAAGTATAAATATAACTTGACCTAAGTTAAATTCGATTAAAAAGTACCTACATATTTTTTATTGAAACTGATGTCAATCTGTACATTTAAATGTCAGCTTTTACGTGGTTTGCCGTATTTCCTGGTTCGATCTTTTAACACAAATGGTGTTCTTTAAAAGCGTTCACTTACAGAAAATTCGCTATAGTCGAAAATGTAACTGTCGGTGCTGTTCAAGATGCGATTAAATAGTTCGGCTACGAGTTTAATTTCGATGGCAAATCAAAGTCAGGCCGAAAACCAGGACCTTCAAACCAACATTTGGATATAAAATAGGTAAGGCATACAAAGCCAACAAGGAGGCGTCTGTTCGGGATATAGCAAAAAAAATGGTACACATGTAGATATAGTCCAACGTGCAAAACAAATAAATAATTTGAAGACATATAAGAAGCAAAGGCAACCAAAGATACAGCAAGCTTCTGTAAAATTTCGAGTCCGGAAGTTGTAGAACTTAATTATTTCAAAGTAAAATAAGTATGTCATAATCATAATGGACGATAAGACATACGTAAAAGTAGACTATAAATTGTTGCCAGGGCCGCAGTGTTATGCAGTTCCAGATCGATCTGTTATTAGTGAGTCTGAAAAGTCAATATACATCTGCGAATGTGGCTTAAAATCTACTACGTTATTATACAATTGCCACAAGGAATCAAGATTTATAAGTAAAGGAATGTTTTAATAAAAGACTTATGCTCATGATTAGAAAGCACAGTGTCCAGACAATATTATGGCCCGATTTGGCATCTTGCCACTATGGATCCATGGCTTTATAATGGTATAAAGAAAAAAAGTCAAGTTTAGTACCTAAAGCTATGAACCCACCGAATTGCCCAGATCTTAGACCTATCGAACGATTTTGTGCTATGATGAAGGCTAAGGCTGCGAAAAACACTCCAGGCTTCTGATTCCGAACACCAGTTTTGGCGAGACTGGAACAGAGTGGAAAAAACATGCGACTGGAACGCTGTCCGCAGCGTTTTCTCGGGCCTACTAAGTTGTCTTATTAGTAGGACCACGACGAAGACTTATTTATATCTATCCTACTTTATGTTTACATGCAAAAACCCACCTCCTGTATATGCTGAAATTATTTATTGGTAATGGAAACTTTCTCTTCGATTTATCTTAACCCTTAACTAGGCAAAGGGTGATTGATGTGTCTCCCACATAGTATTTTGCAAATCATAGTCCGGTTTCAACTCAAAATTAGCTAAAACCGTTAGGCACTAGTCCCACCAACGGCTATCGACTATCAACGAGTGAGTTTTTTCTTTGCCGGCGAGTGATTTCTCTTAGAAAAGTACTCACCGGCAGTGTGAACTGCCAGCGATGAACTATAAATATATATGTCTCTCTTTTATTTACACGGAAGCGATTATCTTTTTCGTTCGTTCTTGGGCTAGATAATAGCCGATAGCTCATTGCTTACTCGCTCGCGGTGGGACCAGTGCCTTATATCAAACCTTGAAAATATGACTAGGGTAAAATTTCAGGTACTGGCCACCTTTAGGTAGCCATAAAAAGAATCTGCCGTTACCAGAATCTGCCCAAACCAGAATCTGTTCTTAACCGAATAAAGGGAATTTATTTAAAAAAAGATTGAGGAATTTAATAGAAAAAAACGTTTTAATTAATGAAATAATAACAAATGTTGAAGCTAATGATATCACACCATTGAGAGGCTTAAAAAACTTACAACATTAAAAATATTTAAAAATAAATAATAGATACGAGTAAACAAGTACCTATCTAAATACGTATGAAATAAAGCTACTGAAGGAGTGACACAAAGTAACTGTTGTATTTTCTTTTTTCTGTATAACATTTATGCTCTAACCAGGATCTGTTGTTATTTTCTTTCTTATATTTATGTAGACATACGATTTATTCATAAGTTGCACCAATTTTATGTAAACGGTTATATGTTAAGTATATGTAAATATAAGGTCTTAACATACAATTGTGCATAAAATCCGGCTGCAAATAAAATTACATTCAACTCGGAATTCTTTTTTTATTTCACAAACATGTAGTATTACAGGTTTTGCATTTGTTGTATTAGAGATTGAACTGTCGAGTTTATGGAACCTACTACGTCTCGATATCATTCGTGTGCTCGTTAGTAAAGTCACTGGTGTTTTCTTCCAACTGATTTAAAGCCATCCAGTTGCCTTCTTGAAAATGACCTAGGCACATTTGACTCTTCGGTGGTAAATAAAAATTGTGTTCTAATAAAATTTTTCGCCTTGTCCATGTCCGGCACCTGTATTAAATTTTTGTTTACACATGCACCAAAAACGCATTTATCGACGTTGTCATATGCCCGGCGAAGTAATCTGAAAGAGACACTCATTTTTATTAATTTGCGATTTTACGTGCCAATCAATGTGTATCGATATTTTATAACATAGTAGGTACTAACGATGTTTACTGTCAATAGCGAATGCGTCAATTTACTTTTTTTATTTAGGTATGTTCCAGAATCATAAGCTGTAGAAATTGTTGGTATACTTTGACCAGCCAAAGCTGCAGTAGAATTTTTTTTTATGTGCTTCCCTTTTTTCGTTAAAAGAAATCTCGATTCGGAGCTCTCGCTGATTTATTAATACCTATGTGTGCTTCGTCTTGCTCCTACCACTACTCTGGCACACTGGTCGCCTGCCACTGCTGTGGCACACTGCTAGAGTCGTAATCGAATACAACTCATAGTAAACTCACTATACACATGAAATAACAATACACTCCTTTTTTTCACGTTATCCACGTTAATCACCTGACCTCGATCACCCAGGTGGTTGTATTTGACGATTTTGTCTTCTGAGATCCCCAGGTGATCCTATTGGACCAAGTATCTATCATTATCCAGAAATTATTAAATTCGATTAATGTTTAGAAGCAATCTTCGAACGGAATACACCACCCGGGTTTCCTCATGACAAATGTAACATCACCGTAGCTTATCTAAAAAATGACTCACTGTTACGAAATTATGAAGTAGTTCTAACTGGCTTTTCATAATGAAATCATCGCGATCTATATTTTCTTTCCGATGGCATAGTACAGTCAGCGTCAAAAGTAACTCAGCATATGAAATTCTCAAATAAATGTAACGGCTTCCAAATTGGAAATATGGTTTCCCGCCTGGTAGCCAGCTATGAAATGGGATTAGCTTTCCCATTTCGTAGCCAGATTTGGTAGCTGGCTTCCAAATGGGAAATATGGTTTCCCACCTGGTAGCCAGCTATAAAATGGGAATAACTTTTCCGTTTCGTAGCCAGCTTCGAATCAGAATTTTTTCTCCAATTTCGTAGGTAGCGAGCCACGAAATCTGGTAAGCTACGAACCACGTAATCACGAGTGAGGCTAAGGGCCGAAAACATAACCGCGTTGCGGCGTCGCGCCGCTAAAATTGGCAGTAACATCAACGCTGATTTTTGTGGCGCGGTGCCGCACGGCGGCGCAGCGTTGCGGCACCGCAACGCTAAAACGGCAGTTTGCGTTGTGGCGTCGAGAAAAAGAGCGTTTTCACCTCACTCGGATAACCTTAGTTTATATAATTTATCCAGAATTCGATTCATATTTCGTAAAACAATGGATAATCTCAAAATGATCAAAATATGGTTGTGCGGAGATGAACAAATTCGTACAAATAACAAGCTTGAAGGCTGGCATGCCAGGATCAATCGTTTTGTATCACGTAAAAATAAATAAAAAATCCAACTTTGCTTAATTGCTAGAAGTTTTGCAAAAGGAATCAATGTTCTACAGCATCTCAAATGCACCCATGATCAGGGATTTTCATACGACCAAAAAAAATAAGAACTATGCTGAAAATTATTTAGAAATTGAAGCTTCTATTGAACAATTACGAAATAATCAAATCAGTGTCGGGCACTGCATCGAGTTCAGTTGGTTCATAAGTATGTTTTATTTATTATTTAAGTTTAACAAATAAAAATATCATTAATGTCTGTGTTTAGTTAGCTTGATGTTGTACTTATGAATATGTTAATATAAAAATATATTCAATTACAGACTTAGTCTGCGTCTTTATACGCGTGAATTTTTTTTAACTTAAAATCAATTTTATACAGTTAAATATAGTTATGGAACTCGCGAGGTGTTTCAAGGTAACCCCTCTAAAGATATTGAATACTTTGGTTTGCCTAATTATAGTAATTATATATGGTATAACTAGCTACCAAATCTGGCTACGAGATAGGAAAATTGTTCCCATTTAGTAGCTAGCTACAAGATGGGAAGACACGGTTCTCATTACGTAGGTAGCTACCAAATCTGGCTACGAGATGGGACTAAAGGCCATTTGTAACTAGTTACAACACGGGATTCTTTTTCCGGTTTCGAAGCTGATTACAAAACGTGGTTACAAATCGGTAATGGAAAAGTCCCATTTTTTAACTAGTTACAACACGGAATTCTTTTTCCCATTTCGAAGCTGATTAATAAACGTGGTTACAAATCGGTAATGAAAAAGTCCCATTTTGTAACTAGTTACAACACGAGATTCTTTTTCCCGTTTCGAAGCTGATTACAAACGTGGTTACAAATCGGTAATGAAAAATTCCCAATTTGAAGCCAGTTATAACTGGGATTTTATTCCCATTTCGAAGCTGGTTACGAAACTTTGGCTACCAAACGGTACTAAAGGATAAAAATGCGGGTTCAAGCTCGTTTTCTTGATAAATTTCTTCATCGCCCATAAACCCGTAATAATGGCAATTAGTACATATCCCAATGAAGATTATCTCCTCTTTTTCTAAGTTTATCTTGATGTTTATGCCGTGGATATAATCAAGGAAAACATCGCGTAATACGCATTTTGGCAAAGGTAGTTTCAAAATCCTTACTCAGTGTGTTTTTACAACGTCCCAAGATATGTCATGCGTATTGTCTTTTATCACAGCTTTTATTTTTGTTACACACAATGAATATAAATAATCGACAAGAAACGCCATGTTTTGCATACAGTCGTTTATGCTGCCATTTTTAGAGTTTGACTCTATAAATGAACATAATTACAGAGTGTTTTTTTATAACCTGCAACAATTTTCCGAGACATTAGGTAGACCATACGGATTAGCTTTTTTTATGGGACCAACCTCTTTATCCCAAAAAAAATGTTGCGCTCTCCATAGAAAACGTCGACCATGTGTTCGGACAAAATATATGCAAGTGTCAAAAAAATATGATTTCGAATTTGGCCCCAAAGAAAAAGTTAATATCAGTATGGCCTACCTACTGCCTCGGAAAAGTTATGCAGGTTATAAAAAAAACACGTTACGTTTTCATGGTGGCCTCTCTGAAATCTCGGTATGTCACGATACGATACGGTAATGCGTAAAGGCTTGATGCCTTACGTTCATTCTATTATGAACTTTTGCACTTTTGGTGAATTTTGAAACAATATTTTTGATACAATATTGAAACAATATTGATTCATTTAGTTAAGCCGGATATTTACTTTTGCATACTCGTCATAACCATTTATTATAATATAAACTTTAAACATGTCAGATAATTCTGAAACTTTAAATGCTGTGATTCTTTAGGTACTACACGTGTCTATTAATTTTGGTACCTTGATTTTGTTCACTTACTTTTGACGCTGACTGTACATCATCGCTAAAGGTGAACCAGAACTTTGGGAGTATTGTCAAGAGGGCGCTCATTTTGAATTTTATATAGCAACAATTTGTATAGTGAGGACAATGGAAATTGGCAGATGATTTTTGTTTTATTCCGACAAGTTTAATAAGTGCGAAATTTGATGTTTAGATATTTCTTCGGTTTTTACGCTTAAACGGCTGATTCGATTTAGATAAAATGAATAGCGTAAAGTCAATAAGTAATGCAAGAGTTATAAGTAAGCATTTATATAGATAATTTTACAAATAAAATTATTTAACGTACCAAATATGTTCTATTCAGCATAGTTGAAATGATGTAAATTTTCTTCAGTCATCAAATCTTAATTATTCTCTACCCCCTGGGTAATTTATGTCTTCTTAAACAGTCCACACTTTTTTTACTGCTGGTATTTCTTTTTTTACGCTATAATATTTGTGAATTTTACGACGTATGTATACATATAAATCAAAATCATCCAAATCTATTTTCTATTCTTGTTTTATTTTTTTAGGTTTGGTCTTTTAATTCCGCCCTTACACCCTTCGCTAGCAATCCGTGATACCGATGAATGCGATACACCTAATACACAAATCAAATTATTACAAGACATAAACCAAATCGTGACGACCTGATTATAGTGACATTTGTCCATATGTTTGAAACTTACCCGTCAATCCAGATGCTAATTTCGTTATGTTTTCTAATGGAAGAAATTTCTCTCCCGCGCGTTTTTTTTTCAATAAATAACTCTATACACTATTTACAACTTTATTCTCTGTAAAATCTAAAACTTTCGGCATGAGTATTGTAGTCTAATAGTAATTCACACGAAACTAGGCAAAGCAATGATTACATTGTCAATATTGACAACTGTTATAGAGGGTAGATGTTGTCTATTATTAAAATTGTTGCCATTGCTAGAAATTAGTACCTACCAACAAATTTCCGTAACATGGCGCACCCTCAATAGATCCTGGTATACCTATACTTGTCATCTAGTCTTCCATTTCCATCAATACATTTATCAATCGCAGTATTGAAGCTGGTGAACGTTTTTTCATGTTTTATTGTTTAAACGAGAGTGCCAACTTTCGATAACATTACTTGTACGGTGGCGTTCACCATATACGCACCCTGTTGATATGTATTCTTTGCTTTTCCACCACGTGGTTTTCATATATTTTAAAAACGTTGTAATTTTTCGAGTACAGGGACTTTCAGTTCTTATATATGGTAACAGTGTTCTAGATTTTCATTGTAACCTGAATAAACTCCTGTCTGCCGGCGGTAACAATTATATTTAATAAGCGTTAGCCACAAATCCAACGACCTACAATTATAATTGAAATCTTCAAAGGGATAGGTTAATTAAAGCGTGGCTTAAACTAAGTCCTCTATTCAGGGGAATAGCACACAGAATTATTCTGAGTAGTAAACACAGACTGATAATGTGTTTTTGTTAACGTCAAACAAATATTTATACCAGGTGCAATCGAAATGGTAATACAAAGAAAAAATTCTGGATCTATTCGTCAATTCCGATTAACTTTTACTATGGGGTCACAACCGAAAAATCAGTCAAAAGGAGACCTTCCCATACTTCCCATACTAGCTGCTAGCTACATTGTTTTAGTTGTTAACAGTATGAGCAGGTCATTTGTTTTAACTGATTTTTCCAGTTATGGCTCCATAGTAAAAGTTGATCGTAATCATTAATAGATTCATGAAAATATAATTTTGTATCACCATTTTAATTTCAAGCACTATAGACGGCCTCATTAAAATAAATAGATTAATTATTTGTTAACGTACAGTCGAGGTCAAAAATGCCTTTACAGTTGAGTATTACAAAAATACCTTTACATTTAAATGCATTACGAAATATGCTTACAACTCATAAGACATTTTCTGCTTTTCGGTTAATGCTCCAAATTTCAGTTTACAATCTGTTTTCCATAAAAACATTTACAAAAATCGTGTCATTACAGATGTACATTGCATGTTACAGAATAAAATTTTCTGCTCATGTGCCGGAAATACGTTTACATTTTCAGTGACATTAGAAACTTTACGATCAAGCTTACTTTTGAATTACATACACCAATTGTTACATAAATATCTGTACAAAATTGTTTTTTTTTTTTAATTTTAGGAATGTCAATCACCCAAAACAATACCATACTGTCAAATAATCTATCTCTCTCATCCGTCGTGTTTAGCTAAGTTATTTTCCACTCAATTAATAGTTCATTATGATAGTGCTAAAGTACAGTCGGTAGTAAAAAGTTGTACAGTCGAAGAAAAAATATGTTTACTCTTTAGTACTTTGACTAATGAACGTCATATTTGAACTGCCATCATAAAATTGCCACAGACATATTGAAATAACCATGTTTAACTTCGGTTTTGTCCCAATTCACCCCGGTTTAAGGTGCAATTATGTTAACGTTGTAGGTCTTTCGATATGTATTTTAATCGCGATTTGATGATATCAGAATAGCACTCGAGAATCAGTAGTTTATAATATAAATACATACAAATTTACAAACTTTGCTTACGATTTAACATAAAAATAGGAAAAACATAAGCTAACAGTTAAAAAAAAAAAATTAAATTAAAATTAAACTACATTAAAACTAAATAAATCTAAAATAAGTGTTAGCGAGTGGAGTGGACTGTATAATGTTAAATAGGAATTTGATGGAAACACTTTCAACAAATTGAAACTATTTTAATAAATACGAATATTACTGCAAGCACGAGTTGTTATTATCACTTACAAAAGCAGACTAAAATTGTTATAGAAATGTCATACAAAATGTTATAATTAAAAATTAAAATAAAGGGCGCAATCCAGCCAGTTGCCAACAATAAGCTACGTTAAATCCGGAGACTGAATATACAGTAGCGATCAAAAGTATTTTGACAACAACAAAAGTTAGGATATTGTACAGTGCCGATCACTTTTTCCAACTTAGTTTTTGCTGTGGTTATTAATGGCTTATGACCTCCTTGAAACACACTAAAAAGTTTAGTTTCCTTGAATTATTATTATGAATCTGTCCACAAAAAAAATCAATTTACTGGTTCATAAATATTTTGACATCATTTTCTTTTTCCGTTTATTGAGAATAGGCTTAAACAATAAAACTATTTTATAAATGTATTTAGCTAGACTTCATGCAACATGCCAAAATACAAAGAATATTCAAACGATTTTAAAAAGCCGAACTTTCTGCACTCATGAATGGCAAATCGCAGGCAGAGGTTTTGCGAACTTTTGGTATATCATGGCAACTGGTAGTGTCTGAAATAAACAATTCAAGCCTCGAAACCACGTCAACAATAAGCCCCAAAACCACGTTAATATCGCGTAAGACAAATACTGTCTGAAGAAGATCCGCGAAAAAATGCAGTGCCAATTAAGGACGAACTGAAAGAAAACTACAACGTAAATTTCCATGTTTCTTCTGTCAAACGACACCTAGCGGAGCAAGGACTTCATGGTCGACGCCCATCTAAAAAGCCACTTATACCGGCAAAAAATCAGAAGGAGCGATTAGCGTTTACACTTCGTCACAAGTCGTAGACAAGTGCTGAGTGGTCCAAAATTTTATGGAGGGACGAAAGTAAATTCAATTTGATATCGTCGGATGGAATAAAGTACGTACACTCGGCGTCAGAATTATGTGACCCCCCTAACTTTAAAATATTTATTCTGCTGGTTGTCGTTCGGTTTGGAATTGCTACACAATCATTCAAATCTTACAAAAATGAAATTCTGTTGTCTGCTAGCGAGGATCGATCCCGGGACATTGACGTAAGATCGTGGCTTTCATACATCAGTCTGCCCTCTTAACCGCTAGACCAAGGAAGCATATACGACATGGAACGAAAATATGAACCAGTTCCTAGCATGTAAAAGCAATATTGTTGCGATGAACGGTTTTCATATTGTATTGTCCTTGTTTATCAATATTTCACTACCCTATTTTTTTTTCGAAAGAGATTAACAGCGACTTTATCTACAAGTATTTTAAGGTTGAATTTACAGGAGAAATTGAGTTTAGTCAAATTCATGTAAAGAATCATTGGTTTTGAGGGCAAGTAGATAATTATTTGTGCCAGCTGATTATACCTGTATTTGGTGTGTCTAAGCAAGCATGTTCTTCCTTTTTGAGATTTATAAGTATTTTAGTTGTGAACCGCGCTCGTTCTTATAGATATTTTTTATGAAAATATAGTGAAGTTAACTTCATTCCTAAGAACTAAAATCATCGTTCTCTTTGAAGATAATTATAGCATTAAAAAATTTGCTCGGGAATTGAATATAACGGTAAGTAATTTTGAAATATATATTTTGGGTTTTGAAGTGAAACAAGGTAAAATGCATCAATAAACTTAGCTACCAGCAAGAAATTTAATTAATCATTTACAATAATGTCCCGTAAAAGTAAATTATGTATAAAAACATGTTAATATATTTGACTTGTAAATTAAATGAAAATTAGCTTTAGCTTTGAATTAGCTGCCTCGTTGCAATTTTATAAGACATATTATTATGTATTTTATCAAAATAACATTTGTGATTACGATTTTAGAGATTACAAAAACTGAAAAGTTATTATATGATTGTAAAAAATAGATTTCACCCTCATGAAATGTTATGAGTTTTATAATGTTTTGTCTGCGTGCATAGTGTGTAAAAAGATATGCTTTTATACTTTTATCCGTCATTGGTAGGTATAGAATTAAGCACATATATTTGACGGTTAATAATATAATATTTTAACTTGCAGAGAAACACTGTTCGTAGATGGGTAAGGCGTTATCAGAGACAGGGGAACGTAGACAATAACCGCCCTGGACGAAGTCCTTACTACTACATACTGACCAATCGGAGCGACACCGTGAAGTAGTGAAAGTCCATAGTGATGATCCGTTCAAAACCAATGGATCTTTTGCGGAAACCTTTCAGGTGTCACGCTGCTGGTCTTCACAATTATAAACCAGCAAAGAAAATAAGCCTAACGAAAACGCACCACGACGAACGTGTAGCGTTCGCTAGAAAATAGAGAACCAAATTGTCATTTTCACGGATGAAAAATGTTTTAAGTCCGACAAAGATGGGCGAAAAATCTTTTGGAGAAGAGGTGGAGAGCGGTATAACCCAAAAAACCTGCTTGACCTTAGAACCAGTGGACGGATATCGTTAGGTAAATTGTATACTTAAATAACAAAAAAAAAATGTTTTACTAGATAGTATTCAATTGTGAATTCTTTACAAATGTTGTAAAAATTATACTTATGCGGTTTTTTTTTCAGCGTACTGGGGTTGGATGTCATCGATGGGGCCGGGTGAGCTTGTGGAAGTAGGAGGCCGAATGAACCGTGCGCGGTATCTCGAAATATTGCGCGACGTCATGCTGCCATCGGTTCGAGTCGCTTACCCCGAAGGCCAAATTTATTTAGTGGAAGACAACAGTGCCGTGCATCGTTCTCGTTCTGTGACACAGTGGTTGTCCTCTTTGACTGACATCACTGTATTCGATTAGCCTTTTAAAAGTCCTGATCTTAATCCGATTAAGAATTTGTGGGCCCGAGTGGTGCTAAACTGGGACCCTAGCGAGGTCAAATCAAAGAAATATTTAGGTCCTGTGAATTCATGAGGAACAACAATGCTTGTTCCAACATGGTGTCAGGCATGAATGGTAGACTCAAACTAGTGGATGACAACGACGGTTACCCTCTCCGCTACTAAATATATTACTTTTTTGGTCGGTTTTGATACCTACCTGCTCTGTGTTTTTTAATAGGTATTTCTCCACGCAGCGGCGTAGCTAATAGCATGAGTGACATCCGGTGCGGATTTCATGGTGTCACCCTAAAACGGGGGGCAGTGCAAATAATTTCCAATAAAATTTGTGTGGCTATACAATTTGCCAGTTCACTGACAAACACTGATATTTACAGATCGGATGTCACTTCGGCAACCCACCTTAGCTACGCCATTGCCTCGACTATAATATTATAAACATTTTTTTTGCAAACGGAACTTGTTGCAAAATTTAATTGCAAAAAAATGCAAATACAAAATATAAAACTGCCACGCTAATGAACAAGTAAATAGCTTCTTTGGTATTTCTTAGTGTAAACTCGTTTTATACTTTGTGAAAGAAGATCACTGTATTTTATGTATTTAGATATCTACAGCGGCGCTACCGCGAACAACGATATTCGTAAATTTCGGACGATTGTCTATGTCACTCTCATGACACCTTCATTGGAGTAAAAGAGAAAGATGCCCGAAATATACGAACTTGTTCGCGGTACCGCTCCAGTCCCCTATCCACTCATTATCGCAGTATCACTTATATACTTGTAGTAGTAAAGGCTGTTGCAGTTAATTACACCCCGTTTAGTGGAGAAATACCTATTTTAAAGTTGTGGTAAGTTGAAATTGATAACATTTAGGCAAACGTTTCAAGAGATGAATTTTGCTATCATCTGATAGCATATGATTTCTCTTAGTAACGTTAAAATATATAATAGTAATATATAGTTGGTATCTAATATTAGGTCTAGTTTATGTAACTAAAATGACTTATGTAATATTTACTTTATAAAAGATTAAATATGTAAATTCCGAAAATATTTTTAACCCAAATAAATTGTTCATTGAAAGATGACGCCTGCGATTCGATAAACTTGCCACACCAGGTGGGTAGTTTGGTTTTAAAAAGAAGTTAAGAAACTAGTTTTAGATCTAATAAATCCCAAACTATTACTTAAATAAAACTCCACCTTTATTAATGCCATATCATACCTACCTATCTACCACAATTTTAACAATTTTAATTTTAACCCACCATTATTTAACAAAGTCCAAAATCCATCGAACTTGTAAACAATGTAAAAAAACATTGTATTAAGTGTCTATAATTTATATTCTACTTCATAAAATGACTAAATACAGGTTAATTATGATATGATATTATTCGCAATTTCTATCGACGGTGCGTGGTATTTTATAACATATATTATGTTTTTGGATCCTGTTGGTGCAGATGAGTTTGTAGTGGGTAAAACCAGATTTAAAATGTAAGTAGGTAGGTTAATATTATAAAATAAAATATTGAATAAAAATTTTGGAAGTTTTTTTGTAGTGCCTATCAATCAGTGAACGGAAATAAAACATGGAAGCATTCTGTCCCTTCAATAATAGCACCACGTAAACTTTACCTGGGTGGGCGGGCTTAGCTTTATACTTTACCTGGGTGGGCGGGCTTAGCTTAGACTTCACCTGAGTCGACTTCTGTGCGATTCTATGACAGTGAGTGACGGATGCCAAAAATTGTATTTTAATACAATGTTTTAAAATACAATTACACTAGTTAAACATGCTCGCATGTGCAGTGAAGTGGTGCAAAAGCCATTCCAATAATTTTAAAGATAGTGGGATAAGTTTACACATGTACTTAAACGGATAATTTCACAGAAATATGCAAACTAATATTACGTCATTTTCTCTATGGGGATGATGTTATGCCAAATGAAGAACATTATTGTATTGTGTAACTGGATTTTAATATTTAGTGTGTGTATTGTAAGAGATAGGGAATGCAATACCCGTTCAAATCTGTAACCCGGGTATTACCCGACTTCAAGTATCAAAACCCGGGTACCCGGGTAATAACCGGGTTTCACCAAAATTGGGTCAAATGTTACTTTTTAGGCAACTAAAAACGACAGTACTAGTTTCAACAATTTAAACATCTATTAGTCGAAATCAACAATATAATAAGAAGTCAGAATTTTTAGCAAAAATAAATTATAATATCACAGTACTATAATTAAAAACCCCTTACACAGTACTAATTCAATTTGACCCGATATTGTCAATTAACGACGGCCAGTCACCATTGGAGGACGAGCATTTTGTACTATACTATCAATACCATACTACTATTCATTGAACCCCTACTATTCCTATTTTTGTCAGCCTACGCATAATGTGTGTACATATTTTCAAATGTGTTTGACATGATTGTGATGATTGATATATCATTCTTAAATTGACATTTAGGCATGGGTACGTGAATCAGATTTACGCACTGCCCTTTATCACTTTGATAGTTACATACCGGGTGTGACCTGTAATAGAAGCTATAACTTTAGGGATCGCTTCTACACTATGCACATAAATGTTTTCTACAACTTAAAAAATGTGACTTGTGTAAGTGGAATTTTTAAAATATTATTTTCAATAAAAAGCACCCAATAGTCCAGTTGACATTTACTTTCTGCCAAAATCTTTTTTTAATAATATTTAGTAAATTATAAAAAATATTATCTAAAGTCGTAGAACACATGTTGCTACGTTAGTGGTGTAGGAACTATAGTTAAAGTTATTGCTCTTATAACATCCGATGTAATTAAAATAATAATAATCCGTTGTTCCGCTGCCTCTGATGCCGCTGCAGCGTTGACCGAGGTCTTTGGAAGGTAGGATGGCGCAAAAGTATCCGCACATGTGGTGTCTGAGACAAGAGGCCTTCCTAACTTCCAAAGATGGTATGACCCTCCTTCATGCCATCCGGCCGCTTGCCATCGTTTCTAGCCAGTCCCGCAGGATTTCATAAGGATCGAGCAAGGAATATTCCAACACAGGTGACAGTTTAAGTCCCCTATGGTTCTGCCTAGCTCTGAATCCGCTCAGTAGTTTACTAAAGGATTTGGGACTAGGAGAGACGGTGAAGTCATTTCTCACCTTCTATATATGGACGACCTCAAATTATTTGCGCCAAATAACCGAATCTTGCTGGAACTACTGAAAACCACTGAAGTGTTCAGTAGTGCCATCAAGATGGAGTTTGTTGTCGATAAGTGTACATGCAAGTGGTTCTGCATGTACAGCGGAGGAAAGTAGTAAATTCAACAAATTTACAGCTTTCTGAGACGATATCGTTCAGATCTATCTCCAAATCAGAAACCTATAAATACCTTGGTATGTCAGTCTTTGGGTCTCGAGGATGTGGCTATTAGACAGGCGGCGAAGGAGCACTTCTTCGGTCGACTGACAATAGTACTTAAAAGCATTTTGTCAGGTGGCAACAAGTTTAAACGCTTGGGTAAATACCCTTACTTATACACTCCTGTGGCACAGAAGGTCCAACTCAGACCGAGGTGGATGCCCTGGATCGCAGGGACCGACTACTAGTCACCACACATCGCCTGCTATACCCACGCTCGTCGGTTATGAGATTGTATATCCCACGGATGTGTGGAGGCCGCGGCTTTTTAAATGCCAAAAGTCTCCATAACCGTGAGGTGTGCAATCTCAGGAATTACTTGCTTAACCACGAATGTGGGATGAAGCGTGATGTGGTGGCAGTAGACAGGAACCTCACACCACTCTCCTTGGCAAGCACCGAGCACCGAGGACCGCAAGGCCGTATGGAAGAGTAAGGAGCTACATGGGCGGTTCTACAGGGCCCTAACGGGACCAGACGTATACCTGCCCGCGTCGGTGAACTGGCTACGATTTGGGGACCTCTTCGGAGAAACCAAGGGTTTTGCCTGTGCAATTGCGGATGAAGTTATCATGACGAATAACTACCAGAAGTATATCCTGAAGGACGGTACAGTCGACATTTATCGGGCATGCCGCCGTGCCGGAGAGTCACTCATATAATTGCCGGTTGTTCTCATCTTGCTAACGGCGAGTACTTGCACAGACACAACCTTGTAGCCAGGATTATACACCAGCGGCTTGCTCTTATGTATGAACTAGCGGACCACGAAGTTCTGCACTACAAGTACACACCTACGCCAGTTCTCGAAAATGGTCGTGCCACGCTCTATAGGGATCGATCTATTATCACGGATATTGATAGATCGATCGCAGCGCCGGGCAATGTTCGTCGACATCACCGTCCCATGTGACGAGAACCTTGTGAAGGCCGAGAAGGACAAATCCAGCAAGTACTTAGACGGCTCACGAGGTAACCGCCATATGGGAAGTTGATTCGGCGATCATTGTACCGATAGTTGTTTCCGCGAACAGTCTCATAGCGAAGAATCTTTGAGAGACTCTCGCTACGTGGTTGTGGTAAGATCAAGGGTCAGATTCAGAAGGCAGTAATCCTGGACACGGCGCGTATAGTCCGGTTGTTCCTCTCTCTGCAGCCCTAACTACCGGCAGCTTAGGCCCTGCCCCGTTGCCGGCGGCACCCTAGGTTAGGTTTTTTTATAATCTGTTTATTGTTTTGATATTTTGTTGGATGTATTTTTATATTCTACTTTTATAAAAATATTGTAAAAAACCTACCGTAAGAGATAAGATAAATAAACGATAAATAATAATTACCTGGGGTGCCCTTTCGGACAGGTGGGACAGGTCCCCTGCCTCTAGCTTGCCTTAACCGGCCGTCCAGAGTGGGGTCGCTAGAGCTACGTTCTCGAGGGTAGATGTGGAAACCTAAGTGGCGAGTTGGCGATATGTTTTAAGTCCAGTGACACATCTCTACCCTTAGCCCTATGCACCGGTGTTACCCTTGAGACATCTTTGATGTCGCTTTTTGTGGGGGTCCATCTCGCATAGGGCGAGTCACCATCTGCTGGAAATACAATTGTATACCATTTTATTAGGCAGAACTCCGGTTTTTTATCCAATAGCCCAGTAGCTAATCCACCCTTTTCCACCCAATAGCCTCGTACATTCTAGATTCCATTAAGACTCAATAGTTATTACACCATGGCCGGTGCTGTCTCTGTGCGCGTCCCGTGATACGGACAGGGGCATCGGCGAAAATGAAAATAACGCATAAAAAACTAATAATAATTTCAATCTACTATTTAAAATTATTATTAGATTATAAAATATATTTTTTTATTTTACAACATTTTAATATATTTATTATTTGGTATTAGTTATTTGACTGTCACTTTAATGTATTGCATAAACCTATCCATGTCATCTGAGGGGCTATTGCTAATCACCTTGTTCGTTCGTTTGTCTCCATCGCTCTTGCATATAGGAACAATAGAGAGCTAAATAGACGAACGAGTGAAAGATGAGGTTTAAAATAGGATCCCTGATGAAGTATGATTGGCGAATATCTCTGCTGCTGTCAAAAGCCTATTAGCCGAAATGTTGGTGCCCTTAGAGATTGGTAGTTATCGCCTAAATATGTGTTTCTTTTACACGTTATTATGTAGAACAGTGTAAAAGAGATGACTATAATTTCACTTAATATTTTCGAATAAACGCTGTGTATATATAACGTCATATTTCAATGTGAGCGTATTTGTGTCTGTGAGATATTTATCCCGATAATTTTAAAGGTAATGTTCGCGCATGCTGCTTCCATGTTTATTTTCGTTCACTGCTATCAATAGTAGATTGTGTCACGAGGGAGCAAAATTACATATTTACGGCGAGGTCTTATATTGAATCCTAAACGAAGGGAATGCGACACACACTGCTTTTCACACCACCATTAAAGAAAATAAAATATAATATCGGACACCGTGTTTTGGAACAAACACTTTTATTTTATAAATATAATTTGTTTTAATTAGATACCTATCATACCTAAGTTGGAGCGAAACAACAGTACCGAAACTTTTAATTTTTATAATTTTTAAACTCGTTCAAATGAAATACTATCTGTTGCCATTGGTCAATCTATTCTTTTCTTAACACAATCACCTTCTAGCGGGGAAGAAAAGTGCCATATACAACTTACTGGTGAATAGTTTTTTTTACTAACTAAACAAACAAAATAAATAAAATCGGACGAGGATGGATGAACAGTATAAAGTCATAATAAAACATTCCATAATAGACCTTAAGTTTCAGCTCCTAAGATTCAAAAGAGATCGTGACAGTTCATTTGATTTTTTGAAGGCAATCAGATATTTTGTCAACTTCGTAAATGGCAAACTAGCTCATTAGAGACGTGTCTGCTTTAGACGCTAGAGGTTTCAGGATCGAATCTAGAGGTTTGTGAACTTTTTCCATGTTTGTATTTTTTAAAGCGTATTTTTACTATGCAAAATGGGAATTAAACTATAGAATAAATCTTGGTATATGCACAAAATGCAACAATGCGACCAAATCTTGAATAATCTCAGGGTAAGGATTCCCTATAGTTGCAATGAGCGTGTGGCACCCAAGCAGTACAGAAAATATTACAGTGCGACTAGTTGTAAAAACAGTTCAATTGGCCGACGGCATGCTATAAGCTAGCTCCGTCATTTGGTCGGGTTACAGTACCGTAATTAATTATACAATATAAATATTACACAATATAATATGATAGGGGTAACATAACCAAAAAACTACCTAAAAGGTGATACGCTGGCATGGACATTTTTATACAACGACGGTGGCAAACAACTTGCAACTCCAGAGGACTCACATGCGTGTTGCCTACCCTAGAAATAATAGAAAAATAAACACGTTGCCGTGTCATTGTCGCCCCTTTGAGAATAATTGAGTGTCCGTGAACATATGGCAGATCTTATGGCAAAGTGTTCGTGCGTTCGTTCGATAGAGGGCAGCCCGATATGTTTCTGTTTATTGACACCACAAGTGCAATAGTATTGTTAAAGTTACCGAATCAGATCACTAGATGGCAGGTGACTATCACGAGTTATTTAGGTATACAAGAGAATCGATTTTTTGAATACTTGGTTGAAATACATTTTTATTAAAATTTCACCTTTGTTTTTGCTGCCTTAATTGTTATTTTTTATTATATTGTTTTCGTACAAAAAAACCTATATCAGTGTAATAATAACTAATAGTAAGAAAAAAAATCTTTAAAAAAGAAAAAAAGTAAACCATCAACAGTAGAATAAAAATAAAAAAGCAAAATATGTAAAAGAAACATTTAAAAAACAATAAAAAAAAAGCAAAAAACTACACCGTCTCGTGGGATTTGATCCCGGCACCAGGCCGGTTTGTTTTCAAGGGGGGGTCTGTTAATGATGATTCTGACTGTACGTCGTACACGTAATAAAAGACACAATGAACGATACAAAGTACCCACAGTCAAGCCACCACCATGGTGGTAATGTAATGGTTTGGGGATGTTTTTCTCGCCACGGAGTCGGACCTCTCTTTCGAATAGATGGGATCATGGATCGATTCGTGTACGAAAATATACTCAATACACACAATTACCTTACCAACACATACCTTATGCCAAAGAAAATTTGCCACCTCGCTGGGTTTTTCAGCATGATAACGACCTCAAGCATAACTCCGACCATACATATCCAGGCATTCTTGAAACGTCAAAAAGTCAAGGTTTTTACGTGTCCGAGTCAAAGTGCTGATTTTAATCCGATCGAGCACCTATGGGAAGAGCTGGATCGCAGAGTGGGACGCAACAATTATTACAACAAGGAAGCTTTGAAGCTTTTTTTCAAGCGCTGAAGTCACGAGTGGGCGAATATACCATATGAATGTATACATAAGCTAGTGGACTCTTTGCCGGCTCGATGTGTTCCTGTTGAAAAGTCTTAAGGATACGGGACCAAGTATTAACCAAAATGTTCAATTTGACCTTTTTAAAATTCAGGTACAATAATTTTCTTTAAGTGTCAAAATACTTTCGAGCGAAGTAAAGTGTGTTTATTAAGGTATTATTTTAAGTTTGCAGTTTATATATAGTAATATAATTGGAAATGTAATTGCAAACTATAATTAGATATTAACTCAGTCCATAAAAATACTAAATGATTTTCATTTGTCAAAATACTTATGTTATGATCGCTACAGACAGAGCTCTGTTTTGTATAAAAATGACTTCCTAAAATGTCCCTGTACCCACGTAGTCCGACTGCTTTGTCCGACGAGTCGGACGACGTGGATTTATTTTTCCGATTGGTTCGTCTATCGGACTATAAGGAATCGCAATTCCACTCCGCCCGACTAGTCGGAAGACGTGGATTTATTTTTCCCGTTGCTTCGTCTATCCGGCTATAAGGAATCCAAATTCCACTTAGCCAGAGTAGTCGGTCTACTTGATCTTTTTAATTCCAGTTAGATCGACTAATCGGCCTGCATGGATTCGCATTCCGCTTAAGTGATCGGTCTACCTGGCCTTTTTTCCCTGTCAGATCGGTTAATCGGACTAGAAACACTCAGCACATAGTCAATATAATAAAAACAATTATTAAGTACGTGTTTTTATTATTATTTGTATGTCTCTTCCGTACACGGAACAATGGTGTTCCGGACATTTGGAAGGCGTACGCGGAGCCAGATCGAGCCAACGCGCAGAGGCCCTTTCGACAATTTAATGAAATGTTAGGGGTACACTAAGCGGATGTTGCCCCTGTCCGTATCATGGGACGCGCACCCGCCGTGGTGTAAAGACTATTGAGTTATAATGGAATCTAGAATGTACTAGGCTATTGGGTGGAAAGGATGGACTAGCTACTGGGCTATTGGATAAAAAACCGGACGTCTGCCTAATAAAATGGTATTCAATTTTATTTCCGGCAGACGGTGACTCGCCCTATGCGAGATGGGCCCCCACAAAAAGCGACATCAAAGATGGCTCAAGGGCAACACCGATGCATAGGGCTAAGGGTAGAGAGGTGTCACTGGACTTTAAACATATAGCCAACTCGCCACTTAGGTTTCCACATCTACCCTCGAGAACGCAGCTCTCGCGACCCCACTCTGGACGGCCGGTGAAGGCAAGCCAGAGGCAGGGGACCTGTCCCACCTGTCCGACAGGGCACCCCAGGGGCACTCAGGTACGTGGAGTCGCTACTCTCCAACAGCTCGCCACAAGCTGCCCTGCGTTGACTGATTGCACTGGAGAAAACCAGTGGGCGATGGGGTCGTCACATCCCTACGCCATTATTATTATTATTATTATTGTATGTCTCTTCCGTACACGGAACAATGGTGTTCCGGACATTTGGGAGGCATACGCGGAGCTAGATCGAGCCAACGCGCAGAGGCCCTTTCGACAATTTAATGAAATGTAAGGGGTACACTAAGCGGATGTTGCCCCTGTCCGTATCATGGGACGCGCACAGAGACAGCACCCGCCATGGTGTAAGGACTATTGAGTTATAATGGAATCTAGAATGTACTAGGCTATTGGGTGGAAAGGATGGACTAGCTACTGGGCTATTGGATAAAAAACCGGACGTCTGCCTAATAAAATGGTATTCAATTTTATTTCCGGCAGACGGTGACTCGCCCTATGCGAGATGGGCCCCCACAAAAAGCGACATCAAAGATGGCTCAAGGGCAACACCGGTGCATAGGGCTAAGGGTAGAGAGGTGTCACTGGACTTTAAACATATAGCCAACTCGCCACTTAGGTTTCCACATCTACCCTCGAGAACGCAGCTCTCGCGACCCCACTCTGGACGGCCGGTGAAGGCAAGCCAGAGGCAGGGGACCTGTCCCACCTGTCCGACAGGGCACCCCAGGGGCACTCAGGTACGTGGAGTCGCTACTCTCCAACAGCTCGCCACAAGCTGCCCTGCGTTGACTGATTGCACTGGAGAAAACCAGTGGGCGATGGGGTCGTCACATCCCTACGCCATTTTATTATTATTATTATTATACAGGTTTTTTTTATTTATTATTAAGTGTGGCCAGGCCATAATTCCGTAAATATAATAAGTATCAGCAAAATTTCAACTGGTATCGAAAGTGCGTTACCCAATGAGTAAAATTACATTATCAACTTTTTTTAAATAGGTGTAGTAATATAAAAAATACTAATTTAAAACACTTCCATACATTTAGTATGACAACTTACAGCCTCAAAGAGTGTCGAGTGTCGTAAGAGATAAAACTGTTTCAGATTCGTTATTTGTACGAATACATTGTAGTTAGTAAAAAATAATAAGGGTGCCGTTTATGAACTAATTAATGTAACATTTATTTTTAAATGATTATTTTTTATTTACAACAGTTGGTCGATGCGACGTCCTTCTCGTGCGATACATACACGGGCCCTCTTAACTGTTTCTAAATGAACTTTTGTTAACATTTGCGGGGTAATTAATTGATATGGAGTGAGTGGTTAACATAAGACAATTCATGAATCATTTGATAACGGTGAAATGCCTCGGCCGTATAAACTAGTCTTTGAATGAACGGCTTACCTACTAAACGTATGAAAGGGCTTGAAGTTAATATTTGGGATATTTTTGCTTTTATTAAAAAAACGTTATTTATGTAATTTTACTCATTGGGTAACGCACTTTTGATATCAGTTGGAAGTTTTCTGATATCTGTTATATTTTTACGGAATTATGGCCTGGCCACACTTAACAATTACACCCTGTATATCTAAGTAAACATTAAACAAAAACAACTTTTCTCTTTTTAAATTAAACTTTTCTTAACCGCACAATACAAAAGAATACTTAACTTTTATCCTACGGTAATACAGTTTGCAGGATCATATTTACCATGTCTATTACACTTTTCATTATATTTAAAGACTGTGCACGATAAAAACTGGCCATTTATTTATATCCCAAACTTTTTGTTTTTGCTTTAATACTATGACTGTTTGTTTGTTTTTGGTTGCTATAGTAACCGTTGCAATATTTTCTATTAGCATTGTTGATAATTGTTTCATAATTATCACGATGTCCTCAAAAGAAGAAGCTTTCCGGAATCAAATCGTTTCCGAACACTTACTGAATCCGCATTTGTCGTGTCGCAAGCTCGCAAAAAAGTTAAACGCGGCCAAATCAACAGTCTCTATGGTATTAAAACGATTTGAAGAACGTTTGACGACTGCACGGAAACCTGGCAGCGGGAAAAATAGGGGTCCTGTTAGTACAAGTAAGGATAAGAAGGTCATAGATGCATTTAAGAAAAATCCGAACATGTCGGTTCGTGGGGTCGCAAAAAAAGTAAAGATGTCCGCATCCTACGTCCAAAAAGTAAAAGCTAGAGCTGATTTAAAGGCTTTTAAAGTACAAACAGCACCAAATCGTCGCGAAAAACAAAATAAATCTGCTAAAACTAGAGCTCGCAAACTGTATGAACAAATTTTGACAAAACACAGTTGCATAGTAATGGACGATGAAACATACGTCGTAGCTGATTACAAACAGTTGCCTGGCCAGGAGTTTTATACAACATCGGATAAAACAAGTGTTTCGGACCAATTCAAGAAAAAAGAAGTGTAAATTCGAAAAATTCTTAGTTTGGCAAGCGTTATGTACATGTGGCCGTAAAAGTCAAAGTTTCATCACAACCGGAACTGTGAACCAAAATATATATGTAAAAGAGTGCCTTCAAAAACGACTCTTGGCTTTTATACGGAGTCACACAGAGCCTGTCGCATTTTGGCCAGACCTTGCCTCTTGTCATTATGCTAAATCAGCAACAGAATGGTATAAACGCAATGATGTCATGATAGTGCCAAAATTGATGAACCCACCAAACTGCCCCGAACTCCGGCCAATTGAGACGTATTGGGCTCTCGTGAAGCGTCAGCTAAAAAAGACTGGCAAAGAAGCGAAAGACATCGATGACTTCAAAAAACAGTGGCGTTCAGCAGCAAAATCGATATCTCAGACTACTGTGCAAAACCTGATGATGAAGGTGAAGAGAAAGGTTCGAAAATTCAGCCGAAGCCCGTTGGAAACGTAAAATATCCAATGTAAATAGTTAGGTCACATGTCAAATATTATTATTAAAGTGTAAAATAGAATTTAGCGTACTTTTATTATAGATTTATTAACATGAGAATGTGGCCAGATTTTATCGTGCACAGTCTTTACTATATCATTTATATGTTCATTATTGAAATGTCGTATGTTATCTTCTGCTTCAGAAACTTGGTGGTACTCGCATGCTTGTGTCTCCGGAGATAAATACAATTGATGTCGGCATAACATTACATTTTAATATGTTCGGAACTGGCAGCAGGGCATTCCAGCAACCTCCAACGATACAGTGGTATCTGTCTTCGGGAGTTCTTTTCAATACCAGGTCCATTGCTAACTTAGGTAAATAACCACTAGTTATTTTTGAAAATCAGATGCAGTAACTATGTACTTGTATTTCTGGCAGAAGCAATCGATCTGAAGTTAAAATGATAAGCCATAGATATACTAATATAACTAGATCGAGTACTAGCCCGAAAAAAGCGAGCCTAGTGAGATAGCTACCACGCAGACCTTTGTCTCTTTCTATAGGGTGACCACGTTAATTTTAGAAGTTAGGAAAATTCTATTAAATACAATAGTGTTCTAATGTACTAGATCGGTGTAGAGACCACGCCGGCAGCTCTGTATCTATTTGACATACTACATGCGTTTTTTGCTTCCCAGAAATTTTAACTTCGAATACTTATAAAATTTATTAAAAATCGTCTGTGGTATCAAATTACAAGAAATTAAATGTAAAAGAGGTTATGACGATGATTTTTAAAATTAAAAATAAATAACCAGATGGTGAAAGAATAAAAATAAGCTCTTGCGGTGTTCATATTTAAGAGTGTCGGTGGAGTCAAACACCAATCTTCTTTTCTCTCCGACAGCCTTATAGGTTATTTATATATTATGATACGACAACAGCCTTCTTCATATTTTTTAGATATGTAAATCGGTAATGTCGGACATCAACAAACCAGACGGACCGATGACCGGGTCGCTGGTAGTCGTTGGCCGCAGTATGTTAAAGTGTTCTTCGTGTGTGTGCTCCATGTGGCAGTCTATGGGAGAGGCCTATATTTTGTCGTGTTGATTAAAATACAGCCTATACTTTTATAAAATATAATATAATCGGAAATATTTATGTATTAAATATGGTTTTCTTATTACAACGTACATTAATGTGTAAAACAATAAAATGTTACGTTCAGTTTTCAATGTTCAGATTTCCATTTTACTTGAAAAATATTTTTGTTCTTCAACCACCATTTTGTTATTTACGATTCTTATTTTATAAAATTAACCTCATAACCATTTTTGTGTGTAATTTCCTGTAATTGACACACACGATTTGAGTTTTACATGTTGATTTTTTTTAATTCTTTACCGGGTGAAAATTCACATTTTGCACACTTATATATTCTATATGTTCATTAGGTATATCAAAAAAATACACACAGGAAATTAAACCACTATAACCCCGCTTCTGTGGGAATTACTTTGCCCCAATTGCTATATTCCCTCTACTATAATATACAATGACAATGAAACCACATTTTACAAATTTTAATAAATATGTTTAATGTACTTTATCTCAACACCAACATTAATGTTCTCCTGTTGTGTAATTGTCCTCGTCCATGTACAAGCATGGTTACCCTAGCATCTAGTTGACTTTGGGTTGCCATAGGTCTAATATTATTCTTGGAATAGCATCATTCAGAAAGGGACAGAGGTCTGTGTACTAGCTGTCCTACTCAGCTCGTTTTTTTTCTTCATATTCGGCGAGCGAAAGTAAACCTTAATGTGATGCACATAAAGCACGTTTCACTTATTGGTATTTTTCACAGGGCTTATTCCAGTTATACTAAAATTTCCTTGTGATAAGCATTCATAAGTGGCCAGTACCTACGTTTATAACATTGATAATTTATCTTTGGAGTCAATAATAATACTCTTTACACAACAAACATTATACATGTTCAATTTATAAAATATATTCATATTGAAGTTTTCGAATGACATGGTGTGTGACACCACAGTTTTATTGTTAACTTTTTCAACGCCAAGAACACATAAAAGTGTCGTGCGTTGTCGTGCTCACCACGCCAACAACACCTAAAGGTGTCCGAGCTAAGGTTTTTTTGATCAAGAATAAAGTCTGTTGTGAATGGTTTTCTCGTATTTTTATTGACTCAAATGTTACATTAAATTATGTTGCTTTCCTTATAATACTTGATGTATGACTGTATAGGTTAAATACAAAAATATCAGGATTATTCTCTGGTTACAATTTGCAGCAATAAAGTCAATGTCCCATACGCCAACAGCACATAAAATCGTCGCTAGTGCTGTAGCCAGATTTGTTTTATTAATAAATAAGAAATAAATAAATATTATAGGACATCTTACACCTCATTTTATTTAACCTGAATCTAATTTATAACATTTATCAATTCATCTTCTTTGTACAAAAATTTACTTAAAACGTAATTTTAGACAAATTTCGATTGACTGACACTGATCTGTCGATATGAAAAAGTATTCATATAGCGTAACACTCGCTTCTCTATGATCGCGGGAAATTATAGTTCCATACACGCCAATCACCCCTTTAGGTGTCCGCTTATGACGTCACCGATGCCAAAAGGACTACTAGTGATGGTGTAGTGCATAGATCTAGATCATGTGTGATATTTGTCCAAGACATTTATATTTATTTATTAATGTTTACGAATTATCTTACGAATTTGGCCCTTATTTACAAACCCGCCTTACCTGGATATTGTAAAACAGTTTCTAAGACTTGCATACGTTTCAGGACTTACACAGTATATCTAACTTCAACCATATTATTTACATAGGTAATATATGTATCTACAATGTCGTCTTTATAATCCGTCTAGATGCATATTCCTGACTTACATTCCCAGTGTTGGGACAAACCACGTGTTTATTTATAAGTTATCTTGGGTGGGATTGCAGTTGTTACTTTTACACTTGTTTATTATAATCACTACGTCCAACTTCCTTCGTCAACAGTATAGTCTGTGCAGAATGAAAATGGACCTGGTTTGTATGAGAGCCAATACATTTCAAGTCCATTTTCATTCCACACAGACTCTAGAATTAGATAATGTCAAAACAGACACATAAACTCCTTAGTACTTGTAATTAAACCTTATCAATTCTGATTGTCTATTATTCTGATTATTCAACTACTCATGCCATGTATGATTATTATAATGTAGTCTGTCATAGATATTTTTGCTCTTGATAACTACAAGAAAATGTCTAGTGCTGAGGAATTAATCCGTATTTCGGAAAGCGAAGACTGCGACGACTATGAGTTCCAGGAAAACGAAGAATTTAATTTTGGTGAAGATGTAGAGGCTGTTGAGGTATTTTTTTTTAATCTGTCTAACCAATTTGATGTTATGAGAGTTTGGGTTTGAAATTTGGCAAACACAAACAATTTCATATAAATATACAAGGCCAAGGTGCTCAATAAGTCCGCAACACGCTTTTATATCATTGTCAATACAAAGAGCCGTGTGCTGAACTAAACATCGCTGAGAGTCCCTATCTTTATGAGGCTGATTATATCTGCTCACGTCTTCCTATTACTAATATATGATGTTTTACAGTTACAACATGATAATGAGGAACTGGAACTTCTCAATCAATCTATAAAAGACACTGGCAAAGCTTGTCATTCACGAAGAAGTCGGAATACAAAAAATAATCAAGCTATGTTTAATTGGACATCACAGTCACCGTCATCTCAATCGGAAACGCGACAAGAATTTGATGATTTCGTTACTGGTATATCGTCTGACCTAAAGCTGACCGCAGAAACACCGGAAATAGATTTTTTTGGTCATTTCTTGGATGAACAGTTAGTCCAGCAAATCTGTAATTTAACCAACCGTAACTACAGATATTTTGTGTTAAACGTTGATCTGAGGACACATTCAAGGCTTCAAAAATGGAAGGACGTAAGCGTTGAAGAGATGTATAGTTTAACACTACTAACAATGTTAATGACTAGAAATAAGCATTTAACAATTGAAGAATACTGGTCTCAGGATAGTTTGCTCGTCTCACCGATTTTCGGTAACGTTATGCCGCGAAATCGTTACTGCATGATTTTAGGCATGCTACATTTTTGCGAACCAGGATTACAAAAATCTGCTGATGATAGATTACTCAAAAGCAGACTTTTAATAGATCATGCTCGCAAAAAATATAAAGCGACCTATACACCGGGTAGTAAAATTTGTATTGACGAAAGCATGGTACCAACTTTTAAAGGGCGTCTAGTGATAAAACAATATTTACCGAATAAACGGCATCGATTCGGTATAAAAATGTTTGTCCTATGCGATGTTGAAACAAACATTATAATTGATTTTATCTTGTACACCGGGATACAGACAGAGGTAATTGACTCAGGTTTAGGGGTTAGTAGTGACGTCGTTTGCATAAGTGACTATTACGGTAGTCATCGAAAATTATATATAGATAATTGGTACAGTAGCCCAAATTTGTTCAAATATTTGTTGGATAACAACATTTACGCCTGCGGAACCGTAAGAAAAAACAGACAAGGAATGCCTACTTTTCGATCTAAACTGCGAAAAGGCGAGATCGAAGCACAATTTAGCGAAAGAATGATGGCATTAAAGTGGAAAGATAAGAAGGATGTTTATATGTTGTCTACAATCCACAATGCGTCAATGGGACCGTCTAATAAAATGGATAGAGCTACTAGTTTGCCAGTAATGAAGCCGGAATGTGTCAACGATTACACATAAAATATGGGATCTGTCGACACCGCTGATATGTGTCCAGGAGTGAACACCTACCTCGCAAAATAGCTAGATGGCAAAAAAACTACAACGCAAATTGTCTATAACGCCATAAAACCTACAGTGAAAGTTGTCTACAACGCAAAATGTACACACAGCAGAAAGCCAACGTTGAAGGAAACCCACTACTCTAAAATACCTTCTTAGTATTAAGTCTATATTGTTAAACGACTCTGTCGCAAAATGACTACTTTTTGAAATACTAATATACAGTCAACATAAACAATACATTAGAAGAAATTATTTAATGCAAAAAAGAAAATTCATGACTTGTCTTAAACCTAAAAAATAACATTTTCTTACAATAAAATAACTATTGCTTAAGACGCAATATTTGCTTTTTCAGTCGCGAAACATTTTCCAGGAATTGCAACACGCTAATATTCTCTTGCTGCAAACTTACAATCTCATGCTTATACTTCTTGTCAAATTGAACATGCCGTCGCAGTCTGCGTGTCCTCTCGAAATAAAATTGCTTTAACCGAATATCCTTAAGCTTAGCTTCTTGTCTAAGGATGTATAAAAATAAAATTAAAGTGGCCTTGTGGGGTACACGAGTGTTCATTCGCCTGTGCCAGCTTTCCAACGTGTTATTTGTTCTATGCCTTTCTTCCCCACAACATATCACTGAGAAAGATTTTTGCCATTGTCGCTGAAAATATTTTATAAATTCTTTCGTCGCGTCATCTTTAGGAGCTTGTTCTACTATACAATTCCAACCTGCTTCTGTGTAACCAACTGGCAAGAGAGGTAAATTTGAAGATAATCTGATTGTCTTCTTGTGTGGAACGTCGAGTTCGTCTCCTTTTTTCCATATGGCTCGATTAAAATGATAGTAACAACCAGTTACAGCCGCCTGGGGAAACACTGATTTGAACGCATTCATCAGAGCTCGTTCAAAATCGCACTTAAATTTCTCTATGTTGAAGTTAAGTATGTCTCTAATGATAGTAAACAACCTTTTGTAAGTTAGTTCAGTTTTGTCCGGTAGTAAGGCATAAATTATTGGTATTACGTTGGTATACTCTTCACAGCTGTTTAAATCCACGTGTATAGAAAAGAATTGCTTGAATGGCTTAGGGCACCTTTTAAAGGTGCCATCACCAAAGAAACATCTGTTTACAGCGGACATCTTAGTTTTTCGTGCAATTTTCGAACAAAACACCAGAATTTTGTCATCTTCACCACTATCAGCTACCATAAAATCAGTTGCTAGTAATTTCGGTATCTTTACGTCTTTAATATAATTGGATTCCGTACGTCGTAAACCTAAGGAAGCTTTGTTGCTCTGTATAAGCTGTCCTTTTTTTCGGAATAAGATGGCATCAATAAAGTATACGGTAGTTTACTTTGATGCTTAAGCACATGTTGCTCAAAAATTATTTTCACAGGTTCCATATTCGTACATACCTCTTGCCGACAGGCATCCATCATGAAAGCTCTTTCATTTTCTTCGCGATGTGATGCACAACTGTGGCGACTTTGTCTGATAATCTCGTCCCTATTTTCATTTAGTGAAATTGAAGCCGAACATTCTTCTCTGTTTACACATCTGCATAAACTGGTACCGCTCGGATTTTTTTTACCAAAATTATATCGATGACCTTTGTGAAGAAGAGCTGGTTTCCCTTTTTGATTTGTAATAAAACTTAAATTTTTATCCGCCATTTTCTATCATAATCACTGCAAACTGAGAAGAGACGTGTCTTATGACATTATGAATGTAGTTTGTTTCGGGTTTGAATTATGAATCTGATTTCTATATCATTAACACTTCATAATAAGTGGCCAGTACTTGTATTGAGTAAATTAAGCATGAAGGATTACTTTAAAGTATTATTAGGAGTGTCAGAATCAATGTGAAAAGTTATTTAGTTAAGTATTTCGATATTACGTTTAATAAAACGTAACGTTTAAGTTAATAAACTTAAACCATTATCATAATAACTTACTCATCACGATCATTACTGGCAGCTAAACGACGCCCGCTTCTGGATATAGGACTCCACCAGAAATTACGTTACAAAATAATTAAAAATATAATAAAAGCATAAAATAGATTATTATTTATGATAAAATATTTTTTCTGACCATATATTTCAAAAAGTAGTCATTTTGCGACAGAGTCATTTAACAATATAGACATAATACTAAGGAGGTATTTTAAAGTAGTGGGTTTCCTTCAACGTTGGCTTTCTGCTGTGTGTACATTTTGCGTTGTAGACAACTTTCACTGTAGGTTTTATGGCGTTATAGACAATTTGCGTTGTAGTTTTTTTGCCATCTAGCTATTTTGCGAGGTAGGTGTTCACTCCTGGACCCGCTGATATGATGATAAGTACGTTGGAATGCATAAGAAAAACAGTAAAATGGTACAAAAAATTATCATTTCACATTTTTGATATGCATTTGCTTAATGCGTTTTTCGTTTACCGTGTTCTGAAAAACAAGAAAAAAGTAACTTTTGCAAAATTTCAATTGCAAGTAATTAGACAATTGATTATAAAATAAAAATCAGTGGACACTTTGGGAAATGGTGATGTCGCAGTCAGAAATACCAGAGATATACCTAAGCATATCCTACCAGGAAACGCTGCGAAACATATGCCGGAATATATATCTAACGGTAAAAGGCTTCAGTGCAAGATGTGCAGTTCACGTTCCGAGAAGAGGATCAGAAAAACAACACGATATATGTGTCATATTTGTGACATTGCGTTGTGTGTTGTGCCGTGCTTCCGACTGTTCCATGAACATCATTAGCTAAATTATAATCGTAGAAGTATATACGTATACTTTTTTTAGGAATCGGAATTAGGAAACAATCTTTTTATTGAAAAACACTATTATTAAATAAATAGTAGCAAGTAACAATAAAATGACCGTAGGATAAAACAATGAAGTGTTGTCACTTATTTTATAATAGAGTTTTTCAATAAGAAAGACGGTTAGAGATTGTTTACCCTATTTCTATTGCTAAATTATTTTTTTTATAGTGTAAGTGATGCTAAGCAGTATATTTTTAACAAGCATTAATCTTGTATACAGCGAAAATATCTCTTTTTCAACTAAAAATGTTTAACCTTTTGAACGCCAAGCACCACTAAAATGATCGCGTTATGTCGTGCCTGCCACGACACCGACCACTAAAGTGGTTACGGCGGACGCTGTCAAAGCAATAGTCCTGCTGACAGATAAGGTTTATATTTGTCCTTCACAAGTCATACCATGGCGTACACGTCATATTTTGACGCGAGAGGGAAAGCGTTCAAAAGGTTAATAGTGGCGATTTTGTCTTTCGTTTGATGGTTGACCGTTGTGCTTATAGTGACTGGCAATCTATATTTATGTTCTGTTCATTGTAGAATAAAGTTTTTGTTTGTAAAAAAAAGCCACATTAAGCCGATAAGTCAAATTGTATTAATAGTAATTGAGTAAACATTATGCATTTTAATATGTTTAATGCTAAAGAGTTTCATCGCTTCAATATGGAGCTAATGTGTAAAATAGATATTAACATATTACGGCATGGAAATGGTAAGGCGATATGATTTTTTGGTTAGAAAAAGCAATAGCATTTTTTTATGAAATGACAAAATGGTCTGAACAATCGGTAAGTATATTTTTAATTTATTGCAGATAAACAAATATGCCTATGCCAATGTAACATAAATTTTAAAGAAAGGTGTATAAGATTTCTGTTTAAACAAATACACTACGAAAAATTTTATAGTTGCTTCGACGAAGTGATTAGTGTTTTCCGTAAACATCAAAAAGAAGACTTTTTTCAATATAAAAAAAGAAAGATTCTGTATATGTGATATTAATCGGCAATCAAACATTAGAAAAATGCTCCTATGAATACCACCAGAAAATATTGAAATATTTTGGGTTGCCGCAGTTAATGTCATAGAAAAATATATGTAATAACGCAAAACAGCTTGGCGTGTGACTGATCACTTCATTCAAATGTGAAAGCGTTGAAAAGGTTAAGTATAAATTTTGTTGATTTATACTGATTTGCATGAACACATTTATCAATTCTGATTAATATTGTTTAATCGATTTTTGTAATGTTTAACCAAGACGACTTAGTATACATCAAGCGGAAAGGAGGAACCCCCTGTTCCACCTATCTCTACCAGGTTGTCCCCACTGGTAGGGATGCATGGATTTTTTTTCCGTCTTTACCTACTGGTAGGGATAGGTGGAACCTATTTAGACGCTCTTATTGTTAGTGGGGATAGGTGGAAATATTATGCCTTTGTATCTCTACTGGTGGGGATAATTGGATAAAACATTTCCACTCGTCTCTACTTCACATGAAGTGCATTTGCTTGAGTGCCTAGATATGACACGAAAACTCTTTTAATGGCGTATGATAAAGTTGATTACTGGCTGCCGATTTTAATGTCATTGCTGTGCTAATGACAAGTCATACGTATAATCATGCGAGTCATATAATAATAATTATAATAATGTCGGAAGAAATTGTTATTATAAAAAGAGGTCGTGGCAACACTTTACGATGGATACCAATACAATTGCAAAAAGAAATATGCAAATGGCAACGAATATTGGAAGTGTGCATATACTAGAAAAACTAAGTGTGTCGGATCTCTCACATTACGAGTAAATGTAAGCATCTTCATCTTCAGCGTTGGGAGGTTTTAGTTTTGAACGTCTTTTGCATATGCCCTGAATTCAGTTAATTTATTTTCTTTCATAAACTTAATAGATGTTATATACAAAGGAAAAAATGACCAGACCCTTGTGGCCTAGTGGTTGTGGCATCTGCCGCGTATGCAGGTGGTCGCTGTTTCAATTCCAGCCTTGGGCACGAGGGGTCCTGGTCATTTTTTCCTTTGTATATGACATCTATTAACTTTATAAATTAAATAGTAGTGTGTCTACTTGAAAAACAACAAATCAAATTATTTATTGGAAAATTAATTTGATGTTATCTCTCGTTATTTTCTTTGAACTAAGGAACAAATCATTTGATTTGTTTTATTAAATATGTTTTGATTTGTTACTTTTTTAACTTTTAAGTAGTTACACTATTATAAACTGAAATAGATAGCATATAAATGATATACGATGAATAAATACCATGCGGGCGGATGGTCTAGTAGTTATGACGTTAGCCGCGTAAGCTCAAGACCCAGATTCGATCCCCAGGTCGGCCACCAGCGAGCTCGCTCCTTTTTCTTTCATGTATGGTATTTATTACAGTTTATTTTCTTTGGTTTTGCGTTACAGGATAACCGTACTGTTGAAAAAGAATTGCTCATTTAGAGTCTTGTGTGCGTGATGTAGCGAAAATGAAGTGGCTATCAGACTTAATAATTGTAAACGACAAGTTGTTGCCAATCTAACGGTACCGATACCTAAAATTTTTGAAGAGACCGTAAGTGGAATTGAAAACGATGGTTTGGACTTGCTAACAGCAACACCGAAATTTGGAAATGTAAAGTCTGCATTGTACAAGTCCAGAAATAAAAAAGGAGGAACAAGTAAAATGTTTTACAAAAGAGGTGAACGGGTAGAGGTACCACCTATACACCAAACATTCTTGTTTGCTGATTATGATCCGGCAAATAAAAAGAACCGTATACTAATATTTTGTAACGAGTGGGCAAAGGATTTATTGTTAAAAGGTCATGATTTCTTCATTGATGGTACATTCAAAGTTTGTCCCAAGCCTTTCGTGCAATTAGTAACGATGCACTGTGACGTTGGTAGTACTATGGACCACACAAATATTGTTCCTGTGCTTTACGCATTGCTCCCAAATAAGAAGACTAAAACATACATTACAATGTTTCGACTAATCCAGTCACAAATCAGGCAGTGGTCCAAAAGTAAAAGTGAGTCCGGAATAGTATGGAATCCATCGAATATTATGGCCGATTTTGAGATAGGTCTTATAAAAGCTATGACTGTTATGTTTCCGAAGACTAATAAAGGAGGGTGCTACTATCACTTTCACAAGGCAATATGGAAAAAGGGAAGACAATTGAATTTGACGAAAACTAGAGATCAAAGACGAATACTCCAATTATCCGCGACATTGCCTCTGCTGCCTACTGATAGAATACAAGAAGGGTGGTCATATATATTGACTCAAACCTTAGATGAATTCAAAATTCATAAATATTTGGAATATTTTGAGAAATTTTGGTTTAAAAATGAAAAATTTAAGGAACAGTGGTGCGTATTCGGAAGAAAACACCGAACAAATAATTATGCAGAGGCTTGGCATTTCTCTATCAATCGTAAAACCAATAGAGTCATGAGTTTACATGGATTATTGACCCTGCTACATAAAAATTCGATGACACAACGAAATCTTTACAACACGATCGCAAATAAATGTAAACCGCAAAAAAAGAGAGAGCAAAAATATATCACGCGTGATTACGTAATACAAAATGCTCAAATTGAATTAGTCACAGGCGATATCACAGTCGGTAATTTTTTTGAAATGCTGAGGTGAAACCTCCTTGAACTATATTCAAACTCAGATAGAATTGCGTACTTATTAGGAAAAATACAACTGTCACTGTCTTATTGTGCTCAAGTCAGCTATTCTATATGTGGAAGAAACCCATAAAAAATATTTCAAATGGAGGAATTTCCCAATCACCATTTTACACGAGCACCTGTAAAGCCAGCTGAATGTCTTTACAGTGGATGCAGCAACGTACCGCTGTTGCCCATACCAGCGTTTTTAAAGGTGAACTTGCTGTGTAGATATTATTACTACATACCTTCTTGTAATCGGGTGTGTCAAGAACACCTTCACGGACATTGGGATGAAATGGTGCATGCTCCAGAAAACGTTAACAATTTTAATATTGAGTTTATTGAAGACATTATTGATTTGTTTAGGCAGGTGCTTTACTTATTTAGTTTTTCTGTTTCGTCTATATTAGAACCGCTATAGATAAAAATATAACAATTTCACCTATCTTAAGTCATCTTATTTCAGCCCTTAGTGTAGGCTGGTTTCAAGTATCAAAATGATATCCTAGACATTTTAATACTTTAGACCAGCTGCCAATAAAGGCATTTCAGTATGTTCACGCCTTATACAAATATACATGTGAGAAAAAATGTGCCCCAAAATCTCAAACTCCAGTCCGCCTCATTTTCGTATTGACTTTATTATTTTTATTGACGTTAAGTTCTGGGACCAGAAATCTTACATTTTAGGACACATTTCTCATGTTGAAAGTACAAATGACTGAGTAAAATCTTTATATGACAATGTTCTGTAGACACAAGTAAATTAAATATACAAATTAATTAAAATACGTTGGCTCGCCGGTAAAATCCTTACCGGCGAGCCAGCGTATTTTTCATCATTTGATGTGTACAAAAGAAAATAGGTACCTAGTAGAGATTGATGGAATAAAATGTCCACTTAGCCCTCCTGGTAGCGAATAATGGAAAATAACTCTATCCATCCCTACCAGGGGGGATAGCTTGGTAGAGATACATGCACTTTTTTTCCACCTATCGCTACCGGTAGGGATAGATGGAAAAAAAATCCATGCATCCCTACCAGTGGAGACAACCTGGTAGGGATAGGTGGAACAGGGGGGAGGAACGGTGTTACTTTATAATGGACATCAATACCATCGTAACAAGGAGTACAGGAGTGGGGCCATTATATGGGCTAGTTGTAAAAAAAAACCGAGAAATGTCGAGGAACAATAACTGTACATGCAAGTTAACTACAGTAAAGTTCTTTATCTACCCAAATATCAATAACCCTTCATGATTCGTCCAAAAACCGCACATTACGACCACTACAAAAGTAGACTAACAAAACAGTCTCCTTTCATAAAACCACACATGTATTAATGCACTTCATTCTGTACAGTTCCGTTAAGAGTGGTTTATTTATGAACAGGAAAAAACCTCTAAAAGTAAAGAAACTGTCTTATAAAAGCCCAACGGAAGTACAAGTGCCACCAAGGTTTCAAGATATTGTGTTAGAGGACTATGTCAATGAAGATACTCGCATTATAGCCTTTTGTTCGCAAGAGGCACGACAGCTCATTCCAAACTTAAAGATTTTCTTCGGAGATGGCACTTTCCATAGCTGTCCACCACCATTTCAGCACTTGTAGGGCTTTCTATGACATATTATGTCATAGAAAGCTTCTGTACTACTAAAGCTGTCAAACTCCGCCGCGGCTCAGTCGATCCTTCGTGGCACACTAGCCGTGGGGTCATTTTTGAGCTCGAGTCAGGTTTCTATAGTATTACTAGTTCGTTAGTTAAAACTAAAATAAAAAGAAAAGCCCTTCTAAAAGTCCCACCTGCGGCATAGATCCCATAACGCTGGCGGCGTTACCTCTCTGCACAGCGAGGGAAATGCGCTGGGAGAGGTACGCGCCAGCTTTACGGTCTCCAGATACGTTAACCTCCCGTTTCAATGGGGCTCCTATAAGATAAAGAGTAAGGATTTACAGAATCATGTCATAGCATAATTAGTAAGTAGACGAACATTTTTCTTCCAATTTTCATTGATTTTTCAACATACATGACACTGGTAGGTTACCTGTGATACTATGTTCTAAAGGGTTTAGCAGGCTAAGCTAACATGATGTGCCCCCGACAACGGATTTGGTCATCCTTGCAGGTGGTGTATTGGCAAGACCTAAGAAAACTCTATGCTTGATATGAGCCCCCGATCTTCTTTTGTTTTAGAGATATACGGGATAATGTAAAATAATTAGCGTATCATTGAAAGTGTCATATTTTGTAAACTGTTCAAGTTAGATTAACTGAACAAAATTATATTGAACAGCAATAAAATTTACTATAAAACGTATATTTTTAACTTGCATCATGCCCTTATACTTCATAGTAAAAAAATGCAAAAAAGAATTTAATTTGTTTTTTTTTTACTTTTCGCGAGGTACACCTACAAAAAAAATATGCATGAGTAGCCACTAATTCCCACTACATACACATATAAAAATATTTGCACAAATCTTCGTGCTTCATGTCAAAAAAACGATTCTCCAATAACTAGTCACCGACATTATATGTATAAGTATTAAAGTACCAGTGCAGTTTGTGTTATAAGATATGTTAGTGTGTAGGTATACAAACTCTTCTAATAAACCTATTTAGAATGCATCGACGATGACGTGTCAGCTTTGATAACATTTGACACATAATATTATCTGCATTTGTTTTTGTATTTTGTGGTGGAAAATGGAAAACATTAAGTGCAAGTCTTGTAAAAAAACATTAAAAAATATCGATGGGAAAAAAAATGCATAAAAACAGAGCAAGAGGCTGATTTATATAGTAAATGTTGTAATCAGTTAATTTGCATAAATGATTTATTGTGTGGTAAGTGTCGGCTTTTAGTGTATAAACATAAAACAGTAGCATCAACTTCTGCGAGTACAAGCACGACAGTTGGCGGTGCTGGGTCTTCGTCTGCTACCTCCGAAGCATCAGATTATAATGTATCTCATGATGATGATTCTGTAGGTGATTCAGAGGACCGATTTGATATTAGAATACCTCGAGTTGTCTCCACGCATAAATACTGCTTCATATGCAATTCAAGAGAAAATCTCACAAAGGCTTCGCTAGAAATGCGTGGCAGTGCTTATAAACAAAACCAAATATACGTTCCTGAAGGAAACAGATGCTGCCAGGAACACCTATGCGGTAATTCTTTTTCTACAGAGGCTTTATCCAGATTTCGTATTGTATCGTTGACAAGCCAAGTCACTAGCACTGAACTTGTTTCTTTTATGAATTCTCTTACTGATAAAATGAACACATCGATATTTGATAACATGAACAGAAACAATATGTCTGAGCACCAGTTAAAGATTTTTACCGGACTCACGTGGGAAAATATTGATGAGTTAGAGCAACTCCTTCCGAGTCTAAGACATTCATCGTTGAGAACGGCGACACAGGCTATAATTACTTTCCTTTTCAAGCTCAGGACTGGTCTTTCCAACTGTTTGATAGCCGGCATTTTTGGTCTTAAACATGCACAAGAAATATGCAATATGTATGAAAGTGTTTTGAAAGCTTTTAATAAGAACATTATACAAACTAATAAAGTTGGTTATGCTTCAACTTTACGGCATGAACTTCTCTTAAATACTACTTTTATTGCCCGTAAATTGCTAAATCTGAAAGACGATCAACTGGCCCTTGTATTAGATGGTACTTACATAGCTCATCAGAAGAGTCAGAATAATCTTTATCAAAGAAAATCTTATTCGGGCCAGAAAAAAAAGCCATTATGCAAGCCATTTACTATATGTACCACAAATGGTTTAGTTGTAGATTTTGCTGGCCCATTTTACGGTGCACAAAATGACGCTAGCATAATGAAGCTGGTATTACAAGATTTGTCTCTTCAATCTTTGTTAAGGCCAAACGACGTGTTTATTGTAGACCGTGGGTTTCGTGACGTTGCTTCATATTTAACCCAACAAGGATACATTGTTCTTATGCCTGCTTTAAAGGGTAAAAGATCGCAACTACCTACTGATGAAGCTAATCAATCCAGGATCGTGACCAAAATTAGATGGGTAGTTGAGGCAGTGCATGGGATGGTATCACAAAAGTACCGATTGTTACATCATACTGTCGATAATAAACTGCTTCCTAAAGTAAAAATCTTGTGCAAAGTCGCTGCTTTTTTACACAACAAATTTGAAGGATGAAGTTGATAAACACCACTGGAATCGTCGCAAAACCACCTTAAAACAAGTCGTCGGTCGGGAACTTGATGATTTTCCAAAACTAACTGAGCGACAACTTACCATATTTTTGACTGGATCTTACCAACTTTCTTTGGCTGTATCGTACTTGGCTGAAATTCTTAATGAGCAGAATGATCTCAATGCGTCATACATCAAAGCATCACCAAATATCGTAAAGTTTCAAGTACAATCGCGTCACAAAAACAGCAAAACATACAGAGTGTATATTGATTATGAGCCAAACAGTACTGATATAAGTGGTATAAGACGGTATTGCTGTGACTGTCCAAATGGAATTAGAACGGTCGGGTCTTGTTCGCATGTAGCAAGCATTATTTACTACTTATCACATGCAAGATATCTATCCAGAATAATATTTCCAGCTGCAGCCCTGACAAACATTTTTTCCGAAAATAGTGATGAAATAGTAATTGATATGAACACCAATAACGATGATGATTAAAGGTAACCAACTTTTTTCTGATTTACTTTTATTCGTCAATAAGTTTTTATTACACTTATAATATTTAAATAGCTGGCTGAAATAAAAAACTCTTTTAATTTAATGGCGTTTTATGTCACTTTCAATTGTTTTTTCTCTCTCTCTCTCTGGTAAAACTAAATATCAAGATTAATAAAACTATGGAAAGTGCGAAAAAAGTAGCAATTTTTAATTTATTTCGTCGAAAAAATGCTAAATCTCTTTGTGCTATAGCATTAAAATTAATTTCAGACATGGTCAAGTATACGTATGTAAAACATATGGATTTTGAAGAACAACGTGAACCGCTGTACGAAAGGGTATGTTATTATTTTATTTTTATAACAATGCATTCGTTTGCAAGTTATAATTAATTAAGGCTAAAGTAAGTTCTTTTACTTTTTTAGGTAAATAATTACAAACGGGAACTGTTGACTTTAAAGCTACCTAGACATATACAAGCGGATCTTTTCTTCGAAACCTTGGAAGATGTCGAAGTGTATTTACCAGATGAATGCATGTTTTTACATGGTGTATGCAAAACCTGTAAAAGATCCTTTGCCTTTGTAAATAGTCAATTCCAGCTTTTAGCTGATTTATACTGCCGCTTATGCACTGGTCCACTGTTTGAAATAATAAATAATTAGAAAAGAGTACTGTTCTAGGTCCTTATTTTTTAACGATAGTCCCATTTATGACAAAAGTTACCCTATGATCGTCGTTGCATTCTAAATAGGTTTATTAGAAGAGTTTGTATACCTACATACTAACATATCTTATAACACAAACTGCACTGGTACTTTAATAATTATACATATAATGTCGGTGACTAGTTATTGGAGAATCGTTTTTTTGACATGAAGCACGAAGATTTGTGCAAATATTTTTATATGTGTATGTAGTGGAAATTAGTGGCTACTCATGCATATTTTTTTTGTAGGTGTACCTCGTGAAAAGTAAAAAAAAAACAGATTAAATTCTTTTTTGCACTTTTTTACTATGAAGTATAAGGGCATGATGCAAGTTAAAAATATATGTTTTATAGTAAATTTTATTGCTGTTCAATATAATTTTGTTCAGTTAATCTAACTTGAACAGTTTACAAAATATGATACTTTCAATGATACGCTAATTATTTTACATTATCCCGTATATCTCTAAAACAAAAGAAGATCGGGGGCTCATATCAAGCATAGAGTTTTCTTAGGTCTTGCCAATACACCACCTGCAAGGATGACCAAATCCGTTGTCGGGGGCACATCATGTTAGCTTAGCCTGCTAGACCCTTTAATCTTTCGACATTGATTTATCTTTATGTATGACGTCATATATAATTATGATGATGAAATAAGTAGGTACTCGACAATAAAATAATTATCTGAACATGGAAAATCGTATTAAACATAGTTTTTTTTTATGACATAGGCGGCAAACGAGCAGACGGATTGCCTGGTGGTAAGCAATTACCGTCGCCCATGGGCACCCGTAACAACAGAGGAGTCACAAGCGCGTTGCCGGCCTTTAAGGGGGGTTGGAGCTCTGGGAACCTTACTCACCATCAGGAACACAACACTGCATACCTGAAAGGTAGCAGTGCTATTATGGCTGTGGTCTTCTGTAAGGAGGAGGTACTTCCCCAGTTGGGCTGCCCCAGATTCAAGCGTGATGGTCATCGCTGCGCCCTACCTCTCATAAAATATATTATTACAACGCGGAAAAATGGTGAAAAAATAACTGACATATCCGATGAATTACGAATTTCGGCAAGTTCGTTTTCGAAAATGGCTAATAATTATGCTTTGTTACTAATAATATTATTACCTATTTATATCACTTACTCTTTTAAATAAACTATCCTACAGTTAGGTATAATAAATACAAAACATCACATATTTGTCTTATTGAAACATTTGTACCTACTATATTATTCAAATATTTTAATTGCAGACACCAACCATATACTTGTGGTGTCTAAGATGGGCCAGTGAAGGAAACGTTAAATGCCACGTGACCACGCATCAAAAAAAAAAAGAAAATACCGCAGTAGCAGACATTAAATTAATTGCAAATGTTTTGGTTGAACGGTTTGTAAGTGTTCCGACGTATGCTGCTGAGTTACATGTTAGTGGGAACACCATCCGAAGACGCCTGAAAGGAGCTGGGTCCAGACCTGGGGCTGGGGCTCCGTCACAGGATTACCACACGAAAATCTCTATTTACCGATAGACATAAGCGATTGAGGCTAAATTTCGCAAACACGTATCGGCATTATGAATTTGAAAAAGCTGTTTTCGTTGACGACAAAACTTTTACAACCAATCAAGATGGACGTGACATTGTATCGACCACGGTGACTGAATATAATTATATAGACACAGCTCTCCATACAAAATGCCTTCCAAAAATGACCCCAGGCGCGCTGACACTGACAGCTATCCCCTCTTCATAAATATGTCAGAGCAGCTTAGAATTTATCCAATAGACAATTTCGAGCTATTAAAAAAAGTTGTGATTGGTTCATAAAAGTTTAAAGTGTCAAACCTCATAGTAGAGGAGATATAGCGTTTGGGGTCAAAATAATTGCCACAGAACCGGAGTTTGGTGTTTTTAGTTCTTTGTGTGTATCTTTTTGACATACTAAAAATATATGTGTGCAAAATGCGATTTTCCACACGGCAAAGATATGAAAAATTTAAAATTCCCCATATAAAACCCAAATTTTGTATGGTCTCAAATTACAGGAAATTACACACAAAAAAAGGTTATGAGGTTAATTTTATAAAATAAACGTAAATTAAAAAGTGGTGACTAAAAAAAAAAGATTTTTCAAGCAAAAAAAAAATATTTTTGTTAAAATTGATAATGAAACTTAACCTATATAGACTATATACACATCAATAGACGTTACTAAAAGAAAAGCATGTTTAATACATGAATATGTCTTATTATACTTAAATAATAAGTACAAAATTTGACTTTTAATTAACACGACAAAATATAGAGCTCCTCCATAGAATGCCACATGGAGCAATCTTCAACATACTGCGGCCACTGACTACCTGCGTTAGTTTAGCGTTTGTGGATGTCCGATATTGCGCTTTCCTAGATGTACCTAGTCGCCACTATACTAGGACTTTTCTGTGCTAACGGCCATCGACCACCACTGCCACTTCAACAGTGCAATTCTACGAGCCATGGCGGTTTTTCTGTCTTTTTTTACGGAACATCATTGAGCTACATCTACGTGGCGATAGTCCGAGCCATAGATCTTTCCAGTGCACGCTACCTGCACGGTCAGTCTTCCTTAATGCTCCACAGCCGAGTTTGATATTGCTTTTTCGAAGTTTAATTTGCCTAACTGGACTATACGTCCCAGATACAAATATTCGTCAACAACTTCGACAGCAACGTTCCCAACCGATATCGTATACATGGCGACAAGGACATCTTTGATGCTTCTATTATGTTAACTTTCAGCCCTACCTGTTCTGAAACTCTACTAAGGTCCTGAAGTGCTCAGACATGACAATGACATAGTCTAGGAACCGAAGGTGAGTGAGGTGTTCCCTGTTAACATTGATCCAGTACCTTAAAGGCATCTTCCAGTGCAGCAAACAGGTTCGGAGAATAACATCTTCCTGTATTACACCTCGGTGCGGCTGGATTGGCTCAGAGCTCTTGGTCCTGAATATCGGTGATCACTGAAGAAATAGATACAGCCCATGTCTCGATCGAACCACGATGTAATCAGCCACTATGCTTGGCGTTTGTGGACTATGAGAAAGCCTTTGAAGGGGGGTTTGAAAAAAACAACTACTCAATATGTCAATTGAGCCCTACACTAGAATTTTTAATTAAAATATTAATAGTAAATATGATCGATACTCCCGTAAACCGTATACAAATGAGTAATGTTGTAGTGGCGGATATTATATGTGTCGACATATGGCATATAATGTTTTAAATGTTCTCTATTGCTCTGTGATTTAAGATTATTAGATTTACAAATAACATTAAACAATTGGAAAAGATACATGGAAGATCTCTCTAAGTCCTGTCGAGTTGGATGAAGATGATACGGAAGATGAACAGCTAATAGACTAGAGATGATAGAATAGGTAGTAAGATAGGTATACATAGTTAGTAAAATAGGTAATAGATTGGAAAATAATACTTGAAGAAGAGGTTTTCAAAGCCATGTCAAATATTTCAAATGGTAAAGCTGCAGAAGATGGCGGAATTCCTATTCTAAAACAGCATATAAGTTTAAATATGAAGAACACGTTAATTGTGAATTTTAATTTAATTAACAAGATTAGCAGACGACATTGCGCCATTTGCAGAGAATAGTAAAAACTAACAAGTTATAGCAGACACTTTAAAAATGATGAAATCTTTGATAGATTCAGCCTTAAAATTAACAATAATACAATAATTTTGTTATTACCAAAAACCTCATAACAAATGCTGGACAGAAATCATGACTAATGGAGACGTCTTGAAAATTTGTTTATTACAGATAAAAGGTGAGACATAGATAGGGCATCTGATGAGGTATAAGACCTTTTATTTTAAAATTTTGGAGACCAAGATCGAGAGGATGACAGACCGAGGAAGGCCAAGATATGCATATCTCAGACACGTAAAGAAGAAGGCTGTTGTTATAAGGCTGGCAGAGGGAAAAGTAGCCACCAACATTCTTAAATATTGATGATGATATAAACTAAAAGTAAAATAAATAACACTGCACAAGCTTATTTTTTATCTTCTACCATCTGTTTATTTAATTTTAATTTTAGAAATTAACGTCATAACCTTTTTTTACCATGAATTTTCCTGTAATTCAATGCCACACACGATTTTTAATAAATTTTATGAATTTTCGAAGATACAATTTTTGTGGGGCAAAAGAACGGATCTTTCGCACATATATTCCTGATGTGGCAATGGGAAGGCCACGTAACTCGGAGAGTCGATGGCCGTTAAGACAAAAAAAGTCCTCGTGACGACTACGTCTAGGAAAGCGCAATATCGGACATCCACAAACGCTAAACTAACGCTGGTAGCAGTACATTATGTTGAAGATTGCTCCATGTGGCAGTCTATGGGTGAGGTCTATATTTTCTCGTGCTAATTAAAATACAGCTTATATGTTTTGTATAATATAAGTATAATTAGAAATATTCATGTTTTAAACATGCTATTATTTTTATAACGTATATTGATGTGTATATCTATATATATAAATCTCAAAGTCCTGACTGACTGACTGACTGACTGGCTGACTGACTCACTTAAATCAACGCACAGCCCAAACCGCTGGGTCTAAAGTTTCCAAACTCGGCACACAGGTTCCTTATAAGGTCTAGGGGTGCACTAAGAAAGGATTTTTAAAAATTCACCCTTTAAGGGGGTGAAATGGGGGTCCAAAGTTTGTATGGGGATTTATGATTAGTTACACCAATTAATTTGAAACTTCACAATAGTATTCCTAACGACAAATGAGTAAACACGTGTTTCAGCATTTTTGAGAATTCAACCCCTAATAGGAGAAAATGGGGTTTAAAAAGTCTGAAAAACGACATGTGTATGTTTCCTATGGTTAATCGGGTCGCTGTTGACAAAAACAACAACGGTTTTAAAATATGTTCACTAAAAAAGTATTTTTCAAAAAGAGGGTAAGTATATAAAAAAAGAATTACATTTCACACTCTTCACAGTAGTACTTAATAAGGAACAAGATGAGTAATTTCAGCGTCATTTGATATGAAATGAGATGAGCGTTTTTTAATCGCTTATGGGGTTGGAATGTAGGTACAGTCATACGCATATTATATTACTGGTTGTGCTAGAGGTGAATCCATGTATATACCACGCATACCTCTTATACCATCAGATTACCCATTTGAATTTAAAAGGTTGCAGTTCCCGCTTAAAGTCTGTTTCGCAATGACGATTAATAAATCTCAGGGTCAATCGTTGAAAATGGCAGGGATTGATCTAAGAGGGGACTGCTTCTCACACGGCCAGTTTTATGTGGCTTGTTCGAGAGTTAGTTCCCCGAGCAGATTGGTCATACTAGCACCTCAAGGGACAACCAAAAATGTAGTGTATAAGGAGGTACTATAGGTACAGAAGGATCAAGCCCACATAGCGGATGAATGTATTGTTATGTTGTGTGTGTGTGTGTGTATGTTATTTTAACTTGATATGCCTTTTCAAAGTAATTTTGGGATTTTGAAAAATCCTTTCAGTAGTGTGTGTGTGTGTAGCCCATTTATAGATAAAGGCTATATATCATAAGCGAAGACCAAAAGTAACTATTCTACGCGGACGAAGTCGCGGGCAGAAGCTAGTAGTCTATAAAGGTAAAGTTTAATTTTCAATTTAAAGAAAAAAAATTTTTTGCTTGAAAATTTTTTTTTTATTCACCACTTTGTTATTTACTTTTATATTATAAAATTAACTTCCTTATAGTTTTTAGTCTGTAATTTCCTGTAATTTGAGACCACACAAAATATGAGTTTTATATGGAGAATTCTCAGTTTCTCAAATCTTTGCGGCTTTCTTTATGGCGTTGTCAAACTTACAAGAATGATACTAACCGAGATGGTACAAATTTATATGAATATTATTCTACACACGATTTTGTTATTAAGATTACTCTTGTGCATACTTTATAAGAAGGTATATCGTTAATTTAATAATGTAATAAGTAATTTATTTTCTAATCTAGGTGGGTTACAAATTAAAATCAATATCGAATAGCAAACTGTCACCATAAGAGCAAGCTAGAACAGGATGTTACTTTGATATATCGCACGCATTGTTTTGTTTTAATAATGAGGCAACAGATTTACTAAATTGACGCAGAGTACTGAATTTTGGGACGTCAAGGAACTTTGCCAAAAACGGATGACTACTGAGTTGTTAATCTATACTCCGTCCACGATAACGAGCTAGTATAGACGCCTCTCTTTTGCACTTTTGTATGCAGATGAAAAGGACAAAAATGGGCAGTGTGCGTGAACAATGGCACCTCGCTGTCCGGCTCGGCTTACATGCCGTCGCTTCGATTATTTTATTTTTATAAACTTATGGTTATAATATTTATTTTGTAGTCTTGTTTAGTTAGGTTTTAGTAACCAACTGCATATTTATGATCAATACTGAAATGACAGATTGGTGGACTAAATACATATTACTTAAACGGGTAACATTACAAAGGAGAGCAAGAGACGCGTCCGCATCGTACAAGAGACAGAGTTGACTGACATGTAAACTCGCCCGTTACACATTCATCGCCATTATCGCTAGCCAATCACGTGCGTTCTGAGTTTTCTGGTACTAGCTCGTTATCGTGGACGGAGTATAGTAACGAAATTTCAATACTCATTAAGAAGCTGACACGGTTTCAGAATTAGAAAAGAAAATGGTAACTTTTCGCAAAGAGAATAAATGCAATCACAGATAATACGTATTGACATTTCAATACTATTACTGAAATACAACTTTCGACCATCAAGCATCGCGAATGTCTATTTAAATGAAATAGGTGGGAAATTAAATTACATGACTATACGTACATATTTTTATAAAATTATTTTAAATAATAAATTATTTTCGGGGCCTTCGGGAAATTAGAATAGTTTTGTCGGAAAGTCTACCAGCGGCACATTTACAGCGTACTTGTTTTTCGAGTTTTTAATATTTGTGCTCATCACACAAATAAATGCCCCGACTGGGAATCGAAACCAGGACCATCGGCTTCATAGGCAGGGTCACTACCCTCTAGGCCAGACTGGTCGCCAAAACCAATGGATCCCATCGTTTTTCTTGTATTTTTGTGCAGTTGTTGCGGGACCATTTTACCGCACAAGAAGGCATTTTATAGGGTTTTTTAATTTAACAATTTTATATTAGCTGACATCTTATGTCATAGAAAGCTTCTGTACTACTAAATCTGTCAAACTCCGCCGCGGCTCAGTCGATCGTTCGCGGCACACTAGCCGTGGGGTCATTTTTGAGCTTTAAGCGAATTTAGAATTGATAATATTATTCCCTAAGTCACCAGATTTGAACGTGATTGAAAATTGAAAATATGTGGGCCATAATGGTTCAAAACGTATTATCTGTGATTGCATTTATTCTCTTTGCGAAAAGTTACCATTTTCTTTTCTAATTCTGAAACCGTGTCAGCTTCTTAATGAGTATTATATTCTTTGCGAATCTATCTACTGCGAACCTCGAAAATTGAAATTTCGTTACTACTTACTGTATACTCCGTCCACGATAACGAGCTAGTACCAGAAAACTCAGAACGCACGTGATTGGCTAGCGATAATGGCGATGAATGTGTAACGGGCGAGTTTACATGTCAGTCAACTCTGTCTCCTGTGTCGTACCACGTTATCCTGAATAACTCAAAAAAGAAGAAGATCGAGGTCTGATGTTAAGCATTGGAGGGTCCTTAAGACCGGCCAGTACACCACTAAAAAGCTTGACAAAATTCGTCGTTGGGGGCACTTGTTGTAAGCTTCGCCTGCTAGACCCTTTTTCTATCTATCCCTCGTCGTATACGTCATCATGGTTGACGTGTAAACACATCTACCGTCAGCGTATTAAACATTTAACGGCATCGAAGTCTCAATTTACATTGAGAAATCATCGATAACAATGCGCTTTCTAAATTATTTTTCGAATCGAAGATATTCGCTAGCAGACGTTTCTGCAATATAAAAAATAATACTCAATGTAAATTGAGACTTCGATGCCGTTAAGTGTTTAATACGCTAACGGTAGATGTGTTTACACATCACCCATGATGACGTATACGTCGAGGGATAGATAGAAAAATTTTACAAGTCTAACCGGTACTCGTGTAGCATAATTGGTAGTGTACTGGGCTAGTGATCCAGTGGTTGTGGGCTCGAGTCCCGCCGCGAGGAAAATTTTTCTATTTTTTCTTCGATTTAAATATCGAAGATAATTCGCTAGCAGACGTTTTTGCATAATAAAAAATAAAATAGCAAGTAGTAAGTATAATGATATACTTATCGTATACTTCACATCCTCTGAAGTTTTAATAATTAAGCCATAACATTTCTTGAGCACTTTCACTTGCTGGTATTCTTCGCCTCCGTTGAAGAAATTGTAACTGTAGTTTGCTTTTGACACCTCCAGCTTATAGCAGCGCTTTAGAATAAGCGTACCATGCCATATGTTGACATTCCAGTAGACTTCTCTACTCTCTTCTCCTCTCTCTACCTCCTTCATGATTTGCATCGCTGTAGCATAACAAGTATGGCGGTTCACCGCTGCAGTTGAGTTGTGTGCTACAAGTCCATCGTCAACATGAAGAGCTATAGCAACCTTGGACTGACCTTTGATTCGTAAGAAGATACATGGATTTTCAGTAGAAACTCTGCTATACAGTTATTTGTTGTAAACGCTACGTTTTAATTTACAGACTCGTTTATTTCCGGATCGATAGCCCGCGGGTTGTTTCATATCTCTTTCTTTACTTCACCGTTTAGGAAAGCGGTTGTCACGTGGAACTGTGTCAGTTTCAGGTTATTTCTAGCTGCTACTGCAAGTAGTGAACGTACTGTGCTTAGACGAACCACTGGGCTAAAAGTTCTATCATACTCTATTCCAGGTATCTGAAAATAGCCTTTAAGAACCATTCTGGACTTGTACCTCTCGACGGAACCATTTTGTATACCCATTTACATGAAGTTTATTTACAAATAGAAGAATTTTCAATGCGTTTGATGTTTCGAAGTAACCAACAAACATGCCAGGAATTGCTTTTGGTGCAAACCATTACTGCCTTTGATGAGGACAAAAGTTTTAGAGCCAAATACATACAGGTGATGAAGATAGGTTTTCTACCGACCCATAGTTCAAATGGCGTTTTGTTTTCAATCGCACTGTTTAAGTTCCTGTTACATATGTAGTTCGCTATTAACTATTACAGCTTCATATTAGTGGTGCTTTCGCATTGATCAGTGGGGCTCTTGCTTTTCGATCAGGTTTTTTTTTGCTCTGCTAATCCATTTTGATGTGCAGTGTGTGGGGCGCTAAGCCTTCTTTGTATTCCGCATTGTTTCAGAAAAACATTGAGGTCATTGTTGATATATTCGGTACTGCTATCAAATTGTAAAATCTTTTGTTCCCTGTGTGCGTTTCTGCTACCTCTTTGAACTCTTTAAATTTGTCTAAGACTTCGCTCTTGAATTTCAGCAGGTACACTCGAATGTATCGGGAAAAAATCGTCAATAAAAGTGACGGAGTACTTGTTTCCGCTTATTGAAAGTGTCCGAATAGGTCCATTAATAGCGATGAAAATTACATGAAAGATACATGTATCTTTCAAAGGCCCCTGTATTTTTCAATATAATACAGTATCTTTCCTTGCGGTACTTCGATTTAGTCCGTTTTCTATTGGGAAACAGTATGACATTTTGGAGTAAAGCAATGCCATTTGGTACGAATGTTATACACGTCCACCTGAGCCCAAAACGCCCGGTAGCCAGTCTCAACTCCGCGACAGGTGGGGGGTAGGGGGGGTCAAAGTACAGAGCTCCCGGCGCTCAGAAAAAAAAATCTGGCGGATTAGTTTGGACGTTTAAGTCAAGTTTGGTGTCGTTATAAGGTAACTAGATGATGCCCAATTCATTCCCCATACTAATTTTGTAGGTTTCCTTAGCAACATATCATGCAATACTTAAAATATTATCCGAAAGCCCATTTAATGGAGATTCTTAAAACATTAACAATTAATATAAATTTGACTATTTTCAGTGTAAAATAAAATAATGAAAGTACTGCGACGTTCGTCAGGGCAGTGTAAGGGACGGCCAAAAAACCAAAAAACCAAGCACTACTAACAAAAAAAACAGCCTAGTGCAAGTCTGACTCGCGCACTGAGCATTCCATACAAATGTTTACTTATCCCATCCCATATAAATTAGCTAGTACTGGTAGGGCCCGGTTAAGCTAACACTCAAAAACTTTCGGCTTTCTAATATTAGTGTGATTATTATATTATACAACTTCAATTTATTAACGTATTCAGGTAACACTTAAAAATATGTACAATAATATAACGTTTATGAATTATTATTATTTTTTTTTTTTTATGACATAGGCGGCAAACGAGCAGACGGATTGCCTGGTGTTAAGCAATTCCCGTCGCCCATGGGCACCCGCAACACCAGGGGAGTCACAAGTGCGTTGCCGGCCTTTAAGGGGGGTTGGAGCTCTGGGAACCTTACTCACCATCAGGAACACAACACTACATACCTGAAAGGTGGCAGTGCTATTATGGCTGTGGTCTTCTGTAAGGAGGAGGTACTTCCCCAGTTGGGCTGCCCCAGATTCAAGCATGATGGTCAACGCTGTGCCCTACCTCTCATTATTGGACGTAGTTTAAGGACATACCCGGGTCCAAATTTACAACTACCTCCACAATTACACAACTCAGTACATTTGAGCTGGCGTTTCAAACAATTGCACCTGGAACTGCAAGATTTCACGCACCGACATCTTATCAATTCTAGGCATGCTGGAGCAGCCATAGGACTTTGGGTCCACAGTGGCACCCAAGCTTCTTCCTCTTTCTGCCAACCCCATTTAGATGGGCAAGGAATGTTTTGTGTCTTCTTGAGGCACTGCCCCTAAATATAAACAGCCTGTAAAACTGCCCTTAAGGTATGTTGTTTGAGGGCAGCTTCTGTGGGAGGCAAATTTTCGATTTGCCTGTCCTTTTTTGTGAACAAATGCTTACGACACTCATTTATTGTCACAGAGGAGCATGATCTGAAAAACAAATGTGCTAGTAAAACATGCAAGTTTTTGAGTGTTAGCTTAACCGGGCCCTACCAGTACTAGCTAATTTAGATGGGATGGGATAAGTAAACATTTGTATGGAATGCTCGGTGCGCGAGTCAGACTTGCACTAGGCTGTTTTTTTTGTTAGCAGTGCTTGGTTTTTGGGTCATTGGCCGCCCCTTACACTGCGCTGACGAACGTCGCAGTACTTTCATTATTTTATTTTACACTGATAATAGTCAAGTTTATATTTATTGTTAATGTTTTAAGAATCTCCATTAAATGGGCTTTCAGATAGTATTTTAAGTATTGCGTGATATTTTGCTAAGGAACCCTACAAAATTAGAATGGGGAATGAATTGAGCATCATTTAGTTACCTTATAACGACACCAAACTTGACTTAAACGTCAAACTCCAAACTAATCCGCCAGATTTTTTTTTCTGAGCGCCGGGAGCTCTGTACTTTGACCCCCCCTACCCCCCACTTGTCGCGGAGTTGAGAGTGGCTACCAGGCGTTTTGGGCTGAGGTGGACGGGTATAACATTCGTACCGAATGGCATTGCTTTACTCAAAATTGTATACCTCTCCATACAAGCATTCCCAATAGAAAACGGACTAATTGAATATTTCGCAAATTTATGTTTTTTACGTGTAAAATACATTGTATTTTTCGCATTATTATATTATATTATGAATAGTGAATACTTATAAATTGGAATCGTTAATCTATGCTTTATGTGACGTGAACGTGAAGTCCATTTTGCGTCAAAGGCATGCTAAGATTGACAAGTGCAGGCCCTGATTGTAATACTTATTGATATTGATACAGCTATAAATGCTAGTTTTAAGTCTTTGGCGTTCATGTGAACAAGTTTTCTGTGTCCATTGTTGATGTTTAATGAGTCTATTTTCTTTGTCGTAGGAGCTATGTCATCGTTATCTGTGGACAGGTTGGAGCACTCTTGCATATTGTTTGTTTTGATGTAGTATATACTATCCTTTTTGTAAGCAGTGATAGTTATTCCAGCTTTTGGATTGTTGACTGGCTTATTTTTGTTAAATAGTACAGTACAGCCAGCATCTGTCTTCTTGCTAACAGACAGTAGATTTCTGGAAATATTAGGTTACATTTTAGGTGTATAAGTGCATCAGCGCTTCAATTATTTTTTTCATACTGTCCACCAGGATCCCCTAGCCTGATCCCCAAGGGGATCCTGATGAACTTCCGAGTTCCCCTGAAGGTAAACTTACCTAAAGTTGTTTATACAATGCAGCAGTTAAAGTTTTATTTCTGACATTCACATGCAAAACACTGATTTATTTGCCCATGATTACTCGTCGCAGATAACCTTTATTAATCTAGCTAACACGACTGGCTAGAGATAGATAATGTTGTAAATTAAATGTCATTAGTGGCAATTGAGATAATATAAATCTATGATTGTCTTTCTGTGCATAATGTCGGAAGAAGTTAATATGATAAATGTGATAGAAAATCACGGAAAAGTGATACTATTTGACGGACGAAGGTATCACAAAAAAAAACATATAAGAACGGAAACGATTTGTTACGGTGCAGTAACTGGAAAAAAATTAAGTGCAGCGGCTATTTGACTGTCGCTGTAAGTAAGAGTTTATGTATATATGTATTCTACTATATGGAACAAGTATGTATATAAATTTGTTCGTATCATTTAGTTAAATATTTTAACTTAAGCTCTAGTTTCCTAGGATAGCGGGGCCTTCATCTAGCAGCCGTCTCCATTCTTCGTACTAGTACCAAAGAGAATAGAGTATATAGAGAAGGATTGTCAAAGTAAATTATGTAGCCACTGGAGATTTACTGCCATCTTTCGACAGAACATAAAAAAAACTGTTAGAACGCCATTTAATAAGGCGATAAAATAAAATATCAATATACAATTTAAATATCCTATGAACTTTACTTTGTAATAACAGTCGTTTCTATCTTTAAATGTTTTATGTCTCTTCCGTACACGGAACAATGGTGTTCCGGACATTTGGGAGGCGTACGCGGAGCCAGATCGAGCCAACGCGCAGAGGCCCTTTCGACAATTTAATGAAAAGTAAGGGGTACACTAAGCGGATGTTGCCCCTGTCCGTATCATGGGACGTGCACAGAGACAGCACCCGCCATGGTGTAAGGATTATTGAGTTAAAATGGAATCTAGAATGTACTAGGCTATTGAGTGGAAAGGATGGACTAGCTACTGGGCTATTGGATAAATAAAAAACCGGACGTCTGCCTAATAAAATGGTATTCAATTTTATTTCCGGCAGACGGTGACTCGCCCGCAAAAAGATGAGCCCCCACAAAAAGCGAAATGTTTTATTATTATTAACTTTTAAAACTTGCTCGCCACCTTTTAAGCAATTATATGTTATGCACGGGGATATTGGTAGTTCTCTTACATCAACAAATGTCGTTCCATTACTATATGCTCTGCTGAGTGACAAGATAGCTGAAACATATGATATATTTTTTAAAATGATTAAATCTCAGGTAACTAGCTTCAACCCCAAGAAATTTATTATTGACATGGAGAAAGCCGTTGTTAAGGCTATTAAGGAGAATTTTTTTGAGGCAGATATAAACATTTGCTATTTCCATGTCAAGAAAAGCATTCGTAAAAAAGGAAAACAATTAAACTTGATAAAAAACAAATATACAAGGAGAGTGCTTGACTTATGTAGTGCAATGGCACTATTGCCTGTTAATTATATGAGTGAGGGATGGAACTATATAAACAAATATATTTCAAGCATGAGTGACGATTATCCAAAACTGTTTAAATTAAAACGATATATGAATTTCTGGCTCAAGAATGACGATGTTAAAAACATGTGGTCAGTGTTTAGTGAAAGACATCGCACTAACAATTGCAGTGAAAGCTGGAACTCATGTTTCTTCAAAATGATTGGCCGTCGACGCCCTGACATCATCCAATTGTTAAATGCACTAAAAACAGATGCTGAACAGAAGCGACGACAAACCAAGAAAATACGCAGAACGATTGAAATCGCCAACGATAAGTTCGTCCAGGAAACACAGCTGGAATTATTGAACAATGAAATAACTGTTGGACAATTTTTAGATATTGTTAGGTAAACAAGCAAATAAAATTAAATAGTGGTTCAATTAAATAATAAACAGTTATGATGAACATATATACATTGTGCTTCTTTTATTTCTTTCAATACAAGGGATGACTCTCTGAAAAAATACAATTCAATGTCATACGTGGCAATAACTACTTTAGTGTATATGAGACTTAACATTATGAATCTGACGTTAGGGGATCCTAATGAACTATGAAGTTCATCTGGATCCCCTGGGGGATCAGGCTAGGGGATCCTGGTGGACAGTATGATTTTTTTTGTTGTAAAGGAGACTGTATGTACATTTTCCTTTAATCTCAGCTGTGTAATTTTCAGTTGTAAAGTTAAGTTTTCTGGATATTTTCTCAATATTCTTGAATAGGTCTCGTTGGTACGTTATTTGGGAAGTATAACCGCTATCCACAACCAAATTTCTGTTTTCAGGCTTCTCGTTTGTTCTTAGAAGGCACTGAGTAGCAAAGTGGTTACGATGAGAGCTTGTTTTATTTTTTGGTATATGCTTCTCATTTTTTTCTTATAGCTGTTTGTACATAATACAAATATAATATATAATATCTTGTAATTTTCGCGCTTAAAGTAGAGATGAAAAGCGTCCGACACATTCGATAAATGACTGACATTTATCTATAGATGACCGGACTCATTCGACATTCATGAGCATTTTGAACATTTGAAATGTCATGACTTTAGTGTAGTAATTAATGGAATTATGGACAAAATATTTGTTTAAAATTCAATTGCGATATTATCTAACTGATAACTTTATAAAATTAAATAAGAATAAGTATTAAATATCATAATTATGTTTTTCAACGGACACAAGACAATATTTTCATTTGGTTTCATATCCTTTTTGGTGGCTGTTATTTAATGCGAGAATGCTGGTACCAGAGACCGGAAAACCCCTTCATTTGATTAATCATATCGATAGGGTAGCCCTATAGAAGTCTTACCGATATGATGTGGTTAGCCTATAATACGGTTACCCTATCGATATAGAAACCATTATGGATAGGCTTACCAGGGTTTCACATGGTTACCGAGTCGGATGGGGTAAAAATAGCTTAAACTTTTCGCGCTTACCACTTCATAGGGATACCCTATGGGCGTCTCTTTTCCACGTAGGCAGATAGTTCTAGAGTTTAAAATCGCTTAAACGCATTTGAAAAACACTTGATAAGGTAACCTTATTGAGGGTTTTTGAATTTGGTAAGCGCTTACTCTAACTAAGTCTATTAAATTGGTTAGCCTATCATCCAGGTAAGTCAATGATACGCTTACCAAACTGATAGGGTATTTAAAAACAACCCTATCAAAAACCCCTTATTTGGTAATCGGTTCCGGTCCCTGGCTGGTACGAGGTTTATCTAATTATTACATGTCATTTTCTTGGCACTGTCATTCGATCAGTTGAATTAGTTCGTGTAGCCATTAAGATGCCACGAAATACAGGAGATATATGGCTAAATTATCAAGTGATTGGAACTACAGGACACAAAAAGCACGTTATTTGTATTTATTGTAACACTACGAGTATAAACAAGGTATGTTGTTAAATTTACAAAAGTGTAAAAAGTGCCCTTCTGACATAAAATAAAAAAATTCCAAAAAGAAGAAGGATAAGGTACTGCTTTGTAAAAGTAAATCATCATTAAATGCAACAGTTAATACAAGCAATGCCGCAAGTTACAGTGGCACAGACGAGGTGGAAAACACTCACACTTCCGGTCAATTTTCTAGGACCGCGGAAATAAACTTAAGTAATCTTTCCGATGACGCATGCTCACTCGAAAATGAATTTTCACCTCAGCAGCTCGAACATGCCTACTTTCCTCACTCCAGGGAGTGAGGAAAGTGCGACTTTCCTCACTTTCAGGGAGTGAGGAAAGTTGCTACTTTCGTCACTCCAGGGAGTGAGACAAAGTAGCTTTTTAATTGAAGACCGGTCTGGCCTAGTAGGTAATGACCATGCCTATGAAACCCGTGGTCCTGGGTTCGAATCCCAGTCAGGCCATTTATTTGTGTGATGACCACAGATATTTAATTGTTACTGAGTCATGGGTGTTTTCTATGTATTTAAGTATTTATATGTATCTATCTATTATAATAGGACATAATGGACCCGCTAAACACCACTAACACGTTCGGACCTCACAAATTAATCAAATATTATAATTTTGAAATGTAGGTACATATTTTAAAATGAAAGATATTTAAACAAAATATTAAGTAATAAAACACTTAAATGAATGTGGATAACTTGATGTTAATTTTTTTACAACCTTTTTTTAAACTTGATGTATGTATTTGTATATTTATCCGGGTGGAATCTTGCACCTCAATTTTGAAGCAGACATCTGATTGAGCTGAAATTTAGCACACTTATGTAAGTTCGGTGACAATGCAATATTATGGTACCATTGATCTGATCTGATGCTGGAGCCAGAAGGTAGCAAAAGCAACTACTAAAATACACAAGATAACCCCGTGGTGTTTTAGGCTGATAAGAATCATTTCGAAGAGTAGATGACGATTGTGCAAAAAAGTACAGTCAGCAATAAAAGCTTTAATATGTTCTCACTACTGAGTTGAAAAGTTGTATGTGTTACACGAGAGTAATGTTTTTTACATCTCGTGTTTTTGAGTGCCTCGCTACGCTCAAGATTCTAACACTAGAATCACTCGCTACGCTCGTGATTCAATTATAGAATCTTTCGCTTACTCGGGACTCAAAATAAACACTCGCAAGAAAAAACAGCTTTCCTTTCTTGTTGCACAAATAACTATTGATCCACTAAACTCTGTCACCCGGAAATAAATAGCTGATACTAATTTTGTAAGAGCCATATATGCGACTGGAGCACCGCTGTCGTTAATGGAGTCAAAATACTAAATAATAAAAGCTGCCTTGAATACGCTGGATCCAGAGTATGATCCTCCGCGAAGACATGCCATTAGTAATAATTTCTCGGAGGCAGAGTACTTAGCGTCTCACGCGTGAGATCGATAATAAATTAAAATGTTCAGTAGCCCTAGCCCTTGTTACAGATGGGTGAACGAATGTAAACAGGAAAGGTGTACTTGATTTTATCCTCACTACACCCAAACCAGTACATCATTTTGGCCAGCTTTTCTAGTGAAATACCCCTATGTGCGTTGTTCTTTATACAAGAATGATAATTGTACGGGATCTGTTGCCATTAAGGTATGTTGGTATTGTCAGTTTCTGTCGTGGATTCGAGAGTACGGTTAACACAACAGTAGGTACCAATAAAGTAATATTTTTATTATATTTATTAATAATAAACTAGTATGAAACTGATTTATTTACACATAATTGTATGAACTTCCTGTGATATCTTCCTGTTTATTTTCAATAATGTTGTTTACTGTTATTTACATATTTTTTTTATAAATTTTTTTACTACTCTTTGTTTTATTAATTTTCCTAAATGATATATTGTCATTTTAAAGTTTTAATATATTCTTAAACTCGACAAAATATTTATATAATACGTTATTGTTTTTGTTTGTAATGTACTTATTTGTTTAAGTGTAATTTGGACATATTTTAATATGTAATAAGTTGTTTGATTGAATATTATTTAATATTACACTTTTTATTCAAGCTTTAGAACTTTATTCTAGAATTTCATTTATATGCAAACCCTACCACTGACAATGCCATTTCAAGCATTACTTTAAAAATTACCTATGAGCTATCCTAAACGCGGTTTGATAAACTTATTTTATATTCAGCCTTTTTACATACTGGATCCCAATATTACAAAACTTCCGTGTTGTCATTGAGACAAGAAAAAAATCTCACTATTTCATTTACCTTCAATTGAGTGATATTTTCTTGTACGACAACCGCAATATGGAGATAGACGGTCGGCAAAATTTTGCAAACGCCCTATAGCAACTTACGCGGGCATGCGACAATCCAAATGATTGTTTATTCTACGGGTGCGGCAGTGAAGATCTGGTGCTGATACCGGAGTGGAAGAAGGCGGAACTGTTGCTGGAGTTAAATTTTTATGTACCTCCAAGGTGTACGGTGTGTCCTACGCATTTAAGAGAGGGAAATTGGAAGGAGTTGTCTGAATGTCCGCATAATTTTCGAAATTTTAACGAGGAGTATGCTGGGGACATTGTTCGCATTTTTAAAGCAATAAAACATTCGATAAACTGTTCGGTTCAAAATATTATAAGTCAACTTACGTAACCTATTTATCTGATATATTTGTTACAGGACAATCAAATTATACAAGGAAAAAAGCACTCGTGTCATGTTAATTACGAAAAAAATGAAGTAGCCGAGGCTCTTGTAGATTTAAGAAATGAAACGTCAAGTACAGTTATTCCAATGCCGCAATTCTACAAAAAGCACGAGGAAAAATGAATGTATAAAGGTTATCATTTGTTAGATAGCGTACCAAGCTTTGAGAACGTTAAACACTCTTTATGCACGCAAGACATAAATCAACGGGGGTAACAAAATCTGTTAACTCATCTGCACAAGAAGTGGTCGTACCGGACCAGTATGTGGATTTTATACTGGACGATTATTGTGATAGCGACAAAAGAATTATTATATTTTGCACATCAGAAGCACGAAACATCAATAAAAATATTGACGAATACTTCGGCGATGGGACGTTTAAAAGTTGCCCGCGTCCATTCGTACAATTATTTACATTGCATGGTGACATTGGAAGTGGCAACGCAACTGATAAAAAGAAAGACACATATGTAAAAATGATTAATATGATAAAATCAGCATTTCCAGCATGGCAAGTTAAAAAAATTAATTGCGACTACGAAGCTGCAGCCACCAACGAATTTTTAGAAGGTTTCCCGAACGTTGACATAACAGGTTGCTATATGCATTATTCTAAAAATATAGGCAGTTAGGGCATAACAAGTCCAAGCCCAAAAAAAAGAATTGTAGGAATGTGTGCCGTACTGCCACTACTTCCAGCTGAGTATGTTTCGGAGGTCTGGCAACACATAAAAAATGAGCTAAATGCTTGTAATTTTTTGAAAATGAACAAATTCATCAAATACGTCAATCGTGTTTGGTTGAACAAAAGAATAAAAAAGTTTATATCCGTTTTTGGACAACGCCATAGAACGAATTATGTGGCTGAATCTTTTCATGGCGTTTTGAACAAAATGGTTAACAAAAACACAGTTAATTTATTAAGGCTGTTAAATACTCTACGCATGGTAGGCAATTTGTCAAAGAAAACCCCGCGGAAGCAGCGTACAGGAGTAAAAAGGAGGTTACAATATGTGGTGAATGACGATTACATTAGACATGTACAATTAGAATTAATAGATGTCCATATTACTGTTGGGAATGCCATTGAAAAATTAAGATAAGCACATGATTTAGGTACTTACACACAAAAAAGTTGATATTGTGTTTGCAGAGGTGCAATATAGTTTTGTTTAAGTAAATCAAATGCAATAAATTGTTCTCTATATTGGTCCTTCTTGTTAGTTTCTTCACTTCAATTCAACTTGGAATCAGTGGGAGTAAATCAAATCAAATCAAAAATTTCAGATTCCAGTATTAACTCTAACGCCTGGTTATTGTTTGTCCATTCTGTTATTATTTTTAGTAGTTTTATTGTTAGTAGGTGGGCGTAGACGCTGAACCGAGCTTTTCTAAACTAACAAGCTTGATCATACGAATTCTCTGGGAAGAATGTTTTCAGTAAGAATGTTCCTAAAATATGATGATAGAGTTAGCCGCTCCAACATATACATATATATCAGTATCACTAAGTGAACAGAGGACATCGCAAAACTATTACAGGAACCTTTGTTGTACAGTCAGCGTCATATAGTTGGTAGCATCCAAAGTACTCAAAAAGGCCGGTACACCATAGAATTTGTATGGTGTACCGAACTATTTGAGTACTTTGAATGCTACGAACTATATGACGCTGACTGTACAGTCGCCATCAAATATATCGGAGCTGTGGAGGTGGTCACAAATATGTGAACAACGCCTCTATTGTCAAGGCGATAAAGTGCATGTTCAGATATTTGTGACCACCTCCACAGCTCCAATATATCTGATGGCGACTGTACACGGACGTTTCACATAGACGGAGAGACTAACATGACCACTATTCGAACGATTGACGAATACTTAGATCGTAGAAAAAAAAATTCTGACTGTTGATCCACGGATACTTTTAATTACCCGTATTACAACCAGAGTTGGGCATTATTCGAATAATATTTCATCTAAATAATTATTCGAATAAACAATCATTCGTTAGTAAATTATTCGCGAATGATTTATTTGCGAATAAATCATTCGGTTGCATTTTCAAATAATAAATGATTTATTCGTTATTTTATTCGAATAAATACCATGAATGATTCATTACCCAAATGTTTAGTTCATCGTTTTCATCATTTTTAACCCTTTACCAGGCCCAAAAAAACTAGCGTGTCTTCATACGTACTGTATATACTGTTACAACCGTATTGAACGCCTTGTAAAAAATGCATTTACGAAAGTCGGAGATGCTCCTTTAAACCAGAAATAAAAATGTGGGTTACGGTTATCCCATCACCTGTCTAAGTAATTAACTGTCATACTCGTTTTCTATCTACTAATATACTCTTCTATTCTTAATCAGGCGAAGGGATATATTCTTCCCACATCTTATATCGGTTATCACAGTCAAGGTTTAACTCCAAACGAATCATTATAGCAGTCACTGAAACCATTATTTTATGATCTTCAGTTTTATTACTTACGTGAGTTTTTATGACATGACAAGACAATTTACCGGGCCATGGGAACAATAGCTCCCACACAGTTAAACTCTAATAAGGCCTTGGGATAATGTTAACCCACATCCTAATTCTGGTCATACACAATAATGCGTAAATATTTAGCAATGTTTACGATTACATTACCTTTCAACACTCAAAATCTACAAAATGTAAAAAAATTGTTCGACCTATGTACTTCTGTTTCATAGAAATTAAGGAAATTGTTCGATTTTTTCCGTAGTTTACTGAAATTAGCGTTCAAGTGAATTTAAATGGCTGCCAAAGATATATTACGCGATTTAGAAGCGTGTTATGAATGTAGATCATAAAATACTATTGTCAGGGATATACAAAATATTTTGTCGGAGGTTAGGAGTTAAAACCTAACATCGGTAACCGATATAAGATGTGGGAGGCATATATCCCTTCGCCTGGTAAAGGGTTAAAGTTAATTTTTCAATTTATTTAAGCCAAATTAATGGATATGTTTTGTTGAATTTAGTGGTAATAAATAAAATATAATTTTTAATACAGTTGCTCAAAAAGTGGTACTTTTTGTGGCTGCGTAGCGTGCGAGAAGCTCAATTTCTCGAACTAGTGCTATGGTCCCACCGCCGACATGTCAGTCAAATTTTTCGCGCTTCTTCTGAGATACCAAATATAATATGTGTCTATAAAGATTGTTTTGAAATGATTGGGATATAATTAAAAAAAATAATACATCTAAAAAGGCACGAAGGTAGTTATTTCACTAACTAATTATTCGGCAATATTATTCGCGGATAAATTATTCGTGGAATATTTTATTCGTGGAATAAATTATTCGCGAATAATTTATTTGCCTAATTTCGAATAAGAATAATTATTCGAAAAATGTATTCGTTATTCGCGAATGATTCTGTTATTCTCAATCGTTATTCGTCATTCGAATAAATTTTGCCCATTTCTGAGTACAACCAGTTGGACATAGCGACAGTTCAAATACTTGTTGGACAATTGCCCCTCAGTTGTACCATGGGTCATAAATAATATATGAGAAACAAAAAATATTCTGACAGTTGATCCATGGATTATTTTACTTCCCCTTGGCACATAGCAATTGGACCACGGGTCGGGAGCGACATCACTGGTGTCTTTTATACATCTTTTATATAAGACTTTGGCTACGAGACTTGAGGTAAAATTATACATAATTTAATGGTATTAAAGAAACTAGACATACATAGGTATGTAGATATGACAATTCGCCGTGTGCCTGCTATACGGCCACAATTCATAATTTTTAAATTTCTGGATTATTGCAGATTCGTATTCAAAATTGTTCAAATTACGACCTTATTTCGAGAGTCATAGCAAAAAAGGTCTTAAAGACCCTTTTTTTCACAAGTGGCCTTATGGATTTGACCATAAATTGTCAGACGATTCCCTGCAATACAGCCACTTGCCAGCCAGCCGGGTGTAAACTGACGGCCTTTTTGAGTTGTGGCTGTATAGCACACTTTTTAAATGAATCTTTCGAGTTGCGTCCTAAAAAACAATGATTAGGTGAGTGATAAATACGATAAATCCCTTAAATATACAAGAAATAGAGGGCAATTTGATTGTGTCAGAGCAGTAAGTATTACAAAATTACCAGTTCGCCACCGAAGCTACCACGACACAACAAAATAATTAAGCGAATCTCAACTTTGTTTTCTTACAAGTACGGTTAAATATGGCTCATCATTGGGGGTCGTGAGCCTAATTCATATTTTTAGCTGTCTGAAGAAAAATAAGTATTGACCATGTTTTCGAAGAGTGTGTATGTATTTAACTAATACATTATTTAATATAATATTATGAGTATCTAAATCGGTAGTAGGTATATAGCACGCTTTACTGCCAATAATATGCAACGGATTTTATTGTGTGAGGTAAATTACTGTGTTCGGGATCTTATTTTATAATATAGTAGGTTTTCTAAATAATTTTACGGTTCCGTATCTCAAAAGGAAAAAACTGAACCCTTATAGGATCACTGTTGTCAGTCAGTCTGTCTGTCAAGACCATTTTTCTCAAGAACGCGTGCAGATATCAAGCTAAATTTATACCAAATACTCAGGTATATTGTCTCTTAGAGCTGTGAAAAAAACAAACTTAAAATTCAACATAATCAAAAGATACAGTCGATTATATTATGCTGCAAATTTTAGAGCTATTCGGCACTCGCAAAACCTACGGGGTACTTCCCGTGAATTCAGATAGGTACTTGAAATTTGGCACGAAGCAACCTCATATAACGCAGACAAAGTAGAGATTACGAAAAGTAGAAATTTTTAGTAAAATCATATTTTATTAAATTTTAAATATACTACCTTTTTCCTCGTAAACGCATGGAGGTATTAAATTAAAATTCATGTCAAATACTCAGGGTTATAGGAACTTTCAGATGTAGCATAACCAAACTTTTATGTCGACGCAATCAAAAGAAATAGCAATATTTTTAAAACTGAGTACTCGCAGGAAACTCAAAACCTAAAGGGTACTTCTTGTAAACTTAGAAACTTGATACTTGGCACGAAGAAACTTCATATAGCACAGACAAAGAAAATAATAGAAAAAGTAGAGATTTTTAGTAAAATCATACAATTAATTTATATACCTTTTTTCTCGTAAAAGCGTAGATGTATTAAATTGATATCCATATCAAATACTCAGGTCTATAATAGCTATCAGCTGTAGCAAAACGAAAGTTTTATGTCCACGCAATTATAAGAAATGTATTTTTGAACCCGATTTACAAAAAGATAGTGACTAAAACTTTGTAAATAAACAACTTTGATAAAAGAAGTTTCGCCAGGCTGCTGCAAATCTAGTGAAGGTATTTCAGTTATATTATAAAATGAATGATGTGGCATAGATGTGTGGGATAATTACTAAATTGATAAAGTAACCCTGTTAAGATATGCTCCCCAGCTTTCCACATTGTAATGAACTGTTTTCATTTTAATTTAGTAATAAATATACTACAACTTTTGCTTGTTTTATGTTTGTACGTAACCCTCGGTGCGCGAGTCCGACTCACCTTGGCCGGTTTAAGAACATTTAAAAAAAAAATATTTGGTAATAACATGGTATAATGTTGCTGATTATAAGCTAGTTACACATATTATCGCGTACAGTGATCATGTCTTTATCAAAATTGATAAAATCTTCATTTTTTTATCAGGATTTTACCTATTTTGGTATTTTTATTTAAAATAATTTTCTTTTTAAATTTGGACGCATCCCAAAATCTTTAAAAAACGTTCCTGCAATACGGCCACAACTCTAAATACTTGTCTTTCGGGCCTTGTGTCTTAAAAAGTATACATTTCTTTTCAAAAATGGCGAGGTCGTAAGAAGGGTTATATCATTCCGAGTAAAGAAAGCTAAATTTAAAATTCATAGTCCTAAAACTAAAGGAGTAAGATCCTATTAAACACTCTGAACTATACTCTCAAAACTTTGAGACCCGATTTCTCGATAAAATGGTTTTTTGAGATGTGGCAGTATAGCAGGCACACGGCGAGTCATATTTGAAAAATGTTTTCAACATTTAATAAATAAACCATTTTACGATTTTATAATTTAGTAGTCATTACCTTTTTGAGCGTTCCCGAAATGATGTTAACGGACTTGGTTTCCATAAATATATTTATTCGCATATTTTTATATTATCAGTATAGTGCCCCATTTGAATATCAATAAATCTTGTTTCTTGAGAGGACATTCATAAATTTCATAATGTTCGAGTATGCTTTATGTAAAATAAAAAAGGCATAAGTAAGATGGTCAGCAGTGTAGTGTAGGAAAATACAGTTTACGATGTACTCAACTTGGGAATCTATACAGTGACAACTTAGGAAACGAACGATGTTGGAGGACATAGGAAGTAAACAAGTTTACCCCGAGAGCTATCCGGTTTCACTCTATGGAGAGAAAATAATATATAGGTATCAGCGTTTTTATTTTACCAAAAAATTTACTACCGCAACCGAAAAACATTGATTGATTAATCCATCAATATTAATGGCCGCGACTGTCAAATATAATAAAAAATAAGTCATTTAAATGGATTGACGGTTGAACCTCAAAATGGGGAAGTCGTCTTGAAAATATATTTTATTATTTTTTGTCCAAACGTAGTTTAGTGTGTAATATTGATAGCGTATTATTATATTATTGGTAGCGTGTAGTGATCTAACGCGGAATTGTGCAGCTAATGAAGAATTGATTTCAAAACGTGTTTCACCACTATTTAGGTCATCACCCGGGAATCCCGGGGTCACGGCTGCCTCTTAGCTTTCTGTAAAGTCCAGCTACCACTTTACAAAACGCAAGGCCGACTACCGAAACGTCATGCTATAAGGGTAAACTTCAATTCAATTCAATTTTTGGGTATAAGGGTAAACTTATATGTTATTTTACTTGACACTGGAGAAATCATAGATTGATTTATTATTGGAAGCCATATTTTTTTTTTAAAGAAGAATAATTTATTTAAATTCCCTAAAAATCAGGCGAAAATTAGATCAGCAATAAAAGATAAAATTTTACTGTTATGAATTATTTTCTTCATAGTATGTATAGTATCAACCTACATTTACCATGACGACATGGAATGCTGCGTCGTTGTAGGTGTCGATGAATCGAGCTTTTTCCCCGTCACCTGTGGGGTAAAGCAAGGGTGCGTAATCGCACCTACACTCTTCGCCCTATACTTCGCAGTAGTTATCCGTGAAGTACTGCAAAGTCAGGATTCACCAAAGGGATTCGCATCCGCTTCCGCACCGACGGTAACCTTTTCAACCTAGCTACGTTCAAGGCGCGCACTAAGGTGTCGTACGCAGCAGGGATCGGCCCGCTATCCCTTATAAAGGGTTTTGTATGGGTTTTACATAAGGCTTTACTCACCATATCCTTATTCGACAATACCCTTTCATTTTACTTTTAAAGCCCTTCTAAAAGCGCTAACCCTTATAACTAAGCGCTATCCCAATACCCTAACAAAACCCTAATCATTCGCTCACCAAAATCTACATATCGCTTATAAGGGTTAGCCTTATAAGAGGGCTTCCCTTTTACTTACAAGCGTGCTAATTGAAATCGTCTGCCTTGTTCATAAAGCACACATTGCTCTGATCCAATAGTAAGGCGCCGCGGGGACGCGCCGTTTTCTTTGACTTCTTTGATTTGATGGATACGCGCTTTTCGAACACTAGCGTAGACATATACTAAACCTGTCTCTTTCACGCAAGGATTAACTACGACATTACCAAAGGGAAAGCTTTATAAAAAGCGCTAAGTAATAAGGGTAACCCTTTATAAGGGATAGTAAGGCATAAAGGATAGCAGTTAGTGATTGTAAAGGGCTAGTTTTATGTTTGGCTTAGTCGTACGGTAAGGGATAGTCAAATATATGGGCTAGCAGTTCGAACTGGTAAGTCTTTCAATGTGTTAGCCGTGTTTAAAGGTTGCCCTTTTAATGGCTTTTGCCGCGGAAAGGGTTGTCCGGTCCCTGGTACGCAGTGGTCTCCGAGATCATGTATGCGGGCGACCTGTGTCTTCTCTCGGAATCCTCAGGTGACCTACAACAGCTTGTCACCGACTTCCACAAGTCTTGCTGCAAGTTTGGCCTAAAAATCAGTGTGAAGGAGACGGAAGTCATATCTTTGGACACGCACGGTCGGCAAACACTGACAGTCAAGCTTGGCGAAGATTTGCTGAAGGAAGTTGACAAGTTCCGTTATCTGGGTAGTACGGTAACATCTTCATGTGACCTTGATGCGGAGATCAACAGCAGGATCGGTGCTGCTGCTGCAGCATTTGGTAAGCTGGATACCAAGGTCTTCCGATCGCATGACTTGAAGCTGGCTACAAAGACCTCCATATACATGGTGGTTGTATTACCTAACATACTTTACTCTTCTGAAACGTGGACCGTATATCGTCGTCACATTCGCACACTAGACCGATTTCACCTTAAATGCCTAAAGATCAGCTGGTCCGTTCGAGTGCGGAACACCGAAGTTTTACGGAGAGCCAACGTGGGTGGAATCGAAGTCTACCTCATGCGACGACAGTTCCGCTGGAGCGGTCACGTTTTGAGGATGGCGAAGGGTCGGGTGGCTAAGCACATATTTTACTGTGAGTTGTAGAAAGGCAAGCGAAAGCAAGGCGGGCAACCCCTCAGGTACAAGGATGTGCTTAAGCGCCACATAAAGAACTGCGACATTGAGCCACTACAATGGGAGATGCAGGCCACCAACCGCCCTGGGTGGAGATCTTTGGTTAAGGAGCGCTCTGCCAATTTTGAATTCCGTCGTCGCACTGAGCTAGATGATAAGAGGGATGAGCTGAAAGCCCGACCACCAGCGGCGATCAGCTATAATTACGCCAATGGTGTTCTCTCGTGCCCGTTGTGCTCACGGGTCTTCAATAACAAGATCGGCTACGTTAGCCACACGAGAGCCCACGAACGCCAACAAAGGAGCTGAAGAAGTCGCCGTGGCCGAAAACGGCCAGGAGAACATATATAAGGTGCTAACAAATTAGTCACGGATATTTTTACAGCTGATAGTACTCGGCTCTCGAAGTACATTTAAGTATGAAACATCATTGGTTTTGTTATGTTTTTTTGGAGAAAAATAGGAAACAAATTTGCTACGTTTAAACACCCTGTTAATAAGATGATTAAATGAGACCTCTCTAGACATTCTAGAACCTCTTTAAACTATCATTCAAGTGGCCTCTTAAGGCGCTCTAGATAGTGAAAACACCAATTTTAGAAAATATTAATAAAATACTTTCACAGAACTTACAACTGCAATATTTTTATATGTATTATTTCAGTCTATTCTCTAGTTTTTGGTTTCATCAGAAACACGATTGCTGATAAAAACCTCGATAGCTTTATTTTTTTAAAATAACTCGTTTTTTACACCTTAAACCAAATATCTCGATAACTATTATGAATATCAACACAAAATTTGCTTTAAATAATAGTTTTTAAGTAGATTTTTATTTGTACTTCATAGATTTTTAATAAGTTGAGTACATCAATAATACTAATAGATTTCGTTATTGGCAAAATAAAATGGTTCAGCGCGCGGCGGCCGCCGACTATTGCCCAGTCGCCAGTACGCTCGTGACCGCTGTCAACGTAGGACGTGTGCACATTTTCCTAACGCGGTAATACTACTTTAGACAGGAAGCAATAAGGGTAATCGCAGTGTAAATAAAGTTAAGCGAAAGAGGAAACGCTTAAGTGAACTAAGAGGACATATGACAAATATTAGAATGCCTAAACGGTAATCTACGTACCAGAACATTCAACCGGCCGCGTCGTAGCGGATTTCACATGCTTTTTTACGTAGTTAGTTTGCAGGTCTGGTGCAGTTTTAGTAATTGTGTGTTGTACAGTTTTATTATATTCTAGTTCTTTTCAAGTCAGTAAAGTTACTAGTACTACCATTATTTCCTTAATTATTGTTAATATAGTACTGCATTGAGTGTGTTAGGTATGTTGCGTTCACAACACACCCCGACTCGCTGTCCAAAGCTGTTTATTTAAAACATTGTTATTAGTCCCGATAAAAAGTTTGAAATGATATTATGAATTTAAAAAATCGGACTACAGATCTTTATCAACAATGTTATTAGTAGTCAAAATTTATATGAAAAAAAGTTATAACCAAAAAAATAATGACAAATGATCATTCTGATCACAAAACGTTATTATGAAAAATTATATGCTAAATAATTTTATGTGACCCAATATGGACCCGCATCAACTTGTAATTAACCAAAACGTGAATTTAGTTTTAGTTAAATTTATTGTTTTATGATTAATTGTTTTTTTACGTATTTGTTGTTTTTGGTAATAAACACGTGAATTAAATACCATTTAGTATATTGTATAGTAATTTTAATTTTAGAGCAAAACACGATTCTCAACTTGAAAATAGTCCAAAAGTATACTTAACAAGTAATAAAGCAAAGAATATTTGTTGCTTTTTTAAATTCTGCGTGCTATTTTTGCTTTCCTTTGTGCCAAACAAGGAAATGATATAATACAACCGTATTGATAACCTCCTCCTTTTTTTGAAGTCGGTTAAAAACCCCGGAACGGCACTTACAACCCCGATACCGAGAGACAGTGCGTCACTTCCAAACTCAACGGATACCGAAGCCCCTAATCCTTCTTGTAATAAGTTAAGTTTCATTACTAGGTAGGGCAGTTGCCCCAAAAGGTGACCGGCACCCAAAAGATGAACGAAACGTCTTAAAATGTAAAAAATTAAATCGTGTATTTTTCCGTAACGTGGCAACAGATATTAGTATCTCTTTCATTCACGTTACTAAAAATTACGTTTTTAATATTATTTAATGATATTTTTGCTGTTGAAGTTATGTTTTCAATATCGTGACTAATTTCCAATAGATAACCGGAGGTCAACTTGTGGGCATAGGCAACATTTTTCAAATGCTTGTATAATGACCAAAGTTGAACAGCACTTTCTTTCGCTAACACCTTTATTTTGGGGTTTATTTTAGTATGAAAACGTGTTTGTTCAACCGATGTTTCTATTCCCAAAAGATGAACTGAAAAAGTTCATCTTTTGAGTTGGATTAATGGATTCCAATAAATGAATGCGGCCTCAAAGGCCATGCCAGGATAAGCTAAGAGAATCTGCCCCCAGCGAGTTTTGGTTTGTAATTTTTTTTGATGATGTAGCTTTGTATTAGTAGCAAGTATGCAAAATATCAGCCCCCGAAATGTTACAGATTTTGGTAAAAAAAAAAAAACAAAATATGATCTTTCTTCAATATCTTTTTTTCTACCGAGCCGATTTTGACGTGCTTCTAACATATTGAGCATACAGTAAAGGTGATTATGCGACATTAATTATAGGACACATTGCCTTACAAAAAATAAAAATAGTTACAAAAACAAAAATACTTTTTTCTTTTTCGTACTTTTACGTCAGCGACACCTCCAAGTTTTTCACTAAAGCTAGCCTCTTTAATAAGCTACGAAATGAATGTATTAACATAATTTTACCAGGGGTATAACGGGGTGTTTTTTTTAATTGAATTCATCACCGTACATTTTCTTTACCCGCTCATTATTAAAATTAATCGATTAAAAACTCTTTAGAGAAACTTGTATGTTTATAATGAGCACTGGCCACTTGAAAAAAAAAAAATTAAAAAGTATTGATTCCTTTGAACATACAAGTTTCTCTAAAGAGTTTTTAATCGATTAATTTTAACCTCCTAAGTCCTGACCTTTTTAAAAAATAGTTGTTATAAAGACTGAGATAGCTTTTAAAAGGCTTAAATGGCAACCACTGTTAAGTCCTGACGATTCGAAAGCAAGAGTTGTCATTAGCACGAGATGCCTTTCAAAGGTACAATATCATTTTACCGCGATATTTAAGACCATAAAGTCATTATCTTAAGGTTTATATGGTCATCCCTTTCGCACGCATAGAATGGAACCATAGCAAGATGCCATATTTATTTGCAGTGGCCAGCAACAGGTCATAATGGCAGCAGGTCGGAAACAACGTTAAGTAAATCCATTCATATTTTAGCCAAATATTGACATTTACTTTCATCAAAACTGTGTTTGCACTTATAAATTCATAAAGTATACCTACATTGTGGTATTTTTGATAATCATGCGGCGTGAACGGTGATTTTTAAAGGTAAATTAATTTGTCCTTTTTAAAGTATGTTCGGTCTTAGTGCCTAAAGTAAAGTTGTATAGTGTTTCGTTATTAGTTATCTTTTTGGCTTGAATTTAATAATATTCTTATTAAGTTAATTTGTAAATATTACAACTGTGTTAAAATAATTATATATAAAGTAACGACACGTGTTGTGGACACTGCGACAATTGTGAAAAGTGTCCATTATTGGCTTTTCAGGCGTCCATAGGCTACAGTTACCACTTACCGTCGGGCGGGATGTGAGCTCATTTGCAACCAAAGTTGCATAATACATTTCAGCCATATGCAATCCACTGCTGGACATAAGCCTCCCACAAATATGACTTGTATCATATTGGGGGTAGTTGCCATAGTCGCCACGCTTGGCAGGCAGTAGCTGTATTGGGTTGGCGGGTTGGCGACCGCAGTAGCTATAGAGTGGGTTTCGACTACTGCCCGTCCGTAGGATTTTTCCCTTTGTCGCCTCTTACGACACCCGGGGGAGGAGATGGGTTGGTGCTATTCTAGTCAGCCGGCATCACACGGTTGCATAATGTTAGAATAAAAAAATAATTAAGATTGTTATTGTTACGAGTACACGTACAGAATACATCTTGGTAAATATTTTTGATAACTTTTACTTTTGATTTCTTGTTTTAGTTGTAATTAAACTGAATAAAACTAAAGGTTGTAACCAACGTCCTTGTTTATTTACCTACTATTATTATGTTTCCTGCTACACACTAAGAACGAGAGTCTTTTAAAAAGAACAAAAGTATGGATTAACTGACTTAGTACAAAATAAAGTTTATTTATTACTGACTAATGTTTGTTCTAGATAAAATGGTATAGTTGCGTATAAATTAGATTAAATTGCCGCTAAAAGTTCAGGACTCAATGACTATATTGCTTTAGACCTTTTAAAAGTTATTTCGGTCATAGTGTCATCTTTTTTTTTTCAAAACTCAGGACTCAACCTTGAACGCCATTTTGTCCTTTTTAAAGCTATTTGGGACTTAGGAGGTTAATAATGAGCGGGTACAGAAAATGTATGGTGAAGAATTCAATAAAAAAAAACACACCCCGTTATACCACTGATAAAATTAAGTAAATACATTCATTTTGTTGCTTATTAAAGAGGCTAGCTTTGGTGAAAAACTTGGAGGTATCGCTGACGTAAAAGTACTAAAAAAAGTATTTTGTTTTTGTAATTTTTTGTAAGGCAATGTGTCCTATAATTAATGTCGCATAATCACCTTTACTGTATGCTCAATATATTAGAAGCACGTCAAAATCGGCTCGGTAGAAAAAAAGATATTGAAGAAAGATCATATTTTGTTTTTTTTTTTTTTTACCAAAATCTGTAACATTTCGGGGGCTGATATTTTGCATACTTGCTACTAATACAAAGCTACATCATCAAAAAAAATTACAAACCAAAACTCGCTGGGGGCAGATTCTCTTAGCTTATCCTGGCATGGCCTTTGTTCGTTCATTTTATCAATATCGTGTCCAAAACTTGAATTAAAAAAATGTATTATTTCATGATTTGGCAAGCAGTTCTAAGCGAATCAAATTTAATGGCGATGGTTTAATAAAATGATATACAACCTAGTGACAGACAGATACAACCTAGTGACAACCTAGGACGGACATCGAAGTCTTAGTAGTGGGGTTCCCTTTACCCTTTTTACGGATCTCTAAAAACAAATAGTATTGTATAATTTCCGGAACGCTCTGGAATTTGCTTCAACCAGAATACGGTTACGAACAGAATAAGGCCATCAACTGTCTACGCTAGCGACGCGCGTGGCGTGGTGCGGGGCGACCCGCATGCGCCTCCACCGCGTTCTGCTTCACCCCCGCAAATACCTAAAATACGTCTATAAGAGCGCCTTAAAGTTGATAAATAAAATACTTGAATGTCAATGTCATGCAATTTGCTTTCTGATTGTGTCAGTTGCAAATAAATTTAATTAATTATCGCTATGCCTTACCGCTACACACGTAACGAGTACTTAAACATGGCAAGATGTTATCGCGACTCAAACTACAGTGCGGCGGGAGCTTCAAGGCTTTATGCACAAAGATACCATACGATTGTGAATCCTCAGACTATCCAGTTCGTGTAGAAGAAGCAATTTTGGATTTTTTTGACCGCCATCCCATGAGCAGTACTAGGGACGCAGTGAATGTATTTAATGTCAGCGATGTCTACGTATGGAAAATTCTAAAACGTGAGGGAAAGCATCCTTACCATTTCACGCGTGTTCAAGAACTGCAACCACAGGACTATGAACCACGTGTATTATTCAGTCAGTGGCTTATTAGAAACGTCAGACGAAACATACTGTGGACCGACGAGTGTACATTTGCGAGGGTGGGATTATTTAACATTCACAATGCACACTTTTGGTCGGAACAGAATCCCCATTTAGCACGTCCTGACCACTTTCAGACTCGCTTCAGCGTTAACGTGTGGGCAGGATTAATTGACGATTATTTGTTGGGCCCTGTCTTTCTCAACCGCCTCAATGGAAGGACGTATCTTCAGTTCCTACAAGAAGACCTCCCAGAATTGCTAGAAGAAGCACCAGTCGAACTCCGTGGGAGAATGTACTTTCAACATGATGGTGCCCCAGCCCATTATGATCGTAACTTAAGAAGATACTTAACGGAACGATTCCAATTACGATGGATTGGCCGGGGTGGGGTTCAAGCAGGTGCAGTGAACTGGCCAGCCCGCTCTGGTGAGTGTTAAATCTGGTGATTTAACACCGCTTGATTTCCACGTATGGGGACGAGCCAAAGACTTGGTTTATGGAAACGACGGGCACACAATACGAACGTCAGAAGAATTACGAACACGTATTACCGACGCCTTTGAGGTTATGAAAAGGGAAAGAGAGATCTTAATACGTGTTAATGAAAATATCCGAAAGCGAGCACTATTGTGCATTGAAAACCAGGGTCACCATTTTCAACAATTTTTATAAACAGTTTATGCCAATAAAAGATTTCTTATGTTATGTCCGTGCTTTCTTTTTAAATTACTTAAACTTTAGACTATCACTACGTCACGCCCAAACATTTTAACTGATCAGGATGAAATTAGGCACAGACATTAGTATGGAATAGAAGACTACTTTTTCACACTACTTGTTCGCATGAGACAGTTTTTATGTTCTATGCGGGCAGAGCCGTGGGCAGACGCTAGTATTTAAGAACCTGCCGTTTTCCCGCCGAATCTTAATGACATTTAGGAAAAAGTACTTTTGACGTGACACGACAGACAGTGTTAAACCTCTTGACAGGTACATAATAGGGTGATTATTTTAAAAATTAATTATAATTTTTTTTTTGTTCGGAAAATGAAAACAAAAAAATGGTATACAAAGGTTCCTTAATTATAGTTAAAAGTTAATTGTTCTAATGTAATTTATTATCTCTTAAAATATCCTTGACTAATTTGTTAGCACCTTATATATATACATTTGTTAAAGTAACTTGACAATATACTTCAAATTATATTGAAAAATATAAAATTTTATTACGACTCGGGTACTAATAGAAGACAATTAAATATAGTAGTAAATGTCTATTTAATGTACATACGCATTTTTTATAACGAATTAAACTAAAAAAAAAATAAGAAAAAGCAAATTTGCTGGGAAAGATATTTGACTTAATTCGAAACTATATGTTGGATTTTATACGGATATTACTTTTATCCTTCTTTCATATTAAATTGTGAAGATAAAACTCTTATCTTATTTATTATTTTCCAAGCGTGAGTTGGCTGTTATATAAAATAATGAAGTTGATTAAAATACCATGACTTCCTATTACATGTGGGCTGATTCGTATTAAAATTCACAAATTAGATTTTTATAATCATATTTTCGCTATAAAATTACTGCTATTTTAATTGCTGGAAAAAATCACCTATTTGGACGTAATTTTTTCAACTGCCCGGAACTGTAATTCGGTGGATTCAAAAATATAGGTTATATCAGACAATCAATACCCAGCTCGTGTCGCCGCAATCTGATATACAGGGTGGGCTATTAAAACCCGACCGATTCCAACTACGTATATCTGACGATATTACAATTAAATAATGTTATATGAACATAGGCCTAATTACGCAGTTTTTATTTTTTTATTTTTCAAACAAAATAAATAAATTAAGCTTAGCACTTCATTGTGAATAAATCTTTAGGTCAGAGTGTGAATAAGAAAATCCAATTCCTGATAGAGAAACAGAGTAAGTAAGTCGTCGTCGTAAGCGACTCGTCGTTCGTCCTTCACTGCGATAAGAGTATACACTGCGTTGTGAGTGCAAATAAAAGTTTAAAATAATTATAAACCAAAGCAATTTCAATCCTAACCCGCTTGCTATTATAACTACAATAGTTCGGGTGATTATCAAGTGGTTAACCAGTTTCATACTACTACTACTCTGGTGCGCGTAATACAGTATATGCAAAATTGTCAGAAGAAACATGTCACACTCGTCCCTAGGAGACTTATCATTATCTAATCCTGAATTAACATCCAGTAAGGAGGACGCCTTTGTTGCGGTGAGAAAACGTAAACTTCGGACAGATTTAGACGACATGAACTCCCTCCAGTCAGAAATCAGAGAAATGAACTTTTAAGGCAGACAGAGAAGTTCAAAATGTGAAACTCTACGAAGTGATTGATGAGCTAAGGACACAAAACAAGGAATTGATCAAGTCTAATAATAAAATTGAAAAAATCTTGGAACACACTACAGAAATGTACAGCAATTTAAAAGAAAAAGTGGACAAAATGTCTCTGGAACACGACAATGCCTTGATAAAAATCAATAATCTTGAAAATCAAGTTGAAGAACTACAAAGGGCCCAAAAGCTCACCACGGTTGAGATAAGAAACATTCCAGAGACCGCTAATGAAAACCTGAGTGACATTCTGACCGTCCTGCACAATGTATTACGAGTGCCCTTCTCTCCGGAAAATGCCAAACAAGTCAGACGTCTGAAAAATGCTCAAAAGTTGATTATTGTTGAGTTCCAAACAGCTAACCAGAGTAAATCATTGATGCAAGCTGTCAAAGAATATAATATGTCACATCAGACGGACAAGTTGAACACAGAAAATCTGAACATGTTGGGCAACAAACAACCAATTTACGTATCAGAATCTCTTACACCGCGTTCTCGTAAACTGCATTTCCTTGCACGAGATCTGCGTAAGAACCATAATTACAAGCATTGCTGGACCTGGCAAGGAAAGGTATTAGTCAAGCAGACAGATGACTCGCCAGCAATAGTGATCAAGACAGAACAGCAAATTGAAGCATTAAAATCGTCTGCGGTGTCCCAATGACTATTTAATTTAGTATATAGTAAGTTTTTTTATCATGTCATAATATGCATTTTATACACTCTACACCGACTAAACTACTACCAAACACTACTCACCTTCATAAGCCATTTACTTATAGTTAATAACGAAAACAATCTTCCAGACAATCAGAAACCAGCTGCCGTGGAATTACACAAACACAGTAATTTAAGTAAAAAAAAAAACATCAATAAAATGAACTTGTCAACTGATATTGACAGGAATGTCAGTATCGGTACTTCCACGGCAGTGGAAAAACCTGAGGATTGTAAAAATATTTTCATAAGTTCTGATGCACAGTTTAGTGTCCTAACGCAAAATATAAGAAGTATAAATCACAATTTTGATGATTTGCAGGTCTTACTAACTAGAATTAATGTAGAATTTGACTTAATTATCCTAACAGAATGCTGGATCGCTGAAGATACTAACCTACCTTTATTGCCTAGTTACCAATCATTTTCAACAAAACGTAACCTTAATCAAAACGACGGCATAGTTATTTATATTAAATCCGATATATCCTCTGTAACTACCGAACCTATGGAAATAGTAGAAGCAAATTGTCTTGTAACAACCATTGGATCTGATTACGCTATTATTTCCATATATAGGCCTCCCTGTTATAGACAGATAAACAATTTTACTTTATCCCTTGACTTAGTACTTACAAAATTAAAACGTTTTAAGAACATTATAATTCTAGGAGACATGAATATAAATATCGTTGAGAAGGGGCAAGACAATAGAGCTAATGACTATTCAAGCGTGATGGTCGTCACATGGGATTTTACCTTCTCACACATTTCCAACGCGAGGGATCAACTGTTTAGATCACTGCATGGTCAAAACTATATTACCTAACATGACTATCTTGTGTGATTCCTCCGTAACTGATCACTCATCTGTAATGATATCACTATTTAAAGTACATATCCAGGAAAATAATTTACCTAAAGCTTATAAAAAGGTTGACTATCACTCAGCTCTAGCTGAGCTGGAACAAATAGACTGGATCTCAGAGCTTAAAGGATCCGATGTTAATGAAGTTACAAATGTGTTCCTAAATCTTGTCTATAGAACTCTCAATAAATTTACCAAGACAATTAAACTCTCTCACAGGAAACGCAACTTAAAACCTTGGATCACACTATGTGTAATTCGTTGCTTAAAAAACGGGATAAGCTTCATCAAAAACTGAAAAAAGACCCGACTAATATTATTAGTAGAATAACTTACAAGAGATATAGGAACACATGTAACCGTTTGTTAAATAAGTTAAAACAAGACTACCAGAGATCCCTCATAAAAACCTATCATAAAAACTTAAAGAAACAGTGGGCGATAGTCAAACAAATCTGTAATCTGAAAGAGACAACCGATAACAATACACAACTTTTGACAATGAAATGATCTCCTCAAGAGTCACTCAACTACGTAAATAATTATTTCACAAATATCGGCAGAGCTTTAGCAACTACTGCACTAAATAAAACACAACTATCAGAAGCTGACTTAATTAAATCTATGAACTCAGAATGCATATCTCCACTTACTTCCATGATGATACTACCTACTGATGAAAGCAAAGTAAGGGCCACCATTCAATCATTAAAAAGTACAAATTCAACAGGATGGGATGGTATCACGGCTTGCTTCTTAAAATTAGCGTCTAACTCCTTATCAGCTCCCATTACTGCAATCTGTAATCTTTCATTAAGCTCGGGCAAATTTCCCAATGCCCTAAAAAATCTGTTATTGTGCCCATTTATAAGTCAGGGGACAGAGACAGTATCTCAAACTATAGGCCAATATCACTACTACCTACTATTGCTAAAGTACTGGAAAAGATAATCAATAAAAGACTGAAAAACTATTTAGAAAACAACAACTTGCTAAGCATTAACCAACATGGCTTCCGGGAATGTAAATCAACCTTATATGCTACCCAGCAACTAACTTCCTTCCTTGTAGATAAATTAGATAACAATAAAAAAACACTTGGCATATTTCTGGACTTAAAAAAAGCATTCGATACTGTCTCTGTCCCCATACTGATTAAAAAACTGGAAAACGTTGGCATACGAGGTTTGCCTTTGCAATTATTCCAGGACTATCTCATGAACAGAAAACAGGTTGTGAAGGTTGGTGAATACTATAGCGATGAAGAAAACATTAGTTATGGCGTGCCTCAAGGCAGTGTCCTTGGACCTACATTATTCCTCGTTTATTTATATTTTTTTTTATGACAAAGGTGGCAAACGAGCAGACGGATTGCCTGATGGTAAGCAATTACCGTCGCCCATGGGCACTCGCAACACCAAGGGAGTCACAAGCGCGTTGCCGACCTATAAGTGGGTTGGAGCTCTGGGAACCTTATTCACCATCAGAAACACAACACTACATACCAGAAAGGTAGCAGTGCTGTTATGGCTGTGGTCTTCTGTAAGGAGGAGGTACTTCCCCAGTCGGGCTGCTCCAGATTCAAGCGTGATGGTCATCGCTGTGCCCTACCTCTCATTGTTGGACGTAGTTTAAGGACATACCCGGGTCCAGACAGGGTTATATAGATGATCTTTGCAGGCTGACACTCTCTAACTCTCAGATCATTACATTTGCCGATGATACTGTGGCACTATTCTATGGAAACTCGTGGGAAGAGGTCGGTTATCTCGCTCAAGCCGGATTTAATTCAATAACTGAATGGCTAGATAAAAATCTGCTAACACTTAACTTAACGAAAACAAAGATAATAAATTTTAGCATATACCGGGTGTGGCCTGTAATAGGAGCAAAAATTTTAGGGATCGCTTCTACACCACGAACGTAACAACATTTGTTCCACAACTTTAAATAATTGGGTAATTTATTACTTGTGATTTTTCCGAACAAACTAAATAGTATTTTCAATGAAGAGCATCCAATAGTCTAGTTGACGTTTACCGTCAGCCTACAAACTTCATAGTTTTCGTAATACATTGCTTGCTTGGAAAATCTTTTTTTATTAATATTTATTAAACTATTAGTTATTTTCAAAAGTCGTAGAACAAATGTTGCTACGTTTGTGGTGTAGAAATGATGCCTAAAGTTAATGCTTCTATTACAGGCCACACCCGGTATAATAAGAATCGTCCTCTAGAAGGAACTATTGTAATAAAAGCGCATACATGTCAAAATAGCATGGTGTGCACTTGTGTACCTATAGCTGAAACCTCATCAATTAAGTATTTGGGGCTTCAAGTTGACAATGTTGTTGAGAAGTCTCAGTGTTAACTGTGAGGCAGTTATTTATACATCAACTGGTCCTTCTACAGCATAAAAAGCTACCCGACTTTCCAATAACACGAAGAAGGAACGATATTGTTTACGTGATTCCAGAGCATAACACAAAATTTGCAAAAAGATTTGAGAGGACCCTAGGCCCAATAATTTATAATAAACTAAGTAAAAACATAAATTTACGTACACTAAACCTGTATTCCTGCAAATCAACAACAAGTGAATATCTAAAGCTGCAAAATTATGAAGATACAGAAAAACTAATAAGATAAATGGCTAACATAAACGCACCCACTCCCGCGCGCGCACACACACGCGCGCACACACACGCACACACACACACACACACACACACACACACACACACACACACACACACACACACACACACACACGCGCGCGCGCGCGCACGCACAAATAGGTATACACGCTATATATTTTGAATGTAATTAAAAGATATATGTACTTACTTACAAAAAAAGAATTAATTATGATATAGCTTGTAAGTGCTAATCATTGATTTACTCTAATCTGTTGTAACTTAAATTTAGCTACGTTTACTTACTCTTGTTAAGGTATTAAATAAATATTAGTAAAGCGTCGATTGAAGTATTGTATTGTATAGCGCTATATATCGATCTGCTATTTTGCATATACTACGTGTTTACAACTAACTCGGCATGATGCGAGCGCATATGGCTGCTAAGTGTCTACTTGTCTAAAAAAAGGGTATCTGTCTAGATACCCTTTTTTTATTGTTATCAAGTTAGATTTACCCGCGTTTAGGCAATCGTTTTTAAGAAATTTTGTATTTTGGTTTATTAATCATTTTTCAACACATGGTTTATCTATTTAAAACTTTAAACAGAACGGCGTTTGCTGTTCCACCGTGATACAGTTTTATACTAGTACGGGGAACAGAATTCGCTTACCTGCACTTGAAGTTTGTGTTCATATATATGTATACATAAAATTACACATATTTGAATTAGGTGTTGTAAAATCTGTTTCGGTTACCTTGTAATGTATGTAGGTAAGCAGTTGTTTCATATACTGGTACTAAATAAAGTTTATTTTATTTATTTTATTTAAGTAAACACTTAACGAATCACTCCGACACCACACGATGCACTGTCAGTGAAAAGTGAGGATGTGTCATGGATTGTTTGATACTTTATGACAACTAATTTAAAGTTTGTAGGTACAGTCGTGTAATACTAATCGTCCGCCATTTCTACAGATCTCAGGGCTTTAGCTACGAAAATTCTGACAGTTTGACATTGATGACAGGATCTAATGTTCCTACCTAAGACGGGACTGTTATAAGGTAACCATAGCAACATCAGTTTTCGGTAAAACCGTGATCGGTCATTGGTTATTCATTCTTTGTTATAATGTAACCATAGCAACGTCAGCGTCCGTGCAAAGCGCAGGATCGGTCATTGGCTAACCGAGCTTTGTTGTAATTTAACCATGGCAACGTCAGCGTCCGTGCACCTCGCGGGATCGGTCATTGGCTAACCGAGCTTTGTTGTAATTTAACCATGGCAACGTCAGCGTCCGTGCACCTCGCGGGATCGGTCATTGTCTAACCGAGCTTTGTTGTAATTTAACCATGGCAACGGACGCGCCATTGGTGTGAACAGAGTTTTTAGTATTTCTGCGCAGAAACGTTTTAAGTTACTTTACATTCTTAGGGTGTGTTACACTTGAGATTTTTCAACTTGGTAAATTCTTAAAATCGCGATTATCTAAAAAAATATGCGTTTTTGGACTACATGTTGTACCACTTTTTTTACTTCATTTAAGCTTAGGAAGCTATGGTTAAAATCGGTCGGGTTTAAACAGCCCACGGTGTATAAGACAATTTTTTTCATGTTTTTCGCAAGACATTCTTTACTTTAATAAAGTTTACTGTGGTTCTTTGCATAAGTAAGTCGCAGTAATTGTTAATTAAGTAACAGTGAGACTGATCTGTTGATCTTATTTTATTTTCTAGTTGAAAATAAACTTCAATTATACCATTAGATTATGTATGATTTTACCACAAATCACGTACCCAAAGTCTTATGTCTCAAAGTCTTAAAAGACACCAGTGATGTGATGATGATTGGTATTGAAATATCTACGTCGACTTTCTCATTCGATGTTTAGATTTACGACGTAAGATTTATGCATGGACTGACCTTACTTAGCTAACCTATTTTATCACTTCGATATGTTCTTATAAAATTATGATGTAAGTTGTCTATTATTCTACAATGTCGTCCGCTGAAGAATTAATTAGAATTTTAGAAGGAGCGGACGAAAATGAAGATTTCGAGTCGGATGACGACATACAATTTGAGCGACAGTACGGTTTAAGAAGTTGAATTTATAAGAAAAAGAAGTGTATAACTATTAAAATCGCTTTTCAATGTGATATAAAAAAAATTGAGGAATACCAATATTTTTGCTAAAATATCGTATAGTTCCTGGGCTAAGTTAGAAAAGATTGCTGTTCCGCACGACGCGCTCGCTGAGAAATTGCTTGCACTTTTTGTAAAGGCACTACCACTGCTACACTCTAGACATGGGTAACTCAGGCGAGAGTGATTCAAAAGATATAATTATACATACCTCTCCGTATTCTCAAATCACTCTTCTTATCCTTACCAATCCGACTATATCTATATTCCGCGTACAGCTCCTACTCGCTCGCGATCGCGGCGATGCGGTGTTTTCTGTCGCGGTCACGCTAACGCCAAGTGTCACTCACTCACTCATTGTCTCACTCTACGGCTCCGTAACCGAAACGCCACGAATCGAAGGCATTACGCATTCGGCTATGCCGCAGAGTCTCGCTCGCGCTAGAATGGTATCGTATATTCTTTCTCGCTCTCGCCTTGCACCGCCCTAGCTAGGAAACTAGGAAAGTAAATGTTTTGACCATTTTAAGAAGACACCCGTTTACCCTCAATGACTAATTGAATATTCTATTTTAAGGGCATTAAGCTCGAAATTGCTATAACCTCACATTTGCATCTTAGGCAATATAATATTTTTGTTTCGTCTTTTAATGAGTTTAAATAAACTTTTCAAATAATTTTGGGTCTCATTCCCTTGATTTTAAGGGTTATGGATATTTAAAAACATTGAAAAAAAAAATTGATATGTTAATGCATTTTCCAAGAATTTTTCTTTTGCCTGTTTGTTTAGTTAAACCTTGACCTTGGTGCGCTCGGGATCGGGATTAATTTCGTTTACCTACTACTTCTTTCGACGTCGGAGAAATAATTTAGGTGTTGAATTGTGGGAAGTTTAAAAGTTTTGTAAATGTAGTCGCGTACGGCGTAGTAGTTGTGAATTTGTATACAAACTGTGTAAATAAATAAACATTGTAAATATTACATGTAAAATAGTGGATAGGTTTAGTTTAGGACTAGGTTACATATTATTAATATAATATGTCAACAGGAGCATCAAGAAAACGAAGTGCCGTGTGGAACCAGTTCGAAGAAGTGGAACCAAAAAAAGCGAAATGTAGCTATTGTGCAAATATCATCACAATGTAAAGTGGTAATGTCGGTAATCTGGGCCGGCATTTAAAAAACTTACACCCCACAGTGCCTCTGAACACCGAGAGGCAAATTAGTGAACCTGCGCCGCCCGTTGTGAAAATCTTTTTGTAACCCCGCAACGCAACAGGAATTAACAGCAGGTACGAATGATGGTCTATCTGCCAGTTCCTCTGTGGCTCCAACGCCTCCAGCTCCAATCCGTGTTCCAGGCGTTCCACTACCAGCTTCGGTACCCACTCAGCCGTCCATAAGGGACTTTGCGCAGGCTAAGTCCTTGACACCCAGTGAACGGAAATAAAACATGGAAGCATTCTGTCCCTTCAATAATAGCACCACGTAAACTTTACCTGGGTGGGCGGGCTTAGCTTTATACTTTACCTGGGTGGGCGGGCTTAGTTTAGACTTCACCTGAGTCGACTTCAGTGCGATTCTATGACAGTGAGTGACGGATGCCAAAAATTGTATTTTAATACAATGTTTTAAAATACAATTACACTAGTTAAACATGCTCGCATGTGCAGTGAAGTGGTGCAAAAGCCATTCCAATAATTTTAAAGATAGTGGGATAAGTTTACACATGTACTTAAACGGATAATTTCACAGAAATATGCAAACTAATATTACGTCATTTTCTCTATGGGGATGATGTTATGCCAAATGAAGAACATTATTGTATTGTGTAACTGGATTTTAATATTTAGTGTGTGTATTGTAAGAGATAGGGAATGCAATACCCGTTCAAATCTGTAACCCGGGTATTACCCGACTTCAAGTATCAAAACCCGGGTACCTGGGTAATAACCAGGTTTCACCAAAATTGGGTCAAATGTTACTTTTAGGCAACTAAAACGACAGTACTAGTTTCAACAATTTAAACATCTATTAGTCGAAATCAACAATATAATAAGAAGTCAGAATTTTTAGCAAAAATAAATTATAATATCACAGTACTATAATTAAAAACCCCTTACACAGTACTAATTCAATTTGACCCGATATTGTCAATTAACGACGGCCAGTCACCATTGGAGGACGAGCATTTTGTACTATACTATCAATACCATACTACTATTCATTGAACCCCTACTATTCCTATTTTTGTCAGCCTACGCATAATGTGTGTACATATTTTCAAATGTGTTTGACATGATTGTGATGATTGATATATCATTCTTAAATTGACATTTAGGCATGGGTACGTGAATCAGATTTACGCACTGCCCTTTATCACTTTGATAGTTACATACCGGGTGTGACCTGTAATAGAAGCTATAACTTTAGGGATCGCTTCTACACTATGCACATAAATGTTTTTCTACAACTTAAAAAATGTGACTTGTGTAAGTGGAATTTTTAAAATATTATTTTCAATAAAAAGCACCCAATAGTCCAGTTGACATTTACTTTCTGCCAAAATCTTTTTTTAATAATATTTAGTAAATTATAAAAAATATTATCTAAAGTCGTAGAACACATGTTGCTACGTTAGTGGTGTAGGAACTATAGTTAAAGTTATTGCTCTTATAACATCCGATGTAATTAAAATAATAATAATCCGTTGTTCCGCTGCCTCTGATGCCGCTGCAGCGTTGACCGAGGTCTTTGGAAGGTAGGATGGCGCAAAAGTATCCGCACATGTGGTGTCTGAGACAAGAGGCCTTCCTAACTTCCAAAGATGGTATGACCCTCCTTCATGCCATCCGGCCGCTTGCCATCGTTTCTAGCCAGTCCCGCAGGATTTCATAAGGATCGAGCAAGGAATATTCCAAGGTGACAGTTTAAGTCCCCTATGGTTCTGCCTAGCTCTGAATCCGCTCAGTAGTTTACTAAAGGATTTGGGACTAGGAGAGACGGTGAAGTCATTTCTCACCTTCTATATATGGACGACCTCAAATTATTTGCGCCAAATAACCGAATCTTGCTGGAACTACTGAAAACCACTGAAGTGTTCAGTAGTGCCATCAAGATGGAGTTTGTTGTCGATAAGTGTACATGCAAGTGGTTCTGCATGTACAGCGGGGGAAAGTAGTAAATTCAACAAATTTACAGCTTTCTGAGACGATATCGTTCAGATCTATCTCCAAATCAGAAACCTATAAATACCTTGGTATGTCAGTCTTTGGGTCTCGAGGATGTGGCTATTAGACAGGCGGTGAAGGAGCACTTCTTCGGTCGACTGACAATAGTACTTAAAAGCATTTTGTCAGGTGGCAACAAGTTTAAACGCTTGGGTAAATACCCTTACTTATACACTCCTGTGGCACAGAAGGTCCAACTCAGACCGAGGTGGATGCCCTGGATCACAGGGACCGACTACTAGTCACCACACATCGCCTGCTATACCCACGCTCGTCGGTTATGAGATTGTATATCCCACGGATGTGTGGAGGCCGCGGCTTTTTAAATGCCAAAAGTCTCCATAACCGTGAGGTGTGCAATCTCAGGAATTACTTGCTTAACCACGAATGTGGGATGAAGCGTGATGTGGTGGCAGTAGACAGGAACCTCACACCACTCTCCTTGGCAAGCACCGAGCACCGAGGACCGCAAGGCCGTATGGAAGAGTAAGGAGCTACATGGGCGGTTCTACAGGGCCCTAACGGGACCAGACGTATACCTGCCCGCGTCGGTGAACTGGCTACGATTTGGGGACCTCTTCGGAGAAACCAAGGGTTTTGCCTGTGCAATTGCGGATGAAGTTATCATGACGAATAACTACCAGAAGTATATCCTGAAGGACGGTACAGTCGACATTTATCGGGCATGCCGCCGTGCCGGAGAGTCACTCATATAATTGCCGGTTGTTCTCATCTTGCTAACGGCGAGTACTTGCACAGACACAACCTTGTAGCCAGGATTATACACCAGCGGCTTGCTCTTATGTATGAACTAGCGGACCACGAAGTTCTGCACTACAAGTACACACCTACGCCAGTTCTCGAAAATGGTCGTGCCACGCTCTATAGGGATCGATCTATTATCACGGATATTGATAGATCGATCGCAGCGCCGGGCAATGTTCGTCGACATCACCGTCCCATGTGACGAGAACCTTGTGAAGGCCGAGAAGGACAAATCCAGCAAGTACTTAGACGGCTCACGAGGTAACCGCCATATGGGAAGTTGATTCGGCGATCATTGTACCGATAGTTGTTTCCGCGAACAGTCTCATAGCGAAGAATCTTTGAGAGACTCTCGCTACGTGGTTGTGGTTAGATCAAGGGTCAGATTCAGAAGGCAGTAATCCTGGACACGGCGCGTATAGTCCGGTTGTTCCTCTCTCTGCAGCCCTAACTACCGGCAGCTTAGGCCCTGCCCCGTTGCCGGCGGCACCCTAGGTTAGGTTTTTTTATAATCTGTTTATTGTTTTGATATTTTGTTGGATGTATTTTTATATTCTACTTTTATAAAAATATTGTAAAAAACCTACCGTAAGAGATAAGATAAATAAACGATAAATAATAATTACCTGGGGTGCCCTTTCGGACAGGTGGGACAGGTCCCCTGCCTCTAGCTTGCCTTAACCGGCCGTCCAGAGTGGGGTCGCTAGAGCTACGTTCTCGAGGGTAGATGTGGAAACCTAAGTGGCGAGTTGGCGATATGTTTTAAGTCCAGTGACACATCTCTACCCTTAGCCCTATGCACCGGTGTTACCCTTGAGACATCTTTGATGTCGCTTTTTGTGGGGGTCCATCTCGCATAGGGCGAGTCACCATCTGCTGGAAATACAATTGTATACCATTTTATTAGGCAGAACTCCGGTTTTTTATCCAATAGCCGAGTAGCTAATCCACCCTTTTCCACACAATAGCCTCGTACATTCTAGATTCCATTAAGACTCAATAGTTATTACACCATGGCCGGTGCTGTCTCTGTGCGCGTCCCGTGATACGGACAGGGGCATCGGCGAAAATGAAAATAACGCATAAAAATACAATTTCAAATTACTATTTAAAATTATTATTAAATTATAAAATATATTTTTTTATTTTACAACATTTTAATATATTTATTATTTGGTATTAGTTATTTGACTGTCACTTTAATGTATTGCATAAACCTATCCATGTCATCTGAGGGGCTATTGCTAATCACCTTGTTCGTTCGTTTGTCTCCATCGCTCTTGCATATAGGAACAATAGAGAGCTAAATAGACGAACGAGTGAAAGATGAGGTTTAAAATAGGATCCCTGATGAAGTATGATTGGCGAATATCTCTGCTGCTGTCAAAAGCCTATTAGCCGAAATGTTGGTGCCCTTAGAGATTGGTAGTTATCGCCTAAATATGTGTTTCTTTTACACGTTATTATGTAGAACAGTGTAAAAGAGATGACTATAATTTCACTTAATATTTTCGAATAAACGCTGTGTATATATAACGTCATATTTCAATGTGAGCGTATTTGTGTCTGTGAGATATTTGTCCCGATAATTTTAAAGGTAATGTTCGCGCATGCTGCTTCCATGTTTATTTTCGTTCACTGGTGCGTGCAATCAGCGTTAAATCATTTGAACCCGATTCTTTCAAAGGTCAAAAGCGTCGTAGATTTTTTTAAGAGAAGCACTCAAGCGTCTCACAAATTTATTGATTTCATACATCAATTAAATTTGCCGGTGTTAACATTAAAACAAGATGTCGCCACTAGGTGGAACTCCACGTACGACATGCTCGATAGATTTTGTGGGGCGAAAGATGAGATAAAAGCCACATTGGCATTGACGAGGTCAGACCTGAATTTAAGGGAGGAAGAGTGGCCCGTAGTCGAACAAGCTGTTCCGGTGCTGAAAATGTTTTATGACGTCACCGTCGAAATAAGCAACGAGATGACCATTTCACTGGCCATGTGCAAAATAATGCTCACCCACATCCAGACAAAACTTCACAGCAGTGCAAATGAGCTTCCGGAAATAAAACTCCTTGTGCAAGAACTACATCAGAACATCTTAAACGCAGAGGCCACCTTATTGGATCCACGCTTTAAAAATAGGGTTTTTTTTGACAACAGGATTTACGAAAGGGCAGTAAAAGAATAACGATAAAAATTAGGCCGTTCACGACCGACTTACGCTCCAGCAACAATGGAAGTACCAGGGACCAGTGGAGCCACAGCCTGGCCCCAGTAATAACAAATCAACATTTTGGTCAGTCTTCGACGAAGAATTACAACAATAAATTTCCGAAAACCCCATAGCAGCAGGCATCATCGAAGTAGACAAGTATCTGCAAGAACCCATTTTAAGACGCACTGAAGACCCGCTAAAGTGGTGGCAAGCACGTAAAGATATATATCCCTTGCTGTTTAATTACATATTGAGGTGATTTAATCTCGTAGCCACGTCAGTGGCTATGTGAGTGGATTTTTTCGAAGGCCGGTTACACATTAAATGAACGCAGAAGACGCCTAACGACGAAGAAGGTCTCACAACTTTTATTTATATAGAGATTTGTATATATGTAAATAAAATGTGATTGTTAATATTGTAAATAATTATCAATAGTAGATTGTTAACCAAGGGCAGTAAGCCACCCACCCATTGACGACGAGGTAATTTGGCGCTCGAACGAAGTGAGAGTCGGAAATGGATGATTTTTACCCGAGTTAAGCATACTATTTTTCATTTCGAATGCGAGGAAAGTAAAATAAGAGCAAGAAGAAAGTAAAAAAAAAATGTTTCTTCGATAATAAACTGACTGACTAAAACACTAATCTTACCGCATCAGCTTATTTAAGTTGAAGCATGTAGTTGACAGTTTAAGTTCTATCGATAAATCATTGAAATATATAAAGAATCAGCACATATTCTGACTAAGATTTCACTTATTTCTCGGACCGCCATTTCATTCAAGTTGTAGATTTTCTATTGGGACTTGCGGTAGGAGGCTTTCCATGATAACTTGAGCTCTATTTCTCATTTCATCAGTAACACCTGATCCATTGTCCATTTTAGTATATGTAAGCCGATATTGATCCTGTCAGTAACCCGTAATTATTAATTTCAAAATATAACTATACTTTGTTTACTATCGAAGTGTTTTCAATAGATGCGCGGAATTCGGCCTCTAACGTTTTTCTTGCAGCATAATTGTCATAACGCACAGAATCTTTTTTTTCACGCGCGTTTTTGGCGAATTAATGGGTGTCTTAAACAGCATTTTAGTTTTATCAAAAAACGCGATCCTTTATTTTTAAAATTTAAGGCTTGTTTTATATACAAAGTAATAGAAATAATAAAAAAACGGTCCTATTTAATGTAATAATAACTAATAAGAAGGTTATATTTCCAATAAGTAAGTATACATTCACCATTACCTGGGCATATTAAAGTTAAAAAAAAACTTCGTATGTTTATTCCTTCTTGTTACTGTAATATAGAACCAAGTCACTTAAACATTTGAACGGAATAATATGAATATTTGAATGAATTGACATATTTAATGTAAGATAATCACTACAATTAATTCCTATAAATTAAGAGAAAGAACTTTTCTCATATATTTGTTTCTGGCGTCGGCAGTTAAGGTTATTTTCGCCACTTCGTTCTACTGAGTTCTACAAGGGGAGAACTAATAGGTATCTGCCAAATTACGACCCTAGGACGGAAACGTATCACTTTCCACCCGCATAGTAGATAAACAAATACCCACTTTCCGATCATGAGAAATGAAAAAATCATTGTACATAGCTACCAATTTCGAACCTATTTGTGCATTCACAAAGTTTAATTTTTGCGTTTATGTACGTAAATTTTAATAAATAAATACGTTGAAAGTTATGTAAAACATTGCCTGCCCTGTCAGCGTTATAAACCTAGCAACCAAAAACCAGCTGGGTTACTACAGACTACAGCCATGAATAAACGGTTTGAAGTCATCTCCTTCGATTTGTTCGGACCACTACCTACATCACCCCAAGAAAAGACTTGGATATTCATAATCGAAGACGTGGCCACTCGTTGGGTAGAGCTGTTCGCCTTACAGACCGCATCTGCGGAGAAGTGCGCGGAGATACTGCTCAAAGAAATATTTTTGAGATATGGTATACCTCGACGGGTCATCAGTGACAATGGGTCACAGTTTGTAAGTGCTGTAATGCAGCAGGTGGTACACTGTCTAGGGATTAAACACTCCTTTACAACCGGTATATCACCCTGAGGCTAACCCTGTGGAACGTCGGAATCGTTATCTGAAAACTCAACTTGCCATATTAGTGGAGCAAGATCACAGTAACTGGCCCGAAAAGTTGGCCAGCATCAGATTTGCCATGAACACGGCCAAATGCTCAAGCACAGGCTATACTCCTGCCTACCTCACCTTCGGCCGAGAGTTAAGAACGCCAGCCGAGATCGGAGATGACTTCCGGGAAATAGTGTTGTCGGAGAACTTCGTACCGGAAATTACCCCTAAGCTGCTTTTTATTTCCAATACTTTGAGAGAGGCAAGGGAGGTACAATTTAATTTTAATTTAATTTAAAATGAAGGAAATGTAAATGAAGAAATGAAGGAGGATGCCCGAAAGGAGTACGTTGACAAAAAGCGAAAAGAAAGCCCTAGCTATTCTCCCGGGGATCTTGTAATGGCTAAACTACACCCCGTGAGTAATGCTGCTCGAGGATACAGCTCTAAGTTTGCACCGCGGAGGGATGGGCCTTATGTAATCGCCAAGCGATGTGGTCCAGCATCTTATCAGATCGCCAGCCAGGAAAATACAGAGACACCAATTGGCACATATCATGCATCAGCGCTTGAGCCCTACAGAGGGAGTGAGGAAGCTATACCCAACATCCGAGGAAGAACAACCACTAACTAGCTCACAGTAGCATTACAGTTTCGTGGTCGAAACGTCCTACGAAACTGAGAGGGGGAGTTGTAACGCCCTAAACTTTTACCAAATTTCACGCTAGATGGCACTGGCATCGAAATACATCGCTTTACTGGCTGCTGAACGCTCCTTATTGAACGTTTACCAAATTTCACGCTAGATGTCGCTGACGACAAGATAGATATGGCACTAACGTTTGTTCATTGCAGAATACTTAAGTTCGTATGTTATTTTTTGTTGATTAGTATAATTAAAAAGGCGACACGGTAGTTCTATTCTTAATTCAGCTCATCTGAGTACTTTCCTGGAGTTATACCCGGAGACTGGATTTGGCATAGCTTCAGCCCGTGGTTTTGTTTGTGCTTGAAGTGTTCGCTCCTGCATGGTTCCTTACTTTGTGGGTCAGCACGTTTGACGCAAACAGTGTGGCCTCTTTTTGTGTACTGTTGTTTGCTTTCTGTAAAACCCGCAAAGTTTGAAATAAACTTAAGCTTATAACTTGACCCCTGCTTTTTGCTGATTTTGGTACGCCCCATCGATCCTGTCACTTACAATAGTACATTACTGCAACCGCCGGGAAACAGAGGGTTATATAGGCTGAGTATGTATAGACAGCCGACCGTAGAGAGGCCGGATATTATACGAAGCATACAAGCCCATTTCACGGCTAGGCATGTATAGTGCTTTTCTCAAACGAATGCAATGAAATAAATAAATACACCATTCAAATAATAAATGTTTAATATGGTATAAGTTAAACACGGTGCTGCCAAATCATGTATTATCAAATTTGTCGCCGTAAACATATTGACAATTTAATGCATGCTTAACTATATTTTCACTCCATTTATGCTATGCATGGGTTGAACTTAAAATAATATATTAATATAATTTCACTTAAAGTATTTTAGTAGCTACTTAAATAAAGCGAATTGCTTATACGAAATCATGTTTTTGAACGAAACTTTAGGATTAGGAACGATTACGTTTGCCAATTCCAACCTTCATTTAACAACAAAAGCAACAAATACATTTTTAAAGCTAATGTAGTTACTTTAAACAAAGTTAGCTTATATTAAATTATACATTCGACATATTGGGACAATTACTAATTGAGATTGTTATTGTTTTTCCAGGTATACTGATACTGGTTTGTTGAACTTCTATAGCTGGGCTTGGCTGTGATAATGTAATAAGACTAGTTGACTGCTGGACCTGCTAAGAAGGCAAAGGAGGTTGAGGATCTGAATTACTGTGTGGTGACTGTGCAACATGAATACGCCTGTGAAAAATGGGCGATTGAAAAAACTAGGAGATTTTGGTGGTTAACAATGATCCACAATATAGCTGGGAGGGTCACGGTAATAGCCTGGATTAATGTAAAGTGATGATGGTGCTGGTATATCTTTTTGGCAGAACTTAGCTGTGTCAGAGTTTGGATATTTTTTGTGATCATGTATTGTGTTTATTTTCAACGGAATCCTCAATATATCCTTCTGCAACTTTATCCGACTTCCAGCCGCCATGCCTTTTAAGCACCATAAGGTTGGCTACAGAGTCTGCAAAAAGCGGTAGCAGATGTTCGGTGAAAACAATGACCAGTGTAAAGGTCCGGGCGAGTTTTAGCCAGTTCTGTAAAATATGCCAGAAATACATTTTCTGAAAAACCTTAGGCATTTTTTCAGTCTTCCAACTTAAGAAATTTTCATATGATTTCATATATCTTTCTTTTGATTTTGGACGCAACAAGTTATGTACAGATAATTGAGCCTCCGCTCTTAATTCCGACGGTGTACAGATTGTTTCTTCATTGCTGATATCATCGGAACTCACATTATATGTTATTTTATGAATATCGACAATGAAAATAAATTCTAGCCTAGCCTGCCAGCCTGAACATGTCATGCTCACTTAAAAGTCTTTGCTTATGGTGGCATCGTTGATCGGGTCGCCACTTTCCCGAAGAAAGGTTTAGGGAGGCGATGCACGATGGCTGAGATACGCGTCATACTCGTGAACGGGTGCTGTTTGTGGAGACCGGTCTGTTTTGGCTTTTTGAGGTTATTATTTAGGTAATTTTCTTCTCATTGCATTTATTCTTGTTTATTTACGTGATACACTTCAAATAAAAATAATAAATTACAAATAATGCTAATTGAATATGCTACTTTAAGATTTTGTTCAACAAACTGTTATATAAGCTGTCATTGAAAGAAAATTACTGGTATAGTCTTTATTCGATGATATTTAGAAATACCTAGGAAGCTCTAGTATAAAAGACTTTGGAGATTTAATATTGATTTAACGGGTGATAACAAAAAAATGAGAATTTATTCTGTAGGAAAAAAAAATACTCGCGAATTATTTATATAGCAACTACTTTTTATTATGAAATATACATACAATTACTATTTACAACATGATCAGTGCACATTAGAATATGGTGCATAATCTGCTGTTCGCCGCAGCTTGGATATAATGCTCGAACAAGACCGTTGGACGACATTCGTGTCCATTTTCCGTACACATGCCCGGATCCTTTTTATCAACTGGGCACCATTTTTAGCTCGCCAGTTATTCTTGTACACTAATGAGGTAATGAGCTTAAATACCCGAAAAAATCTTCGATTGGCCGACATTGTGGGAGGTTTGTTGGATTACGGATTTTTGGTACAAATGGTATATTATTAGCGTCCAGGAATTGTAATGTTTTTTTTTGCGTAATGCGATGATGCTTTATCGGGCCAAAATATATATTGCCCATCGGAGTGATGTTTCTGAATCAATGGTATTAGTATTTTTTTCAAGCATTCGCTTTCATATACTTTTTGATTGACAGCTAAACCACTGAATTTGAACCACAGTTTTGAAATACCTTTATCGGAAATTGCTACATAGAGCATTACTTTTTGTTCAAATTTGTGCTTATATTTGTGTTTTATTTCGTCAGGTGCTGTAGAACTGTCGGTCAGGCTTTCCTCATAGACCAACTTCGTATGCACAACTGGTTGTGCCATATATTTTTTCGAAATCCTTCCCATAGACACAACTGGTTTATCAAGGATTTTATTTAGTTCCCAATTACACAACTACCTTGCTTGACAACGCGGCCTCTCGTCGCAAAGTCAAAACCATTCGGGGACATTTTTTTCGTGAATATGTATTGCAACGGAAATATTCCTCTGTGGTCGTGGCATATAGTATCACGCATATAACTTCTATAAATATTCCCAGCAGTGGAGCTAGATAGCGGAAGAGTTGTAAAAATAGGAACTCGATCATAAATCTCACTCTTCTTTAACAAATTGTAGCTCCCGCTTTCTTTACCTTACAAGCAAAAAAAGAAAAAATACTGTTATAATAACGAATAATAACAATTTTTTAGGAGTCCTTTATTTTATTACAACTGGTTAAATTGGTTAACAAGTGATTGTACGTCACGATTAATCGAGTGCAAAACTGCTTTAAAAAGTCTAAAAATATCATTTGTGTACTCCTCGTTAAAACTGAGAGATTTATTAGGAGCTTCGACCAAATTGTTCCAATTTCGCTCCAGGAGGTGGAAAGAGCAAATTTTGCATTTCGGCGTGATGTAAAAGTTTCTCCCTAGTAGCAAATCTATTTTAAGTTTATCGGGTATGGAATGTAAATCTTCATTGCCGCATCCGTTAAAAACACAATCTTAGGGTTATCGAGTGCTCGCGTCAGGTCTCCCGTTCTAAAACCAGCGTTTGGCACACCTTCCTCCATGTTTACACCGATATGAAAATCCAATAAACCACTCATTTTCACAGCAATTAAGTATTTTCACTTACAGAGATCGACGAAGTATGATAAACAAGAATGACATTGATTGACGTAAGTATCTAAAATACAAACAAAACTAGCAAAGTCTCAATCTGTACTAAAGAGGTTATAATACTTATAATTGTTCGTGAGGGGTAAAGTATTACATATAAAAATATATGATGCAATCATTTAATTATATTGTGTTGTGGTTGGACCAGGAGCCATGACACCACGCAGACATGTTTTCTAAGTATTTAGTTAGGATTCATTTATCGCAGTTTCTCTAGTGCATACCCTATTGTGATATCTCCATTGATGTACTGAAGTTGCACGTTGCGGATAAAGTCATCATTAATAATGTACTTAGGCTTCCGGCCTCCTGAGTACAGATGTTTTGCAAAATTGTACTTGTCTATCTTTACGAGAACATTTAGGAGCCGTAACACCGTCACCGTGTTCTTGTTTATTCGTTTATTTAGAGTAGAGTGCCACGACTCTACGACGTTATTAGTACGGTGACGTTCTGCGAACACGCACATTATGGGAACGAAGCTTTCCTTTCTCACAAACTTTTGCACATACTTCATGAATCCGTCCATTTTTAAGTTGGCATCTTCATATTCTGTTTTAATGTAAGCCCAGCCTCCAACAACTGCATTTGCTGGAAGCAGAGGCAAAACTGCACACATTCCTATGATTCTCTTTTCTAGTTTTGTACGATGCCCGAATCTTTTTGTGCCCGTTTTCCATACATTTTTATTCCAGTGGTAATAGCAACCCACAATCACGGTTTCAGGGAACAATTTTGTAACAGCGTTGATAAATGCAATTTCGTAATCACAGTGAAGTTTCGTAATATTCCAGCCGACATGAATTTTAATAATTCTGAGTAAAGCGTCGTAGGTTTTCTGCTTTTTGTTAGACAATAACGCAAAAATTAATGGACGAACAACCGTTTTTTCTATTGTACTCCCAAAATCTCCATGGATGCTTAACAATTGTTTAAACGGTTTAGGACAGCTTTTAAACGTTGAATCAATAAACGCTTCCTTTACTGTAGGAATAAGAAGTCTCGAATCGTTTGTGCAAAAAATAAATATACGAGTGTCATCTTGTGTATTCCGCTAATAGAAATGCCTTGAATTTTTGTGGTATTTCTACTTCCTTCAGATTTTTGAACACAGTTTTTTTTGCTCCAACAGATCGATTACTAGCATTATATAAACTAGTCTTTATACCCGAAAAAGAAGGAACGGCATCTATTAAATCTAGTCCCATATCTATACAGTCTACTACGCTGTCTTTATATATTTGAGGAAAAGCTTCGTCCGAATTTATTACTCTCTCTTTTATCTCAGCTTTCTTTTTCAAGTTCACATTTTTTGTTTTGTCAACAACGCACAAATGTCCCTTAGAATTTATAACTTCCGAGTCCTAAAACGAATAATTTAAAATTTATTAGTAAATTATAATTTCATTTAATAATCTATATGCACTAGGGACGCGGTAGTTTCAGTCTTGTGTTTAAAGCCATATCTCATACCATTTTTGGCCAGTGGACATTTAAATCAATTTATAAAAACTATATCTTTATTGATTTTTTTAAATTCCTACTAAAACAAATCGAGTTCGTAACGCTTTATTAATTCAAATTCATTTTTATCGTATATTTAAACAATAAATGGTCGTAAACGGTACAGTGGCCACAAACGGTACTTCTATCCTAACATAATATTGGAATAAAAAGAACGAGCCACTTTTTTGGGGTGTTTTAAGAGAGTATGCATTCTTATGTACAGTAAATCTTGTATGACACTATACTAGGAATACTTACTTTAATAGTTATGCTTCCTCGACAGTTACTCTTACGATATTTAGAACATCGCAGTATAGATACACCACTTTTGTACTTTCGAACTAAATGGTACTGATAGTCGCGGAACAAGGCTACCTTCCCGCCTTTATTATCGACGTACAGAATTGCATCGTCTTCTGATGAAGACATGTTTGTATTCTGGATTTACTTTGCACATAAAAGAATATTAAGCTCGTAAGTACAATCACTTTCTTCGAACAAAAGAAATGTCATTCATGATCGTGACGTTTATGATTATTAATCATATTATATACAAAGATAAGTGGGAAAAGTGGCCGTTATCACTGTCAATATCTAAAGAGGATATTAATGTGAAAGCTATCTATTTCCTCTTTTGATTGTAGTTGTGTTGTAAGGAATGGTTAGAGAGGGTTGTGCTTAGAAGTTGGTCCGTGAGGAAAGCCTTAGTTGTGCCTTAGTTGTGCCACTTGTGCGTAGTTGTGCCATTAGAAATACATATTTTTAATGGCACAACTAGTTGTGCATACGAAGTTGGTCCATGAGGAAAGCCTGCTGTCGGTGGTGTAACATCGGTCATTTCTTTGTATGTGTGTTTTGCTCATTGGAACTTTCGTTGTCAAGAATGAACGATTTCCCTTTGTAATTTCGAGTCATCCAGCGACATTGGGACATAATGGTCGATTGTTGCTCGTCTGTATACTCTTGTGCCCTTACCTTTTTTCGGCATTCCAGACCTATCTTTTTTAACGATCGGCAAATGTAGGGCTGTTTACATTTAAATTTTGCATCATTATTATTAAAAGTACTATGGAGTAGGTTCAACTTCCTCTTGGTCATAATTCTAGCCGGCCTACCGCTACGGTTTTTGCGAGTTATTGCCAGAAATGTAAGGATTCTGTATATAGTGGACATTGGTACATTTTCCTTCTTGAAATGATCTACTGTATACTTTTCCCCTTGCTTACGTTTAAATTATAAAAGTTTACAACACGTTTTCGTAGTCCTTCTTGTCTCGACGCCATTTAGTCGCGAAAAAAATAAAATAAACAAAGATGGTAAACCTCAAAAGAGGTATTAACAACTTATAGAACAACTTTTTTTATTTCAATTAATAGTTTTTTTTAAGGCTTCTAAAACTAATTCTCATTTTTTTGTTATCACCCTCCCATACATGATGTGTATGAGTTACAAAAGCAACAGTTCACTAGTCTAATTAGGAATAAGTAAAAAACACTACTTTTGTTTTCTTGAAACCTAATTTTACGGTTAATATCTACTTAAACCGCATCTTACTTGTGGGAACCAAAATTAGCAAATCCGCAAGCAATTTAGCGTCTCGGGCCGATGCTCCACTCAAGCACCGCCTACAACCCTTTGAGATTATTTATTAACTGTCTTCTCAAATCACAGTACATACAAAGATTCAAATTGAAAATAAAGTTAGATATATTAGATAAATATATATATCTCTCAAACGCTGGTCAGTCTAGTATAAAAAATAAAAATAATATAACACTTGCACAAAAGTACATATTACATAATTCTGAATATGACTTTCTTGCCTTTACCTTTTACACATATTTCAGAAGAAAATAAAACAAATTTTGTTACCACTGCTATTGTGCTTGTATATTTGAATGCAATAAGATAGTAGAAAGTAATTTTATATTCAACACTACGAGGTCCATCTATTCACTGCAGAAATACAAAATCAGCCATGTAAGTGTTTTTTAAATATTACTTAGCGGGCACAGAAAACTTCTTAGCTCAGACCCTATGTCACTGAAATGTCAAAACTGAAGTCGAACTTTAAGGAAGTGCAAACAGAGAAGTTTTCCTCTGTGATTTAATAATACCTATATGTGTATATCGGTCACGTGTGTTGGACCTGCGGTGCCGAAAAATAAGTCCTTCGCGTAAATAGGTAATAAAAACTATATTGTTCGTTTATTTTTTATTATCAACTATTAACTGATTAGTGGTGATGTTCGGAAGTTATACTCATACATTACATTCCGTCGGTTAATATTTATTTATATAGATACAGATAAAGTTCTCGTAGTTATTAATTTCTCTATTAGTACCCAGATTATACCAATAAAAAATAAAGTCAGACCTATAAATTACTCAGGTTATTATAATTCTATTTTCCGTATACGAGTAAGAGGCTGCTATTAGATGCATGATAATCGACGATTAAAAAATATTACAAATTTATTGAGTATAGCTTTTTGTAAATATGTTTTGTATTTCGAATCACACTTATAAAAATAAATAACTCTTTATGTGGGTCACAGACAAATAGGTTTATCTTTCCTGTGGACATTTTAAAAGATGACCGGTTAAATATTTAACAACAATATAATTTCGACTCTTCTTCTTATATAACACTATAGGATAAAAACGAAAAGCACTTCCATAAGCCGTTGTCTACAGATATTTTTATGATCAGTCTGTGTACGGCCCGAGTATTGTTTTTACCGCATTCCAATTTACCTTCTCGTGTAAAAAAATCGTTAAAATAACTTAATAAATAATAAAATCTTAATTATCAAAATCGATTACTTGGGAGTAACAACGATTATTAAAATCTAATGACACGTCCATCCCTATTAGCCACATATGATTTTAAAGCCTTTTATTTGTGGTTGTCTGTCATCAATGTCAATGATAGTTTACTTATACTGTTTTTAATATGACAGAAGACTTTTTCCTTCTATTATTTTTTTCTATTATTGGATTACTAACATTCATAAGTTTTCTTCCTATATTTTTACATTTGTTGCAAATAATATGACATAAAAAAGTGTTAAATATTAAGGTAATTATTAGATAAACTACCAACTAATACACAACTACGAGCCTTATTCTTTTATACGAATTGAGATCGAATATTTCTATTGACTGAGAGCGCGCTCATGCCGGGGTCTGAATTAGGCCGCACGCGCTCCCAAGGGGCGGGCTATCTTGATCTCTGGCAATATTCGCATAAAAGCACTTTTTTAAAAGCTTGGCGAAATACCTTATTGAATATCGTATAGAAAATTGGATTGACCATAGAACTGGAGTAACCTAACCACATAACAAAATCGAAAACCCAATGAGGTACATTTTTCTCCCAACGAGGGCAAATAGCCGGAAGCATATTTAGGACAAAAAAGGGTGCCCAAAGTATAACAAATGTGAAAAATACTACCCCCAGAACTTTAGTAGCCTTTTGTTCAAGACGCAGTATACGGCCGTGACGCGAAGAGTTGCGAGATATCACACTTGAATTACGTGAATGATGTGTCCTTGGATTTGCATGGCGGTATGGGTTAGATGTTTGTGACCGAGTCGTCAATGACCTACGGCTCCGTATATTTCGGACTGGAGTGGCCAGTGTTGTTTTGCTTACGCCGTAACTTGAACCCCGTCTCCCACACCTCTTTTCCTCTTCCCATGTAACCATTGAAGATGCTCCGCGACTGGAACGCCTAGAGTAAGAGATAGTTGGTTCATCACTTCTAAGACGCGAAAACCCGTTGCAGTCATTAATATCTCCTCCGGGAATAATAATTACGTCAGTATTTCGCCTCGGTGGTGTAGAATCGTTGCCGAAATAAGGACATGTGCAAGGGGGCGGCAGCAGCAGGCCATCTTCGGAACTACGAGACTTGGTACTCAAAACATTAGGAACAAGCAGTCCTTCGTTACCCTCGTCATCAGAAGCGCTTCTCGGTCGTAGTGGCAGTGTACCTGCATCGACAGCAGCCGACAGGCGGCGTCTATCCCGATGCATGGACGAAGGTGAGCTAGATGAAATGCTTACAGATCCAGGTGTGGCTACACCGGCACGTTCTGATGTTTGAACTCTGAAATACATAATAAAGAAATTAAAATGTAATGGATTTCTAAAGGTCATATTCGTAATTTAGATTAACTTAATTGATTAAGTCTTTAAAAAAATGATAATATTAAAAAAAAAAAAACATCAAGTACATACTTTAGCAGTCATGGGCTTAATATCCTATACATAATTTGAGGCAATAGAAACTGGTAAATGAACCGGAGTTTTCCTACAAGGTTTACAATGAAACAAACAGCACATGGTAGCGTGACGTTGCATGTTCCGGAAGGAACAACGGTGTGTTTGCACAGCTGCAATTGGAGCCGTTTACCACATATGTAGGTACAGTTTTTATATTCATATTTCTTAATATATTAAAATAATCCTAAAAATAATTGTATACTTAAGTACCTACTATCTTAAAACAATCTTAAATAATTTCGGCATAAATCTTGTAACTCTAACCGGTGGCGACTTGTGTTAGAATTACCCCATACAAAGTTTGAACGACATAATTTTGTATTAATTGTAATTTCGCTAAAACTAAATATCGTACCAAAATAAAATACAAATTATTAAAAAGGTAATAACTTATGTCCATAGTATGTAAACTAACTAATTAACACGTTCAATGCTGCTCTGAATATTAAAAACTATCCAAAAATGCGGTACATATTAAATTTGACTCATTACTGACTCGCCGTTCCTACGTTACGCATCAGTTTTAATAGGTAACTAGACCTACCTTCACAGGTCGGTATTTCTTTGAAAAACTTATATTTGTAGGTATTTATTCCAAAAATGGAATGTTATTGAACCATACTAAACGCTATTCTCATAGCACAAGGGTCTTAAACATAATTTCTGAGTTAATAGGTATCAAAGTTACGTATTAAATTTGATTCGTATAGCACAGGAGTATCAACATTAGCCATTTTTACGAGTTAAAATTGATTCGTATCGCTCCTATTTAAAAATTATCGATAAATAAATAGGGAAGTAAAATTAAACAAATTTATGTCGATAACAACATAATTACGCCTAATTACTAGTCGCCTAATTATTAGTCGAAACATTCGCGGTTTGGTGAAATTTATTAAAAAATTTTAGGCAGATAGTTTTTTCACATTCCACACAAATTGTATTTACTTCCTTGGCTTTTTTGTCTGCGTCACAGCTCTTCATGTTTTTTTTTCTTTTTTGACAGCATAATACACATCGTCTTCGATTAGGTCGTTTTTCAAATGTGTGTATTTTCTTACCTCGTTGTGTGTATTCTCTTTATGGTCTTTAAATTAAATAGTCATTAGGTACTGCACTATTTTCTATTCGTCAAAACAAGTAGTGATACGTATCATAACTAATACATATAGCGCGTATGTATCAAAAATGATTCGTACTCTTAAAACATTATTTTCGAGTAGTATTTGAATAATCATGCCCAAATGTATACTTATCTCTTTTTGATTTTAAAAATTGTGGCTTTTATGGCTCTCGCAAGTTAGGACAGACACAGTTCATCGCTTCCGCACTGACGCAAAGTAAACGATCGCTCATTTTTGAGACGTATAGCATTGAACGTGTTAAGATATGCAAAATATGGGAATTTTCAAGATTGTAAATGCAAAAGTAAGTCTCTGTCTGTCTGTTACCCTTTCACCCTTAAACGGCTGAACCAATTATGTTGAAATTTGGTATGGCAAGTTTAATTACGAGAAAGGACAGGATATTTTTATCCCTCAAGCACACTTTAAAGACGGGCATGACTGGTCGACGAAGTCGCGAGGAGAAGAGAAAACCCATAGTAATCAACTTTAGGTTGGTTGGTTACTTATAACCAACCAATTTATTAAATACTTTACTTACATATTGTTAAACTTTCTCTCCCCCCAACACAAAACTTCTCGAGTTTACCGTAGGGGTCAGTCAATTTGTGTAAGAATGTCCTATAATTAATTTATTATGAACTCGATTATAAACTGACAACTACATCTGGTTCCGGGTTTAACCGGAAAAAAAGGAGCTGTAACTAACCTGCAAATTAACACATTAATAGAACCACTCCTTTACCCTCGTATACCAATACGTAACTATCACCCTGGAGACAGTAAATAGGTTTGCGCAATATAAAGTAAGTAGGTATATGCCGCTCCAGAACATAAAACGCCCTCACTACTAGGTGCTACTTGCTTCGGTGTCATAATAGTACATTATGCGGAGCGAAGTAAGGGGTTGCTGGCCGAGTAATATATATGTAGTTACCTAACCCCTTTTCACGCCGATATATTAATAGTTACTAGTACGCCTTATAATTTTCTCAGACATGCAATATTATAATTAAATAATTAAAACTCCAAGAAATAAAATCAAAAGACCCCACAGAAAACATAAGGAAAAAGTAGTTTCAGTAAAATCTCACGAAATTTTAGTATGATATAGATTCGAGGCTACTGAATATTTTTTTTAAGGGCGCAACTTTCTCGGAGGTGTACTTGTATGCTAACATTGTAATGCATGTTTGAGAAAAAAAAACTGTTACAATACCTTGATTATACCGATTTTACATATTTGCATTCCTTAAAAGCGTTGCTTTTGTTAATAGACTTAGTTTGGTAATGGCCCGGGAAACATTAAAGCCGAAATACTGATATTGATACTATAAACATCGAATTGTACACGCAATTTATTCATAAACGTCAAAATTAAACGCACTCTCCTTCAAATACCCTACATTTATAATCTTAATATTAAATTATGCAGACAGCCACACAGGAGAAAAGAATAGGCCATGTTTCATTGTGTTGCACATAATTATATTTACAACCACTTAATAAGTAAATTCATAACATTCACGGTTGCCATGCCTTAGGTCAAGTGCATACAGTCATGCCCGAAATATTGTAAAGAAAATTGAAATGCAGTTAAGTCTTCTTTCATAACAAATAGCTTTCTTCCAAGTTTTATAACTTTTATCACAGTACCTAATAAACATTTTCTTAAATTATGAATCATCGTCGCCAAAGAAATACTCGCTCGTTACTACCGTTCTATCTGGCTATTCTGGCTGTCCCGGACTACTGGAGTTGCTAGACTATGATTATGACTAAAGAAAAATAGACAGACATGACTGAGGCTGCAAATGTTAGGTATTTTTTTACGAATTAGAATATGTTTATTTTTTGAGATAATTAATGCCAATAATATGTACCCGGTGTATTGTGGTTTAGACGCAGCGGAAGCTTCCAAGCCGCGGGACAGGCGCAACATCTCTGCCCCAAACTGATGCAGTGCGGTCATTGCTGATGGGGCGGGCTCGCTGTGCAACACAACATGTACTCATATCAACTCTACACACATGATGACATTTAGCAGCTGTGAGGAATACTACATGTACAAATACTAATTCAATAAGCATGCGACCATTAATTTAGATGAGAATCTTTAAAACCATGAATAGTGTCGCGGGTCCTACCATTAGCGCTGTTTTACTTTTGCTATTAGAATTGAATCAAGGTAGTTGTCTATCCATATAGGTATATTGACGTAGGTTGATTTTAAATCTACCGTAATAAATCTAATTCAAGTCGCCGCAGTATAATAGTAATTAATTTATTGAATTTTGATGACATAAGTGTCCCAGGTTGGTCGCGGAGAACGATAATAGTGCACGTGAGCGATAGCCAACATTCATATAAAGCGAAGTTTCATACGACGGTTATTTGCGAGAAATAGAAAAGAAAACTTTTATGGGTATTCGCTTTTTATATTCAGATATAACCTCGTAACCAGGATTATATACTAGCAACTTGCTCTTATGTATGATCTTGTGGACCAAGTGCCGTACTCTTGATCAAAGTACATGTTCCGATATTTTTACACCTGCGCCAGTTCTCGAAGATGGTCGTGCCGTGCCACGCTCTATTGGGATCTATCTGTTATCACGAAGAGGACTATAGTAGCCTATAAGCCTGATATCGTGCTGATAGATCGATCGCTGCACCGGGCAATGCTCATCGATATCACCGTTCCACAATCTATCTACAGGGTGATTCCGGGGTCGTGGAGCAAGCAAGGAGCATTTAACTTATAGTTTCTCCTGAGAATTACGATATGTTAGAACTAACAAAATCAATCCTGTCAAAGCAATCCTGTGGTTTATTTTAGTCATCACAAAAAAAAATCAAAGTCTGGGATGATTTCAGATCATAGTCACTCTACTGTTTCCCAAAAAAACTTATGACAAGTGCGTGTACTCTATAAGACTGCAATCGATAATGAAATTGTTATGCTATGATGAAACTGGTAATCAGATAGGAATAATTGCATCGGATAACTACTATGATATTTTGTATTTTTGTTGTAACTAAAATACAGAATAAAAATTAAAACTTAATTTACACAAAATTTACAACACTAAATGTACTTCAAAATTTGTTCGAAATGTGAACCTTGCTCCTGTATGCACAATTCCGCCCGTCGTCTTAGATTCGCCCTTAATCTGTTTAGAGCAAAGTGATTTTGCTTAACCGTTTCAAAGGCTAAAATGATTGGCTGGCGTAGCTCTTCTACGGTGTTAGAATCTTGCTCATATACCAACCCTTCCACCTCTCCCCAGAGAAAAAAGTCTAGCGGTGTGAGGTCGGGGCTGCGAGGTGGCCATGAAATAGGCCCAAGGCGACCGATCCATCGTTGGGTAAATTGTTCACTTAAGTACCTAATCACGAACACGGTTATAAAAATGGGCAGATGCACCATCATGTTGATAATACAGGTTTTCTAAGTAAGTAAAGCTCCCGGACACCTCGCAATAATTCCGGGACAACTTCTCGTAATAAATCAAAGTAATTCATTCCATTTAATCTGCCTTCGATGAAATGAGGGCCGATAACAACGTTATTAATAACTCCCGCCCAAACATTCAAACTAAATAGTGTTTGATACGTGTTTCTCCAAGTTAAATGCGGATTTTCTTCACTCCAAAAATGTTCGTTGTGGATATTGAACAAACCAATACGCGTAAATGTACTCTCATTAATCCACAGGACGTTTGTTTCTTCATTGTTTAAAATCCACCGACACAGGTTCATCCGTAATGGAAAATCAGGGGCGGAAATATCTAATATAATCTATAATAGAAAATGGTATGCATACAATCTAGTAGCGTTGAGCACTTTCCAGACAAACTTTTGGCTGACATTGTAACTTCTAGCAGCTTGTCGGGTACTGCGTTGCGGATCTCTGTAAAAATATCTCAGTATCCGTTGATCCAGGTTTTCGTAACTTCGCCTTCGTGGCCTATCACCACCTCGTGCTTGGGCGTGGGCTGGAACGCTGAACTGTCCGTCATCTCGAAGATTTTTCAACATTGTATTAATGATGGTGAAAAATCTCTCGTGCTCTCACAGTGTTGTTCGTTTGATAGTAAAATTTTACCTTATCTGAACGCTCGATATTGGAAAAAGAGTACGCCGGAGGCATAATTAATTAATTATTTTATTCATTCCAGTTTACAATGTTTGTTGACACGTGTATTGACTTTGACGTACTGTGTCATTATTACTCATAAATTATTAAGTATTCTATCAGACGGATTGTTTTCAAAGAGGTTGCAATTTGAAAATTAGGGTGACCACGCATTTTCAGAAATTATGCTTTTTTAGTTAAAATAAGTAAATAATTAATCATCGCCATTTAAATTCAAATATATACAGGTAACATCGCTATCGTTTACTCAGTCAGAAAAAAAAGGTTGGGGTCACGACCCCGGAATCGTCCCTGTATATGTAACATGTTTACCACTATGTTTAATCATTAAGACACTAGATAAATATTATGATATAAACCCATAAACACGTTTTATTTTTTATAACCTACTATTAGTCTAGTGTCTTAATAATTAATAATGGGCGGACGACGGATCTAATATACGCCAAAATCACGTCGAACGATATACATAATATGGATATGACTACAATTGGTTTATAAGCGAACATGATTACGAAATAGTTATACATTTTGATGACACTTTAATGAAGATCATGCCTTATAGATTAAGATACGGCTAATCAAGTATCCATTTATGAATTATGATTTTATTGGCCATAACTAGTTTAAATATAAATATAAACGGAAACGCACATTTTTATGTCTCTCACATGAAAACGGCAATGTAATTGACAAGTCTTAAGACGTTATAGATATAAACACTGAATAGTCTTAAGATTCTCAAGATATGATTTACAAGTGGACAATATTAGCCAGTAATTTCTTAATATCCTAATTAGGTTCTATGTTAAGGAGGACGGAGGTATTTTGTACTCACTGATATATTTATAACAAAAAATGCATACAAAAATATTACTCAAAATTTAATAAAAGTCTTATCCATCTTGTGCTGTGGCCACCATATTGCATCCACTGTTTGCCCTTTGATAATTAAACAGAGTAGTTAATAAGAGTTAGTGATGCGTCCCTAGCTATTATTTTTTCTACGTCCTCATTAATGTCTTACATCTATTAATGTCTTACTTTTATGTCAAACGCCATAAAGTTACTTTAAAACAGTTTAAAATATTAAAATACCTATTCTTTTATTTTTAAGCCCTATGGTTACATTAGAAATGATTAACAACAATAATATTACTTTGCTATTCCGCTGTTTAATAACGTGCTAGTAGTCAATCAGTGCTAGTCAATTTACTTGCGTATTTTCTCTCTCAAGTATCTACTGAGGATGCGTAGTAGTAGAGGCGAAACACGTGTCGAGTTTTGGTATTATTGGTGGTGGTTTGTTATATTTATTTGAGTATTAAATTTTGCGGTGGGAGGGAGGGATGCACGCATGAAAAAAAAAATACGCAAGTAAATATAACGGGTTGGCACTGATTGACTAGCACGTTATTAAACAGCGGAATAGCAAAGTAATATTATTGTTGTTAATAATATGGACTTGCGCAAAGTAACTCCTGATTCAATTAATTAGAAATTATTTAAAAATATGGTTGTTAAGTGTTTTTACATTTTCTAATTTTCCGCGCAATTATTTAATTTTTTTCTTTCATAAGAACATTTTCCTGGCAATAACAAACCCGACACAAAAATAATTAGCGAAATCGGTTCAACCGTTCACGCGTGATGCCACGGCCGTGACCAAGAGAAATAGGAAATCATTTTCCCTACGCACGCGCAGAAGAAATTATTATTGTTGTTTGAACAAGTTGATCATAACGATACGCAACCTACGTGTGCACCGATAGTGATTGTGATAAAAAAGTCATTCAAATTACCTGCTTTAAAATAAGTAATCAAGTCTATGGGCCTGGACACATGTCGCCGGTACGGTGCCGTCTACGGTGTCACGGCGCGGCGCCGTCAAACGGCGTCATGCCGAAACACGGTGCCGCGTACGGTGCCGTACACGGCGCCGCCAACGGTGTCTTACCGCGGCGCGGTGCCGAGTTCGGCGCCGTGCACGGTGTATAGCTTGGTAATTTAACTAGTTTCAGTGCTTCATATTTTCTCTTAAAATGACCTCCATCATGGTTCATTAAAGACATGTATGGATTCCCCAATATCTTCGTTTCTGTTTTTTCTTCATTCGTTGTCTTAGCAGTAGGAGAATACGTTTTTCTTGGTCAAGACAAAAATTGTCGTTTTAAATATACTTGTAAATATTTAAAACGACAAATGTTTTGTATATTTGTACCGATGGTTGTAGTGAACACGTGCTAAGGCACAGCAAAATCAAACTACCAAGCGTTGCGCCATCCGCCGGTGTAGCGGCACTGGGTTATTTTACTTATTTGTTATTTTACTTCACATTGGCGAAATCATCGAAGCCATATTTTTTTTTAAAGAAAAAGAAGTACTTCTTAACGGCGGGCGAATATAATAATAGATTATCTTCATTTTCAACACTTGAAGTAGTCATTTTCGTTTATATTAAACTTCTCAATCCAAACTTCGTCACAGCAGTCAATTAATTACTTACGAACAATGACGCGTTGTTTTTATCTTGCCGCGATACTGATACGTGCGCAAGGCTAAGGCGCGAACTAGATCGGCCAACAGCCAAGATTAAAAATGTAATAATTGCTGTTTATAGCACAAATTACATAAAATTTAAAATGATTTAAATTAATTTGAGTTATTTTTTAGTAAAATAGCTGATTTTACCAATTTATTGAAATAAATATGTAGATACTGTTATATGCCACGTAAACACTGTTGGTTCCTAAAAAAAATTTAATTCCTGTTTAATATCTAGGATCATTAGCCAAAAAACAGTGGCATAAAAACATCGTTTCGAGCAAGTGTGTTGAAAAATATCGAATCTCTGGCATTTTTCTCCAGCTCCATACAAACTTTCTACCGCCTCTTTAACCCCATAGGTGATGACGATGACTGATGAATATCATAAATTACGGAAAAGGTTTTTAGGGTATTTTAATAAGGATTCAATGAAATAGTTTTTACTCTCTAAGTTAAAATGTAACTCAATTGCCATTTGACTTAATCTTCATACAAACCTTTAACCCCGTTTTTGACCCCTTAGGGTGTGAATTTCGAAAAACGCTGATATGAATTATCTTGTATTCGAATAAGTTGTGTTTACACAACATTTCAAGTCTCGCTTTAAAACACAATCCACATACAAACTTTCAACCCCCTTTTGATCCCCTTAAGGTTGGTATTTCAAAAAATACTTTCTTATTGCTTACCAAAATAACCTACCCTGAACGTTTCAATTCTCTAATTTCAGTGTTTCGGCTCGGCGTTGATAATCGTTCAGCCAGTCAATTAGGACAAACGACATGTTATCCACGTTAATCCCCTGACCCGATCACCCAGGTGTAATCCACGATTTTGCCTTCTGAGATCCCCTAGGTGATCCTATTGGCCCATGTGTCTGTCATGCTCCCCCGGGTAATTACAGTGGACAGAATTATATCCACTAAAGGGTGAACACTATTAAATTGTCGCAGGTCGAACATGCTACAGACGACAAAATAAAAATCCAAAGTGCTCAAAATTCTTTATATGACTAATTTTATACAGCGTAAAATCATTTTAAAAAATATTAGGGCTATTTCATCGAACGACGAGAAAATTTCCGGACATTACTTTTGACGTGATTCATTGAATTTCGCACGGAATCATCGCTTAACAATTTTGTGCATTTAATCCATTTTCGTTGAAAATCTGGTAATGAAGTGGCAGGTTGGCAAGTTTTTCGCAGTTTAGTTTTTATATTAGCCCAATATTTTTCGATGGGGCGAAGTTCGGGACAGTTAGGTGGGTTACTCTCCTTAGGCACTACCTCGACTGAATTCGCCTTATACCATTCCAAAGTTCGAGACGAAAAATGGCAACTTGCTAAATCTGGCCAAAACAATGTTGAGGAAGTGTGTTTCTTTATGAATGGTAACAGTTTCTTTTTCAAGCATTCTGATATATAAATATCGGTGTTAATTGTCCCGGTAGTGATAAATGGTGAGCTCCTCATGCCGCACTGGCATATAGCTTGCCAAACAAGGTATTTTGCAAATTTTTCTACCGGGATCACCTTTTCCGATTCGTCAAGATTCGAGATGTCACGAGAGGAATAGTACTGGTTACCTGGTAAAGACTTGAAATCTGCCTTGACGTAGGTTTCATCGTCAATAATTAGGCAACATTTTTCTCAATCAACAAGGTATACAATAACCTAGAACGTCTAACCGCGCAATTATATTGATCCAGAGTTCTCTTTGGGAGCCTTTTGCTTCTTATATGTTGTAATGCCGCATTCTTTTTAATTTTTGGACATTTGCTTGACTAGTGCCTACTTTTTCGCCACATCCCGGGAAGAGATACTCGGATTCTTATCAAATAGCTTGCACACCTTTGATTGTAACTTAACATTAGATTTTCTGGTGGGTTGACCTTCACGCCGCTTCCTATCTATAGTTTCACCTTGTTTAATTTTTTTTAGGGTTCGTTGAACCGTCCTCCGAGTTGTTTGACAAGATTTTGCCAGATCTAAAGTTGATAAATGAGGATTTTTACTGAATTCTTGCAAAATTAATTCGCGAACATTTTTTTCGTGTAACGCCATTTTCATAAATAAAAAACAAATGAACATTTTATGGTTGTCTAATATATTACGAGCCTTCTAAATTTAAAATTTTAAAAGAATATTCAAAAAAGGTTCGATGCAACACGCTAGCAAAGTAAAAATGTAGGCGACAATTTAATAGTGTTCACCCTTTAGGATACCCCCGAAAATAATATTTTTCCACGAGTGATTCTAGTGGAAAAACTTATCCAGCAAGATCACCCAGGTGATTATTTTGGATTATTTTGTATGTTATCACAACCAGGGATTGTAAAACCGGTTTTATTAAATACCTGTATACATTTGACAGACTATTACCGCTAATAAAATAATACCTGTATTCTAATTAGAGGTATTGTTGTCATTTCGCTTTTATGCATACCTCTATGGCTAGACTATTTACGATATTAAATACCTGTATTAAATACCGGTATTCATTGCAATTGAAAGATAAGATGTCAATTAAACATTACTACTAAATGGTTATATTATTTTCTTTCGGGAAGACTCGGATCTTTATCGGAATACGATGACCTGCCAAGAATGATCGTATTAAATAAGTGACATTTTCATATCCCTTAATATGGAACTTTATTGTTTAGTATTATACGTCAAACTGAAAAATGATATTTGACATTAAACAATAAAGTTCCATATTAATGGATATGAAAATGTGATGCATATAATACAATCATTAATTGATGGTACGGATGCCGTCTTATTTTGATCGAGGTACGAGTTTTTCTGAAGGAAAATAATTTCTCACTATATCTGTTATCTATCTATCTATATATATAAAAATGAACCCCTATTTCTATTGGTCACGCTATAACTTGAGAACGGCTTTGCCGATTTGGCTAATTTTGGTCTTGAAATATTTGTAGTAGCTCAGGGAAGGTTTAAACGGTAAAAAAGTATGAAGAAAAATGAAGTAATATACTAAAAATCGAAGATATCTCTCCAATACAAACTTTATCAACTCGAAAAAAACAGTAAGCGCCGCAGGATTGCATACATCTTACGCGTTTTTGGTAAAATGGTCTTTGCTTTCGCTCGAGAAAGACGGAAGCGCCGCAGGATTTCATTCATGTTACGCTTTTTTTGCGAGCAAAATAGGTACTTTATATTATTCCAGCACTAAAGTCGTTAAGGCGATAGTTTCTTACAAATTGTTAATCAATTATCCCTTATTCCCTAAGATATGGCTGTCAAAATCTCTATTGAATGACAAGACATACTTCATCACTTTAGGCCCGGTACTACGAACATTGAAGTTCGTATATTTAGAGCATCTCTCTTTTACTCCAATTAAGGCTTAAGACAGAGACAATCGTCCGAAATTTACGAATATCGTTGTTCGCGGTAGCGCCGCCATTTCATATAATTATGACAGAACTATGAGTGTCGGAACAGGGTTGTCAACTTGTGACTACACTTGTGAAGTATTTGTACCTATACTTACTTGATTTATTACTTTTATGTTAAATAAATAGGAATTATATTAAACGTCGGTTCTTTAAACATCTCTGATTCCCACGAAAGTATATATACCTAAAAATGCTACAGCCGTATTTCTTTGAAAATGTTTTGGTTAGTTCCTTATTTCGTTTCTGGGCAAACAATTAATTAGGTTTTTATTTTTTATTTTACCCATTACCAGGTAAGGACTTCGGGAAATAAAGATGTTAATTCTGCTTCCTTGCTATTGAGTCCGAGAGATTTTGTGTTTATGTTATATAGTTGCATTGCATTTTATTTTTCAGTAAAACGTGATAAATCGAATGGTACCAAGGTTATATACATATACAATCTGAATTTTATACTTTTTAAATTGTGACCTCTGAATCACGTCAACATATATTTTAATTATTTTTACGCGTTTGCCTTGATTATGTTTGTAATTATTTGTCCCTTTTACTTAATTTTGTTATAAATTAAATATGTGTCAACACCCCTATTCAGCCAAGGAATATACATACATAGTATTTTTTAGTAATTGACTTCTGTAACACAGGTTTATACCTAGCATAGAGTCAGGGACTTCAGCATTTTTGTAACCTTTTTCTGGGAATAAAGATTTTTATTTTTATTTATTTTTTATTTTATTACTATTACTAGTACTACAAATATTTTTTTCAATTATGTTTTGAATAGGATAAATCTATATTTGTTTTAATTGGGCTTAGGTTCACCACCCCTATGGGTCCCGCCGACAATGTGCATGGCTGGCTGAAGTGTCAACTAAATACTGAATAAGTAAATTAGTTTGTCATACGACCATAGATATACTATTATAACTAGATCGAGTACTAGCCCGAAAAAAGCGAGCCTGGTGAGATAGCTACCACGCAGACCTTTGTCTCTTTCTATAGGGTGACCACGTTAATTTTAGAAGTTAGGAAAATTCCATTAAATACAATAGTGTTCTGATGTACTAGATCGGTGTAGAGACCACGCCGGCAGCTCTGTATCTATTTGACATACTACATCCGTTTTTTTTGCTTCCCAAAAATTTTAACTTCGAATACTTATAAAATTTATTAAAAATCGTCTGTGGTATCTAATTACAAGAAATTAAATGGTAAAAGAGATTATGACGATGATTTCTAAAATTAAATATAAATAACCAGATGGTGAAAGAATAAAAATAAGCTCTTGCTGTGTTCAAATTTAAGAGTGTCGATGGAGTAAACACCAATCTTCTTTTCTCTCCGACAGCCTTCATATTTTTTAGATACGTAAATCGGTAATGTCGGACATCAACAAACCAGTCGGACCGATGACCGGGTCGCTGGTAGTCGGTGGCCGCAGTATGTTAAAGTGTTCTCCATGTGTGTGCTCCATGTGGCAGTCTATGGCAGAGGCCTATATTTTGTCGTGTTGATTAAAATACAGCCTATACTTTTACATCATATAATATAATCGGAAATATTTATGTATTAAATATGGTTTTCTTATTACAACGTATATTAATGTGTAAAACAATAAAATGTTACGTTCAGTTTTCAATGTTCAGATTTTCATTTTACTTGGAAAAGATTTTTGTTCTTCAACCACCATTTTGTTATTTACGATTCTTATTTTATAAAATTAACCTCATAACCATTTTTGTGTGTAATTTCCTGTAATTGACACACACGATTTGAGTTTTACATGTTGATTTTTATTTAATCTTTACCGGGTGAAAATTCGCATTTTGCACACTTATATATTCTATATGTTTATTAGGTATATCAAAAAAATACATGCAGGAAATTAAACCACTATAACCCCGCTTCTGTGGGAATTACTTTGCCCCAATCGCTATATTCCCTCTACTATATACTATATACAATGACAATGAAACCACATTTTACAAATTTTAATAACTATGTTTAATGTACTTTATCTCAACACCAACATTAATGTTGTCCTGTTGTGTAATTGTCCTCGTCCATGTACAAGCATGGTTACCCTAGATCTAGTTGACTTTGGGTTGCCATAGATCTAATATTATTCCAGGAATAGCATCATTCAGAAAGGGACAGAGGTCTGTGTACTAGCTGTCCTACTCGGCTCGTTTTTTTTCTTCATATTCGGCGAGCGAAAGTAAACCTTAATTAGATGCATATAAAGCACGTTTCACTTATTGGTATTTTTCACAGGGCTTATTCCAGTTATACTAAAATTTCCTTGCATACGACTCGAGTATATTGACACTGACGGCTATTACCGATAATAGTTTTTAGGGGTAAAGTGCTAAATAGAGGTATGGCTGTCAATTGACAAAACCGCTAATATATTTGAATATCGGTTTTGATTATACCGCTAATCTGAGCTTTATCGATATAAATAGCGAAATGCAACTATAACCGGTTATACCTAATTTTTAAGCGGTATTAAGAATACCGGTAACGATCCCTGATCACAACCACCCCGTTGATCCACCTAGAAAGCCAAACTTGATAAGTAAGTTAAGCTGGCAGGGTTTTTAAATATTGATTAAATAGGAATAAAATAAAACTATAATCATACGATTATCTTTGTATTTATTTATTACATATACAATGGTTGTTGAAGTGTTAGAACATTTTTAAAGTCAGACTGCGTACTTATATTCGACAGTAAATCCATGTACGAATTATTGAAAGCTTATTAATTAGTCTTCGAAATTTGTGAATAATCCTTTAAGAGGACCTGAAAAAATAATATTTGATTAGTAAATTATTAAATTAATATCGATTTATGGTCCACTTGTAATAAGTAAGAGTATGAAATGGTATTTTTACACACTTAAACTTGAGGGAATCAATAATCTAAACAAATTGAATTGCTGCTGTTTTCAGTATGTTCTCGGTGTAAAAGTGGCTGTATTATATCTAAAACTTTTGGCTTTGGTGTGACGATATCGTCGACGACCACGGTATAGTTTGTAATGAAATAACCACTTAAATTGATTAAATATGAATAAAATGTAAAAACGATGTTTATGAAAGAATGACAAAATGTATACTTACATATATTTCAGCGGCACTTGGTACACAAACACAACATATCGAAATATTGCTAAATATTGTCAACATGTGAACAAAATTCATTAAACACTCCGTCCAGGTTATACGCATAAAATGAGAGTTAATAGAATCATATAATGGAGAATATAGTATCAGAATCACAAGAATAACAATAATTTGAAGCATAAAAACAGAAAATCTTAAAATATAAACTTTTGACTAATTAATGGCAGAATGACAAGCGTAGTCGAACTCGAACTCCAAAGACAATAAACACTAGAAACGTCGTTCCATTCCGACCATATTTAATAACTTTATGAGAGAACCTCATTAAAACCTCAGTGTCCACTTAATATAAAAAAGATAAAAGATAAAAGATCTTTATTTTTCAATTTAGGCACATAACATGCACTTATGAACGTCAAAAAAAAAAAAATCTACATATTAAAACATACAATAATATCGATGGCAAAAAGCGGAACTGCTGTAACCGCCACTTGGTCAAAAACATTTTTTTTTTACATATTTGGAATCAGCGAATTTTTCTGCGTCGAATGGTCTGGGTCCCATGGCTCTACGACAATTAGAAAAAACTGGACAGCATCGCAAAATGAATGTATTTTTATGACCATGCCCCCTTCTAATTGCTGTAAACGCCCACTTAGTAACAATTTTTTAAACGGGTACACCTACGCTTATTTCGGTTTTCCAGATATAAACGTGTGTGGTGTTTACAGCGATACCGAAATTTTGTCCCTTGGCGTATACAGCATTTATGCATGTAGTAAAAAAATGACTTATCAAGATTACTGCAATTATAGCAAAATAAATTATCTATCATCGACGCATACTACATTTACTTCGAAAATGATATAACAACAAGCCGCAGGTATGACATTTGAAAAACGGCGCGAAGTAGATAGAGCTGTTCGATACCGCCATTAATATGAGCGCTCGCGGCGGTGTGCTCGGTACTTACGCCATGCGAATCAGTCGGTTGCCTATCGCCGGAACGATAAGAAGTACGTAGTTTGCGTTTTGGAGTAAAGTATTTTAGTATTATAGAATTAATGATATAGTTTATAATTTGGGCACTTTACGTCAAAGTAATAAATATAGGTCAAATTTTATTTCAATTTACTTAATCCTTGTCTTTTTTGACATAAATTGCCCATGTCAAATATAAGTGCAGTTTAGAGAATGAATACTGCCAACTCGTCCAGTTTTGTAAAAAGATTTTAATCAATACAAGGTTGTTCTAAGTTTCATTCTAGCCGTTCAAGTTTTGAAGAATTTGTAAGCCGTTGTGCATGTGCGTTTCCCGGCTCGATTATACATCAGAGCATGATGGACGGTGGTACAAGTAATAGATCATACTAAACTAGAATGGGCGTTATTGACATTTCAACCATATAAAGCCCCGGGGCCTGATGGAATATACCCGATTCTACTACAAAAGCACTGATATACTCATACCATATCTGAGTCGACTCTTCAGAGCATGCTTAGCCTTCGCACACGTACCCCGTGTAAGGAGGAAGGTAAAGGTAACGTACCTGCCCAAACCAGGCAAGGCTGACTACAGAGGCCAAATCATACAGGTCTATAAGTCTTTATTCACTCTTTCTTAAGACACTGGAAACACAAGGGATAGCCCACTCAAATACATCCAACAGCACTTCACCTGGGAATTTCTAAAGTGGAACAGGCTATAGAGAATAAAGGACTATGCCTGGCCATTTTTCTAGACGCGGAAGGGGCTTTTTACGTTATAGCGTCGAAACATGGCATAGAAACGACCATCTGTAAATGGAATGGAAATATGCTAAACAGTTGACTAATAAAGTCCACCTTCATGGGGGAAGAAATTATAGCAACAGCTACAAAAGGTTACAGTATCAGAAATCATGAACAGAGAACAAGTCAAGTGGAGCAGTGGTGCACTCGACACCAATTATCCATAAAACCGGGCAAAACTGTGGTAATACCATTTAAAAAGAAAAAGGCCTTATACGGAAGGATATTCAAGCTCTACGATAGGGCACTAGAAATCTCCCAGGAAAGTGAAATATCTAGGCATAACTGGATAAAGAACTCAACTGGAGAAAACATGTTGATCTAACGCCATTACCAAAGCTCTGAGAGTGTTTGGCATTCAGCATATGGTAAAACTTTGGGCTTAAACCCAAGAGTATTGGAATGGATCTACATCATGATTGTAAGACCCATCATAATGTTTGGCAGCCTAGTACGTATATGGTGGCCAACAACACAAAAAAGTACATGCAAATTGCAAAGGCTTCTCACCAAAATATAGAGAATAGTGTGCATTGCAATTACAGGCGCGTTCAGAACGCCAACGGCAGCGTTTGAGGTATTACTTGACCTACCGCCGCTACACCTTGTGTTGTGATACAGTCCGAGACGCGCAAATCGCTTCACAGATTGTCTAGTGCAGGCCTGTAGAGCGAAAGCCACCCAAGGACTAAACACACTAGCATGGAACCGAATAGGTCCACGGAAGGGATAACAATTATGGAATGCGACAAGATGCAACCAGAGTTTGTACTCCACAGAAATTTCAAACTAGAAATAGGTACATATAAAGGCTGAGTGGGCTGAAAGTCTGAAACCACTAATAACTGATGGAGAGGACATCATTTGATATACTGATGGCTCCAAAATGGAATCTGGTACTGGAGCAGGCATTTAACATAAGTAAATGTCTTCAACAAAAGTACAAGTATGGGCAGATATGCTACGGTCTTAAAGCGGAAACGAACGCTACATATGCTCATGAGATAATGGATAGACAAATCCCAGGGAAAAATGTCCATATACTCAGCGACAGTCAAGCACTTATGGCGCCAAAAGTGGATTCTAGGCTGACACAAAATGAAGTCCAAGTCCTAAACATACTTGGAAACAAAGTGAAACTGGTGTGAATCCCAGGTCACGAGGGCTTCACAGGCAATAAGAAAGCCGATGAGATGGCGAAAGAAGAATCCATGGAAAAAATCATTGGACCTGTACCATTTGTTGGGCTCTCTCAGGGGGCTAACAACGGTCATCAAGGACGACCTCTAACTGAAAAACCGACAAGAGTGGAGTAGTTTGATGTGTCTCAGACACTCCAAGCTGTTCATGCGTAGCATAATCCCAGATTGGACCAAAAATCTCTGGAAACTCAACAAGAAACACCTAAAAATAATAACAGGAGTGTTCACATGCCACTACAACATTAGAACAGTTCTAGCAAGAATAGGGCAACCAGTCAATACCGATTGTAGACTGTGTAGCGAAGAGGAAAAGACAATAGAACACGTAATTACTATTAGCAGTGCCGGCAGCACGTACGGTATCGCGAGCAAACTCGCCGCTTCCGCACGCGTTAACACTCCTCAATGCACTTCTGACATCATCACCTGAATGTGACCTGTTTGCTAAGAGATGGACGACTGTGTGCCGTGAATGTTTGAGGTTTTGTGAGTTGATGAATGATAGGTCATCCAGCAGCTTTAATATGAACAAGTAATTTTTTTATTATTTGTTTATGTATTGTATATGTTATTGTTTAGTTTCTCAGTGCATTGGTATATAGTGTAAAGCTGAGTTACATTGTTCTTCTTCTTCTAAATAATAACGTGTGAATGTCATGCTCTCGCCAGACAAAGAATGAAGGACTTTGAAGCAGGCTACCTGGATCCGAAAGACTTCAGAGCGCTATCCATTAGCTCCATTAAGTTTTGATTTTTTTTTTTTTTATGACATAGGCGGCAAACGAGCAGACAGATTGCCTGGTGTTAAGTAATTACCGTCGCCCATGGGCACCCGCAACACCAGGGGAGTCACAAGCGCGTTGCCGGCCTTTAAGGGGGGTTGGAGCTCTGGGAACCTTACTCACCATCAGGAACACAACACGACATACCTGAAAGGTGGCAGTGCTATTATGGCTGTGGTCTTCTGTAAGGAGGAGGTACTTCCCCAGTTGGGCTGCACCAGATTCAAGCGTGATGGTCAACGCTGTGCCCTACCTCTCATTGTTGGACGTAGTTTAAGGACATACCCGGGTCCAAAATGATAGATGATTGATTGTCTTATATGGTCGAATGACTGTATTTTAGATTCCGCGGTTGCTGGGCTAGTTTTGTGAGGTCATTGTGCGGACTTCATTCGTCATCTATAGGCTTAGGACATTTCATAGCATACCGTGGTTCTAAAATCCTTGGAGCCGCCATATGAGAAATTTTCGAAGTCAAAGTTAAAAAGTAGGATGTTATGTTATGAAAGATTTTGGACTTTTGGAAGCATAGTAGCCGTGGTTCTAAACTCTATAATATATTTAGTTGTAAAATAATACATGTGACAAAAGTAGTTTAATGTAATATATTAATTTACAATGCATTTTATAAAATATAACGTTAATTTCAGCAACCAAAACGCGATCGGTCGATCCCAAAGATACAACTCGCTACAAGCTATATACTCAACAAATCAAACTTAAACTTAAGTTTATAGAGGCTGTAATAAAATTTATCAAAGAAACATTTTTCACACTGTTGGTTATTGTAGAAGCACTAATTTTTATTATTTGTGGAAGTACTGGCGGTTGGAATAAGTGTGTCTTAATCCTTATCCATTATTACTTCATTTTCGTCATTGAAATCGTAATAGGAATGAACAGTTATAATTTTCTCTATATTTTCGGGGTTCAAACGAGTTCTACATTTATCAGACACCCTTTTGTGTGTCGAGAACGATCGTTCCACGTCCATAGAAGTTAAGAATGTGTTTTCGAGGAATTGGGGTACTTCTTTATCATGGTTCATTGTGACCATATTTCGGATATTGTCGAAATCAGGGTTCCGATCTAAGACTTTTTCTAGTTTGTCTAGAACACTATTTGTAGCACACCATTGTAAAATAATACAAGCTTCGTCAAAAACGTGTAACGATTCGGTGACAGAAATATTTGTACATTCTAGTTTCGTAATTGTTTCTGGTATAATTTCGTATGCATTTTTAATAAAATCTAGTCCTTTTTTTAAGTTAGTATTTGAAAAAGCGTTTTTAGCTTGTTTTATAGAAACGGCATCTTTTGAATTTAGTTTTGAAACAATATTCTTTATATCTTCAAAATATGTGCTATAACAGAATGCTGCTTCCAGCCAAGTTCCCCATCTGGTTAGGATGGGTTCGGGCGGCAGAGGTACGTTCGGACACATTTCTTTAAATAACCTAATTCTTTTTGGTGATTTTAAAAATATTTTCTTTACGCTCCAAATCAATTTATCTCTACTAGTTTATGCTCGGACCTAATTTGCTCAGCAATTCGATGGAAAGCATGAGCTAAACATGTAACATGCTTCAAATTTAAATGAGTCTTCTTCAAAATCTTACCATCGGCGATCATATAAGCAGCTGCATCAGTACAAAACAGCGAATTTATTAATTTTGTTTTGGTATTCATCTTCCCATAAAAATGTAAGCTTTGTACAACCAAGTTTGCCATTGTTTTACCATTTACTTGTTCAACCACTCTACACATTATCAAATAAGGTCTACGCGAATAACCATCTAAAGACTTTGCTACTATATTCACAATACAGTTCCCCACGCTATCCAGAGTTTCGTCCTTTGAGAGCCATAAAATGCTATCTAAAAAAAAAACTCCTTATCTTTGTTATAGTGTTTTTATATGCTTTTTGCAAATAAATTTTTCTTAGGACGAATTAGTTGTTGTTGATATAATAAAAAATAACAGCATTTTATTAAAACTAGCGTGTTGGTAGCAAACAAGCACACGTCCTACTTGATGAAAAGCGGTCAATGTAACCAATGGATACCTGCAACGTCAGAGATTCGAAGTCGAATCCTGACAATTGTCGCTGTGGTGAAATAGGGGCCAGTAATTGGTATAATTATATTTGTTTACGATAAAATATATTTACGTTCGATTGAAATGAACTCAGTGACGAAGTAACTGTATGTGTAAATCATTATATTTAATATGACACAATACTTATTCACTTTGACTTTGACTTCGAAAATTTCTCATATGGCGGCTCCAAGGATTTTAGAACCACGGTATGCTATGAAATGTCCTAAGCTTAGTCATCTATATTATCAATAGCTGCATTCCAGTAGGTCAACAATTAAGCGTGTGAAATTATGCGTACCTCATATTTTAACTGTTCTTCTGTAGGGGACAAGCTGGAACAAAGTAGCAATAGCAGAATAGTGGATTTACCCTTATGCTTAGTGATCAAATGATAAAGTATTCTTTGTTACTCGTTTAGCGCCTCCCAGGGGACACGGCAAAACCTACGGACGTGAGTAACTTCATCCCCCAAGAGTCTTGACGACTTATGTATGGACAATTGGACATGGCTACGGTTACATACAGCATTTCCGCGTTACGAAAAAAGTACTGCTATTGTTGTAAGCGCCACAAAATCGTAAATGAATCACTTACGCCAAACTTTGAAAGTGGCAGTTGATAGAAATGTATAAGTTATAAGCTAGATCCAAATTAGAAGTATTATTGTTCATAAATAAAGAAGATACGATTTTTTTTTCACAAATTATATTAAAAATTATTATACAAACAAAATATTACAATTATTTCGTCCACATAGCATTTTAATTTTTGCGAGGATCGAAATCAGAAAAAGGGCATTACAGATAAAGATAAGATAACATACAATTTGCAAGTCTTATAATATAGATTACAACGCCATCCCTGTTGGTGTCACGGAAGCCTATCCGAAACAATAAAGTTTACTGCTTTCTTCTGAGTGAAAACACCGTGGCCATGATTGAGCATCCAGTGACGTCACATTTTACAACTTTCAAAACGCAACCCAACAATCCTCAACCTCAGAATGTACAGCCCATCAATTGGCAACCATGATGTAGGTATTCGGATTGCTGGGTCGTCAATTTTCGGGTTGCGCTTTCTCAGGCCGTACAAACGTGTTACGGGGGAGCAATCTGAAGCCACGTTGTGTACACGGCAACAATGCTCAACCCATCAATTTGCGTCCACAAAGTGGTCGGCAATTGATGGGTCGTCATTTGCTGGGTAGCGTATTACCCGGACTCCTTTACTGTGCTGTCACTGTCATTGCTTGTTTTTTATAATGTGACGTCACCAACGTCAAGGGTCACATGATCTCTCGTTTACGCGCTTAATTGTAAAATAATTACAATGCAATGCGTTTTTTTTTTTTCAAAAAAATAAGGTGTTGGAGTATGTTAATGATATGGAATGAATATGCACACATACATTACTACATTTTTAAATAATATTCCAAAAATTGTGCAACTTTTAATATATATGTATCAGTGCTTTTTTTTTGCATTTTTTCATTATATATGTCCAAAATGTTTATGTTAACTAACGCTTTGATTGTATTAAAAAAATAATATATTTATTTATAATAATTACATACAATAAATAATTAAAACTAACAATAAAATTCATCGTAATCGAATTTTTTTTTAAAAAGTCAAAGAAAATAAAATGAACGTCCAAACTAGTGTCTAGTCTGATACGTACCAGGCTCAATCGTTCCCAAGATGGCCGCCGCATCCCCGCGTTGAATAGCCAAGGAAATACGTTGAACCAGGTAGGTACCAGACCGAGGATCGCAACCGTAATCGTGAATAAATTTATGAAATGTATGCAGAATTATGACGTGAACAAACACGCAACTAACATAAATAATAGTCCAAAACTTGTTTTCGTAAGGTACGAGTAATTATAATAAAACTAAACATATTTAAAAAATCAAAACACTTTTTTTTATTGTTTATCTTTTAATGACAATGTCAGTTATAGGAGTTAAACACTCGGAGAATTTGAAGTGACGATATGGCTAATTACGGAGGTTAATAAATGATAATTATCAATTTATGAAATATTCAATTATTATTATAGTTGTCATCAATACCAGTATATTTACATTATCCTTATCACTGTTGTTCCAATCTATGGATACTTGGTAAATATTTACCTGGTCGAGTTGGTTTAGCAGTCACTTTCATCTTCCTGCATAGTCAGAGTCCTCACAAATACAGTAGGTATGTATCAAGACGAGAGGCCAAGCTTTGAACCCGTTAATGGCCATGACGAATGTAATACTAATTCGCACTTTCTGTTAGTGTTTACCAATTATTTATTGATTCATCATTTTATTTATAATTGAAAAGTTGTACCTTTTCTAAGTCGGTTAACACTTCTCATATCACCTGTGAAATGTTATGTTATTCTTATAACAAAAAACACATCTCGATAAAAGTGTAAACACAACTATTAAGGCATATCATTAAGGTAACTTGTCATTTTTAAATCTAGATAATTTCACAGAAGTACCAGCCGAATTAATGAAAACAGTGCCCACTAATACGTTAACAATATAAGGATCTCGGGGCCGAATACAATTTTGTACCTTTTGGCGTCGAGACCCTTGGCCCGTGGGGACCAAGTGCCCATGCCTTTTTCAAAGATTTGGCCAAACGTCTTATCGACGTTACTGGTGACCGGAGAGCTGGCAGCTTCCTTGGTCAACGCATAAGCATTGCGATACAGCGAGGAAATGCTGCCAGCGTTTACGGCACCATGCCACGCCACGGGGGGATCTCTTATTTTATATAGGTATTTTAAGTTTAGTTTTTAGTTATTTATAGTTTTAGTATTTTATTTTATTTAAGTTTCCTTGTGTTTTTAATTTGTTCGTTTGATAAATAAAAAGATTTTTTTTTTAATAACATTGACAAACAAGGTTGGCTTACCATTTTCATTGACAAACTTTCTTCAACTGACATTTCGTTTTGATCTTAACCTTGACTTGTCAGATCTTAAGTTTGTAAATATTGAATACAGGATGCTTCACAATCAAAATGGATTTATCATTATCTGGGGCAAAAAAATAATACGAGCTTGTATTTCAATAATATATCTAACCTTAATTCTTACTTACACTTTTACGGGTTTAAAGCTTGGCCTCTCGTCTTGATACATACTGTATATTCCTCGTCATCGTCCGATTCTAAATCACGTGTGGTGGGTAAAACTCGTTTTTTTACAGAGACGCCACTGCTAAAATCCTGGACCAATATTTTGAAAATTATTACTTCATCCGCAACTCTCGCCAACTCCTACAGAGCCCAGAGGCTCTAGTGTAAGTTTCTTTTGACGTAAAAAAACGTTTACGAACGCGTAAGTGATAATCAGGGGTCGGATATTTCGATCGATATTTACCTAAACTTGGCAAAATTCCGGAAAATTTTTGGCTAATATGGAGGCGGCTTATAAAATTTACATATGTAGTGCTTTCACCGAAAATTAAGCCTCAAATCCTTCAGGTTAAGAAAGAAAACGCATAAAAAGAAATAACATTTTTTTTTTTAGCCAAAGTACTTATTCGATTTCTTTGTAATTTGGATATGTTGTAAATAAAATTAAGGTCGCTTTTTAGAAAAAAAAAATATATATTGAAAAAAATGAGTTAACAATTTTCAAAAAATAAAAAAAAATATGTACGAGATTGCGACAATTACCTAATTTACATATTTTATGTACAATTTAATAATGTTTAACATATATATATATTTTTTTTATAATTAAAATTGGGATTAACGGTGTGAAAAACTTGAATTTGTAACAACCCATTACGCTTTCTTTTCATACAAGCAAAACCAAGTTGACAATGAAGTATATGTATACACGACCTTATTGCGGCTTTAATAAGGTAGTTTACCTATACGTACATACATATTACCTCATTACCTATCACAACAAAACTTGTTTCTGAATTAAAGAAAAAAAAAAATGCGACAAATATATTAAAAATACAACTCATTTTTTTTTTCAACATATAATTTTTTTTTTTTTTCTAAAAAGCGACCTTAATTTTATTTACAACATATCCAAATTACAAAGAAATCGGATAAGTACTTTGGCTAAAAAAAAAAAAATATATATATATTTTTATGCGTTTTTTTTCTTAACCTAAAGGATTTGAGGCTTAAGTTTCGGTGAAAGCACTACATATGTAAAGATTAATAATGCAGTAAAAGGAAATTCTTTTTTTCGCTAAGGGCAGTTTTGCCATACTTACCCGGCTATGCCCTTTGCTCCGGGACTCCGGGGTCGCACAAAATTACATAAGAAGGCGTACATTTAGTAACATGATTAGTGAATGGGTATTTTTGACTATTTTTTTAAGGATATATAGATCTTACAAGAACATTATATGTAGTGTGGCCGCAGTGTGAATTAGTTAATTAGTGTAAGCGTTTCTCTATGCTTATTTTACACAACTGGTAAGTCCTATAGTATTGTAGATTCAAGGGTTCTGTAATACAGGAGAATAATAGAACAATTACATCATAAAACATTTTTCAAAGTATATGTTGTGGTATTTTTATAGTACATGTGGTACTTTTGTGCACTAGTTGTAAAAGTAACTCCTTTTAAGTCTTTGTTAAAACTTCAAAGGGCCACATTTACTTACTATGAAACGTGTATCGTACGTGCAAAAAGGGAAATCGTAAATAGCGTCGATTTAAAACACTCCCTTCGGTCGTGTTTTTTGCGAATTTCCTATTTTTTGCACTAGTATCGTAATGTACTATAAAAGTACTAGTAGTTTATAGTATTCACGGCAAGTTCCGTTCCGATAAACGAAGTAATGATAATTATATTTCGCTAGTTGAATTAAACTCAAGTAAATTAGGTTTAATATTTTCCTACAGAAAATTACATTAAATATCTACATAAAAATAAACGTATTTAAACCCTTAAATATGAGTTTAAACTGCGTTGTTACTTATATAAGTAATCCCGGGAATGTTATTACGAAAATAATGCTGAGTCCGTCTCCACACCATTGACGCCGCCAAAGTTTAGGTATATATCGATCCGAATATCCGATGTCTGGTGATAATGTTATTAATATGGGAAACGAAAACGCGTTCGCGACGTAAAGTTACGTTAAAAATTACTTAGGGCTCAGAGCCCCGAGTGTAAGTTTTTAACGTAACTTTACGTCACGAACGCATTTGCATTTCGCATATACCTAAATAAAAATAACATTATCAGTATTATCACTTACGCATTCGTAAACGTTTTTTACGTCAAAAGAAACTTACACTTTGGCTCGATGTAAATCTAGTACACAGCACAATTATCATTTTTTGGTATGTCTTCTGTACTTTCCTCTTATGTGAGCCCGTTTTTAACCACTTCTCTTTGTTTATATCTATTTTCGTACTAATTTAATAAAATGACTCAAAAGAAACTAAAACTTAGAAGAATCATCATTAAAAGATCACTTATACTTAGAACTTACATACGTTAGAACTAATTCAATTATATTTGACATATAAAGTTGACTTATAGGTACACCCCTATAAGGTCAAGTGACAAGTGAAGAAGGGTCTGAGTGCATTTTGTTCTATAAATTACTATTACTGGCGTAAGACTTTGACATTTATAATTACTTATTGTACCTAGGCGATTATAAATGTAACTTACTGGAGCACGTTTTCTCAGGTGTATTTACACTTTTGCAGAACTTTTATAGGCCATCTTAGCCTTTACTGCGCCTATAATTTCGTACTATACACGACTGTAAGTCAACTTATAAGAGCAGAGGCTCTAGTGTAAGTTTCATTTGACGTACAAAAACGTTTACGAACGCGTAAGTGATTATGTTATTTATATGGGAAACGCAAACCCGTTCGTGACGTAAAGTTACGTTTCTGGTGTACTATAAACCTAAACGAATTCCGTGTAACCTGTTATATGCTTGATAGTAAAACCTGGAACCACTAGGACAGAGATAATATTGCTGTTAGCCTGTAAACTGTGCATTACAGGAGAACTTTGTTACTTGTGTGACTACCAACAAAGTACAAGGATCGAATTTAATGCAGAGACACGTGGTTTTGTTTGTTTACATTCTTCATAAATATATAGGTTGACATTGCTGACTTCCGCTTCATGAAATATTCATAACCTATTCCGTTCTACTTATATTTCAATAAATTTAGGCCAAGAAACGGTTTTATATTTTCGTTACTGTGTATTGCGTTTCTAACAGCAATTAAGTATTTTTTCAATGTGTGTCTTTATAATTCATTCGAAAAATGTTTAAATCCATATATTTTAATTACCATCATAATCGGAATCACATATTTCTTAATAACCGTGTAAACATTCTGCTTCGTTTCCTGTTTAGTAAACCATAGTGAGAAGTAAGAACCATACTGCTGATATCATCAGTAATACTTTATAGGCAAACAACTAAATGGGTCAACCCATTTTGAGTCGAAATCAATTCGGTATATCTTGTGCATAAACTAACTAATACTGCGTATCTCTATATTACTTTACTTCGGACTTTTATTTTAAATAACTCGAAGCTTGTATGGTGTAGATGTCCTAGTAAAAATAACTCTAAGCTTGTCTGTATTTTTGTTTTAACTACCCTATTTATTATATACATAGGTATGTTTAGTTTTAATTCTCTAAGATCTCAAAAATACTATTCTCTTCTGTTGAAGGCTACCGTTAATAAAATCACTTGCAGGAATGAACTTGCTGATAAGACAGTAAAGTTACCTACATATTGACTTATATAAGTATATGTTTGGACATAATCTAGTTTAAATATATATACCTAGCTATTATACCTTATTTGTATTTGTGCATAAACAAACGAGTAAATAGGGCTGGCCAATAATCCAAAAGAGTTACACTGAAAATCCAAGGCTTCTGACTGTTGCCAATGCCGTCTCAAGCCTTCTCAAGGTTGTAAGATGTGCCTTATCATTTGTCAGGAGAGTTCCGAGAGTTATTCTACTCGAAGTTTTCACAGCAGCAATTCTTGAAATGCTTTCGTTTGTAACTTTGCCAGATTTGACTTGCTATAATTATGGCCTTCGACCTCCGGTGCTCTAGCTATTGTGGTAGTGGTCAGAGCATTCGCGGGGTCAGGGGTGCTAAGAATGTCCGGAAGAGATCCGGCTACCCACCCCGACGACCACTGGCCCTGGTAACACACAACATACGCACTATGAGGACTGACGAAAAGATCTGCGAGCTGGAAGAGGAACTGAGCAGGTTACACTGGGACATTGTAGGGTTATGTGAAGTCCGTAGAGAGGGGGAGGACACCATAACCCTGAAGTCTGGTAACTTGCTCTACCACCGGGAGGGCGACCAACAGTCCCAAGGTGGTGTCGGGTTTCTCGTTCACAAGTCCCTCGTAAACAACATAATAGCCATCGACAGTGTGTCGAGCAGGGTGGTATACCTAATACTCAGAATATCCAAAAGATATTCGCTGAAGGTCATTCAGGTATACGCACCGACCTCGTCACACTCCGATAAGGAAGTAGATGCTATGTATGAGGACGTAAGTAGGGCCATACATATTTCGAAAACCTACTTCACTGTTGTTATGGGGGACTTTAACGCTAAGCTGGGCAAGAAAAGCGGTGATGAGCTGAGAGTGGGGCAATTTGGGTATGGGCAGCGGAACCCTAGGGGCCAGAGACTGGCCGACTTTCTGGAGAGAGAGGAACTCTTCATGATGAACTCTTCCTTCCAGAAGCCGCCTCACAGGAAATGGACATGGATGAGTCCGGACGGTTCCACGAGAAATGAGATAGACTTCATCATGACCGACAGGAGACGGATATTCAGTGATGTCTCTGTGATCAACAAGGTAAAGACCGGTAGTGATCACCGAATCGTACGAGCGTCACTGAATATCAATGTTAGACTTGAAAGGTCCAGCCTGATGAAGTCTACCCTCCGACCTACTCGAGCCCAAACATGTTTCTAATGGGTAAGAAACAAGATGCAACATGCAGGTTCTGCCAGGAATCAGAGGAAACTGCAATGCACATCCTCTGCTCCTGCGGGCCACTAATGCATAAAAGAAGTATCCACCTAGGCAGGCAGGTACTGAAACCTTATGAGGTACACAACATTACAGCCCAAAGAATCTGGAGCTTTCTGGACTCAACGGGAATCAGTAATGAACTATAAAAAAGGGCTGCCACAATAGATCATACCTGGTCGATGCGGCGCTAATAATAGCCCAAAAGCAAAATAATAATAATAAATACTTGAGCCCATATTCAAAACCCCGAGAGCTTTCAACTTGAGCTCTGTAATCGCTTTGCCTGCTAGAGAACTTAGCTTCAGTGGACGAGATCAACAACGGGCTAGTGGAAACTGTCCACACAGTAGGGTCTAAGTTTTTTAGACCCCGCCGTAAGGATAGACCTCAGAAATTTAATACTAACCGTAATAAAGAGACTATTGAGTGAAACAAAGGCTCCAAAGTGTTCGTAAGGATAAGTCTATTGGGCAAAGCCAGCTGCAAAAGCTGAAACGGGAAGATGGCAGCATAGCGTCGACCAAAGCAGAGGTTTTAGGCGAGATCGAGAGGTTCTATGGACAGTTATACACTTCGGTCGCAAAGCCCGTTGACAGCTTGGTAGGAGATCCAAGAGCCAAGCTGTCCCGACATTATACCGAAGATATCCCGGACATCAGTCTGTACGAGATTAGGATGGCCCTAAAACAGCTTAAGAACAACAAGGCGCCGGGCGAAGACGGAATCACTTCAGAGCTTCTGAGAGCGGGTGGAATACCGGTACTTAAAATCCTCCAGAAGCTCTTTAGGTCCGTTTTGTCCGAGGGCAAAACGCCTGAAACATGGAACAGAGGCGAGGTGGTGCTGTTCTTCAAAAAAGGTGACAATAGCCTATTGAAGAACTACAGACCCATCACGCTTCTGAGCCATGTCTATAAGCTGTTTTCAAGGGTTATCACGAATCGTCTCGAACACAGACTCGATGACTTTCAGCCTCTCGAACAAGCCGGTTTCCGAAAAGGCTATAGTACCATAGACCACATCCATACGCTGCGGCAAGTTATACAGAAGACCGAAGAGTATAACTTGCCATTATGTTTAGCGTTTGTGGACTATGAGAAAGCCTTCGATTTGGTGGAAACATGGGCGGTGCTTGAGTCTCTTCAGCGATGCCATATTGACTATCGGTACATCGAAGTGTTGAAGTGTTTGTATAGTAACGCCACCGTGTCAGTCCGACTACAGGTGCAGAGCACGAAGGCGATTCCATTGCGTAGAGGCGTAAGGCAGGGAGACGTTATCTCTCCAAAACTGTTAACTGCCGTAATGGAAGACGCCTTCAAGCTCCTGGAATGGCAAGGGCGTGGCATCAACATCAACGGCGAATACATCACTCACCTTCGATTTGCCGACGATATCGTAGTCATGGCAAGGTCGATGCAGGAACTCAGCATGATGCTCGATGACCTCAACCGCGTTTCACAACGGGTACGGGCTTGAAAATGAACATGGACAAGACGAAAATAATGTCAAATGCCAATATTGTGCCCACCCTAGTCTTTGTTGGGAACTCGGTACTCGAAGTTGTTGACTCGTATATCTACCTAGGACAAGTAGTCCAATTAGGTAGGTCCAACTTCGAGAAAGAGGTAAACCGCCGAATCCAACTCGGTTGGGCAGCGTTCGGGAAACTACGTAATGTATTTTCGTCCGACATACCTCAATGCCTCAAGACGAAAGTATTTAACCAGTGATGACTTACGGCTCCGAAACGTGGTCTTTTACTATCGGCCTCATCTCAAGGCTCAAAGTCGCTCAACGAGCTATGGAGAGAGCTATGCTCGGAGTTTCGCTACGAGATCGACTCAGAAATGAGGAGATCCGTAGGCGAACTAAAGTCACCGACATAGCCCACCGGGTTAACAAGCTGAAGTGGCAATGGGCAGGCACATTGCACGCAGAGAAGATGGCAGATGGGGTCGAAAAGTGCTCGAGTCGAGACCACGGACTAGCAAGCGCAGCGTAGGACGTCCACCCACAAGATGGCCTGACGACCTCATCAAAGTCGCCGGAAGACGCTGGATGCAGGTTGCTTCCAACCGGTACATGTGGAGATCCAAGGGGGAGGCCTATGTTCAGCAGTGAACGTCTTATGGCTGAGATGATGTAATAGCTGAATTCAGTTGTGAAATGTTCAGCCCCAGGAGCAGCAGAGTAATAAAGCGTTTTGTCTGTCTCTTCATTAATAAATATATGAGAGATATTGTCATCGCCCATTTAGGTTTTGGTGACAACTTTTTATTCAAACGACCCCAGTATGATCAGCAATGCAGTCACATTGCCACTGCCTTTTTTGATTACAAGGGGATCTGTTGTGTTAACCAATTTATAGAGTAGAGCCTAACTGGACATTCTTCAGTTATTCTTTTATTTTTTTCCTAGACACAGTACACGTTCTAAACCATGTTCCGATCAGCCGAAAAGATATCATTGGCATGTGTTTCATAAAAAACCTCTCCTTTGAAGGTAGAAGATACAACATTAACATCACATTCAAATGTTGCCTTTGTTCTACTATTGGCATAGGGAGTCCAGCTTCATCTAAAAGAGCCAGCTCAGATGTAGAATTGTCTCTTGAAGAATTAGTATAAACTGGTTTTCCCTATTATTTTGCTAATTTTTGAATCAATAACATACATATTTATTTATTTATTATTAACCACACTTAAAATGTGGTTAATAATAAATAGTACACTATTATCAACAAACAATACCATATTTATCTATTGAAACTCAAACGGGCTCCACAAGACCTTAGGCAGACATTTGTGGGATACCACTAGTGGCCCTCACACTGGCGGCTTTCTTGCACAAAGAATTGCCATAGCAATTCAGCACGGGAATGCCGCCTGCATGATGAGCACCTTGCCTGGAGGGCCTAATTTAGATTTTAATTTTATTTAAGTATTTTTAAGTTATTTATATTTATAGGTAGATCAAATTTTATGTATGCTCCTTACTTTTTATTTATTTGACTTACTTTGAATATTAATTATCTGCGAAATTTTAATCGAAAGAAAAATAGAAAAAAATTTACTCGAAGCGGGACTCAAACCCACAACCACTGGATCACTAGCCCAGTGCACTACCAATTGTGCCATCCGAGTACCGCTTAGACTTCCGTATACGTCATCATGGGTGACGTGTAGTCACATCTACCGTCAGCGTATTGAACACTCAACGGCATCGAACTCTCAATTTACATTGAGAATTCATCGATAACAATGTGCTACCCCTTTCTAAATTATTTTTATTATATAGAAACGTCTGCTAGCGAATATCTTCGATATTTAAATCGAAATAAAAATAGAAAAAAAATGACTCGAAGCGGGACTCGAACCCACAACCACTGGATCACTAGCCCAGTGCACTACCAATTGTGCTATCCGAGTACCGCTTAGGATTGTCAAATCCTATCCTTAGCCTTATCCTTCGTGGTATACGTCATCATGGGTGACGTGTAGTCACATCTACCGTCAGCGTATTGAACACTTAACGGCATCGAAGTCTCAATTTACATTGAGAATTCATCGATAACAATGTGCTACCCCTTTTTAAATTATATTTTATTATGCAGAAACGTATTCGCAGAAGATATTTGCTAAGAGACGTTTCTGCATAATAAAAAAAATATTTATTAATTATCTGATTAGCCAAATAACTTAAAATCTCCAAATACGACTTGAAACTCATTGAACAAAATCCGACCATCATGATCTGTAATGGACACACTACAACACACACCACCTCCTATAATACTGCTATAGATAAGTAAAGGTCCTTATAATGTTATAGGTAACTTTAGGGTTTAGCGTTTTATAAGTCAAAAAGATTACGGAGTATTGCACGTATTTCACTCTGCACAGTGTGTAATTTTGGCCCGGCTGCGGCCACGTGTAGTTTATGTGATTATTCGAAAGAGTTTGATATGAAAAACAATTGATAAAAATTCCCATGTTAAACTTCTGCATACTTTTGGAGAAAAACATTTTTTTGTGAAAGGTCAATGACCGCAAGGAAAAAAATATTATTTTTTATCTCCTAAAATATAATTGTTTCTAAGTTTGTTAGTGTCTTAAACATAACATAGCATTATCTATTCGTATAAAAAAATAGGAAATGTTACTGTAGTATTATAAGAATTATTTAAGATTTTCTTATTTTCACTTTTTATTGATTTTTAATTTATTCTTGTGTCGGTCGCATTTTGGTCTTCATTATAAATATGAACAATATTGTTAATTATTATCTCCTAAAAATTACACGCGACAATAGAAGGAGTAGAGAGATATAGTGTTTCTAAGTATTTTAGAAATTTCTATGGAAATAGGATAGTCCAAAAAATGTTACGTTTATAAATGTGAAAACTTGTATTTTTGGATGTTTGTTGCTCGATCACGCAAGAACGGCTGAACTAATTTAGATGAAATTTAGCTTAATGATCAATCATCATTAATCATCAGAATACAGTTCTTCAGATGATAATACGATGTTGTTTTCTTCCTTATCGTCAGTATCCCGTTTAAATTCACTAGAAGAATCATTAGAATATTTTTGCGATGACGGGTCGTCATGGATAAGTACGTTATCCATTGTGGGTTTTAAAAGTTGCCGAACTTTTTCTGGAATGGCAGAATGTTTCTGTTTTTTTTTTGTCTATCGCCAACTGACATAGTCGACAAAAGAGGGTCAGAAGACTCTTAAGCTCGGTGATAAAAGTCAAGTATAGTGGTTTTACGGGCTAATGGTGCTCTCGATCATAACGCCAGAATTTGTTCCTTGATTCACCGGTTTGTTCTGAGAGCATTCCAATGGGTAAGGAAATAGAATCTATGATTTTCGCACCATATATTAGTATTTTATGAACCATGACGGTCATATTGCACCAGCCATATTTTTTGACGTATTTGGTAGCCAAATTGTTGCAAAATACCTGAAATTTCATAGAATCAATTTCCAAACCGCATGACAATGCCACTAGAATAGTATGTAGGTCACCAAGAAGCCATTTTTCGAGTCCTAAAATATTGGCAAAGGTCTTTCAATTTGATTCTGATAAAGCACTGTTATTGGGTTTTAGCGTAAGCTTGACGAGGACCCAACGTTATTTTGCGTAGTACAATTTTTTAAGAGTCAAACTTAATAATGCCTATTAAAAACCTAAAAAAATAGTGAAGATTTTGTTTTGACCTTTTGATTTAAAAAAGTTATGAGTTATTTAATGATATAAGTAATATAATAAACCAAAATTAACGATGTTATTTATGAACAGAATCAATGAATATGACTTGAACATGATAATTAAATTTCCATAGAAAAGTTAGTGACAACCCTGAACATTTTTTTAAAAATTCAATGCTCGTCACCCCTTCATTTTTATGAGCTGGCATTTAATACACAACTAAGTTATTATGTGTAAATTCAGCCCGTTAAAAAATAAAATGCGACCATTAAGGCACTGTCCCACAAAAAAATAGTTTTCATTTTTGGTAAAAACCATAATTGTGTCTTAATTTACCGTTGTTTTATGAAGTTTTTTTTTCAGAGTTATGGCTAATAACTTCTTTTATATTCATTTGCATATAATGCATCTGAGAAAAGATATTGCATTTTTATGGTTGCTATGGGTTTTTCTCGAAAATCACAATAACTCCGAAAATAATTATTTAAAAAAATTCGGTGTCTTTGTCAAACCTCTAAAATAGTAACAGCTATCAATTAAAAACATAAACCATACATGACCGCAACCAAGCCAAAATTATACACTGCTCTATAATCAGAAAGCATAATAATGAGTTGTTCGCGCTACCCACTTCTATACAATTGATATGGTCGAATCTTACGAAAGATTTTCTCAGGTTCTAACGAAAACTTTATTATTTTAGAAAACCGGTAGTTCGTTGTATGCGTTTTTCTGTGATTTGCTTATTTTGGTTCTGAGCAGAGGATTAGCGGGTGTCGTAAACAATACATACTAATAGGTAGCATTGTTTATAAAATTCCAAATATACTTGCCTTTTGCTACTGTAGGTATTAGTTAAGCTTGCATCCACGTAATTAAATGTAAAATGTCCGAGAAACTACAATTCTGTATATTTTTATTGTGTGTAACTCAAGTAACTCTTGAAAATCACTAATTATGATGAGCAACACCCAGAACTGGCCCTCATCGGACCTTATACCGTTGCGGCAGAGTTTACTAAATGGTCAGTTTTGGCGAAATAGCAAGACTCTATTTGTCGACAACTGTCTAAGTGAGAGGCAAGCAATGAGTCTTCACCCGAGACAACGAGGACAAAATCGTCCTCGAAAAGTCGAAATTTGTGAAGCTAAAATACGCGGTAAGTCTCGTTTATCTGTGATAATAAATTTCATTGATTTATCATTAGGTTCATTATATCATTAGGTTCAGTAAATGAAATAAAAATAACAGGTATAGTTTTAATTGCGTAAGTTTTTAAGAAGATAAACAACTGACAACTTATCCGCGTTTGCTCTCGCACACGCAAACCTAGGACACTTATTAATTATGTAGTATATAAAAAACATCCTCCATTGTCTTTGAAAGTTAATTGTCTAGTTAAGGCTATGATATTCAATACCAAATTCCTGCTCACAAAAACACTGCTTCCCGAGGGCACCTAATTCACTTTATCATCTATCTTGCCACACGGAGCAAAGGTAGTTGATACATATAAAGCAAGACGATGAAAATCAAGCTGCGTGGGCAACCAGTACCTGCTACTATCAGTGGGCAGTGAACACCTCTAATAAAAAAGCCGAGCTGCAAGATGCAGGAGGGTGGAAAATGCACACTGATCCTACCCGGTACCCAAATCTATACAGTCTACCCGTTACAGGTACTTCAGAACACAATCACGGGCTTCGCAGTTAGTTAAACATAGTATTGGTATTACAAAAACATTATGCCACATATATTTTTACTATTGATACAACATTTAAATAAATGATACATTTAGTATCAGTCTTAAAACAGTTAGCGGCAGAAATTAATCAGCGAGGTACTAAAAATAATGTTTAAAGGCTAAGTGGCTGATTTTTGAGATTCAAGGTCTCGAATTTTACATTCTAAAACCATAAAAATAGTAAGTTCAATGTCGATTATTAACCACTCGTATTGAATTCTATGAGTAGTGTTAATAGTTCGGTAATCGACACGGGGGTGATGAGGAAAAATTTATTTACCTCCTTCCAAAATTACAATATGCAAACCGACCCACATATAAATTAATGAACCATTTTAGTGCCTGAACTTAATAATTGCACGCGCTTGATCTTATAAGAAATAAAAGTCTAAAAATTATAACTCCAATTACCACTTCGAAAACTCGTTCAGCGACGTTATCCCTTCTAGTATTATTTGTAGACTTCTTGAATTTTTGATGTTTTGGTACTTGGTTATTTTGAAAATCTGAAGATTTGAACTAACAGTAAATTTAGTGAATATGATAAGTAAAGACTGAGTGTCGCTAAAAAATATATAGGCATTCTTGAATTCAGCTACCTATTAAGTTTTTTTAAATGTAGGAATTTTAGTAACTGGCCAAAATTAAATTTGGGCGATTGTAAATAGAAGCTTAATTTATTCTATTCGAATGTCAAAAATCGGCCTTTAGGTACCTTTACACGGAAAGGTCATTACAACCACTAGCTAGCTAACCTGTTTGTAATTTTACTATCAACATTACAAGCATGTGATCTTGGAAAGGTAATACCTAGAATCCTGTATCCAAAGATCCCTGGTGTCGATCGGCGGCAATTCGGTGTCGGTAGAGGCCGCTGAGTGCTGTGGTGTGCTTCTGTTGCCAAGGAACCGGCGCCACGTGCAGCGTCGTTCTACACATAGAAATAAAACATGGGTACTTTTGTAGCGTTCCGTTCCGGCACATGCCTTGAGTACTTTAAGAATTACTATGTTTGGTTATATTTAATTTACTCGTACAGTATGCGCATTTACTCGTATAGACAGTTTTTAACAAGCTGGTTCTAATCGACACGAAACCTTTCTCGTAAGAGCATAACATCTATTTTAATACCAGATATAAACCAATTTAATATATTTGCATGTTCACAAGCATTAGCAACAGCATTAATTGATGCTGCTGACATAATATTTATATTTTAATATGTCACTCTGATGTTATAAAACTATCATAAGGTTTTACCAAACGTTGATTGAATGTTGACGAAATTAATTTCATCAGAAAACCACTTAAAAAACGATGTCAAAGTGAGGATTCAGATTTATATGCATGTTTAAAAACTACGGTTTTTTTTTACTTTTAGAACTTAGTCAAATACGGAATAATTTACTTAAAATAATACTTTGTACTTATCTTTACCAATGTTATGCACTAAACGGTTTACGATATTTTGTGTATACCAGTGATATTAGTATTTTTAATTCTAATAAATATCGCTCGATCGTAGGTCTGCATAGGGAATGTACACCAACGAATGAGCATCATGTTTGAGTAGAACGACAAAAGAAATTTGGACTTATGGAGTTAAGAAACCTAATACTTAATCCTATGATAGCTGATGCAAATATTTTAAAATTAATAAATGATACCTACTAATTGTACAGTATACGTAACTCTCTGGGTAGAGAGTACCATTTTGTACCGTTTGGCGTAGGTACATGGGGTCCCAGCGCGCACAAACTTTTTGCAGAAATAGGGAAGCTTCTCGTTGACGTAACTGGTGACCGAAGAGTGGCGGCTTCCTTGCACAAAGCAACGTATTAGCATTGCGATACAACGAGGAAATGCCGCCAGCATCCTTGGTACAATGTCTCAAGGGCCTTCTTTAGTTTTAATGTAGTAAATAATATTGTAATTATTATAAATAAAGAGTTTTCAATTGTACAGGATAGACCAGAAACATGTTGATGATGTTTTTTTTTTAAATTTCGTACTTGCATAATTTGTACATTATGCGTTAAATCACCTCATTTGGATTGGATTTACAAACTTTTAGAGCGTCTACACTTTTGTGTTCAGTGGCAAAAGCTCTTGTCTGTAACATTGACTACAGAGTAGGTCGGCCACTCTTTAGAAGTTATAACCTCCTTTAAAATTGTTTTTACACCACTGCTTCACACTGGCGGGCCTGTAAGACGTAGAAATATCTTGCTGGGAGAGCCGAAGATGGAGAGGAGAGAAGAAGAACTGTACTTGAACAACTACAGCTTCAAAAATATCTCGTTTGTGATATTTCTTGTATGTGAGCGAAGTTTTGACAAAGGTACAAACAACACCCCAAACCAAAACTGCATTCGATTTAGGGGATGGCAGATTATTGCGGCCTCATGAGAGTGACTAGGATACTAAATTCTTAAATTTTTGGTTATCATGGTCAATATAAGGTTTTTCTCTGCTTAAAATGATATTTTGCCATGTTTCAGTTGCAGGACGTTGCGTTGTCCAATGTCCCTAAGCGACTTGTGTTAGCTTAATCATCAAGAAGCATTATTATTTAATTATTTAATATAATTATCAAAAATGTGTCATACAATGGTTTCTGAATATAGCCCCATAAAACTTTACAACGAGTTTGACTATGGGATCGACAGTCTCTAGTTAAGTGGATAATTTTTATACGAGTTAATTTAACAAATTACTATGATTAAGGTGTAGGCAGTGTATGAAAGTGTTTCTTTAACAGTCTTGCGTGGTTTAAGTGTTTTTCAATGGCTAGTAAATATTATTAGTGACAACGTTGCACCCTGAAAAGACTTACACCCAGTGTACGTAGATTGCAATTAAGGATTACGTACCTATAGGAGGAGCACCAAGCCAGCTCGACGCCCAGCCAGCACCAAGACCCTTGCGCTGCCGCGCCAGCAACTGTACCGTCAGTGCATAGGTCACCATCATCACAACCAACGGTATGTAGAAAGAGACAATAGATCCAATTGACTTGTATAAAGGGTCGGGGATCTGGCACACACCGTCAACTAACAGAGATTCTACATCCTGCAAATAAAACAAATTGTTAAATCCATGTCTACATAACAATATATAGTTTAAGATTATTTTTTTATTCCAAGCAAATGAGCTACATTGATTCTTCGAATATCTTCTGAAACGTCCTTTACATATTTTTTTTTAAGAGGCCAAGCTTTTGGCAATTCAATAAAATTTATTAATTACGTTGGTCGATTAAATCGATTACATGTTACTTTGGTGAAATGCTCTATACTCCATACTATACATACGCAAAGTACGCAATATGCCACATATGTCAAGCTTGCGCGATATGTCATATTGGTGAAATTCACTTACGCAATATCCCACATCGCATAGGTATAGTATTAGGAACCTGTGTCTAATGATCCCTCGTCGTATCCAGGAGACTACAAAGCCACCTATTAAACTATGCTATAAACGTGTGCCCCGCAACCCCGCGAGTTGGCTTTTGAAGTGTCACGGCAGTACGCGCGCTGCGTGGTTTTATAACAAAATATTTAAAAATAGAGTGTCTAGTCTAAGGTAAGGCAATAGGATTCCATTAATATTTGTAATATAACATTACATGTTATATTTTATTGATAATTGCATTTCCTGTCGGGTTTTATTTATGTTTGGCTTTATTTTAATGATATTTACACAGACGCAAGTTGATTTTGAAAGATATATATATTTTAAAATTTAATAATTTTTATATACTTATAACAATATTTTAAAATTTGATGTTTGAGGTAAAATGATCCCTTTGTGTGCGTATAAAATGATCCCTGGAATCATATTATCCCAATAGTGTTTTAATTTTCAGACCATGACGCGAACTTATGTAAGCAGTCACCCGCTAAAATTGGTCTCAGAAAGAAATTCAAATAATGCATAGACAGCAGTTTACAATCATCTGATTCGAAACATAAAACATCTAAAAAAAAAATTGTTATAATTAATAATATCTATTATAGTTTCATTGTATTTGGTTGTTCCTGCAAATATTTAAATAATTGCTGTAAGTTATGTAAAAAAAACCTAGGTAACTAAAGTTTATAATTTTGGTGATTTAGTGTGATATTTGTTAAATGATTGATCTAAAGTATATTAAATGTATTAAAACGGGTAATTCACGTTTTATAAGTCAAACATTACTTGACATGTTTCACTCTGTAACGATAGGAGCTTAATCGTGAGCCGTTCGCGTTGGCTGACTAAGGAGACAATGAATTTTATTTTAGATCAATCATTAAAGAAAAAAATGCACTGAATATGTTCAAGTCTCATGATATTTCGTGTTTAAAATGTATCTTACATGTAAATAATATAGACTTTAAAAGTTATGAGCCTATGAGTAATATGCCTACATAGTTTTTTAATAATGTTTCTTACACTTAATAACGATTCAACTTATTGGTCTTAGTTGAATGTTATTAAAACCATTTTTTTTTTCAATTTTTTTAGGTTTGTTCATATAATCGCTCATCGGCGATAAGTTCAAAGCTTATTGCCAGTTTTCGCGAATTAAGGCACCTAGGAGCAAAGGCAGATTTGCTATGAGCTTTATGGCTTTACGACCATTTCTGGATGTGTTCAATTTAACTTGTTTAGCTTGAAGCTTAATAGCCTTCATAAAATGAAACTGGCAACCTGCAAAGCAACCAATAATAACCTCGGAGTATATACAGTGAATTGCATAAACTACAGCTATCTCGTAATCACATTTAAAATTATTTATTAGCAATCGTATCATATTCCGTAAGTACCGATTAAGTGTATTGTAACTATGTGACCATAAAAGTTGGAGCCACGTTGATCCCAGGTCAACGTGTATGCTACATGGCTAAGAAAAACTAACTGGACACAAAAATGCGTTCAATTAAAAAAAAAACAACTGTGCATCATTGAGCATAACAAATGTGTAAATACGTGCGGTTGTTGTCATAAATATCAAGATTTTGTCGTAAGATGTTTTGAACCCCGTATTTATTTATTTTTTCTTTTAAATGATGAACGTTTTTTCTACAATCGCCTGTATTGCTGGCAAATTCTTGCGTATGTCTGTTTTAAATTCAGCTAGTAAAGACTGTATCGTTAATTATAAATACAAATAAAATTTGGTCTTACTGTTAAATTACGTATTATGTATTAAGAAAGGTTTACTTTTGTCATTTTACTGGTTTTTAATATCGAGTAGAAAATATAATTAGCTTAATTAGGGACTATTTCACCTCCTTGGCCTGATTTAATTATAATAAGTAGAAAATATGCTGCCATAACATCCATCTCCAATTCATAATTGACCAATTAATCTTCTGGGGAATAAAAATCGTCAATTTTTATTTTTACATGAAAAATGTTTTTTCACACAACATTTTGGCCTTTTTACATATCAATGCTGATGCAAGCGAAATGAGAGAGATACCTAAAAGAAACGGCTGAAAATCAAAGCCTGACGAACATTACAATCGTTAGAGCGGTTTGTTTGCTAAAAATAATCACGCCATTATAGTCATATTAGAAGTCAAAGTCGGAGTAGCCGTAGTAGTATATATATATATAGTATATTTACTTAAAGGCCGCCATTCACAGAACCCAAAGTATATTTTTAAAGAAAAGAACCGATTATACTATGTCCAAATGCGAATGCTTTACGAATCGTGTGTAATTGCTGTTGACGTAGTGGCGTAGTTTTTTTGCTGGTGACGTAGTTTTTTTTTCACAATGGCAATGTCATGTTCGCAAACTGTAAATTTTCTTATTGTATTTGTCCAAAATCATTATTGTGATTCTGGAGAATTAGGTTATTTTTGTCTAAACTTCATGCTTTACGTCGAGATCCGAGGATGAAAATTTTTAATATCATCATAATAATAAAACTTAAATAAATAAAAATACTAAAACTAAAACTATAAAAAGCTAAAAACTGAACTTAAAATACCTAAAGTATAGGATCCCCCCGCGGCATGGGCGTAAACGCTGGCAGCATTTCCTCGCTGTATCGCTGTAATGCTTATGCGTTGAGCGAGGAAGCTGCCAGCTCCTCAGTAACGTCGATAAACGTTTGGCCAAATATTTGAAAAAGGGATGAGAACTTGAACCCCACGGGCCAAGGGTTTCGACGCCAAAAGGTACAAAATTGATGAAATTAGGTAATTAAAGCTATAATTTAAAACATCTATCATTTTTAGATAAAAATGTAAAACAAAAAAAATGGCTACGTAAAGTTGTATTTATTACAAACGATACAGTCTTTAGTAGAAAAACTGTATTAGCCTTCGAATCAGCGTCACATCTGTGCTCACATTTGCGAATGACTACGGTTTGCGATTGATTTTAAGTGGCACCATGGTAGACAGCCTTGGACATCACGGGTCGTCATGCAGCAGAAGCGCTGGCCGCATTCCACGACATGCCAGCATCAATGATGTCATCCGTCGGGCCCTTGTCAGTGTTAAAGTGCCTGCCATCTTAGAACCAATTGGCCTGGTGATCGACGATGGCAAGAGACCCGACGGTATGACATTAGTGATTGGAGGATGGGACGGCCCCTAGTTTGGGATGCTACATGTGTTGATACCTGGCGCCGTCACATCTTCCAGGGACTAGCAGCGGTGCTGGTCATGCTGCATCCACAGCCGAATACCTCAAACGTCGCAAATATGCTACCCTCGGAACTGGTTACATATTCGAAGCGTTTGGGGTCGAAACGCTGGGACCGTGGGGACCGAGTGCGCGTAGGATGTACAAGGCTTTGGCATCCCTGTTGGTTGAAACTACAGGTGACCAGAAGGCTGAACTATATTTTGCTCAACGAATAAGTATTGCCATCCAACGAGGTAATGCGGCCAGCCTTCTGGCCACTTTACCCTTTGGCAGCGATTTGAGGGATATTTTTTATTTGTAATTTAGGTTTATCCTTTCTTTATAATATTATTGTAATTGTGTTTCTTTTACTGTAGTAAAGAAGTAGTATGTAAAGAAGCGTGACAGTAACGGCGATGCACACATCACCATACCATGGTTTTATTATTGTTCTCTCTTGAATTTTTATTATACCTGCACCCTTCGTATGAAAGGGTTTCGTATCCTTTTTGATTTATATAAACAAACCAACCAAAATAGTAGCTTTCACTCGCGACTTCGTCGGCCAGCCATGCCCGTCTTAAAAGTATGGTTGCGGGATAAAAATATACTATGGCCTGTCTCGTAGCTCAACCTCTCTCCATACCAAATCGCATCGTAATTGGTTCAGTCAGCGATTTAAGTGTGAAGAGGCAACAGACAGACAGACAGTGATAGTTACTTTCGCATTCATAATATTAGTATGGATGCCGGTCATATGGGTTTAACGTAAAAGAATTTTACCGATCGATAGAAAGAAAATAACGGAATAACTATTAATAGATAATTAACTTTTTTTTTTTGACATAGGCGGCAAACGAGCAGACGGATTGCCTGGTGTTAAGCAATTGCCGTCGCCCATGGGCACCCGCAACACCAGGGGAGTCACAAGCGCGTTGCCGGCCTTTAAGTGGGGTTGGAGCTCTGGGAACCTTACTCACCATCAGGAACACAACACTACATACCTGAAAGGTGGCAGTGCTATTATGGCTGTGGTCTTCTGTAAGGAGGAGGTACTTCTCCAGTTGGGCTGCCCCAGATTCAAGCGTGATGGTCAACGCTGTGCCCTACCTCTCATTGTTGGACGTAGTTTCAGGACATACCCGGGTCCAACTAAGTTTATAAATGCGAATTTCGCATTGCGAAACAGGAATTCACCCACGGTAGGGTAGGGTTAAATAGTTTATTTTTGGTAAGCGCAGATTTTTTGTAATCCTCGATGCACCATAACTCGCATCAAAATGAGTGCATTACTTATTTGTAGGTAATTTATTGACAAATAAGTTTTTTCCTAAACATTGAGAAAATCTGTAAAATAGGACTTTCTCAAGGGGGGGTTAAGCGGGGTGCTCAGGAGGCGGGAGGGTTGTGTTAGTATGGAACACTACTCATTTATAAGTATAAATAATGCAGCAATAATGAATTTAAATTATAAATTTTCCCGCAAAAAAAATTACTGGACTTGGTATATAGGGCAAGCAAAGCGCACCGTAGCAGAAAGAGAAACTATTGTTGAGTTGGATTTCCATGAGATTTTCATTTATGTAGTCTTGTTCTACAAGGTACGTATGTTGCCAATGTCAAATAAGTTAGGCTACTTTTAATAAATTATGATGTATTCCATACCTGCGAATACATAAGGCTTAGTGGTAGGCTCATAGCTGTCGATGAAATCCAAACGAAGGCAATCTTTACGGTTACACGTTTTCTAGTTTTGTTGCGTCCGAATTTCATAGGGTAACGAAGCGAAAGGTATCTGAAATAAATGACATATAATACTGGCTAGAACTGCGTACTTATTGATCTGCTCAAATTGCTACTGAAAATAGGATTACATTAAGAAATAACCATCGCTTATTATACAATAGTAGTAGAACCTACTGACACTTTTGTGTGCAAACAAGCTAGTTCCGAAACAAAAATCGCTATGCTTCTTACAATCATACATATAAATAAACTAATAGATATCAGTAAAACTTACTTCATACGCCACTCACATTGTCTTAGGTCGCTTCGTTAAACCTTGACCAAATGGTAATTTATACTATTGTCAGATTATAGAGGTTCAGTGCACAGGAATTAAAAACAAAACAATAATAATCTATGAACCACCAAGACCATTATCTGCGACCGACTACCATCGTAGGCATTGTAAATACTAAGAGAGACGCATTAGGGTCTCTTTATCGACGGGGAATCGATGAAGAAAAAAGTTTTTCCTCGCAAAAAGAGCAAAACAGACAGACAAATGCGTCGACAGACAGCCGAGCCTTTGCCTTTTGCCGATTCCGCGTCGATATAATATATGAGGGGCGCAGGGCGACACGAACAATAAAGACGATAAAAGTTTTGCGTTATGGAATCATTTATTATATAAGTATTAATAATACTCGCTTATTGCATAACATAGTAGAATTATAGCAAGTATAATCGCATAAATTGAACTTATGTGGCCCTCGCACAGCATTAGAATGATGAACAATAGTAAATTTAAAGGGTTGTCAAAATATATTATTATGTATAAACTAAATCGAGAATTTGTTTTTTAAGTTTCGGTATATATTGTGTCCAATACATATGTTACGTACACACACGACCACGTATAGTCAGCATCAATAGTAACGTATGAAACAGCGCACCAAAAGTATCTACCGTTCTTTAATTACTTCACAAATAAAGACAGATTTCTGCGTGTTTATCGATTGAAATGCGATAGAAACTTTGAAACGCGAACTGTCGAAAATATCACATTTGTAAAAAAAATACACAGGATGGCAGATACTTTTTGTGCGTTGTATCATACGTTCCTATTGATGCTGACTGTACGTGAATGGCTCACTAAAAACACAAGTTACCTTGATTTACATAAACTTGAGTTTCTAGTTGTGCCATTCAATTTTCTATCAATGTTTTATTAATGACACAAACTTACTAATATAACTCTACCTGTCTATGCTGATTGTACAGAGATGCATGATGGACGCCGTGCACAAGAGTACGTCCAAACATATCCACAGCAGGCAGTACACAGCCGGCAGTGGAAAGTGACCTACGACAGAAATGTATATTCTTACACCAATGGTCATTACTTAACTGTACTATTAATATAATATTGTATTTAGAGATCACAGGATTACCTATTTTTTTTTTTTATTACTTTATGATTGATATGATTAAATATTCTTAATAAAGCCTGTCGGTGTTATAACGATAATATTATAATGTTATAACGATAATATTATAAGACAAGATATATGTAGAAAAACAAAACAAGACAAACTATTTCATGGGCTATTTAAATTTAAGTTTCATTATTGTTCTTATACATTTGTTTAAAACAACTTATTGTTCTTTAAAATTAATGTTGAACAATTTAACACTGGTAAAATGCCTTGACTTTGCTTCGGACTCCTTTCATCAATCTCTGTTCATCATTTTCGGTCACCTTTTTACATGTCGTATCCCACATTCTTTTGAACTGTTGCTCATTTGTAGCTATAATACCACTATTTTTCAATTTTCTTTTCATTATTACCCAATAATGCTCTACCGGCCGGAGTTTTCGGCAGTTTGGCGGATTTGCTAATTTCGGTACAAAGGAGATTTTATTTTCAGTGTACTACCGTACCAACAGATTTGGCATAATGTGAGGACGCTAAATCAGGCCAGAATATGACAGAATATGTGTAGTTTCTTATAAACGGCAATAAGCCTTTTTTCAAACACTCTTTCGTGTGAATGGATTGGTTAATCGTACTCGTCGTAATAAACTATTTCCTTTTTTGACCACATTTACAGATGTGGTCAAAAAAGCAAATAGTTTATTACGACGAGTACACATTGCCAGACAAGGATTTTTTATGCATATTTAAGTAAGTTTTTTTGTTCTAAATTTTTAATCGGCATTCCCTCTTTGATTTACCACATGTAATTGCAAACCTGATTTTTGCTTAAAATCTGCTTTCACGTATGTTTCGTCGTCCATCAAAATACAACCAAACTTCGTTAAATATGTTGTATACAACTTGTGTAGCATCGCCATTAGGAACTGTAGTCGCCTTATACGACCGGAAACCTGCACGCTGCTTGATTTTTTGAACAAACTATTTCGATACCTTACATTTTCTGGCGATGTCACGGACAGAGAGAGTTGGATTTTTCTTAAAATGCTCGATTTTTGCCTTACTTTTATCAGCAAGACCGCGTTGTGTACCCGAACCACCCTTTCTTGAAACAGACAATCTGGACTGATATTTAGACAATACCTTCTGCACGGTTGACTTCGGAACTTTAATGATTTGGCTAACTTTCCTTGCGATATGCCGATATTTTGGTTGTGGTGTACACGATCTTTTTTCGGGTGTCTAGTTAGCCAGACGACATTTTATAAATGTTACAACAAACTCCAAATAGCCCTAAACGATAGTTTATTCTTCCCGCTATCTAACAACCAAAGTGGCAGATGTTAGGTGTCTTTTATTTTATGTTTATTTTTTTATTAAATGCTGACCACTTTTAATAGTGGACAGACCTTCCTTACTCGGGAAAACCCGGCAACTTTACCCAAACCTAGAGGGTCCGGGCCCACTAGCGGCGGCCACTCGACGTAGTAACATTTGGCAATTTAAATATTCAATGTATAATTATTATTTATGTGATAAATTCACGAATACTTTAATCATAATGATTTCCATCTAGTAGGATATATGTGATTTAGACTTTTGGAACTCTAATGTTAGCCATACAAGTGACGTAATCGGATAACACCTTAACATAATTTTAGTTATTTAAGAGTTATCTGTATGTAATGAATTTTATTCATTTAGATAAAAATAATTTAAAACTTGAAATAGATAACATAAAGACTGTATACGATAAAATCCGGCCATGTTCAAATTTCGCTACAATAGTAAAACAAGAAGGTAAACGTTGAGATATCTGTTTAGAAGAAATGAATAAGCAACAATATACCATAAACACAAGCTTTTTTTTAGGCTCCCAATGGGGATCTGCTGAATTTCCGGACTTTTTGTTTCACTATCATCATCAGCTTTTGCACAGTGGTCACAGACACAGATTTAGTTGCTGAACGCCATTGTTTTTTTAATTTGATCATATCTTTGGCTTCCTTGTTGATTTTTTTTAGATAACGCTTCACTAGATTCCAATACGTCTCGATCGGAGGAAGTTCAGGGTAGTTTGGCGGGTTCATACATTTGGGGACTATTGCGACGCTGTTATGTTTGTCCCACGCCAGTGATGTCTTTGCATAGTGACATGAAGTAAGATCAGGCCAAATTGCAACAGACGTTGTATGACTTCGTATAAAATAAAAGAGATATTTTTGAAGACACTCTTTAACGTAAATGTCTAGGTTTATAGTGCCCGTTGTTATAAAACCTTGGCTTCTTCGACTGCACGAGCACAAGGCCAGCCAAAATAAAAAGTTTTTCGGAAATTTACACTTTTTTTCTTCTTATATTTATCGGAAAGACTTGCCTTGTCTGATGCTGTATAAAACTCTTGGCCAGGTAACTGTTTATAGTCAGCAAGGACATAAGTTTCGTCGTCCATTACGACGCAATCGTTTTTCGTCAAAATTTGCTCATATAATTTGCGAGCTCTAGTTTTTGCGGACTGGTTTTGTTTTTCTCACCGATTTGGGGCTACTTGTCCCTTGCAAGTCTTCAAGCCGGCTCTAGATTTTACTTTTTGCATGTACGACGCAGACACTTAATTTTTTTTAACAACGGCACGTACCGATAGGTTCGGATTTTGCTGAAATATCTTTATAACCTTTCTTTCCTTATTTTTATTAACAGAACGGCTTTTTTTCCCGCTGTCAGGTTTCCTAATAGTTGTCATCCGCCCTTGAAAATATTTCAACAAATCAGATACGGTTGACTTAGCGACATTAAATTTTTTTGCAAGGCTCCGATGCGACAGATGTGAACTGAGAAAATGCTCGGAAACAATTCTGTTACGAAGACTTTCTTCTTTTGAGGACGTATTTAAAATTATGGCTTTGTAATCCTTAGCAGTGATTGAAATATTTACATTGGTTTCTACGGCAACAAAAAAACTAAATTTCAAGTACACATGACATTAATTTAAAAAGTTAGACGAGAAAGAAAGTGGCCGGATTTCAACGTATACAGTCTTTATACTTAAGAAAAAAAATCAAAGCAAATCAAAATATTTCATTAATATTAATTTGATTTGTTCTTAGTTTTAAAAATAATTTATTAAAAACGCAGTAAATCTGGTATAGTAAAATTATATTGTATTCTATTATATTCTTTGTACAGTCGCCGTCAGATATATCGGCGTCCCCACAGTGGTAACATATATCGGAACAACGTCTCTTTTATCAAGGCGATAAAGTGCATGTTCCGATATTATTGAATACCTTGGCTGCTCCAATATATTTGATGACAACTGTATAACAGTGGAACTTAGATCGCATATGCTTTTTGCAATATAACGATTTTAATTATCCAGGTATGTTTACATTTAAACTCTAACTCACCTGCATGTAACATTTAAGTTTTTAGCTTTTTATATTTGTTTGTTCACAAACAACAAGAGCAGTCACAATGCATGTGATAAAATAGTGTCTCGGGAATTAAGAAATCTACTAGTTACCTATCGTGTAAAAAAACCGGATAAGTGGAAGTCTGTCTCACCCACCGAGGGTTCCGTAAAAACTTCCGATAATTGATGACGTATGTATTTTTAACTAAGAATAAGTTTTTGTTTTTAACAGAAATTACAATCGTATTATGATAACTACAAGTACTTAACTAGTTACAGTATAAAATCTAATAAAGGCCCTTGAGGCATTGCCGAGAAGGAAATGCTGCCAGCATTCTTGGTATGCTGGCGGCATTTCCTCGTTGTATCGCAATGCTGATACGTTGTGCGAGGAAGCCGCCAGCTCTTCGGTCACCAGTTACATCAACCAGACGCTTCGCGATTTCTGCAAAAAGTTTGTGCGCGCTGGGACCCCATGGACCTAGCATCTCTAAGCCAAACGGTACAAAATGGTACTGTCTTCCCAGGCTTTTATATTTGTTACGTTTAACAATTTCGGCATTTTCCGCCGCTGCACCCGCTTTTACATTAGTTAGTTGGAGATGGGACGGCGCTAGGGTGTCTACGCAGGTAGCATCCCACACCAGCATCCGTCCCAAGCTCCAAGGAACCAAAGAAACTCCATCAGGCCTCTTGCCATCATCTCTGACAATGCCGGTCGGCTCAAGAAGAGCCGGCACATTGATGGTGGCAAGAGACCGACGGATTATGTCATTAAGCGTTGCGTGACTAGAAAAACGGCCTGCACTTTTCTGACAAGATAATCCATGGTGTCCCAGTCGGTCCACGTCCGTGCCACAAGAGCATGTATGTGGCGTACATACCGAAACTCCAAGGCGCAAACCAGTCGCCAGTCTAAGGGAGGTCGGGTCCAAGAAAGTAAAGACTAAGATTTTGTATGAATTAGTTACTAATGTAGACTTCAGTGACTGTAGACTTGTGTAAATACTTCCACACAAATAAACGGTTTTGACAGATAGGAGAACAGAAAAGTGTTTACTGCAAGGTTTAAGTTGTTTTTCCTCAAGTCATTGACTACTGAATACTAACGGCGGATTTCCGGTTAAGCCTTAAAATGGCGAGATCAGTAATGTTTTGAGTGTTTTTTTTTTTGTTTTTGTTCTTTAAAGTTATTCAATGTGTAACATCGATAGCTTATTACGCAGTGATCTAACGCAGTAGTGTGCATCTAATAAAGAATTGATTTCAGTACGCGTTTCACCATTATTTGGTCAACACCCGGCAATCAAGGGGTCGCGGCCGCCGTGGCTTTCTGTAAAGTCTAGCTACCACTTTGCAGAACTCAAGACCTACTGCCGTACCAGTGGACGGTAGTAGGCCTGCCCTAGGCATGCTCTAAGAGCAAACTTGTTATGTTATTCGATTGATTTGCTACAATCACTTTGACACTGGCTGGCTGGAAGCTTTTTTTAACTATCTACGAATGGCGATGGTGTCTTCTGTCACATCTTCGTATCCGTCACCATTCAATGTCCCGACTGATGTAACCTACTTTTACAGCTCCAATAGGCCAATGAATGCGAAAATCCGCATTGGCTGTGATATATTCTTATTATACAACATACATTTTTATTAAAATACAGTAAATATAATTGAGAGTAATTCACGCCTAAAATTTCTGGAGATCTGTAGGTTAAGTTTACATATTATACTATGACAAGAAACAAACAATAATAAGAAGATATTGATAACAGACATTTATTGATAAATAAGCAATTGCGTTTTACGTGATAAATTGTTTAAAATTATTCTTTTGATTTCACATTTTGTACACGAAAAAATGTCACAATGTGTCACATTTTTTCGCGCACGCACTACCCGCAGCGCACGCCTCGGTTAGCTTATTTTTTGTGAAAAATGTATAAGGTCGTATTTTGCTCTCGCCTTGGCAAAAATGTTTTTGTGGAGTATGATATTATGTAACAAATGTGTTATCTATCTAATTGTGTGTTAATTCAAAATCCATACTTAATATTATAAATGTGAAAGTGTGTTTGTCTGTCTGTTTGTTTGTCCGTCTTTCACGGTCTAACGGGGCGACGAATTGACGTGATTTTTAAACTGGAGGTAGATGAAGGGATGGAGAGTGACATAGGCAACTTTTTGTCCCTTTGTAACAGCCCACTTTCCTAAAATGGGGGGTAGAAGTTTGTATGGAGCTTTCCGCAAAGGGGAGGGGGGACTCTTATTTCCACTTTGGAAGTGTCTCTCGCGCTAACTATTTAGTTTAAAAATATCATCATTACATTTATTTAACCATAAATTAATCAGGTTTTGAGAAAAAAAACACATTGGAAATATAAATGTTTCTCATGGATCCCAATAGATGGCGCTGATAGGGTTATGAAACATGCTAACGTTGTGTGCTCTCGATTTGTACTTAAGTGCGGGCATCGGCTCGCGCTTCGCTATACAGTGCACACGGTACCTACACTCTGTTACTTGAATTTGACGATTGATTAACAGTAGTATATACTTATATTCTTGATATTCTTGATTCAACTGCTTAAAATTTTTGACTATTCGTTCGTTTCGCTATGTGATTTGGTATTGTTGTCTTGGTTTGGTTTTCCCATTTCGAAATAAAACTCGGTTTCGGATTGAATTAAATCATTTACTTAAAATTTATAATATTCCTCGACTTTTTTAAGGAATACAATCACTTAATGGTTTTGGAATTAGTTTAGCATCGTGATTTTATTTTTTTTGGTTTATTTCGAGACTTTGTGTCACACAACTTGGCCGCAATATCATTAGCGCCACTATCTTAACCGGGAAGGGACCAGGAAAGGGTGAAAATGTGATGATCCCACGAATCCCAATCATTCCTACAGATCTCCCGTTCCAATTTAAAAGACTACAATTTCCTCTGAAACTTAGTTACGCAATGACTATCAACAAAGCGCAAGGACAAACATTAAAGGTGGCTGGGGTGAACTTAGAAAAGCCGTGCTTCTCCCATGGACAATTGTATGTAGCATGTTCGCGTGTATCTCAATGCCCAAAATCTTTACATTCTATCCCCAAATGGTAAGACATATAATATCGTCTACAGAAGCGTATTAAAATAATAATCTGTTGCGATTTCTACATCAGGAAAGGGGAACCGTGTTACCCCGAATTAACTCGAGTGAAGCCGCAGGTAAAAGCTAAATTATAAATGCGAAAGTGTGTCTGTCTGGCTATCTGTTTGTCTGCCTGTCTGTCTGTTTGTTTGTCCGGCTTCACTACAAAACGGAGCGATGAACTGACGTGATTCTTTAAGTGGAGGTACTTGAAAGGATGGAGAGTGACAAAGGCTACTTTCTAACGCGAGCGAAGCCGCGGGCAAAAGCTAGTGTATTCATAAATCGACGTAAATTAATCTATGTACATAATATCGTTTGTCCTGATTGACTGACTGACTGACCGATCATCAACGCCGAGCCGATACCACTGAAGATAGCGAGTTGAAATTTTCAGGGTAGGTTATTTTGATAAGGTAGAGAATTTATTGACTTTTTATTAAAATATCCTAAAACCTTTACAATAATTTATAAAATTCATCACCTAAGGTGTTAAAGGGGGCATAGAAAGTTTTTATGGAACTGGAGGAAAATTTAAAGCGAGAGATGTATAAACTCCTTACTAAAATACAATAAATGGCAGCGTTTTTTGATATTGATCCCTTAAGGGATCTTAAAAAGTTTTATGTTTGTAACGCAGCGAGTAAAACATTTCAAATTAATCCATGGGGATTTTTGCAAGAAGGGATAGATTTGACTACTTATTTTAAAGCAGGTTAACTGAATGATTTTCCTGTTTCAATCAAAATCGGTGCACACGTAGGTTGCGTATCGTTATGATCAACTTGCCAAAATCAAAAAGCCAAAATCAAACGTGCGTTCAAAAACGCGCATGCCAATCACAGGACAAGACAGCGGTTGTTTTACTTGTTTTATGGCAGAATGGAAAAGTTTCTCGGCGTGTACAACTCTGTTTATTAAGACTAAATAGTGGTAAACGGTGTAATTCAATGCTTTTGTGACTTAGATATAGTGTTACGGGTGTATAAAAATTTAATAATCTAACCGGGCCCGGTTTTATGTATCTATATTTTCTTATTGTTTCCCCCAAAAACAGATGCCGTAGCGCCAACATTTAAAAGGTAAGTGGATTCTTTTTTGGTGGTTTTTTTAAATGTTGTTTATAGTAATTATAGCCAGACTATTTATGATAGTCATTAATTATTACATCGAAGGCAAAAATACTACAAAGCGGGATTGGAGGGAAAATTACAAAACTTTTGTCGTGAAGCTGCTTGAGTGGTATTTTTTTATTTATTTCATAGCATCAGTTTGAGAAAAGCACTATACATGCCTAGCCGTGAAATGGGCTTGCAGGTTCCCCTCTACCAAAATTACTCGGCCGCCGGTCAACTTGTGTGAATGTAGTTTATGCTAGTGTTTGATAATTTTGTCGTGTGCGTGTGTAGCGACGCACGTAAAATATTACACATATAAAGAATGTTAACCATTTAGTGTTAACATTATTTATGTGTGTTACCTCACTCCCTGAGGGGGGCCCCCCGCCGAAAACGGCAGAATTTCTCCGATAAAAATTGGTGCGTGTGTCGGTTATATCCTCCTAGGTTACTTACCTTATTATCAGTTTCTTTTTAATATGATGTTTTTGGTATAGGTAGGTATTTATTGAAGTAACATCTTATTTGTAGGATCTAGTAAGTAAAGTGGTTTTTTCCTATCTGGCTTCTACTCCTGGTGTACTTATACTTATTCCATGGTGTATATTGCCAATAACGAAGTATTTATTGCAACTTAATAAAAAGAAAAAGTATATGGGTATCCGAAATTTTAATCTTTTCTCGATGTTTTTTAAGGTCAAGGTCACAAATATTTATATAATGTAAATCGCCAATGATTACCCTTCAATAACTGGCCACTTTATAATAAAAATGAATTCTTCGATATTTAAATCGAAAGAAAAATAGAAAAATTTGACTCGCAACTGGACTCGAACCCACAACCACTGGATCACTAGCCCAGTGCACTTCCAATTGTGCTATACGAGTACCGCTGAGACTTGTCGAATTTTTCTATCTATCCCTCGTCGTATACGTCATCATGGGTGACGTGTAAACACATCTACCGACAGCGTATTGAACACTAAACGGCATCGAAGTCTCAATTCATATTGAGAATTCATCGATAACAATGTGCTACCCCTTTCTAAATTATTTTTTATTATTATGCAGAAAGGTCTGCAGACGTTTCTGCATAATAATAAACGTCTGCAGACGTTTCTGCATATAAACGTTTCTGTATATAGTATACGACGAGGGATAGATAGAAAAATTCGACAAGTCTCAGCGGTACTCGTATAGCACAATTGGAAGTGCACTGGGCTAGTGATCCAGTGGTTGTGGGTTCGAGTCCAGTTGCGAGTCAAATTTTTCTATTTTTCTTTCGATTTAAATATCGAAGAATTCATTTTTATTATAAAGTGGCCAGTTATTGAAGGGTAATCATTGGCGATTTACATTATATAAATATTTGTGACCTTGACCTTAAAAAACATCGAGAAAAGATTAAAATTTCGGATACCCATATACTTTTTCTTTTATTAAGTTGCAATAAATACTTCGTTATTGGCAATATACACCATGGAATAAGTATAAGTACACCAGGAGTAGAAGCCAGATAGGAAAACCACTTTACTTACTAGATCCTACAAATAAGATGTTACTTCAATAAATACCTACCTATACCAAAAACATCATATTAAAAGAAACTGATAATAAGGTAAGTAACCTAGGAGGATATAACCGACACACGCACCAATTTTTATCGGAGAAATTCTGCCGTTTTCGGCGGGGGCCCTCAGGGAGTGAGGTAACACACATAAATAATGTTAACACTAAATGGTTAACATTCTTTATATGTGTAATATTTTACGTGCGTCGCTACACACGCACACGACAAAATTATCAAACACTAGCATAAACTACATTCACACAAGTTGACCGGCGGCCGAGTAATTTTGGTAGAGGGGAACCTGCAAGCCCATTTCACGGCTAGGCATGTATAGTGCTTTTCTCAAACTGATGCTATGAAATAAATAAAAATACCACTCAAGCAGCTTCACGACAAAAGTTTTGTAATTTTCCTTCCAATCCCGCTTTGTAGTATTTTTGCCTTCGATGTAATAATTAATGACTATCATAAATAGTCTGGCTATAATTACTATAAACAACATTTAAAAAAACCACCAAAAAAGAATCCACTTACCTTTTAAATGTTGGCGCTACGGCATCTGTTTTTGGGGGAAACAATAAGAAAATATAGATACATAAAACCGGGCCCGGTTAGATTATTAAATTTTTATACACCCGTAACACTATATCTAAGTCACAAAAGCATTGAATTACACCGTTTACCACTATTTAGTCTTAATAAACAGAGTTGTACACGCCGAGAAACTTTTCCATTCTGCCATAAAACAAGTAAAACAACCGCTGTCTTGTCCTGTGATTGGCATGCGCGTTTTTGAACGCACGTTTGATTTTGGCTTTTTGATTTTGGCAAGTTGATCATAACGATACGCAACCTACGTGTGCACCGATTTTGATTGAAACAGGAAAATCATTCAGTTAACCTGCTTTAAAATAAGTAGTCAAATCTATCCCTTCTTGCAAAAATCCCCATGGATTATTATTATGCAGAAACGTCTGCAGACCTTTCTGCATAATAATAAAAAATAATTTAGAAAGGGGTAGCACATTGTTATCGATGAATTCTCAATATGAATTGAGACTTCGATGCCGTTTAGTGTTCAATACGCTGTCGGTAGATGTGTTTACACGTCACCCATGATGACGTATACGACGAGGGATAGATAGAAAAATTCGACAAGTCTCAGCGGTACTCGTATAGCACAATTGGAAGTGCACTGGGCTAGTGATCCAGTGGTTGTGGGTTCGAGTCCCGCTGCGAGTCAAATTTTTCTATTTTTCTTTCGATTTAAATATCGAAGATATTCGCTAGCAGACGTTTCTGCATAATAATAAAAATAATTTAAAAATGAATTCTGTTCAGGGACTTCAGGGTTATTGAAACAACGAAACAAATAATTTCTAACGGTCACAGGTGTTCTTCTGCGCGTGCGAAGCCGTGGGCAAAAGTTAGTTATGTATATATAAAGCACTACGTATACATATTTCGTCAGTTAGTTCCTGATAAAGGTATATTTTCAAACTGCTTGTTACATTTCGAGAAACCGTTTACATGACGGGAAGGACTTAGGGTTGTTTCACACGGACCACAACCACACCACGTCGCAGCGTCAAAATGTGGTCACGCAGTGGTTACGTGTGAATTGTGTAGTTGCTGGCCGTTGCCACAAACGTGGTCGATAATGACTGCAAAATGTGGTACGTGTGAATTGTACTATTTAGTTCTAATACAAAATATACGCCCGACCAAGTGTTGTGGTTGTGGTGTGGTTGTGGTTGTCGTGTGGTTGTGGTACGTGTGAAACAACCCTTAATTCACTCGAGGCAAGCATTATCGCGACCCTAAAATACGCACCCCCAAAATCATTAACATGATGACCTTCTTTTTGAAATAAAGGAAATGCCTATACAAGCGTTAACTCATTTATGATTTCTAGGTGCATTAAAGGATATGGTGGATAAATTCGCAGCCATCGCGTGTGGCTCTGTAGCTTAGTTAGAAGAGTGACGAGCATGATAAAGATAAGATAAAATAAATGATGTATATACTGCTCAATAATATATTTAGTTCGCATACGGATTAAATACAGGTGAATAAAGCTATGCTGGTATCATTCTACGGCCTTGTTACGGCTGACTGTTTTAATACTCGTATCTGCTTATTCAAAGACTTGAAATTCACTTGAACCGGAAAATGACAATAGGCGGGATGGGATGTGTTGTTAGGCTAATGGAATCAGTCATCTTCTATTAAGGGTTCTACTGGCCTTTGGCATTTACATCCCTATATAATACTCATAAGTACTCTGTACGAAGTAAAGTTAGTGTTACTTAAATATTGTTGCCATTATCTAAGCACACGTTAACTTTGTTGAATAAAAATTAATTACCTAACCAGCATCATATCATATGTTACATGTGTTCCATTCAAGTATTCGAGTATTAAGGATACCTCTACTGCGGTCAAGGATATTGTATAGCCTTGAGAACACAATTATGCCAACTGTATTATCAAACCGCGTTGAGAAAGGGATTCGAGAGTACCCTGCGCACAATAGTATACTTATAAATGATTAAATGTAATCATAAGTCAATCTTTGACATCTTCATAAGTGCAGACACCTATTGATAATAGGATCAAAAGATTTACAGAGTATGCTTTACATATTCTCATTCACACTTTATTCTTGGAAAATGTTGTCATTTGTTTTATAAAAAATATTAATGATCATAATTATCTGACAAACCTGTCACTTATTCACATCCATTGCAAAGTTATAAAAATACGTGTGAATAAAATATGAATCGCGGTAAAGTATTAAACGGTCGGTGCAGAGAAATTATCTGCAATGTACTAAAATATTTCACTAAAGAAAATGATAGCACAAAGGCTCTTCTTTAAACTTTGATGGCCATTCTATATACGAGTACATTTATTTTGTCATACAGGTAATGATACAGACAACTCTGATGATCATGGTGATATGGCTGAATATTTTTATGGTTATTTAAAAGTAATTATTTTCAGTGTTGAGATAAAATAATTAGATATTTTTTCCATGCTTTAGAACTTCTTTGTAATAAAAAAACAATTTAATTTATTTGCACACTCTACCACTGACAATGTCATATCATGTATTAATTCAATAATGACGTATGAGCTCAATCCCTTTCTAAACGCGGTTTGATATACCTACAGGTTAAATTACATCAATAAATCTTTTAGTATAGTGTAGTATTTAGCTTTTTACATCCCATACCTGCAGATTACAGGCAATATAACGCAAAAGATGTATAGGACACTACACACTAGCAAGCACTCTTGTATATTGTATAGATTTAAATGTAACAAACAGGTTAAAGCTGTGCTAGAAGTCTTAACTATTCTGGCCTTGACTAAGTTATTGTAACTCCGATGTATTGGTTCTTATATTTAATTGTTTATATCTTACACACAAAATTAAAGTAACAATAGAAATGGGAACCTATATGATTGCTCATAGCTCTGTCCCTCCACGCACATAAATCGTAAGTATATTTGTACAGAGGGCTCCGTTCTTGATAGTTTTTGCAATAAAGACTGTGCCAATGCTGAATATGTTTGCCATCAAAAGTAAACATTTTATTGGGTTTCTTTTGGGTTAGATCTATTCCCTAAATGACGTCTTAATGAAAATGGTTTATAATATGAGTGCAATAGGCAAAAGGCATAAAGCTCACTTTTAGGGTATTGTAGCCAAAATTAAACAAAGCATTTGTTTTACACGGGAGCAAAATTAGTATTTACCTTTTCGTGCTAATATTGAGACCCAAGCTACCAAAATATTTCAAAACTGATATCTTGAACGTTGAGAGGGGTATAGGCATCAGAGGGAAATAAACTGTGTTGCCGATTTAACACAAAATTATGCACCTCGCTCCCGCGAGGAAAATACTAACTCTAAAACATTACAAATTTACTTCAAATTATAAGTATCATTAATCTATATTTTATCATTCAAAATCATTATTATTAATTAGATTTAATGGTTTATCTGGTGATAAAGGTAATAACTCATTAAAAATATGTGTGAAATTACTTTACCCCCTTTTGAATAATGCAGTTTTGCTGTTTTAAGAAAACAGCTTTAACAGGCTTTCCAAGCTAAAGAGGTGAAAACATATTATTTAGAATCGTCCTCTCTTTTTTTAATCTGTCTATTTCTTTCCCATACACGAAACAAGGCATTCCATACCATTAGGAGGCGTATGTGAAGCCGGGGAGCCAACGCGCAGAGGCCCTGGGTCAATTTAATCAAATGTAAGGGTTACACTAAAAGTATGTTATTTGGACTTGCGGTTCAAAATCTAGAAGGAAGTGACACATTTTTTTCACTTTTAAGCATTTTTATTAGAGATCATTTCCGAAAATATACCATTTATCAAAAAATATTTAAGACAAACTCCTATTCTTTTACTAATATATCCAATACAGACCTCTCACACTTTAAGGTTAAACCGAAAAAAATGAACCTCCTGTTCAGATGTAAGGGAGGTACTACCATACAAAAAATCCCATTTAAAGGGTTCCGTAGTCAACCAGGAACCCTTATAGTTTCGCCATGTCTGTGCGTCCGTCCGTCCGTCCGTCGGTCCGCGGATAATCTCAATGACCTAATAATAATCTCACTAGAAAGCTGAAATTTGGTACGTATATGCATATCAATTACGCCGACAAAGTAGTAAAATAAAAAGTGGAAAGAATGTTTCATTAGGGTACGTAAACTGGGGAGTGATTTGTTTTTCATTTCAAAGTGTGATATATTGTTGGATAGGTATTTAAAATTAAAAAGGGGTTTACTAATATATTTTTTTATAATGTAAATATTTTCAGAAATAATCGCTCCAGAAGTAAAAAAAAAACTTATAAGTTTTAAATATATGAAAAAAATCTCAAAAGTAGAACTTTATAAAAACTTTCCAGGGAAATTATTTTGAACTTGATGGGTTGAATAGTTTTGAATAAAATTACAATATAAGTTCTTGCAACTGCAATATAAGCAGATATTTATTGCAACTATTTACAATAAAATGACGTGCTTTCAAATGATTCAAATGATTCAAATGATCATGATGATGAATGCGCGCGCAATAGTATACTTAATTTGCCCATAGATGTCGCTGTACGTGGAACGCTCATATCTTACATGGCTGTGTTAAGATTTTTTCTGATTTAATGGGGTTGGAGCGGTTGCGCCTATAGGTACATTAGGTTGAAACTGACTAACTGACTGATGACGCTGGTTATTACTCCATGTAACAACCTCTTCCTACTTCTAGTGGTGGGACTGGAATAGACAACAATTTTTCGAACTGACCATATTATTTAGTTGGAATATAACTCTTTGTTTAGTGTCTGTCCTTTGTGAGCCCGTTTTCAGGGTTATTTATTTTTAACTCTTGAGTGGGTCCCCACTTACTGTGAAGGCAAAAACCTACGGAACCCTACACTGAGCGTGTCCCGAATCGCTCCTGCCGGTTTTTTTTTATCTTACCACTTAGTGGACTATGGAACCCTAAAAAACGGGATTGCCGGCCTAGTGAGGCGAAAACACATTATGTTAACTTACTAAAACCATCTAACTCTACTAACCAATTAATGCTCACGATGTGTTTAGTTTTTTTACCTTTACCACATTTTGTGTTAGTGTTATGTATGTAATATTTTAATTTTATCATCGTAAAATTATAGCATTTTCGAAGGCGGTTAACCCTAAAAGTATCAACCCGTTAACGTCGTGAAAGATAACCGTAAATTCATTAGAATAACTTCTTTGTAATAAATAAAAGTGGTAAACAAATTATTTTGTATTAGTTAATAATGTAAAAATCAGTATTCAATCCCATTCATATTTAACAAAAATGTTTGGTTAGGTATCAAATGGCAAGATTCATTTTGAAAGTGACATTTCTTGATTGTCAACAAATTATACAGGTTGGTATAGAAATATAATTAAAATTAAACTTTTTAATAAATTTGACGTAGATATGATACGACTCCACCACACACAGGTGACACACGCAATAAGTCAACGCACGGTAGCTTGTATTATTGAGCTGTTAGGAAGTAGTGACTGCGGAAGTAACGACTCCTAAATGCTCCTCGGGGGAGAGCTGTAACCCCCGCAGTGGGTGGGTGGGTCGAGGCAAGACTGGCTCGTCTACTACATAAGTAGCAAGCAAACTAAATGTTTAGAGTCGATGGACATCTTTGCTCTAGCCCTTAAATCGAATTTGCACTTGAGCCAGATCTCGATATCTTAAACGGCACTTTTTGTACGAGACCATCTTGAAAGAGGTAAGTCATCTTACTACCGGAAATAAAATTAGATGCCACTTTTATATTTTTTATTATTTTAAATTCTATATAAAGATAAGCATTTGACCACAATCACACCTAATGAGCAAGTGAGCACAGCAAATGAGCCCGATGTAGTCTAGAATAAGTAAGGTCCGGTTCTTGTCCAAGAGTTCAGTATGTAGGCCATTGTCATCTAGGTACTCGACACTCTTATACATTTATGATTATAATATCATTGATTCTCACAATAGTACTTAGTCCCATGACTTGGGCAGGGTAAGAATCCGCTCCGTGTAGTCCTCAAATAAATATCTTTCTATATATTCAAAAAGCTACTACTACGGGACTATTGTCCCAAAATCTATTATTCTGTGAACTATTTATTCAGTCGTGAAGATATAATTCACAAAAAAAAAGTTGTCTGTGGTTGGATCCTGACACTGGACATCTACCCTCGTGAACACAGCTCTAGCGACCCCATTATTGATGACAGTCTAAGGCAAACCAGAGGCAGGGGGACCTGTCTCAACTATCCGGCATAGGGCACCCTCAGGTACGTGGAGTCGCTACTCTCCAAGAGCTCGCCACAAGCTGCTTTGCGTTGACCTTTGCACTGTTCTAAAACCTAATTGGCAAATAACAAATATTTGTAATTGATGTCCATCGTTCCTGTTTTTTTTTTGTGAGGGTTGAATGTCTGAATTGGACCAATTTTTAAAAAGTTATACAAATGGCCAGAAATAATATTTAGTCAGATTGACCGTTCTGATACGACGATAGAAACGCCTCTAAACAAAATGATAAAATGTCACAACATAAAATTCACCATTTGTTAGACCTTTACCTCAAGAGCATAAATTTGTTGTAGTAATTCGCCGAATCGCTTTTCACCTCGAATGAACAAAATATCACTAGAACTTTTTACTTAATGCATTTTTACGCGTAGTTTTTGACATTAGTATAATAAATTTGAAGTATTGAATTTTTCGTATATATTATTCTTTTACCCTAATCGCATGTCAATGTGATCGATGTTTCTTTGGGACTCTAATTCATTGGACGTGTTAATTGATGCTTGCACAAAAATTGAGTGATATTTTATTTAAACGCGTTTCGTACTTGTAGTTTTAAGCCTTGAGTGCTATCAAACTCACTGAAATATCATCTTTGTGCCTAATAAATAATAGTGTTATTGCGACGTTGCGTACAGTGTCATTGCAATTTTTGAGGGAAAATATGGAGAATAAACCTGGATCAGTTGTGTACATGGAGCACTTTCGAATTTATTGATAGTTCAAATAGGGTACATACACCGCATCAATAGGACGAATAGCTCCGGGACATCACTGATGTCACATCAGTTTACAGGTGTGCAACAAAATTTAGTAATGGCACTACCGTTCTTATAATCTCACTAAAACGGAAATAGTGCGAGAATCTCTGCATACTTTTACACCGGAATTTGAAAGAATCGATGTAGAAAAATCTATGGCCAAATTAAAAAGAAAAGTAATCACCGATTACAGGCCGGTGCCATATTTATTTCAAAAGGGATGTCTAAATTTCGTACCCCTGAATATACTGACAAAGTACACATTCGAAAATGTATCCCCGAGCATTTAGCTTGCGATTTTTTATGTGTTCAGACTGATGAGTGCCTTATATTCATTAGTCCTCCATGCATAAATTACATCAAAAACGTGACGACTTTTTTTGCGGTTGGAACGTTTAAGATAGTACCACACCCATATGGACAGCTGTACATTTTGCACGGGGACATCGGTACAGGTAAAGATGTTACAAACGTGATTCCTTTATTTGCTGTTTTAACAAACAAGGAGCAAGCGACATTGAAATATTGTTTAGTAAAATAAAAGAAATCCTACCAAATTTTAACCCAAAAGTTATAAAAACGGATTTAAAAAAAAGCCCCCATAATGCACTACGAACAATATTTCCAGAGGTTTTGCTATTTTAATTTCGTTAAAGCTTTTTGGATACGTGCCGAACAATTAGGCATATCGCATAGCAAGGAAGGCAGCTATATTATGTAAAAAAGTGCCTAGCTATAGTTCACCTTCCGCAGTCAAAGATGAATGAAGCCAGATTTAGCGTTTTGAACAAGCACCAACGTTACCAAAAATGGACTTATTTTACATTTACATGGGTGACTACTGATTTTGACCTACAAATATCAGCCTGTTGTCGTGCTTTCAACAACGGCACAGGAGAAATAATGTGCTAGAAGTGTGACACAGTAAAATCAACAAATTATTCAAATCGAACGCGAATGTACTATATGTCGTATCAGTTTTGAAAAACGAATCCATAACAGTGGACTTCAACTTGCTGTTAGATAAACCGATATTTCGTAAACGATCGAAAAAATTCACCATTACGGATTTCAAAATAGACCGTATAGTAAAATCTTATATGCAGAATGTACAGTCAGCAGCAGAAGTGGCTAAGCGTTTCAGGTGGTCGAAATGAGGTCAACACATCTCTATTGTCAAGAGAATAAGAGCGCGTGTAGGTCATTTTGAATACTTCAAACGCTTAGCCACTTTTGCTGCTGACTGTACTACCTCTTGAACAGTGTATAAGTAAACTTGCCATGTTTATGTACTAAATTAATTCTTAATTTAGCAATTTCTTCACTCCTTAATAAGTATATTTTTTCTGTTCTTTGTAAGTTAAAGCTTCAATTGTGTTTTAGTTTCAGGAGATTTGCGCTAGTTTAAGAAGATTACTTAGATTTATTTAAACGAGTAATAAAGCAGCTTTGTGTTTTATATCACTTATTTTGCTCCTTTTGACACCGAGCATTCCGAAATAAAGACATTATTTTTTATGTGATATACTCGTAATTCCCTTCCTGCCGTTTTCACAACTGCGATTCACAACCAGGTGTGAATAAAGAATATTTATTTTTTGTTCACAACCAGTTGAAAACCAAGAGAACTTTTTCTTTTACTGGAAATTAGTTGTGAATAAGAACATTTTAAACTTATGAAGTTGTAATGGAAGAAAAGCGTAACTTAATTGGCAGCGATTTATTAGTAGCCAATTGCGACAGAAAAAATAAATTAAGTCTTTATTAAACATACATTTTATATAACTTAAAAAAGTATATAAGGTAAAATAGTCTTTATCTATTCATGTAAAAAGAGTACAGAAGACACTTTAGAAACAATATCTTGAGCGTATGCTTGGTTGAAGGCCTTGCGATTATTTAAATAAATAAATAAATATTTCGGGACATTCTTACACAAATCGACCTAGTCCCACGGTAAGCCAATAAGGCTTGTGTGTACTAGGCGACGATATATATAATAAATAGATACATATAAATACTTAAATACATAGAAAACACCCATGACTCAGGAACAAATATCTGTGCTCATCACACAAATAAATGCCCTGACTGGGAATCGAACCCAAGACCTTCGGCTTCATAGGCAGGGTCACTACCCACTAGGCCAGACCGGTCGTCAAATTTGGTGCTTCTAATATTCTATCCCAAATACTTGGGACTGCCAAACGTTCAACGCATATGCGTGTCCGCTGTGGGATGTAAAAATGCATGTCACATAGTTAACTTCACTCGAACTTTGTCTGGAATTGACATCAAGGATGTGTTGGGGCAACCGTGAAAGATACATCCGGTTATATTCTCGCATGCCCTCAAAAGAACGAATTCTGCGGCTGGAACACCTTCTGCCTCCTGATTATACACTGGGAACATTTTATTTCTATACAGGTATAGTGTAGCGTACCTATTTACAAAATGAAAATTTTTTCTCTTTGTTTGTCACAGTACAAAGATTTAAATTTTTTACAAGTAAAACAATGACAACATGAACGACAGTACAATATAAGATTTTTTTGTAATTCAGTAACAACACATGAAACTGTATATTTTTTTTATCTACGTACATATCATAAGTGCTCTAAAATGCGTCCAGAAACCGTAGGCAATGCCAATTTTACCAACCATCAGAAATGAATGGAAATGTAATGTTAACATTACCTACTGAAATCAGTAGGTTATGAGTTTAAATTTGGAACAGCTTTCAAATTCAAGTGGGGTTTCTATTCTAGTATCTATAGATATTAAAACAGTCATTGATACGAAACGCCAATTAGTTATGTTTTTAGGGTTCCGTAGTCAACTAGGAACCCTTATAGTTTCGCCATGTCTGTCCGTCCGTCCGTCCGTCCGTCCGCGGATAATCTCAGTGACCGTTAGCATTAGAGAGCTGAAATTTGGTAGCAATATGTATATCAATCACGCCGACAAAGTGCAAAAATAAAAAGTGGAAAAAAATGTTTTCTTAGGGTGGGGGGTACCCTCCCCCGTACGGGCCCCTAGAGCCGTCGATGAGGAAGCGATTAAATTTCGCAAGACTTTGACGGCCATATGTGACGCTTCCATGCCGGGAGGGTCCGACCATTCCGAGGCAGGAAACAAATGTTTTGGTGGTCGCAAGAAATAGCCGCCCTCCGTACGGCCTGTAATAAAGCCAGGCGCGCCTACGTTCGGTGTCGAAAAAGGAGGCACACTGACGAGGAGGAGGAACTCCTTCGTTCATCTTTGGCGGAGAGAAAACAGACCCTCCAACAGGCCATCAGGAAGGCTAAAGACGAGCGATGGGAGGAGTTTTTGGTATCCCTGAATAGGGACCCATGGGGCGTCCGTACAGAATGGTGCGTAACAAGTTGCAGTGTGCACCCTCCATGGAGTCTATGGAGCCGGATCTTCTCCACAAAGTAGTAGAGAGCCTCTTCCCGGAGGCACCAGACTTCGTCCCACCAGCAATGATCCCTCCAACCGTAGACCCAGTGGGCCCTGACGTCGTTCCCCCCATCACCGATGACGAGGTGAAGTTAGCGATGGACCGGCTGAGGGCAACGCGGAAAGCGCCTGGACCGGACGGGGTTCCCGGAAAAGTCCTTTTCCTGGCACTCAAGCACCTTGGAAACCGACTCAGGATGCTCCTTGCAGACTGCCTTAAGGAGGGGCGTTTCCCAAGTTGCTGGAAAGACTTTGACGCTTTGGCACCGACTCCAAAACCAAAAATAATTGTATATAGGTAATTGTCCTAAGAAAAGTACTTGTTCTAAATAGTCCCAAAGTACTTATCAAGTAATAAAGAAAACAATTATTTGTTGCTTTTTAGTTCATATTTGAAGTCGGGTTTATTTTTTGTTAAAAGTTTATTTATTTTTAACTTTTTAGTTTCCCTTTTGTCACTGATTTTTAATAATTGAATATGGGCAGACCAAGTACGGGTAATCGCGCTGCTTATAGGTCGGGGATAATTCACTAAAAAAGAACATGCAACCGAATTCAGAACCTCCTTCTTTTTTAAAGTTGTTTAAAAATACGTGCAAGAATTAAGTCCAAACACGGCCACTCTACACTTTTTTTATATCTGAGTTCCGTTGCCTACTGGTAAAGGCGAAATCGCCAAATGTGTACTATGCTTTGTTGACGAGTCCCGTTCTGGACATCATTAGCAGTTCCACCTCATCAGATGTCACAATTCTGAATGGAAATGGTTGAGTTGTTGATAAAAACGCAAAAATCACCAAATGTGTGCCTATAAGATTTGAGGAGTTCCGTCGATTCCTCAGGATCCCATCATCAGGACTCGAGCTTGACAAAGATTCATCTTAGAAATCTTCAATACTTAACGAAAATATCCAAGAGGCGAAATCGCGAAATGTGTACTATGATTTGTTGAAGAGTCCCGTTCTGGACATCATTAGCAGTTCCACAAATGTCACAATTCTGAATGGAAATGCTTGAGTTGTTGATAAAAACACAAAAATCACCATATGTGTGCCTTTAAGATTTGAGGAGTTTCCTCGATTCCTCGGGATCCCATCATCAGATCCCGACTTAGTGCCAACGGGACCAATTCGGAGTTATATTCTTTCGATAAAAAAAAATATTTAAAATCGGTTCACGGGTCTCGGAGATATCGAAAAACTCCTCCTTTTTTTGAAGTCGGTTAAAAAGACTTGAGTCCTATAATGAAGACTAACTTTTGAAGTATCTGTCCAATGATGAAAGATAATGACACAATCTCATATTTCAGAAATGGTTTGAAAGCACAAAGGAAGTACACATGGTAGAGTGATTAGGTATTATAGTCGTCTTCTCAGATTTGTCAGCACTCATTCGAAAAGCATATAATTTTCGTAATAAAAGTACTAAAAAAACCCTAGCACAAGTTTCTTTTTTCTATACCAGTAGGCAAACGGGCACCCAGACCACCTGATGTTAAGTGGACTCTGAGGCCCATGGACTTCTATAACCGCGAGATTGTGTTGCCTAACCTGAGGACGAAGATGAAATGCCTCTATGCTAGTAATTTCACCGGCTATCTTATCTCTACACCGGAACACAACAATGTGAACAGTGCTGTTGAGCGGTAGGTTATTGGCAAGATGGTAGTAACAACCCATGCACGAGGTCCTACTACCCCCGAAACTTCTTACTCGTATCGTCGCAGTATAGTCATTCGTGGCTATTCAAAAACAAAGTTTCTTCCTTATTGCATTATGTATGCAATAAGGAAGTAGTTAGATGTTTCTAACGCTTACTGTACCTACTTACCAATATATGAAAGATGTACAAAAAATTATACAACAAGTTGGTTTAGTTGTTATTTAATTAATCAAACAAAAAAAGTGTTTGTATAAGACACGTAACGTAAAAGAAAACAAAACTATAACATATGCAACACATATTTTGTTAGAAAAAAATTAACTAAGAAGAGAGACACATCGACGATCCAATTGTTTTATTGCTCAAACTGTTTCTCCTTTTTGTTATTAGATTGGCAGACTTAGAGAATGCTGTTTCGCTTGGTACACTTGATCCCGGAACAACGAGATAATTAAAAGCCATTTTTTTCAGCTGAGGCAGTTGATATTCGTGGCTTTTCCACCAAGCACATTTGTGTTTTCTGGTTCTTGGGGTAGAGACAAGTATTTATCGAACTCGTCTTGGTTTATATCCTTTTTTTTGTAGATGTAAGACAGTAAGCAGTTTCCTGACGTATTCATCCCAACATTGATTCCATCATAGTGATTTATTTTCCAGCTTATAATCATCTTCAATTTTTTTTTTTTGCAGACGTAGTTTCAGAGTTCTCCCATTCATTGAAATAATTACATTTTAATCTTGGATCTAATACAACTGCAATTTTTGCATCTTTGGAGCGAAGTAACGATGTATATGATTGCAACTTATTAATCATAGCTGTTGCACCATCATTTAATGTTTCATCGCCCAACTTACTTGAAATATGCTTCAGGAGTTCGTCTACAATGGGAACGACACAGAATATGCTTGGATATTTCGTTATTGACACCAATTCCTTGCATCATAGAATGTCATTAAGAATTTAAGCAGAACTTCTACTCGTTCCCAATGTTCAACTTTATATTTTTTAAATTCAGCTACGTTGTTACATAAATCATCCAATACGGACCTTACTTCAAAGGCCCGCAACAGCATTAAGTACGTTTAATTCCACGTAGTGGACATTTCCGGCAAGAGTGACAACCTTTTTACACCGTTCACATCGCAAAACTCAAAGTATATTTGGTTTTCTTGGGTGAAATGTTTATAATATTCACTAATTTAGATATATTGTGACCCAGAACACCATCAAGTTGTTCTAGACCACATTTGACAACGAGATGTAGACATGTGCTGAGCACCATGTATGAACAACATTTTCATAATCATCGTGGAGTAACGTCAACATCTGCATCGTTTTAACATTAGTTGACTCGTTGTCTGTAGAAATCGACAATATTTTTCCTCTTAAAGAATACGTATCAAGAATTTCTGTTACTTTTGTTAATAAATGGTTACTTGTGTGAGGGTATGGAACTATGTCAAAGTCCAAAATTATGGCAACGAGACTATTATTCAGCATAAATTGAGCAGTCACTACAATATACGGCTTATTAGTTACCGACGTCCAATAATCCAAAGTCATGGAAATTTTATTTTGAACTTCACGCAACCGGTTTATCATTTGGTACTGTGTGGTCTCAAAAAGTGTTTTAATGATTAAGCTTAACTGATGACGGTTCGGTAATGCTTATAATGAATATCCTGGGTTAAGCTCACTTATAAACAATTTGTAATGTTCTTCTTCAACAATCCTTAAGGAATGGCTCCCATGTAGGTACAATAAAGTTGATTAGCAACCTATCAAGGTTTTTTTTTTTCATTACCGCGTTTTCTCTGCTTAAAAGCAAAATTTGGATGATGCACATTGCAATGTTTCTTTAGTATTGATTGTGTGCGATGTTTTTATTGAAATTTTTTTATTACAACGTTTACACGGCATAAAATTTTCGAGCCGTTGATAAAACGTAGTCTTCAGTGACGGTCCGAACTTACGTTTCCGCGGGGTAACAACTACGGAAACCGAAGAATTGTTACTGTTCGTACTGTTATGAGAACTCATTATTCTTCTTACATTCGGTCAGACACATTAAATATTATGAATGTTATAAATAGACCACGTACATAATTACACGAAATGACAACGACATATCCAATTTGACAATCATGTCCGTCAAAGTACTTACTTTTTGTGTTATTTATTTATTATCTATAGGTAACGGATAGTCGTGTTAGGAAAAAGCAAACGAATTAACTGAATGGCTATCAAAAGTTATCCCCACTTATTACGATAATGTCATGAATACTAGCTTTTGCTCGCGACTTTGAAATTTGTTTTCCGCGATTATCTGAGGAATAGAGCAATTTTCCCAAGAACCTTCCTTTTATCGCATTCACTACCGGGAGGCGTGGCCTAGGAAGAAACTTGTATGAAGTGCGTTGCTGGCAGTGAATGCGTTTATGTACCTAAGTTTGTTTTGGATTACTTACATCAAACCAGCTTAACTGAATACGTCCACTATAAAGGCAGCTAGAGACTCAAAGAAGATTATAATGATATTTATTATCCTAGCCTTCTAGATGTACAAACTTGCCAGCGTCGTCTAGTTTAGTATAAAAATGTAATTTTCTATTTTTCCCCTGATTCTTGCTAAATTTCTTCAAAATTAATTGAAATATTTAACCGTGAACAATTATTTCATTAGTCATTAGGAAGATGGGCACATAAGATAGATAAAGGCAAAAAAAGATCTTCTGGTTTCTAATAAATTAAGGAAATCGGATGAACAGACAGAATATTTAGTTACAAACGGATAAACTCACGTGTAATTATATCGCACTAGGCGACATGTTTCGGGTAAGCTCTGGTACCCATCTTCAAACCGAGTCAGGACACACCGATCGCGATGAGGGTGTATCACTCACTGCTGTCCGCTGCCTTGCACGGCGTTCTGCACGTCGCGCCCGCTGAGAAATTGCTTGCACTGTTTGTAAAGGCGCTACACTCGCTTGCGGTGAATCATCATCGAAACCAGTAAACGAAACGCACACTGAACTGACTGTATCTACTTCACTATCAAAACCCGTACTATGCTTCAGACCCGAAATAACTGGCTTCCACGCTGGCGGTAACACCCAGCCACTATCCCGATTAAAATTAGGACGACGCCCGATTTCAATGGCTTCGCGGATCTTGCGTGGGACAAAACATTTCTCTCGCACCAACACCTTTGTCTTGTCAAAGCGAATGAAATGTGACGTGTCTTTGTCGCAAGCATGTTCCGCCACGGCAGAATTACTCCAGTCCATTTTCTTCACGCTTCGTATGTGTTCTGACAGTCTCGTAGATACGTTCCGTCCGGTTTCACCCACGTATGCCTTACCGCAGTCGCATGGTATCACATACACCCCCGGGTTACCAAGCGGATCCTTGTCCTTAGGAGAGCGTAACAACTGCCTCACTCTGGTATGAGGCCGGAAAATGGTCCTTATACTGAACTTACGGCGCAATAGTCGACCAATAGCATCCGTCACTCCTCTAATGTAAGGCAGATACGCGGGTGCCCTCTCCGCCGTTTGACGAACACGCAAAGTACTTGCATTTGCTGCCCGCTGACTCCGTTTCCAATCATACCCGTTCCTCTCTAACACCTGTCTGACATGTCGCAGCTCACTGTCTATAAATTGCGGATCACACAGTCGCAAGGCCCTGTTAATCAACGCTCGTGGAACTGACGACAGGTGTGTCGGGTGATGATGCGAGTCGGCTTGCAAGTATCGGTCTGTGTGTGTGTTTGTGATTCACCGCAAGCGAGTGTAGCGCCTTTACAAACAGTGCAAGCAATTTCTCAGCGGGCGCGACGTGCAGAACGCCGTGCAAGGCAGCGGACAGCAGTGAGTGATACACCCTCATCGCGATCGGTGTGTCCTGACTCGGTTTGAAGATGGGTACCAGAGCTTACCCGAAACATGTCGCCTAGTGCGATATAATTACACGTGAGTTTATCCGTTTGTAACTAAATAGTAGTAACATGGCTCACAACAGTTTTAATTGTATAACAGACAGAATGTAAAACCAATAAATGTACTGATTGCTACAGTACTTTACTGAGCAGGCAGCGTAATCTCAAGTATCTCAATAAGTACATTTGAGTTTTACTCATAACTCAGTTGTTCAAAAGCCTTACGTGTAAACAAAACAATCGAGCCTTTATAGAGGACTCGAGTCCTCTATAGATAACTGAAGTCTTTATAGAAGACTCACCGACACGTTGAAAATAATTCAAGTTTCGTTTATATGACTAGAGTCTAAAAAACCAAGTCGAGTCTTATATATGAAGACTCAAATGACTTGAATCTTTACCAACACTACCTTAAACACCTACGTGCGGTCTCACAGACCATTGAGTATTTAAAATTGACAATAACTACCAACGTGTTTGGATGTGAGCTCCTTTGAATTTGGTAATTGTAAAGTACCGTCGGCGGTCTATAAGTCTATTTGTATTGAATGCTCATACAAGTTGTGTGTTGACCACCGAGTAAAATGGTTATTTTGAGGGCCTGCAGTTTTATAATTCTATCCAAAAAAGATAGTGTAATAGCTTAGTTGACTGATAAATTTTAATATTATTTAAGGAAAAGCTTTACATAATATTCCTAAATTTTATAATATCATCTCCCAAGAGAAACACATTTTTTTAATTAAAAGTTTAAGAAGTTCCTAAATATGTTACGTTTAAAAAATATGTTTTGATTATTTTTATATTATTGTTCACCAATAAGTGCAGTGAACTGTGTGAACGTATATAATTTTTAGCCATGTCAACAGGTAGGTAGTTGTGTGATTCAAATAGGACGTAGGTAGTTAAGGGTTAATTAACTCGTAGAAAAAGTATTGTAAGTATACAATCGTGTTATAATCAAGCGTTTCAATCTCGTACCTTACTTAGGCAACACGGTTCTCCACTGAAAAGCTCTGTATTATAACACGGTTGTAATACTATTAAAACTGGTTTAAAAATAAATTAAAATTGTTGACCACGAACGCTGTGAAGGGTTTGAAACGTCGGGATGAGCTTTAAAGTCAATATACGCGTTATAATCTGTTTTAATAGTTTTACTCAAGTGGTATTTATTATGTCTCATGTCATAACTTCATGATTCCAATGAAATTACGACTTCAAACGTTTTTATTAGAACATATCCTTTATGTACCTACATTACTCTAAAATTATGTTGTAAAGATAAACTACTACAGAAAATATTTGTGAATTATAACATTAAATATTACTCAAAGGTTGCCTGGAAGATTTTGCCGGCCGGCCGGCTGTTGTTTACCTTAATTTGGCTTATACTTGGGTGTCCCATAAGTAAAGAGACAATATAAAATTGTATATATTTTTAAATAAGATAACAGCTTAAAGTAATTAGTTAGTAATTACATGTAATGAAATTTTAAATTGTAATAAATATTTTATATCAAATTTGCACTAACGACACCTTTGTATCCTATTTTTCTCAGATTTATTGCTGCTCGCCGCATAACCGCTATCCAGACTTTGCTGCTTTATTTTTTGCCAATATGGTCCATCGATGTTTGAAAGCTGTCATTGATTTCAGCTTATCTGTTCGCTTATTATATTATTTTCGAGATGATGCCCAAAACATTTCAATTCCTCGAGCTTGGGGTACATTTGGAGCACTATTACGCTCGAGTATATAATCAATCCCGGTGGACTCCAAGTACTGGGTGACTTCGGACGCGTAGTGACAAGTTGCCATGTCCGGCCAAAATACAAAGTCTTTCTGGCGATGGTGTTTGTTTATAAACGGAATTAATCGTATAATTATGGACTATATGAGATAAACCTTTCAGTTCATAGATCCAGTACAAATATAAGGTTCAGATATATTGCCGTTTTGATCAATATCTTGCCAAACGAGATATTTGTTACAGAATTTAGCCTTTGGGTCTTTCCGTTTGCGTATAATCTACAGCGTCTGAAGTGGTAGAGTGGAAATATTGCTTGCCAGGCACTTCGCACGGGTCCATATTGGTACATATGTCTTATCATTAGTAATAACTACAATAAGCCTTTAGTCCCATCTCGTAGCCAGATTTGGTAGCTAGCTACGTAATGGGAAAAATAATCCCGATTCGAAGCTGGCTACCATACGGGAATTTGAAAGTCCCATCTCGTAGCCAGATTTGGTAGCTAGCTACGTAATGGGAAAAATAATCCCGATTCGAAGCTGGCTACCATACGGGAATTTGAAAGTCCCATCTGGTAGCTGGGCTCAAAGGGCCCTAAGACCCATACTTCCATGTCAGTAAAAACATACAAACACTACGAGATGGGACTAAAAGCAATATCAATCTAATCAATTATTATATCTCTGTCGCTATTTTTTCATTTTTTTTACTTTAAAACCTTTTTAAAACTTCTTGTGTACGACCCTTATTAATGACATATTCAATGCATATTTCATTATAAGGAAACTTTGACGTTGTCAAGTGTTTGCCATATCGCTCTTATTTGAAAATTATAATAATTTTATCGCGGAATCATTCAGTCATCGATGCATAATTAAATAATTATGCACTTTTCTTCCATCTATTGTGAACCCTTGCCCGGAGCATCGTCGTCGGAAAACAAGTCTGACATAGACTTTATTCCCACTAGCCGGGGAAGAACAGCATTACTATTAAATGGATTGAAATATCATAAACGAAAAACTTACACCAAGAATAAAGGTACGTTGTGGATTTGTGCATAACCTGATTGTGATGGTAATATCACATTATCATCTGATAATAAGATTATTCTTAAGGAAAAAAAGCATATCAGCACTTGTGTTCCCATTCTTGCGAGACAAATATTGATGAAAAATACTGCAAAATTAAAAAATGAATCTGCAAAAAACCTACAGCCTATAGAAAAACAGTACAATGATATGGTGTGCGAATTAAGGAAGGAAAATATTCATTTGTATGAAAAAATACCTAAATTTTCAAGCCTCAAGTCAGCGACTTATCGCCAACGAAACAAATTCTTAAAAGTTAAGAAAGTTCGATGTAAATTAGCAAGAGAGATGACAGTGCCAGAACAATTTTTAGATTTTTTGCTCGCCGATTACCAGGACCATGAAACGCGTATACTGTTATTTGCTGATAAAGACAATATTGTTGACATGGGCAAATATAAGCACTTTTTTGCAGACGGCACCTTCAAATCGTGTCCACGGCCCTTTCGGCAACTGTACACCATACATGCCCTGGACAGTATTTCAAAGTGCATTGTCCCATTATTTTATGCGTTAGTGCATAACAAAGATGTGAAAACGTACGAGATTATGATATAGTTAATAAAATCTCAAATAAATAACCCTCCTTTCTTTCGGCAATCGGGTGAAAATACATGGAACCCCGAAAAGATAACGGTAGATTTTGAATTTGCCGCTATAAAGGCATTCCAAAACATCTTCCCACAAACTACTATCAAAGGTTGTTTCTATCATTATTGCAAAAGCCTGTGGACGCAGGCTCGTAAATTAAAAATTAAAAGCAGAGTGGGACGAAGGCACGTTTCATGCTATGCAGCTCTTGCTTTGCTTCCGTTAGAATTTGTACCAGCTGGTTATCGGTATGTTAAGTCGAAGAATTGTGGAGGTATTTCAGAATTCGACTCATATTTTTCAAAACAATGGCTAACACTCAAAATGATCAAAATGTGGTGGTGCGGAGATGAACCAATTCGTACAAATAACAATCTTGAAGGCTGGCATGCCAGGATCAATCGTTTCGTATCACGTAAAAATCCAACTTTGCCAGAATTGCTACAAGTTTTGCAAAAGGAATCGATGTTCTACAGCATCTCCAATGCACCCATGAACAGGAATTTTCATACGACCAAAAAGAATAAGAACTATGCTGAAAATGATTTAGAAATTGAAGCTTCTATTGAACAATTACGAAATAATCAAATCAGTGTCGAGCACTGCATCGAAATGATTGCACCTTTTGCAGTTTAATGTTCAGTGAAAATAGTGGTTTGATTTGATAAATAAGCAAAAAATATATAAGTATCTTTAAGCGGAGTGTAATATGTTTATTTAATTAAAGGCAGAGTTCAGTTTGGTTCATAAGTATGTTTTATTTATAATTTAAGTGTAACATCTAAAAATATCATTAATGTATGTGTTTAGATAGCTTAAAGTTATATTTATTAATATATTATTATAAAAATATAGCCTAAATTTTTTTTAACCTTAAATCAATTTTATAGAGGGAAATATAGGTATGGAAGTCGCAAAGTGTTTCGCGGTAACCCCTGCAAAGATATCTGAGTAATATATGGTATACCATATCTGGCTACGAGGTGGGAAAATTGTTCCCATTTGGTTGCTAGCTACGAGATGGGAAGACACGATTCCCATTTCGTAGCCAGCTAGTAAATCTGGCTACGAGATGGGAAAATTGTTCCCATTTGGTAGCTAGCTACGAGACGGGAAGACACGATTCCCATTTCGTAGCCAGCTAGTAAATCTGGCTACGAGATGGGAAAATTGTTCCCATTTGGCAGCTAGCTACGAGACGGGAAGACACGATTCTCATTTCGTAGCTAGCTACCAAATCTGGCTACGAGATGGGACTAAAGGACAATAAGGGGTTTTTTTTTAATGTTTTCGCGTAGACTTTACGACTTCCTTTTGTAGCACGCACCTCCAGATATTCCATTGGTCGACAGTTCCTCCGTAAAACCGATTTTACACTTGCAAGTTATTTATCCATTATCTGCATCTTTATCTTGCATATGAGTTTGTCTCAAAACTTGCGGCAATAACTTAAAAAGGTGTGAATTCGGCTTAAGTTTAGTATAAAGACCATTTTCCGGTCTCATATCAGGGTGAGGCCTCTCGGTAACTCGGGGGTTATGTGATACCATGTGATTGCGATAAAGCATACGTGGATGAAACCGAACGGAACGTGCATCTACGAGGCTGTCAGAACACATACGAAGCGTAACGAAAATGGATTAAAGTAATTCTGCCGTGGTGGAACATGCTTGCCATAAAGATACGTCACACTTCATTCGCTTTGACAAGACGAAAGTGTTGGTGCAAGAGAAATGTTTTGTCCCACGCAAGATCCGTCAGTCCATTTAAATCCGGCATCGTCCTAATTTTAATCGGGATAGTGGTTGGGTCTTAGCCAGCGTGTAAGTCAGATAATTCGGGCCTTAAGCATAGTAGCATAGCAGGGCGCTCTACGTGTCACGCCTGCATTACTCCGCCGTGGCTGATGATGTGGTGGAGCACGTTCGCCGGAAGGCTGGCTTCACGCTGACGGTACAACAGCTGCGGGCCCGCCATTAGGTGCACTTCAGCTCGTTTGTGGTGCGCGTGCCGCCGTCGCTGCTGGACACCATTGGAAGCGCGGACTTCTGGGCGAAGGGGGTAGTGTTTCGGAGGTTCCGGGGCAATCTGCCGAATTCTACTCCAGTGCTATCTGTGCAACAAAGCCCCACTGCTGCGTTGCAAAAATGTTGTACCAAAATGTATAGTTTTATTATATTTTATTTTTTATCTTATATATGTACTTAGTTATATGACGCATTGGTTTTACTGTTATGTCATATTAACTTATTTGAATAGTTTGTGTTATGATAGTGAAGTGCAGTTACGTCGGTGTGTTTTTCGGTTACCGGGTTCGATAATTAATACACCACATACGAGTATAGCGGTAGTGCCTTTACGAAAAGTGCAAGCAATTTCTCAACGAGCGTGGCTAACGGAAAGCCGTGCAAGACTCAAGACTGGGCTTGAAAATGGGTACCAGAGCTTACCCGAAACATGTCGTAGTTACTTAGTGAGTTTATCCGTTTGTAACTAAATAGTAGTTGCATACATTACTTTATGTATACATAAATTTAAAGTACCACTAATCGGATTTAGAGACCGAAATAACCAATATCATTCGTAAATTTTAGATAGAGAAAATTTTTTTTTTTTATTTATTTTTTTTTTTTTTTATATTAAGCAGAAACGTCTGCTAGCATATCAAAGATATTTGTCGAAAGAAAATAGAAAACTTGACTCGCAGCGGGACTTGAACCCACAACCACCGGTTCCAATCCAGTGGTTGTGGGTTCGAGTCCCGCTGCGAGTCAAGTTTTTCTATTTTTCTTTCGACTTAAATATCCTAGAGAAAACTTGTTAGGAATACTAAATAAATAAATACAAAAAACTGAAAAAAATAACCATTGTTGTCAATTGAGGTTTGCTCGGTATAATCCAAGGACAATATAATCCAAGGAGGCTATAGACGAGTAGAAAGCAATTGCAAGCCTGCGCCATCGCAATTGGCAGTTTTAAAAAGTTAATACTACAGTAAGTAACATAAAAAATATATTTAAATTTTATACGCACCTTTTACCAGCGACAAAATTCCCAAAGGCATTACAAGAACTGCTACCATACAGTCTGTTATAGCCAGAGACATCAAGAAGTAGTTAGTTACATTCTGAAGTCTCCTTTCTAAGTATATGGCCATGCAGACAAGAATATTGCCTCCAGCCGTGCACACTACCAAAATAGAGGCCAGTATTGCCCATATGTTAATGTCCCATAGTTCTATGAATGCAAACCAACCATTGTACTTTTCTCTAGCAATAAATTCTTTATCTTCATAATCTAGAAGCGTAATGACGCTGTCGTTGAACGAACTGTACGTTGAGTCTGATAGCTCGGTAACGGAGTATCTCGTTGGGTAGGTAAAGTCCTGAAAGATCTGCAGACTGTTCATGATCGATTCTGTATTTTATTTACTTCATGAAACACCGGTCATGTTTCCTGCTCGCATGCTTAACTTTTCATCTTATTTCATATATGTAGTACGTGGCTTGTAAGCTGGACATCGTAGAACAAGTCTTGGTCAACTGCCACCGCAACCTGTCGAAGAAAAAAATATTTTGTTACAAACATATTTTTTTATTTAACTCTTTGCATAATAGAGATAGACTTTAGCGGCTAGTAAACATTTAAAATACAATTAATTCATAAAAATATGAATAATTATTTAAGTTTTGTTAGTAGCAGCCAAATTGACTACCTATATCGTAAGCGTAACACATCCATACCACTAGAAAAATAAAGACACGTATCAATATCTTTGGGTAACTACTTTGTTTGATTTGGTATTGGGTACTACATGGGTTGGCTACGATTTGACGTTGACGATATTTATTTATGCCAGGGGCTGAGATTAAATTATTTAAACTTTATTGTCAGTCGAAATATTTGTTTGAATTAAATTGCGTGTTAACAATCATTCATGCATTACAGGTTTCATATACCACAATCCAGAACTTATTGCAAATTGTATTTACAAACCAATTTTTACTACCCCGTACCTATAAAACAATAACAAAATGGAGTTTTCTAACTTGACCTCTGAAATCAGGCGAGTTAGGTTAATCTTTGATGAAAATTTACTCAACTACATTACGAACCACGCGCTCGCTATGGAACATACTCCAAAAAAGTTAGGCAAATATTTAAATAGTCAAATAAAAAAATAGTGCATGCGTTTACAGTTTAAATACTCGTATTGGAGGAATATAACTACTCGTACGAGGTTTATGCCATTTTTTGTTTTATTCGCGATTCTACCACAATATGAATTCCACGCAACTGAATTTGGTCACATTCGTAATGCTTTACAGTCATTATTTCTACGCAATGTTGTTTTTGCCTATTTGCGATACTGCATAATATGAATTCCACACAACTTAGTTTGATCACATACGTAATACTTCACAATCATTATTTCTACGCAATCTTGTTTCTGCCTTCTGTGGAGCTTGTTGAATTTTGTTTGACTAGCGGTTATTTTGTCTGACGGGGCGGATATTTCTCGCAAGTCGAAGGCGTAATAATGGACTCCCTATAGCACAAATGGTGGCCAACATTTTTATAGATGACTGAGCGGAGAGCGCTATAGAGTTATCCTTATACGTATAAACTGAAACACTGTTGGCGTTATGTTGATATTTACTTAGTTATCTCAATAACATGCATCTAAGAATAAAGTTTAGCATAAAGAAAGAGTATAATAGAGCACTGCCTTTTCTGAATGTATGAGACCAGAGGGGTCGTCTGTCATAAAGTATACAGAAAGGGCACTCACACAGACATAGATTTACACCATTATCCCGCACACATGTCATTCTGTCCCATGCGCTATGATTACCTTACCGCAGTATTTGCAAGATAAGCTACGGCATGTGAGAAAAGTGTTAGAAATTAATGGGTACAATTAGAGAAAGAGCCAGCGAGTAGCATCTTCGAGTTCTGCAAGTATTCGGCACACACATAAAGGGCTCCAGCATACTTGCCGTATATAAAGTGCGCGTCGGACAAAATTGGACACTTATTACACCGGAGATATTGAATTAGGACAATTTTCCGTCCCTACACAAAGATTCGGCAAGTTTTACGCTCCCCGAAGGACAAAGATCCACTGAGCAACCCAGGCGTAAGTAGTGCGATACGGGCTGGGGACGCGAGCGGCGTAGTGAAAAGACACTCAACACTGTTAGTGCTTCAAAATGGAGGCATACGCCGAAACATGTGGCGTGAGTGACAAAGTAAACGTGAGGAGAGCCGGTATTTTAATTTATAAAATATTAGCTGCGCCCCGCGGTGTTACCCGCGGTTTATTAGGGAAAAACATAGCCTATATGTTACTGTTAATCCAGGTTGTAAGCTAACTCCATACCAAATTGTATTAAAATCGATCCAGGCATTAAGATGTGAATTTTAATAGCTCTAATATTCCAGTCGTATTAAATTTAGCTTCCATGATTTAGTCATAATCATAGATGGCAAGATATTGTATTCGATACCAATCTTTTAAATTATTTTTAGGTCGGTGGATTTCACTGCCTTTTTAATATCGTTTTAATAGCATGATGCAACTTGGGGCGTATTAAAATTTAGTAATTTTAGGCGTAACTAAACTTTTTATATTATTACGAAGGCTGCGTTTTAAGTTGTGTCGTTTGAAATAAGTATGACAATCTAGAAGATTATTTCCATTATTGTTTTTCAAAGAATTTTCATTTATTGTTTCTCCGTAATATTTAATATGTAGGTACAGTTGTTAATGCGTTCGAACCAGTTATTAAAACATTTATTTCACTCCGAAGTGGGGGTTGTCAAAATGGCCGATATGTAAGCGTCAACAGCTGCTTCAGGTGTGCTGAAAGGTTGACCGCGAATACTTTGCTTAAATTTTGGGAACGTGTAAAAATTGTTAGGGATCAAGTCAGGGTTGTAAAGCAGGTGATCTAATATTTCGACATTTTAGCCGCTCAAAAACGTCTTTGTTTGAGTGTGCGAACTTGCATTGTCATGGTCCAGTATCATATGTACGTCGTCTTGAGTTGTTTTTAGAAACTCTTTTTTCTGAAACGTCTTGATGTTGCCACCCTTTGCTCATCTTCACGCTCATCTTAGAAGACCCAGACAGTTATGGACTGCTGTTTGGAATCTGTGTCGTAGGCATATATCCAAGACTCTTCACCCGTTTTGACTCTCCTCTGGCTGTTTTTTGGTCGTCACTAAGCAAATGTGTTATTCAACGAGAGATCAACTTTTTAACGCCGAACTCTACGTGCAGGATTTTTTGGATAGTAGTCCCTGAAATTCCCACGGATGCTTTTATTTTTCGGCATGTCATATGAATATGACGTTCTTCGACGATTAGCCGCCACACGGCGTCGACATTCTCTTGTCAGTCGTGGCGGTTTTTGGGCGACCTCACGTAACTTGTCACTGAAGCTAGAGTACTCACTTTGTAATTCTAAATACCAGCAATCCCAAGACATGGTGCTGAATCACTAAATATAGAAGTGATATCATTTAAAAGTTGTAGAAAATTATCGCACGCATTTTTTCCTTTGTCCTTCCTTGAATAGACGCTACAATAAAACTATTCGACCAATCGAAAAACACTATTTTGTTTTCGAATTCTAAATTTAAAAATATGAAAAGGCCATATGTTTTTTGCAAACGATACAACTAAAGGCAAGTATTACTATATGCCTTAAAATAACTGCTGTGTTAATATCCTGTACCAAAAATAATGAGCCATTAACTTAAGAGACTCACAACAGCTAACTTTAGTTCCTGTAAAAGAGAAACACTGCGCAGCAATAGGCATAAATCTTTTGTAATATTTATTTATATAAAACTTATATAAGTAAGCTCAAGGCTCAGGCTTGTGTTGTGGGTACTCAGTCAAAGTACTTAAATTACCGTACATTTATAAAGCACCCATGACTCACGAACAAATACCTGTGCTCAATATACCAATAAATTTGGGATTTGAAGCCAGGACCATCAGCGGCATAGGCAGGGTCACTACCCAGTACCCACTAGACCAAACCTGTCGTCAAAATCACACAAAACCTAAATTAGGAGTTAATCTGAAAACCTAGCTTTGTAATTAATGTCTATCGATCTGATTCCGTGTTTCAGTTTTAATTTCAATCGTATATCGGATAACCAAGTTCTTGAAAATATTATCAATTCTTGTTACCGTATATTAATGCGTAACTGGGGTTTGTTAGATAAGAATAATATCTTAGATTTTTGTGTTATTTTAGTATAGCAATGTAATGTGCCTAAGCTTGATTTATAGGTTAAACTTGAGTTTTAAGGGAATGAATGTTGATGCATATCAAAGATGAAGGTGAGATGAGGCGGCAACTAAGTTTGGGGCTACCAATAGTTTTGCACCAGCAATCAAAAACTCAAGAAAATTATTGTAATAATATAAATAACGTCCGGTTTTTTATCCAATAGCCCAGTAGCTAGTCCATCCTTTCCACCCAATAGCTTGGTACATTTTAGATTTCATTAAAACTCAATAGTCCTTACACCATGGCGGGTGTTGTCTCTGTGCGCGTCCCATGATACGGACAGGGGCAACATCCGCTTAGTGTACCCCTTACATTTCATTAAATTCTGCGCGTTGGCTCGATCTGGCTCCGCGTATGCCTCCCAAATGTCCGGAACACCATTGTTCCGTGTACGGAAAAGACATAAAAATAATGTTTACTCCTTATATCCTATTAAAATCCGCACAAAAGGTTTAATTGGCGTAAAAGACAACTTCCGCAATAAGGGACAGGGACGTTAAAGCTTTATTGGAAAAGTAGGTCAGAAACATTATAACTTTGAACCTTTTTTAATCTTAGTCTCAGCAATTTGAATGCACATTTTAACATACGTTTAATAAAAGCTGATCCAAAATGTTAATTAGTAAGTACTCGTACTTACAAATATTTCTTGTCCCGAAAATTGATGGGCATGGTTCCTAAGAACAGATTTATTTAGGTTTCTTCTTCTTCAAACAGACTTTCCCATACTATCCTCCCATCCTCGTCGATAGTATTTTTAAGTTGTAGAATAAATTACCATTGTCTTTAAGACAGCGCCAGTCCGTTGCGTCACTTAAGAATAGTCTAAAAAAGTTATGGCTTTCCAACGACATTTCCAGTTGAGTACAATTTAATTTATTTATATTTATTGTTTTTCATAATATGTTGCTGGATTTATATGTAAATATATTTATTTTGTTAATAATTAACCTTCAACCACATTAGTGCACTTTGTCTATCTGGGTTTTCACACCTTCCACTCAATTGCTCAAAGGTTAGCTGGAAGAGATCCCTTATAGGGATAAGCTCGCCTTTGTACTATATAATTTTTTTTCCCATCCTATACTTTTTTAATCTGTTTTTGTACAAAAAAGTGCTTACATACATACATACATACATACTATTTAATCTAAATGGGTCATTCTGTATATCTTTCTAATGGTTCTGTTAGCAGATTGTATTGTGTGTTTGTGAAGTATGTATGTTGTATTAGAATGCAAATAATGTAGGTTAAAGTCAGGTTGGTCAGTAACTTTGGTTATATATATATATAAATAACCAAAAATCACTTTATTTTTTCCTACATTATTTGTCCATGTCATGCTTTAGGAGCAATTTGGAGTTTTATTTACCTTTATTTCAATACTTAAAAGTACAGACTATAGGGAAAGTAATTTCTGAATAATAAGACGACGAAAATGGTTCAGATACATATTCCCTAGTCTAATAAAAAATATCAAGTAGCTTAACTAATTTGTTCTTATAAAAATATTATCAAGAATAATAAAGAAATCATAAAGTAAAATTACTAATAAAAAAATATCCCCCAAGTCGCTGCTAATGGGCAATGTTCCCAGGAGGCTAGCCGCATTGCCTCATTGGTTAGCATACTAATTCGCTGAGTAAAATATAGGCCAGCCTTCTGGTCATCTGTAGTGTCAATCAATAGTGACGTCAAAGCCTTGTATATCCTATGGGCAATCGGTTCCCATGGTCCCAGCGTTTCGACCCCAAACGCCTCAAATATGTTACCAGTCCCGAGGGTAGCACCTCTTTACCATTAAGGTTTTGGAGATTTGGAAAAAAATATCATCGCAGCGTTTCTCATGCCTATTTCAAAATCATATTGTAAGTTTTGTAAGACCACATGTTCTGACTTGCGACAGTATAAGTTGCAATGAAAGCTCATATCATAACTATTGTTTCTTGTATGTTAGGAGAGCTTATTCAGTGGCATGATATTTTTATGCTGATTATCACACTGTCCATACACATGAAAAAAAACACACATTTGTCTAAACGTTTCGGGGCGGGACTTGAAAGTCCCATCAGCGAACTAGTAATTGACACGTCCCATAACCTGTTTTGCTTCTTCTGATGCAAATACTAAAATTCTATCTTCATTCATTATTCATTGTAATCTGCGATTGTAATCGCTTCTTTGTAGGTAATCTGCCAGGAGACACTTTCTGAAGGGAAGCGGCACCGACACTTCAGAATAATCACGGCAAACACTTTTGGATATATCCAGACTCTCATTTCGTTTCTTGTATAACCCTGATTTGATACCCATAAAAGTCATCATAGGTTCCAATAGGTAAAAATGAAGATATCGGTCGTAAATCAGATGTAACTTTTTCACGAAGTTTTTGAAGTTCTATCATGATGTCATTCTTTGCAAAACTGGACGTACAATTATACACGTGAACCTTTGTTTTTGTACATATACGAGTAATAACACTATCCCGTATACAACGTTATGCTACCATTGCGTGACTTATTAGAGCATTTTCAGAACACGGTATTATTTTCATACTCTTTTATTCTTTGGTATTTGCTTCCTCGGTATATAACTTACCACCGCGTCTTGACGAAACATACTTTATTTTTTCTACTTGATACTGCTACCCGGTTCAGTATTTATGATACTTTTGCGATGTTCAAAAGGACTTGCACCAGATACCTACGAGACAAATATTTTTTTTTGTTATACCACAAAGGTGGCAAACAAGCATGCGGCCCGCTTGATGGTAGGCGGTCACCGCAGCCTATGGACGTTTACAATACCGAGGCATCATTCACGCGTTGCCGACCCCGTAAAAACCTCTTTACACATATGACTTGATGAATGTGTCTCTTACATTTCTGGTTTTATGGAAAAATAAAAATACTGGCCACTTTACACACAAACACGAGTATTAACTTTAATCTGTCAATTGCGATAACAAACAAAACTACAAGCATATACTTTCCAATATCAGACTGTCTACGATACCTCCAACTCACACTTACACAACTTCGTAAATACCCGTATAGTCATACGACTGTAAGAAAACCAGATACCAGAAACTGCAGATACCAGATTGGGTTAGTTGAGGTAAAGCATCGATATGTTCCTACTATGCCACATGTAAATATCTTTGGCTATTCGACTGGGGATTCGATTGGGGTGTTCGACGATTTTGGTTTGTTCTCGGTTATGTTAGAGTATATCTTAGTCCATGTTGTTAACTAGTTTTTTTATGCGGGGAGTACGTTCCTCCTGGACAAGTGCCTTAAAACCCTCGGTTGTGAACATGGAAGAACAATTTCACTCAGATAACTAGTTTTCTTCACGGAAGAAACTTTACCCCTAGGCAACTAGCACCTAAATTCGGTTAATAATATGGAAATAGACTTCCACCCACATAACTGGTTATCTCCGCGTAAGAAATAGTACGTCTAATTAACCAGTTATCAAACTTGTATGTTTGGGTTGAATAAACGAAATAGTTATTTAAGAGTTATATTTATTCAAGTTATACAGGTTTCTGTGCCTACAGCTTGAAAACGGATATTTCTAAACGGATATCTTTAAGATTTATATTTATTCAAATTATATAGAAACCTGTATAGCTTGAATAAATTGCTTCAAGTTATATTGAAACCTGAAATAAATATAACTCTGTAAAATAGACTCACTATGATCAGTAAATCCCGTCCCCACTCCTCCTCCCTGATTCTGTCACCGAGGGCGACGAGGGGTTAAAGTACATCTCTGCCGCCGGCTTTATTTTAATAATGTCATTTCTTGATATAGCACAGAAAAATCCAGAACGTATAATTTATTTTTGATATTAGCAATTGGAATTTAATAAGCACTTTTCTTCCACACATAACTGATTGCATTTTAATATCTGAATGATAAAAAAAGCCTAATATTCTACAAATTCTAAGAATTTTATCGTAAGTTGAACACATTGCAGTTAAATGCGAAACTTCAGGGGTGTGAATAATGTGTATTACTACAAAAAAATGCGAGAAAATAACATAAGCGAAGAATGCCTTAACTCTTTTATATCTTGAGATTGAGACGGATACTGGACTTTGCGATACGCACCATCATTTCTTAATTAATGTTTGGTACTTGTCTATCGCTGCAATAACCTCTGTTCAATACTCGGCAATGTCCAGCCAGCACAGAAAGATCGGATTCTGAATCAATATAAAGATTAAAGTTACCTACTTTAGGTCCCATTAGCAATGTTAAGAAGCAGGGTTGGGCCATTGCCCCATGAGTGTTGTGCATTCTTGGATGCTCGGATAAATTTGAATATTTAGCTTCTCATTTCCCAGCAAGCAGATGTATTATGTTTACAATTACTGTTAGTATAGAAGATATCTCCAACACCACCACTACTGCACTTGATGATGCGAGAGATCTTCTTAAACAATTATTGTAATTTTTGAAGTAAGCTTCATATCTATGAAAAACCGAGGGTATAGTAAGGGGTACCTTACTATACCCTCGGTTTCAAAGTACCTGATATTAATTATTTTTCATAGATAAGAAGCTTACTTCTCAAATGTACAATAATTGTATAAGAAGATCTGTCGCATCATTTGAGTGAATTTCTATATCATCATTACTATCATCAAGTTCCGCTCATGACTACTTTTGCTTTTTTATAATAAGTGCTATAAAAGCAGTCACAAAGTTAACAGTGCATTATTCTTTTACATTTAGTGTGGAGTGTCAATGGATAGGTATTAAGGTAAAAAGAGAAGAGGTGCAAAGAAATGTATTGTTTATGTCAATACTCCTTCTACTTCCACTAACTGCTGAACACAAAAAATATAATGTATGTAAAGTTACTAAAACATCGCTTTAAACCAGTTGATGTTCACGTTGTGTTTAGTGTTTTACCACGTTTTTATTCGTATTTGTGCAATATTTATAATTTTATAATTGTAGAAAAAAAAAACTATTTTTTGAAGTCGGATAACTCTAAAAGTATCACCTGTTATGTAATGTTTACGTTGTGACAGATGACCGCAAATCCTTTGTTAATATGTTTTATTAGAACATTTTTTTTTCACACAGGTTTTACGACCTTGTTACATTAAATAAAAGTGCTAACACATTAATTTCAATTTATTTTGTAAACAGCAGCAAACCATGTCATTTATGTAATTTCAATCAATCTTTATGTGTGGCTCCATCTATGATAATTTAAGATTCACTGATGGTGACTGATGTTGATGTCACTTTATTGACACTTTGTTTTTCTTTATTATTCGAACAAAAAAGTTTGGTTAGGCATCAGGTGATAATACGTTTTCAATGTAACGTTAATACAGGTTGTTATGGAATTATAATATTTTCGTATTTGAATCCTAAATTCGTAAAATCTTTAGGATTTTAATAATTTATATATCACCTTATTTATCGCCAGGACTTCAGTAAATGGTTTTAGTAAATTGACATACGTATACCTATATAATGAAGGTTCCACAAGTAAATTTGTTCTAAGCAAATTTTGTTTAAACAACTATTTTAGTTATTGTATTATAAAGTTTTCAATCCCAATATAAATATGGACTATGAAGGTAGGAAGTATCAAAATGCTATTTGAAGTTGCAAGTTTGTTGCAACAATCAAACCCTAAACTACTACTGACAGCATACCCCGACTGCCCAATATGCTCTTTGGCGGTTTTTTAATAATTTGTTTATTATCTTATTCCTAATTTAATAATTAACTGTTTTTACATTGGTTCAGTTTATCTTTAATGTTTAACAGCCAACCCTTTTGACCGCGCTAATATAAGTTGCATAAATAAACTTGCAAAAACACGATATTTAATGTGTATTCTTCAACCAAAATCATTTTTAATTATGTCGGCTGCAACTAACTCATAATGCATATTGCACACTGCATTGAATAATGTAATGTCGAATTCCTTTCTAAAGGACACTTTAAACTTCATGAGAGTGCAAGTGAGTTCTTCTGAAATGTTGCTTAAAATGAGGTTACCCGCTTTGAGGTACGGTTAGCGGTAATAGCCCATGCAGCTGCAGCCTATACTTCTGCTTCAAGTAAGTATGTAGGTACTGAAGTAATTAACTAAGTTAGTTTTCTTATAAATATCAAATCCATGAAAAGTGTCTTCCGTATACAGGGTGGCCCATTTAAATCGGTCAATATAGGTAAGTTTTTTTTTTATTTTTATGACAGGCGGCAAACGAGCAGACGGATTGCCAGGTGGTAAGCAATTACCGTCGCCCATGGGCACCCGTAACACCAGAGAGGAGTCACAAGCGCGTTGCCGGCCTTTAAGGGGGGTTGGAGCTCTGGGAACCTTACTCATCATCAGGAACACAACACTGCATACTTGAAAGGTAGCAGTGATATCATGGCTGTGGTCTTCTGTAAGGAGGAGGTTCTTCCCCAGTTGGGCTGCCCGAGATTCAAGCGTGATGGTCATCGCTGTGCCCTACCTCTCATTGTTGGACGTAGTTTAAGGACATACCCGGGTCCAGAAGTCTGAAATTATAAGACATACGAAAATCTCTTCTGAGGAACCATTTCATCGATTTAAAAAAAAACTGTGCTCAGTTCTGGAACCAAACCCGGTTGTTTTGAAAAAAAAAATCTTACAGTATTTCTATTTAGATATCGATTGTGTAGGTCTTAAGTAGTAAATGTCTGTATGAAACATGATGTCTAAAATGAATAAAATGCATTTCCCAAATTCCAGACACCGCGTATCCTGAGTATGGACGCTCACTTTGGGAACACCGTATCAACACCATCGTCGCGTGAAAAAAAATGCGTCCACACTAACCCTAGCATAGGAGTGTGGATAGGCCGTCTCGTTCGATGTAAAAATGGCAGGGTTTCTATAATATTTTATTTGGTCTTGTATTGGTCGAAATATTATGGAAACTCTGCCATTCTTACAGCGAACGACACGGCCTATCTACACTCGTACGCTACGGTTCTGATGCGATCGCGCAATGGCACTCTCAGCATAGCCCTCTTATGATGTGACTTTGAGCCTTCTTATGAAGTCTATAGTAGGCGACCACGATTAAGTTCCATATATCATCACTAGCAACACACTCATTGGCAAAGACCTTCGTCTTGAGACACTGCGGAATATGGAAAGAAAAGACGTGTCGTAGCTTCCCGATCGATGCCCAGCAGAGTCGGATTCGACAATTGAAATATCTCGAAGTTGGACTACCAAATTTCACACGTGTAAATAAAATTAATTAATTTATGATTATATTAATTTAAAAATGTAATAATCTATGTTGTTCAAAATATGTAATACATTTTGATTCAGTCTTCGTTAATATAAATTCTGCGTAGTATTTTGTCGTTGAAGGTATGCTTCTTGTTAAACAACATGTAGCCACATATACAGTTATACGTAATACACTTTTTATGGATGTGATATTTATAAGAAAACTAACTGCTGTCCGAAACTTCGTTTGCATATAATTCTAAGTTATTTTACTTTGTTCCCCTACCTCACAATCCTTTAACCTCCTTTATGTTTTTAGGATGGTCTTTATCACCCCCGGCTTTTTCCAACGCTACAACTCCCTCTAATTTTATTTCTGATTTACGAAAAAAAAACATTTGTTTCAAAAATACACTCCCCAAAAATACAGACCAATAAAATGTTCTTAAGACGCGTAAGTGATCAGAGCGTTTCTAAATGTAGTGACTGTCATTTCCTCAATATCATTTACTCATCAACTCGTTTTGGTTTTATACTCTTATTGGTGATATTTGCGGGAACAGATATTTATATGACGAACTTTTTTCCATTTCATCTGCACCAGATAAATACCGCTATTCGTGCCTTTAACTAACTAAAAATGTAAAAATATGGGCGTTTAATCTGTCAGGCGGGTGTGTTATCCAGATATATTCTTGAACGTATAGCGACAGACCTTCGAAGAATCCGCCAGAAAATCGAACAATTTTATAGGCAGAACTTACTCTTGTAAGTTTAATTTACGCATTTTTTTACGCGACCATGGTTCAGAATCTGAGATGAACGTTACTGTTTCAATCAAGTAAATATCTTCGTCCCTACTTAAGTACCTGAGTAAAATGAACACTTGATATTACTTTTAAATACGATTTTTTTCACACAATACCTCAGTCACTCCTCATAGTAAGTGTCGATGAGGTCGAGGGTGTAGCACGCTGATTCAATAAAAGCCTATTCAGTTTTGCCTTGAAAATACCCAAATTATACCTTTCCGGGAAAACAGACGAAGGGAGAGAATTCCATTCCTTAGCAGTCCGTGTGAGGAAGGTAGAAGCGAATCGCTGCGTGCGAATAAATGGAATATTCACAACGTAAGGATGAAACCTGAAACCCTCCCCTCGCCTGGATGTCCGGTGGTGGAACGGAGATGGCGGAATTATATAGTGCAATCCTGTAAAACACAGACAAACGACCAACATTGCAACGGAGCTCAAGACTCTGTAACCTTACACTCACTGACTCAGGATCGCCAATGAGTCTGCGAGTACCGTGCTCTATTGAATTTAAGGCGGCCATCTAATACTTGGCAGACCCGTCCCAAAGGTGGCTCAAGAATGGCACCGAAGTTCAGCTTAGTGGTAAATTTTGACCCAACTAGCTCGAGATGGTGGTTGATTGCATACACATACAAAAAAAAAGAAATATTAGGAAACAAGCAAATATATATTATAAAGCTTCAAGAGTTGTTGCGATTAATATGTACCTAATTGGAATATTTTTTACATACTAATATTTTGTTAATTATTGGACAACCACGTAGCATAAAAATGACAGGGCATACCTACATCTAAAAATTGGTTAAATGGCAAAAATGTAAGCAAATTTTTTGCGTCGCCTTCTACTTGGTGGTTAAAGTTGAAAGGATTAGTGAGAGCATCAATTTATCACTCGTCGACATCGCATCGGGGTTCTCCCCTTTGTGTATCGCAACAAAAGCTTACTGCCACAGGCCGCGTTTTCATTTTGATAGCGGATGATTCTTGGTTCGTTTTGAAACGAGCACTGTTTTCGTTTCAAAACGAACCAAGAAATAAAATCTCTTTTATAATCTGTCGTAGGATAGCGGTCGCGTGACCGTCGTTACCCTAGGTTGTGCTGATGACGCAGAGGAGAGTATATATAATAAGTAAACATAAAACATATCCATAATACATAGGTATATAGTATTCTAAATATATACCATAATAATGCTTTTGATTCTAACAACGAAAAAATTTTAAATAATACTCGTAAGACCCGGCTGAGGCAAGGGATTTTTCATAAATCCTTAAATGCAGAATTTATTGTTTTCAAAAACAAAGGGATACACATTTTAAAGGGATTTACAATATTTAAGGTAGTTGCCATCCATGTGGCATTCGATCTTTCCACCCGGCATAGGTATTTATTTATTATAATTGTTATTCTGAAGACTGTTAGGACTAATTACTCGTTGTACCTAACGGTGACTCTGCAAACGAACTTCCTTTTTGATAGCGAGTGTGTTGGGGATGCAAGATATCTAACACTCCTCCTTGCTTCGCTCGTCGTTGTACCTCACGGTGACGCTGAGACTTGAGGATGCAAGATACCTTTAAGACATTATAAGAATCGGAAATGGGTGACTTTATAATGGGTTATTTTTCATTTCGAATGCGAGGAAATTAAAATAAGAGCAAGAAGAAAGTAAAAAAAATGTCTTAGATAATAAACTGACTGATTAAAACACTAATCTTACTGCATCAGCTTGTTTAAGTTGATGCATGCAGTTGACAGTTTAAGTTGTATCGATAAATCATTGAAATATATAAAGAATCAGCACACATTCTGCCAAAGATCTCACTTATTTCTCGGACCACCATTTAATACAAGTTGTAGATTTTCTATTGAAACTTGCGGTGGGAGGCTTTCCATGATAACTTGAGGTTTATTTCTAATTCCGTCAGGTGTTAGGTCCATTTTAGAATATGTAACCCGATATTGACCCTGTCAATACCCGTAATTATTAATTTGAAAATATAACTGTACTTTGTTTATTATCCAAGTATTTTCAACAGTCGCGCGGAATTCGGCCTCTAAGTTTTTTCTTGCAACATAATTGACATAACGCACAGCATCTTTTTTTTTCACGCGCGTTATTCGCGAATGAATGGGTGTTTGAAACAGCATTTTAGTTCTATCTAAAACGATACTATTTATTTTTAAAATTTTAGACTTGTTTTATATACAAAGTAATAGTATTAGTAAACGGTCATATTCAATGTGATGATGACTAATAAGAAGGTAATATTTCCAATAAGGATATGAATGTATACTATTAATGTTTGGCTGTATAAGTTACTGCCGTTGCTTAACTGCGTATATTAAAGTTAAAAAACTTCGTAGGGTTATTCCTTCTTGTGACTGTAATATAGAACCAAGACACTTGCAAATTTAACTTTTAAATTTATAAAACCTAATAATATAAATATTTGGATTAATTGACATATTTAATGTATAGTAATCACTACAATTAATTCCTATAAATTAAGAGATAGAACTATTCTCATGGATTTGTTTCTGGCGTCGGCAAATAAGGTTATTTTCGCCACTTTGTTCTACTGAGTGCTCACAAGGGGAGAACTAATAGGGACAGGTTGCGACAAATTGCGACCCGAGGGCGGAAACGTATCACTTTCCACCCGCATAGTAGATAAACAATGACCCACTTTCCGAGCATGAGAAATGAAAAAACTTTAGAACATAGAATAGGTATGTAAAATATTCTTTCTACTAAAGAACAAATGCCTTTCAATATTATAGCAAACATTTTCGACCATGCGAAGGGCATCCATATAGAAAACGCACGTAGTATCACGTCTCTCAAAATGTATACTGCTGGTACAAACTTTCATCTCATTTTAACCCCCTTAAAAGTAGGATTTTGTAAAATTGATTCTTGTTGCGTGTAAATATAATTTATATGTATTGTGTATATGGCAGACGCGTAGACGAGTGAAAGGTGAATTTTATGTTTAATACTGTCAGTTTCGACAAATAGCGAAATTGTTTTATTGCAGTGTCAGTGTAGTTTTGTAACGTTCACAAAATAAAATAATGTTCCCTTTATGTATAATGTGATAATTTAGGGATTGAAGGCTGTTTCTCTACATGATCCAATATTTTTTCCATTCTGTATATACAATAATAAATAAATATTTCAGGACAATCTTACACAAATCGCCCCAGTCCTACGGTAATTTCAGTAAGGTTTGTGTTGTAGGTACAATCTCATAACTGACGAGGGTGAGTGTAGCATGCGGCAAGTGATGAGTAGTAGTCGGACCTTCCCATCCAGGGCATCCAGCTAGGTCTGAGAACATCTTAGTATGCCAAAGGAGTATATAGGTAAGTAATCACCCAAGGGTAGAAGGCGCACACCTTGTTGCCACTTGACAAAAAGCAAGTACTTTTGTCAGCCAACCGAAGAAGCGCTCCTTTAACGACTGTCTAATAGCCACATCCTAAATACCCATTGACTCTGACATACCAAGATATTTACAGGTTTCTGATTCGGAGATAGATCTGTTCGACATCGTCTCAGAAAGCTGTAAATTTGTTGAATTTACTACTTTCCCCCGCTGTACATGCATCACCGCACACTTATCAAATACTAAACTCCATCTTGATAGCAATACTGAACACTTCAGTGGTTTTCAGTAGCTCCGACAAGACTCGGCTATTTGGCGCAAATAATATCGTCCATACACTGAAGGTGAGAAATGAATTTACCCTCTCTCCGAAGCCGCCAACATAGTCCTAAATCCTCTCAAACTGGATGTAACTAGCTTGTAGAGTGTAAAGCAATCACTATGGAAACTTCAAGGGCCACATAATATGTATAAGGCAAGCTCTAAAGAAGTTTCTAAAAAAAGTTAGATATCCTGCAAATGATGCAATATATTATACATATTTATGTCATTAAATATAGATTCAGTAACTAGATAAACGTGCGAAAATCAACTTTACTGTCTTGTGACACGAAACAAATTTGAATATAATGTTTTGACAATTCACGAAAACAGTGCAGACTTGTCATTGTATTCGTTTGTCTCATGTTTTGACCTGTCACTTCATTTTAAAACATTCAAGCTGCCTTAAAGTTAAATATTTAATAAAAATAACTTGATTGGTTCTTAGTTTCATAGGTCATTATATTAATACGTCAATGTATATACAGAACTATATTAATAAGGTTAGCCTTAAAGGGCAAGCATAGAGTACATAGATTGGATATATGGGCTTAAGCGCGATGTTATACGCTCTTTGCGACTAAGGGTATATTTTGTAACTCAGCCAAAGGGCTGGTATACGTACCAAGATAATAAAATGTAATAATAAAAAAATGAAATTATTTTATTCGATTGATTCGAGAAATCTATGGGTATATTCATAAACGCAATTACAATGGTATATGGTGAATGATGGCATTAAATAAAGCAGGGACCGGTACGTCGCTCACAAAACAAATACATTACTTTTAATTGATCGTCGTCATAACCATCATCGCCGTTGTCAAAAGTATCTCCGCAGTCAGTGCATGCCTCTATAAATGTTATGTCTTCATCATCAAGGTTGACCTTCATTGGCAATTGTAGGAGCATATCCAGGAAAATGTCATGTAATATAGTAGGTAGAGGAAGCTTAGCTACAATTTTATTAAAAAGAGACTAGACTATCCATTTTGCATCTACTATACTACCGTTGTGGTACTAACGACGTTTTAAAAAATATTTATTCGTCGATATGCATAACTCGGTGATTGTCAATATTTAAAGTTAGTCTTATTACATCCGCAAAAAGTTTATTCCCTATATTTATGAATACTTTGGCTGCCACAACACCAGACAACCACACCATAGTTATGTCGTTTTTTTATTGACATGATTTTAATTATTTTGTTTGTTTATCGTGTTTCTTAAGTTAGGTTTATTACATTATTTTTATAAAAGAGAATATAAAAATACATCCATAACATATAATTATTTATGTTTTTACATTTAGATATTTACAAAACTTCCTGGGCTACAAGGATGGCGCAGCCCTACTCAACTCCTCCACTCTCAATTGACTACCATCACACCCTCCGCTGCAATTTGTTTTTATTAATATGTCTCTCCCATACACGGAACAATGGTATTCCCGACATTTGGGAGGCGTACGCGGAGCCGGATCGAGCCAACGCGCAGAGGCCTTTTCGACAATTTAATGAAATGTAAGGGGTACACTAGGCGGGTGTTGCCCCTGTCCGTATCATGGGACGCGCACAGAGACAGCAACCGCCATAGTGTAAGGACTATTGGTGCAGGGTACGTGGAGTCGCTACTCTCCAACAGCTCGTCACAAGCCGCCCTGCGTTGACTGATTGATTGCACAGGAGAAAGCCAGTGGGCGATAGGGTCGTCACATCCCCTTATCGTTTATTCTTATTATGAAATATTTGTTTCGTTTCATATCAAATCGACTAGGGACTTTTGGAGGCTACCCATTATATGACAACATACGTTGTTTCAAACGTTTAATGCTTTTCCGTGTAGGTAGATATATAGTACGCTTACCTTCCTCACACCCGACCCGTCTCCGTTTCCTTTCTTATTAAGCTCGCTGTATCCGTTAACCGACAAAAGCCATCGCAATTCATGGGAAATCTTTTACCTTATAATGAAAAGTTGTGCATTTTAGTTTATCATGAATTTCATGTAAAAAAACACAATATTATACGAGGGTGAATCGAAAAGTCCTTAGAACTGGCTGTTTATAAAAAGTTTCTAAATAAAGTTTTTTTTTTTAACTGTCATTATAACGTAATATTTGACAGTTGGTTTCATTCGAATTGTCCCCGCCGTTACATGGTAAATCAATATTTTGCAAAATAAGTCGTCTAAAACGTCCCATTATGGAAAAAAAATAGTAAGGTGCCGTGATAAAGTACATATTATACTTGTGTATGACTACCAAGGAGATTTTTATGGATATTCAGCAAACCGTAGGCATTAGTGCTGTAACCTATTCCACCATCGCTTTCTGGGTTGCCTTGTTTAAAAGAGGCAGATCTACCTGCGTCTTAAATGCGCTATAGATAAATAAGGTGTTGGTTTTTTTTAATTTGCAGTATAGAGCAAATAAAAGGTAAACTCGCGTGTTATCTTGGAATGGAATTAAGGCTAACGGTGCTGTAATAAAAACATATGCTACAAGCATAAAGTTTTGTTGAAGAATATTCCTACTTGTACCTTTTTACACTCCACATAGGTAATGTAAAGATTAAGATACTCGTATTTACAATTAAAAGTATAAGGAGTTATTGATTTATTCTCATTGGCTGGCCTAATGACAATTTGAAATTACAGTCGCCCGCCGTTAACAAGTAAATCCTGTCCCATCGTTTGATACCTATTCCACAACTATGAAGTTTTTTTAAGTTTCACAATGATGGTTATAGGATAAAAAATTGTACTTACTTGTTGCGGTTGGCAGAATAGTAAAGATTACTAATATATCGATAGACAATAATTATATCGATTCAAGTATACAGTTTGTATGAACAAAAAATATAAAAAATATTGTTTATGGGTACACATGTTTGTTAATAAAAGGAAGACTTATTTATTACTACATATATACAAAATATATTCAAATAATATTATTATATTAATAATAACTGTTCTTTTTCATTTGATTAAAATAGTTACCAGTATGTATTTTAGAACGACTCTCACCGAAAGAAGTTATTAGTTCCACCGAAAATAGAAAAAAAATTGAGGGTATCTATTTATGTCAATATAAAAAAATGTAGTATTGCCTTTCCGTCACCGAATGCACTAATCCCAAAACGTACTAATACTCAATATACTCTAATTTCATAATCACCTCTGCTTATAAGAAACTAGTCCCATGTTACCATATTCCCAAAACACCCGTTGTTGATACACACCAGGACCATTGCGAACTGCTCCCAAAATACACTTTTCCCAAAATACCCTAAAATTTCTTCTACCAAAAGTGGCGAAATACTCTAGTTTCATAATCCACTGTTCCCAAAATACACTTTTCCCAAAATACCCTAAAATGTCTCCTACCGAAAGTGGCGAAATACTCTAGTTTCATAATGCACTGTTCCCATAACACCCTCAATTGTAAATTTAAAGAGATGTCATATACCACAGGTATATGCCACCCGACCACGGCCTAGTGGTAAGAGCGTCTGCCGGGAAAGCTCAAAGAATCCTGAGGTCGCTGGTTCGATTCCAGCCCTGAGCACTTGGCGACTTTTTCTGTGGTACAGTCGCCATCACATATATAGGAGCCGCCGAGGTGGTCAAAAATATCTGAACATGTACTTTACCGCCGCGTCTAAACGCGTGGACAGATATTTGCTGAGTACCCTGGCTGCTCCAATATATCTGATAGCGACTGTATATGACACTTCTTTCAACTTATCTTTAGGAGTGTGACTACTTAAAAACATGAAATAAAACATTTATTATAAAATAATAAATGATTTAATTCGTGATTTATAACTGTATAAACCTTTATTGATTAAAAAACGTATAGCATGTATATATTTTATTCCTATAAACTAATAAAAACACATATTAATACGTATTTTAGACAACTTAAAACCACTGACTAATAACATTAGACACCACGTATACATACACGGTGCTCGTGAGCATTGCGAGAGATTTTAACCACGCGTTCCGGATGCCAAGAAGTAAAGGATATTATATGACTTTTGGTCATTTTGTCAAAAAAAAAATTATTCGTTTTTTTTGACATATTGTGTTGCTATGAAATGTAAAACGTAGTTTTTATCAGTAACATAGCCATTAAAAATGAACAGGGAATGATTTTTGTCCTATAAATTTTATCATGATATTTGAATGTCACTTTGAAGTCTGTTAATCAATAGTTATGTCTATACTAAATCACATATTTTCAATAACGGGATTAAAAACGCATTTTTCACTGCGTGTCAGTAAAAATAAGATCACGAAGAAAATGCAAATATCTCTAAAACTAGCCTGAATTCAACAAACTTTACATACAATTATTTTCATACTATATTTTTAGAATCAATTTTTATTTTGATTCTAAAGTATTTAACGTGGAAGTTACCACGATCTTTTATATAATTATAAATGAGATACATCAGTTACGCATGAAAAATAAATGTGGGTCACTGTAGGCAATGTAGGCATTGTGGGATCCCACAATGCCTACAGTGACCCACATTTAATTTTTCATGCGTAACTGATGTATCTCATTTATAATTAATTATTTTCTTCTTTTCGCCTCCGGAATACGTGGTTAAAATCTCTCGCAATGCTCACGGGCACAGTGTATATGTATAAGTCATACAGAGCAACTTTTACTATGAGGCCAACCCCGAAAAAATGTCTCCCTTACAAAATGTCAAGATCACGCAACCAAAATGTATTAAGAAACACTCAAATATTTTTCGCGATTTCGGGGATGATCCCATAGTAAACGTTGCTCAGTATGATTTATATATACACTGACGATTTTAGTGTTACTCGTTGTATAATCACTTTAAAAGACCAAAAATAAATTCCCACCTGTAGGTATATCTATAATAAAAAAGTTCTAAAAATAAAAATGTCTCCTTATGGTATGCTATATGTAGATACCTAAGTACGGCTTATCTCAGTCGTTTCCTCAGTACCACCATATTTTCTAAAAACGACATAGCATCAATGAGACCGTCATTCAAGTCCTTTAATTGGCTTTGGTATTGACGATCGAATACGATGTCACACCGCCGTCGACTCGCCTCACTGAATAAATAGTTGCTAATTCGAGTGTTCTGGTACCGAGCCTCTTTTTTTAACTTGTACAAAAACCGTATCAGTGTGGGCTTGTGTGGCATTCTAATGTTTAGCCTCCTGTGCCAGCCTTCCACAGGGTTGTTGCTCCTATGTTTGTCCACGCTGCAACTCAGTTTTTCGGGGCCCAACCTCATCCAAGTATCTTCCATATATTTTTTAAATTGTAATACTGGCGTGGTAACTGGTGCTTCAGTAATTATAGTTACCCAGGTGTTATTGATCTCAGACTGAGGTAACAGGGGTAAGACTGCGCAGTACTCTACCATTTTTTTGCCCGTCCTTGTTGAGGTTATTTGGATTTCTTTAGCTTTTTTCCATACCGCCCGATTGTAGTGGAAAAAGCACCCCGACAGATCTACGTTTGGAAAAACCGATTGAGATGCATTGATTTGAGCGAGTTCATAGTCACATTTATATCTGTGTATAATTACGCCCAAACTGTCACGTATGAGCGTGAACAATCGGCGGTAAGTGCGTCCAGTTTTATTCGGCAATAAGGCAAATATCACTGGCACAACATTAGTTGTTTGTTTGTTTTTGCCTATCCCCGCATGCACAGTATAAAGTTGTTTAAACGGCTTTGGCACCCTTTTGTACGTACCATCTCCAAAGTATTGAACCGTGTTATTGGTATTAGAATTAACCATAAATTGCTGTGCATGGTTACTGGAAAAAATTAAAATCTTTTCAATGTCACCATCTTCCGCGACCAAGAAGTCTTCTCCTAAGATTTCAGGCACCTTCACATCTTTTAGCCGCAGGAATTCCGTGTTTTTTTGGCCTAATGCCCTGTATCTGGCCCTGTATAATGAGCTTTTGACTTCTCCATAAGAGCACATACTGAAGTTGGGGTCAGCAGCATGCAGTTCAGTGACGGCTTTTTCTTCGTTTTTACAAGCATCTATTGCCATGTCTCTTACATTTTGATTATCATGTCTTTTGCAGACATGGCCGCTCACTTTTAATACCGAATCCTGGGTTTTATTTATTGTAATCGAAGCGTAGCAATGTTCGCTACGATTCGCGCACTTGTAATTTATGGAACCGGTTTTATTTGTATGGCTCCAATTGTATTTGTGGCCTTTATATATAAGGCCGGTTTACCTTTTTGATTTGTAATAAAATACAAATTGTTAGCCATTTCTATTCCGAAGATTGTAAAACAATGGATTATGCTTAATGACATACATTGTCACATAAGTCATGTGAAAAATTTGTATTACTTTTTTTAGCATGTACCAAAAGTATTCGAGGTTTTATTCACATTGTAATCGAAAGCAGCTAAAGCTTTTTATGCAGGTTGGTCGCTCAAGAGGTCACATGCTGTTGATCTCATTTTCTGCTTGAGAGGCCTTAGAAAAAATATCAACTCAAATTATGACAAAAGTATAGGTAATTTTAACAAAATGTTGAATGTATAAGTATGATACTTTGATTTTCACTCTAGAATTTTGTAGAAATATAAATTAGGGTATTTTGGGAAAAGTGTATTTTGGGAACAGTGGATTATGAAACTAGAGTATTTCGCCACTTTTGGTAGAAGAAATTTTAGGGTATTTTGGGAAAAGTGTATTTTGGGAGCAGTTCGCAATGGTCCTGGTGTGTATCAACAACGGGTGTTTTGGGAATATGGTAACATGGGACTAGTTTCTTATGAGCAGAGGTTATTATGAAATTAGAGTTTATTGAGTATTAGTACGTTTTGGGATTAGTGCATTCGGTGACGGAAAGATTGTTAATATTTTGTCACTACATCCAGGATTAGAGCAAACGGCAATCGCGCCCGCAACCGAACACATTGCGTCCTGCCTTGGGTCATGCCTATTTGATGATGGCACTTTTTTCTCCTATAGGTAACCAGCATCGTCAATATTAAGAAACTTCACAGTTGTGGAATATCAAACGAAGTGTCAGGATTTACTTCTTATATAATAGGATTAAAAGTGAAAATACCAAATAAATAGGAGTGTTAGTTTGATATTACGTTTTATAATGTATGTCTTTCCCTTACACTGTAGAATATTACTATGTAATCCTGGTGTCCGGTTGTATCATTTAGGTTAGGTTTTTACTCGTAATACCTATACTTAATATTTACAATATTAATAGATGGTACCTTAATGCGGGTAACGCGTAAATTATATAATAAGATAAAGCTAAGGTTATACTTATAAATTTCTTAATTTATACATTTCTTTGGAACAGTCACAAAAAATGCTTCGTTTAAATTCTGACAACAAGGTCAGACCACGCCTGGAATTGATTATATGATTCACCATTAAAATTTATTTCTGAGGCGTAATGGAATCTGGCAGTAGCTGAGTTTCAAATCCCAGAAAAGTTATTAGAAAACGTCTAAATGCTTATCTCCGCATTTATTCTCAATCTTGTTTAGTACCTTTTCCAGCCCGGGAACGTTCCCTGTGATTGTGATTCGAGTATAAAATTGAATTTGTGAAAGTAATTGAAAATGTACAACTAAAATCTTATTTAAAAGTAAGTACTTAGTTTATTACTTAATTTCGTAATATAGGCACACTTTAATACATTTTTCACGACTTTAAGTCGTAAGATGCTATAACAATACAATAAATGACTTGAAATACGTAAAAAATACATAACAATATCGTAAATCATTAAAATCTGAGATAAGAATTCGGGTAAATCCCTTCTGCTTTAAAGATGATTATATAAAGATGTTTAATAATCTGAAAGCTAACCAATCTTAGAACACAGTGGATTTACCTGAGTTTTGGAGGATTTACCTCAGTGTAGGGTTCCGTAGTTATCCGTCCGTCACAGTAAGTGTTCCTACTTAAGAGTTTAAAAATCGGGCTATTTGATAGTTGATTTGATACATTGAGTACAGAGGCGGCTCGCCCTAAGGAGCGCTGGTGCAGTGAACTCCCATAAATAATTATTATATCTATTATAAAATTACACTCGTCAATCTCATTTTATTAATATTACTATTTAAAATCTATCGTAAAAAACAACTGTACCGATACCAATAAAAAATTACCTTCCACAAGACACCCATATGAATTTTGTTTCATTGGAGCGCTCACGATTGCGCTCCTATGAAACAAAATTCAGTACAATTCCTAATACGAAATCCAATAAGAGTGAAAGAGACATTTAGCCGGAGTCCAGAGCGTGAAACAGAAGATTTTCTATGAAAAAATAGCAAAATTTGGAGCGCCGCTCACGCGTCGTTGCCGGGTCATCCCGCCCGCAACACAGCGATGGCGCGGGACGCGACGTTGTCACTCCTATACACCGTGGGCTGTTTAAACCCGACCGATTTTAACCATAGCTTCCTAAGCTTAAATGAAGTAAAAAAAGTGGTACAACATGTAGTCCAAAAACGCATATTTTTTTAGATAATCGCGATTTTAAGAATTTACCAAGTTGAAAAATCTCAAGTGTAACACACCCTAAAAATGTAAAGTAACTTAAAACGTTTCTGCGCAGAAACACTAAAAACTCTGTTCACACCAATGACGCGTCCGTTGCTATGGTTAAATTACAACAAAGCTCGGTTAGCCAATGACCGATCCCGCGAGGTGCACGGACGCTGACGTTGCCATGGTTAAATTACAACAAAGCTCGGTTAGCCAATGACCAATCCTGCGAGTTGCACGGACGCTGACGTTGCTATGGTTACATTATAACAAAGGATGATTAACCAATGACCGATCACGGTTTTGCCGAAAACTGATGTTCCTATGGTTACCTTATAACAGTCCCGTCTTAGGTAGGAACATTAGATCCTGTCATCAATGTCAAACTGTCAGAATTTTCGTGGCTAAAGCCCTGAGATTTGAGAAATGGCGGACTGACCGATAAAAGCCGATTAGTATTACACGACTGTACCTACGAGGGGCGTTCAAAATATTCTCGGTATTGATACGTTACAACCTCTTTTATATATATATTTGTTACTGGCCGCTAAAATTCATCCATTGACATAAAAAAAAAGTAAAATTGGAACCGAGATGTTCTTTTGTTTTTCTTCAATTGCCGAACAAACATGAACACCATGAGCGAATTAACAATGTTAACGAAATTAGAGCACCGATCCGTCATAAAATTCTTGACAAAACAGGATAAAAATCAAAAAACCATAAAAGAAGAAATGGATTGTGTTTACCATGAGTCTGCTCCTTCTTTATCTACTATTCAAAAATGGTCAAGCGAATTTAAACTTGGAAGGGAGAGTATTGAAGATGACCCTAGACCTGGCCGGCCTGTAGTGGCTACCTCACAAGAAAATATTAATAAAGTGGAAAAACTTATATTGAAAGTCGGTCGAATGAAGGTAAAATCTATAGCTCAAGTAACCAATCTCTCTTTTGGTACCATACATGACATTATTCATGACCATCTTAATATGTCAAAAGTAAGTGCAAGATGGGTTCCGCGAATGCTGCCGCGGCTTCAAAAGGATATGCGTGTGGCTTGCTGTTCAGATTTTATCGACCTGTGTGGTGAAAATCCCGATGAGGTGCTGCAAAAAATAGTTACTGGAGATGAAACCTGGGTTCATCATTATGACCCAGAGATTAAACAGGAGTCCATGCAGTGGCACATTAAGGGTTCAGCTCATCCCAAGAAGTTCAAGGTCATCCTTTCAGCTGGCAAGGTCATGGCCACAATATTTTGGGATTGTGAAGTAGTTTTGCTTATCGATTATAAAGAAAAGGGTGTATATATCACAGGGCAGTACTACACTAACGTTATACGTCAATTAAGAGATGCGATCAAAGAAAAGAGGCGAGGAAAGTTAACCAAAGGTGTTCTGCTTCTGCATGACAACGCCCCTGTCCATACTGCTCATATTGCCAAGGCAGCTATTGTTGAATGTGGGTTTGAAACTGTTACTCATCCACCCTATAGTCCGAACTTAGCCCCAAGTGACTTATTTTTGTTCCCCAATTTTAAAAAGGATCTGCGTGGAAATAAATTTTCTGACGATATAGCGTTGAAGGCCGCCGTGAAGGAGCATTTTTACACCAAAGGTAAAAAATATTTTTAGGAGGGATTAAAAAAAATAATTTATCGATGTTATAAGTGTATGAACATAGGGGGGGAGTATATTGAAAAGTAAAAATATCAAACTTTTCGTACTTGTTTGTTTTCATCCACATACCGAGAATATTTTGAACGCCCCTCGTACATACTTGAAATTAGTTGTCATAAAGTAGCAAACAATCCATGACACATACTCACTTTTCACTGACAGTGCATCGTGTTGTGTCGGAGTGATTCGTTAAGTGTTTGCTTACTTACTCTGTTTCTCTATCAGGAATTGGATTTTCTTATTCACACTCTGACCTAAAGACTTATTCACAATGAAGTGCTAAGCTTAATTTATTTATTTTGTTTGAAAAATAAAAAAATAAAAACTGCGTAATTAGGCCTATGTTCGTATAACATTATTTAATTGTAATATCGTCAGAAATACGTGGTTGGAATCGGTCGGGTTTAAATAGCCCACCCTGTATAAACAAACACTGCTAGTCAACAATGAATGCGCGCGAATGTAAATTCGGGAATTTTCTAATTAATAACCATTTAATACGTGTTGAAATAGCCTATACTTATCAATTGTTACTTGTGAGTGTTGAAATGGACAATTATAATGTGGTTCATTAAAAAGTGTGAAAAAACGTTACATATACGGCTTGAATTGAATTGAAGGCAAAGTGACCGCCACGGTCTGAACTTGACGTTGTGCAAAAAAATTACTTAAGGCGAAAAATACGCGTGTGTTTAAATCTGAACAATATGTGAAAACACCGTGGTTAAGTGGTTGTGATAAGAGATAAGAGTAACAAACTATTTTGTTTTCCGTGTCTTTTATTCGAAGTGGTCGCGGCCGGCGGAGCGGAGGTAAGACTGCTTGGACTGAAACGGGCATTGACGACCTAGCTCATCTTTCAATCAAGATGAAAAAATGTTCACAATCTCGATACCATGTTTATTTTGTTAAATGAACTTGATTTAGCGTCTAGCGGACGACAAGATATTCGCAAGGCACTAGATTCCGCGTAGGTACCTACCAACCGAAAGTTTTACATGACACAAACGGCTGAATAATCCGACATTAAATTTTCACAAAAAAGTTATACTTAGACATTCTTGCACACCAAAAAGACAAACGTATGCATTTCCTCTATAGGTATTTTTTTAAATAAATTGTAGGTACTGCTAACGCTACGTACCTATTTACATTGTTGTGTCGCTTTGTATATTCAAACACAATCTTGTATTGTTCATGAATAAAAAACTATGACTATGACTATGACTTTGAAGTGAACTCACATACAATTTAGTCACGAGTCGCCTCTGATTGAGTAACGGGCCCACAAAGAACGGTGATAAATAACTAAAGAAAGAGTTATAGATTCCAAATATATAATTATGGAAAATTCGAAAAAAATGTTGTCTATTTCAGTCCCACCACGAGTAATGGGAAGGGGTTGTAACATGCCGTGATAACAAGCCAGCGTCATTTCAAGTCAGTCAGTCAGTTTCATGGGCATTATGCTCCGACCCCATTAAAACAGAAATAATCTTATAACCGCCATGTAGGGTATGAGCGTTCCACCTACAGCGACATCTATCGGCAAATTAAGAAAACTATACGCGCGACCTTAAAGTACAAATGTAGTGAATAATCCTTTCCTATCGTATTTTCTCGGATATGTTCGTATTTGTCTTACTACTTCACCCACACTCAGTACACATCACCCACCCATCAAGACAACGCAGGGGACGGTTGAATTGCGGGATGAAGTATCGTTATTTTAATAAAAAAAATAGTATTTTATAAATTTATTAGACCATAATTTACATCCAGTGACAAATTAATTTATGATTGACTTTCCGAAATTTACTTTCGCAAATAAAATATAATGACCAAAACAACAAAAAACAAAAACAAAAAACCAAACAAAAAAAACTTCTGAATAGATATTATTATTAAATAACTCTTATAAAATAAACCATTTTAAAATCATAAAATAAGGAAGTCTCTGCTGTACGGAACAGGGTTATATTTTCGAAATGACGGGCGTATGTCCGATCCTTGGTTATTTTTAATAGACATGGCAAGCCTGTAAAATTATCTTCAAAGTTTATTTATATTTCTTAACTGAAAATGAGAAATTCAAAGATACCGACAAAACTGATTACTTTAGTAAAGTCCAAAAACGAGTTTCGGAGTACAGTGAAATTTCTCAACAAACAGGAAGTAAAATATTTCATAAAGAATACGAAAGCAATCTACATCCAATAGTCCGAAAATGGCAAAGATGGGTTGACCAAATAAATTATTTTGTCTAGGGCTTGACGATTTTGACTAGAATGTTATACGCAGATTGGTGTATTATTTCCATTTTATATACAAACAATTACATTTTCACCTCATTAGCTCGAACAAACAATTTGCTGCTTAATAGCAGTGAGTAAAACGCTATTTTGCTCACTAAAGCTGGCCACTGACGATGCTTCCAACAGTCCAAATGGAGTGGCTGCATTTCAAAATCCGTCCGTGAATGTTAAAAACGTATAAGTTTTTTTGGACGGCATCCTGAGCGTGGAATTCCAATCGGATTGAAATCCATCACATTCCATACGCCATTTGGACGTATTGGCGTGGCGACTTTGGAGTGACCGTTAAGCTGGCCACTGACGATGCTTCCAACAGTCCAAATGGAGTGGCTGCATTACAAAATCCGTCCCTGAATGTTAAAAACGTATAAGTTTTTTTGGACGGCATCCTGAGCGTGGAATTCCAATCGGATTGAAATCCATCACATTCCATACGCCATTTGGACGTATTGGCGTGGCGACTTTGGAGTGACCGTTAATGCTAGAATCGTACGTCGGACGCCCTCCAAACGCTCCGTGAATGTGCAAAACTACGTCCAATTTTTAGTCAGTCTGCATGGCGCTGCCACCAAACAACGACACGACACACCTCAACGAAATAGGTATTTTGCGAAAATATCTCGCCGAGACTTTGATTTGGCGATAATTGAGGAGTATCGTAAACATCTTTGTTTGTGGCAAGTAACAAATGATGAGTACGGTGAGTACCACAATAAAGACAAGAAATGCCGCATTAGAAAGGTCGTTGTTATTATTTAAGGAAAAAGATCCAAAAAGCAATCTAGACACGGTAAAAAAAAATGCATCATTGAGAAACTGTTTAAAAAAAGAATATAAGAAGTTAGGTATCTAATATGTATATTAGGTACTCGTACTTACCTGATTAGGTTAGGCAGGTAAGTAATAAAAGTGGTAGACTCAGCGCCGAATTGTAGAATTCACGCAATTAAGATATGTAGTAATATAATTTTTTATTTGTTAATATTTATGTCATGGATTCTTTATATCTATTTTATTACCAAATTATAACAGTAAAATTCGGCGCTAAAATGTAGGTTTGGGTTGGCGCGAAATTTGAATTCATAATATCATTAAGTATAAAATGGATCGTCAGTGTGCTAAATAATCGGATGGCGTCCATTTGGAAGGCTCGTCAGCAGCCTGCTTAAGTGGGACAAAATGACATTCAAGTGACCTTCACATTCGAATGTCATTTCAACATCGGTAATGCGGGGCCTAAATAGAAGTTCGAAATACTGGGATTAAATTCGTTGTCCCTTTCACTTCCGTAATAAATGAGAGACGAGACATTCTGAAATTCGTTTGATCGTATACTAAACTTTTATAACAGACCCCCAAAAAAAGTTAGAAATGAAGTAGTTACGAAACACGTAAAACTAATACAAGCCAACATTATCGTAAGTGCTATTTACGCTTTAATAAAAAATATAAATTAGTTAAATGCAATATGTTTAAAATATGTGAACTAGTTTATTGTAAATAAATAAATAATAATAAAATACAGTCAAAATGTCAGACTTGAAAACATTCTTACACAGTAGGTACATTTTTATTAATCTTCCGACCAGGTAGTATTCGAACGTTCTGCGTCATATAAAAAAGTTAGCGCGGTTTTTCATGGCGGTTTTGAAAATAAAAAGTTTGTTGTGTTGACGGGACGTTCTTTACTTACCGGGACCGTTTTTTTTTGCAATACCATAACGCCAAATGTAACAGACAACCAATGGGTATAAATAAATTAGGCAAGACGCCCCGAGAAACCGCACATTTTTTTGAGATTACCCGATGCTCAACTTTACACCGGGCATTGCTTTCGGCGTACATCGGCCACTCTTTTGGCAGATTCGGGAGCTGATCTCACTACGCTAAAGCGCCATAGCGCCTGGAAGTCAAACACATTGAGAACAAATCAAGAATCTGCCAACGAATTACAGAATCCATACAAGTGAAAAGCTCAGAAACTTGGTCGCGCCCGGGAACATCAAAAGAAACCTTGAAAAATTCTACACCACCAAAACCAAAGCCACAGGAACACCTAGGAACATTAAAATCTATCTTGACAAGTACCACGCGAACGGAGTCGACACCTAGGGTCGTTTCCAAGGGAACATCTAACAATCTAGACCAATTTACTAGTTCGACGCATTCTGAGTCTCCTACTTTTATTTGGACAGATCCTTCGAATAATTTCCGGTTCCAAAATACACAAATTGCTAATATAAATGTACCATATAAAAATATTACTCGTCTTTCTATTTCAAATTGCCAAAACTAACTTACTTTTAATTTACGTATAATAATGATGTATACAATTTCTAGCTTTTTCAACTATTCCAAAACAATGTAAAAAAAATTAGGCTCTGCATTTGCAATTTGTATTATAAACATAAAATGATTTATTAAAATTTGCAAGGTATTTGTCATAATTACTTTAATAACCTTATTAATTTATAAAAAAAAAAACTTATCCAACAAATTGCTTTTTATTTCATTTATTATTAGGCTTGTTCTCACTGTTGAGGTGAAAAGTTGTATGTGCAACAAGTTATTTACATTTCGTGACTTAACTAATTTAGAATCTTTCGCTTGCTCGGGACTCAAAATTGCCACTAAAGCAAATAAGTACTTTGCTCTCTTGTTGCACAAATAACTATTTCGTTTACCTAATGAACTCTTTATATGATAGAATCATGGTGGTTTTAACGTCTCTGTGTGATATTACTTCAAACAGGTAGTTTGATATGTATATAAAATCGATGAATATCAAAGCACCCCGGAGAAAATTACTTACGGCGTCCCGGAAGGTTCTATCCTGGGTCCTCTGCTTTTCCTGGCGTATATAAATGATATAACGAATCTACATTTAAATGGGACCATTTCATTATATGCCAATAGATTAGCCTATTTTACTTATAGCAAAGTTACAACCGTACTTAACCCAGCCCAAAACGACCTCAACGTCCTACAAGAATGGTTAAAATAAATATTTTAACAATAAATGTAATATAACCAATTACATAATTTTTAGCGCTAAAAATAAGACTACTGCCCACTGCCAAATTATAACTATTGACAACAAACAAATAAATTTAGTAGAATCTGAAAAATATCTCGGCCTAATTTTGGATAACCACTTAATCTGGAAGCCTCACATCGATAAACTTCAGTCTAAGATATCCAGTCTTATGGCCATGCTCAGTGGCACGGTAAAATGTCTTCCGAAATCAGTACGGTATATAGTGTACAATTCTTTAGTGAAATCTCACGTTGAGTACTTTGTTGAAATATGGGGATCCGCAGCGAAGGCAAACATAAAACCGCTACAGAGAGCACAAAATAATAAAAGGGTGCCCTAATAAAACATTTTTTTCCACTTTTTATTTTACCACTTTGTCGGCGTGATTAATATACATATTACTACTAAATTTTAGCTTTCCAATGCTAACGCTCACTGAGATTATCCGCGGACGGATAGACATGGCGAAACTATAAGTAGCAATTACTTTTTATTGTGAAATATGTATATGTACAATTATTATTTACAACATGATCAGTGCACATTATAGTCCATGATCTGCTGTTTGCCGCAGTTTGGTTTGGACATGCCCGGATCCTTTTTATCAACTGGGCGCAATTACCAGCTCGCCAGTTATTCTTGTACACTAATGAGCTTAAATACCCGAAAAAATCTTCAATTGGCCGACATTGTGGGGGATTAGTTGGATTACGGATTTTTGGTACAAATGGTACATTATTAACGTCCAGGAATCGTAATGTTTTTTTCGCGTAATGCGACGCCCGCCACACACGACACAGGCGACAGGTTTGGCTTAGTGGGTAGTGACCCTGCCTATAAAGCTGATAGTCCTGGGTTCAAAGCGACTGCCATATATTTTATAGCTAACTATATCGCCCAATCAGCCTGCTACCAAGCATATACAAACTGTTCGCTATGTGTATAGAGGAACGAATAAGCACAAACAGCATGCGGGGTTCCGCAAAAGTTTTAGTACTATGGACCATATCCACACAGTTGACCAAGTTATCGAAAAATACACGGAATTTAACGACCGTTATAGCTGAGCCCTGAGTGTAAGTTTATGACGTAACTTTAGGTCACGAATGCGTTTGCGTTTCCCATATAAATAACATTATCACTTACGCGTTTGTAAAAGCTTTTTTACGTCAAAAGAAACTTACACTAGAGCCTCATTCATAGACTACGTAAAAGCGTTCGACTCCATATCGCATTACATCATTTGGAACGCATTAAAAGTCCAAAACGTACATGAGACATACAAATAAATATTAAAAGATATTTACAGTAAGTACGAGCAAAATAAAATTAGACAGAACCAGCGAACCCATAGAAAATAAAGCGTGGTGTAAAACATGGCAACCCATTGTCACCAAAATTATTTACTGCAGTTCTGCAAAATATTATGTTGGACCTGGAGTGGACCAACAAAGTCTTATTAATAAATGGAAAATGTTTAAATAAGCTACTTAACTTGAGGTTCGCAGACGACATCGTGATTTTTGCGTAAGCGACACGCGACTTAGAAAAAATGATAAATGACTTAAACCACGTTAGCAAAAACATAGCCAACTAAGATTATAACAAACTCAACTTGTAGAGAAATAAAAGTGAATTCAAGCCCCTTAGAATATGTTTAAGATTATGTCTACTTGGGTAAATTAATTTCTTTTAATAAAATTAGAAAAACCGAAGAAATTTCGAGAAGAATTGCCATTACATTACTTACCACCACATTACAAATATGGAATTGAATTTTTTTTAAAATCAAACATGTCCATCAAGCTAAATCTTCGACACCTGCCCATTGCCTAGCCAGACATATGCATGCCAGTCGTGGATATACAACAACAACGCGCGAAATAAAATATAACGTTGTCAACGTGCCATGGAACGAAGTGTTTTAAACTTAAAATTGATTAAAAAAAAGAGAAATACAGACATAAGATAAAACAAGTACAGTAATAGATGCCCTAACATTTGCACACAAATTAAAATGGAAACGGGTCGGCCATATAGCGCGTATGCACAAAGAGAGGTGGGCAAAAACAATTACTCTATGGCGCGGTCCTTCGGGAAAAAGAAATAAAGGAAAACCTAAGGAAATACGTCTCGATGAAATCGTGTCCACAGCTGGCATAGACTGGTTACAGAAAGCATAGGACAGGAAAAACTGGCTGAAACTGGAGGAGGCCTTCATCCGACGAGGGGTCCCTGCGACCCCTTAAATAATTAAGAAATTTGGGAAGAATTAAGGGTTTTGGGATCAGTGTCCCAGAATGTGGCTGCTCATGGCATTCTGACTAAGATAATCAATATGTTTATCAAATATTAATTTACACCTAAAAACTTGTGATGATCAACAATTAGTGTTAGATTATTATTTTATACAAGAGACTACAAGATAACTTATACAAGAGACTGTGCTGATATATCTTTACTGATTACTAGTACCTTACTTTTACCAGGGCTGATCTCTATTTTTAAGACATTGCTATAATAACTATTTAATTGCATCAAATCAGTATTTATATTTGCTACTGCTATGTCTACATTTTTTTTACCATCTTACTTATCTTTATTACCAGTAAGATAGTCATGTACAAAACTAGAATATTTTTACTGGTTACTTTAATTGATGTAAAAAATTCAAAAATAAAGCTTTCAATATTTACATTGTCAAAGGCACCTTTAACATCAGTAAATCACATGTGTGGCTTAGTGTTTTCCTTTTTGAAGTCATAAATAAATGCCTCAAAGCTTTCTGAACAACTACCTTTTCTGAATCCAAACTGAATATCAGTCTATCTATCCTCCACAACACACTATAAAGTTGTTTTTAAATGCGTATGATGAGTTACATCCATGGCATTTAAAAATCCGTTCCTCAAATTTCTTCCATTCTTTAAAGTCTAATAGAACAGGCAATAGGCAAAATATCAAAAAAATAACGAAATTATATTTTTTAATTCTCATATAGGTCCCAAAAATATAATAATAAACAAAATCCAAGATCTGACACTTTTTTCGATGTCTGCTTCACGTGAAATGCCCCGTGCCATGTGCAACATGTGACAAAATTTTGTCAAACATGCACTACAATTTTTATTTTATGTTCCTTTATAAATTGGTTGCAAGTTACTCTTTGCAGGTTTGGCTAAACAAGAGTCACGAGGGATTTTTTGGTAAAATCTGCAGTATAAATTGATAAGAACGTCTACACTAATAAACGGCTGGAGAGATTTTAATAAGATTTGGTATGGAGTTAGCTGGCACCCTGGATTAACACAAAGGCTACTTTTTTCTCTAATTAACCACGGGTAAGGTTAATTAACCCGAATAAAATAACATACGTCATACGTCGTACATGTTACTATATATTTTTAGTAGTATTGATTTTTATTTTAAATAGAAAGGGTTATAATATATCTCCTCCTTGGATCTCCACATGTACCGGTTGGAAGCAACCTGCATCCAGCGTCTTCCGACGACTTTAATGAGGTCGTCTGCCCATCTTGTGGGTGGACATCCTACGCTGCGCTTGCTAGTCCGTGGTCTCCACTCGAGCACTTTTCGACCCCATCTGCCATCTTCTCTGCGTGCAATGTGGCCTGCCCATTGCCACTTCAGCTTGCTAACCCGGTGGGCTATGTCGGTGACTTTAGTTCGCCTACGGATCTCCTCATTTCTGAGTCGATCTCGTAGTGAAACTCCGAGCATAGCTCTCTCCATAGCTCGTTGAGCGACTTTGAGCCTTGAGATGAGGCCGATAGTGAAAGACCACGTTTCGGAGCCGTAAGTCATCACTGGTAACACACATTGGTTAAAGACTTTCGTCTTGAGGCACTGAGGTATGTCGGACGAAAAGACATTACGTAGTTTCCCGAACGCTGCCCAACCGAGTTGGATTCGGCGGTTTACCTCTTTCTCGAAGTTGGACCTACCTAATTGGACTACTTGTCCTAGGTAAATATACGAGTCAACAACTTCGAGTACCGAGTTCCCAACAAAGACTGGGGTGGGCACAACATTGGCATTTGACATTATTTTCGTCTTGTCCATGTTCATTTTCAAGCCCAACCGTTGTGAAACTCGGTTGAGGTCATCGAGCATCATGCTGAGTTCCTCCATCGACTTTGCCATGACTACGATATCGTCGGCAAATCGAAGGTGAGTGATGTATTCGCCGTTGATGTTGATGCCACGCCCTTGCCATTCCAGGAGCTTGAAGGCGTCTTCCATTACGGCAGTAAACAGTTTTGGAGAGATCACGTCTCCCTGCCTTACGCCTCTTCGCAATGGAATCGCCTTCGTGCTCTGCTCCTGTACTCGGACTGACTTCAACACTTCGATGTACCGATAGTCAATATGGCATCGCTGAAGAGACTCAAGCACCGCCCATGTTTCCACCGAATCGAAGGCTTTCTCATAGTCCACAAACGCTACGCATAATGGCAAGTTATACTCTTCGGTCTTCTGTATAACTTGCCGCAGCGTATGGATGTGGTCTATGGTACTATAGCCTTTTCGGAAACCGGCTTGTTCGGGAGGCTGGAAGTCATCGAGTCTGTGTTCGAGACGATTCGTGATGACCCTTGAAAACAGCTTATAGACATGGCTCAGAAGCGTGATGGGTCTGTAGTTCTTCAATAGGCTATTGTCACCTTTTTTGAAGAACAGCACCACCTCGCCTCTGTTCCATGTTTCAGGCGTTTTGCCCTCGGACAAAACGGAGCTAAAGAGCTTCTGGAGGATTTTAAGTACCGGTATTCCACATTTACATATAGATTACGATTTTTCCATAATAAACCGCATGTACAGCACAGCTAGTTACAAATGAACCGCGCTGTATATATTTCATTTTGCTCTCTGGTCAAACAATCAACTATTTCAATGCCTAAAGTACTTAGAAATAAATTAATGAAGAGATGTCTATACCAACGACGAGAGTGTACTCTAGTTCGCCTCGTGCTTGATCACCTAACCCAATTACGAGCCCGGAGACCGGCCGTTAGCCGCGTGGAGCGGCAAAGTGACAACGATAGGAGTGGTCATCACTCGCACTTTGTGTGACCGTTAAAACGTTAACCTCGTAATTGCATCGCATGGTTAATCATTAATTTAGGAGTCGAGATTTGGGTGACTACGTGGACTCTGCACAAAGGGACAAATGTAACACAATTGTGTGTCTACCAGTAGTTGTAGCGGCTTTAACATGTATTGATGGATTTATTATGAGTACTAATGACAAATCATAGTATTTTTACTTTACATTCTTCACAGAACTAAGTAACACTACATATTCAATATTTTTTTTTATAATTAATTTTATAAAATGTTAAACATGATGCTTTATCTCCAATACATATAGTTTATAAATTACGCTTGTAATACTGTACATTCCTTAATTGTGCTTCATAATAACCAAATAGGTTTAATTTTGTATACAACTTAGATTTCGAAATTACAATTAAAATTAATTTCCATCGTATATTAAAGGTCCTGGGCTACTTTTTCAAATAAAAAAATAGGAATTAAGTGGTTTAGTGGTATAGTCGAAGCAGTTAGCAGTACCTAACTGATTCCGCAAACTATCTAGTGAATGTTACTAACCGAAAGGGTCGAAAAATTATAGCGAGTAACTCAGCTTGTCGGTACCGAGCAGCAACTAAGCGGAATCGGATTTGATCAGTGATAAGTGAAATCGGGTGCTTATTATTAGCAGGATTAACAGAATCATATTCTCCTATAACAATGGCTTTTGAGCATATCGGGATAAAAATTACATCCGATGCCATCAAGCCATAATTAATTGACATGGGAATTGATCCGATCGAAAATTCAGACGTATTCGGCGCGTTCGCTAGTGCATGCAATAGTAGATTGTTTGACAAGGGGCTAAAGTAGGCCATAGTACCACGAGATGGTTATTTTCCCGAACGAAGTGAGGGAAAATTGTTCGAGGGGTAATATGGCGTTTAGACCCAAGTTATACATACTAGTTTTCACTTCGATTGCGAGAAAATAAAATAAAGTAACATTTTAACAATAAACAAATACAATTTTATATGCAATGAATTCCGAGTCAAAAATGTTTAATTTGGCAATCTTTGTATTTTTTTCACTGCTTTGATACAGATAGGATATATCTACGCCGTGAATAAATGCCATATAATTTGGGCTTCAAAGACTTTGCCTACGATTTAAACTTTTTTTAATGCTTGCTTAAAGTAGGAACTAAAAAGCACCTAATGCTTTGAGAATTTGATTGCGTTTCCTCATTGGTCGATTTTAATATTGCGGTATATCTGATTGGTTGATACTTTATACAAAGTTTTGTTTTATGATTTCACATTTTTAAACAGTATTCGCACCAAAAAAGAATCTAGAGTTGCAATTAACTTCGATATGTGTCGTGATTGGTGGATTTCATAGGGTGAAGCGTTCTGGTTGGTCAATTTAAAACGTTTTGTATATCATAAATATGTATACATATTTTCCCAAGAGGCTAAATGTACTACTTTAGTCCGCCTTGGCAACCATAATATGACACACTTTTAGAGCATGAGAAGTGAAAAATATAGTACATCACTGCAGAGACCGGAAAGTAAGGAGTTGCCGGCCGAGTACATGTTACAAGACAGACAACACCTTTTCACGCCGAGGTATGTATGCTGCTCTCCGCAAACACGCAACGCAATAAATAAATAAAAAACTCGAAGAAAGTTTTTAGAAAAAAAGTATTCTTTATTTTTCTTGACAAATAATATAACAAATACATAAATAAATAATAAATAAAGATGAAGTGCGGGTAGTTAGAAAAACCCGCGCTGCTAGAAGATGATGATGTGAACTTTAGCCAGTCTTTATCTGAGACCACGAGAACAATGTCGTTCTTGAGACGTCGGAGGTAATTTTTAAAGTTCATATACCGCGGTATAGATATAACCCGTTTTATTTAGAATAAAAATCAATACCACTAAAAAAATATACTAACATGTACGACGTACGGTGTCTTATTTGTTACTAGCTGTGCCCCCCGGTATTATCCGCGGTTTATTAGGGAAAAAACGTACCCTATGTGTTAATCCAGGGTGTCGGCTAACTCTATACCAAATTTTATTAATTGCAATGTCGTAAATTCATGTGGAATGGCAATTAAAAAAGGCAAACAACGACCTCTCGTGATTCTAGTTTAGTCTCGTGAGTTTTAAGGAACATAATATATACATTATAGGTAGTGCATGTTTGAGGAATTAAAATTGCAAAGTCTATGCTCAACGAACGCGGCGCAGTATAAAAAAATCGCATTATCACACCAAATGGTACAATTGGCATAATACCGGACTATTACAAGAACAAGTGCGAGTCGCACTCGCGCACCGAGGGTTCCGTACAAACCTGCAAGGTTTACAAAGTTTATATTTATTAAAAAATATATATTTTGTAATGTAACTAAAAATTTAAGGTTTTCGGAATTTTTCCTTTATGTGTGCTATAAGACGTTGCTTCATGCCAAATTTCAAGATTCTAGGTCGACTGGAAGTACCCTTTAGGTTTTGATTCCCTTGCGAGTACTTGCGAGTTTCAAAATATGCAGCTTAAATTGCTGTTTCTTTTGATTGCGTTGACATAGAAGTTTGATTTTGCTACAGCTTAAAGGTATTATAGACCTGAGTATTTGGTATGAATTTCAATTTAATACCTCTACGCGTTTATGAGGAAATGGGTAGTAAGTTTAAAATTATAAAAAAAATATATATTATGTGATGTAACTAAAAATTTATGGTTTTCGTAATTTTTCCTTTATCTATGCTATAAGACGTTGCTTCGTACCAAATTTCAAGATTCTGAGTTCACGGGAAGCACCCTGTAGGTTTTGATTCCCTTGCAAGTGTCGAAAATTTGCGGCATAAACGGCTGTATCTTTTGATTGCGTTGGCTTAGAAGTTTGATTTTTTCACAGCTTCAAGGGACAGTAGACCTGAGTAATTGATATAAATTTCAGCTTCATACCTCCACGCGTTCCTGAGAAAAAGGGTCTTGACAGACGGACGGACGGACAGACGGACAACAAAGTGATCCTATAAGGGTTCCGTTTTTTCCTTTTGAGGTACGGAACCCTAAAAATTGTCCGTATAATGATAAAAATTCTGCGAGTGATAAGAAATAAACCACGCGTAAGCAATCGAATGAGTTTAGTGCTGTGTGGTCGATTTTACTAATGAATTTGTGGCCTATCTCAAAGAGAGAGTTAACAATAACAATCCGCGTACTGTTGTGGCCCTAAAAGAATACATCCGTCATAAAATCCGCAGCATTCAACCGAATTTACTTCAGTGAGGCGAGAAAAACGAAGCTTCGCTTTGAACAATGTCGGCAACTCGATGGAAAACATTTGGAGCATTATTTATAAAATATGAAATACACATAATTTCTCTAACTGTGATTATAATTCATTGAGATACATTCTGAATAATATGTTTTTAGGGTTCCCTTACGTAGTCAACTAGGAACGTGTCGCCATGTCCATGTCCGTCCGTAATATGTACGTAAAGTGGGGAGTGTTTTTTTTTACTACAATCCTACCGTGTGATATATGTTTGAATAGGTATTTAAAAAAGACAAGGGGTTTGCAGACATCATTTTTTGATAATGTAAATACTATCGGAAATAATCGCTCCAGAAGTAAAAATAAATGTGACCCCCCACCCCTTAACTTTGGACCACAAATTTTAAAGATATGAAAAAAAAAAAAACTCTAAAGTAGAACTATAAAAACTTTGTAGGAAAATTATTTTGAACTTGATAGGATGAATAATTTTTGAAAAAAATAACAAAATAATTTCTGAACTAATTTTGTAATTTAACTGTATAAGCAGGTGTTTATTGTACCTATAATTTCTACAAAATCACGAAATGACGTGCTTTCCAATAAAGTAAAAATGGTTAAAATTGGTTCACGCAATAAAGAATGATCCCATAAAAATTATTTTCCATACTTTAAGCTTGCGCGCAATACTTTACGTAATTTACCGATGGATGGCCGATGTACCTGGAACGCTCATATCCTACATTAAGGTGTTAATATTTTTTATGATTTTTCTTTAACGGAGTCGGAGCAGGTGCGGCCTATACATAGGTTGAAACTGACTGACTTACTTGCAATGACGCTGGTTATCACTCCATGTTACAACCCCTTTCCATTACTCGTGGTGGGACTGAAATAGACAACATTTTTTCGAATCAATAACTCTTTCTTTAGTTGTCACCGTCCTTTGTGGGCTCGTTTTCAGGGTTTCGTACTTAATATGTCAATTCAATATAACAAATAGCAATTTCTTTTTAACTCTCAAGTGGAGACACAGTGACGGACAAGCTCTGGGCTGTTTTTTTATTATATATTGAAATTATAATTCTGTTCATAAACAGAGCCAGACACAGAGTAGAAACATTAGCCATGGCAGCATATTGGGTGACCATGGGCGACGGTAATTGCTTATCATCCGCCTATGTCATAAAATATACATATAATTTTTACAGCTAGTAAGAAATAAGATATCAATTGTAGACTAATTTTATGATCTTTCCAAACAAACGTATAAATCGCATTTTACATGTAGAAATGTATTAGAACACTACTTGAACTGTTAAAATACTAATAAAAAAAAAACAATTTATTTTATTTCACTCTTTCTACCCTTTATTTTTAAGTATATATTATATATATACTTTACTAAGTCCTGCAATGACTTACACACCCGTTGTTATGTCCCTCGCTATCGTGAGATGAAAATCTTTGTGTTATACACGGGTGAAAAGTTATTTAGGTAACTTTTTTTAACCCCAGCAATCGACACGATAATCAATTTCATTGGCTATTTGTTTAAAATCGAGTCATATTAGAATTTACAGAAAAAAAATATCTTTATTGACGAATTTCAGTAAAAGCAGTGTCACTTATTTCGTTGCGGCGCTCATCATTCATTCACGCCTGCCACAGAGCATATTAATGACTTTATTGCCTTGGGGTGCCCTTGGGTAAGACTTTGAAAAGAAAAATGGTTTGCTGAACCGATTTAAGTGATTTGAAATAATTTGTTTAGTGTATCAGATGTGTTTTCATTTATGTGTAAGCTTTGCTTTATTGAACACATTTGTAATAATACTTGGAATAGTTCGAACATCAATAAACCAGTTAGGATATAGCACAATATTATTTATTATCCGGGTGTTCCAGAAAGTACGAGCTGTATAATAATAAAATAAGACTATTTAATATTAAATGTTTTATAAAATTAAACAACTCCCGATGAATTCGAGTGGACTCCCCATGTCCACACGATGACCACGAACGCTGCTAAAGGATTCGAAACATCGGGATGAAGTTCAAATTAGTATACATGACATGATATTTCAGTTGTTTTACAACATACCGTATTATGATCCTTCAATGAAATAGAACTGATTATTGTGGCATAAAAATGAAAATAAAGTTAACTTTTTCTTCATAGCAAATGTATAAAAACGGTTTTCTTTATTTCTGGCTTCTTTGTACATTACCTAAGTACAAAGAAGCCAGAAATACTATTGATAGGTATTGGATAGAAATGGAATCGATACGAGAAAAACTTTCCCCATAAAATTTGTATGAAAATTGTATCGGGAAAGTTTTTCTCGATTTATAGCTTTTCTAGCAAGATTTTTTTTTAGTTCCATACAAGCTTTTAATCCCAGACAGGAATGGGATCGATTACCATCAAACAAATAGTTGGTCAAAAATGACCATTTTCTCGCACCCTGTATGTTTTTTCCAAAATCTAAAACGCCAATCTTCATTAATTTGAAATCTAAGGAAAGTCTCTTAAGACCTTTCTTGCCTAGAAACACGGGATCTGGTAGCTGCCCTCACTGACCCAAAATCTATTTCCATCCTGTATAATCTAAGCAATTGCTGAACAAACACCAACGCCGTTAATTATAAGCCATAGATTTGATGTTGACACTTGACATTTTCTTCAGCATAGATATCTATTATCAACGACTTTGGAGGTTTTCAACCAGTTTATTTTAAAGACCTGTGTGGAATTCGCTATCTTGATGTTTGTTCTAAAGTTATAAGGTTATAAATATCTTAGAACGTAGTCGTATTGGACGTATTGCTTTTGTCAAATATCAAATATCTTTATTTGCTTAAAATATGGTACAATAGATGGAAGAGTTGGTACAGAAGCACATGCATATTTCACCAGCAGCTGGCATGCAAAGAAAATAATTACAGCTATGTACAATAATAATTACACTAACGATACATATTTTAATAGAATGATTCTATCACACAAAATGTCCCAAATACAATGTTCAATAAAAATGTTATGTTATAATACCATGTTCAAAAAAAAAATGCCATCCTAATCAATCAATACATTAAAGTCAATCTTATTACAATATGTCTATACGAAAATAATATAAAAAATTATCAACTGAGTAGAAACATTCTTGTTAGCCAATTCTGAAGTTTAATTTTAAATCGTCCTGCAAACGGTTGTAAATACTAATTGCCATGCAGTAAGTGCTATTCTCAAACAATTTTGTATTTTTAGCAGGTATGGCGAGACGTTTTTTGTACATAAACTGCGCTAAATACCAATAGTCGCACACTGCGGCAATGATCATTCGCAGAATGACTGACCACGACGTTTACTCAAGAGATACTCATGATACGTGCATACCTGCAGTGCACGCACAGATATATCCCCAACGTATTTTGTGGCTCAGACTGCGAACTTTCACTTGACTAGGACTAACGGCGTGCACGATTGCCCGCCAAATAAAAGCACCAAGCAAGCTTACCTGTAAAAGTGTAGATTACTGATTATATCAGAATCATCTGGAGTAGTAGTCACTAAACTATCACTAACAACATCATATGAGAAGACAGGCAGGTTAAGATCATGAATTGATCGAGACACCTGAGGGCGATGGATTGTAGTAAGAATTGGCGGTTGCGCTGCGTCAGCAAAGGGCTTAATATGCTGAAAAAAAGCCGAGTTATCTAGCTGGTGATACAGCCATTGATACAGTCTCGCTTGCAAATGTATCCTCTAACTCAGTTGGCCTCGATGTTGATACGACGTTAATATCGGGTTCATATGCACCATCGGAACTGGAAGTGAGTAGACTTGATAAACGCATATTATCAACATTTACATCTAACCCACTTAACATGGGTTCTAACGATGAGTTACGTATCTTGTGCTCAAGGTTATCCTGGCCAATAAGAGTAAATATATTGGCATCGTTAATTGGTTGAGTATCAACCGATGACTCAACAGTTATAAATGGTGGTTTAACTGATGATGGCGTGGCAATATGAAATTCATGTTTGATTCTACCACTGTTGAATTGAAGCCATAGCATATACATACCTACGTAAATCTCGTTGAGAACCGAAGTGAAATCCTTTGCTCCCTATCATTATTGCTAAACTCCATTCCATCACATAGAACGCACGTTCACAATCTACTTTAACGATAGGTCCATTCTTAGATATTTCATTCGTAGTCATCATCTCCTCAACCTTACCATCATACATCCTAACGATATGCAACCCGGAAGGAATTAACAAGTGTAAAGGTACATCCTAGATTGGGGCGAGCGCTGAATCCTTGTGTATTCATATTACCGATAGACGCAACTCGAATTTAGGCCACTTGTAATCAATCCGTGCATTTTTGAATATGCAAAAGTACTAATGATATTTACTGATTATGAGTGGGTCAGAGACGTTTTAAAAACCAAGCGTTTGTATTTGTTCGTCGAATGGTCCGATGCTAAATCCGGCTGTAAAAGAACAGATCCATCATGCTCGCGTACCATAGACAATAGGTATCAATTTAAGCACTCGGTGATGTAAGTATCGTACCTACCTTGTGTATTGACAAATGGAGTAAAAGAACTTGTTTCACTCTTAAAAAACTTGCCGAACCATTGTCTAATTAGTAAGTTTTTTCCATAGTAACATTTTTTTACATCATCGACATCCTATAATCAATTTTTTAATTAAATGCAGTACGTTTGCCAACTTTAGTATGAATTCCATGTGTTTATATTACTTAAGACCAATGCTTGTTTTGGCTAGATGGAAGTTACTAGTCTGATGGTTGAAGTTTTTATGCTACATCAGTTACGGAGAGGTCGGGTTTCTGTTAACCATTGGTGCAATTTTCTGGTGGAGTTTCGGTCTACAGGCCCCATTTAAGGGCAACTTTTTGGTGCATTATAAAACGTAAAATTCTCAGTCCCCACCAAGTCACCATACTTGCAAATAGCTGTACGTACGGCTCTAATGCTGACGCCCACCAATTTTGCCTATTGTTTAAGCGTTGTGTTAGGGATCAAACACCATTTGTGCACGAGGATTTTAGGTTTACGAAATATACATGGGTGTTTTGTCGAAATACACTTTAATAGATAAAAATTGCTTTATTATCATAAATCACCAACAATTAAAACACGGCTATTTTTCAATTTGCGTGACAGATCAAAGTCCAACAAAGCAATGCGCTTCTGTAAATTTCATTTATTTCATATTTTATGTACGATCACGCGTTCTTTCGTTTAGAACTGGATAAAATATCTTAATTATAAATTAACTACGGTTTGGTAACAGTAGGAAAAGGTTTTCCTATATACTTTTACGGCGACAACGTCAGGCCACATACAGCTCATATTGTTATAAAGTACCAATGTTCAAAAAGTTGGGATCCATCGAGAGAAGTTTAATCCCGTTAGTCGACGAATATTTAGGGCAATGTTTTGTAACATCCCATATAAAACTAATGAATAGCGTAGCCAATCACCTGGAAGCTGTAAGTAGAGTCAATGCAGGAGGCAATACAGTCTTAATTTGATTTTAAATTTATTTTTGGTATCGTATGAGAGATGTCAACCTTTCAAGGGGAGGAGGTATTTGAGTACCTAATAACATTATTCTTAAATAAAAAGCCTCAGCAGGTAGTTCAAAATATTTCGATAAACGATTTAAGCTTTACTGTTTAGTAGATTGTATTTTTAGAATTTATTTTGCGAGAATTCGATGAAACAATAACATTATTTTCACTTAATAGCTCGGAAAGACCTGTTTTATTCTTTAAAAACAGATAGTAATGTAGCAATTTATTCACAAGACTGGAAAGTTATTTCATACCAATTGTTTTTACTAATCAAGTGTTTTTATACGTAAGCTGGATTTTTTTAAATTTAATTTTTTGAATGATAAATTATGGATACCAATCATTTTGATAAAATGTATAATGTTATAGAGGCTTTTTATTTTTTTTCGCGGTACTGAGGTGCAAAAAATGTGTTCGCTAGGCAGCAAATTGTGTTCCCTTCTCGTGCCTCAAAACCCTCCCAACACTCAAGATTCCACTCTTTGAATAACTCTGAATGTTTCGCTAGTTCGGGTTTCAATTTTAGTACAAGAAGGTAAACACTACCGAGATAAGAGTTGTAATAGCCATTGAAAAATAATTATATGTTAATAAGGAAGCAAAATTTGTACCTTATGTTGTGTTAACGGTTCTACATACAACACTTGCAGCGTCAAGAAATATAACTAGTAAAATCTTAAACACGATACGGTTTGTCTTCATATTTCTAATTGGAATCACTGTTTAATATGCATTTATTGGAATAAATTAATAATATGAAACAGTAATTCTATTAATGTGGAATTCATAAATATTGTTAGATTCGTTGTAGTATTTCTATGAGGTCATTATCATTAAATTAATCTCGTTATATAAAGCGTTTCCTTATTTTTAACCGATACCTAAAACAGACCTTAATTAATTATTTTACTAACCTACCTAAATAAAGTATTTTATTTTAAATAGAAATACGTCGTTAAAGAAAATAAACAACCCATATAAGACAAAAATAAAAACATTACATTTTAAACCAAAAAATATGGACTAATGTCTGCAATAAAGTGATTTTGATTTTTTTTTGATTTTGATTTTAATACTTTAACGTTTGCTTCCGTTAAATGAAAGGATCTGCAAATTTAATACATTTAAAAGCTAAAGTAATAAATATGCAAACGTAAGTTTATTATATTGTTGAGCAAATCTGATGACTTCAGCAACTGCATAGAATATTATTACTCACCTGTCTTTGAAATCACATGTAATAACATATATTGTTCAAAACTATTGGTAAATTCAAGCTGAAACAGCGGTTCAGCTTAATGAATTAATCACGCACTTCAATTACAAAAGTTCAATATCAACTCACAAAATTCACAAATAAAACCGATTTTTGTTCACGTAGGTACAGTAGCTTTACGACAAAGTATAGAGTTTAATGACATTGAGGAAAATAAAATTGCGAAGTTTATGCTGGCGTTCGGGTGGAGGTTGTTCCAGGAAACGGGCGAGTGAAGAAGCGAGCGCGCCGGCGGCCCCCTTGCCAATGCCGCGGCCCGCACCTGTGCCGACGCGGCACACAGCCGCACCCGGCGCCCGGCGCGGCTGTGTGCATGGACAAGACTTGCGCAATTAATTGAAGTTGTTGATGTAGGTACTATTTTATTTTCCCACTCGAGTGTGCTGACGGTGTTGAAACAGGACTTGTTGCGTATTAATCTTTGTCTTTGCTACGTGATGAAATTAATTTACGCAGCGACCTGAGACAGAGCTTTCATTAAATCCCACTAGATATTAATTCAGTAGAATCTGTTTCGGATATATGACGGCTTCAGCGGCTTCGGCGGCTTTAGCCGTAAACCCTTTCGGCAGTAAAAAACAGTTCAGGAATACCGTTATGCCAGCTTTTATAAATTGTAACCGTCTTTCCCAACATCGCACACCTACCTCTTCTATTCGGATGTCCCAATAATGTATAAACTGTAAGTGGTACTGAGTACGTACATGATTGTTAAGCATGATTTGATAAGATTATGATTTAATTAAATTTTAATGGAGTAGCGGAGCGCCTAGTTATGGCTTGTAATATTGTTAATAGGGGCCGTTATAACTGCTACGACAAGTACGTAACAGGTAACGTGGAAATCACACCATCTACGGGCTACGAAATTCGTAGCGAATAAACCGATCCCCGGGACATAAAGGCATGGCGTTCATTGCGACAATAGAAATTTTCATTAACATAACTTGTAGTGTGCCTATTTATATGAAAGGTGCAATCTAGTACCAGTAATTGAGTAAAGAAAATTCAAGTAAATGATTTTATGTTATCATTAACAAACAACATTGTAGAACGTTGCATGAAATAATGACCACTAGGAACTGAAATAAAATTCGAATTTGCTTGTGCCTATCCCATATGAAAGCGGCGGTAAAAGTTTTTTGGTACCTGCACACATGTTTTATGTAAAGCCATTAATAAATTTATGGTAAGTGGGACTGATTCTAGTTTATCTCTGAATAAAAAAAAATGCGGTTGCTTGGAATAGTTTTCATTCGCCACCATTTAACATTTCGTTTGACCTTTCGCATTCGATTCCTGAACTTATCATAGAGTGGGTATAACTAGGTACATATAACTGCACTGAACCGTCTTTCGACTGGTTATTAGTTTTTTTCTAATATGTCAACCAGCAATAGCCCAGCAAAAGCTCATGTGAATGTACACATATTAAAAAGAGATTGCTGCATAATGTAATCGCCGTTTTTCTTCAACTAACAATCAGATTTTATAAGCAGAGATACAAGCAACTCAATTTTCTTAATTTAATTTTATCAAGCTACTTAATTTCCTTAACAACGCCCGTCGCACCAATGATTGGCCTTAAGAGACCGTTGTCGTTTTGTTTTTTCAATTTTTTCAATTTAATTTGGAAGAGCTGACAGTGACATAGGAGTTCACCGAAACCTGCATGCTTATGGACATATTATGCAACAATTATTACATAATGCAATTCTACTAGACGCTGGACGGACGGACGGACGCTCTAAATCCCTAAAGAAATCTAGTGAAATGACAAAGCCTGCCATGTATGTTGGCCGATTTTGTAATTTCACTAAACAGAGTCAGGGATTAGGCAATATGACTGAATTTTTATACAGAAATGATGAAATGGAGTCGTAATTTTCACATTCTGCGTGATTTGATCATATTCCTTTGTAATTTGTTCAAATCTCTCTTTTGATAATTTCCCTGCGACATATACTGTGTGTAAGTTTAATACGGGCGAAGAATTAAACCAGACATAGGATTTACCAGTATAATCATTAACCAGAAGGCTTTTCTTTAATTATAGCTATTATACATATGTAATTAAGTTTTGCAATATTTCTGAGCAGTAATGTGCTGCGAACATTACGCGATATGAGCTTTTGAAACTAATTGTCAACGAGTGTTTAACTCGAGTGTGTTGCATTACATTGCGGGCCGAATTTTTTTATATGGATAAAATTTTAATTGTACTTCTAAGGAAAAGTTATCTAAGTATATTTGTTATGTCCTATTCTACCCTCCGTTAAGAGATTCGCCCGTATAAGATTTACACACTGTATGCTGCTCAGCTATCATCTTCTGAGACGTTTGTTCATGTATTGATTTAATCTTTTTTTTTATGTAATTATAAGTATTTAATAACCATAAGACTCAGGTGAAGTAACTGGTGTTAAGTTATCAAGACGCAAAGATCCCTTTTACCAGATCGACAAAAGAAAGTTACGTTTCATGTAGATATAATTTAAAAATAGAAAGTAACGGCCAAGATATAATCCCTGTCGACTATCGTAAAATGGTGCCATTTGGCCCCAAATATATTTATATGAGGTTTCATCATTTTTATTTACATAACATTTTTATTTTTCGGAATATAATTTGACCCATTGAAGTTCTTGACAACAGGATGAAATTGTGTCCCAGACCAAACCTAAGTAGGTCTGTCAAAATCAAAGTTACTCTTATCGTTGCTACTATTGAAAAGATAAAATATGTATGAGATATAAACAATAAGCAATATTGTTTTACGTCATCATCTTAAAATCGCTTTACCACGATTTTTGCAAAGAGATCGTGTGGCTATTGAATAATATAAATATTACACTGGTGAAATGTCAAACAGTAAAAATACGGTTCTAGAACGCGTCATTGTTGGGCATAGACGCCATAATTAGTTCCAATCTAATCGCGTAGCTGCGTTTAAAGCACGTGACAATTAAAGTACTTTTATGGTTTAAAAATGCATGATAATATAGTTTTAAAAGGTAATAATAAACAATCATTTCACAGTGTTCAACATGATATCCCGTCCAGTAGCCAACACTGACCTGTGAAAACGGCTGAACCTGTTTTCATAAATTATGTCCAATAACCATATCTAAGAAATATCATCCTTATTACAATAAACGCACCCAAATCGGTTCAGCCGTTTAACAGCAACAGTTCTAAAAGATGACATACAGAGGTGAAAAATATTTCACTCCCCTTTTAAAAACGCTACGAGATAGGAAGTTTCGCAATTTGGGTGTTCCATTGTTCGCAAATTAATTATCGTAATTAGATACTGACTGTACACATTTCGGCCAAAAGACTCGAGAGCTCACCGAATTGACATAGGTGGGATATAAATGTGCAATAAAACTAGGTAGCTCTCGTCCTCTGTCGGTCAAACTGATAAGGAACCTGACTAGCCGCCCTACGTGAACGGAAGTCTATTGCACCTATAAATATCCGGAAGGGGCAGCGAATCTTACCGACCTCCTGACCTGGTTTGTAGCGATTTGGAAATACGTCTGAACAGCACAACCTATATAAGTTTACTTATGCTTCAAGCGAATTATCGCACAGGAGTCTTTAATACTCTGAATAAATATTTTCTTACCCTAATAGATAATTAACGAAATGTATTATTTGTTATGTTTAGGGAGTGTTATTTTGGGACGCCAAGTTTAGGATGAAAATCGAGATAATCTAAAAAACTGGATAATTCATAAACAGAGGAGAGGAGAAGTAGAGGAAATACAGAAAACTCGAGAAACTTGATCTAAATGCAAAACGGAATAAGGTTGGAAGCGGAAGCCCGTTAAACCGAATTAGGGCATCGTAAGTAAAGTGTAAAGTTCAGAGACAAAAACAGTATTTTCATCACACTTGCTGGTCAATGGCGTTATTACTTGCGAGCGTACAGAGCAGTTATAGCCGTTTTACCTCACAAGGGCTGTTAAGTTTAGTTTTAAAAATATATAGAACTCATACTTCGCTTCACACTGAGGATGTTTCCAATCAGCCAAGGTGTATTTCATATCTTCAAAAGTTTGCTACAACCATCTTTCAACTTGTATAAAAAATATGTTTATATTTTCATTTATTAAAAATAATTGTATTATACTTAATTTTGATAATTTATACTATTTGGCAGGATGGTCTATCAACTTCGAAAACAAAACGCACTTAACATTATCTGTGGAAGACATTGAAAAAAGTTGACATTGTTCTCTTTTAATGGATGCGGTTTGATTTTAGTTTTCAATATTGATTTTAAGCCTATATAAGTTACTAATTTTACATTTTTTTTTATTTCCTCGCAAATGTGATGAAAAACATTGTGTGTATCACGGGCGATAAGTGTATAACAAACTTGAGTGATTAAAAGCCCTCCGATTTCGTCGTCGGGCTTCTAATAGACTCGAGTTTGCTATACCTTACTTTGGTAAGTAAGGTATAGCAAACTCGAGTCTCGTTGCACAATGTACTATTAAACGCATCGCATCGACAGTCAGTGAGCACAGTAAAATACTTATATTTCTTCTAATCCATAAAGCGTGGACCCGAATGAACTGGACTAAAACAATCTACGTGAGTTAAGAAAGGTGGCATCGATAAACTAGCCTCAATCATAACATCGATATTTTTACTGGAGGAATCATATCAATATTGATTGTCACTACTAGGTATAGTCGAGATCGTATATTCCAGGTCTAACAATGTTTAAGTGTTATAATAGTATCTTCTTGTCGTGTTAAAACCCTTTATTCTTCTCTAAATCTAGTGCTCCTGCACGTCCTGTTAAAAATTTGTTTAACTGTTTGTTCTCATTACGTTTGTATGTACATAAGTGCTAGGCCAGACCGAATAGCATGCCACTACGCCAAGCTATTAACGTGCGTCTCGTTTACCCTAAGCTAGAGCTGATGCTGAAAACGCAGGAAATCTGGAACATGATAATACCCTAATTTCCCTTCAAATATCGTTAATAATTAATTGATCAAATAATTTTTCAATTCTCGTGCTCAAAAAGTGGGTCATTGTTTATCTACGAAGCGGGTGGAAAGTTATACGTTTCCACCCTAGGATTGCAATATGGTACATACCATCTATCCTATTAGTTCTCCCTTTGTAAGCACCAAATAAAACAAAAGTGCTGATAATAAACCTTCTTTCTCATAAATTATTGGAATTTCTTGTTGCGATTATCTTGCATTAAATATTCCACTGATTCAAATATTTAGAATATTTGTCTAAATTTTTTAAGTGTTTTGGTTCCATATGACAGTAGGTAACAAGAGGGACAAGGACAAACGATTTTTTTTCTTTAATATACGCAGTTACCTGCGCATAAACCTAAAATACCGCGCATCGATAAAACTAAAATGCTGTTTAAGACACCCATTAATTTACCGATAACGCGCGCGAAAAAACTTTTTTTTATTTTATTATAACAATTATGCTGCAAGAAATAAGTTAAAAGTCGGATTTCGCGATTCCCGCGCAACTCTTGAAAACACTTTAGAAGTAAACAATGTATTTTGATATTAGAAATTTTAGATAGAATAATAGGTTTTAGTTAGAAAAATAAACTTAAATTATCATGGAAGGCCACCTACCGCAAGTTACAATAGAAAGCTTTTTAGTAGTAAGTTTAGTGTATTTAAAATTTAAGGTTTTGTTTTTAATATTCATATTTTTAATGTCACTAATAAATAAATTTACTATTTTGATAAATTTAAATAAATAATCTGTATATTTAATGTTGAAACCTATTTTGAGTATCAAGCTTTAACGTTTGAACCGTTTGTTACAGTAGTTAGGAAATTCTGCAAAAGCATAAACTTCTTTTTTGGCAAATAAATAATGGAAATATAACTTAAAATAATCCAATGAAATGGCGGTCCGAGATACAACTAAAACCTTCAATAACATTGCTTCAAACCACCTTAAACACTAAACTGTTTAAAGCTGTGAGGAATTTAAACAAGCTGATGCGGTAATATTAGCGTTTTTGTCAGTTAGTTTATAATGTAATATACATTTTTTTTTACTTTCTTCTTGCTCTTATTTTATTTTTCTCACATTCGAAATGAAAACAAGAGTGCTTAACTCGGGTAATAAGCACCCCGACTCGTACTATTAGCCAAACTACTTCTTCGGGAATGGGTGTCTTTCAGCCCTTAGTTAACAATCTACTATTATAGTACAAATTGTGTTACATTACAGCACTAGTGCAATAATGAGCAACATTACGTAACTATGTCCAAAACTAAAAGGGCCATGTATGTTCTGTAAAATTACTGTACGATGTACATGTGCGAATAGGTGATTCGCAATTCGTGTTGATATAAAACATTCAATTTGGTCGTGTCTTAATTTATCGCCACGCATTGCATATTTCCTATTCTATGCACGCCCGCACAAACGAGTATCGTAATGTACTCTTATATTTCAAGTTTAAATATTTTTTTATATTATATAAGTAATATTTAATTCTGAATTATTTCTTAAACAGATTAGGGGTTTATATTAGAGTTTGTGTCGGGGCCGTTAGCTTGTATTGTGTTAGTCTCGACAAAGCATACCGTTATAAATCACTGTTCAGGTAATTTCCGACCATTTCTGGCATCTAACGACCAGTATTGTGTGGTGCCGTATGCAAGGCGAAAATGAAATCTGCCACTAAATTGTCAAACCGCGGTATTTTTCTTCTTTCACCTATAAGAATTAAGTATTTAAAAAGTTTTTATACATTCATTTAATATCCTTGATAGATCTATCTGTGTATACTAAAGTAGTTAGCAGACGTTAAACTATTAGACCACATTTTCTGATTTTTAACCCAGTTTTCCTGTTAGTTTTTCGGCGAGACAAGATTCAAGTCCTGCAAATCTGGTTATTTATGAGTATACTTTAGATAGAAAAGCATCTCCATTTGTGATCCACTCCATTATGGTTTCATTTTTTAATGTTTTTTTTTTAATAACCAACCAGATTATCAAATAAGATTATGATGTAAGTAGGTAATAAGATAAGTCAATGACGCTTCTACACTCACCTGTCACATTTAATTTATTTTTGCTTATTGCCGAAAATTTTATGTACTATAGATTATCAGCAGGATGTTTTTTTAATATGGTCCTAATTTATTTGTTGCAGATATTTATACCGCTGATAGTACTAGGTCTCTGGAGTACATTACAACATGAATCATGATAGCTATCTATTTACGATGTTTTTTGGACAAAACTAAAATAGTAGTTTATGTATCTGTGCATAATGAAGGGCATTACAACAAGAGTGTGGGTTTAATATCACACGATTGTTGTAATGCTGTTATATATTTAGGTGCCGTAGATGAATAGTAATTAATTAATACACTTCACAATACGGATCAACACTGAAATATATTTTATTTAATTTAAAATACATTTACAATAACTTAACTGTTATACTCCAAACAACAGAAGAGAACCATTCTTATTCTGAGGCGTGCATATGTCAATCACTGAATGATTGAATATACTACACTCTTCCCCGCATAATACATAAACTTATAAATAATTATAAAATAACAATTGTAGTAGAAACTACTTAAAGACAATAAATATCCAATTTGGATTTTAATCTTGTTGACTACAATCTAATATTTGGTCAACATGTCTTTTCCATCTTAAGCCATCCACCTCAATAAAATATGTTGTTCCAGGAATGGACTCCTCAATAATAGTACCTTGAGTCCAAGGTTTTTGGCCCCTCCTAAAATCACGAGTCATAACTTTTTGACCAACTTGGAATAAGGTTTTTCTGGAACCACCAAAAGAATCTACAGCTTTATTTTGTTTTAACAGTAAATCCTGAAATATTGGGTTGGCCTTAACAGTGATAAACGACCCCTGATTTCTCTCCCCAACATGAGTTTGGCTGGTGACACACCCGTAGCCTTATGTGGTGTACAACGATAATCGGACAGAAAGATGCTTATGGCATAATTAAGTGGTCTTCCACTTTCCACAATTTTTGTTACATTGGACTTAAAAGTCTCAACAAATCTCTCCGCGGCACCATTGGTGGCTGGATGATGAGGAGCAGTAAATGTATGATTTATACCCCGTTTCTTACAGAACTCTTTAAAATCGTGGGAAGTGAAACCTGTACCATTATCAGTTACAAGATGGATTGGATATCCAAACCGGAGAAAAATGTCATCAAGTTTTTGCATGGTTAGAGAATTACCGATATTAGCCATTTGTAAAACTTCAGGCCACTTACTGAAACTATCCATCACAATTAAAAACATCTTGCCAAACAAAGGTCTAAGGTAATCAGCGTGAATTCGATACCAAGGTGAAGGTGGAATAGGCCACGGTTTTAAGCTGGTTTTTGGTGGAGTGTTTCGGTAAGATAAACAACTTACACAAGTTTGTGTAATATTGACAATATCTTCATTTAATTTAGGCCACCAAAAATAGGATTTAGCCATGTCAATCATCCTGCTACTCCCAAAATGGCTCTTATGAAGCTCATTTAATACCTCCTTTCGAATAGACTGAGGAATTATTATTCTATGACCCCGAAACAAACAATTTCTGTCACAACTAATTTCATTTCTTTTTATGAAAAACGGCTTTAAGTCTGGTTCTATTAATTTGGCATCTGGCCAACCATCATAACTATATCTAATAATTTTTGTCAATAAATTATCTTTTACAGTTTCTTTTTGAATTACTTCCCAATAAATTTCTGAATTGTTTAAATAGTTGACACAAACCTTAAATTTTTCATCAAAATCAGTATCTTTTTTATTGCTTTCTGATGGCATCCTAGAAAGGTAGTCTGCAGGGTTTTTATTAGTAGGAATGTGCCTGATTGTATAAGAAAATGCTGACAAGAATATGGCATAATGTTGCAAACGTTTTGCTGCCATTTTTGGAATACCCTTGTTTGGGCTGAATATTCTCACTAAAGCCGCATTATCAGTTTCAAGCTCGAATTGCCTGCCATACAGAAAGTTATAAAAATTGGTTATTCCAAAAATCACAGCCATTGCCTCTTTATCTAGGGCACAATATTTTTTTTCTCGGTCATTAAGCTTTTTGCTTGCAAATGCAATAGGTTTTATTACCCTATCAGGTCCTCTATTAGATAAAATAGCACTGATACCTTCAGATGATGCATCACAAGAAAGTATTAGTGGTAAAGTTGGATCATAGTGACATACGCTTTGTGCATTAGCAAGTTTCTTTTTTATCAAGTCAAAAGACTGTTGACATTCTGAAGTCCATTCAAATTTAGTCTTTTTAGTACAGTTATATAATGGAGTCAAAATAACTGCCATGTCTTTTAAGAATCTGGAATAATAATTAATTTTTCCAAGAAAGGACCTAAGCAATGTCATACTATTTGGCGAAGGAAGTTCCAATATTGGCTGAATATTTTCTTTAATAATGGAGACTTCATCTTTATTTATCCTGTATCCAAAAATCTCGATGCTTTTTTGGAAAAATTTACACTTTTCAGGTTTTAGTCTCAACCCTGACTCTTTTAAGACTGTCAGAACTGCCTCTAAAGTATTATACATATCCTTCAAGTCTTTGCCACACATATAAATATTGTCTATAAAAACCACTGTATTTGGTACATGGTTTAATTTAATGCTCATCAGTCTCTGGAATGAGCCAGGTCCGGTACACACTCCGAACGGTAGGTATAAATATTTATAAATGCCAAATTCAGTATTAATGACAGTCAGGGTCTGTGAATCTGGATCCAATGGTGCCTGTAGGTAAGCTTCTTTGAGATCAAGTTCACAATAATATTCACCACCTTTAAGAGTCTGCAAAATGCTATCAATATGGGGAAGTGGGTAATGATCAGTTTCTAAGTAGGGGTTAATTGTCACTTTATAGTCTCCGCACAATCTTACAGACCCATCTGGCTTTAAAACTGGTACAACTGGAGTACCCCACTCACTATATTTCACTGGCTCAATTCTTTTATTAAGTAACAACCTATTAATTTCCTCTTTTACTTTATTTTTAAGTGCAAATGGCACCTGCCTAACAGGCATAAACTTTGGTTTTGCATTTTCCTTCATTTTTAAAGAAATGCATTCCCCTTTAAAATCACCCCACCCAGGTGTGAATACCTCCATGAACTTATTTTTGATTTCTTGCACCGGATCACAAGTTTCATTTACCCTTTGATTACAAACTTTCTCATCTAAACCAAGAGGCCACAATCCATAAGCTTGCAGCCAGCTCCTACCTAAGACCCTAGGTTTGTCACTGCCAACAATATATGCATCAACTACTTTGGTAATTCCATTCCAAACAACTTTTATATTTTCTTTTATACCAAGTGGCTGTGACAAACTTTGGTCAAAGTTTCTGAAATTCACCATTGTTTTATTGATACTTTCACCTGCAAATAGTTTATTATGATCATCAATAGTTAATGTGCTAACTTCAGAGCCTGTATCAACCTCAAATTCAACTGGCTGCCCTTGCACTACTATATTTACATACTCTGGAGGCACTTTTTTGTCAATAAAAGATTTAAAAGAATACATACAGTACTTCTCTGTGTCTTCTTCAGTTTTAAACAAATTTTGGATGTCTTCTCCAATATTATCCTCATTAACCACATCCACAGTCTTTGTTTGACGCACTCGACACACACGAAATATATGGCCCCGCTGACCACATTCAGAACAAAACTTATTTTTTAATGAACACTCAGACTTAATGTGATCATCTTTTCCACACACAAAACACGTAATTTTTTTCTTGCAGGCCCTGATGGTGAAGACCTCTCCAAACTCAGCGTTTTCTTGTTTTGTTGAACCTTGGCCTGAGAGGTGGAGGCTGCATCCTGCCGACCTGCATAAAACATTTCTTGCTCTCCATGTGACAGCTCACCCAGCTCCTCATGTACCTTTGACTGTTTCAAAGCTGTTTCTACTGTTCTTGCCAGTACAATTAGCCTATCTAGGGAGTCTTCTCCATTTTCATTAATTCAAACTTAATAAGAGGTTTGTTAACACCGTCTATGAGTTTCTCTTTCACTTGATCATCTAAGTCTTTAAATTCACACCGCCGTGCTAATTTTTTTAATTCAATCACATATTCCTCAATGCTTTCTTCCTTGAGTTGATTTCTAGAACGAAATGTAGTTCTGTCCAAAAATTTAGAAGTAGACTTTGCATATTTGTTCTCCAGCAATTTTAGTAGCTCATCATAAGATCTATTTGTGGGCTTCTCTGGCGCACATAAATGATTAAGAGTTTGTAAAACCTTTGAAGTCAAATTGTTATCAGCAATGAAGTTTTCTTGGCATCATCTATATCGTTTAATGTGATAATACATTCCAGTTGTTGTTCGAACAAATCGAAGTTGTCCCCATTGAATAATTCAATTCGTCCAATATAATTATTCATTTTTGTTTTAATTCGTGTTTCTCTTGGTGTCCGTGGCGATTCAAATGTCTCACTGTTCTCGTCTTTTAAGTTAGACTGCAAAACTGTCCACAACTTCCCACTTTGGGTCCAACCTCTTAGCGTTGTTCTAAGGGACTCTAAGTTTTGTTGGTCTGCGTCAGCTACTCCAAGTTCTCCAAATATAATAACAATCTGTTCCTTCTTTAATTGTTGTATCCAGTTCGTTCTATTAAATTTAATTTCGTTTATATATTTAAATATCAACATTTGCAAATCTTTGAAATGTCATTTATAAACAGTTATGAAGTACCGCTAATCAACCATTTTATGAACGAAACGAATGACTGAATGGAACCAATCTAACGTCATGTCACAGTACACTGTTGTCAAAGATCAAGAAAATAAAAATTATTTTCGTCGAATAATTCAAAATGGCCGAAAAAAAAAATATTCTTCAATCTTCAACCCGTGATTTCGGAAGATTATTTTCATAACAATCCGGTTTCCTCGTCGCCAATTTGTTATATATTTAGGTGCCGTAGATGAATAGTAATTAATTAATACACTTCACAATACGGATCAACACTGAAATATATTTTATTTAATTTAAAATACATTTACAATAACTTAACTGTTATACTCCAAACAACAGAAGAGAACCATTCTTATTCTGAGGCGTTCATATGTCAATCACTGAATGATTGAATATACTACAAATGCCTAATTATGTATAGTTACATACACTATTTTATCTACACACATATCATTAAGTGTTTTAAGATGGGTTCAGAAACCGTAGGGAAATGACTTATTACTAGGGTTACTTATAAACATTAAAAAGTCAACGAACAAAAGTAATGTTAACATTACCTACTGAAATCTTTCTGATGGTTGGTAATGCTGGTCATTGCCTACGGTTTCTGGACGCATTTTAGAGCACTTATAAAAAAAATAAAAAAATAAAATTCATTTATTTCAAGCACAGTTGCTCATAACACATAAAATCATACACAATACAACACAAAAAAAAACTTACTAATAATACTTACATACTTATCTAACCTACGCCAGTTTTCACATGCCTGTCGCAGCAGTGCATGATGTATGGACAGTCCAGTCTGTCCGCGATCATCGCCAGGACGGTGTTAGAGCCACCCCGCACGCGCTGCACCATGGATGCGGCGCGCACGCGCATGGTGGTATGGAAGCATGACGTGCGGGCCTCCGCAAACATGCCCGAGGCACGGCACTTATGACATGTACGTAGATAAAATAAATTTCTTACGTAAAAATAGCCTGTTAATGTAATTATTAAATGAAAACTCATTGAACAGATTCTAGTACCTCTTTTACATACCACTTAACTGTAACTGGCCACTTCACGTCGATAAATTAAATACTTGATTGACAATGTCATGTTATTTTCCGTTTGATTATGTATCCTAAATGCCATTTGCAGATTTCCCTGAACCTTCGCCGAACAGTTAGAACATTTACGAGAAACAATTGTTGACATGACACATATAGTATTATTGTGGAATCATGTGATAATGCACATCATGATTTGTTTTTGACTTTTTTTTTTGTAAGGTATATGAAACCAAAAAAGTTATATGGAAAGATTTATTAATTTATACTTAAAGTTAATCATTTTAATGTAAATTATCATGTGTTAAAATATCTGCAACTAATAAATTAGGACCTTATATACATTCCGTCGCTTAAATGTTTACCAAAGGTCATTGAGTAGGCTTTAATTTTGTTACTATGTAATATCAATTAAGGCGATTTTGGAACTTGCGCTACCGCTGTGGGTTAGGTATTAAAAATCATTCTTATTGTCCACGTTCAAAATCGGGCATGCATCTTTTGCTTAGTGTAAATGATAAGTACACCGACAAATATAAACAGTATCATACATAATGTTTATATAAATTAAATCTTTAAAAATTTGATGTACTTATATTGCGAACAGTTGCGTGGCAAATAAAATTCGGCTAAAAAATTTGCCGTGACAGCTATTTTAATACATTTAACTAATAGAGGGAGCACATTCTGCAGTGATAACCTGACGTTATAGTACGTATCAGACAGTTATTAGGTTGCACAAGTAAGTTATATAATTAGAATCAAGTACCTCTTACTTTAAATACCCCTTAAATTTTATGTATAGGTAAGCGCATTATGAAAAGTAAGTACCTAAGTAAAGGTGTCCTGGCTATTATAAGTCTTAGCGAATCGAGTAGGTACTGTGTCTGTTTCCTTGTCTATGGAGTAGCAGAAACAAAATAAGTGTCGGTGTTTCCAATCGTGACCGCACATTATGTTTCATTTGAATGTTGAATTTCCCTCTTTAGTTATCGTATTGAAGCATAGCAATTACCTTCCTCCGAGCCACCGTATAAGCTCATCTATCTAAAGCTAATTTAGACGTAAGCGTACACTATTCACGGAACGCTGGATGTTAATATTATTATAGCAAACTAACGTGCAGTGCCGATCACAGGAACTGTAGTGTGTGTCGCGTTAAACGTTCGAGATCAAATTTAGTACGTGATATGTTATAGATTTTTTATGAATAACACGGTTTCACTCCCATTTATTTAGTCCGCTTCGGCCGTTTTGGAAACCATAGGTTCGAAACCAGTTTAGACAACAGAATTAATTTTCTTTTTTGGAAACCTGGTTTCGAATCAAGAAAAATAATTCTGTTTCCTCGCCTGGTTTCCAATACAGAATAAAGTCTTCTTTTGAAACCTATTCACAATTCGCTTTTATATGTAAGATGATACAAACTTCTTCTTCATCGTTTCCTCATGGCTGAGGGTCGCGACCACATGAGTTCGTTGCTTTGCCCACCAAGGCTCTCCAAGCATACAAACTACTTGATCAGAAATAATACTGGCCACTTACAATATTTTACAACAATGACAAGACGTCATTTCACTATCAATAGGTGTGTTCTAAGAACTGATAGATTTCAAGAGCAGATTAATTTTAAGTGAATATATATTGCGAACAGCTTTAACTAATGTAATTGTTTTACAATGACATCGACAAAAATTGAGTTTATTTCTACAAAAAGAGGTGGTGTGGCAGCGTTATACGGGGGCCGCAAATACCACAGGAAGAAAAAGTATGTATCGGGTGATACGTTTTGGTACTATGATAAAGAAGATTGTAAGGGAAATTTCACTCTGAATAATAAAAATGTGATAACCAAAGAAAATCCCCACAACATTCTCTGTGTAGAGAATACTACAAAAACTGAGTTTCTCAAAAATATGGATAAGCTCAAAGACAGAGTTAGTACTAACTTTGACTCAGTCAAAAAACAATATGAAGACATGAAATGTCATATGGATGATACAGGGGTCACTCTATTAGAAGATCTACCAGCATTCGAAAATGTTAAAACTGCTCTCTATAATGGACGCAATAAGGTATTGGGTGTTTCCAAATTACGATTCAAACTACCCGGTGAAGTAATACCTGGAAAGTTTCAGAATATGGTTTTAGTTGATAACAATGATGAAGAACAGCGACTAATAATATTTTGTTCTCAAAATGCAAGAGAGAAGATTTGCGATTTTAAACACATATTCTGTGACGGTACATTCAAGTCTTGCCCGCAATCATTCAAGCAACTATATTCTGTGCATGGCTATGATGAAGAAACACAAACAGTGATACCTTTACTTTTTGCCGTCCTTGTAAATAAAAAGAAGGCAACATATGAACTACTATTCAGAATGATTAAGTCACAGTTTCCATCATGGGTACCTGAAAAAGTTACATTAGATTATGAGAGGGCGGCTATGAAAGGCATTCAAAAAATCTTCCCAAATATTGAAATAAAGTTGTGTTACTACCATTTCAACCGATCATTATTGCGAAAGGCCAAAAAACTGAAAATACGTTCGCCTGTCAAGAAAAGGCACGTAGCACGCTGTGCTGGGCTAGCACGCCTGCCCCCGGTTTTCATAAATAAAGGGTTTGCCTACGTAATGAAAAAAAGCCCCATAGGCACAGAAATGGAAAAATTTAATACTTATTTTAAGAAACAATGGTTTGACCAAAACGATTTTTCTAAAGTGTGTTGCTGTAGCGATGAGCAAAAAAGAACTACAAATAATCTCGAAGGGTGGCACTCAAAAATTAATCGTTTTATTGGCCGACGACATCCTACACTAGCCCATGTTTTGGATGTTTTAAAGAATGAGAAACAGATAGGTAAACAAAAAAACAAGAAAACTAAAATCTACGAAGAAATTGATGGCGAAATCAACTCAACCATAGAACAGCTATTGCGAAAGAAGATTTCAGTTGGACATTGTATTGAAACAATATCGCCATTTTCGTTCAATTTTTAAATATATAGTATTTGATAATACCAACAATATGTTATTATTGTTATTAAGCTATTTAAATAAGTACCTGTTTAGGTAGGTACAGTCGGCATCAGAAATCTGTATATCTTCGGGTGACAAGCAAAAGTCACTAAATACTTTAAAAAATTAAAGTAATAATCAACTTTATTACACTTGTAACACGGTTTATTTTTCAATATTTTCACTCTTTTTAGTTGTGACTTTTGCTTGTCACGATATATTTCAGAAGTAATGTCTTAATTACAGTTTGTATGTAAAACAGGGTATTTACCAGCCGCGACCCGTCCACCCACCAGCTTCACCCACCAGTGGGTCCACGGGGAATTTCTTTTTCCCCGTGCACCCACTGCAATCTTATGCATAAGGCAGGAAAAATATATATCGATTCAATGAGAGGTAGGGCACAGCGATGACCATCACGCTTGAATCTGGGGCAGCCCAGCTGGGGAAGTACCTCCTCCTTACAGAAGACCACAGCCATAATAGCACTGCTACCTTTCAGGTATGTTGTGTTGTGTTCCTGATGGTGAGTAAGGTTCCCAGAGCTCCAACCCCGCTTAAAGGCCGGCAACGCGCTTGTGACTCCCCTGGTGTTGCGGGTGCCCATGGGCGACGGTAATTGCTTACCATCAGGCAATCCGTCTGCTCGTTTGCCGCCTATGTCATAAAAAAAAATACTATTTTAAAAATTCTTCATTAAGTAATACAAACAAAACAACACATTCCTATGAGAAATTAATAGAGGTAAATAAGTGTCCTCGATGACGAAAATTTGAGAAACATCCTTAGAGCCATTCCTAACGCAACTTCTCCAAGAAATGAACAACGCTAATTTCTCCATGAATAAGTTGCATTTGTGCTTGAAGTATCTGATTGTCTCTTAATTTATAATCTGTATCCCGTGAATCGTTTAATTTATATTTTGGCGTTAAAAATATTTTAGTCAGAAGTTTAGCTATCGTTACATAATTTTTATTTACTTTTTTATTAATGCCGGCGTTCCAGCTTTCGGAAACGTTATTAGTTCTGTGCCTTCTGTTGTACACGAACCATTCCTTGATGATTTTTTCTTTTAAATAAAATTTGGCAAAGTATTTAATAAAAGTTTTAACTTTCTTGTCATTGATTTCATGGTATTCTTCATTAATGTAACTCCAGCCCTTAGATACCATGTCAATTGGTAACAATGGAAGGATACAGCATAAGCCCACGAGGCGTCGTAAAATTTTGCTTTTAACGGTCTTGGCTCGTGGACGTCCGTCAATCTTTTTAGCCTTCTTCCACAGACTATCTGTGAAATGGTAATAACATCGATATATTATAGTATTAGGAAAATAATTCTTAAGTGCGTTGGTAACAGCAAACTCGAAATCAACGTGTACCACTTTTGGATTAAAATCTGGAACAGCTACTGTTATCAAATCAAACATTACCCGATAAATCTTCTCAGTTTTGTTGGGCAGTAGTATGTACATTAACGGTACAACTTTTGTTGTTTCTACTGTGCTGCCAGCTTCACCGTGTACTGTCACTAACTGATAAAATGGAGAAGGGACCGATTTAAAAGTTCCGTCCAGGAAAAATTCTTCAATATTCAGTATTAGTTTTAAATTCTCCTCATCAGCAAAAACCAGAATCCTACTGTTATCTTCCGCGTCATAATAGTCTGCTATCAAATATTTTATAAATTTTATCGGTACTTCCACTTCGCTGCCATGCATACAAATAGTTTTCCGCACTTGATAACCCTGATTCCGGCTCGTATATAACGCATGCTTGGTGCTATTAAAGGAAGGGACCTTTGTTACAATTGCTAAACCTTTATCTTTTAATGGCTCTATATTTTTTTTGTAAATTTTGGAAACAGGTTTGCTCGTAGATGCAGCTTCCTTTTTCGCATTTGCGATGGCCAACGCTACTTCATTTTGGGCCTCACTTGGAACACAATCATCTTTATGTGGAATACTTTTAATGAAATGGCAATCCTGTAAAAACCACACATAGTTTAGTATGGACACATAAGTTAATATAAGAAGGATATACTTTTTATCGCGAGCGGGACCGCGAGCATCATCTACTAATAAATAAATAAACAACAACAATAAATTGAATGGTTGCGGAAACCTATCACGTGTGTGTAAAACACAAATGGGTGCCATTTATTGTTTAGGTGTTTAAGTAAATTACTCACTTCATTAATAGTAACTGATCCTTTACACTTTAGCTTCTGTTTTTGCGTACAATTCCAGATTGACGATTTATTAGCATAAACTTTATGCTTAAAATATTGATGGTCCTTGTCTATTAACACAAGGCCACGTTTTCTTTTTATAAACTTAATTTCTATATCCATTATGTTAAGTTTCTTTCGGAATATAATTATTATAATTATAAAGTAACATAATTTCTTGAAAGAAAGGGCAATTTATTACTTTGAAAGACAAGTGACAGCAGACAGATGACTAGTATTATTTTATCAGTGTAAACATAAACAATGAAGTGGCCAGTTTGTGCACTCGTGGCGACCGGATTGAATTGATATCGATATTTTCCCGCCATAATGCAGTGGGTGCACGGGGAAAAAGAAATTCCCCGTGGACCCACTGGTGGGTGAAGCTGGTGGGTGGACGGGTCGCGGCTGGTATTTACCATGTGTACTATTGCTTATGAGTTTTAAATTAAAATTAAACTACCAGTAAGTATTTATTAGCAGTGAATAAAATGCATACTTACGTGCGAATAGATACTATAGATAGGCAAATATTAAATAAAATAATTGATTAATATCTGAGTTATTTATTTTCTAACTACTGTACTGCAGAAGATACTGTAAGTTGAACGTATTGTAATACACTTTTGAATATAGTAACTACATCCTGCGTAAGTTCGTTGTCCAAAATTTCTTCTGTAGGAATTGCAGCGTTTGTAATGACATCACTCCATTCTTCGGTATCCATGTGATGGATACACAAGTTCGTGTTAGGCGGTAAATACAAATTATATTTACACAACAACATCGTCTTATGAAGATCTGAAGGACGGTAGAGATTTACTTCAAGGCACCCGTTAAACAGGCATTTATTGTCTTCCACCAGAGCTCGCCTAAACGGATTTGCATTTTCCATATTTTGGTTACCAAGGTTAGAGATATTACTTAAATACCAGATTTATAATTCCACGCACAATTGTTAGCTATTTGCCGTTCTTATTTCTTGTGACTTTGAATGTCAAAGTGATTATATTCTCTTTGGTCAAAGCTATAACAAAATAGTTTTTATTCATATCTGTTTTGTAGTATATATCTTTATTAAACAAATAATTAACAAATAACTATAAATATATCCTATAAACTAAACTAAATACGAATAAAACTAATCTTAAATAAACTTACTTATAATAAAAAAATCCCCCCGTGGCATATATGGTACCGTAGATGCTGGGGCAGCATTTCCCCGCTGTATCGCAATAGCGATATGTTGAGCAAGGAAGCTGCCAGCCCTATAGTCGCCGGTTGTGTCCACTAGCCTCTTTAAGGAACTCTCGAAGAGGCTAGTGGACACAATGTGCATATCTGTAAATAGGTTTCAAAAGAAGACTTTATTCTGTATTGGAAACCAGGCGAGGAAACAGAATTATTTTTCGTGATTCGAAACCAGGTTTCCAAAAAAGAAAATTAATTCTGTTGTCTAAACTGGTTTCGAACCTATGGTTTCCAAAACGGCCGAAGGGATTTAGTCACTCGTGCGACATGTGTCCTCCCTGGCACTCCTTAAATTTCAAGAACAAAACTGTTGGGGTTTGACGACGGAGCAGCTATTCCCAACACCAGCTAAACTTCACCTACTTATTACTCATAGTATTGTAGTATGTATTGCCAAGATGTGAATTATTTTAATTTGTTTTGTTACACTTTATAATTATTACTTTTTATGAATAAATACTTAATGCATAAAAAAGAGTGGCGAGTGCCTAAATGTCACCAGGACAGGTTACATAAATGAAAAACGAGTCGTAACAAACATATCGCGCGCGTTCACAGTAAAAAGCTGCCTCACGCAAAAATACCAAACTTGGCTAAGAGCACAAAAACATACGAGAACAGCTCCAATACATTGAAGTGCTCTGAGCCAAGAAGCTGTATCAAAAGCAGACAACGAAAATTCCATAGGAAGTTAAACTCAGCTGTGTTCCTGAGCGCTTCAAAATTTTACACATAAGTAATAACAATGACAACATATTTTTTTTTTCTGACATAAGGTGGCAAACGAGCAAACGGTTTGCCTGATGGTACTTCGCTGTGCCCTTCCTCTCAAAAATGTATACATAGCTAAAAAAAAAATCAAACCTTGTCGGGTGCTTTCGGTGACTCCGGTGACCAACCTCATACTATCCGAGAGCGCATACAGCAAGTAATTAGGAATCTTTTACGGAGCAAATCTACACGAACATAAAAATGATTGCTGTATGTGTGTGTTTAACGTTCAAACTTATTTACCCTAAGGTTTTTGCATGCCTCACCAATGAATTCACCGGGTTTTCCGCCTCTGGTCAAACGAGCGATTGGTCAAAACACGCTTTTTGTCAAAAGCTCGGTTGGTCAAACAAGCGATTTGCCAAAGTCGCATTTCGTCAAAACGTTTTTGTCAAAGGCTCGTTTGGTCAAAGGTGGGTTTTGCTACAGACGCGATTCGTCAAAGGTGTTTTCGGTCAAAGGTAGGCTTTGCCAAACTATAACATTGTCTAAGTCGCGATTCATTAGATAATGCTTTCGCTAGTGAATGGTACAGCCAACCTCATGTAGCTAAACACTTTACTACCTTGTCACTTTCACCAGTATGGCACATTGAGGGTGGTCTTTATAAAAATTAACTATTCTTTCAAAGGGTATTGTTCTAATTAAACGACTAATTTCTTTTTATCAATTTTATTAAGGAAAACCTTATTACCTACCTGGTTTATAATATCAAATCCGCAATTGCCTCGGCAATAGGTGCCATAGCTAGTTTTATTAGTTTGATTATATCTTCGACGTGTCTCCTGTCAAAATTCACTAAATTATCTGGGGCCTCTGCTATTTCTTCCCAGTTTTGCCCGGAGCGAAGATGAGAAGCTACACGCTCGTGTTCCCGGAGAAATAAAAACATTTAATTTAGTTAAAATAGCACCCTTAGTCTATGGGGAATTGGTATTGGCGGCATGGGGCAATTGCTGTGTTAATATACGTTCGCCATTCATTTCAAAATAAGACATTTAGCAAAATAAATATATGCCGACCATATTATTATTATATTTACACCAACTTTTGACGTTGACAACTGTTGTTGTATTTTTATCTAAGTACTACCAAAGAGAATATAACACTACGTTAATAAGAGGTTATAGTTACTAGAGGCCACTTATTATTATCTTGATTATAAATCTTTATCTACTTGACAACATAGATGATTAATGATTGACAATGATTAATGTGACACATTATAAACGATCAATCATTAACTGCAATAAGCCAAAGTTTAATTTAAATAAAATGGCTTCATCTAGTAAGCCAAACTGAACTAGAGTTTATACGTAGTAAAAGAGACAAGCCTATGCTTATACGTGGTGGCTACAAGTATCACTTAAACATGACTTATGAGAACGGGAAATCAATATGGAGATGTGCTCAAAGAGGTCAGTGTAATGCTTCTGTTACGTTGTGTGAGAAACGTGAAAACATATAAGGAGTGGCAAGAAACACAGTTGTCTTCCCGATTTCGTGCGAAACAAAATTGACAAAGTGCTGGATACATGTAAAATTAAAGTACCTACAGGAAAATTTTGATCCGATACAACAAATTTTTGAGGAGCAGTTAGAAACATTAAAGTTCAATGTAAAAGCATTCTTATTCCGACGTATAAGAGTAAAAAGGATTCACTAAGACGATCTCGACTCAAGGCTTGGAATGTACCAGGTACACAATTTTCGTGTTTAGAAGATGTTGTGATCCCTAACATTCTATCGTCGGATTTTTTAATAGCTGAAGAGGGTGACTCTGACAAGATATTGATATTCGCTACAAAGTTATGTAAAAAGTATATTAAAAAATCCAAAAAAGTATTCGGTGATGGGTTATTTAAAGTGCCAAAACCATTTAAACAGCTCTATACGCTACACATTGACCTAAATAGCACAGACGAATGCACTAATTTAATCCCAATAGTGTATGCCTTTCTGCCTGACAAATGTCAGCAAACGTATCAGCGTTTGTTCCTTATGCTCAAAAAATTTGGATTGCAAGTAGAACAATACCGTTGCGATTACGAATTAGCGACTATCAATGCTATTGAAGAAATCTTTCCTGATGCACAGGTGATTGGATGCTATTTCCATTTTCAAAACGCTATATGGAGAAACTCAACTAAGCAAAATTTTGCAGACAGTAAGGAAGGAAAGAAAATAACTAGATTGACAGCTCATACGGCATTGTTGCCTGCTTCAGCCATTCCAGAAGCGTGGCTGTCTGTTCAAGAACCTGGAGAAGACGTAGTAGGAATGAGCGATTTCGTCGAATATTTTGATAGGGAGTGGATTAATATTATTACCATTAGCAGATTTTGCTGCAGTTCTGAACGTCATCGAACAACAAATATGGTAGAAAGTTGGCATAAACGATTGCAGTCAAAAGTTAACCGGAAGTCCACATTGTTCAAATTCATAAATCAATTGCGTAAAGAAGGAATTCACTACAACAGAAGAAGCAGAAAGAACCGGAGACCAGTCGAATGCCGCCGCATTCCTTGCAAGTGAGTCAGAGTCAACTTTAGTCAAGCTACGCATGTTTACTACAGCCAGTTTGGATTTTGGCGGTTTGATTTTATAGCACGCGTAAAGAAAGTCGTGATGGGAGAAGCCTGGAGCCAGGAGTTGTCCATGCTTTACCACAAGATGCGGCGATGACACAGAATGACATCAAGCCAAGTATCCGCAGCAGCACTGTGTAGGAGCCAGGGGCAGTACAGAAAAGTTGACAGAATGGAGTAACACTTTTAACTTTCGGCTATGGGGCGTGTCTTTGCAGAGGTCGGTATTTAAGTCGCCCATTGCCAGGTGATGTGTGTAGTTCGTGCTCAGAGACTCCAGAATGCGTTCCAAGTCGGAAAAATAGTCTACCGTAGGAGGAGAGTAAACTACTCCTAAAACGGCCTTGACCCCTTTTATAGTTATTTCAAGAAAGATCCATTCCGCAGACGCAGAGTAGAGTGATTCTGTGGAATGCAGGATTTTGTACGGAATGGAGCTCTTTAAGTAAATGGCCACGCCACCGCCACCCTTTCCAATACGGTCGTTCCTAATTAAAACATAACCCGGAAGAGCGAACGATGTCGAGTCAAGAGATGGCTTCAACCCTCCGCCAACTCTCCGACACCAGTAATGCATGGATGAGGTCTGTTTGAAATGTTTCAATATGATCTGTATAATGTGACGGAATGCTTTGAGCGTTTATATGGCACACATTAAAGTGGCAGAAATCAAATTCACGGATCAAAAGTGACTTTAAACTGTGTGAAGTATTGAAAGAATCTAAAGATCTAAAAGATAAACTTTCATTGCTGGCAAAATAAAAGGTTCAATAAAAGGTCAAAGTTTAATTGAATAAATAAATATATACAATAGTACATTACTGCAGCCGCCGGGAAAAAGGGGGTTGAAGGCTGAGTTGTATATCGTCGCTGTACTTACTCAACCTCGTATCTGAGTTTTTTACCTATTTTTGTTTTATAAGTGTATGACTTCGATTTTTATGATAAATCGTAAAAAATAACTCCTATCTTGATCGCAGCTAAGAGTCAAGAGTAAATCGTCATATGGTTTCCTCGTATCTCATAGACACAATTTTCGTAACTGCATTAACCTCGTAAATACATAAATAGGATAAACTTGGTTATCGGTGTTAAACTTATTTATTTAATTAAGTACTATGGATATGGTACTTATGGATGCAAACACATTTACGTCTTGTCTTTTAGACTACCTAGGAAGTATTGAAGATAAAGATAAACCTATCGTTATATTCAGTGACGGTTGTGCCGCACAAAATCGCAAAGTCACGCTTGGAAATGCTCTACTCGATTATGCTATTAGATATAACATAAAAATTTACCAAAAGTATCAGGTCGTTGGACACACACAAATGGAATGTGACTCTGTACATTCAACTATGAAAGACGAAAAAAAAATAGGGAGCTTTATGTTCCAGCAGATTTCATTCAGATCATAAAAGATGCTAGAGCGAAACAGCCATACCAAGGTAAATACGTTGACCACAAACTTTTCAAGTCTGGGATATTACAAATCCATAAGACCAGACAACAAGTCTGGTGATCCCTGCGTTATCAATATAAGAGTACTACAATATTCCCAATCGGGAATTAATTATAAACTTGCCTTCGTCCCATGACCTCCGAAAACTATACAGCGGATCTTTGACGATCACTAAAAGAAAATACAATGATCTGCAAAGCTTAAAAGCAGTGATTCCTCAAGTTTACCTTTTACGCCATGAATAGTACAAAATTTTTTTTCATTACATCGAAAATTATTTTTTGTTTATTTTGACTTAAACTTTAAAACCTCGTAAGCAACTCTTTCAGTAACCTAATAATATGTTCACTTAAGTACTGTAAACTCGTATCTCCAAATTTATACATAACTTTTGAAGTTCAAGGATAAACTATGAGCTGTTCCTTCCAAATAATCATTTTGTATTGTTAATAACATAATTTAATTACAGAAAAACTTTGGTAATGAATAATTTATGAAATAAATAGTTTTTTAGCTCTACTGAAAACATCGGTTTCTGCAGATACGAGTTTGAATAAGTATAGCGACGATATACCGGATAGTATACGAAGCCTTCAAGACCCTTTCACGGCTAGGCATGTATAGTGCTTTTCTCAAACTAATGCAATGAAATAAATAAAAAAATACCACTGAACAAAACAGCTTCACGACATAAGTTTTTAAATTTTCCCTCCAATCCCGCTTTGTAGTATTTTTGCCTTCGATGTAATAATTAATGACTATCATGAATAGTCTGGCTATAATTACTATATACAACATTTAGAAAAACCACCAAAAAAGAATGCACTTACCTTTTAAATGATGGCGCTACGGCATCTGCCTTTGGCGGTACACAATAACAAAATATAGATAAATAAAACCGGGCCCGGTTAGATTATTCAATTTTTATACACCCGTAACACTATATCTAAGTCACAAAAGCATTGAATCACACCATTTACCACTATTTAGTCTTAATAAACAGAGTTTTACACGCTGAGAAACTTTTCCATTCCGCCATTATTAAAACAAGTAAAAGTGTCCTGTGATTGGTTGACTCAAAAATGCGTTCAAAAACGCGCATGCGTGGAGTAGTGTTTGGTGTTGCCAATACAATTTTAAAATTGAGAGCATGAATAATAAATATAATAATGTAATAACCTGATGATATGAATATTCATTTACATGATAAACAAAATAAATCTCTTCATACCATTTCGTCTGAAATAAGCGAGATTATTTATTAGCCCGCTAATCATTTAGTCACTAAAAATGATAAAAAAATATAATTCAGCTGTTTGAACAGGCTTCATGAACACAGACGCCAGGTATACATAAAAATTAAAAAAAAATTACTTCCCGGCCTAGGCCTTCAATTTTATATGAAATTCATTACCTGTCCTCTGGAGTCGATCCGCCCTAAACGTGATACTTCGAAGCGTATTATGACGCACGTAACGAAGACATTTCATTGCATGTTTGAGAAAATAATATTTATATAATAGTGTACAATATTATTAATATTAATATATACTAATACAAATATGACAACTAACAACAATGAGGACTAACAGCACAGGTCATACAATCTTCTGTACATCCTGCCGGTTTGCCAGTGAAAATTAATAAGCACACATGAAACAAGCAAAACACAGAGTTACATAACGGACTTGTGAAAATATACAGACAAAATTAGCTAATTACAAGTAATACCAATTAAAAAATATGAAAAAAAAAACTAGCCAGGATTAAGCGTTGAACTCGGTGGCTCAAACCAAGTTGTCACTGACTCTCAAATATGACACTGACAGTTTGACTTGAAGTTAAAACACTTGTAATTTTAAATAGTGAAATAAGAGGGTTAGAAAACAAAATAGTAAAACTAATAAGAAGCTAAAACTACTAAAAGATGCAATAAAGATTCAACGCACAGCTGCAGCAGAAGCGAAGTTAGAAGTGTCCATCGCTAAAACCGGCATAGTATAACCACACAGAAGCATATCACGAAAACTTAAAAATGTGACCGGTTTTGTGACACGGCGCGATCGACCAGCCTGGCCGCTGGGCTCCGTCACAGCATTCTCGTCAGCAGAAGGCTCCGGTGTTGATGTCGTTTGCGGCCGACGCTCCTCCACAGAGTTCTTAAAACGCACGATGTCGTCATCTGACTCGATACGTTCACGCTTACCATTGCGCAACTTAACATGAATATTGCCATCCTGAGACCAGCAACTCCGCATGCCAAACACTTTACGAGCCTCGGAGAATAATGCTTGTCGCTTTAAAGTGAGAAACTCGGCAAGTTAAAATGGGCTCCCCTTGAAGGCAGGACGGAAGGCAGGACGGAAGGCTTTTCTTTTTCCAGACTGATGGTCTTAAAGTCATATCTACTGATACGACTTGTAAACGCACCAGAATGGCGGAACGCTTACCGAGTCTGTAACAAGCTCAAATTGATGCAAAAGTGACGTCAGGAACTTTGAGGTGGTTGCTGATGACATTGGCAATTTTAGGTTTGACATTTTCAACGGCTTCTTCCGGTACACCACTGAGCAAAAGAAACTTGCGACGGTGCCTCATCTCCATAATATTTTGGGAATTGCTCAAAGCGTCGATATACTCTCCCATCAGTTTTAGCATCACTAATGTCTGAGTTTTGAAAATAGCAAGCTCTTCGCTGATGCTTGCTATGGTTGCTTTGGGTGCCGGGAAATTGTTCAGCTTTCGTTCAAACTCTGCAAGCATCTTGTGAACATTCTCCAGGCTTCTCTGCGACTCAAAAATTTGTGTGAAGTTTGACACATGCTTTTTGGAGGTTATTGAGAAATCTCAAAAACACCAGCAGGATTGTACAGTTCAATTGAATTGTAAATTAGACCATTTACAGAGCTGCTAACAATTATTCACGATATTTTGTTATATAAATACAACTAAGAAACACCGGTGTGAAGTTAGCAGCCTAAAGTTAGCTGCCTTTGATAATCCGACCAAATAAAAAAGTCTCATATTTGGTTCATTAAAATCAAAGAACATATATGATTTATAAGGTTAAATAATATGTAAAAGCACAAAACAATTGCAAAAAATAACAAACATATCAACAATCCCAGAAACCCCGGAGTCCCAGAAACTGTAAAAAATCTATAAACATCTTTTAGGCTGCTAACTTCACACTTTTACAATATAAGCTTTAACTTTATTTGAAATAAATTATTGTTAGGTAATTTTTAAACTAGGTATTTGTTGCATCTCTACTGAAAATAATAGAGATCACACCTTTTAATTGGTATCGTTAATATCGTCATGAGACACGCTATCAATGAGGCCAGTTTGGTGAGGATTGAAAGAACCAGGCTACCTTAAACTTAGGCCTCAAAGTTAGCAGCCTAAGCTGAAACTAGGTATTTGTTGCAACTCTACCGAAAGTAATAGAGATCACACCTTTTAACTAGTATCGTTAATACCGTCATTAGACACTCTATCAATGAGGCCAGTTTGGTGAGGATTGAAAGAACCAGGCTACTTTAAACTTAGGTCCCAAAGTTAGCAGCCTAAGCTGAAACTAGGTATTTGTCCCATAATCTCTGCCAGAAGTAATAGAGATCACACCTTTTAATTGGTATTTTTAATACCCTAAGACACGCTATAAATGTATACTGTAAAATACAGACAAACTAGCAACCCTGCGGCGGTGCTCGAGAATTTGTAACCTTACACTCAGTAATTCAGGATCGCCAATGAGTCTGCGAGCACGAGTCTGTCTGTAATTGCTCATCACACCAATAAATGCTAATACTGGGATTCGAACCCAGGACCGTCGGATTCATAGACAGGGTCACTAGACCGGACACAGTAGACCGGACTTGCAATTTAGAGCCTGATATAGAGATAGCATTAATTCATGTTATAAGTTATATATAGGTTTCATGTATTTATAACATATTTGATATGCATAAATCACATTATTTCTTATTTATGATATATTTGTGCTCGAAAGTAATTTAGATAGTTTATCATCCTTAGAAAGGTATCACTCTTTATGGATTTTTCTGAAACATATTTTGCATTGCACGGCATCTTTGGGTTTTACCTTTCTGTAGCAAAACAGGCAATGGTCATGCATGTTGTCGCTATTTTGCAACAAAAGCTTTTTTAAACTGATTTTTTTTTTTTGGGTTGTGGTTTTTTCTCAACTATATTTTTAATAAAATCTATTATTATTGGCCCACAGTTATAACCCTTTTTTTGGATGTAGTGTTTTCTTGTTTTGAATTCTTCAAATTGGTAATCAATGGATTTAATTTTAAGTAAATTATTTATTTTTCCGATATAATATTCGCTGTAACTATTTTCATAACCGAGAGGGTCTATAATTTCTAAGGTTTTTTTATTTAGTGACACAATGACCATCGTGTAATGTTCGTTCTGACATATTGGGAACACAGTATCTTTTTCCTCGTCTAACGGTATGGCATCCACAAATGGCGTATTAAAAGTATCTTGTTCCAATATGTGCTTAGAACGTTTAACCATAACTAAATGAAACTCCCCTTTGTTTATAACATACAACCAGCGATCCATTACACTGTCGACAACGTATTTATTTTGGTGTAATGTTAGAAAATCTTCAATTAATAGACTTTTTAGGGTAGTGTTAGTAATGTGCCTAATATTATTTACAATATAGCCACGGCCGATCTCTTTGTAATAGGTTGGGTCATCAATAAGTCCATTTTGCAATATATATCTACTCTTCTCCTCCATGCAAAAATTACTTTAAAAACGTGACGACTTAAAATAAATCAGTTACATATAATATACATTTAAAATATAATAAAATTAAACATTATATATCAAATTTGTATCCTATTTTTCTCAGATTTATTGTTGCTAACCGCATAACCGCTTTTCCATACTTTTTGCCAATCTGGCCAACCGAAGTTTGAAAGCTGTCAATGATCTGTTCGCATTTTATATTTTTTCTTCCATGACACCCAAAACATACCAATTCCTCGAGCTTGGGGTACATTTGGAGCACTATTACGCTTTACGTATGTAATCAATCCAAGTACTGGGCGACTTCGGGCGCGTAGTGACAAGTTGCCATGTCTGGCTAAAACACAACGTCTTCCTGGCGATGGCGTTTGTTTATAAGCGGAATTAATCGTATAATTATGCACTTTTTGAGATAAACCTTTCAGTTCATGGATCCAGTACAAATATAAGGCTCAGATATATTGCCGTTGTGTTCAATAGCTTGCGAAACGAGATATTTATTACAAAAAATAGCCTTTGGCAAGACCCTTTGCATATAATCTACAGCATCTCGAGTGAAAGAGTGGAAATATTGCTTGCCAGGCACTTCGCACGGGTCCACCGGTACATGTCTCATCATCAATAATAAGGGTTTTTTTTTTCAATGTTTTCGCGTAGACTTTACGACATCCTTTTTTAACAGGCACCTCCAGATATTTAATGTATTTGGAAGCAAATAACTTTGCGTAGGCTTTTATGTTTAGGTATTGTCTTTTTACTCTAGATACACTAGACTTGGATATTCTTAATTTATCCGCCACGGCTCTGACAAATAACGAGGGAGTCCATTGAATTACCATTTTTACCTTATTTAAGTTTCGAGCCGTCAAAACTGCACGTGGTCTTCCCGGTAGGCTTTTGAAAATTTGTTCTTCTGTTTCTCCAACACGTTTTATTATTCGATTAAGCTCGTTCTTCTAGATCCCTTTTGTGTAAAATGGTGTATTGTATCTATGTTACCATAACACTCATAATTTTGAATGACCCGGTACGCGAGTAGTTCATATTCAACTCTATCATTTCTGATAATGTTATGAAACCAATACGCAAATGCCGAATAAATTGACAGATTTGCTTTTGGTAGTCACAAGACTGTCTCAAAAAAGAGAAGATTGGAAATTACTCCACCGACAAGAGCACGGCTCTTAAATAAATGATGATGATGATGATGACAGTTATATTTCCGTTTACGAAATAGTTATTTGTGCAACAAGAGAGGAAAGTTGGTTTTTCTTGCGAGTGTTTATTTTGAGTCCCGAGTAAGCGAAAGATTCTATAATTGAATCACGAGCGTAGCGAGTAATTCTAGTGTTAGAATCTTGAGCGTAGCGAGGCACTCAAAAACACGAAATGTAAAATAACTTTACTCTCGTGTGACACATACAACTTTTCACCTCAGTGGTGAGAACATATTAAAGGTTAAATAAGTTGCCAAAAATGTAATTTTTAGTACAAGCTTTTATTGCCGACTGTACTTTTTTTCACAATCATCATCTACTCTTCGAAAGGATTCTAATGAGCCTAAAACACTACGGGTTTAGGCATCTTGTGTATTTTAGGAGTTGCTTTTGCTACCTTTTGGCTCCAGCATCAAATCAGGTCAGTGTTACCATAATATTGCATTGTAACCGAACTTACATAAGTGTGCTAAATTTCAGCTCAATCGGTTAAAGATGTCTGCTTCAGAATTGAGTTGCAAGATTCCATCCAGATAAATATACAAATACATAAATCAAGTTAAAAATCTTGAAAAAAAAAATTAACATCAATTTAACAACATTCATTTAAGTGTTTTATCTGCAACTGCGCTATGGCTTCATTATTTAATATTTTGTTTAAAAATATTTTTGATTTTAAAATATATACATTTCTCGAAATATGTGCATTAATTTGTGAGGGTTCGTACGTGTTAGTGGTGTTTAGGGAGTCCTTTATGTCCTATTATAATAGATAGATACATATAAATACTTAAATACATAGAAAACACCCATGACTTAGGAACAAATATCTGTGCTCATCACACAAATAAATGGCCTGACTGGGATTCGAACCCAGGAACACCGGCTTCATAGGCAGGGTCTTTACCTACAAGGCCAGACCGGTCGTCAATTAAAAAGCTACTTTGTCTCACTCCCTGGAGTGACGAAAGTAGCAACTTTCCTCACTCCCTGAAAGTGAGGAAAGTCGCACTTTTCTCACTCCCTGGAGTGAGGAAAGTAGACATGTTCTAGCTGCTGAGGTGAAAAATACTTTTTCGACCAGTACGACATTTAACAGTTGTCTCTTTACTTCTGGGACACCCAGTTATGTTCTGTATCATTTTGGTCTTACGAGGTGTGCTATAAAGTTTATTCGTATTTAATAAATCATTTTCATTATTTTATATTCGTATTTTGAAATATCCACGATAATATGCTATTAACGAAATAAGTGAAAGAAGGCACATTGTGACTTAAGATATTGGTTAATACTAAAATATACAGTTAGGGTACAAAGCCAAAATATAATACACGATTGAAGTGAAATACGACTATAATAATAAACGATTGAGTCACAATGCGATAGTTAAATATACAGTAGAGGTAAAATGCGTCAAAAACTGATAGCTACTAGGAAAAAAACTATTGGAACGCAATGCGATAGTTAAACATACGATCGAGGTGAAAAGCGATTCGGTGAATTACTACAACAAATTTATGCTTTTGAGGTAAATATCTAACAAATGCAGTACGTATATTCATTAAAGTTGGGTTATCGACATCATTTAAATAACATTACATTACATACATACATAACACGTATACATTTATATAACAGATAGTAATGAAAATATACAACCACTGAAAATGGATTGGTTAGCGAACTGCACTTTTGTCTTTTGTCAATAAACATATCTTCGTATTTAAACCGTGTTAAAAAATAAACTTACGTACCGAAACTTTATTTTTTGGTATTGCCAAGTCTCCCGCACCGCAGTAAGTCACAATTTCCATGATTTTTGGGATTTCGAAGTCTACTTGGAACACTTATAGATTCGCCATGTCTATCCGGCCGTCCGTCGAGCGGATAATCTCAGTGACCGTTAGCACTAAGAAAGCTGAAATTTGGTAGTAATATGTATATCAATCACGCCGACAAAGTGATAAAATAAAAAGTAGGAAAAAAGTTTTATTACGGTACCTCCCCTATACGTAAAATGGGGGTGATATTGTGTTTCATTTCACCCCTAACTTGTGATATATTGTTGGATAGGTATTTAATAATAAATAGGGGTGTACTAAAATATTTTTTTTGATAATGTAAATATTTTCGGAAATAATCGCTCTAGAAGTAAAAATAAATGTGTCCCCCTCTAACTTTTGAACCATAAGTTTTAAAAATATGAGAAACATCACAAAAGTAGAACTTTATAAAAACGAGGAAGTTCCGTGTCATATAACATAATACTTAAGGTTTATTTATGCTAATCTTATTCCCATCCTTTATTTTTTCACACAGGTTTTGCGGATCTTGCAGAACAAGGAACACGACCGTTGCGTTCCAGATTATACAAAAAATGAACTAGCTTATTAAATGGGAAAGATGCAGAAAGCCGAAGATCGACAACGATGGCGTCGAATTGGGGAGGCCATCGTTGCATATACGGCAGTGAACTGCGATAGGCTGATGATGACTGATACTTACGGACCAATTTTGAAAAGGGCGATAGTCAACGCCAATAAATGTTTTTTCTCGAAGTACTCCCGATTCCATAATTGCAAAAAGCCATGCGAACATATGGATGCCGAAAACTGCTTGCGCTGCGCTTCAGATCATAATGTTTATTTGTTATATAACTCAATCATCATCTTCCTCGCGTTGTACCGGCATTTGCCAGGGCTCATGGGAGCCAGGGGTCCGCTTGGCAACTAATTCCAGGATTTGGCGTAGACACTAATTTTACTAAAGCGACTGCTATCTGACCTTCCAACGCAGAGGGTAAACTAGGCCTTATTGGGATTTTGGATACAGTTAAACTCGGATAGATCATACTGATGTTTTCTTTTCTCGTCTGCTTTAAACAGCTACAAGTCGTACAAATAAAATTTATGGAATCGTTGTTTTTTTTTTCTTTCAACTTCGTGCTGGTAAATAGATAAACTCACGCGTAATTATATAGTACTAGGCGACATGTTTCGGGTAAACTCTGGTACCCATTTTCAAGCCGAGTCAGGACACACCGCTCGGGGTGAGGGTGTATCACTGAAATGTGTGAGTGAATGTGTGTTTGTAAGTAAGTAGTAGTAACATGTCTCACAATATTTTCAATTATATTCGCGCTGGTACTCTTAAATAAGTAACACGATTTATGAAAGATTAAATTGAGATTTTTTCTTCCGTATTTGATTCATGTTATACGCATATTATCAAAACTTTGTCTTATATTGGAAAAGGAGGACAGAATTTTGTACTTCATATAGTATACTCCAATTAACCGCTTCTCATCTAAAACTGGCTAGAAACTATACAAATATGCACAAAATACTACGTTAACCCATTAGGATTATTTATTTACCATATTGGTGTCATTTAAATTTGAGTCTGAAATTAACGTCGCCGACTTGTAGTTACAAACTTAATTTAATGAAAAGAAAATCTACTTGAAATTTTGAGTTAGGAAAATTACTTGCTAAAATTCACTGATTTTGAGGTTAATATTAGATGATTTTTAATAAATAACCAAAACTAACTATATTTAATATAATTGGGATTTATTGGGGTCTTGGTGCGGTAACTTAGCATATCGTTATCCTTATCACAATACGAAATCAACATAACTGTTGAATAGTGAACAAAATAATAAATTATTACGTCTAAGTGACAGTCATTGAATATGAAGTAAGATAATTAAGATTATAAAACACTTAAAAATAACCGATCGATTATTTACGACTTCATTGTTCAATAGCATAATTTAAGTTCTAACAGCAACGACCGCTTGTCACGCTATAACAAAGGGAGATCGGCATCCGCCTGAGGTAGAAAGAGCCAACACAACAATAATGGATGTTTTATCTTTCAAGAAATCTTCACTTCATCGCTTTCGACCCGAGCTACTTTGTACTTTAATATTATACTCGTATTCATTATTTTTCAACAAAAAGAGTTACAAATAGATATACAATTTTGTGTTTAACAACATCACACATTTTTACTAGAAAAAAAAAACATGGTCGATATAATAATTAACAAACTTACTTCTTTGAGAGTTGGAAGAAAAATAATGAGATGGAGGATATTAATAGAAAAAATGAGTGGGTCGACGAATGACGAATCCTTACTACCCATTAAAAAGAAGTACCAAATTTTAAATTAAACGAATAATCCGGCCAAAGATTAATGAAGTAGGGTCGAGGGAGTGCCTCCCTTTGGAGCAAGAAACCAAATTCAGTATATAAAATGTGGACGCCCTGAATTAGAATTCTCATCACACTTATGATATGTTCAAAAACTATACCCTCTACAGATGTAGTTCGATCGCAAATTAAGTTTATAACAATAATAACCATTGGAAACTTACTCTCTCCTATAAGATATATTTATGTAATTAAAATCTAAAGAAAATGTGATGCTCACATCTTAAGTGAGTAACTATTAAAAATAGGTTCATACGATATGGAATTAGTAAAAACACTTCACCGTGGAAGGAAGTGGTTGGATATAAAAGGGTTAAACATACTACGCACTACTAATTATTTAACTTAAAAAACTGAAACAAGTAAGTTCAAAGTAAAAGTGAAAACTATTGAAGTATTCTGAAAAGTTTGAACGTTAAATTCAATTAAGTGCAGTAATGGTTATTTCGACTTAGGGCCCGGGCCCACTACCAGCGGCCAGTCGACGTTTTCATTGTGATTCCATAGTCATCCGCACGCCGCGAGAACGCAGCGTCTCCGCAGCTTACGATTTTATATGGGAACGCCCAGAAAACAATCTTACCAAGTTTAACAATGACAGGTACACAGCGAAGTACCATCACGCTTGAGTCTGATGAAGAAGCCGAACTGGAGAAGTACCTCCTCCTTACGGAAGACCGCAGCCATAATAGCACTGCTACCTTTCAGCTATGTATCAAAAAGGAAACTTCCAGAAAGGCAAAAGGGAAAGATCTTAATCTTTATAGTTCCATATATTTAGTTAGTGCTTATAAAAAAAAGATCAGAATGTCAATATTGTTTCACTTTTTTTTTATGATATCTTTACTTTTTTCATATATTTACTCTTTAAAAAAATAACCTCTACAGAAATAAAATCTTACATTATTCCACAGCTGACTCATTTATTCAACGGTTTTGTGAATTTTATGCAGGTTTCACTTAATTTAAGTTATGGAAAATCTTTCAATTTTCCCCTCTCGGAACATGAAACGCTAAACAGTAATTAAAGTACGGTTAAACGCTAAACGCTAAATAATAATTACATTACAAGACATCCTTGCACAAATTAGCTCGCAGTTGTCAGATTAACAAAAACTACGTGAAAAAAATATTAAGCAAAAAAGTATACCGTTTAGTTATTCCCAAGCAAACGAGATGAGAACACATTCTCATCTTTCGGAGGTCCAGTTTATCCAGTTCATGCAGTTACACCCAAGTTATACTACGTGAAATCCACTCTTATTAATTAATCTGTTATAAGGCAGAAAAATAACTAGTACTGACGGGCCACTGAATCATCTATTTCTAATCTTTGAATTAAACTATATCTAGTGGCCGCCTTCACCCACTACGTGCCAGGCAATGATCCTCAAGTTGAGCGGTATCAACTAGCTCCGTTTAAAAATGAAGTCTGTTGAAAACGCCAGCTTTACTCGTAGGTACAGGTACTTAATTGACAATGGCAACGAGATACTTCAGAAATAATCTGTTATTAAGTTTAAGTTATTAAACATGTTAAAATACAAAAATATACTTAAATAAAATAAAATAAAATATATACAGCGCAGACATATAAGAATCCTGTACAAATGTGAACTGCTTTATAAATAATATAAGAAGGAAATGTGCAATACTACCTCTTGATTTTAATAAAGAGACATTTTGTAAATCTGCCATGGGGACAATAATGACGGAATACAACGGATTTACCAGTAAAAATGAAGCTGAAAGACTTTGATTACACACTATTGCGTGTAATAGAATTCATACCACCATGCGGTCCTACTTGTATTGGACACTATAAATCTCATTGCCGCAGGGGCTTAAAATGGCAATATTTCGACGACTTATCCACAAAACTAACGAAAAGTAGACTTAGAGTAAAAGTTTCTACGCGCATTGCATTGTATACGCTAAAAAATAAGATGGTGCAGGAGAAGAGTTTTAATAAGTAGTAGTTAGGAAGAAGAATTAAACAATTTTTTGCTTATAAAAATATATTTTTTTTGCTTTAAAAATCTGAATAAAAAATATATGGTAGTAAATCATAGTACTTACATAAATAATTGCAAATTATGGGGTCCAACTGCGACATAATTAATATGGGTAGTCATCCTGACGTCAGGATGACTGCCCACTTTATTCAATAAATATCTTCTTGTAAACTTAGGTAGCAAATATGACAACATAGGTATTAAATAGTATAAAATGGGTAGTAAATGCTGATGGTACTCTAACGTTGTTTTGCCTTCTTGGCCAGACGTCAGAATGACTGCCCACTTTATTTATTAAATTTCTTCTTCTAAACTTAGGTAGCAGATATGTCAACATAGGTAGTAAATGCTGATGATACTTTAATATTGATCTGCCATTTTGGTCAGTCATTCTGATGCTCACCAATTGTCTCCCTCTTTTACCCGAGGAGGCGGGATATGTGAAGATTACGACCTTCACAGACTTCTTGATGATTAAGATTATGGGGTGGCCTAGTGTCAGTTCTTAATTAAAAAATTTTTTCGAACATGTAACCGGAGAGTTTCTAGAGGAGTCAGGGAGAGATAGTCAAAGCGAGTAATTGATTTATCTTGTATTTAAATAATAAAATTATATTATACAAATTATCTTTATTATCAGCTCTCCATATAGGCGCGAACCCCCATTACATATAAACTTGAACGAGGGCAACAGCGTTACTGATTATTTTGCCAATAATATATTGTCTGTTGCCGAATAAGACGCAGGAAACCTAGGTAAGGCTGTTCCAACTAATAAAAAATATTTTTGGCATTGAATAAAAAAAATTCAAAGCCGATTATGAAATTGCTCAGATTCAAACGTTAAAAGCCATTTTTCCGGAAATATCATTAACAGGATGTTATTTCCATTATTCAACAGCTGTTTGGAAAAGAGTCGAGAAATCAGAAATACTGAGTACAGACATAGGAAATACAGTAGCTACGTACCTACACTTTGTGCTCATTTGTCACTTGTTCCATCTAATTACATATCCGAAGTTTGGCAGCAAATTAAACAATTAACACAAGGAAGAAATCAGGTAAAAGTGAATAAGTTTCTATATTACGTGAAAAAATACGGAATCAACGAACTTAATAACATAATTACGACTTTGTTCCGGTTGCGGTAGAGGCTCCAGGGCCTTGGGGTGCGGAGGCTAAGGAGTTTGTGTGGGAATTGGGTCGTCGACTTAGAGAGAGGGGTTGCGATCCTCGCTCCGGATCGTATCTGGCTCAACAGATCTCCTTGGCGATTCAGCGTGGCCACGCCGCCAGTGTCATGGGGACTTTAGAGCCGGCTACGATTCGGTGTGGCACTTTTACTTAACTTTTATGCCTTACTTACTTAAGTTTGACAAAGCCTGTGGCTGATATTATCGCATGGTATGAGTAGGTGACGAGGCCTGTGGTCGATATTCTTTTGTATCGTTTTGACGAAGCCTGCAGGCTGATATTTATCTTTGGTTCTTGAATAAATAATATTTGTTACATAATTACTTGTGCTAATGAAATCCACTGAACAAAAAATAGCTTAGAGGGATGGCATCGCCGTTTAAACTCTCGAATGAAGTGCAGGCCAAACTTCATCAATATTTTGTGGAAATTGAAAAAATAATCACAATGGCAGAATCTAAAACTCAGACAAAATCTCTTTGAAGGCAACTCAAGAAGGAATTCGGATATAGTATTTAACTCAAGGTATAACAACAAATTAAAAAACTTGCATGATGGGGAAATTGTAGCCATTCATTTCTTACAGACAATGTGCGACATTAAAAAGGAATTATTGGGCCATTATAATAATAATAAATTATAAAAAAATAAGTTTATGTTTTGTTGTTTGTTCTCCAAAACTTCAGTCCACTCTTGTTCCCTAAATGTGGAGTGATAGCTACAGACTTGCGTCCTGCGTGAGATTAGAAAGTCCAGCCGGCACAGGAAGTTATTTTTTATTATTTTGGAGACATCCCCAAAGTCATTTTAAGGGCATGCGGGAAAACACTTACACCTAGAACTTTGGGTGTCCGCAAAAATCCGAAATTGTTTGCTCCAATGTATCCTGCCATTTTGCTGGAATTAGCAACTTATACTCGTACACTGTAATATTTCAGTCTCTCGTAGCACAATCAAGCAGTACTTAGTCAGTTTGCAGAAATCATATCCGTTGAAGTCAAAAACTGACAATAGTTTAGTTAGACAGTAGGTTACATAATTTATTTCAGAATAACCCTTTTTTTGCAGATAAATACAACGTAAATAATAAGACTAAAGAAAAAAAGAATAGAAATTTAAAAAACGGCGTTAAAATTGGGCCTCTTTGGCATGGTGCCGAGGATGCTGGCAGCATTCCCCCACTGTATCGCGATACTGATGCGTTGTGCGAGAAAGCTGCCAGCTCTGCGGTCACCAGTGGAGTCGACCAGCCTTTTAGAAAGGTCTTTGAACATGATATGGGCGCTGGGACCCCACGGGCCTCGACCACGGGTTTCGTCTCCGAATGGCATTAAAATGTATTCCGAGCCGAGACCCCGGTATTTGTACTGCTTAAGCTTTTCGGCCGCTTTAGCCACCGCACCAGCTTCTCCAATGGTTCCAGTGAGGTGAGAAGGGGCCAGGGTGTCTGCAGGTGGCGTCCCACACCAGCACCCTTCCCAACCTGCACGGAACCAGTGACATGCCGTCCGGTCTCTTGCCATCGTCCCTCGCAACGCCAGTTGGCTCGAGTAGAGCTGGCATATTGGCTGTTAGAAGAGGCTGGCGGATTATGTCATTTAGTGCGGTTATTTGACATGTTAGCCCGTGATGTCTAAGTTTGTCGACTTCACTGCCGCAAGGGCACCTGTGTGGAGTGCAGATACGTACTTCTAATCGCAGGCAGGTTGCGAGGCGCAGAGTATCGGGCGTAAGGAAAGTTCCGGTGTATGGCGGCGGATAGGCCTCGAGCCACTCACCGGACTCCCTCGTCATGGGCGCTAATATTCTGGCCTGTTCGCAACCTGCGCTACGACTTCAGAGTACAGTTATTGAATTTTGACATAAAGCGTCGTCATAGCTCCATTGGTCTAGGCATAATGCGAATTAGTCAGAGTGCGTTTTAGGCAGACCCGGACAAAAGGGTTCATGTAACATTCCTAGAAAAATGCGGTTCCATCTTGGGTTTTTCTGAAATATTCAGAGAACTTTGAGGGTTACAGACCTCATTCTACACTTAATTTAATGTTCAATGATTGCATATAAATTTTCTCCGTAGGTCTTACGGTTTCTACACGATCAGTGGGTTGAATTTAGTTCAAAAATTATGTAATACTTAAATAATTATCGACTTGGGCAAAAACTTACTTATTTTTTAAGGGTCGTAATTCCGTAACAAATGGACGTATATAGGTGCAATTATGCTTGACATGTCACAAATTTAATGTTCTTCATAACCTTAAAAAAATGCCAAGAAAGATAAAATTACCCAGTATGTTCACAACTTCAAGAGCCCTTAAAAAATAAAATCACATAAAAAATTACAATGTATGTTTAGAATGAACGAGTGACGCTGTCTATCGGAAAATAAATAGTGTCAACGGACACTGAAATAGTTTTGTAGTTCATTATTTTTTATTGTATTGAATTGTGTTAAAGTATTTCACCATGTGTTAGTATTGCACCATGTGAGTGATCAGTTTGAGTGAAGTTATTTCTTCAACAATATATAGTCCTAATCAAAGATACATCATGATTGCAGCATACAGCATGCGGCACTATACTGAAGATATCCCGGACATCTGCTTGTACGAGATTAGAATGGTGCTTAAACAGCTCAATAACAACAAGGCGCTACAACACATATTTTCTTCCAATATCCCGCAGTGTCTCAAGACGAAGGTCTTTGATCAGTGTGTGTTGCTCACTTATGGTGCCGAAACGTTTTCGCTTATTAAAAATGCCGAAAAATCCAACTCGTAAGAAGAAAGTTCCAGCTCGCTATGTTAGTGAAACTAATATTACAAGACCAGAGACAACCCCTCCATTAATAAATGAAGGAATTTCAAATACAAACCCAGAAGTTGAAGTTACTACCCATGATGATTCTCCATCACCTAATATGAGACATTAAAGCCAAGAAGATTTGGAAAAAAATTACATATTTTTCATCACCGCAGTCAACAGATCGTAAGACCAGTTTTTAAAACTAAGAAAATTATTAGTCCCTCAATGAGTGCAGTACAATACATGATGAGAACCCTAACAAACAGAATTAATACACTAAGTGGAGAAGTACGCAACATTGCGTCCAATCAAAAACAAACTACGGATGTTCCCAACCAGCCAACCATCAATGAATAAAAAAATCCACTAGAAAATCGACAGCAAATTATTTATAATATAAGAAACTTTAACCCTGAGAAACCCAAATTTAACGGATCAATAGATGTTCATCTTGTAGCGTTCTTAGAAGATCTTGAATGTTACCTGAAAAAAGTTAGACATCACGACAACGATTTAGAACTCATTCAAGGGTGCTTTACTGAGGATGCTAAAGACTGGGCTAGAATTTACAAATCAAGATGGATCACATTTGAAGATTTTAAAAATGACTTTTTAACAAATTTCTGGGGCACAACTGAACAGAATGCCCTTAGACGAGTCACCGTACAAGGTTATTGGAACAAGCATGAGAATCCTACTATGCTTACTTTATTCCTTCAGATAATCGGGAAAGCTCAAAAACTAACACATATTATACCTGAAGAACAACTAATATCTGATATCATCAGACATTTTCCAAAATATATTCAACAAGTTTGGGTAACTTCGAAAATCAAGACTATTATTGAAACCGCTGAATTATTTAGAAACACTGATGGTATTAACAAACAAGACATGTACCCTAATGTTACGATTGCAACTAATGAGAAAAAGAAAAAAGAAAACGGTCCAATGTTTCGCAATTGGCGAAAACCCCAACCGGAAACATCAAAGGGGAATAAAGTAGTAAATGTAATTGAACACATTCAGCTACAAAATTCGTTAAACTAAAAAGGTAAAATGGTTCCCCAACCAGCTTCAATGTTAGGGAACAAAATCATAAACATAATGCACAAAGCAACCAACTCAAACTTTAGGAAAATTAAGTTCGGCTATTAGAATCCCCATAGTAGGTAAAATACGAGAACGTGACCCTTACGAAGGTTTTGGCTATCTCAAAACAAATGAAAAAGAATTAGAAATACCCAACAAAATTATTGAGGTGCTAAAATTAAAAGTTGGACAAGAATTAATAGAGAATTGTTCAATTAATTTAAAATCCATTTTCGAGGAAGAATTTACACAACAAAATGATACCATCAGAATTAAATCAGAAATAATAGTCCAAATCTACGACCAATAAATAGTCGGCCTTTTGGATACAGGTGATATACTCGTAACTTGTATTTCGGAAGAGTTATTCAATATTCTTAAATTAGGCGACAATAAAATTCCTGAAATACCAGTAATAATTCCAAATTAAAACTGCTTTAGAAGGTCATAAAAGCAGGGAAATTCGTAAAATTGTACTTATTATTGTCCTTAAAATTAGAAAATTATATCCAAGACGTAACATTCCTATTAGTACCTAAACTAAGTAATATGTTAATATTAGATTTTGATTGGATGAATAAAAATGAGATAATAATAAGTCTAAAAAAAGAAACAAAGAAGTTTTTTTAATACAATATTTTTTTATAAAAAATAAATCACAAAATTGAATTTTATACCAAACAGTCTGATTTTTGTTTGGAAGAAAAAGTGGATGAAATGAACCTAAGTAAAGAATCCGTTAACAAAGCCGTGTATGATTACAAAATAGGAGTGACAATGAATGAGGATGAAAGGAAGAAATTAGAAAACGTACGTTAAATACCAATATTTAATTATATATTTAATTAAAAATACCAATATTTGTTCGGTAACAATTTAGGAAAGGCAAATTGTTATGAACACATCATCAAAATAGAAGACCATGCTCCCATCGTAAAAAAAGCTTACCCTATTCCGTGTGCATATCGACAAAAGGTAGAAGAAAAATTACAAGAATTAGAATTACTAGGGGTTATAGCACGCGCGTCAACACCTTATTGTAGTCCGTTGACCTTTACCTTAAAAAAAGATGGAACTATTAGAATTCTATTAGATGCTCGAGAGATAAACAAACACATGGTTGCTGAAACCGAAAAGCCACCTTTACAAATGGATGGAAACGAATTCCTTCCACGGAACTAATTTTATTAGTGTCATCGATATGAACAACGCTTATTTCCAAATCCCTATTTCGGCCGAAAGTAAGAAATATACAGAATTTTCGTTCAATGGAAAATCATACGTATACCAAGTTTTACCACAAGGCTTAAAGACTTCTGTAGGCAGCTTTAGTAGAGCGATTGATCTGGAAGAGAGTTTTGTGTGTATTATCTAGACGATTTAGCTATAATCTCAGCAGGCTCTTTAGAACAACACATACCTAGAACATATCGATATAGTATTAGGAAAAATAGCTATAGCAGGTTTAACTTGCAATTTAAAAAAATGTGAATTCCTTTGTAATGAAGTTAAAATGTTGGGTTACATCATTTCGACAGAGGGGCTGATGACTGACCCACAAGAAATTACTGCAATCCAAATTTTTCCTACACCAAAAAAGGTAAAACATGTCAGAGCTTTCTTAGGATGATGCCATTTTTACAGAAAATTTATATCTAAATAAAAAAATACCCTCAACCATTATTCGAATTATTAAAAAATAAAATAAAATGGCATTGGTCACCGTTAGAACAAAAAGCATTCGAACATCTTAAAGGAAAATTTGTTGATTAAATTCAATTAGTTCATCCAGATCCGGTGAAACCATATTATCTACAAACAGATAGTTCCTCAATAGGAATAGCCGGCATGTAATATCAATTAATTGTTGAAAATGATATGAGAGTGCTTGGATTTTATAGTAAAGCTTTACGTGGTGCTCAATTAAACTGGACTGTTAGTGAACAAGAATTCTATTTCATTATTTGTTGTCTCAAAAAGTTTGAAAGGCACCGAAAGGCAGAGCCGATCATAAAGCTCTTATTTTCATTCAAACTTGGAGACTATACAACGCCCGAATAACTCGTTGGATCAATTATTTAGAACAGTTTGATTACAAATTAGAACATATTAAGGGAACCGACAATATAGTCGCTGACATATTTTTTTTTCAGAAGGTTTACATCAAGAAGAAAGTCCAAATGTACCGGAAATAAAATTCATGGAAAAAAACGTATATAAAGATCTTAAAATAAAACTTCAAAAGTAAATTACAACAGGAAAATCCAGAACTAATTAAAATAATAAGGAAACTAAAAAATACAAACCCAAACACAAGTTTGAATAGGAATGATGTTTGATAGAGAATGAAAAATTATATTATGCTCTTAATGATATAGAAAGAAAGGTTTTCTTTCTACTGAAAAGTTTACCGGAGACAATTATACAACAAATTCATTAAGACATGGGCCATTTGAAAAAATATAAAACAATGAAATATATCATAACTAGATTTTATGTTAAAGGAATAAACAAACTGACAAAAAAAGAACCATTAGAGTTTGCCATGAGTGTCAAGTCTCTAAAAGTAGTACAACTAAGTACGTAGGACCTTGCCATTCCATAATCACAAAAATCATTGGAGATTTAGTTAAGGTAGATTTATACGGACTTCTACCTACAGGTCAATTTGGCATGAATTATTTATTCGTAGTACAAGACTCATTTAGTTAATTCGTAAAATAGTATGAACTAAAAAAAGCTACAGCTAGTTCAGTTCTAGGGAGAATAAGGAAGTTCTTTAAAATAATAAAGCCTATACTCCTCGCGGCGAATCATGATCCCTATGACAGTTCATGTTAGTGATGGGTCGTGTCGATGTAACTTAATTTTTTTATAGGCAAAGGCGTGACTTACATGATTTTAAAAATATAAATTTCATTCCTTATATTTGTTATGTTGTTGTTATAGTAATGATTTAAGTTTTTTGGCCGAGAAATGAAACTGAAAAAAAGATTTAGCATCTAGTATTGTACGTCACGCTTGACGAATGAAAAAATAAAAATCCATCTTAAATATAGTGATATTGAAAAAAATAGCATAATATCAAAATAACCTTACTATATGTATAACTGAAAACGATTAAAGGTACATCGGACACTGAAAACGTACTATTTATTTTGTACACTCGTTTCTATTATCGACATTTGTTTTTGATACTTTTTGCACTAGTCGATATCTTCCAAACGAAGTAAGTTTTGCAGGACGTAAACGTAATATCTGATTGAGATAATTTCTTGTAAATATTAAGAATTGTTACAATTCCAACGGAAAATCATTGTAATGGAATAACTGTCAGTGTCATAGGGATCATGATTCGCCGCGACGAGTATAAGATAATAATGTTCGACAACGGATCCCAATTTTCTAGCAAATTGTGGAAAGATAATCTGGAAGACGCAGGTATTAAAGTTATCTACACCACTGTTAGGAACCCTAGACCAAACACTACCGAAAGAGTCAATAAAGAATTAGGTCGTTTATTTAGGACATATTGCAAAAGTAATCATAAGGGATGGGCTTTACAATAATACCCATCACGAAAGAACTGGTTATACTCCTTGCGAAATTATGTACGGGTCGGAACCAAATTAAACGATAGATAAAGAAATTATTAAACCATTAAATGTATCCAAGATTATAGAAAACGCTAGAGAAAATTTACTTAAAAATAGTTAAAATAGACAATAATAATGCCAAATAGGAGATTTAGTTAAAATAAAAAAATCCAATAAATCAACATAACATAACAATACATAACAATACTCTTTATTGCATAACCCAAACAAAATATAAATAAAACAGGTTACAAACTTAAAGTATAGGTAACACAATCGGCGGTCTTATCGCTAATGAAACACCGCTTCATCCTTACCTGCCAGTGCAGGCGCGTCGCGATTTTGAAGATAGAACTCGCCTCAAGGACGCTTCCCGAATGGACCAATCAGGGGGAGCGCTGGCGTCGTATGACCGACGCCATTTGTTTTACTTCAGTTGTTTTTAGTTGCAAAACCGCCGCGGCTTAGATATCATTTATTTAATGGATATTATTGTTTATTCGAGTGTTAAGTGAGATTAATATAATATTTAAGTGATCAGTTAAGTGTTTAATTTCCTATCCGATGTTAGAATTACCTAATAACTTTCAGAAGTGGGATTAAGTAACCCGCGAGTGATAAAAGTTAAAAAGTATTGTGATGGGTAAAAGTGAAGGAAGATCGGATGCGAAGGAAGCTTCTAGCTGAAATAGAATCGCGTCGGTTGGCCGATCGTGTAAAATGTTTAGAAAATATTTTACATCAGAATTTGCACGGCACACCGGGCACCGGCACGCGTCCTTCGCATACAGAAGACAATGATGGCGTAGTGATGCCGTCATTACAGGAATTACAGCTTCGAAGAAATTCTACTGTTCAGGCTGCGGATCATCTGCAGGCGTGGGCTGCGGCGGCCCCAGCAGTGCTTACTACGCAAGGAGCGCCTTTGTCGGCGACGTCGGCGCCGACTCCGATGGAGGCTACGCCAGTCGGCATAGTGGATCCCTGTGCAATACTTCCCCGTGCTGGTAAACGTTCATCAATGCGGGCAATTTATGGTCTAACTATTTTAGAAAATACGTTCGTGGTTTTACTACAATTGTAAGGCTTATAACAATGCTAAATAACACGTTGTTGATAAAATTAAGACTGTCCTTGTCAGCGACTCATATTAGCCATATTTAACTCAGAGTATGATGCTTCAAAAGTTGGTTTGGCAGTTCTGGTTGTTTTTAGCAAAAACAACCAGAGGCTACGTCGAAACCTGTCGCGTATGCTAGCAGACAGACTACAGCCGTCGAACAAAATTACCATAGCTATGAACTTGAGACAATGGCGGTTGTTATGAGTTTACAAAAATTTAAGATATATGTAAGCGGTATAAAGTTCGACATTGTAACGAATTGTAATGCTTTACACTTGACTTGGGAAAAACGGGCTTTAAATCCACGTATCGCGAGGTGGTGGTTAAAAGTACAAGGATTCACTTTACTGTAGAATACCGTCAATAATTCATGTGGACGCACTGAGTCGTAATACTGTTGGTACTGTGATACGATGCTGTGAAGTCCAAATACTGATTTAGTCAAATGCGTTGATTTATCCAAAAATATGTACGAGGGTGCATATATTGTCAGTATGCGAAAAAAAAAACCTACTGGTAGACAGGTAGACCTGTTGCATCCTATCGACAAAGTAGCGGTACCGTTCCACACGGTACATGTTGACCATCTTGGTCTATTTTGTAAAAGCCCATCGGGCAAAATGTACATTTTTGCACTCATTGATGAATTTATTATGTACATAAGTATTTTGATACGCGATACGAGCTGTGCTAGTGTATTAAAGGCTTTAGAGCACTTTATTAAGATGTGGTAAGCTCGTGGCACGTTATGACGGACTGTTTGTAGTCACCAAGGTACTTCCAAATGATCGTTATGTTATCAAGTACCGGTCGTAAATATGACAATGTATTAGCCAGAGATAACTTTTCACATCTACTGCAAGTTCTGGCTCTGATTCAGATTGAGAACTGAATTGTGTCATTAACATATTTCTACTTTAGTAATTTAAAATGTTATAAGATTGTATAAGACTTAGTTCTATAATACCTTCTAAATAATAATTAGGTTGTATAAAAAACCTAATATATATTTTGTTACACTAATATAGCACCTAATATTGAATGTGATCTCATCTCTACTTTGTAATCTCTGTAGTGCCATCGTAAATAAAGAATTAGGATGTGTATGACAGTTAATACATGTATATATTGTTAAACTAACATAGTATCTATATCTTTCCTAGTCATGTACTAGGTCCCAGATTCAGAACTGGGTTGTGACATTAACATATGTTTGTTGAGAGATGAGTAATACCTTATGCTATGAAGCAAGGTATTGGTATTTAATAAACGTGAAGTCAAACTGATTGTTTGAATAAATATTATTGGTTAAATACTGGTAGATTATTTTCATTCGAATGACCCGCAAGGGGCTAATTGTGTAATGTAGGCCCTCAGTGGCGGTCCATTTCCTGTTAATGTTGCAATGCAGGCCTTTACTGGCGGTCCATTGCTGGTGATAAAGTACTTGTTTGCAGTGTAGGCTCTCAGGAGCGGTCCATTGCTAGTTTCTTGTACCAGTTATATAATGCAGGCCTTTACCGGCGGTCCATTGCTGGTGATAAAGTACTTGTTTGCAGTGTAGGCTCTCAGGAGCGGTCCATTGCTAGTTTCTTGTACCAGTTATATAATGCAGGCCTTTGCTGGCGGTCCATTGCTGGTGATAAAGTACTTGTTTGCAGTGTAGGCCCTCAGGGGCGGTCCATTGCTAGTTTCTTGTACCAGTTATATAATGCAGGCCTTTGTTGGCGGTCCAATACTGGTGAAAAAGTATTTGTTTGCAGTGTAGGCCCTCAGGGGCGGTCCATTGCTAGTTTCTTGTACCAGTTATATAATGCAGGCCTTTACTGGCGGTCCATTACTGAAGATAAAGTAATTGTTTGCAGTGTAGGCCCTCAGGGGCGGTCCATTGCTAGTTTCTTGTACCAGTTGTATAATGCAGGCCTTACTGGCGGTCCATTACTGATGATAAAGTACTTGTTTGCAGTGTAGGCCCTCAGGAGCGGTCCATTGCTAGTTTCTTGTACCAGTTATATAATGCAGGCCTTTGCTGGCGGTCCATTACTGGTGATAAAGTACTTGTTTGCAGTGTAGGCCCTCAGGGGCGGCCCATTGCTAGTTTCTTGTACCAGTTATATAATGCAGGCCTTCGCTGGCGGTCCATTGCTGGTGATAAAGTACCTATTTGCAGTGTAGGCCTTCAGAGGCAGTCCATTGCTAGTTTTTTTATTGTACTGGTTATGCAATGCAGGCCTTCGGAGGCGGTCCATTACGGATTTCTAGTACCAGTCTGTGCACGGCAGGCCTTCAGAGGCGGTTCATTCCTGTACATTAATTCTGAGGTCACTTGTGAAGTTTTAGATAAAGAAGAATGAGCTGTTCGGGACGCCCAGTTATCAGGAAGGCCGACTGAAACACCGCTTCATCCTTACCTGCCAGTGCAGGCGCGTCGCGATTTTGAAGATAGAACTCGCCTCAAGGACGCTTCCCGAATGGACCAATCAGGGGAGCGCTGGCGTCGTATGACCGACGCCATTTGTTTTACTTCAGTTGTTTTTAGTTGCAAAACCGCCGCGGCTTAGATATCATTTATTTAATGGATATTATTGTTTATTCGAGTGTTAAGTGAGATTAATATAATATTTAAGTGATCAGTTAAGTGTTTAATTTCCTATCCGATGTTAGAATTACCTAATACTAAAGAGCGACCTCTTTCAGACAACCTTTGGGTTAGTGGATAATTTGCGACAGTGAGTCAGAATTGAGTAGGTGATGCAAGTAAGCAAGACAAGAGGTCAAAATAAATTAAGCCAACAAACTAAAGCATAGACTTACACAAATACATAGGGGAATAAAAAATAGACATACATATATATACACAAACATAACATGAACATGAGACAACTGAACACATACAGGGAATAATATGCTCGGTACCAGCCACACAGGTAAAACAAAAGAAAAAGGGATAATTAGACACATTAAAGAGACAGATAGTGTTTCCAAAGTTGCGTCTTAAAAGAAGCAAGAGACTTAGCACGCCTTAAATCTACGGATAAGGAATTCCAAAGGCGAACAGCCTGAAACATGAAAGAACTATTGAACATTTTGGAGGACGAAGATGGGACGTTGAGTAAAAAGGTTTCAGACTTCAGAGGTACGTCCCTATATATACTATATAGGTACGTACCTACAATTTACTTTACTATGCATCCTCTTTGATACTTGTGTTTTGTTTGACAGACTATTTACATCTATTTCAAATAGAAATAAACACTTGAGTTAAGTTGTCAGTTCAGATTAAAGATCGTTTACGCAATTTGTAATAAAATTTTAAAATGAATAATTTTACGACTTGCGAAATTAAATCCTGGTTAGAGCCGTATCAGGAATTAAAATATGACGAAGAAAAGTCTTGTACATATTGCTCTTTATGTGATGTTCATTTCAAAGTCGGAAAAAAAGTGTTTATTGTTAACCATGTTAAAAGTGTATCCCATCAAAATAACTGTGGTGAATATAGCTTGTTGTTAGAATGGATACAGCCTTACAATGAACTAGCAATAAGTGAGGACAAGTCCCACATTTATTGCTCCGCGTGTGACACAACGTTGAAACTCAAAAAGTCGACAATTATGAGGCACGTTAACTGCCTAAATCACAAAAGGGTTATTATTTCGAGAGGTTCAATTGTGTTCAGACTCAAATTTTCAGTTATACAATTAGAAATATATCGTTTATTGTTTTTAGGTTGCTTAGGATATTATCACTGAAACTTGTGGTAAATACATTTTATTCTATTTTATCTTTTTTTCCACAATAACTTAAATTTTCTGCACAGAAGTCAGTTACGTGGTCAGGTTCGGATTATCCCTGACTACTTTGTAGTATTGTAAAAAATACAAGGTATAGAAATACTTGCTGTTTAAAACATGGATTGAATGTTCATAATATGATATACCATGCATGCAAACATAAAAAAATTAGGACATTGATAAGACTATTTTTTTCTACATTTCCCGTTGTTCCAAAATACACCATCATTTTCGTTGCCACACTTATTAAGTAATATTTTAAACAAAAAAAGAGGACAAACCTCCTGTTAATCATTTTTAACTATAAGCAACTTTGAAAATAAGACTGCATCAATATGACGTGTAATGTTTATCGCAAGCCATAATTATTTATCTATAATTAATGTAATAAAGGTTCAAGTTAGATTTGCGTCAAAGATCGAGCGTCATTTTCGTTACGGTTGCGACTTGGTGAGTATTGGGTAAATAAATATAATGTTTTACTGGAGCTGTGTCATTTGCAGTTAAGATATTCCATATTGATTTCATTTGCTTCAAACCTATAGGATATTTACTGCAGAGTCGCGAAAGTAAGAACTTTTCAATTTCGTGGTCATCATTTTCGTGGTGCTATGGGCCACGAAACTGATTAAAAGACCACGAAAAGATGATTTTCCTACAAGTAGAAAAATACAGAAAACTTTTATAGAATTTTCTGCTTTTACAATGTAATCGTTTATGCCGTTATGCCGTCGTTACGAGACGTTACAATGGAAAACATAAAATATTAAATAAAAATCTTCTAATCTTCTTTTTTACTTACATGACAATAATAAATACAGTTTTGCTGATAAAGTAAGTTTTCACACTTCTTATCATTAGTAACTGTTTGGGATCATCTGCAGCGTGACGTTAAATTGATGTAATCGACATGAAAAGTACCGGACCGTTTAATAATTATATATCGATATTTCCGATATTGTTACTTTTATTCCTGCACTGATATATATATTATTATATTCCCGTGCAGGTCTACGGTATACCCCAACGAAATTTTGTTACACCGAAACAACACAACAAAATGTTCCTCTAAATGACGTAGTTTTTTTTAATATTTAGATATATACATTTCACACAATGTACGTGTGAAATAATTCTTGAAGATAGAGAGGTATTGAAAGCTGTTTTTGTTTGTGAGTTGAAGTTATTAATCTTACTTTAATCAAATAATTTCTAGATAGTATTTAAAAGGTTACAAAAATGACAATTTGAAGTCGTCATTTTCGTGGTCAAGTTTTAATTTTTTTAATATATATATATATCGATTGTATATTTCTGTTGATACCTGATTAATTAAATAATGCTTATTCGTTTTCTCATTATCATCGGATTTTCATTCAAATAGTACAATTATAACATTTAAAAATAAACAAAATGTTCTTTTTCGTGGTCATGGTGCTCATTTTCGTTACCGTTAAAATTTGAATTTTGCTTTTTTTAACCAAAATAAACTTTATCGATCTCTTATAATATAAAGTATGTTATCGGTATATACCCTTATGTTCAAAATAAAACAGACCACATCAAAATGTGTGTTTTTATTTCTGTAACATTTATCTTACACCTCAAATAATGACCCAAAAAAAGGACTGGAGATATGAATGACTTTTATTTGGACCTATGTTTATTTCTCGTAAATTGCAATATTGCGTGGAACAAAGTTAACCACCCAGAATTTAAAAAGTTCTTCAATAAATATATTTGTTGTGCTTGCGGAAATAGAAAGTTACCTAAGCTAAGTGTCCTACTCGTAAAAAAAGTTTATTTACAAAAGGCGTATATGAGCACTATCACTTAGATAAGAAACGTTTTTTTAGACAGTTATATATATGGCTTTCAATGGACGAAACTTTGGACAGCAACGGAAACAGTATAGTAAATATAGTGGCAGAGCCTTGAATGATTATTCACGACGATCATATGTGTAGTTTCGTGGTTGAAAAGGTAAATAGCGAAATTATGTCAAGTTTGATGGAACAGAGCTTACGATTTTTAAGGCAGGAAGATTACCTTAATAAAATTAACAATTTTTCTGTGTTTTGTACGGATGCAGCTGGTTACATGATCGCCGCTGGAAAACTTCTAAAGAAACGGCATACCAATTTAAATTTAATAATGTAACTTGTCTAGCTCATGCCTTTCATAGAGTTTCAGAACAAATTAGGTCGGAGCATACACTTGTAAATACTTTGATTACAAATATAAAGTTTTTTTTTTTTAAATCATCGCATCGAGTGAGAATTTTCAAACAAATGGCTTGGAGCCGTTGCGACCCGAACCTGTAACTACCAGATGGGGCACATTGCTAACTGCAGCTGTATATTACAGTAAGTATTTTGAGGACATACAAAATATTGTTGCAAATTTAAGGTCAAAAGATGCCAAATCTTTTGACCTTAAATTTGCAATTCTAAAATTCTTTAAAGAACAATTTGAGAAGTGAACTTGATTTTATTAAAAATGCCTACGAAATAATACTGAACACTATAACTCAATTAGAATGTACTAATATTTCTCTCGCTAACTCTTTACACGTTGTCAATGAAGCACGTATTGTTCTACAATGGTGTGCTACAGATACTGTTCTTAATAAATTAGAAAAAGTGTTAGACCGGAATCCCGACTACGAAACTATTCGGAATTTTACCACAACGCACGACAACGATGACGCATCAGCAAAAATTCTAGAAAATACAAGTTTAACATTAGTGGACGTAGAAAGGTCTTTTTCAACTCACAAAAGAGTATTTGATAAGTCCAGAACCCGTTTAACCCCGCAAGGAATAAATTATAATTATCCATTCCTACTACCATTTTAATGATGAACACGAAATAGTTATAAATGATGATTATGAATATTATGATGCACTGATTCCTAAAGCCAGTACCTCATCGGCAATTTAGAAGTATCGACTTATCTTAGATAGAAGAAGACATTTTAGTTATTGTTATTTAAAGGTTTTTTCTTTATTTTGTTTACTAGCGGTAGAATGTTTTATTATAATTACATACTTACATACACATTATTATGTACTTTGCAACGAACTAGTAATACTATAGAAGTCTGACTCGAGCTCAAAAATGACCCCACGGCTAGTGTGCCCCGAACGATCGACTGAGCCGCGGCGGAGTTTGACAGCTTTAGTAGTACTGAAGCTTTCTATGACATAAGATGTCAGCTAACATAAAATTGTTAAATTAAAAAACCATATAAAATGCCTTCTTCTGCGGTAAAATGGTACCTAAACAACTCCACAAAAATACAAGAAAATCGATGGGATCCATTGGATTGTGTAAGTTTTACCCTGAAGATGATAAACAATTATTTAAAGTAACATATTGATGTATAGACTAATACGCTGAAACAAATGTCGTAACTCTATACTAGTTTCATAATGACTTAGGCCTTTATGATACTGAGTGACAGAATGGGGATGATGTTATGAAACATTTCTACTAGTGAGTAAACTATTCATTTTATTTTACAGTAACGAGCAATTCCTTAACTTACTTTTATTAAAAAAAAAGCAAATACCTACCATATGAATGTAAACTTTTCGTCATAATTATTGTAGTTTCCCGGAGGCCGCGGAAAGGATTTGTTATAAATTATATTTTTCACGGAATTTCATTTCCTGCCCAAATGGGAAATCACTGAAATGTCATTAGCCAGTTGCGATGCCTTAAGGTCGAAAATTGTATATTGCAATACTTATTATCTGTCATTGCATATTACAATTAACCTCTTTGTGAAAAGTTACCATTTTCTTTTCTAATTCTGAAAGCGTGTCAGCTTCTTCGAGTTCTTTACAACTCTGTCTACTGCGAACGTGGATGAGCGAAATTTCGTTATTAAGTCACTATCGTTTGAATATCGCAAGAACGAAAAATATGAATATATAGACTTGGTAGTCGTCTATTGTTGGCAAAGTGTCTTGACGTCCCAAAGTTAAGTACTCCACGTCGATGTTGTTAATCTGTTGCCTAGTAAACAAAACAATGCGTGCTATATGTCAAAGTAACCTCTTATTCTAGCTTACTCTTATGGTGACAGTTTGCTATAGGATATTGAACCTAGCCCACTTACGTTGGAAATTAAAGTCCTTGACTGTACTCACACTATTACGATTATTCCAAAATACATATGCACTACACATACTGTATAATGTTTCAACTTTTGAGTATAACCATAAACGGGACTTGTCGCCCAAAAACTTACGAAAATTCACCTCCGATATTCGAGAGCCACATTATCCTGTGGTACTTACTGCAGAAAGACTGAGGCAATGTCATAATGCAAAATTGTGGGAGTGATCTCCGATACGTCATCACTATACCTTCTTATAAAGTATGGACAAAAGTAATCTTAATAGCAAAATTGTGTCAGAATAATACTTATATATAAATTGGTTCCATCTCGGTTAGTATCATCCCTGTAAGTTTGACAACGCCATAATATTGTAACGCCGCGCATGAGGTTTGACGCTTAAAACTTTTATTAACCAATCACAACTTTTTTTTAATAGCGCGAATTTGTCTATTGGATAAACTCCAACCTGCTCTGACATATTTATGAAGAGGGGATCGCTGTCAGTGTCAGCGTGCTTGGGGTCAATTTTGGGAGGCATTTTTGTATGGAGAGCTGCGTCTATATATATTCAGTCACCGGTACTTTGACTTTGACTTCGAAATATTTTTTTTAACATAATGGCGACTCCGCGGATGCCAGAACCATAGCGAGCATCCAAAAGTCCCAAGCCTAATTATCAGGGTATTATAATAACTTCACAATAAGAAGTATCTCCAACCAAAAATAGAATAAAAAGAATTTTCACCTCACTCACTCGGAAAACCTTAGTTTATAGCGCAAAATCTGCGTGGAAAAGCCTATTTTATCCGCTAGCGTGCAAAAGTCATTCGAATTTCGAAGACAATGATTGTATTTCTCTGTGGTGCATATAACTTTTTTTTAAATATAAAACTCCTTCAACGCATGAGTTGCCAGTTACCGCGAACATCGAAGTTCGTATATTTAGAGCATCTTTCTCTTTTACTACATTGAAAACGTCATGAGAGTGACAGAGACAATCGTCCAAAATTTACGAATATCGTTTTTCCGATAGCGCCGCTGATTTCATATTAACCAATCTGAAACATGGTTTCTTATTACAGATTTTTAACTTTGTTATTTTATGTCAAATACGTTTCATTACAAATACTAATCGTATTTCAGTTTAATTTACATATTTTGACTAATTAATCCATTAAATAAAACACAATTTAAATGTTTATTTGATATAGAAATTAAAACATAAGATTGTAATTTCTGAACGCATCCGGAAACAAAAAATTAAGAAGTTGAAAGTTATCACAGTTCACGTAAATTTGTCGGATTTATCCTGTGCTAAGCTCTTTGAACTATAAAAATGAGTTATTCTAGCAGCGATGAAGACATGATATCAACACCTACAGAACTAATAGAAACGGTACAAAATGCCGAGTTGAGTTTTCTCCCTGACAAATCGCGCGAGAAGTATATAAAAGCATACGATTTATTTAATACGTGGAGACATTCTAAGGGCGCGAAAACTTTTTCGGAGAATATACTGTTGTCTTACTTTATAGAAATATCGAAAACAAGAAAGTCAAGCACACTTTGGAGTATTTACTCAATGCTAAAGGCCTGCATTAAAACAAAAAAAGACATACATATTGAAAATTATCCAAAAGTATTAGCATTTTTAAAGAAAACCTCAAACGGACACATACCTAAAAAATCCAAGGTGTTTACGGCGGCGAATATTGAACAGTTTCTCAACGATGCACCCGACTCAGAGTATCTTGCTACAAAAGTAAGTATTACTTAGGTAGTTGTGAAAAAACAAATGTATTGGACTATCACATCCTACCTAATCATAATCATAGCTTGTATTATTGAACCCGACTATTAGTAGGTAGCGGTAGTAATTCATTACACGTATATTTAGAACTAACTTTTTCATTTTCGTTACAGGTTGTCCTAATTATTGGCATAAATGGAGCGGGCCGTACTAATGAATTGACGTATCTTACAACGGAAAACATTCAGAAGCATTCTGAAAAATTACTATTGGTAAACTTACCTAACACTAAAACCAATAAGGAGAGAAACTTCGTTATTCGTGATGAATATGTAAATATTGTAGCAAAATATCAGGCATTGCGCCCTACGAATACGCCTATTAATCGTTTTTTTTTTTACAATATAGAAATGGTAAATGTGTCCGACAGCCTATGGGCAGCACAAAAATTGGCGGTTTGCCGCGAGAAATTGCGACTTACCTTAAACTAAAAGAACCAAAGGAATATACTGGACATTGCTTTAGAAGGACTTCGGCCACGCTATCAGCTGACTCTGGTGCCGATCTGACCACGCCGAAGCGTCATGGGGGCTGGAAGTCCAGTACAGTAGCGGAAGGTTATATCGAGGATTCGATCGAAAATAAAACTAAAATATATAAGGGCATCATCGGAGAAATCAAGTTGAAAGAATCTTGGTCGGACCCCAACCGCCCGTCAACTTCCAAAGCATGTGCTTTGGAAAATACTTTCGAGTCGCCAACTAATCATCCCCCATCAGAATGTCATTCTCCCACATTCACAACTAATGTTTCAAGTAGTTCACAGGTTACAAACACAAATATAACTGTGCCTAAGAAAAACTCGACCATAAATATTACATATTACGGCAATATTACTTTTAATTTTTAATATGTCCTTTTGTCTTTTTATTTTGTTGTATTTAAGTGTGTTATATCCTTAATTTATTATGTTAATTAGAGGGCAAAATTAAATATGTTTTTATTTATTTTTTATTGTTTTTCTTGCCTCTAGCATTTTCCTCGCTGTAGTGAGGTGAAAAGTTGTGTGTTTCGCATGGCTGCAAAATTATTTGGCGTCTCGTGTCTTGAAAGCCTCGCTACGCTCAGCTTTCAATTTCAACACTAGCGCCAAATAACCACTTTGCAGCCTTGCATAACAAATAACTATTAATAACCATAAAGTATACAATCAGCTATATATATCTATTCAAATCGTAGTGTAACCAATGTATACCTATTACTATTATTATTTTCTTTACTTGAAATAAAAATAAGGGACATTTTATTTTAATTAATTAGTTTCATCATCATCATCTCAGCCGCGGGACGTCCACTGCTAAACATAGGCCTCCTCTTTGGATCTTCACATGTGCATTTTAGTTTAAATTATCAAAAATCTAATAAAATAATTTATTAATTCTGTTTTCAGTGTACTCAATTAAGGTTTAATTTACCAAGTTTATATGGAAACGTGTTGTTACATTGCATTGGGAGGGTCACATCACATCACATCATCAGCCTATCGTAGTCCACTGCTGGACATAGGCCTCCCCAATTTCACGCCATCGTGTTCGATTTTCGGCTATTCGCATCCAGCTCCTGCCAGCCATCTTGCGCAAGTCGTCACTCCACCTAGCCTGAGGGCGCCCTACACTACGCTTGCCGAGACACGGTCTCCACTCAAGAACTCGTTTACCCCAACGGTTATCGGTTCTACGGCTAATATGGCCAGCCCACTGCCACTTCAACTTGCTAATACGGTGGGCTATGTCGATGACTTTAGTTCTCTGCCGGATTACCTCATTTTTGATTCGATCCCGCAGAGAAACACCGAGCATAGCCCTTTCCATAGCCCGCTGAGCGACTTTCAACTTGTGGACCACCCGTACCGTCAGTGTCCACGTTTCGGCTGCATACGTCATGACGGGTAGGACGCACTGATTGAAGACTTTCGTCTCTCTCGACGTAACTTCCCAAATGCTGCCCAACCTAGCTGAATTCTTCTATTCACCTCGTCCTCGAAGTTGTTTCTACCCATCTGCAATGTCTGCCCGAGGTAAACATATTTTTGAACAACTTCGAGAACGGCGCCGTGTACCGCGATCGGTTCCGGTAATACATGCTCATTGAACATGACCTTGGTTTTGTCCAAGTTCATCCGTAGGCCGATGCGCACAGAAGAGTCAGCCAGGTCGTTCAGCATCCGTTGAAGGTCCTGTAGCGTCTCTGCCAAGATGACGATGTCGTCAGCAAATCGCAAATGAGAGATGTATTCACCATTAATGTTGATGCCACGTCCTTTCCAGCTCAGCGTCTTGAACATATCCTCCAATGCATTTGTAAACAATTTCGGGGAAATAACGTCCCCTTGTCTGACACCTCGATGCAATGGTATGGGACTTGTTTGCTGATTCTGTACTTGGACGGACATGGTGGCGGCTTCGTAGAGACATCTCATCACTTGGATGTATCGCCAATCTACTTGGCATCGCTGCAGGGACTCCAGAACGGACCAGATCTCAACCGAGTCAAAGGCCTTCTCATAGTCCACAAATGCTAGACACAGGGGCTGATTATACTCCTCGGTCTTCATAATAATCTGCCTCACTGTGTGGATGTGGTCTATGGTGCCATATCCGCTCCGAAATTCAAATGAAGCTGAAGATGAATTCATTGAGATTCTCTGATGATGTGCATAAGGTGAGATCTGTGTTAAAATAATGCAACTAATTTTGTTTGTGGTTTTAGATTTTATTCGGTGAGTATTAATTTCTTACTTTGTTTTGGAAGTCGATCGAAAACAACTAACAATCTCCGTACCAATTAAAATGTGACTACAATCGTTAAGCCAAAGATCAAAGAAGTGTCAACAATGAGCAGAGACAGTTTACGCAGAAACCAAAACAACAGTCCGGCCTGTTCCGGAGGTTGGAATTTGTCGAGTCTTCGCGCAAGACGGTTCGTGATCACTCTTGAGAACAGCTTATAGACGTGGCTTAGAAGAGAAATGGGTCGATAGTTCTTCAGCAGGGTCTTGTCTCCCTTTTTGAAGAACAGGACGACCACACTCCTGCACCACGCCTCTGGAGTTCTCCCTTCGAACAGGACGGCGTTAAAAAGCTTTTGGAGCTCCCTCAGTACGGGTTTACCTCCTGCTTTTAACAACTCTGTTGTAACGCCATCCTCTCCAGGGGCTTTTCCATTCTTAAGCTGTCCAAGAGCGATCTCGATTTCGCCAATGCAGATTTCTGGCAGGTCTTCGGTGTAGTGGCGTGTTAGAGTGGCTCTAGAATCCTCATTTTCGGGATTAGGTCGAGATGCATGCGAGGCGTATAACCGGCCATAGAAATCTTCCACTTCGGTAAGAACTGCTGGCTTCGAAGCAACGACTGCTCCACTTGCTGTAGTCAACTTCGTCAGGTGACTTCTTCCAAGAGATTGTACGAACACTTTCGATCCCCGGTTCTGCTCGATTGCTCTTTCGATCGAAAGAGTATTGGAGCACCGGAGATCGTGTCGTACGTGTTTACTGATCTCACGGTTTAGAGTCCGTTTCCCTGACGAAGTGACGGGTGGGTTTTCCCGTCGTTCCTTCATTAGCCCCAGTGTTTCCTCCGAAAGCTTGGATTTCCTGCCCTTACGCTACATTTTACAAAATCTCGTACCTTCCTCCCTGAGTATTCGAACCACACTTTCAAGGTTCTGGCCAACGTCATTTGTATTTTCCATTTCAGCGAATCGGTTTTCCAGATTTGACTGGAATGTTTCAGATCCTAACATGGTTTGGAGCAGAGTTGGTCGGAGCCTGGCCTTCATCAAGCGGATGCGTTCAGCCCTGAAGTCGATATTCAGAGAGCCTCTGACGAGACGGTGATCGCTACCAGTACTGAACCTGTTGATCACAGAGACGTCTCTGAATATGTGCCTTTTGTCCGTCATGATGAAGTCGATCTCATTTTTCGTCATAGTATCGGGGCTCTGCCACGTCCACTTCCTTTGGGGCTGTTTCTTGAAAAACGAGTTCATCAAGAAGAGCCCCTCCCGCTCGAGGAAGTTGACGAGCATTTGCCCCCTATGATTTCTGCTTCCATATCCATGGGATCCTACTACCGATTCGCCGCAATTTTGTACTCCTACTTTGGCGTTGAAGTGGGTCTTTGCAGTAGAGTGGAGGGCCCACGATATGTCATCGAACACATCCTCCACCTCATCGTCCGAATGTGTCGAGGTCGGTGCGTACACTTGCACCACCTTAAGGCTATACCTCTCGGTGAGCTTGATTTTGAGGTACGCTACCCTGTTCGACACACTGGACATTTCCACAACGTTGTCAGAAAGGGACTTATTAACCAGAAACCCCACGCCACCTTGGGATTGTTGGTCTCCCTCACGGAAGTACATTAGGTGGCCTGATTCAAGAGTTATGGTGTCCTCCCCCTCTCTTCGGACTTCACATAACCCTAGTATGTGCCACCATTGGGAGGGTGTATCAGCGAAAAACGAACTCTGATGTGGAATGACGATTGTGTGATGTATGAACTAAAACTGAGACAGACTGACTAGTGTGTTGGGGCATTTACACAGCGGTCACTATTGTATTTTATTTTTATTGTAACCACCACTCGTGACAGGTTCTGTGAGAGCAACACCATGTTAGTGATGTCGTTAGAATTAAAGTCCATAACTAATAGCAAATTATTCAATGCAAGGTTCAAGAAGTATCTGTAGGAAAAGTATTATTATTCCATAGACGAATTTATATGTAATGACTAACGATGCTGTGATTGATTCAATCAATTGAATACTACTGGTTATCCATACGGTGTACATTGTCAATATTTATAGAACTTGTAAGTGCGTGTGTAAGTTGTATTGAGCTGTAAAATAGTTTAGAACAAAAAAAAAATGTTTAGTGCTTAAATAATTTATCTCTGACATAATTCAAAATTGACATCACTCCTTAAATCTACATGAATTTGTAATATATCTATAATTTAATTTTATGACTGAAATTTTAGATTTATATTTAGTACTTTATGACAATTTATGACTCTCTGTACCTAATTAATTATTTATGCTCAATTTAGAATCATGGCTTATATGTCATATATATTAATAGTAGTTACTTTAGTATGATTTGTAGTATGCAATATTCAACACAATCCGTGACTGAATATATATAGACGCAGCTCTCCATACAAAAATGCCTCCCAAAATTGACCCCAGGCACGTTGACACTGACAGCGATCCCCTCTTCATAAATATGTCAGAGCAGGTTGGAGTTTATCCAATAGACAAATTCGCGCTATTAAAAAAAAGTTGTGATTGGTTAATAAAGTTTTAAGCGTCAAACCTCATGCGCGGCGTTACAATATTATGGCGTTGTCAAACTTACAGGGATGATACTAACCGAGATGGAACCAATTTATATATAAGTATTATTCTGACACAATTTTGCTATTAAGATTACTTTTGTCCATACTTTATAAGAAGGTATAGTGATGACGTATTGGAGATCACTCCCACAATTTTGCGTTATGACATTGCCTCAGTCTTTCTGCAGTAAGTACCACAGGATAATGTGGCTCTCGAATATCGGAGGTGAATTTTCGTAAGTTTTTGGGCGACTAAGTCCCGTTTATGGTTATACTCAAAAGTTGAAACATTATACAGTATGTGTAGTGCATATGTATTTTGGAATAATCGTAATAGTGTGAGTACAGTCAAGGACTTTAATTTCCAACGTAGGTGGGCTAGGTTCAATATCCTATAGCAAACTGTCACCATAAGAGCAAGCTAGAATAAGAGGTTACTTTGACATATAGCACGCATTGTTTTGTTTACTAGGCAACAGATTAACAACATCGACGTGGAGTACTTAACTTTGGGACGTCAAGACACTTTGCCAACAATAGACGACTACCAAGTCTATACCTATTCATATTTTTCGTTCTTGCAATATTCAAACGATAGTGACATAAATAACGAAATTCCGCTCATCCACGTTCGCAGTAGACAGAGTCGTAAAGAACTCGCGAAGAATCGAAGAAGCTGACACGCTTTCAGAATTAGAAAAGAAAATGGTAACTTTTCACAAAGAGGTTAATTGTAATATGCAATGACAGATAATAAGTATTGCAATCCTATTACTGATATACAATTTTCGACCTTAAGGCATCGCGACTGTCTAATGACATTTCAATGATTTCCCATTTGGGCAGGAAATGAAATTCCGTGAAAAATATAATTTATAACAAATCCTTTCCGCGGCCTCCGGAAAACTACAATAATTATGACGAAAAATTTACATTTATAGGGTAGATATTTGCTTTTTTTTTTTTCATAAAAACAAGTTAAGGAATTGCTCGTTACTGTAAAATAAAATGAATAGTTTACTTACTAGTAGAAATGTTTCATAACATCATCCCCATTCTGTCACTCAGTATCATAAAGGCCTAAGTCATTATGAAACTAGTATAGAGTTACGACATTTGTTTCAGCGTATTAGCCTATACATAATATGTTACTTTAAATAATTGTTTATCATCTTCAGGGTAAAACTTACACAATCCAATGGATCCCATCGATTTTCTTGTATTTTTGTGGTGTTGTTTAGGTACCATTTTACCGCAGAAGAAGGCATTTTATATGGTTTTTTAATTTAACAATTTTATATTAGCTGACATCCTATGTCATGGAAAGCTTCTGTACTACTAAAGCTGTCAAACTCCGCCGCGGCTCTGTCGAACGTTCGCGGCACACTAGCCGTGGGGTCATTTTTGAGCTCGAGTCAGGTTTCTATAGTATTACTAGTTCGTTGAACACAATGTACATTGTTATGAATAAATTAATATAATTGAAATGAAATGTCACTGACTATGACGGAGATCTGACAATATGCAGAGCCTCTGCAATGGAATCGGACTTAAGATATAAACATTACAGTTCATTGCAATCTCATCATTACACAATATTGAACAAGAAAAATTTTGGATATTGCTTTTAGTTAGTGTCATTACTAGCTAACAGGTTGCAGGTTTTCCTAAACTGTTATCCAATTTGTGGTCTACTCCACAAGAAGCTAACACTACCAGCAGGAGTCTCTGATAAATCTACACTTTCAACAATTACGCAATGTCAATTAAAACTAATTTCTTTATATATAAAACTTGAATTTAAAATAACTATTATAAATAATTTTAATAATTTTAAATATCATTGGTTGGTAATGAACCTACCTTGACTTTAATGTAAGCTCAATTTGCTCATAAAGTCAATTTATCTGTCTTTTTCACCACATCTGATGAAGACCAGATGATAAGGCAATGATTGCCGAACAAAGACATCATGCAATTGTCGAATATGCTAGAGTTGTATCTGGATTTACAACCCAGGTGTCCTTCATGAAGTGAAAATTATCTGTGGAGACTCTTCTGTCCTTAAAAGTTCATGCCATACACATCTAAATTTAGAAAGTTTGCTCTTTATACGTTTGTACTCATAGCTTGGTTAAATACACACCACATAAGAGGAATTAAAATATAAATATATATATGTAATTTGTTTTATGTCATCATGTGTTACATAATGTGAGTTACATAGGAAATATAAAAAATGTCCACATTTAAATGACAGATGTCAATGAACTTCTTTATATAATATAAAAAAACTGTTTTGAAATCAAACTTTATGCTACTAACCTTAAATTATTTAAATTTATTACGACCATGACACAAAAATGTGCCTATGTTCGAAAAATTTGGGGTTAGTGTGTGGTAAGTAGCTTAAACCGTCATAAACTTTTCTCTTTAATGATACATGTTTTATTTGGTTTAAAGATTGCTTCCAAAATATTCATACTTGCAAACTTGGGGGGTAGTATACAACGTGTGCCCGTTGAATATGTAAGTAATACTTCCTTTTTATAATGTTGTAGTTATAATTTTTAAATTTTGCTTTCCATGACACAACTGCGTTTTCAGATGTTCGCAAAATTTGGGGGTAGTGTATAACGGGTCGCCCATACCCGTTCAATATTAGGTAGAGTTGTCTACACACAGCTTTATATGTTTACTTATTATCTAAACTCATCTTACTTCTAGTTCAACCTCTTTGACACACACACATTATAGGTGGAGCGTAGATGCCTTAGGCGTTTACTTTTGTCTATGTCTCAGAAGATGTGACATTATATAATTTTTAAATTTGACTTCGTTTGGAATTGCAAAAAGATATAAATGGGCTTCGAGAGCATTCTTGGTTGAGATTTACTCCGCGACAGACGTCAGTCCAGTGCGAAAGTGTTAAAAAGGTTCTACTGCGACGCTAGTTATCATCATTGCTGTTACTTTATTTATTCTCATGTCATGTGAACACAATAATAACTAGGTATATTTAGGAAATATTATCTACCCAGTTCGAGTTAGTTCCATTTCTGTTCTGAAAGGAACCTGAGGTTATTTTACATCACAACGAGGTCCCCACTAGACTCACGAGCCATAGATCGCTCAAGACAGCGTACCATCCTAGGAGTTCTATCTAATTTTAAGTTAGGTATGGGGGGGATCCTTACACTATCTAATCTATCTTATCTATCTAATCTTAAATTAACATTCCGAACCTTTTTGCTTAACAGACTAAACAGTTTCATTTTTAATACCATTTATCCAAAATTAATTTTGATATAAAAATCAAAAGAAATTTATTATAAATATACACATCCATACACAATTTACAAGTCAAGTCATTATTAAAAAAAGAAAAACAATTAATTAATTATACATCACAAAACAATACACAATCATTGATAAAAACTAAAACAAGCCTAACCTACTCAAACAACCCGCCCCGTGTCGTACCAGGCGCAAAGGTGCCCATCATGCTCGCTGCGTTACCGCGCTGAACCCCTCTGTTGCAAGCGGCACCCCACTTCCTTAAAAAAGCTTTTTGCTTCCGCACACCAACACCCGGTTGTTTCCGCCGCCACCGGAACAAAAATATAGTTCCCAACAGCCGAGTATTTCCCCCGTTTGCGAACCGCTGCCAGTTCAGCAGCCGCCCTAGCGACCTGTATGGAGTGTATGGTTCGGCCGCGGTGCTAGGCAGCGAAGGTGCTAACGCACGTAGCGTCCCATAACAGGTACTTGCCCCTGGCCCACGGCACCAAGGTCAAACCATCCTGCCTCTTGCCATCTGTTCGACTGAGGCCCGGCGGTTCAAGCACGCAAGGGACATTCGCTGAATCAAGCGCCCTTCGGATAATGTCATTCAGACTAAAATAGTCTAATATTAATTAATAAATAATTCATATAGTCATGATTGAATTAATAGTAGATTGTTTGACAAGGGGCTAAAGTAGGCCATAGTATCACGAGATGGTTATTTTCCCGAACGAAGTGAGGGAAAATTGTTCGAGGGGTAATATGGCGTTTAGACCCGAGTTATGCATACTAGTTTACACTTCGATTGCGAGAAATAGTACATTACTGCAGCCGCCGGGAAATAGGGGGTTGAAGGCTGAGTTGTATAGACGGGCGACCGAAGGGAGGCCGGATAGTATACGAAGCCTTCAAGACCCTTTCACGACTAGGCATGTATAGTGCTTTTCTCAAACTAATGCAATGAAATAAATAAAAAAATACCACTGAACAAAACAACTTCACGACAAAAGTTTTTTAATTTTCCCTCTAATCCCGCTTTGTAGTATTTTTGCCTTCGATGTAATAATTAATGACTATCATAAATAGTCTGGCTATAATTACTATATACAACATTTAAAAAAAAAAACAAAAAAGAATCCACTTACCTTTTAAATGATGGCGCTACAGCATCTGCCTTTGGCGGTACACAATAACAAAATATAGATACATAAAACCGGGCCCGGTTAGATTCTTCAATTTTTATACACTCGTAACACTATATCTAAGTCACAAAAGCATTGAATCACACCATTTACCACTATTCAGTCTTATTAAACAGATTTTTACACGTCGAGAAACTTTTCCATTCCGCCATTATTAAAACAAATAAAAGTGTTCTGTGATTGGTTGACTCAAAAATGCGTTCAAAAACGCGCATGTGTGGAGTACTGTTTGGTGTTGCCAATACAATTTTAAAATTGAGAGCATGAATAATAAATATAATAATGTAATAACCTGATGATATGAATATTCATTTTTATGATAAATAAAATAAATCTCTTCATACCATTTCGTCTGAAATAGGCGAGAGTATTTTTTAGCCCGCAAATCATTTATTCACTAAAAATGATAAAAAAAATATAATTCAGCTGTTTGAACAGGCTTCATGAACACAGACGCCAGGTATACATAAAAATTTAAAAAAAAATTACTTCCCGGCCTAGGCCTTCAATTTTATATGAAATTCGTTACCTGTCCTCTGGAGTTGATCCGCCCTAAACGTGATACTTCGAAGCCTATTATGACGCACGTAACGAAGACATTTCATTGCATGTTTGAGAAAATAAGATAAAATAACATTTCAACATTTCAACAATTAACAAATAAAATTTTATTCACCCGCAATGAATTCTGAGTCAAAAATGTTTAATTTGGCAGTCTTTGTATTTTTTTTACTGCTTTGATACAGATAGGATAATTATATCTACGCCGTGAATAAATGCCATAGACAACGTATAATTGGGGCTTCAAAGAGTTTGCCAACGATTTAAACTTTTTTTTAATACTTGTGAAGTAGGAACTAAAAAGCACCTAATGCTATGAGAATTTGATTGCGTTTCCTCATTGGTCGATTTTAATATTGCGGTATATCTGATTGGTTGATATTTTATACAAAGTTTTGTTTAATGATTTCACATTTTTAACATTCGCACCATAAAAGAACCTAGAGTTGCAATTAACTTCGATATGTGACGTGATTGGTGGATTTAATAAGGTGAAGCGTTCTGGTTGGTTAATTTAAAACGTTTTGTATATCATAAATAATAAATATGTATACATATTTTCCCAAGAGGCTAAATGTTCTACTTTAGTCCGCCTTGGCAAGCATAATATGACACACTTAGAGCATGAGAAGTGAAAAAAACATTTCATACATGCATTGTGTATCGGTCGTATTAAGGTCTGTTTTATTGTCTGTGTAACACGAAGAAAACGTTACGCGCGTGTATTTCTTAGAACAATATCATCATCCTAAATTTCAGCCGTAAGTCGTCCACTGATGGATTTCAATGTTCAAAAAAGCAGCCACCATTCGTGAATAAATTGGTAAATATTAATGGTCATGTGAATGATTGACTTGAACCCGGGTATGTCCTTAAACTACGTCCAACAATGAGAGGTAGGGCGCAGCGAAGTACCATGACGCTTTAATCTGGAACAACCCAACTGGGGAAGTACCTCCTCCTTACAGAAGACCACAGCCATAATAGCACTGCTACCTTTCCGGTCTGTAGTGTTGTGTTCCTGATGGTGAATAAGGTTGGCAGAGCTCCCATCCCCCTTAAAGTTTGGCAACGCGCTTGTGACGCCCTGATGTTGCGGGTCGCTATGGGCTACGGTAATTGCGTACCATCAGGCAACGTCTGCTCGTTTGCCACCTTTGCCATAAAAAAAAAGAATGACATGAATAATACCACAAAAAACCGTTATTAAATGGTTAATTCGGAGTGGTACACTAGGTCAAAATGTTGAATAAACGAGTCATCCACCATACAGCCCTGACTTGGCACCCAATGATTTTTATTTATTTCTAAGTGTAAAAACTAAATTACGTGGTCAATAATTTTCGATCCCTGAAGATACCGTCGAGGCACGTTTTGGATGTGACTGAGACAGAGTGGCAGAAGTGCTTCGAAAAATGGTTCAAAGGAATGCAAAAGTGCATTGATCGCCAAGGAGAATGCTCTGAAAAAGAATAAAATCTTTGTACACGACAGAAACTTATTAGAAATTATTTTTTCATTTTCGGATATATCATTAGTAGCCCTATTAGTTATGTAACTATGAACCTTAAAAAACGCTAATATGCCTACTTCTGTGTCCATAGAACTGTCGCTATCATGCGATTTTTAGCAGATTAAAATATATGTTAGCTACTCCTTACACGGAACACATACGCACTCTCTTTTAATCTACGCCAATTGCGTTAACACCTCTTATCATAGATTTAAAATGTAGTCACACGAAGATTCTAGGTCACTACAACGGCGTCTTCATTGTTTTCTCGGGATTATCGTATCTCCTTAATCTTTATTGCACTCAGTATAAGTGGCTCAATTGATGTGGACCCGAGTTGCGCGATGAAATATCCTTGTATAATACCGGGATGTCTCAAGGCGGTAAGAAGTGAATATAAATTAATATAAACCGTCTGACAAAGTGCAAAAAAGTGTATTTGTAAAATTTTACTAATGTAGTTAAAATGTACTAAATATATATTTCGGGCTTCGAGGGATTTGGTTGGTACTACCTATACAAGTAATTACATTTTTTTAACATTGTTTGAATTTCAAGGACCATTAAGTAATAGTACTCATTGGAAGTGATATGTCAGTATGGCGTGCGATACAGAAGTGTGAAATATAAATAAACTACAAGTTCTTCAAAAACACTTTATATATGAAAGCAATCTTCATAGACATCTCAAATATTTTTATAAATTAACACAAAATTATGAGATAAAAACGTAAAAAAGATAGTAACTAAAAACTAAACTTTAAATAAATAAATAAAAATATTAAAATTCACTTATCAGTCCTGAAAGTTGTGCTAGAAAAGGGATGCAAACTCTATATAAGTATAATAGAGTTTGCATCTCTTTTGGCCTGTTGAAGAAGTTAAGTTTTGATTCCAAAACTCAAAATCTTGTAGAAGTAGATATATTAGAAAATCTGCACAGTATCATTTTGTAGAAGTTTGTAATGATTTCTCATGGACTTTTCTATTTAATTATACATCTGGGTTTAAAATGAGATTTGACCTACTTTCGGAGCAATTAATTCTCACTTATAAAACATTAACTTAAAAAGTAATCACATACATAAATATAATAATAAAAGTAACAAAAACTAATGATCTAGCGATAAATGTGCCGATGAACATATTTTTAATTACCACCCGACAAAGATTAGGAATTTAAATTAAATTGCGATAAAATAAAACAATCCTATAACATAACTCACAGTAATTTATTTTCATGTTGAAATACACATAGTCATTTCCATTGTCACCATGAGCGTAGGTAAATCGTTCCACGTAATCGTAGTCGTACCGTATCTAAGCCCGTTATCGAACTATTTACGATAAGAGTTACTCATACCGCACAAAGCAGGAGGGACATAATTTTATTTTCCGTGTATTATTTATTCTCTTCATCACAGTTCCGATCTAATGTAATTACACACATGATATAAATAACATATATAACATCTGGTATCTTAAATATGTCAATTTTTGAGCTGCAAGGAGTTTGTATATTAGACTGCTAATTTGAATACAAAATAATAAACTGTTTGAAACCTTAGTCCTGGTACAATCGGCTTAGTAATATTGATTTAACGCAGCATCTTGGCAAGATGATGGATGCAATACCAAATTTACTCCGACTTTTCAGTATACTCAACATGAAATCATTAATAACATTATTAGGCCGCCAGTCAGTGTCTATACTACAACAGAAACATGAAACTGATGCTATATTTCCGTTTACAAAGATGATTTGTGTATTAATAACATTTATACAAAATTCGACATATCTGTTTTTGCGGGTTTTATTAAAGCGACTAATCTACTGTGATAACGCAACTACCAAATGTACGTGGCAGTACTTCGTCGAACATCACGCAAACGAGGACAATAACTGAGCCGTAACAATTGGCCAGGATCTCTGGTGACACGACAGGCATTACACGTCTAATCATATAATAAAAAAATAACACTGGACAGTGCTCGGGAACTTCGGAAAAATGGTATTATTTTTATATAATAAATAATAGTTGTGCATAGTTTTCACAACGCCGTTTTTTCAACATAAGTACACTTTGGAAGAATTTACTAACAGTGGGTTATCTACGAATACATTGACTAGAAAAAAAATTACAAATGTCTATGTTTAGAAAACCTCTTTAATAGTTACAACATGAGTGCCCGATAAATTCTCCCACTTTGTATTTAACTATAAATATTTTCATGGTTTTTATATAATAGCTATTTAATTTACATAACACTCAAGGTTTAGTGAAAAAAATCACGTACAGAGGCTCTAGTGTAAGTTTCTTTTGACGTAAAAAAACGTTTATGAACGCGTAAGTGATAATTTTATTTATATGGGAAACGCCAACGCGTTCGTGACGTAAAGTTACGTTAAAAACTTACACCTAGGGCTCTGGCTCTGTTAAAAAGTTTTGTACAATTTATTTATACGCTTTTGGTCCGAACCTCTTCAAAATTTCTACGTTGGTTTGAAGTTTTGCGAACTAGAGAATAGCTTAGTATCTTTGCAATGTTGGTACCTACTATTAAATAATAATGGTAATATTGTATAAATTTGATATCCTATAGAAGAAAAGATTTAAATTTCATGTGTAAAACTGTTGTAGGTAGTATATTTAATCGTAGGTTCTAGACGGATAAATCCATTAATATATAAGTAGATTGTTAACCAAGGGCTGAAAGTCACCCATTCCCGACGAAGTATTTTGGCGTTCGAACGAAGTGAGATCGCTACTAGTGCGAGTCGGAAATGGGTGACCTTTACCCTAGCTAAGCACTTTAGTTTTCTATTTCTATCTCATTTCGAATACGAAGAAAGTAAAATAAGAAAGTTAAAAAAATGTATATTAAATAGACAATACATTATTAAACTGACAAAAACACTAATATGCCGCATTAGTTTGTGTAAAAAATTCATCACAGCATTAGGTGGTCTTTAGTGCTTAAGGTGGTTTGATGGTTCCAGCGCGGAATTTAACCTCATTTTTTTGCAGCATAATTGTCATAACGTACAATTCGTTATTTGCACGCGCGAATTAACAAGGGTTTTAAACAGTATTTTAGTTCTATCAAAAAAAACGTGTTTTTTTTTAACATTAACGTCTTAATTTTGTATAAAGTAATAAATTTAGTAATAACAATGTCCTATTGAATTATTAAATTAGTACGAAGCTATTTTTTTTATAAGTAAGTATTCAGTCATTTTTGGCTGTATAATTTTTTGCCGTTGATTACCTGCGCTGCGCATATTAAAGTTAAAAAAAAATACGTCGGGTTATTCCTTCTTGTTACTGTGATATAGAACCAAGACAATTCATCAGGACATTTGAACAAAATAATGTAAATATTTGAATCAATTGCCATGTTAAATGTATGATAATCACTAGGTGATGATTTTCATAAATTACTGTAATGACTTTTAGGGTAATTTAATAAGAAGTCAATAAAATAGTTTTAACTCCCTAAGTTAAAATTTTACTCCATCTCTGTAAAAAATGTCAACCCCTTTCTTGAACCTTTAGGGGATGTATTTTAAAACACGCTGAAATCACTTTTCTTTTCATTAAGTAAGTAGTTTAAACACAACGTTGAAAGTGTCTCAGTTGACATTTGACTCCACCTCCATACATCATTTCAACCCCCTTTTTGACCTTTTAGGGGGAATTTTAATAAACACTGAAACTTCTTTTTTTGTATCCAAATAAGGAGTGTTCACATAAAATTCCAAGTCTCTCGCTTTTAATTTTTTACAATCCCCATACAAACTTAAAATCCTCTTTTTACCCCCTTATTGGTTGAATTTTAATAAATCTCTTTTCAATGGGTCTTTATGGTACATAAACTACCTACTGTGAAAAAATCAGTTATCTATAATCAAATTTTTAATGAAATGGAGTAAACTGACAGCAGTTTTAATATATTTGACAGGTCTTTTGACAACTTTAGTATGAAAACTGCTATCAGTTTACTCCATTTAATTAAAAAAATGATCTTAGGTTAAGCGGTTTGGGCTGGGTATTGATCAGTAAGTCTGTCAGGACTTTCACGTTCATAAAACCCCCTTTGTGAACCTTTAGGCATGAATTTCAAATAACGCTGACATCACTTTTCGTTCTATTAAATAAAGAGTTTAATTACAATGTTAAAAGTATCTCAGTTGACATATGATTTCATCTCCATACTTTTAACCCCCTTTTTGACCTTTTAAGAGAAGAATTTCAAAAAACGCTGATAATACTTTTCTTGTATTTGAATAAGGATTGGTTTACACAAAATATCAAATCTCTCGCTTTAAATTTTCTTTAATACACACTTTTAACCCAAATGTGGATGGTGATAAATTTTATAAATTGATAAAATGGTTTTTAGCGTATTTTAATAAGATGGAAATAAAATAGATTTAACTCTCTGATTTAAAATTTGACTCCATCTCTGTAGAAAATTTTAGCCCCCGTTTTGTACCTTTAGGAGATGAATTTCAAAAAACGCTGAAATCCCTTTCTTTTCATTAAATAAGAAGTTAAACACAACCCTTAAAGCCTCTCAGTTGTCATTTGACTCCGTTTCAATACAAACTTATAACCCCCTTTTTGACCCCTTAGGGGGTGAATTAAAAAAAACCCTGAAACCACTTTTCTTTGTATGAAATACTGAGTTCAAAGACAACGTTTAAAGTCTCTCATTTGACTCCATCTCCATACAAACTTTTAACCCCCTTTTTAACCACTTAGGCGATAAATATCCAAAAACCCTGAAATAACTTTTCTTTTTATTCAATAAGGAGTTTAGTAACAATGTATTAAGTCTCTCAATTGACATTTTACGCCCTCTGCATACAAACTTTTAACCCCGATTTTGACACCTTAAGGGATGAATTTCAATAAACGCTGAAATTACTTATTTTGTATTTAAATTCAAGTTTTTCGCTTAAAATTTTACATAATTTCCATAAAAACTTTCAACCTCCTTTTTACCCCCTTAATGGTGAAATTTCCTATAATCCCTTCTTAGTGGGTCCTTAACATACTACCATTTGTGAAAAAAAAAACAACTATCTAGATTAAGCGGTTTAGGCTGGGCGTTGATCAGTCAGTCAGACAGGACTGTCACGTTTATATAACCCCCTTTTTCAACCTTTAGTAAAAAACGCTGAAATCAATTTTCTTAACCTTAAATTAGGAGTTTAAACACAACGTTTAAAGTCTCTCAGTTGATATTTGACTTCATCTCCTAACAAACATTTAACCACCTTTTTGACCTCTTGAGGATGAATTTCAAAAAACGCTGAAATCATTTTTCTTGTATTCAAATAAGGAGTGTTTACAGAAAATTTCAAGTCACTAGCTTAAAATTTTACAGTTACCGCATACACATTTTCAACCCCTTTTTACCCCCTTAATGGAAGAATTTCCATTAATCCCTTCTTAGTGGGTGTTTACAGTATATAAACTACCTATTGTGAAAAAATCTGCCATCTAGGTTAAGCGTTTGGGCTGTGCGTTGATCAATCAGTCAGGACATTCACGTTTATATATATATATATATATGAGAATTCTTTAGTCTTGTACAAATAAATACATATTCTGATAAGATAACATTTATCACAGAACCTTGGTGAATGATGAGTTTATTCGTATTTTAACAATGAGTAAATTAAAAACTTACTCATAGTAATCGATGAGTACGTATGTAAATACCGCTTGGCTTGAACTAAAAGTATTGGTTTTAATTTAACGGCAGGGATTGTAGGTAAAAACACTTGACAGATTCATGTGACTGTGTTAGGGTGATTCAATGAATATCGAACTAAAATCATAAACATATGACAAAACACAAAACAATGGATGTGTTTGTGATTATAGTTCTTAAGTATGTTAGAGGTTTAGTCTAATTTATTATTATTGGTTATACGGAATCAAATTTACTTACGAATCCCAATTCTCTCCTATACAGGAATATATCTTTATTTGCTAGTATGAGATGCTCGTATTACTGAACGGTTTGAACATTAAAAGCATGAGGTTTTAATATGGAACACCAAAGTGGCAAAAGTATTTTTCACTTATGAAAATCCTAGTCGAATCATTTTTACGGCAAATAGTTAACCATTAGTTAGTATTAGCAACATGAATTTTGTTGATAAATCAATGTCCTGCCTTATATGTATATTAACAACATTTTATAATTATTGAAGACAGTTCATTTCACATATACTTACAAAAGAAGTGGCATGTTACTTCATTTCAATATCATGCTACCAGTCCTTCTATTTCAACTTTCCTTTAATTGTACCTAACAAAGGTAAACTTTTAATGAAATGACTAAGCCACGATTTCGAAAATAGTGGACACTTTAAAAATATGTAATCTTGATGTTGCGTACCATTTCATTAAGTAATACAGTGATAGCAAAAAATTGGGAGTAGACAATGTTTGTATTTTTGACTGGTTAAATATTAACCTAGGTTTTTGATACATATATTTAATTATATCGATAATTTTAATTGCTTTAAATGTATATAACTATTTAATTTATCTACTTTAAAAAATAAGTGTTGCGTTTTCGAGGAAGTAGTTATAGATACCGTAAAGGATGATAAACGATATCTTAATACATACTGGATTACTAATATGTTATTGAAACACCTATTCTACCTGAATGAATATTTCTTTTAACTTAAAAATTGTCTGCCGTGTATCAAAAAAATTGAGGCCCTTTGCGGCTTACTTTTTTAATGTATAATATTTTCAATCTTATTTTCAGAGTAAATTATTCGGATCCAAACCAGGTGATTTTGAAAATGAAGCAATAGCGATTCATAATGAGCATAGAAGAGAACACGGTGTTCCCGCTCTGATTCTTAATAAAGATATGTGTAAAACAAGTCAAAAATGGGCTGAAGAACTTGCAAAAAAAGATCAAATGCAATACAGCCTCCATGAAGAGTATGGAGAAAACGTATATTGTGGATGGTCTCATGATCCCAACATAAAAATAAAAGCACGTGACTGTATCAACAAATGGTATAGTGAGATAAACGACTACTCATTTGGGAAGGAGCCAGAAGTATTGACGTGTGGTCACTTTACCCAGATTATCTGGAAAAATACTAGAGAACTAGGAATTGGAAGAGCGAAGAGTAAATCAGGCAAGCTTTATGTAGTGGCGCATTATTTTCCACCAGGAAATATTAGTAACCATTTCGTAAAAAATGTGTTACCTCCAGGCGCTTTACAATTTAAATCAAACGCAGTGAGCGCATCTGCACGCATCTCTAACAGTGCTGCGGTATCACCACCGCCTACTCAGAGAAATAGCAAAAACCTTGGTGATATAGCGTCGGATTTGGTCAGCAAATTTAAAACAGCTTCTCTGTCTAGTGACAAATTTGAGGAAGAATTTTTGGAAGCACATAACTACTATAGGAAAAAACATGGCGTTCCCCCTTTGGAATTAAATAAAAAAATGGGTAAATATGCCGAAGAATGGGCAAAACATTTGGTTAAAAAAGGACAGATGGAACATCGTGATCAACAGGACTACGGAGAAAATATCTTTTACGCTTGGTCTTCGGACCCAAATTTTATAGTTTGTGGTAGAGACCCAGTAGAAAAATGGTACAGTGAAATAAAAGATCATCGTTTCGGCAGAGAGCCTACAGACTTGGGATCCGGACACTTTACCCAGGTTATTTGGGAAGACAGCAAAGAAGTAGGTGTGGGTATGGCGAGGTCAAAAGAGGGGCACGTTTACGTTGTGGCAAATTACAATCCGCCAGGTAATATCATGGGCAGTTTTTCCAATAAGGTGCACCCACCTTTGTGATTTTAGTTGACTAAAATCCAAATAACAATAACAAATCATTTTAAATTAATGTACCAATATAAAAATGTCAAGTTTATAATAATCATTTTTATTAATCGTACTTTAGTTTTTTTTTTAAGTTTATACATATTCATTAACAATTTAAAAAATAAATATGTGTGTTGTTTATTATTTTATAACAACTTAAAATCCTTAATGCTTCAAGTTGCGCATTACAAAATGAACATGAATTTCGATATTTCAATCCCTAGAAAACAGTAAAAGAAATACAGACGACTTTGAAAACAAATACCTACTCGTACGACTATATATTATTACAAAATAAGCAGTGTCTTGTTTAACAAGAAGAACAAAATAATAATAATTTTAATATTTATTCATAGGCGTTCCTTACTTAGCAGATACTGCGTTGTTTTACCAAAGGTATTATAGATTGTACCATAAGGGAGCAAAATTACATATTTATGGCGAGGGCGTATATTAAATCCTATATAAAGCGAATTCTAAAACGAAACGAAACGAGGGATTCTAAAATAAACGCCTGAGCGTAGTGAGGGATTCAAGTGTTAAGGACCGGGCCAAAATAAATTTTGCTACCACGTGACACGCTTTTCACACCAACATAAAAATAGATATATGTATGTACCGAACACCGTGTTTTGGGACTAACACTTCAATTAATGTTTATTTTAATCTTGTGTAATTTGTTTTAGTTGTATTTAACTCTTATATTATGAGTGGGAGCGATACTACAATAACGAAGCGTTCAGTTTTTATTATTTTTTGAAAGTTGTGTCAATGATGTACCTTGTTCAAATAAAATACTATCTATTGTGATTGATCGACATATAATTCGCCTTTTATTAACAGCATTTCTTTTTTTTGACAGTATAACTGTGTCAAAATTTAAAAAAATATGCTGCAAAAAAATTATTAAAAAATAATGTATGCGATTAATCGATGTAAAAAAGTTCGAATCGATTATGTTTATTCTTAATTATATAAAGACTCACTGGCTGAAAAAAAGCAAATCTCCTAGAAAAGAATAGGGCCACTTTGTTCCCTCCTAGTGGGAAAGAAAAGAGCCAAATACAAGCTAATAACGTACCAAAATCTCGAAGAACGAGTGTCTCGACACCCAATACGAGTTCGTCGCGTTTGGCGTCAATGCTCTCGGCTCGTGGGGCAAAGGTGCGTGTGGGCTCCACAGAGCGCTTACCAAACGGCAATAGGCGATTCTCGGGCAGGCAGCTTTCTCGCACAAAGGATTGCCATCGCAAGATTTCAGCGCAGGAACGCTGCCTGCGTGATGGGGTCAAAATTTAGGTTATTTGTAATAGTTTATTTTAAGTGTAGTTTTAAGTTACCGTTTTTCCCTAGAAGCAATCACCCATAGTTATCATCTCACCTATAATTTTATTTCGCATAAAAAAAATATAAATAGGCCTTTAAATAATACTAAGATATCGAATTTCAAATTAATTCGATTACTATAATACCTATACAAAAACTTACAATTAATTTATCTGTAAGAACAAAATAAAAATAAAACATCTGTTTTGACAACAAATATTTTGACAACCCTGACCCTCGAGCGCAAGTCGTCAGTCGAGGCGATGAACGATCCGGTGGTATATAAGCTTTCCGACTGTATACTCGTTAGGCTGTGACCGACCCCAAGTGACCGGCCCCAATATTGATTGTTTTTACCAAGTTTTATTTCTAGTACTAAAGTGAAAGAAAATAAGACAAGAACCAATACTCTTACCTACTACTACATACTAGGAATAAAATAAATCCAATTGATTCTATTTAATGAGAGTGGCAGCGTCTTAAGTAGTAGGTTAGCTGCTTCTTTTCTGTCGCTCAAATTTGGCTTTTTTCCATAGATCTTTTGTAAAACTAAATTAAAGAAAACATACCATTGTAATTATAAGTTTAGAATCCAAATCTATAGTTCGAAGTATGGGAAAACCATCGTTATCCTTCTCATCGAGAAGCGATTATCAAATGATATTTCTTACATAAGTTCCGAAAAACCCAGTGGTACTGCCGCGATTTGAAACTGGGATCTTCGGGTAACTTGTAACAATACACATAGGTACTAAATATTAAAATCCAATTACGCAATATGATAATGATCTTCATTTGGCACATCATTCCCATAAAGAAAATGACGTAATATTAGTTTGCATACTGTGAAATTATCCGTTTATGTACATAAAAATGTGAAAACTTATTCCACTAAATTTAGAAATATTTGAATTACTTTTGCACCACTTCACTGCACAAGCGAGCATCTTTAAGTAGTGTAATAGTATTTTGAGTTCGTCACTCACTGTCATACGGATCGCACTCGAGTCGACGCCAGTGTAGTTTCTAAGCACCGCCCACCGCGGTATAGTTTACGAGATGCTATTATTGATGGGACAGAATGCTTCCATGTTCTATCTCGTTTACTAGTGTAGTGTTAGAACCAGACGTAGTATTTTTTTGACTATCATAAGTGCTTTTTAATGTGGTTAAATTGAAAAATAAAGATCTTTTACGCAACTGGTTACAATTAAATAATTCCCCATTCCGGAACCAGTTACGATAATTTTGTTACCAAAAGATACTGCAGGGGGGTTGTTAATTAATAGCTGATAATTTCATAAACTCAATACCAACTTCGAGATAAATAAATAATTATGACTTTAATAAAAAAAAATCGATATCACAAAATAATAAGCCATAATTTTACTAACTTGAAATGCAGTCAATTAAACTTTTAAACTTTACTAAATTGAAATGCAGTCAATTAAGCCTAGAATGCATAAACACGACAGTTACAATGATCCCAAATACAACTAGGATAATTAAGATTGAATTATGTGGTTATTATGGAGTTTTGTAGATTAGCATGGTAACGTGTCATGGATGGATCACTCCACGCTATTATAACATCGGTTTTACTCCCAAAAAATATAGAAACATAAGTGGGTCAATAGAAACGAAAAAGGCCTTCAAGAATGCTTGAAATCGGCCTTCAATTGCTCAGTTGGCATTTGCCTACTAAAACGATGTAGATAAGGCATGAACTGGTGCACAAGCTTGTTCCATTTAGTTCACTTACGAACTAAAATGATACATTACTACCTATAAGTTAATATACTTAATAAAAAGTGTAATAAGATGCTGTAAATACAATTTACACTTAACAAAGGCTTAAGATGATAAAACGTAAATATATCTTTGACGTCGACTGTACTAATATAATGTACTAATTCATTGTAAATTGTTTTTATTTATTAGTAGTATTAATCTACGCTTCAAATGATAACGTAGGAATGTTATCAAAACAGATCATCATCATCATCATGTCAGCCGAAAGACGTCCACTGCTGGACATAGGCCTCCCCCAAAACGACCCAAGAAGACCGATCCTGCGCCTTCCACATCCACTAGGTCGTCGGTCCACCTTGTGGGAGATCTACCTACGCTGCGTCTTCCAGTTCGTGGTCGCCACTCCAGATCCTTTCCGCCCCAACGGCCATCGGTTATCAAAACAGATATACAATTTAATCTAAGCGGTACTCGTACAGCATGAGAGGTAGAGCACAGCGATGACCATCACGCTTGAATCTGGGGCAGCCCAACTGGGGAAGTACCTCCCCCTTACAGAAGACCACAGCTATAATAGCACTGCTACCTTTCAGGTATGTAGTGTTGTGTTCCTGATAGTGAGTAAGGTTCCCTGAGCTCCAACCATAAAGGCCGGCAACGCTCTTGTGACTCATCTGGTGTTGCGGGTGCCCATGGGCGACGGTAAATGCTTACCACCAGGCAATCCGTCTGCTCGTTTGCCGCCTATGTCATAAAAAAAGCACAATTGGTAGTGCACTGGGCTAGATCCAGTGGTTGTGGGTTCGAGTCCCGCTGCGAGTAATTTGTTTCTATTTTTATTTCGATTTAAATATCGAAGATATTCGCTAGCAGACGTTTTTGCATAATAAAAATAATAATTTGAGTCCCCTATGGTTCTGCCTAGCTCTGAATCCGCTCAGTACTTTACTGAAGGATTTGGGACTAAGTTGCCGGCTTCGGAGAGAGGGTGAAGTCATTTCTCACCTTCTATATATGGTCGACCTCAAATTATTTGCACCAAATAACCGAATCTTGCTGGAATTACTGAAAACCACTGAAGTGTTCAGTAGCGCCATCAAGATGGAGTTTGGTGTCAATAAGTGTGCGGTTATGCATGTACAGCGGGGGAAAGTAGTAAATTCAACAAATTTACAGCTTTCTGAGACGATGTCGTTCAGATCTATCTCCGAATCAGAAACCTATAAATATCTCGGTATGTCAGAGTCTCTGGGTATTGAGGATGTGGCTATTAGACAAGGCGCTTCTTCGGTCGGCTGACAAAAGTACTTAATAGCCTTTTGTCAGGTGACAATAAGGTACGGGCCTTCAACGCTTGGGTAATGCCCTTACTTATATACTCCTTTGGCATACTAAGATGGACTCAGACCGAGCTGGATGCCCTGGATCGGAGGGTCCGACTACTACTCACCACACATCGCATGCTACACCCACGCTCGTCGGTTATGAGATTGTACATCCCACGGAAGTGTGGAGGCCGCGGTTTTTTAAATGCCAAAAGTCTCCATAACCGTGAGGTGTGCAATCTCAGGAATTATTTCCTTAACCACGAGTGTGGGATGCATCGTGCTGTGGTGGCAGTAGACAGGAACCTCACACCGCTCTCCTTGGCAAACGAGAACTGGCGCAAACCAGTGGTACTAAGCACCGAGGACCGCAAGGCCGCATGGAAGAGTAAGGGACCAGACGTAGACCTGCCCGCGTCGGTGAACTGGCTACGATTCGGGGACCTCTTCGGGGAAACCGAGGGTTTTGCCTGTGCAATAGCGGACGAAGTTATCATGACGAAGAACTACCGGAAGTATATCCTGAAGGACGGTACGGTCGACATTTGTCGAGCATGCCGCCGTCCCGGAGAGTCACTCAGCATTATAATTTCCGGTTGTTCTCATCTTGCCAACGGCAAGTACTTGCACAGACATAACCTTGTAGCCACGATTTTACACCAGCAGCTTGCTCTTATGTATGGACTTGCGGACCGCGAAGTGCCGTACTACAAGTACACACCTGCGCCAGTTCTCGAAAATGGTCGTGCCACGCTCTATTGGGATCGATCTGTTATCACGGACAGGACTATTGTAGCCAATAAGCCTGATATCGTGGTGATAGATCGATCGCAGCGCCGGGCAATGCTTATTGATATCACCGTCCCATGTGACGAGAACCTCGTGAAGGCCGAGAAGGACAAGTCCAGCAAGTACTTAGACTTGGCTCACGAGGTAACCGCCGTGTGGGAAGTTGATTCGGCGATCGTTCTACCGATAGTTGTTTCCGCGAACGGTCTCATAGCGAAGAGTCTCGACCAACATTTTGAGAGACTCTCGCTATGTGGTTGTGGTTGGATCAAGGGTCAGATTCAGAAAGCGGTAATCCTGGACACTGCGCGCATAGTCCGACGGTTCCTCTCTCTGCAGCCCTAACCACCGGCAGCCTGGGCCCTGCCCCGTTGCCGGCGGCACTCTAGGTTAGGTTTTTTATAATGTATTTATTGTTTTGATATGTTTTAGATGTATTTTTATATTTTACTTTTATAAAAATATTGTAAAATAACTTAATCTAAGAAAGAAGATAAATAAAGAGATAATAAGATACACAATTTATTTTGTCTGTCAGGCACCGACCGTCGTTTATTGTAAAATGCGTTTTGAATGTAAATAAAGATATTTTATATATTAAAATAGAAGATAATTATCTACTTAAGAAAAACCATTTATTAATGTACTTACATTATGTACTTACATGTTTCTTTATTTCATATTTTTTGAACTTGCGGTTCAAAAGTTAGAGAACGTTTTTTTCACTTCCATAGCGATTATTTCCACTATATATTTTTTAATTTTTTTGAGGAGAAAGATAGAAAGACATCTGTTACAGTTATACGTCATGGCATGCGACGTGTATTATTCTAAGACGTTAAAAAAACTTTAATTATATTAGATTTACTAGACCTAATACAGCTAAAAGTATACACTAAAAGTAAAAACACAACATGAAAACAAGCAGGCTTTAGAGCAGTGTAGGAGTAAAGTAACGTATTTTTCTCTAACATGCAATGAAATATTGACGTTATGTTCCTCATAATAGGCTGCTAAGTTTGACGTTTCAGGCGCGGCTAGGACCAAAGGTCGTTAATGGAATTTCATACAAACATAGGCATAGTCCTCTTTTTTAATTTCGATTGCACATAAATTTGTGGTAAAGGCATCGACACTATGCCACTATGCGTATTAAAAAAACACTAGCTATGTACTTAGAGCAGTTTTATTTACATAAAAAAATTAACATAACGAATAACACATTATTATCATCGATATTTAAATCGAAAGAAAAAAAGAAAAATTTGAATCGTTAAGTGTTCAATACGTTGGCGGTAGATGTGACTACACGTCACCCATGATGACGTATACTACGAAGGATAAGATAGAAAAAATTGACAGGTCTAAGTGGTACTCAGATAGCACAATTGGTAGTGCACTGGGCTAGTGATCCAGTGGTTGTGGGTTCGTGGTTCCCGCTTCGAGTCAATTTTTTCTATTTTTCTTTCGATTTAAATATCGAAAATATTCGCTAGCAGACATTTCTGCATAATAAAAATAACATTATTATCATTTTTTTTTCTTAACTATACATATAAGCATTGAAATATTAATATTTTATCTAAATATTAGGTTGCGGTAAAAATGTCTACTCAAACGTGCCTCGTATCGTAGGCATAGAAAAAAAAGGTTTGGCGGGAAAGGTGATATTTTTTCCAACATTTCGCTGTAATTCTGTTTCATCGGATTTAATTTTGTTGTTTATAAACTTGTTTTGTTATTAATAATTCAATATGAGTTCGGACGAAACCACCGACGAAGAAATGCTTATTGATTGCACCGCACCTGAGTTAAGAGCTGAAGCGGAATTGTCTATAGGGAACTTGCTGGCGGCAAAATCAAAGGCGAAATATATGGTTACTTATGACAATTTTATACATTGGAAAACCAAACAAATGCGCACAGTTTCACAGAACGCGTGGTTTTAGCATATTTTTAGGAACTGGAAGAAACTAGAAAGTCTACAACGTTGTGGGCATTGTATTCCATGCTTAAGGCCACAATTCAGGTGAAGCATAATATAAACATAAAAAACTTTGTTAACTTGACTATGTGGCTAAAAAGACAGGGAGATGGATACAGGGTAAAAAAAAATCAAAGATATAGATCAGAAGATGTACAAGCATTCCTGAATCAGGCACCCGATGAGATATATCTGGCCATCAAGGTAACTAAGCCTTCTACTACAACATTATATTCCAAATAATAAACATATTCTATGAGCTAAACATTTTATTTATACATCATCTTATTTATCAATACTACTTTTCACAACTTTGCCTAAAGCTAATACTTAAAATTAGAAATATTTGATTTAAACAACTATGTAACTAACTTAATTACTAATAACAAAAAATATCTTATATCTATTTTTATGTATACTTATCAACATATACATCCTTTTGTACATTCAAAGCCCTTAAAATTAAAAAAAATCTGTCTCTTGACATAAAAAATCCTGGACTTAAGCGAAACAAATAGTGATTAGACCAGTAGTCAGCAATTCTGTTCAACTTCATCGTTCCCATTAGTAGTAAAATTCCTAAAAATATTCGAAATTCGGACCTAGTAACATCTATCCATCTCATAAAGCGAGTGCGGGCAGTTGTTGCTGCTGCTTTAAGTTTATTTCCGTACCTATTGGTGTATTCTAAGATTAAATCGATAATTTGGCAGTTAAAAACAAAAAAAAGATAGTCGAATGGACTTTTGTCTGCCATTTCATGTGGCGGCAATATTCCTGTGCTGCCAGTAAAAGGTATATTTACCATATCGCTGGGATTGCCTGGATGTAGATGTAGATGTAGTGTAGATGTAGTGTAGGGACGCCCGGCCGGACTCAGGCGGGCTGTCGATCGCTTGTTGCAGTCATTCAGCCCAGTTCCCTGTAGTTGGAGCTGCAGGTTACTGTTCCGGCTGCGTTCCCACACATTGCTCCTCAAATCTTCCAATCTTCCTGCAGAACAGAAGGATATCCTTTAAGTTGATATCCTTTAGTTCGCTTTCCTCCAAGATATCGCTACCAAATACTTTGTGTCGCATCGATGCGTACATGCCGCATTCGGTTATGACATGTTTGCTTGTTTCCTCCATCCCACAGTGTGGGCAGGAGGCGCTATCAGTCTTACCTATTACCTTTAGGTGTCTGTTCAACGAGTTGTGTCCCGTAATGACCCCCGACAGTAGTTTTAGACCAGACTTACCTAGTTTCAGGAGATACCTAGTTCTCCTGGCATCCATTCTCTTCAGGAACATCTTCGACTGTCTATATTCAGTCTCTTCCTTCCATTGTCTATTTGCTTCTTCCTCTTTTAGTCTATCTATGACTCCTCTCGTCACCTCAGCTGATATGGGTAGAACTGGTTCCGGGCCTATGAATTCCTTGTCGGCTCCATTCCTGGCCAGTTCGTCCGCTTTCTCGTTTCCTCTTACTCCTTTGTGGCCAGGCACCCAAGCCACTATAGTGTCCATTCTTTGGCCTAATTTGTTCAGTGCATCTTTGCATTCTTTCACAATGGAGGAGGTAACTTCTACTTTCCTTAGTGCTTTTAGCGTCGCCTGACTGTCCGTGTATATCACGACTGATCCCGTCTGCGACTTGTTTTCTTCTATGATCTGCGCGCATCTTGTTATTGCCCACACCTCTGCCTGAAACACACTAGCAAACCTGCCCAGTGGTTCAGATTCTGCTTTGTTTAGCTTCGGTATTAATATACCAGCTCCTGCTCTCCTTGTGGAGCTCTTTCTTGAACCATCCGTGAAACAGATAGCTGTTGGATGATTTGTCTTCACCTTCCAATTATCTCTTTCTCCGATATGAATTCTGTATTTCTTATCAAAGATCTCCTGTTTCTTTATAAGGTCATTGCTTGCCGTCAACATTCCTAGCTCTGACCTTGTATACTCCTGTATCAAAGCATGCCTTTTGTCCATGCTACTTCCTCTCCATTCCTTACATGCTTTCATTCTGTACCATTGTTTCATGGCTTGCCTGGACGCCAATCGGGTATTGCTTGTGGTGAATGTGTGTGTATTGTGTGTGGTGAATCCACATCATTTTCCTCAATAAACGTATCTTGCAAAGGAAAATATGTTGCCTCTTCTGGGTCAATATTAGTCCATTCGTCGAGAATGTCGTCATTATTACCTGTTAATATCCCATAGAAGTCAATATCATCAATTTGAAAATCTAAGTCCGGAACATCATTATGTCTGTGCCGGTGACATCATAGCCAACAAGTCCATGGTTATAGGATCCATTGCGGATGACAGTCCAGGGTCTGGTGAAGTCGGAGGTGTTTCCATGATGACTACATACTGAAAAAAGAATTTTCTAAATATGACCACAAGCAATTGTACTTTTCTTGTGTTTATAGTAAAATAAACATATTTTAGTTATTGAAGTAAGTTTATTATAGTAATTATAATATTATGTTATAATTAGTTAGTTATTATCAAACACTTACCTCTAATCCACTCTACTAAACAAGTCTCGGCGTCCAGATTGTACTTGATTGGACTTGTACCCACAGTCGCCGAAAATTAATAACACAATTTATTATTTGTCATTAATCGCAAAACAATTGCAACAACAGACACAAATATTACATTGTAAAAATTGTGGTTCCCGGCAATTATCTTTTTTTTTAATAACTTAGTGACAGGTGACTGACTTAGGTCATAACAAACTGCCGTTACTATAATCCCGTTATACACCATTTAGTTATATAATACCTAACGCATTATTATTGTTTAAATCTGTTAATTTACAAAAATAATCTAACAATTGTGTATGAGTCGAAAGTGGATAAAGAAAAGATAAGCGAATCCACGAATATTTCTCGCCTAGGCATTTATCTTGCTTTTATCTAAAGCCGCTATTACACGCAATTATTTTAGCCGATCGATTTCAATTTCGAAGCGGGTTATCATAATTTAAGAAACAGAAAAAATATTAGTTTTCTACGATAATGAAATATATTATAAATGTTTTTTTTTTTTCAAGTTAACGCGTATTATAGTTTTATATAATTAAGATGGCTTACAATGGAGCGGCATTTTCGTGGAATGGAAGCCGTCATCGGGACCCGGTGGAAAATTTCGTGTGTTTTGAGCATACAAAATGATTGTACATTTTTAGGGTTCCGTAGTCAACTAGGAACCCTTATAGTTTCGCCATGTCTGTCCGTCCGTCCGTCCGCGGATAATCTCAGTGACCGTTAGCACTAGAGGGCTGAAATTTGGTAGTAATATGTATATCAATCACGCCGACAAAGTGCAAAAATAAAAAGTGGAAAAAAATGTTTTCTTAGGGAACCCCCCCTATACGTAAAGTGGGGAGTGATTTTTTTCTTCATTTTAATCCTTACGTGTGATATATTGTTAGATAGGTATTTAAAAATGAATAGGGGTTTACTAACATCATTTTTGGATAATGTAAATATTGTCGGAAATAATCGCTCCAGAATTAAAAAAAAGTGCGTCCCCCCCCTCCTCTAACTTTTGAACCACAAGTTTCAAAAATATGAAAAAAATCTCAAAAGTAGATCTTTACATAAACTTTCTAGGAAAATTATTTTGAACTAGATAGGTTCAATAGTTTTTGAAAAAAATGTATATATATAAAAATGAACCCCTATTTCTCGTGGTCACGCTATAACTTGAGAACGGCTTTACCGATTTGGCTAATTTTGGTCTTGAAATATTTGTAGTAGCTCAGGGAAGGTTTAAAGGTTGAGAAAATATGAAAAAAATTGAGTAATATACTAAAAAACGAAAATATTGTTCCCCCATACAAACTTTATCAACTTGAAAAAACTGTAAGCGCCGCAGGATTTCATACATCTTATGCGTTTTTGGTAAAATGGTCTCTGCTTTCGCTCGAGAAAGACGGAAGCGCCGCAGGATTGCATATATCTTAGGCTTTTTTGCGAGCAAAATAGGTACTTTATATTATTCCAGCACTAAAGTCGTTAAGGCGATAGTTTCTTACAAATTGTTAATAAATTAGCCCTTATTCCCTAAGATATGGCTGTCAAAATTTCTATTGAATGACAAGACACACTTCATCACTTCAGGCCTGGTACCGCGAACATCGAAGTTCGTATATGTCGAGCATTTCTCTTTTACTCCAATTCAGGCGTTAAGAGTGACAGAGACAATCGTCCGTACTAATATGGTTTACGACACCTTATTTGGAGTAAAAGAGAAAGATGTTCGAAATATACGAACTTCGATGTTCGCGGTAGCAGCGCAGTTTTCCGGAGCGGTATCGCGAACATTGAAGTGCTAATAAGGTGTAGTGACTCGTGACAGAGATAAGCGTCTGAAATTGACGAATATTGTTCGCGGTAACGCTGGCGGCTTTTTATGTATAATTCCGCTTTTAGTTTTAATCGTAAATAAGAATCTGCACTAATATTCATCGCCCAATGCGACCGTCCCCTGCGTTGTCTTACTACTTCACTCACACTTAGTACCCATCTGAGTGTGAGTGAAGTAGTATGGCAAATACGAACATTTCCGAGAAAATACGATAGCAAAGGATTATTCACTCAATCTGAGCCCCTAGTGTATGTTTTTAACGTAACGAAACGTCACCATCGCATTAGAGTTACCCATATTCTATCAGTATCACTTACGCATTCGAGATATTTTTTACGTCAAAAGAAACTTACACTAGAGCCTCTGTACTTTAAGCTCGCGCGCATAGTTGCTTACTTTGCCGATAGATGTCGCTGATTTTTTTTTTTTTTTTATGACATAGGCGGCAAACGAGCAGACGGATTGCCTGGTGTTAAGCAATTACCGTCGCCCATGGGCACTCGCAACACCAAGGGAGTCACAAGCGCGTTGCCGGCCTTTAAGGGGGGTTGGGGGGCTCTGGTTGGTGGAACGCTCATACCATACATAGCGGTTTTAAGATTCTTTTTGATTTAATGGGGTCGGAGCATACATTCCCATACATTAGGTTGAAACTGACTGACTGACTTCAAATGACGCTGGCTGGTTATCACTCCATGTTACAACCCCTTATTACTACTCGTGGTGGGACTGAACTAGGCAACATTTTTTCGAATTTTCCATGTATAGTTGGGATCTATAACTCTTTCTTTAGTTGTCACCGTCCTTTGTGGGCCCGTTTTTAGGGTACTGTACTTAATATTAGAACACTTACTGTGACGGACGAAAAACTACGGAACCCTACACTGAGCGTGGCCCGACATGCTCTTGGCCGGTTTTTACTAATTTTGTACGACCCGGTTAGCCTAGTTGGTAGTGACCATGCCTGCAAAGCGAGCGTCCCGGGTTTGATTCCCGGTAAGGGCAAATATTTGTCTGAAGGGAACGAATATTTGTTCCTGAGTCTTGCCTGTTTTCTATTTATTTAAATATTTGTCTATATATTATATATATCATCGTCTAGTACCCTTAACACAAGGTTTATTGAGCTTATTATGGGACTAGGTCGATTTGTATAAGATTGTCTCTTAATAATTATTTATTTACTAATTAAGTAATTCATCTATAAATAAAAGCGTATTGGAAAATTATAAAACTTTAATATTAAAGTTCTTACGTAAGTTATAGGGATGGAGCAACCTATTTATATACTGGAATGAGTTAGTGTTATTTAGCTCTCTTTCTTTAGTATAGCACCGTCCCTTTAATTTACGTAAGAACTTACAAATAATTAGTTTTCCAATTAGTAATAATATTCAATAATTTCATTGCGTCTTCCATTTTCAAAAACTTTCGACTGTAACATCTGGATTCGACGGGTGTGCCATATAATATGATGACACGCTTGTAGTGTTATCCGCACTGAAACACTAAGAAGTAAAATTAGTGCTGCATGAAAAAGTTGTTAACAACTGATTTTGAAAAAAATATATATATCATTTTGAATATTTTGAACTTACAAATAATTAGTTTTCCAATTAGTAATAATATTCAATAATTTCATTACGTCTTCCATTTTCAAAAACTTTCGACTGTAACGGCGGGATTCGACGGGTGTGCCATATAATATGATGACACGCTTGTAGTGTTATCCGCACTGAAACACTAAGAAGTAAAATTAGTGCTGCATGAAAAAGTTGTTAACAACTGATTTTGAAAAAAAAATAAAAAATATTTAGAACATTCCAGAAACGAAGGCTACTAGCTTGTTCTACACGACAAACAATAATAGTTTTGTTCGGGGTGAACCTTTCTGAAACTTAATTTGGTGAAGTTTTAATCGATTTTCAAATGACACTCCTCTCGTGTCATACGCCAATCGTTAAAAACATTGATGACACGCTTTTCGTGTCATCCGCACTGAAACGGTTAATTTAGAAGGAGAATGATAGCATTGTAGTAAAAAGTTGTATATTTCCAAAACGTGTACTTTAATTTCGTTAAGCAGGGTGTCCCTGTTGACTGAATTAAATGCGTTTTTTACGTTTAATTTAAGGAGTGCCTCACTTAAGTCACTTTTTACAAAGGTATGCGCGGCATGTACCGCCGCTTCGCAGCCTCCGCGCGTTCCGAAGCCGACTTGTATGGGTTTAAAAATATTTTTAAATTTAACTCGAGTTTGTTGGACGCAAACTTTGGCCGCCAACCGGCGGAATGTCGACCCTACAGCAGATATATGAAAATATTATGTACATTATTAAAAACCTTCAGTTGTTTACCAAAAATTGTGATATCCAAACTTTAACACTAGAGATAAGAATAAGCTTGCTATCAGAAAGTGTCGTGTGCGTAAAGTGTTTAAATCATTTTTTGGGCAATGTATTCTTTTATATAACAAGTTACCTGATGATGCCTAGAAATTACCCTTAAGAATTACTTAAAAAAGTAAATGATGTCTAAGGGCTATTAAAGAGTAGAGGATTATTTGACAGACAAAAATGCATGGCCCAAACCAGAAAATAATTAAACCGCCTAGCAATTAATTCAACAATTGTATGTACTACCAGATTGTGTAAATGACACAGTTCAGGTAAGAAAGCATATCAAAGTGTCTATTTTGAGAAGTCAAATTTTTACTTTTATATTTTAGTATTTTTAGTTATATCTTGTAATAAACTGTTTGATATGTTTTCTTATGGGACTACGCATAATTATGTACTTTAAGATTTGATGTATCACTGTTTTAAAAAAATAAGTCCCGCCGTAGTTTCTTGTCGGTATCTTCTGGGGTCAGAAGTGTAGGGTTTGAACCCGTGTAGATTTTTCATAAGTGCATATAATAATGGGCCTTAATTGAAAAATAAAGATCTTTTATCTTTTTTTAGAGAAATAAACATCTTTCTATTCTATTCTATTCGTAATAAAGATAGAGAGTCAACTTTGTCTTAAAACTAAATTTTGATAGTTTTAAAGAAAAGTCATATTTAATTATTTCGGTTCTTATTTGTTTCTGGCTGAACCACCTGGAATTTTTCAATAAAACTTGGCACAATAGTACTAATACATGTAAGTAATTATAGAAACAAGGAGCAGGTCTTAATCATAAAAGGACATTTTTTCTTCCTACTTCGGACTTTAAAGCCTAGTTCATAATTTGTGAGAGCAATATATGTATATATTTTTTATATTTTCAACCAGCAGAGCAGCACTGCAGCAATGTAAGGGATGATATACGGAGCTTGACGTTGCGCGTGTTCGTCTGACACTTGCCCAGTTTTCTTTTCCATCAGTAGGCCTACCGCAAACCCTAAATGAGAGCATAAGATTTTAATGTGTGTTGTGTAGCGTGAATGAAACCTTTCAATTGACAATTTTACTGAAAATTATATAGTTTCTCGCCTCCCCGGCCTCAACCAACGCCGGCGTGGATTGACCAGTCGCGGAGAGCTACGACCCACAGTCTTCGTCAGTCACCATTTGTATAAAGCTAGGTCAAATGGTTCAAACTAATATATCTAATCATATATGCGGACGAGGAGATCCATAAAACATGTAAAACTCTAAAACGATGACCAGAATGACTTTAAATAATAATAGTCATCACCACTATTTTTGGTAAACCGAATGGTTAAAGGTGAATTTATTCATTTGTGGATGATGAAAAATCATTTATTATTACTTTTGAGTTTTTCTTATTAAAAAAGTGTTATTGTATTTTACTGTTCGAGTCATTTAAAAGATTAATTTCATGCACTGCACTTAATTCTATATTGAAATATCACTGATGCATACATTTTAATAATTATTGTTGCCCTGGAGGAATGTGCCAACAAATGTTAATTCAATTTTAGTGTGCTAAAATTAAATGTTAGTTATGATCATTACGTTCAAAATACTTATATATTTTGCTTTTGTGGTAAGTTAAATTAGCACATTTAAAACATAATTGAGATATAAGATTCTTAGTATTAGTATGATTAACAAAAGCATTAGCACTTTGTCCTTCAAATAAACGTTGCTAAGCAGTTTTATCAAAATCTATTTTAGGGATCATCCTAATACAATATCGTAGGCGAAGCGTCATCAGAATCTTATGTGTTTGAAAGCGTGATTAAACGTGTTGAGCCAGAATATGAGTTGGTGCCCTAACTGTCAAGTCGCACAGTCCGCGCGGGTTAAACTCAAAATCTCCTACAAATCATTACATCAATTCCTGAATATATACGAGTAATATAGTAATCTTCATTCACAACGCACAGCAAAATCCAATTATCTATCTATTGCAGTCGTTTTAATTCCTTTGACTAGTATATAATTCCCATGATTTGTGCTTTTGCATAATTTTCAATAAAATTAAGTTAAATACATATTTTGGGTCGGAATGTTTCTTGATATTTTGTATTAGTATGTGAGAAGACACTATCCCATTACCTTGTCAGAATTTTTAGCGGACTCACGTAGCTTCTAGTAAAAAAAATACCCTGATAAGACCTGAATAATTTTAATTTGTAATTATTATAATGAAATGAAATGAATGTGTTACCTATATGGAGTATAAAAATGGTAAGTATTTATCCCATTGCTTGTCCAGGCATGTTATTATGTTATTACGTACTAAAACAATTGTTCTTACACCCTGAATACCTTATACTTGTTTTTACCCAATTAATGGAAAAGTAGATAACAAAATCGAATGATCGAAGTAAGTCGAGAAATGAGAGTCAACTCAGCTATGAAAGAGGAATAGTTAATAGTTAGTTTTAGGCAATGGGATAGTGGCCTCTAACATACTAATTAATAGCACTATTACTAAAATGTATTTATATTTAGCTAAGCATAGGATTATAATGCCTTATAAAAATATCAGAACGTATCCAAAAAAATCCTACATTAAATTATTAATTAAATTATGTATACATCTAGTGTAATTACAAAATAGGACACCTGGAAATATAAATATAATATAAAATCAATTAATTAAAGTTTTCGGATTATGTTACAAATTACTTTAAGGACTTTTCATTCCAACAGCTACCAACGATATGTACTACATTGTTGAATTTAGCTGTGTTTTGTGAACGAAAATTATATTTCCAGGGATCAGTATAATTTTTTTAAGGAGATTCGGAGTTTATCCCGGACTATGGAAAGTGAAAAACATATCACCCATTTCCTGCCAAGAATATAATGATACGTTAAAGCAATTCATTGTCTTGACAGGCAACGTGAATAACGTATCCCACCTTTTTCTGGTTAACATAATCATATCCGACTTTTGAAGATACATTTTAAACAAAACATTAAATATGGCTACAAATCAGTATACATTCAATAAATCAGTTATTTAGGTATAACACGCTCGTTTTTGTGGCCTAATAAAGGGTTATTTATATTTAATAAACGAAAATATTTTCAGAGTCATGTCGCTGTATGTGGTAAACGAACACGATCTGTGGAACAAAAACGAAATGTTGGTGCAAAACAGGTATGATTGTAATAATTAGATTAGCTTTTAGGCCATACCTAGTTACTTTAGACATAATAATATAGTATACACAGGTATGTAGGTATAGCCAATGCCATCAAGTTACTAAACGATAGGGCTTGTGACCTGTATCATCTAGAGTTTTTTGCCGTAGTCGCCAACCACGGTAGGCGGGTTGGCGACCGCAGTAGTTGTTGATTCGGTTTCGACAGATATGAATTGAATGAATATTCAAAACAAAACGATCAGTACTGTATTATTAAATACATAGTCCGTAGCAAAATTATACTTAAAAAGTGATTAGTGAATAATAATCTTCTAACCGCTCACATACGTCTGGTATCTTTACAGAATGGCAATCAAAAATATTGTTATTCTAAAACGAAACAAAAATAATATTTAAACATTATAATTTATTCAAAAATTAACAGTGGAAACTTCACGATAACCACAAACACTGGCGCACGTCAAATAATCAGAAGCGGGCAAATATCAACCTGATGGCTCGCCAACTGCAGCCAAAACCAAATTACGAAGAAACAGAATACCACCGAAGTGGAACGGCGTAATGATTATCACCTTTATTATATGCGTATATAATATAGTATATACGAGGGCTGCTTTTTAAGTTGTGTCGTTTGCAAATTTGGACAATCGTAAAAATGGAAATTTCCAAGGAAAATATAATCTAAAGGGGACTAAGGCGACTTCAGTGGTTTGAGGAGATCACTTCTGCATTTAGTTATAGCAGTACCACGTCAGCAATAGAACGCTGGTATTTAGAAAATAAGTGATAAAACTGTGTTAAATAACGCAGAGGATTATTTGAAAAACAATAAATGGTAAAATCTATTACATTGTCTATACTTTATTTCAAACGACACAACTTAAAATGCAGCACTCGTATTCGAGAACATTTACAATTAGTATCCTAAAAAGAAAAAACTTAACTGGCTTTTGTTGATGAACTGGTTTAATATATGTACCTATACACCTGGTAATATTAGCGCCCACCAGGCGTGACGTGCATTTTATTGAATCACTTGGCGATTAATAATTATATTATAGCATTAGTATTAAGTAGTTGGGTAGTTTCAAGGCTCTAAAAGCATGGCGTATTTTTATTTTATGTATCTGTGTGACTATTAATTATTTGTACTAAAATCTAGTTTTTAATTAATATTTTAAAGTGTACACGTATTAATAGTAGTCGCGTAGGATATCGAATTTAAAATTCGATCTATTTATATACTACGATTACAACGTGTTAATAAGACTCTTATATTTAAAGATGTACATGTTGTTTGATTTGCTTGCTTGTCGTAGAAAGTACATAAACGAATTAAGTTTAGTGTACAATTCAGTCCACATAAAATGTCCTTAAAATTTCTGCATTTCAGAGACAAATCAAAATACAGAGTATTTAACTATAATATCCGGGTAAGATTTGAAGATTTATGTTAATTGTTTACAAGTAGGGTATCTACTAATTAAAATCTATAAATTAATGAAAAACCTACTAATTAGACCTAACCTAACAAGGGCTTTAATACAGACTGGCGTAATGATATTAAATACAAGCAATGCTATCTGTGAGCGACGCGACTTCCTTTTGATGTCAATAATGGTTGTTTACAAGCCTTAATATTTTTGAAATGCCTATAACATGATGTCTCGTGGCAATCTTGTAAATATTACATAAATACATATTTTTAGACAATCGTGTATTAGATAGATTAGTACTTTTTAAACTTTTACTCGCATATAAGTAGATACACAGCATGCTGACCATTTACCAAATAAGTCGTTATTGTACAAACTTCAACAGAACAAACTACGAGAGGGATACAAGCGCGTTCGTCCTGAAGGAGTTCGGAACTCCCCGCATATCAAGTATATTGCACGCAATCAACTGCCCGAGTCCACTTCCAACGCAATGAAGGACTCTCAAGTTCAGGGTGGAGAGATCTACGGAAACCTGGATAATCTTGGCATAACGTAATATTAAACTTAATGAGTTGGTGGTACAGTACGAGATCTGTTATTTAGTGTTGATAATGTATTAAGCACTTTTATTTAAATACATATTACAAGAATGAAACAAAAAAAATTGTAGTGATTACTTTGAAGAGGGGGGGAGCAAAATGCAGTCGTAGCTAGATTCTGTCACTTAATTATATATGTTAAGTTTATCTATGCACATATCCTAAGTCCTCTATAACGTGTTCCTGAACCGTAGGCAATGACCAACATTACAAACTAATAATAATCTATGGTATTTAGTAATAACAGTATTATGCCTTCAAAATCAATGAATTTCAAATTTGGAACATCTTCCAAACCCTAAAAAAATATTAAATACAACCTTGTTCCTATATTTTATGTTTAAAAAAAAATCGGGTCACAATTTTTGTTGCTGAACTGGTAGCGCAAACATCGCAAATCGTAAATTTCGGCCATCTTTCTCTTGTACTCGAATTACGGCGTCATGACTTCATGAGAGTGGCAGAGACAATCGTTCAAAATTCACTAATATCGATTTTCGCGGTAACGCCGCTATTTTTGCTGTCATTTGTAGTACCGTTATTTTTCAATCGTACTCGTAAATACTAAAACATTTTTACAATTTGTGTCTAAATGACTCTGCTAGTAAATGCACTACACGGAAAAGAGGCAAAGGATATCGGCAAAACAATTACCAATTACGAGGGCTGCTACTTATATATCCGTAAATGAATATGATTTTATTGTTTTCAAAGTATTATCTTTGAAGATCAATGATCACATTCACATTGGCACTCTTGCATTCGTTTGAACTATTTTTTGAAGCACTTCTGCCTCTATCTGAGGCACTTCCAAAACGTGTTGTTTGTCGTGTCGACGGCATATTCAGGGGTCGAAAATCGTTGACTTAATTTAGTTTTTACATTTAGAAATAAATAAAAATCATTGAATTCCAACTCAGGGCTGTACATTCAACACTTTGACCTTCCATTAAACGAGTTGTTTCGCGTGATGTACAATAGCTGGCATAGTCGTAGTGTAGAATGATTCTGCGTCGCTGTGTAGATTTTATAAACGGCCTTTGAGTCCCCACAGTTATATTTTTTTACATTTAATTGCACCATACATCGCAAGCTTCTTTTTGCTCCTTCTAAGTTGTGCGGTATCCAACGTGAACAATTTTTTTACAGCTAAATATTTACGTAGTATCTTATTCATACTAGTCATAAGTACATATGCCCAGAGTTGCCTCTATATCGCGATACGTAACGTGTTGGTCATAATGGTCACGCATTATAAGTTTCCGCATAGCCTCAATATTTTGTGGCACAACTACAGATTTCGGGCGACCTGCCTTAACTTCCTCCGTAAGCATACTACATCCACGATGGAACTCGCTAAACCCGTGACGCACAGTGGTTTTAGATCGAGTTTCACCACCAAAAGTGAAAGTTGGATTATCTATGCACTATTTTTGTGTTAAATACGAGTAAATAATAGCACAAATCGTTTCAGTAGTGATTTCTATTCTTACCGCTCGCATTTAAATTAAAACCCAGCAAACCAAAATCTAGCGTAAATAACAAAAAAATTAATAACGGCCAGTATTTAAGCGTTGAAATTTTACCATGTACCTAGATAGAATATTATTTAAAATTAGTTTCAGTTTATTTAAATATCAGCCTATGTACTTGAATCTTCCGGATCCTAAGTAGTAAACAGGTCACTGCTTTCGAAGACTTCTTATAATTATTACATTGCTTACAATTATTACAAATAAGTAATATGTGAACAATAAATAATTTTCTGCTTAATTTATTTTTTTGTAGAGGACTTATGATAATATGTACATTGATAAAGTAATGTATGCAACTGTACATAATAAGGCCTTGACAGACTCTATTATGAAATCACACCCTTGTGTTATGGGCCCTTATTATGTCCCAGTTGCATTAAAGTAGATTATACACCAAGGGGATAATGCACCGTTTTATGTCACGGGCGCGATATTGAATCCTGAACTCAACGAAAGACTTGGATTTAACAATTAGGTTAATTCCCGAGCGAAGCGAGCGAATTAAGATTGAGTCCGAGTGCAGTGAGGGATTCAAGTGCGCCCAAGACAAAAACAGCTTTATCTTCGAGGAGTATACTCTACTTTTCTCAACTCCTGCGAGGCAATAAAAACACCAAGGCTGCTAAAATCAATGTTTTTATTAAAATAATTAAAAATTTAAATGGATATTTGACACATTATTCTTAAACAATATTCAGCTTGTGGTGGCCAGTACGATTTTTGAATGTTCTAATTCGATTTCCAAATCGGTGCGTGTGCGAGGCTCGCCAGCCATTTATACTTTAAAACCATAGTAATAAGAGCTGTGCTAAGTGAATTTACATTATTACCCATCGAGGAATGATGAAATTCAGTACAACTTAAAACCAAGGGCTATAATGATTTGTTTTCGGTAAGGTTTGCATGATATATAATTTGGCATTGTTGAGCAGGTGGTATGAAAACTACTATTACGTCTAATTCAATAAACGTGAAAACGTATTATATAAACAGATCAAATGTATTATACGAGGTTTATGCCGTTATTGTTTTTGCCTATTCGCGATTCTGCACAATATGAATTCCACACAACTTAGTTTGATCACATGCGTAATGCTTCACAGTTATTATTTCTACGTAATTTTGTTTCTTCCTATTCGCGATTCTGATCTATATGAATTCATCACAACTGAATTTAATCGCACGCGTAGAAATAATGATTGTGAAGTATTTCTACACAATAATAATTATTTCTACACTATCGTATTAATTATTTCTACACTATCGTGTTTCTTTGTAGTCGCGTTTAGACATTAAAAAAAACAGACTGCGTGAGTCGAATTTCCCAGTGGTAAACAGGAATACTAATTGTAACCGAAACTAAAAAGAAAACAAATTAATTGTTTCCTTTCAAAATAATCACCTTTTCAAAATAAATAATCGACTTCATCGTCCGATCTGAACAAAATTGAAATGGGACCATAAGAAAAGCATCAGTTTTCAAATAAAAGAAGAATTTTCTATATCGGTTTACCCAGTAAAAAGTTATGAGGTAACAAACATAAAAAATACGGTCGCATTGAGAACCTCCTGTTTTTTTTGAGGTCGGTTAAAAATTATAAAATGCATTGGTCAGTTATGGTTATTATTATTATTAACAATAAAATAAGTCTTCACTTGTCCACGAAAATGTCCAGCGCAACCTGTGTCGAAACGTCGGAACTCAAGGTAAATACATTTTAATTCGCGTTGGACCCGTTAGATAAGTTGAATATCAAAATAAGTATCATAGAAATATATGGCTTTTTTAGGGGTAATTGGCTGCAGTGAACAGGTAATGGTTGGCTGATGATTCCCAATCCGACCGCTTTTTTATGTTTGTTACCTCATAACGGTTTACTGGGTGAACCGATTTAGAAAATTATTTTTTATTTGCAAACTGATGCTTTCTATATGATGAGGGCCATCATCACATCAATCGCAATTCGTATATTTCGAGCCTCTTTCTCTTTTACTCCAATGAAGGCGTCATAAGAGTGACAGAGACAATCGTCCGAAATTTACGAATATCGTTTTTCGCGGTAGCGCCGCAGATCGGAGGATGAAGTCAGTTATTTCTTTTGATAAAGGTGATTATTTTAAAAGTGAATAATTAATTTGTTTTCAAATTGATTTAGGTTTATATTAGTATTCATGTTTACCGCTAGGAAACCCAACTCACGCAGTCTGTTTTTTTTTTTTATTGTCTAAACGCGACTACAAAAGTTAGAGTAGAAATAATGATTGTGAAGTATAACGCGTGCGATTAATTTCAGTTGTGTGAAATTCAGAAGAAAAAAGATGCGTAGAAATAAAAACTGTGAAGCATTACGCATGTGATCAAACTCAGCTGTGTGGTATTAATATTGTGCAGAACCACGAATAGGCAAAAACGATAATGGCATAAACCTCATATAATCCGATCAAATATTGTGTAAGAACATAATGAATAATTTAAGAAGATAATAAATAAGATAATAAATAAATCATGTGACCAACATCCAGCATATCCATTTTCTAAAATATTTTGACATTGACATGCTATGAAACACGTACCTATATAATGACTCTAGAAATTACAGATGTGTGCTTGATGTGTTTCAGGTATGATAAAACGAACCAAAGAGTTTTGTTTAGTGTCAATAGAAAAAACAACCCGTTGATTGTGTAAGTATATGTCTGGTAAAAAGCATTTACCTACTAATGTTTAGTAAGCAGCTCAATTGTCAAAATAACTTATCGCAACTTTACAGTTCGCAAACGTCTTTTTTAGCAAGTGATTATTGAAATATTGGCAATTGATAATTTGACCACATGAATAAAGCGGGGAATGATCATTTATTATTTAAAATAACTTTCTATTCAGCTAACGGCAGAAAACATTCCAAATATGTATGAATTTAGTTAGTTCCTTTATGAATAAAATCTGTTTCGAAGAATAAAAACGAATTTTCTTACCCAGTGCGGTGAAAATATATTTCCCCGGGGAAAAAATGTCTAAATAGGATTCAAATATTTGTTGCTTTCAACTAAAAGTTCATAAAAGGAGTACTTCGTATTTAATTATCTTATAAAACGATCATAACATTAGTTAATGTTATGCACATATTAACATTTAATAAATACCTAATATTACGAATCTGAAATTCTTAAATAATTTAGATTTGCAATAATTATGAGGTATTTATATTCCTTAAAGTTTGAGTGATTGAGTGCTTAGCGTGATCCAGAGTTGCCGAAGATTGTATTCGTAATGCTTTATGCAGTTGATATCTAAGAATTAAAAGCAGTTTGATTGAAGCGCAGTGAAGTGGATCCTTGCAAACACTAACGAAATCAAGTACTAATTGATTATGTATACAAATCAGTAGTGTACATAATTTTATTAATAACTTCATCTAATGTTAGTTCATGCTTGCTTGGTCTAACTTGGTGGCTGATTGGATGCACTGATGGTGCATCAGCTCCATAAAATGATGTTTATAATTGTACTGCATTTTATAAGTTTTGCTAATTTCGATACGTTTCAGATCTAAAAAAACAAAGCGAAGGAAAACCTATGGTACACGTAAAAATAATCTACAGGTATGTTTTGTCCTAAGTTTAGTCACGCTACGCTTAAAACTTCTTGTAGCGCAATGTTATTTGGTATTTTTTTAATATAAACCCTTAAAGTCCGTATGACTGAGAGATATCCTAAGCTAAATCATGTCTACACCTTTAGAGATAGGTTATTTATTTTACTGCAGCTTAGAAGTTAGTGATTAAATTAATTACAACAAAATATTTTACTAGCATTCTTCACTGCTAGTAAAATATCACTATTTTTCATTAACTCTTAATTTTTAAATGTCACTTGTTTATAAGATATGATCAGGGGCCCATTGCGTAACAATTTACAACTAATAATATTAGCGGAACTCTCTTTCTAATAAAAAGAATACGAAAGGGACTTGCGCTTATAATATAAGTTACAAATTGTTTTGCAATAGACCCCTTATTGCACTTTTTTTTTTAAATCAAGAAGACTTGAATTCACGACTATTCTGCCAAATTAACGTTTCAATAAATAATGTTATTATATTATTCTAAGTTGTTCCATGATTGTTGCTAGATTTTTCCATTGTATTCAACGATTGTCCCATCATGTTTAGTTAAGTACAAATTATAACCAGGGATGGATGGTCACGTGATTCTGTGTTTTATACGAAGACAGCAGTTTTTATCGAAAATCACTCACATAAGGAAAATATGACGGTGTTGTGTACGTCGCAACTCGAAATCAGACAAAAATTGACTGCCGACATTGCACACGCGTGATGATTGAGTGGTTGATTTGAGTTAATGTAACTGATTTATGTAAGAAGATTGAGTTAAGGTTGTGTATGTATGTCTGTGTGGTGTAAAAAAAACGAATAACAATCTTGGTACACACACTATCTTTTTTTCCAAATATGAAGCAATTTATATTCTACGTCATACAAAAGTTTATAGACCTAGCCCAGAAGGAGCGTTGTTGGTGCTTACTATTAATTTATTTCCTACTAAGAGCCTTGCATTATAATAAACAATGGCGTGCGGTCAGATCGCTGCTTGTATCCGATTTGGAAAAGGATAAAAAAAGTGTTAGTAAATCAAACTTATTTGTACTTTTAAAAACATTTTTTTCTTTCCTAGTATTAACATAAATTAACTTTATCTACGTACATATCATTAGTGCTCTAAAATGTATCAAGGAACCGTAGGCAATGACCAGCATTACCAACCATCAGAAATGAAATGAGATGTAATGTATACATTACCTCCTGAAAACCGTAGGTTATGAGTTTAAATTTGGAACAGCTGTCAAATTCAAGTGGGGTGTCCATTCTAGTATCTACAGATATTAAAACAGTCATTGATTCGAAACGCTTATTCAGTATATTTTTTTAATATAAATCGAAGGACATTTGAACTCGAGTGACAATAGAATAGGGAGTTCATTCGCTTGTCTATGGTTTACAAAATATATTTAACTGAGATGTGAAATACGAAACGCCGCCATTCCAAGCAGTCATTTGTTTTGTTCGTTGACTTTTTAATGTTTACAAGTAGCACTAGTAATAATGCAGGTCATTTCCCTGCGGTTCCTGAACTCATCTTAAAACACTTATGATATGTGTGTAGATAAAGTAGTGTATGCAACTATACATAATTAGGCATTACAACACTTGTGTGATATTATTATGAAACTCGCATTCGGCTCGTTTCATAAACCCACACTCTTGTTGTAATGCCCTTCATTATGCAGAGATTCATACACAACACAGTTATTTTATGTTAATAATTTTTTTCTTGGGAATTTTTTCTTAGGCTATCCTGCTATATACCCTTACCCTTTGTATAATGGTTATTATTATTTAAAAAAAGCTACCTGAACAGAGAATCATACAAATATCGTATCTAAGTACGTATCATACGTACAAAGCTTAATTTAGAGTGAATGCTAGCCCGTGTTTGGGTGGGCCATTTTATTTAAAATTGTCTTCAAAATTTTTTTTATTTGGATTTTTTTTTGTATGCTTTCAACTCAGGATGTCGATCTCTTTCGAACCTAATAGGACAAAAAAGTATCCCAAGCTTTATTTTTCCATTTCGTAACTATTATATATTTCATATTATATATTAACGGTTACTAAAAATATTTAATTTTTTAATTACTTAAACAGACAGAGTATAATTTATCTATACAAATAATTAATTGTATTAACTATTATATTATATATTTATATATTTCATCTGGCGGTAAGGGAACGAATAAAAAATGAATGATGGACACTTATTTTCTCCTGTCAGGTTCGTAAGAGCTCGTGATACTGATTATTCAGAAATCACATTTCATCAAATTTAAGAAAGTTGATGATACAATTTTTAATAAAATGGCCCGGGTATATGGTTTAAATGTAATTTGTAATTGTAATTTTAGACTCTCATCGTCAGAGCCTCCGACCTCTGTACTCATCATCATCATCATCTCAGCCATAAGACGTCGTCCACTGCTGAACATAGGCCTCCTCTTGGACCTCCACATGTACCGGTTGGAAGCGACCTGCACCCAGCGTCTTCCGGCGACCTGAATGAGGTCGTCTGTCCATCTTGTGGGTGGACGCCCTACACTGCGCTTGCTAGTCCATGTTCTCCACTCGAGCACGTTTCGATCCCATCTGCCATCTTCTCTGCGTGCAATGTGGCCTGCCCATTGCCACTTCAGCTTGCTATCCCGGTGGGCTATGTCGGTGACATTAATTCGCCTAAACTCCGAGCATAGCTCTCTCCATAGCTCATAGATAGTGAAAGACCACGTTTCGGAGCCATAAGTCATCACTGGTAGCACACATTGATTGAATACTTTCGTCTTGAGGCACTGAGGTATGTCGGACGAAAAGACATTACGTAGTTTCCCGAACGCTGCCCAACCGAGTTGGATTCGGCGGTTTACCTGTTTCTCGAAGTTGGACCTACCTAAATAGACTACTTGGTAAATGTACGAGTCAACAACTTCGAGTACCGAGTTCCCAACAAACACTGGGGTGGGCACAACATTGGCATTTGACATTATTATCGTCTTGTCCATGTTCATTTTCAAGCCCACCCGTTGTGAAACTCGGTTGAGGTCATCAAGCATCATGCTGAGTTCCTCCATCGACTGTTCTCACCCGACACTAACTGACTTTGTGGCTGACTAAACCTGGGTCATGTGGACCCATGTATCATTTTGCCGATCACGCGTATCGTATCGAGACCGCGTGTCTTAAGCATGGACGCTCACTTTGGGCACACCGTATCACGACCATTGTCGCGTAAAAAAAAGGCGTCCACACTAAGCGTAGCATAGCAGCGTATCGTCTCATAACGCCGTATCATAAGTATGGACGCTCACTTTGGACACACCGTATCACTACCATTGTCGCGTCAAAAGTGCGGATACGCTGAGTCGTTCGTTGTAAATATGACTGGGATTACATTATATTTTTTTGGTCTGGTAAGCCTCGAATTACTGTCCGTTATTAATATTGATTATCACAAAAAACCAACTAACTGTGAAGCTGCCACAGCTGCGGTGCTACCGCGAACAAAGATATTCGTAAATTTCGTACGATTGTCTCTGTCACTGTTATGACGCCTTAACTAGAGTAAAAGAAAAAAATACTCGAAATATACGAACTTCGGTGTTTGCGGTGCTGGGCCTGCAAATGGTCTGATCGGTGTTCGTGTCGGTACATGTACAAACTCGTCAAGTGTGTCTCTGTATCCCCTTTGATGACCGGGAAAAACTGCTTTGAGAGCGATCACGGCGTATCGTGTCCATATTTACCAGTGGCGGCGCGTTTATACAAGCCGATTCCCGCCGGCTTGACTGACTTTACTGCAGTTCAACGGTTTTCCTTGGGTTCAAAAAGAAAAGGCTAAGACATATCGGCTCCGTCTTGCCTAAGAAAAAAATTGTCGCGCCGCCACTGATATTTACCGATCTTGATACTCGTCGCGAGTGTACGGGGTAATTAATAAACGCGTATCAACATCGATCCCGAGCGATCGGATACGGCGCGCCGCATGTTCGCGCTGTTCGCATCGCGTCCACACTAGCGATCTTGATACGCGTTGGTGCAACGCGACGGATATACGAAATGACGAAATGATACAATTGTAGACTCAGCTTAATATATATTTGTAAAACCGAAAAACTGTTAAATTTCAAAACAGACAAGATGAAATCCATGACAGTACAATAACTCAGGTCATAATACTCAGACGACACATGGAACATGGAACCAAAGAATAATGTTTAGTGTATTTGTATATAAAAAAACGAGGTAGCCATTAATAGAATTAGTATTGCCTCACAAAAACAATAATTAATTTAGTTACATAACTAGGGAAACATTTATTGAAGATGCTCGTACTTTAGCTAGGTCATTTGAATAATTTATAAACGAAGTTGGAATCACACGCATTTTCTATGTTATAATCAATGTGCGCTTCGTGTTGCAACTGTACGGATCAAACCGCACCCATGCATGCCACTGCAAATGCTCAGTCAGCGCCATGCTTGCGCTCATAGTTACATTAAAAATAATCTTAAGTACACAATTGATTAACGCTCACCAGATTAGAGGCCGGAGCAGTAATATACATAATTGACCTATTTATGTTACAGTGCATACAGTTTCAAATGTGACTATTTACTTACTCGTGTACAACGTTGGATAGTAGTATAATTACACTTTTACGGGAGATATTTGTTCTATTTTCCATGAGATTCAAATGTCTTTGCGCGTATTGTTTTTTGTCGTTATAACAGAAATCGACTTAAAACTAGAAACTTAATTCATACATAGGCATAAACATAAATTGTTAGAATTTGCTACTGAACTCAAAATAACTATAAACGGATTATATCACGTACACTGAAATTGAATTACATCTTGACGTTTGGAAAATATATTATACGTTCTTTCGATAAAAGTGCAAACGAAAGGCGACTGTGGAAACATGTATAATAATTAAAAACAAGTTTACTAAAATTACACGAAAAATTCAAGAAAAACTTAAGTAAAAATAATAATAAACTAAACTATTAATAATTATATTGGTAAGTTGGTATGACATAATCCGTTTTAGTCGTTTTTTTTTTTTCATAAATAATATCCAAAAACCATAAACAGTTTTACAAACGCTCGTATGGAGCATTTTCTAGCCTCTGGTTTAACGTAGGATACGTACCTACCCAGTTTTTCTGATAACTGTTTACATTCATATCATAAGGTAAATGTTACCATGATGTTTGCAGGATACGAGACCAAATCTCGAAAACACCAAGGACTTCGACGAACCTCTACCAACAGAACCTAAAAATACTTTGAACAATGAATTACAATCTTCATCTTCCAAAGAGGTTAGCCGCAACGTGGTACCGTTTGAAGACACGCCAAAGTCCGCTGATACCTACCCGAATACACTAGAATCCCTCGTATACGGAAATTTGAACAATATTGGCATACCGTAAGATATATATATATAATTAAGTGTGTTATTGGGATCTAAATACTAATTTAAACTTTCACGGGTTTTCACATCATTATAAAGCAACGTGACGTAACCGCATATATTTACTTTACAAATTACCTCCGACGTTTCGAGAACGACTTTGTCCTCGTGGTCTCGAATGAAAATTGGCAAAATTTGACATCAACATCTTCAAGCCGCGCGAGTTTTACAAACTACCCGCACTTGATCTTGTTTATTTAACGTTTTACGCACGAATGCGCGCGCACTAGGTACGTTTGTCACTCGGTGGACACACTACACTAACGATATCAGAAGTTTTAACTTCTGGTATTTGACGCCTGCATTTACTTGTCTTACTGAATGACTAGGATGAGATCCTAAAACCATCATCCTGATTGAAATAACAATGTATTTCATTTCAATAGCTTCATGAACTTTACAACTATAAAAACAAAGATACGTAGAAAGGAAAGGTAATTTTTAAAGTTGATATACGCGTTTAAGACCCATTTATTTGTCATAATTGAAATTTAATTGCAAATACCAATCCAACTGCAAAAATAAAGGAGTAATCTACTATGTTTCAAGACGCTCGTTGTTATTACGGTCTCCTAGCTCTCTCTTAATAGTAGTTTATGTATCTGTGCATAATGAAGGGCATTACAACAAGAGTGTGGGTTTATGAAACGAGCCGAAGGGGAGTTTCATAATAATATCACACGAGTGTTGTAATGCATAATTATGTATAGTTGCATACACTACTTTATCTACACACATATCATAAGATTCATAAGTGTTTTAAGATGGGTTCAGGAACCGGAGGGAAATGACCTGCATTATTACTAGTGCTACTTGTAAACGTGCGAGCTTGATGGACACATCTGCTACATTAGCATCCGTAGGGAAATATACAATCTCTACGTTGAATCGTCGAATACATCTCTAAAGTAATGAAATCTTATTTCTATATGCTTGCTCCGTCTGTGATGAGTATGATTGGTAGCGAGCTGTATAGCAGATTGATTATCACAATACATGACTATTTTTCAACTAGTTATCATTAACAATTCCCTAATTATAGCCTGCAGGAAAACCGCCTCTCTGCTCGCTTCGTTCAACCTGCAATACTCCGCCCGCGATCTGCAGCCCAATCCGCATCAGAATAACGCTCAAGAATGGGTTTTCCATTCGACTTCTTAAAAACTAAACGGTTTTGCTTAAGATAGAGCAGTATAGATATGACACGGCAAACGAAATATCAGGTCGCGTAGTAACACATAAATACATATGACAGACTACATATACAGACTACCAATCAACTCTTGATACGGAAACTTCCTTACAATGTTATTCGTAGCATTATTAGAACACGAACACATTATTAGAATGACAGAACTAATATTAGTTATCATGGGAGACTTTACAGGCTTACAGTCTGTCATGCCAAAACGACCTCTAACAAGTTATTAATCCGATTTTCCGGAGTAAGTATTATGGAAGTTGCATCACGTTCTACTTTTATACCTAACATGTTTCGTATCGGGCCTAAGTCTTTGAGTTTAAAAACTTTATTACAATCAATGAAACTCAGACGTAATTTACTTAAAAATTACCTCCAAAGTTTTTAGAACGATAACATCATACTTTTTATCATAGTAGTTTGTAATAATACTATGAACTCACCTTTCTTCCATTTCTCCCTGGTAGATCGGACTGAATAACAACAACAAATAAGTGATTCACCCGAGAATTCCTCATGCATTCTGCAAAAAATATTCTCTTTATATTCATTTATAATAATAGTACATTGTGCAACGAGAATGGTAAGTAAGGTATAGTAAACGCGAGTCTATTAGAAGCCCGACGATGAAGTCGGAGGGCTTTTAATGACTCAAGTTTGGTATACACTTACCACCCGTGGTACATACAATGTTTTTCATCACATTTGCGAGGATATAAAATAAATTCGTTGGTAAAATATTAGTTACTTATGTAGGCTTAAAATCAAAATACACTTTAAAAACTAAAATCAGACCGCATCCACTATAAAATATTGTCAACAATTTCAACTTTTTTCAATGCCTTCCACAGATAATGATAACAACTTTTGTTTTCGAAGTTGACAGATCATCCTGCCAAATAGTATCAATTATCAAAATCAAATAGAAAACAATTATTTTTAATAAATACTAAACATTAAATTGCAGTAAAATGTAATATAAAGATATGTTTTTTTTTATTAAATACATATTTTTTACATATTAAAAGTTGATTGTAGCAAACTTTTGAAGATATGTAATACACCTTGGCTGCTTGGAAACATCCTCAGTCCAAGTGAAGTATAGGTTCTGTATATTTTTAAAACTAAACTTAACAGCCCGTGTGAGCTAAATCGGCTATAACTGCTCTGTACTGTCGTAAGTAATAACGCCATTGACGAGCAAGTGTGATGAAAAATATATGACAGCACTTGGCTCAAACTACTAAAACTTTTAATCTAAAATTGTCTGTATCCATTTTACATACTTATATATTCTTTACGTTGGTGCATGTTTTAGATATGGAAAAACAAACCAAAGAATACTGTATAGTCAAAGTAGACGAAACGCAATAGTGGTAAGTATTAAAATATTTTGATATAAACGTTAAATATTTCTTGCTACTAGTGAATTCTCGTTGAGTCGGCTGGTCGAGAGATCTAAAAAATAATAGTGGGTAAAATTAACTTTATATAACTTTTGCCCACGGCGTCGTACGCGCAGAAGTATACCGCTAACCGGCAGAAATTATTATTGTTGCTTAAACGGGCATACCAAGTTGATTATAACGATACGCAAACTACGAGTGCACCGATAGTGATTGTGATAGGAAAATCATTCAATTTACCTGCTTTTGAATTTACATGCTTAGGATAGTTCAAGTCTATCACTTCTTGCGAAAATGCCCATGGGTTAAAAGTTATAGTACAATGTGTAAATTTGAAGTGTTTTACAAGCTACGTTGATTTCCGTTTTGGTCAATATCAAAAAACTCGGTCATTTCTATTATTGTATCTTAGTAATGAGTTTAAATACACAAAGCATCAAACTTCACGATTTAATTTTTCCTCCAACTCTATATAAACTTTCAACCCCCTCATTAACCCCTCAGGTGACGTATTTTATAAATTACTGAAATGGTGGTTTCAATATAAAATCAATATAATAGTTATTACTCTCTAAGTTAAAACTAAACTGCATGTCTGTAGAAAATTTCAACCCCTTATATGAACCCTTAGGGGATGAAAATTAAAAAATGCTGAAATAACTTTTTTATAATTAAATAAGGGTTATAAAACATCGTTTAGTCTCTGAGTTGACATTTGACTCCATCTCCATACAAACTTTTAACCCCTTTTTTGACCCCTTAGGGAATGAATTCCGAATAACGCTGAAATCACTTTTCTTGTATTCGAATAAGGAATGTTTACACAAAATTTCAGGTCTCTACCCTGAAAGTTTTAACTCTCTAGTTTCAGTGGTTCCGACTCGGCGTTGATGATCGGTCAGTCAGGACAAACGATTATATATGTACATAATTACCTAATCAACTCGCCAAAATTAATTCTTCAGAATTAATTCGTTCCAACTGTATGTGTACTATTTTTATTTGTGAAATTGTCAAGGTTTGAAGACTTTCATTATATGAAAACATGATAACATATTTAATTAATTTGATCTGTTAATGTGTAAACTATCTCGTTACTTTACCGGTTTTACGCGAGCTTGAATTAACTTTAGCAATTAAACTTTATAAAACAACCCGAAAAAACAACAAGGCGCTTTCTCGGATTAGAACCCGATCAATCGAATAAATTTATTAGTTAAATAATCATTAAGTCTGAAAACTTGTCCACACTGTTGCGGCATCTTAAAGAGTAGTTTTAATATACAGGGTGTAATTTTATCCAAGATACAATAGTTATTTACTTATGCAATAGTTGTATAAGAGGGTTCAAAAAAGGTGAGTGGCGTGTGTAACAATTAGAGGCGAAGCCGAAAATTGTTAATATAGACGCCATGAGGCTTTTTTTCCTCTTTATACAACGTTTCATACAATATTTTTTCTACCACTAGGGATTAAATAAAACGTAATATATAACTATTCCAAGAATGCTAACCAAACACAGCAATATAGCATAAATAAGAGCGGAAAGTTGGATAGTGACAAATGACAGCCGACAGAACGTAATCATAGACACGGTAATATATATCATTTTTTGAACTTACATTTACTTACTTGTGTTTTTCCTTATGTTGGCATAAATTATTTTAGTTCTGTTACTGCTTCTAATCATTTAAATTCAGTTGTTTGTAAGGTTGGCAGTTTTGATTTTCGTTGAAAATTTAATGTTTCTTTATTATTTTTATCTCTTGGATTCACCGCTGTCCTGCCGCGAAAAACGATATTCGTAAATTTTGGACGACTTTTTCTGTCACTCTCATGATGACGCCTTAATTGGAGTAAAAGAGATAGACGTTCGAAGCATACGAACTTCGATGTTTGCGGTACCGGGCCTAGATACCTCTGTTAGCAGTTGCATTTTATCACATAATCACTCTAGGGTCTTTTTGAAGTATAGACTAGATAGACTTTTAAGAAATCGTATAAGACATGCTTTTATATTCGTTCGTGGGACCATATAATTTACAGATAAAAGTACCGGAATAGAAAAAATATATTTTTCGAACTCCATAATCAAACAAGTGAAAGCTGTAACTTTGATTAAGATAACACAATTATTTTTTCATTATTTTCTTTACATTTTGTATTTTTTTACTTGTAAAGGATATTATAATATTAAAGCAGCTTTCATAAGATATTTAAATTGTAAATTTAACTAAATTACTTTTCAAACTAGCATAAATCACAATAAAATGTTTTTGACGGTAATGATTCAACCAGTCCATTCAAATAACTAATTTCAATAGCCTAATAAACCGTTATAATATCTAGAAACAGCTGTTAAAATTAATAAAATTACAAAAAATAGAAAAACGTTTAAAAATATTCTATTTGATTTGAGCGAGAGTAGCAGCATTAAATGGCAAGTCGTTTATGGAGTTAGAAAAACATATGAGGTGCGGTCCAAAAGTTTCCGGCCTAACAAAGAAAACAAGTAGATACATTTACATTTATTTTTTATTTTTTGGTACAGTCCCCCTCTATTTCAATGCAGTTTGCAGATCTCGTGATAAGCTCCTGCATTCCCTTAAAGAGAGTTTTGTCCTCGAAATGGGTGAAAACCGCTTGAGCCCCTTCATTATCCGAAGAAAATCGTCTTCCCCTTAAGTCTGCCTTAAGTCTCGAGAACAAATAGTAGTTGTTTGGGGCTAGGTCGAGGCTGTAAGGTGGGTGGCGAATTTCCTCGAAGCCATATTCTGCTACAGTAGCTTTGGCAACTGCAGCAGTGTGAACGGGAGCATTATCGTGGAGAAGCAGAACACTTCTAATGAGTTTTCCACGTCGCTTCTGCTTGACTGCCTCTCGTAACTGTTCAATAAGGGTGGCGTAGTAATTGCCATTTACCGTGGCATTTCTTTCTTTTATATCAATCATTAGGATTCCGACACAATCCCAAAATACCGTTGGCATTCATCTTTTTGGTGGATAGCATGACCTTGGTCCGTCGCCACTCCATCGATTCCCTTTTTGACAGCGGATCATAGTACAGAACCATGGTTTCGTCTCCCGTAACAATCGACTCCAAATAACTTTTTCCAGAACGCCTATTTGCGTCTACTTCTTGAGAACACGCTTTTTGCTCAGTTCGCGCAAACTCAATAGAAGTTTGGGTACCTACCTAGCACTAACTTTATTCATATGAAGATGTTCATGAACGGTCTTAAGTACTGAAGTTTTCGAAAGCCGTGTTCTTGCCGGCCATTTCTTTAGTCTTAAGTCTTCGATCACTCAGAACTTCATCTTCCTCTAACTTGACACAGTCCTCGGTGAGTACTTCCACAGGCCGGCCAGAGCAAGGTTCTTTGTCAATGGACTCCCGCCCTAAACGAAACTCCTTACTCCATTCTTTTACGGTGGAAAATGACGGAGAGGAATCCCCGTACACGGCATCTAACCGTTTTTTTATATCAGTCGGGCTGGCCCCTTCCTTGGTCAAGAATTTGATCACGGAACAATAATCCAGCTATTTAGGCCTTAAAGCCACCATTTTTTTCCAGGCAGAGACTTTTGGACCGCACCTAGTATTTTGTATCATGTATAAAATTACAACCTAAATACAATAAAATTATGATTTTCAATTTTTAACATAAAAATAAAGCCACGATCGTATAGAAAAACACGAACAATTAGGGATATCTCAAAAATTACTGATGTGTGTTAGTGGTTTACAATTTAAGAAAAAAAAATGTAATAAATAAAGAGAAAAAAAATTAAGGCGTAGGGTTTTGACGACCCCATGGCACACTGATTTTCTCCAGTGCAACCAGTCAACGCAAGGCTGATTGTAGCGAGCTGTTGGAGAGTAGTGACTTCATGTACCTGAGTGGACCTCATGGGTTTTTTAATGACTTTTGAGGGCGGCGGGCCCATAGCCAACGACGACTATAATTTGTTATCCTGCCCGTACAAACTTTCATCCCACTTTGAACGGGTGTGTTAAGAGGAAGATTTTTCAAAGATGCTTCTTGTAACGTGGTAATGACAGAAATATAATTTGATCTGCAAAATCTCAACTTCTGGACGCAACAGTCTTAGTCCTGCATTCATACAAAACTTTCAACCTCATTCCCTCCTTTCGGGAATAACGTAAAATTCTGTCATTACTTATTTTGTGTTTTAATTAAAAGTTCAATATTAAATTTCAATTAACTCATTTAAAATTTTATAGGTTCCGAAAACAAAATTTCTTCCCCTTTTAATATAGTTTTGGGTTAAATTTAGAAAAACGCTGAAATGACTTATCTTTTTGTTAAATTGTTAGTTAAAGTACAAAGTTTCACTTTTATAACTTTTCAATCCCTATCCATACAAACTTTCAGCCCCTTTTTACCCCTTTAGGGGTGGAATTTTTAAACGCGCAGATATCTTATGCGTCCACATTCATTACACGTGAATAACGATTCGAATACTTCAATTACTAAGTAGCATACCTCGAACAAATCATGCGGATGACGTAAAATGACGTAGCTAATTTTGCACACAGGATGATGTCTGTATTACAACATCCGTATGACATATTGCACGAATTAACAGATTAACTGCATATAATTTCAAGAGATCTATACAGAATTATCTGAATGATAGGATGATGTACTTAGTGAATAAAATAAATGCTACGAGATTTGTTTACGTAAGTACAATAATTGATAATAAAAGTCAATATGTTATTAAAAATATTTATTGACATGACATCATGTACAAAACTATTACTCCAACAAGTCTATAATTGTTATTATTCTTTTACGTCTTTTGAAAAAAAATTAAAGAAAAATCTAAATAATTACGAAGTCACTTTATTGTTCAACTGAATGACAATGTCAGTCAAAGATGTTATGTACCTACTCGGCTCATGTCAAGTGGCGATGTCGTTTTATTAAAGAGTTGATAATTGATAAGTAGTAATTGTTTATGAAAATATTTTTGAAATCATCCTATGAGTGGTTTGACGTCATCCGCATGATTTGTTCGAGGTATGCTAAGTAGGGTTGAATGTTCATATGGTAGCGTTTAAAATTAATTGGTAGACTTAATTATTACGCATTGAAAATGATAACAAAAATTACAGCGTTTTCTAAAATCAGAAATAAATACATAAAAAGGTAATAAGTAACGGGCATGGAAGTTGTAGGGTAGTAAGAGGCCGAGGCGGTGCTTAACACATTCGCTGCCACCCCCTCCATAAATGTATGGAAATGAACGCACATGTGCGTTGGTGGCAGTGAATGCGTTAAGACTACCTCAGAAATCTAAAGGATGTTAAATAATTGTCGGTTAGAGGGACAAAGTAAAATAACTTCAATAAGGACTTTTACGCAAGCAAAGTTGTAGGCAGCAGCTAGTATTTTATAAATGAAAATAACGGCTTTAGTCACTTATGAGTGCCTGACAGGCCGCGACGCGAGCGGTCAGTTGAATTGACATTCAGCACTCTTAGTTCTTGAAAATGAAGGCGTATGTTCTCCGACACATGTCGCGCGAGTGACTTAACAAACGCCAGTAAAACCATTGTCTTTAATTAATTAAACACACGTGAACTAATTAAAAAAATAAAACATCTGTATCACGTAAATAGACTTTAAGTTATGTTGAGGAAAAAGATATACCGGGTGCGGCCTGTAATAGAAGCAATAATTTTAGGGATCGCTTCTACACCACGAACGTAACAACATTTGTTCTGCAACTTTAAATAATTGGGTCATATATTACCTGTGATTTTTTCGAACAAAATAAATAGTATTTTCAATGAACAGCATTCAATAGTTGACGTTTACTGTCAGCATACAAACTTCATAGTTTTTGCAATACATTGCTTGCTTGGAAAATCTTTTTTATTAATATTTATTAAGCTAGAAGTTATTTTCAAAAGTCGTAGAACAAATGTTGCTACGTTTTTGGTGTAGAAACGATGCCTAAAGTTAAAGCTCCTATTACAGGCCACACCCGGTATAGAAATTGTAAGTATTTTTCGGTAAAATTGAGGAACGAGTATGTATTGTTATACTATAAAGACGATTAATATGGTGTCCATTACAGTCTATAACGAAATAATAACTATTTAATAGGTTCAATATATTGTGATTTTCTGTCTTCAGGAAACTCTACTAAAGCTGCTAACTCAGCCGTCGCTCTCTCGAGACCAGAGACATCGGTAAGTGGCGGCACCAATATATGTATAGTAATGAATTCGATACTTACTAACTCTTTCTTATTAATATAATATACGTACTAACTAGAAAAAAAAACGTGACCAGTAGAGATTAACGGAATAACTTAGAGTTATAACTACAGTCTGCTTAATCTAATTGGCCCAGGCTTGTTAGTGTGGCCGCGACTTTAATGTCTGTCTTTTTTTATGTTATCGAGCCAGATTATTCTTCTTCTTCTCCATCCCCCTTTTCCATCAATTTTTTTTCTATTATAACTTTCGAAAAATTATACCTTTATGTTTAATGTATATGTCCTAAATATGCAGTTTTTCCCCTCTTCACAGTATAGTTTACTAACTATATACTTCCTGTTTCTTCTTAATTTCATTTTTTTTTCTTACGTAAGGTTTTTATAACATTTTTTATAAAAGTAAAATATGAAAATACATCTAAGACGTATAAGAGCAATAATAACATTATAAAAAACCTAACCTAGTGTGTCACCGGTAAAGGGGCGGGGCCCAGGACGCCAGTGATTAGAGAGAGGAACTGTGCAACTATGCGCGCCATGTCCAGGATAACCGCCTTAATCTGACCCTTGACCCAACCAGAACCACGTGGCGAGATTCCCTCAAAATAATAGTTGAGACTCTGTATGAGACCGTTTGCGGAAACAACTATCGGTACAATGATCGCCTATAAGCAATTTCCCACATGGCGGTTACCTCGTGAGCCAAGTCTAAGTACTCGCTGGATTTCGAGATTCTTGACACGTACATGACTATGAACAGCCCGGCGCTGCGATCGATTTATCAGGCTTATTGGCTACAATAGTCCTGTCCTTGATCCCAATAGAGCGTGGCACGACCATTTTCGAGAACTAGCGCAGGTGTGTACTTGTAGTACGGCACGTCGTGGTCCGCAAGTCCGTACGTAAGCAAGCTGCTGGTGTATAATCCTGGCTACAAGGTTATGTCTGTGCAAGTAGCCGCCGTAAGCAAGATGAGAACAACCGGACATTATACTTATGCCCGAGTGACTCTCCGAGAGCGGCGTGAGGTTCATGTCTATTGCCACCACACGATGCATCTCACCCTCGTGGTTAAGGTCTTTCAGCATTTACTAAAGCGGCGGCCTCATCACTTCCGTGGGATATATAATGTGTATTTATGTATATGTTTTATATACTTTTTATTGTTATTTCTATTTTTGTATATGGAATTCTGGGTGTCGACATCTCTAGCTCAGTCCAGTTCCGCGGTCATTTAGAGGGAAAGGCCAAGTTGGCCTCGAAGAAGCTTGGTGTGCTCAACAGATCGAGGCAGTATTTCAGTTCGGCCCACCGCCTACAACTGTACAAGGCGCAAGTACGGCCACATATGGAATACTGTTCTCATCTCTGGTCAGGGGCACCCCAATACCAGCTTCTCCCTTTGGACCGCATCCAGCGGAGAGCGACTAGAATTGTCGGCAGCCAGGATATCTCGGACCGGCTTGACTCCTTGGCACTGCGTAGAGATGTGGCCTCACTCTGCATTTTCTACCGCATCTATTACGGAGAGTGCTCCGAGGAATTGTTCGGGTTAATCCCAGCTGCTTCCTTCCGCCAGCGCTCTACACGACAACATTTCCATCTTCACCACATAGATGGTTGGCAGTCCTCAACTGTGCGTTTTTCTAGAAACTTCCTGCCTCGCACAGCAAAACTCTGGAATAAATTGTCGTGTGCAGTATTTCCGGACCGATATGACATCCAAACCTTCAAGAAAAGAGCGTATAGGGATCTTAAAGGCCGGCAACGTACTTGTGACTCCTCTGGTGTTGCGAGTGTCCATGGGCGGCGGTAGTTGCTTACCATCAGGCAATCCGTCTGCTCGTTTGCCTCCTATATCATAAAAAAAAAATGTATATTGTAGGGTGTGTGTTCATTTTACTGTCTTTTCTAACTCTTTGCACAACCTGTGATTTGTTAATATTTCTACATCTCCTGCTACCCAAAAGTTGTCTGGAAGAGATTGCTATTTAGCGATAAGGCCGTCTGTTGTTACCTTATTCTCTTTCTGTGTGATTTCTGTAGCTGCTTGTTGCGCTTGTTGGTGCAATAAAGAATATTTACTTACTTACTTATAGTTTTATCTGTAAGAATGAGTTCTTACAGATAAAACTATAAGTAAGTAAGTAAATGCAGCTTGAGCTATTTTTTTTCTTGGGCTGTACGAAGAAAGAAAATTAAAAGACACAGATACAGTAAAAAATGGTATAAAAAAAAAAACAAATAACTATTTCTTTTATATTCCAGACAACCGCTTGTTGTAAGTAACGTATTTTTTGTACGAATTTTTAAGAATTCAATTAATTTTATTTGACTCAAATTATTTTGGCAGATAAGTGTAATGGTTGAGCCAGGAAACTGCCAGCTCTTTTGTCACCGTTGACATCGACCAGCCGCTTAGGCAACTGGCGGTATAGGCCTTGTGCTGCTGACCCTAAGAACCCGGGGGTCTCGTTTCCAAAGTCAACAAAGTTTTAATTGGTGTTGATGGCGCAGAGAAATTATCACAAAAGAGATTTGACCAACTCTTTTAACGATATGATCAAATCACGCAGTTGTTAAAATGGCGAATCCATTTCATTATTTCTCTAGAAAATTTCAGTCATTTTGTGTAAATCTCTGACTGTTTAGTGTAATTACAAAATCTGGAAACAGACACGCCACACTTTGTCATCAACTTACCGCCATCTGACCTTCAACCCAGAGTGAAAACTAGGCCTTATTGGGATTAGTCCGGTTTCCTCACGATGTATTCCTTCACCGAAAAGCGACTGGTAAATATCAAACTAAATAATTAGTACATAAGTTCCTAAAAGTTGTGAATTATTTTGAGTTTGCATTGACGTCCAGATAATTGAAATACAATACCTGTATTTTACTAAGTTTGGATACTACATATTTAATATACATATGTATTAATTGTAGGTGCTGCTTTATAAAAATCCGCACAGAGAATTAAATACGTGAGTATAGCTTCTAGTTAAAATTACGTAATTTACAAAACATTCGTTACATTAGTTTAAATGAGCAAAGAAATTACTTAAACTTGGTATAGATTTTCGAAAATATACACTTTCTTTTTCAAAAAATGTTGTATAGCAAGTTGTCGTTTAATTGTCGTGTGAGTTTATGAATACTTGACGCCGTACAAATCTGTTACAATACTATTAAGTCCCATGCCGAAGAAACCATCTATCTTTGCGCACGCAGAGGTCTTTAAAGTAGAAGTGGAAACAAGATGCTAAGCTGTTGTCTCCTCTCCTCGAGCTTTACCGAGCCAATTAAAGGTCTCCTTCTTTTTAATGTAAATCGATACAAATGTTATTGAAGAACGTGAGGGACCAATGAAAGGGATGCACAAAATTTGATGGGATGTTTCCACTGTTATCCCTGGAAAGCGCTATATTAGCAATCACACTGTCGTCAAAAATTCTTCACGCCTTCTCTAGTTATGTGACATCGTATTGAAACCCTTACCTAGTTAGCCCTTAGGTAGAACGCACAACAGGAACCTCGGAATCTCTACACATTATTTATTTAAGTTAAGCAATTCTTCAATTCACTACGATAACAGTTTTAACAGTTTTTTGGGACTCATTTTACCCTTAAATTATCCTTTATTAATTATATTATTTATTTTATTATTACCCTTTTTGTGTAATAAATAAATATAATAACTAGAAGTTTATTTACTTCCAGCCATCCTTTGTATGTGAACATTAACCAGGTAATATTGAACAACTACAAAACGAAGCCCCGTGACTTTTATCTATTAGATAGGTCAGACCTTGCTTAGTTTGCATCGGCTTGGCACTCCTGACTGTTACAAGTTATTACCGAGGTAATGGTACTTCACGTAAAACTTGACAGGAGACTGAGCTTGTTCGGATTCGGTGTTCGAGCAATGTGGTTATTAACTTAAATATTTTATGAATCGACATGTTCATACAATACTAATAATAGTAATAAAGCAAAGAATAGGTATAATATGTTTTTATTCAATACCTATCATAAACTTTGTGAAGTAAAATACTCCACTTCGTGTTAGTAATAAAAGTTAGTAAACTTTTTAAAAACATTTTTTCCTCGTCTATGTAACTGTGTTGTAAGTAGTCATTTATGTACATAAATGTATTTATACATAAAGAATATTTTTTTTACCTCTCTAGTTCGAAAATAACTGTTTTATTCTTTACAAACAGATAGCAAGGTTGTATTTTATTCACAAGAGTGCAAAGTAATTTCAGACAAAGTGTTTATTACTAATCCAGTGTTTTTTTTATATTAGCTGGTTTGATTTTCTTTTATGTAATGTTCTACAATGATATTTAATGATAAATTGTGGATGCTTAATTAAAAAGATAATTTTGAATACATTAGTAAAGTTTAAGAGTTACTTTTTTCTTCGCGGTAATGGTGTGTTTCACTAGGTAGCAAAGTGTGTTCTCTCTCGTGCTTTGAAATTCTCCTAATGCTCAAAATTCAATTTCCAAGACTCGGGTCTCAATATGTCCTCCCCATTGTATAACAATAGTTATTTGTTAAACAAGGGAGCAAGGTTGTGTTTACTTTCTCGTGCTAATATTGAGACCCGGGATAGCGAAAGATTCCAAAAATTAAATTGGTTTAAAGAGTTTCCACTCTCTCTCTCGAGCATCTTTCCGACCTAGTAAGATGAAAATAACTATTTATGTCACTGGTTAAAAGCTAAGACTTGTCTATGAGAATAATAATAAATATTTCGGGACAAGTTGCTTTGATTAAATCATCAATTTGTTACCAACTGTACTAAGGGGTAAATAACATTTTGAAAAAAGGGGCCACTTCTGTTGTGTTACTCGCGTCGATGAATACACAAAACACAACTGGGCCTTCCACATCAGCTAAAAAAGGTGCTAGCTAAAACTGCCTAACTTTAGGCGTGCAATAAACCACCATACCGATTATAATTCTATTGACCATTATACTTTTATAGACAGGTACCTATATTTTCCGTTAGTATATGTTATTATTTATTTTAATCCTTGGTAACTTTGACTAGCATTTTCATAACTCTTTTCTAAATCATGGTAATATCACGTGCACATACGTGTTCGAACTTGATGATTTTTTCGTTAATAATGGCAGAAAAAAATAATTTAATAATAGCGGAATAATATATTATTATTTGACACACAATAATTATTAAAACAACACTACACAATAATAAAAATAAAAATCGATAACTCATTTACGCAACAAAATTAGTGCAGCCTAATTTTCTGAGACCTTATTTAAAAAGTATCTAAATGTGATCGCGCTCCATTTTCTAAGTTCAAAATAAGACAAGGATAATCAAGTCAAATTTAACTACTGACAAACCTTCTAATTTAAGTTAATCTTTCTTTATATATATTAGAGCTCAGCTAACTTACATTCATTATGAATGTTTGGAACGTAAAAGACAATAATTACATTCATTGAAATACAAGTATTTAACTAGTTATGAAATCTAAAAAAGGCCCTTAAGGCATTGTACCAAGGATTCTAGCATCTCGGCATTACCTCATTATCGCAATTATACGTAGATATATTTTAAGAGTTGTTATATCACACATACACCGAAAACATATTTTAATGACCACCGAATTATGGCATTTTCGAGTATTTAATAATACATCGCAATTATATTCTATTCTATCTTTGAATTTATTTAAATACACTCTAGTTGATATCGTGTTTTGGCAAGTGGTAACTAGTCTGGTTCTGTGTATCTACGCTGTGAATCGTCCGTACACAAAATGTAACTCCGTTAACTGCTAAAACAGGAGTTTGTATGATTTCGTCCATCATTTATAACATGTACCTAATAATTTTGTGGTAGAATTTTTATTCACATATATTTTAATACCTATTATATTTGTGTATTTTACATGTAGTTTATTATAACGTTCTTCAGTTCGCTTCTTTGTTTTAGTTATCGATATGTTCTTACTTTTTTCGCTTTGGTGGTGTTTCGGTTGGTGGTTTAATCGCATTTTCGCAATGGTTGACTGGTAGAGAATAGGCAATTATTTTTTGTGCAATAGAGTTTTAATTAGATAAACAAACTCATAACATAAAAATAATTTAAATCAAACGGAGGGAATTTATTTTTGCTGTGAATTGACAGTAGTTATAGTTTTTTTTTTAGTTATTTACACATGAAATCAAACAACTAAAACGGATTAAATCGCGTATATTAATTTAAACTTCATCCCGACATTTCAGTTTTAGTTGTTTTATTTCATGAGTAATTATCGCGGCAACCGAAGGCAATATTATTTACACATATTGATTTAAGTTTCAGTTAGAAACTGAAAAGGTTAAAAAAGATAAAATTATGGCGATAGTTAAAAATGCTGTTTAATATTTTGATACGATAGAGCCGATTGATTGATAATAGCATAGCCTTGTTATCTTCGAAAATGGACCTTTGTTAAAGTATTTATAAGCCAATGTTTCAGAGAGCGTCTTCTGGCGATGAGGATGATTTTCCGATGATGTCCAGTACTAGAAGAAACAACAATGACAGTAATTCTGAAGAAAGTGACGGCTTGGCATCTTCCGATTTTGAATTTAATATCCAAAATCCTTTCACAGTCCACAAAAATCGGTACCTACAGAACTATCTTTGGCACCATAAGGTAAATTAATATCTAAATTCGTGTTTTCTGCTGTAAATATTAATTAAAACGAAATATATTCTTATGTATGTAATATGCCTGTATATGAGACGTAATAGTCTGGGTCAAAACTACAATAGTTAATTTTAAGTATTGCTTCTGCCACCTATGATAGTTACAGGAGTTTCATAACCTAGTTTGGCTTTTAACCTTCTACGTAACTGGTCTCATATATCCATATATTTGTTGCCTACGTAGCCGGAGTTTGCAACTGGTTCCTTTTACTTATCCCAAAACAGCATATCCTAGTTTCGTGTTAATTGAAAAATTCCTTGTGGAATTTTGACCTTTTTTTTGTTTCATACATGATGTTCCTAACGTTTATCCACATCGAAAAATAATCTCTATGGTAAGCGACTAACTGTTCCTCTCGAGGCGTATTGTGACTTTGTCACCGCATTATGTATAGTAAGAGTAAAGAGTAAATTTTCTAAGCCGAATATAGTATTTTATGCAACAGTTGCATAAGAGGGGCCAAAAAATTAGAGTGGCGTGGGTAACAATGTGAGCCGAAGGCGAACATTGTTAATAAATACGCCATGAGCATGTTTTGACTACTTATACAACGTTGCATACAATGCTTTTTCTATGTGTAGGCAATATTAAATAAAATACTAAAAATAATAAACAAAATTTTATTTGTGAAAATGTAAATATAAATTTTGGATAGTATTATGGGATATTGTTATAGTTGGAATACTGGTCGATGCTGACGTGTTGATGCGTATTTTAGAGTTTTTCTGGATTATTTGTGACAGAGGCTGTTCTGCTTCAGGTGTAGTTGGAGGGTTCTGCGGTTCAATTTCGGGCACATCAGTAGGTAAATTATTAACCTGTAGCTCAGTTTCAGGTATAAACGTAGATGTAACATCCTTCTTTGGCACTTTTTCTTCTATGGATGTCTTTAAAAGACTGGAGACCTTTATTCTGCTATTTACTGAGTTGTCTATATAACCCTCGGCTACCGTAGTAGACTTCCACCCACCATGTCGTTTCAAAGATGTAATATCTCCCCCTGCATCCACTAATAGTGTTGCCGAGGTTCTTCGGAAGCAATGTCCCGTGTTAGGAAGTTTGAAATAGGTTGCTATGGTCTTACCCATGCTGCCGAATGTGTTAAGCCGAACCTATTTTTTGTGCTAAGCATTTTCCTTTTAAATACCTTACAAACAGGTTGGGACTATTGCATACATGTGGGCGAAGGTTTAAGTATTTTTTTACAAATTTCATAATCTTTTCCAGTCACAGTAAATGTCCGGTCTATCCTGTTTTTGATGTTCATCATATGCACTATAAGTGTATCATGAGCGTCAACTACATATTTTATTTTTAAATTATGTAGCTCTTGTCTGCGACAAGCACCCATGACACCAAATATTACTGTAACCTGTAACAAAAAAAGATTTGTATAATATTAAGTTTCAATGCACGTTGCAATAATAGCACGTTGTCTGTCTCATCATCACAATTTAAGAGCCATGCTCTTGTCGGTGGAGTATTCGCCAATTAGTTCTTTCGTTTGCCAGCCTTTTGAGCTTTTCATATGATGCGACACCAGCTTTCTCCCTGACCTGTATTTTCCATTGTACTGTCTACACTGTATAAAATCATTTTTTTTCATACCTTGCTTTAAAGATAGATCTGATCCAGTGCTTCATAAATAAATGTATTTAAGTTGTCAGGCGAAAACGTTTGGACTTTCTTTGGCTTGAAACTTTCAGACTTTCGTTTCACTAACGCTATTAACTTTGAATATTTAGATATCGGTCTGGTAATATATTAAGGGTCAACTTTAATTTGGGATACTCCACTCACAGTGTTGAGGGCTTCAATTTTCCAATTAGGCTTTGAAAATAGGCCAATAAAACATTTTCAGAGAATAACGAGATTTTGTGCTCCAATCTCCACGTCATGAACTTCTCATAAGATTTTTCGTATACGTGCCCCGATTTTGTCCTCAACAAATTCTAGGTCGCTGCTTGTGCTGCAACGGATATTTCTTCAGGTGTACAAACAATGTTGTCCTCTTCGTCCGTTTTCAGCACTTTTTATGAACGCAAAACAATAAATACTGCCTATAAGGATGTACTGTTGTGGTCTCTCCCACACGTCGACGTTGGCATCTTTTTTGTTCAGTAACGTTGACGCTGACGTCAGACGTCGTGTGTAGCACAAAATAGGAGACCAAAGCCTAACGATTTTAACGTCGGTGTTGTAAGGCAGGTCATCTAATAATTCGACATTCGGGCTGCTCAAATATCTTACTATTGCAGGTGATGTGCGGTATTGGATTGCCATGGTACATTAATGATTACTAGTGACAAACACACAGTGGTATACCAGTCAGTACAATAGTGGCGACGCGGCCACCTTACTTGCCACAAACGAGGCAATATTTTTTTTAAGTGCTCTATGAGCGTATGACTGGTCTGTTTTGGCTCATCTTGGAAGTCAACGTAGAAGTAGACTGCTGCTTGGCATCTGGCTTGTAAGGATATATCCAAGACTCGTCACCACTTAACATAATCATACCCGTCTTTTGACTCTCCTCGGTTGAATCGCTGCCGAGTATGGCGACACCATCTAACACTGGGCTGTTTTTTGGTCGTCTCTAAGCAAATGTGGTATCTAACAAAAGATCAACTTTTTTACGCAGAGTTCTTCGTGCAGGATTTTTTTGAATAGTAAGGTACGTCACATGACAATCTTCGACAAGTAGCTGTCGCACAGCGTCGACACTCTCTTGAGTCATAGCAGTTTTTGGACACCCTTCACGTGACTTGTCACTCAGGCTAGAGTGCCACGTTGAAATTCTAAATACCAGCATTCTATTGTCCTATGGCATGGTGCAGCATCACTAAAAACAGAAATGACTTCAAAGCACAGAAGTCGCGTTAGTCCCCTTCGAAGGTTTAGAAAATTATCGCACGTATATTTTCCTTTGAGTTTTCCATTTTTAAACAGACTTATCACCTTTGAACAGACGCTGCAATAAAACATTTAGCCTCTAGGGAAAATATGTATACATATTTATGATATACAAAACGTTTTAAATTGACCAACCAGAACACTTCACCTTATTAAATCCACCAATCACGACACATATCGAAGTTAATCGCAACTCTAGATTCTTTTTGGTGCGAAACTGTTTAGAAATGTGAAATCATTAAACAAAATTTTGTTTAAAGTATCAACCAATCAGAATACCGCAATATTAAAATCGACCAATGAGGAAACTCAATGAAATTCTCAAAGCATTAGGTGTTTTTTAGTTCCTACTTCACAAGCATTAAAAAAAGATTAAATCGTTGGCAAACTCTTTGAAGCCCCAATTATACGTTGTCTATGGCATTTATTCACGGCGTAGATATATCCTATCTGTATCAAAGCAGTGAAAAAAATATAAAGACTGCCAAATTAAACGTTTTTGACTCAGAATTCATTGCGGGCGAATGAAATTGTATTTGTTAATTGTTAAAATGTTTTTTTTTTTTCTCGTAATCGAAGTGAAAACTAGTATGTATAACTCGGGTCAAAACGCCATATTACCCCTCGATCAATTTTCCCTCACTTTGTTCGGAAAAATAACCATCTCGTGGTACTATGGCCTACTTTAGCCCCCTGTGAAACAATCTACTATTTCATAATCGCGGGATGTTGGCAAAAGACAACCTCCGTATCACGACTACACATAATCGAGTCGTTTATTTATTAGGTACATACATATTCCTTCCTAAATTCTTTACAAATCTGGAAAATAGTTATATAATTTTTAAAATTTTCAATTTTCCCAAAATCAGTATCGTAAAAATAAATATTTTAATAGACTAATAAAACCGGTACTAACTCGATACGGTTTTAAACGTGACGACTTTAATTGTTTGGAAACAATGAATTATAAAATTTTGTGAGATAATTAACTTCCAACTTCGCCACAGCCTATGTGTATATTATTAATATTGAATAATTAATTGGTAACGGTCAGAATGTCACCTCGTTAATTGTATAGCACTCACCCACTGGTTCGTGTAATATTACACTCAGCGCTGGCTAGCCAGTTCTTGCTTGAACTTAGCTTGACACGCTGCCACGTGTCTAGAAACTTGAAATAAAATATCAGCTCCAGGGTCTCAGTTAAATATAAAAACTAAACAAAATAACAAATTAATAGATAATACGATTAAATTATTATATTACATACTCGTATTTGTGGTGCACAATTACAGCGTATTATATGTAAGTTAGCTGTGCATTTTTGTATCCTTAGTCTTTTTGCGTCATAAGTAACATAAAGGGTGTCCCAGAAGTAAAGAGACAACTTTTGAATGTTGTACTGGTCGAAAAATCATTTTTCAATAACGGAAATATAACTGTCATGGTGACTGCCTAAAGCAAATCTGTCAATTTATTTGGCATTTGCGTATTGGTTTCATAAAATTTTCAGAAATGAACGAGTTGAATATGCATTCAACATTATGAGTGTCATGGTAAAATAAATACAATACACCATTTTACACAAAAGGGATCTAAAAGAACGAGCTTAAATCGAATAATAAAACGTAAAGAAACAGAAGAACAAAATTTCAAAAGCCTACCGGGAAGACCACAAGTAGTTTTGACGGCTCGAAACTTAAATAAGGTAAAAATGGTGTTTCAACAGACACCCTCGTTATTTTTCAGAACCGTGGCGGATAAATTAAGAATATCCAAGTCTAGTGTATCTAGAATAAAAAGACAATACCTAAACATAAAAGCCTACGCAAAGTTATCTGCTCCCATATACATTAAATATCTGGAGGTGCGTGTTAAAAAAGGATGTCGTAAAGTCTACGCGAAAACATAAATAAAAACCCTTATTATTGATGATTAAACATGTGCCGGTGGACCCGTGCGAAGTACTTGGCAAGCAATATTTCCACTCTACCATTCGAGACGCTGTGGATTATACGCAAAAGGTCTTGCCAAAGGCTAAATTTTTTAATAAATATCTCGTCTGGCAAGCTATTGACCGCAACGGCAATATATCTGAGCCTTATATTTGTACTGGATCCATGAACTGAAAGATTTATCTCAAAGAATGCATAATTATTCGATTATTTGTCATAAAAAAAATAAAAATAAAACTTGTCACTACGCGTCCGAAGTCAGTACTTGGAGTCCATAGGGGATTGATTATATACTCAAGAGTAATAGTGCTCCAAATGTACCCCGAATGCATGCTCGAGGAATTGAAATATTTTGGGTGTCATGTAAGAAAGAATATAAAAAGCAAACAGATAAGCCCTAATCATTGACAGCTTTCAAACATCGGTGGACCAGATTGGCAAAAAATGTGCGAGCAAAGTATGGAAAAGCGGTTATGCGGCGAGCAACAATGAATCTGAGAAAAATAGGGTACGAAGGTGTCGTTGGTGCAAATTTGATATAAAATGTTTAATTTTATTATATTTTAAATGTATATTATATATGTAACTAATTTTATTTTAAGCAGTTTTATTTAAAAAAATAAAACATTTTTATATTGTCTCTTTACTTTTGGGGCAGCCCAGAATTTAAGGATAAACTAAATAAATAATATCATTCAGAAACACGATTACTTGAATTTTGCGATACAAAAATTACATCATGAAGTGAAGTGACCTCTAAAAAAGATAGAGTTCTCTTAAGGTCAATTCACACATAGCGCGGGTGCGGGTCGGGCGCGTGTCAACGCGGACCCGCGACGGGCCCGCGGCGGCACGCGGCGCGATTGTTCAGCTAGTTTTAAATGAACACCTTCACACAGCGCCCGCGCCACACGCACCCGCTCGCGCACGCCCGCGCCCGCCGGTTGTAATACCTAAGCCGCCATGATTAGATTAAATCGAGTAGCGCGAAAAGCTCGGCGTCCCCTTTAAGCGAATATAAATGTAATGTTAGTAAATATATTTCAATTTTGTCAATTTCAGTTGTTTTAAGTCCTGTTTGATAGTAGCTAGCATGTTGGCGTATTTAAAAATCGACATTACAACTTTTGAATTTTTGTATATGATCTTCAATATAACTAGTACTTTTTACAGTTAACAGGCGATCACGTAAATGTTAACCCTTATGCACCTCGTTTCATCACGGAAGGAGCAACTGCGCCCGAATTATTTTATTCAAGAAAATGGTGGTATTTTAACCAAGTGAGTATAAATTATTTTCTAAAATTAGGTTTAAGTTTTAATGTAGCTTATCTTATTGTTACAATAGTAGTTTATGTATCTGTGCATAATGAAGGGCATTACAACAAGAGTGTGGGTTTATGAAACAAGCCGGAGGCGAGTTTCATAATAATATCACACGATTGTTGTAATGCCTAATTATGTATAGTTGCATACACTACTTTATCTACACACATATCATAAATGTTTTAAGATGGGCTCAGGAACCGTAGGGACATGACCTGCATTGTTACTAATGTTATTTGAAACATTAAAAAGTCAACGAACAATACAAATGACAGCTTGGAATGGCGGCGTTTCGTATTTCGTATCTCAGTAAAATATTTTTTTAAACCATAGACAAGCGAATAAACTCCCTATTCTATTGTCACCCGAGTTCATATGTCGTTCGATTTATATTAAAAAAACATAACAAATTGGCGTTTCGTATCAATGACTGTTTTATATCTATAGATACTAGAACAGACACCCCACTTGAATTTGACAGCTGTTCCAAATTTAACCTCATAACCTACGGATTTCAGTAGGTAATGTTAACATTAAATTAAAAATATTTGACAAGTAACACTAGTAATACTGCAGGTCATTTCCCTACGGTTCCTGAACCTATCTTAAAAGATTTATGATATGTGTGTACATAAAGTAGTGTATGTAACTATACATAATTAGGCATTATATATAACAATCGTGTGATATTATTATGAAACTCGCCTTCGGCTCGTTTCATAAACCCACACTCTTATTGTAATGCCCTTCATTATGCACAGATACATAAACTACTATTTTCACACAGATTTTAAGATCTTGTAAAACTAAATAAAAGTGGTAACTAAATTTAGTTACCACTTTTATTATTTTCATTTCATCATGTAAACAGCAGCAATCCATGCCATTTATGTCATGGAAGTTTCACTGATGTCACTTTATTGTCATTATTTTCTTAATTAAACTAACAAAAAAGTTTGGTAAGCTATCAGATGTCAAGATGTGTTTCTTGATTGTAAACGACTAATATAGCCTTTTGTCCGGGTGTGCCTAAAACATTTTTTACCTATATCGATACACTGCCTAAGTCGCTTTTAGTCTAAAACTCTAATTTCCTAATAATCATTATGCCCTCATATCTGTTGTACCGATTTGCATTAGGACTAAAACTGGTTTAGCTATATCGCTTTAGGTCTGAAACGCGTTTGGTCAACCTATACATTAGACTCAAGCCTAAAAAGCATTAGGACTAAAACTGTTTGAGCTAAATCGCTATGGGTCTCAAACACATTAGACCTACTATAGGATTGAGACTAATAGGCAGTAGGTCTATAGAGTCTGATGCCTATTATGCCTTATGCCTAAAACGCGTTAGGTCTAAAATAAATTACAAGTAGAGTTTGTATAAGTTTGATCAATAATTTGTAATTGTATGACTATATTGTCATGCTATTACCAATTATTGATCAATCTATCATAGGTATGACATTGATATGAAATAAAAATCAACGTAATTTCAAAAATCATTTATTTTGACTTACAACAGATATCAAACAATGGATAGGATCCATTGTTTTTAACTAATATAATATTAACTAAAACTAGGCAACTTCTAGAAAATAAAAATCACAAAGAAAATTAGCCGTAACACGAGTTTTACATATACTTCATTTCTTTTATAATTTTACACATTTTTTTCAGGAAATAAAACGCTGATATTTCATTGTTTTCTAATTTTTCCAATTCTTGTTTGTACCTTGAATTAAATAAAACATCGACTTTCCTCCTTGCGTTGCCTTCGAATGAATGGAATTATAAATTAATACAATTAATTTTGTTGTATTTGAATTATAAATTTGAAAAGTCGATAAGATTTTAATAATTTGTATGTCACAACCTTATTTATCGTATAGTTATGCCCGGATTTAAATAATGGTTTTAGTAACTTGACATACGTTATATATATATATTACTGTCACCTTTTTGAAGCCATTTCAAACGCAAAAGCTTTCACTCACATGCCACGTCATCGAGATGTCAAAACTTATGGTAAGCTTTATGCGTGTACACGTAGATCTAATTTGCTCTGTGGTAAAGGACATATATATATACGTCTTTGGTGTTGAACCTGCGGTGCCAATATGATATACTTCTTTGACGTGGAAAAGGTTACACTAATCCATGCAACTTTATCAATCAATATAAAGATCTAAGATTTTTTTTTTTAATTCGGGTGAAATAAAAAACAATTAAAATAAACTCAGTTCTCAAACAAAGATTCTTTATTTTATGATCTTCATCAAAAATACTTTAATAACATGCTTTCTGTCATCATGTACAAAAATTACTTTATACTTAGATATAACATAAGCTGAATTAAGATACTACATATGTTAAGTGTTTTGTAAAATAATGTTTTCAGATGGATCAATTCAGATAAATATTGATTAGACCAAGATCCCCAGATTAATTTACTCCTTTCTTTTTTCTGCGTATAGTTGTCTTAACTGTGAACACGCACACCGTTCAGACTTTTACCTGTAACAAAATTTTGTAGACGCATTTACGCCGGTCTCATTGATATGATGACGGAAGTAAGAAAAGAATGTGTTCATACCGTTATGGGATATTTTGCAGATATTATTTTTGTAACTCTTTCGCCAAAGCCCCTATTAACATATCTATAAATTTATTAAAAACAGGGATTGTTAAACCGGTGTAATTGAATACCTGTATAGAAATTGACAAACTATTACCGGTAATAAAAGAATACCTGTACTTTAGTGTGTTCCTAAAAAAATATTTTTTTAATGTTGCATCTCCACAAGGATTTTTTTACTGCAAAACTCATAAATTTAAATTGATCACTTTCCCAATAGTAAAATCTATGGAACTAATTTAAGCAAAGAGAAAATGTTACCTGGGGACATTTTAATGTTTTTTTTTCTAGATAGATATTACAACATAAATATATCAAACCGGCATTTTTATAATTTTAGGATACTTTTATTTTTTTGCTATTGTATGAAATATAATTTTTTCAGTCATGTTGGGCGACCAGTAAATTACGAGCAAACGAGTTAAGATTTTGCACATAGATACCTATCCACTTGCTAGTAGCTTAGTAGTAGCTCCTTGTGGAGATAACATCCAAAACATTTTTTTTTTACTTCATACAAACGTGGACCGCCCTACTGTATTTTTTTTTATACTCGACTGACCAGCGTTTGACCTAAGTCACACCTGATGGTAAGTGTCGACGAGGTAGAGCGTGTAGCACACTGGTTCAGTAACAGCCTATTCACTCTTACCTTGAAAAGACCAAAGACCAAATTATATATTTCAGGGAATACAGACCAAGGGAGCGAATTCCATTCCTTAGCAGTCCGCATTAGGAAGGTAGGATTCGCTCCTACCTTCCTAATACTTTGTGCGAATGAAATATTCACAACGTAAGGATGAAACCGCTCCCCTCGCCTGAACATCCTTTGGTGGAACGGAAATGGCGGAATGAAATCGTTTAATTCATGTGCACACTCTCCAAAATTAATACTATAAAACACAGACAAACTAGTAACTCTGCGACGGTGCTCACGGCTCTGTAACCTAATTAGAGGTATTGTTGTCATTTCGCTTTTATCTATTAAATACCTGTATTCAATACTGGTATTCATAGCACTTGAAAGATAAGATGTCAATTAAACATTATCACTATATTGACTACCGGTTCATCTTATACGTGTTTGTATAGTAACGCCACCATATCGGTCCGAGTATAGGAACAGAGCGCAAATGCGATTCTATTGCAAAGAGGCGTAAGGCAGGGAAAAGTTATCTCTCCGAAACTGTTTACTGCCGTAATGGAGACGCTTTCAAGCTCCTGGAATGGCAAGGACTTGGCATCAACATCAACGGCGAATACATCACTCGCCTTCGGTTTACCGACGATATGGTAGTCATGGAAAAGTCGATGGAGGAACTCAGCATGATGCTCGATGACCTCAACAGAGTTTCACAACGAGTGGGCTTGAAAGTAAATATGGACAAGATAAAACTAATGTCAAATGCCAATGTTGTGTCCACCCCAGTCTTTGTTGGGAACTCGGTACTCGAAGTTGTTAACTCGTATATTTACCTACGACAAGTAGTCCAATTAGGTAGGTCCAACTTCTAGAAAGAGGCCAACCGCCGTATCCAACTTGGTTGCGCAGAGTTCGGGAAATTACGTTTTGTCTTTTCGTCCGACATACCGCAGTGCCTCAAGACCACAATCTTTAATCAATGTGTGTTACCAGTGATGACTTACTGATCATTAAATAGGTAATCATAATACCTATAAAATAAAACTAAATACGAATACTTAATAAAATTAAAATAAATCTAAAAATTTCGGCCGCATTTTGGCATGGTGCCGAGGACACTGGCAGCATTTCATCGCTGTATAGCGATGCTAATAATACGCTGAGCGAGAAAGCTGCCAGCTCTTCGGTCACCAGTGAAGTCGACCAGACTTTTTCACGGCTCTTTAAAAAGTATTAGGACCCCACGGGCCAAGGGCCTTAACCCGAAATGTCATAAAAATATACTCGAGGCCGAGACCCCTAATCATTGGGCCTATGTCCTCTGCTGGACATAGGCCTCCCCAATTTCACGCCATCGTGTTCGATCATCACTTTTGTATTTTAAGCTTCTCGGCCGCTTTAGCTGCCACACCTACTTGGTTACTGGTTCCGGTGAGGTGAGAAGTGGTATTGTGTCTACACATATAGCGTCCCTCACTATCACCCTGCCCAAACCCTAAGGAACCAAGGACACACCATCGATCCATCCAGTTTATTGCATCTGGCTAAATCAGTTGGCTCCAATAGAATTGGCACGTTTACGGATGCAAGAGACCGGCGGCGGAGAAGCGGCACTTTTTTGGCAAGATAACCCGTGGTGTCCTATTTCGTCGACTTCACTGCCGCAGGGACACCTGTGTGAAGACAGGTCGTGATTCGGAGGGTATAAAAATAAATAAATAAAAATTAAATCTTAATTTGGCTCTTCAAGCATTAAGTATTCGTATATCGTAAATGATACATTTATTTACAGAAATTACAATCGTATTATGATAACTACAAGTACTTAACTAGTTACAGTATAAAATCTAAAAAAGGCCCTTGAGGCATTGTACCAAGGATGCTGGCGGCATTTCCTCGTTGTATCACAATGCTGATACGTTGTGCGAGGAAGCCGCCATCTCTACGGTCACCAGTTACATCAACCAGACGCTTCGCGATTTCTTCAAAAAGTTTGTGCGCGCTGGGACCCCATAGACCTAGCGTCTCTACGCCAAACGGTACAAAATGGTACTCTCTTTCCGTCGCTGCACCCGCTTTTACATTAGTTCGTTGGAGATGGCACGGCGCTAGGGTGTCTACGCAGGTAGCATCCCACACCGGCATCCGTACCAAGCTCCAAGGAACCAAAGACAGTCCATCAGGCCCCTTGCCATCATCTCTGACAATGCCGGTCGGCTCAAGAAGAGCAGGCATATTGATGGTGGCAAGAGACCGACCCATTATGTCAATAAGCGTTGCGTGTCTAGAAAAACGGCCTGCACTTTTTTGACAAGATAATACATGGTGTCCCAGTCGGTCCGCGTCCGTGCCACAAGAGCATGAAGGTATGTGGCGTACATACCGAAACTCCAAGGCGCAAACCAGTCGCCAGTCTAAGGGAGGTCATGTCCAAGAAAGTACCGATATTTGGCGAAGGATAGGCTTGTAGCCAGTAACCCGCTTCCCGGGGTCCGACCGCCAATAGCTTCGCACGGTTTGGACCTGTAGAGTTATTTAAAAGGGTGTTGTAGGTTATATCACAGTAAACATTGTCCCAGCTCCTTTGTGATTTAGGGTTCTCTGGAAATTGTTTACCCGGGCAAGCAATTTTAAAAGCGTCTTTGCCTTCCTCAAGGCCTGCGATCTCGCAGTTAGTGGGCACAGCCCTTAGGATATTTCCTATGAGATCAGACGTGCTATGAGTAGACGCCAAAAAGGTTGAGAAAGCCACACTGGAAATTTTGCGAATTCCTAAACCAGGGAGGGATTCTTGAGACCAAGAAAGCTCACTAAGCTGAATGTTTAGAATCGTCTCTAAACTAATTTTGATTATATCATCTAAAGGGACACAATAAATTTTGATGTTTCCAAAAAGGACAACAGCGGAGAACATAAGTAAATTTCGGAACAAAAAGACAAAATTTAAGGATAACAAGAGCATGGTGAGGGCTAATTTCCAGTAACCGGTTTTGAATTCAGACACACAAAAAAGAGAAAAAGATTCCGCAAATATCGGGGAACCTAGGAGGCAAAGAAAATACTTGTCTATTAATTTTATATTAGGAGCGAGATCATCGAGTTTGGGTTTTAGATCGGCCAAGATACCAGAAGGTTTTTGAATAAAAAGTTCACATATGTTATAATTTAGTTGTAAACCAATACTTTCGAAGTTAGTCTTAATAAAAGACAAATCAGATAGCACGCGTCGCCTCCTAAAGTTCCGCCATCATTAATATATTATTAATTATTTATGTCCCATAATTTGAAATGTGCAAGCAGTATACGAGGGTTGATCCGTATGCACCACCCCTAACCGTTTTACAATGAAACTACATTCGAGTTTTATATTTTATTTTTCTACATAGTCTCCCTCAACACTTATACACTTACTCCATCGGTGCTCCAGCATTTCAATAGCCTTCTGAAAAATTTTTTGTCCGACCTCTGAAAACCACTCCTCCACAACAGATATCACCTCTTGATTGTCCAAAAATTTTTTTCCCCGTAAAAATTCCTTTAATTTTGGGAATAGCCTGTAATCACTGGGGGCCAAGTCAGGCGAATACGGTGGGTGATCTAATAATTCGAAGCCTGCTTTGTGTATGGCAGCCTTAGCAACACAGGACGTATGGCTGGGAGCATTATCTTGGTGGAAGAGTACGCCACTTGTTAACTTGCCCCGGCGTTTCTCTTTAATAGCCTCTCGCAATTTTAGAATTAAGTTTGCATAATAGGCCCCCCTCTCCCTTTTTCAAGTAATCAGTCAGAATTATTCCTTTAGCATCCCAGAATACAGACAGCATAACCTTTCCTGCAGAGGATGCCACTTTAAATTTACGTGGTGGCGGAGAACCACTGTGTTTCCACTGTTTGCTTTGAACTTTAGTTTCGGGATCATAGTGATGTACCCAAGACTCGTCCATGGTTACGTATCTATGGAGAAAATTATCTTTATTTGCTTGGTACATATCCAACAGACGCTTGCAAATCAATACTCTATGTCTTTTCTGATCAACGGTCAACATTCGTGGTACCCATCTTGCACTGATCTTATTCATACCCAATTCCTTAGTAAGTATCTGTTGCACTACATGATATGACAAGCCAGTCTCTTCAACAATTTGCCTAATACGTATTTGCCGGTCTTGCAATACCATATCGTGAACTTTTTTAATGTTTTCGTCTGTAGTGACCGTTACAGGTGGTCCGCCGCCATGTTGGTTTTCACAACTTGATCTTCCGCACCTAAATTCTCGACACCAACGTTTGACTATGTCATAAGATACTGCACACTCCCCTACAGTTGCCACAATATCTTGATGGATTTGTGTTGGCGTCATACCCTTTTTTTGTAGATATTTTATTACCGCCCTCTGCTCAACAGGATCCATTTTCATAAAAAATCACCACTCAACAATTTCAATACGCTGTAGCTCGATAATAGTTTGACATTTAAAAATGTTTCTTTTTTTTTAATAACGTCTAAATGTCTATAAACCTACAGGAAAAAGGTTTTAATAATCGAGTAACAGCAAAGAGGTTAGGGGTGGTGCATACGGATCAACCCTCGTATTAACACTACAGCACTGTTTATGATTTTTTCAGGATGACTTTATTCCGTTTGGCTGAATTTGCACCGAGTTAGAAAAATACATCATGGTATCAACAAGCCTTCCTATCTGAATAAACAATAAAAATTACTACTCGTATTTACTTAAAATTAATTTAATTGATCACCTTAGCGACGGAAAAACACAGTCCAAATACTTTTTATTTATTCTTAAAGATACATATTTAATCAATATGTCAATAGTATCATAAAAGAAAATGACAGATATGGCTGAGGAAGCAAGGAATTTTTAGTATAACTGGAATAAGCCCTGTGAAAAATACCAATAAGTGAAACGTACTTTATATGCATCTTATTAAGGTTTACTTTCGCTCGCCGAATATGAAGAAAAAAAACGAGCCGAGTAGGACAGCTAGTACACAGACCTCTGTCCCTTTCTGAATGATGCTATTCCTAGAATAATATTAGATCTATGGCAACCCAAAGTCAACTAGACGCTAGGGTAACCATGCTTGTACATGGACGAGGACAATTACACAACAGGAGAACATTAATGTTGGTGTTGAGATAAAGTACATTAAACATATTTATTAAAATTTGTAAAATGTGGTTTCATTGTCATTGTATATTATAGTAGAGGGAATATAGCAATTGGGGCAAAGTAATTCCCACAGAAGCGGGGTTATAGTGGTTTAATTTCCTGTGTGTATTTTTTTGATATACCTAATGAACATATAGAATATATAAGTGTGCAAAATGTGAATTTTCACCCGGTAAAGAATTAAAAAAAATCAACATGTAAAACTCAAATCGTGTGTGTCAATTACAGGAAATTACACACAAAAATGGTTATGAGGTTAATTTTATAAAATAAGAATCGTAAATAAGAAAATGGTGGTTGAACAAAAATATTTTTCAAGAAAAAATGAAAATCTGAACATTGAAAACTGAACGTAACATTTTATTGTTTTACACATTAATATACCGTTTAATAAGAAAACCATATTTAATACATAAATATTTCCGATTATATTATATGATGTAAAAGTATAGGCTGTATTTTAATCAACACAAAATATAGGCCTCTGCCATAGACTGCCACATGGAGCACACACATGGAGAACACTTTAACTACCAGCGACCCGGTCATCGGTCCGACTGGTCTGTTGATGTCCGACATTACCGATTTACGTATCTAAAAAATATGAAGAAGGCTGTCGGAGAGAAAAGAAGATTGGTGTTTACTCCACCGACACTCTTAAATTTGAACACAGCAAGAGCTTATTTTTATTCTTTCACCATCTGGTTATTTATATTTAATTTTAGAAATCATACTCATAATCTCTTTTACCATTTAATTTCTTGTAATTAGATACCAGACGATTTTTAATAAGTTTTATAAGTATTCGAAGTTACAATTTTTGGGAAGCAAAAAAACGCGTGTAGTATGTCAAATAGATACAGAGCTGCCGGCGTGGTCTCTACACCGATCTAGTACATCAGAACACTATTGTATTTAATGGAATTTTCCTAACTTCTAAAATTAACGTGGTCACCCTATAGAAAGAGACAAAGGTCTGCGTGGTAGCTATCTCACTAGGCTCGCTTTTTTCGGGCTAGTACTCGATCTAGTTATAATAGTATATCTATGTGAGGAAGCCACACAATCATTATTGCCGGAAAAGTCAAAGAGTCTGTACAATAAAACCTACGGTAACTTCATGTCATGGCGCACCGAGAAAAAGATTACCTAATTCTTTATCCGGAAATGTCATCTTGGCATATTTCGAAGAAATGTGCGCAAAGTTTGCACCCTTATCACTGTTGGCACATTACTCATTGCTGAAATCAACATTATACATATACGAAAAAAAAAGATGTATCGAAATACAACAAATTACACGCTTTTTTAAAATGTCTGAAGGATATAAGGCCAAAAAGTCTAAAACTTTTTCTCCATCAGAAATGAACAAGTTTTTGAACGAAGCACCCCACATACTGTATGTACCTACTGACTAAGAAGAGACATCATTTTATTAATAAATTAGGTGTAATATTTAACTTTCTTCATACTTATTGGTCTTAGTTTTTAAATATTGATGTAGGTAGTTGGCACTATAGCATCGAGTAATCTTTGAATCATGTGATTGCTTGTTGAGTCATCTTCGGAGTAATGGGTGCTTGCCGAAGACAAGAATTGTACTCATTGCTGTTTGAAAATGTCATATTTAAAGTTAAATGGAGCACTGTTAGTGAAGGTACTGAATACTAAAAATAAAACAGACAACATTTAACTATCACTGGGAAATATTACTATTTAATAGAAAAATACATAAAGCTATTGACTTGAGGCCTGCTAGTTGCAGAAATGAACATATTTTAATCAAATATTTTAAAGGAAAATGCACCAATCAGAACATTGGTATAAACACATTTCTAAACTTAGGAAAACCTGTTGCCAGTTACTTGATGTTACCCAATACCACCCTATACACAGGACATTGTTTCCGGAGAACCTCTGCGACTCTGCTAGTTGATGCAGAGTGGTAAATTATTTGGTATTATTTTTAAATTTTAAACGTAATTTTTGTAGAACTTTTTGATATTTACATAGGTGTTCTATAAAATTAAAATGATTTTTAAATATTTTGTAGCGGCGGGCGCGGGCGAGCCTTGCTAACGCACCGAGTTGAAAATCGAATTAGAACATTCGAAAATCGTACTGGCCACCACAAGCTAACCAACCTAAAGGCACCTTTTGTAAAATTGAATGTATCTAAACACAAAGAAAAAGTCAACGCGATTTCAAAACCTTTTTTTTACATGTTTCCCTTTCCTCGCTGTAGTGAGGGGAAAAGTTTTGTGTTACACACGGGTGCAATTGTAATTTACTTCTCGTGTATTGAAACACTCGCTACGCTCAGGATTCTATTTTAAAACCACTCGCTTTGCTCGTGGTTACACTATAGAGTCCATTCGCTTGCTCGAGTTTCAATCCCACACTCGCAGTTAAAATACAATTTTGCACCCTTGTATAACAAATAACTATTTATCTCAAGTTTCTAGAGCCGCCATCTCTTCAGCAACCTCAGACACCTCAGCAACTAAAATCTATCTCAAATTCTTAAACAAAACGCCCCTATAATTATAACAAGAAACAATATCCAAAACCTTCACACCCATTACCATAAAGAGTAATTGCTATTATTAATCAATAAATTATTTGATTAAGTGTTCATTATTTTTTTCACTAGTCAAATCAGTAAGATGCAAACTGGTCATATTGCTTCACATCAAAGTTCGTGCTCCGAAATTACTCACGTAAAGTTATTCACCGGGTAATTTTGATGCGAAGCCATATATGACTGGTTTATATGCGTCATTTTCGAAATTACCCACCTGCACCCTATTCCATTTGGACAGAGTAACCTACTACAGACATTATTTTTTTCCAATCCTACCTCGTGTAAAGGAAGTCTAATAGTAAAAGTAGAAATTATGGTGCCTATTTTTGTTATTCATCATAATTCTCATGTTATCACAATTAAGTCGTAGAAAAACTATTGTATACAATCGTGTTGTAATCAAGCGTTTCAATCTCGTACCTTACTTAGGCCACGGTACTCGACTGAAAAGCTCTCTATTACAACACGGGAGTATAAAATACTATTTTAATACGGACTGATGTAATGAGGGACGTAGTGAAAAAATTAAATGCAGGGGCGACTTTATAAATAAATGCATCTTGTGATTAATTTACACACATATGTGGTTTAGTTGTCTATATGTTTAAAGGCCAGTGACATCCCTCTTCTGTCAACCCTTTGCACCGGTGTTGCCCTTGGGCCATTTCCCTACATTCTACAATATTATTGGTTCTTCTATTTTCTTTTATGCATGATTAGTAGTTAATTTGTGATTTTACCATGCATCAATTGCTCAACATATATTTTTCTTATTTATTCAACTATACTTATGGCTAACTATACTTATACTTAGGGCTAGATATAACGCTAAAGTGATTATATACGCTTGCACTAGGCACAAAGAAAAGATAACTACTTTACTGAAATAATTTCATGGATTTTTGACTATGGAATCCTACCATAAAAAAATAATGAGAAAACTTAGATTGCTCTTTGAATTAGAGACGTAAAAAATTAAAAGCATATTGTAATAGAAAACAAACGAAAATGGTAACGCACGCTGATATCATAATCTTATTAAATGTGAGTATCATCGAATCTAGTTTGGTGTGCTCTACGAATATTTAGGTAACCATATTATCAATAATTATCCAAAGTGGTGTGAGTTCAAACAAGTCATTTTCTCGTTGTATAATGCTGATACGTTGTGCGAGGATGCTCTTCGGTCACCAGTTACGCCAACCAGACGCGTCGCAATTTCTACATAAGTTTGTGCACGCTGGGATTTCTATGCCAAACTGTACAAAATAGTACTCTTTGCCCAGGCTCTTATATTTGATACATTTAAAAATTTCGGCGCTTTCCGCCGCTGTACCTGCTGATACATTAGTTCGTTGGAGATGGAAAGGAAAATGAAATGAAAATCGAGGAAATGCCGCCAGCAACCTTGGTCAAAGGCTTTTACTACATTAAATGTAGTAAAAAATTAAGTACTCGTGATATTGTATTATTGTAACGGGTGATAACAAAAAAATGAGAATGCGTTTTTGCAGCTCTCAAATTAATACTGTGTTTATTGAAAAAAAAAGTTTGTTCTAGAAGTTGTTGGAACATCTTTTGTGTATCATAGTCTTCATTTGTTTTTTTTTTGACAAACAGTTAGTTTTCAACGGTGGCCTCCAAGCAAGAAGCTTTGAGACAACGCATTGTAAATTTTTTATAATTCCAACATTAATTTCGGTAAAAAGTTCACAGTAGACCATTTCAGCAAGGAAAATGTGCAAATTTCTACCATTTATAGAACTCTAGCATCCTTGACAGTAGCTCGACAACCCTGTCGGCAGCGGTCGACCAGCGAAGATTAAGACCAAGAGGGCGTTCAAGTTACTCCACAGTAATTTTAATGATAACATTTCCTTAAGCCAACGAGATGCCGCAAAAAAATTTAAATGTACTCAACTGTACATTTGTAAATCGTTAAAAAAAAATGGGTCTGAAATGCAGAAAGAAGGTAAGAGCACATGAATACACTGACGAGCAAAAATCGACGGTCATGTCACAATGTCGTTGGATGACGCGAAATTATAAAAGAAAATCGTTTATTTTAGACGATGAAAGTTATTTTACTTTAAGTAAAACCCATATTCTTGGTAATGACCTGTGCTATACTAGCGATATTTCTAAAACACCAGAGGACATAATCATAAGTACAAGCAAAGAAAAAGAGCCATTGAAAGATCAATTGTGACCAAAATGAAAACAAAATCTTCTAATTGGCTATCCGTTATACCCACAAGAAAAGATCACTTTGACCTGTCTCCACACGAATTCCGAGATGCCCTCTCAATACGATACCATCGAACACCGATCTCAATGCCAAAATCTTGCGATGGATGCGGCAATAGCGACTTCAACATCGATCACGCCCTCTGTTGTAAAACCGGCGGTCTAATAACGAGACGTCACAACGAAATAAGGGATCTCTTTTGCGAATTATGCCAACAAGCGTGGGGAAATGTAGTAAAAGAACCAATTGTCACTGAAGGTGAAACCGGCCTACGAGGAGATTTAGCATGCCGGGGCGTATGGGTTGCACAGAGGGAGGCGTTGTTTGACATCCGTGTCGTAGACACTGACGCTCCCTCTTACACCTCACGCCCTGTTGCTTCTGTCCTGAAATCAGCAGAGTCGGAAAAACAAAACAAATACGCCAACGCCTGCGAGCTTCGTCATGCCACTTTTACACCTCTCGTCACCTCTGTGGATGGAGTTTTTGCACCACAACTAGCAACATTCGTCAAACACCTCGGGGAAGCACTCGCATCTCGCTGGGATAGATCCCTGTCTCGCGTATTGGGCTGGCTGAGGGCTCGTATAATTACTTCAATAATTAGAGCGACCAGCATGTGCATCCGTGGCACCCGCCACAAATGGAAGACAGCAGCGAAGTTATTCGGCTTCGATGATGGTGCCGCCCTTCCACACGCCGACTGACCTACGAACTCTTTCTACCACTATTTTATTTTACGTCTACCTATTTGTTTAAATTTTTTTGTGTTCTTCATAATGTTACATTATTATTAACAGAGATAATATTTAAAAAAAAAAAATAAGTACAAGCATAAGTTTGAGCAGAAAGTTATGCTCTATGTCACCATTTCTGTAGTGTCTGAAAAAATATTGGTGCCTTTTATTCGTTAACATCACTCATCAGATGGAGAATATGTTTTTGGCCCGATAAACATCATCGCACTATAACAAAAAAACCGGCCAAGAGCGTGTCGGGCCACGTTCAGTGTAGGGTTCCGTAGTTTTTCGTCCGTCATAGTAAGTGTTCCCACTTAAGATTTAAACATAGGCTATTTGATACATTGTTGTTGACATATTAATATTAAGTACAGAACCCTGAAAACGGGCCCACAAAAGACGCTGACAACTAAAGAAAGAGTTACAGATCCCAACTATACATGGAAAATTGTTCTCAATTTCAGTCCCACCACGAGTAGTAAGAAGGGGTTGTAACATGGAGTGATAACCAGCCAGCGTCATTTGAAGTCAGTCAGTCAGTTTCTACCTAATGTATGGGCATGTATGCTCTGACCCCATTATTCAGAAAGAACCTTAAAGCCGCCATGTAGGGTATGAGCGTTCCACCTACAGCGACATCTATCGGCAAATTAAGTAAACTATACGCGCGAGCTTACAGTATCAGAGGCTCTAGTGTAAGTTTCTTTTGACGTAAAAAATGTCTCGAATGCGTAAGTGATACTGATATGGGTAACTAACGCGATGGTGACGTTTCGTTACGTTAAAAACATACACTCGGGGCTCAGATGTAATGAATAATCCTTTCCTATCGTATTTTATCGGAAATGTTCGTATTTGTCTTACTACTTCACTCACACTCAGTACCCATCTGAAGTAGTAAGACAACGGAGGGGACGGTCGCATTGGACGATGAATATTAGTGCAGATTCTTATTTACGGTTAAAACTAAACGCGAAATTATACACAAAACGGCGGCGCTACCGCAAACAACGATATTTGTAAATTTCGGACGATTGTCTCTGTCACTCTTAGCGCCTTAATTGGGGTAAAAGAGAAATGCTCGACATATACGAACTTCGAGCTTCGCGGTACCGGGCCTAAAGTGAGGAAGTGTGTCTTGGCATTCAATAGAGATTTTGACAGCCATATCTTAGGGAATAAGGGCTAATTTATTAATAATTTGTAAGAAACTATTGCCTTATGGACTTTAGTGCTGGAATAATATAAAGTACCTATTTTGCTCGCAAAAAAGCCTAAGATATATGCAATCCTGCGGCGCTTCCGTCTTTTTCGAGTGAAAGCAGAGACCATTTTACCAAAAACGCGTAAGATGTATAAAATCCTGCGGCGCTTACAGTTTTTTCGAGTTGATAAGTTTGTATGGGGGAACAATATTTTCGTTTTTTAGTATATTACTCGATCTTTTTTCATACTTTCTCACCGTTCAAACCTTCCCTGAGCTACTACAAATATTTAAGACCAAAATTAGCCAAATCGGTAAAGCCGTTCACAAGTTATAGCGTGACCATGATAAAAAGGGGTTCATTTATTTATATATATACATATATATATAGATTTTTTTCTAAAACAATTGAACCTATCAAGTTCATAATATTTTTCCTAGAAAGTTTATGTTAAGTTCTATTTTTAATTTTTTTTCATATTTTTGAAACTTGTGGTTCAAAAGTTAGAGGGGGAGGGGGACGCACTTTTTTTTTACTTCTGGAGCGATTATTACCGAAAATATCGACATTATCAAAAAATGATGTTAATAAACCCCTATTCATTTTGAAATACCTATCCAACAATATATCACACGTTAGGATTAGAATGAAGAAAAAAAAACACTCCCCACTTTACGTATAGGGGGGGTACCCTAAGAAAACATTTTTTTCCACTTTTTATTTTAGCTCTTTGTCGGCGTGATTGATATACATATTACTACCAAATTTCAGCTTTGTAGTGCTAACGGTCACTGAGATTATCCGCGGACGGACGGACGGACGGACAGACATGGCGAAACTATAAGGGTTCCTAGTTGACAACGGAACCCTAAAAACGATACACTTCCTAGAGACAAATAATACTGAATTGCTGTCATTTGTACCACAAAAGCGTAAACCTACAAATCTTCCTCAACGTCGTCAGATAGAAGATTTTTTCGGTAATTTGAGCAATTTGGTATAATAAAACAATTGGAGAGCTAAAAATTATGCCCAACTCATTAAAAAAATAAGGACACGTGTTCGTAAAATGGACAAAACTGACGTCCAGCGGGGTCTTGCACCAACATCATGTCCAGGCTTCTACAGACAGCTGACCATGGACCCTATGCCACAGTTAATTAATATTTTTGAACACATTATTCTTGTATATATTCGACAATTATAACCAATTTTAATAACATCACAAGAGTTTCTTGTAAACACCTATAATATGTATTCTCATTTTTTTGTAATCACCCGTTAAATAAAGATTTTTATCTACGTACATATCATTAGTGCTCCAAAATTCGTCCAGAAACCGTAGGCAATGACCAGCATTACCAACCATCAGAAACTAATTGAGATGTAATGTTAACATTAACTCCTGAAAATCGTAGGTTATGAGTTTAAATTTGGAACAGCTGTCAAATTCAAGTGGGGTGTCCATTCTAGTATATATAGATATTAAAACATTAATTGATACGAAACGCCAATTCGTTGTTTTTTTTAATATAAATCGAACGACATTTGAACTCTAGTGACAATAGAATAGGAAGTTCATTCGCTTGACTATGGTTTAAAAAAAAATTGATTGAGATACGAAATACGAAACGACACCATTCCAAGCTGTCATTTGTTTTGTTCGTTGACTGTTTGTTTACAAGTAGTACTAGTAGTAATAATGCAGGTCATTTCCCTCCGGTTCCTGAACCCATCTTAAAACACTTATGAATCTTATGATATGTGTGTAGATAAAGTAGTGTATGCAACTGTACATAATTAGGCATTACAACACTCGTGTGATATTATTATGAAACTCGCCTTCGGCTCGTTTTATAAACCCACACTCTTATTGTAATGCCCTTCATTATGCACAGTTACATTTAACTACTATTGTATGAGAATTCTTTCAAAATAGGAGTTGGAAACGTCAAATCCAGTTCCCGAAATATGCAGTTAATGGAGATTTTAATCTTATTCCTATATTTGGCACAACGTCACAATTATACGAGGCCCGATTCACAATTTTATCTAAAACATAATTTTAAAATTATTAAAAAATATATGTTCACAGTCTCGTCTGAATTTATAGGAAAAAGTTTGATTAAGTAATAAAAAAACCTTAATCGGGAGCACTGGAAATTTGTAAGACGCTCGCTCTCCACTTCCACATGCCAATCCTCTCAGTCAGCCGTTGGGTATCGACATATTATGCTGAGATCTGGCCTAATGGGTTGTGATCCTGCCTGTGAACCCGACGGTCCAGGGTTGCAAACCTAGTAATGGCATTTATCTGTGTGATGATGATGAGCACAATTTTTTCCTGAGTCATTGGTATTTTCTGTATACTTAAGTAATTGTGTATTAAATATATATGTATCGCTGACCTTCTTGCGCTTAGTGGGGCTCAGTCAATGTGTTTAAGCATATCCTGTAATATTAAGTAATGGAGTTAAGTATAAATCGCGAGTACGATTACTGATTAGTCCGAACCGCCGGACTATGCGCGACGTGTCCAGGATTACCGCCTTCTGAGTCTGAGTACACCACAGTACCAGCTCTGCATCTTCTATCGCATTTACAACGGAGAGTGTTCTGAGGAATCGTTAGGATTAATCCCTGCCGCCTCCTTCCGCCATCGTTTTGCATCACGTCAATATTTCCACCCCTACCACCTGGATAGGTGGAAATCGTCTACCGTGCGTTTCTTTAGAAATTTCGTGCCTCGTACTGTTGGAACCTATGTAAACTACATGTTCTATATCATAATTGTTGTATTGGCTGGTTGTTGGTATAGCAACGATATTCAAAATGCTTTGATTTTCCTAACAACACAACTCAAAAGTATCTCACGGAATAAACACGCTTTTATCCAAATCAAGTGGTTTTCCTCCAACATGTTAGCAGAGCTTATGGTAGTAGCCGCTACTGTACAGTAAGCGTCTGCGGAGTGCTGTGTGCGTTGTTCTTTTTATCGTAAATTATTGTGTGCACGAATTCCAAAATCGTAATGGCGACATCCAGTTCTGGGGCGGCTATTGTTCCTGCCATAGAAAAATTAAACGGCATGGGGAACTACGGATCGTGGAAATTCTTGATAAAGGTAGTTCTGATCCAAGAAGATTTGTGGGAGTGCATTGAGAGCAAAGACGGTAAGTCGCCCGTTTGCGAAGATAAAAAGAAACAACAGAAAGCTCTGGCTCGCATTTGTCTGAGCATAAACCCCGTGGCCATGACGCACGTGCGTAACGCAACTACCGCACGGGAGGCGTGGGTGAGTCTTCAAGCTGCGTATGAAGATAGGGGCCTTTGCCGAAGACTGGGATTAATCCGGCAGTTGTTTGGGATGAAGCTCCAGGAGTATCCCAATATGGAATTGTATCTAACGAAGGTATGTGATGTCGCACAACAATTAACCGACATCGAAGCTCCGCTGAACGACGAGTTTCTAGCTGTGATAATGTTAAGTGGGCTCACATCTGACTACGACCCACTGATAATGGTGCTAGAAAACTGCAGCGTAAAGCTGTCGAGCGAGCTTGTGAAACAAAGGTTATTACAAGAACATCAGCGTCGAACTAACGGAATGGACACGAGCGGTGGTTCCGTGATGGTGGCGAAGCAACGTTTCCGCCGTAGAAGGCTGGGCCACATTTCCAAGAACTGTCCAAAGAATAAGAAGCCGAAGGATGCAGTTGGCAAGGGGATGGCTAACATGTTAAGAGCACTGTCCGTGGACGTGCAGGAAGACTCGTGGTACGTGGACTCGGGCGCTTAAAACGTACATCCAAAATGTGGACTGAATTGCCGTCAGTGGTATTTCCGGACCGACACGACCGTCAATATCTTCAAGGAAAGAGCGTACTCCTATCTTAAAGGCCGGCAACGCGCTTGTGACTCACTTGGTGTTGCGGATGCCATGCCCACATGATGCACATGATTGTTAGTGGCCTGAAACGGGTTGAAAACATGTTTCAGGCGCCTGAAAACGGCGGCAACTAGGAGTAATTTACGATTCTCTCATATGTTAGGCCTTCCCCTGAAATGGCCTGTAAATGTATTTCAGCATGCTGAAAACGCCAGTAAGTAACTGAAAATGTAAAAAAGCGTTTTTTTCATGCTACTCTAACCAGTTTCCGTAACATTAATGTTAAACGCTTGCCAAACCTTGTTAGAAATGCCGTTGGTTCTTTTTGTTCTATTTGACAATTACAGTTCATTGTATAAAAAACAATTTGTCCCCTCACTAGCTCGTAAAGCGCTTGTATTATCCTGTAATACAAAAGGGTACAAACGCATTTTATCCGCTAGTGATTAAAGTAAGTTGACCTTGAAGTAAACTTACAACATTCGAAAATCGTACTGGCCACGACAAACTGAATATTGTTTAAGAATATTGTGTCAAGTATCCATTTCCATTTTTAGGGTTCCGTGGTTATCTAGGAACCCCCTAGAAAGCTGTTAACAATCATAATTTTTGCTGTATTTTATTATTCTAATGGATTAAATCTGTAAATTATATAAGGCACCTTTTTTTTTATAAAAATGTGGAATGTATGCTAAACGCAAAGAAAAAGTCAATGCGAATTCAAAACGTTTTTTTGCATGTTTCACTTCCTCGCTATAGTGTGGGGAAAAGTTTTGTGTTACACACGGGTGCAATTTTAATTTACTTCTCGTGTATTGAAACACTCGCTACCCTCAGGATTTTATTTTAGAACATCTATAGGATCCATTCGCTTGCTCATGTTTCAATCCCACCCTCGCAGTCAAAATACAAATTTGCACCCTTGTATAACAAATAACTATTTCTCAAACATGCAATGAAATGTCTTCGTTACGTGCGTCATAATAAGCTTCGAAGTGTCACGTTTAGGGCGGATCAACTCCAGAGGACAGGTAACGAATTTCATATAAAATTGAAGGCCTAGGCCGGGAAGTAATTTTTTTAAAATTTTTATGTATACCTGGCGTCTGTGTTCATGAAGTCTGTTCAAACAGCTGAATTATATTTTTTTATAATTTTTAGTGAATAAATGATTAGCGGGCTAAAAAATTATCTCGCCTATTTCAGACGAAATAGTATGAAGAGATTTATTTTATTTATCATAAAAATGAATATTCATATTATCAGGTTATTACATTATTATATTTATTATTCATGCTCTCAATTTTAAAATTGTATTGGCAACACCAAACACTACTCCAGGCATGCGCGTTTTTGAACGCATTTTTGAGTCAACCAATCACAGGGCACTTTTACTTGTTTTAATAATGGCGGAATGGAAAAGTTTCTCGGCGTGTAAAACTCTCTTTATTAAGACTTAATAGTGGTAAATGGTGAAATTCTATGCTTTTGTGACTTAGATATAGTGTTACGGGTGTATAAAAATTGAATAATCTAACCGGGCCCCGTTTTATGTATCTATATTTTGTTATTGTGTACCGCCAAAGGCAGATGCCGTAGCGCCATCATTTAAAAGGTAAGTGGATTATTATTTGGTGATTTTTTAAATGTTGTATATAGTAATTATAGCCAGACTATTTATGATAGTCATTAATTATTACATCGAAGGCAAAAATACTACAAAGTGGGATTGGAGGGAAAATTAAAAAACTTATGTCGTGAAGCTGTTTTGTTCAGTGGTATTTATTTATTTATTTCATTGCATTAGTTTGAGAAAAGCACTATACATGCCTAGCCGTGAAAGGGTCTTGAAGGCTTCGTATACTATCCGGCCTCCCTTCGGTCGGCCGTCTATACAACTCAGCCTTCAACCCCTTGTTTCCGGCGGCTCCTCGCAAAGAAAATGAACCATTCGCTTCGCTCATGATTCAATCTTAGCTTCCTTCGCTTGCTCAGCTTTCAATTTCAACACTAGCGCCAAATAACCACTTTGCAACCTTGCATAACAAATAATTATTTCCACCACAAGACAATTTTTATGCACCATGCAATGCTCGTTAACTGCCATCTTTATTTTTTAGGTGTTTGTGAAAGTCAATGCAAACCAAGAATTATATTCTCTGTTTCACCAGGAGATCGCCAAGGTAATGTAAATTATTTATTTATGAAAAACTATTCTGTATTAAAATATGATAAATTTAGTACTCTTTGTCCAACTGAGAAAACTGTAGGTCTAATTTAAAAATTGCAATGTCACCAAACCTGTATCTTGTAAATGACCGTTTGTTTCTGAAAATAAAGAATAAAGGTACCTAAAGTGTGTAATAAGTACTCAATACTTACTAAAAATATGCAACCATTTAAAATAAAGGGCCGCTAACCTACCTAAAATCATAACTGCAAGTTTCTTTACAGGCGTTCTGTGACAAACTTTATTATTTAATGAAATAATGAAGTACCGTGATGGCGTTTGTTTTTGTTTTATGCCAATTTCAGTTATAGGATTTTAAGAAATGTCATGTCACGTTTCGTGTATAATTACGTTTATCTACGTAGGTACATACCATAAGTGCTTTAAAATACGTCCAGAAACCGTAGGCAATGACTACAACCCGTTATCTTATGCTCAGTTTAAAGGCAAGTGATTGGGCAGTTACGATAATAGAAGTCGATAAAAATTAAGTTGACTTACTCAGTCAATAACATATCAAAAGATCTTGGGTCCGATTTTTTAAATTGTCACCAAGTGATTTCCATAGAGAATGAATTAGATTCTCTATGAAGATTGCTCGGTAACTATTTCAAAGATCGGACCCCAATTGACGATATTCGATATTTATATAATTGTCGCCCTCCGATTTGACTAAAAAGAGGCATGAATGTGTCTCTATAGCTTTCACTAAAGAAGAATTTTAGCTTCACAAATAACTTTTATAGATAAATGTGAATCGACTAATTATGTGAAGCAACATCACTATTTTAGATTGCCTCCAAAATGAGCATTAGATAACGGGGTGTACCAATGACTAGCATTACCAACCACCAGCTCTAGATCGATGGTTGATCTGTATGGCTGGGACGGCGCCCCTTTTTTTTCGCTCGTCCTTGTCATAGTCTCATATATTTTGGACCATTTTTTACTTATAACTGGATCCTTCAGAACTGTCAAGGTTTGGGGAACAAACAATAGTTATTTGTTATACGAGGGTGCAAAATTGTATTTTAACTGCGAGTGTGGGATTGAAACTCGAGCAAGCGAATGGATTCTATAGTTTAACCACGAGCATAGTGAGTGGTTTTAAAATAGAATCCTGAGCGTAGCGAGTGTTTTAATACACGAGAATTAAATTACAATTGCACCCGTGTGTAACACAAATCTTTTCCCCTCACTACAGCGAGGAAAGTGAAACATACAAAAAAACGTTTTTAAATCGCATTGACTTCTTCTTTGCGTTTAGATACATTCAACATTTTTACAAAAGGTGCCTTTAGCTTGGTTAGCTTGTGGTGGCCAGTACGATTATCGAATGTTCTAATTCGATTTTCTACTCGGTGCGTGTGCGAGTTACCGCCGCCGCCGCGGGGGCAAGTGAATTGTACTTCGCGAATTTAGACTTTAAAACCATAGCAATAAGAGCTATGAGAAGTCAACTTACTTTAATCACTAGTGGATAAAATGCGTTTTTACCCTCTCGTATTAAAGGATAAACAAGCGCTTTACGAGCTAGTGAGGGGAAAATACAATTGGAGTTTTCTTGGGTTTTCAACCAAAGTTGCGGTAATTAATACAGAATAAGCTAATATATTTGTTATAAGGAGTGTCCTGATAGAGCAAAACTAAAGTGAATTGTTACATTTTGGGCTACAAAAGCCAGAATATATTTGTCCTGTACTGGCGCTAGCGGATGCATTCTCCAGTCATTATTATTTTTTTCCTAGTAAAAATACCACTTTAGAAGACGCGCTGTCAAAATAACTCGACACGACACGTTAGATTTAAGTTATTATAATAAGTATTCCTGCAGTCAAACTTTTAAACCAGTTTTGCAGCACTTTTAGTAATTAATGTTTTTGTTGAATTTTTAATAATAAATAAATAATCAAGGGTCAGATTCAGAAGGCGGTAATCCTGGACACGGCGCGCATAGTCCTACGGTTCCTCTCTCTGCAGCCCTAACCACCGGCAGCCTGGGCCCTGCCTCGTTGCCGGCGGCACTCTAGGTTAGGTTTTTTATAATGTTTTTGTTGTTATGATATGTTTATAAAAATATTGTAAAAAACCTAATTTAAGAAAGAAAATCATTAAAGAAAATAAATCATGATAATAAATAATATTAACGAGTCCAGAAATGTCGATAAGCCATATATAACGTTAGCTGTAATCCCATTAATGGTCTATTTAATTGTTTTTCAGCGTTTTGATAGAGTAAGGCATATTCGAAGTGAGCCAAGGGTATGGAATGATTTAAGGAACAAAGTCAAAACGGTTGGTGAAATTTGTGTCTTTAATAAATTTATATTTATAAAATAATATGAAAAAAGATTTAGCCACGATCAAATCCATAGTAGATAATAGTAGTTTATGTATCTGTGCATAATGAAGGGCATTACAACAAGAGTGTGGGTTTATTATTATCTACGTACATATCATAAGTACTCTAAAATGCGTCCAGAAATCGTAGGCAATGACCAGCATTACCAACCATCAGAAATAAATGGACATATAATGTTAACATTACCTACTGAAATCCGTAGGTTACGAGTTTAAATTTGGAACAGCTAAGTGGGGTGTCTATTCTAGTATCTATAGATATTAAAACAGTCATGAAACGCCAATTCGTTATGTTTTTTTAATATAAATCGAACGACATAAGAACCCGAGTGACAACAGAATAGGGAGGTCATTCGCTTGTCTATGGTTTAAAAAAATGTTTGACTGAGATATGAAATACGCAACGCCGCCATTCCAAGCTGTCATTTGTTTTGTTCGTTGACTTTTTAATGTTTCAAGTAACACTAGTAATACTGCAGGTCATTTCCCTAAGGTTCCTGAACCCATCGTAAAACACTTATGATATGTGTGTAGATAAAGTAGTGTATGAAATTAAAACACTTATGATATTATTATGGAGCTCGCCTTCGGCTCGTTTCATAAACCCACACTCTTGTTGTAATGCCCTTCATTATGCACAGATACATAAACTACTATTACGCTAGTTGTAGTAGAAATAACGCATATGTGGGTCTGCCTCCAGAAGAGGAAGACAGGAAACTATACGAATATTTTTTTATCCAATTTAAACTTTGAGTCACGATCATTCAAGTTGAAAATGATAAAATTGTACCGTAAAAAATTATTATAATTAAATAAAATAAATAAATAAAATAAATATTCCGGGACATTCTTACACAAATCGACCTAGTCCCACGGTAAGCTCAATAAGGCTTGTGTTGCAGATACTAGGCGACGATATATATAATAAATAGATACATATAAATACTTAAATACATAGAAACACCCATGACTCAGGAACAAATATCTGTGCTCATCACACAAATAAATGCCCTGACTGGGAATCGAACCCAGGACCTTCGGCTTCATAGGCAGGGTCACTACCCACTAGGCCAGACCGGTCGTCAAAATTATGAAAGGGGTGAGTAGTTAGTACATTGTTATCGATGAATTCTCAATGAAAATTGAGACTTCGATGCCGTTAAGTGTTACGCTTACGGTAGATGTGTCTACACGTCACCCATGATGACGTATACCACGAGGTATATTAATAGAATAAAATTGACAGTATAAGCGGTACTCGAATAGCAAAATTGGCAGTGCACTGGGCTAATGATCCAGCGGTTGTGGGTTTGAGTCCCGCTTTGAATCCATTTTTTTTCTATTCTTCTTTCGATTGAAATATCGAAGATATTCTCTTGCAGACGTTTTTGAATAATAATAATAATAAAGGCGTAGTGATGTGACGACCCCTTGCCTTCGCCCACTGGTTTTCGCCAGTGCAATCAGTCAACGCAGGGCAGCTTGTGGCGAGCTGTTGGAGAGTAGCCGATCCACGTACCAGAGTGCTCACGGGGTGCCCTTTTGGACAGGTGGGACAGGTGCCCTGCCTCTGGCTTGACTTAACCGGCCGTCCAGAGTGGGGTCGCTAGAGCTGCGTTCTCGAGGGTAGATGTGGAAACCTAAGTGGCGAGTTGGCTATATGTTTAAAGTCCAGTGACACCTCTCTACCCTTAGCTCGATGCCCCGGTGTTGCTCTTGAGCCTTCTTTGATGTCGCTTTTTGTGGGGGCCCATCTGGCATAGGGCGAGTCACCGTCTGCCGGAAATAAAATTGTTTCCCATTTTATTAGGCAGGCGTCCGGTTATTTATTCAATAACCTAGTAGCTAGTCCATCCTTTGCACCCAATAGCCTAGTACATTATAGATTCTATTAAAACTAATAGTCCTTACACCATGGCGGGTGCTGTCTCTGTGCGCTTCCCATGATACGGGCAGGGGTAACATCCGCCCGGTGTACCCCTTACATTTCGTTAGTTTGGGTATAGCGAAGCTTCAATCTGGTATGCCACAGGGCTCTTCTATCGAAAATTTTCTCTTATGGCCGCCCTAAGAAGCTGTGTGTGTGGGTCACTAGCTTTCTAGCAGACAGACGCATCAAATTCGTAGTTGACGGCGAATGCTTTCAACCTTTGTCGGTGAATACTGGACCTTAGTCTGTGTGTTATCGCCTACACTATTTCTTCTGCATATAAACGCATAACATGCTGCAGATCAGCGGTATTCTTTCTTATGCGGATGACAGTACGGGCGATACATCCTAGGCCGGCCGTGCGAGCATCTCTCGAGAAAACGTCATTGAGAACCGGAACTAACTTGTGCCTGAAGTCGAACTTCTCTTCTAGGAATTTCTGGATGGGGTCGACAAAATTTAGTCCGTTTCAACCCTTTAAAGACACAGGTTTTCGCGTTTACCGCTTCCGCTAAAAGCTTCCGTTCGTGTTATCACCTCGTTTTGAGAACACACTGCTAACTGCTACAACCCGTATCGGTATCCTTCGGTCGACATTTCGAACAAAGTCCAGTTCCGCAGTCATTTAGAGGGTAAAGCCAAGTTGGATTCGATGAAGACTGGTGTACTTAACTGATCGAGACAGTATTTCACTACGGCCAATGCCTTCAGCTTTATATGGCCCAAGTACGCCCGCACATAGAATCCTGGTCCCATCTGCTTCTTTCTCTGGATTGCATCCAATGGAGAATAGTTCGAATCGTCGGTTGCCTGGATGTCTCAGATCGGCTTGATCCTTTAGCTGCGCGTAGAGATGTAGCATCGCTCTGCATCTTCTATCGCATTTACAACGGAAAGTGTACTAAGGCATTGTTCGGATTAATCCCTGCCGCCTCTTTCCGCCATCGTTCTACGCGACAACGTTTCCACGCACACTACACTTACTACGTCATGAAACATGTCGAGTAATATTCGACTTATAAAACGTGAGTTACCCGCTTCTATAAAATTAATATGTTTAGCTTACATTAATTCTGCTATGTCAATACAAAAATATTATTGAAAACCAGAGGGTCGCGCGGGAGAGTGGGAAGGCTTTTCCCTTTCGCTCACCCGCGCGCCTCTGACATAAAAGTTCATTTTCTTGTATTTGAATAAGGAGATTACACGAAATTTCAAGTCTCTCGCTCTAAATTTTACACAATCCCCATAGAAACTTTCAACTCCCTTTGATCTCCTCAGGGTTGGAATTCCAAAAAATCCTTTGTTTTTGCTTCTCTACCTTATCAATATAACCTACCCTGGAAGTTTCAACTCTTCTTCTTCTTGTCTTTTTTTTTCTGTCTAGTTCTTCAGTGGTATCAGCTCAGCGTTGATGATCGGTCAGTCAGCCAATCAGGACATAAGATTTTATGTATATAAATAAAGGCGAATTTTATTATTCCCAATTTAAAAAAAACCGAATTTCATATGACCGCATAGCTAAATACCCAATCGGTCAATGGCTTTTCGGATTTAAAACTTTCGGGATTTTATTTTCGGCAAATAGACAATTGGTGTTTTTAAAATTCGATTAACCAACAATAGGACTTCTACATTTTGGAAATATTGCATTCGGGGTTTTCTACTTTCGTGATTTTAAAAGTCGGAATTTCGACATATCGGACATTTCAAAATTCGGTAGTATAAAAATTAAGTCATCAAATATTTTGGCTTTTTTATTACTATTTTATGAATTTGAAATTATTAATAAGTAACATTCGATACAATATTATAACATTTCAAATTGAAAAATAATTATTAATCCTAAACGTGAAAAGGGAAAACTAAAAATAAATTTCTCAAGTTGGCCCCTGTGGCATGGAGCCGAGGATTCTGGCAGCGTTTCCTCGCTGAACTGCAATGCTTATACGTTGCGGGAGGAAAAACCAGTTCTTTGACATGACATCGTGCGGCTGCCTCTGCCGCCGCGCCTGATTATTTTGTGGTCCCGTGAAATAAGAGGTCGTGTCTTACACGAGCACACGTCCCAACTTCCACGGAATTAGCGACATCGCATCCTGTCTGTTACCATCGTCTCTAGCTATGCCAGCAGGCTCGAGAACTGCAGGCACGTTGACAGCGGCAAGAGATCGCCGGATAATGTAATTTAAAGCGGAGTGACGTGAGAGGCGGACTGCGCTTCGCTGACAGGATAGTTCGTGGAGTCCCACTTCCAGTTGATCAACGTCACTGCCACAGAGGCAATTATGCGGTGCGCATTCTTGGACACCAAGGCGAAAACCAACTGCTAAACGGAGGTTTTCGGGAGCGAGAGTCCCGAAGTTAGGTGAGGGAAAACCTTACAACTAGAGGCTCGCCTCCCTGCATCCGATGGCAGTCAGGCCGGCTCGATCAGTTCCGGTACTCTCGTTTAAAAGTGTGGTGTAGGTTAGATTGCATAAGGTCGATGCCTTCCCCTGTCCCAGCTCCTGTGAGATTTAATGTTGTAGGGGAGATTTTGAGGAGAGGGAGATGAGGCGGACAACCAGCCGCTTCTAATCGCATCGGTCGCGCCTGAGATCTCGTAGTACAAAGGCGGGGCCCTTAATATTATTTCTAAGAGATCAGCAGAACTGTGGACAGGCGATAGAAAAACTGGCATTAGGACAATTGAAATTTTCCGTAAACCAATTCCGCCGTGCCGGATGGGAAGGAATGCTTGGAGTCAAGACTTTTCGGTCATCTTTAAATTTAAAACATTTTCTAAATTTTATGTTTTTGCAAAAAGTGCTACAACGAAACATGTACGTTAATTTTGGGACGACAAGGCAGAACTTAAATGCGATGCGAGGGTGTTAAAAATGGGAGTCGCTACAAGTTTAAGGGAATCTTTTGTGTCAATCGTAATATTGGGAGTTAGAATATTATTTTTAATTATACTTACAATGTTGTATTTTCTACGTCGTCTTCGTCTGGTTCCGGATTGTAGGTACCTACATTCAGCATATAGGAAAGATACTAGCATGCCTGAAAGATTGTCTAGAACTGATTCAGAGAAAAAAAAAATGTGTATAAAATACTGCAATTTCTAGAAAATGAAAGCTTCAAACGACACACCTTAAAATGCCCCCTTAAAAGGCTACTGAAAGGTCAACATTCTTACGACACTATTGTCAGTAGCCTTGAATCTACCTATAAATTATAATATTAAATGTATGTTCTGTTTTGTTATTCATGTGTAGTTTCCCGTAATGTACAATCGGAATAATATTTTGTTTATTGTATTGTATCTTTCGTTTTTTTCAGTATTTTCAAGAAGGGCTTGGAAAGGATGATGCTAATATGGGTTATTTTATTCATATAGTTCCAAAAGTAAGTATCAAAACCGAACGCAATAGTACATTATGATAAAGTGTGGTAGGTAGATTATTACATTTTTAGAGAATCGCGCGAACGAACAGCGAACTTGCGTAAGAAGGCCAAGTATTTAATGATTAAGCACACGCGGTTCATACGTAGTTTATCGACACATTTACTAAAAATAAAAGCAATGAAATCTTCGTATAATATTCTACTTGTGATATAATAATTATAAAAATGCTTTAAAGTATCGACTGAGTATTAAGTTTCGTAAAGATGAATAAAAATTATCTAATTTGCACTTACGTAACTAAAAAACCGTTTTAAAATATAGAGTATATATGATGTGCACTGCATTTATACACATATAAATCTCTTGTATGCACAATTTCGACGGTATAACAAATAGCCCGGGCGTTTGATATATTGCTTTATAAGCTAAACATGTAATAAGAGCCATGTTATAATTATGCATGTGTAGGTATTAAAAATTGATAAAATATAGATTTTGTGATTATGAGTATGAGTATGTAAAAAATAAAACCAAAAGTTTCCTTAAGTTGTAACTATGCCAAATTTAAAAATATAATACCTATAGACAATGTAAATAATAACAATCTACCAAACTGCCCTAGGCTTCGCCCCGTTGACCGAAACTGGGTTATTGTAATCTCTACAAATCTTGAGGGAAAATGGCCTAGCTGCTAGTACATCGGTAGAATTATAACGTATAATAGTATGCAGTTTGTACTTAGAAAAGTGACAAAAAGCGATGTTCAAACACTACTATTACACCACAAAATTCGGGCGAAAAAAGGCATAAAATTGTATATCTTGTGTTATTTCGTTATTACTTTATTTGAATATTGTAAATAATTATGATCCATAATAAAGACGACAAACTTTTACAAGAAATTATACAAGTACGAAAGGAATTGCTAGAACCTCTAGTTTAATTAATACAGTTCAGCAGTAAATTTTAGTAATTTTACTATGAAACTAAATCTTAATTATTTCTGTTTACTGCCTTTTTAAGTTTTTCTTTGTTGACACATAAGAGATAAAATAAAACATACAAGAGACATAAAATTAAATGAAATCACCTATAAATAAGACTAAATTAAAAATACTTAAATAAAATTAAAATCTAAATTTGGCTCTCTAGGCAAGGTTGCCATCACGCGGGCGGCATTCCCGCGCTGAATTCCTATGATAATTCTTTGTACAAGAAATCCGCCCGCCGCGAGGGTCACCAGTGGTATTCCGCAAACGTTTGCCTAGGGTCTTGTGAAGCCCGTGGGCCACTCTCCCGCGGACCGAGTGTCTCGACGCCAAACGCTACAAATTCGTAGTTGGCGCCCAGACAGCTGTACTTATTAATTTAAAACCGTTCGCGGGAGTCGGCCGCCGCCCCCGCTGCTTGCAGGCCGCCGCCAGATAGGACGCCGCCCACGTGTCAGCGCAGGTGGCATCCCACACAAGCGCACGGCCCATAGTCAAGGGGACCAATGACATCCCGTCATGACGCTTGCCATCATCCCGCGCGATCTAGATTTCTAAAACCGAGCGGACGCCGCCGCTAATCATCCTTCTCAGGATGAAATAATAGATAAATACCTGGTATCCTGTAACAGACCTGGAGACAGCCTATGACGACCTATTTATGATCTTGGCTAACACTCTTCCGTGTATCTAGAACATGTTACAGAATAGACGAGCATTTCAATTCAATCGATACGAAGGCGAAAGTGTAATTGGCGTCCCAGGGAATGTGTGGCACCTTCCCGCCGCGGAGCCAATCTTACCAGGCCACACGCTTATAAGGCCCACGCTTGGAATGCTGAAGTCTGCAGTGACGTTTCCTCACAGAGAAAACGAAGACAGTGGAGCGAGTATTTACGGAAATCCAAATAATTTAGGAATTCGGTAAGTAATAAGCATTAGGAACAGTCTGTTAGAAGAGTTAGACTTATCATTTACAGGTAACCCTTTACAGCATCATTTTAATTTAAGCCTTATTAACTCTAATAATCGCGCGGTTATTAGAGTTAATAAGGAAACAGTGTTACGGGTGTATAATAATTTAATAATTTACTTGGCCCCGGTTTTGTATCCATATTTGTTATTGTGTACCGCCAAAGGCAGACGCCGTGTCGCCAACGTTTAAAAGGTGCGTGGATTATTGGTTGGTTTAATGTTGTATGTAGTATTTACTGCCAAACTATTTATAATAGTCATTTTCTCAAACATGCAAAGAAATGTCTTCGTTACGTGCGTCATAATAGGCTTCGAAGTATCACGTTTAGGGCGGATCGACTCCAGAGGTAACGAATTTCATATAAAATTGAAGGCCTAGGCCGGGAAGTAATTTTTTTTTAATTTTTATGTATACCTGGCGTCTGTGTTTATGAAGCCTGTTCAAACAGCTGAATTATATTTTTTTATCATTTTTAGTGACTAAATGATTAGCGGGCTAAAAAATAATCTCGCTTATTTCAGACGAAATGGTATGAAGAGATTTATTTTATTTATCACGTAAATGAATATTCATATCATCAGGTTATTACATTATTATATTTATTATTCATGCTCTCAATTTTAAAATTGTATTGGCAACACCAAACACTACTCCACGCATGCGCGTTTTTGAACGCATTTTTGAGTCAACCAATCACAGGACACTTTTACTTGTTTTAATAATGGCGGAATGGAAAAGTTTCTCGGCGTGTAAAACTCTGTTTATTAAGACTAAATAGTGGTAAATGGTGTGATTCAATGCTTTTGTGACTTAGATAATCGTCACCTTAGTTCACAACCGTACTAACTACAATTTAAGTAATTTTACAGGAGAGCAAATCTAAGGTTTGCATATGAATATTATATAAGTGGTATACAAAAAGTTATAAATTATGTATTAGTGTCGTAGAATACGTCTCTGAGATATTATATTTCAAATATCAATTACCACTTAGGAAGATTTCATACTGAAAATTGAACTTTAGACAACTAGACCCCTCACTTAATACAAGTGTGCACGTGTTAAATACGTAGTTAGGAGTCCTAACTACATCGATGACGTATATAACACGTGCACACTTGTATTAAGTGAGGGGTCTAGTTGTCTAAGTTAGGATATAAGGTACTGTAATTATTAAAATATTTAGCCAATGAACATGAAAAGAAACAACCAGTATGTTATGAATTATTATTTTTTTATTATTAAAACAGACATTTTAATATATCTGAACAAAAATCAAACTTAAAAACATAATTATACCTACTGAGCACTGTGTGTTAAAATCGTACTCTAAAAAAAACATAAATGCAAACTTTTGCGGTTCTATCAAATAAAAATGTAATTATGTTACTTAAAAATTGTCGCATTTTATTAACATTATAATGAGATCAATTAAATTCTACATCAGTTTTTAATTACTACTTATAATGGCACTTAAATCACTTTAATTATTTTATAATCAGACATAAACTAAAATTAATCAGTCAGAACAATACTTATTATTAGCTACTAATAATACTAATCATCATCATCGGATTCTTCAGAATCAGTAAAAACATGGATGATTTCGGTTGCACAAGGAATATTATTATAATAATTTGCATACTCTGGAGGAATTACACCGTCCTTTAACAGAGTTATAAGGTCCTTCTTTTTCGCTTGTGAAACAGGTATTGTGGACTCGTAAGCTTTTTTTAGAGGACTCTGCAATACTTTAATGCAATCTCTTTTTTTCTTTGTACTTCGGACCTTACAAAGATTAATTTCCATGAAATCAGGATCATACAAGTCATATTTATAAAATATGGAGCAAGGATGTTCTTTACTCAAATGCAGCCATTTAATTTTAAGCCATTGCACATTTTCTTTGTCTGTGTTTATAGTCGTATTGCAATTCAGTTCTTTTTCTAGAGCTTTTAAATCGTAAAACTCATCATATTTTGATATAAAGGTATCGTAAGGTTTCGGTCTCGATCTAGCAGTTTGTACTACTAAAGCATATTCACGTAGAGTGAATATGCTTTTATGTTTACGAGCTCTCTCAATACTCGAATGCATGGAATCTGGAAAGATATGAATGTCCTGACTCCATAAATTTCAAATCAACCGTATTTAAATGGGGGATGTTATTGACTGCATACAATGCGGCTAGCGTTACAAATTTATTACGATTTTGGCCACCACAGGTGTCAGAAAACGACGCAACGTGATTCACGGTTTCTGGTAGAGCAAAAAGGTATTCAAGTAGCATTGTGCCGATTTCGACACTGCCCTTTTTCCCATTTGACTCATCCCACATGTAACAATGACCCGTATTTTTATAGCAATCTAGAATCGTAAAGTTATATAGGGTTAACTTTCGTAAGTAATATATTTTGCTGTCACCAGTAAAAGGAACAGACAGGATAGCTTGCATGTCAAATGTAATCGCCCGGAAACTGCCGTTACTACTGATGCATTTTTGTTTATCTTCAGCTTTCATATTTAAAGAGTCTTTTTCTCGCCTTTTGTGAACATCATATTCGTCCTGTAATGGGACCTTGTTTTCTGTTCGCTTATAAACATTACATTTAGTGCACTGATCCTTTTTAGGTTTGAAAAATGATAGTCGCGGTTCATAAGAGTGAAAAATCTTTTGGTATACGAACATTGAAACGGGTTTTATTTTTTGAACTTTGCAATACTCGTTTTTGTAAGTATCATATAATTTAGACAGGTTTAGGTCACTCTCTAAATACTTTTTTTTTACTGTTCTTTCGACAATAATGGGACTCTACTCGTGGGTACATGTCAATATGCTGTTTGACATGGTTTTCACATTCAATTGGTGTTTTATTAGCAGGAACTTTACCTATTCTACCATCTTGTCCTACGTAAAAATCAGTGCAGCCAATTTGTTTTGAACAGGTGTTAATTATTGTTGTACTAATGTTAAAAGTATTGCAAAAGAATTTTTGGCAAACTCTATGTTGACCTGCAGATTTATGGGCCAAAAAGTATTGACGTGACATGTTACGGTTCTTTTGTGCTTGTGTAGAAATTCGAAGAACGTTGGTATGTTTAACAAGACTAGAAATTAGCATTTTTTGTCTCCTGTCATCACCCAGTTTCCAGTACTCGTTAAAAATGTCTTGCCTTATATTTTCTGGAAAAATGCTGTTACACTTGTAACGGCATTTTGAACAGTCTATAGGTACAAGTTTTTTTGCTGTTACTGATTTACATTTCCTATTAATGTAGCTTAGGCCTGACTGACGTAAGTTTTTCATGATATTTCTTTGCCACTTTGCAGATTGCCCTTTCCGTCTCCTTTGGGGTGTATTGTTATCCTCATTTTCTTTGACACTATTATTGTCTTCGCTTGCTAAAGGGGAATCTAAAGGGCGTAAAGGAGATTCAGTATGAACGTAATGAGAAATATCTGATTCATCTGATAAAAGTAAGTCATTGCGCAAAATTTCAACGGCATCCTGTCCTGATGTACTTTGTAGAGGTTGAGCCACATTTTCAATGTGAGAGCTTGATACTTCAGGCGATGCGTTCAAGCTATCAAGAAAACCAGAGCAGCTATCGTCGAAATAATCTGTACTAGGTCCCGCTGCCACTGCTCTATATAGAGTTGGACTATGAGATGAATCGTTTATGATTGATCCAGTATCTAAGTCAGTAAAACACTTTGAGGAATCATGAATTGATATTGATCTATTGCTGTCGAATTGAGAAATGAAGTTATGATTAATCGTATTCATGTATTGTGAAGCTGGAAGTGCCACTTCGTCGGCTGATTGTGGGCTGGGATTCTCCAAGACACATTCAGAAGATATCTCCGCAGAAACATTATTGAAGTCAGGTGACTCGGGGATTATAATATGATTTAAAATCGTACTCTGTTCAGTAGTAGTGGTGTTTATAGATTCATCGACCAAAACAGTAGCTTCACATAACTCAGTCTGTTCCGCAGGTAGCAGGCATACAGGCTGACCTAGTATTCGGTTGGCTACATCATCGGGTACATTTGAAGATTTTATTAATATTTTCTCTGCAATAAAAAAAAAACATGCACTTAAATCTAAAAAAATAGCTTATAATTTTAACCCCACCTTATACATTAAGTGCGTTTAGCACAATTAAAAACAAAAGCAAATAAAACAAACCACATTAACATCCATTACACACTCATGTACAATCGCACTATGTGCTATTAACACCGAAAGATTCCTATAGTAATAATACAATACTAGTAGACAATCGTACTAAGTGCAGTTAGTATGACCAAATCCAAACAATTAGTTATTAATTCGTTAGCTGATTTTGAGGCGGGATTGTCCAGAACGCAAAATAACAATTTAAACCCGATAACCACCAGTTTCTAACACGAGTTAAATACTTACTTTTTTCAGTAGTAGTGGAGTTCTTAGAGTCATCGACAGAAGTTTTGTTCATTTGTCGTGCCACAGACTGATTTTCAGGCAAGCACACATTTTCACCAAGTACTGGGCTAAGTTCGGTCTCTGTAATACCATAAAACAAGCACTTAAGCCTTATAATACAATAACAAGTTAAAGCGTAATGTTAAACCTGCCTCTTTAATTAATTAAGTGCACTTGGTGTGACAAAATACCAAACCAAACACGAATCAAATGTATCAACATCCCTTCCATTATTATGGTCTACCAAACTATGTGCTATTAGTATTAAACCTTTCATTGAATACGAATAAAATGCTAGCGCACAAGTGTATTAAGTGCTGTTAGTGTCATCAAACTCTAACCTTTACAGAATAAAAAACTGTGCACAACCATGCTAAGTGCTCTTAGTATCTTGTAAATATTTATGTTAGAAAGAACAGCTATTTTAAGTGCGGTTATAATACCCAAACAAAACAGCTTGACCGTGAATCATTAATTCATCATTCAAAAACGTTTAGGTATTTCATAGTCTCATCATACACTTTTAAGACATCATAAGTAAAATGTTCTAGACTTTACATGGACCAAGTAAAGCAAAATAGGTAATACCTAAAACTTTCTACTCACTTGTTGGCGGTTTTCGTAATTTTGACGTGGCTCTTGGTTTAGAGTCCGCATCGCCCGTGCCTTTGGCATCATTCTGTTTTACTAAATTTACTAGTCTTCGACCTTTAGTTAACATTATCACGAACGCGAACACGAATATTAAATTACGGAACAAAACACATTGCAGCGCCCACTCAACGCACGCTCCGTGCAACGACTGACTCCCTCCGAAAATATAGGTTGAGACTGTTGAGAGTAAAAAGGATGGCGCGCACAGCTGTTGCCGAACCCGGCGCCGACGCACGGTATGGTACAGTAGCGCTCGCGCTCCCTGTTAACGTAGGTGTATAATAAAAAATAATACGTATTTAAAATGGCTCAAATAAATAACGAAGCATGTTAGTCACCGCTTAGAAAATATTATTCCTGAAATTGAATTATTTATACTTTTTTCAATTTCGCTTTAAAAACTTTACGAACATACCGACTGTATTAAAGTAACTTAACATGTTTGTCAAACAACCAGTTCAAAAGACATTCAATTAACAGCTCTTGTGACAATCTTGTTACATGTTTTTTTGTAATGTTTTGTACTAAAGCGACTTAATACATTACTGCATACAAAATATAATAAGTTCCAATTGAACTAACTACACTTAGTACGAATGTGCATAATTTCAAATAGGAGTCAAATGACCTAAAGTCACTTAATGCTTTAGTACATGAAATTTTTAAAAATAATGGATTTTAGTACAAAAGCGCATGCTTTCTTCGTACTTAGTACCATTGTGTCACATTGTTTTTCATGGAAGGAGAAGGCTTTTAAGGTTTTTGTTAATGCCATAAGATGCAGAATTCAATTTTATATAGGTAGCGATAATAAAACAAATTTTGAAAAAAATGTAATTAGTACGGTTGTGAACTAGGGTGACGATATAGTGTTACGGGTGTATAAAAAATGAATAATCTAACCGGGCCCGGTTTTATTTATCTATATTTTGTTATTGTGTACCGCCAAAGGCAGATGCCGTAGCGCCATCATTTAAAAGGTAAGTGCATTCTTTTTTGGTGGTTTTTCTAAATGTTGTATATAGTAATTATAGCCAGACTATTTATGATAGTCATTAATTATTACATCGAAGGCAAAAATACTACAAAGCGGGATTGGAGGGAAAATTAAAAAACTTATGTCGTGAAGCTGTTTTGTTCAGTGGTATTTTTTTATTTATTTCATTGCATTATTTTGAGAAAAGCACTATACATGCCTAGCCGTGAAAGGGTCTTGAAGGCTTCGTATATTATCCGGCCTCCCTACGGTCGGCCTTATATACAACTCAGCCTTCAACCCCCTTTTTCCCGGCGGCTGCAGTAATGTACTATAATTATCACATAGAAGGCAAAAATACTACATACCTGGGTTTTAGGGAAAATCAAAAAACTTTTGTCGAGAAGGTGTTGAGTGGTATTTTTTGAGAAAACACTAAATATGCCCGGCCGTGAAAAGGCCTTCCCGACTTTGTATCACTATCTGGCCTCCTTACGGTCGGCCTTCTATACCACTCAGCCGGCAAGCCCTTCTTTCCGGGCGTCTGCAGTAATGTACTATTAAATGTAAATATTGTAACAATGAGTTACAAGTTCTGTTTAGAATCAAAAATATCACCCATTGATGAAATTTTAATAAAGTATTTTTTTGTATTTTGTAATTTTTATTGTGTTGCAGGTATGGTGATAGAAGTGGAAGAATTCTTTACAGTAATAATAGAAGAATGCTTTCAGATAACTTTGGGGTAAATATTTGAGTCAAAGCATTTAAATGAAAACGTACATCCTTATATTAAATTGTATGTGTTTTTGTAAATATATTCTACAATCCGTACACAAATTAACTGATCCCCACGATAAGCTAAAGAAGGCTTGTTTTTAAAAATACTTTAATACTAAGGCTGATATCACACTTGCGATTTGCGAGCGTGTTTTGTATGGAGGCGAATACGCAGCGAGTTCGCCGCGTGCGAGTTTTGTATAGAAATCGCTTGCAAATCGCCCAAGTATGATAACGCCCTTAGACGACACAAATAAATGCCCTTACTGGGATTTGATCCCAGAACCGAGGGCTCCATATAGACACGGGCCACTACCTACTAGGCCAGACCTGTCATAAAATTTTGTTAATGTTATTTTATACATATTGCATCACCAAATGCTCATTTAATTTTCAGGTAAATCCAAGCACTGTAGATTTGACATCAAGACATATTCAATCAAAGTAAATACTTTTTGTTCATAGACAATACTTGTATATTTTAGGGTTCCGTAGTAGTGTGTCTCTGTCGCCGGCTATGCTCTATGGCCGTTAGTAAATTAATAATGAGTATGAAAGGGGATACAAAAATGGGTACAGTCGGCCAATACAGTGTTCTACCGGTTTTGACAAAGGTTTCTGAGAATTCTGATAATCGCTAAGGGGAGTTTAAGACGTGCACAATTATGATGATTGTCAGTTATGACATTTGAAGTCAAGGGTTATGCTATTTTGACTTTTATTATCAATGCGATATTGTATTAATTTGCAATGTTTCCCTTGAATTTAAATCATTTCGATCTTTTGCAAGAGAAACTTTTTACTATTGAGAAAGAAAGTATCACTGACAAGTTTGAATCACTTAGTTCGAGTATAGTCAAAGTTAGTTTGAAACTCATAGGTAGTAAACATTGGCCGATCCAATCGAGACAATGCTTGAACAAGGAGGCGAGTTAGCTGCGTTAGTTCAAACTTGACACTTCGCACGACGTAAATATCATAAATAATAAAGAGAGCTATAGTCAATGATATAATGTTATTGGCAGGGGTAATCTATTTTTTTCCTCATGACTCATGCAGATGTCGTACTCTAGCGGGCATTTAGGTGGCAGGGTAACGTTTACAAAATAATCTTAACTTACAAGTATTGAACTTAGAATTTTTAACATAAGTAATTAGTTGTTGTTATTTATTAATCTATAAAGTGTAAATACTCTTTGATGTGGTAAATGATAGAAAAAAAAAAAAAAAAAAAAAAAACAAATAAACAGCTGACATGCGTCATCATTCATGATGACTATCATTCATACTTGTTTTTGTTGGTGTAGTGCGGTTTAATTGATAGAAATGACAGCACTCCGAACTTAAGTTACAAAAAGATCGTATATATTGCTTAATATGTAATAGTATACTAAACAATCGTAACATTATGAAGATGACCACGAACGCTGCTAAAAGGTTCGAAACGTCGGGATGAAGTTCAAATTAGTATTCGCGATATAATCCGTTTTAGTTGTTTTATTTCAATTTTTTTTTGTTTCAATTAAAACAAAAAGTAAAAACGGGTAACACACGTTTTATAACTCGACTCGTATGGCTTGCCCAAAATTTATCATCCTGATTGACCAATAGTAACTTAAATCGACTCACTGACTTATAAGCTCACACGTCACCTGTCGTCTCTGCTACTGGATATACAGGCAAATATGTGAGACGACGAACTAATGGAGAGTTTTAAGCAATGTCTTACGTCGGGTAACTCCTAAGTCGTTGCCAGCCGTGTACATAGAAGCAGTCGAGTTACGTATGTGTAAGATCAGTTTATTTAATGTGGCACGGAGATTACTATTTGTAGGTCAATGGAGTGGATAGTTGAAAAGAAATTGACATGAAAATGAGGTTGATCTTTCAAAAGCATATGTAAAAATAATGTTTTCTTTAATTTTTTCAGATACTATCTTGTGCCTGTCACTTTAGACTCGGTAAACATGATTTTTTTAACTTTATAGTATTTATCAAGTTTTATTACGAGTAAGTTACAATTTTTGTATCAAGTAAAGATATTAAATATATAACTTACTTATATTTATTTTTAGGTAAGAGACAGTGGAGCTAAGAAGTTGATTGAACTTATGTTAAAAAAAATAAACTACCACCCAAGGTAATTCACTTTTGTAATATTCTAAATAATTCTGGTTTATTACGAAAAAGTACGAAGTGCGATAAGCATTTCTTTATTGCCCAACAATTTTGTTCGCTGAGCTACAACAAGGTTGAATTATTTTTGGTATTCCGTCAGCAATTTTATAAAGCATTTAGAGGAGAGTCAGCTATATTTTTATTAAGGCACCCTTTAAGGGCGAGTGTGACTTCACAGTGCTCTCTTCGAGGAGACTGTCCATCACTCTCATAAAGGATATTGGCAGCACCTTTAAGAAATTATTGGGGTTTACCAAAATATCGTTTTGCTGATGCTCCCGAAGCGCACTACATACAGGAATCTTACCCTTTCTCTTATATGAAAACTAACAAAAGAAAAGGGAAAGGGCAAAGTTCTAACCTATCATAAAACTAAATGCAGTATTTTTTAGTGTGATCGCAGACCTGGTCTAAGTTTGTAATGTGTAAAATAACTTTACATCTTAGAAAAACGGCGGAGAGGAGCAGTCATGTTTATTACTTCTACCACTTAAAATGCAACTAAAACCATGCATCAATTCAGAGATTAAAGACATAGTAGATAAAGTATATTAACGTCAATAAAATTACAACAACTAAAAACTGGATGGAAAAATTGTCGGAAAAATAAAGGGCCACCCTCATAACATATCATTAGCATAACATCGAGTTACCAGTGAATATAATACGAGTAAAAAATATTTGAAATATCGTAATCGTTACTTTTTATAGGTCAACGGATAGTCCGGTAAGCTGGCTGCAAGTCTACTTAGTAGATTAGTGCTACATACTTATAAAGGGCTAGTGCTACTATTCCAGTGTAGGGAAAAAAGACTAAAGAGGTGACCGGGCAAGGAGGTGGTTTATATAATCAAATAAATATTTATTACAGTACCCTGAGTGTGATCCGTTGATCCACGTGTCAGTCTTAGGGTTTCATTGATAGATAATATTTTTATGCGTTAAATCCGCAGTTTATGCAACATATTGTTTAAATTTAGTACTTTACCTATTGTATGATGTAGCAATTGCTTGTCTATTTACAATATTATAATTAACTAGAGACCCGTAGCGGCGTCGAAACGCCGCCGCTAGAATATGGTAATGTAATACTCATAGGGAAACAAACCATTTTTAAGGCATTTTTTCGATACTGTACTCAAAACACACATTTGAGTGAAATGGTGCCTTAATAATAATAAAATAGAACCCACCAGAATTGAGCCTAATTGCTCATTGCTTGCTGTATAAAGTTTTGCATAACAATTTTAAAAAAACTTAAGAAACTTTCATTGGGTCTTATTTTGATATCAAGAATAATTTGAGAAATTAGACTTTAGTTAGCATTTTTAGTCATTAAGGTTCTCTATTGTCTACAATTATCCTAAATATGAGAAAACAATTACAAATAACTTACAAATTAAAATTCATTTATTCATCGACCAACATGGATCATTGAGATATTAAATAATATTATACAATGATACGTTACATACCGGGTGTAACATGAGCAAACCGAATAATTTTAACAGCGTATTTATTCCTGAGGTGGTGTAATGTGTAAATGTTATATGAACTCAGGTCGAAATTTGATTTAAATATTTCATGTACTTGAGATTTCAGTGCAGTCGAGGTCCATAGTCCCTTGTAATAAGGTGAAATAGTGTACACATATTTTTGACGTCGCGTTTGAACACAAACGCAAATATTTCAAAAACCAAGCTGAATTCAGCAAACTTTATACGACCTTTTTAACTTCAAATATGGTCAGGAATACACTGTTAAAATTATTCAGTTCCCTCATGTTACACCCGGTATAATTAAAATTAACATTATAATTAAAAAGAGAAACATTTTTTTAAAGTGTTTAGGAGTTAGATATCAGTACATGAATCACGTGACAATGATTCAGATACTGACAGTCAAATCTTCCTGCCAATGCCCAACTCAACAACACAAGTCAACTTATTTTAGTAAATGTTGGTAACAAAATAGGATCAGTTAAAATTTGATGACGTAGCTATGTGCAAAGATTTTGAGAAATAAGAATAAAATATGATTTTCGATATTCATCTATGACTTTCCAACCTTTTAATTATTATTATTACCGAAACAGAATAACACTAATAAAACACGATTTAAATTTCCCAATCCACAGCGGTCTGGGCTTAGGCCATAATTCAAAAAAACGCATGTCGTAGTTTTTGACTTCTAATTGCCATTTACGATTTACCGATAGACGTACTTTAATTTGGTATAAATAGATTCTGTATAATTATTTACATTCATTCTAAAACGAACCTAGAAAGTGAACACAACTCCCGTTTGTACGCGCTCTCTTATCAGTAGCTCAATTAGTGGCCCGTCATTAGTGGTGAATTTCTGGAGATATAGTGATATTGGTGATTAATATTGATATGGAGCTTAAGGAATCAGGTATGTTGTTTTGTTTTACATTCAAAGTTTTAAATTGCAATAAACGATTTATTAATAATAACAGATCTACGCCACTGCATTAAGTTGTGTGACTCATGATTAAAATATTTAGTTTGTTTAAACTTTTAGTTATGATTTTACGCGAATGTAAATACGAAACTAGCATCATTTTACAGCTTAATGTTCCTAGATTACGAGCCATAAGGTTTTTTCTGCAAATATTTGCAAATTAAGTATTTAGAAGCTTTCTACGCCTGCGTGGCCTAACGCGTAGTAGTAATAGGAAAATATTACGAATAAAAATTTACACTTTGCTTTCTTTTTCAGATGATATGTACGTCGGATCTTTTACTCAGGAATTCGTATTTGAACTATGGCTATCTACTAGTGGTTCAGATACACAAAGACGTCTTCAAGTGATTCAAAAGTTAACAGAAATGGGGGCTGATGTAGAAAATGTGGATACAAGTAATTTGGATAACATCATGAAGTACATTTGTAATCAACTTCTAGTGTATTGGAAATATTCTTCGCGGAATAAGTGAATAGTCCTTAAGACCAAAAAAAAGGTTACTGGAAGGCCGTTAAATATTGGCGTGGGACAATAGTCGTCATCGGGCAATGCGGAACCCTCTACTTCAACCGGACGGCCTAAAAAAGACTTTTCGGCTTGTAGTAAGCGGTCAAAACGTAGACGGTTAGCAACAATCAGCAAATTTAGAGTCAAATGAAGTCAATCCCTTTTCACAGAAGCGAAACTCACAATACATCAATATACAATACATCAATATATTACTTCCTACTTTTATAAATTCTCGTCCTTTGCTACCTTCTTATGATAAACTTATTGAAGTTAAAAAGTGTTATCCAGAAAATATAACCGGTACCGAATCCGCAGCTGAGGTGGAGTTGCAATGTCTGTTCGATCACACAGCTAGGTACGCGTATAGTCGAATTACAAGAAGAATTGATATCAGCGAAGCAACAACTCGGATCTTATTCACAGGTTACTGCTTAACTCAGATCCATTTATCACTTCCAGAAGGAAATTGCCCCGCAAAAAAGAATTAACCCTCAGTTTCGAAGTATTAAGTTTATTAGATAGTACAAAATAAGGTATCTTATTATATAATATTTTACTTTTTCATTTTTTTTGTTTGTGTATAACCGTCTTGTTTTTTGTAGTTGATATTATTTTTTTGTTGTTATATGGTAGTACTGGTGTTGTTTTTGTAATAATAAATTTAAAAATAAATTTATATAAATAAATAATAATTTAATATAACTTTTTAAGCATGCAACGTTCTCTAACACTTGTTTTATTTCATTATATTACCTAGTAATTAGCTGTATTAGAAAACAAAAGCAAAAAAATAAAGAAAATGTACAAAATTTAATTATGGCCGCCTCACCAAAGAGCGCCGGCCACTATGCAATCCATCGAGCAGTAAGAAACCCAGTAATTTCATCATAATTAAGGGTATCTCCATCTTTAAACACTATTGAGGCTGAATCAAACCCTTTATATATATATTTGTAAATATACTTCACGCTTTTAATGGTTGTACACACCTCAACATTTATATGAGCTTGATATTTACGAAGAAGGTACGGATTATATGGAACAACGAATCTATTGTCAACAGTTAGTCCGTTTTTTTCAACTCTGTTCCCAGTATCACGTCTTTGATAAATGGGATACCCATTGACGTTGTCTCGGGTATGAGTAGTAAAATCCTTTGGAAACCCTTTACTGCAAGATCCATCTTTCATACACACGCATTGTGGATTAAGACTACCACATAGGCCATGAATCATGTGGCGTGCTACTAATTCATGCAGCTGAGGTCGTGAATTGATGGTATTTCAGCACACACCACCTTCAATAATGTCTGAATCATAGAGTTTATCGTCATTATCAAGAGACATAAGTATATGTGCATGAGGTAAACCTCTTTACTGAAATTCAATTGTGTAAATAATAGCTGCAACGTTTCCGAAAATGCATTTCTTACATATGTCATCAATCAAAAATTGTAGTTTTGAATGAAACACCTGCGCTATTAAGTCAGGTCGAAAATTAGGTTGATGGTTTTCTTGCAAGTTCGATTTAATTTCATCCCAGTTCGAATTACACGTGAATGTAATAAATATATCTGGTTTGCCGAATTGGCGAACTATTGCCATTGCATTTAAATAGTTGAAATGTAAGTTACGATAGCTACCATTGAAACTTTTTGGAAGTATCACTTGTTTTCCTACACGAAAACCAAGATTTTCTGCACGATTGTGTACAGCGTCATGTACGTTACGATACTGTTCAGCTCGCAGGAGTTCTTGCTGCGAACGAATAAATGCTAATCGCTCACCCTTGATTCGTGTGTACATATCTACAACCCAACAAAGAAAAAGCTTTTCTGACATGTGTAAAATGATAAATTCGTCACGAATTGCCAAACGATATGAAGCATATTGAAGCTGAGTGAGCTTGCTGCGTATGGCGGTGGCATGTTCTTCGTTATGGGTCATATTTCGGTGCCATCCTTCATCTCCACATGGAAAAAGAAGAGAGTATGCCATTGGATCTAGTGCTGAGTTATAGCATCCAAGCATTTGAAGGCCGCCTTCCGTGGGATGTATGATGAGATCTCTTTCGCCGACTGGACAACCATCTTCAGTTCTAAAAACAGCAGGTACATCATTTGCTGTAGGTAAATTAAATCTCCGCTTATCTCAACTTCTATGCATGTAAATTACCATTCTAATATTTTTACGTTGCTCTGATGGAATTTCGTTCATAATTGTTTTTACACTACGAAATGCTCCAACAAATGGGTTATGTTTAGACCCCGCTATCGGAGGTGCAAAATGGTAGCTGTCAAGTCCTTAGGGATGGGTAATCAACTAATCATATTTGTGATGTCGATATCGATACTCGATTATTCAATATATTTTTTTTATATACAAGTACCATTTATTTGTCTACAATTTATAATAATTTATAGGAAAAGAAACATAAGAAAAGTAATAGCAACCATAGATTTTTTGTTGTACTAATGTGATTTATATTTTTAATGTCAATGATTGTCATAGATCCCAAAAAAAGTTAAATTGTATACAAAAAAATGGTACTGTAAATACAAAAATGTATTGAAAAATCGAGTATCGATATCGACATCACAAATATGATTAGTTGATTACCCATCCCTACGGACTTGACAGCTATCATTTTGCACCTCCGATAGCGGGGTCTAGTTATGTTGCTGAAGGTGATCTGATATGTCTTTCATGATTGATGTTAAACATTTTTGATTGTCTGTATGGTCTATTCTCATTTTAGTCGCTTCTTTAGTATCAAACTAATTAATCTGTGCATACGAAGGCAAGATTCCTGAAGGAGGTTGTAAAGTTCCTATTCTGTGATGTACCTGTCCATTAATTTTGTAATAGAATGGACCTCCAGAAGTATTTTGTTCAATGTTTGCACTTAAGCTAACCATGGCAAAAGCTGCATTATAAGATCGAATGTTAGATCTGAATTTTTTTGAATTAGCAGCATTTCCTAATAACAATCGATGAATAAGTGAAGAATTAGTATATGGTCGAAGAACAAATTTGCCATTATGACAACATGACTATTCTTTTTTTAGATGTAATTGAAAATTAAGAGCTTTGCGATAGTTACATCGTTCATTTAAGTTGCCAAGACTATGGACTTCAGGCCGACTATTATTTAGCGCAATTTTGCATGACACTATCCGATTTCTTGATCTAGTCGCGGCTATACGTGATCGAGCGACGGCACGGGTTGTTCCATTTGTTATATTCGATCTACGTCGGGCAGGTGGCATTCACGAATTAAAATTGAAATTCAATTTAACAAATGACGTGTCAAAATAATATTTTGAAATAACTTATTACAACAAAAAAGTCTAAAATAAAAATCTTCTAACAATCTTTTTTCAATAAACTAAAAAGAATTCAATACCCACTGTATGGATTCATGTTGAGGCAAACGAAAATAAAGTTACTACCATTTTGAACTGTCTTCGATCACTAAAATGTCATCATTGTCATCAACCGCCGAATCATCAGAAGGATTGCTTTCCGGCGAAGCCTTCCTTGCAGCTTGCTTCGCTTGGCGTCCATCATCTTGTGCGGATGTCTCGATCTCGCTCAAGTCTTCTACCGACATCTAGAAAAAACAAATTACATGCGTGTTTTAGATCGGCTACTGAACTGATTACCACATTCATCCCTTTTCTTATAAAGAGCGCAAAATAAAATCTAATCCATTTTCCGTTTGACTCAGTAGCGTAATCGCCTTTAACTATTTATGTACCTATATGTGTAAGTGAGCGAGCGAGGAGTAAAATAGTTAAAAATATCAATAATAGTAGGGAGTTTACAAAAAATAACCCAATGAGCGTGCGTAAAAATGAATTGATTCTGTTTTCTGACGATAATAAAAAATTCCTAATAGGTATGTATGTACAGAGGCGTTCACAACTGCATGGCCACTCTTCAACCTAATTTATAAGGCAACACGCAAGTTTCGCGATGCACTCTTGAACCCCACTGTACCTAAAATAAGTTTACCTAAATGGGTACTTACGTTCAAATCAGGAAATAAATCACTCACACTCTTTGTCCATACCCGTGGTCACCTATATAAAAAGAAAGAATTGAATTACATTATTTAAAGAAGTAGGTATTTTAAATTAAGTTTTAGCCATGACAAATAAACACTCAAATAAACACTTTTTTTTCGATAGGATGGCTCAATTTATTAGCTTCATTCAATCTTGCTCCTCTAAGAGTTTCACATCCACAAACTTCACAATAATTTAACATTGAAAAATAAAATCAAGAGTAAAGAAAAGCAAAAATAATTAAATGTTATGATTATTAAGTAGGAAACCACATTAGATACACACCAAGAATTATTACATCACATTCGATGCAGCGGTCGTATCCATGATAATAACCCTTGTACCCCGTACATAACCAAGTTACATAACCAGTAATGTGAAAGGGCAAATAATTCCTATTCCAGAACTGGGTTTTGTAAAAGGAATTTTTATTTCCTGGTACAAAATTTAGGTCACGTGCCGGTAATGTAAAAGGAAAGAAAATTACTACTACAGTACCCGGTTTTGGAGTAGGAACTTTAATTGCCTCACACATAACCAACATCTACAATAATTATGTTAATAGGAATGGGATTTCCTGACGCAAAAGCGAGTTATGTAACAGGATCTTAGCAATCTCATTCTATATATATACACAAAACCAAAAATGAAACCAACCTTATAACTTAAAGTTTGGCAGGTATATAAAATACTGGCATATTCTTTTTTTAAAAGGACCCCGCAGAAAACATAGGGAAAAAGTGGTTTCAGTCAAATCTCACGAAATTTTAGTATGACGTAGATACAAGTCTCCTCATTAATTTTTTATATGGGCACCACTCTCTCAGACTTATAGTTTCAGAAATAATCAATTTAATTATTTTATTCAAAATACATGTATGTTACCTATTTTACGTAATTCCTTCTCTTTATTGCATGTAGTTCATAACATAGTTAACTGATAAAGTGAATGTCAATGTGACAGTCCCATTATGAAGATGATTTATTATTTTCGATAATTAGGTACTTAATTATAAGCACATTAATTAAAAAATAAGCATAATACTTATACCACATGATGGCAGCAAGAAATCCATGCTTTGTCTGCAATAATCTGGTCGCTCCTCGGGGTTTGAGACGTATTCCAATCGAAAACCTACAGAAGATCGATATTACAATCCGATATAGGGAAACCATTAATAATGTTCCTGCCGAATATAATGATGATTCTCGTGTTTGCGTAAACTGTGATCGTTTGATAAACCGGGAAATAGAAGAATTGCGACGGGATGGTGATTGCATTCTTATCAACGTGTTGAGACAAACTGCGAGTCATTCGTGCGTTATCTGCAATTGTGTGCAAAATCAACCCAGACTTTCTATAAACGCAAGGGTCAAGATTTTCGTTGACGATAATATTTTTATTCCGCCTTCAACACGATGTTGTTTAATACATTTGACTGCTACGGGACTTATACCACAAGAGTTAGCGAGAAGATTTCAGTTTATTAAACGACCCTATCGCCTTCAGGGTCCTGACTTAAATGTTTTTTTGCGAACTATAAGAGAACAAGCTAAAGAAGCCAGAGTTTTTAAGAAAGATTTTTGTACAGATGAAGAGTTTAAGGTCATAAGTCCCGTCACCAAACCACAATTCGACGAAATATTACAGTCGTGCGTGGAAGTTCCTGTAAGAAACGCATTCAGACGTATTACCGAAAAGATGTTAATGATGTTTCTGTTAAAAATGCGTCAGGGACTTCCAGACGATTTCTTAAAAGTAATATTTAGATATAATAGTAGACAATACGTATCAAATGACATATGTTTAGTGAGACAGTCACTGATGCTGCGATTTGTGCCTGAATCCATTGGTTTTGGACATATTACTAGACAGACATTAGATATTCATTGACAGACATGTAACTGATTTTGCAAATGAGCTGTATAACGCCGACGTTCATGATCCTAAAGCCATTGTTATAGTTGATACGACGTATGCTTACATTGAAAAGCCTAGTCATTTTAAATCACTTAGGCAATATTTTAATATGCATAAAAGACAACATTTAGTTAAACCGGGCTTACTAGTGGCACCGAACGGTTACATTCTCCGATGTTCACGGGCCATATTTTACGGACTCGAGAAATAATGATGCTGCCATTATTGGTTGTGAATTTGAACAAGACAGGGAGGGTATTGATCGATGGTTTCAAAATGGAGACATAATGTTAGTTGATAGAGGTTATCGGGATGCATTACCGTACCTAGAAAACAAAGGAATAATATGCAAAATGCCAGCATGCATTGTACGTGGTCAAGCTCAGCTTTCTACATTGCAAGCTAATGAATCAAGAACCATTACGAAATCAAGATGGGTGGTAGAGGCACGTAATGGCCACTTGAAATCAATATTTAAGTTTTTTAAGGGCATTATCCCTAGAGCTCATGTTTTGCACCTAAATGATTTTTTTTAAAATGCTGCTGCAATTATTAACAGATTCCATGCAGAAATAATAATGGAGGATGCAACCGTAGAACTAGCTCGTGAATTGCGTGTGAGAATAGATGATGTAAACATAGTTCAAGCTCGCGTAGAAATGGAGAATCTATTCAGAAGGAATGCAGTATGGGTTCCTTTGAACGAAAACCACGCATTACATTTTCCCGTACTGGATCTTGAGCAACTTAGAACCATTTTTGTGGGCGTATATCAGCTTGGATTGGCTCCAGCATACATGCAAGATAAACTCGATTTGGATGGGAACGACATGATGCAAATCGACGAGTACTATCAAGAGCCAGGATTTATACGGGTCAGGATTTATTCTCGTTTCCGTAATGCGGCAAAACATCAACTGTGGCTCTCTTACGCAATAGGACGAGAGGAAAATGAAGAGTTGGTAGAGGCAATCCTGGGATATTACTGCACATGTAAGACAGGAGCTAGAACGATAGGCTGTTGTGCTCATATTGCCTGTATAATATGGTACTTAAGCTATGCACGCCATCAGGAACAATTAAAATATCCCAGTACTGCGTTAATACAGTTTATTAAAGATGCAGCAAATAGACGGCGAATTAGGCATTGATAGTTGCACCTAGTTGTATTATTCTGTATATATTTTTGTAAACATTTTGAAGTATTGTACTTTTTATATATAGTAAGATAAGTAATATAACATTTCAAGATGATGATACTTTTATTTATGTAAGTAGAACCCAATCTAACATGGCTAACTGTTTTAAATCATCCGGCAGTCTCACCATTGCGATAATCAATCAATAATACACAAGCATAAACAGACTGACATAATTGACAGTTGGTATCTACATCTGAATTTAACTTCATAACCCCAGTAACTGTCAGTGGGTATCATTTCCATATGTCGACTTCAGAAAACACGTCGCGTAAATACAAAAATATATACTTCATTATTTCTGAAACTATAAGTCTGAGAGAGTTGTGCCCATATAAAAAATTAATGAGGAGACTTGTATCTACGTCATACTAAAATTTCGTGAGATTTGACTGAAACCACTTTTTCCCTATGTTTTCTGCGGGGTCCTTTAAAATATTAATAGACATGACAAGTCATTTGTGATGATTGATGACGCGATAATTTGTAAGTGCTTCTAACATGAGTTTAATTTCGTTATCATACGCATTTCTGATTATATCCAATTTGTCGGTGGAGCCTAGTAGCACCGCAGAACTACTACAATATATTACATCCAAAAGACGGGGGCAAGTGCAATTTACAATGGTCATAAATATTACCGAGGAAAAGTTTTCAAGGACGAATCGCAATTTTGGGCTTGTGCTAACTACAAAACGTGTAATGGAAGCGTAACGGTTCATTCAAATAAAGTAGTTAAACGTGTTCGGCACATGGACAATTGCGTTCCAAATTTCAATAAAAACATCGTGGATAAAGAGATTGACTTATTGCGGAAAACTGTCTCATAAAATGTACATCCTATTCCAAAGCAATATCATGATACTATTTGTAAATTGCAAAATAAAAGTATACATTTATGTGCCACTGCCACAACTATCAAATATCAAGAACGGTTTATACGGGGCAAAGAAAAAAAACTTACTAAAACTTACTAAAAGTGTGTTCAGAGATGCCTTTGAAGTGGTTGTTCCTGCAAATTTTCATCAATTTCTTTTAGATGATTATAATGAAGAGGATAGAATACTAATATTTGCATCTGAAGAGGCGAGGAAGCGGATGAAAGAGATAAAGATTTTTTTTGCTGAAGGAACGTTTAATTACTGTCCACCATTTAAGCAGCTCTACATTATTCATGGCGATTTAACCAGTACCGATCAGATAGCCAACATTGTACTCTTGTTTATGCTTTACTAAACAATAAGAAGCAACATACGTATGAAAAAAAATCAACTTATAAAAGCCAAACTACCAGAATGGAACCCAGCAAAATGCACGTTAGATTTTGAAACTGCCTCTAGAAACGCAATAAAATTAGTATTTCCTGAAGTAGAAATTAAAGGCTGCTTTTATCATTTCTATAAATCGTTGAAACGAATGGCAGCCAGAATTGGAATTAAGAAAACATCAAAAGTAAATAATCGGCATGTGAGCCTCTATGCTGGACTCGCCATAATACCGATAGAGAAAATAGATGATGGATGGAGTTATGCTCTGGAGGAAAGTCCCAATAACCATTACATAATGAAATTCAATAAATACATGCGTAAAAACTGGATCAATCGATCCGAATTTCGCCATGTGTGGAGTTGTGAAAAAGAAGAATATGGAACGACTAATCATGCAGAAGGCTGGAATTCGAAATTTAAAAGATACATTGGGAGATCACATCCAACCATTCCCCATCTGCTAACAGTACTATTTAATGATGCTAAATTTAATAGTGTATCTATTTCGCGTATCAATAGAAACTTCACAGCCAAAAAGAGGTCACTTTCGGTCATTGAGAATAATGATCGTATAAACAGATCCATATTGCAATTAAAGCATAATAAGATAACAGTCGGACATTGCCTGGAAAAAATATGCCCGTATATAATAGTGTGCTAGCAACTCTGGCTATGCTTTTTTCTTATTATTTTTTTACGTACACTGGTGGAAGTTCTCCAGGAGATTTTAATTGTCTTTGTTAGTGGTTTAAAGACATTAAGTTCTATCATTAATAAAAAATGTTCTGTTTTATTAGCAGTCTAAATCAGTAAGAAGGTTTATTCAAAACAAACACCAAACTTTTTGTATGCACGAAAAACAAATAATATCCTGTCATCCTCTCTGTCATATCAATTTCAGTTTTCGTTAATTTTCTAGTCTCTTTTGACTACTAAATACTTAGACCGTCACTGATTAAAACTATATAAAACTAAAGTAGTTCCAAAAGGCGTAATGGCAGATAACATTCAAGGTTCACGCCCGCTAAGAAGATTAGTTGGAGATGTAAATAAGTGCGTCTTCGGATGTTGCACATCCACTGATCTATTTTCGCCCTCCAACTTAGTAGTTTTGTGCAGGTTCAACTTTTATTTACCACCGGACGCTAGGTTATGTCGGGACCACATTGATGCTGGTCCAAAAGATTGGGAAATTGTTGTTGGTGCTGACTATACACGAGAGGACTTTAATGAAATTCACTCTCAAGTTTCCTTTTTAATTTTAAATCTAGTAAAAACCTAATAAAAAAAACAGTATGAAATTGTATATTACGTATTATTTACGGGTACCTTACCTAAAAATATGTACACAAATATATGGTTATATTAGTACAATTTTTCTTGTAAGCAATATTTGGCTGTCATTTCGATACTTATAACCTTAAACGCGAAAAATGTATTTATGCCACACCTCGCCATAAAACGGGTTTTGCCGCACGCTGCGCGTACGGATAACCCCACTTTTTGGCGAGATGGTGACATAAAATTGTGTACAAAACACGGGTTGTAAAACAGAAATCCCTCTCTCGCGTATTTATGATCCTCGCCTGCGTCTCGGGCCTCAATTATCTGCGATATCGGGCTTTCTTTGTTTTAACACCCTAGTTATGTAATGTACTATTAGATGATATTTGTCAAATATTGGTTGTAAGAAAACTGTACTGTAGTATACATATGTATGTTCTAGGTCAGTTACTTAAACATATTGTAGTAATTATCCTGACTTGTGCGTCAGGAAATCCCATTCCTATTAACATTGCCAATTATATTGCAGTTGTTGATTATGTGCGAGACAACTAAAGTTCCTACTCCAAAACCGGGTACTGTAGTAGGAATTTTGTTTCCTTTTACATTACCGGCACGTGACCTAAGTTTTGTACAAGGAAATAAAAATTCCTTTTACAAAACCCAGTTCTGGAATAGGAATTATTTGTCCTTTCACATTACTGGTTATGTACAGGGTACAAGGGGATAATAATTAGTTTTTGTCCTTCGTCTAATTACTTTTTCACAATCATCGCATTTTACTGAAATAAAAAAGAAATTAAACCAGGAAAAATCTTAACATATAGGATACCAGCGTTCCACGTAAAGCGACATCTATCGGCAAATTAAGTAAACTATTGCGCACGTGCTTAATGTATGGAATATGATTATTATGAGATAATCCTTTATTGCATGAACCTATTTTCAATGTTTTTACTTTATTTGAAAGCACGTCATTTCATTAAGATTTTGTACAAATTACAAGTACAATAAATATCTGCATGCGGTTAAATTACAAACATCCTATCAAGTTCAAAATATTTTTCCTAGAAAGTTTTTATAAAGTTCGACTTATGAGATTTTGTTTCATACTTTTAAAACTTATGGTTTAAAAGTTAGAGGAAAGACGCATTTTGTTTTTAGTTCAGGAGCGATTAATCCTGCAAAGTGTCAGGCCATTGTTCTGGGGAGTCGCCGACAAATCGCACAGCTCAGTACAACCTCCATAGCGGCGATCATGTTTTATGACACTGCTCCTCCTCGTGTGCGCTAGGGCCAAATATCTTGGGCTTTATTATAGACTCTAATCTTACTTGGAATGAGCATCTGTCAGAAATATTTATGTAGAAAAGTTAAGGGTACTCTAAGAACTCTCTACAAAATCAAGAATTTTCTCCCGGTTAGTACAAAAAAATGTTGGTTCAAGTTCTAGTTTTGCGCATCATTCATTATGGCGATATGTGCACTACCAACTCAAGAGTCCCTTAATAAACTTGAACGGCAACGGCATAAGATTTATCTTTGGCTTTCGTAAATTTTATCGCATGCTACGCAAGCACCTGTTAAGACAAGAATTAGATTAGCATCCATCATAATTATATAGTGTACTTAGTAGGTGCTCAGGAAATATGTATACAGTAGTATATTATATCTATTTATTGTTTTATGTAGTTTATATTACATAATTTATTATATGTAGGTATGTTTATATTAAAGTCTTTAGTCTTATTGTTTACGTTGTATTTATATGTAAATTGTTGGTTATTCTAAGTAAAGTTATATATTAAAGTATTATCTATGTAGAATTATAAATACGTGGTATATTTATACTTCCGGTTGGTATCATGAATAATCAGAATATATTCGTAGTCGTCTCTTTGAACCAAATTTACTTTTTTCTGTTTAGCTCTGTGGTTGACTGGTAGAGAATGCCATTAGGCATTAAGTCCGCCATTTGTACAATAAATAAATATAATCACCTCCGAGTAGGTACTAGAAACTGGCACCCGCTGCCCATGAAGTTGCAAAAAAAGCCAAAAGCCACAATGACTAAACTTACTTATTAAACTAATACTTATTTATTAAAGTTAGTTTTTAACCCGTAATAACAAATCTTTATTTACAATAATTATATTCATTAAAATACAAGTACTTCCTCATTGTATCGCACAAAATTTTACTCTCTGCCAAGGCTCTTTTATTTGTTGCGTTTAAAAATTTGGGCGCTTTCCGCTGCGTCCGCTTTTAAATTAGTTCGATGGAGATGGGACGGCGCACGGCGCTAGCGTGTCTACACAGGCTCCAAGGTCCCAAGCTCCAAGGAACCAAAACTAATTTATTTTTGTTTAATATTCACAGAAATATAGAGTAGAGGGTCCAGCCTTAAAAGGAAATATTGATGAACTTCACCTCGTCGCTTCTAATGTTAAGAAGAATAACAGAGGTATCCCGAAAACAGCACTTAGAGTAAACAAAAGCAAACACCATTGGATTACACAAGTATAAACATTTTTGATGTCTGTGCATTTGAGAGTATAAAAAAAATATTTCATAACAATTACACAAACTCGTGACATTTGATATTTACAAGTAGGTGTGATTAAAACCTTCTAAACCAATTGAATTTGAATAGAAGTAACTTAAATCAATCAACGTCTAGAATTATTTTGTTTTTGAGTATAATATTATGTATAATATTGATATTACTTATCAAAAAATCATTTTGTTTGTTTTAGACTATGTTTGACCACATAAAGTTAAACAACAATAAACCAGAATTTTCGGAATTAATACCACCGGATACAACTAAAGTTTCCCGAAACTGGTGGTATTTCAATGAGGTTTAAGTATAAGTTGTCTTATTCTGTCCCCCAATAAGAAGTAAATTCTTATCTGTTAGGCAATAATAATGACATTCTTTGATGATATAAGTAAAGTTAACTCTATAAGGATGCACAGTAAAATACACAAGTACGTACGTAAAGTTATACAAATTCGAGTTTTTTTTTTTGACAATAGCTGGTCGGATTTACTTATTAATAATGATTTAAATAATAAATTATCGATACCACTAATTTACAACCACGCATAGTGAAGGGATCGGTAGCACGTGTATGTGCCGATGAAAGAAGTTTTATGGAGATAACTAAAAAAAAACGTTTTAACCGATGATGGTTTAATTATTGATTTCTGGTACAAAAGTAATTAGGCACATCGATGGGCGATTATTTCTGGAAATAGTTACAGACACTATCGATTGATGTGCAAATATACTTATTAGGTACTTTTTCAATTGCAAAAAAAAAAATACATTTAGTTACATCTATAGACTGCACCCCCTAAAAGTATTTTATTTTCAATTTTACTACACACCAAGTAGCGGCACACAAAATTCACCTTATGCTGAAATTTTATCAGGATGTGTTTAACAGTTTCCGAGTAAAATGGGTTTGACATACGGATGCACAGACAGACGGACATGACGAAACTACAAAAGTTTGCCTTTTTGACCCGAACTAGTGAGGTGAAATAGTACATTGTGCAACGAGGATGGTAAGTAAGGTATAGTAAACGCGAGTCTATTAGAAGCCCGACGACGAAGTCGGAGGGCTTTTAATGACTCAAGTTTGTTATACACTTACCACCCGTGGTACATACAATGTTTTTCATCACATTTGCGAGGAAATAAAATAAATTCGTTGGTAAAATATTAGTTACTAGTGTAGTGTAGTTTTACCTATCAGACCGCATCCACTATAAAAGATTGTCAACAATGTCAACTTTGTTCAATGTCTTCCACAGATAATGTTAACAACTGCGTTTTGTTTTCGAAGTTGATAGATCATCCTGCCAAATAGTATCAATTATCAAAATCAAATAGAAAACAAGTATTTTTAATAAATACTAAACATTAAATTGCAGTCAAATTTAATATAAAGATATGTTTTATACATATTAAAAGTTGGTTGTAGCAAACTTTTGAAGATATGAAATACACCTTGGCTGTTTAGAAACATCCTCAGTCCAAGTGAAGTATAGGTTCTGTATATTTTTAAAACTAAACTTAACAGCCCGTGTGAGCTAAATCGGCTATAACTGCTCTGTACTCTCGCAAGTAACAACGCCATTGACGAGCAAGTGTGATGAAAACATATTTGTAGACCGTTGTAGAAAGTTTTTCCTTATTGAATGTCCTAAAATATTTAAAAAAATACCGACTTATACCACTTACGTCAGTTTCCACTTAGGTTCCGTTATTGTTATTATTCCATTTAGGTTACATCTGACCTAATGAAAGTTGTCGACACAAAACATATCCGACCTACGTGGACGCCAGTAAAAACAGTAAGCTGACATACCTGGAATCCAATATTGACAAGAGACTTACCTATCAAGAAGCTAATATTAATTCCAACGTAGAAAGCTGATGGTTAAACTTCATTATATCTACAACAAACACTTATGGTTCCGATCATCCCTTCCACCGGAGTCCCTGGGAAGCAGGATGGTGGGGAGGGAATGTAGAAATAAGTAATTAAAACATTGGTATTTGAAATTAAATAATTATTGACATTTCTTACCATTTCTAATTTCTGAAAAATACCCGACAATACGGCTTATGGCTGGAATGATGAATAATGATGAAGTTTAGTTAAAAGTAGTAAAATCTCCTTCCTTGCTATATTTGTGAAATTTAGTAGCTTGTTGCAGGACTTCTTTGAAGCGATAACCTGAAGATATTAGCATCTTGTGAAAATATTGTTGGAACGGAACCTGAGTGACCATAAGCTCTTTTTATTTCCATCTGTTACAGGATGACTTAAGCCATCTACAAGACGCACCATGACCAAAGAAAATCCTCAATATTCGATCAGGTTCTTCTGAAGCAGACTTTACATTTTTATCTATTATATGGCTTAAAAAAAGTGTTTTAATATACTTTAATACATTTTCCTTAATTGATAGGAAATATCCTAAAATCTACTTTGTTAATAATATTTTACTTTTGTCGTACTCATCGCAAATAATTTTAGTTTTTAATGAAAGTCATAAAATTAACTAACCTGTCGCTTTTAATCTCAAATAATGTGTTTTTATTTATATTAACACATACAATTCGTCTAGTGGCTAAAAATCAATATTCATCCACACCCGATGGCTAGTTTTTTATTTGTCGTGGTCGAGTAAATATTTCGGAGGTCAAATACACCCCAGTTATCTTTTTGTTTAATAGGTGAGTACAGTACATTTTATATAGAACAAATATTAGGAATTAGTTGAGAGGCAAGACCTTTTATTTTTAAGCATTGAGCATAACAAATAATAAGTAATATGATAGTAAACGGTTGATTATTAGACATAGACGATCTACGTCCATACCGCGTGTCTTCGACGATGGGGCTTTAAATGTAAGGATCAATTTTTGTCTTAAAACTGAGTCTACAGTTTTGAAAACAGAGAACTTAAGTTCAGTAAATTATAAAATTATGCCAGTAAACATTACGTTTTATACTTAATAAATTCTATACACTGGGTCAAATCTTATTTGTGGGTTTTAGTACCTAAGCTGTGTTAAGTAAGTGTTTAAGTATTTACGCCTTGAGGTGCTTTATATTTGTATTTTTAAGCTAAGTTGTCTTAAGTGAAATGTAAAATTTCTTTGAGAAATAAAGTTCTTTAGACCTAAATCAAAATGGTGATACAAAGTTATATTATAACTAGGTACCTAACTATTTATTAGACTAAAATGCTTCTTTTTAACGAAATCCTTTAAATAGAAAATGCTCATTATTAAGCTAAAATATTTCGTGGAAACGGTGATAAATCTACATTTAAAAACAGAAACAATTACCTAATCACAGAAGATCCAAACTTGTAGTCAAGAATTCGAGCATGATTAGTGAACATTAGATGGTGGATAGAAGCATTGCTGGAGTCTAGCTTGTCTGTGATTATTTTTATGGGGGTCTGCCCGGAATCTGACCCGCCTGTATCTCCCCGTTCACAGCGTCAATGGGACGAGCCGCTCTGCATACTGGTACGGAATCACGAAACGAATACCAGTCCTGCGCAGCGCGCTCGTCTCTTTGCTTGTTGTGAATGGGAGTCAGGGTCTTGGCTACAGGCCCTGCCTTCCAAGAATCTGGGCACCTTACTCAACAACGACACGTTTCGGATCTGCATAGCACTACGCCTCGGCGCGTCTTGTGTTACACCCCATATATGTCACTGTGGTGCCAGTGTAAATAACACAGGCGTCCACGGCCTCTCATGCAGCAGGAGCGCCGGCCGAATCTCACGCCATGCTGCCATCAATGACATCTTGCGCCGGGCCTTTGCTAGTGCCGGAATACCTGCCATCTTAGAGCCCACGGGCCTAGCTAGGGACGACGGGAAGCGACCCGATGGCATGACCCTGGTTCCCTGGGAGGTAGGAAGGCCTCTAGTTTGGGATGCTACCTGTGTGGATACCCTTGCGCCTTCTCATCTCCCAGTAACCTCTTGCAGGGCTGGAGCGGCTGCCAATGCGGCCGAACATCTCAAGCGGCGCAAATATGCAGCCATAGATTCAAGCTGCATGTTTGAGCCGTTTGGGGTGGAGACCCTCGGTCCGTGGGGTCCTGGGGCCCATTTGATTTTTAAGAAATTAAGAAAACGACTGACAGATACTACGGGTGAGGGCTGGCTTCTTCCTCGCCCAGCGTATCGGAATTGCCATACAGCGGGACAATTCCGCCAGCCTTCTGGGCACCCTACCATCCTGCTCGGAGCTCGACCCTATTTTTTACTTGTAAATATGTACATATAATATATCCTTAAGTTAGTTTTTAATTTTGTGTACTTATATATAATGTAAATAAATACTTCAAATTATCATTAAATTAATTTTTATAATTTCATTCCTAGTCTATAAAATATAAAAATTAATTCAATTATAGATTTATAAAAGTAAATAATTTTCTATAGTTAATTTTACAGATCGCAATCCACTAATGTTAATAGGACAACAAAAAGAGTAATTTTGTAGTCAGACCTGTTTTTCTTACATCTAGTAGTGAAATTGTGCAATTCTTTAAAAACAATCATTTAGTTCAGCTCCAGCCTAGCAGGAAAAAAATTTAATACGAATTTATGATATATATTATTGTTCTAGTATATGATGCCCACTTGTATACTGACTAATAAGCAAAACTTCATGACTCATTTCAACTGCTTGATGTTATTCTTTTAGTTTTCTAAGGTTAGAAAGTTTTGTTGTGAGGCATGTGTTTAAAATAAATATAAACTTATAGTACATTGTGCAACGAGGATGGTAAGTAAGGTATAGTAAACGCGAGTCTATTAGAAGCCCGACCACGAAGTCGGAGGGCTTTTAATGACTCAAGTTTGTTATACACTTACCACCCGTGGTACATACAATGTTTTTCATCACATTTACGAGGAAATAAAATAAATTCGTTGGTAAAATATTAGTTACTAGTGTAGTGTAGTTTTACCTATCAGACCGCATCCACTTTAAAAGATTGTCAACAATGTCAACTTTGTTCAATGTCTTCCACAGATAATATTAACAACTGCGTTTTGTTTTCGAAGTTGATAGATCATTCTGCCAAATAGTATCATTATCAAAATCAAATAGAAAACAACTATTTTTAATAAATACTAAACATTAAATTGCAGTCAAATTTAATATAAAGATATGTTTTATACATATTAAAAGTTGGTTGTAGCAAACTTTTGAAGATATGAAATACACCTTGGCTGTTTAGAAACATCCTCAGTCCAAGTGAAGTATAGGTTCTGTATATTTTTAAAACTTAACTTAACAGCCCGTATGAGCTAAATCGGCTATAACTGCTCTGTACTTTCGCAAGTAACAACGCCATTGACGAGCAAGTGTGATGAAATAGTTATTTGTGCAACAAGAGAGGAAAGTTGTTTTTTCATGCGAGTGTTTATTTTGAGTCCCGAGTAAGGGAAAGATTCTATAATTGAATCACGAGCGTAGCGAGTGATTCTAGTGTTAGAATCTTGAGCGTAGCGAGGCACTCAAAAACACGATATGTAAAATAACTTTAGTCTAGTGTGACACATACAACTTTTCACCTCAGTAGTGAGAACATATTAAAGGTTAAATAAGTTGCCAAAAATGTCATTTTTAGTACAAGCTTTTATTGCCGACTGTACTTTTTTTCACAATCGTCATCTACTCTTCGAAAGGATTCTAATGAGCCTAAAACACCACGGGTTTATCTTGAGTATTTTAGGTGTTGCTTTTGCTGCCTTCTGACTCCAGCATCAGATCAGATAAGTGGTACCATAATATTGCATTGTAACCGCTATTTCATAAATTTGTGTGCTAAATTTCAGCTCAATCGGTTAAAGATGTGCTTCAAAATTGAGGTGCAAGATTCCACCCGGATAAATATACAAATACATACATCAAGTTAAGTAAATAAAATCTTGTAAAAAAATTTACATCAAGTTAACCACATTAAAGTTTTTTATTTAAGTTAAGTGTTTTATCTGCAATTGCACTGGCTTCATTACTTAATATTTTGTTTAAATAATTTTCATTTTAAAATATATGTACATTTCAAAATTATAATATTTGATTAATTTGTGAGGGTCCGGACGTGGTAGTGGTGTTAAGGGAGTCCATTATGTCCTATTGTAATAAATAGATACATATAAATACTTAAATACATAGAAAACACCCATGACTTAGGAACAAATATCTGTGCTCATCGCACAAATAAATGACCTGACTGGGATTCGAACCCGGGACCACCGGCTTCTTAGGCAGGGTCATTACCTACTAGGCCAGACCGGTCATCAATTAAAAAGCTACTTTGTCTCACTCCCTGGAGTGACGAAAGTAGCAACTTTCCTCACTCTCAGAAAGTGAGGAAAGTAGCACTTTCCTCACTCCCTGGAGTGAGGAAAGTAGACATGTTCGAGCTGCTGAGGTGAAAAATATTTTTCATCACACTTATAGCCGACTTAGCTCACACGGGCTGTTAAGTTTAGTTTTAAAAATATACAGAACCTATACTTCACTTGGACTGACTGAAGATTATTGAAGTCTAGGAACTGACTGATTTCGGAACGCATCCAAACTTGATGTGTCAAAACAAATTTTTGTGACGGTTTAGTTGTCAAACTAAAATTCAAGAAAAGTGGCCGTTTTTTTGTGTTTTGCTGAGTAAAATATTATATTTTGCCGAAAAAAATTAAGGTAAGTACTATGTGATGCTTTATATTGTTAGTATATAAGGTAATCTAAGTGTAGTATGTCATAAATAGTTACAGTAATAGTTTATTATGTAAAATTCTTGCTCATAAAGTTTGTGGTCCCTATAGGACCTCTTCCCGTTTCGGTGCAGTACAAGTGGTTTGTATGTGCCCATTGCCTGTCAGGTTATTTTTGTGTAATTTAAGGGTAAGTTCATAACTGTTGTTGAAATGTCTTAATCACTGAGAAAATTGTAAAGTTTTAAGTTTTGTAACAAAATTTAAATTTTTGTAGCTATTTTTGCTAAATGGCACTTGAATATTAAAATAAACATAATTTTTTCTTACTTTTATTGTGGTTTTATTTTGCCGAAAATGACATGTAAACATTATGACTAACCTTTAAAACCTCAATATAGAGCTAGTAGGGCAGAGGCCACATACGGACCACGAGGGGTTCTTGGTAACGGGCACAGGGCTTATATTGACCACAGGGTTTTTTTTAGAAAATCATGATACTAAAAAAAAAAACAAGTAATTACTTTTTTACTAACGCTATTATCTACCGAAATCAGGATTCAAAAGTAAAAAAATCGCCAGGCCCGTTTAAGGGTTAACATTATCTGTGGAAGACATTGAACAAAGTTGACATTGTTGACAATCCCTTATAGTGGATGCGGTCTGATAGGTAAAACTACACTACACTAGTAACTAATATTTTACCAACGTATTTATTTTATTTCCTCGCAAATGTGATGAAAAACATTGTATGTACCATGGGTGGTAAGTGTATAACAAACTTACTTACCATCCTCGTTGCACAATGTACTATTTATAACGAGCTTTTATTTAACTGTGAATTTACAGGAAATTACATCTATCGTTCCAAAACGTTGGACAACATTTCAGACACCACGCCATGTACCACGTTTAGTGAAACCCTTCTAAGGTTACCTCAGCATGGGTGATGCCGAAATTCTTGCAGTTGTTGGGCGACTCGAACACTTCAGTCCATTCTTGCTCACCTGTTGTGCATTGATAATTGCATACACCATACACGTTTCCGCGTATTAAACTTGCATAGGAAGTTTATTTTGACGATATTGAGTACTTCCTCGAAGTCGTTTTGGAGACACCTGGAAAATACACACATGCCTTCGACTTCAGGCGTCCGCATTAACCCGAAATAGTAAATAGTTATTTCCAACTCAGACATCAGACAAATTAAACATTAAGACGGTTCTACTCACGTTTATTTAGTCACTCGCGCGACATGTTTCGGAGAACATAGGCCTCCATTATCAAGCACTAAGAGTTATCTGATATGTCTCACGAAAGTTTAAATACAAATTCAGCATAACACATTTTCGTGTTTTTGTAGTATCTTGATCTGTATTAATCGAGAATTTCCGAATTAATTTGACATATTATCACAACGACAATTTGAAAGTCATTTAATTTTTTAATGACAGCACCCATATAATGTAAATGTGTGGAGCTATGTTTAACGGACCTTTGTAATTAGTTACATATCGGCCCTATAAGCTTAATCTTGTAACAATCTTAAATAAGTATAATTAAACATAAACAAAGTTAATTATTAAGAATAGCGTCAGCTAGTCTGTACACCATTTGTGACGTGTCAGAAATGGGGTTGGCAAGAATGTGCATAAAGGTCGATACATCATATGGATTCAGATTGGCTCACGTTCTGAGCGCCTCTCTCAGAGCACGATTTTTTACGCATTCTGTAAGTATATGATGCACATCTTCTATGGATCTACAAATATCGCAGTTGGGAGAGTTAACCTGCTTCATAAGAAACTTAAACTTATTAAGGGGGATGTGACCAGTTCGCAATCTATGGGCAATCTATAATTACAACAATCTTGCGGCCAAGGTCAGCATTTAGTCACCAAGGGATACGCGGAGGCTCACATGCTATGGCCTTGTTTTCTCTTTAGAGCGTTCGTCAAAGTATTCCTTCCATTTCATATAAATTGAATTCTTGTATTGATTAAATACTTCTAGATAATAAGGGGCGATAACCGTTTCGTATCCATCTATTGCGGCCTGTTTAGCCAATAGATCGGCTTGCTCATTCCCTCTCAGCCCTACATGAGATGGAACCCATTGCAATCGTACTACGCTGTTACTTTGCTGTAAAAGAAGGATCTTCTCTAGTATTTCGTAAACCGTTGGCCCCACCCTTTGCCCACGAATTGATTGTGAAATGTTTTGTAATGCACTCTTACTATCTGTACATATTGTACAATGCTCTTGAGATTGCACAAAGTTCTACCGTCATTATACAAACATTACCCATGACCTTAAATTTGTTACTGTTATCAATTATCATCTACAGGATTGCGTGAGTCAAAAAACGCCGCTCCTTTTCCCAGTTCGCTCTTAGAACCATCAGTATATAAAAAATACCAGTCTTTATAATTTTGATGTAGTTCTTCCAACACATTGCTTTTAAGACAGTTGTTTTCGTATGATTTTTTAGATTCCCTAATACAGTATAAATCTGTAGCAATCAAAGTATTTATATTTAGACTCGATACCCATGTACTAAGAGAGAACATTTGGAGGCGGTCAGATGAGAATATGGATATATCCCTAACATCCCGGCTGGCGGTGACTAAAAGAGGCTCTTTCTTTCTTAGCCAGTACCTGTTTTGATTGAGCAAAGTTAAATCGTGAAGCAAATAATTAGTTCGGTTGTCTGAGATAGAAAGAGCCTTTAAGGGTGAATTTCAACAGGTCCAGAATTTGTCTAATTTTGGTGGATTTTTTGGTTTTTGACTTTTTTGACTAAATTATGTATCCACTGTACGTAACTAGTCAAAATTAATATTGTGTAGTAATGGCCTTACATTCTACATAGTAGTTTTAGAGATATTATGATTTTAATAAATTAGTTACCACCAAAATTGCATCTACCCACCAAAATTAGATTTATTGTCCACCAAAATTGTATGTCCGCACCAAAATTAGTAATTTCAAGTAATTTGTGCTAATTAACTGAAAATTTAACAAATTTTCGACTGAAAATGAAACGAAAACAAAAGTTTTATGATTAATTTTAATTATATCAAAGAATACTTTTTTTATAGGTAACAAAAACGAAGGAATAGATATATTCCTGTTCATTAGAACTATTCAAACAATGTTACTTATAATCAACAATCTCGATTCTGACATATTCGTTATAAGATTTAAAAAAAACGGAATCAAAAACAGTAATAAATATATACAGTATGTGAATCCATTTATTTAAATCCCGGCATGGCAAGGCGATGAATAAGGTTATACAAATTAATAATACAAATGAAATTAAACATTTATCGAATTTTCGAATTTATAATTCTAATACAAAAAATAATAATTAGATTAATTTATAATTCCATAACATCCTGTATTATTTGTTTGCAATCAAGAAACGTCACATTGAAAAATAATTTTGACATCTGATAACTAACCAAACTTTTTTGTTACTTTAATTAAGAAAAAAATATATATCAAGAAAGTGACATCAGTGATAAACTAAAATGGCATTGACTGCTGCTGTTTACATGATCAATTGAAAATAATTTCGTTACCACTTTTATTCTTCTTCTAAGTCGGTCCCTCACTGCTGAGGATCGTGACTCCGCCGATTAATATTTTTAACGTCCGCTCACCACTTCTCCCTGTCGGTTGCTCTGTGGAGAGCGTCACTCAATGTCGTACCCAGTTGGTCGGATATCTGATCGCACTATCGTGTTGGGCTTCTTCCCCGTGGTCTAGTACCGTCGACCTTCCCCACCACCATCAGTCCTTCCAAGTTGCCAGGGTCTCTGCGAGCTATGTGACCAAAATATTGTAGCACACCTTGGAAGCAGACGATGGACAGCCTCGGCTGATTTTCCAGTTTAAGTTCGGTCAGTATCGAGACATTTGTGCGGCGTGCGGTCCATGGCATACGGAGCATTCTTCGCCACACCCACATCTCGAAAGCATCGATTTTCTTCCGGAAAGCGGCCTTAAGGGTCCAGGTTTCTGCGCCATTAAGAAATATGGGAAAGACTAGGGTCTGGACTATTTTAATCTTCGACCTGTTCAGAATGTTTCTGTCCTTCTATATTTTTTGTAGCTGGGACATTGCAGATTTCGCCATACCTTCCACATGTTCTTCATCGAATCTCAGCCTCACAGCCGCCCTTGTTGCTTAGAACTGCGCCTAAGTATATAAATTCGTCCACTATTTCGTACTCATTAAGGGCGTCCGTTGTCTGAAGATTATTGAACCTGTCAACTATCATTATTTTGGTTTTAGCCTTGTTGACAGTGAGGCCATACTCGCTACTGATCTTCTCAAGGCAGTCTTACAGCGCTCTCATTTCGATCTCAGACGGAGCAAAGTGTTGTATCGTCGGCATACCGAAGGTTCGAGCTTTATGACCTCCGACTGTAGTACCTCCCTCCCAATCCTCTAAGGTTTGGCGCATGATGTGTTCTAAATGTGGGTTTAAAGATCGACAAGTTGCTAGGCCCACATAAAATTTAGAATAAAATCATAGATATTCAGTTCCTTCCATTTCACTATCTGTGCTTTCATTGAGGTCTATGTCACTATTACTGTCACCTGTATTTATTACTAGTCTATCTAATCTATCTATTTTGTCGTCCTATGTGTTGAATTCCTCGATATTCATTCTCGCATTTGACCGCATGATCGCAAACCTTTTCCCACTCAGCCCCGATCATGTTTACTTTTTCAGTTAATAATCTTTTTATTGAAGTTTAATTCATATCCACGTTTCTCGCGGCTATATAGCTTTTCAGTTGAGACCATATATTTTTAATTGGATTAAAATCCAGCAATCGCAACACAGTGTGCCCGTATTCGGCTAGTATCTTGTTCACGGAAACCTCTGTAAATCTTTCCTTGTGCTGACATATAATATCATATATCTGGGTTTTTGTCAATTAATGATCAAATTTCGTGTCTTTGTAACCAGTTGAACATTTCAGGTTTTTTGGCGTTTGAGTTGGGGGGTCTTTTAACATATTTATCGTAATAGGGTGCGTTGTCGATAACCAGAACAGAATCATTAGGTATATTTGGAATTAATTGATTAACCAGCCATTTCCCGTAGTTATCGTTATTCATTTCGTTGTGATAATCACCTTTAGTGTCGGTGGATTTATACGTTAAAAAGGCTCCTTGTACAAAGCCTTTTTCGTTTCCTGCGTGAACAATAATCAAATGATGACCTTTAGAAATCGGCTTTTTTACTCCTTTTTGCTTATCATCACTCCAAATTTTTATGTATGTATGTAGGACTGGTCCATATAGATAATGTTTTTCTTGCTACGCGAAATTTGCGTATTTTGTCCAGATATTCAATTCGTCTGAGAGCTACATCTTGCTTTTCTGTTGTCTTTCATTTTAGTGAACTCAAATCCCATCTCATGAAGAATTTTCCTCAACGTCTTTTCAGACCCATTGTAATGAATATAGCCTCAGACAATTTAGCTTTTAATGATTTGACTGTCGGCAGTTCCTTGTAACACAGATGAAAATCGTACACCATTCTTCGAACAACATCATAATCAAAATCGTCTATATCTAAACGAAATTGTTTTTTTTGTTCTCCCATTTTTCGAAGAGCTGAACTTTGTTGCACTGGAATGGAATCTGTATCAGTGCCAGTGCCGACTTCGTTTAATAAATTAGCTTCTGTGTGACTTTGTCTGCATTTGTTATGTAACTCCATTATACATGTCACGGAAAAATCCTATGTATGACACGTAAGATATTTCCGTGATATCCAGGACTAAAACTTTAAAAAATTTGGTGCAGCGGTTTAGGCGTGAACGAGCAACAAACATCCATACCTACATACATTCATATAATTCGCTATTATAATTAGCAGGATGGAATAAACAATTTTGGTGGAATTTAGCAATTTTGGTGGTATTCAAATTACCACCAAAACCACCAAAATTGATCAACCAAAATTAGAAAAGTTGCATTAAAATTCATTTAAAAATTAACTGTAACATTCAGTTCCGTTTCAACCTACCATTTTACAAGAGCAACAATAAACATGCTTATAAAACAATTCACACAAAAACAAGTACTTTGCATTCCTTACTTAGATACCCCACCGAAATTGCAATAAAAAGTATTTTAACACACCAAAATTAGATACTTACGCGCTTGGTGACTGATCTAGGCAAGACACGGCATGGTGACAACCACTCAGGGCAGGAGCGGAAGGGAATGAATGAGCTACTAGATGTTTGTTGTTCTTGCTGCGTTTCGTTCGACTACAGAATCATGTTCAATATTTACCACCAAAATTTACTATTTTACCCGGACAACTGTTAATGCCTAGTTTGGAGTATCAATTCATGTACTAGTGTTTAATAATGTATTTTTATAATATACGTATACTAATAACAAATATACTGACGCAAAAGTTTTTATAAAATCGGTGCGTTTTATGGTTCTAAAATACAAATTATTCAAGAACATGGGATACTGGACACTACACCAAAATTATTATTTTGACAAAAATATTTTTTTAATTAGATATCATTAACTTATATGACACTTTACGATTTGGCTTGATATTAAAGTAAGTGTTAGGTTTTCAGAAAAAAATAAAATAATTCTGAAATAATTAGTCCACACTGCCATTTTCAGCTCCGCCGCGCTTTTTTTACGTTCAGAAAATCACCCTTAAACGGTATTTAATTGAAAGCAACAAAGCAAAAGCTTCTGAGAAATAATGGAGGTATGCAAATTTCGCTGTCCACACTATGGATGGGAGTGGTACGTATGAAGCCACCTATAATTCTGAGTGCCTTATTTTGTATTTTATCTAGTTTATCCTCCTAAGACCTGACCTTTTTAAAAAATAGTTGTTATAAAGACCGAGATAGCTTTTAAAAGGCTAAAATGGCAATCACTGTTAAGTCCTGACGATTCGTAAGCAAGAGTTGTCATTAAGCACGAGATGCCTTTCAAAGGTACAATATCATTTTTCGAAATTTAAAGCGATATTTAAGACCATAAAGTCATTATCTTAAGGTTTATATGGTCATCCCTTTCGCACGCATGGAATGGAACCATAGCAAGATGCCATATTTATTTGCAGTAGCCAGCAACAGGTCATAATGGCAGTAGGTCGGAAACTACATAAGTAAATCCATTCATATTTTAGCCGAATATTGACATTTACTTTCATCAAAACTGTGTTTGCACTTATAAATTCATAAAGTATACCTACATTGTGGTATTTTTGATGACCATGCGGCATGAACGGTGATTTTTCAAGGTAAAATAATTTGTCCTTTTAAAAGTGTGTTCGGTCTTAGTGCCTAAAGTAAAGTTGTATAGTGTTTTGTTATTAGTTATCTTTTTGGCTTGAATTTAATAATATTTTTATTAATTTAATTTGTAAAAATAACAACTGTGTTAGAATAATTAAATATAAAGTAACGACACGTGTTGTGGACACTGCGACAATTGTGAAAAGTGTCCATTACTGGCTTTTCAGGCGTCCATAGACTACAGTTACCACTTACCGTCGGGCGGGATGTGAGCTCATTTGCAACCAAAGTTGCATAATACATTTCAGCCGTATGCAGTCCACTGCTGGACATAGGCCTCCCAGAAATATGAGTTGTATCATATTGGGGGTAGTTGCCATAGTCGCCACGCTTGGCAGGCAGTAGCTGTATTGGGTTGGCGGGTTGGCGACCGCAGTAGCTGTAGAGTGGATTTCGACAGACGTTGCTACCCGTCCGTAGGATTTTCCCTTTGTTGCCTCTTACGACACCCGGGGGAGGAGATGGGGTGGTGCTATTCTAGTCAGCCGGCATCACTTGGTTGCATAATGTTAGAATGAAAACATAATTAAGATTGTTATTGTTACGAGTACACGTATGTATTCTGGTAAATATTTTTGATAACTTTTACTTTTTGATTTCTTGTTTTAGTTGTAATTAGACTGAATAAACTAAAGGTTGTAACCAACGTCCTTGTTTATTTGCCTATTATTATTATGTTTCCTGCTACACACTAAGAACGAGAGTCCCTTAAAAATAACAAAAGTATGGATTAACTGACTTAGTACAAAATAAAGTTTCTTTATTACTGAATAATGTTTGTTCTAGGTAAAATGGTATAGTTGCGTATAAATTAGATTAAATTGCCGCTAAAAGTTCAGGACTCAATGACTATATAGTTTTAGGCCTTTTAAAAGTTATTTCGGTCATAGTGACATCTTTTTTTTTCAAAACTCAGGACTCAACCATGAACGCCATTTTGTCCTTTTTAAAGCTATTTGGGACTTAGGAGGTTATATGTATTGCAATTTGCACTGTTGTCATATAAAAAACTAGTGTAATCGATCCGACTTCTTATTTACGCGATATATATTCTTCGCAAGTGCTTGGGGTGTAGGCCCCACGATCTACCAGCTAATACTTGTAAAATATTCAGATTTTTCTGAATTTTCGCTGTAATTTCGTTTATATGTTTACCCCACCGAAGTGATCTGTCAAGCCAAAGACCTAAATACTTGAAGAATTTAACGGGTTCTAGTGAAAATTTATTTATTTTCAAGTCTACTTGCTGACGCCTATGCCCTCTACTGAAGATACAATATTTAGATTTTTGTTCTGATAACTGTAAGCCCAAGGAATTTAGTTCAATAACAAAGTAGTCTAATGCTGTCTGTATTGCATTACGGCTGTCATCGATATTTTTATTGCTTGTGTACAGGATGAAGTCATCCGCATACTGACAAATATGTACATCTGTAAATCCACGGCATAGTTTCAATGTTGCGATGTTAAAAAGAAGTGGTGAAAGGGGATCGCCTTGTGCTAAGCCTTTACTTGTATGTCTTATTAATTCTTCATGACTATTGGTGGTATCTTTAATTATCAGTATTCTATTACTTAGAAAATTCCATAGATATTCACCTAAATCATCCAAAATGCTTATGAGGCTATCAATTAGGACATTATTATAGGCGCCTTTGATGTCTAGAAAGCAAGCGAGCGTGGGTACGTTTGTAGTAAAACCAATTTGGATATGAGACACAACTCGAGTCAAGCAGTCCAGCGACGATTGACCTCGTCTAAAGCCTGTTGTGCAAGGGGCCAATATATTATTTGATTCTATGAACCATTCTAGTCTTTTAACTATTAAGAGGTGGAGCGTTTTGCATAAACATGATATCAATGAGATAGGTCTAATCTTAGGAGGTGAGTTTGGATTATTGTCTGGTTTAGGAATAGGAATTACTTTAATCTCACGCCACTGAAAGGGAATCTCGCCGGTGGTTATAATAAGATTGTATATATTTTTAAGAGATATTGTTTTGCCGAGTTTGGTAAGTGGTATATCATGGAGTAAGTGATATCGTCATCCCCTGGTGCAATATCTTTTTAAGACAATTATTGAGTTCCTCAACAGAAAATATAGTATCTAACATTGGGTTAGTTGACAAACAATCGGGTATCTGTGGGAGAACGAAGTCTGGGGCCAGACTGGTTAACATATTTGACTTTTCTTCATATGAAAAGTTGTAATTAGTTTTCTTGAAGCCTTTAATCCATCTCATCCGTTGCCACATTTCGGAAGCATTAGTTGATTCATCTATACTATTACAGTACTTTTGCCAACTTTCTGTCCTTGCACGTATTATGGCCTTCCTGGTTTCAGTCGCTTTTTGTTCTAAAATATCTAAATTATATGGTGTAGGGTTTCTCCTAAAAGTGCTTAGTGCTAACCTACGACTTGCAACTAGTTTCGATAATGCGGGGTTCCAGTAAGGTTTAGGTTAGAAATTTATATTTGGATAAGGATATAATTTATCAAAAGGAATACTTTTTCGAGCTGCTAAATTGATTTCTGAAACAAATTCGTTATACATCTCTTGCAAGTTTTGAGATCTCCCTGAAAGAGGCAAAGATTGTTCCAAATATTCGCAATATGAGTTCCAATTAGCTAGTCTAAAATTTAGTTTTTTCTGCAACGGCCTCAGTTCTTGATATAAAACTTTTAGTTTAATAACCAAATGGTCACTACCCAAGTTTTCACTTAAAACGTTCCATGTAAAGTTAACCGCGACATATGTGGAAACAAATGATACATCTGGTGAAGTTTGTTGCAGTATACCGTTCACCGACTTGATTCTGGTAGACTGACCATTATTAATTGAAATAAACCCAGCTTCTAATGTAGCATCCAAAATCTGAGAACCCCTTGTCTCAGTTTTATAGGACCAATTAATGTGATGAGCGTTAAAGTCTCCCGCGACTAAACATTTATTTGGAAACATTGAGAAAATGTAATCCCAATCAGATTGGGTAGTTCTAACTCTCGGAGGACAGTATACAAGCACAACGTTATGTAATACTACAATTTAAGAGTTTTATACTTATGCATTCTATGTCAGTGTTAGGTACGTTAATGGCGTGTAACTGCGCCTTTATCGATTTATGAACAATCAGGCAAACCCCCCCGTGCACATCATCCCTATCTTTTCGAAAAATGTTGTAGCCACTAATGTTTAACGGTGATCCAAATTGGAGCCAGGTTTCTGATATTAAAGCAACATGTATTTTTTCCTGTGTTAAAAGTGAGTCAAATTCTGTTAATTTTGGTCTTAGGCTTTGTGCATTCCATTGAACTAAATTTAAAACATAATTTTTGCGGCTGTTATCCATAACTAAATAAAGAAAGCACATTTACAATGTCGCCGCTTTTCAGTGTGTCTAATATAAATGATACTACTTGTTCAATCAAATAACTAACTACTGCCTTAACTTTGCATTCAACGGTCGATTTTGATAGACATATCAGTTTTTTTACTAGCTCTTGGATCTTTGAGATGTTTCTTCCTTTTTCCTTTTTATCTTCCTCCTCTCGACTGCCTAGAATACCTGATGATAGGCACGGTTCACGACTGTCACTTTTAAATTCATCTTTCCGTTTTTTTATTTTAACTTTTTGCCTTTACTGTTTGTTAACCACAGTAGAAGAATCGGGTATAGCATGGGGAGTAACTGTCAGTGTGTCATTCTCATTATCCTTTCTGAAGTTTTGTGCACCGTCTACAGATGAAGGAACACGACGCAAAATACTCGTAGTAATTGCCTGGCTATCTTCTGTCACATCACTTTGTATTTCAGTATAAGAATTGACTTGCGCTTGTTTATTGTATATATCAAGTGCTTTTTTATAGGTGCATAGGTGTTTACTCATTATTGACCTTAATTTTTTTTCTTTTAGAAAAACAGGGCATGTTTTGCTAAGTGCCATGTGCGCACCGTTGCAATTGATACACGTCATTACATCTGTATTGCAGTTCGCGTGATTCTTGCCGCATTTAGGACACACTATTTTTTTGGTGGGGCACGTCCGTGCTCTGTGACCGTACCTCCAGCAGCCCGAGCATTGCGACACAGGAAATATATATGGTTCTACCTTAAATCGACAATCGTACGCATATACATGGGATGGAAGAGACGTCGCTTTAAAGCAAAGACGCACTGCTTCACTCTTCACCCACTGGCCTTCGTTATTTAATCTATTTAGGCGACGAATAGCTAAGACTATCTGTGAAACATTGAACTCTTTCGACAATTCTTCATCCTCTATATCCAAGTCAATGTGTCTAACTAAGCCAAAACAGTATTGGGTTTCGTTAGACCACTGACAACTAAAAACGTGCAAAATTCTCGGTTCTTTCGTTCGCAGAGCGAGAACCTCGGCTACATTCACTCATAAAAACGATAATTCAACTTTTAAATCCAGTCAAAATATCAATGAATTTAAATATAATTTAACGAGAAAAATTTAGACAACCGCTTGACGTGACAGCACGTTGACGCTTGATCTGTAGAGTATGGCTAACCAAATTTTGTTGATAGATACATATTTCGTTGTTGTATCACTAATTGTCTATGATTTAAAAAAAAAGCTAAAAGTCTGTTGTCAATTTATGTCATTCATTTAAATTGTTCGCGGTGGCTACAGGATTATTTAAAAAATATTAATAATGACGATACCAAGAGAGGTCCGCAACCTATTATTTAAGATAATAAACATTTACGAAAATGTGCGAAGTAGGCAAGAAGCGTTTTTCAAGGAAAAACTGCAATGTTTACAATTCGCAAACAATGTACTAGGTTGGTACTCTATTAATCTTTTGATACTTTAAGTAAGACTTGTAACATTTGCCCATAAAATATTGTTTTCGGTTTCCGCTATTATAGTCATTCATTAAATAAAACGACTAAAACGGATTATATCGATTAGTCGACCCGTTGACCCCGAACGCGGTAGTGTTCGAAACGTCGGGACGTAATTTAAGACCAGTACACGAGATATAATCCATTTTTAGTGGTTTGATTTCATTTTTCTATACCTTTGATTTAAGTACAGTCAGCTGCAGAGATATTATAAATCCCCCTTCATATAAACATTGTATGCAGGGGGTATACTTGTCTCTGCAGCTGTCTGTACGTGTATGTATTACTCTCATACACAGGACAAGTGTGTAATGACACGGATAAATTAAAAGTTCTCGAAAATATTAATAAAATAATAACTTTAGAACGTATGGAGTTTCTTACGGAGAATCAATATTTAGAAGAAATCGGTGGATAGTTGTCTGTTCGAAGACACAACTTTGAGTTAATTACATATTTTTGTATGCTTGCTTTCTATTTTATCTATTTCATCTTCTATATTGCATTTATTTTTCTTGTTTCCATTTCATGTGAACAAAATAAAATCTGAAAAAACTAATGTTAGGTATAATAAAAGTACCTATAACATTTTGTGTTCTATTGTGAAAATGTTAATGGAATGCTTTCTGTTGGTGCAACCCATTTTTTTAAACAATTGGTAAGGACCCCATGTTAGCGTAACTGTTTTCCTATATTAGCAGATGGTTTGGTGCAATCCGCCCTTAGTTCCTTACGTAGCTTACGTCTGGACAGAAAATCTAAAATATTTGCTAGTACCTATCAAAACTATACGACCTACTTACAAGGTGTGACCATCCTAAGATTTTATTAATTTCCCGCCAAAACATTGATTATTATTTCAATAGCCAGAGTCTATGATTCGTTCACATAATTAAAAACAAAACCACTCAATTATAATATGTCTTTTGTTACCACTTAAATTACACTCACTTTTTGAATGTTATTATGCTTTCAGTTATTTTTTTCTCAGCGTATATCTGAAGTATTTAAGAATAATAAATCACTGCGCAGATATTTACGTCTTTTTTTTAAAGCCAGAGTTGTGGTCAAATCATTTTTTTCGATTCGGGTAACATATTCGTAAGTTAAAGATAATCGATTAAATTGATTTATTTATAACCTAAAGAAAATAAATAATTAAGGTATTATAAGTAAGAAAACATTAACTTAAACAAATACTTTAAAAAAAACTATTACATTAATAGATCTTTACCATACAATTTGCAAAAAATATGTCGATTACTGAGCGGATCAAATTTGATGTCAAAATCATTCGTTTGTCAAATGTCAAATGCGCAGTCTGTCAGTTTCTCCGTCTTACTGTGCGCATATGACGTTTCTTTTCGTATTTTTTACCTAAGTTTATTTTTGGATTGTTCTCTTTCACATCTGGTTACCTTGGCTCGTATTTTTGAACTTTGACTTTGCTTGCCCATATTCTACCTATCCCTACTGCGATATCCCCACCAGTGTGCACATATGGAATATATTTCCATTTAGTTCTACTGGTAGGGATACATGGAATAGAGTCGTCCACCTGTCCCTCCCAGTTTTAATGGTAGAGCAAGATGGAATTTATTCCATTTATCCCAATCACTTTCCACCTAGTAGGGATACATGGATTTTATTCCATTTATCCCAATCACTTTCCCCCTAGTAGGGATACATGGAATCTCATCCACTTAGCCCAACCTAATTACTGTTTGGTAGGGCTATATGAATTTTTCTCCACTCAGCCCAACTTTACTTGCTGTTTGGCAGGGATACAAAAAAAACGGGACCTGGGGGTGAGTGGGCAAAAAAATTGTTGATGGAGGGTAAAGTTTTTTTTTTATAGACGGAACATTCAAAATCTGCCCTAAACCGTTTACCGTCTTGGAAGTTCAATGGAGTCAACATTAATAATTCCGACGGTATATGCATTATTGCCAGACTAGAAAACAGAAACATATAAAATGATGTTTAAACTTCTTAAATCTGCAATCCCAGATTAGAATCCTACGCAAATAATGGCAGATTTTGAGCCAGCTATTACCAAGGCCATGCAGGACGTATACCAGGCGTTAAAAAAGATGGATGTTATTATCATTTTACAAAAGCTATATGGAAAATGGGGAGGGAACTAAAATTAACTAAAAATAAAGAAATGAGACGTATAATATCACTATCAGCTGCGTTACCATTGCTGCCCTTTCACAAAATCAAGGGAGGGTGGTCTTATATTGAATCGCAAATGAGAAGAGAACTGAAAATAGAAGATTTCCAACATTATTTTAAAAAATGTTGGCTCAAAAATGATAACTTCATCGCACAGTGGTGTGTATTCAGATATAGACACAGAACCAATAACTACGCAGAAGCGTGGCATTTCAAAATAAACGATAAAAATAACAGAAAAATTAGTTTGTATGCCCTTTTAAAAAAACTGTACAAAAATTCTGTTGTTAATAGAAACACCTGTTTGGCAGTTACCGAACAAAAAAAGACACCTAAAAAGAGAGGAATAAAATACATACTTCGAGATCAGTTCATTGAGAATGCTCAAAACCAATTAGTGGCAGGAAACATAACAGTGGGCCATTTTTTAGATATGTTAAGGTAACTGATGTTAAGTTAGCTGTGTAAATTTAAATAAAACTATTTTTTTGTTTTTTTTTTCTATTATTTCGTTATTTATAAAAAATATAAATGCCTGTTAATATAAATAGTTGGAAATAATTCCGCGATTCCCCACCAGGTAGGCAGTCAGTATAGATGGTTGGAAATAATTCCGCGATTCCCCACCAGGTAGGCAATTAGTATAGATGGTTGGAAATAATTCCGCAAGTCCCCACTAGGGGGGCAGTCAGTATGGCTGGTTGGAAATCATTCCGCGAGTCCCTACCAGGGGAGCAGTCAGTATGGATGGTTGGAAATAATTCCGTGAGTCCGTACCTCAGTGGATTTTAGTAGGGATAAATGGAATAGTATCCCTACCGGTGGAGAAGAATGGAAAAATATTCCATATGCCCACACTGGTGGGGATATCGCAGTAGGGATAGGTGGAATAGGGGGTCGTAAACTTTACCAGATTTTTAATAATTTGCATGTATGACTGCTGTACAGGTTCCTAATATTTTTTATAAAGGTAATCGACTTGATCTCACAAAACGTAACTGTAATCGATCCGATTGCTGGACTTGACATATTATGTTGTCCACATCACTTCAAACATCAAAAGTCATGTGTCAAATATGTGATGTTACAAAAATCTCACTGTAGTTTGCGTTGTAGGTGAAATATACGAAACAAGTAATTGGACAAAACTACGTCATGTAGAAATACTTTTTCTTTGTATATAACTGGAAATGTGCAAGGAACCGAGACTTCTTGGTACTGTGAAGGACCTTCACAAACTTCTTGATGATTGAGATTACGGACTGGCCTAGTGTCAGTTCTTAATTTAAATCCCATTTCGAATATATAACCAGAGAGTTTCTAGATGAGTCAGTGGGAGACAGTCAAAGCGAGTAGTCGATTTTTCTTGTATTTATAATGTAATAAAATAATACTTAAATATCATACAATTAATCTTTATTATCAGCTCTCCATCTAGCGCGAACCCCCTTACATTTGGTGGAGGTGCGGGGTACACAAGATCATGCATGAAATGCCAAGAAAATGGCCAACGCATAGCAGTGGACGTTCTAGGACCATTTTGTAAATCCAATGATCCATTCCATTTTCAAGCACTAAGAGTGCTGAGTGTCCGATCGGTTCGCCGCTCGCGTCACTACACTACTAGTGCGCGACGGGCCGGTGACGCGAGCGGCGAACCGATCGGACACTCAGCACTCTTAGTGCTTGAAAATGGAGGCCTATGTTCTCCGAAACATGTCGCGCGAGTGACTAAATAAACGTGAGTAGTACCGTGTTAATCGTTAATTATTAAATATGTCTCCTGTAATTTTAAATACAAAAACAGTCGCAAACATTACAAGAAAAAGTCAAGCAGATAAAACATTTAGGACAATTGGCGGTAACAAGAATTGCTAAAACACAAGAAAAGCAGAAGGCATATTATGATTAAAAATCAAAGAACGTGTCATTTTCTGTAGATGAGCTGGTAATGGTGCTAAAACCTAAAAGATTACCAGGCCGCAGTTTAAAACTATGTAGATTATATAAGGGCACATATAAAGTCATAGGACAATTGTCCGACGTGAATTATATTGTTCAACTGCTAACATCAAAGTTAAGAGCCAAAAAAGAAATAGTTCATATAGATAAACTAAAAAAATACTTTGCTTAGGAACATAGAGTAGTTAGAAAAGTAGGATAGCTGTCAGATATTATATATAATTATCTTGCAAAATACATTTATCCTTTGAACGCCAAGAGCTAATTAAGTGGTCGTGTGCTGTCATGCCTACCACGCCAATAACCACTAAAAGGCATCATGGCAAACGCTGTAATTGTAATTAACTGTTGACAGATAAGGTTTAATTTCGTTTCTTACTAGTTAAGATATTGACGTGTTTGACGTAGGTACTTTGATACAAGGGTGCAAGCGTTCAAAAGGTTAAATACATACAATTCATAATGCAATACGATTATTATTATCAAGTAAACACATATCAATTTTGATGTATATGAATTGTAAAATTGAATTTAACATTAAGTAAATACAAAGGACACAAATAACATTGTACATTTTGTGCAAATGTTTGTTTATTTGTTATGTTGTAAATATTAACTTATAGCATTGTACATTTTGTACAGATATAATCATTGATTGTTTGTCTATATTGTAATTAATAACATGTAAGCATTTGATAAAATGATTTCACTATAAAAGCTTACCTTGTAAATAATATAATAATTTATTAACAAGATGATTTACGGAAATAAAACAAACATACAGTTTTATAATAACGTTTGTTAACACCACAAGAAAGGTTTTAAGAATTGTTATTCGTGTAAACACTTAATATTATTTCTTCAATATATGGTTCTTTCTTCTTTGTGTGTGAATTAAACGGTGTCTACAATTATATTTCTTCCAACATGTATCTATTCCAGCATCACAAATCCGGTGAGGTGGGAAGATAGACATATGTATCTATTTCTTTACTGCCTGCAGCCGATTTGAAGCAATCCATTTACTTCAAGATGTTATAATGTATTTGATGTTGTTTGACACAAATAAAAATAATGTGTCTTTAGTTTGCTGACAGCTGTCAGATGTCATGTGTCCACATGTCACATAGTCTGATCATAGACAATGACATCTAGCTGGCAGGAAATTACTAGGGCTTAGGTCGGAAACTAGTGGCCTACCTTTTTTGATGGTTTTTGCTAGTCCATATACCACCTCTGGGCTATTGTAGAAATATTTAATGTAATAAAATAATACTTACACATAATACAATTAATCTTTATTATCAGCTCTCCATCTAGGCGCGAACCCTCTTACAGTACATAATCTGGTATTGTAAGAAAAATGTGTCATTTTCTATGAAATGGGACCTTATTGTCGATGGCACTTACATCGAACCGCGTTGCGTTTATATCGCGTATTATTTAACAACGACATAAGGGCCATCGACAATTAGGTCCCTTTTAATAGATAATGTCACAAATGTTTTTTCTTTATACATACCTAGTAATGTAACTCAGATATGTACGAAGTACACATTATGTACATTATTTATGAAAAACAAGGGAATATTTTAAATTAAATTTTTAGTATAATATTATTTACAATTTGTAAAAAGTTATGAGTTTAAAGTATTCAATGTTTGCATGTCGTCTTAGGACAGGATAATAGTCCATAATCACAATGAAGTATAATGTAAGTAATCGGTAAAAAAAATTCTAAGTAATTCGAATATGCATACAATATTTTGAACGAAAAGGAGACAAATATATAGTCTTATAGACAGGTCAATATTGCAGTAGATAATATGAACGAGGTATGTAATATAGGTTTGAAAAAATATACTTAATAAGAAAAAATAGAACGTTTCGTTACTGTGGCCTCTCTCGCGCTAAAGATGTAAGAGTAAAACTGAATGTGAATCAAATGACAATCGAATGTTGGTCCCGAAATACTATTAATATTTTAGACGGCATACATCAAACATTATTTTTCTCCCTTGTGACACAATCTACTATTATTTCCATGTATCGGCAATATATATATATATATATTTAAACAAGGTTTTACTGACATCTACCGGGAGTTTCAGAAAATGTTACATTCTTCCTCACACCAGCATTCACTCCACGTATCCCTTATGTATACCTACGCCAAGCGTTCGCTCTCCTCGAGTACTCTGATGTTCGAGTTTTTAGAAGGCCGACAGAGGGAGCTACAGGTCCTTACTTCAATTAATTGATTTATTTTTACCTACTTAGCAAATGTGATTGTGATTCAAATAAAGTACGTCTAGTTTATTGTTTTCTACTGTTTGTCTTAGCTCCTCCGGAGTTAAAACTCATTTTTGAGTCTACAAAAAATTTCAGCAAAACACATTTTTTTTTGTTTAATTCGTGAAAATATTTAGAGCAACATAGCGAGGGTTGGGTGGTCAAACCCGATAAAACGATATAATATGGCATTGAAGTAACAATCTTACGTAATTCACGTATAGTTCTAAATTCAAAATCCTATTTACTCGACTTATCGGGTTTGACCACGAAACCCTCGAATTAGTTACAAAAAAAAAACACTAATTACGCATTTTAAAAAAACGAACTTTAAGTTGTCTTCTTACTAGAATGGTAAAAAAGATGTTTTTATATTTATATATTATCATTATCATCCTGTATCAATATTAGCATCCTGTTTTTAAAATAATTATATTTATTTAATAATGTATACACGTACAATTACTGTACAATTATCAAAAACAAATTTATAAGATGTACTTAGTACGCGATTCTAAACTCTAATCTTAAAAATGATATTTTTTTAATAATAAAAATTACCTCTAATGATGAAATGCAATCCTAAAGTTTTACTAGCTAGCCTAGACGATGAAAAGGCAACCATGTGTCGCAGGAAGTTTAACCTGCGAGGTGCGTACAATAACGATACTAACGTTTAAGTGCCTACAGCATGTATTTCGTAGTATTTTTCAGCTACGTATTATTTTATTATTATTTTTGACTTGCCATCAACCATCGAAATAAAATCTCTGTATAAGGTTCGCGGGTACACATTTTTATTACCGTCGTAAAATAAATTTTTCGATTTTATTTATGACGGTAAAAGCCATAAATTTTGTCATTAAGATGTTATTATAAAGGAACTATGTTTGTTATTAAATCCGCTGCAAAATTGCATAGATAATCTTTGCCTTTTTAAATAATATGTTTTATCTCAGGCTCCTGAAACACGTTCACTGCGTTATCGGGCCGATCGACCTCCCCGACTAGTATGGTTAACTGAAATGTTAACTAATTGCTGCAGCGAAGAAGGTTATTTAATTATATATTACTGCAGACGCCGGGGGAAGAAGGGCTTGCCGGTAGAGTGGTATAGACCGTAGGGAGGCTGGATAGTGCTTTTCTCAAACATATGCAATGGAATAAATAAAAAAATACCACTCATTAAACAGCTTCACGACAAGTATTTTAATTTTCCCTAAAATCCCGCTGTGTAGTATTTTTGCCTTCGATGTAATAATTAATATAATAACGTTTGACGTGTTTTTGCACATTTTCAGTTTATTTTTGATAAAATATGTATTTACTGGCATTTTTGATCCATTTGGTACTTTCATAATTATAAAAAAGACCGCAAACATGTACCAGAATGCCGATATAGGTACTCGATATCAAAAACCATAGAAATTGAAAATGTTGACAAGGAGCAAGACACGCAAGGAAGCGTCTACGACTCACGCACGCCCACCACCCTCGCCTGCCTCATCTGTCTCCTCGCCATCGTCGTTGGCCGAGGAGTTCGCAACCGCGGCACACCAGGGAGTCGAGCGACGAGTGCGGGCCGCCGCCGCTACCACGACCACCTGCGCGGCTAGCAGGGCCACCGTTGCCGGCACGCTTGGGGCCCGCGGGGCACACTGCCCCGCCCACGGCTCCCACTGCCGGTGGTGTAGTGCGTCGCATGCGGTGGACTCAAACAATGAATGAGAACTGCATGCGCGCCTATTACAGGGCTACAGAGGGGGGAACTAATCTGTGCGCGTACCTGTGGTTGGATCAAGGGTCAGATTCAGAAGGCGGTAATCCTGGACACGGCGCGCATAGTCCGACGGTTCCTCTCTCTGCAGCCCTAACCACCGGCAGCCTGGGCCCTGCTCCGTTGCCGGCGGCACTCTAGGTTAGGTTTTTTATAATGTTTTTATTGTTTTGATATGTTTTAGATGTATTTTTATATTTTACTTTTATAAAAATATTGTATAAAACCTAATCTAAGAAAGAAAATAAATAAAGAAAAAATATAATAACTATCATGAATAGTTCGGTTATAAATACTATACACAACATTAAACAAACCGCCAAAAGTAATCCATGTACCTACCTTTTACATGTTAGCGAAACGGCGTTTGCCTTTGGCGGTAGGTATATACGAGCAGTGATTCAAAAGTAACTTTTTCAAGGTATTCTATCATTATGATTCCTTCGGCATCCCTGAACACGGAAGCCATGACCTTCCCAACTGACCTTGCAACCTTGAATTTCTTAGATGTAGGGGAACTGGGTCGTCTACACGTCATTGATTGTTGTTTTGTCTCAGAATCAAGATGATGGATCCAAGACTCATCCATGGTGACAAATGGACGCAAAAAAGTTTCGGGATCAACTCGAAATTTTTCACGTTTACACTTTGAAATCTTATGTCGTATTTCATTTTGTTAGCCGTTAACATTCTAGGTACACAACTGGCGGAGGCGTTATTTTCCTAACCGCGCTCTTGAAAAAACAATTGAAACTTAATGAAAAATACATTTTATTTTTTCTTAATATTACTGAGGAGTCTCTACTGCCAGTAATTTATAATAATATGTCATCATTGTATATCGATGCAAAAAGTATTTAGTTATCATCACTTTTGGATCACCCCGTGTCGTTGATTCAAAAGTTATGATAACTAAATATTTGATATTGTCTATGGTCTCTGGTGACTAATACAGATATAGATGATATTTTAAATTTACACATCTACACATTGTTTAATATAGGAGGCCTACCGCGAACATCGAATTTTTTTAACAAATTCGTTAACCCTTGTCTCGAGTTGCTCCGCCCGAAACGTGATACTTTGAAGCACTATACACATGTTTGAGAAATAGTAGATTGTTAACCAAGGGTTTTTTAATCACTTTACCGCCCTAGGGTCGAATACATTACTCTCAACCCGCTCCCGCTTCCCGAGTATGAAAAATGAAAAAAAAAAATTATACATTATAAATCTTCTATCATACAGTAGGTTAAAATATGTTAAGTGGTTTAAAAAGAGGTCAATAAATACATAAAAAAGTGACTACGCTTTGATATTTTTTTTTACGGAAACCCAATTCCTAAAGTGTATCATCGGCTGAGATCTGCGTAGACAACAGCAGTATAATAATATTTTAGTAAGTATAATCTATAGAATCTATCAGGCATATCGGTAATTGTAACTTTGGTAAAGTAAAACAAGCCACTTTAAATCCGGATGTACGGGTACCTTCCCACTCGAAATAATTATTGGAATCCTAGAAAATCGTATGCCAACAAACCTGAATAATGAATTTCACCAAAAACGTAAATGTAAAAAAAAGGAGAGCCGTGTAGAATACAAAAACCATGCTTCTCTATGGGCTTCGCCGCAAAAAGAATGGAGGTCTAAATGAGTGCCAAGTTCTATGCAAAATGCAAATATGTATTTATAGGAACAACATAATGTTATGAAAAAGTATTTAGCTCTATTTTTTTGCTTTATCGGATACCTATAACAATTGCTGTTTTAAAAAAAGAATGTGAAATTTTAAACTATTCCACTGCATGGTTTTCACAATAAAATAAATTGAAAAAAAAAAAATTTTTAACTTATTTTTATTTTTAGGTCTTTTCCTACGCTTACACACAACTACCGGGCTGGATTCCGAATTTCATCCTTCTAGGTCAACTGGAAGTAGGTTGGATTTAGGTACTATATGTCAGTCAGTCAGTCAGTGCTAAAATTTACTACTTTTTGACCTCATATCTTTATAACCGTTTGAGCTAGCTTCAAGCTTATGGATATAATTAAACACACGTAGTTTTATGTGTTTAGTTTAAAGATGTTTTATGTAAGATGTTAAACTTGGCTTGACACGCTGCCGCGTGTCTAGATTTTGTCTCTTGGTTCTAAATAGTAGCTCGCAGTAGAGTAGTAGCACACCTCGGACAGGGGCGATCGAATGTATGAAACAAACGCGTTGCTACGCACATAGTCTAAGCTCGTGTACAATTCCTGTGTGAGTGAGATCAGACACGCTTGGGTTGCCGCTATTTTGCGTAGTGCGTTCGCAAATCGGGAACTCAATGTAAGATGACCTTGTTATAGCGACGTGGAATTTATTTGTGTCGAGTTAGTTTGTGTGTAATCAATTATTAACGAAAACTTTTTTAACATGCGCAGAAACCGCCTCAGTATCTACTCTTTACTACTAAAAATATAGTTAACTATAAAAATACCTATTTATTTAATAAAAGGTCCCAGTGTCATTTTTTTCTAAGGCAAGATGCAGCCTTTTATTCATCAGCGCAAAGAAAACTGGAATACTTCGGGAAAGTTAGTTAAGAACAATTTAGAATCGAAAGTGATGGATTTGGTCCCGGGATGTTAATATTAGACACATTTTATGTCACTTGAGTGAGATTGGTGAATGTGGGACAAACAGAGTCGCGACGGTGTTATGGACCCGGCGCCGGGACGTCCTCTCTTGCTTCCGCTTGCATCCTTTCTTCTTCTTCGTCTTCATTGAAATAACTACTCGGGCCTGGGCGAGGTTCGGCAGTGCGCAAGTTGATAGTCTCGCTTATTTTGCTCGATATTATTGTTTTGTTTTCTATAGACTCTTCTACATAGCCTTCGGCAACGGCGCTGGACTTCCACCCTCCATGCCGTTTTAGCGTAGTTAACTAAGTCCAGAGTTGGCTAAGAGGGAAAACGCCCCAAAACAGTGTCCCGTATATAACTCGGTATCGGCCAAATTCAAATATTGGGCAATTTGCTTCGGCATGCTTGATATTTTATTTTTGCCGATTGCTTGCTTATAGCATTTGCCTCTTTGGTTATTGAGAAAAAAAACGCTGGGATTGTACATTTTCCGGGCGAAGACATTGATATTTGGCCACAATCCGAGCGAATTCTTCTTTTTTGTGTTGGGCAGCTTTACTAATAGTAGTTGTCCATGTTTTTCAATATCAGTAACCATGATATTTATTAGCTCGTTAGTTCTGCAGGCACCACTTACGCCGAACATCAGGACGACATGCAAAAAGTAATAGGGTTTTTATATAAATAGGTAAGTAAATATTATATGAAATCGACCTTGCAAAAAAAAAACAAGTTGAAATAGGTATGAATATAAAATTATGGCTAAGTACTAGACAAAAGCAGTAGGTATACATTACATACTGGTTAATGTACTTGAATGAACGTTATTATGTTTTTTACATAATACATAACTGACTACGTTATAATATATTTAAGGCATACAATGCACGACCCTATTAAGTGTGTAGGTACTCTAACACGACGCAAAAACTAGGTGGTATAGATCAACCAGTTATAACTCAGAGGCTCTAGTGTAAGTTTCTTTGGACGTAAGAAAACGTTTACGAACGCGTGAGTGATAATGTTGTTTATATGGGAAACGCAAACGCATTCGTGACGTAAAGTTACGTTAAAAACTTACACTCAGGGCTCAGGTTAAATAATATATTATGACAATACCTACTTAAATATCGGTGTCAAATATTAACATCAAAACAACAAACAGTGTACATACCTTTGTCGCCAAAAATATCTCATTCAGAATATCATCATTCAAGAACATTTCGACGTTTTGAGCAGTGAACACTTTAGATTTTTACCTTTAAATCCACTGGACTGCTTTTTTTTAGAAAAGATATTAACTTTGTATAATTCTTCAAGTTAACGTCATGTTTTGTATTAAATGTAGTCTTTAGCATAGAATACGTGCTCCAGAGAGTGGATGCCTGTAGTTTCTTTGATAACTCGTAAGTATATTAAGAATACATTTTCTGATAAAGATTTCACTTTCTTTCCGGATCGCCACTTTATAAAATCATTATTTATGTATCTATCCTTCGAAATATTTGGTAAAAGATTTTCCAACACCGCTTTTGCTTCGTGATTTATCGATTCGGGCGTTAATTCCATCTTCGAATTATTTGACGAAGTCATTTTTACTGGTATTATCAAATACATTAGCAGCGTAAAATGCAATGACTGTTTAAAAATATGGTTATTCATTTTCCCGCCTCTTTTTAACTGCGCACGTATTCACTACTACTACTTTTTTTTTTAAACGGGCAGTTTACGAAGTTCGCTAAAATGATGACGAAATTTAAATTTATTTAATACAAATAATACAGAGTTTCTCGTTGTTTATTCGTTTTAAGGAGTAATATCATGATAATATGAATGCATTCGTACTATTTTTGATTTGGAATATTAAGCGAAAAAAATAAATTAATTAAAGATACTAAATTGTGGCTGCTTGTTGGGTAGTTTTTTTTTAACACGCAGTCTACGAAGGTTGTTCAAAACGTGTATTAGATTTGAATTAATTTAATATAATACATGGTTTATCGTGTTGTATTGTTTTTAAGGAGTAATATTGTAATACTTTAAATATATTCATCTTATTTTTCATTTCGAATACGAGGAAATAAAAATGTTTAAATATTTTTTTTAAGAGAGTCTGGTATAAGTTAGTGATACTGACCAACGATTACACAGTTTATGCAACTTTTTTTTAATCACTTTACCGCCCTAGGGTCGAATACATTACTCTCAACCCGCTCCCGCTTCCCGAGTATGAAAAATGAAAAAAAAAAATTATACATTATAAATCTTCTATCATACAGTAGGTTAAAATATGTTAAGTGGTTTAAAAAGAGGTCAATAAATACATAAAAAAGTGACTACGCTTTGATATTTTTTTTTACGGAAACCCAATTCCTAAAGTGTATCATCGGCTGAGATCTGCGTAGACAACAGCAGTATAATAATATTTTAGTAAGTATAATCTATAGAATCTATCAGGCATATCGGTAATTGTAACTTTGGTAAAGTAAAACAAGCCACTTTAAATCCGGATGTACGGGTACCTTCCCACTCGAAATAATTATTGGAATCCTAGAAAATCGTATGCCAACAAACCTGAATAATGAATTTCACCAAAAACGTAAATGTAAAAAAAAGGAGAGCCGTGTAGAATACAAAAACCATGCTTCTCTATGGGCTTCGCCGCAAAAAGAATGGAGGTCTAAATGAGTGCCAAGTTCTATGCAAAATGCAAATATGTATTTATAGGAACAACATAATGTTATGAAAAAGTATTTAGCTCTATTTTTTTGCTTTATCGGATACCTATAACAATTGCTGTTTTAAAAAAAGAATGTGAAATTTTAAACTATTCCACTGCATGGTTTTCACAATAAAATAAATTGAAAAAAAAAAATTTTTTAACTTATTTTTATTTTTAGGTCTTTTCCTACGCTTACACACAACTACCGGGCTGGATTCCGAATTTCATCCTTCTAGGTCAACTGGAAGTAGGTTGGATTTAGGTACTATATGTCAGTCAGTCAGTCAGTGCTAAAATTTACTACTTTTTGACCTCATATCTTTATAACCGTTTGAGCTAGCTTCAAGCTTATGGATATAATTAAACACACGTAGTTTTATGTGTTTAGTTTAAAGATGTTTTATGTAAGATGTTAAACTTGGCTTGACACGCTGCCGCGTGTCTAGATTTTGTCTCTTGGTTCTAAATAGTAGCTCGCAGTAGAGTAGTAGCACACCTCGGACAGGGGCGATCGAATGTATGAAACAAACGCGTTGCTACGCACATAGTCTAAGCTCGTGTACAATTCCTGTGTGAGTGAGATCAGACACGCTTGGGTTGCCGCTATTTTGCGTAGTGCGTTCGCAAATCGGGAACTCAATGTAAGATGACCTTGTTATAGCGACGTGGAATTTATTTGTGTCGAGTTAGTTTGTGTGTAATCAATTATTAACGAAAACTTTTTTAACATGCGCAGAAACCGCCTCAGTATCTACTCTTTACTACTAAAAATATAGTTAACTATAAAAATACCTATTTATTTAATAAAAGGTCCCAGTGTCATTTTTTTCTAAGGCAAGATGCAGCCTTTTATTCATCAGCGCAAAGAAAACTGGAATACTTCGGGAAAGTTAGTTAAGGCGGCGGGAATCGGCTTCTATTGACGCGCCGCCGCTTGTTACGCTTATGTGTATTAATGTAAGAAATTCCTCTGATTACTAAGTTTACAATCGTTGCTTACTTACTAAGTTTATTGCGTAAACAAAATAACAAATGTTGTTATTGTTTACGCAATAAATGTTATTTATTAAACTTGTTAAAGTCATCGATCAAACAGTCTGTAGGAAATCAGATATGCGGTGTTCATTAAAGGAATCAAGAAAGTTTGTTAGGCAGTTCATTGCCCATCAAACGGGCGGAAAGCGAGACGTGTAGTCGCTGAATAAAACGACTACATGTCTCCCTTGTCTCGCTCGCTACATATTTGTAAGTAAATATTAGTATTTGTGATGGTTCGGGAAAGGACCTAAAGTATGGAAAATGTGGTTTCAGTCAAATATTCTGAAATTTTGATATGTTATAGATTTCAGTGCCCTGAACAAAAGTCTATATGGGTGCTACCACGGTTTCCGGGTCCCTTTCCATGTTTTGGTCGATTTCGTACATTCTTCTAAATTCTATTCTTTCACTTCTAAATGATTACAAACATTATATATTGAATATCATCAATCTATATTTAAATTTATTTTTTTTAATTTTTTACTTACCCTAATATAATTATAACGCCTATTTAACATTTTTAACGTACCTACATTCATATTCGCACAGTCCCATATACATATAGTTCAATAATGCAGTACTCGGGTATTTCACGTCTTGTTGGTGTCGAGCATACCCGAGGTACCACACGACGCTGGCAACATGAGCACAACAACCTATAGTTCTGGCCCCAGTTTTGCATTTGCAATAATAGGCCAAAATCGGCTCGTCTCAGCCGGCATGTTGTTCATAGTTTCTCTGAACGAAATAGCAGATTGAATTTTTTCTTCGTTGTTTTCCGGTATCTGCCGCAGTGCTCGAAAATCAACAGCATTATTACATACGAAGCAATGTCCTCTATTTAAAAGTAGCGCCATATTTTCAAATGTTTGAATGAATTCATATTTTTAATGATAAGTATATTATAAAATCATACATTTAGCTATAATATAAACGATAAGTCAATCACGTGCGTATGAAGTTGACATTGCAGCCGTTTTATGTCTTTAACTAGCCAGCATTATCACAAAATAGGTTCAAACTAATGTCAATTGTTTAAATAGATAGACCCGAATTGGAACTAAGTACTACTTTGTTATCTGGTAAGAAATCGAGCAGAACATGGAAAGGGACCCGAAAACCGTGGTAGCACCCATATAGACTTTTGTTCGGGGCACTGAAATCTATAACATATGAAAATTTCAGAATATTTGACTGAAACCACATTTCCCATACTTTAGGCCCGGGGTCCTTTATTAGATGAAAATTGCATACACCGTATTTAGTTGCAGCTAATTTCTGACTACTAATTATAGCGAAGCAAATATTTGTTGGTGTTATTTTAACTATTTTTTAAGGTGGATATGTTTTATTTATCCAATACCTTATTAAGTTGCAGAAGATTTCTGAATGGAATATTTTAACAAAGTTAAGGTGGATATATTTTGCTAATACCTATTTAGCTGTAGCGGATCGGTCGCATTATTTAACCGAAGCAAATGTTTCAAATTGGTTTATTAATGATCGTTTAATTTGTGTGTGGTATTTGAATTCAACATAAATCACCTGGTTGAATCCGGGAAACCAGTTGGAGATACATATCAGGACACGATCAACATTCAATATCAGAACACAATCAACTTGAAACCTCTTTACATTTGGACTGAAGCATAGATTAAGTAGATCGATTAAGTAAAGATATTGACAACGACTAGACATAAATTAGTCATCCATTTTTTCTCATATGTAAATAATTATTTACTTTTTCTTATTAACATTAAAGTACCTGACAAAAATATTTTGAATAAAAAGTGCCAGTGGCGGTGGGATATTTTTTTTCTAAGGAAAGAAGCTCCTTCTAAAAATGTCACGCCCGTCGTTGATACATTTAAACATAAATTCAGTTATATTTAAAATTACTGTATCGGCTCCTTGCGTGTAGAGGCAGCATGTACAGAAATGATTTATCCCCTCAGCTCTCTCTCTCTTTTCTCCCTAGCTCGTAAAGCGCTTGTTTATCCTTTAATACGAGAGGGTAAAAACGCATTTTATCCACTAGTGATTAAAGTAAGTTGATTTGTCATAGCTCTTATTGCTATGGTTTTAAAGTCTAAATTCGCGAAGTACAGCTCACTTGCACCCGCGGCGGCGGCGGCGGGCGCGGGCGAGCCTCGCTAACGCACCGAGTTGAAAATCGAAGTAGAACATTAGAAAATCCTACTGGCCACCACAAGCTAACCAAGCTAAAGGCACATTTTGTAAAAATGTTGAATGTATCTAAACGCAAAGAAAAAGTCAATGCGATTTCAAAACGTTTTTTTGCATGTTTCACTTTCCTCGCTGTAGTGAGGGGACAAGTTTTGTGTTACACACGGGTGCAATTGTAATTTACTTCTCGTGTATTGATATATGTAGTTTTAAAAATATGTTTTTAGTCGATATTTAATTGAACAATTTGTAAATAGTGTAATTTTCCATATATTACTTATACTTGTACGCCTGTTGCCTCTATGGAATGCTGTGTGTGTCAAAGGTCTTTTACAATACCGAAAGGCCTTCACATCCACCAGGCTCGTATCCACCAGGTCCGTATCACCCTCTCTCCTCCTGTTTAACCAAATGTTGCAAATTCCAGCTTCTGCCTTCTTCTCTCATCCTCTCTTTCTAACACGCCAATCTAAACTCTCCTTGGTCAGCTTAAACAATCCACTTCTATTATTAAGCGCATACGCCGGGGCTCACGCTCTACAATGTCAGCGGAATTAACTAATGTAATAAACGTTTTCTTACAAAATTATCCACGTCTCAGAAGAAACACATACTAATATTTCCCTAACACAAAAAAATCAAAAGTACCGTTTTACATCCGGCCTTAACTAACCCAATCCTGTTTTCTGGAACCCACAGCAAAAAATATAACCTGTTTGGGAAGGTCGAACAGAAAGTCGACGACGGAGAAAAAAGGTGCAACACGCCTTTTATTTTCAAATGACATCTTAGCACCCGATACACCGGAGACCGCAGCAGCATTACACAGTTAGCACCCCCCAGGCCCTTCTACCCCCTTTTTCGTTGATCCGCAGTCTGATCCCTCTACTTGCCTACGTGTCACAGAAAGGGATGTACTGAATTTCACCTCTTTTCCTAAAGGTTCGGCGTCAGGTCTGGACGGTATCTCTCCGCAGCATATCTGATCGAGCTCACAGGAGTAGTCGGTGAACAACTGATCACTAACCTCACCAAACTAGTAAATCTCATGCTGCTGGGAGATGTTTGTCCGGAGATGACGTCGATAATTTACGGAGCTAATCTTATTGCCCTGGAAAAAAAAGATGTCGGTGTGCGACCCATCACCATAGGATCGACTTTCCGACGTCTGGCAGCTAACATCTGCGTCCGGCTCACTCGATCAAAATTACAGGCTCATTTCGAACCTACACAAGTAAGCTTTGAGCATACCCGCGGAGGTTGCGAGGCGGCAGTACATGCCGTACGTACCTTTGTACAAAGTGATACCTGCGAGGTTCTTTTAAAATTGGACGTAAAAATGCTTTCAATTCGGTCAACAGGGACACCTTGCTGAACGAAATAAAAATGAATGTTCCCGAAATATACTGCCAAGGGGCCTAAGTTTATTTTAAGATTGATAGGTCTAACTTGTAATTTTCGTTGTTATCTTAATTTAATTAATTTTAAGTGATTTCATATTGTAATGTTTAATTGTACAGTCGCCATCAAATATATCGGAGCTGTGGAGGTGGCTACAAATATCTGAACAACGCCCCCATTGCCAAGGCGATAAAGTGCATGTTCAGATATTTGTGACCACCTCCACAGCTCCAATATATCTGACGGCGACTGTATCAGGTAATGTCATCTATGTATATAAAAATGTCATGTGCCCTTGGTATCACGTGGGAACATCGATTTCGCTAATAAGGTTTTGTTATGCTGTTAACGGGTGATAACAAAAAAATGAGAATGCGTTTTTGCAGCTCTAAAATTAATACTGTGTTTATTGAAAAAAAAGTTTGTTCTATAAGTTGTTGCAACATCTTTTGTGTATCATAATCTTCATTTGTTTTTTTACAAATAGTTAGTTTGCAGTGGCCTCCAAGCAAGAAGCTTTGAGACAATGCGTTGTACATTTTCATAATTCCAACATTAATTTCGGTAAAAAGTTCACAGTGGACCATTTCAGCAAGGAAAATGTGCAAATTTCTACCATTTATAGAATTCTAGCATCATTGACGGTAGTTCGAAAGGGTAGCAGCGGTCGACCAGCGAAGATTAAGACCAAGAGGGCGTTGAAGTTACACCACAGTAATTTTAATGATAACATTTCCTTAAGCCAACTGTCTGTCGTAAGTCTGAAATGCAGAAAGAAGGTAAGAGCACCGGAATACACTGACGATCAAAAATCATCGGTCATGTCACAATGTCGTTAGATGACGCGAAATTATAAAGGAAAAACATTTATTTTAGACGATGAAAGTTGTTTTACTTTAATTAAAACCCATATTCCTGGAAATGACCTGTGCTATACTAGCGATGTTTCTAATACACCAGAGGACATAAGCATAAGTACAAGCATTGGTTTGAGCAGAAAGTTATGTTCTATATCACCATTTCTGAAAAGGGTATATCAAGACTATGGTTCAAGCCAAGCGGTTTAGCAGTCAATCAAAAAATTTATGAGAATGAGTGTCTGAAGAAATATTGGTGCCTTTTATTCGTTAACATCACTCAGATGGAGAAAATGTTTTTTTGCCCGATAAACATCATCGCACTATAACAAAAAAAGATACGCTTCCTAGAAGCAAATAATGCTGAATTGCTGCCATTTGTACCAAAAAAGCGTAAACCTACAAATCTTCCTCAACGTCGTCAGATAGAATTTTTTTTCGGTAACTTGAGCAAATTGGTATATAAAAACAATTGGAGAGCTAAAAATTATGCCCAACTAATTAAAAAAATAAGGACATGTGTTCGTAAAATGGACAAAACTGCCGTTCAGCGGTCTTGCACCAACATCATGTCCAGGCTTCTACAGACAGCTGACCATGGACCCTATGCCACGGTTAATTAATATTTTTGAACACATTATTCTTGTATATATTCGACAATTGTAACCAATTTTAATAACATCACAATAATTTCTTGCAAACACCTATAAAATGTATTCTCATTTTTTTGTTATCACGGGTGATAGTAGGAAAAATACAGAACAAAATATTTAAATACCGGAATATTAAATTAATTCTAAGTAGTGCTTTTGACACAACATTGATGAAATGTATGCTTGTTGCTAATATCGTCAAAGAGGATGTAAAATATGAATATCGTTTAAACAGATACTTCGTAGTTAAGTATTATATTTATAAAATACATAAAATAAAAATAAATAAGATATTAGTGCACATCACGGTTAACTTATAGCTGCTTTTATTTAGCTAAGAACGACAACATCTGTCGGGTCTGCGAGTATGAGCCTTAAATAAATTTCTCTTTTAGTACCTAAGTAAATACAAGGATATCCTTTAGTTGTTCTTATCCTTGCAGTCTTATGTAGTGCATAATGCAGGCATCATCTCCCTGTTATAACCTAGTAGAATTAATTTTGGGGAAAATTCTTACGAAGGAAACATAAATTTATTTATAAAAGGATGTAGATACTGCTTAAAATGAATTTCCAGAGATTTACTCAACAAAAATGGATCTGCGATATGGTTATACACAAGTAAAATTACAATGGAACGGTTTAGTCAAATATAGACAAATCTAATATATTGAAGGAGAGTAATCGTTGTTGTTTACCCGCGTCGAAATATTCGAATCGAAAGAAAGCAAACTACGACCGCATACTTTAAAAAAATTAAAAGTGATTACAACAACACCAATACCTTCTGACGACCGGCCTAGTGGGTAGTGATAGTGACCCTGCCTGAAAAACCGACGGTCCAGGGTTCGAATTCCAGTCAGGGCATTTATTTCTGTGATGAGCACAGATATTTGTTCCTGACTCAAGGGTATTTTCTATGTATTTAACTATTTACTTGTATCTATCTATTATGTATTTCGTCGTCTAGTACCTACAACACAAGCCTTACGCTCCTAACCGTAGGAATAGTTCGATTTGTGTAAGATTGTCTCGAAATATTTATTTATTTATAAAACCACTATTTTATCGCAATGTAATGTTAGCTGTAATAACTTTCCTTTTTCACTTTTTACATTTTAACTTTTTGGTTTTTTTGACGTTTTATATTTTGCATATCTACTCATGTTTGTCTTTATCTTCTAATTAATGTTTACACGGAAAATATACAGTTACTTGTTTCACTTGACCTCAATTTTTTTATTGAACTGAAAATACCGAAGCTGTTGCCCTTACATAATAAAATAACAAATACGCCATGGTATTTGATTTGTATAAGCCATTTCCAACATGATAAATTACTAAGCCATTTCAAAGAACATCCGAATAATGTAGGTACTTGCATATTCAGCGGCTGTCCTATATAAAGGGTTGTATGATATGCCAATTTTAATGAAGGAAAGTCCCTTAGAAAGTACAATTACAAATAAAAAGTACAATTTATACTAATCGCCACGGACACGAGCTTGTTTATTTCCCTTAGAAAAACAAATTGATGCATGGGAGGAAATAGCGGACGCTGAAGAAAATTTGACAAAGGGTCTAACCGTGTTTATATGAGGCATCGGCCCCAGAAGCTAAATTGGTTGCCGTTTTGCGATTTTATAACCCCAGATGTAAGATATTATTTCACCAAATATTAACCCTAAAATGCTGCAGGTTTTTGAAAAAAAAAATTAAACTTTTTTTTTGTCTTAACTACTGAATCGTTTTTTTTACTTATACACCTTGTGTAAGTAGTCTAGATGTCTCAATAAGAAAAAAAGGAGTTCCTAATATCCATATAAGTAGTAACTTTTACATTTAATAAAAAAAAAGATAGATTTTTATTCTATCTGGAAAATAATAATAATAAAAAAAATATTATTCAAAAACACTCATTTGGCTCGCAACAGGGTAAAAATTAAACAAACGTATGGTATACTATACCTATACATTTATTGTATTTAATATGGTTAACACGTCACGTTGCCAAATAATCTGGGATACTGAAATTCACCTTATATAATAAAATTGAACGAAAAAAAATCAGCCCGGCATAGTTTTTATGAAAAAAATGGAGCACAATCTTCATTCAAGAATTGTCTACTCTACTACTCTAGTTGTTTGCGTCGCTAGGGACATGACGAGTTTCTAAATATCAATAGAATATTATCTTTTGGTTTCAATGTAATCCACTATACTTGGGTTATGTTTTAAATGAATCTCATAAACTTTTATGTAGTAATGGGACCATTTGGCGTCGTTGAAGGTGTGAGCTGCAACATTACCAATTCGTATGTTACTATGGTTCCAGCAACCTAAAAAAATTTTTTGCATTCAGAACAGAATAGTTTCAATTAATGAAAATGAAAAATGTGTAATTTTCTTTATCTCACCGTTAATAGCAATTCACGTTTGACTGAAAAGAACTGCAGTCCACTAAGAGCCACAGTGTCTCCATTAACTTGATCAATAAATCGTTGAACCTATAAATAATAAACATGAATAATTGAAATAGAATGCAAACCAAAAAATATCAATAGGTGTTTACCTCGATACAGTAAACTGGTGATGGGACATCATATAAAACAGGAGCAGGCAGCATGGATGCACTGTTTACTTGTGATGCGATCAGTGATACTGCCACGGACCGACCAATGAGGTACACGAGGGAGAAGATGAAGTATATAGGCCCCTCATAACCGGCAAACACTGTTGTCCTAATAAAACAAGAAACGACAAAAGCATTGAAATATCTTTGAAACTGGTTGTTAATCCTTTCACGTTTAGTACGATTAATTAAATCGTGTCTTTTGAATTGAAACCTTACGCGGCGTTCCGATTACTATAGAATCGGCTGGAAAACGTCGAGCGGCCGCCAAAGGGAAAACATTCTACGGACGGGCAGCAGCGTCCGTTGAAACCCAATCTACAGCTACTGCGGTCGCCAACCCGCCTGCCAAGCGTGGCGACCATGGCAACTATCCCCAAGACGATACAAGTCATATATATGTCATTGTGGGAGGAATGTATACGGCTAAAATGTAAATGTGAATGAATGAAAATTAATATTCTTAAATGTTATAATATTTATAACTGAAATTAATTTTTATAATATTTATTGGACATACACTTGTACTTTTAATACTTACCCTTTGAGGCGACTTGCATGGCATGCTCCAGTACCTTTTATTCCATTCCTAAAATGAGAATAATTATGAATAATCTTGAAGGCTTTGAATAATTGAAGGCTATGAATAACTCCTTTGCAAAAAATAAAAAATATGATTAATTAATGAGATGATATGATAAGATACAAAAAATGACTGTATAGATGAATTCCCCAAAATGTTTTTTTTTCGGTATTTTGAGTTCCATTCGCGTTGTTCCCATTTTCTTTATTCTCTGTACATTATTTCTACCAATAGATAATTTCGTCACACGCATTTTTCTCTAGTCGTTATTTTTGCTACACGCATCTTTACCAATGCAATTTTCACCAAAATCTGTTTTTGTTTTTCACGTGCCTTTGGTTACCCGTAGAATATATTTCCACCAGTTTATTTTTGTCACACGATTTAATATCTAACATTTTTTTTCGCAAGACGCAACTTTGCCATGTTTTAGCATAAACACTAAGCGGGCGAGGTCGTGAAAATTTCTCAGAGCTATTATAGGCATAGATATGATGATAATAAGATAATAAGCACTAGAAATAAACCTTTGTTAATAGAAATTTATTCTACTTCACCGTGATTATCTGGATATTCTGGACAACGTCAATGTCATTGTGTTTGAAGTTTTAATGAATACTCGTAACAAATTGTTTTATGAATTTTGGTATTAAATAGCCGGGAGAAATATGATGAAACCGAGTGATGAACCCTAAAAGCAATCTTCAGGACCATGGAATTTACTTTCTTAGAGAGTACGAGGGCTGTTTGATAAGTACCCATTTTTAAACGTTATTCTTATTACGGGCTGAAAACATGTACCTATATATAAACTTTTTTAGGCATCCTTTATGGGCCAGAAAATTTTAAAAAAGTACAGCGTTCTTTTATTTTTTTTATTTTAACGTCTTTTGTACGACGGAGTTCGCGTTGTTATTGCAATAATGGAGAATATATTGAAAAAGAAATTATAGAGTTAAAAAAAAAAGTATCTACTGATTACAAGCTCATCCCAACGATGTACAAACAGCATATGACACAATTAATGCGTGAGGAATATACTGATAAATTACCATCATCGCATAGTGTTAGAGATGCTTTGTATAAAGCACGCCAGAAATTGGCAGGAACGTCGAAATTCGAGACTTTCCAAGATGTGGTCATACTTGTACACATACTTGTCTGAATACTTTATTTGCGTTCATGATAGTGACATTATAATTGTTATAACAAATGAGTGCAAGCAGTGGGTTGCTGGGTTAAAAACCTATTTTATTGATGGAACTTTTAAAATCGTGCCTGAGCCGTTTGTTCAGTTGTACACTTATTCATGGTGACATTGGTTCTGACGAAATGTGCACGAAAGTATGCAGTTTTTCTTGTCCCTAAAATCGATGACATGGTTCCTAAGAACAAATCTTTGTACCTATTTCTTATGGTTCCAGATTTCCCCATACTCACCGATTTGAATGAGCCACCCTGTATAATGTTGATATATGTCAATTTGACCCCGTAGTATATTCTCGACCCGTGAGATTAGACTTGATTAAACCAATTAAAATCAGACGATGGAAGCTGAACCTGGATCCGCTGATGGTCAGTGGGGCAGTTTTCAATTTATTCAAAGTTCGCATGGAGGGAAGATTTTAGTAAGGGCCGGGTATAGGCACCTAATAAATAGTTTAAATAAGAAATCAAAGACTTCAGTCTACACCTGTGCCACAAAATGTTGCAATGGTACCATTGTTCACCCACACTAAAATCGACCGACAGTCTTTGCACACGTGTACGCTAGATTTTGAAGTTATCGACATCGAAAAAGTTTGGCGACATTAAAGTGTAAAAGAAGGTGATTACGGACTACAGGCCGGTGCCAGTTTTATTTGAAGAACATATGTCAAAATTTCGAACTGAGGTATATGTAGAGAAATCACCATCCTTCTTTACTAAGCGAGACGCTCTGTATAGAATGCGAAACAGGCACACTGGAAATTGTACTTTTAGAAACACAGCTGACGTTATAATTCCAGAGCACTTAGCTAAATATTTCTTGTGTAAACAAAATGATGTGTGCCTGATCTTTATTAGTCTTCAGTGTAAAAGTTATATTAAAAGGGTGGAGACGTATTTTATTGACGGGACGTTTGAAGTTGTGCCACAACCATACACACAGCTCTATACACTACGCGGGCATATAGGTTCGGATGCGGAGCCAACCATGTTCAACTGTTTGAAAGAAAATGTACCAGGATTTCATCCAAAAGATATGAAGCGAATTTGAACGAAGTGCAATTAATGCATTTAGACAAGTATTTCCAGAAGCACGGTTATCTTGTTGCTATTATCCTTTTTCAAAGGCAGTGTGAAAAAAAGCTAGAAAAATGTTTATTTCATAAACCAGGGAGGGCTGTAATTACATCATAAAGTGTATAGCTATATCTCATTTTCCACAGTCTAAAATGCACGAGGCATGGTACAGTGTACTCGATCAGTCATCGGCGGAGATAGAAAATATTGATGCATTTAATGAGTAATATATGACCACTTACTGGTTGCGAGCATTATGGGTATTTTGTCGTGTTTTCAGCAAAGGCACAAGACCAATAATGTAACCGAGGGCTGGCACAGCAAATTAAATAAAAAAATATCACGAAATTCGAATTTACTCCACCTAATACATATTAAAAGAGACGAGTCAATTCCAGTGAACTTCAATTAACTGAGAAATGCAATGAATTTACCGTTATATCGCAAGAGATTAAGGAAATTCACGGACATGGATTCTAAAAGAGACCTTATATTAACGATGTATCTAACAAATGCAATTTCAATAAGGCGGTGCACTGATAAACTTTCAATGTTAAAATACCTATTCATTTAAGTGATGTGTTGTATGTAGCCTATACCTACCAACCTTTGATGTTATCTTATGTTAAATCCCTACGGTGGGGTACCTATGTTTATTTTAAGTTAACTTTTAAGACTTTATTGCTAATAAAATAAATTGATTACCTTATTGTTTAAATTTCGACAACTTCTTTCCCAAATCATCGTGTTCGCATTAGAGGTAGATATCCTAAACAACAAATTCTCCAAAGCTATTTAATCTATAGCTGTAACAATGAGATCAATAAGCGGCCGTATTTTTATTATATTCCAGTGATATAGCCAATTTTTTTCGATTAATACAATACACTACAACAATATGCGACCCAGGTAAAATGCGACTAAAATATTTGTGGCTAACTAAATAGGCTATTGATAATACATGCTACATCAAAATTTGCTACTGTTGTAAAAATCTATTGAAAATATATGCGACTAACTAAATAGGCTAATAATACATGCTACATCAAATTTTGCTACTGTTGTAAAAATCTATTGAAAATATATGCGAGTAACAAAATATACCACCGATATTACACGCTACAACAAAATATGCTATCACGGCGAAAGGTGAATAGGTGAAAATCTACAAGCTTTGATTTCGAGGTATACGACTAACAAACGAAAATAACGACTAGAAAAAAATGCGTGTGACGAAATTATCTGTTGTTAGAAATAATGTATAGAGAATCAAGAAAATGGGGGAAAACGCGAATGGAACTAAAAATATCGGACAAAAAATTGTTGCGGAATCCATTTACCTATACAGTCCAAAAACTACATACAAAATTATTTAAAGAATACTTACTCTAATGTGTAAAACAGCTGTAAGCATACGAAAAATAAGTTATTTGCAAAAGATATAAAGACAACTCCACTAATGACTTCGTCAACTTTCCTTACAAGTTGGGTAACGCGGCTGTATTCCTCACGCACGGCGCGCCAAAAAGTAGCCGGCAAGTGCTGCATACGAAATTAGGTATTGAGTATTAATAAATCTTATGAAGCCATTAATCAGAACCATTATTATTCATTTCCATATGCGATTGTCACCAAGTTATGAGTAGCGCCTACTATATTTAATATTCATTAACAAATGTACTTATTTGCTTAAATAGAATATAAATTTAACAAAAAATAAATAATAAAAATATTTAATGAAATATTTATTTGTTAAGGCAATACAAAATACGCAATATTTAAATTTAGTATAATCTGCAACTATTACTACGACCGGCCCTAAAAGTAAATATTAGATAATCTTAGTAAATACTTAATAACTAAATAGTCATAAAGTTATATTACTAGCCGATGGGTTTAGACTCTAAAAGATTTCCTAGAAGAATTCATGATATAATTATTTTTTAATATTTTTTTGTGAAATAAAATCCTTCTTCTTTACTTATTCTGCCCCCGTTGACACCTCGCCTCGCCTCTCTTTGCCTCGCGCAAAACAGTTCGAAGCAAATTCTAAGAGACACCCTCTTATGAAAGATTATATGAGGTATGTAAGCAATCAAACATATTACAATGTCATATAACGTGGAAACGAAAAATCTCTCTTGTTTCAATAACAATTGACTACGCGAGTAATAAAAACTATTAAAAATGTCATTATTTACCTTGCCCTGTGCCATCATCAACTTTCTATTGACATTATCCAAGCGTGATGTAAGGTAATAACTCATACAAATTACAAATATATCAGAAAAGTTCCATGTAAACGTTGCTTGAAAATGAACAAACTGAAAAAAAAGGCTGATATGTAAAAAAATCTGCTACTGATAATCCATACTAATATTATAAATGCGAAAGTAACTATCTCTGTCTGTCTGTCTGTTACCTCTTCACGCTTAAACCGCTGAACTCTATGGAGAGAGTTTGAGCTACGAGAAAGGACATAGGATAATTTTTATCCCGCAACCATACTTTAACCCTATGCCATCGGGTGTCAACCAGATTTGCCACCTATCAGAGTCAAAACTCAACTCTTCATGGATAACATGGCTGGCCGACGAAGTCGCGAGGAAAAGCTAGTTATTTATAACTTTATGAAACTGATCTGACTGACTTACCTGCGTCACAATGCCCAGCGGAATGGAATGAGGTATATATTCGTACACCCAAGGGTAAGATACTCTGACGAACCCTTCGTACGTGCTAGTAGTTTGTGAATAACATGCTATAGCTTCACTCAATGCATATAGCAGAGAAAATATGTGTTCTACTAAAACAAAATGGCTTTCATTATTCGATGAACTCAGCAACTGTAAGCTACATTATACATTTTCGTACTACTACTATTTTATAAAAAAAACATACGATTTCCATGTTTGAAGCCAAGTACGCCACAATTTTATACTGTAGATCCAATAAAGTAGAAAAAAATATTTGAAATTTACAGTATCCGAAGTGTACGATTTTCATAAAATTATGAAAGTGATTAATCTTAGTTCCGGTAGATTCATGAGACCCTGGGGTCCGCTTGATACTTAATCCCAGGAATTGGCACTAGTTTTCGCCCACCTGCCATCTGACCTACCAACCCAGTGGGTGAACTAGACCTTATTGGGATTAAGTAGCCCGATTAAACTAAGTAATAAAATACTGTAATAATAATAAGTTACGTGCTTGTGATTGGATCAAGGGTCAGATTCAGAAGGCGGTAATCCTGAACACGGCGCGCATAGTCCGGCGGTTCCTCTCATGCAGCCATAACCACCGGCAACCTAACCTAGCTGCCCCGTTGCCGGCGGCACGCTAGGTTAGGTTTTTTATAATATGTTTATTGTTTTGATATGTTTTGGATGTATTTTTCTACTTATATTAAAATATTTTAAAAAACCTAACTTAAGATACAAGATAAATAAAGATAAGTTACTTACAAATGGCTAACAAAAGCACTACAGCACAGGTTGTGTTACACTTTAATGTCAATCTCCTATCAAAGTTGGGATCTAGGTCTTCTGTTTGTATCGCGTGCTTAATTAGATTAGGCCATTTAAAAGATACTTGTAGAAACATTACAATAGTAATGCACGACGACACGTAGAAGATAGCTGGCGCTAGAAAAGATTTCACAGTTGTCATAAATGTCCCTGATATGTTTTGATAAGTTTTTTCTACAAAGAAAGGTTTTATTTTGTGTTCCATCTGTTAAATGCCATTATGACAGTAATAGTCATGTTATTTTCCATAACCTTTCTACAAAATTCTTCTGTTATAACAATTTTATCTTTATTTCGAATATTTTTGTACCTCGTATGTTCATAAGTTTTGAGACGAAGAAAAACTTTTTTTTCTCGGAAAGTATTTAATGTATTTTAACAAAATTTACACAACTGAGCAAACATTAAATTTAATACAAAAAAAAATAAAAACTATTCAAAATGGCCGCCATTGCTCTGAACACAGGCCTTTAATCGTGTAGGCCAATCACCAATAGCGGCACGAATCTTTTCTAGCGGAATACGCTTCGCTACTCTACACAGAGCTCGCTTTAGGGACTCATGATATGGATGAGACTTGCGGCAGGCCCTCAGCTCCAGTTCAGTCCAAAGAGAGTAATCCAGCGGGTTCAAGTCTGGACTTGATGATGGCCACTCTTCTGTGCTGATGAACCCTGGTAAATTGTCCTTTAGCCACTTCTGAGTTGACTTCGCCTTGTGTGCCGGAGCTGAATCTTGTTGAAAAACCCAGTCCTTATTTTTAAAAAGAGTATTTGATAGTGGTTTCACTACGCCTTCTAAGATCTCAGTCTGGTAATTTTGTGCCTTTACTTTAACACCTTGTTGGCATAAATGCAGCTCCGTAGCACCTTCGTACGAAACACCCCACCACACCATAACACTAGCGGGGTGATGCGTTCGCTGGACATTTCGCACAGAAGGCGAGACATCTTTTGAGCATTTGGCATAAACTTTGTCGTTTTGTCGATTGAACTTTTCTTCGACGGTGAAGATTTTTTCGTCGGTAAACAAAATCTTCTTATGATCGTGTCTCTTTAGCAACTGCCGACATCGAGCGAGCCTTAATTTTCTTAAACGATCATTCAAGTAGTGAACTTTTCTTCGACTGTAGGCCCTTACTTTAAGATCGTATATCAATATTCGGTTCACTGATATTCTGGAAATATTGGTCTGTAGAGCCATCTTCTTTTGTGTCCGACACAGATTTTGGCGAAGCCGTTCCCTGATCAACTTGATACTAGCAGCCGTCCAAGACGAGCGAGGACGGCCACTTATCGGGCGGTCATCAAGAGAACTTGTCGCCCTGTACCGCTTTAATGTGTAGTAAACAAAATTACGACTAGCCTTAAAACATTTCAGCTGCCTAAAAATCTCCATAGGTTTTTTTCTAGCTTTATGCAGAGAAATCACTGTTGCACGCAAACCTTTCGTTCCCGCCATTTCAACGAAGAATGAGAAAAAAACATTCAAATTTATATTTTTTTATTGACAACATTCTAATTATAAAATTGAAGAAGGTTTTTACTAGCTGCCACTTGCAATTTTTTTTTATTACCCTAACAAAACTCGTCTCAAGACTTATGAACATACGAGGTAGTAAAGTTTATCTTTTAACTTTAGTTTATCTTTATATTGCTGAATAAACGTGAATAATAAAGCCGTTATTTTCATTTATAAAATAAAGGAACAAAAAGTTTGATAAGGATTTTGTCAAGGATAAATATTTAAATACTACCTTCTGGTCCCGACTTAGCAATGACTGCAATACTGCTCTAGCTGTCAGGGGCATAGCCAAGATGCCAATGGATAGTAGAACCGCAATTTACGCTTTAAAAAAATATGCATGGAACAGGTCACGTGAATTATCGTTCGGTCGGTCATACTAATAAAATATTTTTTCGTTTCAATTACTTTTCTAGAATCGATTGGTATCTTGAACTGGACTTTGCCCTTGGAACTGCATCTCTTTATTTACAAACGGTTTCTTCCTAAATTGTAGGTAACATAACGAACAATACAATTGAGCATGCAGTAATTTATCATCAAGTTCTAAGACACAATGAAACAAAGTGATGATTACCTACATGTAGTCTGCAATGAAGTCCCCAAGCGAAACATTTTAGTGAAGCACATTATACTCATCCATATCTGCCCGATTAACAATACAATTGAATAAATGCATCTTCCCGAACTCCAGTGAAACCTTAAATTACATAATTTTTTTATTTATAAGGTGCAGTTGATGTAAAAGTAATAATGGTAAATATATTTTATAGCTACGTTCTAATTAAAAAGAGTACAAACTACTACTCGACTATCTTAGAACAATAATAAATACCTACTTTGAAAGTCGAGGATTACTTATTTAACGTTGTTGAAGTAGTGTGTTAAGAGAAATCCTGCAAGCCTTTATGAATAGTACCTAAATGAAACTATATTAGCTCTTAAAAGCGGACTTTGCATGTTACACCTTTAACCGCATGTATAATCCGCCGAGTAATATTTACCTCAAGTTCGCTTCACGCTTGTTGTACAAGCCGATCACAGGAAATAAACCGAATGCCTGCCCGATTATCAAGATTGGCCTCAACGAATACTGTAAGGTCGCTGCTTTGTTCTCAGGTACATTTGTCACATGAACCTTGTTTTCTGAAAAAGGTGAATGTATTTCAATTTAACTGCTATAATCTGTGATATTATATAAAAAATATTAGCAGCACACTTACTTTTTGATATCCATGTACAAAAATTTTTTTTTGCTTTGTTGGCTTTAGCCATTTTTTTTTCCTATACGCACACAATAAGACAAAAACTATAACTGGCTCCAATTCTCAATAATCATTTGTTTTTGGTGCCATTGTTAGTTTAATGGACTGGAGCCATTAACTCCAATCTTTATTTCGTGTCAGCACTTTAGAGATCCTTTGTCAGATTCTAGCTGTCTTTTGTTTATTTTAAACTACATAATTCAAAATGTTATTGCAAATAATAAAATTGTATATAAGGTTAACAAATTGGAATGTTTCTGATTCAAAGTTGGGTACAACGGATTTGCACAAATTTGGCTTGCAAGACCTAGAAATGGACAATAAGAGCAAAATTAAGGTTTAGGAGTTTAGGTAAAGAGTAAAGGTAAAGGGCACATCAGTTTGGGCGTTCTGCATATTAACAACGAACGTACATACGGACGAAAGAACAGGTCGACTTTGATGATATATGATTTAAAGACAACAGCTGCGACGCACGTAGTAATGCACTAATATACTATGTAAATATATCATCATCTTCCTCACGTTGTCCCGGCATTTGCCACGACTCATGGGATCCTGGGGTCCGCTTGGCAACTAATCACAGAATTATGTAATTGTATACAATTTAATAATTGCCTTCATGAGAGGGGCCATGATCCCCGTTCCAGTCTGTTCCTGGCTCAAAGGTTGTCTATCTCAAACTCAAACGTTTATTCAGTAAGTAGGCCACAAGGGCACTTTTACACGTCGAGATCGGAGTTCAACGTGGAAACGCAGCGAGTGTGATGGGTACCTTTGCGCCAGGAACGGTCAGAGGGGGACTGTTTTATGTTTAGTTTTTGTAGTTTTAAGTTAGTTTAAGTTTTGTTTTAATTATTATTCTTATTTAAATGTATATTTTGTATCTTCAATAAATCAATTTTATTCTTATTTAATAATAATGTTGCACACACACATTGTAATATATATAACATTTGACTGAGTAAGTATGACACATAGTGCACGTTGGAGTTTGGCGCTATAAAACATTTTAAGTTATGCATTTTAAAAATAGTTTCTGATATAGGTAGGTAAGGGGGTGGTGGCGGTAAGTTACCAGCTTTGCTAAAGTACGCCTAAGTACGTATCAATAAGGTGGATTATAGGTGCTATATATTAAAATAATATGTAGAGCTTCATATTTATTGGATAAAAATTATGGTATATTGTTTAAACTACCTTGTTTATAATTATAAAAAAAAAATCTATGGATTATTTTTTGGAGATAAACAATTCCAATGCAAAGTTTTTGTTAGAAAAATTCTAGATTTTGAATGGTTTTAGTAGTGAAATATTTCTACATCTCATACAACACCTGAGCAATGGTACCAAATTTTTAAGATTAACAAACACACATGAGACAGCTGAAGAGGGTAAACTCGTTTCAATATCTCGGGTACTTTGGTGACCGATGACTTGCGTGGTGACACTGATATCGAGAGCCAATATGGTCAGGGCCAATATGATAGCTCGCAGGTTCAGCCGATGTACGGCGCACGTTAAAATAACATTATTTTGAGCGTTCTGTACATCGCTGTACACCTGCAGCAGCCGGTATACGCAGCGAGCTATGGACGCCCTGCGTGTAGAGTACAACGACGCGTTCAGGGTGCTATTACGGCTGCCGCGGGCGAGACGCTGCGCAAGCGATGCGCCGCGATGCTCCGCAGAGTGCGCGGCAGCAGCCACAGCCATCTGAGCGTTGTAGCCGACAGGTGGGACAGTAGTCTAATTGGGCACTGGACCTCTTTACATTTAATGTAATAAGTCTAGCACCTAAGATAGTTATATAATATGGACATTATTTGTCTGAAATAAATGCATTTTATTTTATTTATATGCACATAGAAATAACGCATAATATATTAATACCGTATTATTAATATAATATTATTCTAAAGACATTTCTTAAGGATCCTTAAGTTCTTTGCACTCACGGAACATGCCGAACCCCTCACGGTCAATTGAAAATAGATCCAATTTCACGGTAACGTTGTTAGTGAAATATGCTAGTCCCGTTTTTCTGACGCATTAAATATAAATATCATTAAAATGATTGCCCAATTTTACCAAATTATAAACTTACAGGTTAGAAACCAGGGGCATATAATTCTATTTGTTATGTTGTTTGATTTGTTTTAGCAATAAAGATATAATATTATTATTAATTTATATATTCAATTTTAGGCGTTCATCTCTACTTTTGTACATTGGATAAAAAAATCTTAGACAAAAAAAGTGTTAATAGACCAGTAAAATTAACGATACCTGAACTATTCAATAACTCTGTTGTTATTATTGTATTGGATATTCATAATAAGTACCTATTGAATATAAATTAAATATATTCAGTAAAAAATCCGGGATCGTAACCGTATTTAAAAAAATCAAAGGTCGCGATCGTACACTACCATTTTTTTTCATAAAAGATAACCAAATCCCTCGTTAGTATAGTTTTGAATACTATCACTTAATAGCAAACTTATACTGAAACCTATTTTGCACGTGCTTTTTTTCGTAGTTTTCATCTGATATCAATATAGATAAGTAAAAATGGTAACTATGATATTTATATATTTTTAAGCTTTGTAACGCCTATTCAAACAATTAAGACAAAAACTAAACATTTATGTTTTACGTTTTAATAATAATGGATTTCTCGGCGGTTAAAAATCGTAACTGTGAAATTTTTGTTCAATAATTGGTAAGAAATTAAAAATCGAATTGAATAGATAATATTGTATGCCTTTCCCGTACACGGAACAATGGTGTTCCGGACATTGGGAGGCGTACGCGGAGCCGGATCGAGCCAACGCGCAGAGACCCTTTCAACAATTTAATGAAATGTAAGGGGTACAGTCGGTGGTTGTTGCCCCTGTCCGTTTCATGGGACGCGCACAGAGACAGCACCCGCAATGGATTTGTTCCCGATTCGTCGTATTCCTAATTGGTCGGATTTCTGATTGGTCGTATTCCTGATTCGTCGAATTTTTATTATAGAATGAAACTATTCATTTACCACGGCTTTACTTTTCACGTTTTAAAAATAAAAAGGATTTTTTTACAATAAAAGCGTGTTAATACAAGATATTTTTTTACATACCTATATTAGTATTTTATTAGTTATATTACTAAACGAAGCCTATTTAAACATTCAATGACTGTGATTTTTTTATCAATAAAATCATTGACTATTTCCCGTTCTTGGTGATATTTTTGAACATCTTTTGCTCGACGAGATTTTATTACACGTGTAGCTGCATTTTTCTAATCTTGATGTCTTGATGTTGGGCTTCGACTCGCAGTAGTTCGATAAACCTAAAAGGGGAAGGTTTCGCAGGGATTCTATGATTCAACCGGTTATTCCATCCCTCAACCGCATTGTTCGTTCTGAATTCTTCTTCACTGACCGAAAACATTGATCCGGTAATTTTTCGCATCCAGAAATTTAAAAAGTAATTGTGGGATGGAGTTATCACGGAACGGTCGGGGATGGATTCAGATATTTCCAAATAAGCGGCTGGTATATCTTCCTTTGGTAATAACGCGAACCGCGTACATATCTTTGTATACATTCTGTCTTCTTCGTCGTCAATTAAACCTAACTCCTTCGATTTCTTCCACAGAGCTTTTGATAATGAAAGTAACATCCTGTTATCACAACGTTCTGGTGTACTGTTTTCAACCCATTAATGGCGGCAATTTCATAATCGCATTTGAACTTTGCGATTTCTTAAGAGAATTCATGCTGTAACAATGAAAATAACCGCTTATAAGTATTTTCTTCCTTGTTAGGTAGAAGGGCATACACTACGGGTACAAAACATGAGCTATCTGCATTGTTGGTCAAATTAACTTGCATCGTATATAGATGTAAAAACGGAGGCGGTGCCGCCTTAAAGGTACCTACCGTCTCCGAAATATTCAGTGCATTTTGCCAATATATCTACAGCAGAGGGGGAAGCAAATATCAATATCTTATCAACATCGCCGTCGTTGCAAATTAGGAAATCGTCTGACAGCTTCAATGGAATGACACTTCACTTAAATGTTAAAATGTGCACTTTTCGACGCCCAGAGACTTGTTTCGTGCATTATACAAAGTCGTTTTCAGTTTCTTCCACTCCGGGATGAGCGTAAAATCAAATTCTCCATTACAATTTTCAGCAAAATCTTGCACAGATTGTTCAAAAACTTTTGGGACTGGCTCCATGCTGCCACACACCTTGCATTTCAAATCATTAACGTGACCCTCGACTTCTCTCTTCATAAATTCTGGTTTGCACATGTGTCTCGACTCTCTGATTACCTTGTCATCTTTATTTAAAGTAATGGATGTCGAGCAGACAGATCTATTAGAGCACCTCCAGTTCGTCGAACCACCTTTGTTTTTTCTTATCGAAGTTGTATCTATAGCCTCCCCGCAATAAGATCTTCCTGCTAGCTATTTTACTATCGATAAATACCATTTTATTACTTTCGTCAGTATCCATTTTTAGGAAAATCGCCAAATACAACTGATATTGACCATATTTTCACAATCTTAATATTAATTAACAATGGTGTGACAGAAAAGAAACAAATGAAAAGTTGCTGTTCAAGTGGACATCGTACAAGTGGCCAGTAATAGATAATAAACACATAGGTAACTTACCTCTTTAGAATATAACGTTCCAACTCCTTGAGACTTTTCCATGTCAAAAGTTATTTTCTTAAGTGTCAACACGAAATTATTTAGCAAGACATTTTTACTACATACTTGTACGTTAAATTTGCATATTAGTAATAAATGCTGAATTCACAAATTTACAAAAAATGACTTTCGCCGCCAGCCCGGGAATCGAACCAACTCTTAAAAAAAATACCGTGTATTTTTATGTTGCCAATAGAAAGAGGAAATCAAACGGATAAAAATAATAAACGTATAAGTAACATAGTATCTTAAATAAAAGTATCGTTGTGTATTTCAAAAATTAAATCTCCGATCTCAATTTAAGTTTGTTACTGCCCGAGCTGGCTGTAGTCTTCGCACTTCTCGCACCCATAAGCTCACTATTCAACTTCGCAACTCCGGTTTCCTGTCCAACTCTTTTACTCTCCAGGTGATACATCTCTGGAATGATCTTCCGCTTGACATTAGATAAGCTCAGAGCAAACTCAGGTTCAAGCGCATAGTACGCAAGCATTTGTTTGATGGGTTGCATGGTTGATCGTGATTTTTCATGGTATGTAGGTAAAACTATTTAAGGTATATGTGTAAATTTATTATAAAAAGTATATCGACAGTGGAAATTTCAAATGTCGTAAGTCGCATATAAAAGTATGTCCCTTGCGACATTTGAAATTTCCACCGTCGAATGTGTAAGTTTTTTTTTTTTTTTTATCAATTATTTAGTGAAGTATGGTTTTGTTTCACCATTTTCTTTCTTTAAGCCTGCACCAAATAATCATCTCTTTTTGGCCCAGTGGTTGACTGGTAGAGAATGCCTTGAGGCGTTAAGTCCACCAATTGCATTATATGTGCAAGAAAGTTTAAATAAAAATAAATAAACAAAACTCTAAAACTGATTAGATTTTGCGTATTTTCAAACAAAATACGAACAATGAAATTCTCCCTGAATACGGTACAGCCAGCGTCAAAAGTCAATGATCTTTTGTAATTTGTCGCTTTCAGATGTTTGACAACTTCATATGGTAGTTGAAACTACACTTTAAAGCCGTTAAAAATATGGTTCCAAAGTGACACTTTTTTTTTATTTTTTTTTTTATATTTTATCTTATGAAATATGTCGGGGACACCCGGTACCTATATGTACTTATATGTAGGTCTATCTATACTATATATTGTATATTTGTATTTGTATAACTGCTCTTCGGGAAGGCGAATAAATAATAGCCCAATATTTGTAATGATTTTATATAAATAATTCCAACAAAACGGGAATACGACGAATCAGGAATCCGACCAATCAGGAATACGACGAATCGGGAACAAATCCCGCCATGGCACCCCCGGGGCACTCAGGTACGTGCAGTCGCTACTCTCCGCCAGCTCGCCACAAGCTGCCCTGCGTTGACTATTTGCACTGGAGAAAACCAATGGGCGATGGCGTCGGTTATTATTAATATTATACGCACGGCCTTGGGTTTTTTACATTGACGCGGAACCCTAAAATATTTCCTTTTTTTATATTTTAAAAAGAACTAACAGTACTTTATTTCATAGAAAAAGAAAATTATATCCTTTTTTGGTTTTTAGGTTTTGGTAATTTTACTGGTCTATAATGGGGGTGCCAACACTTTCACATATGACAGACAACTGAAATAAAATTGATATATATAAAAGAAGGTGTCCTCATGGATCACCAACACACAGCCGATCCTACTGGGCCTAGAAACTTGAAATTTCCAAAAGAACTTTGTATCTCTACGGAGGCACGAGATGCGAAGGGATTTCCCACCCCTAATAGGGTAAAACAGGGGTTGCAAGTTTGTATGGCGATTACTTTTGTTTTTGGGATAGACTTAAAAATTTATAAAATTGTTCCTTATTATTATATATGTAAAGCGCGGTTTTGATAATTTTTCCTCTAAGAGGGTAAAAAGGGGGATGAAAGTTTGTATGGGTAGGGTTTAAAATTGTAAGTTGGAAACTTAAAAATTCGTACTAATTACAAAACAGTAAAAGTCATTGCAGCGCTTTTCAAAATACGATATCTAAGGGGCTAAAAAGAGGGTCGAAAGTTTTTAACGATGTAATTTAAATTTTTGCTATAGTGGCTTAAATTGAAGTGTATCTCCTGGTTGGCATCCCACACTTGACATCATAGTTTTGTCGCTGAAAAGTAATTTTGAAGGCGTCGCATAGCATTTCCAAAGGTATGGGTATATTTCTGGGATTTCAGTTTTAATTTCTTTAATTTCAGAGGGGGTTACGGCTAGCCGCATTAAACGCGTTTTTAACGCGTTAACAATTTTCACAAACACCTCATAATCGGGACTGTTCAAAAATTACCGTACAGCTTGTACTCACACCCGCCCTTGACACCAAAACCCAACTGCTGAGGCTTGAAAATATTATACAACTTCTTACTAAGCCTTCAGCAGCAGAGTCTAGAGGCCAAACGCCTTAAAGTGCAGCTAACAGCTATAGGGCGGATACCGCCGTCCTACGTGGCTAAGGGTTGTTTCACACGGACCACAACCACACCACGTCGCAGCGTCAAAATGCGGTCACGCAGTGGTTACGTCTGAATTGTGTAGTTGCTGGCCGTTGCCACAGACGTGGTCGATAATGACTGCAAAATGTGGTACGTGTGAATTATACTATTTATTTCTAATACAAAATTTGCACCTGACCACGTGGTCGCGCTTGTCGCGTGGTTGTGGTTCGTGTGAAATGACCCTAAGGCTACGAGGTTAGTGCCATAGAGAGCCGGAATAATCTCATTGTTGACACGGCCTGCAAGCATTAAATTTATTAGGGCTGTCAGTTCTTTTAATAAAGTGGAACTTGTGTCCTCAGTAGGTGTTGTGATTAGGTCCTTCTAAAGCCGTCCAGACCGGTACTAGCTAGCTATCTACCACTAGGAAAAGATAAAATTGCTTGTTGTATTGCTTCCTGAGATATAGATATCTTGATATTGTCTGATGTAGGGGCATCAGGAAGCTGGGGCGGAGATGGCGGAATCGGATGTTTGTCGCGGAGTACAGTGAAGGTTGCGGGTGAACTCGTCGCATTCATCGTTAGAGAAAAGGAATCGGGCTGCTTGTTTAAATTTCTCTTCAGAAATCTTACTTTCGATAGATCTACATATCACCTTCTATATAAACATTTTTTTTGTAAAGAAAATGCTTTATACTTATTTTTTTCATAAATAAAAAATTGCGTACAAGCGCCTGTGAAAAGTTAATAGCAACATTAAAAAATGTGAAGGTCAAGCGGAATGGCCCAGTTTGAAGTATGAATTCTGACACATGAAGATTATGTTATGACAGGCACTTTGTTTAATCTATGAAAAAAAAATGTATTAGGTATATTGTTTAATGTTTAAAAGCATTTTCTTTGCAAAAAGATTGTTTATTCAGAAGGAACGTGATTATGTTTTTTCTGATATTCATAGATTGAATTGGCGGATTTTGCCGTTTTGGGCGGGGGCCAGCTACGGAGTATGTTCTACAACCGGTCCAACTTGACTGACCAATATCTTCAAGACTACAGAGGACGTCAAATAGATTTTTTACACTTTTTCACCTTAATCCTTTGTAATAAGGTGAAAAAGTGTGTAAACGTATCTTTGACATCGACTGTACATACATTTACCGACCTGGTACATAAGGTATATAACTGATACAAATTAGTACACCCAAATCGGGCTTGGGGGTCTGGCCAGGGAGGAACACGTGTTAAGCTCTCTTCACTACCTAACTTCGAGTCCACATACTTATTAAACGTAATGCGCTGCGCGCGCAGTGGATTTCGTAGGCGGTTGTCACACTGCTCCGCATCTCGCAGCGACGTTGACAAATCGGATGGTACGGCACACTGGCTCCGCCTTCAGACGATTCGCACGCTCGGACAAAAAGGCGCATTGCGTGCCCGAGGGTATGTTACACCAAGCTCTGCAGTGCCAAGCGGATTTTAGTGCACGATGGACGTAGGCGCAATAAATATCGACGTCGATAAGTTGATTTTTGAATTTGAAAGTCGTCTCATAATTTGCTTATTTGAAATGTTGTTTTTGTTTAATTGCAAATCTATTTAGTAATGGTCGGTTTTATTCAAAATCTAAATATAAGAAATTCTTGTAACGAATTATAGTATCTAGTAAGATTATTACTTACTTGAATGTCAAAACTTTCTTTCCGCTGTAATAATACGATGAAATTTCTATCCACGCCAGTAATAATCACTCTAATTTTGCTCAGCATATAAATCAAATTTATGCCTCGATTGTACAAAAACCAAACCGAAAGTCAAACTACCGCGTTCTGAATAAGTTCCATTTCCATTTTATCGACAAATATTGGAACTGTTTTCTTATGCCTTATCATTCTAATGAGGAATGAACGCGAGACGCAGGCGAGAGGGAAGTAATGCGGGACGTCGCGCATTCCTGTTCCGGACGAAGATGCGGTGAAAACTCGGACGTTGGTTCGTTGTCTCCATATGCGAGTCCGCTGCCTCGCGTCTCGCAACGAGAAGTGTCGGCAGTGTGACAAGCGCCGTATACATGCCGATGTAGCAGCTGACTAGCAGTATTATTTTGAGACTAATTCGGTTCCAGGGTATGCCTGTGCGTAAAACTAAATCAGAACAGGCAATCCTTCTGGCAATAACAATGACAAGCAAGTTAATAAAGTAGCATAAAAAATCCTATAAAAGTATTTGTAATTACGTGAGGCGTGTTTATTCTGTCTTTAGCTTGCTAATTTACTTTCTACCACGACTTTCAGAGTAAAACAAATAACATAAAACAGAGAAAGATAATAATCCTATTTCGTTGTTTACTTTAACTAAGAATTAAAATAGTTTTTTACATGAGTGGCATTAAAAAACACTATTGATCACGGGATCTGACACGAACACATTGAAAATAAAGGGTGTTCTTTCAATGATTATCAGTATTATGATAGTATACCTATATGTTTCCACCGATACACACACATCATGAAAACCATCGATGTTTATTTATCTTGTAACAGTTAATGCTTCTATATTCTATTGAATTTTTAGTTGTAAAATAATCTATATTAATAAAATAAAGTTGTGTTACTTCCGGCTTTCGTAACTCGAGAAGGGCTGAACCGATTTATTTGGACGATTTTAGGTTCGTTGTGATCGTCTTGGCCAAAAGTTTAATAGCATGCTAAAAAAAGGAACAAAAAAGTAAATTAAAAAGACCCCATTTATAGACTTTCAGGCGGTACAAAGTTCGCCGGGACAGCTAGTATATATTAAAGAAAAAAGGACATTTAATAAAAAGTATATTGTAATATATTAATTAACAATATAAAGTCTTTATTTACAATGCATTTTATAATGGGGATATAAAAATTAAACCTTGAAAATATAACTTTAATTTCAACAGACGAAACGCAATCGGTCGAAATGTCACTAAACTTTACTCAACAAATCAAACTTAAACTGAAGCTTCCAGGAACTAAAACAAAATTAATAAATGAATCATTTTTAGGTCAACTCTATCAGTTCATTATAATCAAATATTGTACATATTTCTTAAAGTACTGGCTGTTTGAATAAGTATGTCATAATCAATAAATATTACTTCATTTTCGTCATTGAAATGGTAATAGGAATGTATAGTTATGATTTTCTCTATTTTTCCGGGGTTAAACTGGTTCTTCAAGTATCAAACACCCTTTTGTGTGTCGAAAACGATCGTTCCACATCCACTGAAGTTAACGTTGTGTTCTAAAGGACTTGAGGTGTTTCTTCGTCGTTGTGCTGCTCTGTGACCAAATTTCGGATATTATCGAAGTCAGGATTCCGATCTAACACTTTTTCTAGTTTATCTAAAACACTAACTGAAGCACACCATTGAAACAATATAAGCTTGTTCAAAAACTTGTAACGTGTCGTTTAGATAAATATTTGTACACTCTAGTTTTGTAATGTTTTCTGCTACAATTTCGTATGCGATTTTTTAATAAAATCTTTTTTTTGTAATTAGCGTTGGAAATAGCCTTTTCGTTTCTTGAATAGAAATAGCATCTTTGGAATTTAGTTTTATAACAACATTCTTTATATCCTCAAAATATGTACTATAGAATGCTGCACTCAGCCAAGTTCCCCATCTGGTTATGACGGGTTCGAGCGGTAGAGGTACGCAAGGACACATTTGTTTAAATAACCTAATTCTTTTTGGCGATTTTATAATATTTTCTTTATAACGTAAAGAAAATATTATAAATAATTTGTACCTACCAGTTTATGCTCGGCCCTAATTTGCTTAGCAATTCGATGGAAGGCCTGAGCTAAACATGTAACATGCTTCAAATTTGGACGAGTCTTCTTCAAAATCTTTCCAGCGGCGATCATATAAGCAGCTGCATCAGAACAAAACACAGCAAATTTATTAATTTTGTCTCATCTTCCATAAAAAACATAAGCTCTGTTCAACCAAATTTGCCATTGCTTTACCGTTTACTTGTTCAACCACTCGACACATTATCAAATAAGGTCACAATGTTTGTGTTCACAATAAGTTCCCCATAAAACACCCTGTTTATGATTGATAAACATGTAGGTGACATGAATGACCTCGGTCTAATAGTTAGCAAAACAAGTTTAGTTCATTAATTGCATTTTTGAAGTTTTGTGTATAATTGGAATGCAAATGACGTCGGAAATAAAGAGAATATTTAATTTATCATAATATTATTATTATATATTATATGTTTTCTTTATTCATCGTTATCTTTGTTAACTCAAGAAAGTTATGCTTTTGTGCAATTACGTTTTAATTAATAAATTTAAGTTTTAATAAACAGAACCTACGACGACGGTCCCATGCTGCAGGTGGTTATGAATGAGCAGACACAGGAACCGCCAGTATGGGCACAGTGCACGTTTACCGCCTAGTTATATAGCTCAGTTGCCTGTTTATTATTATTGGTTTCATTCGACTCGTTTTGCCGTAGGTAAAATAAAGGAAGGCTGGATCCTAGTTTCTTAAAATTACACAAAAGTCAGAATGAGTACCTACTGATCGGATTTCCCAGTGCAACACTGGGTACAAATGAGTTCTCTTATTTATTTTGTAGAAAATTGTATGGGCGATCATAACTTCCCGACTCACGTTTCGAGTAATTTTATTTCGCCGAATGCTCATCTCCCAACTTGACAAATTGTTTTGTTAACAAAATAATTATCAACTTAACGATTGGCCCGGGTTTTATAACATCAATTTTCAAAATGCCACCTATCATGTTGTAGGACTGTTTTAGTTGGCATAATATACTTACACTTAGTTGTTTATTGTTTGCCATTTTTTTTATTGTGTAAAGTACCGGTTCTTTTTGCGGCTGCGTTGTATTATTATAAAAAACATAGTGGGTAAGCGCAACCGCTCGCTTATTTATAGGACTTCAGCCTTTTCCACAGGGTCTAATGTGTTACAGGTACCTTTTTTTTGGAAATGCTTTTTATAAGAGACTTATGTTTTTTTTATCATTTAAAAGTGGGTTCCGGTTTGCTCACGGTCTATTTAACACGCTCCTCCTTCTTTCGCTCGTTATCTCACCTAACTGGACTTTGTCACATACGAGATTTCTGTTACCATAATTGATGAATTATGGTAACGGAAATCTCGTATGTGACAAAGTTATTTTATTTTACTCATTAGTTAGGTTTTTGATAATATATTTATAAAAGTAAAATATAACAAGACATTGTAAATATCTCATACATTTTACAGTATTCTAGTATACGGCCCTGCCACACGGCGGCATTTATTGTTTTGATATGTTTTAGATGTATTTTTATATATTATAGTTATTTTATAAAAATATTGTATAAAAACCTAGCAGAAGACTTCAAACGCCGCAAGTATGTCACTCTGGGAAGTAGCTACATATTTGCGGCGTTTGGCGTCGAAACCTTGGGGCCGTGGGGTCCAAACGCGCGCCGACTATATAAAGATCTGTCGGCGCGCCTGATAGAGGCCTCGGGTGACCAGAGGGCTGGCTACTATTTTGCACAGCGGATAGCCATCGCTATCCAACGTGGGAATACAGCCAGCCTTCTGGGCACCTTGCCCGTTGATAGCGATTTGGGCCAAGTTTTTTATCTCTAATTTTGTTTAAGTAGTTTAAGTTGTTAGGGTTTTTATTTTCTTTATTATGTTTTTATACTTAAGTAAACTTGACTAATAAAGCTAATTAGCTTTCTAGATAAAAAAAACCTAGCTAATATTTAAAATGAATAAAGAAAACAAATAACCCGTCCGCCCGTCCGCGAATAACCTTAGGGACCACTTAGCACTGGAAAGCTGAAATTTGGTAAGTACTAATATGTATATAAATCACACTGACTAAGTGGTAAAATTAAAAGTGGAAAAAAGTGTTTTATTTGCGCAGCACCCCTATACGTACAGTGGGGAAAGATCTTTTTTTTTCATTTCGATCCTAACGTGAGATATATTATTGGATAGGTATAAATAAATGAATAGGGGTTTACTATAGTAGATTGTACAACAAAGGCATAAAGTGATCCATTTTACATCCGAGGCATGCTATCAATATAGTCGAGGATAAAAATGGATACTTATGCCTGAGTTATACACTCTGATTTTCATTTCGATTGCAAGGAAAATTATAGTTGTAATACAATTTTAATAAAACATTAATATATTATTTTTCATTAGCACAGTAGTCCTCAACATCGAATAAACACTCCATAGAGTAGACAAACGGCTGACTTTTTTTGACAATTCGTCAAAATATGTGGGAAACACACTCTCCGTTAAAGTATTCACCTGCTTTTCAGATCTCCAACCCATGAAGTCTTCATATACGTTATAGAGATGCTTTGATTTTGGCGGCAATATTCGTTCTACTACTTTTTGTGCGCTCTGCTCCATTATCCTGTATTAGGTGACAGTGCAATTCAATTCGTCTTTACTCGATTATGTCTAATCGTTAATAATTATGGGAAATAATAAATTTTCGTTGATTTCGTTCCTAATTCAACAAGAAAATCATAGTTAAGAAAAAAATACAATTTCCGCTAACAACTTTTTTAATTTCAACATGTGAACATATAGAGGCTAGTACGTAGATACTAATTTTATGGGCAACTCGTAAATAATAAATCCTGTTACATCTGATTTTATTTATTTAATTACAGTCATCTCGAAATTTGAATAATTATAATTACCTAGAATAAAATTAAACAACAAGTTTCAGTGTTCTACGACAATTTCCTGCTAAAATTAATTTTGTTGTTTGACTGTGTTGGACTGTGTGGACATTATCTTAGTTTTAGAAAAAAAAAATACTTTATGCACAAGTGCCTTTAATGCTACTTTATGTCGTTCACGCACGACGTACTTTACGAGCATGAGAAATGAAAACATAATTTTTCTCAAACATGCAATGAAATAACTTTTTTTTCGACGATTATCCACACAGAGGCAAAGATGACGGGTGTCATAGCAAGCAGCTGATGTTAATTTTTAATACATTTCGATTTCATTGTTAGTTGTAATTTTGCAAATTTCATTTTTTGAAGCATTTCTTTTATTTCATTGTATGTTTGAGAAAAGTACTATACATGCCTCGTCATGAAAACGTATTCCCGGCCTCGAACTGACTAACTAACTTTCGAACCATAAGTTTTAAAAATATGAAAAAATCTCAAAACTAGAAAAAAATATAATTACTTTCTAGGAAAAATATATTAAACTTGGTAGGTTGAATAGTTTTAATTTCTGAACTAACGGGTCCAATCTTGAGTTGTCCCTGCAAATGACCGTGTCGTAATTTTTTTGTAATGTTGTAAATATCGAAATTGGATAAATGAACCCCAAATCATCTATGCATACAGTATTCGGAAATAGTTCGTCTTAGAAATTTATTGGAAGTTTACCGGAAGCGAAAACCATGTAATAACATCAATTATTATACTTTTTAAATTTATAACTGATTATGCACTTTTATGTAGTTTTTTTTTTCAAGAGATCGTTCACTTACTGGTATTTACAGTAATGTACTCAGTACTGTAATTCGTGAGTACCCCAACTTTGTTGGCTAAATATAATAAAATATAGACAAAATCAATCAATATCTAATCTACATAGGGCACACCGAATTGATCCGGAATAGAGTACTTTAAACTGAGTTACATTAAAACCTTTATTATCTCATACTTACTGGCCACTGACAATCACGATGCCGTTTTCACAAAAACGTTTAAAAAAATAAAAAATATTACGTTTTTAAAAAAACAACGTAATATTTTTTTCATTGTAAAGGTCCATGGGGTCCCAGCGCGCACAAACTTTTTGCAGATATCGCGAAGCGTCTGGTTGATGTAACTGGTGACCGAAGAGCTGGCGGCTTCCTCGCACAACGTATCAGCATTGTGATACAACGAGGAAATGCTGCCAGCATCCTTGGTACCATGCCTCAAGGGCCTTTTTTAGATTTTATATTGTAACTAGTTAAGTACTAGTAGTTACCATAATACGATTGTAATTTCTGAAAAAATGTAAAAATGTCAATGTCAAGCGGCCTCACTAAATTTGGTTCCGCATTTTAAATTATATTTACATCAGTATAATTTACTGCAAATTTCGTTATTTGAAACAGTTTTAAGCAAATCATCTACTGACATAATCTATTCATTATGCAAACGGTATTTTAAATAAGATTTATGTATATGCTTTGTTCTACCACCATGGCGTATGAAATATGTCAGTGAATTAATTTGCAAGATTTTTGCCATAAAATTCGCCTGCCTTAAGGCATGTGTAGAAGTTCCGGTTCCAGCTAGCGGTCCGACGTGCGTGGCAAACGACCTCGCTGCCGCGCCACCCGCCGTCGCCGACTGCGGCGGCGCGCCGCGCTCCTAGGTCGCAGTTGACAGCAGCAGTGACTGACGTTCCAATTCCCCGTCTGATCAGGTAGCCACTGCTTTTCACGTTCTCCTTAGCCAATTAAAATCGAATACAAGTGTCGTAAAGGGAATACCCCGTGGTGCTAGGATTTCTATCGCCTCGCACTTAACTCATTTGATAGATCAGTGTACCAAGAACAATGCTACAGAGGACTGGCATCACCTATTGCTTTTTGTATACCATACACTTCATGTTCGGGATGATGATGCTGATACATCGCTTACACAGAAGATTAAGAACAACTGTTATACTAATCACCACCCCATTCTACCTGTAAGCAATAATAAAACCATCTCGGCGTTCAACCGCCCAAAGAATGTCGAGGTTAAAATAAGCGACGGTGATCTAAGAGGTGCTGCTCGTCGTCTCTTCTCAAGCGATGTATTATCTTCAGGTACCCCTGACACCCTTGTGTCATTACAGGAAAAGCATCCACCAGGTCCCAATATCCTTATTTTTTGGACCCCCCTATGGCAAACCAGACTTGCCTACAAATTAAAAGTAAGGATGTAATGGACGGAATTTTATCCTTCAAGGCGGGTTCAGCGGCAGGTCTAGATGGACTTTCGCCCCAGCACTTAAAGGACCTTACATCTCATTCTGTGGGCGAGGCGGGTGAGCGATTGATTGATTCGATTACGAAATTAATCAATTTGATGTACGCCGCGGTATTATCAACCCCGAGGTAGTTCCGATCTGCTTTGGGGCTAATCTGATTGCCCTCACAAAAAAAGATGGAGGCGTAAGACCAATTGCTGTCGGTACTACGCTTAGACGCCTCGTCTCGAAAATTGCTGTCAGGTATGTAGCGTCTAAGTTACGGCCACTTTTTGAGCCAACCCAGCTTGGTTTCGGCATGAGGGGAGGTTGTGAGGCTGCCGTCCACGCTTTCCGCACATATCTTTCCAATGGACCTTGTGATGTTCTGGTTAAAATAGACGTTAAGAACGCGTTCAATTCAGTTAATAGAGACGCTTTGGTGGCAGAGGTCAAAAATAATATCCTAGAGATCTATAATTATCTTCGCCTCTGTTATGCAGATCCTAACGCTTTGGTGGCAGAGGTCAAAAATAATGTCCCAGAGATCTATAATTATGTTCTCTTTTATGCAGATCCTACCAAGTTAGTTTACCGTGAGAAAGTTTTGTCATCAGAGGTCGCCTGCCAGCAAGGCGACCCACTTGGACCTGCAATTTTTAGTTTGGCCATTAACCCTATAATTCAACATTTTAAATCTAAATTTAATACGTGGTATTTGGACGATGGGACTTTGGGAGGTGACATGGAGTCTGTGCTTTCAGACCTGTCGGAAGTAGTTTCTAAATTTTAATCTATTGGATTAAATCTTAATTTCTCTAAGTGCGAGCTTTTTATCCGGAATGAAAATTTACGAATGGAGGATGTGAAACCAAGGTTCGATGCCGTAATGCCAGGCGTCAAGATAGTTGACAAAAGTTCACTTTACCTTCTTGGGTCCCCAATTTTTGAAGAGGCCTTTCAAAGATTACTTTCGGATTCTACTCATAAATTTCAAATGACCGAGAGTCGTCTCCTTGAAATTAGTCCTCATTTCGCAATCACCATCATAAAGTTCTGTCTTTTTGTACCAACATTAACATATGTGCTCCACTGTAGCTCTTTTACAAAATTTCAAAATTTATTAAGACCTTTAGATGATATGACTAAAACGAATTTAGAGTCTATTCTGAATTTACAGCTGGCCGAAGCATTGTGGACCCAGGCGTCTCTTCCAATTCGGTACAGTGGCTTAGGGGTGCGAAAATTTCGGATGTCTCCAGTCCTGCGTTCTTGTCCTCCGTTCACAGTTCAGCAGTTCTCATAGATAGGTAAAATCCTAAGATCTTTCCCTTCAAACTATGAGATTGTTGGCTTAGCGGAGGCCAAGAGCGCCTGGTCTCTTACCTGTCCGGGTAAAGAATTTCCCAAGTATCCGGAATCACAGAGGGCCTGGGATGACGTCCAATCCGAATTTGTATACGACAGTCTTCTCAGTCGTAGCACAGGATCGGAACGTGCCAGACTTTTGGCGGTAGGAACCAAGGAGGCCGGAGCCTGGTTACATGCTTTTCCTTCGTTGCATACCGGTACTTTTTTGGAACCTACCACCATGCGTGTGGCATTCTGTTTACGGCTGGGAGTTCGTATGTGTGCAGCGCATAGGTGCCCTTGTGGAATTGAAGTTGATGTGCCCGGCCACCACGGGCTTCCGTGCCAGAAGAGTGCGGGGCGATTCTCTAGGCATTCTGCGCTTAACGACATTTTGAGACGCGCGCTTGCTAGCGCTAACGTGCCTGCTATGCTGGAACCGTCCGGCATTCTGAGGGACGATAGCAAGAGAACGGTACGTCTGTTCTACCGGGCGCGGCTGCGGATGCGGCTGAGCGAAGAAAAAGGGCTAAGTACAGCCATCTCAGCCGAGAATATTGTTTCCTCGCATTTGGCGTTGAAACGCTCGGCCCTTGGGGCCCCGATGCTCAGCATTTTTTCAGGGCACTGTCTAAAATGCTGGCGGATGTGTCCGGGGACCGTAGGGCTGGCAGCTTTCTCGCGCAGCGAATTGGTATTGCAATTCAGCAGGGAAATGCTGCCAGTATCTACGGTACCATGCCACGGGGCGAATTTTTGTTTTAGTTTAGTTTTTTTTTTTAGTTAAATTTGTTGTGTTTTTATTAGTTGTATGTTTTTTTATAAGGTTTATTATACTGTAATTTATATTTGTGTAAATATATATTTAATATATTCTATTTCTGTAAATAAATGTTTATATTTTTTAATTCCATTTTCAAATTGGCAAGTCGGTGAACAATATGAAGCTCACGCGTGAAAATTTTCGTGCAATTATTTATCACAACTTTCATCGAGACTTATCTCCAGATGTGTCTCAATGAGCTTGTTTCTATATGTGAAATTGAAGCACCTAACTAATTAAACGAAAATATATCGTTGGTATGCAGAGTTTCGGCGGGGTTGTGCCTCTGTCAGCACCGTACCTTCAACAGGTCGGCCGAAAACAGCGGTGTCGCCTAAAAACGTCGCGGCTGTGGAAAAAATACTAAAAGAAGACAGACATGTGACATACGAGCAGATTCGAACAACCATTGGTATTGGAATGACTGCAATCTATACTATTTTACATAGCGAAGGTGAGTATAGTACTATTTTACATAGTTGGGGTGTCAGAAAATTGATTTCCCGATGGGTACCCCATAACTTGTCAGAAGAGCGAAAGGCGGCTCTTGTTGACTGGTGCCGATCTACTCTGAAACGCTACAATGGAGGAAAGTCAAAAGCCGTTTATAATATTGTCTCAGGTGACGAAACCTGGATTATTTACTCCTATGAGCCTGAAAGAAAGCACCAGTCGGCAGTTTGGGTCTTCGATGACGAGGTCAAACCAACGAAAGTTGTGCGTTCCCGCAGTGTATCGAAGAAGACGGTGGCTTCGTTCGTCTCAGAAAAAGGAAATATTTCAATTCCTTTACAAGAGCAAAGAACGGTTACCGCTGATTGGTATGCCACTGTTTGTTTGCCAGAGATGCTGGCCGACCTTCGCCCAGGGAACCCGACACGCCGCGTCAACTTACACCACGATAATGCGAGCTCCCACACCGCCCATAAGACAAAACAATTTTTGAACGAGGAAAACGTTGAGTTGATGTCCCATCCTCCATACAGCCCTGACCTGAGTCTAAATGATTTTTTATGTTCCCTAGAATTAAAGATTTATCGCGCGGTCAGCGGTTTGAAAAACCAGAATCCGCCGTATAAGCCTATAATTCGGCCATTCTGACAATGTCTAGTTCAAACTGGAATAACTGTTTCAATGACTGGTTTAAAAGAATGAAAAAGTGCATCGATTGTAACGGAGACTACTTCGAAAGACAATAAAACATAATTTATATATACATTGTACATAGTTTTTTAATTTGGACCCGGGTATGTCCTTAAACAACGTTCAACAATAAGAGGTAGGGCACACCAAGGCACCATCACGCTCGAGTCTGGAGAAGCCCAACTGGGGAAGTACCTCCTCCTCACAGAAGACCACAGCCATAATAGCACTGCTACCTTTCAGGTATGTAGTGTTGTGTTCCTGATGGTGAGTAAGGTTCCCAGAGCTCCAACCCTCCTTAAAGGTCGGCAACGCGCTTGTGACTACCCTGGTGTTTCGGGTGCCCATGGGCGACGGTAATTGCTTACCGGTAGGCAATCCGTCTGCTCGTTTGCCACCTCGTAAAGGACATGTGATCTATCTTAAATTTCAGCGACACACAACGGTGGTTATATAGACGGTCAAAACAAATCGAGGTTTCTTTGTGGGCAAAATCATATTTTTTCAATTGTAAAAAGGAAATAATAAAACTTTATTTAGTTTCGAAACCATAAATCTCAAATACATACCCGTATAATAAATATAATAAAAGAGGACGTCGGTATGCCGTTTACACCTGTAACACGTTCTCAAACATTTATTTATTTTATCCATTATAATTAAATAAGTCAAAAGGCATTATTCGTCTCTACAGTAAATTATGTGTATGTTATATAATTATACATATAAAGTTTGCATGCAGTGGTTTAGTGAACTAAGTTCGATTTATTTAAGCACACAGTCAGCTTAGGCGAACACTGCCAAGGGCAACAGCTAGTAAAATATACCATATTGCGATAGCAGGAGGGCATAACACTTATACAACTCTAAAGGATTTAAGTTTTACAATGGTTTGCATACCCGTTATATTCATCTGTTTTGTGCAAACTTTACACGTGTACAGTTTCCCCTATTACTCTATGAACGAAATAGTTGAATTAAAAAAACGACCAGTGATTCCGTTAAACGAAATAAGAGGAATCTACAACGGTAATGAAATAACTAATTTAAGGAGAAATAACATGAGAACCCAAGAAGTGAGTTGGAAGGAAGTGTCAATTGATTTTTGAAATAATTGTAATGCTAATGTCGTACGTCGACTTATGTAACCTATGTCAGTACCTACCGCGTAATTTCATGATTTTGATGGTAGTGGGGTGGAAATAGATATAGTCATTGACTATCTGTTTTCTAATTCAATCCGTGTATTGGACTTATGTATAGTATAGTGCTAATTTTATTTTCCTAATTAAAAGTAAGAAGGCACAACTATACTTACTTACGAGTTTACGATATTACCAGCGAAGATTGTTATAGATAATGTTTTATTGGAACTCTATCCTCTGCCAGCGTCCTTCGTAAGTTAAGTTACTGGAATTTTAGATCATTGCCCGCTTTTTACAGGGTATTTTTTTTTCACCTTATTAGCTCTTAAACTCAGTTTTTATTCTTCGAACAGGTAGCAAAAATGCGTTTTATTCATAAAAGAAGCAAAGTAATTTCTTACAAATTTGGAATGATAATTTTAAATGATGATTTTGAATAATAAACTAATAGTTTGGAGTGAAATTTTAATGTTTGAGTATTTTCCTCGCAGGAGCGAGGTTAAAAATTAAGTTATTCACTTGGCAGCAAAGTGTGGTTCCCTTCTCGCGCCTTAATGCTCAAGATTCTACTCTTTGAACCAGTCGCTGTTGCTCTAGGTTCAATTATGGAATCTTTCGCTATTTCGGGTCTCAGTTATTAGCTTGAGAAGGTAAACACTAACTTTGCTCCCTCGTATAAGAAATAATTATAGTTCCTGTGTATTAGTTAATTATTGACCGACTCGCGCCGTTTTAAGGTATATTATGAAGATGCAAATCGTCGCGATATACGAGAAGCCGACAACACAATTACTTTTAATGATAATATAGAAGATGACATCCGTTGGTTCCATTTTGGTAACGAGGACGGCATGCGAGTCGAAATTGGATAAATGAGTAATATTTGTTGTAAGTATAATCACGGGTGTATCATTTGTTTGATATTAATTAAAATAGTTTCATTCAATAGTAAGCTAAGGCGTTTTTTTACGGGACCCCACCCCATCTCACGGAGGACGAGTCTGCCGGAGATAGAAATGTATTTTTGGTTTTACACCCGATAGCCCAGTATCTAGTTTACCCTCATAACCTAATTCCTAGTAAGTAGGTACATTTTAAATTACATTAAATCGTAATAGTTCTTACACCATGCGATGCGGGTGCTGCGCCTCTCATAACTCGGCTAATTTCTCGAATGGGTTTCGGCGCGTTGGTTTCGGTACGCTTCCCGAATGTCATGGTGCTCCCAAACTGGCTGTTATGAATGTTATATGGGAGTTTATAATAAATAGTGCACCCAATTAGTGAAGTTGTTAACAAAACTTAAATCACTGTCAGTTTCGTGACGACAATTAAGCATTAAACTTCGATAAATACTCGATTTTGATATTCATTTTATAAACTTCAATCGATATTACAACCTAATCAAAGGCAAAAAGTCAATCTTCATAAAGATTTCATGCTTAATTATCGTCACGAAACTGACAGTGATAAGTAATATTTCTTAACAGCTTTCGCTAATTGGGTGTACCAAATTTGAATAACTCCCATATAACACAGTGTAACAAGGATGCTACCTATTATTGTGCCAACATAACGGCATCTTTGTTACACTGTGTTATATAACATTTTATAACAGCCAGTGTGGGAGCACCATCAGGAATACCATAGTATCGTGAACGGAAAACACCTCTACTACCACGAGCAGCACCAACAATTCGGTCTATTATCAGTATATTATTACATGTAGAGTAGATGTAAATAGGTTGAAATAGTTGATTGTAACAACAAGGGCATAAAGTGATCTATTTTATATCCGAGGCATTTTATTGGTTCGGACCAACACGGACACGCGCGGTGAGGACCAATAAAGTCGAGGATAAAAATAAATACATATGCCTGAGTTATACACTCTGCTTTTCATTTCCATTGCAAGGAAAATTTTCAGTTGTAATACAATTTTAATAAAACAATATTATTATATGTTTAGAAGAGTATTTATATTTTTCAGCAGCACAGTAGCCTTCAACATCGAATAAACACTCCATAGTGTAGTTTTTTTTGACAATTCGTCACTATATGTGAGAAACACACTCTACGCTACTTTAAAGTATTTACTTGCTTTTCAGATCTCCAACCCATAAAGTTTTCATATGCGTTAAGTTAGAGATGTTTTGATTTTGGCGGCAATATTCCTTCTATTTCCGTCATTATTTAAGTATGTCTAATCGTTAATAATTATGGGAAATAATAAATTTTTTCGTTGATTTCGTTCCTAATTCAACAATAAAATCATCGTCAAGGAAAAAAATACAATTCCCGCTAACAGCTTTTTTAATTTCAACATGTGTACATAGAGCTATATAGTACATAGATACTCATTTTTTGGCCAACACATAAAAAAATTATCCTGTTATGTCTGATTTTATTTATTTAACTATAGTAAACACGACTTAGAATAAAATTAAACAACAAGATTCAGTGTTATACTATATTTTACTGTACAATTTAATTTTGTTGTTTGACTGTGTTGGCTGTATAACCTCATTATTTTAGTTTTAGAAAAAATAAACTTTATGCCTAAAATGCGACTTTATGTCGTCCACGCACGACCTAAAGTAGAACTTTACGAGCATGAGAAATGAAAAAGATCTATGGGTCCTGGTGAGAAACTCCCTTACTCGTAAACTCTTAAGGTGCCCCATTTTACTGAGAAAATACTCAAGTATCATCTAAAATTTGCTTGTCTTACCTGGGAATCAAACTAAAATATATCGAAATATATCCTCGTCATTCTATTATACGGATCGGATAATTGTTCAGGATAAAAAGAAATCAACGGATGTAAAACCTATCCATTTGAAATAATGAAAATAGTTATGTATATTATATATAATATACATAACTATTTTGTTACTTATATATAAGTAACAAAATTGGAATAAAATTACAATATCGATGTCATATCAAAAAATGAATACCTTAATACAAGGTTTACTACCTACGTAGTACTTTATCATATCAGAGATTCTTAAAATCACCCTTTTTCACTCTCAATAAATTTAACTTCGGAGTTACTATATACTTCGGAGTATTATGACTTTTATAAACATGACGATACACAATTAACACAACGTAAAGCCAAGCACATTTATTATCTGTCGTAAGTATATTTGCAGGAGTGGATATTATTATGAGATGATCGTTATCAAAACGCCGGACTATGAATTAAACTTGCAGGTAATTGACGACTGGAGTTTACACAACCTTGCGTTAATAATTTCAATACTTCCTAGTTAACTTTTAAATTTTATCTACACAACATGAAATTTATTTAAAAAACCCACCCAAAACAAAAGGTCAACCGTTGCCATTTATCCGCACCTAGCTTACCGTATTAATATTTCTCGTAAGCACAAATACAACACAAATACAGAGCCACCAGATTCCAGTCACGTTTAAATTTTCCAACACAACAAAACAGCAGAATGTTTTTTATTTACGAAAAGTTCCTTTCTTAAATCCTCACCTTTTTTTATGTTCGCTGTTTTTTTATTTTCTGGCTCTATTTTCTCATTTCGAGATATTTCGCTTATATATTTAAATGCGCGGCTGTTTTGTGCGTCAATCGCAGCGTCAGACGGATGCAATCAACGGGTGTGTTTACCGCATCTGCGTTCCAAAAACAAGGTCCTCTTTTTATTAAGGGACCTTATTGTAGATGGCGCTTACGCCGTTGTTCAGATGTTACAATACAAACGCAACGCGATTCGACGTAAGTGCCAATCAAAGCGTAAAAGCATACCATCAACGCATCGAATTTTAATTAGTTATTTTTTACATTCATCTCCATTTGATGATATTCATGAATATCAAGTAAAAAATTGACTATGCTCTAATGACAGCACTTGTACGAGTACTATGAATGATTAACTAAAGAACAATTTATGCCAAGTAATTAAAAAAAGTTATATGCGTGATTGATTTAAAAAATATATTAGAAGACATGAAAAAGGTGTTTTTTATTATAAAGAGAAGATACTACTTATCTAATTGAAAATAGATGATATATACATAAGAAAAAGTGACGAGGACCTCTGGCCTCAGACTCCAGAGGTCGTCGCCCTTATAATTTATGTAGTAATGTTATTATTTAAAAATAAAAGCAAAACTAAGTAATATTTAATTATGCAGAAACGTCTGCTAGCGAATATCTCCGATATTTAAATCGAAAGAAAAATAGAAAAATTTGACTCGAAGCGGGGCTCGGACCCACAACGGTCTAAGCGGTACTCGGATAGCACAATTGACAACATTTCATATTTTTAACTCCTAATTTTAATGAGTTTATTGGAAAGAAGATGAAATTTTAATGTACCCGTATTTTTATTTTATTCTGAAAAAGTGATTTTTTTGCGTATGTCACAAGGTTGGGAAAGTGACGTCACCAAGATTCCAGGGCAATTGAAAAAAGTTCGCAGACTTGACTTGACGGCCGTGACACTGACGGCCTGACAGTCAGTCATACGGTCAATCAAATTTTCTTAATTCAGTTTCCTTACTAAATTGTATTAATTGAATGTATATTATGCTCCAATAAGTCATGTAACAAGGCAAAAACTACAAGCAATATGCGTATGCATTTAGTAAATATTGTTTTATTGCCGAATGCAAAAATACTTTACTTTTACAACAGGCATCCATAGCTCATTAGAAATACAACGTAGTCATAAAGTGAAATGTAAATAATAAAGATATTATGAAAAAAAAGCTTTATTTAAATTAAAATTGCTCTTATTTCCTACATAGAAGTTGTCGAAGGCTCCTCTGTCTTCTTTACTAGCCACATTAAAAATCATAATTCGTATTTGCAACCCCCTTCAGAAGCCTTGCAGTCATGACAGGAAACATCCAGACAGTCTCACTGGTTTCAGCTATCCATGCAGTCACTTTGTTTAGCTTCGAGCGGATCTTCTGCTCTGGACTGACTCTGCATTGCACTATACATTTTCCTGAATTTCTTTTCACTTCGACATAAACGACAACGTCCGACGAAGACATGTCCTCTAGCCCTTCTTATCTGTGCTAAGTTATCCATATCACTTGCCGCTGTGTCCTCTGTAGAGCCTTATTTTATTGTTTCAAAGGTAGATAGGTATATTGGTGTTCGGTTAAAGAATGCCAAGTCTGTAATTTTTACAGAGGTATCTAAGTCCAGTGAGTGAATGCCAAGTAGTTTGTGATTTATTATCTCAAACAACGTATGAATGTATGTATTTCATTTATGAGGCAAGTGAGCTTGAACAAGAAATAGTTATGGCTATGACAGTTGTTGACAAACAAATTATCAAACGTCAACCGTAAGAAAATGAGTACTGGTACAGATAACTTATTTTGGTAAAGTGACGTCATACTTCCGGTTTACACAAAATTACGATTTTTTCCAAAAGTTCAAGCGAATAAAATCCAAAAAAATTTTTTTTTGCTTACTTAACACATGTTTAATAAAACACCATTAGAATTGAGACTTATTGAAAATATGAAATGTTGTCAATTGGAAGTGCACTGGGCTAGTGATCCAGTGGTTGTGGGTTCGAGTCCCGCTATGAGTCAAATTTTTCTATTTTTCTTTCGATTTAAATATCAAAACTAAGTAATTGACAATTATAAACCAAACGGAACGTGGATTAGTAATTAATATTTATCCCCGCGATGTTAAACTGCTCATTCTAAGTACGTCTTTAGTTGTACCATTAGGTATACACCAGGTATATAGTTACATAAAATATCAAGTTTGACCGAGAATAACTAAAAATAATAATTAAGATACAAATGAATTATTTTTGAAATACTACGACGATGGAAACCATAATGGTAAGCAGTCCTCTTAGTCTAAGGACATCTGCAACTTGAGATTATTCGTGCGCGTATCCGAAACAAAGTAAATCAAATACTTATATGATAACATAACGTTCTACGAGTAAGCTGATGGCTGGGTGGCGACGCCCATCAAGCACCACCTCTGCCTGCGCAGCCTTAATTGTCTCCTTCACCTGTCCGCTCCACATGTCAGTATTCGCATCCGCTGACATATTCTGAGTCGATTTGACCCACTCGATAAATGCCTGGGAGCTCCATCATATTACGAGAAGCTTATCTTTACTGCAAATAATATTTTTACAGGATGCCAAACGGGGATGATCTAAGATTGAGTCCGGATTATTTTAATCCATTATTTATTCAAAATTAGTATCCAGCCTCAGTTTCACACGGCACTGGTAATTAAAACCTACCCCTCTTGAATCACTTATTGTTCTGCACTCTGAATCGACTTTGTTTACACTATGTGATGGTAAAGCTGAAAATAAACATGTTGCGAAAAATGGCCTTTTAGTGCGGTCATATTAAACGCCCGTACAGGGAACGTTAATGCCTGCAGGATATTATTCCAGAAGCAATGATTACAGGCATGTCCACCCAGCCATCGCAAGGAGGTGTAGTTTACCCCTCCTACACTAATTTAGCTATTTGTACAACGAACCTATATAGTTAGGCTATTCTATATGACGTAACTTACTCAGGGGCACTGAGTAACAAAGTTTGAAGAGAAGAACTTATAGACAGATATTATATAATTAGGTACAGATATAGAAAATTTCTTTGGCCCACAAGACCAAAATTTGGCACAAGTTTGGCAGAGAAATAAAATTAAGTTGGACACGAACGTGTAGTAGATATAAGTTTTTAAACTTTCTAAATATGTAACAGTTTTTTTTAATACAACGTCGGTGGCAAACAATCATACGGCCCGCCGGATAGTAAGCGATTACCGTAGTCTATGGAAACCTGCAACTCCAGAGGATTCACATGAGCGTCGCCTACCCGTTAAGAACCTATACACTCCTTTTTTGAAGAACCTCATACTGTATTATTATAGTCCCTAGGGAAGACCTAGTCCCTAGGGAATTGTTGTAATGCACGCTTTAACGATTATTTTAGTTAACACCAAACAATCACATTGTCTCTGATAGGGTCTAACTTTTTTCCTCTATATAATCTAATAATCTAAAATAAGATTACAACTTGATCTTCCTCAATCACAAGTTCTATTTTTATAACACCTATAAACACTATTAGCAAGATATACCGGGAAAGTGGGATTACCTAATGTTATTTAAAACCCGTGGGGAAGTAATGAATAGAAATACCCGACAAGATGTTATGAATTTATTATACAAACCACGTGCATATAAAATGATCTATGATAAAAATGTATTTAACATGTGTATAATTATAAATAATGGATTGCCTAGTGACATTAAATTATCAGAAGGAAATAGTTTTAAGAAAAAATTGACAGCCTGGCTTTTTGACGAATGCTTCTATAGTGTGAAAGAATATTTAGTTCATGTACAAAATTGTCACCTGAATTTTTATTATAGAAAGTCTTGACATAAATTATTATTTTTTTTTTTTATTCTTTGTTTATGTAGTATTGCCTGTTTTTAAATATTTGCACGCTTGCATGCAGGCTGAATGCAATGAACTATATATATTGTAATTATAATAACATCTATATTTTACTGTGTTCTATGCAAATAAAATCTTTGAATCTTTAAATTGGTATATCATTCTAAAACTTAAGCCTATATAATCTTCTTTTGACCGGGCATTAAATCAACTTGAATAAGTAACAAACTAGCAATGGACAAACACGTCCCAGAAAATATTTTTAGTGGAAAATAATTTACTTCAGGCAGCAGAATAATCAGAAGCAACAATTCCAGTAGTGTCTCTGGCAACAGTCGACACACACGGAACCTCTGCGTGGAGACCGCAGCCCTAACTATTACCTTCGCCCACCTCTACCTACTTGACAACTGGTTGTCAAGAAAATAAATATTTACAAACGATATTTTCCAATCCAAAAAGTGTACCTATTAATAGTGTTTTATTCAAGTGAAATGCATAATTTAAAAGAAATGTTCCACTTCCTTGCTTAGCCGAAACTTTAGTAACGGAAACAGTGTCTAGCTACATACTACGACGAATCCTGCAGCACGCACCAACTGCTACCGCAATTTTGATGTGTCGATGTACGATGTTATCATTTATTAATAAACTGCCCCCCGGCATAGCGGTAACAACAGGTTCAGGTTCGGGCATCGAGTCTCCTCAGCACCAAGCTGCGCGTTGAGCGATACTTATTATACTATTATTAATTAATTATTTGTTATCCTTTACTTATATAAGGCCTTAGACATAATTACTCTTAGTTTTATATTTTGATTTTGTTTGATTAGTGTACCTATTTTATTTTGTTAGTTTTACTTTGTAACTTCTTTTAAGACATTGTTGATGCCCCTTTCAACTCTTTCTTGTCCTATTTTAGCTGCTGCATCGCAACGGAATTTGGGGTTGAAACCCATGGCCCCAGGGTTTCAACCCCAAATTCGACGTCTTTACAAAGAGATTGCGTCGCGCCTTATTGAGGCTTCTGGTGACCAGAGTGCTGGTCACTATTTCGCACAGAGGATCAGCATTGCGATCTAACACGGAAATGCGGCCAGCCTCCTGAGCACCCTACCCAGTGATCGAGACCTGGGACAGGTTTACTATTTATAAGATTTAATTTTTGGTCATTAGTTAATTATATATAAAACAATTACAATTAAGTATAAAAACATAATAATATATAATGTTATTGTTTCACATTTGTTATTCTGTTCCAAAATAAATTTACAATTCATTAAAAAAAAAACTAGATTACTCATACTTAGTTATAAAATACAGGCTGGTCCAACCTTACCAGTTGTTTGTATCAGAAAGTAACATTATGTGACCCATTTAACTTCTTATACCCTTGACCCATTATTTATGTTCTTGACCCATTTAATATACATATGTATATTTTTTTTGTTATTTGCTGTTTTGGGCTATTATTATTATTTGCGCCACATTGACCAGTAATGATCTATTGTGGTAGCCCTTTTTATAACTCATTACTGATTCCCGTTGAGTCCAGAAGGCTCCAGATTCTTTAGGCTGTAATGTTGTGTACCTCATAAGTTTTCAGTACTTGCCTGCCTACATGGATACTTCTTTTATGCATTAGTGGCCCGCAGGAGCAGAGGATATGCATTGTAGTTTCCTCTGATACCTGGCAGAACCTGCATGTTGCATCTTGTTTCTTACCCATTAGAAACATTTGTTTGTTCAGCTTGCAGTGCCCGGTTAAAATTCTCGTACAGCACAGGCTTTGTGTCTTTTGAGCTCAAGCAGCTCTTTAGTGATATTGTTTGTTAAACCCTTGAATTAGAGCTTTCGAGTGAGCGTTACCTTTGACGGATTTCCACTCTGCGATTGCTCTCATCATTTCTAGATTGTTCAGCAGCGAGTAGGCCTCCCGTTTGGTGATATTATATATTATTTACTTACTTAAATCATCATTATTTTCCTCTCGTTGTCCTGGTTTTTGCCACTGCTCATAGGAGCCTTGGGTCCGCTTGGGAACTAATCCGAAAGACAGATTTTTTTAGCAAATTTAGCTAGGAATTATAACCTTCCTTTATTTGAATATAAGAGTCATACAGGTTGATTAAAACAAAAATAGTCTTTTTGGTTAACGGTTTTTTTAATTACAAATGTGTCATTATCTATGAAAAGGGACCTAATTGTCGATGGCACTTACGTCGAATCGCGTTGCGTTTGTATTGTAAAATCTGAACAACAATAAGGTCCCTTTTCATAGATAAGGTCATAAATTATTATTTCATGGTAAAGTGTTACGTAAGAGGGTTTATTTTGATATTACATAGAATAAAGAATTTTTGCAGAAATGCAGTCGTAAACGCGCGACTGCATCGCAACCAACGCGCATTAGTAGCATTTTCAACGCGCTACAGAACCGATGTCAACGCGCTACTAACGCGCTACAGCATCGCGACAACATCGATACAACCGCGCGATCGTATCGTGGGCGAGGGCTCTAACCTACCTAGCGCTATTAAAAAGTGATCACTTTGCAATCTAGTCCGTTCGCAATATCGACTAAAAGTCATTAGGAAAAAAATATTCTACTAGTCATTTTGCGTCCTAGAAGGTAATTAATTGTAGCGGACGGCCGCTACAATTAATTACTTTTTGTGCTTTGCCCACAGTTTGACTGGTGAGCGCTTTACTTTTGTGGTATTGTGCAAAAAAAAAAAAGGATCATATGTAAATAACTAATAAAACACTTTTCGAGACCCGGGACCTCTAGCGTCACTATCGACTACGCCAAAAAGCAAGCCGTCGGCCGTTAAGGCTACGTTTGCACAGGCTAGAGCCTAGTGCGTCATCTAGCGAGTAGCGTAGTAAAACAAACGTCATTGAATGTTAGCGACTGGACGCACTGCGCACTTGGCGTTTCGTGCCACCACGTTTGTTTTGTTTACTTGGACTCACGCTATTCGCTTAGCGTGAGTCCAAGTAAACAAACGTGTTGGTTTTTTGTGGCGAGGCGTGAAGCAGTTTCGGAGAAATCAATTAATGAAATTTTAATTGCAGGAGTTTTTAAGTCAGTCGAATCATATAAATGTAATTGTATTAAATAAACTAAACACCCCAAGACTTGGCCGTGACTTATTTCTGTCATGGACCCAAAATGATGAAGAAGGCCATGAAATATTATATTTTAAAGATGAATTTTCTGTAGCAGTTTTAAAAATACTTTTGAAAGTGACATCTCGTCAAAGCGCCGATAAACAATTGACCGTGGCGTCTAGCGACTCACCACGCAAACCATCCCCATTGTGGCCAACTTGTATCATTGGAAGTAGTCAGGCTGTAAACCGCTAGGCGCCAAAAGCAAGTCGCTTGCCTGTGCGAACGTAGCCTAAAATAGCCGAGATCATTTTTTTTTTGCTGATCACTTAATTATATTCAGATGTGTTATTTTACAATTTTTTCTGTTATTTTGATAAAATGTGTATTTACGGGCAAGTTGCATGCATGTACGAGGGCGGTTTGATAACTCGGTGACTTTAAGTAAAACAAAAATCATTTTAACATATAAACTTTTTAATTACGATTCTCAACTCCTTGGTAGCTGGCAGTTATTTTTTTTTTTAAAAGGTGGGAAAATAAAAAAGTTATTGAGGCATATGTCAAATACGGTCGGAAAATTGTTGGAACATGGAGAAAAGCGAATTTCGTGTGTTAATTAAACATTACTTTTTACGTGGAAAAACTATTAAAGAGACTGAAAACTGTTTAAAAAAATATTATGGGGAAGAAGGAGAGAAATAAAATTATAAAAGGTCAAAAAGATTTTTTTCTCTGCAAAAGGTCACTGACTTATCAAATCACCCTAGCAACGGTAAAATTGACCGCAAATGTGGATTAATATATATATATATATATATAAAATGCCCCAACTACATTCATGATAACAAGAAGTAAATCACGTTCTGGAGCGTCTACCTCACACGCACGCCCACCACCCTCGCCTGCCTCGTCCATCTCCTCGCCATCGTCGTCGGCCGACGAGTTCGCAACTGCGGCCGACACCAGCGAGTCGAGTGCGGGCCGCCGCCGCCGCCACGGCTACCTGCGCGGCGAGGACGGCCGCCGCTGCCGGCACGCTTGGGGCCCGCGGGGCACTCTACCCCGCCCACGGCTCCCGCTGCCGGTGGTGTAGTGCGTCGCATGCGATGGACTCAAAATAAGAATGAGAACTGCATGCGCGCCTATTATGGGGCTACAGAGGGAGGAACTAATCTGTGCGCGTACCATGTCCGGATGCTGCCTCTGTTTCAGGCCCTTGAACCAACCATCGACGTGACTGCGCAATAATCGCCCCCGAGTGTGCGTTTTGTGAACCAGGCGGGGACGAATATCGACTTTCTGAAGTAGAAAGTGTATGCATGGGCAAGCCGTATTCGTCGCTACAGAGAGCGTGTGGATCGATTCCAGCAGAATCGCCTCTTTCAGAGTGACCAAAGGAAGGTGTACCGAAGATGGGAGGAAGCTGATCATCGTGTGTCTAATACGCAGCTGCCGGATGCTACTGTCATGACTGATTTCTGGCGTAGCATCTGGTCGGTGCCTGTTGAACACACGGAGGGTGAATGGATGAGCGTAGTTGAACGTGAGTGCGAGTCCATTGAACCTGGGGGCTATCACCATCAGCCCCGACGACGTAAGTTGTGCAATCCGCACGGCCCAGAACTGGAAAATTCCTGGGCCGGATGGATTGCACAATTTCTGGTTGAAATGGTTTCGATGCTCACACTCGCGCTTAGCAGCGCAATTCCAACAAGCCCTTGAGCTCAGTTCCCTGCCACCTTCCTTAACAACTGGTACGACCTTTCTGCTCTATAAGTCCGGTAGTACCACGGAAGCTAAAAACTATCGGCCAATCACGTGCTTGCCTACACTCTACAAGCTCCTTACATCCATTTTGAGAACAAAAATTAACACGCACATTATCGCGAACAACATTTTGGCCACCGCTCAAAATGGATGTAGGGTTGGGTCCCGTGGTACTAAAGAGCTCCTCCTCATAGACATTTGCCAACAGGCCCGGCGGAACAAAGGGGCCCTATCGGCCGCCTGGATTGATTACAAGAAGGCCTATGATTCGGTGCCTCACTCATGGCTGAAGAGGATCTTAGAGTTGTATAAAGTCAATGCAACTTTAAGATCCTTCCTAGGTGCGTGTATGAGGCAATGGACCACAGTTCTTCGTCAACCAGGAGGTGGCGATGACCCCCCAGGCCCGCAGGACTTCATAAGGATCGAGCGAGGAATATTCCAGGGTGACAGTTTGAGTCCCCTATGGTTCTGCCTAGCTCTGAATCCGCTCAGTACTTTACCGAAGGATTTGGGACTAGGTTGCCGGCTTCGGAGAGAGGGTGAAGTCATTTCTCACCTTCTGTATATGGACGACCTTAAATTATTTGCGCCAAACAACAGAGTCTTGCTGGAGCTACTGAAAACCACTGAAGTGTTCAGTAGCGCCATCAAGATGGAGTTTGGTGTCGATAAGTGTGCGGTTATGCATGTACAGCGGGGGAAAGTAGTAAATTCAACAAATTTACAGCTTTCTGAGACGATGTCGTTCAGATCTATCTCCGAATCAGAAACCTATAAATATCTTGGTACGAGGGCTGTTCCGTATATAGTTAGTTAACGGCGTACTATTAATCGTATTCATTTAATTTTAGTATAGCTTAAAGGCAAATTTTATTACAAACTCTTTCGTGTAAATGTCACTGGCCAGTAACATTCTGTTATTTTTTATGAAATCAGAAAAAAAACATGTCTGTCACTTTTTGTTCGCAAAAATGGAGCTAACGCGGGAAGCATTTCGTGCTATGATATATTATGATTATAAACGAGGGTTAACATACAAGGATTCTCATGAAAATTTATCTAGTGTTTTTGGGGCATTATCCCCATCTCTTGCCACTGTCAGTTACTAGTTCCGTGAATTTAAGCGTGGGCGGAGCGACATCAAAGATGAGCCTGGACCGGGGCGACCGCCAACGGCAGTCACTCCAGAAAATGTTATCAAGGTGGAGTGGCTAATCAAGGAATCTCGAAACATTACGCATCGAGAGATTCAGGACGAACTGAAGATTGGATCCCGGGCAGTTTCTACCATTTTGCATGACCACCTGCAAGTCCGAAAGGTTTCGTCTCGGTGGATACCACATTTACTCACACAGGAGCAAAAGATAGACGTGTCGATTGGTGCAAATTTATGCTAAAAAATTCGATAAAGGCGATTCTCAACAATTGAGCTACATTGTGACATCCGACGAATCTTGGATATATAGCTATGACCCATTTACAAAACAGCAATCAACACAATGGGTCTTTGAAGATGATGATTTACCTACTAAAGTAGTTCGCGGCCGAAGCGTCAACAAAAAAATGGTTGCTGTTTTTTTTCGACGTAGTGGACCTGTGGCCGTAATTCCACTTGAAGATCAAAAAACAGTTACCAGCCAATGGTACAGTGAAGTTTGCTTGCCACAGGCCTTCCAGGAGCTGAACGTCAGTCGTCCAAGTACTGGAACCCGGGGCATCATTTTTCATCAAGATAATGCTCCGGCTCACACGGCTGCCAGAACCATGGATTTTTTTAGCAAATCAGGAGTGCAACTACTACCACACCCTGCGTACAGCCCTGATCTGGCTCCGTGTGATTTTTTTCTGTTCCCCACGTTAAAAAAATCATTACGTGGACGACGGTTTTCGACGGCGGATGAAGCAGTAGACGAATTCAGGCGACTTTTTTTTGACCTTCCGCAAGAACAGTTTTTTTCCTGTTTTGAAAGTTGGTTCAGTCGAATGCATAAGTGCATAAATGTAGCAGGGGAATACTTTGAAAAGTTGTAAATAAAGTTTTATTATATTCCTTATAGTTTTTGTTTAACTAAAAATTTTCGGAACAGCCCTCGTATGTCAGAGTCTCTGGGTATTGAGGATGTGGCTATTAGACAGGCGGTGAAGGAGCGCTTCTTCGGTCGGCTGACAAAAGTACTTAATAGCCTTTTGTCAGGTGGCAATATGGTTCGGGCCTTCAACGCTTGGGTAATGCCCTTATTTATATACACCTTTGGCATACTAAGATGGACTCAGACCGAGCTGGATGCCCTGGATCGGAGGGTCCGACTACTACTCACCACACATCGCATGCTACACCTACGCTCGTCGGTTATGAGATTGTATATCCCACGGAAGTGTGGAGGCCGCGGCTTTTTAAATGCCAACAGTCTCCATAACCGTGAAGTGTGCAATCTCAGGAATGATTTCCTGAACCATGAGTGTGGGATGCATCGTGATGTGGTGGCAATAGACAGGAACCTCACACCGCTCTCCTTGGCAACCGAGAACTGGCGCAAACCAGTGGTACTAAGCACCGAGGACCGCAAGGCCGTATGGAAGAGTAAGGAGCTACACGGGCGGTTCTACAGGGCCCTAACGGGACCAGACGTAGACCTGCCCGCGTCGGTAAACTGGCTACCATTCGGGGACCTCTTCGGAGACACCGAGGGTTTTGCCTGTGCAATTGCGGACGAAGTTATCATAACGAATAACCAACGGAAGTATATCCTGAAGGACAGTACGGTCGACATTTGTCGGGCATGCCGCCGTCCCGGAGAGTCACTCAGGCATATAATTTCCGGTTGTTCTCATCTTGCTAACGGCGAGTATTTACACAGACATAACCTTGTAGCCAGGATTATACACCAGCAGCTTGCTCTTATGTATGGTCTTGCGGACCACGAAGTGCCGTACTACAAGTACACACCTGCGCCAGTTCTCGAAAATGGCCGTGCCACGCTCTATTGGGATCGATCTGTTATCACTTATCACGGACAGGACTATTGTAGCCAATAAGCCTGATATCGTGTTGATAGATCGATCGCAGCGCCGGGCAATGCTCATCGACAACACCGTCCCATGTGACGAGAACCTCGTGAAGGCCGAGAAGGACAAGTCCAGCAAGTACTTAGACTTGGCTCACGAGGTAACCGCCATGTGGGAAGTTGATTCGCCGATCATTGTACCGATAGTTGTTTCCGCGAACGGTCTAATAGCGAAGAGTCTCGATCAACATCTTGAGAAACTCTCGCTACGTGGTTGTGGTTGGATCAATGGTCAGATTCAGATGGCGGTAATCCTGGACACGGCGCGCATAGTCCGACGGTTCCTCTCTCTGCAGCCCTAGCCACCGGCAGCCTAGGCCCTGCTCCGTTGCCGGCGGCACTCTAAGTTAGGTTTTTTATAATGTTTTTATTGTTTTGATACGTTTTAGATGTATTTTTATATTTTACTTTTATAAAAATGTTATAAAAACCTAGCCTAAGATATGAAATGATTAAAAATTTACAATAATATAGTAAATTGGCGACGATGGCGGAAGAAATCGAGCGCCTTTATCGTCTGCGCACATCAGTGCGCAGCCAACTCACGAAATTACAACTACAATTACAACAAATTCAACCTACATCAGATTACGAAGTAAGTTAAAGATTATCTTCCAAAAATAACGAAAATAAATTTGACAATATACAAAGCGAAATAGAAGCACAGCCTGAATACCTTGAATCGGAAATAGAGCAAATACATATTACTTGTAAGATCAACTTGTCATCGAACAGCAGTCAAAATTGATATAAATGTGGTGACAATGTGCGAAAATTACAGAAATAACACGAAATGTACATTTAGGTACATCTAACAAGATTCAAACGTATCTATGGAATACAAATATAAGCAAAAAGTGATGTCATTTTGTTGCGAAGATCATTCCGAGGTGATTATTAGTTATGTAGGTTTAACCTTGGCTTATCGATTGTGCGTGGTGATTCGGTGAAACTGTATTATTATTAAAATCTATACATAAACAACAACATAACAAAAAATAACCTAATATTTTTGTTCTTAGTGTTAATATTTTACTAATATTATGATTTCTGTTGATCAATAACTATCTGATTACTAGTATTGATTTTACCCTTACCTTGCAACTTTTATGCATCTTAGTGCAGCGGATGTGAAGTCAGGATTACTTGCGAAGTAAGTGGTCATCCAGTCGTCACATGAACGCATCAATTTTAGGCAGCTATCAGACTGTGCCTTCAAAAAAACACTTTTAGTCATTGTTGCTAGTTTTTATATAAAGAGTAACTGCTTTCACTAAAATATTCTGAAGAAACAGTAATATTCTATATTAATAAAAGAAAGTTGTGTTAGTTCCGGCGTTTATAACTCGAGAACTAACTTTGGGTTCGTTGTGATCGTCTTGGCCTAAATTTTAATAGTATGCTTTAAAATAGAAACAAGATTTTACAGACTTTCAGGCGGTACAAAGTTCGCCGGGACAGCTAGTTTATCATAAACAGTGGCACATGATCTTTTGACAGCGGTCACGTTTTGTTCCGCCATTAGCGTTGCATTTTAGGCGTCAAGCGACGGAAGTCGAAAAACACGAGTCTTAAATAATTTAATTTATTAAAAGAAAGATAATATTTTGTGAAACTAATAATCTAGATATATTTATTTAGCATTAAATATTACACAAAATGTTTTTTCAATTTCTAAATAAAATGCATATTCCCTATTTTGTTATAAAATAAATATTGTTTATTTAGGTAGTATGTTGATATATTATTCGTCCTTCGCAATTGATATATATGAAGGAATAGGCATTAAGTGTAGCCCGTATTTCTGACATCTTCTCCAATGAACCATGTTTAAAACTGCAACAGACAAGAAAGTATTAATAATAACCACCATTAAGGTACCTGCATCATAAACAATTTATATTTAACACAAATAAATAAAATTCTATAAGCCTGGGAAATACGATTAATCGAAAAAAAATTCGAATACCGCTGAAGATATTTCTGTTATTGAATTACAGATTATTTGACTTAATCCTTTTGCTTAATTTACAAAATGTATACTTATAAAATATTTGCCGGCAAATATTTTATAAGTATAAAAGTTTAATTAATATCGATAGTGGTGCGTTACCCAATAAGTATAACCACATCAATATTTTTTTCAATAAATTAAACTAAAAATATTCAAAATAGTAAGTTTAAACGATTCGATAGCTGTTGGCTCTGGATTAAAAAGTTTATCATTTCGCCAGCCACGTAAAAAACCCGGAATTATTAGCAGATTTTTTTTTTATTAGTGACGAAAAGAAAATATTAGTAACTATTTTCTACAACGCTGTCACGGAAGCTAGCCGAAAAGACTAAAAATAAAACATACAAGTTTTAAAATTGTAACATAGTTTTAAAATATAACTATAATAATAATCAACCTACTTACAAATAAAATTAGCTCCCTGCTTATTTATATAAAAAATATAATTTAACATAATAAAACAACTTTTCTGTTTAAATATAAAATTTCCCCTAACCGCACTAAAATTAATACTACCGACATTTAAAGAGCGAGGTTTTCCAAGCCATTCGCTCTAAAAAATAACCAACATCTATATCAAAATCTGTAAGTTTTGCATTTGTATCTAAATTAAGTTGTTTCGTCGTAAAACTAACGTAAACAAAACCCCTACGGCCGTCTTAGTTACTTACCCGTGGTTTCGTAACCTGGTTACGATTGTAGCTTTTTTTAACTCTTCCGTAACTGGCTTCGGTCAAGCAATTTGTTTGACTCGTACGTACCTAAATAGCTTCAGACAAGTAATTTCCAAGTTTATTTCGGTTGGCTACGTAACCGGAGTTCGATAATGATTGAAATCCTTTTACCTTATACCAACATATCTCAACCTAGTTTATCGTCATTGAATATTTGATCTCTCTGGTGACGAGAAATACGTAAAAAATACTAAATAATAGAAATTCGTAATAAATGACTGTTCTCCTTGTCGCTGTTGATTTTTTTTATTTTTTTTATTCGGAGATCCAGCAGCTGTGACATTAAACAATAACACATTTAATAGAATATATTATATATAAATTGATACTACAATACTTAGATAGGAAAAAATTGGTAAATGATCGCTTTGTTACAAAATCACAAAACTTCTTCGTCTTTGTATGTGAAGAGATAGAGATTAAAGAGGAGAGGACGTCAGTCAAAATGCTACCTATCAAGCCTCTTTTTGTACCTTGAGCTGGAATTGTTTATTTACTGAAAGAATGAGTAGTCATTAACTGTCAATAATAATCTAGTCATTTTCTATCAAATCTGTTCTGGTCATCAAAATGGATAGATAACTTTTGGAAAGTTAATCAAATTTAACGACTTCGTCTATGGTGACACTACGTGCAATTCCTGACGCTTTAAAAGTGAAGTTTTGATTAAAAGGAATCTGTATATTTATCCGGGTAGGCGTGTATGTCCTTATGTACCCTACCCAGGACTGGGAGGAAATAGTTCAGGCGGAAGATAACTTGATCGATTTTAACCAAATGTTTTGCGATGATATTATTATGATAATGAAATTAGGTTTCCTACATCAATAAATTAGTTTATATTTTAATGGGACCATCACTAATAAAATAAATGTCACATTAAGCTTAAAACCAAATCCTTTACAGTTCTCTCGAGATGCTTCCGGGGAAACATGATACTTTGAAGCACGTAACGACGATATTCCATTGCATGTTTGAGAAAATACGACATAAGGTAGAAGTATAGTGCTCGAAGCACTAGTACTCGACATGGGCACTTTACGTCAAAGTGACAAGGATTAAGTTCGAATACAGAAAAATCTTCGTTGGTCAAATTGAACCTATATTTCTATGACATAAAGTGCCCTTGGCAGGACGAATGGCGATTTGGACAAATCGTGACATGGACGAACGGCGTAGAGAAAACTTGACGAATTACGTAGTTAACGAACTAAGACTTGGACAACGTCAACTTCGACTGATTGCGATATGGACAAACGGCGTAAAGGATATTTGAAGATACACGTAATGGATAAATCACTACTTGGACGAAACTCAAAAAGTTTTATCATTTCTCATGCTCGGAAATTGTTTATCTACGAAGCGGGTGGAAAGTGATACACTTCCACCGTAGGGTTGCAATGTGGTTTGTTCCTATTAGTTCTCCCCTTAAGAGCACTTAAGTAGAAAAAATCGCTGAAAAATAATCTTAATTGCCGGCGCCAGAAATAAATACATGGGAATAGTTTTTTCTCTTAAATTATTTGAATTTATAGTACTGATTATCATACATTAAATAAGTCTATCAAATGAAATATTTAGATTATTCGGTTCAAATTTATAAGTGTCTTGGTTCTATATTATAGTAACAAGAAGGAATAAACCTAAAAACTCTTTTTAACTTTAATATGCACAGGTAAGCAACGGTAGTAACGTATACAGCCAAACGTGACTGAATACTTACTTATTGAAAAAATAGCTTCGTACTAGGTTTTTATTACTAATTCGATTACTTTATACTAAAACAAGCCTTGAATGCCGAGAAAGGTACCTTAAAATAAACAACTTTTATGAAATGGCGGTTCGAGAAACGTACGTAAAGGAGGATGGGCAGTTTTGTATGGACACTGGCCTAAAAACCAATAACGACAAGCCATATGCCATTTGAAAGGTTTTTTCATATTCTACAAATTTTTGTATGGCGGGAAATCTTAAATCGCTGTGTGAAAAAAGTTATGGCAAAATAAAAACATTCCATCAATAAGTATTTTTTTACTGTTATAGGGTTTTTGTTCTGTACAACGGTTTTTAAACGTGTTATCATATAAATAAACATGAGAAAACAACTACCTATATATCGATATACCATCCAATAATGACCACTATTTTTCAAGCAAAATGTTCATCAATTATGAGCTGTGTTAAGTGCCCAGCTGGAGGAATAAATAATTCGTGTCTTCCTGCACCAAGGTACCAAACTATAGATACTACATGTGCACAACTCCCAATAGTGCGACGCCCTGTCAAACAAGCGCAGTAATATTGTGCTATCTTCCGTATGCCAATGGCATTATTATTAAAATACATTCAGTTAATTGTAAAGTCGCTCCCTTTTTTCGAGCGACCCAAAATAGGAAAACAACTCAAACCTCTAGCTGTGCATTTTCTCGTATATACTCTGCAACTTCGGGTTGATCTTGCACAATATTCGCAGTCAAAATGTGTCGCTGATATCTTCTGTTGTGCATACCACGCCGGCACAAGATGCAGTTATTATGTCGTTCATCCATAATTAATTAATAGGAAGTCGATCTTGCATTGGTCATTAGGCCAATTTGCCCATCCTCCTTTGATGAATTCAAACAAGCGGATGAGGTAAAATTGGTGTTTTTGTAGGTTAGTTTATTATCTAATAGTCATATTTTAACTTGCTTCTTGCTCTTATTTTAGTTTCCTTGCATTCGAAATGAAAACTAGAACGGTTATTTCCGACTTGCACTATTATTAGCGCTCTCACTTTCGAGGGGTAATGGGTGACTTTCAGCCCGGGGTTAACAATCTACTGTAACAGCCCCATAGCGTATTTAGTACGATATTAGTTAAGTAAACGTTTTTTGATATCTTTTTTATTTACGAAATAATATATGTACGCATGCAAACAGTTTACGGTTACACCCTGTGTAGGTGTAATCTATGAGAATTATCGTATAGCTAATTAACCAGTTAGATCTAGCAGGCTAAGCAAACAAGAGGTGTTCCCAACGACCGGGTTGGTCACTCGTTCAGGTGGTGTACTGGCTGCAGGTCGTAAGAACACTTACACTTAATAACAGTCCAATCTTCTCTTGCATTCGAGTTATTCAGTACAATTGATGGATTTAATAAAAAAAAAAAAAAAAAAAAAACAGAATTATATTGTAGTAAATGAGTATTTTATTTTAGTATAGGACCATATTTTAATGTCGACATTTAGGGACATATATTTTACATAAAACGACTAAATGTCAGAAAAAACTAAATTTAATCTTAATATGACACACATAAACATGATTGCATCATTTCCAACAATAATGTTAAATAAACATGTCTCATGCCTATGACACAGACAGGGGCATCATCCGTTAGCGTACCCCTACATTTCATTAAATTGTCCGACCTCTGCGCATTGGCTCCGGCTTCATACGCCTCCCAAATATTCAGATCCCAGAATACCATTGTTACGTGTACGGGAAAGAAATAGACTACAAAATGCATATTTTTACATTTCTTACTTCACCATTATAACTTTTAAAAAAATGACGTTCGCGGAGATACACCTTCGTACCTACTCGCACGAGTAGCTACTAATACCCACTACATACAGATATAAATGTTCTACTAACCTAACCTAACCTACCAGTACACTACCACCTGAAATAATGATCAAATCTGTAGCTGGGAGCAGCATTCGTTCGCTTAACATGCTACCCAACAATGCCAAACATTTGTATCAACTGTCGTAAGATTTTTGTTACTTGTTTACGAAGTCGTTGGTTCTGACAGCTGAATGTTAACATAAAGTTTACTACCATAGATTCATCATACTTGATTGTCATAGTAAAATTTAATAGTACATTACTGCAGCCGCCGGGAAAAAGGGGGTTGAAGGCTGAGTTGTATATACGGCCGACTGTAAGGAGGCCGGATAGTATACGAAGCCTTCAAGACCCTTTCACGGCTAGGCATGTATAGTGCTTTTCTCAAACTAATGCAATGAAATAAATAAAAAAATACCACTGAACAAAACAGCTTCACGACATAAGTTTTTTAATTTTCCCTCCAATCCCGCTTTGTAGTATTTTTGCCTTCGATGTAATAATTAATGACTATCATAAATAGTCTGGCTATAATTACTATATACAACATTTAGAAAAACCACCAAAAAAGAATGCACTTACCTTTTAAATGATGGCGCTACGGCATCTGCCTTTGGCGGTACACAATAACAAAATATAGATAAATATAACCGGGGCCGGTTAGATTATTCAATTTTTATACACCCGTAACACTATATCTAAGTCACAAAAGCATTGAATCACACCATTTACCACTATTTAGTCTTAATAAACAGAGTTTTACACGCGGAGAAACTTTTCCATTCCGCCATTATTAAAACAACAAGTAAAAGTGTCCTGTGATTGGTTGAGTCAAAAATGCGTTCAACGCGCATGCGTGGAGTAGTGTTTGGTGTTGCCAATACAATTTTAAAATTGAGAGCATGAATAATAAATATAATAATGTAATAACCTGATGATATGAATATTCAATTACATGATAAATAAAATAAATCTCTTCATACCATTTCGTCTGAAATAAGCGAGATTATTTTTTAGCCCGCTAATCATTTAGTCACTAAAAATGATAAAAAAATATAACTCAGCTGTTTGAACAGGCTTCATGAACACAGACGCCAGGTATAATAAAAATTAAAAAAAAATTACTTCCCGGCCTAGGCCTTCAATTTTATATGAAATTCGTTACCTGTCCTCTGGAGTCGATCCGCCCTAAACGTGATACTTCGAAGCCTATTATGACGCACGTAACGAAGACATTTCATTGCATGTTTGAGAAATAGTACATTACTGCAGCCGCCGGGAAAAAGGGGGTTGAAGGCTGAGTTGTATATACGGCCGACTGTAAGGAGGCCGGATAGTATACGAAGCCTTCAAGACCCTTTCACGGCTAGGCATGTGTAGTGCTTTTCTCAAACTAATGCAATGAAATAAATAAAAAAATACCACTGAACAAAACAGCTTCACGACATAAGTTTTTTAATTTTCCCTCCAATCCCGCTTTGTAGTATTTTTGCCTTCGATGTAATAATTAATGACTATCATAAATAGTCTGGCTATAATTACTATATACAACATTTAGAAAAACCACCAAAAAAGAATGCACTTACCTTTTAAATGATGGCGCTACGGCATCTGCCTTTGGCGGTACACAATAACAAAATATAGATAAATATAACCGGGCCCGGTTAGATTATTCAATTTTTATACACCCGTAACACTATATCTAAGTCACAAAAGCATTGAATCACACCATTTACCACTATTTAGTCTTAATAAACAGAGTTTTACACGCCGAGAAACTTTTCCATTCCGCCATTATTAAAACAAGTAAAAGTGTCCTGTGATTGGTTGAGTCAAAAATGCGTTCAAAAACGCGCATGCGTGGAGTAGTGTTTGGTGTTGCCAATACAATTTTAAAATTGAGAGCATGAATAATAAATATAATAATGTAATAACCTGATGATATGAATATTCAATTACATGATAAATAAAATAAATCTCTTCATACCATTTCGTCTGAAATAAGCGAGATTATTTTTTAGCCCGCTAATCATTTAGTCACTAAAAATGATAAAAAAATATAACTCAGCTGTTTGAACAGGATTCATGAACACAGACGCCAGGTATACATAAAAATTTAAAAAAAAATTACTTCCCGGCCTAGGCCTTCAATTTTATATGAAATTCGTTACCTGTCCTCTGGAGTCGATCCGCCCTAAACGTGATACTTCGAAGCCTATTATGACGCACGTAACGAAGACATTTCATTGCATGTTTGAGAAAAAGCATTTTAGAGTGTTTACAATATGCGTTATAATTGCAGCTTCTTTATTATCACTTCATCACTTGCTCGTCATCTAACAAAGTTACTGAGGTCATTATACAGATTAATCGTCCGTCAGAAAAATCGTTCATTCGTTGATATGCGAGGACTTGCGGTTTATTATTCTTATTTCGTTGTTTTATATCTAGGACCTAGGTAGCTATGGTATTTTAATTAGTTACTTCAAATCTTTTACGGATATGGTTACCATTGACGAATATTTTGATGGCAATCTGTAGCGGAATCGTTTCGAATTAGTGCAATCTATTCTGTAAATATATAACCATATAAGACACATTATAACACGGTAGCTTCACATGCAACCCAGCTTTGCTTAATTAGGCTTAGCCCTGTCTGTAATTGGTTTCATAATCGTATTTATACGAAATAATTCGGGATGTCCCATACCATATCTTAACAACATACCTATAGTTATGTGTACGTGATACCTATAACTTTTTACAAAGTTAAATAGTTTTTTACCAAAATTCTCTATACACATAGCGAGCCTTGCTTGACAGTGATTTGCGAAGTATAGATATCCCTTTTTGTACCGACTGGCCATCATGCACACCGGCTGCGTGTCTGTGGCCGGCAGGTCTCGGCATACAGAGTCACAGTTCCTCAGCTTCATCATCGATGCAGATTTTAGCAGTTTTTGTTCTCCCATTCCTTAACATCGTTATAGTTTAAGAGATGTTGAAATGGTACCTACATTATATTTTATGGATCCATAATAGGTACAGTCACGAGCATAAATATGTATAAACATATATGTATGCCCTTGACTGTAGTTCCTGTAATATACCTAGGTTAATAAACATGTGTCTGTATGTGATTGTGATATGTAAAATGATGATTATGTGTCTAAGATGTATTCGGGTAATTTTGAATTAATAAAATTAGCGTATAAATACAATTAAGTATGATATAGTACCCAGTAAAGATTTTGGGAATCCACTGCATGCGTGTGGCGCAGAACTGTGATTGTGGGTCGTATTGGGCGAGACCTATGTCCAGCAGTGAACGTCCTTCGGCTGATATGATCATGATGATGATGATCATGATGCCTTTATGACATTCAAATGGTACATGATCATATAAGGATATAATAAAATACTTTTTCACCTCAGCAGCTCGAACATGTCTACTTTCCTCACTCCAGGGAGTGAGGAAAGTGCGACTTTCCTCACTTTCAGAGAGTGAGGAAAGTTGCTACTTTCGTCACTCCAGGGAGTGAGACAAAGTAGTTTTTTAATTGACGACCGGTCTGGCCTAGTAGGTAATGACCCTGCCTAAGAAGCCGGTGGTCCCGGGTTCGAATCCCAGTCAGGCAATCTATTTGTGCGATGAGCACAGATATTTGTTCCTAAGTCATGGGTGTTTTCTATGTATTTAAGTATATATCTATTTATTATAATAGGACATAATGGACTCCCTTAACACCACTACCACGTTCGGACCCTCACAAATTAATCAAATATTATAATTTTGAAATGTACATATATTTTAAAATGAAAAATATTTAAACAAAATATTAAGAAATGAAGCCAGTGCAGTTGCAGATAAAACACTGAAATGAATGTGGTTAACTTGATGTTTTTACAAGATTTTATTTAACTTGATGTATGTATTTGTATATTTATCCGGATGGAATCTTGCAACTCAATTTTGAAGCAGACATCTTTAACCGATTGAGCTGAAATTTAGCACACAAATTTATGTAATTTCGGTTACAATGCAATATTATGGTACCACTGATCTGATCTGATGCTGGAGTCAGAAGGTAGCAAAAGCAACTCCTAAAATACACAAGATAAACCCGTGGTGTTTTAGGCTCATTAGAATCCTTTCGAAGAGTAGATGACGATTGTGAAAAAAAGTACAGTCGGCAATAAAAGCTTGTACTAAAAATGACATTTTTGGCAACTTATTTAACCTTTAATATGTTCTCACTACTGAGGTGAAAAGTTGTATGTGTCACACTAGAGTAAAGTTAATTTACATCTCGTGTTTTTGAGTGCCTCGCTACGCTCAAGATTCTAACACTAGAATTACTCGCAACGCTCGTGATTCAATTATAGAATCTTTCGCTTGCTCGGGACTCAAAATAAACACTCGCAAGAAAAAACAACTTTCCTCTCTTGTTGAACAAATAACTATTGACATTGGTTCTGCTATTGAAGTTATTTATAGTATATTGAATGTCGTAAAATATTACTAGTTTCTTAAAGAAATTAACTCTAGAAGAATCTACATTTCAAACTAAATTAACATACAGTCATAATTACCATAGTAAATTGCTACAGAGGTCCGGAAGTAATGGGTTGTCCGCCTCGTAACAATCCGGTCTGACTGCGTTCATATAAACGGCCGGCAACCCATTACTTCCGGGCCTCTGAAGTAAATAATTTACTATCTTCACGTATGCATAATGTAACATGGGTATTATGAACAGTGTGATCCCAACTTTTTTCCTTTTTAGTTAACGTTAAGATGTTTGCCTGACGGCGTCAGATATCTTTGGCGAACCTATTATCATACTTAAACCCTGTTCTAAGTTCAGGAGTGACTGTCGGTATGATTATTGAGTAACCGCTGCTTTTTTTATTTACAACGAATTTGATGTCCTGTTGTGATGCCTAATAAGTAATAAGGCATCACAACAGGACATCGCCCTCATCAAGAGAAATATGTGACAAGTTATTACTTGTCACATATTCTCTTGATGAGGGCGACTTTCAATTTCACAGTTAATTTTACATCTTTATAAGATGCATTTGGAAGTTCTTGAAGTACGCGCCACCATCGAATCAGTTTAGCATCGTGCTAAACTATAAATAATGTATAAGATTTTATATCAAAACCAATAATAGAGATTTAACACTTACGTGAGCACAATACACACAAAATTATAACCTTTAACATACTTGTGCTGAATAACGCTATAAATATTGTGCAATGGTATAAAAGAATTTATAGTAAGTACCTAATAAAAAATATATATATTGAAATACTTTGCCGTGCCCCTTATCATATGTAGTGTTTCCAAAGTACCTATTCGTTTACACTAGGAATGTGAATAACAAGTGTAGCAACATAGTTGTTAGCAAACGGTTTACCATTGAATTACCGACAGACATTTAATCGAATATTATTGAAAGACAACGTTTCAAGTATTTTCATTTCATCGACAATTCATTGCGTCGAAAAATCGTACTCGGATAGCACAAGTGCACTGCAGGGCAGGTGATCCAGGGTTAGTGGGTTCGAGTCCCCCTTCGAGTCAACATTTTTCTTTCGATTTAAATATCGAAAATGAATAAATAATAAAATAAGGGCGAAGTCATTGGAAGAAACTAATAATTACTAGTTGTTAAATATTTAGTAAAGTTTTTAAAAATATGACTTAATAGATTTTTTATGCAAATTAATTTACTTGCCGAGCGCTCTGAGTTTTTCAAAGAGACGCCACAGGAAACCAAAGAGCAGGCAGCTACCTCGCTCAGCGTATCAGCCTTACGATTCAGCGAAATTCTGTCAGCGTCTTAGGTACCGTGCCGCAGGGGCCTTTTTTAGGTTTATGTTAGTATTAGTTATGATTGTTAGTTTTAATTATTAATTGTTTTTGGTAATAGAGTATATATACAATCCACCCTAAATAATTTTTTATCGTGATAATAATTTAAGAATCTTAATTTCTATGATTAAGAAAACAAATGCAGACGATTTTAAATATTGTCTATGGCTTCTGGTGACTAACGTAGATGTAGACAATATTTTAAATTTACACATCTACACATTGTTTAATAAAGATGGCCTTACCGGGAACATTAAAAATCGCAAATTCCAAACGTGACTAATGTTCTGTCACTCTGATTTGGTACCTATACCTTAATTGGAGTAAAAGAGATAGATGTTCAAACTTTTCGAGTTTCGCTCTCAGCTTCGTATTCTTAGTATCATTATTACCAATCAGCCACTAAACAAAAATCGATGTTCATGAACACAGACGCCATGTTTAAATAAAAATTACTTCTCGGCCTAGGCCTTGAGTTTCGTATGAAATTTGTTTACACTTTTCTCAAGTTGCTCCGCCCGAAACGAGATACTTTGAAGCCGCACGTAATGAAGACATTTCAATTAAATAATTAAATAAACATTTCAGGACAATCTTACACAAATCGACCTAGTCCTACGGTAAGCTCAGAAAGGCTTGTGTTGTAGGTACTAGACGACGATATATATAATAGATAGATACATATAAATACTTAAATACCTACATAAAAAACACCAATGACTCTGGAACAAATATAACTCATCTCACAAATAAATGCCCTGACTGGGATTTGAATCCAGGACCATCAGTTTCATTTCCCATTACTAGGCCAGACCCGTCATCAAATTCATTCATTGCATGTTTGAGAAAAATAAATAATTACATTTTAAAATAAAAGTATAAGTAATATAATAGTTATGTAAAAGGTTTATATTGACAATTTACCTTATATTGTTATCGTTTGAGTTCTATATTAGTCACCATATTGCAATAAAACTAGCTCGTAAGTAAAAATTGTTCCAGCCACCTGCAACATACAATGTAGGTATTAAAATCATATATTATCACCAAGAACTTCGTTGTATATTTGACACGACTGGACGAAATCGTCTAGAATCACTAGAAAACAAGTAGTTGTATCTTAAATTAGAATAGGAGAGGCGTAAATAGGGCTTAAATTATAAAATAAATATACTTAATATAACTACGAACAAATCAAATTATGTTTTATTAAATTGATTTGCTTTGGTTTTTAAATATTAACACTACTAGGCGAGGCTGCATCCTGCCTCGAACGCCGGACGGACGCACTCGTGACTTTTATAAAAACCGTAGGTAGTTTATCGGTTAAAGCGTACGACTCGAATCCGGAGGTCGCAGGTTCTAACCCCGGCTCGTACCATGGTTATTGATATTTCGTGCATAATAATTACGAAATATAATTTTATTTTTACCAGTCGGTATTCGGTGAAGGAAAAAAATCGTGATGAAACTGGACCACTACCTGGGGTTTGGAAGGACAAATGGCAATCGCTTTCGTAAAACTTATGCCTACGCCAATTCTTGGGAATAGTTGCCAAGTGGACATGGAGTGGAAGTGAAAGATGGTGTTTTATTTAATAAAAGAATATCAACTTTGTTTTATAACATAATACCTACCAACTGAATACAATATTTATTTAATTTTTTAGTATCTGAAATTACAGTCTTTTCACCTACCAACTATTTGCTTTCTCTTTAACTGGGTATCATTCAAAAAGATAAGGAGTAAAGACTGAATTTTGTTGTTGTCATCCACTCAATAGGCTCGTCAGATCTTTTCTAATTTGGATCTAAATAAGTCGAAAGTTACTTCAATCGAGAAATAAAAAGTCTCATACTATTAGTACAGGAGTGGTACGAAAATTTTAAGGTGGGGTTCAAAATAATTCCTACAGAAGCTCGGTTTGATTTTTAGTTTTTTTGCTTGTATCTATTTCACATACTAAAAATATAGGAAATATACATGTGTGCCAAAGCGTTTTTTTCCTCAAAATTTTTAAACTTGAAAATTTATTAACACTTTTTGACTAAGTTCCTAAAAACGCATTTATGTATGTTTAGTGCACTTTCGTCAGTAGTGACGAATCTGTACTCAAGTTTAATATCTGTTTGTTTTTGACACTAGTGACGAAAACGAACATATAATAAATTCTGGTCCGTTTTCGTATGCAACGAAAAATTTCTTTTAAAGTATTTTAGATGTATACTAGTAAAGGTGGTTTTTGTAAAAAAACACTTTTAAAACTAATAAACACAATTTTTCATTAAATAAATTTATGGGTAAACATACTAAAAAGATTAACGCTCCACAACATTTGAAAGCATTAACGACACCGCAACTTCAACCCTATTTAACGCAAATCTAAGAAGGTCGGCGATCGTCTCTGCGTGTCTGGTGCTAAATTCCGTGGAATCGTTGGGCGACTCAATTACCTCGCTCCATTCTTCCTCACCAGCTGTGTTATGATGCGTGCACACACGTGTTCCACGTGATATTAAAAAATTAAGCCTACACCGGAAGTCTATCTTTGTTACGTTGGAAACTTCCCCGAAATCTTTTTGGGGGCATCCGGGAAATACACAGACCCATACAATTTCTGGTGTCCGTAAAATACCATTTCGGTTAAAATTGATTTGTCCTGACATTATAAGAATTATTGACTAAGTTCGCACTTCTTTCAATCTTGGTCTGAATCGTACGTTGACATACATGTACATGTCATATTGATTATTTCTTATTCAACCTTACTCCACTTCAGTCATGACTAGAAATAGATTTTATATCTTGCTATCTAGGCACTTCCCGTTTATGATTAATGATGACATAGAATTGTCATATTTTGATTGCACGTCATTACAATATCGCTTATTGGTGCGAATGCAAATATTAATTATAGTTGTAAGAAATTGATTGTTCGGAAATTTTCATAACGCCTGGTAAGAGAAACAAAGATTCTTTTATTACTAATGGACATAGATATACTTTAACAAAAAAAAATCTAGACGATACAACAAGATGGAGATGCGAAAAGCGAAATTTTTGCAATGCGTCTATAACTTTGGGTTCAAATCGAGATTCAATCATTAGACAGACTGAACATTCAAAAGATTGCACCGCCAATTTTGAACATGTTGAATTCGTAAAGCAATTTCAAAGTAAAAAAAGAGTAATGGAAAAATTTACGCCCATACAGCAAATTTTTGAAGACTGCATGCTACCACTTCTCGATAAAGGAACACGATTTGTGCAGAAAATACCGTGTTTTGAAGAAAAAAAGACGGTATTATATAATTTAAGAAAACGTCATAACAAAATTAAAAAACTTATATTTACATCTCCGAAAAAAGTGGAAATACCGGAAAATTTTAAGCCAATTCTATTAAATGAGGCTGATGACGGAATGTTAATATTTGTGAGCCCTAATGCGAGAGGACTATTTCAAAGGGCAAAAATAATTTTCGGCGATGGAACATTCAAAATTGTACGACACCCATTCAAACAACTTTATGGGTCTATATTGACTCCCATAATGTTAAACTATCGATTTTTCTTATCCATACCGATGTTTGTCATACTCGTTGGTAGCCATATTGTCATTAGTCATAACTTCAAAAGTCAGAATTTTCTTTTACCAGTTATCATTTGTCATAACTATTGAATTTCATACCGTTATTGGTCATAACGTTCAATATAGTTATTGTATTGAAAGGTAGAAAGTCAAAAGTCATACTAGTTGGATCTGTGGGGGTCGCAGTTGTAACCTACCCTAACCCAATTTTCTGGTAACAGTTCGTGTCTGTGGGGGTCACAGTTCTAACCTAACCTAACCCATTTTTCTGGTAACAGGTTGGATCTGTGGGGGATCACAGTTCTAACCTAACCTAACCCACTTTTTATGGTAACAGTTCGTGTCTGTGGGGGTCGCAGTTCTAACCTCACCTAACCCACTTTTCTTATAACAGTTCGTGTCTGTGGGGATCGCAGTTCTAACCTAATCTAACCCACTTTACTGGTAACAGTTAGTATCTGTAGGGGTCGCAGTTCAACCCTAACCCATTTTTCTGGTAACAGTTCGCTTTTCTGGGGGTCGCAGTTCTAACCTAACCTAACCCATTTTTCTAGTAATAGTTCATTTCTGTGGGGTCGCAGTTCTAACCTAACCTAACCCATTTTTCTGGTAACAGTTCGTTTCTGTAGATTATGAATTTTGATATTATGCTGATGAGTTTTATGACTTTTGTCTTATATGACGAGTAACATTATTGCATTTAATTATTATATTTATTTAGTTGTATGTCTGAAAACTATTATGACTAATGATGGTTATGACTTAAAACAATATGGGTAACAATTTCTGACTTTCGAAAATCGGAATAATAAAATTATGGGTATCAAAGGGATCCCCAACTTTATACATTCCACGCAGACATGGGTAGTACTTCAGAAAAAAATGTTATAGTGCCCCTTGTTCATGCAATCTTGCCAGACAAGAAACTTACGAAAAATTATTGATGATTTTAAAAGATAATTTACGACTGTGGAACCCATTGCTTTTTAAACATGGTTTTGCAGTAAAACATCTGGAAGCTACTTTCATTTTACGAAAGCGAATAAACTGAAAGCCGAAAATAAAAAATTAATAAAACCAAAAAGGGGAAAGCATTTGTAAGATGCTGTCAAGGCTTATGTCACCTACCCGAGGAAATGATCGGAGAAGGATGGTTGTCCATAGTCGATATGTTGCCAAATAATTGCAAAACAGAGAATTTTATTTTATTTTCTGGATCAGTGGCTATTTAACGATTCCATAAAATCTTTCAGCTGTTTTAATGAACGCCATATAACAACCAACTCAGTCGAGGGTTTCCATAGCCGGATTAATAAAAAAATCCTAGAAAGGCAAGTTTATTAAGGCTTATGCATAGCATAAACAACGAAATCAAGATAAACGATATCAAAATTATAAAAATACAATCGGGCTCACTTAAGATCGAGATCCGCAGGAAAGTTGATGTAGAAACAACTAAAAAAAGAAAACATTTAGTTGAATTTTTGCTGAAAGGATAAATTCATATAAAAACATGCTTGACTCGCTTAAGTCGGGTATGGCGTGGAGCAAAGTGATAGTTATACATTTATACTACTTATCCCTAAAATGACAGAGATTGATTTAATTTAGTTAAATGAAAAGTAATGTTTTTTTTTTATCATTTATACAGGATGAAACATAAGTCGTAAACAGAATTGTGTATTTCTTATTGTTTAACTTTAGTTTAAACATGTGGACGTAACAACAGGCAGAAATATGTAAGCATTGTTTTTTAATTCGTTAAGTTAAAATAATGTTTTAAATGTACTGAGTCTCGTGGTCACCCTAATCTGCTACGCTAACTGTCATAGACCCATAGCATATTACTAAAATAATTCATTCAAGATTAAATTGACAATGACAAATTCAAAAGTCATAACATTACGCTACAAATTGAAATTGTAAAAAAATATTAAATCACGTTTAAAATGCCGGCTCCGTATCCTTACACTTTTATTGAGCATTTCGATATGGTAAGATATTACAATCGAACGAACAGTACTGAACAAACACGATAATTGT